>OY751440.1:14264972-16836839 GCA_963565745.1 Phengaris arion | reverse complement strand
GTAAAGAAGACTGCAAACCAGCTACACTGACTGGAGATATATTACCACACAAGACAGCCGTTAAATACCTTGGACAGGAGACTTACCTGATCTGCACATATAGAGACCAAGAAAAATGAGGTGAACATGCAACTGAACAACCTAAACTGGCACTTAGGATGGTCATCACACTTGTCACTACACAATAAAATATCTGGCCTACGGAATAGAGTTGTGGCGCTCAGCAAGTAATTCGAACCTTAAAGTACTACAAAGATTCCAAAGTAAGGTGTTTAGAACTGTTTCCAACGCGCCTTGGTTGATGGTTCACACGCAATACTGAAATCCATGAACACCTTAACATCCTAACTGTCAAGGAAAAAGCTAAAAGACAATGTACAAAAAGAGAAAACAACAACATGTTGACTCACTTGCAAGTGTTGCAACTCATTACTATTAGTAATACACAAAAGTCACATTTAAAAAAGTTGAATATACTGGACAATGGACATTGACAAAATATCAAATCAATTCAAAATTAGAAGATAGGATCTGATTATGGCTATATTATATATTGAGAAGATTGCAGATATACAAGAGGAGAAAAAAAAACCTAATAAAGTCCTAGGTTATAATGTATGTTACCTTAGCCAGCACACCCTTGTCCTTGATGACGTACTCGTAGGTGGTGAGCAGCACATTGAACTTGGTGGAGCGCATTTGTGTCTGCACCAGGCGGCGAGACTGCGGCGACCCCTTGTACGACACCACGCACACCGTCGGCGCCCACTTCTCAAACTCCAACACCCAGTTCGACAGAGTACTGTGATAGAAATATATTACGAGATAGAAATATATTTACTTTAAGAGGTTTACAATAATGATTCACCATCGGTTCCTTCACTTGGTCTATTCTGCCGGAAACAATACGTTTAACTATGGATTTTATTGAATTTTCGCTTGGTCATATTTAATGCATCAACAGCGATTGCACGCGTCGTTTTAGTCAGGGCCAGGGACCAAACTAGGTTTTGCTTGAAGTGAAAAATAGAATAGCATTCACGGTCAATTACCTGAGTGGTACTATTATCAGGAAAGGTCCGTTGACTTTCTTCTTTTCCATTAGATAAGTGACCAGAGCGATGGTCTGAATAGTCTTGCCGAGACCCATTTCATCAGCCAATATACCGTTGAGATTGTTGTTGAATAGTGAAACAAGCCACTCCAAACCCTAAAAAATATTTGATAGATAGAATGCCAATAATGGCATTTAAATCATATTTAATTTGAATGCCATTATATTTATATTAAATATGAACCATACCTTGATTTGATATTCTTTTAGGTTTCCATTCACCAAAATACTGGCTTGTTCTGTCACAGATTCATGCACTGTATGTGCAATGCTGAAAAAAACCCAAAAAATATTGTCATTTCTATTCTTCTTTTACAACGTCATATAAAAAAACAGAAGAGAAAAAAAACGTCATATAAAGCTTCTATACAGTAATATTATAAAGAGGAAAAGTTTGTGACTTTGTATTCGTGTATTTATTTATTTGGTGGCATAGTATAAGAGATAATTTAAAATATCAACAATTTTATTTCATTATTTGTTTTTTTATGTTCAGTCAAAGTGATATTCGGGAAAATTAGCATGCAAATATTATATACATATTACTTATTAAGCAGTTCATTTATATAAAATTCCTTTTGGAAGTCACGAAATAAAGCAGAACTAACAATACACATAATATTATTTCATTACAAGCAGAAATGTTTAACTCCCAAAGAAATGGGCTAATAAGTTAGCTTGTGTTTTAAAGAAATAATACATATTAAAAAAATATACCTGTAATAAGTTTGTTCTTCAGTTTTGTACTCGTCGTCTTCAACTTTGGCCTTCTTGATCATTTCCCGCGCTTTTTCCTCTTCAGTTTTTTCCCTGTCTTTCTCTTCTCTATGCTTCTCCCTTCTTTCCCTTTTTTCTATTAATTAAATTAATAGAATATAATTTTAATAAACAATTATTAAAATTGTATATTAAAATTATATCCTATTAATTACACAGGTATATTTTTATTCGAATGAAATATTTAACCCAATATTAGGCTACGATATTACATATTATGTAATAATAACAGTACGCATAACTAAACTTTTGCGTAATTTACACAAAAATAACATGATTAACATTTCCCGACAACTCTCACTAGGACACGCATGGACAGTGGACACCCTCGTACTGCCGTACGTCGCGCCGGCTTTGAAGGTCGCGCGCGTAACAATACATTTTATATGATATTTTTTATGTGCGTTTTGAGTACATTTTTTAAGCCAATATTTTTTACGGTTAAGTAAAAAAAAAATTCTGCTAGCTTAGGATCCATTGGTTCAGGATAAGAAAACATATAAATATGCCACGATTACTGGGAGCTACATTAATTTGAATAATAAAATGTATTGGCCGGAAAATAAAATACCATCATCATCATCATCTCCTGAATCATCCGAGTCGGAGAGCACCTCCCAGCCGGGGTGCGTGTCCATCCAGTCCTTCAGTTGCGACAACAGCGGTGCCTCTTCACCTCTGAGAATCTAGTTAGTAAAGAAATAGAAGTGAAGTTAATTACATTGTCATTTTACAGAGTATGCTCTGACCAGTAAACAAAAATCTGCCCTGAAGACGCTTAATTTTTATTGCAGCAACACTTTGAAAAACTGGGATGTGATTGATTATATCTCGAAGATTTAACAATAAATGAAATTTCCATTGACTTTTCTAAATTTCTGCAACATGGCGATGTTTTCTATCAGGTCAGGGTAAGCTATTGTGTTGTAATCATTAGCTACTTCACGTATAATATAGTATACTTTACCTCGCCTGTCTTGGGATCCAATACGCTGACGCGGGAATCGGATGTTTGAGAGCTATCGTCGAGAGCATCAATTTCTCCACCTTCGAGAACCTTCTTCTTTCGCGATTTCTGTAACAGTCAAGGATATGGGTCTTATAAATGCGAAAGTTTGTGTGCACCTACATATGTCTTTCACGTGAAAATTACTGAATATCTGAATAAAATTTGGGCCAGTGTGAAGACCAGCTTTTTTTATGTGAACGAAGTCACCGGCAACAATCAGTTACAAAAATGAATAAATTCATCTCGTTATACTTGGCTGCGGGCTCAATGTAGAAAAAAAGTATACCCTCTTCCGTCTCTCTTCCTCCTGTTGTTTTTTGCGTTGCTCCTGCTTGTGTTGTTTGACCATCTCCGTAAGGCTGGCTATGTACTCGTCGGTCTGCGACAGCAGGAACGCCAGACGTTTGTCTTTCTTCTGATCGATCAACTTTCTGTACCCTTCTTCGTCCTCGGCCATCAAACTGTAGAAGAAAAAAACTAGCTATGAAAAGTGTTTGTGTGGTCACCGACAAGTGGGTTTACCACTCGTCGACATTATCACTAAAGCGATAAGGTTCAAAAGTTATACTACTTTGAAGTTAGTTATACGATTTTACACAGAAAAAGTTAAACGATTTTACACAGAAAATAGTGACAGTTATAAGATAACTTCATCATGTCGCTTTTTGACTGTGGGTGTGCAATCGCAATTACTAAAAATTACTTTCATATTTTTCCAAACGCGGCTTAAGAAGTACTTCAACTATACATAACACTGGATGTTTTTTTGTTTCATTTCGAGAGAAACGTTTTGTATCAAAAATAGAATTATATACAAAAGCATTTGTGTCATAGCTCAAGTACCTATATAAAAGTTGTAAAATCTCAAAAAGACCATGAAATTAGCGACTGTGGGGGCGTCGAGTTGCTGCCTCACGCGCCGCGCCACGTTGTTCGCTCCAGTCACGAGCAACGTCATAGGGGTGACAGTTAATTGTAATTTCAATATTTAATTTTTTTATAATTTTTTAATGTACCTATAATGAATTAGTTAATAATGCTTTAAATTAGTAGTGCATTATTGTAGAACAATTTTTCAGCAAGTTAGAAAAAAGAAAAAAGTAAACTAAGAATTCCACAGTCCCTAATCTTTATTTCATGTACCTACTTCCTCTCGAAATGGAATAAAAAATGACCCAGTATCTACCAGACTTTGGACAAAGTAAACTCGAGTTTTTAACAGTCCTGTATTTTAAGTGCACTCAAACTGAACTAACCGTCGCATACGCTCCTTTTCGATGCGCTCTTGTTCTTTCTTCTGTTCTCGCTCAGCGTTGGCGTGGTAGTTCATTATTGCTTTGTTCATGCGGCCCATTTTCGCTACATTGTTGCGATGGTACTCCTTGAAGTCCTTAGCTACAAATTACAAGAACGATTGCAAAAATCAACGTATCATAAACCTACTGTAGTTACAAGTCTTATGGATTACCATAGTTACTTCCCGAATACACCGTTAATTATATCTTATGTTTTATAAGATTTTTTTTACAATTAAGTACGTAAAACCAGTTCAATACCATGCTGCAAAACAGTCTGTAGGAATTCTTGGTGCTTCTGTCGTCGTTTTCTTTCTGCTTCTAGCTTCTGTTGTTTTTCAAGTTTCTCGGTGGCTCGCGCCTCGCGCAGACCTTGTCGTTTGGTGCGTTTGTATGCTTTTATATTGACGGCCGTCTCCAGAGTTGTATCGCGGCGAACTTGCCCAAGAATCTAATGTGAATGAATTGTACTTGTTAAATGTAAAAAAAATACTATATTATGTGTAGTTTTGTAATGTAGGTACCTAGTTAAAAGTTAGAAAAAAGTTGGAATATGTTTTTACATAATTAGTGTAAAAAACCTACATAATTATTTTACTTTCACGAAATGCATTACATGCATTATAGTAATTTAAATTAAACTTAAACGTAATAATTACGGAGATATTAGCAAATATGGTTTTGCGATCTACAGGGTCTGTCGTAAATAATGGATAACCCGTATACTGGAGTTGGTCCGGATGTGAAACTGTAAGAAAATCGTATTTTCTTGCCAGGGTTTCTAACCATATGAAAATGGCGTAGCCGTAGTCCGTTGCCATTTCATCAAATTTAGGTATTTCTGTGTGATTTTTTTAGTATTATACTCCTGAAGACGTGTATTATTTAATTTTAATACAATTTTAGGTGTTTTTAACGTAAACAATTTTCAAAATCATCTTTTTATGTTTTTTTTTAAAACCATTTTTTTCTTAATGTCAACTTTGATCATTTACTGTGAAAAAAAAAAGTATGGCGCTATAGCTGCCCATTAGCTTAATAAATTGTCTAGTATGTGTAGTTTCTAAAAAGGTATTACAATGTGTACTTTACTAGCAATATTAAGTTACAGGAGCGACATCAATATCAAGGTCAGAATTCAAAATTTTTAAGTATTGTTATAAAAGGTTATAAAACTTCGTCATAATGATCTTATTCTACCAAAATTCTTTACACAAACGTTATTGGGCCCCTAATAAGGATTTTTAGAAGAAAAACAGGTTGTTTTTTGTAAAAATAAAATTATTTTATCAACTTAAACTAAATGCTCGAAATGCCTTCCGCCGGCAGCAATACAAGCTCTACATCGCCAAATAAAAGATCTTTTAATCCGACGCGCATAGCCGGCTTCTGCGATTTTACATGCTGCTACTTGAATGCGCGTACGCAACTCTTCCACAGAACTTATTGCTTCCTTGTACACTACTTCCTTAATGCAGCCCCAGTATAAAAAGTCCAACGGGTTTAGGTCTGGCGAACGTGGAAGCCATAAAATTGAACCCAATCGCCCTATCCATATATCTGGATATGTATTATTTAAATGTTCCCTTACACGAACAGCGTAATGTGCTGGACACCCATCATTTTGAAGCCACATCTCGTTTCTTATCTCCTGTGGAACGTCTTGCAGTAATCCAGGTAAAGTATTTATTAGAAAATCCAAATACATATCCGCATTTAATATTGCCGGCAACTCAAATGGACCAATGATTTGTCCGTTAATAATGCCAGTCCATACTTTTATTTTAACTGATACTGCGATCTGTCTTCACGTATCAATCTTGGATTTTCAAGTTGCCAGCTGTGTAAATTGTGGAGGATCTTTTCGACACGTTGACGGATTTTTGAGGTATCCCGGTACGCCGTGGAATAACACTTATGGACATACCAGGGTCTTCAGCAACTATTTTCAGTACTTCGGCTGCATTGTGTCGTTGAGGTCGTCCTTCACTGGCCCCGCCTATGCCGGTCCCAGGAAATCGTCCTTCCATAAATGCATTGTGCACTCTAATGAAGACACGGTAATCAGGATGTCGAGCATTTGGATATTTTTCACGGTAAACACTTACTGCTCTGGTAGCGTTGCCATTACATAAACCATAAATGTAATGCATGTTTGTGTATTCAGCCGACGTGTATTGCTGAGGCATGATGCAAAAACTTCCAAACAATAAATCCAATCGATAGCACAAAACAATGTCCGTAAATGAGAGCTAAGTCGTCAGTATCACCAGGTTCACAAGTCCAAATCACAAGGCAAATCAAAGTCCGATATTAGAAAGCAGTAACAAATTGACGAAAGTAACGAAAACAAGAGCACATGCGATAGTCAAAATCACACTGAGATGTGTACACTCTACAATCAGGAGCGCGCCCTAAAGGCAAAAGCATGATAACCTTTTCACACACCGTGAGTTTGAAAGGGACAGTGTGCATCTGCCTAGTAACAATGACCATCAATCGTCCTTTTCACGCATAGAGGCCCATTGTATTGCTGTCTTTGTTAGTTTTTTACCTGATGATCCTTTTTTCGAATAAACTTGTCGCAACATGTTTATCGCATGAAACATTTAGAGCACAACAATTTTAAATTTGAACACTTTTATTACATTATTACCATGGAGTTATGATATATTTTTTTAATAAAAACAACCTGTTGTTCTTCTGAAAATCCTTATTAGTGGCCCAATAACGTTTGTGTAAAGAATTTTGGTAGAATAAGATCATTATGACGAAGTTTTATAACCTTTTATAACAATACTTAAAAATTTTGAATTCTGACCTTGATATTGATGTCGCTCCTGTAACTTAATATTGCTAGTAAAGTACACATTGTAATACCTTTTTAGAAACTACACATACTAGACAATTTATTAAGATAATGGGCAGCTATAGCGCCACACTTTTTTTTCACAGTAAATGATCAAAGTTGACATTAATAAAAAAAAAGTTTTAAAAAAAGCATAAAAAGATGATTTTGAAAATTATTTACGTTAAAAATACCTAAAATTGTATTAAAAATAATAATACACGTCTTCAGGAGTATAATACTAAAAAAAACACACAGAAATACCTAAATTTGATGAAATGGCAACGGAATGAACGAAAAAAGTAGCGAAATTTATAAAAAAGTATAAAATGCTACGCCATTTTCATATGGATAGAAACCCTGGCAAGAAAATACGATTTTCTTACAGTTTCACATACGGACCAACACCAGTTTACGGGTTATTCATTATTTACGACAGACCCTGTATATTTTTCATACAACTGCAAGAACGCGTGACGTCAGACTTTTGTATGGAGCATTTTCAAAAGACTTGCTAAATTCTGTATTACAAATCACTGTACCTTTGACAATATTGATTTTAAATAATAATAATATATTGTTTTTTCTGATAAGTTGCTCATATTTATACTGCTATAGTACTTATTGTTTTTATTACTGTGTTAATAAAGTATGCATGCAGAAAGAACTTTTCATCTTCTTTCGGCGTCTTTAGACTTATCAATCACAACTACGTTCATAATATTTTTGGGGAATCATAGTTTTTCATACATCGTCTGGCATTACCATAGAAAAACTATGATTACCAAGGGACATTAAGAAAGTAGTTGCGCTGTATAACAATAAATGACTATACCAAGTTAGTACTTACCTCGGTACGCAGTTGTTTCTGGAAGTTGAGAACTCTAAGGGCGCGCAGTTCTATTTGGGCCTGGAGTCGCAGGTCGTCCGACATGTTGGCCGGTAGGTTTGATAACACTTCAATACGGTGGGCAATACGGGCAGCGATCCTACAGTACAAAAAAAAATCCTACAACTAGAAATGTTTTCTTTGTTTTAAGAATTAAATATATTACAAATAATTACAGCGTCATCTAGTGTCTAAAACGGTCAATAAGAATTTTCGATTCATTTTCTGTCACCCAACAATCCTTGTCGTGTCAAAAAGCTGTCGGATGTCACGAATTTAAAAACCCACATTGTAGTTAAACACTTCACGGCGAGCAGTGACAACTCGCACTCAGCACACTGAACGACGTACTACTAGAACTGAACTGTGACCGCGGTGGAGGGGTGTGTGTGCATTTTTACAATGATTAACGTCTACTAATTAACACAAGTGCTAAATCATGTGTATATACACATTTTTACATAAATAATTTATTATTATTTATTTTAAAGAAGAACATACCTATTTTCCCGTTCATTAAGAATTTGTATTGGATCAATTCCAACAGGTTTCGGGATGCATGTGATACGATTCTGTTTGGCCCCAGGTGTAGGTCCAGCAGGCTGAAAACGATAATCAATGTTATTATTATGTTTTGTAGTTTATGTTATGTATTTGTAATTTCGTGAATTATTTCGCATATTGTAGTGACCTGCGCTTGAGCCGGAGTCCCCGCCGGTGCAGGGGCGGGGCCTCTAGGTGCCGGTCCGCGGATAGGCGGCGCTCCGCCTAAAGGCTGAAACAACAACATCAAGAGTTTACTATTTATTATTCATTATCATGATAGTAAAATCATAATCAAAGTGTTCTTGCGTCTCATCGGGCCGGACGGTAAACCGGTTATATAATACAATTACACAATGCACGCACCGCGGATATCATACCAGTAACCTAGTCAATATACAGTTTATATCGAAAGAGTATTTCATATTCTAACGGAGATCACCAGAAGTACATTCCACATTTCTACCGTTTGCTGTTATGGCTGTGCGCACGTCTATATGTCAGTATTTTATCGGGATTTCTCGATAAATCGTGTTTGTAAACAATCCCGATTAGATGATTCGAGGTTTAAATTAGCTCAGGGGCCGCATGGCAAAAGGGACACGGGACGCAGGTTGATCATATCTGTCATATACGGATTGATATAAAGCACATACTTAAACATTAATGGAAAGAAAATAAGAAGTTACTATTACCTCTCGTAAAAAGTTAAGGATAAAAAATGGTTATTGTGACTGTCTAAGAGATAGACATATACTATCGCGGACTTTTTTGTAGACCTTTTTAAGGTGTACAATACTGTAGTACATTATTAATTAAGTAATTGATCTATCTCGTAGGGTTCAGCCAGCGTTTGCAATGTAAGCGCAAAATAATGTGTTTATTTATGACATTAGAAACCTCTAAAATTGTCATTGTTTCTCTCTACTATATTATGCATGTTATATACATATAAACCTTCGTCTTGAATCTATATAAAAAAAAATACGCATCAAAATCCGTTGCGTAGTTTTAAAGATCTAAGCATACATAGGGAGAATTGTTTTGACTTTGCTCTTCGGTTGAATGTTGTCAACAAGCGTCTTTTTTTGTTTTTTAGTTTTGGAGGTGTTAATTATGGAATTGTGAAGATTTTTAAGTATATGTTGAATTATCTTATCTATATTTGGTGGTGTGCAGTTTTAATCGTGTTTGTCTTTTCGTATTTAGTATTTGTAAGTTTTTGTTTGTAGGTTAAGCCGGTAACTAGTTTCTTTTCATGGTCTGAAATGGACATTGATACCGATCCCCCGGACCCCGGAGGAGGTACTACGAATAGAAAACGTACTAATCAAGAAAAAAATGAGCCTTTGGCAAAAAAGATTACCAATAATGCACACTCGGTAATTTTATATATTTTATAAATAACCTTCAATCCAACTGCATTATATTAACCCAGATTTTGCAAATAAAAAAGTTTATGGTTCTGACGATGCTGCACCTTATATAGTACATGTAACAAAGCCTGAGACCGATAACGGTCCTGTCCTTAATACCATTCAATTTGGACAGTCTGTATTTCAAAATAATGTACAGAATATTAAAATGGACGGGATTAAGAAGATAGGCCGTAATCGTGGCTCGATCGAATTTAAGTCTCCAGAGCACGCCAATTCTTTCATCGACCTGCCTGCAATATTAAGTGCTGGATACATTATATCCATTCCCTCTTACAGTGTATCCCGCATGGGCATTGTCCGCAATGTTCCTGTGGACTGGTCAATGGAAGAGCTGGTTGAAAATATGCAAGTTCCGTTAGGCTATGGCAAAGTAGTTAAGGCACGTAGGTTGAGTCGCAAGACTATGAATGATCAAAACTCCCCTATTTGGATACCTACCCAATCAGTGGTCCTGACGGTCACTGGACAAAAATTACCTTCCCATGTCTATTGCTATTATAATTCCCTCCCCGTTGAGACATATAAATTACCCACTATACAGTGTAATAGATGTTGCCGCTTTAGCCACGTTAAGGCACAGTGTAGGTCACAACCACGCTGTTATAAATGTTCACAGAAGCATGAGGGAGCAACGTACACAGCAACATCTTTTACTTGTATGTACTGTAGTGGTCCGCACGCAGCCAATGATGTCTCTTGCCCGGAATATTCCAGGCAAAAAGATATAATTGGTTATGAGTTAGGAAAGTATCTCATACATGGCGGCATCAGCTCGATTCCCCCATGTGAGACGATCCTTTGCTGATTCAGCCAGGGCTTATCCTTCTGCAACTGTCAACATTTCAAGACAAACAGACAGAATGACAAAATCTCCCGTTACCACATCCTACAGAAAGACTGTGTTTATTCCTCGTCGCCCCATTCCTCCTATGTGCCCTGGGTATGACCACCCGGCACATAGAAATATAATTGATCAACCATCTTCTCAGTCCTCTAATGGAGGTGTATATCCCTCTAGTAACGAAATTTCCCCAGTAGCCCCGAACGATAACTTACTTGACAACTTGACTATCTTCTTTATTGATCTCATTTCTAGGTCTAGCGACTTCCTACCGAACAAAACTCTTGCCAACCTGACCCAACTCATGAAACTTTTGCCCAATAATGGCTCACAATGTAATACAGTGGAAAAGCCGGAGCATCAGGAATAAGAAACAGGATATCCTTTATTTAATTAATTCATACAAGCCAACAATTCTTGGGATCCAGGAAACATGGCTGGTACCTGGCTCTCGTTTTCGGCTTCCAAGTTATGCCTGTTTCCGGCATGACAGGTCTGATGGCAGAGCTGGAGTAGCCATTTTGGTCTCCAACCAATATACATATTCTGTATATACAATTCCTGTACATAGTAGTTATTTTAATATTGTAGCCGTCCGTGTCTTAGATACAATTTTTATGTCTGTGTATGTCCCTCACCCTAATCCATCCATCTTCTCTGAACTGTCCTCCATTTTCTCTTCTGTTCCTTCCGCTTTGGTTGTGTTGGGTGATTTCAACACTCACCATACATCTTGGGGTCCATCTTTGGAATCCCATTCTAACGATCCTAATTCCTCTTTCCTGATTGATATACTTGATGATCTCAACCTAGTAGTCCTTAATGATGGATCCCCTACGCGTCGGGCCTCTCCTTTGCAGAACCCGAGGAGTGTGGTGGATCTATCGTTATGCTCCCCTTCTCTTTCTCCTTCATGTTCCTGGGCAGTTATTCCTAATTCTTATGGTAGTGATCATTTTCTTATTCTAACTACAATAACATACAGACAGACTAGACAGACATTAACGTCCCCTTCCCCTCGGCTCAAATTTAAAACTACTAATGCGAATTGGTCCCAATTCGCTGACATTACGGATTCTGAAATTAGCCTCTTCCTACCTATCATTAATAATAACACAGTCTCCTTGTATCAAAATTTAAAAATGTCCTTCTTTTGGCTGCGGATAGGACCATTCCACTAAAAACTACAGGTGATCGGAAAACTCTTTCTCCTCCCTGGTGGGACTCTGAGTGCACTGGAGCCTGTAAGCGACGCAAAGACGCGGAATAATTGTTTTCTAGGGCTATGACTCCAGAAAACTATTTAAATTATAAAAAAGTGGCAGCTGAGGTTAGGCTTTTACTATCCGCAAAAAAGAAAAATGGTTGACGCCAGTTTTGCCTGAGTCTTTCGCCTTTGTCCCATCCCTCACTAATTTGGAAAAACATTAAAAGGTTCCGAGGCTCCCTAGTTAGCGATTACCATCCGTCCAATAACCCATCAGGGTGGATACACGCTTTCTCTCAAAGGTTGGCGCCTCCGTCGGTCCCAACTTTTGACGAGTGCCAAAATTATATTTCTTCTGGTCTTCCTTCCAGTCATTTAGATAGTCCTTTTTCTCTGGAGGAATTTCGATTGGTTCTAAGTTCATTAAGGATACCGCTCCAGGCAGTGATGGATTACCATATTCCTTCATAGTAAACAGCGGCCCTGTTACTCAAGAAGTATGCCTGAATGTCTTAAATGGCATTTTCCAATCTGAGATTCCCCCGGAGGAATGGCGTACACAGATCATTTTACCGATACTGAAACCGAGAAAACTTAGCAATGATCCATCTAGTTATAGGCCCATCGCTCTTTCTATTACTTTGGAAAATTTTTTGGAACATTTAATCAAAAATAGATTGGAATGGCTGATGGAGAGCAAAGGCATTTTATCCAAAACACAGTTCGGTTTTCGGAAAGGCTTTAGCACTATGGACGGTCTCGGGATCTTCGTGACTGACAAACGCATCGCCTTTTCGAAAGGGGAGCATGTGGTGGGTGTGTTCCTTGACATATCATCGGCATACGACAATGTTCTTCTTCCGGTACTCAGGCAGAAATTGTATAATCTGAGTGTCCCAGTGAAGATGATCAATTACATTATCAATTCCCTCTCCTGTAGATCTGTTATAGTTTCCACTCAACATTTTTCCCTTCCACCCCGATTAATTTTCAAAGGCCTCCCCCAAGGTTCCCCCCTTAGTCCCCTCCTGTATGACATTTACACCCATGATTTAGATTTCTCCGTTAGTAGTTTTTGTGAGGTCTTACAGTATGCCGATGATCTGACAATGTACAGTGCCTCAAAGGATATTGCCAAATGTTCTGCTCGACTTAACTCTGCAATTGGCTATGTGACTGAATGGATGGACCGACATGGCTTAAATATTTCGGTTTCGAAATGTTCCGTTGTAGTATTTACACGGTCCAAAATTATACCTGATGTCAACATCCATTATAATGAACAAGTTTTCCCGGTTAAGGATAGGGTTAAATTATTAGGAGTCTATTTGGATTCTAGGATGACTGGCGCCTACCAAATTAGTCATATTTCGCAAAAATTCGAGAAAAATATTAATGTCCTACGGTCAGTCAGTGGTGTATGGGGGGGTTCTCACCCATATACCCAAAAAATATTATATAATGCTCTTATCCGCAGTCATATTGATTATGGATCCTTTTTATTGGAATCATGTAACAAGGTTCCATTAAAAGATCTGGACAAAATTCAATCGAAGTCTTTAAGGATCATAGTAGGAGCAATGAAATTTTCACCAATCAATGCCCTGCAGGTTGAGTGTGTCGACCCACCACTTAATATCAGACGGCAGTACCTTTCGGATAGGCTTCTATTTAAGTCATTTCAGAATTCCTCCCACCCCCTTATAGGCAAATTACACACTTTATCCCAATTGATTTCAACATCCAATTATTGGCTACATAAAGATCTTCCGTGTCTCTTGATCAGCTACCGTAAGTTAACCCAACTTCCTTGTCCAATTGTTCAGTGCAGACTCAACCCTCTTTTTTCTACCTCATATGAGGCACTGACATTCTCCCCGAACATTATCCTTAACTTCCCTATTGATAAAGGTTCCTCTCTGGCGAATACTCATTTTCAGCAAATTATTAATTTATTTTATTTTTATTTTTATTTATTTTTCTTTATTGGGGACAACCAACAGTAATAACACAAATACAGTCTTAAAAAAAAATGGGTTTTGGTTACATATTAGTAGATGTGACGCACACATCGTTATCCACATATTACATATCTTTGCTTACTCGAAATGAAAGAAAAAACTAGTAAGTATTAAGTAACATTATCAGATACAAATCAGCCAATTGCTTTTAACAGTAATCACAATAATTCTGGAAAGTGCTAACATAAAAAAGCAAAATAAAATAAAATCTTGCACATATGAATTAGAAAAGTAATCTCAAAATGCTACATTACATCACACAGCATATGTGTGTGTGTGCATCCGTGTGTGTATATGTGTAGTATAGTCTTGGGATATGTATATAGGTCTTGGGATCAGTTTAAAACTACTAGGGTGCCTATGTAGTGTATGCGCTTGTTGTATGTGCGTTGAGTACTGAGATAAGTTACATTATGAGATATAAACTAATTGCATAAAATTATAACAGAATAGTGTTTACATGTTTAACAAAAAAATGTGACATCCACATCATTATCCACATATTATAAATAAGTTACATTATCAGATACAAATCAGCTAATTGCTTTTAACAGGAATCACAATAGTTCTGGAAAGTGCTATCATAAAAAAGCAAAATAAAATAAAATCTTGCACATATGAATTAGAAGAGTAATCTCAAAAGGCTACATTACATCACACAGCATAAGTATATGTGTTTATGCATCCATGTGTGTATATATATAAGCACCCTAGCCCTACGACCGAAGTCTTGGGATATTAATCAGCACTATAAGGATTGGCTGCTTATTTTTACGGATGCATCTGAACTTTCGGTGGATGGTTGTGTTGGAGCGGCGGTCTGGATTCCGAGGGTTAATGTGATTTTGAATTTCAAATTGCCTCCTACTTCCTCTGTATTTACAGGCGAGGCACTCGCCATCTTTGAGGCCATCTCATTTATTGAGTCTCATGGCCTTAACAATTCACTTATTCTTTCGGACTCCAGAAGCGTTTTATAGGGTATTTCAGCTAACCAGTTCCGCTCTAAGTCTAGATTCTCATTAATTTTGGAAATTAGAAGGCTTCTCATTAGGTGCCATGTCCAGAATATCCATGTTGTGTTAGCATGGATACCTAGTCACAGCGGAATTACTTGCAATGAGAGTGTAGATGCCTACGCTTAAGACGCCATAACATCAGGTGGACTCAGTCAGTACAAACTGTATTGTCAGGACTTAATTCCCATGTCCAAAAAACACTTAACTATCAGGTGGAACACCGAGTGGGCCAGCTCAAATAATATTAAAGGCAAACATTACTTTGACATTCAAGGTGTACCAGTTAGACCATGGTTTTTTAAATATTTACTGTGTAGCAAACCAGTATGCTCAACAGTCTGCCGAGTTAGACTTGGTCACTGTTGCTCACCCACTTTCCTTGCAAAGATCAGGGTCAAGGATAATTATCTTTGTGAGTGTGGCCTAGAAATGTGAAATGAAAATGAAATGCCTTTTTTTTGCCCAAGAAACCAGCCCTCCCTTTACGACTCTCTTCCTACCGCGATTCCTCGCCCTATTAATTTTAAATCATTATTATGTTTTGTAAATACTCCTTTTATTGAAATTTTATGTACATATATTCATTCTAACAATATAAAATTGTGACGTTTTTATTACTAACACTGGTATGTTTGTGTTTGTTTTCGATGATTCAACAGCTTTGTAAAATATTAGGTAATTATACCCTTGTTGTTTCACCGGACCTGCAATAGTTAGAGCAAAGTCTTCATAAAACCACTCTGACATTGGCAACTCACTGAGGCCGCCATACTCAAAAGAAGAAGAAGAAGCATACATAGGAACAGACAAAAAAGCGACTTTATTTTATGCTATGTAGTGATTCTTTTATATAAATTTCAGAACCGACCATTGAACTTGGCACCCATTTAGATGTCATTCTTTTGTCGTTGAAGTCAACGACCAAGGCATAATATACCATAATATTGAACTTGGCTCTTATTTCACATTTGTTTTGATGAGATTTCATTTTTTTTGTACAGAAATTTAAGTAGGTTATTATTCATAATAAAATTAATAGGTATCAAATGATTTTTGTTAATCTGTGTTATTTCTGATTCTTTTATATACACTATAAGTAAGTGTACCTAATTTTTTTTCGCGGGATATTGCTAGATATAATACCAAATAAATTGTATGTTATGGATTTCCTCAAAGTAACGCCTGATTCTATTAACTGTTCCAAATATAATCAATTAATTTGAAAGTTTCTGATTTTTTCCTTCGTAACCTTACCTAACCAATCTGGATGCCAAATTTAAACTTTCTAGGTCATCTAGAACTGGGTTAGAGTTTGTATCTATAGGTCACTCAGTGATAAAAATGACGATATTTAGATGTTAATATCTAATTGTTGTGCGAGGTGTGTTAGGTTGAACTTGGCTGACACGCTTCTGCGTGCCTAGGACTTACCGGGTTCACTAGCGGCGGCGTGGGCTGCGTGGGCGGCGCCATCTGTCCGGTCATGGGCAGCGGCGTGGGCGGGGCGCCCCCTCCGCCGCGCGCAGCGTCCCCGCCTGCCGCGCCGCCGCCGCCCGCCACGCCTCCCGCGCCAGCCTGCCCGAAAGGCGACGGCGGCTGCGCGGGTGGGGTAGGGCACTCCGGCGGCACCTCGCCCGTGCGCTTGCCGGTCGCTATTAATGCTATCGTTTGCGCTATGGGCTGATTGCGCGCCAGATTCTTATAAGCTGCTATTTGAGCCCTGCAAAAAGACATTTTTTTTGCAACGTCCTGCTTTAGATTTACAAATGTTGCTACTAACTAAAATAGCATTGCAAGTGGAAACTGGAATTACGTCAAAATTCCGTTACGGAAGTTGCAATTAGCTTTTGAAACGTTAGTTTTTTACACTTACCTAAGTTGGCTGATTTGGGCGTTAGAAAAAAGACCTTTGCTCGGGTCCTGTGTGTTGGTGCGGGCGCGAATCGCTAACAATTGAGAGTATCGCGGATCCTCCTGTAGTCCTTTTTCTTCCATGGAGTCAATAGCTCGTTGCAGGGCATTAAGGTTGTCAGGACCCGAAGCAGTGAGCGATCCTTGCATTGGCGATGACGAGGCACCGTTTGCGGATGTAGTGGGAGGAGGCGCAGAGCCATGAGGGGGAGTTTGAGCAGTGGGTGGTTGTTGCAGCGCCCCGGGGGGCTGGCTCGACGGCGCGCCAGGGGGAGTCGGGGCACCCGAAGACGGGGGCGCGTGGGAGTAGCCTTGTGAAGCCATCATTCCATGATGGGGGGGAATCGGGGGCATTCCTTGAGGATGCCCATGCGGCGGCGGACCTCCGAGAGGCAAAGGTGGCCCTGAAGGTCCCTGGGGACCATTTCCCGGAGGCGGCGGACCTCCTACCATCCCCATAGGTCCCTGAAACAAATTATTTAAATAAATTGATACAAAACTCGGAATAGACATGAGGACCGAGTCAAATGACGAATAACAGCCGTACCCTGAAATGATCATGGCTTATTAACTAATTATCATTAAATTCTTTATTTATGGGCGGCCTGTTTTTACATCATTCTTCATAATAATTAACTTAAAACAAGTGCTAGACGGACTCGCGCACGAAGGGTCCGTACCCATTATCTATACAATTATTTATTAGAACTAATTTCAAGCACTCTGCACTAGCATTAATATCTAGCAAAAAACAGCGAAAAACATCTAGTTTTTTGTTTTTCATTCAATTTTTCATTTCATTCATTTTTTCATTCAATATTTATTTTATTTTTACTATTTTTTTTTAAAGAGAATATCCCTACAAGTCAGAGAATATTTCAAGCGTTTACCTGTTGCCGTTTACTGTATTGAAAAATAATAAAACTAAGATAATTTTGGCAATAGGAAGTAACAACCCTATTCTGAAGCTACAGAGATTTTATATTGACAATCTATTTAAAATGGAGAGCAAGTTCATTATTCTGTACATATTTTTACTTATCCTAATGCTAAATGGTCACGCTAAAGGTCATTATAATTACACATTTTACTGCTATGAGGTTTCAGCATTCAATGAAGTAGAAAAGAGTCAGCTCTACAATATGTATAAAGAAGAACAGGAGATATTTTTTATAAATGATGTCACCAATGGGCCCGATTTACCTACAAAAGTAATAGTGAGGGCTGATATAGCTATTGGCTTTGAAACTTTTCTTTATAAAACGAGCATACAATACAAATATGTAGGTGATTTAAATAAAAAGTAAGATTAATTTCATAATAACTTTTAACTAGCTATCAGATGTTTTTAACATTTCAATAATTCACAAAATAAAAAACTTATTTTATTTATACTTCTTTTAAAAAAATCAAAGCTTGGTCTACCAGGTGCTTTACAATTTATGAGCCGAAAATAATCAGTTTTTACCATTCAATAGTTATCTTTTAGAAAACCTACCAATGCCACAAAAGGAACTATATCAGATACTTTTTATGATTGGCCAACTATGTTATCATGGATAAAAGATAGTCTTGAAAATCATTCAGACTTGCTTACCAAGGATGTCATCGCCAAAACATATGAAGGAAGAGAGGTGGTCATGCTTAAAGTATCAGTAAATAACAGAAATAACCCAGTAGTTTTTATTGTCGGTGGTGAAGATGGAATGGACTGGATTTCTTCATCAATTATCCTAAATTTTTTAGAGAGTCTATTAAAGAAAAGGGAAGAAATAATGGGACTCCTAAGGAGTTTTAATTTTTATATTGTACCTGTCTTGAATCCAGATGGCTTTGTGTACAGCAAAGAAACGGTAATTTGTGTAACAGTTTCATATTTCATTACATATTACATGGTTATGCTTAGGGTTTGGCGTGCTATTTTTAAATACTCTGATTTCAGGTATTATTTTTTCAAATACCAGGCTATAGTCGGGTATTTGTAATTTTTGCAGAATACGAAACACTCCCTTTAATCATGTTTTATTTTACTACGAAAGAGTAAGAATATCCTACTTACAATCAGTCACACAGTTAAAACAGTCTTGTTCTCATTAATTACTTTATGAGCATAAGACTGTTTTACTGTGTGATTGTACTGTTTATAGTATTTTTTACTTCTTAAAATATAATATTGAAATATTAAATATAATATTGGTATAATGGTACAGAACCCTTCGTGCCCGTGTCTGACTTGCATTTGGCCGGTTTTGTTATTTTGAAAATATAAAATAAGAAAATTACTATGTATTTGTCTCAAATATAAAACAATAATTTTTACAGTGCTGGTTATGGAAAAAAAATAGATCTAGACACAAGAAAAGTTGCTTCAATGGATCCAATTTTATAGGAGTTAACATAGCAAAAAATTGGTTTTTTAAAGAGGATATTAAAGGTATTTAATAATAAGTTATTAATACCCGGTGCTATTGCCTGGTTTCTGAAATTTTTACATAAGCTCTAGATAAACTAAGATTAACTAGCGCCGAGCTTTCAATAAAGTTATGTTGTCTTGTTTTCTTATGATTCGACAATTTACTACTTTTATGAAAAACATTTCTTACTTTGGGAGCTTTAAACTATTTTAAGTAATTAAAATAATAATTTTCTATAATGACGTACCTAATTTCTATGTCAGCGCCATATATGCAATGTGAATTACGAGTTAATAATAATAAATAATCAGACATAAATTACAGTTATTACAAAAAATTACATATTAAAAAGAAAAGTTTGACAATCTGTTTGCCCTGCTTTGGCAAATGCCTCCTCTAAATCTCTCCACATTTGACCATTTCTGATCCTTTTCCCGCTACAATAAGGGCCGAGTACTATAATTGTCCTCCCTTCTCTTTGAGCTGCGACACGAGCGTTAAAATCACCCATAACGATGCAATTTTTATTTCATCAATGTTATTTTTCAGCTCGTTTTTTATTAGAAATCCTACTCCATGCCTACCAGGTGTTTCTCCTTTGTAGTAAAATATGTGTTGTTGGTACTGTGCTATGGCTTTTCCTATTCTTCTTAGTTCACTTAATCCAATTACATCCCAATTAATTTTATTTGTGGCGTAGATTAATTCTTGAAAGCTCTCATCTGATATCAGGGATAATGTATTATATGTTGCAATATATTATATACATTTATTATTATTGATTTTTTCACTATGAATTACGAGTTAAGTAATCAATAAAAGGACTACATTGGTTAGCTAAAGATAAACTTAGTTTATATTAAACTTAGTAATATAAACTAAGTTTATCATTAGCTAACCAATGTAGTTCTGTTTTGTTTGTTAACAAAATTCACACAAGTTATTGCCCATAAGCTCTTATAAATAGATAAATATTACTGACAAATTTACCTCGGAAACCGGAAATTGGTAAGTTTATCATAAAATTAAAGACCATTAAAATGTTGACATTTTCAGACCTTAAAAATGTTTATCCATTAAATATGGGATGTACACCGATTTCCGAAAATGAGACCAGAGGTTTAGCTAATGCTTTAGACAATGTCGCTTTACATATGATTGCATTCATCAATCTTTATGGATATGGCAACTGCATCACCATACCATATGCGTATTCAAACTATCAAAGTAATAATTATCATATTGTGGTATGATCTTCAAATTTTATTTAGTATCCTTTTAAGGGTTCCATTGTAATACAAGGAAACCTTATTGTTTTGCTCTGTCAGTCCGTCTGTCAGTCTGTCCTTCTTACTTCTGTAATAATTCATAAAAATTAGGAATGAAAATGTATGAAATTTGGTACAGTTCTAGTTTTTCATCATAAAAGAATATTAATTTTATATTTTAGGGGTGGCGTTCCAATCATATGGGTCGAAGCAATGATGAAAAAAATTTTTTTCATTCTACCCCATTGTGTAGGCTTGGCGATCCAATCACATGGGTCAAAGCAATGATGAAAAAAAATTTTTTCATTCTACCCCGTTGTGTAGGCTATCATCAAATAGATATTTTCAAATAAAGGCGAGGTTTCATACCTGACTTTTTTATGAAGTTTCTACCTCTTGTAAATTAGAAATGCGAGGGGGAAAACTAACTTGTAAACCACTTAGGACAGGGATGGCGAACCTATGCCATCAATGGCACGCAAGACAATATTTTGGGCATGTTACTGATCACAAAATTTTGTAATTATGTACTGTGAAAAAAGTGTGAAGTAGATATCATATCGCATACCTAACATAATGGACGTTTTTTGTCATCTATTTTGCAACATCACAAATTACAAAATTATCCTATTTTCACAGTCTTTTAGAGTATTAAGTTTGAACAGATTTAACTTGTTAAATAGGAAAGAAGTTTGCTTGCTTGGTTTGATATGATATAAACAACATATTATATTATTTAGTACCAATGTTCTGTTTTAGCCGGTTGTTTTTCTGAACTTCACCATTATTCAGTGTTTTAATTTGAATTGATTGTAACTGAAAAATAGAAAACATTTTTGATCGCTCGCTCAGTTTGCTCGTGTTTGACTTAAAGAACATATTATAATATTTAGTACTGACTTTAGTTTTAGGCTATTGATATAATTGTATTTCTCCGAAGTACGCAGTCTTTTATGTTTCAAACATGTAAAACCGAAAAAAATTTTGATCACTTGCTCCACTCGCTCCAGCTAACATATTTAATTTATTAGTATCGACAGCCCCAAACCTTGAAATACACGTCTAAATTACAAAGAAAAATTTAATGGCACGACTATGACCTCATTAAACATTTATTTACAAAAATGGCATGTTAATACATATGGGTTCACCATTCCTGACTTAGGACAGTTACTCGAAAATAGTTCATTTTACAGTCTGTTTTTAAAAAAAACTATTGCACATCAATAGTTACGGAACCCTTCTTAGCTTCTCTACGCATGTCTTGACATGCTCTTGATTAGATTTTTTAAATGTAATATATACTGCTGTGCTAAGCGCAACTTGGCATCTCAAAAATAATACCTAATTGATTTTTGTCATTACGTAGTATAAAAAATATGTATTTTACAGAACTAAGCTAAATAGCAGTAATTAACCATATCAAAGTTTTCATTATCTTAGGTTTCCTGGAAAACTATTTTCTAAAAACTACCTTGAGATATTACTTTTGCCCTTATGATGTCAGTATATAATATAATAACACATCTAATGTAGATTATAATAGGCTACTTGACCTTGTTTTTATTTATGTCCTAAACGCTTCATAATTGTTTTTTTACACAAAAAAAAATAATATTACATTATTTTGTAACCTAAAAACCTACAAAAAATTAATTTTAAAAATACATTATTTAAAACTGCCGAAAACACTATTTGCCATGTTGGTTGATAGATTATCTGTCATGTCATACTAGTACTATTTGTAATCTGTGCTAATATATATATTTGTAATAGTCTGTAGTAGCAAAATGGTGGTGTTACGTTCCGTTTGTTTTGACTTATATAACTTTTTAGGCTGTCATGAACTGTTTATTTACATAAATGTTACTTTTCATTACTACATATGTCTTTAGTGTGTTTGTGTCGTCACATCCTAGCCAGAAATTACTTCAAGGTGTTTTCATCAGTAGAAATTAAAAATCAAAAATACATATTTTTAAATCAACTTTATTTATCAATCTTAAGTTTTTATTTTATGATATAGCTAGAATATGTTTTCCTAAGCCAAGTACTAAAGGAAATACTCCTTCAATGTATGAAATTAAATATAAGTCAAGTAGCCTATTGCAATATACATTACACTTAGAATTAGCTATTACATTATTAGCCACTTATTATAATTAATAATCCAGAAAGAAATTTTGGAGGCAGCGAGGAGAAAACTAATAACTCTATATAATACTCAGTTCCTAGTTGGACAGACTGAGAGACTTTTCTGTAAGTAATACACATATAACTCAAGTATAAATAGAAGGAAATGAATTGTGAATTATTTACTTATTTGATAAAATAATATATTAAAACAATGTCTTTTTTTAAAATTGGATATCAAAGTAATACTTTTTGTTATCTTATTGTTATGTTATTTATTTTATAGACAACAGATTTGGAACTGTGGCAGATTGGGTGAAGATGAAATTAAACACACCTATTGTGTATACAGTACACATGGATGACGAAAGAACTTTTCTTCAAGGTCCTGAGCATTTGACAGCCTTAACAGATCAGTTTATAACAATTTTAAGAGAATCTATTCCAATAGCCAAACTTTTTTATGGTCCTTTATTTAACAAGTCGATACAATTAGAGGATTCAATTATACTCTATGCTCTAATTTTTATTATTATATTGCATAGAATTATAAATTGATTTTAATAAAAATAATGTTGAAAGTAGAATGTAATTCCATTTAATATTAAAAAAGAAATGTTAATTTCAATGTAAATAATTATTTATAAATACCTGGTTTGGAGGCATATGTCCAATCTGGTGTTGCATATATCCATGTGGTCCTTGGCCAGGGTGCTGCAGGTTTGTATGTCCATTAGGTCCCGGGGGGTGAGACCCAGCAGCACCCATTGGATGATTCGGAGGGCCAGTTATATGTGGCCCTACCATGTGAGGCGGCATTTGATGTCCAGACGGAGACATTCCAGGGTGCGAAGCTGTCCCAGGAGGACCACCGTTATTAGCAGGGTGAGGCGGACCAGTAGGGGGCATATGATTTGGCATCGGTGATTGCGCGGATCCCGGCGGAGGTGGTCCATTTACATGCTGTTGATTATACGGACTGTGCGGGGATTGCGGCGGCGCCGGGCTTTGTGTCGGTGGCCCCATAGGACTAGGAGCTTGGGGAGGAGGCATAGGGCTGCTTTGTGGAGAGGGACTTGCCATTTTGAAGCTTATTTAAAGAACATCATAAGCAAAAAACCTAATGAAAAACTCATTTATGGCGGAGGTAAGCCGCGTCACTGACACTATTAACTTCAGTATTTACTCGTTGTTTCCTTTTAAAATGGTATGTTATACGGCGTACAACTATTGATGTTTATTGTGGTAAAACAGTTCGCTCTCCAGTATTATTTACAATGAAAAGGGATTATGATAATAACCCATTAGAAAAACACGAAAACTCGGTCACAACTCACAAATCAAAATCACGACAAGCGACACTCGACCATAGATGAGTAGTTTGGCATATACTCTATCATCTATGGTTAGGTATATGTCAATCATTTTTTCTTATTTCTTAAATGGCATCGGCTTATAACTATTTGCCAGTGTCAAGTTAAAAGGTGAGAAATAGATCTTTCGTTTCAATTTTCAACATCATATTCCTAAATCGTCAAGTCTAAAGTCTTGTCAAAATCGAAATAGTCAGTGCAGTCCATGAGTCATATCAGTCTATTCAGTAAAGTAATCTAGAAGCTTTACTGAAAGTTCCTAGGGAGTTTTTTTTTAAATATATGGCGTCGGCTTATATTAAAACTATTTGCCAGTGTCAAGTAAAAAAGAAATATAACTTTCGTTTAAATTTTCAACACTGAATTCATATATCGTCAAGTCTAAAGTCTAGTCAAAGTCCAAATAAATAGTCAGTACAGTCAATGAGTCATGTCAGTCGATTCAGTAAAGTGGTAGACGCTTTACTGAAAGTTCCTAGGGAGTTTTGGCGGGAAACACACAGATAGCACGTTTTTAGAAGTTGTACCACTTGCCCACACTTATGCACGTTAACGAATATTTAATGGTTAATATTCTACTAACTAACTCAGACACAAATTTATGAAATATTACAAATTCACAACGTCACCCATTGAACTCCCCGGCAAAACTCTCCTAGGGAGTTTTGAACGGTACACAAAATAGGACGTTTTTTTAAATTATACTGCTTGCCCACACTTGTGCACGTTGACGAATATTTAATAGTTAATATTCTACCAACATTACACATTAAAAACCGAAATAACACAAATTTATGAAAAAAATACAAAATCTACCACGTCACCCATTGTATTTTCCGGTAAAACTCTATATCAATCACCTTTTGTCATTTCAAACAAGTTTCAAACCCAATGATCAAAGAATACAATGGACTGGCCCTAGCTAGGTAGGACAGAAACGCGTCTAATTTATCATCTGATTGTGAACATAAAATGGCTGCTATACTACAGTTTGGACAAGAGATTAATTAAGTGTATAGCCTAGGTAGTCAAAAAAGTGTACGAGCGGAACAAAATTTTTTTAAACAGCGGTGACATTTTCACAAGTGACATTACCTGCAGTTTTATGTAAACAAAATTTACAAGTTCGCTAATAATTTAATGTAAAAACCGTGTCAAATTAGGTAAAAAGTGAATAAAATTAATCGAATGATTCGAAGTTCTGCACAGGAAGTAATATATAGAGTGTACAGAAGATGTTTTTTTTTAATATGAGGCCGAAACTATACTTTCGGGTCGTAACGATGTATTTATAAGAACCGCTGAAATTACAGGTATTTGTGAGTTTATTTTGTTAAATGAAATATTAATTGATACACCCAAAGCTGTCATAAGTTGCTGCCAAGCGTAATAATTGGTTTATTGAGAAAAATCATTTTGCACTTAGGCTATGTTTACAAATGTGGATAAGTGAGTTAAGACATTGTCATACTAATCTAGTATATAAGTGTTATCATTAAATCAAGTGACGTTTTAAAGAGTTTCATCTGTACTACGTTTTGATAAAAACTAGCGACTCGCCTAGAATTGTAGTGAGTACTGATAAAAAGACGTACCTAATGTTGTGTAAGGTCCTTATTGATAATATACTGTTCTTACAGATTTCCCAACAATGAAGAAATGCGACAAAAATGACTCAATAGTGTATATAATATGTAAGGCAGATAATTGCAAAAAATTCAGTTGTATACAGCCGTCTCTTCGAACCTTCATGCTTTGACACTATTCAATCTCGTCGACTTTTAAAAGCCACAGTTAAATGTCATTCAACTGTTTCACAATATTGACTTTGTAGTTTGTCTCACACAGCAGAAATATTATTGTCACCCTACTAGAACGGGACACACGGTCTCTCGTCTAACCTGTTGCTCGGGTCGTTTTTTGGCTCACAGTACTTAGTCCAGTTAATATTCCTATGTCTATGGAAGCCTATGGTATAGAGCGTATTTAGTAATTGATACTTTGACATACCGCATATTTGTACCATAAGTTAGCGGGCGCGTATTAACTTTTTCGACTTTTTCTATGCTACCTAAATGCTAAATCGTTTGTTTGTCGTTTGCTCGTGATTGTCCGATCAAATTTGGCGTTTGTTCGATTTTAGTTTTTTCATAAATCAAAAATCTAAAATTCTAAAATGAAGCTCATGATTCCCGACTCCGTCTCTTTATCTGTGTCTCACTTTTTTGACGTGATAACGTCTTATAAATCCATGGAGCCGGCTGCACGCACGAAACTGCGTTACCTGTTACCCGTTATCGTTACCAAGTACCGTTACCAAGTAACAGCGTAACCTCGCATTGCCTTTACCTCATTATTATTATTATTATTGTTGTTGTTGATAATTGTTGTTGTTGTTGTTGACGTTGTCACGTTCAACTATCGTCAGTAAACCGACTTTACATACAACCGGTATGTTTTTTTATATGGCGACTACCATTCTGCAACTGTTGCCAGTGTCAAGTGTTAAAGGTGAGAAAACTAATTGCTGTAAAATGTGATAGGAGCAACATGGAATCAAGGGACGGAAATTTTGATAAGAATACCATCAGGAAAATAATATCATGAAATATTCAAATTATTACGTACACTGAAATATTATACAGGATTATATATTATAGGTACACATCATACAAGTAAGAAAGGGAACATGAAGGGAGCGCAAAGAGGATAAAAACGAAGTATGATCACGTAAAGGACACGAGAAAAATATGTGATCTAAAGTTCCCGTATTCTCCCCGCAATCACACGCATCATTATTTAAAATGCCAATTCTAGTTAAAGACTAGGAATACACATATGTCCCAATCGCATTCTAATTATCGACGAAATTACAAGTTTGCAACTATTGATTTTATTAAACCAAGACTTTTTTGGTATTTTGGCTGCAATTTGTACATACGATTACACTTATGTTGTTTAGTAAACTTCCAATACTTATTCCAGTCATCATATAAATGAATAATTGTCGGTAAATTTAAAAAGTCGTAAAGATAGATTTTAAATGGATGAGTGTCACCACTCTGCACTGCATCTTTAGCTATATCATCTGCCTTTTCATTGCCTAAGATTCCTGAGTAGCTAGGAACCCAAGAAAATGCTACAGTATATCCCTTTTTGTCACATATAGTTTTATCCCTGATATCGAAGATGATGGAAAGGAAATTTTTCAATACCCTGTTATGCACTCTTAAGAGTCAGTAAATATAATGGACTTTGTTAATTGAAACATTAATACATATTCTAAGGCTTTGAGAATGCCTAAACATTCTCCAGAAAATACGGATCTTTGTATATACATTTAAATTTTTTGATGAATTTCATACTGAGAGTGATAAACACCAACTCCCACATTTCCTGATATATCTAACTTAGAAGCATCAGTAAAAATGTGATGTCAATTAATATATTCGCTATCGATAAAATTGTTAATATTTTCAATATTATTCAATTATTCATATCTTTAACTTTAACTAAACCAAGATTGTATCTCACATCTGGTTTTATCAACATACTTTCAAAATTATATGAAAAAAGAGGAAGTAAATCGGATTGATAAATATAAAAAGATATGGAAATAAGTTTATGAAAGCTTACAATAAGACATGGCAAAGACTCTAAAACGGCATTTAATTGATTCCGATTTTCTAATAATAGATGTATTTTTTACTGTTTCAAACGAAAAATAAAATATATCAGATAAATATTGTCTTCTGAGACTTAAAGGAGGATCAGTAAATTCTACCTGTAGGGCATTATTAGGACTCTACTTCATAGCAACACTTATTATTCAAAGAGCTTTGGATTGAATTTTATCTAATTTTTTAATAACACTTAAATTATCACCTACTAATAAAAATACACCATAGTATAAGACGCTTCTAATTATAGCATTATAAATAAGCTTTAAACAGAACGGATGAACTCCCCACCAAACTCCCGCAAGACATCTCAACGTATTCAAGTTAAGTTAACACTTAGAAATTACATATTCAATATGTGGATTTCCGTTTAATCTTTTATCCAAAATTACTCCTAAAATTTTTGCATGGTTATAGATTAGACCAGAATAGATTTATTATTATAGCTGATATATCCCGTTATTAAAAAGCCATTCCTTAAGAGCAACAAAACTTTGATTAATGAGCTACTAGCTAAATCTACATTATCATTAATAGCATAAAGAAGTAAATCATCTGCAAAATTTTTACAAATTCCTTAACAACAGGTTCTAAATCGTATGTATAAATGTCATAAAGTAATGGGCTTAGAACTGACTCTTGTGGTAATCCTTTGATTATAAAACTGACAAAACACTCGGTTTCATTAATATAAACAAAATAAATCGTTCTTTTATTAGATCTACTATAAACTTTATAAGAATAAGGGGAATATTTAATTTGTGCAACTTTTTCTACAGAATTGATATTACAACATTATGATAGGCTGCCTGAATATCTAAAAATGCAGCTACAACGTGTTGTTTATTTACAAAGGCTAAACGAATATCTGTAGTGAATATACTTAAATTATACATCGTAGATTTACCTTTTCGAAAACCAAATTGACTATTTGACGTTAATTTATTATGGTACTCTAGGTACCATTCCAATGTATTTTGAACCACTTTAATAAGAACTGAAGATAACGCTATCGGTCTATAAGAAGATATTTCGTTTGCGGGTTTATTGGGTTTTAATATTAGTATTACTTCTTGTGATTTCCACGACTGTGTGAATGTTTCCAGAAATCATAACCGTATTAATAAGATTTAAGTAGTAATCTAACGCTTTATCACCTAAATTAGCTAAGAACGAATATGGAATACCGTCCATACCTGACGTAATCATTTACACTTGATAAAACACCTTTGAGTTCAACCATTGTGAAAGGAGAATTTAGTAAAGAATAAAAATGTTCACTTAAGTAATAAGACGGAAAAGGGACCGGAAAATATTCTACTACTGAAGATGGAGCTAACTGATCAACATAATCACATAAAAAATCTTTAGGGAGTACTGTTGTCTATTCTTTGAAAGCAGATCTAAATCCACGTCTGCTTTTCCATACTTCAGAAGGACATGTGGATGGTGATAAGGAAGAACAAAATTTTTTCCAACCCTGTTGCTTCTTTTGTTTTAGAAAAATACGAGTGGATTTATTAGTTTGTGTTAGTTTAAAAAAAAATTTCATTAGACATGTTATTTGCATATTCCTTTTCAATTATTTTCCTTTTTTTAACAGCTTCCGAACACTTGCAATCCCACCATGGTGGGAATAGGACTTTAGTTCCTATAGGTTTTTTAGTAGGGAATTGCTTATCGGCTACTTAAATTATTGCCCTAGCCAACGTTTTAGAAGAAGTTAATTCGTTACCTAATTTAATTTCAGGTAATTTATCCATTTGACGCTCTATTTCCTCTCTAAATTTACCCCAATCAACTTTATCCAATTTATATTTATGTCTTATTCTTTTAGCACTTCTATTGCTACTTTTATAGGGGAAAGATAAAAGTAAAACATAATGGTCACTGCCATATGAAGAAGGTAGAGTCTGCCAGGATATACTTGGCACTAACGAGGGAGAACAAATTGAAAGATCAACAGCACTTTTATTTTCATTTATATGTACAACACGTGTAGGGTCACCTGTATTAATCACACATAAATTGTATTTATCTATAATATCTAATAAATGCTCGCCGTCCCTGTTGGATATGTCACTTCCCCAACATGGATGATAAGTCATTAAAGTCACCCAAGATTAAACTTGGAGTAGAAAGAGAGCTAAATAAATTATCTATATTCAAGAACGTAGACGATGAATTTTGAGCTATATACAATAAGAAAATATAAAAATTAGGATTTATTAGTTGTATACCAACTCTACTAAAATTTCTACTTTTTGAAGTGGCAATGTCAATATTTTAAAAGGAACATAATTTTTTAATAATAGAGCAGCCCCACCGTATCCGTCACTCTGTCATCTCGTACTGTAACATCATAGATTTCAATAGTAGGTAATAGTAACATAGAATATCGATTATAAGTATTAATCTGTGACTACTACTGAAAGTAGGTATACTTAGCATGTTTGTGTATGATTTAAAATTTGGATTTAACCAATTCTCTGATAGAGCAATAATTAGTGAATTATATTTATTTATAATATAAATTAAGTCAGTCTTTTTAGGAATAATACTTCTACAATTCCACTGTACTATGTTGGAATCTATAAATAAGAACATCACTTGTATTAATCATTTTATTTAAAGAAGCAACGTTCGACGGTCTTATGATATAATTTTGTTGTAAAGCACTTTTACTAATGTCTGATAATCCCTTTTTTGTTTCAGAGTTAATACCCACAATGCACAACCATCCTCAGAAGATGGCATTTGGTATTATTTATGATCTTATTTTGAAAATTTTTTCATAACCCTTACCAGGTTTTTGTGGCGTGCGTGGTTTTCAATAAAAAGTTTTTTTTATATTAACGAATATTATTATTTTGAGTTGAGATGAATGAATCAGAATACTGTATATTCGAGGTTAAAACATCTCCTTAAGAGCTTTTTCCCACCACAATTGGAGGCTGTAATTTACTAGCTTCACCATATGAAATATTTATCTCAGCCATACAATTTTTGATAGCTCGCTGTCTATTATATTCCGGGCAATTTTTGTGTGTAGCATAATGACATTAAAAACAATATACACAGTATTCCGACTCATACATGAATCAGCCGAATGATCCTGTCCACATTTAAAACATCTTGGAGTAGATCTACAAATAGTTTTAGTGTATCCATATCTACAGCAATTAAAACACTGTATTGTACGATATATGTATAAATCTATAGGTAAAGAACTAAAACATATATACACAAACATATATACATATAAACTCTTGGTGGTAAAATTTGACCATCAAAGGTAATAATCACTGACTGAGATGGTTTCCATTCTAGAATATCATTAACTTTAACTTTATAATTAATTCTCCTTATTTTTAAAACTTTACCATATCCTGTTGGAGTTTCTAAATTTTCTAATATTTCTGCATCTGACCATTCTGTTGGAATATTTTTAACTATTCTTATTCTAGACACATTGAAATGTGGTACGAAAGCTTTTAATTTAATTGTTTCTTAATTTTCGGTTTCTACCAATTTTTTTAATGCTTCCAGGGACAATAAATACTACTTAAAATATTAATTATAAAGAATTTTCCCATAATAAGGGGGTGTAGGGTGGTACCATCTGAAGGAGAAGATGTGAATTTTTGTGCATGGACAACATAAGGATATGCATTGGTAGCAGTGTACATACGAGCCTTATGCATATCAACAGTTTCAGTAACATTGTTTTTAGCATTAGGCAAATTTTCTGTAATATGTTGTGAAAATGTCATGACTACACTTGGCCGTTTTAAGGCCGTTTGCGGCTCCCAATCATCTCATTTTCATATTCTATATTATTATCAATGGTTATATTCACACCTACATCAGAACGGGCCCTGGAGGCCTACCACAACCTCTTAAAGCAGTATTATTTTAATATTACTTCATGATTTCGTACCATCACCTCTTAAAAGTAAGATTATTTTAAGCATATTATAAGCTTGTTTCATCAAGAAGTTTTGTGACGTCATCTCAATTTCATTCGCTCTAAGCGTACCACGAGCTCCATTTTGACACCGTTTGACAGACGAGCATGATTACATTAACGTCAAACTAGCGATCTTAAAAAAGTTGATATATCGCAGCGGATTTAACATTACTTTGCATTTTTTACAGTTTTTATGTAAAATTATATTTGAAAAGTGAGTATTTCTCTAAAGTTATGTAATTCTTTTTTCAAGAAATGTCTTTTTTATTTAAGTTTACAGTGTGTAAATAATAAACATAAAAAACGGCGTTGGTTTCTAGATGGCCAATGAATTGGAGATTTTTGAATTCCTGCAAGAGTTGCATGCATCTGCTAGCACATCAACGATGCAGCGCAGAAGAAGATTGCGTTCACAATTTAATCCTTTCGATTTAGAGGATGCCGAGTTCGTAAAACGGTACCGGTTGACTAAAAGTTTATCCCGGAGTTTGTGTGATGAACTCGCGCCAATGCTAAAGCGTCCCACAAAATCGATCGATTTATCTGTAGAGACTAAGGTATGTAATATTATATTCACGTTGTTGTTACACAAAATGTGCCATGCCAAGCCAATACCTTTAACCAAAAATGTTTCAGGTGCTGACTGCATTGTCGTTTTATGCAACTGGGTCATATCAACGTCCTACTGGGAATATTGAAGGACATTCCATGGCCCAGCAGACAGTTTCTTCTTGCATAAAACAAGTCACTGCCTGTCTCAACTCTACAGAAATGAGGCAAAAGTCTATTGTATTTCCTGCTACAGACCAAGAAAGGAATAGAATAAAGACTGAGTAACTATGGCCATATAATATATAAAATACTTTATTAATAATTAATAACACTGAATTTCTTTTACATATTTTAAAAACTTTAAAATTTATTTCAGATTCTACAACAAATTCAAAATTCCCGGAGTTCTAGGCTGCATAGACTGTACCCATGTTGCTATAGTTCGCCCGGTGGAAAACGAATCATACACTTTTCTGGATATTTACTTACTTTCTATTTGTCATTATTACGAGTAAGAATATTTAAATAGAAAATGTCGAAATAAACACTCACACACTAGGTACTTGAAACATTTTTGTTTTATCGCGCCACAACAACACTTGACGTCTTCAATATTCATGCCGAAAAACGGATCGCGTTGTCAGCATTGCTAGTTTTTAACAATTTCACTGTTTGATTTAATTATTATAGTAAACAATTTAACGCTGTTATATTTAATTATTGATTTATTTTCAGATATAATAGAAAACCTTTCAAATTCACTATATTCTCTAGTGAAAAGTTTCTTTATTTGTTTAGACAAGTCCGTAAAGTGGAGCGCAATAATTACGAATGTCACAATCATTATGACATTCGTGCGAGAGGGACAAAGCGCGTTATAATTAGCTGCTACCTCGCTTCCACTTATAGCAAAATGTTGACAATTAATTTGATATCGTTCGTTCTTTCCCATCACTAAGCAGGAATAAAACAATATTGTTTTCATACACTATAAAAAGCTCATGGTACGAATCAAAGTAATGTTATTGTAATCTTACTATAAAGTGTTCTGGAAACATGATAGTTTTAGAAAAGGTTGTGGTAGGCCTCCTGGACCCGGCCCCGACATGAGGTCGGGCGGTTTGTTCATATAACCGCCCTATAAGTTAGTCAGGTTTGCTGCCACCCCCGCACGGGTGCGGGGTGAGGGTGTACACGCTCGAAGCCGTCCACGCACCGGTGCGGTCTCGCTTCTTCGTAGATTCATAGACTCAGTTTGGCGCCGGCATTAGGCTAGGGACATTGTGTTCGGAGCGGCATTACCCTTGAAATTTTAAATTTTCTTAACGTGTTTTTGGTATTTTCGTATGTTTGACAGTCGAGTTTTTATGCACAAATAACTAACATCAAAAATGGATTACGGAGAGGGCTCTTCTAGAAGTACTAAACTACACTAAAAGGCAGCGAAAACAAGTATTTTCTGTTTTGGACGATAGTGATATAGAAGCGGCACTGTTTTCTGATAATTCTGAAGATGAATTCCAGCCTGATGGTGATGAGTCTGCATCAGAAAGTGAAGGTGAGGAGCGCCTCTTAGATATCGAATTACGCCCTCCGGCACGTCGATTAGTGTCACCTACAACTCGGGATCAAGACTTACAGCCATACTTACCATCTGTATCAGACACGCAAAATCAAGCCCAGCTAAACTAACCCTCTGCATCTGGCTCAACTTCTGAATGGACTACATCTGGTGATATGAAGGAAATTCATTTTACGAAATCAAACCAATTTTATGGTGAAGTTGCAGGAGCAAATCCTATTGACTATTTTAATTTCTTTTTCGTTGAAGATTTTTTGACAATGATTTGTACTGAGGCAAATGCGCAGGCACAGAGGTTGATAAGTAAACATAATCAGGAAGTTCCAGGTAGACAAAGGTAGAGATTTTGCTAGGATTACTGGATGGATACCGGTCGATGTTTGCGAACTGAGAATTTTCCTTGGTTTGTTATTCCACATGGGAACTATCCCTCTCAGCTGTCTACAAGATTATTGGAAAACTGATAGGCTGTTTTCCATTCCAATTTTTGGGCAACAAATGAGCAGGAACAGATTTCTCCTCATAATGAGATGTTTGCATTTTACCTCAGAGGAAGAAAGTGAGGACCCAATGTTCAAGGTCGGAAGTGTTATTGATTACTTCAACAACAAGATAACGGAATGTTATTATCCTGCGGCACAATTGTCTCTGGATGAAAGTATGGTGCTATGGAGAGGACGACTGAGTTTTCGGCAGTTTGTCAAAAATAAACGCCACAAATATGGCATAAAGTTATACATGCTCACTGAAATAGATGGGTTGATAGTAAAGTTCCGAGTATATGCAGGTGGAAAAGATACAGTACCTAGTAGGTAACTGGTAAGGGACACGCTGATAAAGTAGTCATGGAGCTGCTGCGGGGAAAACTAAATTAGGGCCACGAATTATATATGGACAATTATTATATCAGTTTAGGTTTGGCGAAGAAGCTGCTTGATCACAACACTTATTGTACAGGCACTCTCCGTAAAGATTTGAAAGAAAATCCTCACGAAATAATGAAGAAAAAATTAAAAAAGGAGAAAATTGCTCAAGGATTCGTGAAGGAGTGCATATTGGCGTGTGGAAAGATAAACGTGTTGTAACGTATATTACTACCCAGTATGAAGACAAAATGGTTCAAGTCCAAAATAAACGTGGTCATGTTACTCAAAAGCCAGAAGGTATTTCGAAATATAACGATTACATGTCAGGGGTAGACAGGCAGGACCAGCTTTTAGCATACTGCCTTGCGAAAGAAAAACTTTAGGTTGGTATCTGAAAGTAGCCATACACACATTCCAATTACTTTTATCGAATTCAATGAAGATGTACAATAAATATTCAGGACAACGTAAAATGTCTCTCTATGATTACCGCTTGAACGTCATAATGCTCTGCTGCCAGAAAATGTACCAGGAAATAGACCATCAAATATCCAAAGTGCTCATTAAATGAAGAAAGCCACTGCAACTACTTCAAATGGGCGTCTCTAACGAAAGACATGCCGCTAGTGCACCAAGAATAAGCGTACTGACTCTCCTTGGTTTTGTGACACCTGTCCTGACAAACCAGGTTTTTGTGTGGAATGCTTTGAAAATTACCACTCAGAACTTCGTCGTCAATAGTTTTGTAATTTTTTAAAATTATATTACATATTGATTGAGAGTTAGTTCTCATTTCTGATGATTTTTACTTTACGTCTATATTTTGATTTACGTCGATACCAAAGTGTAATGCCATTTTTAAGTAAGGTTCTCTGTAAGTAATAAAAATAATGTTGATTTTGTAGTTTATTTTATAAGAAGCATGCAAGAAGTAATTAATATAAACCATGTTTAATTAAATAAATAGCAGCGTATTATTTCCAATAAACCATAAAAACGTTGTAAACTCATAACCCGCACACGTGCGTTCTTTAGCATTGGAATTGAAAATTTCATTCCCAGTGCCTAGCACGCACCGGTGCGGTGCAGTTTTACTTCTCATTTAAAATAGTGTCAAATATAAATAAACATAATTAAGTATAATAATAATCTTAACTGATCACTTTAAAAGTCGATTAAACAAAAAACAATATTTGGCCTCCCAGTTGATCATATATTTTGAAGTGGCAGCGAACCTGTTATTACAATTATAGGTACTATACAAAGAACCTATGTACTAATAATATAAAAAGAAGACTTACCAAATATATACAGCTATCTACACTAAAATTAATTATAAACGTATCAAATTATATAAATACCTACTTATTTATTTACAACATTAACCCTCCTGATCGTATTTTAATAATTTAAAAAAAAATAACTTTCCGAGAACCACCGCCTGTTCCGAAGTTTCCCGCGCTTTGTCTGTGTTATCACTTCTGTCTCAGTAGTAATACTTATCATCTATGGTCCCGGTCGCCACGATAATTTCACTGTTTTACGCAATATAAATAAACTGCAATTTATAATCAAAAAGTTTAATTTTAAATGAACTTTGATGGCAAATCATTGGATTTGCAGTGTATGTAAAGAACGTGCGTGTTATTTATAATGGAGCCGACTTATTCAATACTCTTTATATGTGATTAGAGATAAATTTCCATACAGAAAGCCGGTTTAATAACACCAAAATGGAAGAAGACGACGATTACGTGGAAAATAATTGGAATTATATTACATTATGTGCAGAGCCAACACTTTATGAAGGACTACGTTTTGCTAAGGATTTACTTATAGCAAATTTGATGCTGCGCATGTTAGTGCAGTATATTCCTCTACCGCAAATTGTTAAACACAGTTTATCTCTTATTATTGGTCTTCTTTTACTTTATCAAAATATTGGGGCGGCTTTTGTTTGGACCATTGGATTAGTAGTTGGATCTTATATTTGCATAGCATTGCTGTCTCAATTAACAGACAAGTGGAAAGGGTTTATCATGAGCTTAATTATAATATCATTTCTTCTTTCCTGTGAAGTTTATGTGCTAAACCCTAAAATGTGGCAGCAAATAAGAGGTATTCAGATGATAGCAGCAATGAAAATAATATCTGTTTCAATTGATTTAGATCGCAATATGTTTAAACAGATGTTAAACCCGCTGGAATTTGGAGGTTATGTTTTTTGTCCAGCCAACTCTATATTAGGGCCATGGATACAGTTTCATGTATATAACCAGTATTTAAATATAAAATTCTTGTGTAGGAGATGGGTAAAAATTATTGTTTTAAAATTATTGGAGTCCTTATTCTTTTTAGTACTGTCTAATTGTATTGTACCATGGTATATTGATGATGATACTTCAAAATGGCTTGTAGCATACCGTGATGCTCAATCTTTTAGGATGTCCCATTACTTTGTTTCAAGCATGTCTATAGTATCCATGACAAGTGCTGGATTTGGCCTAACAAATGACTGTCACTTAGATCTTCAAGTGACGAAACCATTATTTATTGAATTGCCCAGATCTCTAGTACAAGTTGTTATTTATTGGAACATTCCCATGCACCAATGGTTAAAAAATTATGTATTCAAACCATGTCAAATATGTGGTCAGTTCACAGCTATATTCCTTACCTATGTAGTGTCATCTTTATTACATGGTTTTAATTTTCAATTTTCAGCTGTACTTCTGAGTATTGGAACATTTTCTTATGTAGAGTACAACTTCAGATACAAAGTTGCATCAGCTTTAGAAGTGTGTTGCTTAGCCAACCCTTGTGTCAAACAATGTGATCACAAGTATAAGAAGAACAGCTTTCTTGCAATTTTTGTCAACACAATATTTTCTATTGTCACAATTATACATCTTGCATATTTGGGAGTGATGTTTGAGGCCTCATTTGCTGTTCAAGAATCAGGGTATTCTTACTATCACACTATGAACAAATGGGAAAATCTCAATTATTTTAGTCATGGTCTAGCCGCCTTTATGTTTGTGATATATTTAATGATGTGATAAAGTTAGTTTTAATCCTTGGTAAAGTACTTAAATACCAATAAATATATTAATTAATATCAATAAACAAGACAGCAAGGGTAATCACTTAAGTAAAAGAGTGTACAAAATAATAATTACATATATATTTGAGTGATTTGTAAGGATTGCAAATTTTAATGAAGCATAGATAAACTTATGATTTAAATGAAATTTTTAGATGTGAAAGAAACCCTTGCTGGATAACCTTGCTTGATAGTGATAAGGCTAAGCACAAAAAGGTAAAACCTTGTGATATTTTCTTTATTAGTGTATTTAAGGTAATGTTTATTTAGAAAAACAATTAGAATGTTCACACTTTTTAATTCTTATTTAACATATAATGAACTTAGCCTGGTAACTTAAGCACATTTCAAGAAAATATAAAACTAGAAGTAACTTTTTACAATAATCTACACCTTGTTGGGTCAGGAATAAAATAGAAATAATATATTTGGTCTTTTCTGTTTCTTTAAAATTTTACCCAGTGTTTTGAGTTCTCAGTAGTAGGTATATTAATAAACTTTACATACAAGATATTTTTAGACATGTACCCAATTTTTGTATCTCACTTATTATTATTAGACTATGCTAGTGTAGTATTAGCTGATCATTATGTAAATCAAATTCCCTTTTGACTGTCTTATCATAAGTCTGTATATTTAAGTAATATTTCTCATCCATATTGTACACAACTTGAATTCTATAATTAACTTGTTCATAGGCAGGATGCTTACTACATTTTTCTAACTTTTCAATTGATTCTTTAGTACTACTAAAATACTCCGGTCTTGTATAAATTATTGCTGTTTTGTAGTCCTTACTTACTTTTTGTATCATTAAAAGTATTTTTTTGAGATATATGTCCATTTTGGTAATTTTAAAATCTTGTTCAGACCAGTAAAAAGCAGTAGGTGAATCAAAAGCTATTAATGAAATATTACAATTTTTGGCTAACACATTTTCTAAATTTTGTATTGTTATGTAAAACTGATTAATGTTGTCAATATGTAGGATGAAAAGATTTTTTAAAGTGATATGTAACAATCTCTCTAATTTTTTATTGTAATCCAATAAATTCTGTTCATTATATTGTAATTTTTTTTGAAGCTTCCTTTTCAAAGAATGTAACAAACAATCAAATGATAGGTGACCATGAATGTTAAATAATAGGACACCTGACTCTACTTCACCAGTATTATTAGCAATTAAAGATTCTGTTATAATGTCTTGCAAAACATATTTTGTAGATTGGTTACTATACAACTCGATAACATGTCCAGCTTCTAGTCCTTGCTCAAATAATAAAGGATAGAAGTTTTTAATTCCAGATTTTTTTGTTAATCTTGCAAATAGTTGAATTCCAGACTCTACCTTCATATTAGATGCCATATTATTTTTAATTTGATTTCGTACATTAAAAAGGTCTGGGATGTATTATGTTTTACAAATTCCTTGGTTGTAGTTTTCGACGTTACACATTATATATCGAATTTTTACTTCTTAATAGCTTTATCATATATATATATATATATATATATATATATATATATATATATATATATATATATATATATATATATATATATATATATAATTATCAAGTTCTCGACTATTATAGTAGATCTTAATATCTTAGCTAACAGTCAACAAATACAAAATTGTAGCAACAAACAACGGACAACCCTTTTTTCCTACTTCATCTTTTTTTTGGCAATCGCGTTACTACGGACCAAAGCTTTGCACCATTTTCCAGATAGTACGACCAACCATCGAATAATCAAATCAATAGCCTAAAACAGAAATTCAGTTTAAAATAATATACGTATATGTTGACTATTTAAAAAAGCGAGCGAGCGGAGCAAGCGAGATTTTTTTTTTAATATTAAATCTATTAGATCTTTACATATGAAATTGCCATTTTGTATGAAAAATATTTAGACGATTTTTTTTCATGTATTTTTTATTTGTATTTATCGAAGTAATCACCCATGCAATCAATGCATCTTTGCCAACGCAGCTGGACGGGAGGCAACAAATTCTTCAAAGGCATTTTGTACTGCCTCTCGGGTATTGAATTTTTTTCCCGCCAAGAAGTTATCCAAATTCTGGAAAAAGTAGTAGACTGTAGGCGCACGGTCTGGTGAGTAGGGCGGATGACGAAGAGCTTCCAACCCCAGTTCTTGCAACTTAGAGACTGTCTGCTGTGCAGTATGAGGTCGCGCGTTGTCGTGCAGGAGCAGCGGAGACGAGCGATTGACCAATGCTGGTTGGAGATGTGCCAGCTTCTCCATCATTGTGTTCAGTTCTTCACAGTACACATCTGCAATAATGCTCACCCTGTTTGGTAAGAAGCTGTGATGAATCACACCGGCGCTAGACCACCAAACAGTGATCATCATTTTTCTAGGGGTAAGTTTTCCTTTTTGGCATTGTTTAGGTGCTGAACCAGGATTCAACCAACTTGCTGAGCGCTTGCGGTTATCAAACAGAATCCATTTTTCATCGCAGGTAACAATGCGGTTCAAAATTCCTTCATTTGTGTGTCTGTTCAGCAGTGCAAGGCACGTCTCGACGCATACTTCGCGCTGGCGATCATTGAGTTCGTGGGGCACCCATTTGTCAAGCTTTTTTAAGCTTGCCAATTTGACGCAAATGGACCAATATTGTTTTGACGCTAACGTCGAAAGCTGCTGCTAATTCAGCCGTAGATTGTGTATCATCAGCTTCCATAATCGCCATTATTTCGTCATTGTCGACCAAAGTCTTCGGACGACCGCGAGGTTCATTTTTCAGGTCGAAATTTCCAGAACGGAAGCGAGCAAACCAATAACAAGTGGTGCGGTGGTTTGTAGTGTTAGCTCCATAAACGTCGTTGATGTTGCGTGCCGCTTGTGCCGCGATGCTGCCACGACGGTACTCATATTCCATAATTACTCGCATTTTTAACGTATCCATGATGACGAAAAAGATTGAAATGCGATGAAAATGTAACACTAATCAATAAACAAATGACTACTTTTGGAAAAAAATCCATGTTTTTAAAATAAAATTAATTTGAAATTAGAATTCTTAGCCAAACAAAAATTATTTTGATTTGAAATGGCCAGTACTGCAGAAAGGCAATTTCATAGGTAAAGACTTATTATATAAACTTTAAACCCTGAAAAACTGTACTTGAGAAAATACAACCAAATCGATAGCTTAAAACAGAACGTCAGTACAAAATAATATAACATATTGTTTATGTAAAAAGCACGCGAGTGGAGCGAGCGAGCAAAATTATAATATTATTTTACTGGTTTAAAGAATGCCGTAAAGAACGTAATGTAATTTCCATTTTTACTATTTTGTATTTTTTTTTTGCAATGCCTAAACGTCTTTACTTACGCAGTAGATAAAATGACCGATAAGAATGATAACTAACTTTACCAAACCTTATTTGTACACAGGATTATGGAAAGTTATAATTTTCTATTGTTCACGGTCTATGACTTCGAGAAATATCTTTTAGTTGAGAAACCTTGTGGCGTGAACTTTTGGATTTTCCATACTTTTTAAAACATTTTTCGGCTGTTAGGCACGAGGCCTGTTTGGAGGCTTGCCTGAGGCTTGGACTGCCAGGCCGTTGGCGGTCGCCCACACCGCCTATGCCTTGCACCACCTCTGCTAATATAGAACGTTTAAAAGCTAGTTAGATTTTTTTTGTATTCAGAACTATTTTCAGTTTTATTGGGTAAATACAATAGAGTTGAAAGTCGAACACACAAGCGTAAAGGTTTTTAAATGCTGTCGTGTATTCTATTTTCAGCATTATTGTATTAGCCATTAGCGCCGAGTTCTATTTTCAGAGCTGTTATTACTAGGTATGTATGAAATTTATTTTTTACGCTCCCGTGGTCGGTGCGGCCGGATAGACGTTGGAGCGCGGGGCCCGTTGCTCTTGCTACCTGCGCCTATATTTTATTTTATTTTTTATTTTTATTTAATCCAGGTACAAAAATTATCTAATGAACTAAGTCTTTACAAATTAGGTTAGTAAGTTAATACATTGGTGAATTCATTAATCTAAATATTGTACACAGCTTTTGTTAGTAAAAAAAGAGAAATTACATTGACAATTAACGTCTTAATTTAGGAAAATATTAACATTGAAAAACTTTAAGGTGCATTAAGTATAACTAATTAACGTCTATAATAGTTTATTACAATCAAGCAAAGACTTCTTATAAGCAGAAATTTTTTGATGAAAGATATCGATATTTACATCAGCCTTTGAACAAAATATGTCATTATAGGACTGACACATACGATGTAGCGGATTATTCCGTCCAACGTTATTGCTAAAAGGTGGAATGTCAAAGAGCACTGGCTTTCGTTTAGGGCGTTTACTAATAGATATATTGATGTTTGCAAGCAATTCATCACTGAGCACACCATTGACAATCTTATGGAGTGCACATAAGTCTGCAATATTGCGACGTTGCCCTAAACTGGTAAGACGGTAATGGAGAAGGCGATCCTCATATTCAGGTAGAGTATTTCTTACGTGATCTTTGTTGCTTAGGTATCTAAGAAATTTTCGCTGTATTGACTCTATACTTTCGCTATCAATTTTATATATGGGTGACCATATAGGTGAGCAATATTCTAATTGTGATCTGACCAGAGCGGTGTGCACCTTAAGTGACTCAGTATTTTTAAAAGGTTTTGCAGTTCGTAATACAAAATGGAACATTCTTTTTGCTGCTGTGATCATAGTTTGATAATGAAATTTAAAATTTAAAAAGGAATCGTACCAGACACCTAGGTCACGAACTAGATTGACTCGAGTCAGATGCGATCCAGCTATAGTATAATAGTATTGTAATGGTTTCTTTTTTTTTGTGAAAGTTATATATTGGCATTTTTTTACATTAAGGTTCATATCATTTGATAAACACCAGTATACAATATTAATATTATGCTGAAGAAGAACACAGTCATTGATATTTGCTATTTCGTTGAACAATTTTATGTCATCAGCATAAGCTAGACATGGACATGTAAATTTATCGAGTAAATCGTTTATATGTATTAAAAAAATGAGAGGACCTAAGTTAGAGCCTTGTGGAACGCCTGACAGTGGCTCGAAAGGTATTGAGTCAAAACCGTACAGGGCAACTATTTGGGTGCGATTAATAAGATATGAGTGAAACCATCGATGAAGATCACCATGAATTCCAAGATGTTGAAGTTTGATTAAAAGTACAATGTGATTGACGCGGTCGAATGCCTTGCAAAAATCCAAATATATTAAGTCTACTTGGGATTTTTTATTAAAAGACTGACATAGGAAATTTGAGTATACCAGCAAATTAGAAAGTGTTGACTTACCTGATATAAAACCGTGTTGTTTTGGGCTGAGACGGTGAAGTATATGGTTGTGGAGTGAATCATATATCATTCCCTCAAAGATCTTAGCTAAGCAATTGAGGATGCTAATAGGCCTGTAATTTGTGACATCATTCTTGTCACCGTATTTATAAATGGGTGTTATTTTTGCTATTTTCCATAAATCGGGGAAAGTGCCTTGGCTAAGCGATTTGTTAAAGATTATACTCAAGGGGGTACTCAGAGCTGAACCACACATCCGTACGAAAAAAGGTGGGATACCGTCCGGGCCACTCCCTTTCGAAATGTCGATTCCGCATATACGTTTATAGACATCGCTTTCGCTAACCTTCAAGCGACTAATAATATAGTTTGCAGCTTTAAAGTCGGGTTTGTAGGATGTGAAGCTAATATTGGGGGACTTATGAACAGAAGAAAAGTATTCTGCAAACAAGTTTGCTATTTCCGCACCAGTAGTGGCAGTTTTATCCTTATACGTAACTGATAATGGGAGATCGTTAGTCATGCGTTTAGCCTTGGTATAACGCCAGAAGGCTTTGACATTTTTGGCTAAATCTTCTTCTATGCTTGATATATACTTTGCAAAACATTTATATATCATACATTTTGTGCGCGTACTGAGCAGGGAATACGAGTCATAATCGCGGGGATTACGGTAAGTTTTGAATTTATGATGGTACTTGTTTTGTTCTTTTAGGGCTTTTATTAGTGGTTTAGAAAATCATGACGGGTAGCGACTATTTTTGTAAGTTGAAAGAGGTGTGCATTTGTGAATAATGTCGAACACTTTGTTATAGAAAAATTGTAAGTAATCATTAACATTGTCTATACTTTTAGCATAACTTTCCCAATCTATCTCTTCAATTTCAGTTTTACATTTCGTGTAATCAGTTTTTCGAAAATTCAATTTGTTCAATGATGTATTTTCTTTTGAAGATTTACATGACTCGATTGTAAAATCGAGTGGGGGATGGAACTTATCAATTTTGCTTAATGGGAGAGTTTGAGAAACATTTGTCACATTTAGGTCCGATAGTATTAGTTCTAGTACGTTATTGCAGCAGTTAGAAATTCTGTTAAACTGATTAAGATTATTTTTCAAAATGAACTCGTTTAATAATGAAAGTATCTCGCAGTTTTTAGTCGAGGTATTCGTTTGTGGACCGAGCCATGACGTATCGGGAATATTGAAATCGCCCATTGTCAATGTTTTATTTTTTGGGCATGATGTAATAGTTTGACTACATACGTCAAGAAAATTTTTAAAGATCTCTAGGGAGATGTACGATGGTATATAAGCTAGACACACGTTTATGAAGTAATTTTTGTAAAAAATTATGCGGATACATAAATGCTCTGTCACTTTCTAAATTTAAAACTTCGAAATCTATGTCCTTTTTTAGTGCTATTAACACTCCACCTCCGTGATTTTTACCATATAGTTTTTGGAAATTAGTCGTCCTGTCTCTTCTTATAACTCGATATCTATCGTCAAAAAGCTCAGATGAGAACACAGAATCAGTAAGCCAAGTCTCAATAAAGCATATAATATCATAGTCACAACAGAGCACTGAGTTATATATTTCAAGACATTTTGATTTTGAACCTCGTATATTTTGTACGTATACTTTAAGGTGTGTATTACTATACATATTTTAAAAATATTTAACTTGCTAATTATTGCATTCTACGGTAATAACTTAAACGATTTTCTCTAGAGAGTGTTGGGACTTGATGAGTATGAACCTAGAGTTCTCATCTTTACGCACGAAAATCTGTCCATCTCTAACCCAAACAAATTTGTACTTCATTTCTTTGACCTTTAATCGAGCAGCATAATGAAGTGCTTTATTAGCCGGAGACAAGTGTACAGCGACGTAAATTGGGGTGTTTTCGCTTGGGTATCCCAGAATACTTGTACTGATTTTGTTGTTAGAATTTGATTTGTTGTAGCGGGATACAGATGAAATGAACTCGTCGCGACGCCTTGGACTAATCAATTTGGCAACAATAGTGCGCGGTTTTTTGCTATCCTTATCAAATTTAGCGACTCTTGTTACTTTCACGATATCATTATCGCTGAGTAATATGAAGTCGTTTCAGCAATTTTTTTGATAATATTGCATAAATTTTCAGATCTCGATTCGCTTACACCATGTATCTCAATATTGCAGTCTCTTAATTGTTGTTCAAGAAGGTTTATTTTTTCATTTAGTTTATGCAAATCATCGGTGTTCTGGGTGATTAGTTTTTCGTGGCGATCGCTGTCAGAGACAAGTTTATCAATCCGAGCACTAAACTCGTCGTATTTGTCGCTAAGAAAAGCTACAGAAGTTTGCAGATCCTTTACCAAGTTTTCTAAAGGTGTTATGACCGCAGTCAATTGTTCGCGAATCAGTTTAGGTAACTCTATTTTCAGAGCGCTTATTATTTCGTCTTTGTACGAAGATCCCTGAGAAGCACCTATATCAGGTGAGTGAAGCTCGTTTGTAATATCTTCACATAGAGCTGTTGATAAAGCTGACTTAATCGGAGTGTTGGAGTTGTCACCGCCTCGTTTTATCTTGGCAGAACAGTCGGGACAGGTCCATCCTTCATTGAATTTTGGTGATAAGGCAGCATTACTCTGGTAGTTAAGACAGGTGTTATGGAATGTTTTACGACATTTGGAGCAGTTGATTAGCATTTTATTTCCACGCTTCACCTCCTTATTGCAGCCACCACAGGTAAGTGTCATGTTATTTTTAGAAAAAAAAAAAAACAAAAAGAATCTCCTTGAGTTTGAACTCAGGCTCTATAGCTCCCACGCAGAGACGACTTGCGCTTGGACCGCTAGGCAAGTACGGTGCCCGCGTCACAGTGGTTGACAGCTAGTTAACAGTTGACACCGTAGTTGTTGATGAAGTTTGATAACTACCCTTTATATCAGTTATTGTTCCGCAATTAATAACACAAATTGCTTGAAAAGACAGTCAAATTCAGAGATTTTCGAGAAAAATATTTTGATTCACGATAGATTGACACTTTGTCCGAAATTTGAGCACAAAATTTTAGCACTTAGACGATTTTGAACACCCGAATTAATATTGTTTTAGCAGGAGCTCGCAATGCACTTGTGTACTTGTGAATGACGTTGTAATATATGGTTAATCCGGTACTGCAACTGACAAGTGGGAATGGGCTTCATTTTTAAATTGTGTTTTAAAAAGTTCAAACGTCACAATGAAGCCCATTTCCACTCGTAAGTTGAAGTTTTTATTAAGGCAGCCGTATCTACCTACGTCCTACGCCATCTTTTTACTGAACATCCGCACCTACATTCTGACGTTGGCAACTCCTATTGCAATTTGCATTGGAGGCATATGTCAAAAAAAGTAGAACTACGAACACTGTGCTGTCGTCGTAATTATAAATGCAGTAATCCTCATTTTCCCAAATTCCTGTTTTTATCGAAAATGAAGAGACACGTATGTAACTTTTGGTAAAAAAAATTAAAAAAATACTATGGAAGGTAGTAAAATTTTAAACAAAAATGCGTTGTATGTTTTTCCGGGAGTTTGTTAATTTAAATGCAGTAATAATAATTTACAAGGATAAAATGCAGTACTAATGTCTATACCAGGGGTCTCCAAACTACGTCTCGAGGGCCACATCCGGCCCGCGAACAGATTTTGTCCGGCCCGCGGAGAGCTAGCATACTTGAAAACTCCTTTTAGAGAACATATTTTTTATAGCAAATTAAATTTAGTTTACTGAAGTATTCTAGTTTAATGTTGAATAATTATCAATATGACATCTACATGATATATTATGGTCATGGGCTAACTACTCATAACATTGTTGTAGGCTTATTGTTATTGTTTTTGTGATAAGTTGGGTAAAGAAACACAGAATTGTAATGAGTAAAGACATGTATAATATGCAGAAAATTTAACTTCAGTATATATAAACTAACAAATTATTGAAATGAATCCAACTAACATTTTATACATTTTAAATAAAAACATAACTTATAACAAGCATAATGACATATGAAATACTAATGAGATTATTTCATATCAATTACATAAATTGAGATTTTCCACTGACAATAGTTTGTAGTTGTGGACTAATTTTACTTGTACCAATTATTAAAAGAGATTTAAGATGCTCATCAGTTAATTTAGATCTGTAAACATTTTTTGTGTACTTCATTTTGGAGAAGGTCTTCTCACACAAATAAGTAGTATCAAAAACAGAAAACAGCCCACGAGCAAATTTATGCAAATTATCAAATTGTGTCAGAGAAAGACCCTTATAAAATTCCAACAAAGATGAGTTTTGATATTTGTTCTTAATTATATCACTGAACTGTAGATCAATCATTTCCATTTGAAGTTCCGGGGCTAGGGTTTCAATGTCAGTATCAAAAGGATTCTGAAAAATCTTAATTTGATTCGCAATGGCATCAAAAGTTGAAAAAAAATTTATTTCACAACAGTGTCATAGGAACTGACTTGTGGTTGCGCCACTAGCCTTCTTATATATTCCAATTACTGCCATCTAGAAGTGAGTGGAAGACACCAGAACTTTCTCGAACCAACGAGATTATTCTGTACGTGCTATTAGCGCCATCTGTTAGCGATAGAAGGTACTACCTATTTCCGCTTGTGTCCACCAGATGTCGTGTCACGTTACTCCTCATGGTTCGTACTCTACGACTAATCTAGAAATTACAGATAATGACAGGAAAATTAATAATATGCAGTGTTGCCGTTTTGCGGACTTTAGTCCGATTTGCAGCCTTTTTTAAACGTTGCGTACTTTTTCGGACTTTTTTTTCATCAGTGGACTATTTCACTTTTTACCACCGGCAACAATGATAATATGGTTTTGGCCCTCGGAACTTACTGGAGTAATCAGTATGGCCTTAAGGCTGGAAAGTTTGGAGACCCCTGGTCTATACTACTAATTTAAATTGCAGTACTAATCATGTCGTACAGCTAAATGCAGCATTCGCATAATGAACTGCATTTTAAAGTTGTACGTTTTATTTTTGTATGCGTCTTTTGTTATATACTACTAATTTTAATTGCAGTATCATTCTTATCGTAGAGCTAAATGCAGCATTCGCATAATGAACTGCATTTTAATGTTGTACATTTTATATTTCTATGAGTGTTTTCAAAATTCAAATGCAGTAAATGTTTAATACTGCATTTGAGTGTAGTGTTAATAGAGTGATTCATGGCGCTGTGCAAAATATGATATTAAGATTTGAACGCGCGTACTGCATGTTGCCTAAGCAGCGCCCCGAGCCTCAGTCTGCGATTGCCAGCCACACCCGCCGCACGCGGCTGTTATTTCACGTACAAATACGATATTTGACGGTGAGTAGTCTCGTTTTTTATTTATAATAATAACCAATAATATAACTACAATATTAAATCAAATCAATGTCATAACATATCCAAACTAGGTATTTACGTAACATTATGTCCCATTAAAAGACCACATTGACTGTCCCAGTTATTAATACCTAACTAGAAGGTATTCCGTATTAATAAATGGGACGATCAATGTGGTCTTTTAATGTATTTCTGTCTATCTTCTCTTTTTGCTCCCGATTTCCACGTTTGTCAGCTTGCGCATTATTGGTTTTTTTAAAGAATCCAATATTCAACGATAATTTTGAATACCTACTAGGTAGGTATTAATAAATGGGACCATATTATATTAATAGATATTTTTGTAGGTATTTATGTAATGTGTCCGTTAATGTTTATTAATTTTATTTTATTGCTTTTGTGTTGCAGGTTATAATGACGTCAAATAATTTCCGTGGTCACAAATTAGTACAAATGGTGACAAATGGTGGCTAAGATCGATAGAAATAATGTTGAACAAAATGAGTTAACCAGCACAATTACCATGGAAACGCAACCAATTATTGATTTGAAAGATAATGAGATCGAAGTTTGGGCATGTTCTCGCGATATCACTGTATCACAGCCTATGATTAATTCGTCACAAAATTTTAATGAGCCACCAGGGGATTTGGGAGACATTAGCATTTCAGAATATTCTTTTTCAAAAGATGAGAGCTTTGGCTCATTATTGTGTAATGAGATAATTATGGAAAGTCCCGTTGCCGATCTACATGAGGAACATGATACCACCACCACGCCTGGTGACGAGACGGACAATCAGGAAATCAATAAAATTGGGCCTAAAGAGATTATGGAAAAGACTGGAACAACAACTGAACTGCATCAACAATTATACAAACAGATTGTGTTCTGCAAAGACAAGAAAATGAATCTGCTGTTTCTATGATTGTGGCAAAAAAAGGAACACCAAGAATAAGAAAACGATTCATAGAAACTGTGAAAACAAGAAAAGAAGTCAAGAAAGAAGTTTTAATATCAATAACACCTATTGGAAACTAAATTATGAAAGTCAGGGACAGTACATACAATCCTTAGTAACTAAGCAACAAGTCTGTAGGCGCATACGAGCAAGTACCTTGTCTCGTAATAATACATTTAAATATTTTCTCGATAAAGGAAATGGAAAAGTAGAAGTCTGCAAAATATTTTTTTTAACCACTCTAGGATATCATAAAAAAATGATCGTAGAATATTGGATTCTTTAAAAAAACCAATAGATGCGCAAGCTGACAAACGTGGAAATCGGGAGCACAAAGATAAAATAGACAGAAATATATTAAAAAACCACGTAGAAAGTTTAAGACCTGCAGTTGCCCATTATCGAAGAATACACGCACCGAACCGAAGATACCTACCTAATGACCTAAACGCGACTGTAATGTACAAAGATTTCATCGAAAAATATCCGCACATTAAGATTTCTTATGAATTATACAGACGTTTTTTTAAAAAAGATATGAATATCTCGTTTACCCTTTTGGGCAATGAAGAATGCGAAGAATGTGAAGGTTTTAAAATAGACCAGCCCACGTGCCAGGACCCCGCATGCTGTGATACCTGTAATTTCTATAAACTTCACAAGACAAGATATGAGATGGCCAGAAAATTGTATCAAGAAGATGTCAATTCGTCTACTAAATTTATTAATAAAGCCTTTTATTCAGCAGATTTACAAAAAGTCATCATGTTGCCTAGAATTGCATGTTCAAAGCAGTTATTTTTTGTCCTAGAATAATAGCATTCAATGAAAGTTTCGTGCCCCTGAGATCCAGTAAGACAAGTTCTCTGCCATTTGCCGCAATATGGCACGAAGCTATTTCAGGCAGAAAACAAGAAGACATCATTAGTGCTTTTAGAGCATTTTTCATTAGCAAACGTGATTGTACTGATATAACGGTAATTTCTGATAATTGTTCGAGCCAAAATAAAAATTGGGCATTTTTTACATTTCTAGTCCATATAATAAAGAGTTCTTTAATAAATGCAAAGAGTATTGTAATAAAATATCTCGAACCAGGACATACTTTTATGTCTGCTGACAATTTTCACCACCAGGTTGAAAATCAGTTACAAAAAGCAAAGAAAGTATACGATTTTAGTGACTTTATAGATTGTGTGCAAATGAGTAACTCAGGAAAAGTAACAGTGAAAGCTATGGAAGTTACCGACTTTTTCAAATATGTTGATCAATCATCTCAACATAAACTAAAAAAAAAATCGTATTTATTTGAAAGACATAGTCTACGTGGAGGTACGCAGACAAAACTTTAATTTATTTGTTAAAACTGGATACGATGGTGAAATTCGATAAATGGATTTTATGAAACTTAAACTAACAAAATCAAAGTCAATTCCTGATCCAATATAAAACACGATTCCTAGAGGTATAACCGAAGCTCAAAAATCTGCCATTCTTACAACTCTATCCAAATTAATTCCACCAAACAGGTTATCATTTTGGCAAAATTCATTATATTCATATATTCATATATCATTCATATATATCATATATTCAGGCAATATCATTTGGCAAATACACTGATAACAATTCTATTGATCTCGTAAATGTTTTAGATGTACAAGAAGAAGACTGAATTTAAACAAGTAAAAGACTGATAAAGTGCCTTTAGTAGAATTAACTTCGTTATTTAATGTTCGTTATTTAATTTTTATTTTTTGACGGTATAAGTTACTTTTATTTTTAATTTTAAAAAAGAATACGCAAATCTCTTTAGAAGATTTAATAATGAAGAAGTAATGATTGTTGATTTTGAGTGATTTGTTGAGCACAATTTTTTATGGCTGTGTTTTTAACATTGAATTGTTTAATGAGAGCTTTACTTTAATAAAGTACTTATTATTTTTATAAATTATGACTTTTATTTGTAATTTTATCTACATTTCTATTATTTTATGTGTCCACGAAATGATAATTTACTGCATTTATAGAATTTATAGTCGATCATTTACTTTCGATGTACTAGAAATAAATGCAGTTTGAATTATTTCCCAGACATAAACGCAGTACTAAGCACAAATACTGCATTTCATTTTAAAATGCAAATATCAAATATAAATACCAAGATAAAATGCAGTATTCAACATTATAAACTAATTAATCGATAAAATTGTCATTAATGTTAAAGTAAATAGTAAATTGACTTATTATGTACATACTCAGTCAAAAATAAAACATATATGATTTCAGTAATTGTAGAGAACGTAAAAACCGCGTTTTTCTTGAAACCGCCATTTCATAATAATTATATAATAATTATAATATTATATACTATAATATAATTTATATAAATTATAAAATAATTCATTTACAATAATTACGAGGGCAGTGTAGTAAGTACGAAGTATAGATAAGGAGTTTTGCCGGGGAGTTCAATGGGTGATGTTGTGGAATTTATAAAACTTAATAAATTTGTATTATTTCCGTTCTAAATGTGTAATATTGGTAGAATATTAACCATTAAATATTTGTTATCGTACACAAGTGTGGGCAAGTGGTACAACTTCTAAAAACGTGCGATTTTGTGTTTCCCGCCAAAACTCCCTAGGAACTTTCAGTAAAGCTTCTACCACTTTACTGAATCGACTGATATGACTCATAGACTGTACTGACTATGTATTTGGACTTTGACTAGACTTTAGAGTTGACGTTATAGGAATACGGTGTTGAAAATTGAAACGAAAGTTCTATTTCCCGCCTTTTTAACTTGACACTGGCAAATGGTTATAAGCCGATGCCATATATATATAAAAAAAAATAAGTATAAATAAATCAAGAAACTTATACCCTAGGGTAAAAGCTTCTTGAGATAAATACTTCTTGGTAGTAAGGGGTATATTACACTATCATTTATCTTGAATCATAGATCGATGAATCAATGATATTGGCTAATGTAATATAGACATATGATTCATTTTCTCCTTGATCATAGATTTTTGACATTTGCTAAGAGATCCAATACGGTCATAGAAACAGGTGTTGCCAGTTATTTAATATAAAAAAAAGAGTTTTAAATCCTTGTTCGTTAATATGTTTCAAATAATGTAATGTAGGTAGTTCTTTTTCTAATTATATACTTGCATAATCTTGCTGAAATAACAAAAAACAAGCTATACTAAAAACGACGATGTCTTTTGGCAAATCGAATTATCTGAGATCTGGTAACCCTGACATCAATACCTGTCATCAATCTGTCGAGTCGAGCTCGAGTCCCATGCCTGAGCCCGACACTATTTTGAAATAAAATCTTTAAAAATTTTAAAAATTTTAAAAATTTATTTCTTTCACTGATCTTATTTTGTACTGCAATCGCTTTGTAATGGCGCCGCCCTTTGACTGCAGTGTTGAGACTCTTTTTTAATAGTAAAATAACGGACGCTGCCGAAGCAATAGTAGCGCACACCACCGATGCGTTCTCCATTGTAACCACATATGACGTAAAATAGGATCAAACAACTTTGATAGTGTAAATAGGACTCAAATAGTTAATTATATTGGATTAAATATATGATCATTTACATGATCAGAGATATTTGACAATGTAATATCCCACTAAGGCTAAGACTATATGCTCCGGAATCCGGAACGCCGGTGAAAATTTAGAGCATTGAAAATAGAACTCTGTGCTAATACAATAGAGTTGAAAATAGAACACGTCAATGTCGAGTCAAATGTCATTGTCATATATGACAGCTCGACACTCAAAACTCCATTTTCAACTCTATTGTGTACGAACTTACGACAAGTGCCTTGTGGTAGCCGCTGTTTCAAATTTACAGATTAACAATAATGCATATTGCTTAGGACGAAGTAATAGTACTTTTTATTGCAAGTTCTAAATCGATGAGGGATTACGGAAAAACAATTAAATGACTACCCTCGAACGAAATATTCTGTTAGAAGTTGAATTTGATAATTTTGTTACAAAAGTTATTTATACTAAGGTATAAAAATGATTGTGCATTTGCACGTAGCTGCGATAATTCTAATCTCAAGCAATATTTATTTTGTCTATTCGGAAATAGTAACCATGACATTAGTAGGAAGTGCTCTTGGTCTTGTCGCAAGTGGTTTCTTTGGTTGGGATAGTATCAAATCTAATACATTATGTCGTTACATGGAATGTTGTACCGATAATTATGTACCATACAATTTACAAGGTAATATGACATACATTTATAGAATATATTTTATTTTTCTAGTTTAGAACAAAAGTACAATATACTCAATGAGGAATATGGGTAAGGAAGGATCATGATCACTTGAATTATTGTTTGCAGCATTGAAGCAATCATTTGAAGATAGAATGTTTGGGCAACCACTAGTTTATGAACTTATTACTATTTTGAAGGCACATAAAGATGCTTTATACAATGAGCAGAAGAGAAATAAAAAAGCATTAGTCATAAGTTTACATGGTTGGTCCGGAGTGGGTAAGAATTATGCTACAACTATGATAGCAGAGGCACTGTATAAGAATGGAATGAAAAGTAACTTTGTAAAAGTTTTTATGGGAAAGAAGGATTTTAGCTGTACTCATGCACAAAAAGCGCAGGTGAATAATAAATTAATTGGCTACTAATAAAATTATTTTTGCTTTAATCCTTTTTTCTGGTTTATATAATTTTTTAACCATGATAAACTTTATACTGTATAAACAATGTTGAAAAAAGTTGTTCAGAAAATTGCATTAAATTATCTCAACTTACAATTTTAGGATGAATTATTGGCCAAGATTAAAAAAATAGTTTCCAAATGTCCCACATCTCTTATAGTATTTGATGAAATTCACGAGATGTGCCCTTCCGTGTTGGATGTTATAAAACCATTGCTGGATCATCATCATGCTGTTGATGAAGTAGATTACAGGTAAGCCTACCTTCTGACTAGTGCCCTCATCCAATAATATTTTACATGCCTGATTAAATATGAAATAAATGCATATCTAGCTGTAATTCAGTGACTAATGCAGAGGTTCCCAAACTTATTTCAACTAACTCTTACTGAAAATCAGTTATTTTGTAGCGCCCACATTTTTTTTTATACCTTAAAAACCTCAATAACATTAAGATGTAATTTAGTTTATGTCTCACCTGGAGTTTAATTAAACCTATATTCCAATCGAGAATTTTCTTACCAGAGAGAGCAATAATAATGTTTGATGAATTATAATTGAACCTTCTAGTTTCAATTTTATTTTTACTACATCAGGTACATTAAAAATCCCGCATTCGGCAAGTGCTCAGCTTGGCCGCAACAATAGATATACCTTTTTTTAATGTGTCTTTGGAGGTGGGGACCTCGCCTGCGACATTTGAAAACAAAAATTTTTTCAGTGTTTGATACCTATTACTAAATATCTTAAGATTTAAATAGAGTTGTAAACGCATTAAAAATAATAAACATTTTATATACATATTTTGAAATTTATACCATAAAATGGATATAAATATAAAGTAATGAATGGATGTTGTATAGTAGGAAGACTTTAATTTCAGTGAATTTTAAAATATAAAGTACCTGAACTTACAAATCGCCCATCACATTACCTCTAGGCCTCCAGCGTTATCCGTTTCCCAAAGGGGCGCTATCACCCACTTTCGGAAAGACTGGACTAATGTATGCTCCAGGATAATTTTTCTTGAAAGCACATGACTATTCCTCTTTTTGGATATTTGATTTAATGGCACAAAAATAATGTCCACATAATAATGTGTTAAAATAATAATTTCAAATTTTACCTTGCAGGGACAGTATCTTTATATTCATATCCAACATTGGTGGTACAGAGATAGCTACACACTTGTTAGAATTGTATAATGATGGTGTAAAAAGAAATGACTTGCAATTTCATGATTTTGAACCATTGATAAGAAGAACAGCCTACAAAACAGGTAAATGCAGTTTTTTTATTTCAATTGAAGCTTCAATAGTCCGTCCTTCAGTTTCCGTTTTAGTTAGTCCTTCAATAAAACCATCCCTTAAACTGGGACTAAATCGCCTTAATTCTCATAATCTTTTTAATATTAGATGTTATATGCATTCACAACAGACACTGGACCAACCTTCTATTTCATATCTGTTGAAGAATATAACATACTGTTTCTATTCTTTTGATTTTTTTAAAAATAAATACAACCAAATATATTATAACTGCTTTTTTTGGATGTCACTTAATTAAACTACTTTGGTACTAAAAGCTTCCTCCATAGGCACCTCAATATTTCTAGTTTGGGTAATGTGAACAATGTTTCAAGTAAAACGGTCAAATGATAAAACTGAAAATAAACAATTTAAATTTATAAATACTTGAAAAATAATAATTAAATGCTCACTCAAAAAAAGGCCATTAATTTTGTTTCAGGAGGCTTTGATAAGTCATCTATAATTGCCCAGCATTTAATAGACTACTACATACCGTTCCTGCCTTTAGAACAACGTCATGTGGAGACATGTGCTTTAGCTGAATTTCGTTTCCACGGTATATACAACCCTTCAAAAGAAATGATGGAGTAAGTTTCAGTCACTTTACACAACAGTTGTATTATGAGCAAACATTATTACATTAATATCATAGTGTAAGTGCAACCACTCATGTGTTGTTATGGTATTTTATTGTAACTGTCTAGCTTAAAATAATGTATTACTATTGTTACTAAAAACTAAATTAGAATTTAAATTTTTCAGGGATGCTCTTTCAGTAATATCTTATGGGCCAAGTGAAGATCAACGTATATTTGCAAATAATGGTTGTAAAAGATTCAGCCGACAAATACCTTATGTTATACAAAAACATAACAAAACGAGAGATGAACTATAAGCGATGGTTTATGTTGCAAACAAATCATTAATTAGTGATCCTTGTTCTGGTTTCATATTAACTATAGATTTTTTTATGTTAATCAATAAACTATGGAGTGTTTTTTAGCAATTTATTTCAGCGTTTTGTAGATAATGGGTGATGAAAAATGAAATATACTGCTTTCCCAATAATTTACACTATGTATGTCAGTAATAATTCCTACATTCTGCTGATTAATATGTATGTAGGAGGTTTGTAATAGTGAGTTGTTATCTTATCTGCTATACTAATACTGGCAGACAAGATTTTTGTTTTGTTTTTTAATACATTCCATACTACATGATTAAAATGTTTGGTAAAAATCAATTACAGATATTTTGGGTATATGATCTACTGCTGATTATAAAGACGTTTAGGCAAAAAAGTATTGTCATACTCAAAGTAAAAAAATTACGTGTATGGGTGACTCTCCGCTCGACACAAACTAGTCCATTTATAGGAAGGTTTTTTTTCGAGTATGACAATTATTTTTGTGGACTGATGGAGGAGGGTTCCTGAATTTCCCCAAAATAAGTATAGCAAATTTTAGTAGAAGTAAAAAAAAAATATTTAAATAAATCTGGGAATTTAGCATCAGAAATAAAAAAACTATAATCACCGAAGTTTGGTCCCTCAGTTCACACTAAATATTCATTTCGGGATATATTACTGACTTTTTAATTATTTTTTACGTTGAATTTTTGTAAAAAATTGTAGAATTTGTAGACAAAATTTCAGAAAAATCTATCGACGCAATTTGAAGATATCAATCATTGTTTGGTCCCTCAGTTCACATACTGGTGTATAAGAAAAACTCAATTATCTATTAATCGAGAAAAATATCAGAAAGTCTACTATACTAAAATTTTTGTAGAAGTTCTCTTCGATTAGCACATAAATTATTTAATTTCTTGCTTCCTAGCTGAGATATTGTTAATTTTTCGATTCTATGAAAATATGGAGTAGTGTTACCACATAAGAAGCAAAATAAGTAGGTACAACACCAAAGATTATATAATATTATGACAGTATCTAATGTTCATTATATTTTTTAATATAAATATTTATTATATTACTAATTACGAATTACACACATTTATATTAATAATTATTAACATTCTTTACATAAAGTCGAGTTACTAATAAAGGTAGGTATGTAACTCAAGCCCTCATAGTGTGGTCCACTATGAGGGCTGTAGTTCTTAAACTATCTTTTTACAAATTCCCAGATTTGTTCTACAATTTTTTTAGACTTCTACTAAAATTTGCTATGTAACTTATTTTGGGGAAATTCAGGTAGGTCCCTCAGTCCACACGTACACATTTTTCTGCCTAAACATATCTAAATAAGCAGTAGATCTTATGCCCAAAATACGTAATTGATTTTACCGGACCTTATATAACTGAAAAATATAATATTCACCGATTTACTATAATATGTTTTTGTTGTTGTTTGTCTTGCAACTTACTGTATTTTTACTTTATTGTGTAGTTTAAAAATTTAAATACCTTTTTTCGAGTGTCATAAATGCATCATCATAAAGTTTTATTTTTATTACATTTTGTTGTTAAAATTATTTTAAATTTGTGGTAAAAAGCAGGTGTTGTGTTTTGTATTTCAAGCCTTGTATTCACAAGGCAACATTGTTAAACAAAAGTTCCCAAATGTTTCCTAGTGGTTACGAGGCTGAACAATATATATATATATATATATATATATATATATATATATATATATATATATATATATATATATATATATATATATATATATATATATATATATATATATATATATATATATATATATATATATATATATATATATATATATATACAAAATTATGTGATATTGCATTGCAAAAATTGCATAATCAAAAGTTTTATTACTTATCTGGATGTAATTCGGGTACAGAAATGGTGATTTCTTCATTAAAGTACAAATAACAAATAAAAACCTAAACCACATCAACATTGTGCCATCCTTACAGAAAATAAATATCTTCCTTTGTCAGACGGTCATTTTATTTCACTGTGTCAGTGGCGAAGGCTGGTTCTCCTTCATAGGGAAGCCCAAGCTCTTTGGTCTTCAAAAGGTAAGTAATAAGTGAAGCCCACAGGAATGGAGTTATAGGAACCCCACGCCACTGCTGCTGTAGTTTAAATCTTTTTGTCAACACATTTTTAATGTCTCAAACGTGTGCATGTTTACAGTATATTAATAATAATTATTAAAATGTGTATTATAATTTAAATAAATAACTATATATCTATTATAAAATAATTTAATAAATTATTACATAAAATATGTTTATAATAATACATTTATACAAGGCTTAAAAATAATAGTTTGTTGACAAAATACACAAAACTTGATAAACTTAAAGAAAGTTACGAGCATAAGCATACATGTAGAAAATTGTCAGGGTAACTCAAGTGTTCAGACAGCCATTGGAGTGGAGTGTCCACTGGTATAACTATGCCATGTGTCCTCAATTTCACTGAAAAAGGAGACAATACACAGAAGATCAGTATCTTTAATTAATTAATGTTTTAGTAACAATATTTAACCTCATATAATAAAAATGCTTTTATGTATATGACCTAAGAAGAAACTAACTTTATAAGACATTGGAATTTTACTATGGAAAATTACCTACGACCAATGATAAAATTAGGTTCGTTGTAAGCGTAATTACACCTAGATTACAATGGCATAGATTGCATATCTGCAGGAGTATATCTTACGCCCGAGATTAATAATCAATCCTTATATCATTTTAGCTATCTCAGATCAAGATTTCAATACATTTCAACGATCCTAGGATTAATTTTACGTCAATTTTTGTTTGAGAATCTTAAGATTGAAGTCAATATAAGATTTTAGATACGTTATTAATTTCGGGCGTGAAAGAAGGGGCGAAACATCCCCACCCTTGTAGCACTGCCACAATAATATAAATAAAATGAAAGGGATTGAAAAGTGTATCATTTTATTGTACGACGAAAAATCTCGAAGCCTTGGGAGAAAAAAATGAGGTGAAAGTTTAAAAAATTATCCTGTATTATTGTACCATTTGATAGACTTGCTAGTAAGGAACAATTTATCGTAAGTAATGGTTTATTATGGCAAACTAATGAAAAGTGTTGTACATATTTTGATAAAATGCCTCATATTTTGAATAAATGTATGGGAAAACAATATAATGGTTAAAATCAGCTCTTTCCTCAGTAGTAAGGAACAATTTCGATAAAGTAATGGAATATGGCACACTTGAGGATATTGTTGTATTTTGATAAACTGCCTCATATTTTGAAGAAATGTTTGGGAAAACAATATAAATAATGGTTAAAATCAGCTCTTTCCTCAGTAGTTCGGAACAATTTCGAGAAAGTAATAGAATATGGCACTTGAGGATATTGTTGTATTTTGATAAACTGCTTCATATGTCTTAGAAATATATATTAAAATATAAAAATACTTAAAACAAGCTCTTTTATCGCATATTCACTTTCCAAAAATTATTTCTTACTAGCTACACTATGGTGTATGGTGCATTAAAACATGATATATTTTATCAGAACCTATGGGTTCGAATCCTGGCTAGGGATACCAACTTGTCAAAAGTTTTATGATACATTTATATAACAATTACATCAAGTTAGGGTACCTGGTTAGTAAGATCAAGTTAGGGTATCAGGTAGGGTACCTGCCGAAAAATTGACGCAGATTGTAAAAAAATCTGTCAACATAGGGATTACCTTATAACTTGCGAATAGGACGTGTTCTAGGCTTAGTCCATCAAAACATGGAGATTTGCCTTTTTTCATTTTAAAGACCACCTTAGCGACGTCGTCAGAAGAGAAGCCAGAGAAACATTCTTTGTCATTTTTACTAACAGGTGTAGTAGCACCTACGTCATCAGAGACAGGTAATGGATCTACCTTGAAATGGTGAGCAAACAAATCAGCTATTTCAGATGGATTCTGAACGTCATTGATACTTACTGGTCTGCTTTGGACATAATTTAGGCGTTTAGTCGATTTCCAGAATTTGGCAAAGTTACCGGCTGAGTGTTGTGATGCCATAATATTCATTTTTATTTGTTCTTCATTGTTTTGGCACCATTTCAATTTATTTTTGAATATCTTTCGGCTACTAGCCATATTATCATAGAGTGGCCCAGACTGAGGCCTCCCATTCCAAAGCCAACAATTAAAAGCATGCCGTGCCTTTTGATGGAGTTCGCGAACATGGTGGTTCCACCCTATAACCTTCTTATCCTTGATCGGTGCATCGCAGCGTATTATACTCTGTCTGGCAGCATCTTGTAGGCATTTTACAATACTATCATAAAATTCATCAAGCACATAAACATGTTTTTTACAAATAAATAAATTATTAACATTACAGATTGCAGAGTTTCAAATATGACTAGAATTAGGTAACAATTTCAAATTACTTAGATTATCACAGCAAAGTTTTTTATACTTATTGATTTCATCAGCCGTTCTATTGCCCCAGTAAATACCAGATAGAGGATTCTTAGCCTGAGACTCTTCGATTTTTTGCGTTAGTTTGCACAGTTTTAGCTTGACAAGTAAGGGGAAGTGATCAGACCAATACACTCCATATTCGATATTGGCAGAAATTACTGTCTCACGCGCTGCCACCGTCACAATGCAATGGTCTAGCCATCTCTTGGCACCACTTCCATCATTTATATGTGTAAAGGAGTCTGAAGGCAGCAGTTCCGTGTCGACACATACAAGTGAGTGATCAGCACAGAAAGCCGATAACTCCAGACCAAACCTACTGTCACCGTGGGCATTGAAGTCCCCCAACACAAACACAGCCTCAATATCACTTATGATCGCTTCAATACCACCTAAGCAATTAATGAAGTCCGCCAGGCTCTCCTCGGTTCCTTCGTCATATGGTAAGTAGGCACTGATGATGAGCAGGTGACGATTCTCCAGCTTGATTCGTATGGCTGCTAATCACTAGCGCAATCTATAATAGACACATTAGGAAACAGCGATTTTCGCCAGATTAGCGCAACACCTCCGTATGGGCGGCCCGTCAAAACACCAATCGACGTATCCACAGCAGATCTCGCATATCCACTGAAGTTGTGCAGTGGATATGCGAGATATCGACTCGATCAATTAAGGTACGTATTTGTTCAGCAGACCGCTTCACGGAGCGACAGTTAAAAGTAGCCAACGTTATGTCCTTGTCCATTATATTATATTTTCTTCGAAGCAGCGGTTCTTAGGAAACGTTCTTTAAATCGGCGGTATACTAAGCCCGCCAGGCCAGAACTTTGCGTCCAAAAAGGTGTTTGCTTTACTAGCAGGTATCCTCACTTTAAATGAATTGAAGGAAGTCTCCCTGTTTTGAGCCAGTTTTTCCACGCTGATGCATTCTTCCCCCATGTCCCTAATATGTGCCTCAATGTTACTTTCAGTGACAGACTTTAAGGCCCGCGAAATATAAATATTAGGTGTATGACGCTCTTAGAATGAGATCAATATTAATTAATGTTAGGGAAATTATCTTTTGACAAATAAATAAAACCAGCAACAAAGTTAAAATTTAATTATTGTTTTTTATTAATAAATTTACCTATTAGAAGAAACATGGAAGAAACTGGTTACGAGAAGACCGATTTTCTGTTGCATTGACCTGTCAACTGGAGCCATTACGAAAACGTCCGACCGAATTCGCCATGCGTTCGCAACTGAATCAGTAACTAAATAAGACAAGTGGAATAACTAGCTTCTAATTAACTTTCTTTTAGGATACTAATTAGACGTCTAAATTTAGTGAAGCGGAATAAGTGCATAAGAGTTCGAATGTCTAGTTGCACCGTCCTGCACATCGCAAGTGCAGTGTGCCAGTGTATGACTGATATCAATCGTTATATGAAACGTGTATTTATGTAGTGAACAAAGTTCAATTTTGAAAAGCTATCTTAAAAATGATGCGCCACGTATCGTCGTGGTGTGAACTGGTATAATTCGGTATTCCTTATTGTATAAGGAATACCGAATTATATACGAAATATGCTCAAAGGATTATGAAGTCTGATTTTCATGCGAACTAAAGCTGCATCATTAGATTTTTGATAAGTCTATTTCCAAGCCAGGATTGGAACCCGTAGATTTTGAAAAAAAAATCTTGTTTTATTACACCATTCATTCGTGCCTCTAGTAAGGATCAGTTTCTGGTAAGTGGTAAGTATGCGAATTAACCTAACAATAGCATGGCAGGACATGTCTAAGAATGGTTCCGTAACTATCGACGCGCACGGTTTTCTTTGAATTCCTTGAAACGTTCTTGTCCAATTTCGCTCAAAACAATTTTCCTAAAAAGTTTTCAGCATGATCTATCAGGTTTTCCAACCTGACAACTTACAAGATCAACACCCGGTTTCTGAAAGGCCAATCAAATAGTTGATGAACTAACACGTTGTTGAGTTAACAGGCTTGTTAAATCAATTTGCGTTTCTGAAACGCTAATTAGTGAAAAACTTACTAAAGATTGCTCACTTGACATGACACATTTACGCCTTATATAGAAACCGAAAACAGCATTGTTTGACATTAGATTTGTTAATCAACACGTTGATCAAATTAAACGATTTATCAAGCTTTTTGCAACTCAAATTGCACTTGACAAGAAATTAGACCGCTGATTAGTTGATTTTGTCGTTGATTAGTCTTTCAGAAACCGGGGGTCTATCTCTTATAGTTTAGAAATACCAAGGATGATTGATTGCCATGATTACTCGAAAATGGTTGACTTCGTAAAAAAGTCACGTATGAAACCTTACCTTTATTTAAAATATCTATTTATCGATACCCTACATGATGGGGAAGAATGAAAAAATATTTTTTATCCCTACTTCACATGTATAGATAGCCTAAACTATAAAATTATTATTATTTTAAGATGCCAAAATCGAGATCTATAAACAGTATTTAACTGTAATAAATTTCATCTATTTATATTCATATCTGATCTGACCAGGGGCGTGCGCTCCTTGTAGGCAGAAATGCAGTGCTTTACATGTCATTCACAGATATTTTAATAAAACGTTCGTACGTTTTAGATGCCTTTAATTAATAGTAAATAAATTAATTTAAAAAATATAATAACTTAAAAACGCCTAATATTTTATAAATAGCAACTCATGCCGGTAAGTCCTGCAGGAAAAATCATCGCATGTGTGTGTAATTTTCATACTTCGCAAACGCACACATCCATGAATATCGACATGATTATATACCGGTAACTCATGCGGCAGGCTATGGCCGAAGCCGAAGAAGCCGAGCCGAGCTGGGAGCTCGGTTCGGCTATCCGATCGCTTCCGAAAACCGCCGAACTGGCTTGTCGGGAATTATTTGTTGCAACATTATGCATTTTTGTTTAGTAAGGTTTTATTTATTTAAATAGAAGAAACATTTTGTGTTTCGCGGGGGCCATATTGCATATTTCATGTGATAAGCATTGTTTACAATTTAATAGCTCCTGTTTATTTATAGTTTTCTTAAAAGATTTTTCATTTTAACATTTGAAAGTGTGCACATTTAACAGTTTCTTACTGAGTTTCTATAATAATTGTAGTTATTTACTTTTACTAGTGCGTTAAGTTGATTTTTTTAAAATGTTATTTGATTGTAAGGGTTTGCGTTGATAATGTGTGTTTATTAAAAATTAAAAATAACAAGTTCTCACAATTGTCATTCAGTGAAAAGATTCAAATTCTGTCTAAAGGTAGGTGTGTACCCGAGTTACAACAATTAAACCAGCAAAAAAAAAATGTATAACTGGCTGTGTGGTTGTGTACACACGATTAAATTATATTGTTTTCCTTGCATATTATTTAGTAATTCTAGTACAGTGTGGACTGATTCGGGATATTCAGATTTAAATAATTTCTATTCCGCGGCCTCACTCACTTGGATAAGATATTTGAGGTGGCCGAAATCTTGCGTTTATTTACATCGGGATATAGTAATCTCAAGTAACCGGAACCTTTAATATGTGAAAATTGAAGCTGACTGACTGGTGAGTAGTTATAATATTTTAAAATATGCTTATTATTTTACTTATTAGAATTTCTTCCGCCGCGACGATCGATCGCTGTTTTGTCTGCGTTGCCGTAGAAGATGTACATGAATAGTAGTACATCTAAGACTTGCTCTGTTGGCATGGTTTCGACTTAGAGATCCGTCGCTTGACTGTAGCTATGCTAAAAATCTATAAACGAAAAAGTTTTTGTGACCGAGTACTTCGCCGCATACCCAGTGTCATAATCCTGTGCACGCCACTGGATCTGACCCGGCGAACTTCGTACCGCCCATAGATGTATTATAATAGGTATGAAATTGCCGTTCTGCAGTACTGGCCATTTCAAATCAAAATAATTTTTGTTTGGCTAAGAATTCTAATTTCAAATTAATTTTATTTTAAAAACATGGAATTCTTTTTCCAAAAGTAGTCATTTGTTTATTGATTAGTGTTAGATTTTCATCGCATTTCAATCTTTTTCGTCATCATGGATAGGTACGTTAAAAATTCGAGTAATTATGGAATATGAGTACCGTCGTGGCAGCAACGCGGCACAAGTGGCACGCAACATCAACGACGTTTACGGAGCTAACACTACAAACCAACGCACCACCTGTTATTGGTTTGCTCGCTTCCGTTCTGGAAATTTCGACCTGAAAAATGAACCTCGCGGTCGTCCGAAGACTTTGGTCGACAATGACGAATGGCGATTGTGGAAGCTGATGATACACAATCTACGGCTGAATTAGCAGCAGCTTTCGACGTTAGCGTCAAAACAATATTGGTCCATTTGCGTCAAATTGGCAAGGTAAAAAAGCTTGACAAATGGGTGGCCCACGAACTCAATGATCGCCAGCGCGAAGTATGCGTCGAGACGTGCCTTGCACTGCTCAACAGACACACAAATGAAGGAATTTTGAACCGCATTGTTACCTGCGATGAAAAATGGATTCTGTTTGATAACCGCAAGCGCTCAGCAAGTTGGTTGGATCCTGGTTCAGCACCTAAACAATGCCCTAAACGAAAACTTACGCCTAGAAAAGTGATGGTCACTGTTTGGTGGTCCTGCGCCGGTATGATTCATCACAGCTTCTTACCAAACGGGGTGAGCATTACTGCAGATGTGTACTGTGAAGAACTGAACACAATGATGGAGAAGCTGGCACATCTCCAACCAGCATTGGTCAATCGCCCGTCTCCGCTACTCCTGCACGACAACGCGCGACCTCATACTGCACAGCAGACGGTCTCCAAGTTGCAAGAACTGGGGTTGGAAGCTCTCCTTCATCCGCCCCACTTTGCGCCTACAGACTACTACTTTTTCCAGAATTTGGATAACTTCTTGGCGGGAAAAAAATTCAATACCCGAGAGGCAGTACAAAATGCCTTTGAAGAATTTGTTGCCTCCCGTCCTGCTGATTTCTTTAAGAAGGGCATCAATAAACTGCCACTGCGTTGGCAAAGATGCATTGATTGCATGGGTGATTACTTCGATTAATACAAATAAAAAATACATGAAAAAAATTCGTTTAAATTTTTTCATACAAAACGGCAATTTCATAGGTAAAGACCTAATATTAAAAAGAGGGTACTGCCATATTTTTTTACCGTCAATATTGTCTAGTCTTTTAAAGTTTTTTTGGTATAAGTACCTATATTTTAAATGTTTGCTATAATTTTTTATTTTTTTTTTCATATAAAACGTCTTCTGACAATAACGAACACATAAAAGAAAGATTTATCCAATTTGGTGCAGTCGTTTGGAAGTTATGCGCGTACAAACATTTCGGTAATTATTATTTTTTTAAATATAGTTTATTACAGAATGTAGAAGGGCGGACAGATAGACAGACGAGACGGACGGACAGAGCAACACTATAAAGGTTCCTTGAGTATTACGGAACCCTAAAATTGCAATTTTTTTTAATTTTTATATTTTCCCATACATTTCTTGAAAATATGAGACAGTTAATAAAAATACATCACTCTACCTAAGAGCCCTATTACAAATCGGCACTCTGCGAGATTAGGTATTTGAAGCGTTTCTGACATTTCGAGTTTTGTAGGAATTTTGCAGTTGTATTTATCGTTTTTATTGAAATAGGTTAATAAATTCATGCTTTAAAATTATAAAATATTTATTCCTCATGAAGTAACAATTGTTGTGGTATAAATTTTGCTGAATAATATTATCATAGATAGGAGTAATTCACAGTTAACTTAAAGCGGTTTTCGAAGTTTTTTTGGCTTAGAATAAGATTTTTTTCCATATTAAATGAAAGATATTTCAAAATTCTAAGGCCGCTACGAACTATATGACTACGAGGGCGGGTCAATAAGTCCGTGACTTTTGGAATAAAACACAGATTTTTTGATAAATAAATCATTTTATTTTTCAACGTAGTCCCCCTTGAGCTCTTTACACTTTGTCCAATGCTTCTCCAATTTTTTTATCCCTTCCAAAAAATATGATTTGTCGAGGTCCTCAAAATAGGCCTTTGTTTACGAGATGACTTCATCATTGGAGTCAAATCTTTTTCCACCGAGCCATTTTTTCAGGTTTGGGAACAAGAAGTAGTCACTCGGAGCCAAATCTTGAGAATAGGGTGGATGTGGGAGCAATTCATAGCCCAATTCATGGATTTTTGCCATGGCAACTGCACATGTGTGCACCCTTGCATTGTCTTAGTGAAAAAGAACTTTTTTCTTGGCCAAATGAGGTCGGTTTTTTTTCAAATCCTCATTGAAGCGGTCCAATAAGTTGGCATAATATTCCCCATTAATTGTTCTTCCCTTTTGAAGATAGTCAATGTGGATTATCCCACGTGCATCCCAAAAAACAGTCGCCATAACTTTATTGGCTGACAAACCCACCTTGGCCTTCTTTGGCGCCGATTCACCCTTAGAAACACACTGTTTTGACTGTTGTTTGGTCTCTGGTGTATTGTGATGGATCCATGTTTCGTCCACGGTTAAAAAACTCCTCCATATTGTGAATTAACAACGCCAAACCTTCCTGTGAAGTTGTTACACGATTGCGTTTGTGGTCGACTGTGAGCAAACGCGGCACCCATCTTGCGGAAAGCTTTCTCATGCCCAAGTGATCATTCAAAATTGAAACCACTGAGCCATGCGAGATGCCTATGGCTTCCACAATCTCTTGCACTTTCAATCTTCGGTCGGCCAACACCATATCGTGAATTTTTTCGATTGTTTCGGGTGTAGAGACCTCAACTGGGCGTCCAGGACGTTCGGCATCTTCAGTGCTTGTAAGACCACAACGAAATTCAGTAAACCACTTTTTTACCATTGAAATCGATGGTGCAGAGTCCCCATAGTATTTATCAAGCTTAGCCTTGGTCTCGGTAATGGTTTTTTTTCGCAAAAAATAATGCTTAAAAAGCACACGAAATTCACTTTTTTCCATTGTTTCCTTAAGTTACTGGATAGTCTGATAAATATAGCTGTAAAACACAAACTAACTGACGCAACAAGTTCAAATTTTGATAGGAGTCAACTGACAGATGCCTGTTGACAGGAGTAGTGTTGCTTTTTCAGTAAGGAGGTTAGAAATTCAAAAAGTCACGGACTTATTGACCCGCCTTAGTATATAGAAGATAACATTCTCATTTTATTATTTCATTGTGTAGTTCAATCGTAGTTCAATCCAGGAGCTCAAAAAAGTGCCTGCATTTTATGAAAATCTTTCTCTGCAATTTTGCCATTTAATTTACAAAAAGCGAAGCCGCTATGAACTAGGCCAATAGCAATTCTGCACTATTCAATATGTAAAAATTGTTAATGTATCTTTGATTCTGAGATCAAGAACACCATAATTTTACGCAAATGTCAGAGCCGAGATGTAATATGCCCATTAAGTTTGCTACATAGGTACCATTGCATCAGAGAAATTGTTCCTTGCTAGCAGCTCTATCAAATGGAGCAATAAACTTTATAAGATTCAGAAGTATAATTACCATCTGGTTTATCCGGGTACAGCTCAGTTATTAGTTGTTGCACTATTTTTCGACTGCCATCATTGTTCTTAGGGCTAATCAAGTGTTGACTCCACATTCCATCATCGGAGTAAATACGCATTGGAATGTGTTTAAAGCCTTCATTGTCTCCGTGAGACTCCATTAATCTTCTATTGATTGCCCAAAATTGTTCAAATTTATCTAATAATAAAAAATTCACTATGTCAAACAATGGAAGTGATTACATAAAAATTCGTAAATTAAACTAGTTAAATAAAACATTTAATTTGGTTAATGTTGATTTTCCAAATTATCACATACACTGCAGTAACAGAAAGGATAGTCCTTCTATGACTATCAAAGTATATCATAGTATGGTGTAAACTGTAATTAGGATCCAAAAACAAAATTTATAAATAGAGTTTCACAAAAACATTGTCGAAAAATCTACATAATTTTACTCACCATTTTGCAATCCAAGCCATAATTGGTTGTGGTCCTTCTTTTGCATAGTGGACATAACCTGGCCTCTGTGTTTGAGTACATCAGCTTCTTTCACTGTTGACATGTAGTGAGCTTCAACCACATCCCTACAAGTAAAATCAAACTGTATAAGTGCCTATAACAGTATGTATCATGTGTTTAAGTATTGTTAGAAAATTATGCAACATACTTATTTGTACAATGAAGAAGAATGTTTTCAGGAAATTTTGTAAAGTGGACTGTTAGAGTCCATGGAAGTTGAGGATCGCTGCCACAATATAAATCATATAAGAAGCCAATTGGATAATGCCATTTTAAAGGTTGACCATTATAGTCGAGCCACATTTCAGTATCAGCATTTTCTTGAGAAATAAAGCGTAAAAAATGTCTTTTCATCTGAAATAAAATTAGCAAAAATATTGTTTAGTGACAAAAAGCATATATTATGTGAAGCTTGTTTACACTATTACCTAAACATATAATTCACAAAATACCTGTTTTACTAGGCACTAGATGGTACCTGAACTTGATGTACCTACAATGAAAACGTACCTTGTCTATAACCAACGGAAAGTAGCTTAGCCTTGGTACCATAACGTAAAATGGATCTGGTTGTTGAACCTCTGTTACCTCCTCTGGATTTAGTTGGAAACAAATCGGCAATTTTCCATCCCATATCTCTCGAAGAACTTCCCTGTCGTTAGCCATCTATTTTTTTTTGGTAAGTACAGGTCACGACGTCGAATATTTGACTATTACAGAATTATGTTTTACTGCTTTAGAAAAAAAGAGATAAACAATAAAAACATTTTCAATCAAACAAAAACAAGTATCCAGTACCTAGCGTAACGTTAGTTCTTATAAGTAGTCTGTGCCTAGCGTATTCACCCGCAAAATGTAATCGAAATTCGAAAGACGTAATCAATTGTCATTTGTCAAAATATACTGCTGTCAAGTACTTTTCTTTTAATTTATATATGGCATCGGCTTATAAGCATTTGCCAGTGTCAAGTTAAAAAGGCGGGAAATAGAACTTTCATTTCAATTTTTAACACCGTATTCCTAAATTGTCAAGTCTAAAGTGTAGTCAAAGTCCAAATAAATAGTCAGTTCAGTCCATGAGTCAAGTCAGTCGATTCAGTAAACTTCCTAGGGCGTTTTGGAGAGAACACAAAGTTGTACCACTTGTCCACACTTTTGCACGTTAACGAATTACACATTACGGCCCGTTTCAATAACCTATCTATCTTTAACTATTTGTTAAAAACGTCGCCACTTGACGATACAAGTTTAACGTTTCTAACAAATAGTTATTGGTAGATAGGTTATTGAAACGGGCCATTAGGCTCGAACTATATGGTCCGGAATCTGTAACGCCGTAGAAAATTCTGAGCATTGCAAATAGAACTCTGCACTAATACAATAGAGTTGAAAATCAAACACACGAATGTCGAGTCAAATGTCAATGTCATAAATGACAGCTCGTCATTCGAAACTTCCATTTTCAACTCTATTTTACTAGCGCAGATTTCTATTTTTAGTGGTCTGAATATCCGGTGTTCCGGATTCCGGAGCATATAATCCTAAGCCCCAGCCTTATAGGCTACAAATTAATGATAAACCGAAAATCGAAATAATACACATTTATTAAGTAAATACAAAACCAATAACGTCACACATTTACAAAACTCCAAGTATATATTTTATTTGTTTACACTTTTTTACCAAATACAGCGCTCCTACCGTACTAATCTTCCGGCAACATCCGCAACCATGGGCCGTGCCTGTGAACACTCCGTGAGTCGTGACTAATGGATGGTTTATATTACGGTACCGTACTGTACCGTACAGCGTTAACTGTGTAGTGGTTAGCGCGTCGGCGGCGCTCAAGCTTATTTCGCGGGTTTCAATCCCATCATGGGAACAAAAATGTTTAAATATTCCTGGGTAATGGATATGTCTATAATGTAATAAAATCCAAGTACACAAGTATTAAAATATAATATGCTTCCCTTTGTCTGGTCCCCTTATCACATTAAGTTCTTCCTTAGTAGGAAGAACTTAATGTAATTTTGGAGCCAGATTGACGTGGTGTGAAGCGTTCATAGATACTATAATAGTATTACCTACTGTTATAAATATGTCTTTCTAATTTGATTAAAATACAATACAAAATAACAAAAATTTCTTAAAATAAAATTAAAACCAACGTGTTTCTAAGATTTTTCAAGTTATTTTTATTGGCTGGCAACATGCAAGAACGGGACACACGGCCTCCGTATCTATCTCTCTTGGCTCATATTTGCCTTTATCGTGTATCAGAAAAGATACTTCAATTTCTTGATATACAGTTCATTTTTGTAAGTATAAAATTTCGGAGTTTACATTCCTGTTTGTACAACTCTATGGTTCGGACAGACACAAGGCCACAACTGACAAATAGGAGTTTTGCCGGGGTGGGTTTTTAGTGGGTGACGTTGTGGATTTTGAATGTCCTTCATAAGTTTGTGTTATTTCGGTTCTTAATGTATAATATTAGTAGAATAATAACCATTAAATATTCGTTAACACATTCATTACCACTACGATTTTCACGATGTTTACTGGAATGCCGCATACATTTTACGTTGGACTCGCTAGGCGAGTCGCCGGCACTGCAACACGAATTGAATCGACTCGCCACGCGAGTTCAGTGGCATTGCGTTAGGGTAAAAACAATAATATGTTATTTTTGTGGCCGTGATAGTGTACGTTACGTGTTTAACGCAATTAAAAATTGTTTAACTGGTCTACGGTGTAATTTAACATACAAAAATGGCAAGAAACACTATAAATAATAGAAAAGGTAAGTTTGTTTCGTAATATATGCAGTGGCTGTCAATATTTTTATTTTAATTGCGTTCAAATTTTTAAATTTTTTTTAAATTAAATTAATTTTTTTTAAATTTTTTTCAAATTTAGAAATACATATATGTTCCTCCTCTAAGGATGCCTTTCTTAATTAAACTTAGATATAACATGATTCTTTTTATTGATTACTAAAAAACATACGCTAAATAAAAGTACGTACATATATTGGCATTCGCATTCGCAAGAAACAGAATTTGCTAAAGAGACGTATCATCCTGCCCGTCTTTTGTTTTGCCGGCTATTTTTTAACAATGCAAAGGTATCCTCTTTCAATTACAACTCTTAATTTAATAGACCGAGAGTTGAGTTTGTGTTTTTTGTACGTTTCTTTCAAAAAAACCGCAAGAACACACTCAAACACTTACGGCGGTTTTCAATATCCTATCTATCTTAATATTTTCTTATCTATCTTGAAATTTTGACACATTTTCTTACAAAATCTGTCAAAATTTTAAGATAGATAAGAAAATTTTAAGATAGATAGGATATTGAAAACCGCCGTTAGAAGTCTAAACAGAAAATTAAAAAATATATATATTTATATATATACAACCGAACGTATAACCGCCTCCTTTTTTTGAAGTCGGTTAAAAATAAAAGTATGTCTACCATATAAATTTTTCATTAATAAAAGTTTGAGAATCTATGACAGTGAACTCGCCTAGCGAGTTCAAGGCATTGCAGAATAATTTATTTTCTTTCGATTATAAACTGGGTCTGCACACCCGGCCCGCCACGTAATTCTTTAGAATAGTGTATGTTTAGTCTTCAATATTATTTTAAGCAAAAAATTGCAATGCGTTTTGGAAAAAAAAAGGAAAAACACTGAACTCGCCGGGCGAGTCTACGGCGTTGGAATAAAATTTACATGGACTCTCCGGGCGAGTCGGTGCCACTGAATGTGTTAATGTGCACAAGTGTGGACAAGTGGTACAACTTCGAGAAATGTGCTATTTTGAGTTTCCCTCCAAAACTCCCTAGAAACTTTCAGTAAAGCTTCTACCACTTTACTGAATCGACTGACTTGACTGACTCATTGACTGCACTGACTATCTATTTGGACATATTTGGATTTAGGAATACGGTGTTAAAAATTGAAACGAAAATTCTATTTCCCGCCTTTTTAACTTGACACTGGCAAATAGCTTTAAGCCGACGCCATAAATTTAAATAAAAAAAACTGACAAATTGACAACTGACAGGTGACACTATCAGTGTTTACTTCTGAGTTCTACACGTGCTGCTGCACCAGTGTGACCAGATTCAGTATTTTAATACTTTTTCAGTATATTTCATCGATTTTGCCGAACATCAGTATATTTTCGGGTATATTGCTGGTAGTCAGTATTTTTGGGTATATTTTGGTTGAAGTTATGGCAACACCGTAGTGAGTGAACGTCTTTGCGACAATGTTTGCGGAATTCCCCGGAACGCGAATATCGGGACTTTCCCGGATTTTGTTTATTCTTATCTATGAGTTAGTACGAATTTCTTTCGATAATTCGGGGATTTCCCCAAACTAGAAGATGTTTTCGTCATCATATAAATAGAACGCGATCGATCTTCGTTGTTTTATTTATTTAGTTGCATTCATCCGGACAGCATGTCTAGTTTTCAGCAAAGTTATTTAGCTAAGTGGGAACAAATTCCGGAATTTTCTTCGTGGCTTTCACGTTATAAAGATGACGAGTTCGCCGCATTTTGCAAAGCATGCAATTCGAAACTGCAAAGTAGATTAGCATCTATAAAACAGCATGCAAATACTGAAAAGCATAAATCGAACTTGATGAAATATAAAGGACAGTCAAAGGTAAGCATAACTCGCTTTACAAACCTATTTCAAGGAATTCGAATATATTTTAAGTTAATAATCCTAGTTTTGTTTCTAAAAACCAGTAGGTAACAGCTGTGAAATGCGGCGCTGTTATAAAAAAACTAAGCAACCAAATATTTTTAAAATTTCAGGTTGATACATTTTTCAAAAAGGCCCCACTGAAAGACGAAGTCAAGAAAGCTGAACTGCGTTTATGCAGTTTTCTGTCGGAACACAACATCCCATTTCGAGCTATGGACCATCTTAGTGATGTTCTAGTGAAGTGTTTTACTGATTCCGATATTGCGAAAGAATTTTCCTGCAAGAGATCCAAAGCAGCCGCTATAACTTATAATGTTTTAGGACCCAATTTCGAAAAAGATATGATTGAGGACATACTTGGTACTGCATCTCTTTCAGGTAAACCAGTATATTCAATTATAATCGATGAGAGTACAGATGTTGCAACAGTCAAAGTATTGGCTATAGTAATTAAATACTTCTCTGAAACTAAATGTACTGTACAAACCAAATTCCTTGATTTAGTTGATTTAAGTGGTGAGACCGCAGGTCAATTATTTAATTCGTTGTCATCAAAATTATCCGAATTAGGTTTAGACATAAAAGACGTAATAGGATTCGCTGCTGATACTACGAATGTGATGTTTGGTCAACATTCTGGCATTGTTGCAAAAATTAAAGAAGTAAACCCAAAGTGCTTTTTCATGAAATGTGTTTGTCACTCTGCAGCATTAAGTGTTAGCCACGCCTGTAAAATACTGCCTAGAAATTTAGAACAAATAGTAAAAGAAGTATATGGATATTTTTCTCAAAGCAGCAAGCGTCAAAGAGAATTTGCTGAGTTCCAAAATTTCACAGACACTGAAAATCATAGAATTTTGCGTCATTACGACATAAGGTGGCTTTCACTTCATGCCTGTATTAGTAGAATAATTGAGCAGTGGAGGGCATTGCAATTGTTCTTTCAAGACCAATATTTGAGTGATCGCAATATGTCATCAGAATTTTTATTTAATTCTTTTACCACTGATATAAACAAATTGTATTTTTACTTTTTGGACTACATTTTGCCGATTGTAAACAAATTTAACATAATTTTTCAAGGCGACTATCCGTGCATTGATAGACTGTATGATGATGCATCTAGTATGTACTTGTCGATTTTGGGTTGCTTCATGAAAGCTAATTACATCAAACGTACGGACAATGTATTTACGTTAGACCCAAAGTCTAATGTAAATTATTTGCCACTGAAAGATATGTACTTAGGTATTCAAGTAGGCCAAGAATTAATCAAACACAGAGAAAATCTAAACATGAAAGAACAGATTGCTGAGTTTTTCAGAAGGTGCCAATCATTTTTAATTGAGTTGAGCACGCAATTGAAATTACGTTTGCCTTTTGAAAATCCAGTTTTTCGAGAACTGAAATTTCTTAACCCACACACTGCCGTGCATAAAGAATTTCGCAGTTTACGAAATGTAATAGAAGCTTTTCCAATTTTCCCATGCGAAGTACAGCCAGAACAAATGCAGTTAATTGACGAAGAATATAGAACCCTAAAGTTTGATCGCGAAGTAAGTGATTTGTTACAATCTTCCAGCACTGGCTCACCCATCTCGTGTGAACAATTTTGGGTGGAAGTTGGAAAAATTTCTAACAGTGATGGCATGTTAAAATACAAAAATATAACTAGTTTTAGTAAATCTCTTCTATGTATACCGGTGTCGAATGCTGCATGCGAGCGCATATTTTCAAAGATAAATTCAATAAAAACGGACCAAAGAAACAGATTTATAAACAAAAATGTGTCAGCTATTTTAAAAACAAAGCAAGGTATTAAAGATGAAGGAGGTTGTGTAAATTTTAATCCTTCGAAAAGGATGTTAAAATATAATTCTAACATTTATTGTGAGCATGAATAAATAAAACGTTTTAAGAAAATCAGTATTTTTATTGGTATATCTGTCCTATGTTAGTCGGTATATTTCAGTATTTTTTTGAGGTGCCTCGGTATTTTCTTAAAATTAAATCTGGTCACACTGTGCTGCACCGAAAATATTTAGTTTTAATCATTTTTGTACATAACACAGACACCAATTTTTGTAAAGTAAATATTTTTCCAAAAATGCTGTAAGGAGCTATTTACTATTTATTAATGAATAAGATTTCGTTAATAACTTTACATATTAGGATAAAACAACCAAACAAAATCCGAAGAAATGGGTAAGAAAAGAAAATTAGCAGCGCACCAAGACGATTTCGAATACGACCCAAAACCGAAGCATTTAGTTGCATCACATATAAAGAAACAGGAAAAGCGTCTTATAGTTCTTTTAGAGAATGCACAGTTGGAAACTGTAAAGGTAATTACTTGCTTTATACATGACCGTAAGGACTGTGTGTAAAGGTTATGCACATGATGTTAATTGTAGTTATATTATATCCTCCTTATCATTAATGATATTTCTTATTGTGAAAATATTTTAGGTTGGAAATAGCTACGAACTTCTCAATTGTGAAGATCATGTTAATATACTGCGAAAAAATGATAGGGATCCAGGATCATGTCGGCCAGACATCACACATCAGTCCCTGCTTATGTTAATGGACTCTCCTCTAAACCGTGCTGGTCTTCTCCAAGTTTATATCCACACAGAGAAAAATGTTTTGATCGAAATTAACCCACAGACAAGAATTCCAAGAACTTTTAAAAGATTTGCAGGCCTAATGGGTTTGTATAATTTACTTGGTTTTATATTAAAATATGTACCTACTACAAAATATAAAAAGTATTAGAAAAAATTATACTAATTTCTAAAATATATAACATTATTATCTTAACTGGAAACAATATTTGGCCACAAAAATATGTTATTTATTGGAAAATCACGGTAACATCGTTGTCATTCTTAGTAACACAGTATCTTTTCCTACAAAATACTGCTGTCCCTGAAGCATGTGTCTCAAGTTATACATAGCAATTTGTCACAATATTTCCTAAGATGGCGTTTATCTTGAATACCTTTAGAAAAATGTAAGTTTTTAACCTTATTAAATAATAGAGCATATAATATATATATATTAGTTTTCGTGTGGAAAAACAAAAGTTACAAGATAAATTATTGTGCAACTTGTTAAACAATATTAGTTGGATAAGCGATAGTGTTATTTACGTGTAAAACAGTGGATTTTTGCTTAAAAACTGCAAAGAAATACGTGTTTGACACATAACCACTGAAGAAATAATTATTAAGTACCCTCAACTTTATCACTTTTTGATACTGATTAATTACATTTGAAGAATCGACACTGACACCTGTCAAATATAGTGATACCAGTTTCTAAAAAAAAAAAAAACGAATACTCAAAAAATGAATTCCCAGAACAGTTCGAACTCAACTCAAATTAAATGTGTCAAGTGTAGTAAACCACCAAACGAGAAAAAAACCGCTACTTGTGACTCCTGCAAACTACTACTATGTAGTGACTGTCACGGCTTGTCGCCTACGGAAATCCGCGTTCTTGAACTGAAAACTGTTGCTCGCATGATGACTTTTCTTTGCAACAACTGTAAGTCTGTAATGTCTCAATTACCGGAGATATTAAAAAAGCTGAATCATCTCACGGAAGAAGTCCAGCAACTTCGATTACGTCAAAGTATGCTTGCGACTGAATCAGCTATTCAGGAGATGACTGAGCGAGCCAACAGGTCCAACAACATTATTATGTATGGTGTACCAGAGTCATCCAGTGACGTAGTTGAGCAGAGAAGAGAACATGATAAAAAAGAGTGTTCTACTATCATAAGTACCATATCTAAAGATGTAAACTGTAATGATATTAAGGTGTTTCGTCTTGGCGCCCCTAAATCCGGTGCGAGTGCCAGGCCGCGTCCATTGAAAGTTGTTTTACGTAGCAAAAACGAAGCAATTTATATTCTTCGCAATAAAAACAAGCTTAAGGAACCTAAGAATATAGTATCTGACCTGACTCCTCTACAAAGAGAATATTTAAAATACTTAAGAGAAGACTTAAACAAGCGCATTAGTGAAGGAGAAAATGATATAACTATAAAATATGTCCGTGGTGTAAAAATGGAAAAACCAAAAAAAAACTAACTTCAGATAACTCACACTTAATACCTACGCCAAAAAGAAAAACAAACTATGGAATCGCAGGGGACAATTTGAACAAATCATTCTCAACGGCTCTCACCACAATCACAATACTTTACACAAACATACAATCATTGCCCTCTAAAATGGACCTCTTAACTGCTAGAGTAAATTCTCTAAGACCTTCCCTTATTGTGATCACCGAAACATGGCTTAAACCAGAAATACCTGACTCAATAATAAAAATACCTGGTTACGATATATTCAGAGATGATCGCATTGATAAACGCAGTGGTGGAGTTGCAATATATGTCTCGAACAACATTGATTACAATATGACGACAAGACTAAACACCAGATACTTCAAGAAGCATGAAAATTCAGAATGCCTATGTCTAGACATAAAGATTGGAAAAAACATGTTTTCATTATGTGGTGTATATAGAGGACATGACTCCACAATAGATCATGACAACACTTTACTTGATCAGTTACACTGTGCATCATGTGAGAGCACTGTGGCCATAATAGGAGACTTTAACTATGGTAGAGTCAAGTGGCCACTTGAAGACATCGGGTACACAACACCAAAGGAGAGCAACTTCATTCAGTGGTACAAGAATACCAATCTCACACAATTAATAGATAAGCCCACTAGGTTTAGGCAAGGCAATCAACCATCAATTTTAGATCTTATCCTTACAAATGATGATTCGCTTATAGCTTCTATTGACCACCAGGTCCCTATTGGAAAGAGTGACCACAACTGCCTATTAGCAACCATACAGCTGCAAGTACAAAGAAACAAAGACTCCAAAATCAAATCCAGGCTAAATTTCAACAAAGCAGACTATATGAAAATCAATGAAAAATTCCACACTACCATACCACTTGAAAACATGAAGGCAATAAATTGCGTTAATAACCAATATGACAGTTTCTTAAATGCCTTAAAAGAAGCAATAAATCTTTACGTACCACGGATAAGAATTACCAAATCTACTAAAAACAAACAGTGGGTAACGAAAGACATGAGAGACCTTATTAACGACAAATTATCGCTATGGAACAAATACAAATTGACAGGACTTGATAAGCACTATAAAGATTACAGAAGAATAAACAACCGTTTAACAAGTCAAAGCAAAAATGCCCGTATGCTTTATGAACAAAAAATTCTTCATGCCGGACCTAAAAAGTTTTATTCCTATTTAAGGCAACAAGTGACATCAAAGGTTAGCATACCTACTATACTACTCAACAGACAAGGCCAAAATGTAACTCAGCCTTACGAAATTGCCAAAGCGTTCGCGGAACAGTTCTCCGGTGTTTTCCAAAGTGAGCCAGGATACCAGTTACCTACCTTAGACCCTACACTTAGAATTGAAGACTCTATTGGGGAAATACACTTCACTGAAAACAAGATTAGCCAAACAATAAAAGAATTCAAATCAGATTCTTCACCGGGACCAGATGACGTTCCTGTAACAATATTAAAAAATTGCGACATTTCCGAACACTTGGCAACAATAATGCAGATGTCCTATGACACCGGAACGCTACCAGATTTTTGGAAAACTGCAACAGTAACGCCTATTTTTAAAAAAGGAAACAAACTAGAACCGGCAAATTACAGGCCTATAAGCTTGACTAGTGTCGTATGCAAGATTATGGAGAAAATAATAGTAAGGCACATCCGACATTTCTTTAGTAAACGCAAAATTATTCCCGAGCAACAACATGGTTTTTGCCCCCACCGCTCCACAATATCAAACTTGTTGTCTTGTTTCGCTGTATGGACAGAGCACTTTAATAAGAGAGAGCCTATTGACGTTATATATCTGGATTACGAAAAAGCCTTTGATAAGGTACCTACAAGAAGGCTCATGCAAAAATTGGAATTACTAGGAATACGTGGGAAACTACTTGCGTGGATTGAGGCATTTTTGCGACAAAGAACCATGCAGGTGCGAGTGGGAGAGGTAAAGTCATATCACATAGAAATAACCAGTGGTGTGCCTCAGGGTTCAGTACTAGGTCCAGTGCTTTACATCATATACACTTTTGATCTTCCTCGCTGTCTCCATTGTAATGTAAGCGTCTTCGCCGATGACACTAAAATATTTGCAAACCCACTCACCAGCTTCGACCACCTCCAAGATGACCTTAACAAAATAGCTAACTGGTCCAAGCAATGGCTCATAAATCTAAATTCTTCGAAATGCACAGTATTGCATATTGGCAAATGCAATCCACACCTGAAGTATAAGTTAAATGATACTCAACTTTTGAAAGTCAATGTGCAAAATGACTTGGGAGTGAAGATTACATGTGATCTAAAGTGGGAAGAACAAATTACATGCATAACTATGAAAGCTAGGAGCCTGATATACTTGGTGAGGAAAGCATTTCGAGACCTGACACCAGAAATGATGCTCCAAATTCATAAAACTTTTATAAGGCCAATGTTAGAATATGGATTTCAGATCTGGAACCCCTATTTTGTTAAGGACATTGAACTCCTGGAGAAGGTGCAGCGTTCCTTTACTAAAGTACCAAGAAAAATGAAAAGACTGTCATATGAAGAACGGTTGGAAGCCTTGAGAATTACCACTTTAAAGGAACGCAGGGACAGAGGAGATCTAATAGAAACATACAAGATCCTAAACAGACATTATGATATACAGGACTTTCATAAAATATTTACGCTAAATGATAACACACATTTAAGAGGTCATAACATGAAGCTCTGTGCCAGTTTTTCAAATAACAACCCACATAAACATTTCCTGTGCAACCGTGTCGTAAGAGCTGGGAATAGCCTACCAGAGGATCTTATTGCATCCCAAAATGTGAACCAGTTTAAGAACAGACTTGACAGATATTTAAAACAAAAATCACTAAAAGAAGACAGAAAATAACTTGATACAGGCAATATCAGTTGTCTCAACTGCCTGCCTGATTAAATGAAATAATAATAATAATAATAATTTTGTTAATACTTTACGTTGCTATATGAAAATAAAGCTTAAAGTAAGCGGATAACATCTTTTCGTACTTCATTTGGTTCGACTTGTTGTAACTCAAGCAACGAATTATAGCAGCTGCGCGGGGGGGGGGGGGGGATTACGCTAGCTGAATCGGTCACATAACAATTGGTGATAGAGGTGCGTGTATTTATTGCGTGGCTGCTGAATTACCGCTGTCGAAAGGTACATACTGACAATATTTACATTATCATTATTTTTATGGGCAATTAGTCATGTAAGTATATGTTCTGTCAGTGTTAGAATATTTGCATTTTGTTATTTCATTTAGTGATAATTTACAACTGCGTAACTGCTACACTTCGTTACATTTCAGTAACGCAGTGTAGCCGTTTCAATAGGTTGTTGTATCAGTAACACACTTGTTGTTAATGAAGTTTTAATGTTGGTAATAAGTTATTAAAACTGAAATAATCGATGTCTCCACTTGATGACGATAATGAACGCCAAAAAACGTAGTAGTGACATCTACAGGCTAAAATTAAAACTCGAGCATTTTTCTTTTTTTCTTTCATGCTTTCTACCCTGTAAAAAATGTGTGTCCCTCTGATTATTATAGTATTATCAGTAATACATAGGGCTCTATTTTATTTAAAATTAATTAATTTCACACATACATATTATTCATCAAAAGCAAAAGATAATATGTCATCAGTTGGCATTCATTTAAAGTTTTTTTTTTGTCACTAATAGAAAGTAAATTGAAGTTTTAAAATTAGGCTTTGGTGACACAGTAATCTAAATTAATAAGAATATTCTATGAAATTAAGTTTTTTTATGATAATTTTATAACAGGTTAATGTAAGTGTTACAATTTAAAACTGAGATGTTAGTGAGACTTAGTGAAGAATTTTAATAAAGAATCTTAAATTTGTAAAAAAGTAACACTGTTGTCTAATTTTTCGACACCTTGATATATTATTTGCCACAAATATAGTTAACTCATTAAAACTATCACTGCAGAAGTGTGTATATTATAAATTGAATTACAACAATCTCTACATAAAAAAAAATAAAAATTTATTACTCTAATTAAAAGAAAATAACGAAAATTTTATGCTCGGATTAGTCATCAAAAAGTATTTTGGCCCATATACCTTTTATACTTTTATAGTATGTATGTTATTATAATATTTTTTTTTCAGTTCAACTGCTACACAAGTTTGCAATAAGAGCCTCAGAAGGGCAGATGAAACTGCTCAAGGTCATCAAAAATCCTGTGACGTCACATCTTCCTGTTGGTGTAAAGAAAATTACTATGTCTTTTAGTTCTAAAGTTGTTACAAATTGTCGTAAGCTAGTTCCTAAAGATGATCCCATTGTTTTTATCATTGGTGCAATGGCTCATGGTAAGGTGGAAGTGGATTATTCAGAAGATGTTATGTCAATAAGTAACTATCCCCTGTCAGCAGCACTAACATGTGCAAAGTTGTGCACTGCCTTTGAAGAAGTTTGGGGTGTTGAATGACAGTAAAAAAAATATTATTAATGTGATTTTTTATTAAACCTACCTTACAGTTTAGTATTATTGTGTTCTGATGCTTTAATGAATGCTGTATCTAACAATGGTATCCAGTAAAAGAAAATGCATTTTTAACGGACTACTAAAAAGGAGGTGGAGAAAATATTATTATGTAGTATGATCCATCTAAATCAACAATGTCAATTTTGTAAATTGACCTTACACAATATATTGTACAAAAATACAAATATATACAAACAATATCTATTTATCTATACAAAATATTGAAGTGTCTGTAATTTAAAATTAACAGCTTTGCACAAAATGCATATGCTACACAATATGCGGTACCCAGTCCAGGGTTAGAAAAAAACTAATAAAGTACGTTTATTTTAATAATCCAAATTAATCACGATTTTTTTGTTTTTTCGTTTTATTATTAAATTTAACTATATTTTTGCGCAAAACGGAACGCGCCCTCAAGGGATTGCGCGGTCACAGCGCGGGAATTTTAGATGGAGATTGGAGAGCTACTAGAAAATTGAGAGCACGTGTTTTGAGACAAGCTGAAACCTTGTCCTATACTTCTTCGAGACTGCAGGACTGGTTGGTGAGAAGCGGGACTCAACCTATTTTCTTGAATCTTAGTTAGGTTTAAAGAAAATAGGTTTCCTTTTTATTCGCTCCACGCAAACGTCGTTGTGGGTACCCGTTAGTATATTATATATACTAAGTATGGAGTGTGCTCATGCAGGGCCAACTTAGATGGTGTGGACACCTTGTGCGCATGGACGACTACCGTCTACCTAAGAGCGTATTCTTTTCGGAGATTTCAACTGGGAAGCGTAAGCCTGGGGGCCAGTACCTGCGTTACAGGGATGTTCTCAAGCGGCATTTGATTGCGAGTGGCTTACAATATAACACCTGGCAGCAGCTGGCGCGTGTGAGGCTTGACTGGCGAAAAGCTGTAAGAGAAGGCACTGAGAACTTCGAAAAAGCTCGAATGGAAGATCTGGATGCCAAACGTCAACACCGCAAGACTGGTCCTAAGCCTACGTATAACCGGACACTCCACCGGACAACTATACTGCACAGCGTGCGACCGAGTCTTTCAGACTAAACTCGGGTTTCTCCAGCCATATACGGGCTCATGCAAGGAGGCTATAAGGGTCGCCGTCGACGGATGCGTCGTGGAGGACATCATCATCATATATAATATATAGTATAATTTTTGTCCGTCTGTTTTTTCGCCTAATCTTTGATACGGCTGGACCGATTTTGACCGAACTTTCACTAGCAGATAACTGATGTTATAATCATTCTCTTGACGACCTCAGTGGCTCAATGGTTAGCGTGTTGGCGCTCAAGCCGAAGGTCGCGGGTTCGAAACCCGCCACCACAAGTTTTCTGTGTTCCTGGGTCATGTCTATTATAATATAAAAAAACTTAAATAAAAGTATGGTATAAAAAGTATTAAATATATTTCCGTTGTCTGGTACCCGTAACACAAGTTCTTCGAGAACTTACCACGAGACCAGACCAGATTGACGTGTTGTGAAAGCGTCCATAAATATTTTAAAAAATATAGGCTTGCGTTTCCATTAGTTCCAAGAAAAATGAAGTTACGGGCACAAATAGTGGTAGATAAATCTCGTTGCGATAAAACTATTCTTAACCCCGACACAAAGTTATTGATAGATAGGTTTAATGAAACCATGGAGAATAGAGGTAAGGAGTACCATCATGAAAAGTGTCTGTAAAATAGCGTTAAATAGGGGGCGCTACAGACGCAAGGGTGTAAAGCGGCAAAATTTAAACGGATAATTAAATATTGGGATCTTCTTCGGTTTTATATATAAAAATATTTTCGACTATACGAGTAATTAGAATATTCATGATTTACTGAATTAACTACTAAAAACTATTAATTTCATAGCGCACACCCTTGCCACTCTAGCGCCATTATGGCCAGTTTTGGAACTATTATTTATTACTTTTGTCGGACACTTTTTAGCTTTTCTGCCTTAGAGAGATGGTACTCCTTACCTCTATTCTCTATGAATGAAACCTGCCATTAGTAGAGACGGGTTAGAGATAGCGAGCTAGCGCCATCTCTTGGCAGATATAGACAATGTAGACGAAATTTTGCTATTCGCCGTTAGATGGCAATGATATTATTTGAAATACAATTTTCAAACCGTGGCACTTCTATCATAGAAGTTCTATGTAACATTTTATATTTAAATATTATGCTTTGATTAGGATTTAATAATTAACCCTAATAAATTCATATTAAGAGCAATAAAGTTTTTGCGATCCTTTTATATATACCGTCATATTGTCAGTAAATAACGTCCAATTTTCTTTAGAAATCAACAAATGTGTTATTAATTATTTACATCTAAATGTTCTACCAGAGCGCGGCGGCTGCTTTATACCGTGCAAAAAATAGCCCCAACGATGCGCCGGAAATGTCGAAGTGTCAAATTAGTAACAGTACGTACGGCCTGGCACACCGACAAATATCCAATTAGTAGAGGAGAGGAATTTGGATCCTTTTAGATTACTTATAAAAACCTCGTAAAAACAGTCCTCTTTATTTACTTGCTAATAGCGTAGTTTAAAAGCTTAGATGTCTAATTACTTAAATTATTGCTGTTTTTACGAATAACTAAGCAAATGGTTTGTTATCCAAGACGAACCTGCCAGCCACATAATTTAACTTAACACAAAGTACTTTATTGTTGTAGTAGGTTTATAAACATAAACCTACTACAACTTCCACTGCCCACAATATATATTAAAGTAGGTAGGTACAAGGTAGCAAGTACCTACTTAAGTAGTTAAATAAACACATCGGCATATTTAGCGGAACACAAAAAAAAGGTCCATAATTAAAAAAATATGGTTTTATTTTAAAATCTACTTACTACACTTCTTTTGTTATTTAAAGCTTCATTTGTTTTACTTAAAATGAGATCACATTAAGAACAGATTTTGTGAGTAAAGGCTATTTGTGAAAAATGGTACATTTTTGAACTTTTCATGTAACCGGGAAAAGTGAAAATTAATATTAAAATAACAATTAATTAAATTAGAAAAATGGTGATATTATCGCGTATTTCCTCCACGTGCTCTTATTAAAGTTTCTACCCGTCTAGGCATACTGAGAATGATGTTATCGATGGTCTCCTGGCATAGTCTCCGCCATTCCTGAACTACGGCGATTCGCAGTTCACCCACGTTGGCAGGAGCTGGAATTCTGGACTTAAGTTTTCTTTTCAGCAAGTCCCAAACTTGGTCAATTAGGTTCATATCCAGTGATCTCGCCGGCCACTCCATAACAGTGATATTCATATCATTAAGATAAGCTTGAGTTACCCGAGCGGTATGCGGCCGAGCATTATCCTGCATAAAAACAAAATCGTCACCGATATATGGGGCAAACGGTACGACATTTTCTTCTAAAACTTCTCTGATATAGCGGTCTGCAGTCAGACTCCCTCTGTCAATCACTACCAAGTCTGTGCGAGCTCCCAAACAAATGCCCGCCCAAACCATTATTGATCCACCACCGTATGCAACTGTAGTTTCAAAATTTGTCTGAATGTATCGTTGTCCTTTGCGTCTGTATATTCTTTGCCTGCCGTCAATTTAATTTAAGAGAATTCTGCACTCATCACTAAACAATACCTTACTCCATTGGTCCGCGTTCCAAAGTCGATGTTCCTGAGCAAAAGTTAACCTGTTTCTACGATGATTTACCTCGAGCCTTAGAGCCTTGGCGGGCACAAATGAACCCAAACAAGCTTCTTCGAACCTTCTTCGCTCGCTTACGGTTACACCCCGCACTGCTTCTAACTCATGTCGGGCTTGGAAGGCCGTCAAACGGGGGTTCCTACGTACACGAAGCCGAATGAAACGATCATCCCTACTCGAAGTGCGTCTTTTTCTGCCTTGTCCTGCTCTTCTCACATAAGTACCGGTCTCCCTGAGCCGTTGGATACTGCGATGGATCGTTGAAACTGGTCGATGAAGATCTCTGGATATCACTCTGTAGGTTTGACCATTTCTTCGCATTTCGAGTGCCCTGGTAATCTCCGTTGGGGCTAAGTCAGGGGCATAATTCAGTCCTCAACTCCAAAAAGATACGCGATTAAAAAAAACTAACAAAAAACAGTATTTCAATGAAATTTTAAATCAAACTCAGAAGGAAGAAATACTCGAAGTTCGCTCCAGATAAGGTGTATTTGAATAAAATTAAAACAATTGCATAAAATGTGATGTTCAGTTGTTTTCTTAATTTGAAAATATTTCTTTTTAAATTAAATTATGTATAAACCAGCCAGCAACCTTATATGATACTGATATCAAACCTTTATTTTATGTTCCGCTAAATATGCCGGTATGTGTAGTATATATTTGAGTAGAGAACAGCAACAGGAATAAACGAAAGCGGTTGTCTTAGCCCTTAAGGCGATTTTACTTAGAGACTAGTCACTAGATTCCTGGCAACTTGCCATAAATGGTTCGCCACAGATCTTACTTTGTTTACCACCTGGGTACTTTCGAGGTAGTACCAATGTATTCTCTGGTAGTACCTTACTTTGTAGTGTAAATTATAATGTTACTACTTACTACCTATAGACAACATGCCTTACTGAAGTTTTCTTGTGATTGTTAGGCTGGGACTATGTGATCCAGAATCCGGCGGGCCCGGGGAAATTCAGAGCACTGAAAATAGAACTCTGCGCTCATACAATAGAGTTGAAAATCAAAGTGTCGTTTGTCGAGCTGTCACATATGACACTTATATTTGACTTGACACTCGTATATTCGATTTTTAACTCTATTGTATTTACAGTGCTCTGAATTTTCCCCGGGCTTTCGGATTCCAGATCATATAGTCCCAGCCTGAGTAGCTAGTACCCAAGTTTAAGTACAAAATTAAAGTTGAATCCTAAGCCTCAGAGCCTTTCAAGAGTTTGAAGAAAAGTTTGTCTTGTTATATTTTTAACAATAAAAAACAATAAACTATCCTATGACTAATATTTCCATCTAAAATAGCAATAAAACAGTGAAAAAAGCCGAGTTTATTTTCATTTTGAAATATAATTATTTAAAGTCATGATTTTATTGTTTCATATTCTGTGGGGTGAACAGTTTTTAAAAAGTGGAAATAAAATAATAATAATCTTTTTTTTGTGTTGGTGTAAATGACCGAAAATCTGAAGAAGTTAGGTGTTTAGGCTTATCTGTACAAACTTCTGGTGGAAAGTAATCTAATGAGGGTTTTGTGATATTTTTTCTGCCGTTGTTCGAAAACGGTCAATAAGAATTTTCGATTCTTATTCTGTCACCAGGCGGCGCGACTCGACGGTCTTTGTCGTGTCAAAAAGCTGTCAGATGTCACGAATTAAAAAAACTCATTCTGTGAAATGTGAGCAAACTCGCATGTATTTTGCAGCAGCAGGATTCCCTAATTTCAGGGCGTTTTCCCAACATTTTCTAACTTTTCGTCAGACGAAAACATAAATTATAATAATCATAACATTGAAGAACTAGTGGAAACAATAATGAATGAAAACATAGTGGAAACTAAATCCACTTGATCCCAATTTTTAGGCTTCCGTAATGCATAAGGAAACCTTATAGTTTCGCTCTGTCCGTCTGCCTTTCTGTCTGTCTGTCCGCCCTCTATGCTTCTGAAATTATGAACATAAATGGATGAAATTTGGTATACTTATAGATTGTGTATAGATCTCGGTTTTGGAATCATAAATTAATACTTAATAATTTTATATTTTAGGGGTGGCTCTCCATATAAGTGAAGTGGCGATGAAAAACTTTTTTTTCAAACACTGGGCTGGCATTTCTAAACTATAAAAGATAGAAACTTGTAAGTTTTCATGCTTATAGATCATGCTAACAACTCTTTAGGAAAATTATTTTGAGCGAAGTAGGACAATAACTTTTGATGTAATTCAAAGAGAACCTATTGCGCGTTGATAGTTACGGAAGCCTCCTTAGACATGTCGTGACATGCTCTTGGTTAGGTTATTTTATTATCCTTTGTAGACATTTTAAAATTAAATTTATAGCACAGTTTATTTTATATTCTTGAAGAAGTACAAATTATTTTTAAAATCATATAAAATCATACGTCCATATATGTAGGTATTCTAATGCGTACGTCTAACCATACTTTTATTTGTCATACGTTAGTTTTGCGACTTTCCGTTAGGGAATCCGCTCACCGTCAATAGGTTTATCAACGTTACTTTATTCCGCGTGACTAGTGACATGTCATCCATGAGTTATGATTATGACGCGCAAAGTGCGGCGCCCTTCAGGGTTTTAACAATGAATTCAGTGAAACTGTAATGAGTGCCGTAAAGATTCATCATCAATCATAATAATTCCTAATAAGTAGGTATGGGAGGAGAATGATCTTATGGGAGACTACTGACACTCAATTTACAGAGCCTGTAAATAGTAGGTAGGTTACTTACCATTTGCCCATAAAGTATGAGCTTTACCTACTTTTACATTAGCTTTATTTTTATTTATATAACATTTTATTGCACACAAGAAAAATGTATAAAATTACAATTTAACAAGAAAGACGACACAAAGGTACTGCTTATTTCTAAAAAGAAATTTCTTACAGCAGCCCTATGGAGAGAGATGTGATAAAAGACAGCAGATAGGACTATTATTATATCCTTACTAAAATTACATTACATACATACTTAACAAATATAAAACACATAGTTGATACGATAAAATAATATTATATTATACCTATAATAGATAAATACTATATTATGTATATATTATAATAACGGTATTTATATGGATTGAATTTCGTGGTAGTGCTCTTTCAAGCGTCTTATAAATACAATAATGGTGGGACTGGTACGAACGGTGTGGGGAAGCGAGTTCCACAATCTGACTGCATGAACGGTGAAGGAGTAAGAAGGAGAAGTTGGAGCGATGGGATGGGAGGGAAAGATTTGTTCTAACATTAGACCTACAAGGGATATCGAAGGGTCGAGAAAAGTTAAATCGATTGAGAAGATAGGAAGGAGAGAGGGGATTATACAAATTGTTATAAAGTAGACAGAGGATGTGGGAGTTACGTTGAAGTCGGATAAGGAGGCACTTGAGCTTCAATCGAAAGGCTGATATGTGATCGAATTTTTCTCAGTCCAAACACAAAACGCATACAGAGATTCTGTACACGTTCCAGTTTTGTTAACAGCTCTTCGGTGATGTCCAAGTAGCAGGAGTCAGCATAGTCGAGTGTCTGAACAAATTCTGTCTGGAAAATTTTGGTGTTCACGGGCAAAAAGTCTTGAAGGCTCTTTAACATGTGCAACGAGTAGTAGACCTTTCTGCTTATTTCACTAACCTGAAGATTCCAGGAAAGATTGCTGTCTAAAGTCAACCCTAGATTTTTGGCAGAGTCTGTGTATTCAATGACAGTAACATCATACATGATCTAGGACTAGGCACATTATATAAACGTTGAGTCATATATTTACTGCCTATGATCATGGACTTCGATTTATTTGGATTGACTAACAGACCAAAAGATTGAGCCCAGACTGCTATACGCTGTAGATCAGCGTTAACATCTGTCACTGCGAAATTAATCTCATATATATGTGAATGACGATAGAGATATAGGTCGTCTGCGTAGAGATGGAAATTTGATAAGATAAATGTGGAAACAGTGTTAGTAAAAATAGAAAAAAGAAGGGGAGAGAGAATGCCACCCTGGAGAACACCCGCTTCAATGTCACACCAATCCGAGGTAGCCTCGTTAGAGCGGACTCGTTGCGAATGTCCCCGAAAATATGTATCGAACCAGTCTATCACTGAGGAAGATATGTTAAGAGAACGAAGGACGGAAAGGAATATGTCAAAATCAACAGTATTAGAAGCACTGTTTAACAGTAACAGTCAAGTAGCACTAGAACTGAGATACATTTATTTTCCATTACTAGACGGAGATCATCAGTGACTTTAAGCAGTGCTGTAACAGTACTGTGACCAGTGCGAAAGCCGGATTGGAAGGGAGAAAGCAATTTATTAGAGGAGAGGAATTCGGAAAGTGTTTGTGCACAATGTGTTCAAGGACTTTGGATAGGTAGGGTAATATGGAGATTAGTCTAAATTGAGATAAGGAAGAGGGATTAGAGGTTTTAGGAAGTGGAATGACATTGGCACGTTTCCGCGCCGAAGGGAAAGAACTCTTTGTCAATGAAAAGTTAAAAATGTGAGTGATAATTGACAAGAGTTCTGGAGGGGTAAGCGATATCATGCGGGGGCTCAGAGCTTTGTCGATAACGTATTACATTATGTAAAATCAATTACAAAAAATTTAGGCAATTTGCATTTTGCTGCTTATAATATTGTAAAGACGTTTAGGCAGAAAAAAATATTCAAGGTTAAAAAAAAATATCTAGTAATGAAACGAATCTTCGCCGCTGAGGCCATTGACATCACACTATCAGCTGATTCCTCACCTCACGGCTGATTTTAAAACATATTTTTAGTAAAAAAAAGGGGCTTGAAATCAGGCGTGAGGCGAATCAGCTAATAGTGTGAGGTCAATGGCTTATCACAGATTGCCAGATAAATTCGACGTTCACCAATTTTTTTCAAGTAGGACCTTTATGAAGAAAATAAGAGTTCAAAAACAAAAACCTAACCAAGAGGATGTCAGGACATCTCTAAGGAGGGTTCCGTAACTATAAACACGTAATAGGTTTTTTGCAAATTGTTGCTAAAGTTACTGTCCGATTTCATTAAAAATATAATATTTTCCTAAAGAGTATTTAGCATGATCTATCAGCATGAAAATATGCAAGCTTCAAGTTTAGAAATGCCGGGGGGGACCAACTTATAAACCACTTTAGAAGCTGACTACCTACTCGAAAATAGTTGACTTTGTAATAAAGTCACATAAGAAACCTTACCCTTATTTTAAAAGACCTATTCAACGATATCCCACACAATGGGATAGAATGAAACATTTTTTTTCACCCCTACTTCCCATGTATATGAGAACCACCCCTAAAATGTAAAATTATTATTATTTCATGATACTAAAACCGAGATCTATAAACAGTTTTTAATTGTACCAAATTTCATCGATTTATATTCATAATTACAGAAGCTAGAAGCGCGGACAGACAGACAGACGGACGGACAGAGCGAAACTATTAGGGTTCCTTGAGTATTACGGAACCCTAAGAATTGGGATTAAGTGGCTTTAGTTTCCACTACATGCGTGTAGTAAACTACGGCATCTTACCAAGGTTAATTGCCAAACTCGACAAAAAATACAATACAAGGGTTAAAACTTACAGGTTATGTAAGCTTACAATCTATTTTTTACTTAGCTGTTGAACATAAAAAATTAACAATACCTACAAGATTTAAAGTTCCGTTTTTCTTTTGAACCTTCAATACAATAGTTTCCGGATTTACCTCATTGTTTGTTGTTACTGTCTACAAAAAATATCGTTGAACCAACAAAATTATTTAAAATAATTTAAGCTGTAAATTACATCGTACATTAAGAGAGAATTTAGATCTGAACGTAAAGATTTTTTACTTATAGTCTAAAATCGAACATCAAAAAATGTAGAGCGTTCAATGAGAGCGTCACGTCCAGTGATAAGATTTTGCCTAAACTGTTCATGCAACCAAAACAGAGTAAGTACTTAGATAAGTCAGTGAAAATAGTCAGTGAAAATCCGTACACATACCTTAATTTAGAAACTGGATAGCTGGAAAAAGAGCGCAGGCTTAAAAATATAAGTAAAAAAATAGAGCTAAAAAAATAGAGCAAAAAAATAAGGTAGAATCAACGTAGCAAAGAAATGTATACACTAATACAGTGTTTCCCAATTAGTGGGTACGCGTACCCCAGGGGTGCGTGAGATTGCATCAAGGGGTCGCAGCAATCTCTTAACTAAAATATTAAATCCTTACATAAATACCTAATGCAATAACAATTGCCAAAAATTATTCAGTTAAATTAAACGATCCGTAGATAAGTCAACCGTATGCATCAGTATGTTTTAATCCACTAGAAGCAAATTGGGAAGGTGAGAAAGCTTGAAAGGTGGGTACCTCATGAATTAAGTGCAGCAAACCGACAAACCCGCGTCGACTGCTGTATGTAACGACATTACTCAACCGGCACAATAATGAAGGGATGTTAAATCGAATCATTACCTGTGATGAAAAGTAGATTCTGTACGATAATCGGAAACGCTCATCGCAATGGCTGAACCCTGGCGAACCAGCCAAAGCCTGCCCCAAGCGAAAATTGACTCCAAAAAAGTTACTTGTGAGCGTTTGGTGGACAAATGCCGGTGTCGTTCACTACATTTTACTTAAATCTGGCCAGACGATTATGGCAGATGTCTATTACCAGCAACTGCAAATCATGATGGAAAAGCTAGCTGCTTAACAACCGAGGTTGGTCATTCGATCTAGGCCTCTGCTGCTTCAGGACAACGCTAGACCACACACTGCACAACAGACGGCTACCAAATTAGAGGAGCGTCAATTGGAATGTTTGAGACATCCACCGTACTCCCCGGACCTAGCTCCAATAGATTACCAATTTTTTCGAAATTTTGATAAATTCTTGCAAGGGAAAAAATTCAACTCCGATGGGGCAATCCAAAGCCTCTCCAAATATTTTATTTATTCCTGTCCGAATGGTTTTTTTAGTAAAGGAATCGATGAACTACCTATGAGATGGCAAAAGTGCATAGATAGCAATGGTATGTACTTTGATTAAATAAATATATTATGTTTAAAAAAAAAGACTTTATGTTCATCCTTTACAAAACGCCTTTACAAAACTGGTACTTAGAAAAAACTAATTGGGAACTAAGTTTTTCCATTTATAGATGTTTGTAGATAAGGCTTCTTATTTTAGTATTAATTTTTGGTTTATTATTTGGCTCTATATTGTATTTTAATAATTGAAATAAATAATTGGGAACCATTGCACTAATTCAATGCCAATATTAGGAAATGTATAAAATACGCTGTTAAATTGTTTAAAATAAATAGAGTATTCGATATTAATATTATTTAAAAAAATATATTTTTGTATGTTTGTTTGTTGTTGTATGTTTGTTCCGCTTCATTAAACCGCCAACTTTAACGTGATTTCCATTAAATATAGTTGTTATTAGAATATAGTGGGCATAAATTAATTGTTTTTTGCAATTCAAGGATTTCTGCAATTGTTTGGGCTGATTGATTGTGCGTCCCCCCCCCCCCCCCCCAAACATGTATCTTTAAATACTCAGGAGTTCTGTTTAGTGTTTTTGGATTCAGAGTATGCCTTGGCACAAAATCCAAGTTTTTGGTAGCATATGCTATACTTCATAAAAAGTCGAAATTACTACAATGTGTCCATATAAATTTTGAAGAGTTCCCTCAATTCCTCATGGATCCCATTATTGAGACACTACTTTGGAGATAACGATACCAAATTCGGACTATACCCTATATAAAAAAAAGAAATTTGAAAATCGGTTTACAAACGACGTACCGACACCGTACGACACCGAGTAAGCGGTGAACACACAAAAAAAAATATACAGCCGTACATATAGCCGACTCATTTTTTGAATGACTGTTAAAATGAATATACTTAGTACACTTAGTAGTAAATACTTAGTCAAGCTACCTATTACATGATGACGTAGTTGCTGGGTAGGTGTGTATAGGTATTATGTTAACAGGGCCGAGGTGGCGTGATGTATGACTAATAAGTAGATTGCAACTCGGTCGTACTATACACTTCACTAGTAAGTAGCTGTGCATTCTATTCAAGTTAGCGGTATACTGAATTGTTAATATGAGGAAAAGTAGGAGATAAACTCCGACGTATGTTTACTTACTTACTTACCAGTCACCCCTTTACTAATAGCAATATATTTTATACAACGTTGCTGTCTTTGTCTGACTTTTCCTACGTATCACTTATCAGACAAAGACAGCAACGTTGTATATGTTATCCATTGTGTAAATATTTTTATTAGTAAGGGGGCAATCCAATAATTTTGCATGTTTTTTATAGCTCTACATTTGTAGAGTAGGTGAGTTGTATGAATCAGGAGTCATGACTATAGCTAGACATTTGCAAGTGTAATTAAAAGTGTTAAAACTTTAACCCCCTTACTAATAAAAAGTTCTACACTGCAACTGTGTGTTACACACACACACAAATTTTGTTAATATTAAATCCACATTTCTTTTGTTCTATAATCTAGAATTAATATGCCTATCATTATAATGAAATAGCTGGGTCAAACGAGTTAGTGCCTAGCAATAAAAAATATTGTGTAGTGCTAGTTCTTATTATTGTATTATAATGCATAATTCTGTGTAAGATGTAAGTAGGTAATGTACAAGGTATATTACTAATACACAACATTAGTATTATCTTATATTCGATCTTCACAGCAGATCATACAGGATTATCCTTGTGTTGTAATATTTATACGTAATGGTTATCCTCGAAAATCCTAATTTATGCGCGGGCGCCTTGCTTACCACGTCCTACGTTTACCTACACCCTTTGCCTTTGTGTGTGTCTAATGCGTAGTCTTTAGCCGCCATCTTGAATTTTAGGAATGCGTCACGTCTCAGAATATTAATAGGGACGGCCGATAGCTCGAAAATATCCTTTATAGAGTACGGCGCGCGGCGCGGAGTAAGGACTAAGGAGTTTAGTGTAATTGGGCGCGCCACACGTCGGCCGGGCGGCCAGACGCGGCGGCGCGGGCCTCGTGCGCCGCCAGACCGTTCGGCGCCTGCGATCACAAAGGGCTCCATTGTATTCTCCGTCGCTCGGTTCTATGGAAGAGTCCCTTCGTTTTTTTTAAGAATTCTTGATAACAGAATGACATCAAACAATGGGTTTCCGTCCTTTTATTGCCACCTTATTTTTTGTAGCCGCTTAAATGGACCTACCTAAGCTAAAATAAAATTACAACCTGCTCCACCGTCGGTGAAGAACTGAGGGATATTTTATTATTATTATACATAAGAGATGATAGTCTGTTGGAAAAGGTTTACGAGGGAATATTTTTATCTGTATGGCCATAAAAACATTATAATAGGTAGGTAATGATTCTAAAATGAGGAGATAGAATGGTATTATATTAGAACGCTTGCCCCATTTGTTGACTTTTAGAAAACAAGTAATTAATTATTTAGAATACTGTCCTCTATTTTTGTAGAGATAGCAAGAAGTCTGTGTTCTGTGTCAATTTGAGGGCCAATAATTAAATAATAGATATACTTATACATAATTTATTACGATGGTCTCTTGAATAAAACTTTAAATATAGGCAAAAGTTTGATAATTCTTAAAAACATGGAAAGATGTAAAATGTCTCATAAAATGTGAAATTTGGGGTATCAGCCATAAAGGCCCTGGGAGCGGCGCGCGGCGCGGCGCACGCCCACAAGTCGCAACCGGGCGCGCCCAAACTGGTTCCCTCTCACCGCAACCCGAACTTTTGACAAAACTTTATAAGTGATTATTATCATTCTACGATTAGAAAATTTTCAAACCAAGAGGAATTTAAGTGGGCATTCAGTTTTGAAGCAAAAACGGGACGCTGTGAGCATAGGCCAGGTTGTTTATGACCTTGAAAATTCAATATAGCTAATTAATTGTGAATTAACGGGTATTATTATTGTTTTAAAAAGTAACAATAATATTGTTTTCTATTTTAACTTAAATGGCAAAAAAACTTGCTACTAGCTCATAAACTTTAGAGAGCTGTTCAAATCCAAAAAAAACATTTTCCACCTCAATATTATTTTAATAATTCTGATGAAATGTAAGTTCCAATTCGTCGCAGATTGTGTAATCGTTTCGTAAAAACCATTTTAGGTACTTATAGAAATTTTCCCACGTCTGACTGGGACTGATGGTGACTTTTGGTTCGGAATTCAAATCTGGAATATCAAGATAGCGCGGGCGTTAACTGCATCCACCGTTGCGTTGCTGAGTGCTGACCGCTGCGATGACACAGCCTAAAACTTATAGTGATAAGTATGATACAATTTTTGAATTATTTCCAACATCTAAAGTAGGTACTTATTAAGTATTAACTCAACCAAAATGAGATTGTTTTGTAATTTGACCCGTTTTTAAGAAATAATTTAAAAATAAGTTAATACGTAATCAATACAATATATTAAGATAATAATAGCAAGTCAGCCATTAATATATTTTAAATTTTTATCCCGTTGCAGTACATTCGTAGAATTATACTTTTGTACCTTACTAAGGTAACAACAATTGTCCTTTTATGAATGGAATGAATGGAAGAAGAGGATAGTGCGGCGATTTTAAAGTATTTTGCGCCATTTTCTCCTTCATTCATTCATTAATTCGCTAATTCATGGTCTATTTTTTTCTCTCTATATACTTCATAGAACCAACACCAATCAAATATGACAAGAAGGTCTAAAATTTTCGACGTTTACATTTTGTAATCGATTACATTTCTACTCTTCACTCTACTTACTCATATCGCATTGTAACGTTATCATTAGTCATTACACGTTGATTTCAGCCTCGTATAATCGATAGGTGCGTGCAGCTAAAATAGCATTCAGCAAGCAATAAAACGAAAATAGATAGCATTACGGCCGTGGTCCGATACCGTTGGCTAGACGCCACTGGCGCCTTCACACCATTGCACAATATATTGGCCACAGATTACTAATACACGACTTGGCTTTCTAGTTGATCACGTGATTATACAACAGCCGCTCATTATAAACGATGATCTAATTACTAATTGCAATAAAAAATTAAATATTTAATTGAACTTATACTTTTTAGGTTACCCGGCTCGTGTTTCTCAGTCACAACTCACAACTACCCAAGTCAACAAGAACCCACGGTGTTGGAAGTTGGGTTTATTATTAATTAGGGAACAATAAATATGTGGTTTTTAAATTAACGTGTAATTACGAAATAATGTTAATTAATGCTCCTTCGAAACGTTTTAAGGTAGAGTTCTGAGTTTGACATTACAATTGCTTTACTTTCTATGTTACCGGTTACCTACTAAGAGTATTCAGTAATATCACATTCAATACATTCTTGTCGTAAATATAGTGTTTTGAAACATAACTTTCCTTGGTATTAAGTGGTTCCGTGGTTACTACTTTAAATAATTGAATTGATATGATAATTGATTTTATTTGATTTGATGAATGATTGATTGATAAATGATTTTGTTTGCACACATGGTAAAAGTCATGCAGTCCTCCAAAACATGTTAGTCATTTTAACTAAAATAACGAATACTAAGTATGAAATGTAACGCTAAGTACTGAAACTATCTAGGACAACTTTACTTATCTGAAGGGCAAGCGATCGACTTCTACAAGTATTGTTTTAAATAAAACATTTATTATCTTTTTTTTTGTTTTTTTCATAATAATATTTGTCAATTAAGTGATTATTATTTACTCGACAAATGTAGAGCAACAATTTAATTTTATTGAAATATTTTGTCTCTCAGCTCAGGAAATTGCAGGCTTTAGCTGACCTCGACCTAAGTAAACAGTATTGTAATTAGACCCTTCGATTGTCCTTTGTCCGAACCGCAGCTCAAGTCTGGTTGCCCACGCGCAGTTGGTTCCAGTTGGAAGACTTTTCGACTACGCATAGTTAAAAACTTGTTGTACGTAAGAACACAGGCGCACCGGTGAATGGCGTTTTATGTTAAAATGTATAGTTTGGTTCCTGCAGTGCCCAGTATTATTAATGAGTGATTTGAACAAATCCTGGTTCAGTTTGTCACTTTGAAAACTGTGCTTCCCATTGTTTAGCTTTACTGTACATTAGTGACTTGACTGCTAGCTACTTAACCTGTAAATTCTTGTTATTCTATTAATATTTTTTAAAAGACGAAACTATCGTAATTGAATTTTAAATTTAAATATGTAGTAAAAATTCCTGATTTTGCAGCCTAAGGCCCACTTGCGTAGATCTGGGTTAAAGTTAACCCTGGGTTAAAATAAGCATTCTCTTTCATAGTAACGAAGAACGAGAGAGATAACATGATATTCATCCATCCATTAATCCATCCAGGGTTAACTTTAACCCAGATCTGCGCAAGTGGGCCTTATTGTAATACTCATTTAGTTTGCATATGTATGTGGCACTACATGCATAACTCCAAACAGTGGCCTCGAACCTCAGCCCTGCATAGTGCACACAGCATGTGTAAGTAAATAGGCAGGCGTGTTCGTATCCATTCCACGTGAATATAGAAGTACGAGAAAGTTGGAGCATAGCTCATAAATAAATTACAAACGATTTGAATTACTAAACGTATTTGTTTCACGAAACGCGGATGTTTGATTGAGAGGCATTTATTTCAATATTATAATGTTGAAAGCGCTGGATTATTCTAGCGCTGGATTATTCTACCTACACAATAGGCTCTTTCAACTCTATCTTCCACTGTTTCATCAGTCACTTACGCTGTTGTAACTTGTACTCTATATTTTTTTTCCCAAAATGTTTAATGTTTCAGCTTGTTCCCCAAACATTACAATTCAAAAGTTTATAGGATAACTAAGAAATAGCGAACTTTCCAAGGTAATAATGGTTTCCCTATATATTTTCTATTCCATTCCAAATGTAGTATCTACATTAAAAAAATGTAGATACTACATTATAGTAGTATCTACATTTAGTAGTAATACTAAGTCCGAATAAATAGTCAGTACAGTCATGTCAGTCGATTCAGTATAGTGGTAGAATCTTTACTGAAAGTTCCTAGGGAGTTTTGGCGGGAAACACAAAATAGCACGTTTTTAGAAGTTGTGCCACTTGCCCACACTTGTGCATGTTAAGGAATATTTAATGGTTAATATTCTACCAATATTACATATTAAGAACCGAAATAACACAAATTTATGAAGATATACAAAATCCACAACGTCACACCCATTGAACTCCCCGGCAAAACTCCGGAGGCAGAGTCATTGCCAGTATTGTTGTGTGTTTTTTTTTAATTTATTTATTCATGGCAATGGATATAAAGTCCTTCAGTCGTATACATTTTGTCATAAAGACATTAAAGAATCGACAGAAACCGCGACCGAAGAACGCTCTAAATCTCATCATCATTACAAAATGACAATATACTAAATTACATACACCTAACCTCTAAAATACAAATCTTTAACCATTGTTTTGATTTTGTTTGTTTTTTTTATTTAATAAACTAATTTCCTTACACAATACAACTTTTTTTCCTTTTGTCCATACTTCTCATCATTCTGATTTCCTGTTTAAATTCCCGCGCAGTTAGAGTAAATGTACTTGACTGAGCGTATATAAAAAAGGTCAATAAAATTGTGGAGTATGCGGACCTTTTATTGTTGAAGAAATTGACAAATCCATTGAGTAGTAAGTGAATCTATATAATTCTTTGTGGGCATGAAAACGCGCATAGCAGCACGTAGCCCGCGTCCTCTAACGAGATATGAAATCAGCAATACCTACTGATAATATACGCATAACATTTGTGCAAGTGACTGACGCGGACGGTCCATATTGTTTATTCATGAGTGGACCCACACGTGCGATCAACGAACTGTGTGATATAACGCACACACTCCTTTAACACACATATACTCCCCTATCACACACACACACACATTCACACACACACACTAGCATAGCGTTTATCACTTTTACGTATAATAACTACAATGAAATAGACATAAATCCGTTTCATATAGCTGAATTCAATTCGTTGCCAGTTTAGTGTAACGATGACGAAGATAGATTGTAATTTAAACAGCAATGTATTATAAAGTAGTAAATGGAAATAAGTAAACGCTTCGTTGAATATAATTTATCATAATGTGCCTATCAGCTTCGCGACTATATTTGGAAATGATGTAAGCGAATGTAGCAAATACGATCGCTTGATATCTAAAGATTTGATTACGTCAATAATAAGTAAAGTAGTTGTTAATTTTTCTAATGTATTGACGTTAAATATGTTGTAAAAAATGTATCTCAAAGGGCATTTCAATTTTTAACAACAGCTGAATTGTTTATTTTAGCTTAATACTAGCTTTAACAAACAATTCAGCTATATCTATGGACACTTCACACCACGTCCATCTGGCCCCGTGCTAAGTATCCGAAGTACTTGTGTTACAGGTACCAGATAACTATAATAATATATAATGAATAAGAATAAGAAATTTAAGCTTTTTATTATATTATACACTTATTAAATACACATCCATGATCTAAGAACACAGAAAACTATTTATTCCTTCGGCGGGATTCGAACCCGCGACCCCCGGCTTGAGCACCAACGCGGTGAACCACTGAGCCACTGAGGTCGTCAAAGGTAATAAAATATTAGATTCATTTTGACGAATAAACGGTCACTTTAAAACAAATGCAATATGTGCTCTACGTTTTGCATTTGCTTTAAAGTGAAGAACGTATCTAGCTTAAGACTTATGACCTTTTATTATTTATTAATAATAGTGAATGGTAGGTAGTTATATAATAATTACAGTTAACTAGCTGTCCCGTACCCACTTCGTTGGGCGTGAAATATTGTAACTTGTAAATTTTTACTTATAAAAATGAATTAATAAAACATCATCAAGAGGACCAAAATGTAAATTTCTAACCCATTCTCATCTAGAACACACCCAAAAAATTTCATCAAAATAGATCCGTCAGATAGAGTTCAATTACAAACACACGCACAGAATATTTATATATAAATATGAGCTAGAAATGGTTTAATTAGCTGCGACTGGCTGCTGAGTAACGGTAGTGGAAGGCGCCATGCAGGTCCGCGCTATCCGGTGTGAGCCACACGCGTTTCACCATCCTAATGTTTTACATCAAATGTAGTCTGTGTCAACCTCACCGTCAAGTGTCAACGTTTATTTTACATCAGTAAATGTAGAGTCCTCATAATTCTTAAATCTTGATACTATATTGTATTTGTAACCAACATGAATTGAAAATAATATTATTAAAATATTTCACCTCATTGTTTTCTCTCTGTATTGCATGCTTTATATTATTGTAATCTATTTACCCTGAAACATTAATAAAAGACTTTTACATATTTATTTTATAGCTATAAAACTATACAAATGTTTTTCTCACAATATACAAGAAAAAGTATGTTACATTTGCCGTAGTTCTATGAATATGCCCAGAAAAACATAAATTACAATTTCAGTAGCGTAGTAAACAAAAAGCGTGAGTTACCTATTTATCAACGTAATGAATAAAGTAATGCAGTGAGATCATTTTCATGTTTGTATTGTATTGACGTAGAAATCGAGAAGTGAATGAGGTGTCCAGCCCACGGCGACGCGACCCGCAGGTGAGATGACCGATCTTTAAACCGGTCCCGACCACCAGATCACGCCATCCATAATCAGTAATCCCTACTGATACATAGTAAATATATTTTAATTACGCACAGACTTAATTTAAATATATTTACTGTGTATCAGTATAATATTATGTAGTTGCTAGTTAGTAGGTAAATAGGTATATCTACAAACTCATAAAGTTACATCATGCATTGACGCATCTACATATAACGGAAATACACGTCAAAATATATTTCACAAGTTCTCACGTAGGTAATTGAAGGAGACAGAAGATAGTTACTTATATTTCATTAATTTTCTCATACTTTAAATATACGCCTGTTAAGTTTTTATTTGCTAGATTCATAATGGTCGAGTTTCCTGTCATATTGAGTAAAATTGTTAATGGCTCTACATTTTTTGATGCAACGTCATCTTGAGCATGATAGAGCTAAATATCTTGAGAAATTCCTTCGTGCATTTTAGTGGTAAAATAAGTTAAAACATGTGCACTTTTGTGCGTTCAGAAGGAAACTGATGCTGGTCAAAATAAAAAACTTAGTTGTTTTATCTCATTTCCTTTGTTTAGCTTTTATAGGATTTCCTTTTCCTTAAAGACCTCTAAAGAGTTATTTTAGCTTTTTAAAGGTTATTAAAGCTCATTTTTTTGTCTTTTTTTGTACTTTTTTTGTACTCTTTTTTTGTACTTCGTACGTGTGCAACATGAGCTAAATTGACGTACGAACTAAGCAAGTTGTTGAAGTCTGACCTGAAGACCAATCTGTACTTTATTTTAACTGTTGCTGTGTTAAAAAAAAATGTAGACCACATTTGGACGAAGTTAGAACGCACGTGTGCTTTACACTTAGCCTTGATTGGGACTCATAAAACAATATTTAAGACAAAATTCAACTCTGCTACAAAGGACTTAGCATTGAAATTGCTAAATCGAGGCTGCTATCGTTATTGATACTGGATTATGGTTACGAACGATGCGTGGCGTTTCTAGTAGCCGTTCGAATTCATAAACTTATGCAAAATAAATAAGGTTTATTTGTTTGCTCGTCGTTTATGCCTTTCAGTGCCTGCGGGCGGGTATCTGTAGACTGTAGTACGGCAAACAGCAGCGTCGATGTGTCTATGTGAGTTATTAGCTCAGTTTACGACCGGCGCGGCGGCCTCTTGTCTATTAGTATCGCACACATATGCACGAGTGACGAGTACTTTAAGGACTGCCCGACCATATTCAATATTTTGCAATGCATCATGAAACCTACAGTAGAAACAATACACTTGACATTCAGCGTATCTTAGCTGACTGTTTTCGTTTACTTTGGAGTTAGTTTAAATTATCTTCTTTAGTAACTTTGACGGTAGGATCATTTGACATAGGAGTAAGGTGTATTGTATAAGTTGTACCTCGGAGCCAGGTGACTATTTCTAAGTATTCCTAAGCTTTTGAATTATAAATATTCGCTACGGTATCATATATGATATATTATAGAGTTAGTCGTTTATCACCATTGCCAATCTTTGATTATATCGATGTTAAAATTTTTATTTTTACTACTATTAGAAGTCTGATAGTTTTAAAAATGTTATATCTAAATATTATAAATTAAAGTCTACCGCCGACTCTGTATGAGGTTCGCGAAAATCTCAAAAACTACTCAACGGATTTTCATAAGCTCCTAAGGATGGTTTAGGTGCATTATTTTGTTAAGGTTTTGTGAAAATTGGTTGAAATATGACAATAACAAAACAAGTATATGTGTACATTAGTATAAAGTGTTGTTATGTGAAAAAAAATATAGAAAGTACGAGGTAGTGTTTGTAACTCAAGGTCAAGGTATTGTGTCTGTCTGAACTCTGCATGCTCTGAAAGTGCAAGGTACTAGGTAGAGTAGACACTAGGTACTCATCTTCTTAGAAGATACAGTATTCAGTCTTCTAGACTCTAGAGAATTATTAATGCTTTTAACCTTTAGAGATTATAATGTCATTCCAAGCCACGCCTAATGCCCATTTGACCATGTGGGCGGTAAAATCAAATCCTTATATTGAAATAAAATATGTTATTTAAATCAGTTTGCTAAATTATTGTATTATGCTTGTATTAAATTAAAATACGTTTTATGTTTAAAAGAGAAACTCGTTCAATATTCTCGAAATGACTATACACCGTAGGCATTTATGTTCCAGCTATCTTATTAGGTAAATTGTATACTCACGTACCAAGAATTTGATTCGCTACCATACTTGTAAAGCTCTTGTTACTATTCATAAGGGTATGTTACATACATATTTACCTAGCATTCCATTCGACGCGTAGAACGATATGCCTTTATAGTTTATAACAATAGAACTAGATATTACCTTAAATAAATCACAGTAATTAATTATATGAAATAACATAAAGAATATCTAGTTAACAAAAATAAATGGCAAAATAAATGAATTTTGTTATTAAAATTACATTTTAATACTAAAAAATATCAATTAAACTCTAAATGCTACCACTTAAAAGTAGAATTAATATAAATTGTATTAATTTAAGTACTTAAATATTACATATATTACATCGTTCATTGCTCAGATTTTAAGTGATGTATGTCATTAGATGTGTGTAGTCGTTATTACGTATATGAATATACGTAATAACGACTACACAATATTATCTGCATATTTGAATGTTTAAGAAAATTTCTGCGTCAAGGAAAGAATAGCGTAAGTACTCGAACGTAAATATTGCATACGTAATTAGTACGTAAACAAGAAAAGCTCAAAATCGAGAGAGTTATGAAGTCTCATATTAATGTAATGCTACTTAATCATTGTAATTTTCATTATCTTTTCTTAGGTTTTATGTGGGTATTATTTATTTGGTTTATTATATGTACCGAATGCACCACTGTAAACAGATCTAAACCCTCAAATACTAAACCTAGGAATTTCGAAATTCCGCTCTACCTTTGCATTTTTAAACATTTTGGTGCGGTTTTAAATATTAGTATTAAATGCAACTTCCAAAATTACACATATTTTGTATTTATTTGGATTGATATCAAAAATATTTTTCATAAGGTAACCTGAGCGTTTGGTAAACTGGTACCACCTACCTACTTGTGTATCTAATTGTCAAAATTATTATAAACATGCTAGAGGCTTAGAAATTTACGATTGAATTAATTGTAAGGTGTGGGTTGTAATCACTTGTGTTGTCGCTTGTTGCTTAGTAGCACAGTCTATTTAGTAGGCTGTTTTGTGATACCTATTATTGCGTAAGTGTTTAAACTACAAGTAATAACAAATAATTGCGCTATACTATATATATAACTGCATATAGATACATTTGCTGTTTTTTAATTGTTTAAACCCTAAACGTATTTGCATAAAAAAACATAAATGAATTAATAAATTCATCCAATGTTTTTCTATGCAAATACGATCAGCCGAACTGTATATTTTACTGTTATAGCCAAAAATTATACAGACTGCTAGACAAGCATTAACTTTACACGTCCAGTTAGGTAAATTGATTAGTTGTTTGTTGAAAATAAAATTGATACAAAAAATTGCGAGAATTTAAACCGCGTACCCTACAATTTTCGCGTTGCGTTTATGTTAAAAGTAAAAATGTAGAGTCAAGTGTTTGACATTGATTGCATGTGCAAATATGTAACTCCATAAACTTGAAATTATAATTTATACAGCTGTATCGTAATATTAACTATTTAGTGCCTAATATTTCAGTACGTGCACTGTGCAGCAAGTGGGGCCTTGTATCTGATCTGCTTATGTAGGTATACGGCGCGAATGTACCTTTGCAAAAACTCCTACTCGGAGTTATGGAATATTTTACGAATACCATGATGTCATGGTGTATTAAATTACTGAGTGCTTCGACCTTGCCTGTCACTTGTCCGTACTTATACATGATTGATATTAACAAGCACAATACTACCGCAAACTTGCGCGCTCTAATGACGACGTGTGTAAAAAAGCCTGACAAATTGGTTTCTACTACATGTGTTACATTACATATTGTGTTGGTGTTGCTGTGTCCATGATGAGCAGTAATTGAGAATTATAAACTATGTTTTTTTAGTCTACTATATAAATTATTACTTTATTCAACTATATTTTATTAATCTATCGAATGTTTATTATTTTACAAATGCTAAATTATAAAACAACAACAGAACAATAAAATGAATAGCTAAGAGAGTAGTTTAGTATGAATATACATACTTATTTTGTAGAAAACATTGTTTTGTATTGACATAAAAATGCAGAAATCCTGACCCAGACAAGAATCTAGACATAATCCAGTTACTTTTAATCCTCAGACAGAGACGGGGTCACAGGCAAGGGGCTTACCGCGTAGACTGACCTGACACAATAGATATAATAAATTGAAAAGGATGAAAAATTATTGTAAAGTTTTTAAATGTATTTTCCTGTAAAACGAGTTTGGCAGTCGTAAAACCCCAGGAATTCTTTACCTTTATACCCGGGGTGATCGTGACCTTTAGGCTCAATTAGTCTTAACTTGCATAAAATAAACATATTAAGAATATCGACTATAAAATGTATTATGTGTGTACTAATAACCTTAATTTATAACAAGGTTTATTTAAATAGGCTCGACACTGATTTTTTTTATTGCATAAATGAATAGTACTTTTAATTAATATGAGTAAGTTCTTAGAGGAAACAGTATATAAAAATCAATATTTTCATAGGTACAACGATTTGTTTACGAAATTTCGCAAGTATCGTGAAAACGCTCCATACAAAAGTCGTACCTAACCGTGACGTCACGACTAGGTAAAAGTGTGTGAAATATAAGGCCGCAGGAAACGTATTTGTAAATATCTCCGAAATTTATGCGTTTAATTACTTTAATATATGGTTTTGTATACAAATTAGCAAAACTTTAAATCTTTTTTTTTTAATTTGTAGATGTATTTTTAGATGTATCTAATTACTTACTAAACTATCTTAAAAAAATACATTTATCAAGTAGTAATCAATTATATTTCTGAGTATATAAATTCTAGTTATACCATATACGCGAGTTAAAACCTCTCTAAACTAACACAAATTATACTGCAAAATAGTACATTTGCAGTATGATTTGTGTTAGTTCAAGCCCAATTCAACCATATTTTCATGTTTTGAGATTCTAAAACTTCTTAACCACGCACAGATATTATAGTATAATAATTCTTATAATGTATGTTGTAATTCTTTCATTTCTTGTAAATTATATTAACGATTGCATAACAAAATCTGTTTTACATTTATCCCTATCACTTAGGTTAGGGGTATAAAATTTTTACAACCTATTCTCACACCTACCAAAATTTCATAAAAATCGGTCGATCCGTTTCGCAGATCTGGAAAAAAAAACACCACACACTTAAATTTTATATATTTTTAATATAATATATAAATTGCACGATATAAAAAAGACTAACTCGATAATTTGTAAGCATTTTTGTTAAAGTAAAAATGTGTAGCATCATTTTTGTGGAATATTGTTACAAAAATTATTATTAAGAAGTAGAAACCGTAACAATCAATGAGTGTCAACTGTTACTAATGGTGTATAAGTACCTAAAATATTGAAAAATGTTATAAAGTTTTAACGATAAAGTAGTTTCACGATTGCTCGACCACGCTGGACGTGGCAGGCACGGCGAGCGGCCGTCGCTCACAAAAAATAAACAACTTTTCTCGAAACAGCGATGGCGCTAAGCTTTCGCTTCATTATGAACGTCATAAGCGACACAAAACTACACTCACATAGGCTTTTTTGTGCATACGAGAGGCCGAGCCGAAATAACTTGTTGATGTGCGTTTGCGGCAACGCGGGTGTGAGGGTCGGTGTGCGGGTGCAGAGGGGCAAGCGCCGCTGAGCGACGGCCTGTCTACGGCGGCAAGCCGGCGACACCCTGTCTGCCACGGACGGCGACGTTGCCACACCGTGCGCATTCCTATCCGCCCGCACTCCCTGCCTCTCGTCCCACAAGCTCATAATATGAACCGCGCCCGCGCGCTCTATCAGGCAACGTCGCGTGCAAACTTGTTTTGTAAACGGATGTGGCAGCGACCGACTCAGAGTATATCATCTATCCTCTTCTTTCATTACAAGTTTCTTGAGATAAAGAAGGATGGCACTGGTGGCGCTACATGCTATCGGCTCCCACTTGCGGCATTTTTTCACACCGAGAATGAGGCGAGATTAATGTGTAAGGCAACGTACATATTAACACGCTAAAATATAATATAATAAAAAAAGTGTAACCTTTTAGATTTAGATGACCTTTCCTTTTGCTTTCAGTCACCTGTGTGAGCAATTTTGTGTAATTTAAAATTACACGCGACATCGACGGAAATTGGCAGCATTCGGTCGTTTTAAACGTCGAGATATGCTATACATTATCAATTTATTACTTATGAGATTACTTGTATGCCCGCCTATTTTTAAATTTAACTTATTATATTTATGGAAAAAATATATTTTGCATCGTTATGATTTGAAACTTCATGTATCAGAAAAAAATCATCCACAATATGTAATCTTTATTTATAAAGAGGGTATAACGACGTTGAGAGAGGAATTTCAAGGTTTCACGACACTTTCATTCATCATCATCTTCATTTCACTAGTCACGACACGCGTCACGACACAATTTTGGAAGGACCATCTGTCGGAAGCTACTTATACTTCTTACATAACTAATTATATTTATTTAATTAATTATTCTGCCTGTCATAACATTTATACAAACTAATAGATAAGAGCAACGATTGTTATATAATATTAATTTCATTTAGGAAGTCTAAAGCTATATCCACATTCACATTTCATATTAAATAATATTATGTACCTTATTAATTATTTTTTTGACGACACAAAAAACTGTATTGAACGGATAAGCAAATTTTTACAATAATGTAAAATTTCATTTTGTTGGTAATGACTGTATCATTGTGAATAAGGCCTAATGGATATACGCGGCTTGCGTCGCACGTTCATGCCGGGGCGGTATGCGCCGCGGGTAGCGAACGCGCCGCCAGCCACATCCGCGCCTTGCCGGCCGACTGGGTGACCGACAGTCAGTTCGGCGCCGACAGCCATCACGCGTAGACGTTTACAATTAAACATGGCCGCCTCCCACACACACATCTCAACGTCAACAGAACGTCGCCTTGAAGGGCGTGCGGGGTCCCGACGCATATTTCCACCGCAGTTTAAACTACAAGTCCTCGACGCATACAGACGCGATAGCCAATGTCGCGGCAATCAGCGAGCCACCGCCAGAAAGTTTGGAATACACAGACGCCAAATTCAGAAATGGTTACAAGCTGAACCGACTCTCCGCGCAGCGCTTTTGAGACGGGCTCCCCAGCCAGCACCGTCGCCACCTCCGTATTCCGTGGGGTCACCAGAGAGCGCGCGATTACCTTCTCCACCACCAGTGCAAGTCACCATGCCAACAGTCGTCCCAGTAAAACCAGTACAAGTGCCTACATCTCTGCCAGTGCCTACACCTCTACAAGTGCCTACACCTTTACCGGCGCCAGTTCCTGTGATAATCCCCAGTGTCGAACCCATAGATCTATCAGTCAGACGGCTCTCAGCAGTGACGACACCGGTCGTCTCATATGCACCTCCAACGATGCCAGAACCACCTCGAAAACCTTTTAAACTGTTCAGACCATTTTCAACCGAAGAAGACGAAGAGAAACCACCAGCGATTGCTTCTCTACCGGTAATTCATGGCGTTCACGTGTCAGCGTTTATGCCAGTACAAAGTGCATCAGGATGTAGTTTGGCCGCGTGCTCTGTGCCACGCTGGTGCGCCCCTGCACCTTCCTTCACCGCTCCTCTCAGATGAGAAAACGCCTTTGGGGCAAACCCCTTCACCTGTGATCTAGTCGCTGGCGCTTTCCTGGCGCCGCCTGGGGCGTAGTCCCGCATCACCGTGCCTTATTAAACACTTTGCCGTAGTGCATCATATTGTCATCTGAAGATGATGATTTATTTTTGTGTATAAGTATAAGATTAAGATTGTATTTTTATATGTGGGGTTTATGAAGCTTACCTACATTTATGCAGATTTTTAAATATAAGCATTAACATTATTATATATTATAATAAAGAATGTTGACTATTAAACTGTTTTTCAATGGTATATGTAATTTAGAGACCTCTGATTTAGAGCGTGGCTTTAGCAGGTAGCGCCGGCGCTATCAACCATTTTCTACCTGCTGTAATCCCTTTCAAAAGCGTATTGTTATACGCATCAAAGCCTACAATGCTTTTTATCTATCTGGATTCTGGGTACCTATTATTATTATCTGTACAATATAATATTTCATAATCATTTTATAATTACATTAATCTATGAGAGTAAATAGAACTTGTTTAAATAAATAAAATTAAAAAAAAAACATAATTTCCTTAGTTTACTTAGAGACCTGAATTAGTACCTGTTTACATTTTTTGTTATATTTGTATATAAGAATAGAAAAGTTTTTATTTAAATATTAATTAATTTAACGGCTACAACGGTGTAACAAATATAATTTGTTATGACACTAATTCAGTGTCATAATTTCTGCCACCTGCGTCAATTAGGCACTGGTTTCCATACATAGATAAGTAAGTAAATATAATATGTTCCCATACTAATTTAAATAAAGTTTATTTAGTTTCTAATATTTGTGTTATTAAATTATAATACTACTAGTAATAGTTGTGGTAGATACATATTTATAGAGTCATAATTTCTGCCACCGGCATTAATTGTCACATTTAAAAATATCTAATATTTTATTTTATTATTAATTATGTCATAGTAACTACTATGACTGAATAATATTATTAAATATAAAAATAACAAAGTTTTTAAGTGAGACAAGTACCTATAAAACCTACTTTGTGCCGCGGCAACCATCAGTTTTTCTCCAACTCAACTTTTTTTCAATTGGTAATGTAATATTGGTAATGTTAAAAGTAAATACTTATTGTTTATTACTTTGTTGTTAAGAATAATGAATTGAAAATTATTTAATTATCAATCGGTACAACAATAATAAATAACACTTGACTCTATCAAAAATTGTAGAGCTCCAATAATAAAATTTCTTTAAAAATCTAGTTACCTCCATGGAACTAAATTCGTACCGCCTGCCGACAACAGCCAGAAAAGACATTTTTTTAAATACGCGGGCATTGGCAAGTGTAACCAGCATATATTCTTTTTGCCAAGCGTGGCCAAATTGCGTTTGATCATTTTGCGTGTGATAGAGTTGACGTTATAGATATAGATTCTAGAGTGACGCACGAGCAAATGGAAAACGTCGATGATAAGGGTACAGCCGCGGTATATACATTCGACGACCTAGAATAGTGAGGGCAATTGTTAATAATAACATATTTGATTTATTATACTAATTATATTGTTATTTATGCTCGCTTTGTTTTTGTCGAGGAAATGTTTTAGCTAATTAATTATGATTATTGATCATCATATCTTTCCGATCGCTTTAATTTATTAGCTACTAGTTGCCTTCTAGTTTCATATTTAAAACACCTTATTTAACAAAATATAAAAAATTAGTTTACAACTTTGTTAAGTGTTGTATAGACACTGGAACTGGCTGCATAATCATAAATTTGTCGTGTAGCAAAACTTTGTAAACCTTTTTATGAAAAAATTATGAAAACGGAGGAGTATGAAATTTGGCACAGTTATAGTTTATATGAAAGAAGAGTGAACTGCACTAATATTTATTTATAATAATGATTAAAAATTCATTCAATTTATAAAAATAGTGAGCTCTGTGGCCTAGTGGGTAGACCGTTTGATTCGCACTCGAGAGAGTGCAGGTTCGATTCCCAGGTTATGGCGTGTTCCAATGAGACTTTTTCAGATCTCAAGTACATTATAAGTACGCTCTAACGATGAAGGAAAACATCGTGAGAAAACCCGCACATGGTTGGCCCCAGACGTATTGACTAGTCATTCCTCTGGACAAGGCTGACTATGTTGTGAGAATGCCGTATGTGCTTGGACAACCATACGACATTTAAAAACCAACTGTCCCAGGCACTACAATATTTCAAGAGTGGTTACTTCGCTCGGAGAACACTGTATAAATCATCCAATATCGAATGAAAAGTTGATAAAAATAACGTTAAACACACTACCTCAGATTGAAAACACACACTACCATGCGTTTGATATAATTTTGTCACAAGTTGACGTTGTGTTTCAGATTCAACAAACAACATTTACATTTTTTTTTTAATTCTAAGAGGCAAAAGAACGCTTATAATATTGAAACTTAATAATCAAAAGTTAAAATTATAACCCGATTACGCAAATTATATAGCCTGTTTCCCAGGCCATCATAACGAATCTATTGACATCTTCTTACTGGCCAGTTTAGGTGCTACATAGCAAAACATACCTAATTTCATACTTGTTGGCAGTCTGTCCTGTTATACAAATGTATGTATATACATATACTGCTAAAATCATTATATTATTAAAATTATATAAATTATAGGCGAATTTCGACCACTGGAGGACCACTAGTATTTATTTAAATGTATTATTTTTACACCTATCAAAGCCACTTTAATCAGAAGATATAAAATTATTATCATGGATATTTCCGTTTCAACTTCCAAGTAAATTCTTGATCATTGAGATAAGTAGGTTGAATACGAAAGTAAAAAAAACCGGACAAGATCGTGTCGGACTCGACCACCGAAGGTTCCGTAAAAAGTAGGAACATAATAAATAGTTAGGAAATCGAGTCTTTGTCTGGAGAATAGTTTGTATGGAGAAGCTAATTATTTTTGTCATTTTTCGTTTTAGATAAAAATTTATGCGTCAAAAAACTTAAGTTTTAAAATGCTTACATCAAGGCTTTTCATATAAACTAGTGGCGTCGACTTAAAATTTCGACCCTCTTAGATTTCAGACCCCCATATTTTTTTAGTATTTTATTGTGTAGTTTTCAGAATTTTTCTTGTACTTGTAGTATATAACGATGTTACTTGCCAAATTTCCTCGTTCTAGGTCAACGGGACGGTACCCTTTGAATTTTGATTTCCACATAAAGTGTCGAAATACGCGTTTTTTGTGGAAAAAACGATCGAATCTTTAGGTATCGAATCGTAGGTAGCTATACGGTTTTAATTTCAACACGATACCTCCACGCGGTCCCGAAATAAAGGGTCTTGACAGACAGACAGATGGACAAAAAATGATCTTATGGTTTCGATTTTTTCTTTTCAGGTACGGAACCCTAAAAAACAACAACAACAGGATACATAGGATTTATTATTTATGTCCTTAATAATATGGCCGGGCTAATTGAGATGTTATTATAAACGAATTATTGTTTTGTACAAGCAAATGGAGTATTCTGTAAATTTTAACAGTTCTAATTATTTAAAAAAATTTAAACAATCGTAGCCAATTATTAACAATTTAGTATTTACAAATACAATGACCACGTGACGCTATGAATTATGATTAAGTAATTAATAATTAGTTGACATATTTCGGTGTCGCAATATATCGAGTGAGCGTCATACGCAATGAGCATTAGCACAGTTTTTATTATCATTGTGTTAGTAAGGGTAAAGTTATGAGCTGTCGCTCGCACCGAGGCGACGAGCAGTCTACATGACTCTACATAACGGCGACCGACGCGCCCTTAAGTCTAGCGCGCGCGTTTGCCTTTTGGTTGCTTTTTATGTAGAACCAACTGCCCAACTGTGAAACTTTACACTTTATGCTCACAAGTTCTAAACTTCGAACAGATGTGTTAAATATTATTTGCGGGTTGATTTCATAATTATTAGTTTTATGGCTGAATAATGTAGAGTTTAAACTTGTTTAAACAAATTGTAGAGCCAATGGTATTTGAAATATTGACTTTTATTATTATCTTTTGATATTATTATCTTGTACCAACATACTATCATGCATCTCGATAAATAATAATGGGATAGTTTTTTATTCTACATTTGTTTTTGTGTTATTTAAATTACTGTACAATAGGGCAATTCCAACATTAGTCATCAAACAGTATAAAACAATAAGCTTTGTATTTAAATGTAAAGAAGTAGGTGGGTAGTATAAGTAGGTATGTACATGTAAAGTAATGTAAGTAAGTAGATACATGTAAAAAATATCGAGAACCTACTTTATGTTCACATCACGATTCACGGGCCAAAGTCGATCGAAAAATATGCAGATCATTATGAAAGCACTATGAAAACCGTATTTAAATAATTAACGAATACTATATTTTATAAATTTTCCTTAGTTATGTAAAGTGTCGGTAGAAAGAAATATATAATATAGAACCGGTACAAGTCTGCTTGTAGACTATAGGGAGAAAGTTTGCGTAGTTTGTAAGCGGCTTAACGAGGCCTTTTTAATATTTAATAAAACATTAACTAATTATGACACTTTTTGTTTAAATAATTAATTAACTCAAATAATTATATAAGTATAGTAATATTTTTAGTATAATAAGGTTAACAACAGAATTGCAATTTCTAGGGAAACGTAGAGCAATAATTGTAGACAAAATAAATTTTACAGAAATTTAACTAATTTCACAATTAGTTATATATTAATACGTAAAGCATCAACTTTCAGTACAGTTTTACGAGATTTGTGCAACCGGAGAATAGTATGAAATTCGGTTACCGGCCGAATTATGAAAGTTAATGTGTAGGAAAGTGTTATTAATTATATAAAGATAATATTATTTTGATTAATGCTTAGGTTACTAAGCATTACACTTACTAAGCATTGCAGATACTAAGTGGCTCAGATTATTAATACACACTATCGTGCGTAAAAATACAATTTTGTTACACGTTGACGTTAATTGTCAATCTGTCACATTTACATTTATTTTATTTTTTTCTATCAAAGAGGCAAATGGAAACTATTATGAAAACTTTGAAAAATTATGAAGTACTATGGCAGAATTTCGACTACAGGGCGACCTCAATTAACCTAAATCTACTCAATTTTGTATGATGAATAAGCACTTTACATAAGCTACGCCTACATGTGAGAGCAAAAAGTGTACGAAGCGGACTTCGAGTACTGTATGATACAGTAACAGTTCACGGTGGGTAGAGAATGATGTAATCAGTAATGTGTTTGAGTGATCGCATCATAATCTCATTAATTGTTCCATGAACATATATTTTCTTGAAGTGCTTAAGTTGCTAGATAATAATTCATTATTTTGCTAGGACCAAATAAAAAAGTGAAGACAGAGCTTTGTCAAACAAACATATATACACTAACACACACACTGCGACAGCTGGCCTTGCATGATAAGACGTAGTTTCATTACCTCCATGTGTGTGCGTGACTCTGTAATTTTACGGCGAGGCGTAGTTTCGTTATCTACATAATATGTGCGCGTGACACTGTAATTTCACGGCGAGGAGTAGTTTAGATCGGTCAGTGCATGATTCGCAGAACTCTGTTTTCGCTTCTTTATTTGGTCTCAGTTATTTTGTTGCAGAGGTTATCTGTAGATGACTAACAGAACTTCTAATTGGAATAGCGGCAAACATTAAACGACAACTAAAGTAAAACTTATCAACAAGCGTAGCAACAAGTTTACACATGGCAAGCCCTGCCTCAGCACGAATGGGGCGGGTAGACCAGATAAATACCATGGCTTCACGGAAACATCTTCAACTCACAACAACTTCACAGTGAAATAATTCGCTGGCATTGTGTTTCGCCGAGTGAGTGAGGTTATCGGAGGCCTAAGGGGATTGGGGATTTTAAGGACGCAAGTGGTTGCTCACTTGCGTCCTTAATCCAGAGGAGTAATACAAGTGTAACTCCTGTGGTGTTGAAGTATCCATGAGCGGCGTTAATCGCTTACCATCAAGCTATACGTCTGCTCGTTTCCTGGTCCATTTCATGAAATAAGCTCCACATCACCCTTTTTTGAGAGAAACTCTATAAAATATGTTTGCTGTTATAAGCGCAACATAGAAAATATGAAGTCTCACTATTGGCTTTTGCAGTAAAGACACTTGTGAATTACACATGGCAGTGTGTACGTACGGTCGATGACAAATTCGGTATACTGCTTTTCGTCCTTATTTCTTGGCAATTAGATTTAAAAGTGGTACAGCGGGTCTGTCCACGACTGTACATAAGATGCACTTTCAGTAGCAGATGAGATATTTTACGAGCGCCGGACGAGCGTATGGCTCATAAAGCAACTGAAGCACAGAGACTCAAGTGTATTTTTGGCACAAACACCGAGGCGACGATTCTTCGTTATGGTTCGTTAAAATGTTGCCATTTTGCCACTTATCATTCCCCTTTGGAACCCGTCTAACTTAATTAATAGTCTGTAAGTCTTGAAATAGATATGTCATACTTTACATATAAACTTCAATACGAGCAAGTGAAATATTCTGCAGTAGGGGGTTTCATATTGATTGTTTATCAATGATTTCAAAACTAAAGCGCCCCCGAGACGATCAAACGATTTGACACAAATTTTACGTGTTTGATGCAACCGTTTGACATCGGTTTGATCGGTTTGTCAAACGGAACTGTGCCTGTGTGTTTGGATCGGTACGCCGCTAACATTAGACTTGTGACAAAATATGTAAAAGCTGGTTTCATCTATCAAAATCAAATGATATAAATTTGTTATTTATATACTTTCTATCATAAGAAATACGAATACAACATTATTTTGTTATATAAATATGCGATTTATTTATAATTTCGTAAATAAAACTGTAGTTTTATTATCTGTAGGTCACGTGACCTAAAACGCCAGCTGCCATATTTTTCTTGTAAGTGACGTCATATGAACTCAATCAAATCGAATAAACAACAGTGAAAGTTAAATCTAAACTTCATGCACTACACACGCACATATGACATTTATCTGTTTCTGTTCTTATGACGTCACGATAATGGTGGCTGTCGTTTTGGCGCAAACTTTTATCGTTTAAATTTTAGTATTTTTTTCTTTGCATAAAGAGATATTATTTCCGGGAAATAAAAATACTAGTTGACTATCGAATCGATACGAACATTTAAAAATATATTTGAAAAAAATTTAGAATAGCCTATTCAATGAACGAGCTTCAAACCCGTAAATGTTTGACAAACCGTTCAAATGAGCTTTGTCAACGATCAAATTGGTTTGACTCAAACCAAAAGTTACGTGGCTCTTAAAGATTGCTATGACGTAATAATATTTACATTTGACAGAAAAATATTAAATGCAAGAAAAAATTACGTCATCTTGACTTCAGATGATTTTGTCAATTAAATGACTGTGACTGCGGTAAGCAAATGTAAAAATGACAAATGTGTGTGTTTCTGCCTCGATATGCCTATTGTTTATGCTAAACATTTGTTTATGGTATATCTTAAGAAAATTTAATTATAATTCGTGGTGTTAAATAGTAATTTGAATAAATAAATCAACAAGTTATCATGTTGTTTGTGTGCTGGAATCCAGCTTGACAACATTAGACTGCCCTGCTTTACATTTTAGAATGTTTCTCTTCAAATGCCTTATGGGACTTATGGGTTTTTACATCAAAAAATTGGTTGTCTGTAAAGTCGGTTTACTGACGATAGTTGAACGTGACAACGTCATAAGAAATGAGTCATGTTTAGCGAGGTAACGTCGGTAACGCCGGTAACGCATGAGTCATGTTTTTTCGTGCGTGCAGCCGGCTCCATCGAATTATAAGACGTTATCACGTCAATAATCAAATTAATATTCATACTAAGGCGGGTCAATAAGTCCGTGACTTTTTGGATTTCTAACCTCCTTACTGAAAAAGCAACACTACTCCTGTCAACAGGCATCTGTCAGTTGACTCCTATCAAAATTTGAACTTGCTGCGTCAGTTAGTTTGTGTTTTACAGCTATCTTTATCAGACTATCCAGTAACTTAAGGAAACAATGGAAAAAAGTAAATTTCGTGTGCTTATTAAGCATTATTTTTTGCGAAAAAAAACCATTACCGAGACCAAGGCTAAGCTTGATAAATACTATGGGGACTCTGCACCATCGATTTCAATGGAAAAAAAGTGGTTTACTGAATTTCGTTGTAGCCGTACAAGCACTGAAGATGCCGAACGTCCTGGACGCCCAGTTGAGGTCTCTACACCCGAAACAATCGAAAAAATTCACGATATGGTGTTGGCCGACCGAAGATTTAAAGTGCAAGAGATTGTGGAAGCCATAGGCATCTCGCATGGCTCAGTGGTTTCAATTTTGAATGATCACTTGGGCATGAGAAAGCTTTCCGCAAGTCGACCACAAACGCAATCGTGTAACAACTTCACAGGAAGGTTTGGCGTTGTTTAATCACAATATGGAGGAGTTTTTGCGCCGTTTTGTAACCGTGGACGAAACATGGATCCATCACAACACACCAGAGACCAAACAACAGTCAAAACAGTGGGTTTCTAAGGGTGAATCGGCGCCAAAGAAGGCCAAGGTGGGTTTGTCAGCCAATAAAGTTATGGCGACTGTTTTTTGGGATGCACGTGGGATAATCCACTTTGACTATCTTCAAAAGGGAAGAACAATTAATGGGGAATATTATGCCAACTTATTGGACCGCTTCAATGAGGATTTGAAAAAAAATCGACCTCATTTGGCCAAGAAAAAAGTTCTTTTTCACCAAGACAATGCAAGGGTGCACACATGTGCAGTTGCCATGGCAAAAATCCATGAATTGGGCTATGAATTGCTCCCACATCCACCCTATTCTCCAGATTTGGCTCCGAGTGACTACTTCTTGTTCCCAAACCTGAATGGCTCGGTGGAAAAAGATTTGACTCCAATGATGAAGTCATCTCGCAAACAAAGGCCTATTTTGAGGACCTCGACAAATCATATTTTTTGGAAGGGATAAAAAAATTGGAGAAGCGTTGGACAAAGTGTATAGAGCTCAAGGGGGACTACGTTGAAAAATAAAATGATTTATTTATCAAAAAATCTGTGTTTTATTCCAAAAGTCACGGACTTATTGACCCGCCCTCGTAGATTATTTCACTTTTATGGCCATTTAAAAAAATCAACTACTAATTATCGAATTGCTAGAATTGCAAGAGGCAGAAAGGCTTGCAAATGAGGCAGAAATTGCAAGGGCGTTTGCACTTTCTTTGCTTGTTTCAGAACATATTGATTCAGATCTGTTTCCGAAAATTTTAACTTTTTTATACCCATTTAAATGCATTTGAAAAATATAATCGCTGTCTCGGGCAAATTTTAAAATATTTTATCTTGAGCCCAAAAAACATATCTTAATTAAGGCTCAACATACGAGGAAAGCTGCAGAGTGCCGGAGCATCGTGTTATGTGACTACATAACACGGTGCTCCTTCACATCTCTTAAGCCCACATCCGGTCAACAAATTCTAATGTGATGTTTAATGTGAAGTGGATGCTTATCATCTTGAATCATACGACCTAGACAATAGGCATACGACTCTTGGAAAAGTGGTTGTCACGTTTTTTTGTCACCGTTTCAAGACTGGGTTTTCGTGGAAAAGGCTGATTTTGCGTTTTCTCTCGGCAGCTGGGACAGTGCTTAAAAACAATTATAAAATACCATAATATTATAAAGCACCTCAAAGTGCTCAGGCTCAGCAGAGGCCGTGCACAGAATAGGGTTCCGTTGCCACCCATTTAATGATTTAATTTTTAATATTCTACATGTTTACTTATTATTTCGTTATTTTTGTACGAAGTGTTCCAAGTCTATAAAGTCTATAAAGTGACATGGACTATCATCATGAATTCTTCAGATTTTACGAGCCAGCCGTTTAGTTTTTAAAAGGGGGTCGCATTATCATAACAAAAAAATGCACTTTAAAGTTGAATATCACGCAAACGGAGACCTAAATAAAATAAACGCGTGACTGTGTGGTTCCCAAAACTCTGTCTTCACTTTTTTATTTGGTCTGAGTAAGCCACTAGTATTATCATCTTTATTCGTTAAATAGAAGTCTTATAAATGCAGTTAGCGGGCACTGTAAAATTATCTGTGCTTTATACACAACACGTGAATAAGGTTTCACTCGTTAGAAATTCTGTGAATTTTAAAAGGAGTTTGGATGTATATTTTGTGGTCCAACCTGTTTTAATTGCTGCTTGTGATGAGAAGAAAGATAAGTTCGGACTTCGGACGTTTTCAACTCTTGGGTGTAATTTTATTATTTCGAATACAAAAAAAAATATATATTTAATTCCTATACATAATTATTCGTATGAAGTGATGTTATTCATTAGAATTCATTCATGATAAACTAAAAGTTTTCATCAGGTGGCCATGTGCATCTGGACATGTTTACGACTAGTCGGCGAAACATTAAAAACATTTTTGAAATATTAGCTCTACCTGTATAATAAATTTTATACAGGTAATAATATTATATTTAAAACAAGTAGGTGAGGAGAGTGTGGACGTGTGGTGTATAAATCAGTCAGGTGCCGCGGCCGCAGCGAGCCCCGTCATAAATAGCTCGAGTCACAAGACAGACGTGGCGGCGGCGCGGCGGCGGCGCGGGGTGCGCAGGCGTCTTCGTGACAGCTCCACCTATCGGTGGCGTGATGTCATGGCCCCTCTTGGCGCCAATGCTGTGCCCGCGTTATTTCCAACACCATTACTCACGAGCTTCGACTAATTATAATATTATGCTGCAGATCCGTTCACGTCACTGACCGCTCATCTTTGCGACCAAATAAGCTCTCATAATACGATATCACGGTCCCGAGAGAGCAATAAATTCATCATGTTTGTCATGCAATGCTCGACTTTCTTCATGATGATAAATGGTGTCCATTTTGCCCGAGCCCTCTTTAACTATTGATATTGACGGCCTGGTCTTTCGGGGAGGTCTGAGCCTGAGACCCCTCAGTAGATAAAGGGGCTGGCAGCAGTTACAAGTACTTGTAGCGCAATCATCGCGCCCTCTCACCTCTGATATCGGTACAGAAACCGATATTGATGATTGCGACCGGCGTTCTAATAAGCGTCAAGTGTCAACTACTTATTTCTCCTTAATTATGTAAACATTATAGGCTGCAGTCGTAGTTTTTCGAGTGAGGAGCTCTGAGTTAGAGTTCTAATTTAATCCGTGTCTGCTATATAGTAATAAGCCTTCGCAAATCAAATTTTACAATAGCTACCGACTCCAAATGGATCAGTCAACAGATAAAATGGGTTATGAGACTTATATAGACCGTTATAGACAATCTGAAAGAAAAATTGTCGCTTGCGCACCTTGAAGTCCACAAAGGATGTTTCTAAAAATTAATCTTATAATTAAAATATATTTAGCTTAAGTAATTTTAAAAACGTCCATCTTAACCTCCATACCCAAGATTTTGAATGATGTAAGAGAGGAGAGGGAAGATCATTTTTCAAGACCAACGACCGATTGTCATGGTTAATATTCTTTTTGGCAAATGAGTTGTCTCATCGTCTTTTCAATTCTAAAAATTTGTTCACACTTCACTTTTCAAAGAAAAATGGTATACGCTGCCAAGACAAAAATATATGCTGCCTGTCTCTGGAAATATACCGGGTACCAGTCACCAGGGCATGATTAGAGCCCAGAAAAAATTAAATAGCAGACCAACAGTCATGTTCAGCAGTTAGCACCTTAAAAAGGACTTTAGAAATCAATAGCGCTTGTCATTGTGCTTATTTCAAAGATCAGAATTCACCTCCAAAAATGAGTTCAGTATAATATCTGAAAGTCTCGGAACTGTTTCCAGCAAGTTCAGTCTGGATCTGATTTTTATGAGGATAAAGAGATAAAATTTAAACCATCAAACTTAAACAGACTGCTCTAGGCTTATATTCATTAGGACCTATGATTTAGGATGTTTTAATTTTAAACACAAAATTTGTATTCACTTGCTTTTGCACGCGGCTCCGCCTGCGTAAATGCAGTATCCCACAGGAACATTCTACTTTTTCGGGATAAAAAATTTCCTATGTGTTAATCCAGAGCATTAACTACCTACTACTACCATACTAAATTTCATAAAAATCCGTACAGTTGTTTTAGCGCGAAAGAGAAATAAACATCCATCTATCCTCACAAACTTTTACATTTATCATAGTAGTAGGATTAGAAGACATTTTCAACACTGAACAACTTCAACACTAAAAATAAGAACAGGAACCCAAAAAATGTTTAACCTGTGCCCCAAATGACGTAAATGAAGTCATTGCCAAGGCACCAATTACTCAACGATTTTCCTATGGGCTGTCATTGTCAAGCACAGTAGCCAAGACAAAAATACCTGTAGCATGCAATGTCTAATTTAATATGAGGTGCCGTTGATTCGTGTAGCTCACGGTATCGAATTTCGGTGCGGTTTTGGCGGTTGGCCTCTGATAAACTCCGCGATTGGCCCACCGCACGGGACCACCCGGGAGCGTGTAATCGATGTCGTAAATATCCGTCGCGCAACACGGATCATCCTCATAAGCCCTGATAAGCCACACGCTTGTGATAGGTTTTAAGGACATCTACTGTTTGACTAAAGTGGACTTAAGTCTGTGTAAGTGACATAAATCTGGTCGAAAGTAATTAAGCTCATTTTGACTTTGTTGTGTATATGTAGGTATGCATTACACTATGCTGCCTGTCGTCAAATCGGTATGACGCAACGTTGACGCCATGCGGTTATGTTGTTATGAATTTGTATAGGGGCATCAAGTGATTCCACGCATTCCAGTGCCAATTTTTTTCAATATCTTTATATGTGGATGTACCATATTCAGTGCCGGATTAAGCCAGCGCGGGCCCGTAGCAATCTGCCGCGGGGCCCCCGAACGAAAAGCGAGCGAGCGTGCAAAATTTCTTTTCTACTTTACTACCAGAACTAAACTTTACACCCTGAAGACTGTGTAGGTACTTTAGAAAATACAATTAAATCAATAGCCTAAAACCGACGGTCGGTACTTTATTAATATAATATTGTGTTAAATGAGAGCGAGCGGAGCGAGCGAGAAAATATTTTTTTCCTACTTTCCAGATTAAAATCTGTTCAAGTTTAAAACCTGAAAGACTGCACTTGGGACAATACAATCAAACCAATAGCCTAAAACAGAACTTCAGTTTTAAATATGTTGATTAAGTTCGAAATTTTAAATATTTTTCCGCCTAAACGTCTTTACTTATGCAGTAGATCATATGACCAAAATTTCCGTAATTGATTTTACCAAACCTTATTTGTACACAGGATTATGGAAAGTTTTAATTTTCTATTGTTCACGATCTATTACTTCGAGAAATATCTTTAACTTGAGAATTAATTCCTATGTTTTCATTAGTAGAAAAATCATGTGGCGTATACCTACTTATGGATTTTTCATACTTTTTAATTCTTTTTGTCGGCTGTTAGGCGCGAGGACTGTTGGACTGTTGAGGCTTGGACTGCCAGGCCGTGGGCGGTCGCCCACACCACCCACGGCTTGCACCGCCTCTGCTAATATGGAACGTTAAAAAGCTACATTGTAATGTAATGTAAATGTTAAATCCCAAATTGGTCCTTTTAACATCAAAGTGGTGACCTGATGAACTGAACTCCTGACTCCTTATAGATACATGTTTGGTGATTTCGGCGTTGTTTAGAGAATTGCAAGCATATGCCACTATGTCAATTACAGTAAATACAGTAATCATCATCATCACCACCATAATCTCACCATACATCATCACATTATGATGATATAACAGGTACTTCTCATAGTATTTTACACCGACACGGATATCTTTGAACATAACTTTGCCGTTTGTTGCTTTGTTGCTGTTTGCAAAATTATTTTGTTGTTGTAAGGATAAGATCCATGATCAATCGAGGGAACTCTTCGAAATTTATATGGACATGTACATGTATAGTTATTTTGACTTTTTCTGAAGTAGCATATGCTACCAAAAAGTAAGATTTTGTACCAAGGTATACCCTGGGATCTAAAAGCACTGAACATAACTCCTTAGTCTTTAAAGAAACGATTGGATATTTCGATATTGTTTAAAGAACTGCAAGCATATGCCATTATAACATACAGTAATAATCATCATCATCTTACCTAACCTACCTACCTAATGGAAGCTTATACATTCGATCGATCATTTTAAACGTTCTTAAAATGTTTTAATAATAATATAACATTCTACACAAACACAAAAAACAACAAAATAACAAAATTTAACTATGAAGATATATAGAGTAATAGTTGAAATTATAGCCTAATTTAAAAGGGGAATTATTTAGAAAATAAGATTTATTTCATACTTTTTTGTGTTTTTTTTTTTACTTTGGAAGTCGGTTTAATTTTTTGTTTTAAAATAATAACTATATGACAATAAAGAAAAAAATTATGCCCATTTTTCTGAAATTATAAAATTTTAAACTGCTCTCCTAGACAGTATAGTTTTTGGCGCTTATACCCTACATACCTTTTAACCGTCGATATTATTAACATGTTAGTGCTTGTATTGTATCTTATAGTTCGAATATCCATTTCCCAGTCCAAGTCCATAATTAATCAAAATTTAAAGATTAATATCAGCAAATAAACAACTAATGCACACGAATTTCTTTGTTGTTTTATTATAGAAAGCTTATTTCATCGCTATTTAAAATAAAGGTAGGTATAGCCACAGAGAAAAAATATATATTTACTTACGTAGAGAGGAACAGCTTTCATAGAATGATCCAAATTTTGTCAGGGTTGTCACAGAAGATAGAGGTAATTAATAATAGGTCTTTACCTATGAAATTGCCGTTCTGCAGTACTGGCCATTTCAAATCAAAATAATTTTTGTTTGGCTAAGAATTCTAATTTTAAATTAATTTTATTTTAAAAACATGAAATTCTTTTTCCAAAAGTAGTCATTTGTTTGTTGATTAGTGCTACATTTTCATCGCATTTCAATCTTTTCCGTCATCATGGATACGTTAAAAATTCTAGTAATTATGGAATATGAGTACTGTCGTGGCAGCAACGCGGCACAAGCGGCACGCAACATCAACGACGTTTACGGAGCTAACACTATAAACCAACGCACCACCTGTTATTGGTATGCTCATTTCCGTTCTGGAAATTTCGACCTGAAAAATTAACCTCGCAGTCGTCCGAAGACTGGTCGACAATGACGAATTAAAGGCGATTGTGGAAGCTGATGATACACAATCTACGGCTGAATTAGCAGCAGCTTTCAACGTTAGCGTCATTTTAAACAATATTGGTCAAATTGGCAAGGTAAAAAAGCTTGACAAATGGGTGCCCCACGAACTCAATGATCGCCAGCGCCAAGTACGCGTCGAGACGTGCCTTGCACTGCTCAACAGACACACAAATGAAGGAATTTTGAACCGCATTGTTACCTGCGATGAAAAATGGATTCTGTTTGATAACCGCAAGCGCTCAGCAAGTTGGTTGGATCCTGGTTCAGCACCTAAACAATGCCCTAAACGAAAACTTACCCCTAGAAAAGTGATGGTCACTATTTGGTGGTCTAGCGCCGGTGTGATTCATCACAGCTTCTTACCAAACGGGGTGAGCATTACTGCAGATGTGTACTGTCATGAACTGAACACAATGATGGAGAAGCTGGCACATCTCCAACCAGCATTGGTCAATCGCTCGTCTCCGCTGCTCCTGCACGACAACGCGCGACCTCATACTGCACAGCAGACGGTCTCCAAGTTGCAAGAACTGGGGTTGGAAGCTCTCCGTCATCCACCCTACTCACCAGACCTTGCGCCTACAGACTACTACTTTTTTCAGAATTTGGATAACTTCTTGGCGGGAAAAAAATTCAATACCCGAAAGGCAGTACAAAATGCCTTTGAAGAATTTGGTTGCCTCCCGTCTAGCTGATTTCTTTAAGAAGGGCATCAATAAACTGCCACTGCGTTGGCAAAGATGCATTGATTGCATGGGTGATTACTTCGATTAATACAAATAAAAAATACATGAAAAAAATTAGTTTAAATTTTTTCATACAAAACGGCAATTTCATGGGTAAAGACCTAATATAAGTCTAGCGTCAGTATACGGTTATTGAAAAAGTCTACCCAGTCTTACCATAAATACTGAAACAAAGAAAAATTTTTCTATTGCAAATAACATTTATTACTTTTACAGTGTGTTAGTTTAATACACAAATATAAAACAATAAAACAAACACAAAAAATAAAAAGCTTATTTGAAGTGGTCTCCATTGGCTGCAATACAGTCCTTTAAACGTTGAGGTCAGTTATCAATAGTAGCACGCACTCTTTCCATGGGAAATTCTACACTGCCATAGTACGGATTGTTTTAGGGACTCCTTATTATCATGGCGTTTAGAGCAAGCCGTACTCTCTAAAACTGACAATAAATCATAATCCAGCGGATTAAGATCGGGACAAGACGACGGCCAGTATTCAGCTCTGATGAAGTCCGAAACGTTCGTTTCCAACCAAGACTGCGTAGACCGAGCTTTATGACCCGGCGTCGAGTCTTGCTGGAAGGACCATTCTTGCTTATTGAACATGGTGTTGTTAAAGGGCTTCACTACCTTCTCAAGAATGGTATCTTGATACACTTGTATCAAGTTAAAAGTATCAAGTATATGTATGTTGATGTTTTGACACCTTTTTCACAAAAGTATGGTTCAGTCACTCCTTCATAGCTAATACCCCACCAAACAATCACTGAAGTCGGATAGTGCCCACGTTGCACTCTGTCGACTAATTGGGAAGCTTCCTTAGAGCTTTGAGCATAAATACGGTCATTTTGTTTGTTAAAATGTTGCTCAATTGTAAAAAATTTCTAATCCGTAAACAAAATTTTTCTATGACCTCCCTTTGCGTACCGCTTCAGTAGTTGTTTCGATTTTACCACCCTATTCTTTTTTAAATTATCAGTTAAGAAATGACCAGTACGTCTCTTATAGGCTGCAAGTCTTAAGCCATCTTTTAAAATACGCGACATGGTTCTAGGTGCTATCTTCATCTCCCGATATAAAATCTTTTGCTTTCTGACAGGATTTCTTCGAATCCTTTCCCTTGCTGCTTTTACTACCTTTTTCGTACGAACACTACATAGACGGCCAGATATTTTTCTGTCACAAACAGAGGAGGTCTCATTGTACCTATTAATAGCCCGGTACACAAACATTTTACTAATACCAAGCGTATGGAGAGTTTTAAAAATTGCATTTGGCTCCATACCTACTGTATGTAATGCAATCACAGCGATTCGGTTCTCTTTCTCACCCCACTCCATTTTAATATCGCAAAATATTGTACAATGTATTGGCGCCAAAATGAGAGATCACAATGAACAATCATAGAAAAATGACAGATTCCAAATTCAAATGTAATATTTTGATTATTTTTAATTGTAACAGTATTTATGGCCAGACTAAGTAATTGGTACACACCACAACCCGGCATCGAACCCGCATTCACTAGGTCATGGACGCTCTTATAATAAAACAAGACATCTCCACAAAATGAAATATTTGGTAGGTAAAATAAGAGATATTTTAATTGATTCTATTATTTTTCATACATACAGTACAATACTGGTATAGCTTTGGTAATTTGGTATAGCTACATAAGCCCCACTTGAAAAGCAATGTCAGGGGAGATGAGTCATTGCTTTCAGATGCAGGAAACGTTTGTACCTACTACCAGTACCTAGTACCCACTACCAACCTACTTAATATTATTTAATCTAAGTACAAGTTGTGGAAAAATACTCATAAGTAGCCGTAGTTTCATTTTCAACCATACAGCTTTTATTTTATCAATGTTATTTTTTCTACTTGCCGGTGGCCAATGGCCATAAAAGAAAATATTTTGCAAGAAATTTTAGTTGCATAATATGTAAAGTAGGTAATAAAACGAGGAATTTGTTTATCGATGAAAACATCTTTAAAACTTTTAGAAATTCAATTAGAGTTGATTCAATTTGATTTGAAATAAATTTGAAAATCATAAGCTTTGAAAATAGAATTCTGTGGTTAAGCAATAGAGCTGAAAATCGAACATACAAGTGTCGAGTTTGAGTTTTGCCGGGAATATCAATCAGCGACGTTGTTGTATGTCTTTCAAAATTTATGTTATTTCGGTCTAATGTGCAATATTGGTAGAATATTAACCATTAGATATTCGTTGATGTGCACAAGTGTGGGCAAGTGGTACAACGACAAAAAACGTGCTATTTGGTGTTCTCTCCAAAACTCCCTAGGATCTTTCAGTAAAGCTTCTACCACTTTACTGGATCAACTGACTTGACGCATTGATTGCACTATTTAATTGGATTTTGACTAGAATTTGTACTTGACGATATAGAAATAATTGAAAGTTTTAACGAAAAATCTATTTCCCGCCTTTTTAACTTGACACTGGCAAATGGTTTACAGCCGAACGCCATATAAAAAAAAAGTGTCGAGTCAAACGTCAATGTCATATATGACAGCTCGACACTCGACACAAATTGTCAACTACTATATTGTATTAGCACAGAGTTCTATTTTCAGTGCTCTGAATTTTCCCGGGACCCAGGGTCCCAGCCTTAGTGGATAGGATAATGTAAAGCTTTATAAAAAAGTTTATGTTTGAAAAATACGTATCATGATACGTATCACAACATGATACGTATTTTTTCATTTTTGGGAGAGAAAAATCGGTCTAGCTAAGTTTTATCACTGCGAAACTACGCATTTTTAAGTTATATATTATGTTTGTTTCATTCGTCGTGCAACAACATAGTACCTACATGATACATGTTTGGATATTTCGGCGTTGTTTTAAGAACTGCTAGCATATGTCACTATGTAACTTACAGTAATCAATAATCATCATCGTTATCTTATACAATATCTAATGGAAGCTTGGCGAGTATTCAATTATACATTCGAACGCTTGTATTAAACTTTTTTACAATGTGTTGTTAATAAAAATATAATGAATATGACTAAAAAGGGAATTATTTTTTATTTTTAAGGAAAAATTAAACCGACTCCCAAAGTAAAAATTCACAAAAAAGTATGAAATAAATCTTATTTTCTAAATAATTCCTCTTTTAAATTCGGCTGGAATTTTAACTATTTCTCTACTCAATCTTCATAATTTTGAAGTCGGTACCAGCCAACTTAAATGTTTCGTCGTGCAACAATATATCAATAATTTCGACTCTATTAACGTCAGTCCGATTAGCAGTATGGTTAATTTTTGCGATGTTTTTAAATTCGGAATGTGGTGGGTTAAGCCCCTGTATGTGGTTAACCCCTAAAAACCTTAAAAAGTGCTTTTACCCCTGTAAAATATTTTTGGGATTATTTTTTTTATCTACTCCAGCACCGAGCAAAGCTCAATTACCCAGGTACTTATCCTTTATCACGGTTGTCTGAAAGAAACTACTGTAAGCAGTAATATCTAATACCGCCTATTGTACAGTTCCTATAGTTTTACAATTACAGTCGACTCTTGTTAATTCAAACCGGCGTTATTTTGAACCTCTCACATTTCGAAGTTATCACGAGTCCCCTAGAAAATCTCTTTGTATTACGAAGTAAATTAATACATTTTTATGCACTTGGTAATTTGATCGAAAAAATCGTCACCACGTAACATAACGACGCGTTAACTCGAACTCATCAAACTCGTCAAACACTCGACAATTCAAAGTTGCAGAGAGAAATAGTGAGAAAGATTACAGAACTTGCAGAGGTACATAAGTACATTTTGAGACAAGTCCAAACTCGTGTAATCGTGCACGAGCCTTTGTTTTTTTAGTTTGACACACACTTCCGCACGCATGGTTTTTCGTTTTTTTTTTCGTTTTTGAACCATGATATTTGAAACACTCGATAATTTGTAATATTTTAAGAGTCCTCCGAGTTTCGAATTAATGAGAATCGACTGTATGCAAATAAAGAGTTTTCTATTGTATTCTATCATATTTTATTCCCTATTAATGAAAGCTTCGACACAACTCAAGCGAGTATATTCGATTTCATTAGTCTATAATCTATATGTATTTCCTAATGGTTTTACTGGTATTTAGTTGGTAATCGTATTATATATATTTGAGATTCAGCGACAAGTTGTCTGGCAGGGCCAGCGTGAGCGGCGCCCACTCTCCCCTCGCCGCCGCCTCTCGCCCCCCCCCCCCCTCACTGCTGGTAAAGCCGCAGATACACGTGCAATATAAAACTTGTTCCTCGAGAAAAACTTATGTCGCTGGACGCCTGACAAAATATTTGCAACACCGAAATAATTTGGTGAATGGTGCGGCGGGCGATTGCTTTAGTTAACGATTCTCACTATTGACGATGTACATCTAGTAACAGATAGCGATACTTTTAATTCTTCACATCAGTTAAATATCAATTTATTTCAATCCTTGTCTACCAGGCGTTTCGTTTCACAGGTGGATCACAGTCACAACGGAACGGACTTAACGCCATGTTTACCTCCCCCCCTCCCCTACCCCGCGTGCGCCCGCGCCGCGGCCCGCGCCGCTTCTCAGAAATTGATACCGACTCGGCCGATACGTTGACACACGCACACAAATGCCGCCGCCGCGCGCCGTGCCTTCGATAACTCGCCCGGTTTTATATATCAAACGGTCACTTTGATTCCACGGAAACTGTTTTACTTAGAAAAATGAGGTAACACTCGGATATTATTCAGCTTTTCAAACATACTGTCAGTTTATCTAGGAAACTGTAAAAGTAGGTATGACAATGCTGTGCTATGTTAGTACATAACTTAGGTTACAGCTACAGATTAATGTAGGAAAATACATTATATATTATTAAAATTAATCACTATCCCTATGCAAGCAAGTTGTCCTTACTCCATAAATATGGTAATTGCGTAAATCAAACCTAAACGTGTCGAGTTCATCGCAGACCGTCGCGTAGTCTCTACCGATATCTTTTCCCTGATAACCCCAACAGATTAGAGCAAGTCATAAGTACTCTCTTTGTCGCTTATTTTACAATGTTGCTTATTTATACATCCTCAGATTATAAAGCAATATGTTACATATATACAAATAAATAAAATTAATGCGTCTGTTTGTAATTTCAACAGATTTGCACTATAGTCTATATAGTATTAGACATGGGTATTTTGTATGTTTGTCGGTCTGTCTGTTTGTTCCGGTTAATCTCTGAAATGGCTGAACCCATTTTGACCAGACTTTCACTGGCAGATAGTTGATATTACAAGGAGTATCTTAGGCTACTTTTTATCTTAGGATTCCGTATAAAAAGAAATAGGTTTCCATTTCTACGCAAACGAAATTGCGGGCACCAGTTAGTCTTTATATATTATATTCTTCTGTGCGCTTGTTTGTAATTGAACTCCTTCTAAACGGCTGGACCGATTATGATAAATTTTTTGTGAGTGTTCAAGTAGATTCGAGAATGGTTTAGATATTTTGGCATTTGTACCCGGTGGATGGCCAGGCCCTGCTTTCAGTACGTCAACAAATTTAATTCTAAGGCGGTACGAAGTTTGCCGGGACAGCTAGTCTTCTATGAAGTATTAATTTCACACACTCACACACCGTCACACGAAGTATTAATTTAGTTTTCTTATAAATAGGTAATAATATTATAAGCTCACAATTTATTTATTTTGAAGTTGTTAAAAGTTTAGATTAACCTGCAGTATGCTGCAGACTAGTGAGGTGGTCTTCTTTCTGATCCTCAATAAGGAGAGCCGAGCCCCAGCCCCCAGCATAGGTTCTTTACTGTTCGGTGATGATGACGAACAATACAGTGGTTTTAAAATCTAATGACAAGTTCACAACGCCATGCCATGAGACCACTCAATGTTTATCAAAACCAGCTTGGAAATTTCTTTACCTATAGATGTTACGCTTACGATGTAGAGTACGCTCCTATTTCCTAATAGAGTGGTCACCGCTTGAACATTCCACACGGAGTCGCCATCTGCAATGTAAATATTGACCTTGTCCTGTTAAGGGATAACTTGACGAGAACAATAGATCGGCATGAGCATTAGATGCCTCATTTGCACATATTATGTACTTGCATTTATTGTTTTCTTACCCTGCATTTTGTAAATAAAACCATGCTATTTCCCCTTTGAAGATCAGGTACGCCTTAAGTACTCAACCTTAACAGTTTACATACTTAAGCTTAGTAAATAGTAAGTAGTAAATACTATTATAGGAGTGCACAAAATTTTATTTTATTTAGTTAATTTCGTATTTGGGCCCGAAATGTTTCATTTTCAGGAAAACACGATAAGCGCAGCCGAGTAGTTTTCAGAATAAGGAAAAAAGTGCGCTGTGGCTACCATGATAAATGTTTTTTACAATTTGTATAAACTTTGAATAAAATTAAATAGGGCTATTTTAAGGCGCATCTCATGCTCATGTTTTTTCGAAACATTACACAGAAATCATGAAACAAAACCACGTTTTCATACAAGCTGTCTCCAGCTATAGAAAAGGTCTTTATTGAAACAAAACATTTTGTGTAGACAAGATCATGAGTTCTGATGAGGAAGACGTAAGCACTCGCAGTTTTAGCGATTGCAGATGCAGAAAAGGTTTTCTCCTCTAAAGGGGTCTAAAAAGGCCCCTTTAGGCGTTTAATATATTTTTTCAACTCATATTTTGCGCGCCATTTTACGAATTTCTATTGAAAACAGTCAAAATTGATGTTATCTAATATGATAAAATCAGAGGAATCATGTAGCCATTTCACAATTTTTGTGTGGGAAAAAATATATGAAACATAAAATGAAAAATCTAAAGTGGCCTTTTTAGACCCCCAGATTTCGAATTGGGCCATATTTACTGACCCGTAATTATAGTATTTATCAGGAGTTACGAATAGAAGACCGATTTGGGATTGATAAATAATTTCTTCTGTATTTCTATGTTTAATGGTCATGAGGATGGTGTAAAAGTTGATAAGAAATGAAACATTCCTTCCCCTCTCTACCCGCGCGGGGAATGTTTTCCGTCCGTCTCGGAAGACAAAAACATTGTGTATTCCTACACAAATGTGTCATAGCCACGCCCCAATGTTTTGATGTTTTGTGTAATGTTTCGAAAAAAACACGCGCAGGAGACGCGCCTTTACAAAGACATTAAGGTTGTGATAATAATAAACTGAAGCATGTTAATGGTTAGGTTACTAAACTAATTAGCTAACTAATTCGATAATAAGTACTTACATAGGATAACCTGTGTCGTATTTTTCCAAGAAAATGTCTGTTTTCTTTTCGACTCGCAGGTTTAGTTTTATTTATCAACCATTTAGTAGTAGTTTAGTTTATCAACCATTCAAGATACAAAGGAAATCGGTGGGCCCCGGGAAAATTCAGAGCACTGAAAATAGAACTCAGCGCTAATACAATAGAGTTGAAAATCGAAGTGTCGAGCTGCCATATATAACATTGACATTTGACTCGACATTGTGTGTTCGATTTTCAGCGCTATTGTATTAGCGCAGTTTTAGTTTCAGCGCTCTGAATTTTCTCCAGGCTTCGGGATTCCAGATCATATAGTCCAAGTTTAGCTAGTTAGACACAAGGGGGTTGTTAATAAAAATATTAAACCACGGATATGCTAATCCATGTTGCTGACTTTGTCTGATACGTTGGAAAAGCCACTTAACAGACAATGACAGCAACATGGATTAGCGTATCCGGGCCGTGGTGTGAATAATATTATTAATCGACTTTTTGAATCCCACGTATGTCACGCTTTTTTAGGTACAGGGATACCTGTACTTGTACTTATCATGTACCTACTGTCACATTTAGTATGAGCCCTTCTCCCACTTGCGCTGTGACGTAATATGTGGATGGACCCTAGTGGAGTCAAAGCTGGAAGTTATAACTTCTTAGAATATAAATAAAAGTGTTGCATAATATGTAATTAAAAGTAGAAATGAGTTTTGCCAGGGAATTCAATGGGTGACGTTAAAGATTTTGCATTTCTTTCATAAATTTGTGTTATTTCGGTTCTTAATGTGTAATATTGGTAGAATATTAATCATTAAATATTCGTTAGCGTGCACAAGTGTGGGCAAGTGGTACAACTTCTAAAAACGTGCTATTTTGAGTTTCCCTCCAAAACTCCCTAGGAACTTTCAGTAAAGCTTCTACCACTTTATTGAATCGACTGACATGACTGATGGACTGCACTGACTATTATTTGGACTTTGACTAGACTTTAGACTTGACGATTTAGGAATACGGTGTTGAAAGTTGAAACGAAAGTTCTATTTCCCACCTTTTTAACTTGACACTGGCAAATGGTTATAAGCCGATGCCACATATAAATAAATAAATAAAAAGTAGAAATGTCAATGTCTTATTGATATATGTCACAATCACAGCCAAACTAGTTAAATTGTGCCAAAAGAAGAAGAACTAGTTAGATTATTTTAGTTAGCCAAAAGGCTTTATATAGTGTAGACGTATCTGTGTTAGGCATATCTCATATGTAATACGTATCTGTTAAGTATTTCTCTCATATGTACCAATAAAGATGAATATCACAATTGTTGCTGTATAATTATTATCACCACACAAGCATAAGGATCTGTAAGAACCAAGACGCCGCAGCTCACAACAAAAAGTATCTCAGAAAGATGAAGGATTAAAGGGCTAATGTTGATTTAAAATGACTAGGATTATACGAAGTAGACATTAGTATTCCCGTCAGCCTCCGGTGCGGCTACCGCTACGGCACGGCTACGGCTGTGCTGTCCTAAGCCGAAACACATTAGCGTGGCATTAGCACGTATTGCCAGGATGTGTATTGAAATTTGAGCTGCCTGATGATCATACAGTATATGTTTAACCATCGATTACTTAAGTATATAGAAAATATTTATATGTACAATGTTCTTCGTGACTTACGCTTTTATAATTTGGTCTTCTAAGAAAACTCTCAATTTTTTAAGTTTTCACTGTCTAAAACCATTCACATTACTCACATTAGTTACGACTTACGTGTTGTTATATTATAATGATTTACGTATTCTGTTAGGATATAAATAATAAAACCTACTACCGAAGCTACTAAAACCATGGCCACTAGTTTTAGTAGCTTGGTTTAAGCAGAAGACTTAAACCAAGATAAACTAGATAAATGATTGGTCTCGCTCGGCGCAGAGACCAATCATTCATCTATGATAGAAGACTTAGTTTTGACTCCCACATAATATCTTGTAATGTGGAATGTTCTAGATGTAGTATAACGCTAATTCCCCGTATTTTATATAACATACCACGGTACAATGCAATAATCATGTTGAGTGATGAAGGAATAATTGACGTTTGTAATTGTCTTATTTTACATTCACAATAATTATTCATTAGTCCATTTAACCAAAGTGTGTTTTTGCATTTTAAAACGCACTTATTTCTAAACCCAGAAAAGTACAATAAACATAGTGGGGTACCTATTTGCCTGTAATTTTTCTATTACATAAATGAATATTGCTCTGAAAATTATGAAAGTTTACAAAAGGAATAGTAATAAGTACTTAAAATCAATATTTTCAAAGAAACAGCTGATTGTTTAAACCATTTTGTGAATCTTGTGAAAATGCCCCATACAAAAGTAGTACCGGCAGTACGTTAGTAATATATTATATTCTTTGCCGGTAGGCAGCCGGAGACGTCACGGCTTGTGAGTTGCTGCAAAATGTATGGTCATAACTCATATGCAAAACATTTCTGAAATCTCCGAAGTTTGCGCGTTTATGTTCGTAGTCTTCATTATTTCATTGTAAAAAAAAACCTTTTTGTGATTTTAAATATGAAGATAAAGTTTAAAATTAAGTATATGACAGTTAAGGCTCCCACAGACGAGAGGCCGATCGTTTCAGTTAGAATTGACGGCAGTTCGGCCTGAACGGATTCGAGTACATACACGGAGAAAATCGCATCCGACCGAACTGACGTCAATTCGGCCCTTAGATTAATAACGCCTAGATAGTCTTCAAACAAACGCATCGTACAAAGTTAAGCAAGCAACAGATAGATGTAGGCGTAAGCATTACAAACCGACACGCACACAAACAAAACTTTAAATTTGTGGAGTGTGTACTCTTTTTTTTTTATTGGAATTAAATTTTATTGGAATTAAATTGGAATTATTGTATTTGTTTTTCTTAATATCGTTAGATGTAAAAATATAACTTACATTTCATTTTAAACCACCTAAACACAATTTGTGAACTTTATTTATATTAAACTGATATTAAGGAATATATTGTGGATTATCTTAATATTGGCAATACTTTAAATTGATAGTTAAAAAAAATCATAAAATCTTATAAAACTTTGTCTTAGTTGCAAATATTAGTTAGCCATGAAAATTTTGAAATAAATTTATTTTTACTAGTAACACTTTTACAATTCACAATAGGGCAGCAAGATGGCGACATAATATGGGCTAATGGGATGGAACATCTTGCCGAAACATTGGACAAACTGCTGAACCAACGCCAGTCGCGCCACACTACGGAGTTGCCCATATTCTCGGGCGCACCTACCGAATGGTTGCCATTCAAAGATTCGGCGGCGGAAAAAATTCGGCGGCAAAACTCAACCAATTTGCAGTGAAGATTCAGAACATGGTAGCCATCCTGAGGAAGCTGAGGCACGGGTACCTTTTTAACCCGTTGCTCTCGAGAGACATCCTGGAGAAGCTCAGCCCATACCACAAGAGCAAGTGGTACGACTACGCAGAAGAGACGTCGCGCTTCAGGAGCGAACCCGATGTCGTCCTTCTCTCTGAATTCTTAATGAGAGAAGCAGACAGGGCGCTGCGCTACGGGTTCAGCACGGCACCGAAGAAGGAAACACCGCGTCCACCTCCTAACAAGAACGAAGCCCGAACAAGAAGGCCAGTCTTCGCGATAGCAGACGAGGGCGGGGATTCGCCGAGTCACAGCCAGCCAAAGAGAATACGTGAAGAGTCAACGAAGTGCCCGTTATGTGCCGAAGATCACGCTCTGTTTCGCTGCGATGCTTTCAAGAAACTGAGCGTGCAAAAGAGATGGGACACGGTGAAAAAGGAAGGGCTGTGTTTCCGGTGCATACGAAGCAGGCACAGAAGATACAACTGCAGAGCGAAGCCGTGCGGCGTGAAGTGCTGCAACTTGCCTCATCACGCGCTGCTGCACGAAGACAAGTCCGGCGGCGCCCCGACACCGACAGAGGACGCTGTGATTACCGCATCGGTTACCTCCGACCGTGCGGTGAAACTTAAGATGAGAAGAATTCAAGTTGTCGGTCCACGGGGCGAAGCGGATATCTTCGCGCTGTTCGACCAGGGCTCGACAGTGACACTACTGGATGAAGACGTCGCGAAGGATATCGGCGCATCGACCTCTTTGGCAGAACGGCCAAACGAAGGGAAGAAGGTCGATTCGAAGTGGGGCTCCAGTGGCGCAAAGAGGGCGTTACATTACCCCGGGGTTACAACGGGGGAGCCGATGAATATGCAGGGCGGGACCGGGACTGCAGTGGCACGCGGGAGGTGTCACAACCCCAAGGAACGGCGGGGGGGAGTCGTGCGGACTGCAGATTGCAAGAAAATGGGGAAGTACGAGTCGTGCTGGCCGCCGCCAAGGCCAAGGTGGCGCCGCTGAAGGCACAGACGACACTAAGGATGGAGCTACAGGCTGCCCTGGTCGGGGCGAGGCTGGGAAGCGCCGTCGCGGCAGAACAGGTGGAAAACGGACACGGTTTTCTACTGGATCGACGCACAAGTAGTTCTGTGTTGGGTACAGAACGGCAGTCGCAAATACACACCGTACGTCGCACATCGGCTAGGGGAGATCGCCGAGCTGACGTCTGTTCACCAGTGGAGATGGGTGAGCACGAAGAGCAACGTCGTCGACTTAGCCACCAGAACGGGCTATGTTCCGAAGAGCGACGAGGACTGGTTCCAGGGGCCGGACTTCCTGCGCAGGCCTATGAACGAGAGGCCCGCGGAGAGTCCCGCTAGAATTGAAAATCAAGAAGAATACGTCGCCTTCCACACCACGGAGGCGAGCGAGCTGAGCTGTCTACCAGATGTGACGCGCTTTTCAAACTACGTGCGCCTCATAAGATGCACGGCGATGGTCTTGCTGTTCGTCGAGAAGTGCCGAGATCGTCGGGCCCACCTCGACGTACGACACCTGGAGAGGGTCGAGAGGTTGTGGTATCAAAAATCACAACGAGACAGCTTCGCACAAGAAATCGAGAAGATGGCAAGTGGCAAGACGGTGCCTAGATGGAGCTCCTTGTACCGGCTCAACCCAGTGTACAAGGACGGGCTGCTCGTACTAGACGGAAGGATCAAAGCAGCTCAGGTGCCGGCAGAGATGAAAAACCTAATCATCCTGGATGGAAGACATCACTTCACAAGGTTACTGGTGGCAAGGGAGCACGCCAGAGCGGGACACGGGAGCCGCGAGAGAGTCGTGAACGACCTCAGGCAGAAGTTCTGGATATTGAAGCTGCGGCCGACGGTGCGTACTATCATGAACAGATGTGCGTTCTGTCGGTTACGACGGGCACACCCGAGGACCCCGCCAACTGGAGACCTGCCAGCCGAGCGCCTGGGGGCGTTCCAGTGACCATTTTCGTCGACTGTTTCGGCCCGATGACGGTCACCATCGGCCGACGTCACGAGAAGAGCTCTCTTCACATGTCTGACGACGCGGGCGATCCACCTGGAGCTGGTGGCTTCGCTGTCGACGGACTCTGCACTGATGGCTATGAGAAGAATGGCTGCGCGGCGAGGATGACCGTCAGTCATGCACAGCGACAATGGGACGAATTTTAGAGGCGCGGACGTCGAGCTGCGGCAGGCGTACGCCGAGTGGGCGCCGGCTATGGCTCAGCTGGGCCTCACTCATCGAATGCAGTGGAAGTTTACACCGCCCGGGGCGCCGAGTCAAGGAGGTGCCTGGGAAAGAATGGTGAGGTCAGTGAAAACCGCCCAGTTAGCCACGCTGAACGAGAAGTCGCCCAAGGAAGAGGTACTCCAGACACTGATGGCCGAGGCGGAGTACTCAGTGAACGCTCGATCGCTCGTTCACGTGTCAGTGGACCCCAACGATCCCGAGGCGGTTACACCGAATCATTTCCTCCTCGGGTCGTCCACCGGAATGTCGTACGTCGGACCGTGTGTGCCGGCGGACAGGAAAACATGGAAAGTCGCGCAAGTCCTTGCCGACGAGTTCTGGAGGCGCTGGGTGAAGGAATACCTTTCCACGCTCACACCACGCTACCGAGCAACCGAGCCCTTGTACCGGGGGACCTGGTTATCGTGGTCGACCCGACGCTGCCGCGTAATACGTAGCCGCGGGAGATCGTGCACTGAGTCTACACCGGCCCAGACGGACAAGTGCGCTGTGCGGACGTTCGCACGCGCAGTGGCGTGTTCCGGAGGCCGACGTCGAAGCTGGCGGTGCTGGAGGAGGCGCCGCAGTCGCAGTTGCGACCGCTGGCGGAGCAGACGGAGCCGGGAGCGGAGCAGACGACGCCGGAGCAGCCTACAGCGAGCACGGACAGCTCTCAGTCGCCGGAGCGGCCCGCAGTGAGCCCGAACGGCTCGCAGTCGCCGGAGCAGTCTGCGGCGGGCGCAAACGGCCCGCAGTCGCCGTCGCACCAGCCTACAGCGAACTCGAGCAGCCCGCAGTCACCGGAGCAGTCCACGGCGGGATCGGCGAGCCCGCAGTCACCTGAGGAGGCTGCGTAGACCCTGGCTACTGCGCCGGGGGGAGGATATTAAGGACAGCGGCCTCGTAACGTAAAACATGATTCAATTTAAATGTGAACGATAAACGAGTGATTTAAAACAGTACATAAAACTATAATAGTGAATATTCAGTGACTATATGTATAGATTTATATGGCAGTGTGTAAAAGTCGTGTCAAAATGGTGTTTTATCAAGTGCAGGTTATTTTGCTTATATATTTTTAACTAAAGCTAATTTTAACGTAGCTTCTTTTGATTTACATGAATAAACATAGTACCTAACGTGTAGCATAACGATTATGATTATATAATAAAGGGTTAAGTAGTTATTAAGAAAATAATGGTAAAAATGTAGAACATTTCTTATATGGTAAGCTTTAAGTTGTAAATATCTCTTTCATAGAATAAGATCCCTAGTATATAAGGGTTTATGTACATGGTCATGATAATAAAGAATTTCACACAACGCGTTTTGCTTCACCTGGCTCATGAAAAATAGGTAAAATTATGGAAAATAGCCGTATACAGAGGTAAAAGTGAGATAGCAAATCGGCCCGAAAGAGGCGTACGGGCAGGGCTCTCTATACGGCATTGCCATGAGCCAGGTAAGCAAAGCGAAAAAAGTGCTCCTCAAATAGTGTTTTATTATCGCCCCGGCTCTGCCCAAATCGGTGTAACCTTGCTATCTTCGAGTCTAATCTGAGCCGGCGGTTGAAACCCTGTGGAATAATACAGTCCCCTACAATGACACTCTATCATAATAGCACATAGTAGCACGCATCCGTAAGTCGCTTAAAACTACCGATTTAATTTCTATATACAAAATATTGCCTACTATATTTTTTTAATTTAACGGTTAAATATTAAAACTGAAAATGTTGTAAACACAAAATCCCTAAAAAAACTTTTAGGGATTTCTAAGTTTAGTAGCTATTTTATAGTTATCGGTACTTTTTAGTAGTTTTTATTAGAAAGCGACGCGAGTTTAGTAGTTTCGCAAAAACAGAGTTGGCAACACTGGAACGAATCGCTTCAGTCCATCCGGACGACTGATGCGATCTCGAAATTGCACACAGACGAAACGATTTTGCATACGTTCAGGCCGAACTGAAGGAAAACCGGACCGTGTCCGGGGCCCCTTATGCTGCTCGCCGCTCCGTTGACATTTCGGTGTGAATCGGCCTTTAGGGCGCAATTTAACTAGGCAACCTATTTGCAATGTGTCAATGTGAATATTATCACATTGACACATTGCAAAATAAATTCATAACACTAATAAATAACAGATGAGGGTGTATATTTCTTATACCAGATCTTAGGCCATAATATTTTCCTTGCAATTTATTGCTCTATCTGCCTACAAATTGTTTAGGCTTTTCGTCGCTAGATGGCGTTGATTAGCGGTAAAATATTTTTTTAATTAATGTAGTTGTTGATAGGATTCTTTTAGGTATTTTTACTTAAATTTATATAATTTATATATTTTTTACTTAAAATAGTTATGCGTAATCCGTAAACTAATTAAGTTATATAATTTTGATCCTAAGTTATTGTTACTAGTTTTGTGTTTAGGCTATACACATTAACACAGTTATCTATCTGCACGGATTTTGATGAATATTTGGATTCATGGTTTTCAATACATTTAATTAGATAATTAAATGTATTGTAATAATTATGTTTCAAGATTTATCCTCGGAGTGTAAAACAAGGGTTTAAAGTATATATGGAAAATATTAAAAATCTGCCCCTAAATCCATCCATCCAATATTCGAGCTAATAAATAAAAATGATTGGAGTACGTATTTTATAGTCTTTATTTTAATTCGTCCGCCTAAGGGATGAAATGGGGGTCCAGAGTTTGTTTAGTGAAATATTAACACCTGAACGGTTGGCGTTGAATTTTGGTACACGGATAGTTATTATGACGTAGAAATCCGTTAAAAAAGGATTTTTCGAAAAACATATCCCACGGGGGTGCAATGGGGATTCACGCGGACGAAGACACACGCAAAAGCTAGTTTAACACAAACCGGTCGGTACGATCAACTATATGTACTAATTTGTTTAATGTCAATTGAACAAAATTTTCCATTTTATCCGTCATTACTGGGTGAATGGGTAAGCTCCAGCCAAGGTGAACGTGTGCGGTGCAGCGGTGTTGCGTGTGTACGCAGTACCCACGGTGCGTGCTGCGTGCACACGAACACACACGCTGGACTTTCCCAATCGTATTAAAAGCTGAAAAGCTATTGCCTAATTTAAATAGTTCTTGCTATAATCTATATAAGTAATATTATAAAGAGGAAAAGTTTGTTTGTTTCCATTGAATAGGCTCCGAAACTACTGGACCGATTTTGATGGAATTTGGCTCAGATATAGAGTAGACTACGGGAAAGGACATAGGCTTTTTATCGCGGCAAAGTGTTAGGTTCCGGCGGTATTTCTTTATGCGCGCACGAAGTCGCGGGGAACATCCAGTATGTTATGGAACTATAGGTAATTATTATCTATTCTTAAATTTAATATACGTAGACTTTGTCTCATAGACGTATTTGTAAAAATAATAACAAAATTACAAATCTACTTACTTTACAAGTAGTAATTAGGTAAGTAGCTGCCAATCCCTTTGATAAAATGTTTGTTTACAGCTGCCAATTCACGCTACATTCAACCGTAAGGTATACGGTGTAATACCCTGTACACTTTAACCTGCTCACGTCTTACAAGTTACAAGTTCAGAAGACTGCACAGGCTGCACCGTAGACAAGAGATCTCACTGGTACACAGTGTTCAATCTCGCCTAAAAATCGGACATTGTCTTTTTATCGGTTAATTCAAAAGAGTACTTAATTACAAATGCCCGAGTAAAACACCCATGATTCTCGCTTGCATAGTTTTAAAACACTATCTCAAAAAGAAAATTCGTATCCCACATTGAAAAAAAAAAAAAAAAAATGCCAAAAAGATGTTAAACATTATTTAAAGAACATACAACAAGCTACATTTTGATACCTTTTCAAATCGGCTATGACTTATGGTGGCCATAAAATCAAAGAATAGTTTTTATTTTTTTCTGAGTAACTTTCGCTGTATTAGCACAGCTGCAACTTACATTAATAGAATGCTAGTGATCACCACTACCACTGGTAAAAAAATCAAATTCGATACAAGTGGAGAATCGAAAAAAAATGCGGAATTCGCGGGATTCATCTTTAGAAAATTATATACTTATTCGAAACAAAAATTTTTTTTTGACTGGTGAGGACTTGAATAATAAAAACTTGAGAGGTGTCAAGGGACACCCGGGACCCCGAAGTATTATGTAATATATATATATATATATATATATATATATATATATATATATATATATATATATATAAGTCCACAGTTAGAGCACCTCTTGGAGTACCCGAATCACCCCCATGTATGTTCCGCGATTATTCGTAGTTTTCGAGTTATAATTTTTTTTCTGACTTTTTGAAAAATTTCGATCTAAAAAACTTAAAAATTTAAATAAAAAAAAGTAAAACACATTATAATGTTTTTCTTTTTGCTACTGAATTATCTTAAACGGTTATTTTTTTTAAATTTAATTTAATTATTTAAAAAAAATTTATTCAGATGTCGAGTTTTATGAAATTTTCACCTCGCTGTCTTTGATGGCTGATTTAAGCCAAAGTAGCCCTTTTAAGTACTTCTTTTTTTAAATGATTATGAAAGCAGAGTCTAGAGAAGTTTTTACACATACTTAGAAACCATGAATTCGCCTGTTTAGATTTTTAATTTAAAGTTGAGTTTTTAAGTAATTATTCACTAACATTAAAATTTTGACTTTACACTACTGTTTTCTAAATTTTCACTAAAGTTACGAAGCTGATTATTTTAGACATAAAAGTACCGTTTAATATATATTAGCCGGAACAAACATACAGACTGACAGACGGACAGAAAATGTTAACAATTTATATTTTATTGTAAGTACCGATCATACTTTTAAATGCATTAAGTGAAAATAAAAGCTGTTAATTTGAAATTACAAACAGACACTTCAATTTTGTTTATCTGTATAGATATAATATATTATATTATACAAAACAAATAGTTGAACTAAGTATATATAGTGCGCGCGGAACTAGTTGGCCGCGCCTTAGGTAGGGACAGGGGTGAGAGGGCGGGTTGCTTGCTCCTCGCAGTGTTGCCGCCGCGAAATCCGGCTCCGTACTGAGTAATAACATCAAGCGCTCTTCCGTCCCACCACTCGCCTACCTAAGACCCGGCTAGCTAGTCACAATATGTAACAGTCATAACAGTCACAATGTGTAATTGCAAAATTCTACATTATTATCAAGGTAATAAGGTCGTTTTTTGTATCATTCTTAATAGTCGTTATTACATTGTGATTTCGAGTGGCAAAAAGTGTCGTGCCTATAATCCGCAGTACAATTCGCAACGCGCCATAAGGAACTTCGTTCCAATAAAAAATTGATAATATAGATAAAAAGTCACATATAAACCCTTTTAGCGTGTACAATAAAACTGGTTACACAATTTTGGTTATTGTTTTCTTCTGACCAAGTTCCGCTGAAGTAGCAGCTTCAACTAACATTAATATACGCTAATAATCGCCACTACTACGTTTAGGTCGTAAAAAATAAACCTTTGTTTTAAATTACTACTTTCGACGTTTTGGCCCGCCCTTTCGGACCCTAGGCACAAGTTCTATGCTCAACTTCAGCTACTTTAACCTAAAACTAAATGACTCGAAATGTCAGGATAAACTAAAATGAAAAAATAAATCGCGATAAAAATCGTCAAATTATTTTAATTTCCAATGAATAATATTAACGTAAAAATAATCAATATGGAAAACTACCTATACTGATTAAGTATTTTAATATTAACGCACGACTTGCGCGTTTAATTACCTAAACCAGGGTTTCTCAAACTTTTGGCTCCATTTTTAAAATCCCCAAATAGTAAAAATATAAAGTAAATCAAATAAACGTATGGAAAATAATAAAGTTGACTGTTGAAGAAAAAACAGGTTTTTATTTCAATAAAAGGTAACAAATACAGTGTCAAAAACAAAAATATTTTGTAATATTAATGTAATATTATTTTAATGTGTAGTGTTTCTTGTCGCAAATTGAGTCAATTTTAGGAGTTATTTTGGACTATTTAACCTTAATTCTGACTCGGCATGAAGTCGATTTCTGTATTTCGTTTTTATCATGACCAGCTGCCTTATTATGTACTTCAGCTGACAAAGTTAAAATGTAAAAAAAAACCTTTTTAAATTGTGTTATAAATAGTTCAAACGTCAAAACGAAGCCCATTCCCACTTGTCAGTTGAAGTTCATAATAGAGCAGCGGGTGTGTAAACCCATTCTCCAGTCATCAAGCCGCCATTACGTAAATCTTGCCGCGAACCCCCTACCGACGAATGGCGAACGTTCGCGTACACCACTTGGAGAAACCCTGACCTAAACGATAAGAAATTTTATTTACACTTCTGTACTTAGGTTGTTAGTTTTGATCATGTTTAATCCTCTCCAGCAAACTTATTTTATATTATGTAAGTAAAATTTTGATAAGGTCCATAATAAGCACAAAATAATATAAATAACCATGTCAGGATTCAGGTCATTTCTAAGGGTTCCGTAACTACTAAGTAGGTAATCAACGCGCAATAGGTTTCTAAATTACCTACTTCAAAATGTAGAGTCCGATTTCTCTCAAAATAATTTTCCTAAAAGGAATTTATATAATATCACTTATCAGCATGGAATGTTACTTAAGTTTTTACCACTTACAGTTTAGAAATGCTCGGGGCGGTGGACCAACTTGTAAACTAGTTTGGAGGACGATTGCTTGAAAATGGTTCAATTTATAAAAAAAACTTGTGTATTAAACCTATCAGCCTACCTACCTACGTTAAATATGATCTATTTGACAATACTTCATACGAATATACGGTAGAATGAGAAAAACAAATTTTCCCCAGTTTTGTATTATTATTTCATGATGCCAAAAAAAAAGTTTATACGTAATCTATAATTATACAAAATTTAGTATAAGTAATGTTATTTTTAACCGACTTCCCAAAAAAGGAGGCGGTTATACGTTCGGCTGTATGTATTTTTTTTTATTAATATATTTTTTTTGTATGTTCAACGATAACCCCGCCGTCTGTTGACCGATTTTCAAATACAAATATATAAATATATGCTAAATACAAATATCACTCATATTATAGCTAAATGATCTTTTGAGCTATGTGATGGACAGTGAAGGAGCAAATTATGGGAAGAACGAAGGTTCTTATTGTGATTACTACCCAAATATTCAAAATGAAGAGTTAGGTAGGAGCGAAGGGAGAGTGGAGAAGGGAATAGATCGACGTTTTCGTATTGGCAACCAGTGAAGTTCAGCACGAAAGGTGTAGATGTGCTCCAAATACAAATCTTGTGCTGTTATTAGGGAGGTCTGCATTAAGGTTGAAGTAACAAACGTCACAGAAATCAAGAATTGGGTATACCTATTAGGGCCTGAACTAACGTTATTTTTATTTTAGATAGTAAGAAATTATTTAACCGGTAAAGAGATCGCAAGCAACCAGTGACACTGCTACTAACGTGAGTGATTTGGGTACGCCAGTCAAGATGAGCATCAATGTATAAACGTATCAATGTACAAATGTATCCTTAACACAAGAGCTAAATGGAATAACACTGCCGTCAAAGAATATAGGCGGGAGACTCTCAGTGTCAACTTTACTCTATAATCTCGGACTTCCTATTAAAGTCGCCTGACACTTAGAGGCATTCACCGACAGTCCAAAATTAGTAAACCAAGCGTTACTAGAGTTTAGATCCCGATTTATAACATCAATGGCAGTGGACAGATTTTCAATTGTGGCTTGACTGTACAGTTGCAGGTCATCAGCGTACAGATGATACGAACTACGAATAATATGGATAACTAAATTTATAAATAAAGAAAATAAAAGAGGAGAGAGTATACCGCCTTGAGGAACACCAGCTTCTAAAACCCGCCAACCAGAATAAGACTGATCAACGCGCACACGCTGCCGGCGCCCTCGAGAAGAGAACCGGTTCAGTGCTTCAAGTGAGATCATCTGGGAAAGGATAGACAGAAGGATATCGTGGTTAACGTTATTAAAAGCACTTGAGAAGTCAATCAGCATTAAGACTGTTTCCTTCGAATGCTCCATGCCTGTCCTTATGTCACTCGTAATTTTCAACAGAGCCGAGATGGTACTATGTCCAGGTGATCTGAATCCAGATTGGAGTGGAGAGAGTATATTGTTATTGAATACAAACCGAGACAACTGCTTGTGAACACATGCCTCGATCACTTTGGAAAGGAAGGGGAGGATAGAAATTGGACGAAAGTGAGAGGGTTGTACAGGATTATGAACCTTATGTAAGGGACGGACGTAAGCCTTAACGCTGTTTGTCCACCGCCACCGTAAAAGGGACCTCAACGAGAACGAGATGACGCCGCCGATTTCGCGACACATACATTTACTATGGCCGAAATATCGCTTAGTTCGGCACTACCACTAGAAATCGACCCGAGATTGTGACGGGCCGAAGTGGCGGCAATACATACCAGGTATAAACCTGTCCACCGCCATCGTCACCGTCTTTCTGGAGCCGAGCATGGATAAGAAAATTAAAGACGTAATCAGTACAATGTACATATTAATGTAACATACAGTAAGAATAAACTGAACCACCGAGATCGTCGCGGTGGACAAACGATCGCCGTCACGTCAACTTAATCTCGGCCTGAAATAATCTCGTTCTCGGTGACGTCCCGTTGACGGTGGCGGTGGACAAACAGCGTAACGCCACAGATCGACATAAGCAGAGGATTCAAGAGAAAAAATAATTATGTGGTCTATGGCCGGCAGGAGATGATCGAGGATAGGGATAATCATTTGACGCCTGATGTCATCACAACCAACGGATTTAGAAGTTAGAGTCCTAATAATTGTACTGATCTCACCCGTAGGTAGTGTCAGGCAAGAACTGGAACAAATCTATATCAGTGCATTGTAACCCATTTAAGTAATTGTTTGTGATTTTATTTGAATGACTAAGGTTGAAGAAGACGAGAAATGGATGTTAATATCATCCAAACTGATGGTAGAAGGAAACTACGTATGGCGCGATTTACCAATACCCATGGACGATGAAGAATTGGTTATGTTATGGAGAATGTGTCGGCGTTTAGCATTTCGAATCATCTGGTTACACCGATTCCTGGCTGATTTAAAATTGACCCAATCTGTCTGCCGTCATCCAAGGTGCTGGAAGTTTTTTTTTTTTTGGTAGGTGCATGGACATCGTAAAGGACATGGATTGAATTGTTAAAAACCTGAAGTTTGACGTCAACCGAGGCAACGGCAAAAAGTGAATCCCAATCGATTTCTGCTGCATCCAGCTTTAGTTTTTCGATGTCCATATCAAATAACGTTCAATTTAAGGTGGCATCTTAAATGGCTTTAAGGTGGCTAATGAGAAAGATGAGGCCATGAAACGAGAAGCCGGGGGCAGGATACTGACCGTGAGAATAAACTAGTGAAGGATCGGATGTTAAAATTAGGTCTAACCATGTATCTTTATCATTCACATTATGGTGTGTGGCTAGGAGAGGCATATAGTGCAAGCTTGTTGCCTCCAAAATGTCCCTTAGTTTAAGCGACCGATTGGAAGAGCGGTTTAAAGTCAAGCGGTTTAAAGTAATTTGTGTTTAAGTCCCCCATTATAATATGATGACTATATTCAGCACCCAAATACCGTCGATTTGAGCAAATTAAAATAAAATTAAAATTAAAATTAATCTACGGAAGGAGGATAATAAACGACACCAAGAACTAGCTTCGTACCCCTAATGCGGTCTGCATAAGAAAGAAAGAAAGAATCAAGAAAGAGAAATTTAGCGGCTGCAGAATAATGTGGTGGTGAACAGGCAATTGATTTGTGGGGGGGGGTCGCTTCGCAAGTAAATAGCGACACCGCAAACTGTAAGCTACAGAAAGTCATTAGGTTTTAACCATGTCTCAGAGAAAAGTGTCTATGATGTCGTTAAAGTGTTTAGGCACACTTTGTGCATTTATATGACACACGTTTAGGCGGACAGAGCGAATCTATAAGGGCTCCTCGTAATACAGGACCCTACCCTAAACAGCATTGTTTCATTACAGGTTTATATTTTCTGCTTATTTTAAAGAAAACAAAAACTACAGAAAGTAACAGTTCCATAGAAATAAGCAATTCAACAGAAGAAGCAGAAGCACAAGAGTAAGTTCTCACATGCGTACATAAAAACTTATAAAAATTTCCCTTTTACGTCGCTTATAGAGAGTCGGTGTAGAGTGAATGCGTATCTCAGCGGAATAATAATTTATCATAAAAAAATATAGAAAAAAAAGATATCTAGACTACGAAAATTTTATAGGTAGCTTATGTTACCCAGGCCGTTATGACGAATCTATTGACACCTCATTCATTGAAATCGAATCAATAATCGGGATCAATAGTTTAGGCGCTGCGATGAAGCAAAGAAAAATCCTACTAATATTATGAAAATGTGAAAGTTTATGGGGATGGATGGATGTGTGTTACTCTTTCACGCAAAAACTACTAAACGGATTTTGATGAAATCTGATATGGTAGTAGTTTGAGCTCTGGATTAACACATAGGCCTCCTTTTAATCCCAAAAAGGTAGTGTTTTCGTGGGATACTGTATTTACGCGTTTACGCGGGCGGTGCCGCGGGCGAAAGCTATACAATATAAATACAGACTGCCAAAATCTAGTCTCTATCTATCCCTTCCTTTAGCCGTAGTTGGGTAACAAGTATATACATATTTCTATTGTACGAAATATTACGATTTATGATATCTCATTTATTATTACTTAAAAATGTTTACAGGTGCGGCTTGTGTCCGACGTATTTTCAGAAAATATGCGCCTTAGATTTTTCAACAAACTCCACATTTATATTTGACAACGAATGTATAATGAGACTTCACAACTGTAAGCGTAAAACAGGTAAAATTATAAATAACATTGACGATTTTTGTCTTGTTTGAAATAAAAAGCGTTTTAGAGCAAGCACAGATTACTAAATAAATAAAAAATAAATATAGTTACTACGTAAGTTCGAGTTTCAAACATATTGTGTACGATTGTTGGTTTTTATTACTATCGCATTTGGATTTTTGTGTTTAGTGATTTGGTTGTTGATGAAGTGGACAATTATTAGGTTAGGTTATATGGAATCAAATAACTTTTATCCCCCGATTTTTGATGTAAATAGGAAATAAGTATTGTATAATCATAACGTACAATTACTAATAATAAATACTTTTTGTGAACGCGTGTTTTAAGAATAAGGCAGTAAATGTATGGCGACTTACCAATCTTCTATAATTAATTATTAATATTTTACTACTACTGAATCATTAGTAACTCATTCCATAAAATCGGATTTATTTGAAAATGCATTACGCAGCGCCATCTATCAGTGCGTTACCAAAATTATTTTTGGTGTTTTTGCAAGCAAGGCCAAAAATATAATATTATAATGTTACATTTTGGTTTATAATTTTATATGTTTCTTATAACTTAAAACAAATTTTACTTCAATTTCAGAGTTTGTAAGAGTAAATTATGAAAGGTGCTTGTTTTTTGGTAATTTTGCATATGTCCATGGACTGAACAATGACGATTATGATTATGGAGACCATGTCACAGGAAAATATGTCAAGAAAAACCCCGACTTTGTAAAATAATATTAATTTAAAACTTTGTAACATCGTCCTCTTATTTGTTTCTGAATTATTATTGATTATGAATAAAGCATTATATGTATTATTTTTAAATTTTCTTTTTTACTATACCTACAATTATCTTGTTAAATAACCAAATGTGGAATTAGTATACTGAAGTTAGGGTTTGATTTTGAAGTATAATATAAAAATGCACCATACATTGTTGTTGTTATGAATCTTTATTTTCCTATAATAAATTTCCATAATAACAAATACTGCACTATACTGCCAAGATCATAATCTGAACAGAGTATCAGAAAACTTCTATTAGCATTTAAAATGTTAAGAAAGTTCTTAAATCTTACACTGTTCTCTACATCGCCATTTTTATAACTTAAATAAATTACTGTACTTTAATACATAGGAAACATTTGTTATGGAACAGACATATGACCCAGTCTTTTGTAGTCAATTTTGTCGAGTTGTACTAGTGGTCGGAGCTGGTCAGCAAATGTCCTCATATCTTCACCTATAGCATCCTGACCTTGGGGTGCTAGCACCTGCAATGTTAAAATGACAAACATGCTTATAATAATTTAAGGGATACATGACTATACAAAGTTTGCATTGTAATTTTAAATGGGCTAATAACACTTATCATTGCAGTTGCTGTTCTTTTCAACAATTGATTACACATAATTCATTGTAAATACAAGTAAAAAATATAATATCAATTCACAGTAAATCATTATATATCATTTTTTTAAAAACAAACACAGCCTGCAAAAGACATACAAATAATAAACATAAAAAAGAATGAACACTAAAAAAACAAAATTCATTGAACTATGAGCATAAAATACTGAACTTGATACTGGTGTTGATAAATAGGTATGTTGCCTCGTGTGGAATATCACAGTTCTACAAATTAAATTTTAAAATTGTTAATTAAAGATACATAAATCTAAAAGAAAGAGGTATTAAGATTGACGTGATTAAAAATTATAAGCAAATAAAAAATTTACCTGTCTCATTCTCGCAAAATGATTTGTTATGTCACAAGTTGCAACCACCATACATTTTATAATGACAAATGTATGGCGGGTGCAACTGGTTATGTCACAGGTCGATATATCGCTCTCTTTCATATTGTAAATTTAAATTGTTTGTATCTTCGTTATTTTTTAAGATATACGCAAATGTGTTCTAGATTATTTATTAACATGTTGTCTAACATCAAATAGACGAAAAAAAATTGTTTACACAACATAACAATGTATAGTGAAAAAAAATTTTTTTACTTAATTGTAATTACAAATTATTAAAATATTAAACAGGATAACGATAATTTAGGACAATTAAGGACATCAAATGTCAATAAGTCTTAAGATGGTCTCTTAAATGACGGAAAAAAGACAATGGAGAGTTTGGGTTGGGGATTTTAATTCTATTTTTTTCAGCGTCCAATCTGATGAAGCTTTTAACACTGAATGATTGTGCTCTTTGGAAATATATGATTAAATCAACAGCCTAAACCATTCTTAGTAAAAATTATAATGTATGATTTCATGATAAACGCAAGCAGAGTAAGCGACCAAAAAATTAAATCTGGCCAAAGAAAAAAATTTTTCTTGCCAAGAGAAAAACCTTAGTGCTCAAATTATTTTACATAAGAATAATTGGTGTAATAACATAAGAAAAAAAAGTTACTTACTGATAGCTCAACAAGGTAGCTCTGTGATATTGGCTCAGGGGGCATGGAGCTCTGTGATATCTTAAACACTTTAGCCACTGTAATCTTCATTCTCCCTTTTCTGAACATGTAACCTGTAACCATTTTTATTAATTAATTTATCAGAAAAATACTTGCTATACAATATTTTTTACAAATTGTCAGATACTTTTTGTAGTTTGTTTATAAAATATAAAAGAACACATACCTTTTACACTGTATTCAAATTCAATTCTACACCCCAATTCAGTCAAAAAGTCAATCAGCATTCCACTACATGCTATATCTAGACTTGAGCGTACAACTGTTGGCCTATTCTTGTCACCCAGGTCAGGCTGTCCAATGTACCTCAATTGGTAGGGCATATCTCTTGCATCGAGAGCTTTTCGAACTCTTAACATTAATGGTGCAGCCTGTACATTTTTTTTAAAGTTAGCAATAACATATTAAAATAGTTAAGTATATGTTTTAATATTCAGCATAAACGTAAGTTATTGGTTATATACCTGTTGATTAGGATCTCTCAAGCTAAAACAAACTTCTTGATCGTCGAAAGTTTCGGGACCTGCATCAACATTGTCACATAGACCACGGAGTCTATGGAGGAGTACTTCAACCGCTGAATCCAAGACTGAACCCTGGAATTAGTTTAATTATGCCATTTGCAATTTGGTTTGGTTAGGTACCTAATAAAATAAAAAAGTTTTTAAAGTACCTGTAGTAAGTATTCTTGGTTCGGTATAATGTTCGCTTTCAAAGCTTGAGATAAACTGTCCGTTGCTGTGATAGGAGTAGCATTAAGAGACATTTTAATAAATGTTTTTCGCGCAACAGGATGAAAATAAATTAATTGAAATACATTAAATACTTAAAAACATAAAACAACAGTGAGAGCCAACCATAGATGTTATGATAAGATGATGATGATGATGATATGTACTGAGAAGTCAACTGTCACAAATGAAGATGTCAAAGTCAGTCTTGACGTTTCTTTGTTATTTCTAATTGCTAGTGTCAAGTTAAAAAAAACTATAAAAATCTAGCTGTGCAGTCAATGACCAAGGCAGTCGACTCAATAAAGTGGTAGACGCTTTACTGAAGCATCCTAGGAAGTTTTGAACAGAATACAAAATAGCACGGTTTTTGCAGTTGTACAACTTGCACACACGTCCTATTATTAATCTATAATAAAATACAAAATCAACAACGTCAAACTTTCACGTTTCCCCAAAAACTCACGATGACTTGTGATTGTATTACATTTGTTTGTCAGGCAAACACACCTGACTTTGTAATTTGGTCGATTAAATCTTCACAATCTAAACGTTTAAGTAGATGTACACGTACATATTATTCTATGCATAGAATGCCAATCTTTTGAGACTATTTGCAGTCATTGTAAAACGTAAGTAGTTTTTAACTCGTTTCAAACAAGAAATAAAAAATGATTAATTAATAGAAAATTAATTAATTAATATATTGTGCAATTTTGATAATTGTAAAAAAATAATTCTAAAAGCAGTGGACGTCTTATGGCTGCAAAAAAAAAAATCTAAAAAAATTTTTTTTACTTTCCAAATTTTGCCGCTTCACAAAATTTGCCGCCCTGGGCATTAGCCCTGACTGCTTTAGTGCCTTAGTGTAAATCCACCACTGCGTGTGCCTAAAGCGTAGACAGAGAAACTAAGCCCAAAGGCAACCCGATCATCCAACCTGCAAATCCAGCAACCTGTCTATAGTGTCAAATTTGAAAATGAAGGTGTAACCAGAGTGTAACGGACAAAGAAAATGATTGACACTACGGCCATAAGTACCGTAAAATGGGGGGAATAGGGTCTAGGGGGTGAAGTTGGACTTGATACGCAAGGTAGGTGGGTACCTACAAACCTACTTGTACCTACGCAAGTTAATAAAAGTCGTAACTCGTGACTGACCCTAGTAATAGAGATGTTGCCTAGTGTGGATTATCACAAATTTATAAATTAAATTTTTGTTAATTAAAGATACATAAATCTAAAAGAATTAAGTATTTAGATTGACGCGATTATTTAGAAGCAATTTAGGAAACATGCCGTGATTATTATAGAAGAGGAAGAAGAGTTTTGCCGGGGAGTTTAATGGTAACGTTGTCGAATTTGTAATATTTCATAAATTTATGTTAGGTTCTTAATGTGTAAATAATGAAAATGTAAATGTGTGGTAGAATATTAACCATTAAATATTCGTTAACGTGTACAAGTGTGGGCAAGTGGTACAACTTCTAAAAACGTGCTATTTTGTGGTTTCCCGCCAAAACTCCCTAGGAACTTCCAGTAAAGCTTCTACCACTTTACTGAATCGACTGACATGACTCATGAAATGTACTGACTATATATTTGGACTTTGACTAGACTTGACGATATAGGAATACGGTATTGAAAATTGAAACGAAAGTTCTATTTCCCGCTTTTTTAACTTGACATTGGCAAAAGTTTATAAGCCGATGCCATATATAAAAAAAAACGAAGAAGAAGTAGAATTTATAATTTTTCTGTCAAAACCACGTCTTGACAGAAAAATTATAAATTTCTTTCTTTTCTCTTTCACTTTCTTTCTACTCGGTTTATCTTGTTTACAAAAATAATTTGTTTATTTTTTCATTAGAATTTAAACTGAAGTCCAAAAATCAGTATTTTATTTTGATTAACACTTTTAAATCTAATCTTTTTCTTTTATAATTATAAAACCTAGCGCTTAATAAAACTATGACTGGCCATGTTTCTATAAGGTTAGCTTCAGAGCGAGTAAACCATTCTGTAGCCGCAAATAATGAACTACCGAGATTCTATACTCCAGGAGAAGTTATTTGTGGAATGCAAGACTTTATGAGGTTTGTATTTTCAATATTTTGCCATTGGTATTTCCTAAACTAGCTTTGAAAGTTTTATGTTTACACTTAAAATGTTTCAGAGGTCACGGTACTTACACAGAAGATGATTGTCTCAAGTCCTCCGTTGCTGGAGTGATGCAGAAAGTGAATAAACTCATATGTGTAAAACCCCTCAAAAGTCGATATGTTGGTGAAATTGGCGATGTCATAGTTGGCAGGGTTTTAGAAGTGCAGCAAAAGAGATGGAAAGTGGAGACAAACTCTCGCCTGGATTCTGTTCTGCAATTGTCATCTGTAAATCTCCCTGGTGGTGAATTGGTTAGTATTATTTATAGCTTAAAACTAAGCTGGAGCATTATATATACATTTGAGCTCGAAATATACTTTTGAGAAACATTTTGATTTATACTTTGAATTACACTGATAAGAGCCGGTGGAACTGAATGTATTATTTCACTCCTTTTAGCGCAGGAGATCGGCAGAGGATGAGCAGATGATGAGAAAGCATCTTCAAGAAGGGGATCTCATCAGTGCTGAGGTACAAAGTGTTTTTTCAGATGGGTCCCTATCTCTTCACACAAGAAGCTTAAAATATGGCAAGGTAATAAAATTGTTACTTTAATTTTTAAACAAAGAAAATTATACTGTGTTATGTAGAAATATTTATTTTCAGCTGTCACAAGGAATATTAGTAAAAGTGTTCCCATCTCTAATCCGAAGAAGGAAAAACCACTTCCACAATTTACCATGTGGCATTTCCATCATCATCGGCAACAATGGCTACATATGGCTCAGTCCCCAAAAGCAGGATGTTTCATTTGAAGATAACAAGGAGGAGGTTGAAAATTATGATCTTCAAGTAAGTATAGTTGCGCATGAAAAGTATAGTTTCATTTTATCAATAATACAGTCATAAATATTAAAATAAAACAATCGACTTTTGAGTAATTTATGCAAAACCTATTTTCAGGTTGTAAGTCGCTCTGATCGTGAAGTCGTAGCAAGATTAAAAAACTGTATAGCTGCATTGGTTGCATCAAAAATGATGTTAGATGACACTAGTATCATGTTCGCATATGAAGAAAGTTTAAAATACGAATTTGTTAAAGAACTTCTAGATCCAGAAGCTATGTTAGATGTTGCATTTTTAACTCAACATAGGCTACATATTGCTATGGAAGAGTAAGTCTAAAAAAAGTAGAATACAAGTGTTTATGAAACAAAACAGTGTTACTTTATTGAAAAGCTAGTATAATGTTAGTCGCAAGTATTACTTTAACTTTTCATATTACTATTTATATGTTCTTTAAAATTACTTGCTAGTTGTACTGTTTTAAAGTTGCTATTTTAGTAAACTTGTCACAGGGAAAATAACATAATATTATTTAATAAAGCAAGTTTAAAACATAAATCATGCTGCAACAATAGAATATTATCAAAGAATATAATACATATTACTTAATTTTATGGTAAAATAATATTGACTGGTGGGAACTTACATTTCATATTACAATTAAATAAGAAAGGAAAAAAAAATAAGGACAATTTTCATCAGAGTTGTTGCCTGTAGATACAGACAAAAAATGACTTAATGAGATCATTAAGTCATTTTTTGAGGCATAAAATAAAACAAGTAGCACATTTTATTGGGTTTATTACTTAATTAAAAAATATATATAATTACAATTATTTTAATATAGGAAAGAAACTTTTCTAAATTTTTTAAGTAAATGGAGTTAATTTAAATTTTACAATATAAGTAAAGATACAGTACGAATGTTTGACCCGTATTGACAGAATTTAGGAATATCACAATATTAAAAATATACATAGTAATTTAGTAATACTTGAAAAAGAATATTTTTATCAAAATGTTGATTTAATGTACACACAGGTTATACAGTTTTGAATATATTTATTCTTTATTTATTATATTCAATATGAACTTACAATTTTTAATTAATTATAACTAGAAGAAAGATAGTCTTTTTTAGCAAAAGCTAAAGAAATTTAATTACATAACAGTAAATATTTACCTTAATTTTTATTAATACAGCAGTAGGAAAATATGATATTTACAACTCAACTGGATGAGGTTTTCTTTGGTAAAGACAAATTCTCTAAGAATTTATTCCAGTAACAACCAACAAATCATTGAAGGCTTTATTATTCAAAAACACTTTTTATATTCTGGACAAACAAAAATATGTAGACATGAAAATGCATTTATGTAATTATATGTCGAGCAGTTAGTAGGTATTAAATTTTTTTAATATTATGTTATGTATTATTATGATGTCTATAATTAGGTATTTTCCTACATGTAAAAATGTAGTGTTTTAAAATAAATGAAGAAATAATTAGGTATTACAACTTGATAAAAGTAAAACTTATCAGGATTTTATGTGTAGTTTTGGAATTACATGCATTCAAAGTCACAAAAAAATTTAAATATTTTTTTACAACTTAGGTGTAAAAACCTACATAATTAGTTAACTTACATCAAATACAAAAATTTTTACTATGGTATGTATGAACATAAACGTACATACTTCGGAGGAAATTTTGTGCCATACATTTCGTAGCAATGTTAGTAGCGTATGATGTCACCTACTTGTACGACTTTTATATGGAGCGATTTCACGAAGAGTCACAAAAGTGCTTCAAATAATCCCCAATATCATTGAAAATATTGATTTTTAGTATACTATTTCTTTTGTAAACTGTCTTATTTTCCAGAGCACTATTCATTTATGTAATAAAAAATATACAGGAAAAAACCGTATTATTAGATTATTGAAAATACTTGTATTAAAACTCTAATGGAAAATGTAGTTACATGACATAGGTAGGTAAAAATCTTACTCTAAAATACTGTATTTTGTGTTAAAACATTTTTATCAAAAAATTTAGTAAACATTTATAAAAATTTAATTGAGCTCTTGTAGCTAGTTAAGCAAAATCATTTTATTTGGCAAATTGACTGTTTAGTCTCGCTTGGCACAGTGTAATATTTATTTATCATGCGCTATGTGTTTCGAATTTCTCTTGCCCAGTATTTTCATTAGATTTTTTGACATAAAATATGGTTTCTCAGGTGATCCATCGTTTCTCTCGCAATCCTCGACTGAAAATTAGAAAAATATATAGTTACGTTACTGTAGAGCGAAATTTAATAAACATGTAGCAAAAAGATTGTGAATTGTCTAGTTTCAATTGAATGGGTATTACATGATTACCTGTGTTTCTCTGATGCATAGATATAAAATATCTGTTTACTAACACACTGAGTAGGTACTTACGAAAGCATAGGAACAAGGTATCCACGGCCATGGAATAGACGTTAAAGAATATCGTGCATATGAGATACGTGGCAACTCCAAGTATGACGGCAGGCACATAGTTGTAGTGCAGGCGTTGGCCCTCGGTTATCTCGTACACGTAGTTCCATTGTAGAAGGTAGTATACGGCGACTCCAACGCCAATAGATATTAACAACTTTGACAGGAAAAATATGAAATCTGCAACCTAAAATAATAATTAATAGGGATATTTTGTTTTAGATCGCCATTAGCATTTTAATGAGTAGGTACGAAATTAGCACCATTATTTTGGGTTAAAATTGGGTAACTTAGAAGGACAAAACTGCAACTACAATAAAAATCTAAACAAGATTTTTTTTTAACTTTTAATATAACATAATAAAGACCTTTAAAATAATTGTAGTTAATCTTTTTATGTATTCTTTGGAACTACAATGTTTTTTTAGACTAAAAGAAAAATAAAATTTATATACATTCTTACTATAGATCTTTGCGCAATTTACAATGAAAAGTAACCTAGCAGACAGGAGTATGAACATTTTTTCCTTGAACATTTTAGTCGTGATTTTTTTTTCTTTAAACTCACCTTATCTAATACAACGACCCTCACAATGTTTCTCATGAGCAATGAGAACGCGTCACTGGCACTCCTACAGAAGTTTTTCCCGTGTATAGCGCACATAATATACGCGTTCTTGTTGATGAACTTGAGGAAACTCTCCAAGCACCAGAAGCAACATTTGCAGCAGCACATTATAGCTCTGATTAGTGGGTTATCGAATTTCTTCACTTTCCGATCGATGTATTCCAGAATGACTCGGATAACCCGCACTATTGCTATGATTAGTGCTCCGAAGGCGACTGTTCCGAGATGATACCTGAAAAATATTGGTCTCGTTAATATACTTAGCATTAATTAGAGAATCTTATTAGGGAACATACCCATACTACGTGACTTGTTTAGGGGAGAGGGGTCTTCAAAATACTACACTTGGTCACCGGGCAGATGTTGACTACGTGACAAAAACCTAAACCCGGAGGGGGTAAGAAAATCTTTCACGACTGCCATTAGCTACGTAAAAGGGGGCGGTCTACGGATTGTCACCGTGGCGGGGAGGGGGTTAAAAATGGGTAAAACCCTTATCATACTTTGCACGTGCTTTTAAGAACTTTTACTTTGCTTTTGCTAGCTATTGTATTTGAGATTTTTGAATTGCCTGCCGCCACTTTGAAAAAACCCTTTTTATATAAACTTTTGTGTTTCTGCCTGCTGTATAAGGCTGTAAGCAGCATCATCTATAATAATAATAGTTTGCTTTCGTACTCTTTAGTCTTTACCTACTCTATGGACTATACTTTCACCTGCTTAACTAGACTTGTTAGGCCAAAAACAAAAACTCGTATAAGTATTATTGATTGCATACCTAACAGTCCTATAGATTCCCGAGGTGAGTGTGAAGAAGGGAAGGTCTTTCTTGCGGAAGGTCCAATACCATGTGGAGAAGGTACTGGCCAGCATCATGTCCGCCACGCCACTTATGAAGAACATCAGCCAGAAGAAACCCAGTAAGTTTACAACTGTAGAAAAAACATTTTTAAAACTTTAACCGCGAAGTAACCACTCTTTGAATAATGTAGTGTCTGGAAGGCGGTTTTAAATGTCTTATGTTTTCCCAGCACACACGACATTCTCACAACAGCCTAGCCCAAAGGAGGGACTCGTACGCCTGGATTCAGCGTTTTACTAATTATGTGCTGGTTTCTTCGCGATGTTTTGTTTCACCGATCGAGCGTACATATATTGTACTTAAATAAATAATTATAATAATAAAGGGGGCTTATTTTATTTTATTGATACTTACACAGCATCAAATTTACGGAATTTGAGTTTTCGATGCCGGTGAAATGACATGTAGCTAAACTGCAAGGTTTCAGAGGACTGCTTATGTCGTGACACTTCTCGATAAATGTGGCCGGAATACATGACTGTCCTTCCTAAAATACAAAATGTACTATCATAATTCATAAGCAGGTAGAGTGTTATAATTTATTTGTATTATAATCACAGCCGTCAACTGCAGTCAACTGCTTATAAATTAGATTTCCTGATAGTAGGTACATTATAATTATAATATCATTGTATATAGGTCGCTACTCCTCACTACACCTCAAAAGTAGAGCTTCAAGCTCGATATTTTGTGTCACAGTGTGTGTCATAGAGCGGGACTAAAAAAACTTATTAATAACGTAGTCCCATAAATAGAGTAGTTGCCTACATGTAAACTATTTAGTTTAATTTATATTCTGAAATATTGAGGTACCTATTATTACTTGGTAGATGTAAAAAAGGCAAAATTTTATGTGTAGTTTTGTATTTAGGTGCATTTTAAAGTCACAAAAAGGTTTTAATATTTTTTACTTAATTAGTGTTAAAACCTACTTAATAAGGTAGTTATGTTACCTACATAAATACAAAAATATTAAATGGGTATTTTCATACTTGTGAAAATTAAGTTTTATTAAATAAATAATTAGGTAAGTATAACAACTTGATAAAAGTAAAAATAATTAGGATTTAATGTGTTGTTTCGTAATTATATGCATTTAGAAGTCACAAAAAAGTGTAAAAAAAAAACCAACATTAGCCAGAACCAAAATTAGTTTACTTACATAAAATACAAAAAGATTTACTATGGCAAGTGGAAACTATTACTTTATATAATAAAATATACAGGAAAATACCGTCTTGTAGTAAATTTTATAAACTCAAACGTAATAGTTTCGGAGTTATAGCAAATATGTTCTTGCGACGTATTTCTACAACTGCATGGCCACGTGACCTCAGACTTTTGTATGGAGCGAGAGACTCGCCGAAGTTCTGTATTACAAATTATTGCTTTGTATCAATTTGTACCTTTGAAAATATTGATTTTCAAAATACTGTTTCTTCTAAGAATTTACTCATTTTTAAGAGTACTATGCATTTATGCAATAAAAATCACGTATCTAAGTTTAATGTACCTATATATTGATAAGTACTGTGGCTTATTGAGTTATTCTATCTATCGATAGTATTCACTTACAACCTTAAACATTTAACTGCGTTTAGTGTAACTAAATGCTTATTAACAGTTAACGTAATATGCAATTTTTTTTCAACTTTTATGTACAAGAAGTCGTATTTCACGCATTATTCTTTAGTAGAGAAAACATATGCATTTATAACGACGAAACTCAATGTTTATTCCGAATGTGACGTAATTAGGCTAATTTTAACGTCACTCTCATGTTTAATACTTAGGTCATATATATTTTTTTTAGATTAAAGATTTATTTATGAATAATCTAGAATCAAGACAAAGGCTTTAAATTCAGTTTGAGCGTAACAAAAATCGCTCTTAATTGCACGCAAGCTGTAAGTCCACAATGAAAATCTAAATGTTGATGCTTCCTTGCATGTGATGCTCTGCAAACTAGATCATACTTACATAAGAATTACAAAGTCAAGGCTAGTATTGCTCCAATTAGTGACCTAATGTAAACTGGCAAGCTTCTTTCTGCCAATGAAATGTTATTTTCAACATACCTCAGTGTAAACGCCGCCACAGCTGCAGCTAGTGTCGTTTCTGATGTTCACAATTCGAAAAGTGGACTCTCCAATAGACAACAAGTACATAAGTACTAGGACACCATAGGCGATGACAGCACACTGTAGCACCCATGGAATTATTGGAAAAATAACTGTAGACTTTATAGCGGTCACTGCTCTAAAAACGCCAATAAATCATTAATTAGATGTACTTATTTAAGTACAGAGCTAAAAGCGACTTCTTCTTCTAATGATTATTGTTGTGATAAACAAACTAATTAACTTAAGGCTAAAGGGGTTAAGTCAAAGTGTGGATAAAAACGTGTAGTTAAATAGTAAGTGGTGGTAAATAAACGAAAAAATTGAGCAGTTTTTCATGTAGCAAGCAAAACATTCTCAATAAAATCATGGTTGTTTTTCATACTCACTTACTCCCTTCCCTTATCAAAGCAATTGCAATGGTAATGCGGCTTCTGAGAAAAACTATGACCAACAACAAAATGACAAAAAATACCGCAAGAGCGATAAGAATGACCATCCACGTCTCGTGCTTCGAAAATATGGACTGGAAGTAGCCCTTCAAATTGGTCGTTTGATACAGGCCCACTGGATGCGCTTTGAAGTACTCATATTGTTTATACGACAGATATATACCTAAAATCAAATTAGAAACATTATTTTAACACCCTCAAATAGATCGGGCGCTTATTAGCCTTGCATTCGAATTTTCATTAGACATAATTGAGGTGAACCTAACAGATAGAGTTAAGAGGTGTGGTCTTGTTATAAATACATACTTCATACACACTCGATACTCTCTATTCATCGACAGTCGGGTAAAAGAAGTAACGATAGAATTTCGCCCATTCCAAATACTTAATGATTGAACACTAACCCCGCTACTAATAAAAATATTTACACAATGGATTAGCTGTAAGTCTTTATCATATATTATCTACGTACTTACAATGTTTTGGCCTTGTCTGATACGTTGGAAAAGCCGCTTCATGACAGATAAGGACGAAACATTGTATAGCACCATTGTGTAAATATTTTTATTAGTAAGAGGGTAAATATGTAGTAATATTGAGTGATAATACAATACTAGTAGGTATTTCACGTCTGTTGTGTATGCAGTCAAATGGCGGTACTAACTGCCACATGCCCATTGTCAACGGCCATTGAGACTGTTATGTTGATAGTTTCATTAGAGGCGTGGCAAAATGGCTTTATTATCTGCATTGTGGAACACAAATCGGAGACACGAAATCATTTTGAAAATATTTTTTTTTACTAACGACTGAGAGAAAATTAACTTATAGGTGCAATCACGAACATAGATGCGTATGATAACTGCTAGTAAATTTGGTTGTTCATTTAAATTTTAAATGAATAAAAGTTACTTACAAAATCCAAGTAAAGCGAATAGGCCGGCGATACTGCTCCATACTACTGGAGTGATGACGAACCGCAGCAGTAAGATGTATATGAAGCAAATGACGACCACGGCCACCAGGGCTCCGGCCATAAACCATCGCGACTGTACTAGGTCCTGCACTATCTGTGCTGATAGCTGTCATAAAAGAATATATTATCCGCATTTCCAAAAAAGCGTAGCTTCTAGAATCTAGATCACGTCATTCTATTTTTCAATCCATAACCGAATCTCGCCATCAAGGACGGCGTATTTCATATACAACTCATATCGCAAAAATGTAAAAATACTGTTCATATTTTAAGCACGTGAATTTTTATATTAAATTCCGCTGGTTTAAAGATAAGCCAGGGTATGGTAAATACTAGAAGTTTTAATTTCCAAATGAAGTTTATATTATATTCAACTGTGCTTTCTGCTTAGTAAATACTACTTAGTAAATAATAGTTTGTTTAAAGGTGTAATATAATAACAATTAAAAGTTAAAGTGCAAGTAAGTAGATGAAATTAGTACTCTTTATGGCATGCATAACAGTATAGGTTTAAAGTATTATGCATAATGAATTTTTTACAATGAATATGAAATTGGCAAGATTAAGTCCACTATTTTGAGAGTCAGAAACGCTATTAGGTATTTCTGTATGTTAGATATATTTTCTTCTGGTATTTGGCATCATTGACACAAACCGACTTCTAATCTACTTAACTTTCTAAAGTAATAGACTTAACCTTAACACTGTATTACCTTCAGGGTTAGAAAGAAGTAGAACCAATAGAGATCGCTATTTTATTTAATTGTAATAAAATTAAAATATAAAAATTATTGAAATCAATATACGAGAGTCAGGAGGAGGAAGGTACATTTAATCTACTACCTAGTTCCTAGTTACTTATTAATTGTAACATAAATCAAAGAACATTAATTCTCATACCGATTTTTTTGGTTGAAGAGAAAATTATTTGCTTTAAAGCCATAAATACAAAACATCTATACCTGCTGTAAATTTAATAGTCTTGCCAATTTCTCAGACACACCGGTGGAGCTCAAGGCACCTTCTGCAGCCTCGTATAGTTGCTCCGCCACATTTACAACTTCGGTGGCGTTTGGAAAGCACCGACCCAACACTGTTCCATAATTTGATTTTATTGATTAGTGAGTACCTATATCGTTGTGCTACTGAGGGTTATTGCTATTTATTATTTTGGTATTAACATTTCGTGCAACACATTCCCAATATTAGACTTGTTAATTTTGGCCGGACACTCTGAAGCCTGCACCTTTTAGAATTTTTAAGACAGAAAATACTAAAAGGTTAGTGATTCCAAGGTTTAAATATTTAATATTTAATGGCAATTGAGAGTCCAGAGCCTTCAAGGCTGGGACTTTATGATCCGGAATCTGGCGGGCCTGGGAAAATTAAGAGCACTAAAAATAGAACTCTGCGTTAATACAATAGAGTTGAAAATGGAACACACAAGTGTCGAGTCAATGTCATATATGGCAGCTCGACACTCGAAACTTTTACGGATCATATAGTCCCAGCCCTAGTGAGGCTCTCAAAACTTTTTGATTATAATAATCTGAGGAGGTGGCGTGTTCGACCAATGCTTGTCTAATTATGATGCACATGCTGTGTTAATTCGTGCAGCGGAATATACGTGCTTTATGTAGCGACTACCGTACTACGTACTACATGAGTCTCTCGTTCGTCCCTCGTAAAGAAGGTCACCCAGCTGGCCGCGATCCAGCCGACGTATGAGTCGAGAGCCGTGGCCCGATTGAACAAAGACTTTTGAGCCTCCTTTGGATTGCGAACGCATGAATCGCTGTTCCCTGTCCATTTGCCCTTGCCCGTCGTGTCTTTGCACTGCAGCGGTGATAGGTCGCCGATGCAGCGGAACAGAACTGCAGCGGGATTTGACTATTCACATTCTATTAAACCATGCGGCACAGTTAGCGATCTAGGAACATTATCATGCCACACGTTTAACACAACGCAACGCTTTGATTAAAAAAAACCCACATGTTAGTTTTCACACTTCAGATTCAGGGCTATTATTCGCATGAATTGTTGACTCCTGACTCCATAGTACTGGGACTGCATTGAGATCAAAGTTTAAATATTGATTAAATTACCTGGTTGACTTGGTATTATGAAACTGGTACATTTGTCTTGGTCGATGTACTCCAGAGCTTTGTCAGACGTAAGTGTCTGCATGTCTACGTCATCTGTACACACTATTTTTGATTTCAGCGTGCTAAATGACGAAGGATTCGTTTTTATTTCTTTCTCGAACAGAATTGTTTCAGAGGGACATTGTGAAACGCAGACCTGGAATAGGCAATATAACTTAGTGGCAAAATTGAATTCCGTGAGTGTTAGGTATATTATAATAAACTATATGGAAATAAAACTTTTTGATTTTGATTTGAATATAAGGACGGGAAAGATAGACAATTTTCGGCAATAAAAGTGTAATTTGGTATCATAAGTTCATTTACTCCATGTTATACTAATAAATACTTGTTTGATATCACTTACCTGTCTTGTGGAACATCCCGTAATAGCTGTTCCTGGTGCTAGACATTTCACAATGTTGAAGAAAAGCAAGTTCTTTCGATTCTCAAGGCCGGCGTCGAGACCACACCGTCGACCTTCGGTGTCTATTGGCGCTAACAAGTTCTCGACGTTGCCGTGTTTTATGCCTGAAATAAATATCGAAAGATTATTAACAATAAGGCATACTGAGGTACAGTTAGGAAGATCAGTTTGTCGTGCTCATAATTTATTCGAGTCGTTTCAAAAGTGATTCAAAGACCTTTTTTAGCAACCAAGTTCTTAGTGTTTGTAACATACACATAAGCTAGAATACAAATTTGAAATAAGTGCCTTGTGCAGGCGTTTGCTAAAATTAAAATACATTGAGGATTAATACATAAGCAATGTTTTTACATTATATAATTAGGTATAATATTTAATAAACAGCCAACGTCGTAGATCTTGCCTGTCTAAAACCATTTTGATTTATTTTTTCTAGGAATTATCAATTACAATTTACACATGACTTTTTCAAATAGTGGTATTGTATTCAATTGAGAAATATCATGTACCTAACCTGATGTCAATGACCTCAGATGTCAATGTAGTGTTAACAAATTATAATTCAATTTCCGTCGATTTGTTTTTTCACCATAGAAAAATGTTTTACAATTTGTAGGTAGTTACAAATATACTCACTGTAATAGCCGACGTAACCCCATCCTCCGAGAAATAGGATGAAGATGATTAGCCAGATGATGTCAGTGCAGGAGCGGTTGTGAATAGGTCCGTTGAAATTAGGATCGTATCTTATCGGCTCTCCTGAAAATAGAAATATTCTTGCAATGATGTAATAGTAGCTAGTTAAGTACCTACTCAAACACATTACGGAGGGTAATTAATGGTTACCTACCGTGTTCCAACAGTACCTTATTGTATTGGAAACGGATTAGGAAGCGCATTAATAACGTTTGACGATTATGCGTAAAATAAAATCATTGATAAAAATTATAGTTTCTTTAAAGGAAAAATTCAGTAAGGATTAATGATATTCGCAAAGCTCAATCCTAAACGTGTATCCACGTTTTTACACCTAGAGTAGTTAAAACAAACTATTTACTGGCAAATTTGAAAAAATGTAGTAGTAGGTAACGTCTACCTTCGAACAAAAACAATGTAATTGATATTAAAGTGATTAGAATATAACGTAAGCAAGGTAATATGAATGAACGTCGTTCTGACTAATAAGCCCTAATGTTTAGGTTAAAAGGACTTTGATATCAATGTAGTGTAATTAATATGTAAAATCGCAACATTTTAAAGTTAATTGTTTTGAAAGTAACGGTTACAAGAGTGTAGATGTAGTCTCTGCTCACATTGTTTCTACTTACATAAGTACTATGAATTAATTTAAATGTTATTTGAGCACTTGGGATTGGAATAAATTAAAATCTAAATAGGTCAATAAATGGCGGGATTAACTGACTAAGTAGTTAGTAAAAGAAAATAACAAGAAGAGCAATAAACTACTAATTACAAGCTGTGTCATTGTTGTCGAATTACGTAAAACTACGAGTAGCTGGGACCCGCCTCTTCGTTTACGTAGAACTAACGGAAACGGAAGCCTATTTTTCAAACGGAATCCTAAGATAAAATGACCTATGTTATAGGTATCTTACAACATCGGCTATCTGCCAGTAAAAGTCCCGTGAAAATCGGTCCAGCCGTTTCAAAGATTAACCAGAACTAACAGACACAGACATACAGAATTACAGACAGACAAAAACTTCTCTACTTTTTATTGTAAGTACCGTATATACTTTCTTATACACTAAGTGAAAAGCTGTTAATTTAAAATCACAAACAGACACTTCAATTTTATTTATTTGTATTATGTAGGTATTATTTGTATAGATGACTCAAACATAACCTCAAAAGTCAAAACTTACTCGACTCTTTCGGCGAAACAACGCAGTCATCGCAGCAACCCATTCCGTCACATTTTCGATATCACTACACAGTATTTAGCTATTCTTTTAATAAGTTTAACAATTTTTTAATAACTCGCCGATTGCAGCAGCATAGGACTACACCTTGTTTTGTACGAATCACGTGTCTTATCTTGAATTTTTAGGCTCTCATGCTCTATCGAATCGACTTTATCTATCTTAAAATTGATAATGATAAATATTTGCTTATGATATTCTGAAGGGCCGCCTACTAGATTAAAGTCATATTAAAATCAAAACATTATCAACTGTATTGATGTAATACACTGGCGGACACATAAACTGCATCATAGTGCAAGATAACTTTCAATTAAATATAATTAGTGAAAGTGCAAACTATTTGGATTTATTTCAATGATAATGTTAATGGCTGGTTCTGAATCTGATAGAAAAATCAATTCATGTGTGTATAGGTCAACTTTTTTCAATAAAAGAATCAAATTACTCCTTATGCAGCTTTTTGGAATGAAACAGTGAATAGAACAAAAACGGCTTTATTATGAAAATTTTACAATACTAAGAAAAGAAAAGTTTATTTTTGTTCTTAATAAGGTATATTACCTCCTCTTGCACTAATAACTGATTCAAGTCGGTTTCGCATCGACCTGATCAGTGTTTTTAAAAGATTTTGCGGAATATTATTGTCCCATTCTTGTGACAATGCAACTCTGATATCTGCAACCGTTGTTGGGATCGGATTTCTTGTAAATACAGCCCTTTTTCGGTTTTCCTACACGTGTTCTATCGGATTGATGTCCGGGCTACGTGCTGGCCAATCCACGGAACGAATCTCAATATCAGTAAAGTATTGCTCAACTTGTCTTAATGCGTGCGGACGAGCATTATCCTGCATCAGAAAGTTTTCACCTATCTCGGTCCCCATGTAGAGGGCCCAATATCTCCGTTATATAGCGATGTAATGTTAAACCACGGTTACCACGGCCATATGTGTCTGCGTCAATAAACACAAGATCAGTTCGAGCATCCATAAGATATGTCGCCCCAAACCATACAAGACCCGCCTCCAAATGGAACCCTCTCCTCAATGCAATTTTGAGTATATCGCTCTTCTCGTCTACGGTAGACTAGTCTGCGACCATCAGCACCGTACAAACAAGTCCTACACTCATCAGTGAATAATACAGAAGCTCTTCAGTCCAATCTAAGTGTTCACGAGCAAATTTTAGTCGAGCTTGCCTGTGAGCTGCAGACAATTTTGGTCCATTTGCGGGTCTGAAAGGTGTTATATCACGCTCTTTTAGCCTTCTTCTTATGGTTCGTGCACTAACTGCTACGTCACGTACCTGGTGGAGCTCATTTTTATTGCTTATAGACGTTAAAAACCGATTTCGCAAGGAAGTTGTCACAATAAACCTGTCGTCACGAGACGTTGTCACCCGAGTTCTGCCGGTTCCACGTCTTCTTTTGAATGAACCTTTCTCCGTAAACCTTCTGTAAACTCGGGAAACCGTAGACTGGTTTACATATAAATCTGCAGCAATTGTTCGTTGGTCTATCCCTTGCTGCACTAGAGCAACAATTTGTGCGGCTTTTTCGGACGATACGTCCGTTTCGTCGTGAGAGAAAAACGTGTTTAAAATTAAAACAGACTACCAATTAAACAATTACTAACGATAATTCAACATGTAACGAAACAAAAAAAAAATAACCATCAAACACAACATTAAAGTAACAACGAGTTATTCTTTAGTAAATTGACGAGATTTCTTCTATAGAATATTTTCTTTCTTTTGTGACAGTACCATATTTAAATTTGATTTTGTTTTTGTGTTTATAAACCAGCCTTTATTTTCCAATGAGTTCCAAAAAAATGTAAAAAGTTCGCATATTTCGTAATAAAATTTGATTGAATGTGTTCTTGCACATGATGGAGTTTATGTGTCCGCCAGTGTAGTTACTTCTCAACGCACGTTCACGTACAAAATATCTAAACTCTCCTTTTATATTCTGCCCATTTTTTTAAAATCAATGAAAATACTAAACACCTTATTTAGTGTTTCCAACCAGTGGTGTAGAGCAGGGGTCTCCAAACTACGGCCCGAGGGCCACATCCGGCCCGCGGACAGATTTTGTCCGGCCCGCGGAGAGCTAGTTCTTACTTATACGTACGTACGTACTTCTAACCTCCTTACTGAAAAAGCAACACTACTCCTGTCAACAGGCATCTGTCAGTTGACTCCTATCAAAATTTGAACTTGCTGCGTCAGTTAGTTTGTGTTTTACAGCTATCTTTATCAGACTATCCAGTAACTTAAGGAAACAATGGAAAAAAGTGAATTTCGTGTGCTTATTAAGCATTATTTTTTGCGAAAAAAAACCATTACCGAGACCAAGGCTAAGCTTGATAAATACTATGGGGACTATGCACCATCGATTTCAATGGTAAAAAAGTGGTTTACTGAATTTCGTTGTGGCCGTACAAGCACTGAAGATGCCGAACGTCCTGGACGTCCAGTTGAGGTCTCTACACCCGAAACAATCGAAAAAATTCACGATATGGTGTTGGCCGACCGAAGATTGAAAGTGCAAGAGATTGTGGAAGCCATAGGCATCTCGCATGGCTCAGTGGTTTCAATTTTGAATGATCACTTGGGCATGAGAAAGCTTTCCGCAAGATGGGTGCCGCGTTTGCTCACAGTCGACCACAAACGCAATCGTGTAACAACTTCACAGGAAGGTTTGGCGTTGTTTAATCACAATATGGAGGAGTTTTTTAACCGTGGACGAAACATGGATCCATCACAATACACCAGAGACCAAACAACAGTCAAAACAGTGTGTTTCTAAGGGTGAATCGGCGCCAAAGAAGGTCAAGGTGGGTTTGTCAGCCAATAAAGTTATGGCGACTGTTTTTTGGGATGCACGTGGGATAATCCACATTGACTATCTTCAAAAGGGAAGAACAATTAATGGGGAATATTATGCCAACTTATTGGACCGCTTCAATGAGGATTTGAAAAAAAACCGACCTCAATTGGCCAAGAAAAAAGTTCTTTTTCACTAAGACAATGCAAGGGTGCACACATGTGCAGTTGCAATGGCAAAAATCCATGAATTGGGCTATGAATTGCTCCCACATCCACCCTATTCTCAAGATTTGGCTCCGAGTGACTACTTCTTGTTCCTAAACCTGAAAAAATGGCTCGGTGGAAAAAGATTTGACTCCAATGATGAAGTCATCTCGCAAACAAAGGCCTATTTTGAGGACCTCGACAAATCATATTTTTTGGAAGGGATAAAAAAATTGGAGAAGCGTTGGACAAAGTGTATAGAGCTCAAGGGGGACTACGTTGAAAAATAAAATTATTTATTTATCAAAAAATCTGTGTTTTATTCCAAAAGTCACGGACTTATTGACCCGCCCTCGTAACTAACAAATTATTGAAATGAATACAACTAACATTTTATACATTTTAAGTAAAAACATAACTTATAATAAGCATAATGACATGAAATACTAATGAGATTTATGTAATTGAGATTTTCCACTGACAATATTTTGTTGTTGTAGACTAATTTTACTTGTACCAATTATTAAAAGAGATTTAAGATGCTCATCAGTTAATTTAGATCTGTAAACATTTTTTGTGTACTTCATTTTGGAGAAGGTCTTCTCACACAAATAAGTAATACCAAAAACAGAAAACAGCCCACGAGCAAATTTATGCAAATTATCAAATTGTGTCGGTGGAAGACCCTTATAAAATTCCAACAAAGATGATTTTTGATATTTGTTCTTAATTATATCACTGCACTGTAGATCAATCATATCCATTTGAAGTTCCGGGGCTAGGGTTTCAATGTCAGTATCAAAAGGATTCTGAAAAATCTTAATTTGATTCGCAATGGCATCAAAGTCCGAGAAACGAGTATCAAAATTTATTTTCAAAGCACTCAAAGTTTCGATTGCAAAATCGATAGGAAACTCAGTCTCAGTGGTGTGGCTGAATATTTCACATGTTTTAAAATGTGAAAAACATTTACTTCGTAGTTGTGATTGAAACAGTATCAATTTCTTCCGGTGATTTGATATTAGTGTATAAATTAGGAAGATGCTGGTTTTCTCCATGCAATCTCAAATTCAGTTCGTTCACATGTTTTGTCAAATCAACATAGAATGCTAACTTCCACAGTCATGCGTTGTTTTGTAATTCAGTAAGAGGGCGATGCTTTTCATTCAAAAAAATTTCGATCACTGCTTGAAGTTCAAAAAAGCGCTGAAGGACTTTCCCACAACTAAGCCAACGTACGGCAGTATGATAAGGTAAGTCATCTTCTCCAATCTATTAAATAAATTGTCGGTGATTCAGCCCAAAAGATCTGATAAAATTAACAGTTGATATGACTGGTTTCAGAACTTCAGACATATCCAAACGTTTTTCCCACAAAGACTGTTGATGAATGATACAATGTAAGACTAATGGTTTTGAACCACCGTCATTTTCTACAGCCTTTGACATAAGAGCGACCACTCCTTTATCTTTCCCACTCATGTTTTTGCCTCCATCAGTTGTAATACATTTCAAGTTTTTCCATCGAAGGTTCTTTTGATTAATGGCCATTTCAACTCCTTTAAAAATATCTTTACCAGTAGTTGTGCCATGAATACTATACATATCAAGAAGTTCTTCATGCACTTCATAACTTTTATCTACTCCTCGAATATAAATCAACACCTGAGCAGTATCTGACACATCCGTTGACTCATCCAAGGCCAAAGAAAACCACTCAACATGTCCATTTTTGTCGAACAGTTGAGAGGATATATTTTCAGCGATGTTTTCTACCCTTCGAGCCACAGTGTTTGCTGACATACTGACAGTTTTTAATAAATTTACCTTTTCAGGGCACATTTCTTCGGCTACTGCAATTATGCATTCTTTGATCATTTCTCCATCGGTGAATGGTTTTCCACGTTTTACACGAAAGCTGGCACGAGTTGCAGCCTCTTGTTCAGTTTTGAGTTTTGTAAATGAAGATTGCTGCGATTTCAATCCGCGCTTCATAGCTTCGAATTTTTCTGTCCGCAAACTTCCTGTATATTTTGAGTAATTTTGAAAATGTTTTTTTTCATAATGACGTTTAATGTTATATTCCTTGAGAACGGCTATGCTTTCATTGCAAATCAAACATAGCGCCTTGTTACTGGACTCCATTACGAAATACTGAATGTTCCACTGATCTTTGAATTTTCTGCATTCACTATCAATTTTTCGCTTCTTTTTCATACTACTAAATCACACACAAAAGCAACAATTCAAATCAAAATACTATTACAAAGATGTCTTAAACTTAAACACGCACAAACACGTTTTAAGGAGGTACGCACAACAGTGTCATAGGAACTGACTTGTGGTTGCGCCACTAGCCTTCTTATATATTCCAATTACTGCCATCTAGAAGTGAGTGGAAGACACCAGAACTTTCTCGAACCAACGAGATTATTCTGTACGTGCTATTAGCGCCATCTGTTAGCGATAAAAGGTGCTACCTATTTCCGCTTGTGTCCACCAGATGTCGTGTCACGTTACTCCTTATGGCTCGTACTCTACGACTATCTAGAAATTACAGATAATGACAGGAAAATTAATAATATGCAGTGTTGCCGTTTTGCGGACTTTAGTCCGATTTGCAGCCTTTTTTAAACGTTGCGTACTTTTTCGGACTTTTTTTTTCATCAGTGGACTATTTCACTTTTTACCACCGGCAACAATGATAATATGATTTTGGCCCTCGGAACTTACTGGAGTAATCAGTATGGCCCTAAGGCTGGAAAGTTTGGAGACCCCTGGTGTAGAGGATAATTTAGCAAAATATGTTCTAAGTAAATGAAAAATATACATTAAAACTAAATTTAATAAGTAGCTAGTACTATTATATTTTTAATTATCCGTTTAGGCACGCAATCAACAGTTTCTTCCACAACCTTGTGTGAAGGACGGCGGATAACAATGGCTCTACATACATAATTCATAATATTTAGTATGTGCGAAATATGTAGCTAGGTGAAGCTTACTACATAGAACATAATATTAAACTCCCGATGGGTTTTACTTTTACTTTTAACTTTTAATATCCAACGTATGCGAGGTTCGCAGTATCACGTTTGGGCAATGGCGACTTAATGGAACTTGTACGATTTTATATTATATTTTATAGGGCATTAAACCAACATTTTGGTGGAATTTTAGGACACTGCCGTCAATAGGTACCTATGTAGTTTGAAGGGTAAGGATATGCAGAATGCAGATACATGAAGTATGAACTAGCTACAAGACACGGCAATACCATAGATTACTAAATACTTACTACGTAAGCAATACTACTACTAAAACCGGTCAAGTGCGAGTCGGACTCGAGCACGTAGGGTTCCGTACCAATATACCAATGTTTTACATGTTTAGGTACTTATTATTTCGTTATTTTCGTGAGAAGTAAATGGCCTAGGCCAAACAGGAAAAAAGTTAGAGGTAAAATTTACAAGTCAACCTTCTTATCGCTCTCCTGTGAAGCTAGGATTTTACAGATGTGACTTTGTTCTATGCATAGGTCGAAATGTTTACCTATTTAAGTAATTTCAAACGCAATTTTTAACTGATTTTTTATTTTTACTGATTTATAAATCAAAGAAACTTAATCCAGAGTTCTATTTTCAATGCTCTGTATGTAATGATGCCCCCACAGCTGCACTGCCGCGTAGACGAGAAAAAAAAACCAACCAAGTGCCATTCGGACTCGCCCACGATAGGGTTCCGTTATCCGTACCATTACACCAATATTTTACATGTTTAGGTACTTATTTCGTTATTTTTAAACGAAGTTTTCCAAGTGCGCATTTCTAGGTTTAGAGTAGGGGGACGCCTTATCGCCTATAACGCCCTCTAAAAGCTAAACAGCCGGCCCGAAAAATCTGATAAAAAACATGATAATAGTCCACGTGATGAACTTTAAAGGAAAACTATAACGGCTCATATAACTTTATTAGTTTAAGAGTTATGGATGCTCAGCTTGAAAAACTTCGTACAGAAATAATGAAATAATAAGTAAACATGTAAAATATTCGTCAAATGGTACGGAACCCTACATGCGCGAGTCCGACTTGCACTTGGTCGGTTTTTTATTTTTATTTTAGAACTTTGTCGACGTGATAAATATACATCGATGCAAAGTTTTATCTTTCTAGCACTAACCGTTTGGACGGTAAGCCGAAGTCGGACGGACATGAGTCATGACGAAACGTGAACTGCGGAAACCCAAAAATCGGCTTTCGATGCTTGTTTTATTTAATATGCTGAAATCATACATAAGTGTTTTCAATTAAATCGATATTACAACTAAGTATGAGATTATTTGGTAATTTTAAGACCGGTTCTATTATTTTCCGCTTAATCGGTAGAAACCTACGTACTTAAATGTGTATAAGTAATTACATATGATACTTGCGTCTTATATGACTTATTAAATAGGTACGAACTCTATGTTCAAAACTGAAGCCCTATTTTTAACCGACTTCCAAAAAAGGAGGCGGTTATACTTTCGGCTGTATATATAAATATATATATATATATATTTATATATTTATATGTTCAACGATTTCTCCGCCGTCTGTGGACCGATTTTCTAAATTATTTTTTTGCTGTATTGGGTATAATCCCAATTTGGTCCTTTTAATACTAAGGTGGTGAGGTGACCTGATGATGGGATCCACGAGGAATCGAAGAAACTCCTCGAAATTTATATGGACACATACAGTGATTTCGACTTTTTCTGAAGATACCCAGGCATATTATGCTACCAAAAAGTAAGATTTTGCACCATGGTATACCCTGGATCAAAAAGTACTGAACAGAACTCTCGAGTTCTTATAGATACATGTTTAGGGATTTCGGCGTTGTTTAAAGAACTGCAAGCATATGACACTTTGTCAATTACAGTAATCATCATCATCATCACCACCATCATTACACCATACATCATCGCATTACGATGATAATAGGTACTTTTCATAGTCTTTTACATCGATACATATCCTTGAATATTACTCTACCGTTTGTGGACCTTTGGAAAATTCTTTTTTTGTTGTAAAGGGTATAATTCGAAATTAGTCTTTTAGTTACCAAAGTGGTGACCTGATGGCATCGTTGAGGAATTGAGGAAACTCAAAATTTACAGGGATTTGACTTTTGTGAAGTAAATCAAGCATATTCTGCCAAAAAGTAGGCCGCATGGACTGAAGCGATTCATTCTAGTGTTGCCAACTCTGTTTTTGCGAAACTACTAAACTCGCGGCGTTTTCTACTAAAAACTACTAAAAGAGTACCGAAAACTACAAAAAAGCTCCTAAACTTAAGAATCCCAAAAAAACACAAAAAATCACTGCAGTTTTAGTTTTAATATATTGAAAATATGATAATTTTACCGTTAAATAAAAAACTTACGGACGCGTGCTACTATGTGCTATTATGATAAGGTGTCTTAATAGCACATAGAGGCAGGCCACTTACAACAACCACTACTAACAACTAAATTCCTACTTAAGAGGGAATAATGTACTACATTTAGCAGTAAAAATTTGTAAAACAACTAAGTTGGCAACATTAATTCTAACCTGAACGGATGGACTGAAGTCTGAACGGTACCTAATAAAATTCGAATGTAAAATTAAACCGGTCAAGTGCGAGTCTGCAAGAGGGGTTCCGTAAAAAACGGAAAAAATCACGTTTGTTGTTTGGGAGCCTCAAATTTTTATTTTATTCTGTTTTTAGTAAGTATATTTTGTTGTTATAACTGCAATAGACACCATTATTTATTTGTGAAAATTTCAACTGTCGAGGTATCACGGTATAAGAAGGAAGACGGACGGACAGCAAAGTCTCAGTAATAAGTTCCCGTTTTTACTCTTTGGGTTTGGGTTGGGAAATCTAAAAATGGCAACGTGGTAATTGAAGTATTTAAAACTTTAGAGCCCCTATGGTGGATAAAATCTAAAGACTATTACTATAAAACAAAGAGAAATTATTTCTATAAGATATTACTGTAAATATGTATGACACAATAATTCGGTTTCATCGATAGCCTTATTACATTTGAAGCTAAATACAATTAATAAATAAAATAATAGCCTAACCTAACCAAGAGCATGTCACGACATGTCTAAGGAGGGTTCCGTTTTTTTTTCGTTCTTTTTCGGTTCGGTTCTTTGAATTACTTCAAAAGTTATTGTCATAAAAGCAAATCATACTGAGCCATATCGACTCAGTTTGTTTGAACGACCCGTCAGTTGTTATGGTCAAGCGCTAGTGCATACATCTCCGACTGTGCATACATTATGATGGTTTGTGTCGTTATTAGGTGTCACAATGCATCGGAAAATAATAAAAATGCTTCGGACATAACATAATATGTATTGTACTAACTACAACTTGACTTGTATCAAGCCAAATAGGTAGGTAACATTTTAAAATATAATCATATTATCATCTTGCTGTCCTAGTGTGAATTGTGAAAGTGTTACTAGTAATAAGAAATTTATTTCAAAATTTTAATGGCTAATTAATAGTTGCAACTAAGACAAAGTTTTTTAATATTTTCTGATTTTATATCTGGATAAGTATTGCCAGTATTAAAATAATCCTTAATATATTCCTTAATACCAGTTTAATATAAATAATGTTCACAAATCATGTTTAGATGGTTTAAAATGAAATATAATTTATATTTTTACATATCACGATATTATTAAAAGAAATACAATAATTCCAATTTTAAAAGCAACAATTTCCGGGCAAAATTTCTCTTAAAACTGTACACACTCCACAACATTAAAGTTTTGTTTGTGTGCGTGTAGGTATGTAATGTTTACGCCTACATATCTGTTGCTTGCTTCACTTTGTACGATGCCTTTGTTTGAAGACTATCTAGGGCGTTATTAATCTAAGGGCCGAACTGACGTCAGTTCGGTCGGATGGATTTTTTCCTTGTATGTGCTTGAATCCGTTCAGGCCGAACTGACGTCGGTTCTAACTGAAATGATCGGCCTCTCGTCTGTGGGTGCCTTAAAAAAGATTTATCCGATTGGCGATAATATTTACGAGAATTGCGCCCAAATTGTGAGTTCTAAGATCCCAAAAGCACAGAAAAATCCAGATTATAATTAGGTAGTTAGATACTTAGTCTATTATACCAATATTAACAGTAGGTGTTGATCATACCAAATCAAGTATTACGTCAAAATCAACACATTTTATGTCACAAATGCCAGTTGCTACGATAAGTATAAATTAGCTAAGTGCAAGTGCAAGGCTTATGTCCTGCAGTGGACGTCTCCAGGCTGACACAACGAAGTACAAATATCCGTTTTGGTATCCGACAAAATAAAATAAGCACTCAATATCAGTATTACAAAACAATAGCAAACTAGTTATTACTAGTTTCAATGTTCACATGTACTAAATGTTACGTTTAGAACACGATTTAAGAGCGATTATGAATTAAAAGTTCGCGACAGCGCGAGCGTTCGCGCGACAGCGTCTAACATCATACTGATGTAATAATTATTCACATACCGGTAACCTGTTGTATATGTATACGTTTGTGACCTTGAGGTTATTATGTTTACATAAGTAAAGGACATCATTCATTTTGGACCAAAAAATGAAAGTGCCGGCCAGAAAAAAAAACTACGATATTCGGATAGAATACACAATTTCTATCATTTTTTACTATGACGTCCAATCGGTGCGCACAACGGTTACGTCGTAATAACATAAAAAATAAAATATTTTTTTATTAATTCTTTGTTGTTAAAAAAAGATTGGAGTGACATTAAAATATAAAAAAATATTATATTAAAACTTATTTAGGTACATAATCGCAAAATACTCCAGGTCAAAACCTAGTGGTCAAGATATAAAATCGTACTATTTAACACATTCATATTTATTCTTTATAATAAAGAATGTTGTCTGTTTAGAGTCAAACATTACAGGTTACTTTCTCTCAAAACTTCAAATGGAATTCCGAGAACTAATGAAAAGGGTTAAGGGACGGCTACCTGGGTGCGTGAGCGCATTGTTATTGGTTGCCGACCGCCCGCCCGCGCTACGCCAGCGGCCAGCCAGCGGCCAGCCAGTCAGTTATCCATGCAACTTTGGTTACATCGGACGGCTATCGTGACAATAATCTCTTGTTCTTAGAGCGATATAATATCAAGTGTATTTAGCGAAGCTTAATATCTGACATTATGAACGTACAATTGTGTATTTCGTGTCGTGTGCCTATTGGTGATCGCCGAAGTTATAGTTGGACATCCCGTGAATCACAACACATCGAAATCGCACAGTTTGTTATTGAAGATCTACTGGGTCATCAGGTGAGGATTATATTATCGCTATAACGAACGAATATGCCTAAGATATTTACTACGAACAAACATCATAACTCTTATGTACATAATGTTATAACATAAGCCGCATTTGCTACTGTGTTTTTTAACAAACACAAGTTTTCAAATAAAGAGGGCCCCCCGCCCTCCGCAGATATATTATTTTTTTTATTTAATGATATATTACTAAGCTAATAAACTTTTTTTTTTCAGAATGAACCTACAGATGTTATATGCCGACCTTGTTGGCAAAGGGCCGAGCGGCAATATCTCCGACGTCAACGTGAAGTGCAGGAAGAACCTGATGTTGCAGACGAAGAAGTTGACGCTGTGCCTCATTCTACAGTTTTACCTGGATTTGTACGAACTAGTAATACGGCAAACTCTTGTGTATTTCAACACTGTGTAGACTCAACAAGACACAGAATACCAGAAAACATTATTCTACGTGTTCTTTGCCGATACAGTGTATTCATATCAGAAAACAGTCGTGTTTGCAGCGAACACCTCGAGCAAAATGAATGGCATTTACTTGCTATGCAAGACAATTTAATTCAAGATTTTAATTCTGCACAGATCGTTAGTGCGCTAAGGTTGTTAATAAACCACATTAAAACAGAAGTTTTAGATTTTGAGCATTATGAATTGATCAATAACAAAGAGTTCCACGATTGGACTGGTCTTACTGCTGAACAATTCTCTGATTTATTGGCCAACACTCCGAGCTTAAATCAAAGAAGAAACAAAAAAACAATTTTAGCAGCTTTACTTGCAAAGATCCGAACTGGAGACTCAAATGCTAGGCTCGCAACGATATTTAAAACGAGCGAATCCACATTTGCGCGAATGCTTGAGACTGGCCGAGAAGCACTTTTGCGAGACTTTGTTCCAATGCATTTGGGGTTTGACCATATGACTCGGGAAGATGTCACACGTAGGAATCTTCTTATCCCAGAAAGTCTTTTTGGAAATATTGAAAGTCCTCCCGAAGAAAGAAAAGCTATTACAATTGTGGACGGCACATACATCTACATCCAAAAAAGCTCAAACTACTTTTTTCAACGAAAATCTTATAGTAGTCACAAGTTCCGGAACTTAGTAAAACCATTTTTATTTGTCTGCTGCGACGGTCACATAATAGAAGTTTCAGGTCCACACGCTGCTACTTCTTCAGATGCGCAGATAATGCAGAATATTGCTGAAAATGAAAGTGATCATGGCGATGGATTATTCCAATGGTTCTACCAAAGCGGGGACGTATTTATTTTGGACCGTGGGTTCAGAGATGCAGTTCCCATTCTTGAAGGAAATGGTTACACTGTGAAAATGCCGGAGACAAAGCATCCTGGAGCGACGCAACTAACCACGGAACAAGCAAACAAGTCACGCCTTGTTACTATTTGCCGTTGGGTTGTGGAAGTAGTAAATGGCCGATTTAAACGAGATTTCCGCCTGTTGAGAAACGTTCATATTAATATAACATTGCACTATATGTTTGAATATTTTAGAATCGCAGCAGCATTAATAAATGCTTATCACGTGTTGATAGTAGATAATGTCCATGCTTCTGATTTTTTACAAATAATCCGGGAAAGGATAAACATGCCCAATACACTGGCAGATCTTGTCGCCAGACGTAACTTGAACAGAATGAGAGCACAGTTCCAGCCCATGTCTGCAGATATGGCTGAGTTTAATGACTTTCCTACGCTGACCGAAGAAGAATTAATATTATTTAGCCTCGGTATATATCAGCTGAAACAAGCGAGAAGTTACTATGGAGAGCATGTTCAACCAGATGGAGTTTTTAGCATTGAGCTAAGTGGTGGAATTCCTCTAGAGCTTGTAAGGGAATTGGAGGGAGAGGACTTGTGGTTGATTCGAGGGCGAATACAATACCGACACATCCGATCTAAAACATACTATGTGTATATTGCTCTGGATAGAACAGCAACCGGGCGTCGAGCAATAAAACATTACTATTGCACATGCCATATAGGAATGAGAACCATCGGATGTTGCTCCCATACTATGTGCATAGTCTGGTACATGGGTTATGCTAGACATGACCCTTACCTCAGCCCACCCGCAATAAGTTTAGATGACGTATTTGTAAGACTAGAAAATGTTTAATTGTACGTCATTAACTTATTATTGTTATTAGCCTTTATTCAGAAGAACAATACATTTATTTTATATACATTACAAAATATTCAAATCAATAATTGATTTTTCCGTTGCGCGGTCTCTGCTTCTGAGTGCCTCTTGGCAATGGCCTCCCCCAACAGCTTCCACTCACATCTCTGACATGCCACTCCACATACACTAGTCCACATTTTGCCAGCCATTTGTACCATTTCATCTTCCCATCTTTTTAGAGATCTGCCCTCTTTTCTTTTAGCCCTTCTGGGATACAAAGATGTTATTATTTTTGTCCATTTGTCTGGCCCTCTCAAAATCAAAACATGTCCGGGCCGGACATGTTTTGATTGTTTGTTGTTTCATTTCAATTTTTTAGTTTTATATGTTACATCAGTTACACGTGTCATTTTTCTCAACTCCTTGTTTTCTATTTTGTCTATCCTTTTCTTTCCAAACATACTCCTCTCCATAGCCTTCGGCCCAACTTCCAGCATACTTGTATGAGCTTTTGTTAGTGCCCAAGTTTGGCACCCTTATGTTAGAATGGGTGGAATCCATGTATTAAATAGTTTTCTTTTGGTGCTCATGTTTATACTTATGCATTTTACTATTTCTTTAAAGGACTAGAATCTTTTCCAGGCATTGCCATTTTTTTTTTTTTGTATATCTTTGGTTGTTGTATCATATATATTAGTTATAACCACTGATTCTAAGCAGGAATCTTGCGGTTAATATTGTCTATTTCTCCCAGCGCCATCACACCTTGCCAGAGTTGCCAGAGCGTTTTTTTCTTAGTAATGTTGTCATTACCTTGTAATATCGATCAAACAAAACAAATGCTGTTTAGTCTATTTATATTTCTTCTTCTTATATATAAAAACGCATTTTCAAATGTGTTAGTCGCGCTAAAACTCGAAAACGGCTGAACGGATTGGGCTGATTTTAGTTTTAAAATATTCGTAGAAGTCCAGGGAAGGTTCTAAAGTGACACGAAGTTCACCGGGACAGTTAGTCTTCTTCTTATATATAAAAATGGATTTTCAAATGTGTTAGTCGCGCTAAAACTCGAAAACGGCTGAACTAGTTGGGCTGATTTTAGTCTCAAAATATTCGTAGAAGTCCAGGGAAGGTTTTAAAGTGACACGAAGTTCACCGGGACAGCTAGTACTTGATACATATTTTTTATTTTTATTTTATGACTAAATATTTTTTTCCAATACTATTTATCAACCTTACCACTGTGTTTTACTATCAAGTATTATATCATAACGTAAGATATCCATGCTTTTAATAGTGACACTCCAACCTTTTTATCACAAAAGGATTATTTTTAAATTATTTTATTACGACGTAACCATTGGGCGCACAGATTGGACGTTATAGTAAAAAATGTTAGGAATTGTGTATTCTATTCGAATATATATTTTTTTCTTTCTGGCCGGCACTTTCATTTTTTGGTCCAAAAATGTATGAAACGTGAATGATGTCCTTTAAAAACAAAATTAAACCGACTTCCAAAGTACAAATGCACAAAAAAGTATGAAATAAAACTTATTTTCTAAATAACCCCTTTTAAATTTGGCTAAAATTTTCAGTATTTCTCTACTCAATCTTCAAAATATTGAAGTCGGTACCAGCAAATTTGAACGTGAGTTCTATAAAATATTATAGGATATTGTTTGGGCTGGTACCGACTTCAGAATTAGGAATATTGAGTAGAGAAATAGTTAAAATTTTAGTCGAATTTAAAAGGGGAATTATTTAGAAAATAAATTTTATTTCATACTTTTTTGTGCATTTTTACTTTGGAAGTCGGTTGTAATTGAATATCATACATTCACAACTCTCGAAAAATCGAGACATAAGGGGATCGCACTTTTTCGTGAAATCGGAGCCTACCCTGGAGGGAACAAAAAATACTTATAATATGGCGCGGACGTCTCAACTATCAAAATACTAAGTGAAGATACTGCCAGCTGCCTACATGCATCTTGGACGTGCTAGTTGCTACACATGTGGAATGTTCAGTTTTCTTTAGAACATAAGATTGAAAAGACCGAGTAAGTACATTTTTTTTACAATCACAAAAGTTTTTATGGCTACCCGCTTGTTAAAAAGGAGGCTTTAAAGATAAGATACTGTTGATATGAGGGGAATTACATGTTTATTTTCACTATGATAGCGTATCTGTTTGATATTAGAACACATAGAATAAAACCTCGTTACACATAAATTAAGGCTGCCGTACTTACCGTCTTTCCTGTTTTAAATTTTCTTTGCGCAATTCGTTTTAATAATATGGTCTCTACCCTCTACCTTCTCTAAGGCTGGGACTATATGCTCCGGAATCCGGAACGCCGGTGAAAAATCAGAGCACTGAAAATAGAACTCGGCAGTCTGCGATAGTACAATAGAGTTGAAAACTTGAAAATGGAAGCTTCGAGCGTCGAACTGTCATATATGACTTTGACATTTGACTCGACACTCATGTATTCGATTTTCAACTCTATTGTTTTACGCAGAGTTTTATTTTCAATGCTCAGAATTTCCTATGGCCTTCCGGATTCCAGAGCATATAGTCCCAGCTTAGGTCCTCTCGCTTTATATCAAGAACTATCGGTCGTCGCATAAGGTTATGAAAATTGGAAAGTAATAGAATTTGGCAATATAGAATTTATTCACTTTAGTACTACCTTTAGGATACCACAGCACCTCTACAAGGTGCATATTGCTTATTGAAGGTGTCCACTTTGATTGGGTCTTATTATAAGTACGATCTACACTTGGCCTTCGTCTCTGACAGTCTTCATGAAAAATCATTTCACCGAGAACATTTTTATGTAAATAGTTGCCAATATGAAACCAAAATATATATATTATATACACGGCATACCGTGCGAGACATATTTTTTATTATACATTAATACATAGGCTAGGAGCTCCAACTTCCATGCTCTAAACACACACTCATCTCACAATCTTCATAATTTTGAAGTCGGTACCAGCTAGATATGAGCGCCGTGCCGGCGCGTCGCAGCCATCACCATTTTCGCCGCCACCACCGTTTTCGCCGTGCCGCCGCCACCGCCGTTTTCGCCGTGCCGCCGCCGTTTTCGCCGTGCCGCCGCCGTTTTCGCCGTGCCACCGCCGTTCCGCCGCCGTTTTCGCCGTTTCGTCGCCGTTTTCACCGTGCCGCCGCCGTTTTCACCGTGCCGCCACCACCACCGTTTTAGCCGTGCCACCACCACCGTTTTCGCCGTGCCACCGCCACCGCCGACTGACATCAGTCTCAGTCAGTCAGTCAGTATAAGCATTGAGTATGCTCGTTGTTGCCATAGAACGCGTTACGCAGCCAGTTATAAAAATGGCTGCTGCGTCCTATGGCAGTTCAAAAAAATGTGGACGTTTATAAAACGAAAAAAAAATAGTCTGAAGTCAGAGCAGAGTTACTGCTGGAACTATTTGGGAAATGTATAATTACGTTGATTTTTTCACTCAGTACAAACAAAGTGTTAAAAATTGTTTTGTAATTTATTGTAACCCAATAAATATGATTAATAGCGACAAATATATAGCTATACCTGTCAATGAATTCGCCGGCCAATCTTTTAGATTAGTACAATCATACAACAAAACGATTATACTACTTGAATGGGGGACCGCAACGCCATTCGAACAGGCATTTAGTCGTTGACTAGGCTGGGAGAAACAACACATGACACAACAACTACCATCGCACGCGTGATAAGTGTCGATGCAATGTTGATCAGCTACCAAAAAACAAAGGCCTCAACCAACCATGAGGATTACTCATGGACAAAGTAAGACACCGTACCACTAGCTGCCGCGTTAGGCTGCAGAATGACATGCTCGGTAATGAAAATCGAGGCAGAACGCCTAGAGGAAAAATAACAACAACAGGCAGTGGAGGATAAGGAAAGAGCAAAGGCCAATTGACAAATTCCTCGTTGAGTCCCACAAAAACGCTCTCCAGAAACCGAATAATGCCGCATTTGATGAACAAGGTACGGCGATGGAGTGATTTTTGAGAGCTTCCCCATCAATAACAAATCAAATTACTCGGACAATAGACAAGAACCAACCTAGGCCAGGTCAGGCCGCTGAACTAGCAATGCGTCGAGGTAACAGATGACCATAAAAGGAACGCCTTCATTGAGTTCCAAACATTAACAAGAACCGTCGGAGATGTGAAGCTCTTAAAGTGCAGGAACATCATATGCCCCTATCAGCTAAAAAACCAAAACCTGTTACGTGTCAGACTCGAGGATGCAAATGCAGCTATATACAACAACGATAACTTCACTGGCTGCATATAGTACAACGTATGGTTTAGTGACCCTCGACGAGAACGGGACACGACGAACAGGCAAGATTAGGTTCAACATATCATCTGGCGACCCAATAGTGTGTGTGTGGTAGTTGGCAACTGCACCAGGATCATACTGGAAGAGGATACTGTCGTTGGCGGAGGACATCGCCGGTGACCTGGCCTCTAGATTGCAATTTGTGGAGTGGGCAAAACCATCGAATCTCATCTGGATAAACGGGTTGTGATAAGATAACATGGATAATTGAAAATTTCAATGAGGATGCAATGGAGGCAGCCAAGAGCCTGAGATTGAGTCTGTCGCTTAACATTGGCAGTGAAAAACCAAAGTGCGAAGTGCGGTTCAAAGACGTCTTACAAACGCTTAATAGTGGGCGAGGCACTTATGGACCACTTTGGCTTCATCGCAATGGCAGCTAAGCTAACGGGTGTAAACGATGTCGTCCTCATCGGAGATCAACTTCCGTTCATTGAACGTCAAAACGTCCTTAAACTTAGATACAACCGACTAAACCTGGTCACGAACATCAGCCAGGAGTTGTCTTGCATGCACCCCTACCGCATGGATGTGGCATACGCGATGAGGTATGGTCCTGAGGATGGTCTACAAAAACATCTACTCATCGAACGAAAGAGTACCTACGGTCATTGAGAGATACGCGGAAGCTACAATACAAAAAGGCGTAAACCTATATTATTATAAAATAATTGTAGCAAATTGTAAGTGTCCTGAGCATGATAATTATAAAATGTGACTAAAAAAGGTATAGGCATTAAGCCTGTACTTAATTTTTATTACGTAAAAAATAAAACCAATAAATAAAAATATATGAACGTTTTTTATGAACGTTTTTTTACTAGCAAGTACCAACTTAAAAAAAACCCTTTTGAGGTCATGCCGCCGAAAACGCCGTCGCCGCCGACTTTAAAAAGTCGGCGCGCGGCGCGCATACCTACCACCCACCAGCGCTCATATCTAGTACCAGCCTAAACAATATCCTAATAAATCTTTATTTTATACAGCTTACGTTTAAGTTGGCTGGTACCGACTTTAAAATTATGAAAATTGTGTAGAGAAATAGTTAAAGTTTGAGCCGAATTTAAAAGGGGATTTTTTTAGAAAATAAGATTTATTTCATACTTTTTTGTGTATTTTTACTTTGGAAGTCGGTTTATTTTTTGTTTAAAAATAATAATTTTGCCCTTTTTAGTCACATTTGTTATATTATTATTAAAACATTTGAAGAATGTTTAAAATAAAAGATCGCATGTATAATTGAATACGCGCCAAGCTTCCATTAGGTATTGTTTATAGGTTAATGATGATGATTACTGTAAGTTACATAATGGAATATTTTTGCAGCAGGGCAATTGTGCTAAGTTGTTTCAGTTGAATGCTAAGCGAACCCTGAACGTTACTCGACTTTTTGAATGATTCTGTATTGCGCTAACGTTTTGACGGTAGTTGGAACGCAGCCCAAGGGCAAACGCTGTCAAAACAAAAAGTTGATACGATGCTACTTTTTCTCGCACGTTTCTTGTTTTGGTGTGTTAAATTGTTGACAATATGAGGTAAAATTACTTGTAAAATAAAATAAAATAAAACTTAAGTTACGATTGGAAGGATATTGCGATAATGAAATTTGTTCATTCGCACCGGAATCGAAGCGAAACTGAATCATAACCAAAGCAGAGTTTAGCCTAAAAAACGATAAACAATAGCGCGATTAGCCTGCTGTTCATTAAACAATGTCGAAACCAAACGCGTATCTTTAAAGACTAAGGAGTTCTGTTCAGTATTTTGGGATCCAGGGTATACCTTGGTGCAAAATCTTACTTTTTGGTAGCATATGCTTGGACTACTTCATAAAAAGTCGAAATCACTCACAGTCACAATCACAAATCCTCCTTTTTTTGGAAGTCGGTTAAAAAGTTAGACAAGTTTGCAATTTAAACCAAGCAGTAAGCTATAACTTCTCAAAGGTTGCAGACCCCTTCACTAAGGAACGCGGTATCTAAACTAAAATCTTATTAGCGGTAACTTTATCACACTTATCTACACGACGACTTACGACGGTCATGAAATTCTATACCAGCATTATACCCAGTAAATAATAATATTATAATATTAGGTACATACGCTTGGTTTGCTCTGTTTGTTTCGCAAAGTGTGAATCACAATAATTTATTAAATATACCTACAATAGGTTACTACGAGGCCTTTATCATTAGTCTATCTGACCCCGAAAGACGTTGTTGTCTGTACTATTAACAGAAATAAATACTGACTACACCTACTACCTACACATACTACCTACATCTACAACCTACACCTACAACCTACCTACATCTACAACCTACACCTACAACCTACCCAACTTACATACACTGGCGGACACATAAACTGCATCATAGTGCAAGAACACATTCAATCAAATTTTATTACGAAATATGCGAACTTTTTACATTTATTGGTATTGGAAAATAAAGGCTGGTTTATAAACACAAAAACAAAATCAAATTTAAATATGGTACTGTCACAAAAGAAAGAAAATATTCTATAGTTGTCAATTTACTAAAGATTAACTCGTTGTTACTTTAATGTTGTGATTGATGGTTATTTTTTTGTTTTGTTACATGTTGAATTATCGTTACTAATTGTTTGATTGCTAGTCAGTTTTCATTTTAAACACGTTTTTCTCTCACGCATATGGACGTATCGTCCGAAAAAGCCGCACAAATTGTTGCTCTAGTGTAGCAAGGCCACCAATGAACAATTTTTGCAGATTTAAATGTAAACCAGTCTACGGTTTCCCGAGTTTACAGAAGGTTTATGGAGACAGGTTCATTCAAAAGAAGACGTGGAACCGGCAGAACCCGGGTGACAACGTCTCGTGACGACAGGTTTATTGTGACAACTTCCTTGCGAAATCCGTTTTTATCGTCTATAAGCATTAAAAATGAGTTCCACCAGGTACGTGACGTAGCAGTTAGTGCACGAACCATAAGAAGAAGGCTAAAAGAGCGTGATATCGAATACCTTTCAGACCCGCAAATGTCTGCAGCTCACAGGCAAGCTCGACTAAGATTTGCACGTGAACACTTAAATTGGACAGAAGAGCAATGGGCTTCCGTATTGAATGAAGGACTTGTATGTACGGTGTTGATGGTCGCAGACTAGTCTACCGTAGACGAGGAGAGCGATATGCTCAAAATTACATTGAGGAGAGGGTTCCATTTGGAGGCGGGTCTTGTATGGTTTGGGGCGGCCGCGGCATATCGACGGATGCTCGAACTTAACTTGTGTATATTGACGCAGACACACATGGCCGAGGTAACCGTGGTTTATATGTATTATATAAAATTAGTTTATATATTTTTTTTATTTACATCGCTATAATATAACGGAGATATTGGACCCTCATGTGGTATCTTTTAGTAGATTTGTAGGCGAAAACTTCATTCTGATGCAGGATAATGCTAGTCCGCACGCAGCGAGACAAGTTGAGCAATCTTTACTCAGGTTAAGACTCGTTCCATGCATTAATGAAAGTTAAAAGTAAAAATAAAAAGTTAAAAAATAAAACATGTATTACTGAACCATTTGCTATTGTTGCTACTTGCTAGTAAGGATACATTTTTCGGAAATAATGGTAATAGGAAAATGTTGTAGGTATTTTATGTGTTTCATATTTTGAAGAATGCTCCTCTACACCAAATTTTTAGGGTTCCGTAGTTTACGTCTCGGAACCCTACTTGTTTCGTCATGTCCGTCCGTCCGTCAGTCTTCGGTAACGTCCAAACGGTTAGTGCTAAAAAGATGAAACTTTGCATGGATATGTAAATACACATAAACATGCAAAGTTACTACGACGACAAAGTGCTAAAATAAAATTACGAAAGGCACGTAAGTTTAGCGCTGAGCGGAAAGTAGAGGGGACAGCTGCGCTGTGCGCATAGGTACAGCGTGCAATACAAATAATGCTTTGATTTAATTCATTTAAAAGTAAGGCTCGACCGAGATCTCGGTCTCGGTCTCGGTCTCGGCATTCTCGGCTACAAATCCAACCGAGAAACTTGTCTCGGTTCTCGGCTAATTATAGCCGAGATTCTCGGTCATGACCGAGATTGTAACATTGTTCGGATCGGTATTCAAATTTTACCGCGCGTGGCAACGCGCCGCAGCGCGTAGTCGATTGGTGTAAGTGCGTGAGAGAGCTGAATTGTGATTGGTTGAAGTCCCGGCTGGCGAACTGCGGCCGGCCGCTTTCGCCCCATTCGAGCAGTATTTGTAATTGTTTATGTTTACAATAGTATCGAGTGGAAGTTTGTTTTAACACAGTAAATTAAAATAAGTTCTTTTAAGTGTTGTGTTGCTACTTGCTGTGATTACTTGTTGTTGATACATGTAAATTGATTAATTACACTGGTTTGGTGAAAGCAAGATCATTACTTATAGTTTTGCGGTGGAATATAAAGCGGGTAAGTTGTTTTTATAAATATAAGTAAATTAAATATATATTACAGATTGATAGGGTTTTGTGACGTTATGCGTATGTTTTTTGCTGAAAATACGTAAGGTTTATAATTAATAAAATACCTACAGTTAAAAATAACTAAACACATGGTTTGTTTGTCAATAGGTACCTATAGCACTTGCAAAGCTTTTTGCTAAAATCAAATACGATACGTAGGTTAGGTACCGTTTCTTAGTAAAATTAATCGAAAATTGGTTTTGATCTAAGTTAACGACTTATTTGTTTTTTAAACAACAATCTTATCAGGTGCTATTTTTTCAGTTTTGTTTCGATTTAATGTGTTTAATGTTTATGTTTACTAAGAACTAAGAAGGTATAATATTGTATTGTTGCAGATGAAAACTAAATATGCCTAAAGTAAATCCTATTTGGGAATATTATGAAAAAAATATTGTATTACATCCATCAAAGGCTACTTGTAAGTCGTGTAGTAAAACGGTGTCATTAGGCAGTCCTCAGCCCAAACATCAGACTATCAAAGGTTTGAAACTGCACCTGTCGAAATATCATTCATCTGAATATGAACACTATGAGAATAAACTGGCTGAAATTGCTCACGAAAATAGTTTGAAACCGGCTATTTCAAAGCCCGTGCGCCTTAATATTGATAATAATGATAAAAAGCATCAACCTACTATAGAACAATTAATATCTCATCCGCCTTCAGCAAAATGGCCTGATGATCATCAGATTGTCAAACGAATTGATAAAGCAATTATGGATTACATAATTGTGGACATGCAACCTTATACTACAGTGTCAGGTGAAGGATTTAAACGTTTGAATTTCGCTGATCCATCTGGGCCAAAACGATACAAATTGAAGTCCGAAAAATACTTTCGCAGTCAGTTAATGCCTGACACATATGAAAAGGTTCAAGCCAAAGTGGTATCTCTGTTAATGAAAGCTGATTGGATAAGTTTTACTACTGATATATGGTCAAATCCTACAAAAACTTGTTCGCTGCTGAGTTTTACTGCCCATTTCGTTCGGAAAGAACAGCGCCTTAAAGTGGTGCTGGCTGCGACTGTTCTGGAAGACGACCACACTGGCGATTATATAGCAGAAAAACTCAAAGAAATTGCCGAAACTTATAACATTGCAAAAAAAGTTCACTTGGCTGTACGAGACAACGCTCGCAACATGGTCCGCGCCACTCGAGTAGCTGAATTCACATCGTTGGGTTGTGTTGCTCATACTCTGCAGTTGACGATCCATGATGCCATTTTTTCGGTTGCAGAAGTTGAAACGCTGATAAAAAAATGTCATAAAGTAGTCGGCCATTTTCACAGGAGTGAACAAGCTCGAAGACATTTAAGTACCTTTCAAAAAACCTTAAATTTACCGGAGCATGCGCTTTTTCAAGATGTCGAAACTCGGTGGAATAGTACCTACTTAATGATGGATCGACTGCTTGAGCAAAAAAATGCTTTGAACCTATACCGTATTGAAAAAGGAGGCATACTAGAAATTAACAGTGATGAATGGAATTTCATGAAAGATATAGTGAACGTTTTGCAATGCTTTTACCAAGCCACGTTGGATATCTCTTCCAACTCGTCCTGTGTTTCAGTGGTAATACCGTTGGTGGCAATGTTGAATGGAAAATTGGCGCCAACACAAAACATTCAGTCCTTTAATGACCAGGAAGATGATAATGAAATTGGAAATCACGCAGAGACGATGAAGAGCAAGCTACTGGATGCACTTAATCAGCGGTTTTCATTTGTTAAAAGTTGTTTGCCATTAGTTACTGCAACACTGATCGATCCACGGTTTAAAACTAAATATCTAACTGAAAGCGAAGTTAACTCAGCCAAACTTCATATTATCGAGACTCTCACTCTCAATGAAAATGTAGGATCAGATTCTCGTGAGACGACATGGGCATCTTCAACTAACTCGTCAAACATGGCTGCAACAAGTCAATCCAACTTATGGGCAGCTCATGATTCGATAGAGTTGGAAGACGAGCCAATGACCAATGACGAATACAGTTCAAGCTCTGTGATCGAAATAGCGCTAGAAAGCTTTCTTAGAGAGCCAAGACTGCAAAGAAATGCTAATATTTTTGAGTATTGGTTTTCGTCGCCTTATAAGGTGCTTAAGCCCGCAGCAAATAAGTTTTTATCTGCGCCGCCTACTAGCGTAGCAAGTGAACAACTTTTTAGCAAAGCTGGACAATTGTATGACGAGAGACGACATTCTTTGAAGGGCGAAAATGCCGAAAAATTGCTTTTTTTATGTTATAATATAATGTTATTTAACTTTGATTATTAAAACAATTAATTTTGTTAAACAATTAGTAGTGTATTAAAAAGCAAACAGTATAAAAAAAAAATTTCACGCTTTTTCTATTCTCGTTCTCGGCTCTCGGTCTCGGCCGAGATATTATTTTATTCTCGGTCTCGGTCTCGGTCTCGGCCGAGAACGAAAAACCCATCTCGGTCGAGCCTTATTTAAAAGGTATTGTCCGATTTCGCTCTCTAAATAATTTTGCTAAAGAGTTTTTAGCATGATTTATGTTGGGGACTGCATTATTCCACAGGGATTCAACCGCCGGCTCAGATTAGACTCGAAGATAGCAAGGTTACACCGATTTGGGCAGAGCCGGGGCGATAATAAAACACTGTATTGAGGAGAACATTTTTTCACTTTTTCGCTTTGCTTACCTGGCTCATGGCAATGCCGTATAGAGAGCCCCGCCCGTACGCCTCTTTCGGGACGATCTTCCATTTCACTTTTACCTCTCTATACGGCTATTTTCTATAATTTTCCCCATTTTTCATGAGCCAGGTGAAGCAAAACGCGTTGTCTGAAAATCTTTATTACCATGACCACATATATTAATCCTTTTGTACTAGAAATCTTATTCCATAAAAAAGTTATATACATCTTAAGTTCAATTTACACGAAATGTTGTACAATTTTCACCACTATTTTCTTAATAATTTATTTACCATCTATTATATAAACTTAAGCTTTACACTACACGTTATGTACTATGTTTATTTACCTAAATGAAAAGAAGCTACGTTAAAATTAGCTGTCGTTAAATATATATGAGCAAAATAACCCGCACTCGATAAAACACCATTTTTACACGATTTTACACACTGATGCCATATAAATCTATACATATAGTCACTGAGTATTCACTGTTATAGTTTTATGTACTGTTTTAAACCACTCGTTTATTGTTCAGATTTAAATTCACTCAAGTTTCACATAACGAGGCCGCTGTCCTTAACAATTTATCAGCACGGAAACTTGCAAGATTCTATTATTTGTGATTGTCATAGGCTATATATATAAAAAATGTTAAGTATTTTCCGTGGTAGTCGGATGTGCAAAATATATCGAAAATAACCTAACCAAGAGCATGTCAGGACATGTCTAGGAGGATTCCGTAACTATTAACGCGCAATAAATTTTCTTTTAATTACTTCAAAAGTTATTGTCCGATTTCACTAAAAATAATTTTCCTAAAGTTTTTAAGCATAATCGATCAGCATGGAAACTTACAAGTTTCTAACTCCTACAGAGGGGGGGGGGGGGACGGGACCAACTAAAATGTAAGGAGGTGCCACACCTAAAATATAAAATTATTATTATTTTATGATGCCAAATATACAAAATTCATAATTACAGAAGCTAGCAGCGCAGACAGACAGACAGACGGAATCCTCCTTAGACATGTCCTGACGTGCTCTTGGTTAGGTTAGGTTATTATATTAAAAAATCATAAAAAAAATATTTAAATCTTATCGGTGATGGTTATTGGTCATATTATCAATAATTATGAATTTTTATCTAAATAAGATAATTTATCGTCTCAAGTGTTTAAAACATAAGGTATTTTCCTTTTCCTACACATAATATTTTGGTCCAATGGTTAAAGAGATAAGGAAGGCTAAGGCGCTAAAAATAGAACTCTGCATTAATAGAATATAGCTGAAAATCGAACACACAAGTGTCGAGTCGGGAGTTTTGCCGGGGAGTTCAATGGATGACGTTGTGGAATTTGCATTTCCTCATAAATTTGTGTTATTTCGGTTCTTAATGTGTAATATTGGTAGAATATTAACCATTAAATATTCGTTAACGTGCACAAGTGTGGGCAAGTGGTATAACTTCTAAAAACGTGCTATTTTGTGTTCCGCCAAAACTCTCTAGGAACTTTCAGTAAAGCTTCTACCACTTTACTGTATCGACTGACATGACTCATGGACTGTACTGACTATATATTTGGACTTTGACTAGACTTTAGACTTAACGATATAGGAATACGGTGTTGAAAATTGAAACGAAAGTCTATTTCCCGCCTTTTTAACTTAATACAAATGGTTATAAGCCGATGCCAATTATATGACAGCTCGACATTTTGGTTTTCAGCTCTATGTATGATCGCAGAGCTATTTTCAATATTTTTTCTCGGCCTACCGGATTCCGGACAATATAGTCCTAGCCTGAGGTCGTGTTAACTGGCGCGGAGAGTCCGGGCAAACAGCGGACTTTGGGGAAATTAAAATTTTCGAAACGCAATACGCACACTTTCGACTTTTCTCTAAAATAGATTATAAATTTAAGTCCTCCGCCAAGTCTGTCTGTCTGTCTATATGTTCGCTTTCGCCCGCAGCTTCGCCCACGTGGGAGAGTGTTCGTGGCAAAAACTTCTTTGGCAAATATACCTACTGCAATATAATAATAGCACAGAGTAAAAAACTTAGGCCTTTTTGTCATCCGTTATTGGATGATTTATACAGCGAATCCGAGCGAAGTAACCACTCTTGAAATACTGTAGTGACTGGGATAGTCGGTTTTTTTAGGCCCGTATTAAAAAAGCGTTCTTATCTCGACAATTCTCAAGAAAGTACTTAAGATGTTGTTTTAATTAATAGACCGTACTTAAGGCCCGTATTAATAAAGCGTTCTTATCTCTAAGACAATTCTCAAGAAAGTACTTAAGATGTTGTTTTAATTAATAGACCGTACTTAAGTATAGCTGTAGGTACGGCGTATCAAGTGAGTGCGAACGTATTAATAAACGAGACTCGTTACTCAAGTACACTGTCATTGCTGTCAAACTGTTACTTGAGACGCGGTTTCGTGGGTGCTGTCAAACCTTGACTTGAGAACGGCTTGCTTGGAAATTGGGATATATTTGTGGTGTTTTTGGGTGTGTTACAAATATGTAAATTAAAATCTAAATATTTATGATTAAACAAACTCAGAATTTACACTACATACTCAACAGAAAATAAAAATATAGAAAAAAAGATGCATATTGATACTTATTCTTTTTTTTGGTAATCGCGGTTGCAAAGGTTTTGCACAATTCTGCCAGTGTCGAGTATTTGTAGAAATATTTTCGATTTTATTTATAAATTTTTTATATTAAACGAATTACCTATTTGATTTTCATTAATTGACTTGATTTGACTCTTGACAGCAGAACTTTTTTTCGTTGCCCAAAAAGCAATCCTTATTATATGATCTCTCCCTCCTACAATTCCTCGCCCTATCAACCTTAAATCTGTTCTGTGTTTTGTAAATACTGCTTTTACTGAAACTTTATGTACATACTGTGGTACTGACCCTTAATGTTTGTGTCTGTTCTAGGTTTTAGATTATTCAACAGACTTCCTACTGTACACCGTGCCCTTGTTTATTCATAAAACCCACTCATAAGGCAGAGTTTTCGTCAACACAACACATTGGCGAATCACTAAGGAACCACTTTAAAGAATAAGAATTCCGTTTTACGTAGTTTTCAAAAAAATATGGATATTATTAAGCTAGACAATAATAAATAATAATATATACGTAAAAATTAATTTAAATCAGTTTTTTCAATATAAAAATACAGACTAAACTTTTTTTGGTACCTATTTATATTATTAAATATTACATTTTTAAAAAGAAATATTGAAGGAATTTATAATCAATAAATCCGTTCTTTGTAGAAGTGTAAACGAAACGTTATTTTATTCGTTCTTTGTTGTGTAAAGGCCGGCAACGCACCTGCAGCTCGTCTGATGTTGCGAGTGTCCATGGGCGACGGTAGTAGGTAGATCTCAATAACGTAATCAACTGAGACGGTCTTGAGATCATACTATGAATTAAAGACCATCTTGAGAAGCTAATCGTTACTTCAGACTGTCTCAGCGAAGAAAGGTCTTGAGAACGAGTTTGAGAATGGTTTATTAATACGGGCCTTAATGTCGTATGGTTGCCCAAGCACACACGGCATTCTCACAACACAGTCAGCCTAGTCCAGGGGAATGACAGGTCAATACGTCTGGGGCCAACCATGTACCGGTTTCCACTTTCCTCACGATGTTTTCCTTCACCGTTAGAACGTCCGTATAATGAATGTACTTGAGATCTGAAAAGTCTCATTCGTACACGCCACAACCTGGGAATCGAAACCTGCACTCCCTCGAGTGCGAATCAAACGGTCTACCAACTAGGCCACGGAGCACAGAGAAAAAATAAGTATTCTTAATTACTTACATACGTAATAGTTTTTTTATTATATTTTTTTTATAAAGTATACATAATATATTGTTATAAAGTATATATTTTACTCTGTGCTATTACTATGTTACAGTAGGTAAGTTAGTACATTTGCTAAATAAGTTTTTTTGCTACGAACCATAGACGTTTATGTATATTATAGACGTGGCATGTTGATGCAAGTGTCTCCAGTTAAATGGCCATTCTTGGGGCCATTTTGACATTTGAAGTATGGTGAAAACAAGATAGCTGACATTTGAAGTATGGTGAAAACCAAGATGGCGTAACTTTTTATTGTATGACGATTTGTTCTGTCAAATGTAGGTACGTCATAATATCTTGATTTTTTTAAATCTTTGCCACGAACACTCCCACGCGGGCGAAGCTGCAAGCAAAAGCTAGTACCTAGTTAAATATATTTTTACCAGCACTTATAAAATTAGCATACCTACATTTCATTTATTGTAATAAGCAAAGTCTATATTTCTATATAGTAATCTAGTATTATGATGCAGTATCAGGTGCAGACAATCACCATCTATACATACATCCTATTCATTGGAGCCTTTTTAATGAGTCCTAAACACGATACGTCTGCTTTACCTACGTTAGTAAAGAGTTGGAATTTCTGCAGTCATACAATATTATATTGAACCGATCTGGGGGTCTAAAAAGGCCACTAGATGTTTCATATATTTTTTTCCATACAAAATGTAATCCATACAAATTTCATGAAATGGTAAAATGGCTAGGTACCTACCTACATGATTCATCTGATTTCATCATATTAGAAAACATCAATTTTTGACAGTTTTCAATATAAATGCGTAAAATGGCGCACATAATAATATGAGTTGAAAAAAATATATGAAACACTTAGTGGCCTATTTAGTTAGACCTCTGATAATTTGATTCACAGTTCACATGTATCCATCCTTTAAACTATAAAATTATTATTATTTTATGATGCCAAAAACGTGATCTATAGACTATACCTACACAATAAATAACCATAGGTACTTACCAAATTTCATCCATTTATAATCATAAATAATGAATCTAAAAGGAAGGACAGACAAACGGACGAACAGAGGGAAATTATAAGGGTTCCTTGAGTATTACGGGACCCTAAAAATTAATAATTATGTGGGTATGAATGTGCACTCACTGTTTGAAGCACAAAAAAATTCACGATCAAAAGAAGTTTACAAAACAGGAAAGGGATTTTTAACACTGTTGGCATAGAATAAATACTACTAAGCTGTTGGTACCTAAGTATGGGCACCAAAAATAGGTTAAAAGTTAAAACTCACCATAATCTTTACCCATTATTTTGGGCAAATACCCAGCTGAATTTAGAAAAGTCTAGTGTGGAAATTGATAAACACTGACAATAAAATGGAACAATTACTATTTTCACTGTAACAACCTTTTCACTTTGCACTGCACCGATCCTATTTCACCGTTCCGCCCTTAAAATAGTATAAAAGTATAATATCGCAGGTACTTTTTAGAAGTGCCTTGGATAAATGTTTACAACACAAGTGAAAGTCAACTAAGTTTACGTACGACTCCACTGCATTCCGCGCACACGTCCGCTGCGGACAATATTACGAGAATTACTGATTCATTCAATGTGATTGTAAATTGTAGACAGTCCAACGAGGAACAACGCATACAAAGATATAGGTAATATAAAACTGGCTGACTATAGTTCTACACAATATCATACAATATGTATACTTAAGTAGTCAAAACGCATCTTACGGCTTATCTAGGGCAAACAGGTTCAACTAACAGTTTCCTGCTGAACGCGAGAGTACCGAGTTACAGGCAGTTTAAACAATATTTAATTTAAAACTTGACTCCAATGACGAACTATATATACACTGTTGTCTGGACTAATCTCTGTGGGATAGCTCTACGTCTATAATAATAACATCTTTTTGTCAACTTAGCTCTCTCAAAGTTTGTTCTCTTAAATACATCCATATTCCATAGGTGTAATGTAATACACACCTATTATGTACTTAGGTAAAAATATATTACATAATTATTTAAAATTATAAAAATTCAATGTTGATTTCTATATATTATATAGAAATCAACATTGAATTTTTAAGTAGATACTCACTCGCAACTTAAGTACTATTAAATTGCGGGTTTTTTGTATGAATTTCTATTTCATGGATTACGGAACCCAAAAACGTAACAATATTTGCATTTTACGAGTTATTTCTCGTACCTCTCGTAGTTACTTAAACTAGGTAATAAGTAATTATTACTAATGCCACAGCTTAAAGTATACGCATGTTATTAAATTGAAAGTAGATAGGTAACTAGGTATGTCATAATATAATATTGACATTATCAGGTATTATTATAATCAAAACAAAGATAATATCGTAATATTTCCTATGTTCGAAATGAGGTGCGCAAGTAATGATTAATATCTATGGACGCTTCACACCACGTCAGTCTGGCAACTTGTGTTACAGGTACCAGACAACGGGAAGTATATTTAATACTTTTATACTATACATATATTTAAGATTTTTGACGTGTTAATTCGATGGAGCCGGCTGCACGCACGAAAAAACATGACTCATGCGTCGTTACCTCGCTAAACATGACGTTGTCACGTTCAACTATCGTCAGTAAACCGACTTTACAGACAACCGATTTTTATTATATTATACACATATTTAATAGACCTCCATGACCCAGGAACACAAAAAAAAAAATTTATTTCCTTCGGCGGGTTCGAACCCACGACCCCCGGCTTGAGCACGCGCAACGCGCTGAACCACTGAGCCAAAGAGTTATACAAGTATTCATTTTACTTTTATCATTAATTTTCCGGTTATAATTGCTATATTAATATTAAGTAACTTCCTTTCGGCTTCGGCTTGTGGACACAAACAATATTATTTTCGCGAGTATCACTCCAAGTCCGAAATCTGTTACAAGATAGCAAACCGTATTACATTAAATTAGTACCGATATAGACCAGGGTCGATAATTTTTGAAACCAATAAAATAATAATAGGATGAAACCCATTGGAAAAGAAGAATATTATAAAAATGAAAGAAAAAATAATTTACGATCTATCGTTTATCTGAGGTCGGGAAGGGGAAGAGGGTGAGTTTTTAAGAGTAAAAAACGGTTTACCTCGATTTCCGGCAAAACTTCAAGTCCTATGGAAAAGTCAAACAGCAAAGTTGTAGGTAATAAAAAGATCTACAACTTTTTTCACATAACCTTAAAATTTATGTAAATAATTAAAAAAACAATTAATTTTTTTTAATTTTTTTTTCTTATACAAAAAAATTTTCTTTTTTATGAAATTTGGTGAAAACTTACCCGTCACCGTAAATTCACCCGTCAAAATATCAGCTTTTTTCAAAAAATTGGTGTGCTTTTTGTTCGTTAAAATCTCTACTTTCCGATGGTGTAAAAAAAAAATATATTACTATAGTAAATCTTCTAGAATCTAAACAGAAAGCACACAAACTTTTTAAAAAAAGCTGAAATTTTGCCGGGTGAATTTTCAATTGAAAAATAGGGTGATTTTTCGATATTAAGTCAAAATAAGGTGAAAAAATAAATATTTCAAATCAAATAAATTACAGTGTATTTGGGACATAAAAAGGTAAGTTTTCACCAAATTTCGTGAAAAAAATTTTTTTATAAAGCATAAAAATAAAAAACCAAAAACTTGGTTTTTGAATCTTTTACATAAATTTTGAGGTTATGTGAAAAAAGATAAATACAAAAGTTGTAGATCTTTTTATTACCTATAACTGCCATTTGACTTTTATCCATAGGTCTTGTAGTTTTGCCGGAAATCGAGATACCTAAACCGTTTTTTATCCTTAAAAACTCACCCCCTTCCCGACCTCAGACCCGTAAATTATGTTTTCCTTTCATTTTTATAATATTCTCCTTTTCCAATGGGTTTCATCCTACTATTTTTTTCACTTTTAATTATTTTTAAAGGCTTCTACCCTGGTCTAATACTAATACATCTAACTATTATTTACAGCATACCACCTACCTAAATAAAATATGAGCGATTATTTATTATCCTTGAAGATGACGTCGCGTCGCGTCGGTGGTCGGGACGCTATGCAGTAGGTATGAGTAAGCTAATGGAGGTAAACGGCCGATCGTCGCGTCAGAGGAACAAAGCATCCCCGACAGGCTATTGACCTTGCACGTACTTGAACCCTGTGATGCACCTGCTCTAAATATGACCTAGGACAAAACAATCCGTCTAGCTTTTTCACAGTGGCTTATTCGCTATTAACCATGTATATAAAAATATTTTTGTTTACGTTAATTAAATTGGATCTGTACAGACTCAGAGTATAGTAAATATTCGGAATTTTGGCTTCGGGACGACTGAGTAATGAAAAAATTTACTTACCTACCTAACTAATTTACGATTCTAATTCATACATTTATCCACAGCATTTCGGAGTAGGACGACTGATGAGTAAACGACAAATGAGAATGGCTCGTGAGTCATGACAGACGATAGTGGTTAATTAGAGGCCCGTCACAATGGAACCCGCTTGGAAAAAAATCTACTTTTTTTCGAGCCTACTTTACCTACAAACGATACCAAACGGTTCCAAATTGATTGTAGTTTATTGTAGTAACAACAAAATATTACTTTATTTTATATTCCTTTGAAGTATCGCAAAAATTCTACAATAACGAAAAAAATCTACCTTTTTTGTGTCTACATTACCTACAAACGATACTAATAAATGTAGCAGAGTTCATTTTTTTGTACTTTTATCAGTTACTGAGAAAGTACCATTGATATTGTTTAAACTAAGAAATACGAGCAATAATGCGTAGAAAAGTTTTGAAATTCGAATTTGGGCGACCGCCCGGGCGCCAGATAAAAAGGGGCGCCGCAGGCGTACTTTTCTTACACCAAAACGACTGCTAAATGGCAGTCACCAGACCGATTAAGCTAAGACGGCCAAAAGCCATTAGCGTAGACCCATTCGAAAAAACATAATAAAAAAAATCGTACTTTTCTATCCCTCGCTCACTGAGTGAGACCTACATACCTACTCGTGAATTCTCTCAATTGAGTAGGTACTAAAACAACTTCCAATTACAAAAAACACTGAATACTATTAACTATTAAAATTATCCACTTTTGCCACTTTAATCTAACATTTGCAGTATGAAATCATCATTCATTGTATACAGAGGGTTTGTGTAATCGCCCAGGGCGCTGGTAATGCTAAAACCGGCACTTAACAAGTGTGTTGCTTTTTACTAGCTCCATGGTTGCATGTGTCCACGCACACGGCGCGGCGCTGTGGTATCATCAGACGATCAGTCCTCTTTTGGTGTTCTTAAATCATAATATTAAGTAATGACTTCATAAAGTCTATGACAATATAGACCGTAGATTGTTTTAAAATATTAAATTTCTCACTAAAGGCTATATGAGTATAGCCAATTTTTAACCGATAGGTAGAACATTTTACGAAGATACTATTGTCATTGGCGCCGTTTTGGCGTCCCTCGTCCAGACGAACAACCAAGGCACGACAGGGGGTTGCTTTTGGATATCGGCCAAATGGAAACTGCTTTTGAGTATCATTTTTAACCGACTTCCAAAAAAGGAGGCGGTTATACGTTCGGCTGTATCTTTTTTTTTACATGTAGGTACTTATGCTATGGGTGTTGTTCCTCACAATATTACGTGAGTACGCTGACAAACCGGTGTACCAATAATTATTGTAAACCTTATTGTCCTATTTGAAGGTCTACAATTAGTGATACACTCACTTGGCTTGTCGGCGACCGGACCGCACGTCATAGCACAGATGGCTTTTACATTTGCAGAAATAAAGAAATTAGAAAATAATCCATTTATAAATATACACCTTTTACCCAAATGATAGTCTTTAACTTCGTCATCGACCTTTTAATAACTCTCGGAATAACCACATTTGTAGTCGTTAAAACCATCTATTTTGATGGACGGCCTCGTTTCGAATCAGTAGCGATTTCACCCGCATGTCAGCAGTGTAAAATTGTAAATATCAATTAAGTAATGATTAAAATTTCATGTCAAGGGAACTATAAAAAAGAATAAAAAAAGAATAACCTAACCAAGAGCACGTCAGGACATGTCTAATGCCCGGTTCCTATATTTGAAAAACGACCCGTTCTAGTTACGAATGGTGGAATATTATACGAGGCGTAAGCTTAAACCGTTCCTATAAAAAACGTCTCGTTAAGCAACTTACCGTCGTCTTGCTACTAACGGAAGGGAGGGTTACATAGTAACGGACGGTAAGCGTAATGTACGAAGAAGACAGTTTAGGCCGTTCCTATAAATATTTTAAACGTCAGTAGTTTGTCAAGATTACCATTCGTAATGCCATACGGTTACCTGTCATTTTCGGTCGGTTAGTGTCTATTTCACTGTTTTCGCTGCAAGCTGCAAGAAATTTGAAGAAATGTTGAGTTCAGACAGTGATAGGGAAATGTTCGATATTATCACCACGGACTCCAGTGAGACTGATTCAGAAGATAATAGGCGTGATCGAGTATATAAAGAAAGAGTGAATTATTTAGCGACGCTGGATTCGTACGAATTTCAAAGGAGACTTCGACTTGATAAAGAATCTGTTGAACAGTTACTACTTGAAGTTTATCCACACTTAAGAGTAACAGGAGCCAGGTTAGTATGTTGGAGGCATTTGTACACCGTCAAAATATATACTATGAAAACATAACCTCATACCTACCTAAAATAAGAGTAAAAACTCCATTATAGTGAAATAAATTATTGATGTTATTTCAGAAATCATGGGATATCTCCACTACATCAGGTATTGTTGACATTAAGGTTCTATGCTTTAGTAACAATGTTGCTACATCAGGAGAAGAACCAACTTCGCCTTGAGGGTCGAGCGTTTGGAATCTCGTCATAAAGTGAACTTTAGTTCTTTTGTGGTGAGAGTTCCAACCCATCATTTACCGACCTTTGAGAAGAAGGAGTTCTTGCCGATTGGAGTCGTCTACAGAAGATTTAGAGGACGACTCCCGAACACTTCGCGCCCCACGTCGCAGACAATACGTGTTTAATGTTAGTGTTTATTACATTATATTATGTATGTTAGTCTATAAGGTATAATATGGGCCTATGCAGCCTGAATAAAACGATATTTAATTTAGTTTAATAAAAAATTAGTTTCAAATTTTTCACTCTGATATTCGCAGCTCTTTTACGAGCAGCCTTTTTCAAATTGTCCTATTTCAATTTGAGTTGCTCTCGCTGCCGTGGTATTTGACCACATTTTGAATTAAATGTGTTGGTCAAAGTAGTCCAACATTCCTCTTTTAGTTTGTTTGTGGCCGCATTGGCCTCTTTTGTTGTAAGTATTGGGTTGCTTTGTATGAAATCCACAAGCAGGGCAACATCATCCTTGCTCATAGGCTTCTTTGTTTTCTGTAACAGAAATATACCTAAATAAAGTAAATCTTCAAAAACGTTGCAATATTTTAAGCGGCAAACATGTAGGTACAGTTTTTTAGAAAAATATCAAATTATAGCTGATGTTATCTGTACTCACCGGCGTAATATCCATTTCAAAAGTTGTACGTAAAACACTACTAGAAACTTTATTATACTTTCTTCTGTAAAAGTTGTAATAACAGAGATTATATACGTACTTTTATTTTGCAAAGATGATGGATGTCATCAGTCAAACAAAACAAAAGGGCGCTTACGTTCCGTTCCCGTTCTTGTTATGTGTATGCATTCTACTGTATTTGGTAAGAAAAAGATAAAATAACACGCAGATACCTGCGATTGTACGATAATAATAATATTATTACGATAAAAAAATTAATTACTATCAATCATATGTGAATCTAATTTATTATGTCTTGAATTTTGTGCCCTTTTCGGTTTCAATTTTGCGTATAACGAAACGCTCAACTAAGAGTGAAGAGGGCTCGGTATTTGAACGACCGACGGACGCTCGTCGATAGCAGGTATAGAAAGATAATTGTGGAACAGTATTTACGACTCGTAGTCGGTTGTGGAAAAACGGATAGTAACTTTTATACCATGACGATCCGTTGATTATAGGAACCGGGCATAAGAGTTCCGTAACTATCAACGCGCAATAGGTTTTCTTTTAATTAGGTACTTCAAAGGTTATTGTCCGATTTTGCTCAAAATAATTTTCCTAAAGAGTTTTTAGCATGATCATGGCATGGTAACTTATAAAACATGTAAGTACGAAACCTTACTTTTATTTTAAAAGACCTATTTAACGATATATACGACGAACGATATTTTTCATCCCCACTTCACATGCATGGAGAGCCACCCCTAAAATATAAAATTGTTAGGTATTATTTCATTATGCCATAACCGAGATCTATAAACTATCTATAACTATACTAAATTTCATTCATTTATATTCATAATAACAGAAGATAGAATCGCGGAAGAAAGACAATCTTCATAATTTTGAAGTCGGAAATAGTTAAATGAGGAAGATGTAAATCGAAATTTATTCCTCTTTTTCAGCCCTAGCAAAAACTTTAAGCAATAATAAGACTAACTGTGAAAAAATTGTGTTGATATCACGAAAATTGAATTTTTTATAAGCAAATCAATATGGGAACGCGCGAAAACTGATTACGCCCGTCGAGTAATGGCTGTGACGTCACGTCGCCGGTTGTGCGATGGCGGCGCGCGGGTGGTATCTTAGCGAGTATGCATTCAGTATGTAATTGACACGCGCTCTGTTTTACTTTCGTTCATTTCGATTCATTCATATTTTTTATTAATGGTATACCAACCAACCAACTAACATGGAACTAGGTTTTTCACGTGGCCAATCAAATAATGTTCCGAAAGTCGATTTACTTATGGTTGCAGATTATTTCACAAATCATGCAAAGTATATTAGTGCAGAAATCCAAGGGCAAAAACTTGCAAGGTAAGTTACATCATATGCAGTACGTTATTTGTAGGAGGTAGGATAATAACATTTGATTTAATATTATTCTATATTATTTGGGTGGCTTACGTATGATTACAAGCCTCCACAGATAGTTCGATTTTATAAACTAATTACAAAGAAAATTAGTAATAGGTAATAAGGTTAGTAAGTTTCTTATAAACTAAATTATAAGCAAAAAAATTTTGAAATATAATGACAATTAAAAATATCATAAAAGTAAGAAGGGATATAGGTAAAGTAGGGCCGGTTTCAGACTTATTTCTTAACCTTAATTTAAGAATAGATTTAGGTTTTTTATTACTGCAGTGACATGACTTATGGCAATGAAATACACGTAATCAGGACTTATCATCAATCCTGGTTTAATCTATTAATAAAGGAGATGTCAGATGTCCCCACTGACTGACAGACGTATATAGACGCTCGCACAGCCGTGACCGCTAATAGTAGAAGCGTGAAATTTGGACAGTAGTTTTAATTTACAATGTAGACGCGCACTAAGAAGGGATTTCGAAAATTTTTACTCTTAAAGAGGTTAAATAGGGGTTGAAAGTTTGTATGAAAAATCTTTAAATCTGACCGATTTCCATGAAATATAATATCCGAGCTAATAAATAAATATTTTTGAGTGCGTATATTATAGTTTTCTAAATTCGTCCCCTAAAGGGGTGATATGGGGGTTCAAAGTTTGTATAGCGAAATATCAACAGCTGGTCACGCAGATACTGTTATTATGACGTAGAAATCCGTTAAAAATGGATTTTTAAAATACATACCCCACGGGGGTAGAATGAGGATCCACGCGGACGAAGTCGCGCCCGTATGCTAGTCTAGGATAAGGTAATATTGATATTTTAGGCATAGGTACATTTTAGGATAGTTTAATCAGTGTCAGTTACTACTAGTGCTGTCAGATTGCTGTGGATTATCGATAAAAAATAATACCCACCCATTAATCATGAGCGTTTTATATAAGTTTTTTTTTTACAGAGCTGGACGCTATAGTTACGGAGATAATGCCATAGGGTATGTTCAGGTGAAAAGACTATATCCGCAGTGCACGGTAAAAGCAAGAGTTACACCTGAACACAAAGTTCGAGCTACAGCATATCATTGTACATTTGTTTGTGATGAAGTTACGAATAAAATTCAAAATCTGAAATGTGAAGGATGTGCAGCAAGCAAAGGAGGATGCAAACATACAATGGCGTTGGTTATGTGGTTACATAGACGTTGTGAGGAGCCCGCTTGTACAGAAGTAGCGTGTTATTGGATGAAACCAAAACTGTCGCAAGTTGGATCTCAGCTAAAATTTATTAAGGCCAAAGATATGAGCAATACAAGGCAGCCCCGTTCCTCAACAGCACCTTTGACGCCTAATGAGACGACACACCCGACGAACGTTTTCTATAGTCAGTGATAAAAAAATCAATGGAACTGGTTATAGATTCTCAGATCATGACCTTCTTTCGTCCAACTGTAGATATAGATAAAGTTTCAATACACAATCTAGTGATTCGAATTTAGAAAAGAAAATAGTGTTAAGGATGCAGACGGATTTATTACTTTTTGCAAAGAAAATATACGATCCCAGCAATGCGATGCGATCGAAAATGCAACAAGATCGCAAGCTGACTGCAAATTGTGGCATGAAATGAGATATGCTCGTATTACGGCATCAAAAGCGTACGAATCCGCTAAATGTAGTAAACCCGATGGAATTTTAGTCGAAACAATCTTAGGTACCTATAAATTTAAAGAGACGTTTGCAATCAAAAGAGGTTGGTAGTACCTACATTTCATGTGAGTAAAATTATATACCTATGAGTAAAATTAATAGTTTTCGATTAATTTTTTTCTTTTTACTTGCAGATAATCTGTTGGAAGAATCTGTCATAAAAGAAGTATCTAAGATCAACAATATTAAATTCAGAAGAGTAGGTTTTATTCTTTCTAAAGATTACCCAGTTCTAGGCGCTTCTCCAGACGGTATTGCTGAAGATTGCATATTAGAAATAAAGTGCCCATTGTCTAATAAAACTATTGAAAAATACGTTAAAGACGGAGTTGTGGTACAAAAATATAAAGCACAAATACAACTGCAAATGTTTTTTGCACGGAAGGAGAAGTGCTTCTTTTGTATAGCACACGAGGATTTTGAAACCTCAAAAAAAGTTGACAAACATGAAGTAATGTATGATAAAGATTATTGTGCGGAATTAATCAGAAAGTGTGTTATGTTCTGGAAGGAAAATATATTCATACAATTGCTCTAGAATACCCGAATAGTTAACATAGTTTTATTAATGTTGAGAGAAAAATAAAAATTGTACAATAACAGTGAAGTTTTTTAATAATTTCTTTTATTCTAGTTATCACATATAAAATAAAAATTAACTTAAACTAATTTACTTTGTAAGTTTACTAATCCACAAGATATTATAACGACGTCATCTAACATGTCAATAGCCTTTGTGTCAACACATGCATGAGGTGCAGTCAGTTTATATTCTCTTATTCGCCCTATAGCCCTTTCAACGTGTATTCGTAGAGCTGCAATCCGTTTCGTTTCCATGACTTCCTCCTTCGTACTAGCTTTACCTGTGCTGACACTTGGAGGTCTCACAAGAAAGCAGCCATTCATCTCTACATCGGTTGCAATATTTTTAAAACCTCTGTCGACCATGACTGCAGTACCTTTAGGTATCAACTCCAAAATTTTGCAATCTTCAAAAATGTCTGTATCAGTAGCTCTACCACCATAACCGTTCGACACAAAGTTGATCAATCCATCTGGAGTTATTGATATTAAATACTTAATAGTATTGCAGCCTTTATACTGCGACCACGTCAGAGATTGGTGTAGAGAGTTGGAGGGCTTTTCTATTCTAATTTCGAAGCAGTCAATAATACTAACTGTCTTATTATATCTCCTTCGAAAAGGAAGGGGTAACTTTTCTTTCACAGCGTCATTTTTTGGGAAATAAATTAACTGTTTTAAGCAGTTAGCTAGTAACACCACTGTTTTTCTAAAAATTCGACTTACATTTTTGTTATTGAAATCTATTTCTAAACGTTGATAGGAATCATTCAGTTTTATTTTTTTGAGTGTGATCAATATATGGATTAATGGACACTTAGTATTTTCTTCCAAGAGACTAATGACAAAATATGATTGTTTTGGAATACCCAAATAAACTTTAGAATAATGTTAAATTTTCGAACAAGTGTTTGTATGATTATCCGTATACACTTCGAAAGTTTCAATGGAATCAGTGTACGATGATTCGGAAGTACAGTCCATTTTGTCACAGTCAAAACTGGCGTCCAACTCTAGTGAGAGTGCTTCTTCAACATTTTTCCTGTTTTTTATGGTTTGAGTATGTACGTCTTCCTTTTGCTGTTCTACTTGAATCTTCTTATCTTTCGTTTTTTTTATTTCTGTTGGACGTAACTCTATTTGAAGAGTATTGTCGATTGATATTGGATTATTAAACTCATTGAGTTCCACAGGTGAATTATCAAAAGAAATAAATTCAATTTCCTACTCTGCTACTGACGGCCTAACTTCTTTTGTAAGTAGAGTTTCGAAAAAGTCTATTCTTTGTCGTTTGTCATATCCGGGGCGGGTGACCGTAGCCGTTCTTTTCAGTTTTTGAGATTCAAATTTTGTAGGTAAAGCACCTTGTTTTAGTTTCAAAGTTCCGCCGCACAGTTTCCATTTCTTATGATTTTCCGTGTCTGATTCAATCTGGATTAAAAGAGGGTTTATATAATTTCTGCAGTGAACAATTTCGTAAAGGGAGCTTATGTAAATAACTAAATATGTTGTTTTACAAATTATACAAAAAAAACGCACAAAAAAGTATGAATAAATCTTATTTTCTAAATAATTCCCCTTTTAAATTCGGATAAAATGTTTACTATTTCTCTACTCGATCTTCATAATTTTAAAGTCCGCCCAAACAATATCCAAATTAAACAGTATTTTATAGAACTCACATTTAAGTTGGCTGGTACCGACTTTAGAATTATGAAGATTGAGTAGAGAAATAGTTAAAATTTTAGCTGAATTTAAAAGGGGAATTATTTAGAAAATAAGATTTATTTCATAATTTTTTGTGCGTTTTTACTTTGGAAGTCGGTTTTCATTTTTGTTTAAAAATAATATTTTTTCCCTTTTTAGTCATATTTATTACATTATTATTAACACATTTTAAGAAAGTTTAAAATATATAATAAAGTGTTCGAATGTATAATTTAATACGCGTCAAGCTTCCATTAGGTATTGTGTATAAGATGATGATGATGATAACTGTAAGTTTGATAGTGGCTATATATTAGCATATGCTTGCAGTTCTTTAAACAATGCCGAAATTTCCAAACGTGTATCTATAAAGACTGAGGAGTTCTGTTCAGTACTTTTGGATCCAGGATATACCTTGATACAAAATCTTACTTTTTAGTAGCATATGCTTCGGTTACTTCAGAAAAACTCAAAAATCACTATATGTGTCAATATAAATTTCGAGCTGTTCCCTCGATTCCTCATGGATCCCATCATCAGGCCACCACTTAGTGTCAACGGGACCAACTTCGGATTTCAAATTATCCTTTACATCAAAAAAAATATTTGAAAATCGGTCCACAGACGGCGGAATTATTGTTGAACATACAAAAAATATATATACAGCCGAACTATACGTTCGGCTGTATATATATACCGCGTAATTTTTTCAAAGCAAAATTAATCAGTTTTATACTTTGACATATATGTCAAAAATATAAAGTAATAAATATATAAAGTATATAAAAGTAATTTATTTTGCTATCTATATATAATGATTAAATATCATAAATGATACAATATCATTTTATTATTTGAAAGTCTGTTAAAAAAGAACTTGTGACCTGCCTACTAAAGTATAATAATCAATCTATGACATTTAGTTCGTACAGTTTTTTGTCGATAACTCAACGGAGTGACAACACTATCACCATAAAACATAAACAAGGGAAATAGTAGGGAGTTTTTTGTATCGTCTTATTTCGTCTTTTAAGTTTCATTCAATGGATTCAATAGACTTTTTAAGTAACACATATTTTGCGTGCATCGTGTTTTATTTCTCTATGTTTTTGCCTACTGTTTAAAATAAATTGTCACTCAAATGCTTAATTCATTCTCAGCATATTCTATAAACTAAACATTTAGTAATGCAAAAATATATAGGTAGGTATTTTATATCTAGGTACTCACATTAAAATGATCTTCGCAACAATGTCGACTGGTTTTTGTAGATAAAACTTTCTCCCTTCTCATCAGTTTACACCACTTATTTCTCAGCTTTTTGTCGTTGGGCACATGAAAAAGTATTTTTCTGGAGTGCTAACCGTTGTATTGGTACATAAGGGTACTATACAATATCTGTATGGTATTTTTTTCTCCATAACTCCAAAAATTTCAATAAAACTTCAAACTTACTGCACAAGTTCCTTAGCGCGCGAACGAGCAATGACATCCCGGCGACCATAGCCGGCGACGTGACGTCACGCGTTGAGCGGTCAAGCTCGCGCAGATTTTAAAAAGATCCAACTTTGAATATTAATAGAAAATTCAGTTTTTGAGATATCGAAAAAATTCTTTCACTAATACTTTTTAGATTTTATGTTTGATTTTTATACATTATAAAATAATCACACTCATCTAGCTCATTGTTAAGTTGCGAAATATATATATATATATATATATAACGCTATATATATATATATATATATATATATATATATATATATATACATAGCGTTAGCATAGCTTTAACGCATTAACTCGTTAATCCGGTAATCGTTAATTAACGAAGTTAACATTTTAATTAACGGATTAACTTTTAAAAATGTTAACGATATATTTTGATATATTTTGCCGGCGCGTGCGAGTGAGAAAGAAAACTGTGAAGAGATTTGTTTCGTTTGATCATTTCATTACCTAGCGCCGGTTCCTAGAGTGACGAGTGTTTTGTTTGTTGTTAAAATAAATTACTGTCAGTGATCATTTGCGTGTTGATAATTGATTAATGAATTAGAACCTAAGCCAACAGGTTTTATAAGTTCACTAACGCAACGATATAAAGATGCAATTTTACACATATTAACGGATTAACGATTAACGTTAACTTGCGTTGATTCTTCCGAAATGTAACGCTTTAATTAAACGTTAAAGCGTTACATTTTTACGAAGTTAACTTTTTTTTGTAGCGGATTAACGAAGTTAACTATTTGATTAACGGTGCCCGGCTATGTATATATATAATATATCGTGCTAAAGTTGCGAAATACTAATTATAAACTATACTAAAACACATTCTACTATAATGTTAGAATCATTTCAAAGGTTGTAAGAAAAGTTAGCAAGTATAATTTTTAGTACCTTTGGTGTCCTGTACCTGAGAATTGGCCCACTGCATAAAGAAGCGGGTTCATTATACACACTAATACTACAGTATGGTTTACATTTAATCAGTAAGAATATGGGTAAGAATATAAGGGTAGTCTGGCACGCCTGGGATCTCCGGCCATCATCATCATGCCTTTTTTAATTTAAAGGCACACGCTGTTATGTTGGTTCAGCATTGTCACTAATAAGAAATTAACTCTAGTTAGTAATAACATACAAACAAACAAAAAAAAGTTAAAAAAAACATGAAATAAGTTTAAGAGCCGTAAAAGGTGATTAATTATTATTATTAATTACCATCGACATTATAAAAACTCGTCACCTGAAGCACACTAAATAATGGTAATGAAGGGAAGAGTAATAATAAAGAACCATATCCGTCATAATAATTTTATTCGCATATTATAATTGATTATGATACATGGAGCACAACGGAAACTGGTCTACTGAAGACACGGATCACCACTCAAACATTTCCGCTCCAAATTAAATTATTATTTATATTGCATCGACATTTGTTATGCAAAAAACGTGGCTACATATTTTCTAGTGAGAAGTCTCGAGGCAGCATCGGTCATATGGACGCGTGGTCCTCGCAGTGCAGTCGGTCACGTGTGTGTATGGAATGAGGGACTGGGCTGAATTTCGCCAAAATAAATGTAGAACAAATCTGGGAATTTGGAGAAATATACTTTAAAAACTACAGCCCTCATACTGTGGTCCATCTGTCAACACACTGCTATTACCCAGATCTCGTAAAGTATCTGAAAAAAATAGTTTTCTGACTACAGATATTTAGTAGAACATTTTGTAAAGGTTTCTACAAATTTACAGACTACAAAGCATTAGAGTTAAAAATGCTTTAACCACCGAAGTGAGGTCCCTCGGTCAACACATTTGTGTTTATGTTACGCCCAAATAACGATTAAACGAGAAAAGTAGCAAAAAATCTACAAGGAACGTATTTCTTTAGTACTAAAATTTAATTTGTATTTTAAAGTATGGGTGATTTAACCTTCATGAATGTTCTACTATATTCAGGAAACCATAATTCCAGATACTTTTTGAGATCTGGATAATTATAGCGGTGTGTGGACAGAAGAACCACATGATGAGGGCTTTAGATTTTAAACTATCTTTCTAAAAATTCCCACATTTGTTCTACATTTCTTTTTAGACTTCTACTAAAAGTGGCTATATTTATTTTGGGGAAATTTAGCTAGGTCTCTCGTTCCACACACACACGTCTGTATGACAGACGTGAGTGTGTGGAGCGCGTCCGTCGACCTTATTTTCATACATATACTTAAATAATAACAGTCAAATAGACAGCCGAATGTCCGTCCAATCATTATATTTACATACTAACAGACACCTTGCACACGCAATCGCGGCCTCCAGGGCCAATTTTACCGACGAAATAACGCGTCAAAGGCGCACTGACTTGTATGGTTTTTCAATAATATTAAATCACTTTTTCATAATAATTTACGACGAAAATACCGAGAACCTAAGTCTTATGAGGTTTGCGATATCGCCAAACATAGTTCGTGCGAGTTCACACACTCATTGATCGCTGCCATAGATGAATCGGGCCGAGCACTCGCGAGTGAGTTTAGACGCACGTATTCCGAATACAGGTTGAGTCCGTCGAAAAACTGGACCCCTACGGTCGAGCTCCAGTCGTCAAACCAAGCACTGGCGAGTCGCAGCGTGGGCGGGGCGCGCGAGCCGTGCGGAGCGGGTAGCCGAGCGCGTAGCGCCGAGGCCGCACTCACTCGGCCTTCACCTCTGCGACGGGGGACACCTCGCTCACGGGCGCGGCGTCGTTAGTGTCCTCAACACTTGTTGGCACTTCGTTCCCGTCGTTAGGGCGCTCCGTGCCTCCTCCTCCATCTGTAATTAAAAAATAATTAAACTGTACAATATATAGATATTTTTATATTAGTATTGCCATTTATATCGGGTGAGTCCAGTGGACTTACTGCGCTGATGGTGGTGGTAGTACAGGTTGTGGCGGGGCGCGTGGTGCTGGCGCGGCGCGGGCGCAGGCGGTGCGCGGTACATGGGCAGCGCGGGCGCGTGCGGCCGCTGAATGGGCGCCGGGTACCGCGGAGCGACCATACCACCCCGGTTCATCGCGTTTCCGTTGTTACCACCTCTTCCATTGTTACCACCGCCGACCATCTACAAAAGTAGGTATAGTAAACCCTCTTTGACAGATTACACAATACAATAACATTTATAAATAAATGAAATATGGCTTATATTATTACCTGTTGATGTTGCTGATGCTGCTGATGTTGCTGGTGTTGTTGGTGTTGCTGGTGTTGCTGATGCGGCTGGTGTTGTTGGTGCTGCTGGTGCGGGTGCTGCTGGTGGTGCTGGTGCGGCGTGTGTGCCGGTGGCGGATGCTGCGGATGGTATTTGTGCTGCGGCGGCGAGTGCGGCGCCTTCTGCTGCTTGGTGCCCTTGGGCGTGGGCGACGCGGACTCGCACATCTGCGCGAAGCCGTTCGCGTGCTCATGCAGTGGGCTCTTCAGCTGCGGCGGCGGGCGCGGCTGCGGTGGCGCGTACTGCTGTTGTAGAGGCGGCGCGCGGTATTGTTGCTGATGATTTAAAACACATGAAAATATTTAATTTAAGAATAGGCACATATATTTTCCCTGATTTATGATAAATGATAATTCAAAAAATATAAATAAGCAGCAAAACGAGCGCACATAAAAAAACGTAAAGGGTCAACAAAATTACCATTTTTAATTTTTCTCGGTTTCGGGGGGTGTAGATATTGTGTAGATTCATTTTAAAATTAAAAAATGGCGGTTATTTATTAAAAATTTAAAAAAAATTAAAATTTAATTAAAAAATGGCGGACATACTTAATTTAATATATTAAATTAATATGGGTGTCCTTTAGTAATATAAATTAATATAATGTAAAATGAATATGTTCATGATTACAAAATTCATTCATTTTGAAATTTTTAAAATGGCGAATATATATTTTTCTGTAAAATTGGTACGTTCTTCGAGGTTTTTAGGGGTACTGAATACAAAAATGAAATCCATTTTGAATTTCAAAGATAGCGGACATTTATTTTAAGTAAAATAAATCTAGGTGTAACTGAATTTTTAATAAATCTCAATGTTGAGCATTTACATTTTTTTATAAAATTGCTTCTAACTCGGAAACGGTGCATTTTACTGAAAAAATAAAAATTTCCTCCCCCATAGTAGCCCAGCAACCACATATTTTCTTCATGATGGCAGAAATAGAAATTTGAAAATCCTGATGTTTCCAAATTTCTATAGCTATAACATCGCTCGTATCTCAAAATGGGCATTGCAACATTTCTTTCTATAATCGCTTCTATCTCAGAAACGGTACATCCTATTAAAAAACTAATGAAAATTTCCTCCACCCAAGTAAGCCCGTGTTTTCTTTATGATGAGTTAAAATCCTGAATTTCCAAAAATTTCTATAGCTTACAATAGCTGGTACTACATAACATACTGTGTTCATAATCATCAATCCTAATCAGCATCCGCAACAACTTTTAAATTAGTACGCATGTCATTTTTACGAAGAATGAAAATTCTCCATTTTGGAAATTGAAATTGGATGACAATTTTATAATCAGAAACCTGGAAAAGGACACCCATATTAATTTTAATGACAAAAATGTACGCCATTTTGGAATTTCAAAATGGATTTAATTTTCATATTATTCTGCACCCCCAAAAACCTTGAAAACAAACTCCAACAGTATCAAAAAATGCGATTTTCCGGAGCCTGCAAATTGAATTTTTAGCAGCCATTAATTAATCACCCCAATCTGGTTTTATAGCTCCTTACATCGTATAATAGTCACCAACTCGGAAATTAAGTCTCCAACTTATAAATTTCGGTGCCAATTTGGATTAAATTTCTCCACTTTTTATCTGCCGATTTTTGTATTTTTTGTCACCTAGGTGCTTTCGCCAGTTTAGTAATTTAGTCGCCAACATATTAATTCGCTGCCAATACAGTATGCTTATGTGCAGTCGCCAACTTATTTTTTGTTCCCAAGATTAATTATATCCCAAAATAAATTATATCAAGTTATAGTCGTCTTATATAATACCCCCTTACTAATAAAATATTTATACAGTGTATAAGCTATACAATGTTTTGTCCTTGTCTATCAAGCTACTTTTCCGACGTATCAGACAAAGACAAAAGATTGTATAGCTTATATACTGTATACCTAAATGTTTTTTAGTAAGGACCCTATAAATTAAAAAAAAATGGCTGGACAGATTTTTATGAAAATCGTCTGAGAAAATGGTCAAGCTAGAGCCGTGGTCGCATCCACTAATGGCATCTAAGCTGCAGCACAGAATACATAATAGTACAAGTAGCCTCAGTTAACACCGAGACGCTAAGGCCTGAAGAAGTTCCTAGAATTATAACCCAATATAGATACAGACGGCTACGATTTGACATCGACTGAGCCGAACCTTATAAAGTGCGACCACGGCTCTACCTTGACCATTTTTGTACATATGCATTTCTGGATTTATATCTAAATTATTTTCTTGTATCGGACTTTTTAGACCCCTTTTTTATAACGTAGTCGAGTTATAGTTTTTTTAACTTGATTTTTTTATATCGTATTTTTCCGTTTTCCATTCGAACAAAATATTTGAAAATATATAATATAGTAAAATATAACAAAATTGAATTAGAATAGTCGGACTATGACGGGATAAATATTTTTTTTAGTTATTTCCATAGCAGTATGGCCTATGGTATCCTTTTATGGGGTAATGCCACCAACATTAATTCTATCTTTGTGCTCCAGAAGCGAGCAATTACAGCTATTTATAAGATGTCCCCATATGCCTTCCTAAGAGAAAATTTTAAAGAAATAGGGATACTGACTTACACACTTTCAATACATTTTTGATAATGGTATGTAAAAAAATATAGTAATGAATTTGATAAAAAATGTGACCAACACAACATAAATACTCGGAATAAGTACAAACTGGCTGTACCAGTGACTAGACTTAATAAAATAAGCAATTCATTTAAAGGTGAAAAAAGTGTTTACGTTTCTATAATAAACTCCTAGAAAATGTAAAATTTTGTCAATAAATAAATTTAAAAAAGTAGTTAAAAGACATTTGTGTGCCAAAGGTTATAATAAAGTTAAAGATTTCATTGAGGACAGCACACCTTGGGAATAAGATGACCCTATGACTTATGAGACAATTTCAGTTTACCAACTAAACAATGTACAGAACTGCAATATATTGTAGATATTGATTGTAATTTAATATTTATTTATTTTTGTTTACATTTTTTTTCTAAAGAACAATTTTGGCTATGCTTATTACTAAAAGGTGGCACCCGCGCGAGTTTCTTACGCCGGTTCTTCTCGCCGGGTTAGTAGTCTAGTCAACAAGTTCAAAAACGTGTTAAATAGAAATAAAGCTCCTAAAAATATTTGCGATAGCTCATTCGATTTGGAAAGACGCTAGAAAAATGTTTTTTAAGGGTATATTAGCACATAAAAAATTGCGATTGTTATTAACAAAATAAGATAAAAAAAATATTTAGTTTTTCGTTAATAACTTTTAAAATAATGATATTTAAGGAATTTTGAAAAAGGATCCTGAAAGAAGAGGAAATTTCCAATAAAAAAGTCCTAACTCTCGGAACTCTATCTATATTATTTAGATTTTTTTTAACGCTGGAAATAGGGCTCCGCGAGGGCGTTACGGCATAGGCGCGCCGTCTAAAAAGCCGGTATATCACCTAAAATATATTTTTAAAATAATAAATAACAATTTAAAAATTTGAATAACTTATGGTGTAATCTAGACAACACTTGAACGAAAAAAACCTCGATTTTTTTTTCGATTTTTCAAAAAGTTACACCATTGTTAAATTTTTTTTCCAATCTCTGTTTTTATAAATTACGGCATAAAAGTTTAAATAATTGGTCTATAAATTTTTCGCTTCGTGGAGCTCTTTTTATTTAGATACTTTTTTTTTTTGGTAATATCTTATTATTGCTGTTTTCGCATCTAATATAGGTATTAATTAACATTAATAAATAATATAGATAGAGAGTAGATAGAGTAGGACTTATTTATTGAAAATTTCCTCCCCTTTCAGGATCTTTTTTTCAAAATTACTTAAATAATTCGAATCGAATGAGCTATCACACATATTTTTAGGAGCTTTATTTCAATTTAACACGTTTTTGAACTTGTTGACTAGACTATAGGCCCGTCTGTCCACCGCACGCCCGTCCCGTCAATTTTATCTCGACCAGAAATATTCTCGTTCTCTTTGACGTCCTGTTGACGGTGGCGGTGGACAAACGGCCTTAGGATTCCAAACCGGTGGTAATTAGAATTCTTTTGTTTTCATTGTTTTTAACGTTCAGAAAACAAAACCTTATTTTTTATTGTAAAGATTTTTATTTTATTTATTTTATAACATGTTTTTGGAATAACATTAATAAGTACGAAATCAAAACACTTGAAATAAAAAATAATATCTTCTTCACAAGCGCGGAGCAAGCCATTTTTTTTCTAGATTTTAAGAACGATAATAATAATATAATATTTATAAAATAAAATAATACATATGTATAATATAAAAATTATATATTCATAGTCTTATATATTACGTCATGTTCGAAAATTGGACAATTGCGTTTGTAATACACTGTAAAATTTTAGCACGCCACAATGTACATACATGTAATATGTACAATATACACTGGCGGACACATGAACTGCATCATAGTGCAAGATAACTTTCAATGAAATATAATTAGTGAAAGTGCAAACTATTTTGATTTATTTCAATGATAATGCTAAGACTGGTTCTTAATCTGATAAAAAAATCAATTCATGTGTGTATTGGTCAACTTTTCTCACTATTGTTTCATTTAGTGACTTAGTGACATTACTCCTTTTACATCTTTTTGGAATGAAACAGTGAATAGAACAAAAACGGTTTTATTATGAAAATTTAAAGTTTTTTTTTTGTTTTTAATAAGGTGTATTATATATTACCTTCTCTTGTCCTAATAACTGATTCAAGTCGGTTTCGCATCTACCTGATCAGTGTTTTTATGATATCTTGCGGAGTATTGTCCCATTCTTGTGACAATGCAACTCTTGAGCTCCGCAACCGTTGTTAGGACCGGATTTCTTGTAAATACAGCTCTTTTTAGGATGTCCCACACGTGTTCTATTGGATTGAGGTCCGGACTACGTGCTCGCCAATCCATGGAACAAATCTTAACCTGAGTAAAGTATTGCTCAACTTGTCTCGCTGCGTGCGGACGAGCTTTATCCTGCATCAGAATGAAGTTTTCGCCTATAAGTCCCACATGAGGGTCCAATATCTCGGTTATATAGTGATGTGATGTTAAACCACAGTTACCACGTCCATGTGTGTCTACGTCAATAAACACAAGTTCAGTTCGAGCATCCATCGATATGCCGCCCCAAACCATACAAGACCCGCCTCGAAATGGAACCCTCTCCTTAATGCAATTTTGAGCATATCACTCTCCTCGTCTACGGTAGACTAGTCTGCGACCATCAGCACCGTACATACAAATCCTACACTCATCAGTGAATAATACGGAAGCCCATTGCTCTTCAGTCCAATTTAAGTGTTCACGATCAAATCTTAGTCGAGCTTGCCTGTGAGCTGCAGACAATTTTCGTCCATTTGCGGGTCTGAAAGGTCTCACGCTATCATCAAAAGTATCACGCTCTTTTAAACTTCTTCTTATGGTTCGTGCACTAACTGCTACGTCACGTACCTGGTGGAACTCATTTTTAATGCTCATAGACGTTAAAAACCGATTTCGCAAGGAAGTTGTCACAATAAACCTGTCGTCACGAGACGTTGTCACCCGAGTTCTGCCGGTTCCACGTCTTCTTTTGAATGAACCAGTCTCCATAAACCTTCTGTAAACTCGGGAAACCGTAGACTGGTTTACACATAAATCTGCAGCAATTGTTCGTTGGTCTAGGCCTTGCTGCACTAGAGCAACAATTTGTGCAGCTTTTTCGGACAATACGTCCATATTCGTGAGAGAAAAACGTGTTTAAAATGAAAACAGACTAGCAATTAAACACTTAGTAACAATAATTCAACATGTAACAAAACAAAAAAATAACCATCAATCACAACAATAACGTAACAACGAGTTAATCTTTAGTAAATTGACAAGAATTCTTTTTATAGAATATTTTCTTTCTTTTGTGACAGTACCATATTTTTTATTTGATTTTGTTTTTGTGTTTATAAACCAGCCTTTATTTTCCAATACCAAAAAATGTAAAAAGTTTGCATATTTCGTAATAAAATTTGATTGAATGTATTCTTGCACTGTGATGCAGTTTATGTGTCCGCCAGTGTATATACATATTTGTGATGTGCATACCAAGACCTTTCTTTTGATACCAAACACGTGATGATTATCTCTCATAAATTCTTTTAGAAATTAGAATTTAAGTTTCAATTTTCACTATTTTTTGGGGTTTTTTTGCAATTTACAAGAAATTGAAGGTTGGACGGCCTAAACTTACTTGAAATTCGTATTCAGCGGGTCGAAAAACATGCCCGTAGATAGGTGGCGCCCGGTGTACAGACAATTTTTTTTTGTGTGCCGGTGTTATTATTTTATAGTATAAATTATTATTTTAGGATATACCAATATCCTTTTTCCCGATGTTAGGCGAAATAACAAGCATTTTCCCCGCGCCCCGCAATGAGTTCGAGCCATTGACTAGCGCACTCTTAAGGGTTTGGCCTGTGCGTTGATGCAATCAGCTTTGCCTTTTATATGTAGTATTATATAAAGCCACCTACCAGTATATTACATGTAAACATGTGTCATGATTATAGAGGTTGTCTGGCAGAAATCGCTTGTAGCGATAAGACCGCCTTTTGTGCTTTTATAAGTTTAGTTTTTCTATGTTCTGTGTGTCCTATTTGTTTTTGGTGCAATAAAGAGTTTTTCATTCATTCATTCATTTCATTCTTTATGTGTACAATTATATGACCATGAAACTCACTTGCATCTGCTGAACGGCCGCTGCGACGTGTATTTGAGATGAGAGGAATGGCGAGTTGAATGCGTTAGATTGAGCTTGCTGCGTGAATTGGAGCGGGTAGGTGGGCGCCGGAGCGGTGGGCGGCTGATACGGCGAGTAGTAGGAGGAGGCGGGCGGTGCGGGGCGCGGCATGAGGCCGGGCAGGGAGTACGACGCATCGCCCACCGGCGCCGAGTAGCCGAGGAATTGTTGCTGAAACGTGTTAACGCCGCCCACGCCGCCAATCCCACCGACTGCACCGCCTTTACTGCCTGTAGAAAGGCCATATATTAGAATATCTTGTTCCACAGATACAAGACGAAAGAAAGCTGAGTTTGATAAACATAATATAGAGACAACGAGAAATACATTAACCCCCTTACTAATAAAAATATTTACACAAATGATAAGCTATTAATGTTGTTGTATTTGTCTAATACATTGGAAAAGTCACTTGAAAGACAAAGACAACAACATTCAATAGCTTAACCATTTTGTAAATATTTTGATTAGTAAGGGAATTAATTTACAAAATCTTTATTTTAAGATTACTTTTGATGAATATGATAAGAATGTGTAATATTAGTAAAAATATATACCGATGGCACCAATTTGTTGAGTTGAGGGCTTGACTGTAGCCGACATGAGGGAATTTGACGTGCTTGAAATAAGGACAGTGCTTGGACTGTTACCCAATTGTCCTGATTGACCGAACGCCGCCCCACCTCCCGCAGCTGCGGCCTAAAATACACAAGAAATACATTTACAATAGAAAATAATATAATTACGACAAAAACAATAATATAATAGGGAATATGCATGTATTTTTTTAAACGTTTCTCTGCTTATAACATTACCAAATATTATCCATTAGGCTGGAAAAAATGTTTTAAACACAATAATTTTTTGGCGATTTAAGCACGCCATTTTCGCGCGCTTGAGTTATGACGTCATCGCACATATATCTGACAGTTGACAGTTAAAATCATTGTTTTTTTTAAATTTATATTATATGGCATCGGCTTATAACCATTTAGCCAGTGTCAAGTTAAAAAGGCGGGAAATAGAACTTTCGTTTCAATTTTCAACACCGTAGGTATTCCTAAATCGACAAGTCTAAAGTCTAGTCAAAGTCCAAATAAATAGTCAGTGCAGTCCATGAGTCATGCCAGTCGATTCAGTAAAGTGGTAGAAGCTTTACTGAAAGTTCGAAGGGAGCTTTGGAGGGAAACTCAAAATAGCACGTTTTTAGAAGTTGTTAGCACTTGCCATCACTTGGGCACGTTAACGAATATTTAATGGTTAATATTGTACCAATATTACACATTAAGAACTGAAAGAATAGAAATAAAAAATCCACAACGTCTCCCATTGAGTTCCCCGGCAAAACTCCTTAAAAAGTTACAAGTTTTTAATTTTTTTATTGAATTCTAAATTTGTTTTTTTTTTTGCGTATAGTAAACCGGAAGTGGACATCTCAAATTGATATTTGAGCAACTTCGACCTCTTTATTTTTAAATATTTTAACATTGAATTAAAGCTTTAAATGTACTAATTCTTAACAAAAAAAAAAGTGATCGCTAATAGTGTAAGACTTAGAGCATAATAAGTACATACACATAGGTATGAGCACTTTATCTGCGCTAATACCACAGAGTTGAAAATGGAGGTTACGATTTATGACATTGACATTTGTTTCGACACTCATGTGATCGATTTTCAACTCTATTGTATTAGTGCAGAGTTCTATTTTCAATGCTAAGAATTTTCTTTGGCCTTCCGGATAACGGATCATAAATCATAATTTATAGTCCCAGCCTTATACGAAAATTCTGTTTCACTTGAGGCAATGAAAATTGACACTGGCAAAGAATGGTTTAATACCTTCCCCCTTAAATATAAAAAAATAATTCGAGTTTTGAAAGTGATACACGTTTGTCTGTGCGATGACGTCACGTTTTGTTCCTCCAGTAAATATGCGATTTTGAAATTTTCGCGTGATTTTCAAAAAGCCACATTTTGATGATTAAATTTCACTATTAATTCACGATAAAAATTAAAAATAATTGTATAGGTATGTTTTTTACCGATAAAGATTTCAAATAAAAATATTTTATCTATTTTGGTGTCACATGCATATTACTGTTATTTAATTACCAAAATATTGTAAATGATATAGTATATATTAAGTATGGCTTACCATGCGGTATTGACTTGGAAGGCTTTGGAACATATCTGGGGGTGGCTGGTAATTGTATGGTGAGGCGGAGCCAGCACCATAAGGGTTTCCTGGGAATCCTCCAAATTGTCCTCGTGTTTGATCCAAAAATGCGCCATATAGTCCTGCCTGTTGTGGCAGTTGATGTGAAGAACCTAGTAATTGTTGTGATGAATTGAACAACGCAGTCGGAGGCGACGGCACAGACAGCCCACCGTATCCACCTTGATAGCTGACATGATTATAATGTTGCGGTGGCGGCGACTGAAGTTGTTGAGTCGGTTTAACTTTACACACATTTGGCGGGGCACCGGTCTCTGTATTATTCTCCTCGAATCCAGCAAACTGTAATTCTTCGCTACCTTCAGCCACTGCAGGCATTTCCCACACCTTTTTAACACTGGCGATTTTTAAATTGAGATCTGCCGCCAGTGGTGAGATTGTGTTAGAAGTGCTCATATGTGTACCTCTCGGAAGACCAAGTGACTTGCTAGTTTTGTCTTCTGTAAGTTGACCAAGATCAGAGTCAAATGCAAAGTCTAGTTTCATGTCAGACGAGTCTTCTGGTTTTTGTGTTGTATCAAAGGACATTTGTAATCCAAGAGAGCCCTCAGGCTCGGAAACGGGTCGTCCAGTTTCCGCCTTAATCATTAATTCTTGAATAGATCTGGGCCTTGACCTCACGTCGCCATTAAATGGCAGAGATCTTGATTCAATTTCGCCGGATATTTCTTCTCCTTGAGGTTTGGGTCCTGATGAATTTGGTTGATATTTTTGTTTTAAAGCCTCTGCAGGTGGTGCAGTTTTGTAATTCGTATTTTCAAATATTATCGTCTCTACGGGAGGTGTTGCTCCATCTAACACCCCAGCTTTATCAGGTCCTAGAGAAGGTGTTACAACAGCTGCTTTGGCTTCTGCTGCATTATCGCCAGGACTACTATGGTGGCTCGATGGACTCGACTTGGTATCGACGGGAACTTCAGCAGGCTCCTCTACATTTCCTCGCAATGTTTGAGCAATTGGCTTATCCCAAGCATTGACAGCGGGAGGTGGAGGTGCACTGCCCGTTTCTGGTCCAAAACTGCTTGTTAATCCCATTTGTTGCTTTTGTCTCTGTTTTACAAATCTAGGTGCTAAGTTAGCTTGACGAGGCCTCTCATACTGAGCATTTGGTTTGCCACTAGCAGGGGCAGATCCACGTGAGTTTGGCTTGTCATTTCCACTTCTTGTTGAAGACCCATTTCTGCCTCCACCTTGATTAGATCGAGATCTTGGTTGCTTTTCCTCTTTACCTGTATTTAGAGTGGCTCTTGTGTCTTTTGAGGTTTTCTTATTACGAACTTCCTGAAAACCATCATCAACAATTTCTTCGTCTTTTTTATTATTGGATATTTTAAGATCATTGAAACCTTCTGTGATTTCACTGGTCTTATTTTCTGCTCCAATATCTTTTTTAGTTGTTAGTTGATTTCGTGAGTTATTTTGACGGTTGTTAGCATTTTGATTACGTCCACCATGTGGGCCTTTCTGGGATTGAGAACTTGGTCTACCGCCGGAACGTCGACGACTTGTCCCACCCTCAGAATGTTCTGATGTGGTTTCCCAATTTTCATCTTCTCCACTCTGTGGACCGCCAGTACCCTTCATACGTCTGTCACGGCCTCTCCTATTGGAAGAGTTTGCCTGAGATTTATTGGTTTTTTCTCTATCTTCCTGGTTATCTTTACCGTCTTCGCCATCTTTAACAGCTCTATTTGCTTGACTAAAAGGACTCTTTGTGTTTGGAGGTCCATATCCTGCTACCCTTTTAGCTGGTGCTGGAGGCCTAGATGTACCATGGAATCCACCTCTACCTCTACGAGAAGGTTGACCTCTAGGAGCAAACGGTTCTCTATTTTCCAAGCCATCAGACTGAGGAACCATCTGTTCCAAAGATGGTTGAGCTGCATCTTCAGGTCTATCTTGTTTCTTTCCACCTCTGGGACTTCGCGGAGCTTTGCGTCTTTCCTTGCGTTCTACGTTTGAACCTTCAGTAGAACCATCTGACTCACTTGCTCTGTTATTAGACCTAGAACTACGATGTGAACGGCGTCCTCTCGACTCCCTTGCTCCCCATCCTCTGACGTACACATTATAACTGCCGCTATTATAAGGTCGACCTTTCTTTTCAGATCCTGAGCCACTTGATTTTCGTTCAATAGGATCTTTCATCATTTTATTTAGTTGTTCATTACTAAAATTTCTCTTATCATCGAGAGCACGTTTTTGATCCAGGCCAGAAGTAATATCCAAAGAACTGGAAATATGCCCTGCTGCATTGATTGTATCGGTGCTAGATTTAGATGCCAATGATTCAGATTCTAATAAGCCTCTTTCAGACTTCAGACTACAGAATTGTTTGCTTTGTTGAATACCTTCTGGTGTTTGCTGTTTTACATTTATGTGTATACTAGATGAAACTTCTGAAGATGACATGGATTTAGTTATCTGCATACTTTTTGCATTAGTGGATTGTGTTTCAATGTTTTCTGTTACTTGAATAACAGAAGTGGATGATGAAATATTTTGCACATGAACTTGTTGAGTTGATGACATTTGGACAGCGCTTGCAGTATTTGAACTTGCAATACTACTATACATATTTGAGTGGGATTGGGTTGATAAGTTAGAAGAATTATTGCTTGCACTCTGGTGCATGTTAAATACTGGTGTAGGATTATTAATGGACTTTGTCTCGGATTTCTCAATTTCTTTCGACTCGTCTAAGCTACGTCTCGGTGACGGCTCTTTTTCTGTCTTTAATGTTGCATTTTGTTCTTCTTGCGCGACTTCTGCCCAAGAAGACTTGCCGAAATCTTTTTCAAATGAGTCACTTTGCATTGTGTTTGATGGTGGAGTGACTCGTCTTTCGGCAACTGCAACTTGCGACGTATCGCTAGAAGCAAAGGGCTCAGTTAAACCAATACTTTTCCTTTCAAACACTTCTGTCAATTTATCAGCAGCAGTTCGACTATGTTGTAATGGATCTATAGGTGTCGTTTCTACTGATTTTCTATCATCATTACGTCGATCCTTGTATTCATTTGAATCTTTAGAATTTGATCTATTCAGCTCACGCCCAGATCGTTCATAGTCTTGCATTTCAGACCGCCACTGGGGGCCCGACGATACATCTTTGTCTCTGCGTACATCATCTTCGCGATCAGAATAATCCCTGAAAATTATAACAAAATAAATTAAAACATATGTAACAAAATTATGTATTTGTAAATCAAAATAAAAAGAATTATATTAAAACAATTTTTCCAGAAAATACATACCTGGAATAGGAACGGCGTCCATTTGCATGCCTCGGAGCATTATATGGCGTTGGCTCTTGTCTTCTGGGTGCTTGTTTGTTGCCAGTAAATGACCATCCCCCTTTATGCTGTTCCTCTTGTTGCCGATTCTGTTGTTGTCTCAAAAAGCGTGGCGGTAAATTTGCATTAAATGGTTTTGAAAAGGCTGGATTAGATTGATCGCGGTCTCTGTCTCTATCGCGGCCATAATCTCTTTCTCTAAAGTCACGATCGCGATCGAGTCTATCCCTGTCACGATCCTTGTCCCTGTTGAATCTTTCGCGATCCATTCGATCCCGGTTATCGTTTCTGTCCCTCTCGCGTATATCGCGGTCCTTGTCATCTTGACGTTCTCTATTATCTAATCTTCCTCTATCCCTATTATCATTTGGCCTATCTCTATCGCGATCACGGTCACGATCGCGATCACGGTCCCTATTATCAAACCTATCCCTATTGTCCATACGGTCGCGTTCCCTATTGTCGATGCGGTCTTTTTCCCTTAACGAACGTTCCCTTACGTCATTTCGCTCTTTATCAGCACTTTCTGCATGATCTCGGTCCCTAGGAGGAATCCTATCTTTTTCCCGGTTGTCAATCTCACGTTCCCTGTTATCATTGCGGTCTCTTTCCGACCTGTCTTTTTGGGCGGAGGTTGCATTTGCATCCCGCATTTGCCGGCGTTGTTCCTCTTCCTTTCTTTGCCTAGCTCTTGCGACTGCTTGTGCCACTTCGTTACTCTGCTTTTGCCGTCTTTCAGCCCACAATTGTTCTTCATCACCGGGTTCAATTTTCGAGTCACTGCGTTCATTTTCAGTATTGGAACGATTATTATTCTTTACCGTTTTACTAGCTGGCGTCGATGATTCACCATCCGAAAAATCCAATTTTTGACTGAAAAAAAAGTATACTTAGTTAAGAGCTTGTATTTCACATAAATAAAACAATTATGAACATGACACGAGTCTGTAGTCGAGTTCAGGAAACAAAATAAAAAGTAAACAAACATTTAGGGGTTCGCAACCTTTAGATTGAAAATACAGTTTCGTCACAGTGACGACACTCTCTACAAATGACAGTACCAGCTAATGTCAGCCATGTTGACGTAAGCCTAAGGTTGACACCAAAATATTTTTAAACGTCGCGTCAGACAACTCTATCATAGATATTAAGAAATTATATTGTCAATTATGTCGAAGCACAAAACGACCAGCGGCTAGCCCCGTGAACCATAGTCCAAGCTGGGGAAAAGTTCTTCCCCGCCCGCCTCCGCATTCGCCCAGCTACGCACACACAGCCATGAGATGTCATTTGTGTAAATCGGTGGAATGACGATTCTTTGAGTGAGTATAATATACATATTTTTTGGTTTCGTTACATTTTCATAGACTTGAATTGAATAACAGATTTAGAGGTTTATCGTCATACAACAAAATAATGTCCATTTCAAGCCCTTTCATTTGATATAATATGTGTTTTAGTGCTACAACAGCGGGGATAGGTGTTTTTTACTTAAAAATGTCGTACCAGATAATTGATAATTCATTTGCAAGACGCTAGATGGTAATCCAATCAATTGAAATTATTGCTTATTAGTTTCGAAAGACATATCTTCGTTACTTTGGCATGATTTTTATTTTGACATCATTTTAACATAATATGTGAATTGTATAATATGTCGTAGGATAATGGGAGAATTAGGATATTTGCAATGAGCCTGATTATTTGATTCTGAGATAAAATTTCTTTAATTTTATTTCTTAACAATTTCAGGATCTTCGCAAAAAACTCGACTGTACTAGTATAATAGCGAAAAACCTCTGATGCTTTCTAAGTTGTGCTCTGTAATTGGCTATTATGAACATAAATATTTTAAGGATTAGTCCCATTGACTATTGACATATTATTTCGTGTTCGTTTAAGAGTGTCAAATAACTATGAAGTTAAGACCATCGAGGTAGTTAAGAGATATTAATTTTTGATTTTACCAATGCAATGAGTGAAGTTTAAAGTTCAAGTGCCGGACCCGTTTATTGGAAGTTTAGAGGTTATGACAAAGAAATAACAATTTGAACACAGATTTAAGTAAGTTATGAAGTAGTTGCAAAGATGATTGTACAAAACCAGAATGGACTTTAGAACGAATTAATTGCAATAAAACTACAATATTTTTTTTAAAGAGCTGATATTTTACCAATCTGAATAAAGGAGCTTAAAATGCACAAAGAAACGTTCAGAACCCAAGCTTGAAACATTTTAGGACAATGGTGAAATTTTATTCTCTCTCCTGGTTTTTTGGACACAATAATTTTTTCCTGTAAAAAATTTAGCATCACAAATTTTTTGAAGTACTCACTCATAATCAATATCGTCATGCTGTGCCCATCCAGCATCACGTGAGATGTCATCAAGTGATGATATTTGCTCTTCACGCAGGATGGGGCGCGCGGTGAGCACCTCCACCGCTCTGGGTGTGACAGGCTGCTGCCGGGGTGCTGGTCTCTGACTCGTGTTACTACCTCCTGTATTGCTTCTATTGTCACGAAGAGTACTCAATGTTCCCAATCCGAGGCCAGCTCCATTGCTACCTTTCATCAGCTATAAGGAAAAAAGCATAATATAATGTCTAACTGTACTGTGTGTGAGAATAAGGTTGAGGAAGCAAACATAATATTGTGAGATGTGAGTCGCAGAATATCTGCTGCATTCGGTTTCATAGAAAAGTCTTATATGATTCACACTGCGACGCAAAAGTGAGTTTTACTATTATTACTATATATTTATATAATTGTTTATTCATACTAATATGAAAAAACAATTACTCAACTTACAAAATTATGCTCGTTTGATCTCTTGATTAAGAATAATAAAAAAAAACTTGAGAGGTGTCAAGGGACACCCGGATGGAACAAAGTTATAATATAAATATATAGTTGATAAAGAAGAATTGAAGCCTATTTTGAAAGAGATATAATATATATGCTAGACCTTATAATTTCAGCCAGTGAAAGTCCCGTGAAAATCGGTCTAGCCGTTTCAGAGATTAGCCGGAACAAACACACAGACTGACAGACGGACAGAAAAATGTTAAGAATTTATATTTTATTGTAAGTACCGATCATACTTTTAAATGCATTAAGTGAAAAAAAAGCTGTTAATTTGAAATTACAAACAGACACTTCAATTTTGTTATCTGTATAGATATCATATATTATATTATACAAAACAAATACATAAGGCGCGGCTAGCTATAGGCCGACCGTTTAACTCGCGTATCGCCTGCGCGGTAAGAAGGGGAGTGGGGGCGGGTAACGCTACACACGGAGTCAGTAATCCAAAGATTTATCTCGAGATAGATATTTTGGCAAAGAATAAAATAATAGGTTTTTTAAGTATTTATTTTTTAAGTTTTACAAATATTTAGCTAAAATAAAAAAAGAATATACATTGTATGCTATTTGTTTAGCTTGCTTGTTAATTTTGTTCGCAAAACTGGAAAAGCTATTCATCTTGAGGTTTATTCTGGCAAGTCGTATACCATGTGCGTTTATGTCCAAGCGTCCGTAACAAAAACACCAACCACGCGCTGCGAGCCCGGCCAGCCCACTGCCGCGCTTGACATAAGCTCTCTGCTCCGCGCACCCCGCGTACCCACCCGCTAACATCTCTCCCCGCTGGCTTCACACCGCGCAGGCGATACGGTCGGCCTATAGGCCAACCTCACAATATGTAACAGTCAAAACAGTCACAATGTGTAATTGCAAAATTCTACATTATTGTCAAGGTGATAAGGTCGTTTTTTGTATCATTCTTAACAGTCGTTATTACATTGTGATTTCGAGTGGCAAAAAGTGTCGTGCCTAATCAATCCGTCTAGCCTCCATACAATTCGCAACGCGCCATAAGGAACTACGTTCCAAAAAAAAAATTATCTACATTACATAAAAGTAAACAGTTTACGTACGAAGGATGGCAGAATAGCACGGTAGGCGGGTGTTTGCTGTGAGGCAGGCGTGGAGGCGGGAGCGGCGGCGGGAGACGATGTAGTTTCTGGCCGAACGCCGGCCGTACCACCGCACGTCCAACTGCCTTCCGCTATACATGTTGATAAATTAAATAAATATACCAAAAATATACAAGGTGTTTTTCCAGTCAGTGTCCAAACATTCATTTTGAATATATTCAAGTGAATATACTCTTGAATATAAGCAACTTTTACTATGGCATCACTTTCCCTACTTGAAAAAAAAGCTGTTTCTTTCAAAAAAACTATGGCATAGATATTTTGTAGGGAAAAGCTGTTTTTTTTTTACACAAGTTGCACAAAAGTGTCAAGTAATAGTATGAGGAATAAAGCACAGAGCTAAATTAAGGAGATGTTGAAATGAAATATTTATTAGAATAACCATCTGCTTAGAATAACCATCAAAACTATTTAACATTATAATTATAGTATTTCATAATGTTATGAAAAATCAATTACCGTTTCTTTAGACAGAAAAAAAAAATCTAGTATGAATGATGTGAAAAGGTCATTTACTTCACATAGCATTTTCCATTGATTAATATGAGGTCAATAACCTCACAGCTAGTCAGTGTCATAAAAAGTGCAGTGTTTACATTTTATTCACGTTTGTTTTATAATAATTTTTCTGCCTAAACATCTTTACATAAGCAGGAAATAATGTGCCCAAAGTTTCTGTAATTGATTTTGAAAAAAGGTTTTTACAGTAGAATTCAGATATAACAACATTGAAGGCTGCCTTGATGCTTGTAATAAACACAGTAAGTTACAATATTTCTGTTTATATTAAGTTATGTACATATTTGGAATGTAGAAATCAAGATCTACATTTCTGTATATTCCGAATTTTAAATATGGCTTACAAGATTATATAAGTTTAAGCATAATCACAGTTAGTTAAATTGATAGATGTAATCTTTATTTTGGGAAAAATGTCAAAAATAAAAAACAAAGCTTTATGTGTAGTTTTCTCAAAAGTGCTCATAACCTAATGTTTCTCCTGTTTAATGTAAGTATGTAGTATTGGTATAGGCTACAATAATTCAATCTGTCATTCACAAAGACAAGTACTATTCACATAATAAGTCATGAAAAATGCAAGGTCAAATGGCAAAGAGTATGGAAGTGTTTTAGATTGGGTGGGAGAAAGTACATAGCTAATAATAAGTCAAATAATATTCCGTGATAGATAAGTAATAAGTTTGAAAATTTATTGGAGTTTACTCCTTAAGAATCGATTTTCATATAAGGCCCCCGGTATGAAAAAATATGAGATGTAAAATCTACTGAACGAATGACCTCGTTACGTTTTCGTGCGCAACCTATTCGCGCACCTGTCCCTTTTTTTCACATGGCGCGAATTTTTGAACTCAAATCGATTGCTAAAGTTTTTGTTCCTTCTGAGGGACGTGTTTTACTTTTTAGAGTAAACTCCAGTCGTGCGTCGGAGCTGACACACACTTTTTCTTTTTATTGTATTGTTTTACTGGTAAGCGGTTGATCGTTATTGCTGATGAATACCATAAAGTTTCGCCATTTTAACCGTAATGTTATATCCAATTGGTCTTTATAAACAATGTCGTTATATTGGGTTTTGACTGTATTTACACTTAATCTATTCTCCTTCCTTGCCATTTTACAATGCTCGTTTAAAGCCATATCTTACTTTGTGGTCTGAGCTGGGGCTGGGTAGCAGTGTGCTCTGCAGACCGGTGTGAGGGCTGAGCAGCAGCCTCCAATGAGGGGAACTCTGTGCGGAAGTGTGGGGATGTTGGTGGTGGGAGGGGGACCCATCCTCCCGACCCTGCTCCCGCAACCACACTGCTGTTTGGTGTTGTAGTCTGAAAAGTAATGGATATTTTATCAGGAATACTATTTTATTCATACTAAATGCACGTTTTTTTCTTATTATGTAAACAAAATTAAATTAAAGAACTTTCTACATATTATCAAATTTTACTTACAAAGTAAAATTATTAAAAGCAAATAAATCTTGAATACTAATGAGTTACATATTTATATATAATAGTACACACAGTATTACACATCCTTTAGTTACATTTATGTTTTCTATTGTTCTGATATCAAAAATAATGGAACTAATTTCACATTCAAGTATAATAAAAACTTACTATTGTCTGAGGAATGCATGTTACTGGTGCAGATACAGTTGTTGTTACAGTTGAAACAGAGCTAAAAAATAAAAGATTATGATGTAAAATAGTACACAATAAACAGACTCCAGACTCTTGTTGAGTAATAACCTACATACTTAGCATTAGAATCTTGACCAGTTTCAGTTTTTAAAGATGGGAGATTAGCTGGTGGACGCCTTGCAGAGGGAACTTTTCCAAGACTTTGCATTCCATGTTTACGGCTTAGTTGAGATTTTACTGAGGACGGTTCCGAATTCTCGTTCTGTAAAATTTATAGTTGTATTAAAAGATTTAGGGCCTTTTTCACAATCTTCTAATAAGCATTGCTTATTCAAAGTTTTGAGGCTACTTATCTTATATTGAACAACAGAGACTAAACAGACAAATAATCTGATACTTAATCAGTAGCTTGTGCAACAGGCCTTTACTGAAGATTACTATTATACTCATTAAATTGTTACTATAAAACATTATTATAAAACACATTCCAAATCTAGATTAAGTTGTTGTTTGAGCACCAAAGAATTTATCACAAATTCTTACACAGAGAAGACTAATATTTCTAAAAGTACATATTATTAAAGTACTAAATCAATTTTATTTCATATGATTGGACATAATTGTAGTAACAAAATACTGCTAGAATTTTAAAATTATCATAATTGTTTTAGTTTGCTCCAAAATTAATTTAGTTGATATAGAAAAAAACTATTTATTATGTACCTTCCACCATTGTTTTTGAGTAAGTTTTAAGTAAGTATATGTATAATTAAAAACTTCCACTAAACTTGTTATAACAAAGGTGAATGTATGTCTAGGAGGGTTAATGAACTTCATTAAACAAAGAACATGCAGTAGCAATATTCAACTATAAAGCAATATTTAAATTGTGAATTTCACATTAACAGCACTATTTTCGCTAAAATATAGCACTGAAATGACTCGCTAGTCACTAGAAAAATATTGGCAGTGACTTGAGCAATCTTATGAAATAGGTTAAAGAAGAATTTTCATGCATTTAGTTGCATTACAACTAAAAATCATAGTCAATAATAATTTACTAGATCCTAGTACATAGGTACCTGTACAAGTAGGTCTTAATCATTCTTTTTATGGTTGGGTTGGACTAAGGGGTTTAGGTCAGTGACATAGTTAAATATTCATTTTTTTACTCTGTTTTAGACAAAACTTACCCGATTAGCGCAGTACAGACTATTGATGTCCAACTTTTGATATTTTTGCTTGCCGGACGTCGGCTTGCTCTGCGCCGTAGTGACTCCGCCGCCCGGCGTCGAGAGTGCAGACATGCTGCGATATACACACCATCAGGAGTTCACCCTCGCACCGACCACCAACTGCAACCATTACAATGTATGCATTACACAACCACTTTTCCCACAGATTTCATTTGCACAGGGATTTCACTTAGAAAATACTATTTTATTAGTAACTGTACACTTTGACATTTATATTACACTCTTATTATTCACAGCGTTCCGTAAAATATCGCGAAATCCACAAAAAACTTTTTGTTTTATAAAAAATTAGCCCTGCCCTCTGAATTATATTGACGTGTTACATCCGTAGGATGAGGGACGCTGGATCGATTATTAGCATTAAAACTATTAATTTGAACACTTTATTCACATCACTTTACATCTTTTTGTACTATTTGTAGCACAATAACGGTACAAACAAAAAACAGTCAAAAGAACGGTAAAAACAAAGTAACTTTTTTCCCATTTAAGAAGACTTAAAATCAAAATAAACCAGTACCTCGGTCCGTTATATTTAATGAATTTATTTTGTAAATATCTAAGCTTGTAAGCGAATGTATTTTTGAAGATTACTTTAGATTATTTCCTAATCTATTCTACCAAAACTTAAATCACTTTGTATTAAGATGGCGTCTGAAAAGACTATCTCTTCTACAATCAATAGTGTGACGTCACAAAACTCACAAAGACGCGACTATAATATAGACAGAGCCATCTACTGAAAAACAGGAAAAATATAATAAATGCGTTCATAAATTACTAGGTATGAATAAAAAGTTTGTAATATCAGTAATTACGTACATTAGCGGGATTCAAACTTGAAATATATAAGACATCAGATTAAACAAATAGTCGGATGTAATTTATTATTTAGGTATAAAATAAAATATTGAAACGTTAATAAACATTTTTTTTAATATAAAAATAAAAATATATTAAACCGAACGCATACATACATCCGTCATTTGACATTTGCTGCGTTTCATTTTCCCAAAAATTTTGGAATTTTTACAAAATGTTTTTTTGTAACTAAAAAGTTCTTATAGGTATTTAAAGTCGAAACGATCCATTATTTGAAACAGCAAAGCAGTGCAATAAGTAAATCTGTTTTACATAAAACAGACTGTTTTATACAAAACAGCACGTTTAAAATTATCGAGGTGGTTTATGGTATCTATTACAAATTATTAAAAAACTACAAATGTCGGTAAAATTTACAATTTTATGGCAAGTTATGAAATATATTTGGGACTGAGATCCCAGTCCCGCCAGATTCCCCTTATATTCTTACTGATAAAATGTATGTCATATTGTAGTATTAGTTGTGTACAATGAACATTTGTATACCCGCTAATTTGTGCGGTGGGCCAATTCTCAGGTACAGGGAGCCAAAGGTACAAAAAAATTGTACTCACTTTACTTAGATTCTGTTCAAGTATCAATCTCATTTTTTGGATTCAGAATAACGTAAGGAACAAAACTTATTACACAAATTTTTCTCTAAGCTTAGTATGAACAGAGATATAAAGGTTAGAAGTTTTATGATTTTTATTTCTACGTGAATGGTTTTCCATTTTTTTTATGAAAACAACAACCATAGATATTAAAAAGAGGACTACAACTTAAAATAAGTAATCCGTGTAAATTTCACTTTATAAAATTCAAATGGAGAGTTTTGCCGGGGAATTCAATGGGTGACGTACTGGATTTTGTACTTCTTTCATAAATTTGTGTTATTTCGTTTCTTAATGTGTAATATTGGTAGAATATTAAATTTTCATTAACGTGCACAAGTGTGTGGTAAAACTTCAAAAACCGTGCTATTTTGTGTGTCCTCCAAAACTCCTTAGAAACTTTCAGTAAAGCTTCTACCACTTTACTGAATCGACTGACTTGTCACATTGACTACGCTGACTATCTATTTGCACTTTGAATAGACTTTAGACTTGACGATTTAGGAATACGGTGTTGAAAATTGAAACTAAAATTCTGTTTCCCGCCTTTTTAACTTGACACAGGCAAATGGTTTAAGCCAACGCCATATATCAAAAAAAAATATAAAATAATTCAAATGTTATTATTCTTCTTTAATATACATAAATGTATTTCGTAAAATAAAAAGAGGTAATAATTAATCAAAGTTAATATACGTTATAATCAAAGGCTGTAAGAAAAGTAAGTACAATTTTTTTGTAATTTTGACACCTGTACCTAGACACACACACAACCACCGAATATCACATTTTTATATTATAAAATTTAAAATTTTTAATATTAATAAATAAATAAATAATATAAAAGATACATAAATCTAAAGGAAATAGGTATATAGATTGACGCGATTAAAAATTATAAGCAACTAAAAATATTTCCTATCTCTTTCTCGCAAAACGATTTGTTACGTCACAAGTTGCTACCGCCATACATTTTGTAATGACAAATATATGCCGGGTGCAACTCGTGAAGTCACTGGCCGATATACCGCTCTCTTTCATATTGTGAATTTAAATTGTTTGTAACTTCGTTATTTTTTAAGATATTGAACATGGGTTCTACATTGTTTATTAACAAAAAAGACAGAAGTAAAAATATTTTTTATGCAACATGCCTATTCACATTTATTTTGTCTGTCAACTAGCTGACCCTGAAATAACTAAGTACAGCTACACCTACACCAACATCTACACCTTACACTTACAAGTTACATCTACAACTACTGAACTACACCTACAACTGCTCCTACACCTACAATCACACCTACACCTACCTACTTATACACATATCTCTTTCAACACCAAAAACTACAATACTTACTGGAGTCAGCCGATTTTTCTGAAATAGAACTATTTAAACTGAACCCACCCATAAATATTTGTCAGTCAATTGACACTGAATACGTTACCGACGGAAAGAACATCTAAATAGGATGATGGGTAGGAACAGATAATTTTTAGGGTTCCGTAATACTTAAGGAACCGATAGTTTCGCTATAAATATATTTAATATATAAAATTGTACTTACTTTTCTTACAGCCTTTGATTATAACGTATATTAACTTTGATTAATTATTACCGCTTTTTATTTTACGAAATACATTTTTGTATATTGAAGAAGAATAATAACATTTGAATTTATTTTTTTTAATATACGGCTTAAACCATTTGCCTGTGTCAAGTTAAAAAGGCGGGAAATAGAATTTTAGTTTCAATTTTCAACACCGTATTCCTAAATCGTCAAGTCGAAAGTCTAGTCAAAGTGCAAATGATAATCAGCGTAGTCAATGTGACAAGTCAGTCGAATCAGTAAAGCTGTAGAAGCTTTACTGAAAGTTTCTAAGGAGTTTTGGAGGAAACACAAAATAGCACGTTTTTTGAAGTTTTACCACACACATGTGCACGTTAACGAATATTTAATGGTTAATATTCTACCAATATTTTTACAGATAAATATGTCAAAGCGTCAAACGGAACGTTACATCGCCATTTTGCTACTACGGACTTTAGCACAGATTACAAAATTAGTACTAGTATGACGTCACAGCACAGATAATCTATCAACCAACATGGCGAATGGTGTTTTTGGCGGTTTTTCAAAAAGTGTATTTTAAAATACTTTTTTTGTAGGTTTTTAGGTTTCAAAATAATGTTATATTATTTTTTTGTGGGTAATGAAACAATAATTATAAAGCGTATAGGACATAAATAAAAACAAGGTCAAGTAGCCTATTGCGGACTGCGTTTTCACGGGAAAATAAAAAATGTTGGAATAGTATTTTTAGAAAGAAAGCGTTTCGCGAAAAAAGCGAAGGGGAAAAAGAAAAAAAAATATTTCAACAAAAAAATATTTTGTTGAAATATATTTTTTTCTACTTTTATCTACGGAATCTTCATTTTAAGGTTCTTTATCCAATAGAGTAGAATATCCTATTGTATTTAGTCAACTGATTAAACTGGGGCCCAAAGAGGTGATATTTCAAAATACCAGCACACACTTTTCTGGTATTACGGGTGTCCATGTGTGGCGGTATTTGAATTTGTATTGTTTATTGATAATTTTGTAAGATAATAAATTAACAATGGTTTATTTCAGTTATTAAAAGAGATATAAAGATAATATCTCGTAACTTCTTATTTGTATTTTATACATATTAAGCGTTATAAAAATTATTATAAGAAATGTACGTAGACTACTAGGTATATTTCAGTTTTTATCTGAGATAGTTATATATTGCGTGACCCGTTTACGCCTGCGCAATATCAACACGAATAATATTGATGAACAGAAATCAGTAAGCGACCATCGGTGAAGTACTTCATAAGAAGAAGAGTACGAGAGAAAACCGGCAGCCATGGCCGGGAATATGGGGATGGAACAATTGATCCCAATTGTAAATAAGCTACAAGATGCATTTACACAGTTGGGAGTTCATATGCAGTTGGATCTGCCTCAAATTGCAGTTGTAGGTGGTCAATCTGCAGGGAAGAGTTCCGTTCTAGAAAATTTCGTTGGCAGGTAAGGGATGCACTAATTTACATTTCAATGGATTAACACACACATACACCCACACACACATATAGTACCCAAAAAAGTCAATAAAAATGTAGAAATTATGTATATATTAATCGTGTAGGCGATTAATTTTTTTTTTTTGGAAATTATTTATAAAATCTATTCAATGAAAAGAAAAAGCTGTTGTTATGTAAGGTATAAAATGATATTACGTATCAGATTGACCTAATTTCAAATATTTGTCTCATTATTGTCTCTGAAAAACCTTGTACCTACTTTTGTGTAACTGGATAACGTAAACAGAATAAGTGCTATGATGACAAAAAGTATTCAACTAAAAATTACTATGGCGAGAATTACGATACGAATTTGAATTATGGCTTATAAAGAGCAACTAAGGTCATAAATGGGTCCTTTAAGACTACACCAACATAGTAAAAATGGCCCACATTTATTGCGCATGTCACGCATTATTGATCTTGTTACCCGGCCATCTTGTGTTTATATTTTAACGTATTCTCAATTTTAAATACAAAATGATGTATTTAAGATTCTAATTTATATAAAATAATGTATTAATAGGTATTAAATAACTTAAATACATCGTTGGACAAAGTCACCCAGTATTGTGATTAAAATCTTTTTTGTGGGTAGGTACATAAAATAAGTAGATCCTACCACTCAGCATATTACTACAACCGATTTAGATTTACTTATTTATCACGGCATTTTTTTTGCTTAGTAACTGTCAACAAAGTTTGGCAGTGCACTCTGTACGAAAAGTATTTATATTAACTTTAATATAAATTATTAAAATAAAAATAAGATGTCATTTTCTTGAAGCTATAAACAAGTATTTATTACATACAAAAAGGGATAGTAATATGATTATGGATTATAATTATGGGAGTAACATATTAATCATAATGTGATTATCTATACTGATATATATAGAGGAAAGGTTTGTTTGTTTGTATGTTTGTTTGTTTGCATCGAATAGGCTCCGTAACTACTGGACCGATTTTGATTAAATTTGGCACAGATATAGAATAGACCACGGGGAAGAACATAGGCTACTTTTTATCGCTGCAAAATGCACGGTTCCCGTGGGATTTTCTTTTGCGCGTACGAAGTGTAACTTCTAGTATTTTATAGTTCGTCTCATGGTCCTTCTTCACGTTGGCTATCACGATGGCCATAACGATATGGGCCATCGTATATATTAGGGATTGGTGCGTGTTGGAATGATGGCCCACAACTGTGATCATAACTTGGCCTAGATCCGTGCGGTGTCGGTTTTTTGGTGGCCAGATTTATGTTTTCATCGTGTAAACTTGCGTAATTTAATCTTTAGTAATAGTAAAAAATGTGAATTTTAACAATGACGAACGAGGAAACGTTCAGATTTATATAATTATATCAAACAGAAAATTGCATTTTCTCGCGATAAAAATTGGCCTAGGGAATATCTGTGCCAAATTTTATGATGATCGGTTGAGTAGTTTTTACGTGAAAGCGTAAATACAGTATCTCACAGGAATCGTACAGTATCTCGCTATAAAAAGTAGCCTTCTCCGTGGTCTACTCTATAAAAAAAAGCCTTTTATTTCTAGTTTTATAAATGTTATAATAATGTTAATTCTCTGTGCTCTTTTAATATTTAACATGCTGCGTTCAATTCCTCGCCGACACGTGTTTATCTTAGTTTTTATATTCCTAAACTTCCATGTCTGACATATTTTTTTTAAAATTTCACAGGCATTTTACTTTTCAATATCTCTATAAAGCTCTAGAATTTATTTCAATTGCGTTTGATTCTCCTCTCTATTTCCTGCTCATTGCTATGCGTGTCGAAACCGATCCGTTTACCCATATAAATATATTTTGTCTACATATTCTAACATGTCTTCTCCAATTTTTATCTTTGCGTGTTTAAAGTTGGTCATGACTTTGTGATTTTTTTCGTGTAGAGTGTCCAGCAGCGTGTAGAGTGTGCAGCAATTGAAGACTTGATTCTGTTAGCAGAACCAAGTCATCTGCAAATCTTAAATGGATTAGGTATTTAGCCTGTATATAAAGACCTTGATTTTTCCAGTCCAATTTGCTTATGATTTCTTTCAGAATTGCTATAAAGATTTTTGGGGATATTGGGTCTCTTTGTCTTACTCCTCTTTGTACTGGGAAGCTTGGTCCTGTTGTTTGCAGTTTGATTCTGCTTGAGCCATTATTATAGACCTGTTTAAGGTCTACATATCGGTTATATGTATTTCTGCTCTATATTTTGGGTCTTTAGAGTGTCCCATATTTTTTCGTGCAAAATGGTATCAATAGCTTTTTTGTAATCAATAAATTAAATATAGAGAGACCGCTATTGTTATCGGAATTACTCAATTATTATCAGTTTTAAGTTCTCGGAATTTTTCAATTATCAGGTCTAATCAGTGCGAATTTCATGATGATCAGTCAAGTAGTTTCGGAGCATATTCGATGCAAACAAACAAACCTTTCCTTTTTAATAAATTAGTATAGATGTTTTAAGGGAGCCTTCAAGTATTAGTAACGGAATTTGGGGGAAGGGGAGTTAAAACATTAACATAGTTGCGGTATGATGTAAATAAATAGACCGCAGCAGCCGTTAGTGTTTCAATATCCATTTTAATAAATACGTCCGCACCTTGGCCCGAATTGAAGCATACTGAATGACCAGCCTGGGAACACACAACGCCTTACTGACGGTCCAGCCCATGGAGGTTAGAGAAAAGGAGACAGATCGCTGTAGAAAATGTATCCCAGAAATATGGACAAAATAAGTGAGGCGCTGTGATCGCTAAGTTGGTCTCAATAAAAGCGGGTCACCAATAAAGCGAATAAAATTATACTACTTAGCGACGGCATCGCGGCTTATGGCTGAAAAATGAATTATAAATTCTACAAATTTTCAGGTTTAGGCGGGCAATGCTTTAGCACGTAGCGATCGGTCTCCTTTTCTCTAACCTCCATGGTCCAGCCTCAAATCCAACACCGGTAATAATAGCCGTCATTAGTGTCATAATAGTGTCAATCCGAGTATAAAATTTTTGCCTACAACTTACAAGTCCGCTTCAAGGCCGCGATATTGGATTTGCAGGCTGGACTGTGAGTAAGGCCCTTTACTTAATTTGTTATCCTTTCAGGAGGTAAAATTACAAATTTGTATGAAAGAGTTAGATCGATATCATATTATATTTATAACTAGCTGGTGCCTGCAATATTGTTTGCATAGAACTAACGGAAACGGAACCCTATTTTTTAAACGGAACCTAAGGCTAAACAGCCTATGTTAGACCCTATAACATCAGCTATCTGACAGTGAAAGTCCCGTGAAAATTGGTCCAGCCGTTTCAAAGATTAGCCGGAACAAACAGACAGACAGACCGACAGACAGACGGACAGACAAAACTTTTAAAAATCTCTTCTCCGTAGATCTTTTATTGTAAGTAAGTACCCTATATACTTTTAGATCCATTTTGTGAAAATCTCTTTATTTTAAATTACAAATTGACACTACAATTTTATTTATTTGTAGTATTAATTTTAAATTACAAACAGACACTTCATTTTTATTTATTTGTACTATAGATTCAGATTTCAGGATCTGAACGATTCGGCACTTGTTGGTTCCTACTTCCCAGGCTTAAAATCGGTTAAAATTGTGATACACACCTATGACGATAAAATGCAAAATTTTAATTTTTTAAACTTTTAGATTTATTTTTAAATAAATAAAAAAATGTACATCGTTAGGTACAAACATTCACATTTAATAACATACACGCCAGCAAGTAGCAATATCTTTACATATCGCTTGTCAATAAAGGTTAGACCGCACTAAGCGGCAGCAGAGCGACACGACGCGACACTGCCTAACTAATAATACCACGTCACGTAGTTACGCTGCCGTGTAGTTTCCACAGGTAGTTTCGCCTAGTGCCATAGATATGATAAGTACTACTACTGAAGAACTGCCACCATTAACTTTACCACATTTCACAAGAAACGGAACGTCTCTTTTTGACATTTGGCGTCTGGCGATAACAGCGATCACCGACCAGTCAACCACCATATTGAAAATTATAGTAGTGTATTGATGATGTGAAGCACAGACAAAAACAGTGCATTTACAGTGTGTTGCGGTGATAATTTGATGTATATCACACAAAATGGCAGGAAATTATGGGATGCAGCAATTGATTCCCATCGTTAACAAATTACAAGATGCATTTGTGCAAATGGGCGTACATATGTCTTTGGACTTACCACAAATTGCAGTTTTAGGCAGTCAATCTGCTGGAAAAAGTTCGGTACTAGAGAATTTTGTGGGCAGGTAAGCACCCAAGAATCTGTAACTCTTCCAGTCGTGAAGGCCTATGCATAATTTTTATAAGGATTATTTTTATAGGTATTAAAGAATATAAGAACCAAAGACACAATATTTTTAATATTTATTGTTTATCACAGTCATTCTGATGAATAACTATTAGCCTTGCATATAATTATATAAGAATGCCAAATAGCAACATCTATGTTTAATTATCTCGTATTGCTAATATTTAAAACTTTAACAAAGACTGGAATAAGTAACGTCAAGTGTTTTGCAAATACTTTTCTTAAAATAATAAAGTTCATAAATTATAATTTGTAGTGATTTACTACTTCTCTATAATATCTTTAGTGCCGTACAATGTGTTGATTATTATTTATTAATTAGCTAAACCTTAAAAGTTACTACAAGTTATTTTGTCAAATAAAATGTAAAATCTATTATAAATAAGGTGTCTTCATTCCTTTAGCAAATAGAAACAAAACAAAATGGACCCATCAAATCTGTGTTCTGTGTTTATTCTTAAAGATAAATAGTATGAACTTTATGCAAAGGGACATATTTGGATTTAAAATACAGTGGATTGATTGGCTGGTTAAGTTATGAGTCATAGATGAATGAATGAAACATGTTGTTTTCTATATGAATGGTTTAATAATAAATAATTTTCCTAATCTTTCGTATGCTATAGAGAAGATTTTTACTTAGGTTTATTTTGTATAACATAAATTGATTTTATATTATTAACTATTTTGTTGAAATAAAAATGAAAAATAAAAACTTACATATTGTTATCCCATTAAAGTTAATTTAAATGTAATGATTATGTTTAAATAATAAAGTTTTTATTTGATAGATTCACAACTCCATATTTGCTTCCAGTATAGTAACCAGAAGTGAATAATCATTAATTAAAATGATTATCTAACCCTTTGTTAAGAGCACGGCAATCACTGGGAGCAGTCAATGCAATAGACTATTTTATTTTGTATAATAAACTTTTGACCCAGTATCTGAGAGGCTAGGGCAATAGATATTATAACTTTGTGTGTAAATAGATAATAATTAGTATTTATTATAAGTAATTGAACATTTTTGTTTCAGAGATTTTCTTCCAAGAGGATCGGGAATTGTGACCCGACGTCCACTTATTCTACAACTTATCAATGGCCAAGCAGGTAATATTTTTCATATGACTTAAAATAAATAAATGTCCCAATACTGTAATTTATTTGTTTATTAAACCACATTACTTTTATTGGCTTACTTTTACAACCGTTTAATTTTTAAACATATAATTTTATGTAATGTTGTTTCAACTTGATGTTTTGATTTCTTATCAGTTCTATATTATGGATTTGATACACCTATAGCAAAGAATATAGTGTATAATGTATCACTAACATACATATAGATAGCATAATCAACCTATGACATAGATTTATTAATTACACAAATGATAAGTGATTAAATATATCCTAATCTTAAAATATTATATATGTGAAACAAAAACTTTTTACTCCGTTTTAAGAAAATTATGTAAATGGAGGAATATGAAATTTGGCACCATTAAAGCTTGTATGGAAGAGGAGTGAGCACAATTTTTTATAATAATATAATGTTAAAAATTAAAATGTCAATAATGCATCATAATAAAAAGTATGTTACACACACTACCTTAGATTAATAACTCATATGTTTGTATAAAAACAGTAGGTCATAGGTGTTTTTTTCTCACACATTTGTCAATCTATGTCTTACACATTCCATAGACAACATTTACATTTTTGCAAATCTTAAGAGAATGCCATTGAAAAAAGAACCCAAATAAAGTAAAAAATTAAATGATATATGGTAAATGTTAAAATTACCTTCATATCTCATTATATTATACTTAATTATCAATGTAGTATTTTTTAAGATACATCTTATAAATTAAAAGAAAAAAAGAACAAATATTTTTCTAGACTAACACAAACATAGCTGCACGCAAAAGAGGCATACATAAGTTGTGACTACACACACATACACTTTTTCCTAATGTTCATTAAATATATGTAGTGCATGGTTCAATAATTTGTCTAAGACATGACTTAAATATTGATTTAAGTCAATATCAGAACAGTGAGCAATCAACCTTGTTAAAAGCTGAAGGGATTGACCACATACCTACTATGCTTAACACATATCAAAACAATATTCTAAATACATCACTTTTCAAAGTTGTCAGCATAATATTATATTGAATTATATAAAAATATTATGCTGCCAAAAAAACATTTTTTTATTATACACAAAATTTGTAGGAAGTTGAATGTGCCTTTAATCAGTTAACTTTCCAACGCTTCCGAATCTGGGTATCAGTAGTTATTTACTACCTTGTTGGATTTAACGAGCGCTCCATATAGTGTATTGTTACAGAGTATGCCGAGTTTCTGCACTGCAAGGGGAAAAAGTTTGTCGACTTCAATGAAGTGCGGTTGGAAATCGAAGGGGAGACGGACCGCATCACGGGTTCCAACAAGGGCATCTCACCCGTGCCTATCAATTTGCGCGTTTACTCACCTAATGGTAACCTTTTTTACACTCGACTCATACTAGAATTTCTAAATTATAATATATATTATGAAATTAAATAAAATCAACATCACTACCATCAGCTCCATTACGAGTCGTTCGACTCTACACACTTTTAAGTTTTCGAATAGAGATAGAACAAGAGACTTCAAGTAGAAAACCGTTATTACCGTATTAGGCACAAAACCAGATATTGTAAACAGCATATCAAATACCTGCATAGCACATAGCTGTGCAAATTGTGAGCTGTCAACACAATTCCCCTTCAATCAAATTAGGAACACTTTAGCTTATTGACCTCTGGGCCTGCAGTGCATATATAAACTATAAACTTGTACTGTCCAGGTACTAGGTAGTCAAGAAATAACTAATAAAATAAACAATAAAAAAATACACGACTGAAAAGAAAAACATACCTAAGCAATGTTGTTATATGTATGTATATTGTATAATTTTTGCTTTGTTCGAATATTCGGAATTATATCTTAAAAACTTTTTTAAATTAATTTTAAAAACTCCGAGCAAAGCTCGGTTACCCAGGTACTTTTAGTTTAACAGACTACACTATAAGCTGAAAGCCTAAGCGAACCCGCCTGCTACCAAACATAATGTCAATCATTTCACTTAGGCTTTCAGCTCATAGTGCAGTCTGTTAAACTTTAACAGACTACACTATGAGCTGAAAGCCTAAGCAAACCCGCCTGCTACCAAACATAATGTCAATCATTTCACTTAGGCTTTCAGCTCATAGTGCAGTCTGTTAAAGTTTAACATACTACACTATGAGAGTTTAACTTAAACTAAAATAGAGGTTAAGTTTTGTGCGTTGCTCAGGTATGTTTTTTTATTTTATTTATTACTAAATGTTGCCTGCGACTTGTACGCGTAAAATGAAATCCCGCGGGAACCGTGCATTTTGCCGCGATAAAAAGTAGCCTATGTCCTTTCCCGTGGTCTACTCTATATCTGTGCCAAATTTCATCAAAATCCGTCCAGTACTTATTATATATATATATATATATATATATATATATATATATATATATATATATATATATATATATATATATATATATATATATATATATATATATATATATATATATATAAACTAAATAACTAAACACACCGGCATATTTAGCAGAACACAAAAAAAAGGTCCATAATTAAAAAAATATGGCTTTATTTTAAAATCTACTTACTACACTTCTTTTGTTATTTAAAGTTTCATTTGTTTTACTTAAAATGAGAACACATTAAGAACAGATTTTGCGAGTAAAGGCTATTTGTGAAAAATGGTACATTTTTGAACTTTTCATGTAACCGGGAAAAGTGAAAATTAATATTAAAATAACAATTAATTAAATTAGAAAAATGATGATCAATATCGCGTATTTCCTCCACGTGCTCTTATTAAAGTTTCTACCCGTCTAGGCATACTGAGAATGATGTTATCGATGGTCTCCTGGCATAGTCTCCGCCATTCCTCAACTACGGCGATTCGCAGTTCACCCACGTTGGCAGGAGCTGGAATTCTGGACTTAACTTTTCTTTTCAGCAAGTCCCAAACGTGCTCTATTGAGTTTTTATCCAGTGATCTCGCCGGCCACTCCATAGCAGTGATATTCATATCATTAAGATAAGCTTGAGTTACCCGAGCGGTATGCGGCCGAGCATTATCCTGCATAAAAACAAAATCGTCACCGATATATGGGGCAAACGGTACGACATTTTCTTCTAAAACTTCTCTGATATAGCGGTCTGTAATCAGACTCCCTCTGTCAATCACTACCAAGTCTGTGCGAGCTCCCAAACAAATGCCCGCCCAAACCATTATTGATCCACCACCGTTTGCAACTGAAAATTTGTCTGAATGTATCGTTCTCCTTTGCGTCTGTATATTCTTTGCCTGCCGTCAATTTGATTTAAGAGAATTCTGCACTCATCACTAAACAATACCTTACTCCATTGGTCCGCGTTCCAAAGTCGATGTTCCTGAGCAACAGTTAACCTGTTTCTACGATGATTTACCTCGAGCCTTGGAGCCTTGGCGGGCACAAATAAACCCAAACCAGCTTCTTCGAACCTTCTTCGTACCGTACGCTCACTTACGGTTACACCCCGCACTGCTTCTAACTCATGTCGGGCTTGGACGGCCGTCAAACGGGGGTTCCTACGTACACGAAGCCGAATGAAACGATCATCCCTACTCGAAGTGCGTCTTTTTCTGCCTTGTCCTGCTCTTCTCACATAAGTACCGGTCTCCCTGAACCGTTGGATACTGCGATGGATCGTTGAAACTGGTCGACTAAGATCTCTGGATATCACTCTGTAGGTTTGACCGTTTCTTCGCATTTCGAGTGCCCTGGCAATCTCCGTTGGGGCTAAGTCAGGCACAATTCATTCCTCAACTCCAAAAAGATACGCGATTATAAAAAAACTAACAAAAAACAGTATTTCAATGAAATTTTAAATCAAACTCAGAAGGAAGAAATACTCGAAGTTCGCTCCAGATAAGGTGTAATTGAATAAAATTAAAGCAATTGCATAAAATGTGATGTTCAGAATTTGAAAATATTTCTTTTTAAATTAAATGACGTATAAACCAGCCAGCAACCTTATATGATACTGATATCAAACCTTTATTTTATGTTCCGCTAAATATGCCGGTGTGTGTATATTATATAATTATATAAACTAACCTATCGAGTAGGGTATCAAAATAAAGGAAATTAAAAGGAGATTTCAAATATATATACTAGCTTCTGGCAATAACGAACACATAAAATAAAGATTTATCCAATTTGGTGCAGTCGTTTGGAAGTTATGCGCGTACAAACATTTCGGTAATTCAGTTTTATTTATATAAGGCAATTTTTTTAACTTTTCTCTCCGTAAGAACCATCCTCGTACTTCAAGGAATATTTCAAAAAAAGAATTAGCGAAATCGGTTCAGCAGGTCTCGAGATTTGCGCTTAGCAACACATTCAGCGATTCATTTTTATATTATAAATATATAGTATTAGTTTTAAAAAATATGTTTTTGAACTACTTACAATTTGGCGCTAAAATCAGCCATTTTTTAACTACCTATCTAAGAACACTTGGGGTTTTGAGACAAATCTAACGATACCTAAATTGTCGAAATCAATCCAGCTGTTTGGAAAATCTGGGACGTGGGAATAACGCTATTTATAAACATACATACTTACAAGATACGCGCAACAAACATAGCACAGTCGGGTATATAGTACACGAAAATTTTAGAATTAGAAATACATTAAAAACAAGCTTACATGGACGTAAATAATTGTCTCTTTGTTATGAATATATTAGTGAATGGAAAGATTGTTATAGTGATGTACCTACTAGCGACCTTACCGTGCCAATGAGTCCAGTATGTCTGTTTCTTAATGAGGGCTATAATTATGCATATCATTTGAGGAAAAATAGCGAAGGTTGAATGAATAAGCTAGCTTATTGACGTAGACGCGTACAGCACGACCGCTGATAGAGCTATCTAAAAGTCTTTGTTTTTGAAGAGGAAGTCATTAGGTCTCATTGAAGATCTGAAAGAGTCGTCATATTTATTAGTTTTCTAGGAACCTAGTTGAGCCTCGACATTTAGTATCTTTAGTACTAAAAGTACTAAAAGTACTAGAGGTGTAATAGTAACGAAAAAAGCGTACCCGTATGTATTCGTTATTATAACAATTAGTACTCGTTACTATGTTGTGTTAGAGCAACGAATCAAGTCCTATTGCGTACGCGTATAGTATGATGTCGCGATGTGCAACATTTGTAATTTTTAGAAAACATACTTATACATTACATACCAAGCTGCGTAAGGTGCATTTCACCTTTCCGTATTTTGAATTAGACTTGTGTTTAAGTTATTCTAAATTTAGTTTGATTTAATAGGTAAAGTGTAGAACTACAAGTGAAATGTTGACGGAATCAGTGTACGTACCCATACTACGAAAAATGCGAGTAACGAAATGTGTAACGTCTCGTTACTCGGTACTAGATGGCGCACCCGTTACTCAGTACCGAATACACCCGGTTTGCTACAGTTACTAAGTACTTATAGTATTAAGCCGATCCGTAAATAAGTGATTATCCCAAAGTAAGCTTTAATCCGTAAACAACTTCAAACGGTATTGATTACTTACAGAAGCAGGTCGATGGCTGTCTTTACGAGACGAATTGAGTTTCACTGATATAATTTGTTCTAATGTTTAAGGACAGGTCAAAGGTCAATCGATGATTCAAATGAGTAAAATTTTAGTATCTACATATAGTTTGAATTAGTTTTCGTAATTGTGTTATCAAATTACTAATACATTAAGATTTTATCTATAACTAAGAAAGTTCTGAAGAATTAATTCCGAAAATTTTGCTCACAGCGTTCAAAATTTACTTTACTGAAAAAAAATCTGTTGGTTAAGTGGCGATTTCGGTGTGAACAGCTCAAGAGATCTAAATCGGTTTAGTTCCGGATTCACTTATACGGGATAGAAAGTTCGTTCGCTTACTGTAGCGACATCGCTACAATACGCCAATGCATAAGGTTGAGAAGGATTTGCTTTTGCATCAGATATTTTTCAAAGGATATAATATATTATGTGCAAGTGAAAACGCTTATTTGGCTTCATCTGTGGATATTGTTTACTTATAATAACACCTATATCTAGTGTAATTACCAAACTTAGAGAAAATATTGTAGGGCCATAATTTGCGATTTTCCTTCTTGCTAACAGAAACATGCGCTTGCTTCAAACTATTTGGGAACGTAACGTTCCCGTATCGTTTATAAAACAGCGAAACGGACATCAATGTTAAAATATATGTCTATAACACTGACAGAAAAACAAATATAGAGGTTTTTAGATATGGTAGAAGAAAAAAGAAATATAATTAAAACAATAGAAAACAGAAGGGGATGATGATGATCCAGATGGTTGGACACTCGATACGACGTGACGTATTTATAAAGAATATCATGGAAGGAAAAGTAGAGAGGAGAAGAGGAAAAGGAAGGCCTAGGAAAAACTATTTTGAACAACTAAAAGAGGAGGTTAATGTTGTATCAAGATGTCAAAAGTAAAACACAGGACCGAGAAATATGGCGATTACTCAGCCTAGCTCTTAAAATTTTAATGAACAAACACCCGTGTACTACCCGTTTAAGACCACGGGGTCTTTAATGTTTATGGCATGGGTCATACATACAAAGACGACTGTTTATAAACTATAAAGCCTAAAAGTATACAATATGAGTTTTGCTTTAAAGAAATGTCATGACGCCATATATGACGCCATTGCTTATGAGGCACGAGTGCAATTATTGTAATGAGTCAGTGTTGATCAAGTGCCTGAGATATCTGCCTGATTAACAATAAAGATACTCGCAACTATGCTACATTATATATATCCACGTTAATAATGAATATTATCATAATTTATCAAGCACGTTAACTGTCAATAGTCTCCATTTTGTTAGATTTACAGACTCTCTTAGCCACAGAGTATGACGATGGCAAATCATAATTTTAATACCGCGGAAGAGCCATGCCTTGGCATAAGTGCACTGGCTCGACTGAGGAGATTATACTATTGTCTAACTGGCGTGTTTTCGCGCTTGCGTATTATCTCGTCTAGTGACAACTGAGTGACCGGAAGCCCAGGAAGGAAGGGTTTCAGTTTCAATAACCGGAACCGCACTTGTTACCACTTTAGGAATGCCATATGTCTGCAATATCGTGTCATGGTCCGTCGAATCTTGACTCCTCCACTCTTGTGTTTGTTTTTTTTTAACATTCACGTAAGTAGATACCTAATTCACCTCGACAGATTGACCGGACGTGGCCACTTACGATTTACTGGAAGTTGTTAAAAAAACCTCCATCTACCGACAATTATTCTTCGCACGATCAGCAATCATCAATAGTTTCGTACTCTGGCTTCTGTCCTTATTAATAATAATAATAATAATATCTATGGACGCTCTTACACCACGTCAATCTGGTCCCGTGCTAAGTTCTCGAAGAACTTGTGTTACGGGTTCCAGACTACGGAAATAAATTTAATAATTTTACACTATACACATATTTCATACACATCCATGAACCATGAACATGAAGAAAACTTTTTTGTTCCTTTGGTGGGATTTGAACCCACGACCTCCGGCTTGAGCACTGACTCTCGCAACCACTGAGCCACAGAGGTCGTCTCAATTATAAACAAATGACAGAAGTCGCATATGATGTGTAACATCTGACATTTACTTATATTTCCTTATACACAAGACAATACTGCTACTTTATCATCGCATATTAGGTGTTATACAGCTGTACACTTACGTCACATATTTCAGAAAATCACTCTCACACATGACAGGAAGCGAGAGGAAAGATAATATGGTACTTACCTTGAGACCATAGACCTCCATTTATATGTGTGATTCTGACACATATTTTCTTCATTTCTTAATAGACCAGCTTGTATTGGCATTTGGCGGCTGAGTGATCAAAATTTTCTACCTTTATTTTTTACATGATCCTATTTATATGGCACTACTGATGAATGGTGCTAGGGAGCAGCCTGGGTCAAAAGTGTTAACTTGCATTGTTTGAACTGCACTTTGCACTGAATAGGCTCGAAGTCGCGAGCAGAAACTATTATATTTATTAAACTGTTTTCACCGGTTCCGGGTGCTTCCGACTAGAACTTTAAGAATCTAATTTAGTTCTTACAGGCTCGTCCTGGGCTTTTCTTTGCAGCTTTGAAAAAGACGTTAGGCGTTTATGAACAGATGTTTAAAAAAATGTCGACCACAAACAAAAATACTATTAGATTGTACAATTTTCATTCACATTTCATTTCCCGTAATTATTTTAATTCAGATTCACGGAGAAGTTGACATAATCAATATATTGTTAATCATATTTTATAATTATGTAAATTGGTTGAAATGAGTTAAAAGGTATGAGAATTTACCCTACCAGCTCCTGCAGATATGCGACCTGTATCATTGTATCTAGGTGTAATTACGCTTCCATCTAGCCTAATTTTGTCGTTGGTCGCCGTCGCAAATTGTTCCATAGAAAATGTCCAGTGTCCTTTATATTGAAACAACTCTATAGTCTATTCGCGTTAATATGTCAATGAATAATGCGTACAAATGTCTAAATTAACCATTAGCCATAAGCCGTGTTCACATTAACCAATCAAAGCTTTTTTGGACGTATGTACGCATGATTCACTGACTACTTAACGCGAAGAGACTATAGGTTGTACCACGAAAACAAATTCTACTATGCGTGACCATTTACGTGTTTGTAATATAATCTTGAACATTGCCCGTGTACAGACGATCTAGCCAACTTAATGCGATTATAAAATATTGTTGTTTGTTGTGAACACGTGACCCACATTTAATATGATAAAAATATGAATATTCATTGTTTGAAGGTAATATAATACAATTATTGTAGCTTAGCGTGATTTCAGAGCAATTCAATGACATGGCATTCAATGATATGGCTTGCAAGTATTCGGGATTCGGGAATATGGCCACTCTTTGTAATCCCCCCCTACACGAACATAGAGCAGCTTAGAAATCATTTTGATGCTTAACAAAATGTACAGATATTATTACGGCTGTCTTGAAACAGCTCGCCTTACTACGACTGAATGTATTTAAGTATTCGCCTAACGCCCTAATTTCAAGTCTCGATATAGAGATAATTTAATCTCGACGCCCTATCTTATCTAGACATCCTTTGTGTTCGACTCGTACGCAAGTGTAAACACATTCGCGTTTTAAATTGACCACTGCACTGTAGTGCACACTTCATAATATGAAAAATATATAATATATAAAAATCGGGGCACGCAAAAGCGTGAAAATGATTAGAGAAACATACACGAGTGATTTGATACATAACGTATCGAATAATAATCTTTGATACTTTTTCCAATCATATCGCCAAATAATTAATTTTAACATATTTTTTTATGATTGATTTAAATTAAACTTTCTGTATGTGATACTAACAATATACTGTCAACATAATCATGACGGTAACAAAATATTTTACACAGAGATGGAGACGGACACTTGATCCATAAGGGACTACTTAGGTGCAACTGAATTTACAGATTACACTGTATGGCCAATGTCTACTTTAACGGTATGTTTAAGATACCCTTTTAATTTTGTCTAAAATTTTAACAATTTCTCTATTCGATCTTCATAATTTTGAAGTCGGTACCAGCCCGAACAACATTCTGATAAAACGATATTTTATAGAACTCACGTTCAAGTTGGCTGGTACCGACTTCAAAATTATGAAGATTGAGTAGAGAAATAGGTAGTTACAATTTTCGACGAAATTAAAATTGGAATCGGGCAATTATTTAAGTAATAAGTTTTATTTCATAGTTTTTTGTGCATTTTTACTTTGGAATTCGGTTTTCATTATTTGTTTAAAAATAATATTTCTTCTCTTTTTAGTTATATTTTTATTTATACATTTTATGAAAGATATAAATACAAACAAGCCTCCGCTATTCTCACTGTCTCGGAAAAACAAAGTCAAGCGTTATTTTATGCCAATTTTCTGAGAGGCCGTGGTATTTCTCCAAATAAGCAAATCTATCTGTGGATCTACCAAATAATAACCAGTGATGATATTGATTAGATACTATGTTATTAAATTATTATCATCTATTGTAATAGTCGAGGGAAAAAATTTAGCAGTGAGCATTAAATAAATATATTATAGCGATGATGATGATCACAAATATAACTTTAGCAATAGCAAAATTTCAAAGACATTGATATCGGTGCACAAAACTCTAATGAGTAGTGAGTACCTATGTCATCATAATAATATGTTGGTAATTCTTGTGAAGATGGTGGTGATGATGACGATGATAACTGTAAGTGGTATGAAAGCATATGCTTGCAGTTCTTTAAGGACTCAGGAATTCTGTTCAGTACTTTTAGATCCAGGCTATACCTTGGTACAAAATCTTACTTTTTGGTAGCATATGTTTGGACTACTTCAGAAAAAGACGAAATCACCACATGTGTCTATATAAATTTCGTGGAGTTCCCTCGATTTCTCATGGATCCCATCATCAGGTCACCACTTTGGTGCAAATGGGACCAACTTGGGATTATAGTTATACCCTTTACATCAAAAAAATAATTTTGAAAATCGGTCCACAGACGGCGGAATTATCGTTGAACATACAAAAGAATAATAATTAAATAAATAATAACCGTCTCCTTTTATTAGAAGTCGGTGAAAAAGGCGGTAAAAATCACAAATAATGGAGCTTTCTATTGGTAAAACAATTTTTAAAATCGTTTCAGAAGCGTGAAGATCCAGAGATTCCCACTACAACCTCACAAGGTCACAAAGTAATAAAATCACAAACAAACAAACTTTACTTCTTTATAATATTATTATAGTCAATCAATTTGTATGAAACAGATTAATATCACCTACAATATTTTTTTTTATTTTAAGTCAAAAAATAATTTTAATACTTTAGTTACTTTATAATACCTATATAGTTACTGGAAGTAATATTATGAACTACAATGATAGTGTTTATGGAACGGATACATATTTCGTAAACTGCTGTAAACAATCAGTGGAGAAAGATAATCAATTGTATGACAATTATGACACCGCATCCAAAAGCATCGCTCGTCAAACCACAAATATTTTTGTTTTCATACTTCGTCTTCGTAATTAGCTATGGCAACTTGGCTCAAGGGTTAGGATGTCACTTTTGAAGACGATAGCTAAAAATGTTGCTTAACGCCTAAACAGCTCACATAACTACGTATCTTTTACTGAAATATTAATGTATTTTATTATATATTATAATTATATTTATTCTGAAAGGACATTGTTTAGGTTCTACTTAAAATTTGGCAGATATTTAAAAATATTTCATTAAATCGATTTCTCATTACCTATGGGCACATAGTACTTAGCATGCAATATTATGCATACCTATTTTCATACGAAACAAAATATACATTTGTTCTTCTCCTTATCGATTGTTTGGTTAGATTTATAGTAAGAATCTGTGTAATGATGCAGTTCTTTCGGCTAAACAGCATTACCGGTCGCGGCAGTCAATTTTCGCGATTGGTTCTCGTGATGACGAGTCAGCGGCGCGGAAAAGACATTGAACTTGTCAACGGACGCCCACGGCTCGGCGGCTTATCGTCGCCGCGAACCCGCCTCATGTTACTGTAAAATGTGAATGAAATAATAATAATTCAATAGACGTACGATGTTTTTGTCTCCACTGTAATTTGTCCTAGACTTACCCTACTCTACGGTAGAGCATTGCAGCGCATACTGCATGCTCTTGATGATTGATTAAATATAGGAGTCATCATTTATAGTAACTGGTGGGTACCAGTTACTATAACTATATACTATAACTTATATACTATAACTTCGTTTGCGTAGAATTAACGGAAACGGAACCCTGTTTTTTTAAACGGAACCCTAATATAAAGTAGTTTTAAAAATAATAATTTAAAAATAGATTTTTTATTGTAATTACCGTATATACTTTAATACGCATTTAGTGAAAAACTGTTAATTTTGAAATCACAGACACACTTCAATTTTATTAATTTGTATAGACGAAACAATTTAATTATGTAACATACCAGCAGCTTACAAGTAGGCGTTAAAACATACAATAGTTATCTTTTGGATGCACAATTTATTAGGTTCCTTTCTTTTACGCACTATAATGTAATTATGTAGTTATCTTGCGTCTCTTTCTAATTGGATTGTACGCACACAACAGTTCAAATTGATCGCATCGATAGTTTTGTGAGGGCTTGGTTGACTATAAATGAGATGTAGAGATTTATTTATATTCGTTCTTCGATAGAAAACAATATATTTACATAGTTGAGTAACTACCTTAATCAAGCCAATTGTGTTAAATCTTCGCTCTTAACTTTCCTTCATATTGAATCGTTTCATGGTCAAAATAATTAAATCGATAGCATCTTAGCCCGCATACGAATGTACAAAAATTGGCTTTTAAAGTTGTAGTGGCATTTTAAAATCTAATTTTTACTATAACTTGCTTGAATTTGCTAAAATTGTCATGAAAAAATAAGTCTCAGAAAAATATCATCTTACTACTATTATAAATGTGAAAGTTTGTGAGGATGGATGTATGGATAGATGTTTGTTACTCTTTCACCCTAAAACTACTAAACGGACTTTGATGAAATTTGATATGGTAGTAGTTTAAGCTCTGGATTAACACATAGGCTACTTTTAATCCCGAAAAAGTACATGGGATACTGTTTTTTCGTGGGCGGAGCCGCGGGCATTAGCTAGTCTCTCATATTCTTGACTCATTTTAACGGCTCTTCACATCACCGCACCTCTCGTCTACTCGACGTAAAACCGATGCGTGTAAGTAAGGTCAAGGTTGTGATGCAATTTTCAACGATCGTTTTCCGTTCTACATATAACATTATAACGCGTCTTGATTTAATGGATTTTTATAGCCACAAGCGTTCACGATGTCTGTTTATATTGAACGAAATGAGCGTTTTGCCTGCGCGAGCCACTGGTAATATCGCATTAAAAATAAAATAAAATCATACATCGTCTGACATTTCCATAGAACAACTGTTTGATTTTGGGTTGTATTCTTGCACATAACATCTATACCCGGCGTATTTATGGATTGCCCTTTTGGTGACATCAAATTAGAGTTAAATTGATGATCCCGTTGGCAACAATTTCATTGTTGTCGATTCTGGTATGAATTTTTGACCAACTCCTTTCTAACAACTAATACCTACAATATGTTATCTTTAGCTTCTATAGAATTTGCTGAGTATTTGAATGGGACGTTAACAACCCACACATTTTCACCTCTGCAACTTTGTGTATATATATAATATATGTGTATATAAACTTTCTCCCCCCAGTGCTGAACCTAACCCTGATCGACTTGCCGGGTCTGACAAAGGTGCCGATCGGCGACCAGCCGGCCGACATCGAGCAGCAGATCAAGGGGATGATCTTCCAGTTCATCCGCCGCGAGTCCTGCCTCATCCTTGCTGTCACGCCCGCCAACACCGACTTGGCCAACAGCGATGCGCTCAAACTCGCCAAAGAGGTGGACCCGCAAGGTAAATGTAAACTCTGGATGACTTTACTTTTTATTGATTAACGGATTTAGGGCGCGTTCATATGACCACAAGAATCACAACGCGCCCACCTCAAATTGGTCTTTACGACTAGGCCACAGCCCACAACTTACAAATTCTTAAAAACCTAACCTATAGTTGCCATAAGGTTGTATGTTGTGACCTAGTCAACAAAGCTCAATTTGCTATGGATAAAAACAGGTGCTCGGACTTCGCGCGCCTCGTCTTTCTGGGCCCTTGAGGCGTAAGCAAAATAACAAACCTACAAATTACACAGATATTACATAGATATTACATAGCTTTTGTGGATTCATTCATAGACAGACGCAGATATTATGTCGTTCAGGTTTTTTCGTCCAGATCGAATTGATTGTCTTGAATTTTCACATCGTCCACGAACGATCGGAATACTATTACGTTGTAACCAGTTTACTTTCTCACATTATCCACGCCATAATTAGTCACTTGTCTAATTCACCATTGGCGCGTGTCCATTAATGGTACAAGCTACAGTGCAGCGGTGGAAAGTAAAAACCAGAAAAGTCAATAATTTATGGTTTATGTATTGAATGGATTTTATTCACGAATCTTCGTACAACCCATTACACAATTACTTGAAAAAAAAAGATAATAGTAGATATTTGAATATAACGCGGCAGCAGCGCGACCATTCGAATCGCGTGTTGCACTAAAGCAATCGCGTGGCTTTCGCCCTAGTGGCAGGAAGCCCTTAATACCAATAATAATAAACTACTCCAGGTAGGTAAGGTAGGACTCTAGAAACAGTAATTCTTATAGAGTAACTGTTTGCAGGTCTTCGCACAATCGGCGTGATCACCAAGCTGGATCTCATGGACGAGGGGACGGACGCGCGCGATGTGCTCGAGAACAAGCTGCTGCCGCTGCGGCGAGGGTACATCGGCGTCGTGAACCGCTCGCAGAAGGACATCGAGGGCCGCAAGGACATCTCTGCCGCGCTCGCCGCAGAGAGGAAGTTCTTCCTCAGGTACGGAGTGTTGCAGGTCTAAAGCTGGGACTGGGCCGACCACAATTTCAATAGCTTTTGGGAATCGTCGTACGACATTTTATGGACATGACAGACAGAGATACATCGTCTGTCATTTCCATAGAAAAACGACGATAGCCGAGCGCCATTAGCATAATGGTTTTACAAAGTTATTGGTATATATATATTGGTAAGTTATTAATGGTTAGCGAAGTAACTACTTTAGAAAAATTAACTGTGTATAAAATAATATCTATTTTATTATTAATATTGATTACCAACTTTTTTTCTATAAGTTTTAATTAAATAACTTACAGTAGGTTATCTAGAGAGGTTTAAAATATTAATAAGATGTCGCTACAAGGTGAACTCACAAGTTTATAATGACGTCACACATTCTTTAGCCTCAAATTGTTTACTTGTTTTCATGTTTGATTGAATGCGATTCTCCATTGTTTACGGTTCAATCTAGTTTTAAATAGATGAATTAGTATTTGGTAATACTAGGATAAATAATTTCGATGTAAATTTCAATTCTACATAATATGTGGAAATAAAATGTGGTTTTATTTCTTAATTAAGCTACGTACTACCGAACTTTTATAAGTTCCTAAACATCTTAACATCTCAACGTGTGAACCTGTCCCCGTGCATCTCATCTCTATCATTTTTCAATTATACCTCGGAATATCAGAGTTTCACTTCGACTTTGTAGGTATAGCAACATTTAAAAGGCATTTTAAAATAGTAAATTAGTAAAGTAATTTCCAAAGTTAACACCAAGCATTCTAGGATTTGACATGTTCAGTGTTATTTGATAGTTGACAGGTGGTTACAAGAATGTGAAGTCACGACAACACATTTTAGGCTTTATTAGTTAAAAATTCAGAAGGAATGGTCCAGATCGCAAGATATATAATGTTATTATGAACAATTTGACATATTTAAAAAAAAACTTGGAAAATACATAGGGTGTTTTCCAAGTTTTTAGATCAACAATAAATTAAAAGCGTACTATTCAACCATCCACCATCCATCCATCCATCCATACCATCGAAATATTTCAGTTTATAATAATTATAACAACAATATTCTCTACTTCCAGCCACCCATCCTACCGCCACATCGCTGACCGGCTCGGCACGCCGTACCTCCAGCGGGTACTGAACCAGCAGCTCACCAACCACATCCGCGACACGCTGCCCGGCCTGCGCGACAAGCTGCAGAAGCAGCTACTGACCCTGGAGAAGGATGTCGACCAGTACAAGCACTTCCGGCCGGACGACCCCTCTATCAAAACCAAGGCAATGTTACAGTGAGTACAGACATACATTACTGTAACAGGGATGTAGCATTCTTCATCCCTGTGAAGATGACAAAAGCAACTGATAATAACCCTCGCGGCGGCAATTGCTAAGACGATATGAGGAATTGTAAATTGACACTTGACACGACACGACGTGTTGGACCGGCATGACAGTTTGTTGTTGACGTTTATGATTTAGCACATGAAAATATATAAGTCATGTTATCATTTCTTTCTTCTAGAATGATCCAGACTCTACAAACGGACTTCGAGAGAACCATCGAAGGTTCTGGATCGGCGCAGATCAACACGAACGAGCTGTCGGGCGGTGCTAAAATCAACAGACTGTTTCACGAACGATTCCCCTTCGAAATTGTCAAAATGGAGTTCGACGAGAAAGAACTGCGTAGAGAGATCGCGTTCGCCATTCGAAATATCCACGGTATTAGGGTAAGGATCTATCCATCTTATAATGTACTACCGTTTGAATATCATCAATATCAGGTATCTGGTAAACTTGCCATAATTATAATTGTTCTTTATTTTTCCAGGTTGGTCTTTTCACACCGGACATGGCGTTTGAAGCTATAGTAAAGAAACAAATCGCCAGACTAAAAGAGCCATGCCTGAAATGTGTTGATTTGGTCGTGCAAGAACTGTCAAATGTGGTGCGCGTGTGCACTGAGAGGGTGAGTAAGTAAAAACTAGATAAAATCGCATTTATTCGCCGTACCACGACTTACTACTAGACATAAGTTGTAACGGGTAGCAGCGGGTAACATGACAGATCGACGCGATATCTACAAAAGCATTGATTGCTGCTAATGGAAATCCACAAGTGCGAGTGCATTGGCGGCGCCATATTTTTTTTATGTCGATCATGATTTCGCCCTAAAATGTATAAAAGCGGTGGCCACCGGTGCACGACTGTCCGCGCCGAGTTTTATAGTTTTATTATAGTTGCTTTGCAGGTGTCATAAACCATGTAGTTTTTAAGGTATATGTAATAATAATAGGCTTTAGCAGCCTGAAATAATGTTAATGTAATTAATAAAACTTTTAACCCCTTTTCCCATCAGATGTCGCGGTACCCGCGCCTGCGCGAGGAGACGGAGCGCATCATCATGTCGCACGTGCGCTCGCGCGAACAGCAGTGCAAGGAGCAGCTAGTGCTGCTCATAGACTGCGAGCTGGCGTACATGAACACCAACCACGAGGACTTTATTGGATTCGCCAAGTAAATACCTTTGTTTTACTATGATAATATATTGTTGTCCTGTTCATGTAATTAACGTGGAAGTTTGTGAGGAAGGATGGGTCCGTTGAAAGGTTTTGAGGATATCTTTCAGCATAGTCAGCAGAGGGATAGCCTGAATTGAAAACTGGTTGACTTTTTATACTCATAAATTAATGGTTTCTTGGGTGGGGAAACTTTTTGTGTCATGACTGAGATCGGTTTTTTTTTCAGTGCACAGAACCAGTCTGAAAATTCAAACAAAACGAGATCGGCTCTTGGAAACCAAGTCATAAGAAAAGGTTTCATGTGCATACACAATCTGGGAATCATGAAAGGTATGTTGAAACATAATTTTTTGCGTAAATAATCCTCGACTCGATGCGGTAATACATTTAATTTTTTAATACTTTAATTGTTTTAACCTTCACTTTCATAATATCATGCGAAACCGTAAAAGTACATATTAATTAATAGTACATGGTTGGGCAGTTTTATTTATTTATCAAGAAATTGCATTCTGTAACAAACTATATCTTTGCTTTGTACAGGCGGTTCCCGCGACTACTGGTTCGTGCTCACCTCGGAGAGCATCTCGTGGTTCAAGGACGAGGAGGAACGCGAGAAGAAGTACATGCTGCCCCTGGACGGGCTGAAGCTGCGCGACCTCGAGCAGGGCTTCATGTCGCGCCGCCACATGTTCGCGCTGTTCAACCCTGAGGGCCGCAACGTGTACAAGGTAGGTAACCCTAGTTTTTGAGTAAAGATGATATATTTCTATATGTCGATCGAACGATCACTTCAGTAGTACAGGTACTCTTAATACTTGCGTTTTGCCATCGCATAACGTGACATACGCGTTGAGTTAGCGGTTAATACACGCCGATATTCTACTTCGCTCTTATAAACTCGAAGCGCACGCTTAGAATATATTTCATACAGATATCGAATGTATTCAATTTTGGGATAAACGTTTTATATTACGTGTGTCGTAAACTGTTAAAGGACTACAAACAACTCGAGTTGTCCTGCGAGAACCAAGACGACGTAGACTCCTGGAAGGCGTCTTTCCTACGAGCCGGCGTCTACCCAGAAAAGACATCCGAAGCGGCCAATGGGGATGAGGTGAGATCGTTTTTACACCCTAATGACCCTTTCATTGACTTATTTATTATTATTTATTATAAGCAGTGTTTGTGTTCATGTCACCATTTTATTTTTAACCTGTTATGGTATATCATTGTATATTTAAATTATCCAATAATATATTGTTTTACCATGCGATACAGGGCGAAGGACATGAGGTTTGTCGAGACGGCTTATTATACCCTTACTGTTCATATAGCTCACTTCACATCATATTGTGTGAATCTCCAGGGTGAATTTCAAGAAAATGTGTATAATATAATTATAATACAAGTATATAACATATATGAGAGACGTGTAAATAATTTTTGACTGTTCAATTATTTTTAATTTTTTTTTCCATGCATACATTAAATTAAACTAAGACTATCCTATACTGAGAGATATTACTTTTTATTACATGAATTACACAACTAATATTATGATCTTTGCATACAATTTTTTCTCATTACACTATCGGATGAAATTTTTTTACACGCCTCGTTTTATGTAAAATATAAAGAATATTTTTAGCAGAAATTCTTGAAATACATGCAAAGTTGTATGTAGCATGGTATGTAGAGTTACTTCGCTAAGTTGTGAGTGAGTCATTCTTGCACTTATTTGTGGTTTACACTTCATAACTTTTCATTCACTTCTTACTCGTGTCTCATTCGTATGATATTAATTTTACGCTGTGTTATATTCAGACGATTATGATAACATTACAAGCTTCGTTTTTATATGACGTATTTTGTATTTGGAGTATTTCGATAGGTTTTTACGACAATAATAGTAAGTACCTGGGTAAGGGAGCGTTGCTCGGGGTTCTGAAAGGTAAATAAACAAAAATATTTATCTGACTGGGATTCGAAGCTAGCACATTTCAAATTTTCGTACAAAAAAAAATTATACCTACATACCAAACTGCCAATTGAACTGACATAAGAGTCGAAATTAATGATATATTGTTGCACGAAGAAAGAAAACATATATTTCTTAAAAATGCGCAGTTTCTCAGGGATAAGACCTAGCTAGATCGATTTTTCTCCCCAAAAGTGCCTGCATACTAAATTTCATGATAACACTTCCAGCCCTTTTCGAGATACGGATTATATATACATATACAAGATTGTCTCGTTTTAGTATAAGATAATAATAATAATCGGTGGACAATGTGTTAATGTGTTTTAGCAGTGTTTCTCTATTTTTAGTTATTTCTGCCTTTATCATCGTTCGGTGTAAATAAAGAAGTAAGTTATTTCCGAGTCTTAGAACTAATCGCATTTTGGAGTTGGTGATTTTTTACTAACAGATTTGATTGTAACTGCATAGGTGGAATGCTTATTGTCCTGCGTACATTTCGAGGTTTTCCTGTACAGAAAGTTGTGCTCTTTTCTAAGTAATATTATTGTTATATATAGTAAATATTTTAAGCCGTCCAAAAAAAAAAACAAACAGCTCGCTGTCTATAGCTTTTATTTTATTCTTTTCGTCTCTTGTAAGTATTGATGATTAGGGCGAACAATGTCTTAGAGAATAAAGAGAAGAGATAAAAATTGGTTATATGTGGTAGTAGTGCCGTTTTGTTCAATAAGCTACGTGGGATAGGTTTAAGTAGAAAGTTAATATAATTATTTCGCTTAGATCAGATTTTCGAGATGGTGAGTAAAATAAAAATGTAAATAAACTCAAACGGATATAGTTTCTAATAGTAATGTGGGATGATATTAGCTTGAATGAGATTACATCATTATTTATGTATATATATTTAGTGTAGTTTGCGTGCTTTAAAAAAACCTATGTTTTTTTTCATATACATGTGTCATGATCGATAATTAGAGAATATTTTTCGTTACATCGATGCCTTGTCAGCTCATCTATGACACAAGTATATAAAAAACTTTATTTTTAATTTTTGCAGGAATTATTACCGCAGCTATAGCTATGAAGCTTGTGATATTAGATTATAATATAGAACATAATACATACATAAACCTAATCATTCACCTCATTGTGTTTCTAGAATTAGGAGTGCAGTAGAGGCTTTATATTAGCTTTTAGATGAAATAACAGCGTCGCCTATAAAAGTAACGATTACACAAAAAAAAAATAAACTGAACAAAAAGTATACTATATCGACATCGCTGACAAAACAAAATTTAGAAAAAAACATTCAAAACAATACAACTTTAGTCTACAGACCTCCTAGAAGCGAACAACAAAAAACTACTTCACTCAACATAAATAAATGGAGCAACAAGGAACTGACAATATGAGTATTTTATTTCCAGACTTCAGACAGTTCGTCGACCAGCAGTATGGACCCGCAACTCGAACGCCAGGTCGAGACCATCCGCAACCTCGTCGACTCCTACATGCGCATAGTGACCAAGACCACGCGAGACCTCGTGCCCAAAACCATTATGATGATGATCATCAACAACGCCAAAGACTTCATCAACGGTGAACTACTGGCCCACCTGTACGCGTCTGGCGATCAGGTAAAGAACTTAATTTGAATTAAAAAAAGATCCTAGTTCAATGAATTGTCATGTTATACCTGTGTACAACATTTATCAGAAAATTTAACGCTAATGCCATAACTAGAAACTAGGCGTTTCTATCAAATTGAGATGATGTTAATATTCTAGGTATTTAATTGGTAAATGCCTCTAATTTTTAACCCGTACGTCGTTTTGCAGTCACAAATGATGGAGGAATCGCCGGAAGAAGCTCAGAAGCGCGAGGAGATGCTCCGCATGTACCACGCGTGTAAGGAAGCGTTGCACATCATAGGCGACGTTTCCATGGCAACGGTCAGCACGCCCGTGCCGCCGCCCGTCAAGAACGACTGGCTCGAGAGCCGCCTTGATTCCAACCCGCGCCTTTCGCCGCCCTCGCCCGGCGGCCCGCGACGCGCTACGCCTGCGCAGCAAGGTATATTTTAAGATACTATCAAATTATATTCTTTATGTAATCCTTTTTGATGTTGATAAGTTTTAGCCATCATACATTATCGTACATCACACTAAATATTACTTGTGTTCAGGCTCGTTAGGTCAGCGAGGCGCCCCGCCAGTGCCGGGCGGCGTTGCGGGTCGACCCGCGCCCCCGCTGCCGTCGCGTCCCGGCGGCGCCGCGCCCCCGCCACCCGCCGGCCGCCCCAATCCCGCGCAGGGCTTGCCCGCCCCGCTTATACCCACGTGAGTACATAATATGTATAGGACAGACAATATACGTGCACACGGAAATACGTTCACATGTGAGCGTCATACGCATACTTACACGCGGATGTGTTCGTGAACTCACACGCACACACGTACATGTATATTATATACGTTCGTCATACACGCATATATGCAAGCAGATCTAAAACCTAATTCTCTTAACTATTTTCGATATAATCTCGATTCAGTCAACACGCTGATTCATTCGCATACGCGTCATCTCTTGCGCACGCGAGCGGGTCAGCCTGATTGCCCCCTGTTATGCATAAAATACATGCAACTGACAAAACAAGAATGTATTTTTTTATCTTATTGGATATGAAAAGGTACTTACTACATACAAAAGAAACTGACACAAAATAATTTTGTGCGTGTTTTGATACTATACGTATATTGTGAAATTAACCAAAAAAAGGTCAACTATTTATAATCGAGTAATGGATTTAAGTCATTTCTTACAGTAATGTAAATAAAAAAATGCTATTTAACACAATTTGTTTTTACTAACAATATTTGAGACATTTGAAAAACTAACATTGTTTGAGAACATCGTATTAACATCTGTTAAGATTTAGATAGAATATCTTTAGTTGTTTAGGTGATGTAACAGCCATAATATGCATCTAGTGTGGGCCAAAATATAATAAATCTACATGCTTATAATATACTGATACAAATTATATTATGCTAGCAGAGTGAAGCATGTCTGGTGATGGGAATTCGTATGGATCTATAAACGAGTTATAAAATATTAAAATGAGCGTTTAAATAAAATTTCACGATCGTGCTTTTCATTGAATGTGTTTTATATGAGGTTATAGTGAGCCTTTAATGTGTACTTTGTTAATTTTAGTAGAAAACATGCTTTTATTATGTTACTGTAAAAACAACTTTATGAGATCATCTATATTCCTGGAGCTCAGGTTATCAAACTGTTATAAATAGTATAAATTATAGATGAGTGCAACTAACTCGCAATATTATAGTTCCATGCGTTTTCACATAGCCGGCAGCAGTATAACATAGATGGGCTTTGGTGAACTAAGCGAAGTGAGTGTTGGTTGTTTTCGCAGACGGCGCTAAGCGTGCGGAGGCGGCGCGTTACTAACATAAGTTATATACGAACATAAGGTACTAACTCTGGCGTGTTTGTTAACTTGTACAATTGGGTTGCTTAACACATACGGTCATAGGGATCGTGGCATTGACTGTCCAACTGTTTTACCGACCGGTTACGTGGAATGTAAAAGCGCCATCTAGTGACAACATTCGGTACTAGTCGCATATTTTCGGTCGGTGAACCAGTTGGCAATATTCGTAAAGACGTTCATATCGTTCATTCATATAACATGTCGCATTTATTATTTTGTATTTTTCTTAGGATAACATTTGTTTAACGTTAATAGGATTATTTCATTAATATTAATAATAAATTTAAATACCTACCCAATTATTATGATTTACAGAAACGGTAAATAAACTTAATACCTTCATTTTGTTTAATAAATATATGATTGTCTAAAGTTAACAACGGCCAGTAGAACTATAAATATTTATACATATGTTATATACAAGTATAGTTAATGAAACATGAATACTTATGATAATATATTAAAAATGTTGCTTCCAAAACTATATAAACATAGCGGAAATTTAAATAAAGTAATAGTAGTGATTGTATAGTAAGTGCTTAACCGGACACGGATTGGAGTAAATATTATGCAGATACTTTCTGAATCAGTGTATAAATTATTTAAATAACTATATTTTTAAAACATCTTGGTACAAAATAACTTTGAGTTACAAAATGTTTGTTACTGTGCAGTTTTTTGGAATCTTACATACAATTTTTATTGAAACCTTGTGCTGATTTATACGCTGATGAATTGGTTCTGTATGAGATAATTGTTATATAGTATATAACCATGATCTAATGCACATCTTACGTATATTTTGTGGCAATAAGTCGAGGGTTGTGTGCTCATCGAAATTTCGCTTACGCGGTATGAAATGATTTCAAATATTGTCATATGGCGATTGTGCATTACCTATTTGTAATAAAAGATGTAACAGAGATTCTAGTAGAATGTCACGTAATTAGACGAGTTTTTCTTTAAATTTTTTATGGCCTTATTTTGAAAACCCCCTGTAGAGACCTATTTTTTATTATTTTCACAGCATTCTGGCACACTACTTGTATATGTAAAGAAAACAATTGACAATCTCTTATTGTCTATGTTATTTTTTATAAATCCGATACTAATTTAAATACTTAATTATTATCTGACATGGAAATTTAGAGACGCACAAATATGGCCTCTACTTAAACAATTTTTTGTTGCGGGTGATGCACAATGGACGAATTCCGGGACCCGCTATATTTGATGTAAATTATTTTTCTCGCAATGAAACTATTTTGTTAGTATGTTTATAATATGTTGTATTAAAAAATAAGAAATGTATTAAATTTATCCGTGTTTATAAAGTAGGAGCACTGCATGTATAGTTGTCACTAATGTGTGGTCTTCAATATTGTGACTTAAATCACGTATAATGTATCTAAAGGTAGACTTTCGAAGCGAGCGACAGTGCCGCCGCGACAGTGCCTCCGCGACAATGCGACAGATAACGTAGTACTGAATTGTATCGGGACGGCTTTCGAGTGTTGCGACAGTGTCGCGACACTGAACGCTGACGCTCGCATCGAAAGTCTACCTTTATGTTAAAATAATCATCAGTGCAAAGTGACCCAATCGTAATATGCCCTAAAAATAGCTTATTTCAGTTTGTTACACTTCCCTCTTATGCTCAAATAATGTCAAATAACGCAATGATTGGTCACTTGCGCTGACGTCGTCAAGTAAATAGTGTCTAATATCTATACGCTTATTGTTTATTTCACTTTCACAGTTGCCCTGTAAGAATAATTTAGCTTACACGCACGAATGTGTAATATTATGGCAGTTACATTACACAAATAGCTCTTACAGAGAAGCTGTGAGGAATATAGTTTCTTTGTAGCGTATATCTGTGTTTTTTAAAGTATGAATATCTAGTTTCTTTAATTATTTCTATATCCAAGTAATGTTGTTTTATAGGTTTTTAACTTAATCATTTAACGTATAAATTAACACATTTAAGGTGTAATAAAGTTTCGCATTTAATATTATCTTAATGTTTTCAACATATTAACATAAACTCATATAATTTTTTATTTATCTATCTGGCGATCTTCGCTAAGTGCTAGGATTGACGCTAATAAAGATTATTATACGCACTATGTGTGGCTAGGCTTTATTATGAAGTAATTATTATATTAGCTGTAAAAATATATTATAAAAGATAAAACCCACATGCCATCTAAAATTATAATTAATATACGACTTTACCATAAATATACGACAGATTTATTTCTAACAGTCGATTTACCATAAACAGTTTAACATATTGTTCTCTTTAGAAGTTTATTAGTTTATGGTATTGTAATTAAATTTTCGTTGATACAAAATTATCTAGCCAGCCGACATTAATTATCGCCGTGAAAATTACAAAAGAGAAAATTATATAAAACACGTCTGGCTAATTATTTTTATTGATAAAAATTAATATTATTTTCGAATGACATAAACATTTAGAAATATACTTGTGATGGGTATTCTATCAATATGCATAACATAACTAGGAGGCCCGGCGGCGGCGGCGGCGCGGCGGCCGCTATCAACCAGCTGCCCCCGCACATGCGGCAACAGATCAACCAGGCAGTGGGTCAGGCTGTCACCAACGCGACCATGAACGAACTCAGCTCGGCTTTCGCCAGATTCAAGTAAACAGACAGCAGTAGCGCGGTGTTGCCTCTTGTGATTGTTACGTATCTCATTTTGTAACGTCTGTAGTCTGTACACACGCGTGCACGCAATATGCGTGCGGAGTTGCGTGCATCAATTTTAACGTATCAGAAAAGTCAAACAGCATTTGATTTTAATCTTAAATGTATAAAATATTTGTATGAAACTCGTTTTGAAGCCATCAACCATTGACAGCATTCACGAGAGACAAGCCGCGGCCACAAGGACCAGTGATGAGTTCGCTTTTGTAACTGTCGATAAAATGAATGTTGCTGTAATGTGTTTGTAACACACCTAACGGCGTCGTGCTTTTATCTGTGTAAATAAAACATGTTCAATGAGATTGTAACCCGTAACAGTTTATTGGTCATTAAGTTAAGCGATCTCTGCTTTAAATTGAATGTTGTTTTTTATTTCGATATAACGCTTTATCTAATGACTAATCGGTTTAACACATTTTTTGTGAGATTGTTCCTCGTGTGACTAGAAAAAGATGCCGACGAGAAGGCCATTAATTTATTAAAAAAAACTTATTTTTGCTTATTAAAGTAAAAAAGGAAATAATCCATTCCTTCTTTCTGTGACATTGTTATTTGTATTAATTACTAACATTAAAAAAGCTAACTGTTATCTCCCAGGATATTGAACCAATACAGAACTGATTAGGAAAATGAATTATTATAGATTTAGGATTTGATTAAGCCCCTAAATAATACACCTTTTATAATTTCAAGTTCTATTAAGTACTAGTTATTTTAGCATTAATTCATTAGTAATTTTCGACACAGTTCGTCTTATTTGTGTAATATTTATTCCCAGTGTTACCATGTACGAATTGGCTGAAATATAAGTTTTTGCTTAAGCATTTATTTGTTTTATGATTCTCTCGAATTCTATTCGAAGACCACACAAGAGCTGCAATTGCAGTGCTGCTACGATTATCTCTATTTTTCTGTCAAAGATATTATTAATTTAAAATTGGTATGTATAGAGATTATATTTTGTAAATGTCAGTATTATCAGCGAATTTTACTAATGCGGCGCTTTAAGATGTCAAATTTAATCCGGGTAGAGGATTGTGGTTTATTGTTATAATATGGGACTACTTAGTTTAAAATTGTTAAGATTCAATGGCTTATGATAAGGCGTGTGGGACTCGCGGCTGATAGCTATTAAGGTTTTCAATGCAGACGATAGCGCACAAGTGACCTAACCCATGTTTGTAAAATATCAAATACAAGATAGGTCTTACCGTAAGTTTTTCACATTTGACACGATTGAGAGCAAGGCTTTTCTATGAAATTATACAGGTGTGTAATGTCATCTAATTACTATCAATATTTTTATCAACTTTTACCTATGAAATACTTTATCGAGGAAAATCAAGTCCTGATTACGCCACTTACGCGCTGTGGGTCTCAATTATCTGTTTGGAACCGACAAAAAGAGATTGCTATTTGTTGTATATATGCATCTGGTGCAGACTACCGAGTTATCTTTATTTAAGATGGTGCAGAGATTGGATTTTAGCGACAGATTGTAATCAGCATATCATGGATTTGGATTTATAAGTATTCTAGGATTATATACACTAAAGTTTCGAGTATATTTGTTGATGTTGCACTCGAGTCTGCGGTGCGTACGCGCAAGTAAGTTGTACGCGGTGCGTACACATCGAGACATGTTTTCTTAGCTACGTAGCAGATGAAACGAATTTTCACGTCAATGTTTAGGTGTTTCAGTAGCTTAGGGACTCTTACGTTGTCCCGAAAATTTTCTCCGTCTTGTAGTGATGGGTAAAGTAAGGTAATATTGAAATATATTCGGGCTTTACCGTTTACGCGACCCCGTATTGCAGGATATAAGCCAAAATATTTACAGTTTGTATGGTACTTATAATCACTAATAAGACCAAATCTGATGTCTTATATTGTTGCTGTTAGCAATATCTTTGGTCAATTAATTATTATTAGATTTCAAAGTGATGATGAAATTTAAATCGTAAATGAATTTTAATCTTTAAACGTTCATGTAGTGGCTATGCTTATAGCTGTTACGATATTCGTTCACTAGTTTCATGTTGAACCAGCTTTGTAAACAGGGACGGAATGTTGTTATATGGCCACAGACTGAAAATCACAAATGTCACAAAATAATTAAAAGTTGAAAACTATAACCCGACTACGTTATACTACTATATCCTAAGTTACCGGGGCTACTTTTAAGTATCTATTAACACTTCATTCATTAAAATCGGATCAGTAGTTTAGGCGCTACGGTGGAACAAACATACATACATAGATGCCCTCCCTTTTGGCTTCGTCGTAGTCGGGTAAAAACGGCTATATTGAGTTTTTAAGTATGAAAATTTCAATAAACATATATAGAGGTAGCTTCATAAAATTAACGTATGTGGCCAAAATCATACCAATACTTTGCTTCTCATAAATTCAAAGCTAGAAAAAATTAATTTGGTCACAAAAAATAAATTTAATCCGGTTTGAATATTCTAAAAAATTAAAAGTGTAAAAGATTTACTCAGTTCAGTGCAACATTACGTCCGTCTTTAAAGTCTGGTTCACTGCGTTCATTAAACGATTCTTATCATACAAATAATGAATATCAGGCGTTTTAAATAAAATATACTACGCCGTATGTTCTTCGCGAGCAAGGATACGTCACATCCTGTGTTGCCACATCGCACAGTCACGTTCACCTAAATATTAATATCTAATTTTTACTTTTACAATGCCGACTAATTAATACAACATGGTAATCCCGTCATTAATCGTGCTATATTGGCAACACTAAGGCTGGGACTATATGATCCGGAATCCGTAAGGCCGGGGAATAATTCAGAACACTAAAAATAGAACTCTGCGCTAGTACAATAGGAAAATCGAACACACAAGTGTCGAGTCAAATACCTATGTCACTTGTGACTCGACTCGACTGCTCGACATTCGCACTCCGATTTTCAACTCTATTGTATTAGCGCAGAGTTCTATTTTCAGTGCTCTGAATTTTCCCGGGTCCGTCCGATTCTGGATCATATAGTCCCAGCCTAACACATCCTTGTTTGGGCCTAACATATGCTATTTAGACCGTGATGTCAGGTAGGAGGTATTTATGAATAAACTAGAACCGGCGTCGTTATACAGTTCCTACACAGTCGCTGTAGCTAGCTCATCTCGATATCATAAGTTTTGCTCTCTTGTTAATAGCGATAGTACCCATCGACAAAAGGTATAGAACAGATTGTTGGATTTGATATAGTTTATGAATATTGTTAATCTTATTCTGTATAAATAGATTAATTAAAAGCTATATGTGGTACCGGGTCGTTTGATTTCATTTACGTTATTATTATAATTTTTAATAAAAAAATATATTATATATATATATATATATATATATATATATATATATATATATATATATATATATATATATATATATATATATATATATATATATAATATATATTTTAAATGTATTAATGTATTTAAGGTAGTCCACAGTGGTACGAGTATAATTTTTTGAGTAAACAAAGTTCCATATTTAAAATTTATGTCAATCCCTGTATTTATTTATTGTACCTATATACAAATTAATGTAAAGTTTTAAAATATAAACTATTTATTGATTTTGAAAAATCTTACTCGAATCAATTTTGCTTCAAAGCTAATAATAAGCTAATAAAGCTAAGTAGTTGTTGTGTGCATTTCCCCATAATACTTACAATAATCGTCTGGAATTGATAGGTAAGCAGTATTTGCATTTTTATATTTCAAATAAAAATTTCAGTAAAACTATGAGTCTTGCTATTTCTTTTCTATAAGTAACTAGTAATAATTAATTATTTAATTTCAATATGCTACGACAAAATATGTTGTTTAACAACACTGCATGTATTTTCTAGCTTAAAATAATGCAACACTTTGGTTTGATTAATAATTTACTAATTTGGAGGACGGGCATTCTAGCCTACGAACCAATAACAACACGGTATATATTAATGGATAGATTTTTTATATACTTTAACTTTTGTTATGATGGATGATACTTTACAATAAAGCCAGACATGAGCAAACAAATATTTTTTTCGGCATTTCTGCATAAAATGATATAACAACAAGCGATACGACATTTTATGTATGTACTACAACTCAAGTCAGGTAGTCTGTACCGACAAAATATCAACCTGTGTTAATACGCGGGCGCATACAAAATGTATATTAATATATCCGTAACTTGTCTATACCACTGTTTTCTTATGTTTGCCTTATCGCGTTCTGAGAGTTGCGTTTATGCGGTTTTTGCGGGGAAGAGGGGGAAGGGAGCCGCGGCACAGCGGCCCACCTCTAGACGTGTGCGCGCATTCGTCGTTCAATGGATAGAAATATACGTAGGTATAGATATACAATTATTTTACATGGGACAAGTCTAGTTTGATATTTTTTTATGGATTTGACGTTTAGATTTGTCATATCTCGCTCTCACTGATCTTATACTACTAGTGCTGCTAGCTTTAGCCTACATCCAATTTACATTGATGGTGCTAAAGGAATATATACGTATAGAACCCTTAGTGTGCGAGTACAACTTGCACTAAACAGTCAATTTAATTGTTTGGCACTTCTCTATGTCAGTTTACAAAAAAAATAAAAAAACTATTGATGATACCTAAACATAAAAATAAACAGTTATTTTTTGTGAATAAAGCCTGACTTTATTTCGCCATAAGTTTTTTTCCCACAGCGATTTAGGACTTCCTGCCATAACGTTATTTAAAGTATTTAAAAAAAACTTTCTAATGATATATCGTATGTTGTTATTGGTTCCTAGGCTGGCTTCCATACATTTTTGCCCGTCCTCCTTTGTAATCAGGTAACCTTGTATAGATGGTATCAATTCTTAAGTATTTTATCTCAAAGCAATAACGTAAATACCTTAGGTTATTTGAACTTTTATTTACAAAAATAAAATAAATGTATCTTGTGAAAATACCAATCATATAACGTAGACAGTCAATACAATATTGAGGTTTCTTTGTAGTAATCAGTAAGAAATTTATTATGGTATGGTAATTTATTATGCTTGATATTTAAATTTGATACGTACGTATAAGTATTTCTGTAGCTTCATTTGTATTGAATGTTAAACTTTGTATTGTGTGTTAGCTCTTTTCTGTCTGCAACGCTCATTACGCATCACCCGTTAGCTCAAATTTCGCACCGGCGATTATATTTGGCTAAAAGAACTTTCCATTGACATAAGCTTAGTGTGCTTTAGGTATGATATTTCTTCTTATAATCGCCTCTTCGAACAATCATCCAAATTTTTCATTTCAATCAATCAAATACTTGTATCTATTTTCTATACAGCCGTCCCGTGCCCAACGTGCCACCGAAGCTGCCCGACCGACCGCAGAACGGACGGCCATTTTGAAAGCCGCGCCTCCGCCATCTTGTGATAGTGCCGCAATGTAAATATGAATCGGTATTCGCATCGCTTTATATATTTTGGATGTATAACGAATATTGTACATCACGGTTACAGTTAAAAAATATGTAATTTAGACATGCTACATGTGAGACTAATAGAAGAAATTTAGCTTTAAAATGTTCATTTAATTTCTAATAATAATAATAATCTGCGCAAGTGGGCCTAAATAATTTAATTCACAAAATTAAATAAAAATTTTAAAGCTACATTTCTTATGTCAACGTTTATATAAACTGTATTTGTATATACTAAGTAGGTATTAAATGAGTATAGTTAGTCAATTCATTGCAACTTATTTAGTATTGTTGGAAAACGATTAGGATAAGTATTATGAATATAACGAAAGTGTATGTACCTACGCAGCCAGCCTTATAAAGGAGAGTTAAGTGTTTAGTGTATTGTAAGTAGACGGTGCTGTTATATTTTTAATTAATTTAATCCACTAGCACCTGAAGTAATGGATGTAGGTACTAAATAGGATTGGGGCAAAATATTTATTTTGAGTAAGTAGTCTATTTGTTTTTAAATATTTTTTTTGACTGACCTCAGCCAGTTCATCTTTGCCCCGTAGATTTTTTTGCCCGATCAAATATAAAAATAGACATTGTCCTATTGAATTGATTTAAATAATATGATTTTTTATAATTATGCCCTAATATGATTCTTTACTATTCTTTTATTACATAGATGAATAAAAAAAAAGTTTGGAAAGGAATTAACAAAAATCTATAATCTTAAAGAAACAGCGGATCGATTAGAGTGCTTTTGTGAGTCTTGCGAAAACGCCCCATACGGAGGTCGTACTGCAATATGACGTCACACGCTCGTGCGTTGCTACGAAATGCATGGTTACATGCACAAAATTTATAATATCTCCGAAGTTTGTGCGTTTATGTTTCTTTTATCAAGTTGTAATATCTCATTATTTATGAATGTATTAAAAATAAATTTTTACATGTTGTCAAATACTTAACTAATTATGTTTCCTATGAGATTGACTGTCGTAATTGGTCTGTAATAAGTGTGTAATATTAGAATAGCATTAAACAATATTACTGACTTATATTGTATAATTGTAGTGTATATGTAAATCGAGTACTGTTTTAAATTCAATAGATAGATATTTCACCCCAACTCTGTTTATAATCTTGTTGCATTTAGTTTAATCTACCTCGTCAACAAGAGAGAGTGCTGGTTGTATTAATATGTTGCCAGTGGTCGGTTGCGTGTTCAAATCGCGTCGGAGATCCGGAAAGCCGGGGAAAGTTCAAAGCACTAACGCTGCGCTAATACAATAGAGCGAAAAACCGAACACACAAGCGTCGAGTTAAATCTCAATGTCATATATGACAGCTCGACACTTCCATTTTCAACTCTATTGAATTAGCGCATAGTTCTATTTTCAGTGCTCTCAATTTTCCCGATACTGGAGAAGTCTGTGAACTGGAAGTGTTCCCAAATAATAATTCTAAATATAATTTATAAGTTTATTGCACGTGCGACTGAAAAATGTCACAGCGCCAGAAACACAGTAGCACACACTACGGTTTTAAACAAGAAACGACGAAAGTTTTTCTTGGATTGGAAATTGGATAAACATAAATTTCGAATCTACTAATATCTTATTATTTATCATGTTTAGTTATAATTAACTTTAAAATACATAATTATCTCAAATCTACCTATTTTTTACCTTGCCGTGCATAAGTTTTACCTTACCGTACCAGATGTGTTAAAATATTTGTTCGACTTTAGATACACATTCCTCTTGCTTGTCGTTGACGCGGTAGGTTTTTCGTACCTAATAATATGTGTATATAAAATATGTATATATTGTCGACCTGTTTTTACAATGTATACAAGTTGAATAAATGTACATAAAATAGATTCTCTATCATTTGCAACTTCCCTAACTGTCCATGAATCAAGAAAATCACCCCAGTAATTTATTTTTATGAGGCCTCTTAAAGGGTTGTTGATATGACGAAAGTTGTGCAATAAAAACGAACGAAGAAAAAGTCCTTGTAACAAATGCTGTTATCATAATTCATAGAGTATATTTTATTAGTAAGTAAGGAAGCATTCCTTATTATGGCCAGGTAGGTATAGCCAAGAAAGAGCCATAAAGCCTTAGCGTCAGTTCACACCGAGATGCGACGCGGCGCGCACTTTTTAAGATAGTGTTTCAAAATTGAACTTTATTCTTTATTTATCAAAATTGAGCTGACCTAAAACAAAATAATTAGTATAGTCTTCTAGCATGTGCTGCGATAAAGGAAAGAAAAAAGAGAAAAACAGAGTTAGATACTTTGTAGATCATCTTTTCTAACAACTTGTGAGCTTAGTAATAGTAATTATGGTCGCATTTGGTGTTGGCTCGCTACTTACTGAAACCTACTAGGGCCTAAAAAAGTTTATATTGAATATACAAGCACATGGGGTGTATCATACCCCACGGGAAATAATAATTCACAATTCACATTGTTCTACGTAATCATGTTGACTCTAACCGCATAGTTCACACACCGGTCGGTAATTTCGTGGTACTTTAGGGTTGACAGAAGTTAATTTTTTCGTGGACACAATCGGCCCTTTTCCCTTCGCCGCTAATTGCTAGATCGCATGACGCGGGAGCACTTAACAATATGAAACGTTTCCGAAAACAAGACGCCATTTTACACAAATTAACCACCAATAAATACTGATTTTGTTTGTTTTGGGTTGATTAATATTGGTGTTACTTTTTTTCGTTTTGCTGGAATCATAGTGGACATAGTCCTGAATGCGTTCGGAAAAAATAACCGCGTTATTTTTAACCGATTTTCAATAGAAGGCGACGAGTTTTGCCGGGGAGTTCAATAGGTGACGCTGTGGAATTTGTAATATTTCATAAATTTGTGTTATCTCAGTTCTTAATGTGTAATATTGGTAGAATATTAACCATTAAATATTCGTTAACGTGCACAAGTGTGGGCAAGTGTAGTAAGTACAACTTCTAAAAGTGTGCTATTTTGTGTTTCCCGCCAAAACTCCCTAGGATCTTTCAGTAAAGCTTCTACCACCTTACTAAATCGACTGACATGACTCATGGACTGTACTACTATATATTTGGACTTTGACTAGACTTTAGACTTGACGATATAGGAATACGGTATTGAAAATTGAAACGAAAGTTCTATTTCCCGCCATTTTAACTTGACACTGGCAAATGGTTATAAGCCGATGCCATATATATATATATATATATATATATATATATATATATATATATATATATATATATATATATATAAAAGAAAAAAAATGAAGGAGGCGGTTGTATATAAGTTTTTTGTATGTTCAACGAAAACTCCGCCGTCTGTCGACCGCTTTTCAAAAAGGGTATATAATAGGTCTATTATACCCCATTATATATATTATATAATAGGGTATATAATGTGCAAATCATAAACATGCAGGTGAGTAAACTTATTATTAATCTAGCTAAGCCAAAAATTTGATAACTTTGTTTATTATGAAATTAGGTGGTGTGAGAAGGGAACTCGATTTTTCTATCTGGGTATAAGAGAAACATAATAATAGGTCTTTATCTATGAAATTGCCGTTCTGCACTACTGGTCATTTCAAATCAAAATAATTTTGGTTTGGATAAGAATTCTAATTCAAATTAATTTTATTTTAAATACACGGAATTCTTTTTCCAAAAGTAGTCATTTGTTTATTGATTAGTGGTACATTTTCATCGCATTTCAATTTTTTTCGTCATCATGGATACGTTAAAAATTCGAGTAATTATGGAAGCTACGTTTACGGAGCTAACACTACAAACCAACGCACCATTCCGTTTCCGTTCTGGAAATTTCGACCTGAAAAATGAACCTCGCGGTCGTCCGAAGACTTTGGTCGACAATGACGAATTAAAGGCGATTGTGGAAGCTGATGATACATAATCTACGGCTGAATTAGCAGCAGCTTTCGACGTTAGCGTCAAAACAATATTGGTCCATTTGCGTCAAATTGGCAAGGTAAAAAAGCTTGACAAATGGGTGCCCCACGAACTCAATGATCGCCAGCGTGAAGTACGCGTCGGGACGTGCCTTGCACTGCTCAACAGACACACAAATGAAGAAATTTTGAACCGCATTGTTACCTGCGATGAAAAATGGATTCTGTTTGATAACCGCAAGCGCTCAGCAAGTTGGTTGGATCCTGGTTCAGCACCTAAACAATGCCCTTAACGAAAACTTACCCCTAGAAAAGTGATGGTCACTGTTTGGTGGTCTAGCGCCGGTGTGATTCATCACAGCCACTTACCAAACGGGGTGAGCATTACTGCAGATGTGTACTGTAAAGAACTGAACACAATGATAGAGAAGCTGGCACATCTCCAACCAGCATTGTTCAATCGCTCGTCTCCGCTGCTCCTGCACGACAACGCGCGACCTCATACTGCACAGCAGACGGTCTCCAAGTTGCAAGAACTGGGGTTGGAAGCTCTCCGTCAGACTACTACTTTTTCCAGAATTTGGATAACTTCTTGGCGGGGAAAAAAATTCTATACCCGAGAGGCAGTCGAGAGAGAGCAAAATGCCTTTGAAGAATTTGTTGCCTCCCGTCCAGCTGATTTCTTTAAGAAGGGCATCAATAAACTGCCACTGCGTTGGCAAAGATGCATTGATTGCATGGGTGATTACTTCGATTAATACAAATAAAAATACAACAAAATATACGTTTAAATTTTTTCATAGAAAACGGCAATTTCATAGGTAAAGATCTAATATAATCCGAAGTTCGTTCCGTTGTCACCAAAGTGGAGACCTGATGATAAAATACATGAGGAATCGAAGGAACTCCTCAAAATTTATAGGGAAATCTATAGGGATTTTTGACTTTTGTGAAGTAAATCAAGCATATTCTACCAAAAAGTAAAATTTTGTGCCAACAGATCCTAAAAAATGTGGATCCAAAAGCACAGAACAGAACTCCTCAGTCTTTAAAGATACACGTTTGAAAATTTCGACATTGTTATAAGTACTGCAAGCATATTATGCCATTGTTTACTATTTTACATTTGAACGCTTATTTTAAAATTTCTTAGAATGTGTTAATAATAATATAATAAGTAAATATGACTAAAAAGAGAAAAAAAATATTTTGAAACAAAAAATGAAAACCGACTTCTAAAGTAAAAATGCACAAAAACGTATGAAATAAATCTTATTTTCTAAATAATTTTCCTTTTTAATTCGATTAAAATTTTAACTATTTCTCTACCTACTCAATCTTCATTATTTTGAAGTCGGTACCAGCCCAAACAATATCCTAGTGTAACAATATTTTATAAAACTCACGTTTCAGTTGGCTGGTACCGATTTCAAAATTATGAAGATTGAGAGACCGATCTAGCTTATCGTCAAAAGTTTAACTTGGTCATTGGCCGGCTTAATCTTATGATGTGGCCTTTATAAAATAAAAGAATAAAAAAAAAACTTCGTCATTGTTGATGGGACCTTAGTACCTAAATATTTGAAATAACAGTTCATACTTTTTGAACATACTTAAGTGTTCATCTCGTTTGTACTGCATCCATAACACTTCCTCTTTGAAATGAAACATTACACCCATATTAGGTAGGTACCGTTAACGTTGAAATAAACTGTCTACTTACGATAAATTTACTACTCCATTCGAAACGGAAGCTCAAATTTTATAATTCGAAACGTAATAACTAATGACAAAGCTAATTTCGTCACCAATTTTCTTCAGTAATAGCATTAGAGTTACAATCTATCGCGTAACAAACCGAAACTAAGTGCGAGAGAGCAGTTTCCGTTGGGTCCGTAGCGGCCGGCCATAGCGGCGGGCGATAGAATTACTGAATAATTTGATAGGGGAAATGATTGATAGAATAACACCTATCGCTGTTAATATGAAACGTAATAAGCGTCATACTGCGTATTGAGTCATGGCCTTACGGGGCATGCCATAGCCCGTAGGTAGGTTGGAGAGGGTTATAAAAAACCATGCATGTAGAAAATAGTTTCAGAACTTTACTGGATAGATTTTATCATGTTGAAACTATCTTCTATATAATAGAATAATAACATGGACGCTTCAATCGTGTATCTTCTATATTTTTAACGTGAAGATAATTGTAACGAATATCTTCTATAGTAAATCATAGCACTAGACCACTAGAATAATATCTAATATTGTGGTTTACACGTTACTTAATTAGAGTAAGTAGTATTAGCATTTACAAATTTGGAAAGTCCTGACAAAATGCCAAAAGTTCGGACATTTTAGTCACAAAATGCTTGACTTACCAAAATGCTAACATTTGGTGCCCACTTAGTAACAGTGATAAAGGAGCACACGCTCGCCGGGGGAGAGAAGATGCGATATTTTGTTTTAAAACGAGAATAAAGGTTACACTGACTTGATATTACTTATGTAAGTTTTATCAATCATATTCTTTTAATACCAAAAAAGTTTAGACAATTTAAAAAGCCGGTCAAAGTCCGGACAAAAGTTTGTAAGGTCGGCCTAATCCGGACGGATGGTAACCCTACTCTATAGAGTTATATAAATTAGCAGTGGCGATGGCTGGTTCTAATTCATAGGGAAGCCATAGAAGCTAGCCTGTACAATAGGTATTTGGAGGAGGATCTTCATAAGGTATGTGGTATCTGAAGCCGATAGGAATGGAGTTATATGGAGGGAGCCCCACGCCACTGTAAATTGGTATTAATACATAATTCTAAACATCGATGCGCTATATTGCTAAGAACTCACGAAGCGGTTTTCACCTGCGGCCGCTGCGGTTGCGGTCCCGCAACATCTATAGAATGCAGATATGTGTGTAAAAATTAAAGCACAACTCACGGCGCGTTTTACACCCGCCGTGTGCGCGGTTGTTCGCGGGTCCCGCTGCACCGGCGGGTTGCGCCCGCGCGCTCTGCGTTCGGTTTGCGGGCGAAATTCAGAAATTCTATTGTAAATATGTATTGCCTATATGCCTTTTTGCAACCGCGATCTTCACCCGCCACGTTTGCGGGCGATAATCTCAATCGCGGCGGCAAAACCGCGGTCTTGTGAGTTTAGAAATAGCACGACGACCGTAGTTCGACGACCGCGGCGGGCACGGAAAAAAACCGCTCCGTGAGTTCTTAGCGTAAAAGTGCATATAGAAGACTTGCCATTGAGTTCACTTCTCTGACTAACAGTTTGCTACGATATCTTAGATCACATGACATAATAAACCTTTACTTACCTGGTGCTTACAACATTTTCCGCGTGTAGTCTGTCATTACGACGACAGAGGGCGCCGCTGCGAACGGACAAGTGCTCATCTCCGACGATTTAATCAAGTCGCACTTCTAATGGCTTTCTCTCTTCATTAAATTGTAATAATGGACATCGTTTTTGTTATTCGGATCCGTGGTCGCCGTGTAATGAAGCGGCGGCGGTCACAAAAAATTATTGCTACTACAGTTTTAATGGTTAGCGTATTAAGGCAGATTATTGCTTTTATATCAAGGTTCATCAAGTTCTATAAAGGCTTAGCATTTGAGAGTAAGTCTGCGGCTATTATATTAGTTCAACGTAAAAAATAATTATACTTACCTATGCACAACGTCGTCTTGTACCTACCAACTCAGCTTTGGTTCCTAATAACTATAACGACTTATTATCAGCGTCAATACCTACTCTACTTTTTATTTTTTAATAAGTTCCTCATATGCGTGTTTAAAGGTTTAAATAACATTTTAATAACTGCATCGTTCAAGGGTTAAAGATTGTTTTTTTCCAGGAAGACTAAGGCTGGTAAACATATTATTAAAGATCACTGCGTTTACTCTCAGAGGTAAGTTTAAATGCTACTGCGTGTGTTTTAATAACATCTATTAAGTCCCAACGACACAAACTGGCATTTGACCCCCGATCGACGGCATGATGGATAATCGCGCGAGCAGAGGGCGGCCATTAGAAAATATCTTGAAACGTTAATTACAGCTTCAGTAATTGCACACACGGAACAGGTTACAGATGCTTCTTATGTGCTGACTGCAGAAAATATTAGGTCTTTACCTATGAAATTGCCGTTAAATTTAAATTTTTTTTTTTATTTATAATTTAATTAAATTAAATTTTAAATTTAAACGAATTTTTTTCATGTATTTTTTATTTGTATTAATCGAAGTAATCACCCATGCAATCAATGCATCTTTGCCAACGCAGTGGCAGTTTATTGATGCCCTTAAAGAAATCAGCTGGACGGTAGGCAACAAATTCTTCAAAGGCATTTTGTACTGCCTCTCGGGTATTGAATTTTTTTCCCTCCAAGAAGTTACCCAAATTCTAGAAAAAGTAGTAGTCTGTAGGCGCAAGGTCTGGTGAGTAGGGCGGATGACGGAGAGCTTCCAACCATAGTTCTTGCAACTTGGAGACCGTCTGCTGTGCAGTATGAGGTCGCGCGTTGTCGTGCAGGAGCAGCGGAGACGAGCGATTGGCCAATGCTGGTTGAAGATGTGCCAGCTTCTCCATCATTGTGTTCAGTTCTTCACAGTACACATCTGCAGTAATGCTCACCCCGTTTGGTAAGAAGCTGTGATAAATCACACCGGCTCTAGACCACCAAACAGTGACCATTACTTTTCTAAGGGTAAGTTTTCGTTTAGGGCATTGTTTAGGTGCTGAACCAGGATCGAACAAACTTGCTGAGCGCTTGCGGTTATCAAACAGAATCCATTTTTCATCGCAGGTAACAATGCGATTCAAAATTCCTTCATTTGTGTGTCTGTTGAGCAGTGCAAGGCACGTCTTTACGTGCGTTACGCGTACTTCGCGCTGGCGATCATTGAGTTCGTGGGGCACCCATTTGTCAACCTTTTTTACCTTGCCAATTTTACGCAAATGGACCAATATTGTTTTGACGCTAACGTCGAAAGCTGCTGCTAATTCAGCCGTAGATTGTGTATCATCAGCTTCCACTATCGCCTTTAATTCGTCAAGCCAACCAAAGTCTTCGGACGACCGCGAGCTTCATTTTTCAGGTCGAAATTTCCAGAACGGAAGCGAGCAAACCAATAACAGGTGGTGCGTTGGTTTGTAGTGTTAGCTCCGTAAACGTCGTTGATGTTGCGTGCCGCTTGTGCCGCGTTGCTGCCACGACGGTACTCATATTCCATAATTAATCGAATTTTTAACGTATCCATGATGACGAAAAAGATTGAAATGCGATGAAAATGTAACACTAATCAATAAACAAATGACTACTTTTGGAAAAAGAATTGCATGTTTTTAAAATAAAATTAATTTGAAATTAGAATTCTTAGCCAAACAAAAATTATTTTGATTTGAAATGGCCAGTACTGCAGGACGGCAATTTCATAGGTAAAGACCTATTATTTACGAAGCCGGAACTAGTTAAAATCTTTTAAAGTTGTGAAGTTAGCTATTTTTCATACCCGTAAATGATATCCCAATTTTCACTACATACACGCACAAAAAAGGCAAAACAATAAAAAAATCACCCCAATTTTTTAAAAATTGTTTTGCCATTTTTTATGTTAATTATTTTATTATTGATCATTATGTAATTATAACCTTCAAATTTTACTCTTCTTATACTAACCCTCCTTGTTTAATAACGATATTAGTACTGTAATAATCTTCAACCCCTCGGTGGTCGATAATTCTTTCACACATCGCCTGTAGGTTGTAGGTAGTAGCGAGGGTAGATTTTAGGTGTTAGTAGTAGAAAGTGTTGGTGTAGGTAGTAAGTAGTAGGTGTAGGTATTAGTAGGTGTAGGTGTAGGTAGTAGTAGGTGTTGGTGTATGCAGGTAGTTATTTATTTATTTCAGTTTATAGTTAAGACAAAACAACGTCTATTAGGTTAGCTAGTTTAAAATAAACTTGGATTATGTAAATGACAAAAATCACATTTGCGTAGCTGCGCATAGCAAAGCTCAAAAGCCGCACCTCGCGACATTTTGTAGTGTTTCTAATTTCTTTTGGTATGCCAGGCTGAACGAAAAAGGGATTAATATACTCACTATTCTACTAATGTGCATTGTGCATATAAAGTTTACTACTTAATGAATAGCAAACCAGTTTGTGTCAGATACAAATATAAATAATATTTACTACAAAAAATAATATAGCCTATGTTAACCGGGCTATTATTACAAATCTATTAACACCTCATTCGTAAAGATCAGATCAGTAGTTAGGCGCTACGGTGGAACAAATATACATACATACATAGACTGCCAGAATCATTACCCTTCCTTTTGGCGTCCATTACCTTCCTTTTGGCTTCGCCGTAGTCGGGTAAAAAATATCTATACGTCATATTATTATGAGTACTTAATACCTCTACCTACCACATTCATAGTTTATTAGAATCGGAACCAGTACAGTTTTACATAGGCTCTAACGATACGTTTCCCGGTTTAGGGCAAGTAGAGTTAATAGGAGCAATTTGAACATTAATCATTGGCCAGTCCCCTTATCGTGCACACAGTACGGTACTGATTAGTTATGGGCTTCCGGACTACTGTTTCGACTTATGCTGTAATCAGCCGAATGCTACTCTGTATCATATCGGGCTATTTCTTAAATTGTAGAGCTGTAATGTAGAGGAAATTCTGTCTAGTTTGTGTTGCGTTTACACTATACCTAATACATGCTACTAAGGCGGGTCAATAAGTCCGTGACTTTTTGAATTTCTAACCTCCTTACTGAAAAAGCAACACTACTCCTGTCAACAGGCATCTGTCAGTTGACTCCTATCAAAATTTGAACTTGCTGCGTCAGGTAGTTTGTGTTTTACAGCTATCTTTATCAGACTATCCAGTAACTTAAGGAAACAATGGAAAAAAGTGAATTTCGTGTGCTTATTAAGCATTATTTTTTGCGAAAAAAAACCATTACCGAGACCAAGGCTAAGCTTGATAAATACTATGGGGACTCTGCACCATCGATTTCAATGGTAAAAAAGTGGTTTACTGAATTTCGTTGTGGCCTTACAAGCACTGAAGATGCCGAACGTCCTGGACGCCCAGTTGAGGTCTCTACACCCGAAACAATCGAAAAAAATCACGATATGGTGTTGGCCGACCGAAGATTGAAAGTGCAAGAGATTGTGGAAGCCATAGGCATCTCGCATGGCTCAGTGGTTTCAATTTTGAATGATCACTTGGGCATGAGAAAGCTTTCCGCAAGATGGGTGCCGCGTTTGCTCACAGTCGACCACAAACGCAATCGTGTAACAACTTCACAGGAAGGTTTGGCGTTGTTTAATCACAATATGGAGGAATTTTTTAACCGTGGACGAAACATGGATCCATCACAATACACCAGAGACCAAACAACAGTCAAAACAGTGTGTTTCTAAGGGTGAATCGGCGCCAAAGAAGGCCAAGGTGGGTTTGTCAGCCAATAAAGTTATGGCGACTGTTTTTTGGGATGCACGTGGGATAATCCACATTGACTATCTTCAAAAGGGAAGAGCAATTAATGGGGAATATTATGCCAACTTATTGGACCGCTTCAATGAGGATTTGAAAAAAAACCGACCTCATTTGGCCAAGAAAAAAGTTCTTTTTCACTAAGACAATGCAAGGGTGCACACATGTGCAGTTGCCATGGCAAAAATCCATGAATTGGGCTATGAATTGCTCCCACATCTACCCTATTCTCAAGATTTGGCTCCGAGTGACTACTTCTTGTTCCCAAACCTGAAAAAATGGCTCGGTGGAAAAAGATTTGACTCCAATGATGAAGTCATCTCGCAAACAAAGGCCTATTTTGAGGACCTCGACAAATCATATTTTTTGGAAGGGATAAAAAAATTGGAGAAGCGTTGGACAAAGTGTATAGAGCTCAAGGGGGACTACGTTGAAAAATCAAATGATTTATTTATCAAAAAATCTGTGTTTTATTCCAAAAGTCACGGACTTATTGACCCGCCCTCGTAATACTATAATTTTTAGCAGGTATAACTACCTAGTTTTAAATTCAGGAAGAGAAAATTGACATAGGCCCAAAAAATTCTGTAGGTAGAGCGAACTTTTATAGAAGTATGATAATATTATATTGATAAAACTATTCGATACCTAAATACATACGACAAATAAATGCACCAAGGTACCTCTTACAATAAACTATCTTGAACTAATAGGGAATTTGCCTGTATTTTGTTATTACATAAATGAATAGTGCTCTGAAAAATAAGAGTTTACAAAAGGAATTACAGTACCTATACTAAAATCAATATTTTCAAAGAATGTGACGTCACACGCCTGTAAGTTTTTTTTTTTAATATATGGCGTCGGCTTATATTAAAACCATTTGCCAGTGTCAAGTAAAAAAGGCGGGAAATAGAACGTTCGGTTCAATTTTCAACACTGTATTCATATATCGTCAAGTCTAAAGTCTAGTCAAAGTCCAAATAAATAGTCAGTACAGTCAATGAGTCATGTCAGTCGATTCAGTAAAGTGGTAGACGTTTTGACGCTTTACTGAAAGTTCCTAGGGAGTTTTGACGGGAAACACACAGATAGCACGTTTTTAGAAGTTGTACCACTTGCCCACACTTGTGCACGTTAACGAATATTTAATGGTTAATATTCTACCAATATTACACATTAAGAACAGAAATAACACAAATTTATGAAGAAATACAAAATCCACAACATCACCCATTGATTCACCGGCAAAACTCCATCACCTAAGTTTGTGCGTTTAAACTTATGACAGTAAATATTTTTTTATTTGATGTGTATGTTGTAAAAAACTTTTTTGTGACTGAAATGCACCTAATTACAAATCTACAGATAAAAATGAAAATCTTAATTCTTTTTTCTTTTATCAAGTTGTAATACGAGTACATACGTATTTCTGTATGTTATAAAAACCCAAATTAGTGAATTTTTGAGACGTGAAACCGCGAAAAAAAACAATTCATTTTGAAAAGTTCTCAATCCACCTAAAAAGTGTTAAAGAATGATAAGTATAGTAAGAAGCCGCTCATTACGTAATTAACTTACAATTTATGAAAAAATCTAATTACAACAGAACTGTTGCCGTCGTTATATAAATCACTAATTAGTTATTACAAGTAGTAAGTGCTACTAGTTAAGCGTAGGGCTGTCGACTACCAATTAGCTTTTTTGTCAACAACAACTACAGAACCCGCCCAAAAAGAATGCACATCGACCTTTGAAAATTGATATTCGGTTAGTGCTGGCTTTGCTGCGGTCCAAAATCTACTATTAATATAGAATGTTGGCGGTCACTTGCAATCAATCATTTAGCCACGGCCATCAAAATGGTTCATTCAAAACCTTTGAACCAAACTACTTAAGTACCACATCTTGTAAATATTTTCGGGATAAACCCTTAAATCATTTACCCTAACAATCCCTTTTACCCACCCTCTCAGATTTTTCCGGAAATGGCTTTTCACAAAGTCAGTATTTACTTGCATAAGTAATCAGTCATTTCGAAAAAAGCTATGTGGATTTTCTAGATATCTTTAGATCTATCATTGTAAAATAAATGAAAATAAATTACGCGACCTATAAATACGCAACTCTTTCAAAAATTATGTTTGTTTAGCCTCACCCATGCTGTCTAAAACAATAGACCTTAAAACGTATCAGCCCTGCGTGAACGGCGGAAATCTGTGGGTCGATATAATGAAACAGTTGTCTAATTTAATTGGCAATACGCGGGTTCCCACACGTCACAAGTCCCCCCACAGTCCCTCCCCAGCGCCTGACCAGTCCCCAGTCAACAATTAGCGGCCACGTAATTACGACCTCAATCTTGAATATTGTTTAATGCTGTCATTATTAAAAGAAAATAAATATAAATGCTTATTTTTGCAAGTTCGCACTTTGGGTCGTAGAGTAAAGTTTACTACAGCTTTTGTACGAGCAAAAATGATTCTAGCTCTACTCAGCATTTTTAGGGTTCCGTTCCTCGAAAGGAAATAAAAACCGGCCAAGTGCGAGTCGGACTCGCACAAGAAGAGTCGCACTGCCATACAAAATGGCAAAAAAACACGTTTGTTGTAAGGTACGGCCTCACTTAAATTCTCTCTCTCTGACTCCTGACTTCTTATAGATAGATACATGTTGAAATGCAAGCATAATATGCCACTATATTAATTACAGTAATCATCATCATCACCACCATCATCGCACCATACATCATCACATGATGATATTATAGGCTCTTCTCATAGTATTTTACACCGACACGGATATCTTTGAACATTTATTTGCCATTTGTGAACCTATTTGCAAAATTCTTATGTTGTTGTAAAGGTTATAATTTGAAATTGGTCCCTTAGTCACCACAGTGGTGACCTGATGATGGGAACCATAATAAATCGAGGGTGATTTTGACTTTTTCTGAAGGATTAGAAGTTGAAGTTGAGAAGCATATGCTACCAAAAAGTAAGCTTCTGCAACAAGGTATACCCTGGATCCAAAAGTACTGAACAGAACTCCCGAGTCCTTATAGATACATGTTTGGGGATTCCGGCATTGTTTAAAGAACTGCAAGCATATGCCATCATACCACTTACGGTAATCATCATCATCATCATCATCACCACTTGTGATTCTTATAAGGTCCACAGATCGGTAATGCTTATTTGGGGAAATATATTACTACAGCCTCTCAGAAAACTGGCATAAAATAACGCTTGAGTTTGTTTTACCGAGAGAGTGAGAATAGCTTAGGCTTTTTTGTATTAATAACTTTCTGAAAATGTGTTAATATTAATAAAATAAATAAATAAAAATAACTTAAACGGGAAAAATTATTATTTTTAAACAAACAATGAAAACCAACTTCTAAAGCAAAAAAGTATGAAATAAAACTTCGTTTCTAAACTTTTGTTCGTGTTCCCCTTTTAAATTCGTTAAAGGGGAATTACGAAAATTTTAACTATTTCCCTAATCAGTTTTTTTTTAATTACTTCAAAAGTTACAGTCCGATTTCGTCCGGGAAAAAGTCATGTATGAAACCTTGCCTTTATTTTGAAAGACCTATTCAACGATATCCCACACAATGGGGTAGAATAAAAAACTCTTATTCATCCCCACTTCACATGTCGAGAGCCACCCCTAAAATGTAAAATTATTATTATTTTACGATACCAAAACCGAGATCTATACACAGTCTTTAACTATACCTAATGTCATCCATTTATATTCATAATTACAGACGCCAGAGGCGCGGACAGACAGACAGACGCACGGACAGAGCGTATCATTCTATCGATTCCAAGACATGCGAAATAATGTACCTTAAAATATATAAGTAAGCTTTTATATTAGATGCAGTTAATATAGAAAATCATTTGGTATCCTTTTTAAAGTTTGTTAAAGTTATACCCAATACTCATCATTCGAAATAGTATTACCCCTATCGGGGATTTAGGACAGGTGACTAGTAGATAGTCACTATGAAGTATAAACGAAATCAAATTTTAATTGCTGTAAGTTCCGGCGTACAAGATAAATACAAATATCAAATAATCATAAAAGCAACCGAACCATTACCGCACCCCATCCCCATGCCCCATTCCCCAACCCCACGGCACCACTCAAATTAAGTGTGGCTCGATCAACAGTCATTTCGGTTACAATTAACCACACATTTGAGTGAAAAGTCAACCACCCACTTCAATTGATTTATTGTATCCTTCGAGTTCGTTCCATTGTACGTAACTTTTGTGTTACATTGATCTATGATTAGACAAAATATATTTAATTCGATTTTAGTGTTCTGTATTTTATTTCCTTCATTGTTGTGTAATATTGTTTTAGTAATACAATCTATGACAATTTTAAGGCCATGTAGAGACTAGAGACGGTTTGTGATGTATGTGTGATGTAGAGTTATGAAGTTTTTGTTTTTTATTCAGCTGTTAGCTGAATCGTCGACGTCTACTTTTTATTTCGAAGCTTTGTATGATATTTGTGGAAGTAGAGACCTGTAACTTGCCATGGGAAGAAATTCCAAGAAAACTACAATATATTATGCTAAATGTTGTCCGCGAATTCGTACGCGCAAAATGAAAGGAAATCCTTCAGAAATCGTACTTGCTGAAATAAAAAGTAGCCTATGTTTTTACCCCTCGTCTAATCTATATCTGTTCCAAATTTCATCAATATCGGTCCAGTAAGTTCGGAGCCTATTCAATGCAAACAAGCCATTCCTCTTTATAATATTAGATAGTCTTGCGACAAAATACTGAAACGCTAATCAGAATTAAGAGCCCTTCTATTCACAGGCTGTCGCTGTCTCTGCTAGCCGAAATGATAAGGACAGCATGTGACTTGAGCGTCACTTAATTTAAGTACCGTTTTAGCATTAACCCGTTAGGTACGTAAATTATCATTTCCAATGTAGAATCAATTGAATGCCACAAATGTGCTCGTTTCGTTAAAACAGCACACCATCCGTATACCTTTACATTGTCATTGTACTTATTACTCAGATCTATATATTCTTCTTGAAAAAAAAAGTAATTAAACCCTACGACAAAGTAAGTACCTATTTTGCTATGGAGTATGGGTACAATGAAAAGTAAAGGTAATACGTAACAAGACGACGTAACTATCACATTACATTGTTTTCGCAATCATGCAATATTAATTGAGGTAAGTAAGTAGGGTAAATACTTGTAATTTACCTCGTCTGTGTCGATGATGTCGATGATGAAAACAATAATTTACAAAATAGGATAAGTATATTTTAATTTTTGATGGTGTATACTGATTTTAGGCGAAATTTTTAATAGCTTGTTTATCATTTAACGAATAATTTCAAAGCCTCGTAGTATGAAATGTAAAAAATAGCTTCTAGCGTTTGATTTTATATCGTAGCCGAACATGGCGTGTGCCAGTGAGGGCGATACGCTGTTCATTTGTCTAAACGCAGTAGCTGGAGTACCCTCCACTAGGGCTGGGAAAGTGTTGCACTTTAGAAAAAGTTAAAACGATTCTCGAGTGAAGTGTTCGAGTTATTCGCTAACCGCTAGCGTTTTCTTTGTGTAAAGTCTGCAATTGATGATTTCACGATCCGAAGTACATAATCGAAAACTTTAACATTGTCACTAATTATATTATTGCTCGCCGATGTGCAATTACCGATCGACTCACAGTAAATATAGCACGCATTAAATCCATACAATGTGTTCACTTTGTATGTAAAATTACCTCGATTCGGGAATGTCATTACATCAAATTCTATACAATTAGAGAAACTTGGAGGCCGAGGAATTAAAAGTTTGAATTGCCAACGGTCGAATGATATTAATCTCTCGCCAGTAATTTTCGGCTATTTGGTGACTTTCGTTTGAAAACTTTTTCAATTAGGACGTATATTAGAGGCATTTGGGGCAATAAAATCATGGCCTGATATTTTTGACTCTTATATCTACTGATAAATGAGAAAATAATGAGTGTATAAATGTGACTGTTGGTGTAATTACAGTTTTAGAATTTTTAGCTACCGTATAAATCAGCTACCTAAGCAGCTTTCAAAAAGGCAACTTTTTAGTAAAATGATAGTAATTGAGAATAATTCAACGTGTCCATCCAAAGATAGGTCATTACTCTTTTAAATAACTCATTTTAAGCCTAATTAATACGACTATTCAGTAAATACAATTTCACTGGACCTTTAATGATTTTGCCTTATAATAATTATAATACTTATACCGGGACAGTTGCCTCGCGTGAGGCATGTATTCCTTTCGTTTGCATTTCACCCCATAAAAGCAAATTAAACAATCCAATATTTATTTTAGTTAGAACTTCATGATAACTATAAAAGTTTGAAAAAAAAATCTTTACAAATGTATAGGTTTATTAGATGGGGACAGGTACCTCTGGGGGCGACTACCCGCTAAAAGATAAAAACGACAATCCTTGATTCGGATACTTCCCTTTTCTATTTACAAAAGAAAAAAAAACTTTTCGACAGTTAAAAAACTTTTCGACGCTACTTAAATGTATAGTAGAATTGACTTATTGGCAATATAATAATAGCGGCCGTTCATGTCTCACTACGGAAGATTTTTGCTCACATGGACCAAACGGGTGCGCCTACTATAGTGGGAGATAATTTTTAGTGTAATTAATGTCTGCAGGGAGGGCACTTCTAATCATAATCAAAGTCTAACGGTAGAAACATACCTAAAATGGCTAATTCAGAATTAAGGCAAGTATCCTACCGATTTTTTACCGACCAGCTTTTATCCTAAGCAATTTTGTTCGAAGTTCTTCACTTGTTCTTCCACTACAAATTATCTAGGATCACTAGGGTGGGCATGCTTCAATCATTCTAAAACTGAATTACTCTTTGACTGGACTGCAAATAATTTATTTTTTTTACAACTTCGCACCAAAAGAATTGCCACCGTCTTTCTGGCTTTAGATTGAAATATTGTTATAATGCCCAGTAGTCCTCTACCATCTGCGCCAGTCGTTTCTCCGTGTCAGTGCCAGTTGGGAACTGCTTGCTGAACACGAAGATGTACTTGTCATGGCAGTCCATCATAGCGAGGTATTTGTCATGCACCAGCTTCAGCCGAAGATCATAGCGACTCAGTCTTGATGTGTTGGCAATTCCTAAAAAAGGTAGTGGTTAAGTTTGTTATAGATGCATGCAGGGCAATTTATTAGGACCAAATAGTAGGTGCATACGTTCTTTGGTTTCGTAGACTTTTCTTTAGATATGCAGAAATGAGAGAGACACAAAATATACCTAAAGGCACTTCGAAGATTGCAGGTAGGTACAATATCGGCAAAGCTTCTGCTCGACCAGTTTCTAAACATACTACCAACCAGGAGTGCAAAGGAAAACGCCTCAAAATATTTAAATACAAAGGAAATGACCGCATGATCGACTGTAGAATATCAACCCAATATTTTACCTAAATTGTTGGAATGTACTATCGAACAAGTTGCCGCACGACCAGGCATAAAATGTAAATCGCTTAACAGCCCCGTTGAATCGTGCACGCGCACACATATTCAAGTGTAAATACGTAGTTCAACCACGTCTGCAGTCGTGGTGGTCACTTAATTTGTGTTTAAATATTTTGAGCCGTCCTAGTTCAAAGGAAAATGTGTAGGAACTGGTCGAGCAGGAACTGTGTCGATATTGTACCTGCTAGCGAACCTTTATACACTTACTATTAATAAAAATAGTCACTTACGAGAAGAGGGGAATAATATTGTCCTATAAGCGCCGATTCCCCGTATCCTCTCCAAGTAGTAGTGTCTCTGCTTCTTGTGCGGCAGCTCCTGGCAGGGTATGGTCATCTTCAGGCTGATGCTGCTCCAGACCACGCCATCTACGTACTTCCCCACACTGTCCCTGAGGATGTCCTGGTCCTGGAGAACATAAGGAATTATTATGTCCTCGAGAATATAAGGAATTATTATGAAAAAAAACATATTTTTCCGTTCTTTTGTACTTTGCTATTAAAAAGTTATTTTAAAGCCTGACACACTAATACTCCTTTTTTTTAAATATAGAACTGAATTTGATTTAATTTGTATAGGGAGTATTACTTTATAGTAGAAGTATTTTTACCCAGGTATACCTATTATACCTAATATAATATAATAATTATGTAGTCTTTAATAACTATAATATGTATAAAGGTTGCCAGCGACCTCGTACGCGCACAAAGAAATTTCGCGGGAACTGTACATTTTGCTGCGAAAAATGTAGCCTATGTGCTAAACCAGTCAGCCTTAACTACTACCAAACCAAATTTCATCAAAAGCAGTTCAGTAGTTATTGCGTGAAAGAGTAACAAACATTCATACTTACAAATTTTCGCGCTTATATACTATATCTACTATGTAGAATATTTCGACAAGCTACTGTTAAAGAATTATGATCTGCATCCAATTTTCAACTAGAATTACCCATGCATAAAACTAAATATTATGCCTCCTCGTTTCCTGTTACTGGTGTAAAGCTGTGGAATTCGTTACCAAAACATATCAGACTTGCTAAAACGTTAAATGGCTTTAAAACTATGGTTAAGATGCATTATTTGATTATTTGTAGTCAGGTAAATCAATAATTCTTTTTTTTTTATTTTTATTTTTTATTATTGTTTATTATTTTCTGTCTTAAGACTATAAAGTTTAATTAAAATTATTTGTGTATCCGTGTAATATATATTATGTATTTATTTATGTATGTACTTATTTAATAAAAGTTATTTATAAAAATTTATATATGTATGTATGTATACGTATATATATCTACATATATTGTTTAAACGCATGTATTAATTGTTTTTGTATTTTAATGTGTTCTTTTTAACTGCTCATGTACGCGAAATTCTTTTCTATTATTTCCTCTACCCAAGGTTGCCTGGAAGAGATTGCTACCTAGTAATAAGACCGCCATTGTGTTACCTGTGTATATTGTAATTTTTTATCTCTTTTCTTTTATATTTTTTTTATGTTGTGTGTACAATAAAGAATATTTAATTCATTCATTCAATAATAAATTGTTCCATAATTAAGATTAATAGAAAAATATAATAGACAAAGGAATAAAAAAATATAGAGAATTAAATACAGTTGACAGCGCATTCCGTACATAACAGGCACATTAGCAGATTGCACGCGAATCATATACTCATCAACACAATTACTGGATGTTGCTCGCGACATAGTATTCGCAAAAAGAAATCCCGCGAGATCCGTAAGTTTTGCTGCGATAAAAAGTAGTCTGTGTTAATCCAGAGTCAGACTAGCACCATACCAAATCATCCAAATCCGTTCAGTAGTTATTGCGTGAAACAGTAACAAACATCCATCCATCCTCATAAACTTTCACATTTTCACTTTCACGTTTAAATAATTACCTAGTTTACAGTTATGTCTAACAGTGCCGTGGGGTTCCTATAACTCCATTCCTATCGGCTTCGCTTGCCACCTACCTTTTGAAGACCCTCATCTAAATCCCTACCTATTGTACAGGCTAGGGCTTTCCTATGAAGGAGAACCAGCTTTCGCCACTGATGTCTAGTTAGTATTACGAATTACACAGCCGATCGTCGTTGATTATATTACGTGGTCCGTCTCCCGTGGTCAAGGAAGGACCGAGGACTGACATAATACGGATAAAATTCGTAAAAGTTATTTGCAAGGCGTAATAATAACTGAGTATGATTAGATATTTGCCTCACTTCTTCATCAACGACGGAGAACTCCAAACAGTGCGGGTTCCCCGTTCCATTGGCTTTATCATTCCTGAAGTGTATGAGGTGCCATATTCCCAAGGGCTGGGTCTCGTCAAAGGTCACGTTCGCTGCGAAGTCGTAACAATTTGGTCCAATGGCTCTAGCGGGAGCGCTCAGTAATGCTGTTAAATAAATGCTCGATTATTTCAACAATAAAATAAGAAGCATCAAATAAGCCCCTTTAGATACATTTTCTAACACCAGTTTTGAAATAAATAAATTGAACATTTTAACTGGCACAAGCGGAACACTGACGAATCTAATCGAACATGAAAGGAAACTAGTGACTCAATTTGATAATATTTTTATTTGAACGTTAGAGAGTCTGCAGGTTTAAAATGGCCATTGGCCACATAAAATAAATCGTATTATGAAACATAAACTTTTGAAGAAGTTGCTCTTACAGTTACTTCTAATAATTCTCGTAATTGACAAATAATCAATTCTTTTTATTTATATGTAATGTTGTGTCATTAAATGCATTTCTATTTTGATAACGGGCAAAAATAATTGTAATAAGTTACTGTAAAAGCGACTTCTCCAAAGGTCGATGTTTTATAGCAGTACGATGCAGTTAATGTGGTCGTTTTATACCGAATTGCTTTAAATTCAATGCTCATCTTAGAGCGAACATAAAGGCAAAAGTAAATTTCATATTCACCGAAACAGCTGAGGAGTAATACAGGAGTCATGATGAAGCTCGGTGCAGACACACTGAGGCTGATTGAGCGCGACCAAACGATAATCTTAACAGCTCATTAAGGGCTACAGGCTGGGGCAGCCGCAGAGGTGGCACATCGCTAAAATAGCCTTCACTGCAAGTTTCATGGAAATTGAAAAAAGATTAAGGATCTATAGCAGAAAGGATAGTTGAAATAATAATATAACAAAATATTCCTATTTATTTCATATATTCAATGTTAAGGGCGCGTTTACAAATACCTAAATTAGCTGTTTTTCCGTACATTTTGCGACCAAATGAAACCAAATCTTACAAAACTAAATTGTCACAAATAGAGTCTTGTTTAACTAAAAAATCGGTTATAAATATTATGAAAAATATAATTTTTAACATAACTAAAGCCGGAACCTCTTCGACCCAAAATTTTCAAAAATAGGTCTTGTTTAGGATAATTTTTTAAGCTCTTATGTAGCTTATTTTGGATGTTTAAAAAAACCCAAAGAAAGCGAATACAATCGCCTTAAAAATAATCAATTTCCAATCAAAAAATTTACTCGGAAAAAGTTTATAAAAAGTTTCCTCAAAATTTGCTATTATGCATGAATCTTAATGCGTGGCAATAAGGTTTATTCCATTTGGTCACTGTCTGAATTAATTGTACAAAACATTTCTAATGATCTTCATACAAATCTGTCAAACAACACAGATCATAAACGCGTTCTTACCGAATAAAAGTAAAATCAAATAATGTGAAAAATGCTCTGATAATCTTTCTCAGAATTTTCTAGAGTTCTCTGTGGATTTTCGATATGTCACTTATATCCGCTACACACGTGACGATAAAACTGCACAGTTTGATTAAACTAGTAGTATCGCGGCCCGCGGGCCAACGTCACTCTATTTTATTATAATAGTTGCCGACCTCTGGTTTACACCGTTAAATTTAACTGAACTGTGCAGTTTCATCGTTAGTTAGAAATACTTAGAAATGTTATGATCAATAAGTTATTTATTAATGATTATTATAATACCTCGTTGTACTAATAAAAGTTTACAAATGATTTCACACGAGTAGATTAAAATTCAATAATTATTTTATTACTAAATTAATAACATTGATAGCTGCAATTAATTCGAGTGTAATTACAAGTAATTAATCATATTATTGGTGTCATAATGTTAGAAAGTGCCGATTCCATGATTTCTCTTGGTCTTTGTTAGTGTGCTTGAGTAGATGAATGCAGCGTAACTGAATAATCAGCCGCGTCCTGTGCTCATTTGCCAGCCTCATCAGACGGTCACGTAAGAGTCTTTCACACTTGCGATTTGGCCGCGTAATCTGCAGGCAGGTGCGTTTTTAAGGCTATAAATTACAATCCACAGCGCACGAGCATAATAAAGATTGTATAGTACGCCAATTTACCAATTTTGTAGCAAGTAAAGTCGCAAGTGCTTAAGTGCGATTACAAGACCCTTATGAAATCGCAGCTGCGTTTCTGCACGGCGTTAGAAAACGTCAATATTGCAAGAGTGGAGGCTCTACAGTGTAATAACGCTTAATTGAATCAATATATGATTTATGACCCGAGGTAACAATGGCTGAAGCCATCTTCGACTGCAGCGATATTGCCTGCAAATTGATAGTTAGGTAACTGATGAGAATCGAAATCAGAAATTGAAAGTCTCGATTAATTTCAACCCAAAACTTAGACAAAGATATTAGATAAGTCATATTCTACGACACTAGATTTTTTATACTTTTCCCCCAATTCTTAGCACTAATGTGTGGTGAAATTTACTTGATAAATATTCGTTTAATAATTCTTAGTTTAGTTATCTACATCCGTTCACTTCAATATAAGTTATTTAAGAAACTAAATTAAATAACTTATATTAATGTAAGATTCTTGCAAAAATAATACTTAAATACGCCTTGTAATTTTTTTATTAAACCTTCTTTTGAATTTTTGCCGCTTCTTAACAGATATTATAATTGCTTATAATCACTTATCAAGTCACTTGGTAACAAATCTATTGTCTCGGTTCACAGTACACGCTAACAGCTAATACTAATTGCAGTAGATTGGTTAGTTATTTATTATGTAGTCAGTAGCCGGACAACACCACAACAATGTCGACAAAAACGCCGATTGTGCGTTATCTAATTGCTGACGATGACGTGAGGCTTCGCATTAAAATCCTATCTGCAATCATCGTAGCTTTCAATTAACAATTGTATCAACAATGTAAGTATCTTACTTAGTTACAAGTTACAATTTTCTTATTGGCAATACAAAATTTACTTGGTCTTTATACAGTGAAACCTGGTTAATTGGCATCTCAAGAGATCAAAGTTTTGTACCATTTAAAGAGTTTTTCATTTCTCCAATTTTTCAATTAGACAAGTTTTAAATTATAGTTGTCTAATTTACAGAGTTTGCCGCCAAAAAAAAGTGCCAATAATGAAGTTTGTAGGTACGGTCGCCGACAGATCTGGTTTACCATATTTGGATCTTATCACTATGTCAATAAGGACCAAAATTTGGTGGTTTGCTATTAATAACGCAGGGCTCAAGTTATAGTAGTCTGAGGAAATACATTGGCCATAAGTTACTTGTGATTTTGTGCTAATTAGTAATTTAATTTTAATATTAGATATTAAAATTAAATTACTAATTAGCACAAAATATATCTATGAACGCTATAAACCACGTCCACCTGATCCCGTACTTTAAGAACTATCCGAAGAACTTGTGTTACGGGGACCAGACAACAGGAGTATATAAAATACTTATATACTATACATATATTTAAGATTTTTTTACGTGATACACATATTTTATAAACATCCATGACCCAGGAACAATGAATACCTTTTGTTCCCTCGGCGGATTCGAACCCGCGAACCCAGGCTTGAGGAGTACCTTCATCGTATTCCATCTACTACTATACTTTTATCAAATTTCAAGGTCTTATTGTAAATTTTTCTTGTTTTCAAGCTTCAAAACAGCTTCAAGGTAACTTAATCTTATATTTTAAATGAGACAATCTTGTATATATATAATCGTAATCTCGGCAACGGCTGCAAGTATTTGCATGAAATTTAGTATGCAGGGAGTTTTGAGGGAGAAAAATCGGTGGTTTGATCCCAGCGAAACTGCGCATTTTTAAGTTATATATGTTGTTTGTGTCGTCGTGCAACTATATATCAATAATTTCGACTCTATAATGTCAGTCCGATTGGCAGTTTGGTAAATTTTTGCGTTGTTCGGATATTCGGAACGGTTCGAAACCCGGTAAAATATTTTTGTGATTATGTTTTTTTTAAACCTACTAGAGCTCCTAGCAAAGCTCGATTACCCAGGTACTATATTTGTGAATGTCCAAAAACTCACAACAATTAAGCTATTTACAATTTAATCAACAATTATACATTTTTTCCGTTATTGTAATGATGAGACGGCAGGTGGTTTTCGTTGAAGTTCGCAACCGAATACGCTCGGAGCGCGCGTGCTCGCAACCGCAACCCCTTTATTTTAAACGACTCATGCATTTTCTCCAACAAAATTCACTTTTAAACTTTTTGCTCGAGGCCTTTTTTTATTTGTAAACAGTAAGATTGGGGCTCCTGTTTCTTAAGACGGACAATGGTTGAAAATACGCGGGCCCTAACCGCACAGGACGCTAAAACCCCTGCGGTCTTATTATACGTAACATAACACCTCCGATAAAGTGGATATATTTTTAAATAGATTGGTAGTAGTATTTTAATCGATATGTATTTTTTAAACTGGGTCGGTAACTGATCGCAATAGAAAAAGTGCCGATTGGACACAAAGTAAAGATATAATAGGTTTTTGTAGGTGCAAGGTAGATTTGAATCTTCTAGACACGAGTATTTATTTCAATGCTGAAAATCTTGAACTTTATGTCCGAAGAAATAACAGAATGACTAATGTTTTATTTGCAGATAGAAAATAGTCGATTAATCTCTGATCAACGCAAAAACATCTATCTAGCACGTTTCACGAATATTAGTCATTTCATAGAATTGCATTACAAACACAATCTCTTAATAAAAATGGAAAGGTGTACCACCTGAGACGCATGTTCAAAACTTAACATATCGAAACTTCTATCTACACCTCGTAAAATATCAACATAAAAGAAACTCATAAAATTTATAAACTATGTAAAGTGACAAAACAATTTCTTGTTTATCTGGAAACGATATCGGTAAACGCTGGTAATGTTCGTCAGCGGTTTGGTTTACGACGGGGACGCTATCTGGCGATAGGCGGGCATATCTCAGCGCCCACCTCGGTACATGCTAACGTTGCTTGGTTTATGAAGCGTGTTACCGATTTATACCCGTATCGCCACTTCTATATTTATTAGGAAGTTGTAGCTCTCCGTTGTATACATGCAATTATTACCACTAAGGTAATTCTTACACTGACAATTCGCCCCACGCGGGGTCGCAGATTCTGTTATCCGGGGCCGCAGATATGAAAGGCCTTCGATTTAAAATCGCGTTGTACCTACCGCACACTGAATACTCGACTTAATCATAATGTACACTCTAAAAGATATATTACGTTGTTAGAATGTCAACAAATTTATTTACATTTATGTGCTCGTGACTCTAGATATCAAGGAAAACATCGTCACGTTCCTAATCTATGAAGTAGTTTTTGTGCAATTATTGTATTGGTGGTTGTGGAATGGACAGGTACATAATATGATACCATCTATGTTTATTACAATGAATTTGAAAGCAACATTTTTTACTTTTTATTTGTTTTGAATTATGTGGTGCAATGACTTAGTAATATTAAATAGTAGTCAAATTACACGAACAGTGTTTGTCATGCGAAAATGATACTCAGTTTTGCTCGTAAGATATTTATTGTTTTTAGCAATTTATTTTTAAAATAGTTACATAAGATTGCTGTAGGTACTGCAAGTACAATATATGACTACTACCTAATAACTACTTCCCTACTTGCAACCTCGATTTTTGAAGAAACAATTTATTAAAGCCTGCAGTGGTGAAGCGTGAGATCAGCGTGATGCTGAGCCGCGTAAGCAATTTGTTGTAATACAGAACAACGATACTTTATTTTTATTGCCCTTAGCGCCATCTGTCGGGTGGCATAGATCTAAAACAAGTTTTTGGAGTTTACTCCTTAAGAATCGATTTTCATATAGGCCCCCGGTATGAAAAAAATATGAGATGTAAAATCTACTGAACGAATGACCTTGTTACGTTTTCGTGCGCAACCTATTCTGCGCACCTGTCACTTTTTTTTACATGGCGCGAATTTTTGAACTCAAATCGAGCGCTAAAGTTTTTGTTCCTTCCGAGGGACGTGTTTTACTTTTTAGAGTAAACTCCAGTCGTGCGTCGGAGCTGACACACACTTTTTTTTTTTTTGGGAGCATTGGGCGCATATTATTGTTTTGTTTTAGTATTGTATTTTTAAAATTATGTATTATAAATAAGTAATATTCATAGAGGCAGCCGATACGCTGTCGAGTTGTATACTAGCCTCGCTACTGGAAGCCTGGCGGTTTTCTAACTTTCTTACGTCACGTCGGAGGTGCTATATATGAATAGAGTCTACGCCAACGTCACGTAGGTGTCACTACTCTTCGTCTACGTCGTATGCTAAACGACATGTACGCCCGCGCTGCACACTACACTCTACGGCTTAAATGTGTAGGTGTGTAGAGTCGGAAGTGAAGGTGCGCTTTAATCAAGTCATTGTTGGATCTTTAGTATTTGTATGATATTTAGTTCACTTTTTTTACACTTGTCATTGCATAATTATATGTTACTGACACTTAAATTAATTTCCGCCCTCCTAAGGTTGAACAGAACAATGACTAAAGGTATTAAGAGGAGTGCAAAAAAACTTTGTGTCGTATAATTTGTAGTAAATGCAATTTCTCGTAAGCATTTACCGCGAGTAAGGGAAATTATGTCGGCGCTGAATCAATCAAACCAAATAAGGAGTTTCTATAATTAGTATCTAGGAGTTTTTGCAGTCATTACGCCCGCGCTCAATTCACAAAACAGGTGCGAACGTTTTAAAAGTATTTACTAATTTCCTGGATTCGGTCACCTGCTGGCGGCGATACATCATAAAAATCATTAAATCTCAAAATCGCTCCGTTGTTTCGCGGCACAGACGTCCCGGGGTTTTTTAATTACTCGTATACATTAATGTAATCAAAGTTCAATACATCATACTCGCACTATCTCCGCCTCGCTTTGATTAATACTTCTAATGAGTGCGGTGCCAAACGAGTTAATTAAGCAGTCGTTTTTTACGGCGCGCCACTGTGCCCGTAAACGCGCGCATCCATCATCGCTTTGAGCGCGCCGCCCGCGCCCTAATGATTGAAATGGATGCACTGCACTCGCCTGTACTCTCAATACGCCCGCCTAATGAAATGTACCCGACTGTACTCACAATACGCCCCTGATTGTGCTATGTGAAATTGAAACGTGTAATGGAGCTAATCACTTTTACCTGAGTTCAAGTTGGTAATTCGAAAATTACCACCGTCTTGACTTTTACTTCTGGTTACTGTTTGTGATTTTTGTGATGGTGCGCTGCAAAGACCTTTTTGCAGATTTTTACTTTTAAAACAATGTGATGTATTCTTGTTTAATGCATTGCAATCTAAAAGCTCATGCGTCATTCATGCAAAGCAAATGGGTAAATACAGCGACAGAAATGGACTACTAAATAAAATAGCACAGAAGCAGCTAACTTCTATACTAATATTATGAAGAGGAAAGATTTGTTTGTTTGTTTGCATTGAATAGGCTCCGAAACTACTGGACCGATATTGATGAAATTTGGCACAGATAACAGTATACTACTGGAAAAGGACATAGGCTACTTTTTACGTGGCAAAATGTACTGTATCCGTGGGATTGACTTTTGCGCACGCGAAGTCGCGGGCAACATCCCGTACTTAATGTCTTAAATCGTCTCGTAACGGTTTTTTTGTTGTAAGTGAGAAGAATCATAATATTGAATAACAAAATGAATCATTATTTATTAGCAAAATGTCTGCATGGTTATTTGTCTGTTATTTATTGCCTTTACCGGTAGCAGCTTCGAAGCCTCCGGCTATCTTCTGCTTAGAGATATCAAAATTGTCTGACCATATTTTAAGCATATTAGTAATAGTTCTACAAATGACAATTAGTAATACCTACCTATAGAATGTGATTGATTCCTGCATTCTTGTAAGCTATACTTTCAGCCTTTCTCGTTTTCATGCTGAAATTATTTTAATTTAGATTTAATTTTTCATGTTGTTCTTTTTTGTAATATTGGAATCATTTCTTTCTTTCACTTTTACATCACACATTAGCATTTAATTTAATTTAAAAACAGTTTTTAAAAATTGTATCACGTAGATGATTTTAAATGAGAAGAGTTTATTCTGTAACTAGTGGGCCAGGTGATCAATCATGGCGGCCGCGGGCGCACCTCATTTGATAAACGCAATTAGCTACCAAATCTAATCTCACGCTGGTTTTTGGAACTTATTTGACGGCTAATGTGGAGTAGGATTACTAATTTCACACATAAGTGTAATAAAATATGGCCGCGAAATTTCATGCGCGAAATTATGCAGGAAAGGGGTCTATGCGATATACCTAGTCGTTGGATTTTTCCCTATTATTGTAGGTCTGTGAGTGATGATTTCGCATCATCACTTCGAATAAGATCATTGTACGTTTTAATTTTTAATTAGCATGCTTTCAGGTTTCTTTTATTGTGGTTTGGGCGAGTCATTCCGGTGGCAGTATCAAGTGGAGCCCAGCGTGAACTCCGCGCGCTACCAACAGGTGGCGGCACCGCGCACGCATTGCCTTCACGTCAGAGAGCCGCGAATAAAATTAATGATGTTCGCGCCTTAATGACGTCTCCCGACGCCGCTCCATTGTGTCCGTAATACAACAATTATTGAGATCATTTATTAAGTTTATTGATCTTTTAAGTTAATCTTTTATTTCGTAATTTAGCTCAGCGCGAACTCGAAAAAAACATCTCATATGCGAGGGCCATTTTTTGGACTATTTTTGTCATTATCCGGCGTGATGTGGAGGCTTTGAATGTGGAGGCAATTACCGCCCCGCGTGTGGTTTGATTATGTACGATGAGTTCGTTCTGTCTAGCGGCTGCCGCCCGTCAACCACTGAAGCCCGCCGCAACTTTTTAGGCTTCCGTTGGTAAATTGACGTTGACATTAGGAGCTATTGTTACAAATTAAGTTGAATTATAGTCATGAGAGTAGACTGTTACATTGCTTTTACACTATAATCATCAGCTTTTTTGTACACCTTAACTGTTCTTCTCTATTAATGGCCTAAATTTCCTTGGAGGGAAACCCAAATAATGTTAATGCGATTCAAACACGTACGACCTACCTATGTTGTCGTACCTGCCTACCGGTGGCGTGGGGTTCCTAGAACTCAAATCCTATAGACTTCACTTACCACTTACTCTTTGAAGACCCTCATCACCACCTATTATACAGGGTAGGGCTTCCTTATGAAGGAGCCTTCGCTACTGCTGTCTACTTTTTAAGTTTTAAAGATATTTCCATTCACAGTAAGTTGTACCTACCCTTATTTTTGTTACACCCAATTATGCTATATTATAATGGCATCTATTTAAACTTGCGACAAAACAATCAAATTTTGGGAGTGAAAAAACTGTATATTGAATGCTAAATTACCAAGTTGGCAAAAAAATGTAAGAAACTAAAAATTCCAAATCTGGCGACTAAATAATACCAGATTTATTCACTGAATATTCCAAAGTGGCAGACAACTGATATTATTTTAGCGAACAAATATCTTGGCAATTTAAGAGTAAACATTTAATTTAAGAATAGGCACATATATTTTTCGTGATGTAGATAATTCAAAAAACATAATAAGCAGCAAAACGAGCGCACATAAAACAACGTAAAGGAGCGTACCAAATACCCATATTTTTTTTCGGTTTCGGGGCGGTTCAAAATGAATCTACACAATATCTAGATTCATTTTGAAATAAAATAATGGCGGTTATTTATTTTCCGTAAAATTGATGTCGTCGATCGATGGGTGTCGATCACCAGATTTTTGGGGGTGCTGGATACGACAATGGCATTAATTTTGATATTCCGAGATGGCGGACATATTTCATTTTATAAAAAGTAATATGTACTTTTGTAGGTTTCTGGAGGTGCTGATTACAAAAAAGTCATCCATTTTGAATTTCCAAAATGACACTTTGAAAATGATGAGTTGAAGACATTAAAAAAATGGATTCATCTGTCCTTTTCTAGGTTTCTGGAGTCGCTGATTACAAAAATTCATTCATTTTGAAATTTCAAATTGCAGAATTTTTATTTTTCTATAAAATTGATATGGGTGTCATCGATGTTTTAGGGGTGCTAAATACAAAAATGATATCCATTTTGAATTTCAAAGATAGCGGACAATAATTTTATTAAAATGAATCTAGGTGTTCTTTTCTAGGTTTTTTTGTAAATTACAAAAAAAATATTTAATAAGAAATTTAAAAATTGCGGATGTATTTTAATTTGTGTAAAATTCTTCTATCTCAAAAACGGTGCGTCCTACTAAAAAAATATAAAAAATTGCGCCCCCTGGTTATTATCGCAACTACATATTTTCTTCATGATGGGAGAAAAATAAATTTGAAAATCATTAATGTTCCAACATATACATTTACATCGCTCGTTTACATCGCTCGTATCTCAAAGTAGAATATTGCCATATTTTTTATATAATCGCTTCTACCTCGGAAACGGTGCATCGTACTGAACAAATAACGATAATTTCCTCCCTCTTAGAAACCCGCATATTTTACCATATGCATATTTTTTATGCATATTTTTTGCATGATGGGAGAAAAAGAAATTTAAAAATTCTGAATTTTTCAACATTTTTATAGCTTTATACATCGCTCGTATCTCAAGTAGAGCATTGCTATATTTTGTTTCTATAATCGCTTCTATCTCGAAAACAGATAAACCTACTAAAAAAATAATGGAAATTTCCTCCCCGCCAAGTAACTTCGTAATCAAGTATTTTCTTTATGATAAGAGTTTTATTTTGAAAATCCTGAATTTCCAAAAAAATCTATAGCTTACATAGCTGGTACCCCGAACTACATAACCTACTGTGATAATAATCATCAATCCTTATCAGCATCCCTAACAACTTTTAAATTAGTACTAATGTCATTTTTACGAAGAATGAAAATTCTCCATTTTGGGAATTGAAATTGGAAAAAGATAATTTTGTAAGCAGCACTCCCCGAAACAGACACCCATTTTAATTTTAATAAAAAAATGTACGCCATTTTGGAATTTCAAAATGGATTTAATTTTCATATAATTCACACACTATGCACCCTGAAAACATTGAAAACGACACCCAAAGGAAAACAAACTCCAACAGTATTCAAAAATGCGATTTTCTGTAGCCTGCAAATTAAATTTTTAGCAGCCATTAATTTATCAACCCAATCTGGTTTTATAGCTGCTTACATCGTATATTGGTCACCAACTCGGAAATTAAGTCGCCAACTTATAAATTTCGGTGCCAATTTGGATTAAATATCGCCACTGTTTATCTGCCGATTTTATATTTTTTGTCACCAGTTTTGTAATTTAGTCGCCAACATATTGATTCGCTGCCAAATTTAGTAATACAGTATGCTCATGTGCAGTCGCCAACTTATTATTTTTTTCGCAAGATTATTTATATCCCTATTATAATAATTATTATTCTTATTGGTGTGCAAGTTTTAAACGTTATCTTTCTAATATTGATGAAAAGTCACTTAAAGTTTTTATTCGCGTTAAGATGGTAGTAATAAGTCAATTATAATGCGTACATATGTCAAAATGGCCTACTATAATTATTGGTTAATGTGAACACGGCTCATACGACGTCATTGCTCAGTTTTTTTTTTTGTCATTTCACTCTCTTCTTAATGCGAATAGACTATAGTGTATATATGTAACGTTTTGATTGAAATCACAACACCTAAGACCTAAGTGCTACAGGATGTCTCAGCTTTCGCGATTATAAGGTATTACAGGCTTGTGTTTATATGTTTTGACGTAATTTGCAGTCAAGTCGTCGCCGTCACTGCTTAACCTGCGAATTTGCATACACCAATTACCAGTTCTCGTTACTAGTCTCATTAAAACTAACAGATATGAGGAAAACACGTCCGGCAAAATAATATTATAATAACTCGCATTAGGATTATAAGACGTGATTCTATCGACAAGGATCGATTTCTCAATAATTGCGAAGTAGGTTTAATTCCAAGCGAGGCTTTATCTGTAGATCCCCCGTCGGAAACCGGCGCAATTAGATGGAATCGTGTCGGAATTATTGTAATAACCAAAAAGAATGATTCTAACGATCTCGGATCGGCGTTTGACGATTGGTGTATCGCGCACCAATGCGCGCGCGCACGACCAGCCGGTTAGCCGATCTACCGACGATAAGCTAATTATACCACCACAAACTATGATTATTCTATTTTTCAGATGTTAAGCTTTGTAAAGCACTTACGTTGCTTCGAAATCTTCAATGGTTGTTATCAAATTCGAAAGGTATATTATTCATCGACTCTCGATGCTGTGGGACCACCGTGGAGTTTTATAATTGTTTAGTGCTTATTCGTAGATAAGCGTTGATTTAATTATTTTTTGTCATTTTGCAGTTCTTAAGTAGCGAAGGCAATGGTTCTTTTCTCTGTTGTCTCGAGTCATTTGGCATTCTTCAGTGTTAAGCGTCAACCCATCACTGTGAGTGTAGCTACTGATTGTGTTGCTGAACCTTAAATTGGTGGGATTGGTGAGAAGGCTTTTGGTCTCATTATTTACTCAACCACTATGAAAAAGGCTAATACGGAACCCTTCATTCAGCATAGCCTCGGACTTGGCCAGATTATTTGATTGATCGACGCGTAAACAGTCATTAATCTATGTTACTAATTCTAATAATTTCTAACGCTATTAGTGAATTTTATTCAGTCTCATCAACACCACCTGCTAGTGATTAATGTAATATTGTTTTTAACATAAAAGCTTGTATCGAATTATTGTGATACCTAATAAAACGTCGTAAGTATAAATTAAAAACCGGTGTTGGAAAATCAAGTCATTATACAAAATATTTGCATAAAACATGTAAGATGTTTGTAGAGCTATACTAGGAGTTGATAATTTACTATGTGAAACATTTGTCAGAAAATCACATAGCCTTTTTATAAAGTTGTCATAATATGTTTTACTTGAATTAGAAAGATATTAGTTAAGAAAGCTGTAAAGTCATCCTATAAAATATGTAAGATAATCGTATGAAAATATGAAATTACTCAAAACGTCATACTGAAAACCGCAGAAAACCTAAACTTTTCAGGCACTTTACATCTCCCATACAGCCAGTTGCTAGGGTATTAGGGCTTAAGATTTTTTTTAAATGACCTTGAGTTTTGGCTAAGCAATGGATTAAGTACTAATTTAGGTATTATGTGTGCTGACGTCATACCTAGTGCACACACTAAGACTGGGGCTACATCATCCGGAATCACCGGCTGGAAAAGAACAGCGCTAAATATAGAACCCTGCACCAATACAATAGAGTTGAAAATCGAACACACGGCAGCATATTTAAAACTCGAAGCTCATGAATTCGATTTCCAGCTCTTTAGTATTAGCACAGAGTTCTATTTTCAGCGCTGTTTTTTTTGGCCGGAGCTATTCCGGATGATGTAGTCCGGGACTAAGCCTAGATTGTAGGTACGGCAGTCACGTACCGCGAAGAGCCGACAGATCTCCATTCTTCACTGTACGTGCCTCCAGTAATCCTCAGTACTGGGGAAGTATCATAGACTTAATTAAGCCTAGATATGCCGTAAAATGCAGGGGCGTGCGCTCCTTGTAGGCAGAAATGCAGTGCTTTACTTCTCATTCACAGATATTTTAATGAAACGTTCGTACGTTTTAGATGACTTTAATTAATAGTAAATAAATTAATTAAAAAAATATAATAACTAAAGAAACGCCTAATATTTTATAAATAGCAACTAATGCCGGTAAGTCCTGCAGGAAAAATCATCGCATGTGTGTATAATTTTCATACTTCGCAAACGCACACATCCAGGAATTTCGACATGATAATATAGCGGTAACTCCCGCGGCATGTGATGGCCTTCGGCTTCGGTTCGGCTATCCGATCGCTTCCGAAAACCGCCGAACTGGCTTGTCGGAAATTATTTGTTGCAACAATATGCATTTTTGTTTAGTAAGGTTTTATTTATTTAAATAGAAGAAACATTTTGTGTTTCGCGGGGGCCATATTGTATATTTCATGTGATAAGCATTGTTTACAATTTAATCGCTCCTGTTTATTTATAGTTTTCTTAAAAGATTTTTCATTTTAACATTTGAAAGTGTGTACATTTAACAGTTTCTTACTGAGTTTCTATAATAATTGTAGTGATTAGCTTTTACTAGTACGTTTGTTGATTTTTTTTAAATGTTATTTGATTGTAAGGGTTTGCGTTGATAATGTGTGTTTATTAAAAATTAAAAATAACAAGTTCTTACAATTGTCATTCAGTGAAAAGATTCAAATTCTGTCTAAAGGTAGGTGTGTACCCGAGTCACAACAATTAAACCAGCAAAAAAATAATGTAACTCGAAAATTTCATGTTAAAAGTTATGAAACGTATAACTGGCTGTGTGGTTGTGTACACATGATTAAATTATATTGCATTTTCCTTGCATATTATTAAGTCATTCTAGTACAGTGTGGACTGATTCGGGATATTCAGATTTAAATAATTTCTATTCCGCGGCCTTACTCACTTGGATAAGATATTTGAGGTAGCCGAAATCTTGCGTTTATTTACATCGGGATATAGTAATCTCAAGTAACCGGAACCTTGAATATGTGAAAATTGAAGCTGACTGACTGGTGAATAGTTATAATATTTTAAAATATGCTTATTATTTTACTTATTAGAATTTCTTCCGCCGCGACGATCGATCGCTGTTTTGTCTGCGTTGCCATAGAAGATGTACATGAATAGTAGTACATCTAAGACTTGCTCTGTTGGCATGCTTTCGACTTAGAGATCCGTCGCTTGGCTGTAGCTATGCTAAAAATCTATAAACGAAAAAGTTTTTGTGACCGAGTACTTCGCCGCATACCCAGTGTCATAATCCTGTGCACGCCACTGGTAAAATGTAAGATACATTTAGGGTGGGACTATATTGTCCGGAATCCGGTAGGCAACGGAAAATTCAGAGCATTGAAAGTAGAACACACAAGTGTCGAGTCAAAATTTGAATGTCATATATGACAGCTCGACACTCGATATATTTTTTTTGATTTTCAGCTCTATTGTATTAGCCAAGTGTTCTATTTTCAGTGCTCTAAATTTTCCGGGCCGCCCCGGATTTCGGATCATATATTATGCTTGTTCATAGAGAACGAGAGAGAGTCACAAACATTTAAAAAAATATCGATTTAGGCGTCTTTACTACCAATAACAAATGTAATCATTTAATTTTAAAGTGGGTAAAATATTAACAAACTGAGTTGATGTGACTATCCTACTAATATTATAAATGTGAAAATTTGTGAGGATAGATGGATGGATGGATGTTTGTTACTCTTTTACGCAAAAATTACTGAACGGATTTCGTTGAAATTGTGTTCTCGAGTGATACTGTATTTACGCGGGCGGAGCCGCGGGCAACAGCTAGTTCATTTAATAAATTTTGACAATAAGCATAATTTGATTCCGCATGAGTCATTTAACTTACATTAACATACCTACATTCATTTTTATTAGTACATCAATTCTACATTCAGGACACAGCTCACATCTCCTCCTACACTATCTGTATATTTGTTGGTCTACGAGATTTAAATGCGCCATGTGTATTGTGTAGGAACACTCATTACGTACATATAATAGCCATGTGGTCGTGTAAATTGCCCTTTACACTTGAGACGCCTTCGGTATTATGTAATTCTATTGAACTATTATTTAGTACGAGTTGATCCCCCGACTTCATCCATGAATTACTATTCCACTTCACGACCATGTTTAGTCGGAGACGAAGATGTTTTAGATTTCGAACTTACTAAAATGCAGCATGGTTCTGAATGGTGCTGCCGTTCTAAACCATGCTGCATGCGGAGACGGTGGTGGGGCTCTGTTACAAAGTTACAACCCTAGGGTAGGTTATATGGAAGTGTGTTTGTTCCTAAAAACCCTGAACTAGTGATGAAGAATTTAATACAAATTTAATATATCTTTAGGTTAGGTTAGGTTAGGTTAGGTTAGGCCGTAGGTTAGGCCGTTAGGTTCCGTAAAATTGACCTAATTAATGAAGTCGCAGTCAAAAGCACACGTAAAAAGCTCATATAGTAGGTAGTTTTCTGTGTAACCCCAGAAGAGCACTCAATTATGTCAGCAAATAGCTAGATCAAAATCGATTTATCCTTTTGGACCTGATGCCACGGACAGACACATACACAGGCACATACACAGACAGACACGTCTAACTTATAACACCCCTCTATTTTCGTCGGGGGCTAAAATAATATAAACAAAATCGCGCAAAACCTAAACCATGAATTACTTATAATAATTTTCTAGTTGGGAATTGCGCAAATGATATGGTGAATGTGACGTCACTTACGTCACCATCATCATCATTGCGTCATATAAAGCTCGGTTAAACGCTGCAAGCGGATGTCGTAATATTATCGAAAGCAACTTATTTAATCGATTTTCAACTTTTCCGATAGTAAACTGTCGTTCATATTACTACTGACAGTCAAAACAATGACTACTTGTAATATTAATAAATATCAATAATAGAAATTTGTCAACGGAATGTAAATTTGACAGTAACTATTTGTCGCCGCCGACTTTTATGGCTGTCGTAGACCAAATTTATATTTAGTGCGAGAAAAAGATCGTAAAGCGTTATCGAGGAGGGTTTGACATTACTTTTTATTATTTATATAAACTCGTTATTAGAAAGTGTTGAAATACCGATAAGATACGTGGTTAGATTTTTATATTGTATTCCATAAACTGATTTGTTGTAGTTTCAATTTTATCAATAAGTTATAAGAAGTCTCTACATTGCGTATTTGTTCTTCTATTTTCATAACATAAAGTCGTCTTTTTAAATTATAACGTATTGGCTTTTACTTTGTCGCTTACTCCTAACTACGGAGATATCAAAAATTTTGTGCATATGGCCATACATTTCGTAGAAACTTACAGCCGTGTGACGTCACCTGCTTGTACAACTTTTGTATGGGACGTTTTCATAAGGCTTACCATACATTAAACATATTTTACTGTAAAAACATCTAGACGCTATAATGACACTACTTATTTCACTTGGTAAAATAATATAAACAAATGAAACGTAGGTGCGACCGGATGGTACGAAATTGCCGAGCCAAATGTTTGTGACTAAATGATTATTTCTCAAGGGTATAAATTATACAGGAAACCGCTTTGGCGAAGGTAAAATTTTTATTTGCGGACTGCAAAACAATGTCAACGTTGCTGTGTTAAACAATGCGACATCAATTTATTAAAAAAAAAAACAATTGTTTTATTTCTTCATTACGTAGGTAAGTGAATATTTGTAACGTTCTAATTCAATGAATTAAGAATATTATCGAAGCAATAATAAATAATTCCTTGAAATGGCTAAAAACTATTTTTTATTTTAGTTGTGGGCTCAACATTTGACTATTGAGATGTATAGCTTCGTGAACGTAAGTGTAAAACTTTCACGGGGTTTTCACGCGTCGGATTTCACATCTATATAGTGAATTCCCGGTTATGTAGTGGCGCCCTTACAATTTACATAGTTTGGTAAGTATGTATATCAGATACATAATATATGTAAAGTGAACTGGGTAAGCTTCAGCACTTAGTCTTACAACTCATGTAAATATGGTGTTAGCTATATTTCACCAATGCCCGGTTTCTGAGGTTATTAAGGTTTCGAAGTTCACGTCTCCGAAGTCGGAACCCTTATACTGTCGTCGTTATATGTCGTCCGTCTTCGGCTTCGGCTTGTGATGATATATTATTATGTATTTATAACAACAAAGTGTTATTTTAAAAATAAATAAATAAAGTTTAGTATCACGAATAATTTTTTGTTTTGGAGTTCCTCTCCAGTATCCGTATACGAAATGATTTGTTTTTCTCGCGTCCACCTTATAGTGTGCGGTATCATTAGATATGTTGAAACTTTAGCGCATTTTAATTGTTAAAATAGTGCGTTCGAAAAATCTGAAAAATATCATGATCGTAGTCCGTGAATGAATGAATGAATGAATGAATGAATATGCTTTCATTCATTCATTCATGGTGTGATAAACTTTGAAGAAAAACTGTAACGGCTTATACAACTTAGTTCGGGAGTTGTAGAGGCCTAACTTGTAGAATGCGCTTACTAGGAAAACTTCGTACAAAAATAACGAAATAATATGTAAACATATAAAATATTAGTATGATGGTCGGAACCTTTCCTGCGCGAGTCCGACTCGCACTTGGTCGGTTTTGTGGGTATTTTATCTATTCAATAGCGTTTTTGATTGTATAACGCGTTTGCGTTGCCCAATCACAAGATATTTTCAATAGATAAACTACCGATAAAAACCTCAGAGACTGGGCAAAAATAATAAAATCAGTCTTATCCTTATACATTTGGAATTTGCAAACAAAGAACTGCAAACTTGTTGCGACAATATTATTAACTACCAGTCAAATTTATGTTTCCTTAAAAACGGCATCATGCTAGAGGATATAACGTATGTCCTCGTTTTACTTTTCCCCATAATAAGACGTAATTGTCTGTGGTTAGGCAGTCCGCAGTAGGCACCCCTAAAGCGGGCAGAATAAGAGTTACCCATCGCAAATAATTCTATAATGCGTGCAATTATATAAACATGTTATTTTTATAATGCCGCCTTTTATCGCAGAATGACATGCTTTGAAATGGTAATTGCATTCAGGACCTAAGCATTGACAATAATTAAGACATTTATAATTTAAATGTTTGGAGAACGTAACTGTAAGGTGGGTGTAGACAAGTTTACCTCAAAGCTCATGCCTATAATATGAAATATTGGATTAACTTCAACTTTAAGAATAGTAAAAACTTATAATTTGTCTGCAATCAAGGCTGCAGTGCCATTTATACTGTAGGTGGAATACCTACTGGAGCTTAGACAAAATACTAAATCGAAGACGCGAAGTAGGTAGGACGTAGGTATAATAATAATATTTGGGATTAACCACGAGATTTAGCGACAAAATATGTCAAGTCCAATGTTCATATGTTCTAGCTGTAATAATAATGAGTTTAAAATTATGATATTTGGTATACTTATAGATTATGTATAGATTTGGTTTTCGGCATACTATAATAATAATAATTTTGTATTTTAGGGTTGTAATTTGTAAACGATAAGAGGTAGTTGTAACTTTTCATGTTGTTGGGTATGCTAAATTAGGGTAGGTATGTTACGAGTATTATTCGACAAATTTTGCTATTCGAAAAATACGAATATTGGTAATAAAATATAAATAAAAGTAATATAATGCATTAATATTACCGGCATATTTCATAATATTAAAATATGAAGTGATTCACTATTAACTCACAAAAAATCAACGTATTTTTAAACAAAAATCTTCTTTTAACATAACTTAAGATACTGGAAGCAAAACTAACTTAAAAAAACTAAATTGCAATAACTTTTTAAAAGTATTAACACACGTACAGATTTAGTTCGGAGCAGACCACAGATTTGGTTGCCAACTTATGGGCTTCTCCCTAAAATATAAGAAAAAAATCCTCTAGGGGTGGGGATTTTTTAGGGTTACTTTTTTAAAGGTTTGTAAATTATTATTTTTAATTAAATTAAGCTATTGATCGATATAACATCGACAAGCGATTTGAAAAGTCAACCTGTAGAAAATAAACTTTTGGAAGGATATTTTAATGTATAAAGGACAATAATATTACAGAACATATTTTTTATTATTTATTTATGAGTTTATTTAAGTTAATTTAAGAGAAATATTTTTGAGAGTTGGAACACTGCACAAAAATCGGAATGCACTGTACTCTGTTCTAATACAATAGAGCTGAAAATCAAATACACGAATGTCGTGCTGTCATAACGGTCCGCTCCAGACTAAATCGGCAAGTGTGTAAGCAACATAAGTAAACAAAATTAACTGTCAAAATGAAAAGCATTAAACTCTTTTTCGAGAAAAAAGAGTTTAATGTTGTGTCAAGAAAACTTCATAGTTGGTAGCATTCTTTAAAAAAATGTATCAATTTTTTTAAAGAATGTTAGCGAATATCTTAAAAAAAATATTCTTTTTCGAATTTCAACAACCATATTTTTTGTATCTCTTTATGTTTTCAAAATTTTTCTTGATCTATAAGTCTCGTTACAAAAATTTTTAATATAACATACCTTCAAGAAGCCGCACAGAGTATGTGGCCATGCCAATTGGCACTCTAACTGGCAAAGAGTATGCAAGGCCGTATTTAGTAAATATGGGTGATGGATCGATACTAATTCATTTTAGTTTTCAGATCTCAACCCGATAAGGCTTACCCTAAGATGAGTTTGGAAGGCTAGTCAGAAGCCGCAGACTGTCATCTAGCACCCACAGAGCACTAAAACACGCCCTGATAGAAGAATGGGAGAATATTGCATAAATTGGTTTCAGTATGACAAACCCGCTCCAAGCTTTTGTTAAACCTCGAGGAGTTATTAAAAACCGCAATACTTATGTAAAAATGTATAAATTGTAAATTCAGTCTTTAAGACTAATATTAAAATATTTTTTTTTGTTTAATGATATAAATAACATACTTATATGAATCATATACTAGTTTCAAACAAAGCTGATAAAACTTGTTGTAGGTAATAGTTTAGTGAAGTTTGAAATTTTAAAATATTTGTACTTAGTTTTGCAGGCCAGTGTAATACCGTACTGTTGCAATAATAAACTCAACTAGGTATATATTTGTTTTAATATTTAGGTAGTTAACTTTGTTTAACATTCAGTTTTTAGGATTCCGAGATGAGTATTAACTCAAGGAAAGTTTATAGTTTCGCTCTGTCTGTCCGCCTGTCTGTCCGGCTGTATAGTTATATATTGTGACTAGATCGCAGTTTTAGTATCATAAAAAAAAAAATTAAAATGTGATGCGATGCGAAATGCGAAGTGGAAATGAAAAATATTTTTTCATTTTACCCCATCGTGTGAGGTATCGTAAAATGTTTTTTAAAATAAAGGCAAGGTTTCATACATGACTTTTACAAAAGTCAACTATTTTCAAATAATCGGATTCCAAAGTGGTTCCCCCCTGGCATTTCTAAACTATGAGACTTAGAAACTTACAATTTTCCATGCTGGTAGATTATGCTAATCGGAACGGACAGTAAATTTTTAAGAAATTTGAAATTAAAAACATATTACGCGTTTATATTTACGGGACCCTCCTTAGACATGTCCTGATATGCTCTTGGTTTGGTTATTTTGACATTGCGCGTCAGCGTGGCGTCCTTTCGTAGTTGTCTGTAGGAAGGATGCACCATGTATCCATGATAAATCGTGGGAACTCTTCGAAATTTATATATACACATATTATAGTGATTTCAACTTTGTCTGAAGTAGTCCAAGCATATGCTACCAAAAAGTAAGATTTTGCACCAAGGTATACCCTGGATCCAAAAGTACTGGATAGAAATCCTGAATCCTTATAGATACATGTTTGGGGATTCCGGCGTTGTTTAAAGAACTGCAAGCATATGCCATCATACCACTTACAGTAATCATAATCATCACCACCATCTTCACACGAAACACCAACATATTATTATGATGACATAGGTACTAACTACTCATCAGAGTTGTGTGCACAGATATCAATAATTTAGAAATTTTTTTTTGAAATGAAATTTGATGAAAATGATTTAATGAAATTTAAAAAAAAATGAGTTTTTGCTATTGCCAAAGTTATATTCGTGATCATCATCATCACTATACGAGGGCTGCACTAAAAGTATCGGGAATGGAATATTTCCACTGTTCCTGTCATATTAAAATCTTTTTTATTTAAAACTCCTTGGTTTTAAAAATCGAATACCGTTTATTTATTTAAAAAAAGATTCTCGGTCTTGTCACAAGGTCTTGTCAAACTTGTTTAGTCGTTGAAAAAATGGAATTGACCCGAGAAAATTGTAGAGCGATGATTTATTATGACTTTCGAAGTGGTTTAACACAAAAACAGTGTGTTGACCGGATGATTTCTGCATTTGGTGATGAAGCCCCATCCAAAACCACAATTTATCGCTGGTTTGCTGAATTTCAACGTGGACGTGTCAAGCTCAGTGATGATCCCTGTCAAGGTCGTCTAAAAACTGCAGTCACCCAAGAAAACGTTGATGCTGTGCGTAAGCTGATTGAGGAAGATCGACATGTGACATACCGCGAAATTCAGGCAACTTTAGACATTGGCATGAGTCAAATACAAATAATCTTGCATGAACAATTAGGTGAAAAAAAGCGGGTGGGGCTGTGTCGGGGCACACGGCCGTTGGTTTTAACGTGAAACGTCTATGTTAGCGAATCGCTTTCAAAGTAAAAGATTGAAATGAAAACAAGATGGACGATGTTTTTTTGTATAAATCAATCGGTTCAAATAAACTTGACAAACACACGAAAGAATCACCACGCTATAAAGTCGGAGTCACGAGTTGCACTGAATAGAAACAAGCGTGAGCGCCGGTTTCGCACAGTTATCGCAGTATCCCTCCCCCGCCGCCCCGCTTGACCCCGACACGAACTCAATGTCATAACAGCGAGCTGACTATATAAGTGAAATATTTACACCACATTTTTGTTTTTAAGACTAATAGTTTTTTAATTATTAAGGTACGATGATATACCTTTTCGTTACGGTCCAGTTTTTAAACCTGGTACCCGTATGTTTCGGCGCGATTTTAAAGACGTTTCACGTCAAAAGTTGTTTTCCCGATGGATACCGCATTTGCTCTGTGAAGAGCAAAAAGCGGCTCGCGTTACGGAAAAAAACGGCCATTTTGGAGACCCCAACTTCCGAATGGAATGGTTGCTTCAACCATTATAGAGTTCTATTCTCTCATTATAGAGCTCTATTCTAAATAATCCTTTGGAAGTCAGTTAAAATTTTTTACTGAAAACTTTTGACAGATTATGATTCCAAGTCAAGTGGTATAGAAATTGCTGTTTATTATTTCTGTATATGTGATTGAAAAATTAGTCGTATTATATTCCGGATAGCTTTTGCGCATATGCAGTTGGCGTGCCAGTAATGATAATCCGTCTAAATTAAAAATCTTACAAGTAGCTCAAAGCTCTTTGGCATCAGTACTTACCCAATTCTTACATACTGTATGTGAAATTTAATGTTGCCGCTTAACGTAGCAATCAAAAAAATTGTGCAAAATAAGTCTCAAATATTGAATGTAAAATTTTTATTGTTTCAAATTTGCTATTTATAGTCAATAGATAGGTATTTCGTGCAAATTTATTTTATTTAACAATTACTAAAATAATAATTTTATTAAAGTAGTAAACTTAAAAAAAAAAACTTTTTGTGCCATTTGACTGAAATAGAATAGCAACATTATAAAAAACTCGAAAACATGTCGAAAACTCGGTCAGAGGAGTTTTGCCGGGGAGTTCAATGGGTGACGTTGTGGAATTTGTAATATTTCATAAATTTGTGTTATCTCGGTTCTTAATGTGTAATATTGGTAGAATATTAACCATTAAATATTCGCTAACGTGCACAAGTGTGGGCAAGTGGTACAACTTCTAAAAACGTGCTATTTTGTGTTTCCCGCCAAAACTCCCTAGGAACTTTCAGTAAAGCTTCTACCACTTTACTGAATCGACTGACGTGACTCATGGACTGTACTGACTATATATTGGGACTTTGACTAGACTTTAGACTTGACGATATAGGAATACGGTGTTGAAAATTGAAACAAAAGTTCTATTTCCCGCCTTTTTAACTTGATACTGGCAAATAGTTATAAGCCGATGCCATATATAAATAAATAAAAAAAAAACTCTGTCAGACATTTTTAAATTTGAAAAATTGATTTTATGGACTTTGCTAAATTGTTTTGTTGCTCCGTGTTGCTGTAAAAATTCCTTATATTAAAATCATCAAGTCTGCGTTGATCCGTGAGTTGAGCCCTCTTTGCTCCTACGGATCCCGTATAGTGCTAATTTGTGAAACTAACTAAGCTAACTTCGTATACTTTTTAGTGTGTGTATTTAATCTTTAGATTACCCTTTAGAAATCATTTTAGACTTTTATGTCCTTACTTTTTAAACTTATTTACTTTACTAGGGTAAACTAGGCTAGTTAGGTTAGTTTTAGTGTTATTGTGTTATTAATTTAAGTTAGGTATTGCGTGATTCGGGAACAAACACAAAAATACAAATCTTTCCTCTTTATAATATTAATAGTATAGAAAAATCTTATAAAATAACATGTTTTTGGAAATATTAATGTACTAAAATTATTAATTAATTTGTTATGCACAATTTTGTGTGTGAAAATGGACTGTGACGATATAAAGGTTACAAGCAAAATAACAATGAGGGTGTTTGATATTGTTCTGCCGTTAGGGGGCAGACCCAACGCACATAACGCGTCATCTGGTGGCGTAAGTGGTATCAAAAACGGTAAAAATAAAATTTCTCGATTCTTTTTCTGTCACCAGGCGGTTTTTCGCAGCATATTTTCCCTGATGTAGGTTATTCATAAAACATAATAAACAGCCAAACGAGCGCACATAAAAAAAAACGTACAGGAGGGTACAAAATTCCCATCTTTAATTTTTTTCGATTCCGATTCGCCATTTTGAAATTTCAAAATGAATGTTTTTTTTTAATCTACACCAGATTAAAAAAAACATTCATTTTGATATTTCAAAAGGCGGATATTTATTTTTCGTAAAATTTATATGTGTCGTTTACCAGGTTTTTGGGGGTGCCGGATACGAAAATGACATTCATTTTGACATTCCAAGATGGCGGACATATTTCTATTTATAAATTTATATATAATATATAATAATATGGATGCCTTTTGTAGGTTTCTGGGGGTGCTGATTAGAAAAATTCATTCTTTTTGAAATTTCAAAATGCCGAATATTTATTTTTCTGTAAAATTGATATGGGTGTCGTCTTCGAGGTTTTTACGGATGCTGAATACAAAAATGATATCCATTCTTAATTTCAAAGAATATTTTTTAATAAAATGAATCTAGGTGTCCTTTTCTAAGTTTAAGGGGATCTTAATTACAAAAAAAACATTTATTTTGAAATTATAAAATGGCGGATGTATTTTAATTTCTGTAAAATTCGTCTATCTCGAAAACGGTGCGAAAAAAAAACTGAAGAAAAATGAAAATTTGCTTCCCCTTATATCCAGCCCATATATTATGTAACCACATATTTTCTTCATGATGGGAGAGTGAGATATTTGAAAATCCTGAATATTCCAACATTCCTATAGCTTTATACATCGCTCGTATGTCAAAGTAGACCATTCCCATATTTTTTTTCTATAATAATCGCTTCTATCTCGAAAACGGTGAATCGTACTGAAAAAATTATGAAAATTTACTCCCCCTTAGTATCTATGCAACCACATATTTTCGTCATGATGGGAGAGAAATAAATTTGAAAATACAGTATTTTCCAACATTTCTATAGCTTTATATATCGTTCGTATCTTAAAGTAGAGCATTGCCATATTTTTTTTCTATAAGCGCTTCTAGTTCGGAAATGGTGCATCCTACTGAAAAAAGAATAAAAATTTCCTCCCCCCAAGTAACCGCGTAATTACGTATTTTCTTTATGATAAAAGATTTATTTTAAAATCCTGAATTTTTAAAAAATTCTATAGTTTTAACATAGCAAGTATATCAAATTACATAACATACTGTAATAATAATCAACAATCCTAATCAGCATCCCTAAGAACTATTAAATTAGTACTCATGTCATTTTTACGATGATACGAAATGAAATTTCTCCATTTCGGAAATTGAAATTGGAAGACAATTTTGTAATCAGCACCCCCAGAAACCAGGAAACGGACACCCATATTAATCTTAAATAACAAATATTTACGCCATTTTGGAATTTTAAAATGGATTAAATTTTCATATTATTTAGCACCCCCAAAAACCTGGAAAACGACACCCGCACCAAAGGAAAACAAACTCCAACAGTATCCAAAAATGCTATTTTTCGTAGCCTCAAAATTTAATGATTAGCAGCCATTAATTTAGCAATCCAATCTGGTTTTATAACTGCTTACATCGTATGATAGTCGCCAACTTGGAAATTAAGTCGCCAACTTATACATTTCCGTGCCAGTTTGGATTAAATTTCGCCACCTTTAATTTGCTGATTTTTGTATTTTTTTTCTCAATCGTAGGTAAAAATTTCCAGGACACGGCTGAGTTCCGCTATTGTACATTATTTATATTGTGCCCATGATTACTAAATTCAGCAATAAATAGTTGTGTAGCGAGTACATAATTTTCCTATTTAGTCTTGCGATTGCGTCACTCACAAGGAAAAAAAAACGAATAAATTAAATTAATTTATTTGGTTTGTAATGTAATTAATAGTAATTACCGAGAGTTTTTAAACATATTATGTATCTACTTATTAAATATTTATATTTGTACTTACATTGTAATAATTACGTACTTACGTTGTTTTAACATTATTTTATGTAATAAGAGAGAAGTCGTAAATTTTTGGACATTGTATATTAAATATGAAACATAATTATGCATTTTAATTTTATAAAATTTTATGTTAGTTTTTTAATATTTTATAAAAATTTTATTATAAGAATGGTAGGTAATAATAGCTGATTTTAGATTAGAATGTAGTGTAATTTATTTTCGGATCCATACAGGCGTTCAGTCCTGGCACAATTATTCACCGCGATATCCAGGAGAGATTCGCGAGTCACTAGTTGACTACAGTAGCCGTAACAGTAACGTTATCAAATGTCAATAATTGTCATAGTTTTCATACAATTCTCTTTCGATGACGTTATGTGCCATTTTTTGTTATTTCAGTATTTAAGTTAATAAAACTATTTTGTATTTTTCTTCATACCTTTCCAAACTGATGTGACGTCACGGAAAATTACTAAAAACGCTCTATACACAAATGAAACGTATCATTATTTGTGTAGAGCACCCAAGTAGCACAAAACTGCTGTAGAAGATGACACAAAGGGTAACTTTAGCGTTTATAAAGAGGTATAACAGTACACTATAACTGCTATAGCTGAAAATTACTCTTTTGCCTGTATATTAACGCTATTACGCGTCACAGATACCACACTGTAAAACTGCAAGCGCAGCGTAGAGCTATTAGCAATAAATAGAACTGTAAGCTGCAATAAAGTATTTTCGTGGACCATAACTCAGCTATATTATGAATAGAAGACCACAAGTGTACCCCCAGACCGCTTGCATTTTAAGAAAGAACATGTGAGATAATGCAATCAGTTCTCCTGTGACTTTAATTAATGCGTCTTGCTGCATAAAGTAGAACTTCAGCAGTGTTAATCAGCTTATTACACGCAATCGTATAACAGCGACGAAATAGGCCACATGACCACTATAGGTGTACTCTTATGATGCTAAATTACAGCATTTACAGCACACAGCTATAAATTATCTCATATTATGTTACTCATTACTCCCATTACAGCTGAAATCATGTACTTTAAAGACTTATTCAGTGCCGTGTAGGTATTTAATATACAGTTAATTCGTCCGTCATAATATATTAGCATATAAAGTACGGATATTGTGATATTTATTTGGAATTGTATTGTTCATAATGTGGAAAGATTTAAAACGAAGAAATGGCGGAACACGCCGAAAAATTAATGTAGAATCCACATTAGCTATACAAGTATTTTTGGCTGGCTTGTTTTACACAATAACTACAGGTATCAGCTCATTACTGATTTATGTACCACGAGTGGATACTTATACAGCACATAGCGGTAGTTGTGTCCGCCATTTTCAGGTTATAATTATACTAAGGCGGGTCAATAAGTCCGTGACTTTTTGAATTTCTAACCTACTTACTGAAAAAGCAACACTACTCCTGTCAACAGGCATCTGTCAGTTGACTCCTATCAAAATTTGAACTTGCTGCGTCAGTTAGTTTGTGTTTTATAGCTATCTTTATCAGACTATCCAGTAACTTAAGGAAACAATGGAAAAAAGTGAATTTCGTGTGCTTATTAAGCATTATTTTTTGCGAAAAAAAACCATTACCGAGACCAAGGCTAAGCTTGATAAATACTATGGGGACTCTGCACCATCGATTTCAATGGTAAAAAAGTGGTTTACTGAATTTCGTTGTGGCCGTACAAGCACTGAAGATGCCGAACGTCCTGGACGCCCAGTTGAGGTCTCTACACCCGAAACAATCAAAAAAATTCACGATATGGTGTTGGCCGACCGAAGATTGAAAGTGCAAGAGATTGTGGAAGCCATAGGAATCTCGCATGGCTCAGTGGTTTCAATTTTGAATGATCACTTAGGCATGAGAAAGCTTTCCGCAAGTCGACCACAAACGCAATCGTGTAACAACTTCACAGGAAGGTTTGGCGTTGTTTAATCACAATATGGAGGAGTTTTTGCGCCGTTTTGGAACCGTGGATGAAACATGGATCCATCACAACACACCAGAGACCAAACAACAGTCAAAACAGTGGGTTTCTAAGGGTGAATCGGCGCCAAAGAAGGCCAAGGTGGGTTTGTCAGCCAATAAAGTTATGGCGACTGTTTTTTGGGATGCACGTGGGATAATCCACATTGACTATCTTCAAAAGGGAAGAACAATTAATGGGGAATATTATGCCAACTTATTGGACCGCTTCAATGAGGATTTGAAAAAAAAACCGACCTCATTTGGCCAAGAAAAAAGTTCTTTTTCACCAAGACAATGCAAGGGTGCACACATGTGCAGTTGCCATGGCAAAAATCCATGAATTGGGCTATGAATTGCTCCCACATCCACCCTATTCTCCAGATTTGGCTCCGAGTGACTACTTCTTGTTCCCAAACCTGAAAAAATGGCTCGGTGGAAAAAGATTTGACTCCAATGATGAAGTCATCTCGCAAACAAAGGCCTATTTTGAGGACCTCGACAAATCATATTTTTTGGAAAGGATAAAAAAATTGGAGAAGCGTTGGACAAAGTGAATAGAGCTCAAGGGGGACTACGTTGAAAAATAAAATGATTTATTTATCAAAAAATCTGTGTTTTATTCCAAAAGTCACGGACTTATTGACCCGCCCTCGTATGTAACTCAATGAAGAAAAAAATATCTTTGTTTTTTTATCGAAAGTTTGATCGATTTAAATAGAAAATGTACTGATTTTATACGCAAACAGCATAAGGACTAATTATAAATGCAAAATAATAAAAATCCTTTTCTTATCCATTTATGATCAACATAATATTTTACACTATAATTTTCAAGTAAACAGTGATATTTTGATAGCGCGTGAATTTTTTTTTATATATTCATACAGTATTTTACTATGAATTCTCTTTCCAATAAGAATTTACAGTAAAAGCGAGATTTTACTCGAAACAATATTTGCCATTAATATATTATTCACCATTACATTACGTCATAAGTCGCACAAAATGGTGAACACAATATAATAAAATAAAATAAACTAAGGGACCAAGGGTGAAAATTGTTCACAATTTTGGCACTTGAGAACATTGAGCTCCATAGAAATTTTAAAACCACCCGAACGTGTACTTTGTGCTGTATAAAAAGTAACACATACTCTAATAATAATCAGCCAATATTCAGCTCTTAGGACAACTGTTACCTGTAATATTCCTGATATAATGCTGATATACAGCAATATCAGTTATTCAGCTAATAGCTGTTTAATTTTTTAGCTAGTAGTACCTCTTTGGATCCCATTGTGGACAGTAATACAGCTGATATACAGCACTTTTGTGCTACTTGAGGCATTTTTAGACCTCTCCAACGATCTTACTTTTGTGATGACTGTATTTCGTCAATGGTTGATCGCAGATATGCCATTGCAAAGACAATATTTCCTGGCTAATTATGTACTTTTCGAAAAGCTAGTTACAAAAACTATGCATGTTTCCCATTGCACCTAACCTATCCCTACCCCCTGTCCATACTTTTACATCAATAACCATCGACTCCTACCTTTATATGTATATGTATACACTACTGATGCACAATTATCAAACTATTCAAACAGATTAGCGTTATCAATGTAGTGCTGATCTCAACGAGAGTCTGGATCATGGAGGAATCAACAAGGAAGGTAAGACAATTGGGGAGACGACTACATGTAAAATATTGTTTAATTTATGATATACTCACAAATATTAAGGTATTACTAGGTACTTGATAAAAGTAAAAAAATATAATATTTTATGTGTAGTTTAGTGATTAGATATACATCTAAAAAATACAAAAAAGTTTCAAGACCCCGAATTCACGAAAAAATTCGATTCCCTTATATCTCGGAGAGTTCTGAAGATATGATTGAAAATTAATTAAAAGCATTTTGTACATATCAATATTATACCATTATTCTTATGCGCTTCTTCTTCAGAAAAATGTTAGGTATGTATATAAATGATTAGGCCTCTTTTTTATTTATTTATTAGTCAAGACAGAATAACGTGTATCGAGGCAGCTAATACGATAATAATATTACACATACTATATTTAACTGTAACGTTTTCATTTTTTTTCATATTTTTCGAGTTATGTTCCTTGCGAATAGTTATTCATTTCCATGGGTAGAATCATAATAACTAGGTTAGAGAAATGAAATAGGATATAATTTGTTGTCATATAATAAAATACAATGACAATAAATTCACATCATAGAAATATTGGAACTTGATTCTTGCATACGTGGCAACACTGAATGGCGTTTTGAGTTCATGTAACTTTTTTTGAAATTTCGAAATTACACGATACTTACTGATGATATGTCCCCCAGTGTCCCAGTCCAATCCCAGTGTCCTTATTTCTAGTCCAATTATTTTTACATCATTTCACTACGCAACTTGGCTTTTATTCCGATTTTAACTAAAATTAAATAAAATATTCGGGATGTACACCTGTCATAAAGCTTTCAATATGACTGGCTCGGGTAAACCGACCTCAGCGGAGTATTTGACAAGCACGTCAGCTCGGTCTGGTAGAGCGTCCAGCGAGAGCGAGCGAAAAGACATTTCCAATGTCAAAACCTTCATTTGTTTCCTTACATCATAATAATACAACTTTTGTATGAAGCGTTTTCACGAGACTTGCGAAATTTTGTAAAATAATCGCTGTACCTACCTATGAAAACATTTGTTTCTTCTGAGAAGTTACTCATATTTAAGAGCACGATTCATTTTTTCAATAAAAAAATTCATTCGTCTAGGCTATTCATGACAATATTATCTTGCAAAATATTATTTTGATGCATTTTATAAAAATATATTTTTGAGCAAATTCAACAATTTGGGTGCGTGTGTCGGGCAGCCGAGGCCCGCGCGTGGGCGACGACACGACTCGGCCATTTGCTGCTCCGGTTTGTTATAATTCATTTACCGTGTTCAGTGTTTCCACCACTCGACATTATTTTATTTCATATTATACACGTTGTCTGCAACTTCGTGTGCGCAAAGGAAGTCACGCTGGCACTGTACACTTTGCCGCGATAAAAAGTAGCCTATGTTCCCGTTGTCAACTCTTTATCTGTACCTTTCACCAAAATCGGTCCAGTAGATTCGGAGTCTATTTAATGCAAATAATCATACTTTCCTTTTTCTAATATTAGTGCGGTAGACATAATAAATACACTCGTGTAAAATTCATAATCATACGAGAGTCGGAAATGACTAATCCATTGATCTCTTTATTCGAAAGTGACATGAATATCATATCTTCCAAAACTCTACACTCATTTACGAGTCGATTAAATCTGATATTAATTTAGTTCGGATTTTTCGTCACATATTAAATATTCTAAAGCAATAACCGAAAAACTTGCAATGATGTGTAATGCACAAAAGTTAATTTATGTAACCTTTACATTTTTTTAAAATTTTTATTACATTCGATGAACATTAAACATATTTTAACCTAAGTCTTATACATAATGAACAGGGATGTTACGAATTTTGTTTGAAATTTCGGATCTGCATACGGTTACGATATAAGAATAAAATCTACCTATTACAACGGTCACGGATATTATGTAATTACTTCGGTTTTTTTTAACCTTTAACCCTCTTTTTTCTCCAATGGTTTAGAGATTTTTCATCATAGAATAAAATGATACACTTTTTAAGCCCTTTCATTTGTATATTTTTATTTATTTTTACTTTCATATATGTAGTAGCACTACAAGACGTCAAAACGTCCTTGTATTGATATATGGACCATGAAAGAAGAAGGACGTTTGGCCCTTCTTCTTTCATGGTAATACTTACAGCCGATTTCGAGAAATCGATTATATATACCTATACAAGATTGTCTTGTTTAAAGTATAAGATTTAAAAGAATAAAATGAATCACAAAAATATTCATATGACCGGGATTCGAACCTAAACACAACAACGCAAAAATTAATACGTACATACGCCTACCAAGCTACCATTCTAATTTCGAACTGACATTAATAGAGTTGAAATTATTGACATATTTTAGCATGAGAACGGAAAAAACATTTAATAACTTAAAATTCCCGGTTTCCCAAAGATAGGTAAGACCGAGCTAGTTAGAATTTTCTCAGCTGTTTCCGAGATTATGATTAAATATGTGTCAGACCGGTCAATACTTTGGTTGCTATATGAAGTAACAAGTCAATAGCACGGAAGTATAATTAACGGGAACACTAGCGCCATGTTGATGGCGCTGATGGAGTCCGGTCTGACGAACTTGCGCGGTTGGTTTGGTGGGGGTGGTGATTACGTTTTCCCTCCAAGGAACGATCACGGTACATTAAACTACCAGCCGTGGTGGCGAGAGGTTCGGGTTGGGAACTATCGGGGTGTTCTTGTTAAAAAGTGAAAGTGAAAATAAGTCCATAATCGTTATTATTTCAATATACAGTGAAAAGTTATTAAAATAGTGTTTAGTTTTATTACTATTGCGAATAAAGGTGAAGTAATGTTGAGTCTGGTCTTTTCATTTTGAAACCAACACCACCCACGATACACGTTTGTTTTGATTGCCAGTACTTTAGTATACTACGATATGTAAGGCAATGTTTCTTTACTCTTTTCGTTATATGTATAAACAAGAATTGCTCGTTTAAAGTATAAGATTAGTATATTCGGCTGTGTATTTTTTGTTGAGGTGTAGTTGCCAATTGGCTGTATGGCTAACGTCAAACGTGGCCATTTATTTTTCTTGCCAAAGCATCTGCGGAATCACGCCAAAAAATCTCTAACTAAACTAAAGTCTAAACGCAAGATTACATCGCCAACGAAAAATTATACTTTAATATCTATGGTCTATGGTCTATGGTCGCTTCACACCACGTCAATCTGGCCCCGTGCTAAGTATCCGAAGAACTTGTGTTACAGGTACCAGACAACGGGAAGTATATTTAATACTTTTATACTATACATATATATATAAGATTTTTATTATATTATACACATATTTAATACACATCCATGACCCAGGAACACAGGAAAACTTTTTATTCCTTCGGCGGGATTCGAACCCGCGACCCCCGGCTTGAGCACCAACGCGCTGAACCACTGAGCCACAGAGGTCGTCAAACTTTAGCGACTACAAAGTCTGGGATGTATTGCGGAAAAAACGCGGCGCTTCACTAAATAATTATCGTATAGAGAGCAGCGACATCGTACGACCTAGAACAAGGGAACGAGGCCTCTACATCGCGCGAAACGCTAGGCGTTTGTATAAGAGGCTCGCGTATATTGGAACGAAGTTCCTAATCGCGCGTCGCGAAAGGGGGCTAGACAGAAAAAATTAAGACCAAAAGTTGTAACGACACTTTTTGCTATAGTTGTAAGCCTTGCGGCGTGGAATAAATTATAAATTCCCTTCAATTTTTTGTACCACAAGCCAATTATTACTTAAATTGAGCCTACTGATTAAGTTTATATTACATTATATTTGTTAATAATAAAAAAAACTTGAGAGGTGTCAAGGGACACCCGGATGGAACGAAGTTATAATATATATATTATAATATAAATATATAGTTGATAATGAAGAATTGAAGCCTATTTTGTAAGAAATATACATATAATATTCATATACATATATATATAGTGCGCGCGGAACTAGCGCCTTAGGTAGGGACAGGGGTTGCTTGCTGCTCGCAGTGTTGCCGCCGCGAAGTCCGGCTCCGTACTGAGTAATAACATCAAGCGCTCGGCTAGCTAGTTACAATATGTAACAGTCATAACAGTCACAATGTGTAATTGCAAAATTCTACATTATTGTCAAGGTGATAAGGTCGTTTTTTGTATCATTCTTAATAGTCGTTATTACATTGTGATTTCGAGTGGCAAAAAGTGTCGTGCCAATATAATCCGCCTAGCCTCAATATCAGTGGCGTGCACAGGATTATAGCACTGGGTATGCGGCGAAGTACTCGGTCACAAAAACTTTTTCGTTTATAGATTTTAACATAGCTACAGCCAAGCGACGGATCTCTAAGTCGAAACCATGCCAACAGAGCAAGTCTGATGTACTACTATTCATGTACATCTTCTACGGCAACGTAGACAAAACAGCGATCGATCGTCGCGGCGGAAGAAATTCTATTAAGTAAAATAATAAGCATATTTTAAAATATTATAACTACTCACCAGTCAGTCAGCTTCAATTTTCACATATTCAAAGTTCCGGTTAATTGAGATTACTATATCAGTTCTTGGCCGCGGAATAGAAATTATTTAAATCTGAATATCCCGAATCAGTCCACACTGTACTAGAATTACTAAATAATATGCAAGGAAAACAATATAATTTAATCGTGTGTACACAACCACAAAGCCAGTTATACGTTTCATAGCATTTAACATAAAATTTTCGAGTTACATTATTTTTTTTGCTGGTTTAATTGTTATAACTCGGGTACACACCTACCTTTAGACAAAATTTGAATCTTTTCACTGAATGACAATTGTGAGAACTTGTTATTTTTAATTTTTAGTAAACACACATTATCAACGCAAACCTCACAATCAAATAACATTTTATAAAATCAACAAACGCGCCTTGTAAAAGCAAATCACTACAATTATTATAGAAACTCAGTAAGAAACTGTTAAATGTACACACTTTCAAATGTTAAAATGAAAAACTTTTAAGAAAACTATAAATAAACAACAGCGATTAAATTGTAAACAATGCTTATCACATGAAATATGCAATATGGCCCCCGCAAACACAAAACTTTTCTTCTATTTAAACAAATAAAACCTTACTAAACAAAAATGTATTTTGTGTATAGATAATTCATTAGATTCAAGTCATATTGTTTTTAGTCGGATTATAGGGAACGAATAATTTCCGACAAGCCAGTTCGGCGGTTTTCGTAAGCGATCGGATAGCCTGCCGCGGGAGTTACCGCTATATTATCATGTCGATATTCCTGGATGTGTGCGTTTGCGAAGTATGAAGATTACACACACATGCGATCATTTGTCCTGCAGCACGCACCGCCATTAGTTGATATTTATAAAATATTAGGCGTTTTCAAGTTATTATATTTTTTAAATTAATTTATTTACTATTAATTAAAGTCATCTAAAACGTACGAACGTTTTATTAAAATATCTGTGAATGACAAGTAAAGCACTGCATTTCTGCCTATATGGAGCGCACCCTGCTCAATATCGCAACGCGCCATAAGGAACTTCGTTCCAAAAATATTATTATAAATTTAAAAAAATATATATATTAGAATTCCTTCACTTATTAATCGAAAGTAACTTCGTTCCCTCCGGGTGTCCCTTGACACCCGTCAAGTTTTTTTTAAGTTATTTTTTGGTCTGTTGACAAAAGCGGGACAGTTTCAGCCTTGCAGGGGACAGCGGGACAGACGCGGACGGCCTGAAAGCGGGACGTATAGTCACGTTATGTGTGTCGCGTACGGCGTAATGTAGCGCTCGTCACTGTACCGGGTACGAGTTACGACTGCTCACCCACTGCTCACTAGGCCACTAATTGTTTGAACAATGACAGAGATCTTCCATTGACTGCGCAGGGATAACGAGCACAGATAAATATTATATTAATGAACAAAATGATACAAACCGCGTAAAAAGGCCCATTCATAAGGCGAATTAAAAGCATATTAAAATGTCTAAAATGTCAAATTGCGAGGACGGATGGCTTATTAGCTAGATACATCGCCACCTCCACTCACACCGCCCCGTGATGATTAATCGAATGTGCAATTTTATTAATAAAATATTTTTATGAATTTGTTCTATTACTTCTAGTCTTAGCAATATTTTAACAGCGGGACCTTTACTCTATCATTACTTTAGTAACTAATACAAGTTTACCGCAATAACTTTAAGTCAAAATGTGATGACACTATTTGTTTTAGCGCGTAGCGGTAGAGTCTGTCAATGCACTAGGCATGCAGTAAGTTTGTCTCGGTGTCAGATGAAAGCCTAAGGGCCTGAGTCACAATCCACTGATAAGTGTTATATAAGTTATATGAATGATTCGTCTCCGTCGCTCGTTATAGAGTAAGCAGCGACAAAACTTTCGAATTATCCGACACTTGTTAGAAGATTGCAAAACAGACCATGAACCTTTGTAAATTCGAACAATTCAATACGGTGTGATCGCGGGCCATCATACATCCCACCACTGTCGTGGAATAGATACCGCTGGCTCTGTCACTAATGACTTCCTGTTATTTTTTTATACGCCAATTACCCCCCTCGCCTCGCGCCCCGCGCTGGACAGACCGCTGTAGACGTTTTGTGATCAATTTAGATCGCCATTGTTTCAAATTGGTGTATAACGCGTTATTATTTCAAGTATCAAGATTAGTAGCGCATGCTACTTGGCATAACTGTTCAGTTTTTTTAAGTCGCAAGATGTAGTCTCGAGCGCTAACTTAAAATGCCACACTGAGTGGCATTTGGCCCGCAATATCATTTTCTGAAAGTTTTCAAGCCGATTAAATAATAAGATTAAATATAATATTATAACGTGAAACGAAAACTTTGTCCTCCCATTTACGAAAATTATGCGAACCGAGAAGGAGTATAAAAGGACATTGGAAATTGTCCTTTTATACTCCTCCTCGGTACTATTTTTATAAAATAACAATTACCCACAGCGACAAAAGATAAAATTCCAGAGTGAAAAATTGGATTACAATGACATAGGTATAATGGGGAAGAAAGAGATGTCTAAAATTAAGCCATCTACATTCCACATTTCATTTTTAACCGACTTCTAAAAATTGGAGGCGGTTATACGTTCGGCTGTATGTTTTTTTTTTTATGTTCAACGATAACTCCGCCGTCTGTTGACCGATTTTTAAAATTATTTTTTCGATCAAGGGTAAGGGGATCTTCGAAGTTGGTTGCTTTTTCACAAAAGTGGTGACCTGATGATGGGATCCATGAGGAATCGAGGCAACTCCTCAAAATTTATATGGACACATATAGTGATTTCAACTTTTTCTGAAGTAACCCAAGCATATACTACCAAAAAGTAAGATTCTGCACCAAGGTATACCCTGGATCCAAAAGCACTGAACAGAACTCCTCAGTCTTTAAAGATACGCGTTTGGAAATTTCGTTGTTGTTTAAAAAACTGCAAGGATATGCATGCCATTATGTAACTTACAGTAATCATCATCATTATCCTTTATACAATACCTAATGGACGCTTGGCGCATATTCAATTATACATGCGATCTTTTATTTAAAAGGTTCTTCATATGTTTTAATCTTACTAATATTATAAATGTGAAAGTTTGTGAAGATGGATTGATGTTTGTTACTCTTTCACACAAAAACTACTGAACGGATTTTGATGAAATTTAGTATAGTGGTAGTTTAGGCTCTAGATTAAATAAAACATAGGCTACTGTTTATCCCGGAAAAATACAGTATTCCCGCGGGAATCGCGATAGTATATTTACGCGGGCGGAGCCGCGGGAAACAACTAGTAATAATATAACAAATATGACTAAAAAGGGAAAAATGATTATTTTTAAACCAAAAATTAACTGACTTTTAAAGTAAAAATGCACAAAAAAGTATGAAATAAAACTTATTTTCTAAATATTTATCCTTTTCAATTTGGCTGTAATTTTAACTATTTCTCTACTCAATCTTCAAAATTTTGAAGTCGGTACCAGCGAACTTGAACGTGTGTTCTATTTTAAATATTGTTTTATCAGGATTTTGTTCGGGCTAGTAGCGAATTCAAAATCATGAAGATTGAGCAGAGAAATAGTTAAAATTTCAGCCAAATTTAAAGGAGGATTATTTAGAAAATAAGTTTTATTTCATACTTTTTTGTGCATTTTTACTTTGGAATTCAGTTAGATTTTTTGTTAAAAAATAATAATAATAATGTAAAAACTTTCCGTACACAAATGACGTTTATATTGTATCAATTTTACATTGCAATAAAGTCGTAATTAGTACGTCGCGCGTCGTACAGCGTACTAGAAAGACCACCAAAATCTCAACCAAACTTGTACAAAAACCTATTGTATTAATTCTTCCATATATATTCTTCTACCGAGTCTTTACTCAATACACTCAATAGACACATTCATATTTTTTTCTTAAAAAAAAACTCAAATAAATTTCAAACCCAAAAATTAAAAGAATTATGGTTGAACTTCTTCTACTGGGCGACCTCTACTAATACATTAATGAGGCTGAATTATGTTACGACTTAATATGAGTAAGTGATAGAAGATGAGGACAAATTCTAACAATAATTATGTACTTATATTCGACTGAAATTTCCAAGAGTTCCATCCTCCATTTTGTTCCTTATCATATTATTTACGCTAATATTGCTGAAAAATATTTTAGGCTTAATTATGTGCATAAGCACATAATTAATTATTTAAGAAGAATATGATTACGTATTAAATATTAAATAATTGCTTATATAAGGCATAATTCGCATATAATGTATGTCTGTGATTAACATTTTTAAAATATAATTTTGAAGTAAAATTCCGTATTTTAAAAATATTTTCCGAGTGCTTACGTCCCAAATATCTGGAATAACTTAGCAGTATTAATTTTCCATTTTTAATGACGAAGGCATTACGAAGGTAGTTTATAAGGCACTTAAGCCGTCCCGTTAAGGCATCACAATACAATAGCTTGTTAAATCACAATTACAAATTTTCATTTTACATGTAGGTACGATCCACGATTTAAAAAAAGATACGAATAAAAAATTGATTATTATATTTTCAAACAATGTGCGTCTCATATAAATTAACAATAATTGCAATTATAAATTGAATAAAGCTTACTTTAACTAGGAATATAATCTTTATTATAATATTAAATAGATACCGTTACGCATTCTAATCATTGAAGGTATAATTTATGTAAAGAATAACAGCTAAGGACGACACATATCCTGTTTCATAATCTTATAAGTGCCGCATAGCTTATTCGGAAGTTTTGTCGCTGCTTTCTTTATATCGAGCGACAGAGACAATACATGCAAATGAGCTATCTGACACTCGTCAGCAGATTGTGAAACTGTGCCCTAAGAATAAAAGGTCTAGGGGTAAGTTCTATCTTAGAGCATAGTAGAGCTTAATAGGGAAATCCATATTTTTACCATAATAAAATGTATTGTGTAAATGCTACATACGAATAAATACGTATGCATTATGACTTGTAAGTTGTACTAAATTTTAAATCGGTGTAAGAACAAAAATGGCGTCATGCGCGGAGAATTAAAGGACACCTTTATGATTAGTCAAAGCTAGGGACGATTCATTATGGGCCATTACCGGTCGTGTTTATCGACTCACTCTCTACGGCAATAAAATAACGAACGAGCGAGATAAGCGGACACTGCTGTAATCTCCCAAACAAGGGACACTAATTCGATTGTGGTTTGAACTTTTTTTGGGGTTCACAAATTGAAGTAAAAAAACTACAAATTGCTTGCGGGCCATTCATTAGTTTGGCGGTCCGGTGTCGTTTTCGCTCAATTAGTTAAACGGAAATCGTGATTGTCGCGCATGCCTCGCCTTAATTAATTAAGTTGTCTTTGTTATTAATATGTATTTATTATTTACATATCATAATAATGAATTATGAGTTAAGGACACCATATACGAGAAGCCGATCGTTTCAGTTAGAACTGACGTCAGTTCGGCCTGAACGCACTCGAGCACATACACGGAAGAAAAAATCGCATCCGACCGAACTGACGTTAGTTCGGCCCTTAGATTAATAACGCCTAGATACTCTTCAAACAAACGCATCGTACAAAGTGAAACAAGCAATAAATAGATGCAGGAGTAAGCATTACATACCGACAAACTTTAATGTTGTGGAGTGTGTACAGTTTTGAGAGACTATTTCGACGGAAAATGTTTCTCTCAAAATTGGAATTATTGTATTTGTTTTTCTTAATATCGTGAGATGTAAAATATAACTTATATTTCATTTTAAACCATCTAAACACGATTTGTAAACATTATTTATATTAAACGGGTATTAAGGAATATATTAAGGATTATCTTATTACTGAAAATACTTTAAATTGATAGTTAAAAAATCTGAAAATATTAAAAAACTTTATCTTAGTTGCAACTATTAGTTAACCATAAAATTTTTGAAATAATTTTCATATTACTAGTAACATTTTCACAAATCACTATAGGGCAGCAAGACAGGCGAAACAATGTGATTTTATTTTAAAATGTTTTAAATATTTGGCTTAATACAAGTCAAGTTGTAGTAGTACTTACATATGAAATGTTATGTCCGAAGCTTTTTTAATTCTTTTCCGATGGATTGTAACACCCTATAACGACACAAACTGTCATAATATTTTTAACAGTCGGAGATGTATGCACTAGCGCTGAACTAACGGGTCGTTCGAACAAACTGAGCCGATATAGCTCATTATGAATTGCTTCACTTTTTATGCGCGTACCCGGTTTCTAGGCGTTTTAATCTAAGGTTCGGCCTGTACGGATTCGAGCACATACAGGGAAAATTGCCGCGAGCTTCGGTCGTATTTTTAGGGTTCCGTAATACTTAAGGAACCCTTATAGTTTCGCTCTGTCCGTCTGTCTTTCTGTTCGCTCTCCTAGCTTCTGTAATAACTTTATGACAATAACTTTTGAAGTAATTCAAAGAAAACCTATTGCGCGTTGATACTTACGGAACCCTCTATAGAAATGTCGTGACATGCTGTTGGTTTGGTTATTATTTTATTTATTAATTGTATTTTGCTGCAACTGTAGTCACTCTATCTAGAAATCATTTCTCTTTGTTTTATAGTAAAAGTCTTAAGATTTTATGAACCATAGTGGCTGAAAAGTTTCAAATACTTCAATGAACTCTAATAAATATTCTTTAGACCACGGTGCCATTTTTTGGGTTCCGTACCCAAAGGGTAAAAACGGGACCCCATTACTGAGACTGCTGTCCGTCCGTCTGTCACCAGGCTGTATCTTAACCTCATTAATATTATATATTAATATTGTATATTATACCGTGATAGCTCAACAGTTGAAATTTTCACAAATGATGTAGGTATTTCTGTTGCCGTTACAACAACAAATACTAAAAAAAGAATAAAATAAAAATTTGAGGCTCACACAACAAACGTGATTTTGTCCATTATGTACGGAACCCCTCTTGCCTACTCGCACTTTTACTATCGTTCAGTCCAATTTTATTACTGTTCAGTCCATCCATACAGGTCAGAATTAATGTTGCCAACTGAGTTGTTTTACCAAGTTTTACTACTAAATTTAGTATTTTATTGCCTCTTTAGAAGAAATTTAGTTATTAGTAGGTAGTGGTTTTGTAGAAAATAGCCAGACAGTAATCATAATATGCAAAATAGCGTGCTACTATGTGCTATTATGACACCTTATTATAATAGCACATAGTAGCACGCGTCCGTAAATCATATTTTCAATATATGAAAACTGAAAATGTAGTGGTTTTTTGTTGTTTTTTAGGGATTTCTAAGTTTCGTAGCTTTTTTATAGTTATCGGTACTCTTTAAGTAGTTTTTAGTAGAAAATGACGCGAGTTTAGTAGTTTCGCAAATACGGAGTTGGCAACACTGGAGCGAACCGCGAATTAAATTTTAAATAGGAACTTCGTGTCGCGCATGTATGGATTTATTAATTAGCTGCTTTTGTTATTAAATACATATTTACATTGCAGAATTAAATAACATTTATGAGATAAAAGAAAGTCAAGTCAATTAATTTTATAAGAAATTTATTAATTTCAACTGACTCAACAAGTTTATTGTTGGCTGTAAAACTTAAAGTGACTTTAAAGCACAAAATAATTTGTAAAAGTGCTGTTTACAGAGTAGGTACTAGGTTTTGCCCGTGGCTCAGCCCGCGTTGATATGAAGATACTATTGAAGACTGCGATAATAGTTATTTGAAATATTCAAAGATTTTAACAATAAATTGACTCATAAGCATATTATGTCTATTGTCTATGGTCATCATAGCCATAATATACTTATGAGTCGAGACAGATAAACACATACCGAATAAGCTTTTCAGGTAGGTGTAGATAAATAGAGCAATTATTATATCCACTGACCTTTAGAAAATGGCAAAGTTATAAAATCACAGATGACAACATTTCTTTTATCAAAATTAAATAAATTTAAAGCGCATACATACACACATGCAGAAGATAAAATATGTCACAAATGGCAAAAAGTTATTTCATCAGTTTTCAATATCTATACCTCACGTACCTAAGTATGGATATACCATAATTAATTACCATATGTAAAAATTATCGGTTTAAAACATGGAAATAATAAACATTGTAAAAGGAAAATCGCCAACGCAAAGATTTTCTTAAAATTGCAAATAATGTGTTAACTACGGAACTCGACATGGACGCGGCACTTGGCAGTTTTTTATTACCGCACAATCTTATCAATCGAGTATATTAAATATATTTAATGCTAATAAAGCTCGGAGAGATGTTATCAGATTTTATCGAGCAATTAACACTAACACATTAACGTTTTATGTAATTTGTGTATAATTCCCGATCATACAAAAACTCTCGGGCACTTTATCGGGGCTCCACAATAAGGTGATTTTAAATACATTTAGCTTATCGGCAGTATAGTTAAAAGCTGTATAATAGTGTTATCGGCGGGCCGGCACTAAATTGGGATGTCTGGCGAGGCGGCCTTATCAGTTTTGTCGTGTTCATCTTGAGTTGTTAGGCTCGACCCCGCCGTATACTCTCGCCGGGTGGCGTGTGTGACAATGTCTCCAACGTACTGCCTGTACACGCTTGAATGAAACTTTTAATACACGATAAGAAACTTTTAATAGACCGGAATATAAGGCCGAATTAAGGTTTATTGCTTGATAAAATGAAGTTTTACGATCTGTATTACGTCTTTTATTAAATAATAAATACATACTGGACTGCAAAAGAAATTACGACACTTTTAAAATTACAATTTTCTTAAAAACTAGCGAAGTTACAGATGTTAAATAAAAAATGGTTTATCAGGTTAATTTTATCAGGTTTCTGAACCTAGCAAAGCTGAGAAAAAATTCTACAAAATGCTTTTTTTTTAATTGTGGCACTTTCTTTTGCAGGCCAGTGTAGATTTAGGACACATTTCTTTATAATAATAACATGACAATAAATAGAATTATACATAAACAAGTGAAGAGGTATGTTATTGGTTGCATTGGAAGAAGAATATATACATGGAAGGAACACTTAAGTCGGGAGTTTTGGCGGGATGTCAAAGTATGATGTTATTGTTTTTGTATTTCTTACGTAAAGTTGTGTTATTTCGGTGCTTAATATATAACATTAGTAGAATATTACCCATTAAATATCTGTTAATGTGCACTAGTGCGGGCAAGTTCAACTCTCCAAAACCCCCTAGGAAGTTTCAGTTAAGTGTCTACCACTTAATTACTGAATCGACTGACTTGACTCATTGACTGCACTGGTTTACTAGACTAGAATTTGGACTTGACGATTTAAAATAAACGGTGTTGAAAACTGCAACGAAAATATATTTTTCCGTTTAAAAAACATTAAATTACAATATGTTTTTGTACCTTGGTTGTTGTTTTAATAACATTATATAAATAAATGATATCCTAAATTGATAGATAACAGATAGGTACCTAATAGATAACAGATACTTATCATTTGTGTAAGGAAGGCTAGGGACACCTAGAAAAATATTGGATGTGGATGGATTAATTATTATTAGACATCTTTTTCTTCCCCATTAGCATGTGTCATAAGGAGAATAAAGAACGATAAGTATAATGTCTTCTTCTCCACTTAATAGTCAGGTATCTATTTTATAGTTATTACTTAATCTATGTAACAAAATTTTCAAGTGACGTTTTTCGAAAAAGGCAAAATACTGGCGACCTCTGAGGTTCAGTGGTTAGCATGTCATCGCTCAAGTCGGAGGTCGCGGGTTCAAATCCCGCTGGGTGGATAAAAAGTTTTCAATGCTCCTGGGTTATTGATGTGTATTAAATATGCGTATAATATAATATAAAAATCTTAAAGATATATTATATGTTTTCTGGTAAGTCGTAACATAAGTTCTTCGAGAACTTAGCACAGGACTCGTGGTGTGAAAGAGTCCATAGATATTATATTACTTGATAATGGAGGTAAGCCTCAAATTAATGTACCTCTATCTGTGATGATATTTAAAATAAAATTGTTGTCTTATTAGTTTCTTAGTTATAGTTGTCAAAGGAAATTTTAAATAATTAATTGTATCTCCCTTTTCAACATTTTCAGAATAAGTTTTTTATTTTCAGTAATGAACAAAAATGTCGTAAGTAAGGTTTTGAGATTTTCACGAAACGCGCCAGCCCTCGCCGGACGCCACGATTGATGACGTGCGTTTTTGATATTTTTTCGTGTTGTTTTTCGTCTTATTGTCCACGGTTCATTGATAAACGGACAGGTATATGTACTCAGACGGGCGCCAACATTCCTCGCCCCGACCTCACACTCACTCGAGGCGCAACAAAAACTGATACTTTTTTGTATTAGCACTTTTGGACGGTTTTTTATTTGGCCGTGTCGTGTTGTTTGTTTTGGTCATTGGAGCGGTCATAGGAAGTGAACCGATAAACCCATTGGCCCTAAACGTTTTATTGAGTTCGGTTGTCCGCTTTATTTATGATTTGTCTTTTATTTTGCGTACGGATCGTTACGATAAATTTTCATTAGCCTGACCCAAATTAGCACCTTAGCTCTAATTATAAATATATTAACCATATTCGTAATTTCATTAGTGTATACGACGGATACATTATCACAATTAAACATCTTGATTTTTAGTTCGTTAATAGCAACCGGTTACGGCTTTATGATGGACTAGTTGTAAATATTTCATCTTTGTGTTATAACATTTCACCGGTTCGGTAAAACGGTTATCTCCGCGTTATTTATGGCTTTCCGCTTTATAAATACCGAATAAAATGACCGAATCGATTCCAAATAAAACATTATATCGGGTGATATATTATTATGTATCATTTATAACGTTTAGTTTGAGAATATTATTTTTTATTGCTTATGTTTGTTAATGAGAATATTATCTTCTCGATTCTACATAATCTGAGGTATTAAACTCTCTTATATGCAGTATAGGTGAACTTAAGACGTGGATAAGTATTCATAAATTAATCAGTCTATTTATATTAATGTCTCCGTTTATTCGATGTTTAAAATCCTTTTCCTATGAACGTCTTTGCTCAAACACTCTTCGAAGTCAATTATGATTATTAACTTCGAAGAAGATTATTAATCGAAAATAATTTGAGGGATTTTAAAGGTACGAATGATGACTACACTCATCTCTATTAATAATGGTTCTCTCACGGCCGGTGTCTTTGCGCCAAAAGGGGCGTAACCCTAATAGTGCAATTTTGATTTATTTAGCGAGTCATTTCCGGTGCTAAAAGATTGTGGTTTTGGACTTTTGTTTTTACATCCTCGGTCTATTCTGTGAACATTTAAATAAATATCATTCATACTTTTTTTATGACAGGAAGACAATTTTCGACCTTCACTTTTTTGTGATTATAAACGTCATATGTTATATGTAAAAACGGCACCAGCAAATTTTTAACGTTAGAAACATCAGTCAGCCGGAAGATTTTTAATGTATTCGTTATTTCATTATTATCTATTCAATGAATACTGCCTAGGCATATTATAATTTTTGTAAATGCGGGAGGCTCAAACAAAATTACAAAACAATGATAAGAATAGAAAATGATGAACCGACCCATGACGTTGTTTAATTACATTAACATTTAATTAACATCTAGTTTTGTAATAAATTGTGGACTTTATTAATGTTAAGTATTGTATAAGTATTTAGAGGAATACACAAGTTATTTTAATTAATTTATACTAATATTATAAAGAGAAAAGATTTGTCTGTTTGTTTGCATTGAATACGCTCTGAAACTACTAGACTGATTTTGATTTTGGCACAGATATATAGTCGAATGCGGGGAAGGACATATGCTACTTTTTTGGTTCGGTACGGTTCTCGCTGGATTACCATTTGCGCGCACGAAGTCACGGGCAACATCTAGTTATTTTATGTTAAGTATAAAGTAGTATATCTTCTAAGATTATAGATGTCGGTGTTAAAGCTCCCATCATATCCCATAAAGTTATACAGAATGGTTCTTTGACATTTTCGATTCTCGTTCCAAACATGTGGCTAAATTTTGACATTAAATTTTGACCAGATTATCCTAAATAATACTCGAATTCTATTCATAACCTATACAGCGCGCCGGCCGCATGACCTTCAATGCCGGCGCGTTCTACGACAGTACGATACGAGTGTTCATACGTAGTTAGAGTTGTCAGGAAATAATAATGTTATTTTTCTGTAAATTACTAAAACTTTAGTTATACATACTGTCATTAGGTACTTACGATATATTATAGCCTATAGTCGGGCTAAATATATCATTCGGATGACAATAATTTGTAATAAAATATATTATATATCCTATTCTCTTTTAAAGTTAGTAACAACAATACCCTAGTTATCACAGTAGTTATTACACAGGACTTCTTGAACTATTTCCACTTTAATGAGTATTTTTCATTAACTGTAATATATTACACGACCGGTTTTGACAAAGTCATCATGTGTCTTTTGTCGAAACCAGAGAATCTACAGTACAATCAATAACATACCTAATTAAAGTGAAAAAAGTGCATGGAGTTATATGTATGTGTACCTAAGTTCCTATCAAATTCTTTAAAAAATTTGCGCCAGATTTTATGTTAAATAATTCTTTAATTTCTTGATTTGGACTTTAAAACACCAAGGAGGTATACATTGATTTTTTATCGATAAAAACAAAATATTTGTTAAGGCGATGTTTTTTGTATATAGCTGACAATAAATCGGCAGGGTTTACATAGAAAGGGATCGATTCCTAACATTGACACCAGCGTGCCGTATTTGGGAGCAAACAGAATATTTTAATACTTCTAATGGATACGTAAATATTGTCAATATTAGAAATAAGCAGCCATGACTAAATGCTTATGTAAACGGCATGAGAAACAAATATGCATTTTAGTAAGGGTTTCTTAAAATTCCCATGAGTCGTTTTGTTATCAAAATATTATATAGAAATAAAAACTCTGCAGTTTTTATGTCATATCTGTATATTCTATATAATTTAAAATAAGTTATTGAAAAATCTTCTTATTTGGGTCACCGCACCTTGAGGGTGGGATATTGCCCGGATTCCGTAAGGCCGGAGAAAATTCAGAGCACTGAAAATAGAACTCTGGGCTAATACCATAGAGCTGAAATCGAACACACAATAGTCGAGTCAAATGTCAATGTCATAAATGACAGCTCAACATTTTTTGTTAATATATGGCGTCGGATATATACAACCATTCGTCGGCTATATATAACCATATATAACCATTTGCCAATGTCAAGTTAAAAAGGCGGGAAATAGAATTTTCGTTTCAATTTTCAACACCATATTCCTAAATCGTTAAGTCTAAAGTCTAGTCAAAGTCCAAATAAATAGTCAGTGCAATCCATAAGTCATGTCAGTCGATTCAATAAAGTGGTAGAAGCTTTACTGAAAATTTCTAGGGAGTTTTGGAGGGAACACAAAATAGTACGTTTTTAGAAGTTGTACCACTTACCCACACTTGTGCACGTTAAAGAATATTTAATGGTTAAATATCACACATTAAGAACCGAAATAACACAAATTTATGAAGAAATACAAAAAACAAAACGTCATCCATTGAATTCCCCGGCAAAACGCCAGCTCAACACTTGACACTTCAATTTTCAACTCAACGTATTGGATTAGCACAGAGTTATATTTTCAGTGCTCGGAATGTTCTCGGCCCCACCGGACTCCGTACAATATAGTCCCAGCCTTATATTCTTAAAAAAAGAGTACCAACAGAAAAAATATTTTCCTTTACTTACTGCCTATGTCTATGTAGATTCGTCGAAACCGACCAATCTAATATAGTAAAATATTTCACAAGCGTTACAGTTTATTAGAAATCTTGTTTTTTATCTCGTCATTCGTGACCCTGTCGATTATGCCAGCGCTATCACCGACAAAGTGTGTCAAATATTTAGAAACCGTCTCGATAATAGTTGTCATCTACGATCGGTAATTAATCGATTTTATTTAAGCCCCGACGGGCGAGTGTTTGATAAGTGTCAGCTAATCGAGTGAATATTTTACCGATCGGATAATTTAGTCTTTGAGGTAAAACGTAATGAACGCAATTAATATGCTAATGTGATAGGAACGTACGTAATGTTTACGATTTGTCTCCATCATTTTATGAATTGGTTTCCAATCAGAGTTTCTAAATGTATAATTTATTTAAATTAAACTTGGGGAATTCGCTGACCGTTTAATCTGTCATTCACTCGATAGACATACACCAATCGGTCATTCAAAAGCTAAATGATGAAAATTAGTTTTCGATTCCGACGACGTTTATTTATTTCTTTACCAAGCCATTACATTAATAAACAGTTTACAATCATAATAATTTTAGTGTCACGTGCAATGTTACATAAACCATTAAAGCGTATATGATAATCCTTATTGAGTAATGTTATTTAATTACAAATTATAGCAGTGGATCCCAAACTACGCATAGCCTGTATCTTGGAGGTCCGGGTTTTACTTATCTTAAAATTTTACCTGTGGTTGGAAATTGGCGCGTTTGTGTAACATAGGAAAAACTTAGTTTAATAAATCAGTATGGAATCAAATTAAGAACACAATATAATATCAGCTACAGCTAGTTAATTTACTTATGTAATTAATTATCCCGATTGAATATAAAGTCAGGTCAGAACAAATAATACAATTTTGAAATTACAATAAAAGGGGGAAGCCGATTGTGATTTTTTGTTCCTCACTCAAGTCATTTCCTATTTTCACTTGCCGTCTATCGCTAAGGTAGCTATTGAACCAGAAGAAGGCGTTGCCTCGTTCGCCAAAGCCTACGTTTACGCAGTAGCAGTGGGATAGAAACTGTATCGAAGGCTTTTGCTGGGTCGAGGAATACTCTAATGCTCCTATTCCCTTCATCCAGGATTCCCTGAACAGTGGACGTCAACAATCCTACAGCGTTCTCCGTACTCAGACCCTGTCTAAAACCAAATTGACGGTTCGACATTAACTAATGACTCCAAAAAAAATTACAAGCCTCTTATTTACAACCTTTTCTAGTAGTTTTCGAGCAGTCGGGGAAGGTTCCAGTTTCTATACTCAGATTTCATATGTATGTCAGAGGTGCTAAGATAGTTGGTTTGATATACTTCCGCAGGAAGGGTATGTAGGAATCCATGCCTGTGAACTTCTGCTGAATCTACCGGGTTCAGGAAGATTGAATATGAGGTGAGTATGTCTACTTTTAAGTTTTTGCAAAGCGATTCCTCACTTTCGGATATTCTTTTTAATATATTAGACGCTAGTTTAGGAGCCGCTTGCGCAAAATATGAATTGCCTGCTTGTTGAGGGGTGGTATGATTCTTCAGAGTTCTTGGGTTTCCGATTTAGCGTGGGGAATAGCTTTTATTGCGCTCCATAATTTCTACGGATCCCGGTGGTTCTGAGTAAGTATTTTATTCTCATAGTTTTTCTTAAGTTTGAATATTAACTGATTGCAGAAGTTGCGATTCCTGGTTAACTTTTAGATGCAGGAGGTCTCTATGCCACATGCAACGCACAAGTCCCGGTGTTATCCATGATTTTTAAATTGTTTCCTTCTGCTAATCCTTACCTCCGTAGTAAATCTGTCTACTAGGGTTGCAAGTGTGTTATTAAGAGAGACTGTTGCGTCATTCACATTAGTAGCATTTAGGATATTATTCCAGTCATTGGTCTTCAGATAGTCAAGAATTCTATCATTGTCAGTTTTCAGCTTTGTTCTCGTCAAAAACTTATTAGGTTTTTAATATCTCTTAAACTAATTAAGTTTAAATTGTGGTCAGTTATAGTGCAGTTGCATACAACACCCAAAGCCTTTTCGCACGATTTTATAAAAATATGGTCTAGGCATGAATGTGTACGAGTTGGTAAGGTGAGATAGCACATTCGGTCATCGTGTTCAAATAGGAATGAACACTATCTGATGTTTCTTCTAGTAGGTGGATGTTTATGTCTTTTACTATTACTGTGGTTATGACCTCTTTGTTAGATTCAAGTATTCGATCTAGTGACGTTAAAAAGTTTTGGTTATTAGTAGTCGATGGCGATCGGTAGACGCCTATAATGTTTACGCGCTCTTCAATGTTGACAAGGAGACAATTTGCATTGTCCAATATGGGCTCCTGTGCCCTAGTACACCAGCAAGCTCTTACATAAATAGTTACCCACATTTGTTTGTGACATTTTTTGTGTGAAAGGCAAGAGTAGCCAGGAATAGTAGGGACATTTGGGTCTGGAGAGTTAAACAAGCATTCGGTAAACTACGGTAATTGCTTTGTTAGCATGTCCATTATGTCAATGGGCATGCTAACAAAGCAATTAAAAAAGTAAATGAAAATTGAAAAAATAAGAACAGTTACACATGATAGTACTTATGTACTGTCATACTGAAACTTTTTGAGTAGTGAACAAAGTACATACTTTGAATCGCTATTTTAAAAAATCTAGCGGCTCGTCGCGTGGCGTCTTGTGTCGGTGTGAATTGACGCTTAATCAGTAGAGGTGTCTGGAAAGACATGGATGTTTAGCGGTCATATTTCGCGCACCTCCATTCAGCGATAGTCAATGAAAGGTAACTCTAAACACGGGTATGACGGTGAAATCGATGATGAAGTCACTTAAAGACAAAACAAAAGTCATGATTTTGTTTACAAGCTAAATATTATTTGGCGCCGGTAGTTTAAATGTGTGTGATTTAAATTTAAATGAAGAACATTACTAAAATGAAACGTCTACGAACATCGAATTACGATTTACGAGTAATATAAATTAAGTAGTAGAGGATCGTAAAAACAGGTCTTCGCATACCTCCACGTCCGATTGATCCGAAATTCTCACAGAATCGAACATTTAATAATAAGAACGATCATAATGCGAATCAAACGATTAATTTACCACATAAACACGTCACGTACGAAGTAAATCATCGTGCCCGAAAAGTCGGGATCGATTTTACGATCGGATCATTCGAATAAACCGAATGAAATCGATTCGAATTGATCCTAAACACTACAATCAAGTGGTAACTTGCAGCTTATATGTGATCGGCGACCACTAAAATAATATGACACAGCCGTCTCCTACCTCCCCCTGCTCGCCGGACCAGTCCGTCCGTCCGCAGTTGACTAAGGGTCAGCCCACAGCGATACGCGACGCTGCACGCGTTTTTAAGAAAGCGATTACAAACTGAACTTTAAACAATACTTATAATAACTTTAAACACTACAAAAAAATACACGTTTAATGAGGGTGTTTGATATTTTTTCTGCCGCTAGGGGGCAGACCCAACGCACAAACGAGTCATCTGGTGGCGTAAGTGGTAACAAAAATGGTCAATAAGAATTTTAGAGTCTTTTTCTGTCACCAGGCGGCGCTTGGTAGACCGACAGTCCTTGTTGTGTCAAAAATCTGTCAGATGTCACGAATTTAAAAACCCTCATTGCTGGAGCGGCGCCGAGCTACGCGGCGCGGTGCAACTCGCATTTCGAACTCTTGAAATGAAACGTGTCTCTTTTTGTGTAGTAGGTAAATAAAGTTCAATATTTAATTGCTATCTTAAAAAGGGCGCCCCGACACTAAGACATAATTATATAGTTTGCAGCAGCATTTGAATAAAAATAAAGCGATTATTTTAAAATATATTGTAGATTTAATTTTATTACAATAGAGGCACATAAATTTTAATTAATACAGGCTGTTTTACGTAAATATATGAAAATAAACTCGGCTACTTTTTAATTACGTTTATTATAATAATTAATTAGGTAATTAAATTATTTAAACATTTTTAAACATGTAATAGCGGGGCACATAATACGGTATGGTAATGGGCTGAATTTATTGAAGCTAGAGTAGAGTATATTTAGAAATATCTTCTTCATTGCAACGTGGAACGTTTTTATCTGCATTTAGCAAAAAAAAAATGTCCGCTCCGATTCTATACGCGCGGATATTTTTTCTGCCGTTAGAGGGCAGACACAACTCACACAGAGCGTCTTCTGGTGGCGTAAGTGGTATCAAAAACGGTCAATAAGAATATTCGATTTTTTTTCTGTCACCACGCGGCGCTTGGTAGCCCGACGGTCCTTGTCGTGTTAGAAAGCTGTCAGATGTCACGAATTTAAAAAACCCTCATTCTCATTCGATAAAGTTTAGTTTATGCCGCTGTCAAATGTTCCTGCTAGGCCTACAGTACTGCTCGTTTTAGTTAAACGCTGTAAACTGTTTACATAGAAAATAGAACTCGGGCAAACAATACCTAATCAACCTACTAAAGTAATGTATTTAAATTACAAAAAAAATAAACAAAAACCTCATACAAATAGGTACAGTTCAGCAAATAATGATATTATTTATCATTAATCGCTTTATAATCAGATATCAGACGTGCCATCGGCATTACGGACACTGTAGCCCAAGAGCACTAGGAAATTCAGAGAAGTTGTTTGAGCTTAAACCTTGTCCTTATACTTCTTCTATTGTAACTCAACACGAGATTGCATGGTCTGGCTGGTCAGAAGCGGGGCTAAGTCAATATACAAATTTTTGAAAAGTCAATTTTTTAATCCCCCAAAAAACATGTTTGAGGCAATTTGAAATTTTTATATGTTAATTTAATGTTTAAGGAGTTGGGGAATAAGCCTGGGTCATTTAGTCGGGGCTTGAATCTTGCCAGACCAGAGTAAAAGTAAATTGGACATAGATTAAAAATATAAAAACACGAAATAAACTTAAAAACTTAAACATTAGACTAGTGCAGGACAAGGTTTCAGCTTGCCTTAAACACTTGGTCTAAATTTCCTAGTAGCAGTCCACCTATTAGATGTCGAATTGTCCACCTGCCCTGTATTTATGTGTATTGTATACAGTAGGTATGTGCCTGTTCATTGAAGTCTGAGCAGGTGAGTGCTGGTATCAATGAGAGCCCTTTGTCCCGTAGTCGTCCACTGCTGGACATAAGCCTTTCCCATTTCGCGCTACCATACCCGGTCCTCTGCTCTGCCTTTCGCATACAACCGCTTCCCGCCACTCTCTTTAGGTCGTCGGTCCACCTCGCGGGAGGTCGTCCTACGGGGTGGCTTGTTCGCGGTCTCCACTCCATAACCTTTCTTCATCGGCTATCGGCTGCTCGACAAATATGCCCCGCCCTCAGGAAAAGCAAACTGCAGCGGCAATACCACTGCAGTTTGCTTTTCCTGAGGGCTATGTCGCTGACCTTTGTTCTTCGTCGGATCTCCTGATTCCGGATTCTATCCTTCAAAGAGACTACGAGCATAGCCCTCTCCATAGCTCGAAAATTTTAAAGAGTAAAGGCCCAAGAGTAAAAATTTGCAAAAGGGAGAAAATTGCTCGCATTTTGTTTAAATAATTTTTTGTATAAGTTTTATAAATATCTGAGAACTAGAAACTAGTCATAAAATCAACAACATTTTATATTTTCTTCCTATTCGTTCGAAAGTTTTTGTATGTTGTGCAAATTTGTACTAAAATCATCAGAGCAGGCCCGACATTTTTCTTAATTTTTTACCGGTTCCAATTTCATAAAATATTATAACGTAACCTGCAAACTCTACAATACTTATATATACTTTATGTAAACATTGGCGAACGAGCGAAGCGAGCGAGCCGAAATTTTTTCGAATATTTTATTTCTGAGGGCTCGAAACTTTGAATGGCTGGCCATAAAATTAGCAGCGGAGTTAACATAACTAAATTTTAGATGCTGTCCGTCTCTAAGAGTTTTCACACGTTGAAAATAATTAGCTGATTCTAATCTTTGTATTAAAATCATCAGCTGAGTGGAGCGGGCCAGATAGTTTTAAAAATATAATACCTGTTCCAATTTATTAAAAAAATATAATATTATATCCTTGTAATCAAAAGTTACAATCAACATCCGTTAGCCCACCTTTAGGTCAACAAAGCGTTTGTAAATCGTTACAATACGAGTTTCTCGTTTAAAGATTAACATTATTTTTTTCGTAAATCATAAAATATGTTACAAAACCTATTTCGTACTAAACACCTTGTGATTTTTTTCATCATTTTCAACCACAAACTTGTAAATTATGTATAAATTAAAGGCAAAAAATGTTGCGTAAATATATTTTAGCCCTAAAACATTCGTTGGCGACTGTACCAGGGATCAACGGCGGTAAGTGGGCACTCGTGCTTTTCGAGCCTATAATTTGACAATATTTTGTGTCATTTGGCCTTTATTATACTTGTGGCATTACGTGTCCGGGCAACGCTAATACCGGACCGATTAAGGGCGAAGTAACCATAGGGTCCCCTAATTCAATATTAAAAGCATCCTACGTGATCGGCGACTAATAATAGTCTAATTTAAGAAAATGTCCCTGAGAAAACAACGGAATGTCATCCTATTTATATGCTTTTTTTGATAAATGAAATGAAACGGTTTTAAATGTAATTTAAAACACATGCTATCGTGTGATAGCTATACTTTAGTATTTTTTACCCGAAATAGAGGTTTTGTGGGTAACGGATTACTTTTTGTTTCTGTGTCATTTACTTCTAGACTTAATTTATAGACAATAGTTAAGGTACACTTAATTTAACAGTCCCTTGAAACAAAACATTTATTTTGAAATGTATCAAGTACTGCCTAGTAGGCACGAGTGCCTACTTCGTTTAAGCATTCGAATTTGTCTTTACAAAATATCTACGCCGTAGGTATTATTATAACGATATTTAATAAGTACATAAATATAATTCCAATTTATATTTGAATGGTATTTACGTTTGATAATGCAGGGCCGCACTCAGTCGCGGGCTGCCAGGGCGGGCGGCAGGGCGACGCGCGGCTAGGGCGGCCAACTCCCAGCCCATGCATACTAACGCGGAGTGTAATAAGTACCCCGATTCCATGTTTACCCGAGCCTGTCTCGACCCTGCGGAGTTAGTTGTGTTATAATCGCGCCTCTAACGTAATTTCATAGCTCCGTGTTTGCAATTTAAATGGTTATTACTTATTGCCAGAGAGCACAGCAGATATTGTACCTACTAGCTTTTACCCGTATACAGTATCTTACGAGAATATTTTTTTGGACTAAAATGCTTAGTTTTCAACCCAGAGCCTAAACTACTTCCATACCAAATTTCATCAAAATACGTTCAGTAGTTTTTGCGTGAGAGAGTCATAAACATCCATCCATATATAATACATATATCCTCATAAACTTTAACATTTATAATAGTAGAAGAATACTAAATACATTTTAGTAAACAATCCTTATTGACAATCAATACCAATTCGCGTTAATATTGCATCAAATATATTACGTATCATTTATAACAAGTCATTATGTTATGCCTATATATATATATAAATTATAAATATTTTGTACTAAGAATTTAAAAATATATTTTCGGAAGATAAAAAGGTATGTTAATAATAAATTATAACTATAACTGTCAATTTTAATATTTTAAAATTAATGCAATGTCTTTATTTAATTTATTTTGCATAAACAATGTGGAATATTAATAAATATAAAAACTACTTCCTTTAGAAAAGAGCTGACCTGAGACAATAATATTTTCGACTTAATAATAGGCTATAATAATATAAATAGCCATATTTGCTATTATAACCACGTTGCTTTTGAATATTTAAGACGTAGATATATATTTCCGTTATGGAATATGTTAAATATTAGGCAAAAAATTGTGGCCGCTGGGGCCGAAAGGTTCTCGAATGAAGACCACGAACTGGACGTCGAAGAGTAGAACGGTCTGCCACCAGGAGAAAAGTCATGATATGAGGTCGCATTCATTAGTCTCGAAGTATTTTTGAAAAAATGCATTGTAGCCTTTTGTAATAAAATATTGTTGATGCGTTAAACACATTTCTGTGGAAACTTGTTTCCTTCGTGTCGTGTACGTCCTGCGAATACGAGGGCGGCACTGAAAATTTCGGGAATCAAGGAAGTGACACAACATTACTATTTAAAAATGTATTTATTGCTTTTCGAAGTACTCTCCGCGAAATTTGACACATTTTTCTATACGATGGATGGATGAAAATCTCTGACCACGCAATTTATTCTTTATTTTAGGGAAAGTATAGAAATCATTAGGGCTTAGGTCGGGGCTGTACGGCGGATGGTCTAATAATTCTATGATTTCTTGCTCTAAAAACTCTTTTTTTTTTTTTTTTTTTTTAATGTATTTATTCAAGGATTTTACATAATTGTTTTCTTATTCTAAAAACCGCCTAACTGCATATCAGTTTGTTGGCGATATTTGTAACACATATATATATATATATATATATATATATATATATATATATATATATATATATATATATATATATATATATATATATATATATATATATATATATATATATATATATATATATATATATATATATATATATATATATATATATATATATATATATATATATATATATATATATATATATATATATATATATATATATATATATATCTAATTAAACAATATAACACACAATTATAAACTATTAATAAACTTTTATGAAACAAAACAAAACCTTATAGTGTAGCATAATAATTTTAACATAATATAAAGTAAGCTTAAAATTAATAACAACAATCAATGATTAATTATGTGCTCTTATAAAAGAAAATTTATTACTATTTAAGTATACTATTTACAGCCTTTTTCCAAAAAATAACTTTTCAATTTTTGCTTTAACTTAGTTTTACTTAGTTTTTTACTGTCACCCCTTATAAAATCAATTTTATTGTATATACTAGGAGTCAAATATCTCCTAGTTCTTTTGCCATAGTAGTTTTTTATTGCCGGTATTATATATTTACCCTGTGTAATATTTCTAGTGTTATGTTGGTGATGATCTATTAATTTCTTATGAGTTTCTATGTTGTATTGTTCTAATGCTATTAAATATTTTACTTTTGCGTGAACTGGCAAAATTTCGTATTTATTGAATAATTTGTCATAATTATCTTTGCACGTTAATTTAACTTTTTTACTTGCAAATTATTTAATTAGTCTAACTTGTAGTAGTTTAATTTTGTCTAGATGAGTTTTAAATGTTAGTCCATAGCTGCTAATGCCGTAGCTGATGAGTGAATCTGCAAGTGCGTAATAGACTACATACAATAATTTCCTACTTAGAAACTTGCTCAGGTGAAAAAACTTTCCTAAAATTGATTGTAATCTATTACTCACTTCATTCACTTCTCCTTTCCAACTAAGATTGGTGTCTACTATTAGTCCTAAGTATCTGTATTTATTTACTATTTCGATTTGCGTACATTGACAATTATATTTATTACTGTGTAAGCATTCGTAGCTATGACCAATTATATCTATATTCATATTATTATTCTTTGGATATTTACTATAAGGTGAAATAATATGCATAACTTTAGTCTTACTGAAATTTATAATAATTCCGTTATCATGTGCCCACTTGGTTATATTTTCTAAGTCTATTTGCATATAGCGTTTTGCGTCTGTCAAGGTTTTTGTTGCGAATAATAAGCACATATCATCAGCAAACATAAATGTTTTACAGTATTTTGTTCTGTGCACGGTGTGAGAACTCGTATTGTCGTGATGGAGGATGATGCGGCGGTTGCAGTTCTCTTTACGGAGTTCAGAAACGACCTGTGGTAAACAAATGTTAGCATACCATTCTGCATTAACCGTTATTTGTCCCTCAAGAGGAATAGTCGCAACATGGCCGGTTTTGGAGACAAACGTGGCCACCATTTTTTTTGCAACACTCCGTGAACGAACAATTTTTGTTGGCTTTAACTCATTTTCGAACACCCAAACTCGTGACTGGTTTTTTGTTTCGGGTTCGTACGCGTATATCCAGGATTCGTCACCTGATACGATGTTGTATACAGCATTTGAGGATCCTGCGTGGAATCTTTCGAGAGTTCTGACGCACCGAGTAACGCGAGCCGCTTTTTGCTCTTCACAGAGCAAATGCGGTATCCATCGGGAAAACAACTTTTTTACACCTAATTGTTCATGCAAGATTATTTGTATTTGACTCATGCCAATGTCTAAAGTTGCCTGAATTTCGCGGTATGTCACATGTCGATCTTCCTCAATCAGCTTACGCACAGCATCAACGTTTTCTTGGGTGACTGCAGTTTTTGGACGACCTTGACGGGGATCATCACTGAGCTTGATACGTCCACGTTGAAATTCAGCAAACCAGCGATAAATTGTGGTTTTGGATAGGGCTTCATCACCAAATGCAGAAATCATCCGGTCAACACACTGTTTTTGTGTTAAACCACTTCGTAAGTCATAATAAATAATCGCTCTAGAATTTTCTCGAGTCAATTCCATTTTCTCAACGACTAAACAAGTTTAACAAGACCTTGTGACAAGACTTTTTTATTTTTTAAATAAATAAACGGTATTCGATTTTTTAAACCAAGGAGTTTTAAATTAAAAAGATTTTAATATGACAGGAACAGTGGAAATATTCCATTCCCGATACTTTTAGTGCAGGCCCTCGTATATCCGCTGTCGCGACTCGCGACACACTTTCACGGTGATGACGACCATTATTGAATGTGATCTCAATTCGGAAAACTAATCCAACGTTTTCCACTACAGTAAGTCGGCTTTTGTTAAAATATTTACGTAATTCCAAACGATTTAATGACTTCTGATTTAATGATTAAAAATCCTGATTCTATTATTTGTTTTGTTTTTGGTAGAGCTACTTTTTTACTTTTCAATTTATTACAAAAAGGTACCACCTTAATTGGAGAATTCCCTTTAATTAGTCATAAATAAGTGACAATGTTATCAACTTTTTTCCTATATACCTAAAACTATTCACAGGTTTGATGTTTTAAGTATAATTATAAAGGGCCATCACTACACTGCCGTAGGCGGTAGAGCACAAAATATAGTGCCACTTTGTAAGGTATCACTCCACACTATATTGTCTTCGCTTCAGGACAAAATGTCCTTAAGTACTTGTTTCTTTGTGAATTTGTCCTGCACAAACACAATGGATTCTGCTCTTTCGTCAGTCGTCACGCTGGCTAACTCATGCTAGGTCACATTTAAAGTTTGTGACGTCACAGCAGCTAGTATACCTTTAAATGAAGTCCCCACCTGCTCACGTTCCTGGTCATTATAGATATTAGAGGATTTGACATAATTGACGTGTCACATATTATGTAAAGGCGAATGGGGTAGTTGACTACATAAAAATATTTAGTTTTATATATTATTATTATTATTTAATATTTTATTAATTATATATATATATATATATATATATATATATATATATATATATATATATATATATAACATAATGAGGCATGATTAATATAAAAAAATATAAATTTTTGTGTAGTATAATTAGGTGTAATTCAAAGTTACAAAAATGTTGAAATATTTTTTTATATAATTAGTGCGAAAACCCTACATTATTAGTTTACTTACATCAAATACAAAAATATTCAGTTACCCATAATATATGATCACGCACACCATAGTATGAACACGCATAAATTACGAAAATATTTGAAAATAATATATTCCTGCTACTTATGTGAATCATATAACTTTAGGAACGCGTGGCGTCATGGATTCGGGGACTTTTGTGTGGAGCATTTTCACGACACTTGCAAATTGTGTATCAAAAATCGCTGTACCTTTGAAATAATCGATTTAAAATACACTGTATCTTTTCTGTCTGATAACTGATTCGTATTTAAGAGCGCTACGTTAGTTAACGTATACACATTTATGCAACAGAAAACAGTCAACTAGCCAATCGTATGAATGCTGCATAATAATTGTGAAGACTAGATTTTTATAAGAACTTTTATGTCAATTACTACTTTTTCCTAGGATTTTCATATTTTCACTTGATTCAGTCGTTTGCACCTGCCTGTGTTCCATTTTTTTTCTGGGTGGGCTCTAGATGCCAACGCTTATTCTGCAGGTGGGTCCTTTTTACCACCTGTTTAATTCTAAGTAGACAAAAATTTGTTTATCTACATAATACACCTTTCCTTTGACAAACCTTGTCTCACATAGAGATATTTACTCCTTTATCTGTTATATATACTGTTATCGTGATTTTAGGCCAACAAATTCGAGCACTTATATGCGTATTTCACAGCTTAAGTATCTTTTTATACCACAATGCAGTACTTTGTTTCAACATGGCTCGCTACAATAACTATATTTTTTTATAAAAACTAAAACCCGTCTACGTAAATTTTATAGCCTATGTTACCCGGGATATTATTGCGAATCATTTGATAGGTATTTTATTAAGATCAGATCAGTAGTTTAGGCGCTACGGAGGAAGAAACAAACATACATACGTACATACAAACATAGATTGCCAAATTCATCACCCTTCCTTTTGGCTTCGCCATAGTCGGGTAACAAGATAACTTGTTGTTTCATAGATAGGATCACGAAATGACAAACAAACAGACAAATATTGTACGATACAGGGCAATTGGGCAATCTGAAGTCTTGGAGCGTGAAAATTTAATGGGTCCGTTGTAATGTGCATACCTGTAGCCTCATGTAGCCGAGCGTTCACGTAATTGCTACGGAATTCTATTAATCGGTTGATGCGGATTATTTCACACTTTACTTTGCATCTTAATTTTTACTAAGAATATTCGTGAACGTAGTTTCGTAACGATTAGATTCGAATTTGTCGTTTATGGTTGCAATACTTTAATGTTAAATAAGGGGCACCGGGCATCACAGACGGCGCAGATATTTATAATTAGATACTTATATATATATGTTACATAATATTTTCATATTATGTAACATATATATATATATATATATATACCTGATTATTATATATATATATATAATATACAGGCATCAAGCGGCATCACAGACGGCATCATAAGATACTATATATATATTCATATAACGTACTGTAATATGAAATAGATCCAGGCATCATAAGATAAAATATAATAGTGTCTTCGCCGTCTGTGACGCCGTTAATGTTTTTCGTTGTCGTCCTTGCTGGACCGCCTATTAGAGGGTTATGCGCTCTCGATATAAGGTACTCCGTTTTGATTGAATTTAAAATATTTCGTTCAAATATATTCTAACCCCCTTACTAATAAAAATATTTACACAATGGATAAGCTATACAATATTTTGTCCTTGTCTAACACGTTGGAAAACTGCCAGACAAGGACAAAACATTCTATAGCTTATCCATTGTGTAAATATATTTATTAGTAAAGGAGTAAATGAAAAACTATTTTTTATTGGGACTTTTCGCTGGTTTTTCTTTCATACGATAAGAGCGTTTGAAATTAAGTCAACGATATCAAGCTTTGGTTTCATTGCTTACGTAAAATAAATATATCATTGACACTCTCCCAACGTTATAATATTATTATCTAATGCCTGCTAACTGCTTATAGCTATTATATCTCGATTACTCGGAAACCTTATGAGACCTAACTCTTTAGCTAACGTTAATAGCGATTACGTAAAGTCTATCTCTCGGGGAACTAATAAAAATTCAAACAAAAACATAACTTATTACATCTATAAACTAGTTATTTATTGAACACTTATCTATCGTTTTTGTAATGTTTACTAGAAACTTAGTTATTACAATTTATAAACAATTTATATTTTATATAATTACACCTTACGTGTTTATTGTCTATTTAATTCATTATATATTTTTACACTTAAACAATGTTATATTGCATTTTAGCTAGCTGCCATCAGGAAACTATCGAAGGAGAAAATATTATGTTTTTTTAAATATTTTTATTTACAAGGGTTTAGTTGTATTTGTATAAAGATCTAAAATTATGTAACAATTATGCCGATTGTACCTACCTGGTACATACTACATATCCTGATATTTAAGTATGTAGTTAGTCATAGTTAGATAACATATTACCACAACAGTGGTTAATAAAACAATCGTAAAATGGCCTACCGAAAAGTGTGTCATTATATACGATTAAAGTTTCATTAAAATAATTTTTATTAGGAAAAACCCGGATCTAAGGGTCAATTAACACCGAAACGAAACGATACGCGACATGGTGCTGCATTTTTAAGATAGCTATTCAAAATTGAACTGTATTCATTACACAAGAATGTATATTCTTGTTATTACGTTTCATTTCGACGTTCGAATGTCATGTTGCACCGCGCTGCACAGCGCATGTGCAGTGTATGACAGATGTCGTATGAAAACTTGTATCTTTTTGTGTAGTGAATTAAGTTCAATTTTGAATAGCTATATTAAAAATGCAGCGCCGCGTATTGTCGCGGTGTGAACTGACTCTAATAACAAGCTCTACATTTCGCACCATGAAAGCCAGAACATTCATGTGCGTTTCCTTGACTAAAGTAAACTATTTACAGTATTGGTAATACTTTTACATCACAACTAAAAATAGTGATGATAAAAAAATGTTATGAGAATCATTTGTAAGCATTGTTGAAGTTATGCATAATGGGTATGCATATTTTGTGCATAAAATGAAGTTATTCAAGTATTTCGCTACACGTTGCTGCTAATGAGTTGAATTAATCAACAAATCTCTGTGAAATCTACATTTTGCATATCAGTGAAGCGACCAACCATACTAATTACCACTGATTGTGATCGTTATTTTAAAAGTTATTAGACATTGAGGAAACCTGAGACAAGGCAAAAATATTTGAAAACAAACCGATCAAGCTTACGTGTTATCTACTATGAGTTGTGACTAGTGTTGCCAGGTTTTGATTCATATTGGAACAGAAGGCAACAGAAATCGGGATTTTAGTCTATAAATTGGGACTGCCAAAAAAACTGCACTTATCTTTTTTTTTAACTCAAAACGTAACGTGTGCAAAATATTATTTTTCAGGTGAAGGTGAGGTATTTTTTAGGTTTTACGTTAGGTAGCTCTTTATGCGCATAAAAGAATATATTTTAGTTAAATGCAAATTTTTTTCTTATTTTACTGGTTAAATTTTGTTAAGAAAATCCCTATCTAAAAGACTGTTTACTTGTAAAAATAAACAGTAGCATAAAATAGAATATATTAGTATTAGTATATATTTAATATACTTTGTATGTTAAAAAAAGAGCAAGCGGCAATTTTTTTTCCATTTTGCCGGCTAAAATTTGATTACTACCTATTTAATGACTTTGCATCCTAAAAAAACAAAAGAGTAAAACATACACAGTTATCTATGGACATTCATGTTCTAAGTTCTCGAAGAACTTGTATTACCAGACAACGAAAATAAATTTATATTATATTGCACACATATATACAGACATATAACAGCCTCCGTGGTCTAGTGGTTAGAGCTTGGCTCTCGACTCGGAGGTCGTGGGTTCGATTCCCGCATTGGAACAAAAAAAATGTTGTTTCCAAGTTTGGTTAGGACAATTCAGGCTGATCACCTGATTGTCTGACAAGAAAGATGATCCATGCGTCGGATGGGCATGTAAAAAGTCGGACCTGCGCCTAATCTCTCGCCAGTCGTGTCGGTTATCTGTCCCACTGGGTTACGAGAGTAAAAGGAGGAGAGAGTGCTCTTGTGTACTGCGCACACACTTGGGCACTATAACATAACTCCTGCGTAGCTGGCCTGGTTTCAATGAAACAGGCCACCGTCACCGAAATCGGTGTGGGAGCTATTATTATATACAGACAATACACATCCATGATACAGGAAAACAGAAAACTTTTCATTCCTTTGTCGGGATTCGAACCCTTGACCTCAGACTTGAGCGCCGATGCGCTAACCACTGAGCCACAGAGCTTGTCGAATCTTATGATAGTTTGTACTATTAATTGGAAGCCAGCCAGCCAGAAGAAGGAACAGCCTCTAGCCTCGTGGCCTAGTGGTTAGAGCTCGGCTCTCGACTCGGAGGTCGTGGGTTCGATTCCCGCATTGGAACAATAAAAATGTTGTTTTCAAGTTTGGTTAGGATAATGCGGGCTGATCACCTGATTGTCTGACAAGATAGATGATCCATGCGTCGGATGGGCATGTAAAAAGTCGGACCTGCGCCTGATCTCTCGCCAGTCGTGTCGGTTATCCGTCCTACTGGGTTACGAGAGTAAAGGAAGACAGAGTGCACTTGTGTACTGCGCACACACTTGGGCACTATAAAATTACTCATGCGTAACTGGCCTGGTTTCAATGAAATCGGCCACCGTCACCGAAATCGGTGTGGGGAGTTATATTATATATTATACTATTAATTAATTGTGAAATTAATTTTTACTAACAAGCTCGTAAGTAATCTTGTTCGATAATTACGTATCTTTTTTTTTCCTTTTGTTCAAGGTCGCTTGGAACTACATAGGTTATCAGCGACCACTATTACATAATTTATAATAAAACATATAAATTACAACATTTGAGGAATATTAGAACCTTATCACACATATCAGGATCAGTTAATAATACATATCTGTCATTGGTAACGCCAAACAATAATCTTTCGAAATCATAACTATTACAATCTATTAAAACATGATTAACAGTGAACGGTGAGCTACATCTAAGGCAAGTCCGAGGAGTGCTTTTCGCGAATAAATGCGAGTGAGATGCGTTGCTATGGCCTATTCTCAGCCGTGTTATTATACATTGGTCAATTACGTATCTTGTGTAGCAACTAGCAACACACAGCAACTGATGTTCCTAATACAACAAATCAGATTTGATCCCGCAACACGAACACGCAAACTCATGCGCAACAATTATGAGCACTTAATACTTTAGTTTTTACTACACATCATTGTTCTTGCTACATTTTAATTCTGATGGCCCAGTGTAATCTCGAGTACTAAACAAAATAGATATTTAAATACTGGAAATTAGTTTTAGTAAAATTAGCTTATCTATGAAGTAATCAATATTGTTATTAGAGAGAAACTTATAAATCTCTACTTCTAAAATCTTACTAAACTATGCAGTAACTTATAGCGGAAAAGGTCCCAAAAGTATTTGAGATGGCAAGCACACGTAAAGTTTGGACAGCGTTCTAAACCATTGAAGGATCTGTGCGGTTTGGACTGCGGATCGAACTGTTCGTTCGTTGATTCGCAAATTTTTATTCCCATTTGTTTGGTATTTTCATAGACAACTCCATATTTGTACTTCTGGTAATTACCTTCGGATAACCTAGGGCTTGCTGCTAACCGTAGAAAATTAGCACTTAACACGCTTAAATATCCAATTTTTTGCCAAAAGCTAGTACAAATTTACCTATAAAGTAGGGTAAACGATTACTGGCAACACTGGTAATCAGACGAGTTGCACAACGATCGAAACGGTTAGATCTGTACCCATGGTTACGTCATCATAATCATGATGGAACAAAGAGTGTAATTAAATAAATATTTGTTAAGCTACGAATAAAAACGTTACTAAATTAATGTGCACCACTGGCTTCCTGATAAGAGCAATTATTGCAATTAAGATACGGTCCGCAAATACGTTTATTTGCTGTTTTTTTCCTAATACACCGAACTAGAGCAATTAGATGGTTTTGGGTTTTTTTTTTATTTGTTGATGTACGAAAATATGCATAAATATGTACAGAATTGGAAATTATTTTTAATTAATAATATATTTTGATACATAGTATTACCTATTAGTGTCTATTGGATTCTTTTTATCTACCTATCCTATAGGTCTAACCGATATTAAAAAATTACTTATTAATCGCTTATTACGTAGGATGTAAAAATACTGCATAGCTTTTTAGTCAACTGTGAAAAAAAAACTATTTTTGGGTTTTTTTTTGCCGTCGATACTTTTTATAACGGAATGGGGGAAAATCGGTGATTTCTGATGTGGGAATTTAAGCTTTTTATTCCTTGATCAACTTTACAACCAACATTTACTGTTGTTTTACATTCTTACGAGTTTAACATTTTTATTGTCAATCATAGATATTCATTTGAATTCTTATAAGACCTCATACAATCTGGGACACGTTTGTAAAAGTTTCACTAAACAGTCGTCTTAATAAGTAACTAAATAGTAGCGAGTTTAATGCATTGGAATTAAGAAACTATTGAAGGTATAAAAAAGAACAATGAAATTTTACGCAGCGTACCGTTTTACGTAGGTTGTGTGAACGGCGGTGTATGAAATTTGGCGCAGTTAAATTTTATTGTGAAAGAAGGTGTGCAGAAAGCTAATATTTTTTTAAATAATGCTTAGAATACAAATAAAATTAATAAAAAATAGGTTACACACACCTTTTACTCACACTATCATGAGTCTGTATTAATACTCATGTGTTAGTTTGCCACAATTGTCTGCCACAAACTTTCTTTCATATTCCATAGACAATATTTACAACTCTAAAAAGTTTAAACTTTAAAAATAAAAGATGAATTATGGACTTACTCCGATCCCTAGCCGACCACTAGTTAATTATCAATTGTTCAGTAATTTTTTGCCTTTTTAACGAAGTTTTAGATCGGTTCTAAGTGGCCGTATCTAGAAAAAACCATTTACTTACCATTAGTCAAATTATTCGCTACAATAAAACCAATTTATATTTACATAATTACGTAAATATAAATTGGTTTCCCAGAACTTTGCTCAACAATAAGCACCGCTTTGATAAGTCGGTTTATAATTAAAACAATTCCATGGAAATCGATAGCAAAAAGAGTCGCAAATACCGGGAACGGAAGCAGGCGATAAACGCTCTAGTTCACTCTTTTATCATGGATAATAATTTTATTACATACGACTCCATATTATCATATTTGTACCATAAATTGCGAAGTCTCGAGACAATGGTCTGAATAAAGACCATATCGGTTGACAGACGCTGGCGCTACTGTCGCAAAATGGAGCGACGTGATTGGTCAAGACGATGACGTGACAACCGATCGACCAATCACTGTCTAGGATCTAAAAAGTTTTCGAGTCCGTCGAATAACTTGTTCCGGTGCAGTCTTTACAGTTTTTCACCGATCAGCGGCGGCGGCGAGCGTGAAATTACCATTGCAACAGTAAATTGCATTTTTATCGGCTCCAGGAATTGTATTTATTCAATGGACTGTCCGTAAGTGTTCTGAAAATATACAACTATTAAATACTTGTATATTTTAACTAACTATTAAAGACTTAGGCGAGCGTGAAATGAAAAATTCTTAATACCGAGCACGGAAGGAACGTCGAGAATTTTTTATTTTTTATAAACTCGGTAATGGTTATCTTGACCCGTCTTTTAATTGTTGGATTTTGTGAGTTTACACAATTTTGACTCAGCAATTACGATTTTATGATAAATATAAATGGAAGTGCTTATGTTAATTGTTAACTAAACTTTATAGCATTGAACAAGATTATGCGAGAGATAACAACGCTCCGTTTCCTCCGCTGACGCTTGGCTGGACTTGGGGATTTACAGGGGCCTACCACCATTTATAATATACTGATTCAACTGGCGCCTGATTATACCGAAATGCAGCATAACTGTCATCTAATTTAAAACTTTATTACTATAAAACACAGTTTCGCTTGAGACAACCGCCGCCGCTCACGGCCGCCGACGGTCGGTAGCGGCCATCGGCGGCAGTTATGCTGTTGGCCACACCGCGCTTATGGCCATAGGGAGGCTTAATTAGTCTTAGTTGACTATAGTTTTTAGAGAGCCTCTAAAAACTACAGTCAAATAATACAAAAAATATCAGCTTTGACCGAGAACAGATATTTTCAAGGTATAGTCCAAGCTCTGTTCACAGTTAGGGATGTAAATTAAAATTAGATTAACTAGAGTAACTTTTACTTTCATAAGTAACATTAAATGTCTCTAGGGCTTTTGAAATATCCATACAACTGGCAATACCACCAACTGAATCAGAACGTATGTTACATATTGTATCAACGAATGGCATCCAGGAATAATAAAAAAAAGATTTTAAGGTACATTCAGAAAATGTAATCTAAAAAATATGCATAGGATCCATAGTGTCTCGGTTATCCGCTTGGAAGAAAATGTAGCACTTAGACCTGATATCATAACAAAATACGATAATTTTATTTTATGTTAGATTGCATTGTTTTGTGTAACTAAGTATTTTTACTGACTTTGTCGGTGCTGTTTGATTTTAATGTAAATAATTAACGATATATTTGAACGAGTGTAGATAATTTTAATTATTTAAAGAAACATTGCCGCCTGCGGCGCATGTGGAGCGGCGGAGTACCCGAGCGGAAAATACTACTATTTCCTTTGTAGTTTTAGTAACTACCAGAGCCAAAAAAACAATCCTTCCCTTTTTCTTATATTTTTACCTACAATACAAGGGAAAAAAACTGAAATTTGTAAATACGTTGGCCTATCAAAAATCATAATGATGGGGGGTAGTTGTCAATGTCGAATGTCCATCCAGAAGTTGCGATGAGAATGAGAGTCATAAATTGCACATTAAACTGTGTATTTTTTTATTCTATCTGAGTAAAAATGGCAGGTTATATATTAGCAGTAGTTTCTATACACAAAAGTATTTGTGTCAAAGCTCAAGTATTTTGAAGTTAGCATATCTAAAAAGAATCATGAATTTAAGTTACCCTACTGAGCGCTCCTAACAGCTATCAATATGGTGATAATTATTTCTGATTGAAATTTTTTTTTGTCGAAAATCTTTTATAAAGATTTAAATTAGTAAACAATGTTTTTACATAGATCTGCGATGTTGTTAATATTATATTTAACATGTTACAAAATAGGAAAAAAGGAAACTATTTTATGTAAGTACCTATTATACTCTATGTTCCTTCAGACGGAAGAAAATCACCCAGTATATTTTATAAATTGTATTTGATAATCTCGCCACGTCTCGCGCTACACAATGCATTCACTTTTGTTTTATGGAAATTAACAGTTTTTTTACGAGCGAAGAATTTTTTCTTCTTTGCTGTGAGTAGCGGGTTGCGGCGGGTTGCAAAACGGAGTGACAAATTGCGGAGCGGAGCGGTCGCTTGCGGAGCGGCGCGGCGGCCTGCGAAGCGAAATGCGAAGAGAGGCGGCGGCTTGCGGAGCGGTGCGGCGTGGCGGCTTGCGGAGCGGCGCGGCGTGGCGGCTTGCGGAGCGGCGTGGCGGCCTGCGAAGCGAAATGCGAAGCGGCGCGGTGGCTTGCGGAGCAGCGTTGTGTGAATTCAGTGCAGTGTGACGTAACAGTAATTGCCGTTTACTGCAGCTTTTTACTTGCGCCCATTAGTTCTCTTTACGAGCTGCATTGCGCATGCGATACCGCCATATATAACGATAATATATATCACGTCAATCTAATTCCGTGCTGAGTAAAATTTGTGTTAAAGATATCCGACAACGGATATATTTTATTAATGACAATATAAAAAATAATTTTAATATAATTTTTCAAGTTTTCGTTAAATATATTACTTATATTAAGACACGTCTACTTAAACCTACAGGCTACATACATTTCCACTAATACATTATTAAATTTCTCTGAAATTATTTTACTCCGTGATATTAATTCGTATGCCTATCCCACTAAACTGTGCCCACGACAAGCTTCCAGTTATGAATTTTGAAGAGGGACGGCGTTATGCTATCGTATGCAGTCCGTATCCGTCCGTACCTCCTAGAATATGAACTTAATTAGTCTGAAAAGCTTTTTTATGATATTGAAGTTAGTAGCTGCAGTTTGGTACAAAATGTGTAATTTATGCGACATCAATAGGTAGTGTCAAAAGATCAAAATGTAGAGCAGTTCTTATTTGTGTTTTCTATTTTATTTTCTCTCTAAACTTTACTAACTTAACCTCCTTAACCATTTTGTAGGACGGCCTACTATATATTTTTTTAAGAATATAAAATAAAAAATGTCAAATAAAAAGTACAAATTGATAGCCAGCTTGTTGTGTGGGTTGGCATCAAATCTTAGTTGTTTAGAAAACTTTTGCTCTACTCTCAAATCTTATCTCATAAAATAACTTTACAATAATAATAAAATTAAATATTATATAAATTATAAAACTAAAATAAATCGTATCAAAAGAATATATAACAAATAAAGGACTTAAAAGACTAAATTTAGGCCAAACAAACCAATTAGGGCCGTATAGAGACGCCAAGTTCGAGTAAAACACCGTCATAAAACGCGACATCCCACTGCGAGAACGGTTTATTTTCCTATAAAAGCGTTTTATCCACGTATAAAAGCTTAAATCCGCACGGAGCTTTCTCTCAGCGAGTGGGAAAAAAGAGCATTAGCGGCCCCTCACCCCCCGCGGGCGCCGTGCGGGCAACATGGCAGCGCCACGCCCCTCGCGCGCTCGCCATTGGCCGGCACCGCGCGCGCCCACAGTCGGCACCGCCTCCCGCCGCCCGCGCCGTGCGCGCTCAGTCTCCGCCGACACCTCGTGACGACCGCCAGTGTGACACTAGCGCTGTACCGCGACAACTCCGGTGTTGCATCTGTTCGTGACAGACAATCTGCTCGTGTGACAGACGATCGTGTTTATGATTGATACGTTTGTGAGGAAACTGTAGCAACATCAATTTTCATCGAGTGAAAAACTTTTAGTCAAAGTGTAAAACTGTCAGTCAAAGTGCATAAATGGTTAGAACATTTTAGAGTCTCCACGATTCAGGATTGTGATGCGGGTGCGGTGACGGGCGCCGAGCTGGGGTGGGGCGGCGGCGCGGCGGGCGGCGCGATGACGGTGCAGCGCGACGAGCGCGAGCGCGCGCCCCGCACGCGGTTTATGATCACCGACATACTCAACGCGCCCCGTGACCTCAGTGCGCACCGCGACTCCGACTCCGACCGCTCCGCCACCGATTCGCCAGGTCAGTTCAGCTCGGTAGATAGGTCAGACGAGCTCGGTAGATAGAGAGAGGGACTATGTGTCTCGCCGGATCAGCCTCGTCCAGCTCGACAAATAGAGACACTGTGTGTTTCTCGCCAGGTTAGTCCACCGGTAGATAAGTACCACTGAGATCCGCGTAGTAGTAAGCCGCGTAAGCAAATATCTATTATAATACAGAACAATGATACTTTGTTTTTATTACGCATAGCGCCATATGAACCTTATCCTCCTTGTGAAATAATAAAAACCCAATATTTATGTACATTTTCACATATTTTTATTTCTATCAACATAAGGTTCATTTTACTTTTATTATCCATATAAGCCGGCAAATACACTTTTTATTTATTAATCTCGGCGCGTCTCGTGCGACGAACGGAATTGTTTCGTCACAAGGTGCTAGTGGTGTTAGTTTTTGGGGTGCATAGAGCGATCGCGCAAATATATTGTTTTGGCTTAGTATCGTATTTTAAAAATTAATATAATATTAAAAAATATATTATATAAATAAGTAATATTCATAAGGGATGCCGGCTGTGATGCACGCCTCGCCTGTGAGAGGTAGAGTCACTGCGCCTATGTTTTAAGCCAGTTCAGCTCCGATAGGTAGAGGCACAGCTGATTACACCAAATTACATAGCATCGCTGTGTAGAGTCTATCGTACGTTATTCCACTAGCCAAGCTCATACTTTCGATTGCCATGTGTCTTAACCATTGTTAGAGACAAGACACATTTAGTGGATTTAAATCAACGGCTACCATTTTGTACCAGTTGCGGAACTAACTAACTGGTAATGTCTAGTAACTAGAATAAGCGTCAAGCGGAACTAGTGGTGATTTAAAGCGCATGGCTAGCTTAGATATAATAGTAGTTATTAAAAATTGGCTAGTGGCTAGTGGAAGCATGTGCAATATTCATACTCCCACTAGCAATATGCATATTTTCAATAACCACTATTATATCTCAACTAGCCGTGCGCAAATCACCACTAGTTCCGCTTGATGCTTAGTCTAGTTACTAGACATTACCAGTTCCGCAACTGGTACAAAATGATAAGCGTTGATTTAAATCCACCAAGTGTAGATAGTGGTGAACGTAGGAGTACACTCGCTTATTAGGTAATATTCCCCACTTGGAGATGAATACTTAGATAGTTTTCATCGCTTTTACTAGACCTAGATAGGAAGATGATAAAATTTAAACATATCATTCGATAAATACCGGCAAAACGTTTAAATATTTATTTTGGAAAATGTGGGAAAATAAGGTAGAATTGTTATTATTTATTCTACTATATTTTATAACAGAATATTTGCCTCCAGGAAAATCATCAACAACGAAATTCGATAAAAGTACATAGCTAACTAAAATACTTACTTTAACAATAATAGTACAAACTTCAGTTGGCAATGACTTTTTCACATGTTGGACATCGGAAAGTGATTTGAATATTATAATGATAATGGCATGGTTTTTACCCGACTATAGCGAAGCCAAAAGGAATGGAAACGACTTTGGCAGCCTATGTATGTATGTTTGTTTCAGCGTAGCGCTTAAACTACTGACCCAATTTTAATAAATGAGGTGTCAATAGGATTTTCATAATAGCCCGGGTAACATAGGCTATATAATTTACGTAGTCGGGCTAAAGTTTTTATAAAAACTATAGTCATTATATATTTATTGTATTTGTTTCGATTCGTTATCATCTCTTGTCTAAATACCAAATAGAATATAGTATCGTATAATAATGTAAAGTATTTCTTTTATAGTATATAGTAACTTTTCTTTTTATTATAATCGCACATCGTGGCGGGCGGTGCGCGGTGCAGTGGAATAACCCCCTTATATATATAACATATTGTTCTAACTTATAAAATTTGAATGTTGCCACTTATTCAAAGCGTTTTCGAATCTCAATCAATCTCATTATTTGTGTTTAGGCAGTTTTCTAACCTATTGTGCGTGATCGGTCATTCAACATTTTTATCTAACAACTTATTGCATTCATGCAAATAAATTAATTTGAATAAATATGTTACACTAAATTAAAGTAATGAGAATTGAGAAAATTAATAAATGTTTATAAAAGTACAAATAACTTAAGACCTTGAGACGAGATGTTTTAATTTAAAAATGTTACCTTTCCGGCGGTTAGCAATATCGTCGTAACTACTTACTAGATACGTAGAATAGCTATTGGCCTAGTTCGTAGCGGCCTCGTTTTTTGTAAATTTTGCTCAATTTCTTAATTAAACCCAAAATTGCAGAGAAACATTTTCATAAAATGCGCGAAGGCACTTTTTTGAGCTCCTGGATTGAACTACTTCTCTAAGCAAATGAAATAATAAAATGAGAATGTTATCGCCTATATATAGTTCGTAGCGGCCTTAGAATTTTGAAATATCTTTGATTTAATATAGGAAAAAAACTTATTCTAAGCCAAAAAAACTTCGAAAATAGCTTTAAGTTAACTGTGAGTTACTCTACTACTATAATATTATTAAGCAAAATCTATACCAGAACAATTGTTACTTCATGAGGAATAAATATTTTGCAATTTTAAAGTATGAATTTATTAACCTATTTCAATAAAAACGATAAATACAACTGCAAAATTACTACAAAATGCGAAATGTCGGGAACGCTTCAAATACCTAATCTCGCAGAGTGCAGATTTGTAATAGGGCTCTTAAGGAAAGAAAAGTAGTTGAGAGATATGAGTATAATAATACTTAGGTAGTTAAGTTATATAAAATTATGTTGGTTAACATAAAAAATCTAACTAACAATAACTAATTACGCAATTAAAATAATTCATAAAAACTGGTGTGGTTAAAATCTTGATAAAAAATTAATTAATTAAATAAATAAAATAATTATTAAACTTTTTGAATTCGAAAAGGCTTTTAATTATAATACTTATATATGGATAATTTTAAAGGTAATAAAATTTTTGTCTTTTTAATGCGAGTGTGGTAATCACATTTTTATTAAATATATATATATATATATAATATGTACCTACGTAATTAATACAAAATTACATTTAAATTTTGGCCAAATAAATATATTTTTTTAATTCAATTTTGAAACTTCATAATTTAAACGTTTGAAATTATTCAAGAAAAAGAGTTCAACGCGAACGTATATCGCGTCTTAGTTGGCTCACTCGATACTCGGCACTCGGCTGGCCTACGCCGCGCGCTGAACGCCCCTTGCGCCCCCTTGCGCCCCTTGACCTGAAAATATCGATGACTTATTGATAAAATTAAAAAAATCAGTATCTCCTTAACATCCATATTTTATGTTTTTATTCATCTCTAGATCTCCAGTACTGAGAACTATCGTAAATGTACACGCGATACTCCTACACTGATCGATTATAAAAAGTACATTCCTTAATTGAGCCTTGTCGATAATTATTCTGCAATTACAATATTTTTTTCTATACAATTATTTATTGTAATAAAATTAATTGTAATTCGTATTGTAATAAAATTGTTTTAGTGAGAATTATAGGTATTTAGGTTATAATACTGACATGAAACCGATTTGAATAAAAGTTGCTAGGAGATTGAATACCATTCGGTTTTATTTTACTAGAATTAATTGCTTCTTAAATATTTGCTTTAAATATTGATTCATCGACAGACACATCAATTTATATTAACATCACATAGTAATGTTTTGTTAAGTGTGTATTGTGTATGACACATTATGAGTACGTAGGCTCAGACCAAATAAAAAAATAAAGAGCTTTGTCAAACAAAGACTGAGGCTAGTGTTTAATGTTATATCAAACAAATTGCTGCTCGGCCAGGAATAAGATGAAATCGAGGCATTAGTGTGCACGCACACATACTCACGTGCAAATACGTAGTTCAACCGCGGCTTGCAGTCGTTGCGGTCACTTACATTGCGTTTAAATATGTTGAGGCGTCCTAGTGCAAAGGAAAATGTTTAGAAACTGGTCGAGCTGGAACTTTCTCGATACTGTATGTAGTGCACGTTAAGTAACCAAAAAAAACACACCACGCCAACTCGCCTCACAAGGTAAGGCGTAGTTTTGTAACATGTGTGTGCGTGACAATGTGTAATGACACGGCGAGGCGTAGTTAAGACTAGCAATAGACTAGTATAGCATCACTGTGTGGTTCGCAGAACTCTTTCTTCACTTGTTTATTTGGTCTGCTTGTGTGGGTAGGTACTCGTACTAGGTATTTTATAGGTAGAATAATTGATTAGGTATTCTACCTATAAAATACCTAAAAAATAGAAGAATTGGCAAGAATGGTTTTTAGGGTTCCGTAATACATAAGGAACCCTTATAGTTCGTCCGTTTGTCTGTCTGTCTGTCTGTCTGTCCGCGCTTCTAGCTTCTGTAATTATGAATATAAATGGATGAAATTTGGTATAGTTATACATTGTGTATAGATATTGGTTTTAGCGTTATAAAATAACAATAATTTTATATTTTAAGGGTTGCTCCCCACTTGTGAAGTGGGGATAAAAATATTTTTTCATGCTACCCCATTGTATGGGGTATCATTGAATAGGTATTTTAAAATAAAGATAAGGTTTCATATATTATTTTTTTACAAAGTCAACCACTTACGAGTAATCGGCCTCCAAAGTGGTTTATAAGTTGGTCCCCCCTTGGCATTTCTAAACAACGAGACTTGAAAATTTTTGAATTTTTTTGAAAGAAAATTGCAATTTTCCATGCTGATAGATCATGCTAAAAACTATTTAGGGAAAATATTTTGAACGAAATTAGACAGTAACTTTCGAAGTAATTTTAAAAAAGAACTTTTACGCGGTTATAGTTACGGAACCCTCCTTAGACATGTCCCGACATGCTCCTGGTTAGGTTTTAAATTAATTAGAAAATGTGTTATTCATTTTCAATAATTGATTAACAGGCTAACGAGAAACTACTACCTAGCCTACCTATATCAAAAGAGGTATTTAGGGTTATCTATCTAAATAATAATAGATATAAGTAATAGATATAAAGATATAAAGTAATACATCTATACAATTGTAACGTGCAGCATAAGCAATTATGCACATATGCATTTCTATTGTATACATGTATTATGTAGCATGTATGTATGTATGTTGCCCCTAGTTAGTCTTAAGACTTAGTTCAATAAGGACAGTAGTTAATTAGTAACCGTACCTTGACAGACACATCAATTTTTAACAAAGTTGAAGTGTCTGTTTGTAATTTTAAATTAACAGATTTTCACTAAATGCATAATATGAAAGTATATACGGTACTTCAATTTTAATGTAATCAATTTTTAAAATTTTTGTTTGTCCGTTTGTCTGTCTGTTTTTTCCGGCTAATCTCTGAAATGGCTGGACCGATTTTCACGGGACTTTCACTGGCAGATAGATGATGTTACTAATGAGTTATTACTATTAAGCTGTCACTTTTGCTATCTTCGTCGCTTGTATGCGTTGAAACATGAGATCCGATGTCAAATCAGTGGTCAAAATCAAATTAGATACTCGTTGCTCGATGCGGCCTTTAGCATCACCTGGTGTATAGATGTCTGGATGTGTATTTGTATGTATGTGTGTGGATCTCTGGTTGTGTGTAGCTATGTGTATGTCCGGTTTTGTGTATGTGTAGCTGCAATATGATCTGTGACGACGGCCTTTGTCACATCAACACCACAGGTCCGCTGGACCGTAACAAATTTTATTTGACTTACATTTTTGGGCTTTCATATTTAATACATTCATAAAATTGATTTTGGATTTTTGAACTAATTAGTTAGGTTATGTTTTTATTTTATTTTCATGAGAGGGATTTCATTTCTGGGAGTACCGTAACGATAAATATTTGAAATTTGTTTTAAAAATTGATTCGTATTCCAATTCCATTGCAATTAAACATAATGAAAATATTATTGTTAAAAAAAGTTTGCAAAAGTTGTAGGTTATCTTTAAAAACTATTCAACTATACAGAATGAACTTTTCTATACAGGTGATGTGGGCATGGCAGACGTAATCCGAAACTAGCGAGCCAGATTTTCATGAAAATTAAAACTGCATCATTAGATTTTTGATAAATTGATTTCCCTAGCCAGGAATCGAACAGATTTATTTTGGACACAAAATACACAACCTGTATTAGCACACAATTCGATAGTGTTGCTAATATGAAACAAATTCTGGAAAGCAATAATATGCGCCAAACTTAAGGAAAGGGTTAATGTTAACCTCGCACTTCCTTTTAGTATTTTTCGTTATTCCTTATAGTTTTGGATTTTGCCTCCCATGCCCGCTTGAAAAATTCCTCCTGTATATGCAATAGGTATTTATTATCTAATGGAGCCCCGGTTTCGACCAGTCAAATAAATAAGCAAGAACGAAGTGTCAAAAGACTTAAACGCTTATAATTTTATAATTAATCTCGCGAATTTGCATGGTACTGGGTAGACAAGTCGATAAAGATAAATAAATTAAATAATAAAACGTATAATGTCAACTATAAATACAACTTCAAACCCTCAGCAACGAGCAGCGATCCCTTATGAAACGAACCAAATTAATCCTCAAAGGACTGCTCAAAGAAAAAAATGACGTTATAATCAGCTTTTTGTCAAACGTCAAGTTGCCCTTTTAAAATTTTTAAACAGCTTACTGAAATCGTAAATGTTTTTCGATTGGAGGTGCGCAGTTTAATACATTTTAATAATCCGTGCATGTTATAATTGTTTAGAGTGTTAAGGCGGCAACAACCGGGAAAGAACAAATTAAATTGTATTTATTTTTTTATTTTCAAGTTTTCATTTTTTAGATTGTTGTGTGTAAATAACACTGGATACCATTTTTAAACGACAGAATTAAAATATTTTTTTAATCGAATGCAACAGCAAGTAAGCGATTGTGCATACAAATAATTAATTCTAAGAAAATGAAACAGGTTCACGAGAGGTTATTAAAGGTTTTTATAGAAAAAATACAGCAATTACTGTGTATTGTTACACACAATTTAACACAGTTAATCTATATTAATAACAGCACAGGTCGCGGTCACAGATCTAAAGCACACGTAACTGAGTAGGACGGGAATTTAAATTTTACTTTTTAATTTTTATGGTTCCGTACCGAAAGAGTAAAAATAGGATCCCATTACTGCGACTTCGCTATTTGTCTGTCCGCCCGTCTGTCTTTCACAAGGCTGTATCTCTTTAACCGTGATAGCTAGATAATTGAAAAGTTTACAGATGATGTATATCTGTTGCCGCTTTAACAACAAACACTAAAAACAGAATAAAATTATATAAAAGGGGGGCTCCGTAAAAGTGGCTTCCGTTATATAGTTATCAGGGTCCCGCAAAAGTATTTATTATTACAATACCACGGTTAAAAATATTATGTTGAACACTCATTACTTTAATGTAAGTTGTTGGTTGGTAATTAGCAGGAATCCAGCACGGACTGGGGCACATCGTTATACCCATATACCCGGGACCATTAGGGCTCCATAAAATAAAAGGTATTGGTTTGGTGTTCCGAAAACTTAAAACTTTAGGAACCCCTGATGTATAGAGACTATAGAATACTCGTATCCACAATATATAATCAATTTAAAAGAAAAAAAGAAAAAGAAAATCCTAGAGAAACTGTACATTTTGACGCGATAAAAAGTAGCCCGTCTAGTATGTCCTTCCCCGTGGTCGCTCCAGTAGTGTCGGAGCCTATTCGCTGCAAACAAACAAACAAATCTTTCCTCCTTATAATATTAGTATAGATAATGAAGTCTTCATAAGCATTCTTAGAAGAAATATTTCAAACAGAATTGAATATTAAGTGGTCAAGTCCAACCACTCGGCGTTAAGTAAACCACCAGTGGCCTATTATTAATTGTGGTTTTATTTGTACCTTGAAACCACAGATTAAGGTGCTCGCAGAATAAGTCTTAAGCCAGTTATTACCATTCTGTTCGTCACTATTGGTATTTTTCTTTAAACTTTTATAGGCATACTTTATAAATAAGATGTTTATAAACAAAAAAACCTGAAGGCTTAGCCAACGTGCCATCATTGGGACCGATATGCCATCGAAAATTACAATGACGAACTTCGAAATTGAAAATATATGGGATTGACATAACGTTCGCTAAATGACATATAAGCGCGCGATACGTCAATACCTAGCATTTTTATTTCTAACTTCGGCATCGTCTACGTGACTTAGCAAACGTTATGCATAAATAAAATCCCATACATTTTTGTTTTCGAACTTCGTCGTCGTAATTAGCGTTGGCAACATGGCTCTGATTAGAAATTGGGATCAATGATTACATTTTACAACCGACGACCTGATGATGATGCGAGGTTAATTGCTTACGACAAACAAATCAAGTTTCACGGATTAAATAGGTACCTAACCTCAAACACAATCATCGAAAATAAACTTTAACGTGTTGATTACAAAATCGATTTTTAATCGCACACCAATTCCGTGACTTTATCGCGATGAGGTCGTGACAATTCTTTCGTCGATCAAACGGTCACAATATACGATATAAACAGGGCCCAGTTTAAATTCTCCTATAATAAGGTCCCAGGCGGGCTTTGTGTCAGCTTGACGGGCGATGCGAGTTCTATAAAGCTCGATTAAAATTATAAAAGATTACGTTTTTGTGAAGCTCCGGGCGCGGATTACAATATAGCACTGTACAGGGTTCTCGCTCGCGAACTCCTGTTTGTGTACTGTTACCTGGCAAACAATTAATTTAATAATAATAATAACAATAATAATAATAATTTTCGACTTATTTTCGACATTTTTGGTGATTTGAAATTGTCTATTAAACAAAACATAACTTATCAATACATAACATAAAAAACATACCTTACGGAAAAACCGTTTGAGTGTATATTACCGTTTCATATATGTTTTTATTGAATATCTAGGAGTGAAATTACTCCCTTATATTCAGAACTAGACGGTAATATGATAGAGTAAAAGTTTAATATAACTAAGAGAGTGAATTAAGCCGTGTAATCGCAATTTGTTTCTTTGGACCGCACTCGATATTGAGTACGAAATCGGAAAATGCATGATTTTTCATGCGATTTAACATCGATATGGGCGCCTATCAAGTTCTAGCTTTTGACTCGATGAGCCGTGAATAAACTAAATAATATTATAAATGCGGTATGTGCGAATGTGTGGATGTTTGTGTCCGTTCTCTACTCGCGGGAAATATCTACTTTACCATTCCCATCTGAGCTGGTTAATTATTATCATAGATGTAAAAGAACCACGAAAGCTTTCTTGCTGTTATGTTGTAAAAAAGTATTGGACTAAAATAAATTACCCAAAAGTTGTTTATTTCCAATCGCTAAAAATAAGTAAATTTTTGGTATAACATTACACCAGTGGGTAGGTACACTAAAGCTTAATATAAAACCACACATACACTGTTTTAATAGACATTTCCCGCAACTTCGTATGCGCAAAATATGTCTTCTCCCGTGGTCTACTCTATGTCTGTGGCAAATTTCATCAAAATTGGACCAGTAGTTTCGGAGACTATTCAATGCAAACAAAAAAAAAAACGGACATACAAAGAGACAAATCTTTCCCTTTTATAATATTAGTGTAGATTTGTATATAAAGTTGACGCACCGTGTGAATCACGGTGAACTATGTTTCGAATTATTTATTTATTGCGAGCTTTTTCCGGCGGATCCGCCCGCGTAAATATAGTATCCCACGGGAATACTACACTGCTTCGGGATAAAAAGTTAATCCAGTAACTTCTACCATACGAAATCATCGAAAGCTGTTCAGTAGTTTTTGCGTGAAAGAGTAGCAAACATTCATCTATCCATCCATCCATCCATCCTCACGAACTTTCAAATTTATAATAGTATGTACTATATAGTAGGATTATCCTTAGCGGTAAATATTAGATTTTTCTTAAGCTGATAACAATCTAATACAATTTCATACAAAAAACACACACATATCTACTACTAGGATATCGTGGTCGCCGTGGTAGCGCAAACAGTTTTTTTTGTCGCTGGCAAATTGGCGAAACCAGTCACCAGGTTAGAGACTGCACATTTTACTGGTAGCGCCGCTACTGTCATAGTCAGGGAGGTGTCAAAGTCGATAAATCCAAACATATTTGCGCGAGTTTACGTACCCACTACAATTATCTACGTTGCACAAATCATACGTCGCGTAAGTATTGTTTACGGTAATAATTTGAGCAATAATTAATTACGGGAAAATGTCGGCCAGTGACGCATAATTGCGACGGATACGTGCCATTAAGCGTTTAGCTACTAAGTTCTATTTAAAAATACAACAGATAATTCGCTATTGTTTATTTTATAAGTCATTATAATAGGTAGATACTTTAAAACGTAGAGACAAGATTTTTTGATGTTCTTTTAGATACGTAGGGCATCATAAGGAAATATTGTTTACAACATCAATGTAGAACGACTCATGAGACACTATCTATCTGGCTTAGGTTATAAGGTATTTTAGATTTGCCCTAAATGAACAAGAGGTAAACAGTTCAACTTGCAATTTCCTAATATCGAGGCTACGAACCCTCAATTTGAAACGAACTCCTTTCTAAATCATGAAACATTTGCCCGTGGCGAAATAGAGCTGCAAGTGGAGCGTTAGCACTAACAAGTAGGTGCTCTGATAGATCGTGAACTGGCTATTCGCAACATACACTCACGTATTACGCTGGTGAGGTTGTATAAAGTTTGAAATATAAACTATATATTTCGAACTATTCGATACCTATTCTAAGAACTTTAAATAGGTATCTGCCTAAATGCTCATTTATTTAGTTGCTATAAAAATAATAATGTTCACGTCCTTATTAAAAATATTGTATGGATAGTTATTATTCCTATGTTATTAAGAAATTATAACTATGAAACAATAACTTTACTAAGGTACAAGGTAAGGTACTAAGGTACAACATAAAATAACTTAAATTCACTTTTTAGTGACAATAAAATATTATCTTTTATTGTTTAAAATATATAATTTACAGAAGATTGGTAAAATTGTTTTGTTCTATAATAGTGGATGATTATTATTTAAAATAGACAGTTGGGCATAATCGAGTTAAATTAAAAACGTACTTAAATATACAATATAAATAATCTAACTTAATCTAATTATTTTATAAAAGAAAAATAGGCTACATTTGAATAAATTTGTGCTTGAAAATACCACTTTAAATGTGGTTAAATAAATATTATAATAATTTAATTAACACTATCTTATTATCATCGAGACCAACAACTTTTTTAAAGCAAACTATTTCTTTATCAAGCTTTCTAATCTCAGTGTAATTTATCAAAAAATTTACCCTTATCCATTCCCGAAGAGAACAAAGAAAAAAAAGCTCGCGCAAACTTTATTGTCGGTTAAAGGTCTTATCATCTTATTTTTTATATCATTATCCTGTTATCGAGCGCAAATAAAATTTAAAGTCATAAATTGTTTAATTTACGAACTTACTATCTTTAATGATCGCACCCAAATATTTACAAAATAATGGTTCCTTTTAGTGGATTTAGCGCATAAATATTTTTATTTTAATTTTTATTACGTTCTTTAATAATTAAGATGGATGGAAATAATATATTATTGGATTAATGAATGGATATCTACCACAGGCGAGGCGTGCATACAAGCCGGCTTCCCTTATGAATATTACTTTAAATCTATTATTATATATTAATTTTTAAATACGGAATTGGTTTGTTACATACTGTTAGCACAATTTTTTGGGTGCATTGGGCGCAAAATATTGTTGTGGGCTCAAATTATAAATTTAAAAAATCGGCCATGTGCGTGTCAATAAGGTAAGTACCATTTTTATGATTGTATTTTTGTTTTTTTTTGTACGAAGTTTTCCAAGTAAGCGCATTTTACAAGTCTCTCATTTTCAAACTCTAACATATCCGTGCAAAGTTTCATCTTTCTAGTACTAACCGTTTAAAAGCTAAGCCGAGGACAGAATGAAAAACTATAAGGGCTCTGAGACGTGAACTACGGAACCCTAAGAATAATGAAATCGGAAGGATGAAAAGGCTTTTAATGAAGTACGTACAGATCCAATACCGCTTAATTAATAGGTTACTCGTTATATATTCAATTATCGAATATTTTCAGTCAACAACTACATAGTGTTTAGCGACCTCATTCGTCAGCCTGTCACTCGAGGACGCCCCACGCATTAGATATCTCATAAGTTAAGCTCATAATTGAATATTAACTTACTTATAACTGCGTGACTGATTCCTTGAATATTTTACTGATCAATTTCGGTACACGAATACATTATATTAAATATTGATAAGGTCGAAGCGGATGGAAAAATGAATTCTTATCTATTGCTTTATTTGGATTGGAATTGGATTAATAATAATGACGCGATTGACAGTATCTACTGCCTACTTATATTATAAAGCTACCGTTGTTATTAACCACAATACTTACAAGTTATAAATATTTGCAGGCACATTTTGATTAAAATTTTACGTGGTGCAGTTTAGACAGTCCATAGGTAAGGCCATCCTTGCACATCGCGGGCTTTTATCGGAATAATGGAGAGATTGAATATTATAAAGTGTCTGCCGATACAGAATGGGTGTAATGTGCGCATTTTAGGGATTACAGACAAAATTTTGGTCAATAATAAGTCTACATCCAGGGTTACATGACCTTGCTTACTCGGTCACCACGGCCGGTGGCGCCTATAGAGCTCAATGGTCAAATTAACAACCCCGTGTCGTGGTTGCGTCATCATGCGATTGAGCTAAGACAGTCTTAAGACGTCGGAGAGCATGAAGATGCGCACACTTATACAAAACGTCTTATAGACAAAACTGTCTAGGATCGACATAACTGTCTCAAAATTGTGGGAGTTTTAGTCGTAAGACAGGCTTAAGGTGCAGGCGTAAGACAAAATTCTTAAGCTGCCGTGTCCCAAGTGAGCGCTCGCATTAAAAGAGTTATGCCCGCTACACACCATAACTATAAAACTGCACAGTACGGTCACAGTAGACGTATACAGTACTACATCTTCATACTAGACTACACGCACACCTACTAAATATGATGTCTACTGTGACCGAACTGCCCACTTTATCGAAGTGAACAGTGGTCAGTAGCGGGCATTAGTAAGCGATGAATTAGCAATGAATGTCCAATGTCCATGTTTACATAATAGCGGCGTTAGGTGTCAACTGTCAGCCGTGAGCCGCTCTCTGTAACCGAACCCCGTTTACTTTCACACACGCACACCTTAGATACTCATTGACGCATTTATTGGTAGAAAATAATGTAATACATACCTTGTATTTATTATTAATTTTATATTTCCAGGTATTATAGTGACTGACATGTGGTATCAGCTTAGTAGGACCATTTAAAGTTGTTTAAAAAATAGGCAGGCATGTAAAATATTTAAATAGTAAAAATATACATTAGGTGAATGTTTTATTTTTCAATAGAAACAAACTACAGGCTTTATGGCCGTACCCTTTTAATCCAGAAATGACAATTGTTATGCTCAGGACCAACGATCTTATTAAATGAATGCTCAGGTCATTTATAAATTTCCTAAAACTATTTTACAATAATATATAATAGATTATGAATTTTAGTTTACCAAGTCCATCACGGTTTTGGTAAACTAAAATCATGGTCGCTGGTCACCTTCGCTCCCTCGCCCTTTTAATAATTTATTTATTTATTTAATTTTATTTGGAAAACTTACAGCATATACAATATAACAATAAAAACACATAATATTAAAAAGCGAACTGCCGGTAACAAGTTTTCACTAGTGTAAATACAAATTGAAGTTAAGATAAGCGCATGCTAGGCATCTGATCATGACATTACATAACATAGACCCACTGCATAAAAGTAAAACTAAAATCAATAATAATAACAATGATCAGCATAATCAATACTTAAACCACCAATAAAATCAAAGGACACGTCACACATACAGCAAATGGTTTTTAATAAATTATAAGGACATAAAATATTAATTAGGGAGCTTATAAATTAGACTTAAAGAAGGCATCAGTCATAAGTTTTCTAAGTTTCTTCGGCTTTCGTAAGAATAATTCCTCACGTGGATTACTATTTAGGAATTCGTTGAATTGTGCGCTGGATATTAAAGTCAAAATGAATTTTGACGATAGTAGGTGTTAAAAGGTGAGATATAAAAGGCATAAAATTACGAGAAGTTCTAATGGGAACCGTAATGTTGTTTATTATTGTTTTCTGTCCGTCTCGTATGGCCATTCTAACGTTGTAGTCAAATATTATACTTCTTCGACTGACGCTTGCATCATTCGCCTGATGATCTTGGCAAAGGTGTAGATTGAAATTAGTGGCTATATTTACGGCTATCATTGATTTTTTTTCTTATATCTGTTTATTCACTAATAAATACTAGGTACCTGCGTAACCGAGCTTTGCTCGGAGTTCTGATAACTTAGAAAAAAATCACAATAATTTATCTGACCGGGATTCGAACCCACAACATTCCTAATTTCCGAGCAAACCAAAAATTGTATACATACACATACCAAACTGCCAATCGGACTGACATAAATGAGTCAAAATAATTGATATATTGTTGGACGACAAAATAAAAAACATATAACTTTAAAATGTGCAGTTTCCCAGTGACAAGACCTATCTAGATCGATGTTTCTCCCTCAACATTTTCTGCATACTTAATTTCATGGTAATACTTGCAGCAGATTTAGAGAAACCAATTATATATAGGTATACAAGATTATCTCGTTTAAAATATAAGATAGATATAACTATTTTATCGGTTATGAAATAATGCATTATATTAATAGATATAGACATTGTAGATCATCAATCACGATAAGGATTAATAAACGATGTTTTCATAATTAGTCTCGCAATCATGGATCTATGAATAGTCAACAGCTCTAGCAAGTATGACAAAAACCTTCGGTTAATCTATGTAAATGCAGAATGAGTAATCAGTGTTGAAACTGCCTTGTTAGTTGAACTTGTTATGTCCGATTACGATTAAAGTTGTCTAAAGGTGGTTTACGAACGTTTACGTTACGAACGGAACGGTTACGGTAGGTATACGAACTGGGAGCAAGTCAGTTATTTCTGTTTCAATAGTTATACAATTGTGATGTAACATGGCTTCATTTTTATAATTGTGCCACTTGATAAGTTGAATCCGAATTCCAAGTGCTAGTGCTACGTATCTATCCTTCCACCATCTGTATTAAAATCAACGACATCAAAGAAATCGAGAACAAGCTATATACTACGGCGATAGTGACTTCAGATAAAAGCTAGAATGAGCCAGTTATTTGCGGCTTGAAAGATGACTTAACGACTCAGCAGATTAAAAAAACTAGCCAAGTCGGAGTCGCGCACTAAGGGTTCCGTACCATTATACTAATATTTTAGTTTTTAATTATTGTTTACCTATTATTAATGTGAAACTTTTATTACATCGTCTCAAACTTTTTCGTCTGTGTGTTTCATGTCGCGTGACGGTCGGCCGCGGAGTAGGGATAAAGTGAAAGGCGCTCGTTAGAGCAGCCGAGGCCAATATGGCGGCGGCGCCTATAGTTCGCATCAGCTGACCGTGTAGTGTATAGACTAGTACTCATTTGTGCCAGTGCTCCACGTTATTTTGTTATTAAGTTTCACTTTTACCGTGGTTTCATAAAACCACACAACCCTTTTGATAATATGTACGAATTTTTCTAAGTAAGCTCATTTTACAAGTTAGGCCTCTATAACCATTGAACTAATAAAGTTATACTATAAGCCGTTATAGTTTTCCTTCAAAGTTCATCACATGATTTTTTTCAGATTTTTCGATCCAGCCGTTTAGCTTTTAGAGGGGAGGTTTTAACTAAAAAATGCGCTTTGAAGTTGAATATCTCGCAAACGGATACATAAAACAAAAAATCGTCTCACCAACCTCTCAATGTTTTTAAAAAACCTATTTAATGACACCCCACACTATATCCGAGATTTTATTATTAGGGGAGGTACCCAAAAAAGTCATGGTATATACCGTTTTGACGGCTGGACGGATGGGCATATCACTCAGCGAAACTATGAGGGTTCCGAGACGTGAACTACAGAAACCTAAAAAGTAAAAAGTTTTTGAAATCTTGCCAAATAATAGAGTAGGTAAACTCTTTTCAACTTTGGTTTTAAAAAAATAAAAATTATAAATAAATATTCTAAGCCAAAAATCTTAAAACAATTTTCCTCCGAGGCATAAAATACTCGCTCCATTAACGTAAACCCGTGAACATTCGAAATGATAATAATTTATAGCTTGAGATAAGTTTATCTTGAACCAACTATGGACACCATCTTAACCACAGTTTTCGTTTAACTGATAAATGTATGCGTAGAGTTGAAACGATTAGATTAAAAAGATTTACAAAAATTAGGCGTAAACATGATATTAGCTACAACATATTTTTTTTTTTTAATTTAGACAAAAGACGAACAGCCTGGTAAATCGTATCAAAATAATTTTAGTTACAGATTTGATAAACATTTTTCACAAGAAATTGTAAATGAATTATAAAAATTGGGTAAATATATAGGAAATGTTTATATCATTACAATTATCAGAGAAAAACATGAATTTCGATTAATATAATTTCTTACGGTTGAGTAGGTAAATGCAGCAGTTGGACCTTATTATGATGAATTAATGGCGACCCTAATGGACGCTCATAATTGCAGTGAGTATCGCGGGGCGGGCAAACTGGCGATTGTCAAGGTTCGATACGAAATCGGTAGTGTAAAATATCATAACTGCTAGTTAGTTAAGTGACACATTGTTGGTATTTTACCTGACAGATAAATCGCCCAAGTATCATTAATTAAAAACTTATTCATAGCTGAAAGCTCTCTAAACCTAAGTAAACTAAACCTAGTATCTCTACTAAATCCATAGCTCCGACTTACGATCGTGCTTTCGACAGTTAAAGTCACGGTCTATGGGATTCACATACGCTCTTAAGGCTGGGACTATATGATCCGGAATCCGGCGGGCCCGGGAAAATTCAGAGCACAGAAAATATAACTCTAATACAAGAGAGTTGTAAATCGAGTGTCAAATGTCGAGCTGTCATGTATGACATTGACATTTGACTCGACGCTCGCGTTGTTCGATTTTCAATTCTATTATATTGTGCGCAAAGTTCTATTTTCAGTGCTCTGAATTTTCCCGGGCCCGCCGGTTTCCGGATCATATACTCCCAACCCTACTAACGAATAGTACTAATATATCGATATACATACTATATTAAGTTACTAGTGAGCGGTTAATAATTCGTTCGTGTTTGTAAAACGCACACTAAGTAGGAGTTTGTACTCAGAGCCTGGGTGGTAAACCGCAACCGCTCCTACACTCGGCTGCGCTAATTCCCTACGCATTATAGCTTTAATCTCGTGTCGCTGGCTCCTCACTACTTATACTATCGATAGTGCGGATTATATTTTAAATTAGACTTCGTGATTCATATCTAAGTACATCTAAAGACTATTTAAATAATCTTAATACAAACTAAACTAACTGTCAACCTCCCATCAACGCTAAGAAATAGATGGGCTTAAAATCACTGTCACTTTAATGTTAGAACGAAAATTCACACCGAAACGATACGCGACATGGCGTTTCATTTTCACGATAGCAAATTCTTGTGTTATGAATAAAAATCAAAATGGAACTTTATTCATTACGCAAGAAGATGAACGTTTCATTGTAAGTGTTCGAATGTCAGGTTTCACCTTTCGTGTGCAGTATATATGTCTGATGTCATATGAAAAGTGTATTTTTTTGTGTAGTTCAATTTTGAATAGCCATCTTAAAATGCAGTGCCGCGTAGCGTCACGTATCATCGCGTTGCAAAGTGTAAGTTGATCTTATAGGGATGAATCTATCCTAACTATCCTATCTATTACAGACATACCAAAATTCTGTGCCGCCGTGAAACAAAATAAGTACCTACCACAAAATTACGTTATGATTGCTGTGTGTTGAATGAAGTTTTAAAACATTTTGCTGTTGTAATAAAAGCAAAATTAAACCAGTGTTTAAGAATCTTAAAGGAAAACTTAAAAATGTAGCAAAACATCGTTTACGCTAGGGTTAATAAGCATAACAAGAAATATCTGAGGAAGTGAGGGCCCGACCGCAGAAGCCCGACAACGGCGCGGCGCGGAGAGAAACGAGTTGCTACTTAAGTTACTAAGCCCGCGCCTCCGCGACTGACAAATATGCTCGATATAATCTGGAAAACTGTACAGTGTACACTGGACATAGGCGACAAATATTAAAAGAATTATAGGTAAACGACAATTGGCTGTGTTTTATTTTGTGCAAATATTTGATCGAGCAGAAATAATGCGCGTAAATCTTAATACTGTTGAACATTCTTGCAGGCATATTGCAGACCTACCTTATAATGTAACAAAACAAAACTAAATGCCAAATATACCATCTTGATATCCATTTGATGGAAAAGATCTTGTGGAAATTGGTAGATTCTCGGTCAGGCCGAAGCCCACTTGTAAGCACTTCAGATGTTGTTTATATAGCGCCGCACTGTGGAAACTTCGATAGCGTGATTCAGGATCGAGGCGCTAATTGGTCCGCCACAATCTCTAATACAAAATATTTAATAAACTAACCTCTATTTTTTTCGCAGGAGTGAAAGACGACTCCGACGATGTATCGAGCAAGAGTTGCGGGGACGCGTCCGGTCTGGCTAAGAAGCAGAGGAAAGCCAGGACCGCCTTCACGGACCACCAGCTGCAGACCTTGGAGAAATCCTTCGAGAGGCAGAAGTACCTGAGTGTGCAGGACCGCATGGAGCTAGCCGCGAAACTGGGACTCACGGACACGCAGGTCAAGACCTGGTACCAGAATAGAAGGTAAGAGAACATATTTAGTGCTGCGTTTACTCACGCCAGTCTCCCATCGGGATAGACAGATGCTATAATGGGTGTGCTACGTTTTGTTCGTCGTTTGTTGTGAATGGCACCACCAAAGCAATGAATGGCAAGGAATAGCGAATATTCACAAGAGAAACAAAATAAAGAGATTTAAAATTATTCTCAAATCATAATATTTTTTAAAAATTACAATTTCCTAGATAGAAATAAAACCATTAAGTATTTATGTTAGGTATATAATGTATCAAAGGCTATTTTCTTAACGATAATTGAGTTATAATTTAACAATCAACATGTAACATGTCTGCGTACTCACTTTACAATAATCGCTAGATCAATTATAATATAATTGCATCACCGTAGCAACAATAAAATTAAGCTTCGTCATTTGCGATTCGTGGAAATTCATAAAAATGTGCTTCGTGTTACAAAGAAAATTGTGAAAAATCATATTAATTATTCTACCTCCCACAATGTAATAGGTTCATAATAATAGATACGTACAGGCACGAAGAAAGCAATTACAGAACAACACAGCTCAAGTCATAAGCGACGGCGACCTACAAAAAACAATCAAATTAAATCCATTCACTTTACAATGAAACTAGAGTTAGGTATACATATAAATGAATACGATATTTGATTACATTTTTAGAAAGATTAATTTAGCCTTCAGCTTAATGAATTGTTACTCTTTTGAAGGGATCACTGTTTTGTTGCTAATTATAACTTTTTTTAATATACTTTTCTAATACAAGTGCAATATCTGAACATTTAAAGTAAAGTACCAAATCTTTATATTATGTTCACAACCACACAGTCTAAAAACGAGACGACTGTCAATAACCCCAATGCGGTGTCGCGGTATTGACTAATGAAAATAAAGTATTTTAACCTGGTGGGCCTTTTGGAGACAGTCCAGGTTAGGTAACATCAGAGTCCTGACCTTTGCAATAAAATCACTGAGATCACGTTTCAGAGTCTTCAATCATGTTAAAACATTCTTGCCTTCTTAGGGTTCCGTAGTATCATTGTTCGCTCTATCCATCCGTCCGTACATCTAATTCCGCATTGATAACTTCTGACATCATTAATAATTTTAAATAATTATTAAAAATACTAACCTCGCTGCAGCCTTCAACTTGAACCGTCTGATTTTACTCGTGAGATAGTCGGCAGCTAACATCGAATAACGCCTCGTCAGCGATCACATCATACCGTAGAATGTGCCATTTCAATATATATATATTGTTTTATTGCGAGCATTCACTTAATATACTGTGATCATCATCATCATCACCACTATAAAAATTGTCTCTTGCTTTTGAAGTGATTTACCAGTATGCGATGATGCGAAATCGTAGTCGTTTATAATACTTTGTATATCTCTGCTAGTGATCATTTTAGTACATAGAAGTCCATACGATACAAAAAAATAAACTTTATGTAACTTCGTCATACGATCGACGTTGCAGGTATATCTAAACTATCGAAGTGTTACCGATGGGAATGATGAACGATCGTCTATTCTCCGTCAATAGCAGAGACAATAACTTGGGATGATTGAAGAGAAACATAGGAAAGGTGTTTGAATGATTTTGGTGGAGATTAGAGATAACGCCGCCGCCTGCCATGAACAACTTTGATAAATACTGTTGTGATATATTATTGAATGTTACTTAATACTTTTATATTGCTACCAGTAAAGCCTGCTAAACAGTATATTAGTTTAAACTAACATGTAAAATCCATTAATTGGAAAAAAATATCTATAAATATTGCGCTATGTCAGTTTTTTCATCAATTTTTTCTAATCATGTTTAGTTTATGGCTTTGCAGTAACTACGGTATCAAAAGTAATTGAGTGTAACTCTGCTTAACGGCTCGCAGTTAAGAGCCGTAACAACATAGCAAAAATATTAAACACAACTGAAAGTACAATTAAACTTACGAGATATCGCAAATATAATTACACTAGGTATTTACCTAAGTAATCTCTACATGCGATTCACAATTAATATTTAAATTAATGTTGGTTAGCCAGATAAGATTTTTAATTAAAAATAATTTCATTAATGTAAAAATCATTGAATATTAAATTTTAATTTTTCTCGCACCGATTATACGAAAAAACTCTAGAAGTTGATTTTTGAAGTCTGTTTAATGATAATAATAATAATCAATGATCAAGAATACGGCATATCCGTAAAAAAATAATGATCTTAGTTGACTGTACCCAAAGGTACTAGGCACCTATTTGAAGAACAAACGCCTGTTATTATTAAGCGGTCGCCGCTGCCACCTTTACGGCAAACACACTCACAAAAACATTTAATGACTTCGTATTAAAATATGAAATATGTAATCTAGCGTCCTTTTAACTTTTATGTAATTACCGGCCTGCTGGCTCCTTTAAAATTTTATAGGCTTATCAAATATAGATGTTAAAGTAAACCCCGCGGGACCGTATATTTTTCCGCGCTAGCCTATAGCCTTGCCCGTGGTGTGCTCTACTCGTATTGGTGTTTGTGTACTACACTGAATTTTACCGTCCGGCATCCGATTTTCTATTTATAACGCTCTTGTCATTCATCATACACTTTAAACGAGACAATATTGTATATATATCTACCTATAAACGGTTTCTGGAAAACGGCTACAAGTATTACCATGAAATTTAATATGCAGGGAGTTTTGGAAAATACCTCTTAGTCTTAGTCTGTGTCAAATTTCATTAAAATCGATCGAGTCGTTTCACAGCCAATTCAATGCAAACAAACATACAAATCTTTTCTTAGATTATAGATTACAACAATGAGGCGAGCAATATCGAAGATGATGGTGACGGTTCCATATGTTGTTTATTATTCTATAGTAGATTTTGCCCGCGGCTCCGCCCGCGTAAATAAAGTATCCCACGTGAACACTGTACTATCTAGGTATAAAAAGTAGCCTATATATTATTCTAGAGCTTAATCTACTACCATACCAAATGTTATTATAATCCGTTCAGTAGTTTTTGCGTGAAAGAGTAACAAATATCCATCCATCCATCCTCACAAACTTTCACATATATAATAGTAGTAGGATTGGATTATACAAGACTCCTCCGTGGTCCAGTGGTTTAGAGCTTGGCTCTCGAATCCAGTGATCGTGGGTTCGATCCCCGCGTTGGAACAACATAAATGTTGTTTTTAAGTCTGGTTATGACAACGCAGACTACTTACCTGATTGTCTGACAAGAAAGATGATCCATGCGTCGGATAGGGGCATGTAAAAAGTCGGATCTGCGCCTGATCGCTCGCCAGTCGTGTCGGTCATCCCTCCCACTGGGTTACGAGAGTAAAGGAAGAGAGAGTGCTCTTGTGTACTGCGCACACGCTTGGGCATCGTAAAATAACGGTGGCCGCTAGTGAAATCGGTGAGAGAGCTATTGTATATACGTAATTATTATACAAGACGATAAGATGTGGAGATAATATAATAAAATATTGTAAGCTAAAACATTTTAATTGTTAACATTATTTAGAAGATTAGAAGAGGAGTTTTGATATGCTAATAATTGTTGTAGGTATCTACATATCAAAACAGATTTTATCATTATCGTTGTGCGTGTATTTAATCAATTTGTATTCAGTTAAAATTAATTAACAATGTATTTGTAATATATGAGACGTAATGTTTAACGTATTTATTAAAGGGACATAATTAATCTTGCGAACGAAAAATAAGGTGGCGACTGCACATGACCATACTGTATTATTGAATTTTGCAGCGATTTAATATGTTGGCGACTAATTTACTAAACTGGCGAAAGCACTCAGGCGACAAAAAATACAAAAATCGGCAGATAAATGGTGGCTAAAATTTAATCCAAATTGGCACCGAAATTTATAAGTTGGCGACTTAATTTCTGAGTTGGCGACCATTAAACGATGTAAGCAGCTATAAAACCACATTGGGTTGATAAATTAATGGCTGCTAAAAAATTATTTTCATGCTACGGAAAACTTTTGGATACTCTTGGAGTTTGTTTTTCTTTGTTGTGGGTGTCGTTTTCAAGGTTTTTCCGAGGTTTTAAGTAACATTGGAGGCAATTATAGTATCTCCATGGCCTAGTAGGGTGCCCCAGGGTAGACCGTATGATTCGCACTTGAGAGAGTGCAGGTTCGATTCCCAGGTTGTGGCGTGTACCAATGAGACTTTTTCAGATCTCCTCTGTCATTCCTCTGGACTAGGCTGACTGTGTTGTGAGAATGCCGTATGTGCTTGGGTAACCATACGACATTTAAAAACCGACTGTCCTACAGTATTTCAGTGCCTGACTACAGTATTTCAAGAGTAGTCACTTCACTCGGAGAATCCTTACTAATATTATAAATGTGAAAGTGTGGATGTTTGTTACTCTTTCACGCAAAAACTACTGATTTCGATGAAATTCGGTATGGTAGTAGTTTAGACTCTGGATTAAAACATAGGCTACTTTTTTCCCGAAAAAGTAGTGTTCCCGAGGGATACTGTATTTACGCGGGCGGAGCCGCGGGAAACAGCTAGTATTGTATAAATCATCCAATAACGGATGAAAAAAGGTCTAAGTTAAGTAGGAGGTAGTTGATTACACGTCAAATAAAAATATTTAGTTAAATTGATATTTTCAGAAATATCGAGGTACTAATACTTGATAAATGTAAAAAAATATATGAGTGTGATATTTTGTAATTAGGTGCATTTTAAACATACAATAAGTTGGAATATTTTTTAACATAATTTGTGTAAAAAAAACTTACATTATTAGTTTACTCACATCAAATACAAAAACATTCATTATCGTGAGTATGAACTTAAACGCACAAATTTCGGAGATGTTAGCGACCTGCGTATCTCATACAACTTTAGGAACGCGTGACGTCATAGCTCATAGGTTCGGTGACTTTTGGACGACGTGACGTTTTCACGAGACTTGCGAAATTCTGTATTACAAATCGCCTGTACCTGTAAAAATATTGATTTTTAATCTACTGTTTCTTCTGATAAATTACTCATATTTTAGAGTACTATTCAATTATGCAATAAAAAAAATAATCAACTTATTATTGATTTAGCGATTTAGCATCTATGGACGGTAAAATCATAGGTGCAACAAATTTTTACGGTTTATTACGGTTTTCATCATAAGACAGAGTGAATAGTGATTCAAGACTTCAAGAGAAAGGTTTACACTTTACATGTAGAGTAGATAAATAAAAAAAGGATATCAATATTATGAAGAAACTGAAAGCTGGAAAGACAAAGATTTTATGGAAATAGACATATTTTATTAAATCTTACAACAATAAAAGTATCTGCAGAAGTTCATACCGCCCACTCAGATCTTTGAACTGTTCATGACCAACTTCTGATAAAATATTATACTGAACGATTTCAATCGATCTGAGACCGCCCAATCGTATTTTGAATAAGTAAATAAATGAAGTTAACGTTTTTGATTTTGATTCACCAAATGGCTACGTAATTTTTCAGGCCGTTTAATATACATATATATTATTAAACGCCTGTTTTATGAGTTTTAATATCGATATACAGCTAGAAAACTTTATCTAAAACCAATATCCTAAGTCATATTCAATATCAACAAGTTTTTGTTGTGTTTTTTGTTCGGTAATTTTCGTTTAACCAATGTTTGGGCTTCGATTTATCGGTTCGTGAGAGAGTGTGAAATCGAAGTTAATAGAAGAATGAGATAGCTATTGTGCGCGGTCACTTTGTAGGAAATTTAATAGTTCAAACAAATGACGTCTACCCGCCCTGCGCCCACGACGGCGCCTCAGATGCTTAATTGCTATTTGTATTGCTACCTTTTGCGAGCCGAGACTTGAGTCCCAATTCTCGTATTCAACTAAGACTTTCAATTTACTTTCTATTAATTATGATAAATGTTAAAATTCTAATAAATGAATCGTCATGATATCACAAACTTAAAATATTGATCTGTTATTATCTGGTGAAATGGTGTCCAAAGTGAAATATCAACAACTGGGTTGAGTCTTGCGATTCTTGTCTTGTCTTGCGATTGCTTCAACCATTGCGTTGAATCTTGGCACGCAGTAGACATATATGACGTTGACACCTGTTAAAAGAGAATGTTTCGATATTCATCCTCCACGATGGTGCAATGACCACGTGGACGAAGTCGCGCGCAATCGCTAGTTAATATATATTATGATGATGATTTATATTTTCAAACATATTCTAATCTTGTACTTTGAACTTGAACCCTGGGTAACATATAACATATTTGTGATCTTCTTTTTATCTACTAGACCTGCGAGCATAGCTCGGTTACCCAGGTATTTATAATTAAGTGTTACCGTAACGACTATTATTTCTATGACTTCCTCTTGCGAGTCGAGACAGAATCGTATTCAGTGCCTCTTGGAGCTAAATACGATCTTCGTTTCAAATAATTATTGATAGTAAACTGAAGTTTACCGTTGCTCTACGATGTATGTAGCAATAGAATTAGCTTGGAACAGTTTTTATGGCTGCAAATTTTAGTAAATATTAACCTAAATAGGCTAGATGATTGATTTTTTTTATTGCGTAACTGAATAGTACCTACCCTTAAATATGAGTAACTTCTTAGATGAAATCAATATTTTCATAGGTGCAGCGATTTGTTTACAAAATTTCGCAAGTCTCATGATAACGCTCCATACAAAAGTCATACCTAACTGACGTCACTATTTAGGTAAAAGTGTATGAAATATGCCTTATATTTCATGAACAGGAACATATTTATAAATAACTCCGAAATTTGTGCGTTCATACTTACCATAATGAATGTTTGTGTATATGATGTAAGTAAACTAATGATGTTGATTTTTTTACTAACTAAGCAAAAAAAAGTGAAACATTTTTATATTTTTTAGATGTATCTAATTACTAAACTACACATAAAATATTATATTTTTTACGTTTATCAAGTTGTAATACCTTTATATTCCTAAGTTTATAAATTAAACTAAATATTTTGCATGTAGTCTTCTCCCCAATTGGAACGACTTGACTGACCTTATCTAGGTTAAATCTATTTATTTAGACCATGAAGTACCTACTCAAATAAATTATTAAAAAGTGTATATTAACAAACTCAACTAACGACGAAATCAACTACATGACAGCGCAGCTCGTGCTGTGATCGTCCTAACGCGTCACACTTCAATTGACAAAAGGAGCAAAAGGAAAGAAATCCTGGACTACAACCTGAAGATGGCTATAAAAAACCGAGACCTTTCTTCACTATAGAAATGATGACAACTTGACAAACACATGTGTCCACGAAAATTAACATCAGCACTCAGCTCACTTGCGCAGACCTGGATTGGTGTTAACACTGGGTCTCTCTGCCTCTCTCGTTCCTCGTATTTATGAAAAAGGCTTATAACCCAGGCTTAAAATTAGCCAAATATGCGCATGTGGGCCTAAGTAACAAAAAAATCGAATAACCGCTAAGAAACATTGCACGGCGGACTTTATACCGACACTTTAAAACGAAGAAAGTTCAGAAAAAGACAACAAATAAGTTATATTTTACATTACATTAATTTTTAACGGGAAATATAATATATTATAAAGAAGGAAAACATGACAATATAATAATATTGTAGCTGTATGTATTGCGGCACATCCAATATATTTATTTGTGAAACCGCTGTTGTATGCCTCTGCCAAGGATACTTTACATAATTAAGCGATATATTATCTTTACTATACTTAATATTATTAATATTTAAGTATTACAAAAGTTGTAATTATTAAAACAAAATAGTATTTTATAACATTATTTAATATAAGATTTACTAATGCCGTTGGTAGAGTCATAAAGTCGGCCATCAAATAAATATTACATTATTTTATTACTAATTATACCTATACATTATCTTGATGCCTGTAAAAATGTAATAAATTAGGCTAATTAATGATATAATAAGTAAAGCAATTAATAAAAATGATCATCACCTTGCAACTTGCAAGCAGATTTTGTAACTAGTTAATTTTAAACCATGCTTGAGTATTTAGCTAAATCACTGAGCTAACACCACGTATTAAGTAAGCCACATTCTTTAACTAAGACATTAGACAGTATTGTCTAATGTCTTAGTACTCATAACTCAGGGTTAACAAAGGAGAGAAGGCACCTTCTGAATACCTGTATTAATTAATATTCTGATGGATCATCTTACCTGTAGAATTAAATGTCTCATCTCCTTCCGTTTGAGGCCATTAACAAACAGATCTGTATAACGGAGCGGCTGGACGCGTGAAGACGGCGGCGACCACAGACTACAGAGCGGCAAGTCACGACCGCAGCGGCGCCAAGCCTGGCCATTTATTAAGCTTCTGCCGACCAAATTGATACTTTTTACGACACTCTTCCATCGCTTTATTTACTTAATTTTATAACCTCTCAAAAAACGATGACTCTCAATAATATAGCGTTTATGCTTTTTTGGCCACCGACGTGCCTCGCGGAATTGAGTTATAATATTGGTACTTGAGATTTGAAATTGAAACGACTTTACTAACTGCGAAACAAAAAATAACTTAATTCCTATTTCAATTTTTAATATTCTTAACAGCCAGCACGTTTTGTAGGTTATAATACATTTTGAAATATTATTACCTATTTGTTTACTTTAAACTTGCAAAATATATTATTTACTTCATATTCATAATCATAATAATAAACATTTTGTTAACTTTTTCTCACAAGAACATTTGTTACGTAGGTAACTGACGAATATTTTTTCCATTTTATTTCAACATAATGTTGAAAAGTTTTCCATAATTTTAGATTATTAAAATGCAAATTTATTAAATTGTGTTCCCCGTAAATTGTGTTTAAAAGTTATGAAATAAGCTAATGTTTTACAGTAGCAGAAGTTAACTTTATAACTGTCGTTGAAATAAAATTTTAAGCAGGTATTTTGTACCTGCTTGAATTAATAAGTTACATGTAGAAATTCTAAGTAATAAGAAAAAATTTAAACGTTATGTCAATCAATTCATCGCAAGTTCATCCTTAATTTTTTTGAACTATTTTTTTTATAGGTAGGCTAAAATTAGAATGCACGTCAAATGTCAGTGCTGTGCAACCCCAAAAACCTCTTTTGGTAAAGCAATTTCCATGTTCAACTCCTAGATTTTCAATCCTGTTTTCACGACGTTACGTACGACGGGGTAAAAAATCTAGGGGTTGAGCATGGAACAAACCGGTGGATAGCTAAGCTTACTTGTACCTACAACGTATTAATCGGTGCACAAAACTCTTATGAGTAGTGAGTATCTATGTCGTTATAATATGTTGGTGTTTCGTGTGAAGATGGTGATGATGATGCTAATTACTCTAAATGGTATGATAGCATATGCTCGTAGTTCTTTAAACAACTACTTTGATGACTAAGGGACAAATTTCAAATTATAACCTTTACAACAACAAAAGAACTTTGAAAATATGTTAATAAACGGAAAAGTAATGTTCAATGATATCCGTGTCGGTGTAAAATACAATGAGAAGTACCTATTATATCATCATAATGTCATGATGTATGGTGTGATGATGATGATTACTGTAATTGACATAGTGGTATATGCCTGCAGTTCTTTAATACCCCGAAATCCCCAAACATGTTTCTATAAGGAGTCAGGAGTTCTGTTCAGTACTTTTGTATCCAGATTATAAATTGGTGCAAAATCTTACTTTTTGGTGCAAGGATGCACTACTTCAGAAAAAGTTTAAATCACCATATAAATTTCGAAGAGTTCCCTCGATTCCTCATGGATCCCATCATCAGGTCACCACTTTGATGTCAAAAGGACCAATTTGGGATTATACCCTTTCTATCAAAAAAAATATTTTTGAAAATCGGTCCACAGACGACAAATAATTTTGAAAATCAGACGACATCAGAATCCACAGTCGTCTGTGGATAATCGTTGAACATACAAAAATTTTTTAAATATATACATCCGTACCAATAACCGCCTCTTTTTTTGGAATTCGGTTAATAAACATTTATCAAGGAATATTACTCAATATTCCCGCCATGTAGTCAACAGCCCTATTGTCTACAGCCATAAATATTTAATGTCGGCCGCCTGTGTGTCGTTTAGCGGCGTTTACCCGGCGCAGTGTGCAATCCATGTGATTAGCCCATGACGCATACCACATAATGATAGTCGATATTCGGATGACCGTACACACACAACCTAAAGCGATATCCTGGTATAGTCAGTGAAAGAAGTAATATGATACAATGGGATAGACCTAAAAAAACGGCCCAGTGTGAGTGGGACTCGCGCATTTAGGGTTCCGTACCATTATACCAATATTTTCCATGTTCACTTATTATTTAGTTATTTTTGTACAAAGTTTTTCAAGTAAGCGCATTTTACAAGTTAAGTATCTATAACTCCTTAACTAACACAGTTATAAAATCCGTTATAGTTTTCCTTCAAAGTTCATCACATGGACTATCATCGTGAATTGGCTTTAAAGTTGAATATCTCGCAAAAGGATACCTAAATCAAAAAATCGTTTTAGAAACCTCTTAATGTCTTAAAAGACCTATCTAATGATACCCCACACTATGCAGTAGACTTGCGATATCAAAATCATTACCACTTTACTTTTAGGAGAGGTACCCTAAGGTGTTTTTATTTTAGCACTTCGTCGACGAGGTAAATACGCATATCCATGCAAAGTTTCATCTTTCTAGCATTAACCATTTGGGCGGTAACCCGAAGACGGTCGGATGGATGGACGGACGGAAATGACTAAACCATAAGGGTTTCAAGACGTAAACTACGGATCCCTAAAAATTAGGGATAAAAGATAAAACAGCATAGCTGTAATCACGAAATAGTAAATAAATTAATTTCTTAAAGCCTATCTATAAAACACTAGGAATAATTGTGTTAGGTCCACCAATTAAAACATCATCCACTTTTAAGCCTTTTAAATCTTAAAAGTGGATCCGTAAACGAAAACCAAATATAACGGCAAATACCAAATAGCATTTCATATAATACTTGCTTTGAGGAAAATCCAGATTAAGTTTTTGTGCCTGCGAAAACATCGTCATTACAACGGTCACCTAATTGGACAAATTTATACGAGTTGTAGGTATATCAAAAAAATATAATCTCTACACGATACTATAATTTTCTATATTATATCGTCAGCAATCGCTTTTGATGAAGAAAATTTACCTCAACACTAGGAGCTGTGCAATTCCTTTTAAAACTCCAACATTAACACATTTCTCATACCTATACTTAGGTCCTAGCTCTCCTGCTCTACCTATGCAATATGGATTCAGCGACAAACTAAGACCCAGGAGCTAGACATTACATTTCATGTTACCTACCTATCTGCTACGAAACATCGCATAAAACTCCACCCTCGAAATCGCATAAAGGCTTTTCTGAAAACTAGTAACTAGTGTCATTAAAGAAGTTTACTCTAAAGTAGAGTACTGAGTACTAATGACATAATGCCAGGTCCAGCTCCCAGGAACCAGCTAATCGTTTATACCGAACCCTCCAAATTACACCTCGCAGAGACACGAGAATCGAACCAAGGACAGCGAGGTCGCCCGCTCGATCATTTAGAAGCCAATCATTACGACGGATGCCATTTCAGTTTTTATCCTACGGCTTAGATTATAATTCGTACGGTTTAGTAATTTGATGATTTTATGGTCAGCCGATGATATCATTCGAAGATTGCTACCAGATTGTCGGCTAATTCCTGGTTTTACAATGTCCACCCTAAGTTCTCATACCGTTTGAATACATGTTTAGATTTTTGTTGAATACAGGGTGTTTGGTGGAACATAGTCAATCTGTGAAATATAGATCCGGGGAGTGAAGACAAATTATTTGAAGCTTTGTATAGCCGTATAGTATAGGTCTGAGATATTCGCCATTTTGTGTTTTTACAAAATTGGGTGGAGTGACCAATTTGGGTCATAACAAAACACAAAAAATGTTTTAATCGTGAATGATTTAATTTCCTCGTAATAACAGAAACATAATTAACTAATCTAAGCACAATTACAACCTGAAAGATTTAGTGATATTTTAATTACTTAAAGCTTAACTTACAAACATTTTTTTTCAGATATCAAAGATAAGATTAAGGTGTTATACATTATTTGAAAGAGCGTTCGTTTTTAAGCAGGGGTTAATTTTGTTAAGTAAATATTTTTATCCTATGGTTGCAGTGCAGTAACTTCAAACCGCAATTAAGATTATACAGATATGTATTTTGCGAGTTAAGCGTTAAATAATATATCAATAAATGATTTTCAGGATTGAATAATTGTGCTAAGATTAGTAAATTTTACTTCTGTTTTTACAAAGAAAATGAAACATTGAGGATTGAAACAATTTCTATTGTTTTATTATAACCGAATCAGGTCAGGTCACCCACTTCTGGAAAAGATACAAAATCGTGAATATCTCAAAAACGGTCCAACATCGTCTATACAAAGTGGGTTTGTTCGAAATACGTTCAAATTATTTGTCTTCACCCCCCGGATCTTAGTTGCATGACTACCTTCTGCTAAACATCCTTTATAATAATAAAATATTATTACTAGCTCCTAACCTAACCTAACCTCTAATTATATTATCGATTTATCTAAGATTGCCTAAGAATGACGTGTTCGTTGAATGACTGATCCTAGCGTCGAAAGCTAGTGTCAAGCTTGCGAAATCGTTCGATAAAATGAGAAAGTTGTGATAGATGGTTTTATAAAGTCCTCGCACATCCTTGAATGGATACTTCCTACCTTACAAGCGAATTTCAATTTCGTATACCGCTAGATTATGGTTTACATAAAAAGTACTTTGTCAGTTGTTCCTTTTTATTCGAAAGCAAAGTTATAAAATAATATTAACATAAACATAAAAGTGTCGTATACAATGTTAGTTTATTGAGCATAAATACTTTGTAGCGCTAAAACTACCACCCTCACGACAAAGTCGCACGGCGCAGACAATTCCCCTAAGGACACTCGCTACGAACACGTCATCAAACTTTCTAAGTAGCGTAAGCGACGTCGAGCACTCGAGCGAGCCCCGCGACCAAACGGCTGAAGCGCCAAATGTAAACGCAAAGTATTCGGATCGATGAATTTACTCCTTGTTTGTTTGCTATACAAGCCGAATTCGCGTCACGTCGCCCAAAAACTCAAATCAAGATAAACAACCTCCCCCACGGAGACGCCGTAAGTGGAACCGTTTTATCGTGCCATTCTCGTCTTTAACTTGCCCGGTTAGAGCCCATTTCGGAGCGTACACTCCGAAATAACAATTGAATCAGTTCACGCAGCATCAAATCACTAAACCACTGGGCGGAGCGATCTCAGACTCCTCCGGGGGACGAAGGATAGAGACGGCGAGCGCTCTTGTAGAGCCGCGCGCGCGACAGAGCGGGACGGAGGATCGTTTCCGAAGACGTCGCGAGACGCTGAGCCGAATTTAAGTGCGCTCGGAGAGCTTTTTGTTTGTCGAACGGCCGCAATAAAAAGAATAGTGTCACTGAACAGATTGCCTCTCATTCAGCACTTGACAATTAAATAAGTGTTGTGAAGTGTTCGCTCCACGAGCTCCGAGTGACCCGTCATAACACATGATTAATGCGAGCGGAGACGAGACGCTTTCTATCGATCAAGTGTCGGCCACCAATAATTATTATAGCATTTAAAATAAAGTACCTTCATACCGTAGCTGAGTACTTAATAACGCGTAGGCAATGTGTATTCTGTCTCAATATGGATGCTATTTAGGTCCATTATTGTTAGAGAGCTTTCTTTGTAAAATGATTAGATAAATATTTACATATCTGTGAAAGATATATAAATAATAAATATTGATTTAAGCAAGGCAACTGCTATTGATAAAATAAGTACTTACCTAACAATTTGCATGTACTTAGAGCTAAGTACATAAATTTAAACAAAAAAGAAAACCATTTTTTTATTTATTTAGAAAACCAGTAGCAGCTTTCTGGAGGTTCACTGGACATGAGCTCATTACATTTATTTATTACCACTTTAATTAAATTAAGTTTTTAGAAATACTTAATTATAAAACATATGTACACATGTCGAATTAGCATTTATTATTATTAAGTACATTTACATCGAACCCCTAATTTACATTAAATAAAATTAAATGATCCATTTACAGAAATTAATTAAGGAAATAACCAGTGAAGCGTCTTCTAACAGCCGCAGCACAATGGCACCCTCCTGAATTATTATTATTAAATAACAATGCGCATCGCAATAATAATCCCCTTCGAATTGATAAAAACCTCACTCAATGACAATAATAATATACCACTTTGGCGATTATTGAATTTTCATTTATTATTGATGTTTGTTTTGCTGTTCTCGCTTTTCAATGCTGTGTTCACTATATTTTCCTAGGTTTGAGGTTTCTTAAACAGATTCACCTAATAAATATCAACTTTCAGCAAATTAAGGTAGGTATCAATGTAAAAACCTTTCTTCGAATAATATTAAAAGCAAAAACTCTCGACATGTTTGTGTATTATTTTTTATAGAAAGCTTCTCACATTCACCCCACCCCTACCTCCTAGTAAACATATTAAATAGCTAGAAAATCCAACGAAATATATTTTAATTAATGTTAATATTTTAATTAATACGAAGTAGAACTTTAATAAAAAATAACCGTTATTTTATGCACGTACAAACACATCAAGAAATTAATTTAATTACGATGGCATTGTTATTAAATTATTATAATTACGTGAACACTCAAAGTAACACATAAAACGGGTCAAATTTACAATTTTAATCATAATAAATTCAACTTTCTAAGGAATTTATATTTTAATGTGTAATTAAGAATAGATTAGGGTATTCAACTAGCTGGAAGCCTTCCTATATTAGATATTCTACTTTATTAAATTTGTACAATTACTCTGTTATATTTGCCTATTTTATCATTCTTTAATCTTATATATTGTAGCTAATGTTTGTTTATTTTTAAAATTGAATTATGTTTGAATAATCAACTGTTACTAAGACTAAAACCTTATGTAGATATTAGAATGGGATCTCTACATGCAGCACTTTTTTCAATTTAAATTTAAATGACAAATTTTGTCAACTTACAAATGAAGCAGCGGGATCGAGCTAGTATTGTACACAGTTCACCCCTTTACAGACTCAAATAAATCAAATTAAATCATCAAACACGCTCCGCTGAGCGAACGAGTGGCCAAGACGTTTTGTCAAATTTATTATTTTATTTATTTTTTTATTGCCTAGTTTTTGTGCCATCATCATTGTACACTAGAGTGGTCTGTGACAAATTTGATGACATTTGGGGTCAGGATTTGGGGTTTTTGATCTATGGGATAGGGGTTGGAACGACAGTTAAAATTTTTAAAGTCGATTTGCAATATAAATGTTTGTAGAGTATTGTGGAGCGATCGTTTGCACACATTTATTCCAGTAGCTAATGATCCTTAAACGATTGTCGGTTTCGCTAAGTGTTCGGTAGTTATAGCGGATATCGGAATATTTTTTATTGCAACAATAGTTTGTGCGATTCCAATAGCACTTTTTGTGGGAACAAGACGTTCTGGGAAGTAATCGCTAAAGTTTTGTATTAACAATAGAGCCATATTTAATTATAATCACACCTAAAACTCAATTTATGAATTTATAGGGAATTTTTAATCTCTAATTCAATGATTGTACACTCAAGCTGATCCATAATGGCCAACTACATTTATAATATACACTAAAAAAGTTTTCTTTTCAACAGGACGAAATGGAAGCGGCAAACAGCAGTGGGACTCGAGTTACTCGCGGAGGCCGGCAACTACGCGGCCTTCCAGCGGCTGTACGGCGGCTACTGGGCGGGCGTGCCCGCGTACCCCGCTCAGCCCGCGCCCGCCGCCGCTGACTTGTACTACAGACAAGCTGCTGCAACCGCCGCCGCTGCGGCCTCCGCCTCCGCTAATACACTACAGAAGCCTCTGCCATATCGGTAAGCTGGTGAACCTCCCATGTAGTACTCGAATAAGTCTTCATGGATCTTAAGAGGATTTTGGATGTTGTTAAAGCAGCGATCATAATTCTATGATTCCATAACGGAATAATTATAAGTAAGCGGCAATTCGGCACCAATCAATGCGCCGAAAACTACAAATGAATGTCTCTGTAACCAAGAAAATGTCTGCCGTAGACCTTAGCAAAACAGAAAAAGCATTTACTATCATCCAACCGCTTTCAAATCTGTGTATTTGCGCTCGATTGAAATATTTATAAAAATAATGGACGATGAAAATCCATTTATTTAAAATGAACCGATAAAAATCACAGTTTACGACTTTTCATGTAGGATTATTAACTAATTTACAAGCAATTCAAAATGGCGGATCGTTAACTTAGGTATTCTCATTTTGAATGTATGGTAAAAGTCGTTTTATTACAATAATTTGCATTGAAATACAATATGACCGAGAATACACAATTAACACATATTGTTTTTGTGTTTAGCTGAGTGCTCATTGGACTATTGTATGTAAAACCTAGTTATTTAACCGTTTCACATTTATATGAGCTAAGTAGTCGTAAGTAGTTTTAACGTCGTTTTGTTCCCATCGCATTAAATACCTATATGAATCCAATTTTGTTTTTATCCCATAAACATGACAACTTGAGATTAACATGTTGATACATATTATTCTCAATATATCAAAATACCTTGTTGCTTGACTTCGCATCAAAGTTAGTGGTGGTTAAGACTCGAACCCGACCGTAGTTTAAAGTTTACCGATGAGTGTAGAAACATTGTAATGACGTCATTTCCTTGTTGCAGGTTATACCCTGGCGCGTCGCTAGCTGGTGTTCCACCTCTGGGTCTGGGTCTGCCGGGCCCGTCAGCACACCTTGGTTCCCTCGGAGCCCCTGGCCTGGGGGCCTTGGGGTACTACGCACAAGCGAGACGCACCCCGTCCCCCGACGTAGACCCCGGCAGCCCGGCACCCCCTCCGAGATCACCTAGAGAACCCTCAGTGGAGAGGCGCTCCGACGACGATGACGATGATGAACCCATCCACGTATAAGTGACAGTGACATTTAGTGAATTCCAATGACGTCATCGTGCGTGTTCAGGGTTGCCGAAAGTGAAAAACTGACTTATTTATTCGTTGCACATTCCTCGGCATCGCGTTGGTCATGTTATGGATCGGACGGCTCGTCCAGTATGTGATATTATAAACCCAGAATTAGTTGTAACCTAATGTAAAATAGATATGGATGTCTTGTAGCTACGTTATATTATATAGACTAGCTTTTTATTGTATAAAAACTACGATATAATTTATTACATTACAAAAAAATTAACAGTACGAAAAACTTATGTTTCGTTCTTCAGTTGTTAATATATTTCAATTAATGCAATACTTATTCGGAACAACAAATAAATAGTTACTAATTTAGGTATGTGCTCAATGATTCGATATCATCGTTTTGTACAGAATATAATTTCGTGTCGATACAAAGTAAAAATTGGTACAATGTGCAGATTGTGTATAATATAGATTATATTTTAATTTAATATGTATTTGTTAGTATTAAATACAAAAAATAATAATAAGAACAGGTAACATACCTAAAGCTATTATAGTTATATGGCGAAATGTACTTATGCAATCTAAAAAAGTGACATTTTATGTCCAGATAGACTTTGTGGTGTTTTGTAATTAAAATGTTGTCAATTATTTTGTTGTTTTTGTTCTATAGTTGTATATCTCAAATTTCGACAAGAAACCTGGCTTTGTAGTTTGTTTTTGTAGTTTTGGTGTCAATTGGTCAAACTAATGACGATGATCTTTATGGTGCCAACCCTAAATAAAGTTGAAAGTAGTAGGTAAAAACAGACTATAATATTATGTACTTGATAGTAGAAATTTACTGAGAGAGAGATAGAGAGAGCCAGAAAGGAAATAATGAACGAAAATAAGAGTGGTCTTATTGGTTCTGATAAAATTCCTTAATTTTGCTGCAAAAATGCTTTCCCTTGCAACATGTTCTCGAAGTATAGTTTTTATTACATTAATCGGACAACTATTTTAATTAATTATTATCAATTAAAACAAGGGAAGTGCAAAACAATTAACTAATTATGCGCAATAATCACGATATTTGTTCGACATAATGCGCTCGGAGACTGGCTGTAATAAATACTAGCGTTAAACAGTCGGTAGCGTTTCTAACTATACTCGGTCACGCCATGTCTTACTCACGGGTAATAGGGCCTAGTGATGTACTCCAACTATCGCATGACTCGAGAGAACAGCGTGAATTTATCTCCTGCACGGAACAGAAAACTAGTTGTTCCTTGTTATCTGTTCCGTGATCTCCTGTGACCAATATTAGGGCGAAACAGAGTACAAGGGCAAATTAATTATTTAAGCATTTGTATAGAATTACGCTAATTAGGGGCAGGACGTGGCATCCGTCAACAACACTATCATATTGATTTTAGACAATGATAGTGTTGTTGACTGATGCCACTACGATACCTTGAGTGCTGCACTCCACTGCACTGCACTGCACTGACTCTACAAGATTGTGGATGAGAGAGATAGAGGGTTACAAACGTCGTATCGATTAAAAAAAGATCTCACTTAAAGTCACTGAAGCGCCACCAACAAAACTTTGACCAAGGCCCCAGCCAGGAACTCCACATTAGCTCAGTTAAGTTTAAAGTACTGCGAGTGATGTAAATGCCTAGTAATTTCTGAATCCGAAATCATCATCAAGTAATATTATGAAATACCAGCTGTTGCCCGCGGCTCCGCCCGCGTAAATAGGCTCACACGGGAATACTGTACTTTTCGGGATAAAAAGTATTCTATGTTTTAATCCAAAGCTACTACCATACCAAATTTCATCTTAATCCGTTCAGTAGTTTTTGCGTGAAAGAGTAACAAACATTGGTTTGTCCATCCATTCATCCTCACAAACTTTCACATTTATAATATTAGTAGGATATGATTCGAATCACACTAGAGTTTACACTATCTGATTGGATCCCACCACTAGGGCCGTGTTAAATTGTGTGTGCTATCTCCATTCGCGAGGCTTCTCACTGTACCGCTTCCGGTATACATAGCTAATTGTGTTACACTTATTTTTTTAATTAATTGAGCATAAGTAGTTATACAGCCGTCTATAGAAATATGAACACATAGGGAATCGAACCATCTTCTTTAAAGACTAAGAAAAATCAACGTTTACGACTTAAACAATATACGAGTTTACATCAAATGTATATAAGTTATAAAAATAATGTATATACACATTTAATTAAGAGATATTCTTATACTTTGAACGAGCAAATCTTGTATTTAAATATAATGTAATTTATTTAAGTTCTTGTATTTAAGTTTTGGGAGTGAAAAACGATTCTAATAGATTGATTGAAATGACTGAGATTAATCCCAGTGAAACCGCAAATAATTGAGTTTATATAATTCTTGTTTATAGTTTATAGTTGGTTATAGTATATATATTTCTTTCGTTGCGTAGTAAGATACGAGTTATTTCACTCTTTAATAATTGTCAAAGCGAGTGGCTCGGCTTAATGTATGGATATGTCTTTTTGCGTTATTGGCAAATTGGGGTTTCTGGGTCGAGTCTCAGTCAGACTAATATTATTGTGATAATTTTTTTTCATACCTACCTCTAATGTTTTTGCAGTCTCCCAGGTACTTTAATAAGTTCTCTTTGACTCAAAAGTTTTTTTTAGAAAGGTAACTTTAATCTTTTTAATACTAGCCCTTATATATTTTCCAACATGAAGTATAGTTAAATATTAGGTTCTTACATATGAAATTGGCGTTTTGTCGTACTGGCCACTTTGATCTCAAATAATAGGTCTTTAACTATGAAATTACCGTTCTGCAGTACTGGCCATTTCAAATCAAAATAATTTTTGTTTGGCTAAGAATTCTAATTTCAAATTAATTTTATTTTAAAAACATGGAATTCTTTTTCCAAAAGTAGTCATTTGTTAATTGATTAGTGTTACATTTTCATCGCATTTCAATCTTTTTCGCCATCATGGATACGTTAAAAATTCGAGTAATTATGGAATATGAGTACTGTCGTGGCAGCAACGCGGCACAAGCGGCACGCAACATCAACGACGTTTACGGAGCTAACACTACAAACCAACGCACCGCCTGTTATTGGTTTTCTCGGCTTCCGTTCTGGAAATTTCGACTTGAAAAATGAATCTCGCGGTCGTCCGAAGACTTTGGTCGACAATGCCGAATGAAAGGCGATTATGGAAGCTGATGATACACAATCTACGGCTGAATTAGCAGCAGCTTTCGACGTTAGCGTCAAAACAATATTGGTCCATTTGCGTCAAATTGGCAAGATAAAAAAGGTTGACAAATCCCACCCCCACGAACTCAATGATCGCCAGCGCGAAGTACGCGTCGAGACGTGCCTTGCACTGCTCAACAGACACACAAATGAAGGAATTTTGAACCGCATTGTTACCTGTGCTGAAAAATGGATTCTGTTTGATAACCGCAAGCGCTCCGCAAGTTGGTTGGATCCTGGTTCAGCACCTAAACAATGCCCTAAGCGAGAACTTACCCCTAGAAAAGTGATGGTCACTGTTTGGTGGTCTAGCGCCGGTGTGATTCATCACAGCTTCTTACCAAACGGGGTGAGCATTACTGCAGATGTGTACTGTGAAGAACTGAACACAATGATGGAGAAGCTGGCACATCTCCAACCAGCATTGGTCAATCGCTCGTCTCCGCTGCTCCTGCACGACAACGCGCGACCTCATACTGCACAGCAGACGGTCTCCAAGTTGCAAGAACTGGGGTTGGAAGCTCTCCGTCATCCGCCCTACTCACCAGACCTTGCGCCTACAGACTACTACTTTTTTTGAATTTGGATAACTTCTTGGCGGGAAAAAAATTCAATACCCGAGAGGCAGTACAAAATGCCTTTGAAGAATTTGTTGCCTCCCGTCCAGCTGATTTCTTTAAGAAGGGCATCAATAAACTGCCACTGCGTTGGCAAAGATGCATTGATTGCATGGGTGATTACTTCAATTAATACAAATAAAAAATACATAAAAAAAATTCATTTAATTTTTTTCATACAAAACGGCAATTTCATAGGTAAAGACCTAATATTATATCTTCTTTGGTTAAGAATTCCAATTTCAAATTTATACCGCTATTTACTCATGCATTTGTGTTTCAAAAAATGTAATTCATTTGTTTTTTCCTCATTTGGTTTTTTCTTTGAAATAAAACACAGTGCGTTTTTGGTTCCAACGTTTTCGTTCTGGAAATTTCGACCTTAAGAACAAGCCCCGTGGACGGCCGGAGACCAAAGTTGATGATAAAGAATTGAAGGCTATTGTGGAAGCGGATCCATCGCAAATCCGAGTTAGCTGCAGGCTACGGTGTTAGTGATAAAACTGTTTTAATCGACTTGAAGCAAATTGGGAAGGTGAAAAAGCTTGAAAGGTGGGTACCTCATGAATTGAGTGCAGCAAACCGTCAAACGCGCGTCAACTGCTGCGTTACATTACTCAACCGGCACAATAATGAAGGGATTTTAAACCGAATCATTACCTGTGATGAAAAGTAGATCCTGTATGATAATCGGAAACGCTCATTGCAATGGCTGAACCCTAGCGAACCAGCCAAAGCCTGTCCCAAGCGAAAATTGACTCAAAAAAAGGTACTTGTGAGCATTTGGTGGACTAGTGCCGGTGTCGTTCACTACAGCTTTCTTAAATCTGGTCAGACGATTACGACAGGTGTCTATTGCCAGCAACTGCAAATCATGATGGAAAAGCTAGTTGCTAAATAACCGAGGTTGGTCATTCGCTCTAGGCCACTGCTGCTTCAGGACAACGCTAGACCACACACTGCACAACAGACGGCTATCAAATTAGAGGAGCTTCAATTGGAATGTCTAAGATATCCACTGTACTACCCGGACCTTGCTCCAACAGATAACCATTTTTTTAGAAATTTGGGTAACTTCTTGTAAGGGAAAAAATTCAACTCCAATGGGGCAGTCCAAAGCGCCTTCAAAGATTTTATTGATTCCTGTCCGAATGATTTTTTTAGTAAAGGAATCAATGAACTACCTATGAGATGGGAAAAGTGCATAGTTAGCAATGGTATATACTTTGATTAAATAATGGTTTTGAGTTATTTTGATTAAATAAATATATTATGTTAAAAAAAACTACTTTATGTTCCTCCTTTACAAAACGACAATTTCATATGTAATGACCTAATATATACCTTCTTGTACAAAAAATATTTAAAATTAATACATTATTTAAATAATTGCAAAGCCTTTTTCTGAGAAGCTGTTAATAAGTAACAAATCAATCAATAAGTCAATCGTAATTTTGAAATGTTATAAATTAACGCAGAACAATGAGCTGGAAAATTAAAATAAATTATTTAGATTTTTTTTAAATATCATAATTAATAGTACTGATCTATGAAACATCAGCTTATACTTTGAGATGTTACATGCAAGAATGCTATCAATCATAAGGTTTTTTTAGAAGTAGGTATTTCATCCTTGTTATTTTAATTAAGCTTCATAGAAAATATTATTATAGCATGTTAAATAATAATAATTAGAATTGACATAAGTATTCGACAGTGATTATTTTTATGAAATACAGTTTTTGATTAAGTTTTTTTTTTCTTTTTTATTATTATTAAATAAGGGGGCAAACGAGCAAACGGGTCACCTGATGGTAAGCAACTACCGTCGCCCATGGACACTCGCAACATCAGAAGAGCTGCAGGTGCGTTGCCGGCCTTTAAGTAAGGCACTTACAAGAATGCTATAAAGTATTTAAGGTATTGCACAATAAAATCTAATATTTAATCACTTTATAGAGAAGTGACAATTATAACTTCATGTCTCATGTCTATACAAATGCTATCCTTTATTTTTAGGGTTCCATAAACACATGGAACCCTTGTAGTTTCGCTTTGTCCGCACTAATACGTCGGTAATTATAAATATAAATGGATAAAATTTGGTATAGTCTTAGATTGTGTATTGATCTCGGATTTGGCATCATAAAAGAATACCTAATAATTTTATATTTCAGGGGCTGGCTCTCCATACATGTGAAGTGGGGATGAAAAATATTTTGTCATTCTACCCCATCATGTGGGGTATCGTTGATAAGCTCTTTTTAAATAAATGCAAGGTTTGATTCACGATTTTTTTACAAAGTTAACCATATTTGAGTAATCGGCCTCCAGAGTGGCTTATAAAATGCCTCCTCCCCTCATTCTAAACTATAAGAGGTAGAAACATGTTAGTTTTCATGCTGATAGATCATGCTAAAAAAGCTCTTTAGAGAAATTATTTTGAGCGAAATCGGACAATAACTATTGAAGTAATCCAAAGAAAACCTATTGCGCGTTGATAGTTACGGAACCCTCCTAAGACATGTCCTGACATGCTCTTGGTTAGGTTATTATTTACTATAATGTCTTAACTATTTATGTTAGTAATCTGTAAGTAATTTCCCATGGGACATTGTATTGAGCACGAATTGAACAATACAAAGCAATCAAATTTTATGAACATTTATATAAATTATGCAAATAATAATCCATCCACCTTTATCGTAAATAACACTTAAATAATCCTTGGCATCATTACATAATTGCTCCATTTTATTTCTATAAAATGCCAGCCAAGTGCGTAGGGTCGCGCCCAGTGTAGAGTTCTGTATACAAATTAATATTTTTTCAAACTCTACATTTTTAGAAAGCTATAACTATTATAGCCTAAATAGGCTGCTCATACATAATAAGTTATTTATACAACAATCTAATATAATATGGTAACAAATGTTGCGAATTTCTGTAAAAAAGTAAATTTTAATAAAAGTTGAAAGGATTTTTATGATTTCTTTCCACTCACCGAATCTGATAGGTATTAAGAAATTCTCTTTAACTACACACAATCCTAACAAAAATAACACACAGAATAAATTGTAATTTTGTATAGCAAGTGATTAATGAATATTAAAACTATTGGACTTGTACACAGAATCTAATATAATATATCTGAACATTTAGTATGTAATACACGCCACCATACTCTACATAGTGTAGCTTTTTGGGTAGTTAACGTAATGACAATATAGTTCCTGTTACTCTAATTTAGAGACTTATTTAGTTTGTATGCAATAATTTTGGCCTCATTAAGTTAAGCCCTGTTCCACAATTTACTGACAAGTGTCAGATAGCTTATTTGCATGTTTTGTCTTTATCGGTCGAAATAAAGTAAGCAGCGACAAAAATTCCGAATAAGCTATTCGACACTTATTTGAAGATTGTGAAACAGGCTCTTAGTTTGATTAGTATTTGTTACACAGTAGTACATAATATACTGCTCGTGCTCGGGTCTCTCCTGGATGTGAGGAGGAGGTGTAGTCCACCACGCTAGCGTAAGTTCCTTTAATATTGTTTTTATTTTTTTTATTCAATAAAAAACGTAACCAGATATGACAATTATTTTGGTCAGGACTTTTATAAATTTCCTACAATAATTATTTTATAAAACTAAAATCAAGGTCACTAATTCCCTTCGTTAAAAAAACTTCGTTCCCTCGCCCTTTTAATTATTTTGTTTTAAATTATTGTTTTTTGCCCGTTTCGTATGTCCATTCTAGCGTTATGGTCAAATAATTCTTCGACTGACGCTTCCATTGTTTGCCTGATAATCTTGGCAATGGCGTCCTCAAAGCAGTTGGTGTAGTAAACACAGGTGTTGGTGTGTCGCGAGAGTGCTACAGCCGTGTGAGATACGCTGTCGTGAATGTTCAGCCTGCCACTACTTATAGCTGTAAAACTTATCACCGACTCAAAAGATTGTTAATCTTCATATTACTTTACGGTGTTTTCCTTCGCCGTTTGAGAAATTATTTCGAGAAGTTTGAAAAAAGTGCATACTAGGCTCCAAATGAAATTGGAGGCGCTTTTAACATTTTCACTGTGGCGCTCCGTAGCCGTATAAACACCGTTGACATTCGATAATTTTCTTTTACTGTGTGAAATATTTTTGCCGAGCATAAAACCTATTTAAAAAGCAATCAGTCAGCGGGCGCTGATTACCTGCGGGGCACGCTACTCCATGTTCACAAAACGGCGCAATTAACAACACCCCATGCCACGCCACGCTACCCCACGCCGCAACACGGGGGCTAGCCGCTGGCCGACTTGATCTAATCGCAAAACGACCGTTTTCTGGAATCGCCTTTACAAACTATCGCGTGCTTATCATGCCTTGCATTATGCTTAGCCTTCCTGACAAAAAAATGTTGTTTGTGTACTTAAATATAAAATAATTCGTGTTTACACCGCCGATGAAAGTTCAAAGATCGATAGTGATACAATCGGAAAATGTTGGTATTTCGTTGTGATTTGAAAGTCCAAAAAAAGTCATGAGAAATTTGTGTTTGTGACAACATGTAAAAATAAAGTTGTTTTTTTAGTACATTTAGAAATAATGAGATGTTACAACTTGATGAAAGTAAAAAAAATAGTTTAGGTAATGCACCGAAACTATTTTAGTTAAAGTTAGAAAAAGTTGAGAATAATTTTTTGCATAAAACTTAGGGTTCTTTTATCCGTTATTGAATGATTTATACAGTATTCTTTGAGCTAAGTAACCACTCTTGAAATACTGTAGTGCCTGGGACAGTTGGTTTTTAAATGTCGTATGGTTGCCCAAGCACATAGGTACGGCATTCTCACAACAGAGTCAGCCTAGTCCAGAGGAATGACTGGTCAATACGTCTGGGGCCAACAATGTGCGGGTTTCCTCACGATGTTTTGCTTCACCGTTAGAGCGTCCGTATAATGTACTTGAGATCTGAAAAAGTCTCATTGGTACACGCCACAACCTGGGAATTTTGGGAAAATTGGGAAAGCTTTGATTTTGAATAAACACAATAATTCTTATAAGACACATAGGGCTTGTTTCATAATATTGTAAAAGTGTCAGATAGCTTATTCGAAAGTTTTGGCAAAGTTGACAAAGACAAAACATGCAAATAATCTACCTGATAACATGTATCAGATAGCTTCAGTAGATTGTGAAACCTCTCAGTGTCACAATTACCTGCATCATAATAGTTTATGTCGTACTCTCTTCGTGCATGAGAAAGTTAATAAAACCCCGACGAATTGATAACCACTTCTTTTTGGAGTCGTTAAAAAGCAATTTTATTATTTTAATTAAGAATGCTTCTTGAGAACTTGAAAATGATAGATAGCGTCAGAGTGAAATATACGAGTAGAACAATTTCCTAAGTCCAGTGTACAGATAGCTACAAAAGGTCAACGCCGCGCTAACACGCAATATAAATATTGATGGCGGCTAAACGGTCGCTAATCACGAGCATCGCATTCGCCTCACTCGTAAAATATATTTATCTACATAATCGACTGTCATTTGCGATTGTTTCTGATACTCTCTACCAATTGGTACGAATGTGACGCGTAAATTGTTGTGGACTATAGAGCATCGATTGTTTTTTAATAGAACAGTGAAACGCCTAATTTTTCGAATCCACCGTCACTTGCAAGATTTAATTTTTGAAATAATAATAATATCTATGGACGCTTTCATACCACGTCAATCTGGTCCCGTGATAAGTTCTGAAAGAACTTGTGTTGTACCAGATAGTGGAAATATATTTAATACTTTTCAAACTATACTAATATTTAAGATTTTTATTATACAATGTACATACATCCATGACCATGACACAGAAAACTTTTTGTTCCCTGGCGGGATTCGAAACTGCGACCTCCGGCTGGAGCGCTAACGCGCTAACCACTGAGCCACAGAAGTCGTCAAGTTTTTGACTTCCTTATCCTATATACTTTCCTTTATAGGTTACTACGGGGCCTTTAATCAAGATGCATTCGATAATTTCGACGGCGAAATCAAAAATGTATGGCATTTCACATAAGTCTTCGCCAAGTGACATGTCGCTTGCGATTCCTTATGTTAAATCCCATACATTTTGTTTTCAAACTTCGCCGTCGAAATTATCGAACGCATCTTGACTTAAGGCCCTGTACTACTAGTAACAGATAACACAGATGCAATCCTCAACATACTAAGGCGGGTCAATAAGTCCGTGACTTTTTGAATTTCTAACCTCCTTACTGAAAAAGCAACACTACTCCTGTCAACAGGCATCTGTCAGTTGACTCCTATCAAAATTTGAACTTGCTGCGTCAGTTAGTTTGTGTTTTACAGCTATCTTTATCAGACTATCCAGTAACTTAAGGAAACAATGGAAAAAAGTGAATTTCGTGTGCTTATTAAGCATTATTTTTTGCGAAAAAAAACCATTACCGAGACCAAGGCTAAGCTTGATAAATACTATGGGGACTCTGCACCATCGATTTCAATGGTAAAAAAGTGGTTTACTGAATTTCGTTGTGGCCTTACAAGCACTGAAGATGCCGAACGTCCTGGACGCCCAGTTGAGGTCTCTACACCCGAAACAATCGAAAAAATTCATGATATGGTGTTGGCCGACCGAAGATTGAAAGTGCAAGAGATTGTGGAAGCCATAGGCATCTCGCATGGCTCAGTGGTTTCAATTTTGAATGATCACTTGGGCATGAGAAAGCTTTCCGCAAGATGAGTGCCGCGTTTGCTCACAGTCGACCACAAACGCAATCGTGTAACAACTTCACAGGAAGGTTTGGCGTTGTTTAATCACAATATGGAGGAGTTTTTTAACCGTGGACGAAACAGGGATCCATCACAACACACCAGAGACCAAACAACAGTCAAAACAGTGTGTTTCTAAGGGTGAATCGGCGCCAAAGAAGGCCAAGGTGGGTTTGTCAGCCAATAAAGTTATGGCGACTGTTTTTTGGGATGCACGTGGGATAATCCACATTGACTATCTTCAAAAGGGAAGAACAATTAATGGGAAATATTATGCCAACTTATTGGACCGCTTCAATGAGGATTTGAAAAAAAACCGACCTCATTTGGCCAAGAAAAAAGTTCTTTTTCACTAAGACAATGCAAGGGTGCACACATGTGCAGTTGCCATGGCAAAAATCCATGAATTGGGCTATGAATTGCTCCCACATCCACCCTATTCTCAAGATTTGGCTCCGGGTGACTACTTCTTGTTCCCAAACCTGAAAAAATGGCTCGGTGGAAAAAGATTTGACTCCAATGATGAAGTCATCTCGCAAACAAAGGCCTATTTTGAGGACAAATTTATTCGACAAATCATATTTTTTGGAAGGGATAAAAAAATTGGAGAAGCGTTGGACAAAGTGTATAGAGCTCAAGGGGGACTACGTTGAAAAATAAAATGATTTATTTATCAAAAAATCTGTGTTTTATTCCAAAAGTCACGGACTTATTGACCCGCCCTCGTACTTGTTAATCTAATTCCTCGTGTGAGCAAACGAAACGTTAGTTACATTAAAACCGGCCAAGTGCGAGCCACGCATAGAATAGAATTTCGTAATTACATACCCCTATGAGATTTTATTTTTAATACTTTATATGTTTACTTATTATTTCGTTATTCTTGTACGAAGTTTCCCAACCAAGAGGTAAGCGCATTTTACAAGGACGGACGGACATGACAAAGCTATAAGGGCTCCGAGACGTGAAATACGGAACCTTAAAAACTGTAGTTTGTAGGTAATACAAATAGGTAAACTAATCTAGCTTCTGCAATGGCGGTTTTTAGACAAAAACAAACACAATGTTCCATTATTTAATTTTAATGGCGAGTTTTAACTGTGTTATTTAACGGGTGTTTAGCATTAAATCAATGGTCAGTCGCCCCTCGCATTCGTAGATAGTATCTGCATCCGGCCGCTCATAATTACTCATTAACCAGCGGTTTTAGGCTTTGTGACCACGACTGTACGGTCACCGACGAGCCGATGTACCCCTTTTGAACCTTACAGCCAAGTACCAAGGTCGAAAACTTGTGCACTGCATCTGTCGGCCACCGTCCGTGGCTGTACACCGACATGACATTAAATAGCGGTTTTGATTGTTTGATTTATAAAAAACAACGATTAACTCTGATCATTAATCATATGTTAAGGTACAATTAGTTATGATAAGTTACTTGCTAGGAAGTAAATGTAGAGATTATTCCTAGATTAAGCTTTGTTCTTAAACTATTATTTAAATTAGCCATTAGCAAGTCAATTCCTGCTTATCGCCTAAATACATATAATATAGTCTATACATACAAATAAATAAAATTGAAGCGTCTGTTTGTAATTTTAAATTAAAAGCTTTTTATTTAGGTAATGCATATGAAAGTATATATTACTCACAATAAAAAATTTTTTTGTCTTTTTGTCTATCCGGCTTGTGGCAGTGATTACACTGAAACGGCTGGGCCGATTTTCACAGGACTTTCACTGGCAGATAACTGATGTTATAAGGCGATACTTAGACTACTTTCCGTTAGTTTTACGCAAACAAGGTTGAGGGCACCAGCTAGTTTAAGAATTAATTGACAAAGACTTATTACTATATAATTATCATATACCTAATCGGCCTTTAGAATATAATATAAATCTTCTATAAAGTAATTAAAAAGATCGAATTTATCGACCGAAATAATGTGTCATTGTATTTCTTTATGGCACGGTAAATAAGTGACATTCAAATTAGTAGCGTTATGTCACGGTAAACAGAGAACAGTAGGACATCTAAGGCTATCTGGCGAGTTATTTGCCTACTCTCGCGTTGGCGCAACGGCTGTCAAATAAATACTAAAATAATGCAGGCTAACGCGAGCCATTATACCAGGCGTTCGTCACTCGCTCAAGGACACGCGTTATTTGCCTACCGCTCGGTGTGTCTCTTACGAAACAATCGACAAAAGGCTGCCGCACGCCGCACGCCTGCCAGAGAACTCACACCGCACGTTCCCGCGCTTACGCATTGAAATGTGCAGTGGATGGCTGCAGAGTAGTAGTTTAACAAATAAATTTTGTATTTTTTATTTCTTTAATACTCATTTAGTTCTAAGTAGTTATTTTGTAGTAAATAGCTTCCAGCCAGAATAAATTAGAAAGAGCGTTCTTAAATAAGTATAATTTCAAATTTTAAAATTGTAATATCTACTTATTTAAGAATTTATTGAATTTCCTTTGTTTTTTTCCTAATTATTATATACCTATTAAAATTATTTACGCGATTTAAAATCGAGAAATATATGATGGTTAAAAAATGTATAAATAATTTTATAACATATTTGATTGACACATTAACTACAATAATCCTTATAGGTAAAACCCTGGTGCATTCGTATGATAGCGCTCGTGACTCACGTGTAACGTGAGTCGCACGGCCGGAAACATAATCTCGACTTTTGGTACATTTTTTCTCGCTGCGAAAAACAGATATTATTATTAAGATTTTGTAGGCTTAAATAGCTTAGGTATTTTCACTTTTGTATGAGAATGATGTGTCAGTTACATAGTTACTATTCATTAATCCGTGGTTATAAAAAGATTTCTGTTATGGAGTCGCTAGACATAGAGGGGGCCTTCGACAGTGCTTGGTGGCCAGCCATAAATATTCGGTTGGCAGACGTTGGGTGCCCGTAGAACCTGAGGCGAGTGATCCGGAACTACCCGAGTGAAAGATGAGTGAGTGTGAGGTATGCTGGTGTGGAAATGAGCAGGGAGACCAACAAGGGATACGTGCAGGGGTATAGACCCCTGATAGAAGGACGTCGAATCGACGACGAATCCTGTGGGACGTCTTGTTGAACCCCCTGCTATAGATGCTAGAGGAGATTAATGTGTTTTGCTAGGTTTTTGCCGACGACATAGTCCTAGTTTTCGAGGGTAAAACAGCCCTAGAAATAGAGACAAATACAAACAAGCTGCTTAATGAAATTTACAAATGGGGAAAACTATTTAATTAAAATTCGCGCCACACAAAACCTCCACTATGGTCTCTACTAAAAAGTTAAAATTCGATAAACCCCGACTTAAAATGGGGAGAGGGGACATAGATTACAGTAATGAAATCAAAATTCTAGGCTTCACAATCGACAGTCGGAAATGTGTGCAAAAATGGCTTTTTAAAGATGGTAATGGCTTACCAGATACAATCTCTTAGCCAGGACAGCCAGAGTAGGGTGGGGGCTCAATCCCCAAGTAATAAAACTGCGTAAAAAAAATATACAGCGGTTATAGAACCAACTATTATGTATGCAGCAGCGGCATGGTCTCCAACAGCGGAAAGGATGGGGGGGCCAGAAAAGGCTGAATTCAGTACAGCGTGGTTTTGCCCAGAAGATCTGTAGAGCGTATCGAACTGTCTCCCTGAACGCTGCTCTTCTGTTAGCTGGGATACTCCCTCTTGATCTCAGAATACTCGAAGTAGCGAGACTTTGTGAGATCAAGAAGGGTATGTCACACCCGGCACTTACTTAGGGACAGGAAGATAGAGCTAATGTCTCTGGCGATCGATACCCCACCCCTCATCCAGCAGAGCAGGTAGAGCTGGGATTTGGACTGGTAGACGAGAACACATATTCGGACATGGTTGACAACCACGAACATAAAATATATACGGACGGCAGCAAGATTGAGGGCCGGGTCGGAGCCGCGCTTTTCGTCTGGGAAGGCGAGGCTGAGACTAAGGCTGTCAAGCTTGCATTGCCGTCGTTTTGCACGGTCTACCAGGCCGAACTCTTGGCGCTAAATAGAGCCGTAATCTTAGCCTGCAAGAGTGGAGTGACGAAGGTTGGCATTCTCTGCGACTCCATATCGGCCCTTCAGGCGGTTACTATTGATTCCCTCCATCCTCTGGTAGTGTAAAACATGGGGGGTCATCCGAAAAGCTGATTTGCAAAGGCGAGAGGTCTCGCTGATTTGGATTAAGGCGCACGCAGGGCTTAGAGGGAATGAAAGAGTCGAACAATTAGACAAGGAGGCCCCTCTGAGGTTGAAGAGGAAACCTGACTACGAACGATGTCCTGTTTCATTCGCCAAGCGTATCTTAAGACATGATACGATTGGTGAATGTGACAGGAAATATGTGTAGGCGGGACGGCCGGAGTCACGAAGCTCTTCTTCCCCACAGTCGCTGCTGCATACAAAATAGTTGGTAAGATTGACATAACACACCACACAACACAAGTACTGACTGGACACGGCGGGTTCGCCTTCTACTTGAATAGATAGAAGAGAAATAGATCTACTTGAAGTTGAAAGAGGACCCGTCGTGTCTGTTTTAGCCCGTTGTTGCGGAGACAGTTCCTCACCTGTTACTCGAGTGCCCGATTTTTGCCAACAGTAGATATGATACTGAGCAGAAATTGGGCACCGCGATGACGGGTGAGAGTCTGCCTAGCATACTGGGGGGAAAGAGCAGGGAGGTGTTCCTGCAATATTGTATTAATATTGTGAAAATTGAAAATAAAAGAAATTGAAGTGGTGATATTGAAAGCTGTGATATTAGTATGCAGGGTATATATTTTTTTATTATTGTAAAATGAAAAAAGACATGAAAAGAATAAAATAATTATATATAATGGCAAAAAACGAGCCCTGTCCATGATAGGTAAATAATAGAACAAGTATAAAAAAAATAAAAAAATGTGGTTATACTTCGATGCGCGTGATCACGGTACGTACGCGATCGATTACGGCACAATCCGCACTGAGAGCGCCTTATAATTCCTTAAGCGAGGCGTGTGCCTGTGTGCGGATAGGCGCCCGGCGCGGGCGCGTACGGGCACATTCAAACCGATCGCGGCACGTTTGTATGAAGATGTTCTACTGTTCTCTGTTTACCATGGTTATGTGTTCTATTGTTGTCTTTGTTTACATTTGGATTCAATTAGATCTGAAATCTGAACGGAGTTTAACTAAAATCTGTCACGCAGGTATACCATATCTTGATTAAGGGTCAGTTCACATTGCGTCGATACGCGACGTTGCAGCCAATTTTGAATAGCTATCTTAAAAAATATATATACAGCCGATGGCATAACCGCCTCCTTTTTTGGTAGTCGGTTAAAAATGCAGCGCCATGTCACATATCCATGATGATCCAAAGGTTTATTTTTCATGGATTTTTAGGGTAACGTATCCAAAGAGTAAACAAGAGATATTACTGAGACTTCGCTGTCTGTCTGTCCGTTCGTCTGTCTGTCACTAGGCTGTAAGTTCGTAACTGTGACAGCTAGACAGGTAGCGAGTTTTTGTTGCCGTTTTGTACGGAACCCTTCATTTGCGAGCCTGACTCGCATTTGGACGGTTTATTACATAAAATATAATTGCTGTTTTACTAATCCATGATTGAAATAGAAAAGGTAGGTAGGTACTATGGCAATAAGGTCCAAAAGTGGTACACCGGGTTTGCCGGCAAAGGTTTATCTGTATAGTTTTTGGAATAAAACAGCGTGGGTTTCCTTGTATCTGATAAACACAAAAAGGCTTAGACACGCTATCTTTAACACGAAAATTTAACCAACACAATATATTTGGCTCTTAATTCTGATAAAAATCAAATAATTGTTACACACAATATTATAATAATTTGATATAATTATCATTTGTTAGTATATAATTGCTTAATATTTTTACGCGATTATGATCTCACCTAATATTTTTTATCGGCTTGTATTAAGGAAGGTTCTCTCGCGTATTGTAATTTGTAAGTACCTATACAATCATAACATTAAAATAGGTTAATATGGCAGATATGTTTAGGTAACCTATCTTAATTAATACTAACGGAGCATAATTATTCTGTTGGAAAAATTGTTTACCTAAACATAAAAATTATATAGCTTCCTTGATCTTCAATTCAAGAGTAGGTACATAACTAATTAAACTACTGTCTACGACTGCTATAAGTAGTAATATAACGTTTAGAAACAAAATAGAATCTAAACGCGAGTGAGTTAGAAACAATTATTAAGGCCGTTAGTCTCGCCATGATACGTAATTAAGGCGATTTGAATAGCAAAGCGGGGCCATTTTTACTTTACACGAATGCGATGGTATCGTGTAATTAAACGTACCGTTTAGTTGACGCCGTAAACGCCGCGCGAGTACAGAGTACACAACAGATTTTAAACAAACAGGACACTAATAACACACAAAAACATAATAGGTACATACAATAGCAATAAAAAATAACTCGTAACAGCCTCAATATGTAATAGAAGCACGCTGTAAGACGCACGATGTAAAAAACTTTGTAACGCAATATTATAAACTAGAATAGGTATGTCCTTTTAAGGGAAAAAAACTTAAAGCTAAAACAGATTTTTGATGATAAAATTAAAGATCATTAGCACTGGATATGGCACGCTACACTTTGACCGCAGAAACATACAGAAGTGTGACTAATTACTTAAAAATGACGTAGCAACTCTTTATTTTAAATGCCCAATCAAATATTCTTTGTTCAGACTAAGTTGCAGTTGCCAGTATCGTGCGTACGAACTAGATGGTATCGCCATAATTAGTCGGTTCGCCCATGTCCGCCGATAGCTCTATTGCACGCTCTGTGTGCATTTTTTTCATAATTAATTCTGTTATATCGATCACTGGCTTTAATAGCAATATTGTATGCGATGCATTTTATTGTATGAGTAAAACGTCGTAACATTGTGTGCTTTCTGGAAACGATTATCATCGACCAAGTTAATGCCTATTAACTTTTTTTACAAATTATTCGATGCACTTTATTTCGACGCGATTTGTATTCTTTAGAATATGTTTTAATAGCCCTTTATAAATTGAGACTAGAATTTGCAAACCTAAATAAAAAGCCATAGTGTTATTATGACGAAAGTACAAAGGCGCCAAGCCAGGTAAACAGCTACGAAAGAGCTCTACCCAACGCGTTGCATTGATTAGTCAAAACATACCCTAGCTCCTTTTTTAGAAAGTATCAATTAAGTTAAGGTTATTCACATTCATAGAACAAAACTGACAAGGAAATTAGATAATGCGAGATAAGCTACATTGTGCTGTCACCTTTGTGTGTCACTGTACCTATTTTTTTAGCAGCCATTTTGTGAAATTACAGAAAATGGACGTTTTTCGGTTAGCTACCTCCATTTCCATTAGATTATTTCGACACGAGCCTATTACTTTCACGTGAAACAATAATGTGAGTTTGTGTCGCTGTGCCACTCGCAATTATTGTTTATTATATAACTGAATTACACACTCGGCTGCTTCACGAAATTATGGTACTTTGCCATATAAATGAACGCAGTAAAGTAAAGTTTTGATGTTTGGTGATTCATTGCGGAATATCGTGTTATTTAGACATTTATAGAATTGACAAATTCCCAAAACTCATGAGTCATGGCAAATATGATATCTAAAAATATAGGCATCAGCCTATATTTCACTACCTATCTTTCTAGACTATCAAGTCTTCAGGACGGAAGATATATTTGGGGTTTTGAAATTATCAGGAGGTCTCAAATAAAAACATTTTTTTAAAAATAGTAAGGTTTATTAATTAGGTTGATTAAATTTATAGTGATAATTTTCGATATTAGTGTTCTAAATTTGAAACATTAAAAAAATATAATGAGCCAGTAATCCAAATAAGTAAATGAGAAAATTGAAAACAAAATCAATGAGAGAAAAATAAATTAAACAATAAAAAAAAACAATTATTAACATCCTCCCGGTCGTTGAAAGCTCAACCTTTCAATCAAACAAACTTTAAATATTTTGCTAAATAAATTTAAACTTAAACAAAATTATTACAAATAAAATTACTTAAACAAAATACTAACGAACACTATCTAAAATACAATACACACTTAACCTAGATATATATTAAAATAAATACTTATACTGGGAGGGGACATTATATTAGGCAGTATTGCTTCAATTTAAGCTAATGTGGTATTTAATTCTTCAAATGTTAAATTACAATTTATATAAAATAATAAAATTTATTTTATAATAATAAAATATAACTACTACTATTAAAATACTATTTTATAATAATAAAATTTTAAATTTTATTATTATAAAATAGACATAATATCCTCTGCTTAAGAAAATTGCAAAAAAAAATAGTTTAAAGCGAATGCGTTATTTCAAAAATAATCATTGTAAGAAAAGCGAGTCAAAAACTACACAAAATATAGAACCAAAATAAATAAATACACATTTCTTAGGTTTTTCTAGTTATTAAAAATTGTTTGAAAAATTGATAAAATTTCATAGATATAAGTAAAAAAATATTTTATTTATTTATAGTTATATCTATCATACAGTTTTTATGTTATAGTATGTTTTTTATACGAAAATAAAAAAGTGGGTTGTATGTAGAAAATAAAACCGACTTTCAGGCGACTCCACAGTTGTATGTTCATTAGTAATTTAAATTTTCGCCGCCATTTTGTTTCCAAAATGCCTGGCATCCCTACACCGTACAACGGTTAATAGCAAACATCGTATTATTATTTTTAACCGCCGCTGTCTACCGCTGTCTGCACGGACCTTATGAAACTTATTGTTTTATCACATATTTTAACTAGAGCGATAAATAACATCACTTTGTTCAGTGTTATTAAAAGATGAGATATTTGACGTCAATGCAAAAGCCTGGACAATATTTTGGACATCACAAGCAATAGGTTTCGAAGACACCACAGGGTATTTATTTTGTTCTAACCTAAAATTATCAATGTGTAATCTGAAATTATGTTTTTATATATATAACACCCGGGCTTGTGACATATACTTGAAAAATGCCCTTTTTGTAAGCAATTAAAACATACTTTGAAAGCCGGTAATGCTTTATATCTTTCCTAAAAATTGAGGACAATTAATTAATTTATGACTTTTGCTACACATGGGACACGCCGGGCATGGAGTCGGTGATAGATAGTGAGAGAGACGATTAAAAGTTTTTCGGTCCCTGTGCGCTTACCATCGATCTTAGTTTAAAATGTAGCTTATTCGAATGACTAACTGAATTGTTATTACGAGAAAGTTCTAAAGTCTCAACCAAATCCGCGTGACTACGTAGGAAACTTAAAAATGTATCGAAAGTAATCTTATTAGAATTATCAATCCTTCCTCTAAACTCCTCCTACTCTCTGTACGTTTTCTGATTTAACTTATTTGTTACAATATAAATTAAAAGCGTGTCCCAATGTTTGACTGGTTCCCATAATAATTCTAACGCTCTCAAAGTATATTCATCATGTCAATCAAATTTTTAATATAACAGGACGACTCTCCCTTTCTCTAAACTCTTTTTGTTTACCGAACCGACTTTAGTCGGTTTATTAAATAATTAATTTACGTGGTTTTGTATCAACAATCATTTATTATCATATCTCTCGCATAGTAAATCCCACGCCAATATATAATTATTACAGGAGAATTCTATCGACTGATCACAGCGGTGGAGCCTTCAAGTGATGCTAGTAAATAATGAAACTTGTTAATATTGTCTATTTCAGGGTTGCAATGTATCAAACTAGAGCAGGTGTCTCAAAACTCTAACCAATTGTCGTAGGACCTGCTGAATTTAGTAAGCTTTATAGTGGGTAATCAATCACACTACCGTTTGCTTTGTGAGAACTACCTCTAACATTCTCTCATCATTATATATAGACTCATTTTTTACAACGCTAGTAAGTAACTTCTGCACACGAGAAACAATGTCAAAATATCGAAAATCAAACTCCGATCCCTCGGACAATTGTTCCTCGACGCTGTCTGATATACATTCCAGACATAACTGCACCTCGTAGAATTTGTTGTACAAGTCTTAGACTTTTCTCAAACGCAGCTCTCTTGCTCGCTCGCTCGCTCTGTTTTACCCTTACTATCTAAGAAGACCTCCGCGAGCTGCAGAAAATAGTAAGTCCACCCTTCCAGCTCGCCCGTGTCCTTATTAAATCCTGCTCCTCAGCCATTTGGGAGTAGTTATAAAATTAACCAAATACTGTAATACAATAACACAATAATTAATATTATAAAGTAATAACTTAACAGTTATAATTAAATAATAAATAATAATTCACTCAATGAATATATTCATAGGTTCATATGAACCTATGTACCTAATATCAATGAAATAATTACAAATTAAACCTTACCACAATAGCGAAAATAAAAATAATTAACAATACCGCTGAGCTAGCTGGGCGCTAGCAGTAGAACCCTGTTTATCTTCCAGTCCAATAATAATAATTATAGAATATTCTTCACAAATCTAGTCCAAATATTTCCATATAATCCCTCTACTTCCCGTCGGCTCCAACAAATGGATAATTTTTAATCGTTAATAATCCGGCTCGTATATGACCAATCTTCTAGACGGAAGATATATTTGGGGTTTTGAAATTTTCAGAAGGTCTCAAATAATAATATATTTTTTTAAATAGTAAGGATTATTAATTAGGTTGAATTTTTTGAACAAAAATTATTGTGTTAAATGTGATACAAAAATGTATAGTGAAAATTTTCGATATTAGTGTTCTAAATTTGAAACATTAAAAAAATACATTGTGCCAGTAATCTAATTAAGTAAATGATAAAATTCAAAAACAAAATCAATGAGACAAATTAATTAAACAATAAAAAAAACAATTATTAACAAATAGGGATGATGATGACTACATCCTGTTAACTTGTTAAAAAGTTTGTTATGTATATAACAAACTTTTTTTTATCAAGTTTACAAAATTTACATTATAAGTCTTAAATATTATAATTTATAAACTAACATCCACTTTCTGCTTTATCAAATGTGATTGGAACTCCTACATGTTTCCATTTATTCAACATAATACTTAATTTATAAAATTATCAAAATTAAAAAAAAATCATGAACCATTAGCTTAAATACATAATTTTTAATTGTACGAAATGTATAAACCCTTAATATAATTCATAACAAACTGTTTACTCGATTCAAATTAAATAAGTTGTACATAATCACGGATTAATCGATAACGACTTATTTATACGAGTAGCATTCATTTCAAAACTTTGTTTACTGGATTCAAATTAAAATAAAATGTACATAATCACTAAGTTAACTTTAGATTAAATGTAACACGTATTTTAACTATTAACATCACTGACTTCATCTTCAAATTCTCTGTTGAATACAAGCCACGGTAACATTTTATTGTCAGATATAATACTTTTAAATGGTGTGTTATTTTTACGTGAAAGTGGTGTATCACAAACTTCATAACGATCATTAACTGATACTTGAGTGACCCTGTATGGACCCTGATACGAGTACTTTGCTACTAGTTTTCTACTCTGTCCACTTGCTGGAATTTCCCTCTCAACTCGAACTAAATAACCTATGTTAAATTTTAAGTGTTTTCTATGCCTAGCAAATCTTTTATTTTGTTGCTTTTGACTCCTCTCTACATGTTCAGTGTTTCTTTTTGCAAAATTTCAAGATTTTCCACATCATGAGATATGGTGTTGGCCGACCGAAGATTGAAAGTGCAAGAGATTGTGGAAGCCATAGGCATCTCGCATGGCTCAGTGGTTTCAATTTTGAATGATCACTTGGGCATGAGAAAGCTTTCCGCAAGATGGGTGCCGCGTTTGCTCACAGTCGACCACAAACGCAATCGTGTAACAACTTCACAGGAAGGTTTGGCGTTGTTTAATCACAATATGGAGGAGTTTTTGCGCCGTTTTGTAACCGTGGACGAAACATGGATCCATCACAACACACAAGAGACCAAACAACAGTCAAAACAGTGGGTTTCTAAGGGTGAATCGGCGCCAAAGAAGGCCAAGGTGGGTTTGTCAGCCAATAAAGTTATGGCGACTGTTTTTTGGGATGCACGTGGGATAATCCACATTGACTATCTTCAAAAGGGAAGAACAGTTAATGGGGAATATTATGCCAACTTATTGGACCGCTTCAATGAGGATTTGAAAAAAAACCGACCTCATTTGGCCAAGAAAAAAGTTCTTTTTCACCAAGACAATGCAAGGGTGCACACATGTGCAGTTGCCATGGCAAAAATCCATGAATTGGGCTATGAATTGCTCCCACATCCACCCTATTCTCCAGATTTGGCTCCGAGTGACTACTTCTTGTTCCCAAACTTGAAAAAATGGCTCGGTGGAAAAAGATTTGACTCCATTGATGAAGTCATCTCGCAAACAAAGGCCTATTTTGAGGACCTCGACAAATCATATTTTTTGGAAGGGATAAAAAAATTGGAGAAGCGTTGGACAAAGTGTATAGAGCTCAAGGGGGACTACGTTGAAAAATAAAATGATTTATTTATCAAAAAATCTGTGTTTTATTCCAAAAGTCACGGACTTATTGACCCGCCCTCGTAATTTCGCAGTGCTGCAATGGATGTAGATGATTTTGTGTTTTTCACTGGCACTAAAACAATAAACTTCGTAAAGGAATCAATAATGACAAACAGGTAACAATTTCTCTTCTTGCTTCGAACAAATGGTCCCAAATGATCGAAATGGATCGTTTGAAATTGAGAAGTCTTTTTGGGAATAAGATGTAATTCTCCTGGCTTTTTCCCACCTTGACCCTTCGAGTGAGCACATTCAAGGCAACTTTCAGCATATTTTTTTATTGTTCTGCGCATTTTCGGCCACCAATAATCACTTTTAATTTTATCAAGGGTTTTATCAAAACAAAACAATATGATCATGGTTGGCTTGTAAAATATGCCCAGTTACACTTTTCGGAACCACCCACCATTCCCCTGCGTCAGTCTTATGAAAAAATAGACCCTTTTTGCAAACATAATTGTTTTTGATGTCAGGTACATTATCCAAATCTTTGTCATTAAGTATTGCAAGAGTTTTTCTTATTTCGCAATAATTTTGCTGTACAGTAGTCCAATCAACTGTAACATTTCTAACAATATTATAAGATTGTTTGGCATTCGATAAAGTCCGAGGTTTGGAAGGATTTCGACTAAGTGCGTCGACGTGAGCCATATTTTAACCTGATCGATATTTCATGGTAAAATAGTATTCCTGCATGGAATTCCACCATCGAGCCACCCTAGGTATCATATCCTTTTTCTTAAACGCTGCGCGAAGTGATTGACAATCCGATATAATCTTAGAAGGCACAACCAACAAATAGACTCTAAACCTCTGTAACGAGCAGACCACAGCCAGGTTTTCCAAATCATATGATGTGAAATGTTGCTCCTGTGGTGAGGTTTGCCTACTATAGTATGCAACAGGTCTAAAGGGTACGTCGGGACTCTTTCTTTGGAGTAAAATGCCACCCACTCCTACTTTACTCGCGTCTGTTTTGTGTGTTTTCGCGTGAGTTTCAAAAGTCGGATCGTAAAGAGCCAGTACCGGTCTGTCAACAAGAGCATTTTGCAGATCAGTAAAGGCCCTGCCACTGCCATTTTGAATTTTTCTTTAGTAGATGAGTTAAAGGTTTAGCAATTAAAGAGAAGTCCTTTACAAATCTGCGAAAATAACTCACCAAACCAATCAATTGTCTGACTGTGTGTTGGTCTATTGGTCTGGAAAAGTTTTGCACAGCCTCATTTTTTCTCGATCCAGGGTTTATGTATATTAGCTCTATAATCTACACACATACGATTTTCACCGATCTTCTTTTTCACTAAAACTATAGGTGACGCATACTCTGAACACGATTCTCTGATTATACTACAAGATTCTAAATCACTCACCATTTCTCTGACTGAGTTTCTCTCTGTATGGGATAATCTGTAAAGCCGATATACTAAGGCGGGTCAATAAGTCCGTGACTTTTTGAATTTCTAACCTCCTTACTGAAAAAGCAACACTACTCCTGTCAACAGGCATCTGTCAGTTGACTCCTATCAAAATTTGAACTTGCTGCGTCAGTTAGTTTGTGTTTTACAGCTATCTTTATCAGACTATCCAGTAACTTAAGGAAACAATGGAAAAAAGTGAATTTCGTGTGCTTATTAAGCATTATTTTTTGCGAAAAAAAACTATTACCGAGACCAAGGCTAAGCTTGATAAATACTATGGGGACTCTACACCATCGATTTCAATGGTAAAAAAGTGGTTTACTGAATTTCGTTGTGGCCGTACAAGCACTGAAGATGCCGAACGTCCTGGACGCCCAGTTGAGGTCTCTACACCCGAAACAATCGAAAAAATTCACGATATAGTGTTGGCCGACCGAAGATTGAAAGTGTAAGAGATTGTGAAAGCCATAGGCATCTCGCATGGCTTAGTGGTTTCAATTTTGAATGATCACTTGGGCATGAGAAAGCTTTCCGCAAGATGGGTGCCGCGTTTGCTCACAGTCGACTACAAACGCAATCGTGTAACAACTTCACAGGAAGGTTTGACGTTGTTTAATCACAATATGGAGGAGTTTTTGCGCCGTTTTGTAACTGTGGACGAAACATGGATCCATCACAACACTCCAGAGACCAAACAACAGTCAAAACAGTGGGTTTCTAAGGGTGAATCGGCGCCAAAGAAGGCCAAGGTGGGTTTGTCAGCCAATAAAGTTATGGCGACTGTTTTTTGGGATGCACGTGGGATAATCCACATTGACTATCTTCAAAAGGGAAGAACAAGTAATGGGGAATATTATGCCAACTTATTGGACCGCTTCAATGAGGATTTGAAAAAAAACCGACCTCATTTGGCCAAGAAAAAAGTTCTTTTTCACCAAGACAATGCAAGGGTGCACACATGTGCAGTTGCCATGGCAAAAATCCATGAATTGGGCTATGAATTGCTCCCACATCCACCCTATTCTCCAGATTTGGCTCCGAGTGACTACTTCTTGTTCCCAAACTTGAAAAAATGGCTCGGTGGAAAAAACCTTTTAATTTCAGCAAGTTTAAAATCTACTCATTAAAAGCCTTTCTTTTTGGGTTAAAAATAAAATTACATAATTATTACGTTCTTCACAATAAAGCAAAATCATACAACTAGCAATTATTTTCATTCATTCTTTATTTCCCCGCTCCAGTGATAAATACTGTTCCAAGCAGAGCTTATTTTTACACATTACTAGGGAGTGCCCCAGCCAAATGTTTATCAAATATCGCTATCAATCCTTATTGCATAATATTACGGAGTGCCCTACCCAATTATGCAATAGATCGTGCTTAAAAATGCTATAATATACTGTTGTGTATTATTTGCACTCTACACAATTAGTCATCAAAGCAAAAAAAAACATTGTTTTTTTTTGCTAATCAAATAATCTACCCACATTTTCTTACAAAAACAATATAATAAAAATACACTTTTACTGACCTTTATAGGCGTAGCGATCCCACTTCTGAAGTTGTTAACTTGTGTAGAAATAATACGCAGATAAAACTTTTCACTCAACTTTTATAATAATATTTGAGCTTAACCAAATTAAAACTCTGAAAATAGTTTCACTGCTATGCTACTACAACTATTCACAACTGAAGCTGTCATTAGACTGCCTGTCCGACTGGCATGGAAGCATCTGCCTGGCAACCCCCACCTCTCCCACTCTACCCGACCAACAACCCGCCAAACGTCTTTCTGATTGGTCGACTTTGATATTACAGTGTTGCCACTTAAAATAGAACAAAATAACAAAGTGATAAATAAATTAAAGACATAAACAAAGGGAGAGAAGTGAAAGTTAACAATCCAAACTATTTAGTTTCATTAATATACTCAGATATATATTAAGTACTTGGTAATAGTAAAAAATAATATTTTATGTGTAGTTTAGTAATTAGATCTTGTAGAAGTACTTACATCTAAAAAGTACAAAAAAGTTGTTTTTTTGCATAATTAGTAAACAAAACCTACATCATTTGTTTACTTTAATCATATACAAAAACATTCATTATGTCGGCGCGGAGGTATGGCCGCCAGAGCCCGCTTGGGCTAAAACAGTATGAAACGTTTTGTGGCGCATAATGATGTTATTGCCAACACTATACCCCCAGGGTTGCTACATTTGCGCAATTCTTTTCCTTTACACTTAGCTGTAGGAAATGGCTCATTTTACGAATTTAAAATGAGCCATTTTTTTACAGCTCACAACCCTGCTTCACCCCTGTTAATAAGTCGACCGTGGTCACTGGACTTTCGCACCGCCAGAATACCATTATTTTAAACTTACTGTAAGATTTTTTTGTAATGTAAAATTTATTAAAAATGTGAAGTCAAAAAAATACGTTGTAACTATAAAAGTAAACTAATTCCCCTATTATTATATATAATAAAATATTAACACCTCGGTTTAGCTAATCCAACATGGCTGGTCTTTTTCTGATAGGTTGGAATAGTCACTTGACAGACAAAGACAGCAACTTGAATTAGCGTATCCGTGGTGTAAATATTTCCTTATTAATATGGTAGTGTAAACCTAACAATACATAAAATGCTAGTGGTTTTGGTATAGAAATGACATTATCAAAGTTCAAAAAAGCAAAAAAGTCAGATGTACTTTAGGAATTCTAAATTAATATGTGTGTAATGTTCAGTTTCATATAAGCCTCTCCGAGTTTGAGATTAGATACAGATAAGTCGGGAGTTGATTCCACTGTAGATATTCTCTTGTACTTTATAATGTATTTACTGTGAATACACTTAACAAAGTCTAGTTTTATTGACGATAGATTTTTTTTTAAATAAGTTAAAACATATAAAATTCAAACTATAGCGATCGAATAAATCATTGTTGTGGTTTCGGTTTTAGTCACATACCTTTAGGTATATTATATTATAGACGAGGCATGTTGAGGCAAAAACTGTCCACGCTAAAACTGCCTCAATTTTGGGGTTGTTTGGGGCCGTTGAAGTTTGACATTTATCACCTTTACTTTTTGACATAATATGCTTTACTAGTATAATCAGTCCGCTTAAAATTGACAAAATATTCAGAAATCAAGATGGCGTAACTCATAGTCCGTCCATAGATTCGAAATTATTGGTTTTAGTTCTAAGTCCCTTAGAATATACAACATATACGTAATATTTAATACAAAACCACTAGATGCTACCAATTTAAATGTCACTTACTCACCGTGCAATAAAAAAATACAGTAACATTAATTTGGTCGAATTATTTTTTTTGATGTGTAACATCTTTTCTCTCGCTTTCTTGCAATTTGTGGGAATGATTTCGTGAAATGGGACGGAAGTGTGTAACAGAAAGTCGCGGAAGCGCGCGCTATTTGATTTGACGAATGAGCGCGCGGTGGTAGAGTTGGCCGTCAGATTCGAATATAATAATTCAGTATAAATTAGCTTTTTTAAATTTTGACGTTGATTTCTGTCACTGCTTAATGGGAAAGTTTCCGTATTTTTTATCATATTATTATAAAATCGTACTAAGCAGTGTTTTTTTTTTAAATATTTTCATAAACTGTTACACATCTTATGCGACTACTGTCAGGCTCGTTTGTTTTTTTTGTTTGTATTTAGATTAAATTGAATCGGAATGAAGTATAAAGCTCTTGCCGACTGTACAGACTACATACATCACACAAAAATAATACGTTAACTCCAATAACTAATTTTAATGGCATACTTAATTAGCATATAAACTGGTTTAAGTTGGGACGCATCAAAATTCTTTGTGAATAAATGTGTTAAGCAGTCAAGCGATCTCTAAAATTGTTGTTTGATAATTATTTTTAAACAAAAAGGGAAAAATGCACATCCCCCAATGCAATGAAGACGAAGTTGCGCCAAGTAATTAATATAGTCCAAACGTTTCTAATACTATTTTTTTTTTTTATTTGTAATTTAAATTTTATTATTGATATCATTACAATGGATTAATATCGACAGTCTCTTCTGTGTGAAATTGTATTGTAAACTTATTGTGGCCTTATTCAAAACCGCACAAATATTCTCACTGCTCTTTTATTATTACGGTTTTGCAAAAAACATAATATTATCAAACGCTATGGCAACCACAAGTGGGAGAGCCATGCTTCAGCACGAGTGGGTCGGCTCGATCGAATAAATACCACGGCCTCACAGAGAAGCAGCAGGAAATAACGCTTGCGCTGTGTTTCGCCGAGTGAGTGATTACAGGAGGACTAAAGGGGGTTGGGGATGGGGATGGGGATGGGCGGCGGGAACGCTTACCATCAGGCGTTTCAAAAATAATTGAGGTATGACGAGTTCTAAAATGCTAGTGGCCTTTGGGAAAATGTGTTAACAGTAAACACTAGCCTGCCAGCAATTGGCAACCATATGCCAAACATGCCAAACTCTACAAGTATACCGGACAACTTACCAGGCGCCCAAAGCTTATTGAATCTGTTATTACCAGTACCCAATAGGTATGTGTGTCGTGTGCGTCACTAATCGGCGCGTCCGGCGGAAGCGGTCTGTCCCGAGCTCCGACGTCAGGTGTCAGTCCCCTACACATGAATTTGCCTAGAGACCGAGATAATGAGAGAGAGAGAGAGAGATAACAGACATACTTGCTCTTTAGTAAGTAAAATCAAAATAACCATAACAAATTCAAAAGTAGAGTATCCAGACTCACTAGACGGAGCCAAATATATTTAATTAAATAATATATTATGTAAACAATAAGACATGTTAATGGGAAGCTGACAATCAGGACAAGTAAAATACGCGAGTGAAAATCTCGTTAAGAAAGCGCTGTGCAAAAATTCTTTGTAAGTTAAACATTAACGGAAGTAAAAACCTTATATAAAATAATCAAATAAATAAAGTAAGATAAGTACTTTTACTATTCCCAGATATAAATAACTAAACAAAATGTGCAAAACGAACACCTTACTTTAATTAAAATATTCTGATATAAAGATAATTAATTAACATTACAATTTTTTACATTAAAAGTGTCTCAGTGTTTATTTCTCTAGATTTTAGTGTATATTTCCTTTGTTTTATTTAAATAATAATTAACCACATGTTTCAAGGTGTTCTAAGTAAAGCAGGTTTACGTAGTAACACTTACTTCATAGTTATTATGTACAATTGAAATAAAAATAATTGAAGACTTGTAATAATACAAGTCTTATAACAAAAATAGATAACTATTATTTATTTAATTTAATGAATTCTTTGTTTGGACTTATACAAATAAAACAGTACAGTATATCAAAGTAATATTTAGGGTTCCGTACCCAAAGGGTATAAGGTAAAATATTGCTAAGACTTCGCTGTCCGTCCGTTATGCTGTCTCATGTCTGTCACCAGGTTATATCTCATAAACCGTGATAGCTAGACATTTGCTATAATACCTATATTATAATTTACGTGGTCGGGTTTTATGGTTATTTTCAATAAAAAATGTAGTTATTTTGCTCAAATTAGAAGACAACTTGTTATAAGTTATTCTGTGGTATATAGGTTTTTGAACATGGCATTTATAATGTAACATTTTTACTAATCATTATTAGTAGATACATAATAATGATTATATAAAATGCGCTATGCGGGTAAGCATGTTGATTTCGCCTAATGTTCGATTATAATAATTAACTTCCATCACATTTAACAAACCTTCTTGAGCTAATTGACGTAAAAAAGAGCTGTCAACTTGAAAGTTGCAAAGGCAACAGCTGTTACGGAACAAAAGTCGGCGCGGGCGCACAAAAGACCAATTCATCGACACTCATTACGTAATTATGGGGGGAAAAAATGGCGAGCGATGCGAGCGAACATTCCCGGCGCCGTCACATTAGCCGCGACATTTCTAAAGTCATGCTCTTTAAAATATTAATAACGTAGCAATTAATTGCCTTGGGTAAATATTTTAATGGGACCATGTGCATTTTTTTGCGATTTAGTATTTACGGTTCGGCTTTAATAAGAAAATCACAAGTGTTTTAATTAATTTCCCATTTTTTGAAGCTAATATTGCCTCTATTCAAAATGAATTAAGAATCGTAAAATAAACCTTTCGTTAGTAGAAGTAAATAAAATAAAATCTAGGAATCGAAAAATGTTGCTAAATATGGAATTTAGTTAACACATAATGAATACTTACATTATGAAAAGTTAATACAACTACACTGTACACACTATTTCTATCTGTACCACTTACCAGCTCTACATCCATTAACTCCAGTCGAAGCTTATTTAATTCCAATAACATTCCATTAGTATTGTGCAACAATGGGGTGAACCGTTCGCTACGCTCGCTCAGGGCAGCCGACATTTGGCACCCCACCGCACCCCACCGCACGCAACACCGCAAAGCCCAGCAAATTACTCTAATATGTTCACGATATTAAAAAAGTATTATGCCCTTCGTGTTTTATTAAATGAACTTTATTTGTCGTTACGTACTGTATAACTTGAGTAGTTAAAAAGAAAACATATTTTGAATACAGGGAAGAAAGGATACGTACTTACAATCATGCAGAAGTTAATATTAGGTCCTTACATATGAAATTGGCGTTTTGTCGTACTGGCCACTTTGATCTCAAATATCAACTTTGGTTAGGAATTCCAATTTCAAATTTATACCGCTATTTACTCATGCTTTTGTGTTTCGAAAACCGTAATTCATATTTTGTTTTTTCCTCTTTTCGTTTTTTCTTTGCGTCACTCTGTTTACAAAATGGAAAACTTGAAATATCGTATTATTTTCGAGTACGAGTTCCACCGTGGCACCAGTGCTGCAGAAACGGCTCAAAGAATTGATGTAAAGAATTAATAAGTGTGGCAAAAGAAAACATAGTACGTTTTTGGTTCCAAGATTTTCGTTCTGGAAATTTCGACCAGCAGAACAAGCCCCGTGGACAGCCGGAGACCAAAGTTGATAATGAAGAATTGGAGGCTATTGTGGAAGCGGATCCATCGCAAACCAAGTCTGAATTAGCTGCAGGCTGCGGTGTTAGTAATAAAACTGTTTTAATTCACTTGAAGCAAATTGGGAAGGTGAAAAAGCTTGAAAGGTGGGTGAATTGAGTGTAACAAACCGACAAACGCGCGTCGACTGCTGCGTTACATTACTCAACCAGCACAATAATGAAGGGATTTTAAATCGAATCGTTACCTGTGATGAAAAGTGGATCCTATACGATAATCGGGAATGCTCATCGCAATGGCTGAACCCTGGCGAACCAGCCAAAGCCTTGGGGCAGCCCAAGCGAAAATTGACTCAAAAAAAGTTACTTGTGAGCGTTTGGTGGACTAGTGCTGCTGTCGTTCACTACAGCTTTCTTAAATCTGGCCAGACGATTACAGATGACAACAGATGACTACCAAATTAGAGGAGCTTCAATTGGAATCACTAAGACATCCACCGTACTCCCCGGACCTTGCTCCAACAGATTACCATTTTTTTCGAAATTTGGATAACTTTTTGCAAGGGAATAAATTCAACTCCGATGGGGCAGTCCAAAGCGCCTTCAAAGATTTTATTGATTCCGATCCGAATGGTTTTTTTAATAAAGGAATCAATGAACTACCTATGAGATCGCAAAAGTGTATATATAGATAGCAATGGCAAAATAAAATATATACTTTGATTAAATAAATGTATTGTTTTAAAAAAAATCGATTTTATGTTCCTCCTTTACAAAACGCGAATTTCATATGTCATATTACGTGAAATTACTGAATAATGAGTTGCAATATTCGGATTTTTGATAGAACTAAAAGTAGGTACTTTAGTTTAGAACTAAAAGTAGGTACTAGCAGTAGTCTCATATCATATGATATTTGCCTGTATATTAATATGTTGGTAGAGGCCATTGGGCTGTAGACACAGCTCTATATCTCTCGATCTCTGTATCAATGCTTGATTTCTATATCGACCCTTAAAAGGCAAAAATATGTAAGCGACAAAATTAACGAAAATGAGTTATATAATTATAAATATATTTTGTTTAAAAAAAAACACATGCAAAAAGCAACTTGAATACAAAATTTTACAACTTACAAGGGTTGTTAGGTACAAAATATATGACTACAATTTTCACATATTTATGGGAACATTTTGCGTGTACATATAATTAAAATGTCTCGCTGCTGCTCACGATTCGCATACAAAAACTGAAGATTTATGGACGACCTTAAGAAAGCAATAAATTCCCGTAACAGCCACAACGCCCCAGTTAATATTAGATTTATTGAGGAAATAATAAGTAGCAAATAATAATTCTTATTCAATTAGCCCTCTATCTCGCGGCTGTACGACCGCGCCGGGTCGGTAGTCGGTTCGGTCGCGATTCGCCACGCGGTATCGACATGCGTTGAACACCCGATCCCATTCATCATTATTATAAATGTGTTACACTCGTTTATTTACGGAAATCGATATTTTTTTCGGCACCACTATGAATACGATGCGCGTCGGTAAACGCGACGCATTGTGCGCTGACCCCGGCTTTGTTTGCGGTGCCCCGCCGCGACGCCATACGAAAGTGGCATTAGTTCCGCATCTACATCGCATCGTTTTGTAATTATTGATTATAACGTCACGGGTAGACGCGTTACATCATATTATTAATTTATCATACGCACAAAGGAGCCAGGAGGAAGCTATCAGAATATCGATGGGCAATCAGTGGCCGCGCAATTTGCGGGCGATTGTCCGTGCCACACGTAAATTGGTCGGCGGCTCCTCGCCCGCAAACGGCCCTATTTGAACCTCATAACGGCCGGCCAGTTCCTGGTATATAATATATAACTGTATTGAGCCGATGTCTTTTTAATCCACGTCTATATTGCCGCTAACAATGCCTACGCTAAATATGTTACTGGAGAATTCGGAATGCAACGCATTCTCACGGAACTCCTTCGGCCAAATTGCTATCAATAATGATTTTATTCGAGTCAATACGAAGGCAATCACGAAAACAAATTTGCGTTCATTTCCTCCGTATCGGAACTCGTAATCCGGGGTAATATCTATAAGGCGGGCCGTAATGGAGACCATTTCTCATCAATTTTCTAAATAAAGGCGCACAGAAGCCGGGGATAAAACAAAGCGCGCATGCTCACGACATAGATTGAGCTGAATTATCGCTTTACCGCAGAACACAATCTGCGGGCTATCGCCTGCACTCACGGCCTGCGCCTCCGCCGATAGCGAGCGTGAATTATGTTAAATCCAGACAGTTTTTCTCCTTTATCAATCCTCTTCACAGCTGCAGCGTTTGGTACTGATTAAACTAGAATTACTAAGGCTCGTATCGTTTAAACGTAGATGCTTATCGGTGCCGGGATAATGGTAAATATTTACCACCTTCATAGGTTGTTCTTCCTTTTGCTGCGAGTATTCTTTGAAATTTACTAGACACAGATAGAGATAGTTTCGAACGAAGACGCACATTACTGTTATAACTTTTTATATTTAAATGGTTATTTATATTGATGTATTGCCGAATACTGAAACGCTAATCAAAATTAATACCTTGGCTGTAGCTGTCTCTGCTAGCCGAAATGACAAGGACATCATATGACTTGAGCGTCACTTAATTTAACTATCGTTTTCGTTGGATTTAGCCGTCTCTACTAGCCGAAATGACAAGGACAGCATGTGATTTGAGCGTCACATACCTAATTTAACGTTATCGTTTCAGTATTTGGGCGTGAGTCTGTGGATTTTTTGCAGTTAATTAAGTACCTTTTGAAGCGCAGTTCATTGAGTAACTAAATATAAAACATATTTACCTAGATGTTAAAAGCTTCCATATTGATATGACCTAAAAAAGGAAAATATATTATTTTATAAAATCTTTTTTTATCGTCTTATACAATATAAGACAATACCTATAAACCATTTACCGTTTGACCGTCATAAAAAAGCTAAACATACTCCATCGGATGCAATAAAAAAATAACCCTATAACCAGTGAACTGCAGTTGTGTTTACGTAATGATGGAGGCTTCATGTGCATAACCGGTCCACTTCTTCACGCGTCATTTCCGCGTTAGCAGTGCTAAAGTCCATACCTACTAAGTACCCTTTTATATGATGGGAGTGACGCATACTAAGACCAAGTCCGGCATTATTACCGAGATTAGGCACAGATTACTAAATATTAGGCCTCTTGCAATCTAAGGACTCCCGAAAACAATTACGGTGTATGTCCACTGTCACATGTCATAGAACTGTTTTTTTTTTTTGCGTGATCAAACTCTATGGGCTAGCAGCTAAAGGGCCATACTCACCGTCTAGCCTGCAAATCCAGCGTCGGTACTTATGGCGTCATTAGTGTCAATCGTGTTAGGTATTTTTAATGTTTGTCTACTAATCCAATTTAATTTGACTCTATTGACTGGCTGCTGGATTTTTAGGGTGGACTGTGAGTATGGCACTTTACATAACTTACTATATGAAAACATACCTAAATCAAATGTGCAGATAAAACTTGGTTTCCAAACTGCGTGTAAGAAAAGTAAAAAAAGGAATATCGATAAATAGTGGATATGATTCTAATAAGATATTGTCGAAGTCATTAGGACTTTTCCTATTCCTTCCTTTCTTTCTTTCCTTTCCTTTTGTCCTTCCGTAAAAGGGCTTAACTCAGCCTTTTTATAAAATCAATCGTTATCTGCAGTGTACGTCGAGCTTTAACATTTCGCTATTATTATGGAAAACCTACTCATTAACTACGAGAGTAGCAGAGGAAATAAATATGAATGAAACCTTTTTATAACATAAACTTACCATCTTGTGTGTCAATTAAAGTACGTAATGAAGAAAGTAATAAACAGACGTAAAAGGTAGTACACGTTTCAAATAAAATCATGCAAAAAAATTAAAGGTAATGGTGTAACCATTACCTTTATAACATTTAAGGCTAGCGTAAGTACACACCGAGACAAGATGCGACGCGGCGCTGCATTTTTAAGATAGCGATTCAAAATTGATCTTGATTCACTTAACAAGAAGATACAAATTTCACGGCAAAAGCGGCGCCGCGCTACGCAGCTGGGTGCTACTCGAAATTCAAACCCTTACAATTATTAAACGTGTATCTTCTTGTGTTGTGATTAAAGTTCAATTTTGAATTGCTATCTTAAAAATGTAGTGCCGCGTCGGGTCCCGTCTCCTGTCTGTGTGAGCTGACCCTTAAGGGGTTGTGCGCTGGATAGAATCGAAAATTTTAGGTCTTTGAAACCTTTTTTCTTAGTCATGGTCGTATTGAAAAATCCCAAAAAAAGATATGTTAATCTGCATTACATTTATCCGAGGAATGTCTTTTTATAAATTGAAATTTGTATTTAAATATTGATATAAAAATATGCTAAGTCTACCCGTTTTTTCAAACGTTAAAACCTTTTTTCTCTTCTTCTAGAAGTTACACGAGTGTGAAAATTAATTCAGTATTTTGAGTAAGACAAGACTCAGGGGAAGGTCGTTTTAGTTTTTGCAAATTTTGTCTCAAATATTTATAGCAATTTTTTATCCGATTTCAGTTCTCTCCGGTCGCCGCGATACGCCCTTGTCGCCTACAAAATTAGTATGGGACTTGAACTCTCAAGGTCACTGGCGTTATACAGAGCCTTAAGTCTTTTATGACTATGCTATATGATTCTTCAAACGTTCAGCATCTTGAACGCGTTTCGGTCTTCCTATAAGAAATTCAGACACCTACAAGAGCTCTTTCGTAACAGTTCCTTCAACTTTCAACTTGATCTGTTCTAAGAAGCATAGGTGGGTTAAGTGTCTCTAATGTCATCCAACCGTTACCGTGGTTACGGACTAACCACTGCCGGACAGTAGCGTGACCGAGCTGCACCTGCGTCCTAATGTCCCTAATAGCGCATCTTTTTCACCATTACATCCATGGACGTATATATAATAGACGAGGCATGTTGAGGCAAAAAGTGTATCCAGTTAAATTGTCCCACTTTTGAGATTTTTGGAGCCATTTTGACATTTGAAGTATGGTGAAAACAAGATGGCTGACATTTGTAGTACGGTGGAAACCAAGATGGCGTAACTTTTTCTTGTATGAAGAATTGTTCTGTGAAATGTACGTCATAGCCTATCTTGAGTTTTAAAATCTTTGATTACATCAAAATAAATCTTAGCGACATAGTTATTTCTACACACATTTTGAGCTTACGTTTTTTATACATTAGTTATATTATAGTCCTGAACTCCGGCTAATGGTAGGTACAAGAAGACAACACTGTTCTGAGACTATTCTATTATTTACTAATTACTACATTTCTATGTCAAGGTTATTAAAAAAAACAATCTATGGATAAAAACATTAACACCCGGTTTCTGAAAGGCTAATGAGTGAAAAATTTACTAATTACGCCTTAAGTAGCTTTCCAGAAACCGAAAACAGCGTTTGACATGTGGTTTGACCATGGTTTTGACATTAGTTCTGTTAACTAACACGTTGATCAAATCAAACGACTGATCAAGCGTTTTGCAACTCAATTTACACCTGACAAGTGATTTAACCGTGTGATTGAGAAGTGATTTTCATAAACCGGGAGTAAGTTTTGTAAGTTTGAAACACGACATTAGTTTTTAAAATGGTCAACTGCAATACTTTTGCAGTTGACCCGTGACCGTACCTACAATGCTTAATATTGAAACAGCTTAGCATTAACAGTCGAATTAATCTTCTTATTCATAATTTATCACGCACATATTATCATTATTAAACTCATAACAAGCGGACCTCTCTCAATCTTTATATTACTATCTTCAGAGCGGAAAAAGGCATCGGCCGTCACCTTATAAAGCCGTAAGCTTACACGAGTAACATTATCTTAAGTCTAATATCAGCGCCATAATTATATTATATTCCCGCCATAATCTCCCGTGTCACTAGGGCGATAATTAAGGAACGTCCTATGCCGCGTTATCAACGGCGTATAATGACTTATGAGATTTTATTGCCCGCGTCACCCGCGTCATCCATCATCTCGAGGACTAATTGCTTCGCTACCTTGCCTGATGCTTTGCTTATCCCAGTGGTCAGAAACCTAAGGCTCGCGAGCTGCGTGCCGCTCTCTGATCTCTCACTCCTCGGCTGCATACATATAAACAATATGTATATGTTATATACATATGATTTATATGTATATATGTATATATGCATGTTAATGCATAATATGGTAGAGAAACACTGATAATTTTAGATGTTTCTAATGTGATGTCGTAAACACATTTTATTGCGCTTACATTGCAAACGCTGGCTGAACCCTACGAGATAGATCAAAATAATGTACTACAGTATTGTACACCTTAAAAAGGTCTACAAAAAAGTCCGCGATAGTATATGTCTATCTCTTAGGGATAACCCACAATAACCATTTTTTATCTTTTCGTTTTTTCGAGAGATAATGGCTTATTTACGAATCGATTTTAAGCAATACAACATTAATCCTTATCCAATTAAGTACCTAAAATACATTGTGCATTTAATATAGATCAATGTGGCCTTAAAGCATGTAATTTAAATGAATATTTTCGAAGATATTACAGATTTAAAATGCAGAGACATATAGCGGTTGGACCGGCCGACCGTCGGGGGTTCCGATGGCGTATGACTATAATAGGTAGCATAATGCTTGGTCTACTTCAGAAAATTTTAAAATAACTATATTAAGTTTCCATATAAATTTTGAAGAGTTCCCTATTGTATACAGAAGTATACTGCAGTAAGAAGTATTTCTCCAAGAACACTATTCCACGCAGGCGAAGCGTGGGCAAAAGCTAGAAAGCTAGGTTTTTCTTACTAAAGAGAAAAAAATAATTTTTGTATTTTTAGATGTATCTAATTATTAAACTATACATAAAATATTATATTTTTTTACGTTTAATATGTAGTAATATTTCTGAGTATATAAATGAAACTAATTATTTTACATAGATAGTCGTCTCCTGAATAAGTAGAAAAGTAGAAAAGTAGAAAAGTAAGTATGTGTGAAAAATGGCTATTTGATTTATCGATATTTGTCTCCCTTGGATGGACAGGGTTGCCGACCACTGTTATTCCGTCCTCTCCTGACCTGTGCTATAATTGCATCCTTCGGACCTAGTGTTGAGACGACTCGAATGGGTGCTGTGAAGTTGTTTTAGCGAGTGATATAAAAATATAATGCATACATAGACGCTATATGACGCACCTTTTAGGGTTTTTATGCTTAACATAAAATTACGATGTGAAACTTTTCGCAAATAAGTATTGAATTATAGACAATAAAGTTGCACAGACGCACCACATTGTATAATTATTTTTTTACCGCTTTGTTATTCATTGAAATATTATCCGACTTATAAAAAATTACGCCCAAAACTATGGTCGCAGCTAGACGTTGATGATGATGATATGTGATATAACCAAATCTTACAATCGATAGGTACAAGTTCTGGGCGCATTAAACGCAAGTTCATTGCCAAATAAAAAATAATCCGTGTCCGGAGCGCTCCATCAAAAGGGGTAGCTCGATTAAGTGTTCGCGCTGGGGAAGGGACGGCGGCGCCGCATTAATCATTAACGCGGCATTCCTAATGACAGCGCCGAAATGGGCACAGGGTTGTAACTTATCGATAACCGCTATCGCCTAAACTAATTGACACCTTTGATATTTGACTACCGTAGCTTTGGAGTCAATTATTATTAATAGATAAGCGATAATATCATACAACATTTTTGTCCCTCTTATGTTTCTTGCTATAAGTCACAGGCTACAGAAATGGTTCTGGTGAAAATAAACGCTTAAGATATAATCAGTAAATTTTATTTAAGCTCTTGATGTTAGATTTTTTAATTATTTATTCTAAAACGTAATTTATAATATCAACGATGTTCAGATATCAATTGTCTTATTTATACCAGCCTAAGGAAAGATTAACTTGTGTAAAATACAACTTAGCATTTTTATATCCTAATGTCTAACCTAATAATCTGAAAATTTAACAGACGGGTACTTACTACTAACACACAGGTTTTAAATATTTTGTGAAATTATTACGAATTACAATATAATATTACGATCGATATAATATAGGAGAACATCCGCCATCCCTACTCTCATTATTAGATGTCGCTATTAACTCCGCAAAATGTAATTAATCGAATAAGTTTATGATTGATATAACCAGTTTGTGGGGCGCAACTCGCCGATTCCTGAGGAATTACCACAGGGCTTACCCTAAAATTGATAATCAACTGAGGAATTACCGTGTGGTGTAGGTACCCTAAAATTGATAAAGCTTTAATATTTAATAAGCGCTCGAAGCAGCCGTTAAGTGGATTTAATAATGAGCAAAAACACGAAAAACGTGTCAGAAAAATAATTTTAATCATTGGAGTAATTAATAAGTGCTTGTAGTAATTTGGAGTAGGAATTAATCAAAAATCGTAGGACCGTAACTTAGAATATGGGTTCAGTACACTTAGTTTTATTTGGATACGTTATTGGTGTAACTAAAAATTAACACGATACGTATGTAGATTTCAGGCAATATTTTTTTTTTACTTTACAATTGCAATAAAAATTGCAATTATTACTATTACTATTATTATTACTACGGGTACTAATAAAATATTATCTACCAAGAAGGGGTTAGGTATATCTTTCTCTTCAGGGCCCGTTTCACAATCTACTGTATTGAGTGTCAGATTGCTTATTTCATATTATGTCTCTGTCGCTTGATATATGTATAAAGCAAGCAGTAACAAAACTTCCGAATAAGCTATCCGACACTTACTAGAATATTGTGATAGACGCCCTTAATCTCTATGATTGTCACTCTTTGTCTCTTCGCTATGATTTTTCCAATGACTATCTCATAATTCGCCTCACTCCTTAGATACAACATTTGTACCGACCACTAAAACTAAAACTTCCACATATAACCTTACATGTGGATCGTTTACGTGTATAAGTAACAATTATAATTCATACTTACCGATGTGGAATTAAAACTAGTGAATATTATTTATTTTAATGTTTCTTTAATAGCACTAATTAACTTTATTATGTACATAATTGTCTATAGTGAGTAATAGGCATATAAATATTGCACTAGATGTTGTCTGCGATTTCGTTCGCGAAGAACAAACTTAAACGGTAAACAAGAACTTAAAGTTAGGTAGCCTTAGGTGTGACAAATTTTTTATTATTGCATAAATGAATAGTACTCTTAAAGTAACTCCTCAGAATAAGCAGTATATCAAAAGTCAATATTTTCAAAGGTACAGCGATTTGTATACGAAATTTCGCAAGTGTCGTGAAAACGCTCCATACTAAAGTCGTACCTAGCTGTGACGTCACGCCTAGGTTAACGGTAGGTCTTTAATCTTATATAATAACTAGTTTTTGTAAGCCTAATTAATACGAGTTTTGAGTAAATCCATTTTCACTGGACCTCTAAATAAGGGGATAGTTGCCTCCTATAGCGGATAGTCGCCTAACGTTACAAATGCATCGGGGGATAGTTTCCTAGCGTAGGTCATGTATAGTATTCGTTTGTTTTTACCCCGTAGTTAGAAAATTAAACAATCAAATATTTTTTTTTGTTATAATTATTTTTTTATAGTTATGGTCACTGCAAAAGTTTGAAAAACAATTATAACGCCCGTCCAAGTCTCACCGTGAAATACTTTTGCTCACATAGACAAAACAACAATCTATAATAGTCTACAATAATGATTTTTAGGGAATTAATGTCTGCAGGGAAGGGACTTCTAATCATAATCAAATTCTACCGCAAAGAAACATTCCTAACACAGCGCATTCAGAACCGAGGCGAGTATCCTACCAAGGCAACTATCCGGCTTTTACCCTAGTAGCCAAGTAGGTAACTAAATTCGACTAAATGTCATTTGTTGTCAGAAAACTCTCAAATTATAGGTTCCTGTTAGCGCTATTATAGTGAAAGTTGCATTGAAAATAAGAGCGTCTTCACATTACCCGTTAACGATATTCGATATCGCGGCCGATAATGCCGATGATGCGTTCCATATATTAGGTCCTTACATATGAAATTTGCGTTTTGTCGTACTGGCCACTTTGATCTCAAATATATCTTATTTGGTTATGAATTCCAATTTCAAAATTATACCGCTATTTACCCATGCATTTGTGTTTCGAAAACCGTTATTCATTTGTTTTTTCCTCTTTTGGTTTTTTCTTTGCGTCACACTTGCGTGCTATTATTTTCCAGTACGAGTTCCACCGTGGCACCAGAGCTGCAGAAATGGCTGGAATGATTAATGATGTGTATAGCGGCGCTGTCGCAAAAGAAAACACAGTGCGTTTTTGAATCCGACGTTTTCGTTCTGGAAATTTTGACCTGCAGAACAAGCCCCGTGGACGGCCGGAGACCAAAGTTGATAATGAAGAATTGAAGGCTATTGTGGAAGCAGATGATGAATGATGAAAAGTGGATCCTGTACGATAATCGGAAACGCTCATCGCAATGGCTGAACCCTGGCGAACCAGCCAAAGCCTGCCCCAAGCGAAAATTGGCTCAAAAAAGTTACTCGTGAGCGTTTGGTGGACTAGTGCGGGTGTCGTTCACTACAGCTTTCTTAAATCTGGCCAGATGATTACGACAGATGTCTATTGCCAACAACTACAAATCATGATGGAAAAGCTAGCTGCTAAACAACCAAGGTTGGTCATTCGCTCTAGGCCACTGCTGCTTCAGGACAACGCTAGACCACACACTGCACAACAGACGGCTACCAAATAAGAGGAGTTTCAATTGGAATGTCTAAGACATCCACCGTACTCCCCGGACCTAGCTCCAACAGATTACTATTTTTTTTCTAAATTTAGATAACTTCGTGCAAGGGAAAAAATTCAACTCCGATGGGGCAGTCCAAAGCGCCTTCAAATATTTTGTTGATTCCTGTCCGAATGGTTCTTTTAGTAAAGGAATCAATGAACTACCTATGAGATGGCAAAAGTGCATAGATAGCAATGGTATATACTTTGATTAAATAAATATATTATGTTAAAAAAAATCGACTTTATGTTCCTCCTTTACAAAACGCCAATTTCATATGTAATGACCTAATAATATGTATATGTCAGTGGCGAAGGCTAGTTCTCTTTCATAAGGAAGCCCAAGCCTGTATAATAGACAGGGAGCAACTTAGATAATGGAATGAAAACACTCTTTGGCCGACGACATAAGAGCGTCTTTCTCTTAAGAGTCATTCGGTCCGATATCGGCAATCGTATCGCATAATGTGAAAACGCTTTAAGTCTGGGACTACATGACCCGGAATCCGGCGGGCCCGGGAATATTAAGAGCACTGCGCTAAACAATAGAGCTGAAAATCAAGCACACGAGTGTCAAGTCAAATGTCAATGTCAAATCTGACAACTCGACACTCATGTGTTCGATTTTCAAGTATATTGTAATTCGCAGAGTTCTATTTAGAGAGAGCCCTCTGAATTTTCTCCGGCCTTCCGGATTCCGTGTCATATAGTCCCAGCCTCAGTGTGATGTGAGTCGATGGTCTAGTTTTAAAGCCTCGACCATAGAGAATAAGTGACTTTTTATCGGTAAATATGAAACATGCTGACAGTTTGCGTTTTTGAAATGCTCTCCAATTATATAAAAATAAACAGGAGTATTGAGTAGGCAATTTTAAGCAATTATTTCACAAGTGTGGACTTGTGAAAAAACAGTGGTATTTACGAATCGATTTTTTTGATTTCCTTTCGAATCGATTAAAACATCGATCGGTTACTAATATTGCTATTCCGACAAAAAGTCGATCCGCATGTCGTCTAGACGTACGTGGGCGCCAAGATAAATTACAATAAATCATTTTTATTATGCAGGTGCACTTATATGAATATTAAATGTGTATAATTGTTGAGTATTTTGTTTGATAATACACTAATTACATTTTCTCTGTATAATTAATTATAACACGGCAAGGTTAGCTAGGGTGCTAAGGTTGACCGACCATCTGCGAACTGTTTGACTTTCTACTCGTTTATAAACTAAAATTGTATATTAAACAAAAAATGAAAACCAACTTCCAAAGTAAAAATGCACAACAAAGTATGAAGTAAAACTTATTTTCTAAATAATTCCCCTTTTAAATTCGTCTTAAATTTTAACTATTTCTCTACTCAATATTCATAATTTGAAGTCGGTACCAGCCCGAATAACATCTCGATAAAACGATATTTTATAGAACTCACGTTCAAGTTGGCTGGTACCGACTTCAAAATTATGAAGATTGTGTAGAGAAATAGTTAAAATTTTAGACGAATTTAAAAGCGGGAATTATTTAGAAAATAAGTTTTATTTCATAGTCTTTTGTGCATTTTTATTTCGGAAGTCGGTTTTCATTTTTTTTTGTTTTAAAAATAATAATTAATTGATATTCATATCGATTAATTATTATTTTTAATGAGAAGAAAGATTTGAAACAGTCCTGAAGGACTGTTCCAAATCTTTACATTGCCAGTCAAAATGCCTAATTAGTATTACTTACCTGTAATACAGTACACTTATACGTATCTAGTATAATAGAAACAACTAACAACACAATATAAACTTCACTTATATATCAATAAAGCGATTCAAAGATCAAACTCAAAACCTAAAAGAAAATGGCAGGCGCGTTCTAATTTCAAAGTTGTTTTATTTTTATTTTTAAATTGATCAAGGACTGGCATAATGCGTTAATACAGTGGAAAGCACGAAAAAGGCAATATAAAATGTGGGAGGCTCCGACAGGGGAATGTGGAGGCGCAATTTGTAATATTTCACGAGCCAGTAGACGCTTATTAACAAGGCGTGCAAAAAATATACAAGCCAGGGCAAGGCAACCATTTTATTCTTATGGAAAATTAAAGATGGCATTATTTCCTGATAAAATTTGATTTCTTCTGACTTATTTCTATATTCCGCTATTTTTGACATAATTTAACGTTTTCCTTTTGATTTGTGGTATGTTAGAAAGTAATATGGTTCCATTTAATTTTCTGTATTTTTGAGTAGGTACTTCATTTCTTTTAGAGTTCGGTATGATTTTTTAATTTTACATATAAATTAGGTAGGAGGTATGATATTTAGGTACAAATATTATCACAACTAAATATTAAAAATTAAAATATTTGATTTTATTTAAGATTAAATACAAAAAAGGTTGTGCCTCTCTGACAAATGTGAAATGTCATAGCTGCCCAGGCCGATGTATTGCAATTTCCAGGATGAAAAATTCAGGCCCGTATTGTGCAAAATGTTTGCCTACGCATTTTTGAAAACAAAACGCTGTAACGACTAAATCTTATGTTCTTTTTTATATATATATAATTATATGACATTCATTTTATATATATATATATATATATATATATATATATATATATATATATATATATATATGGCATGGCAGTTCCTTTGTCTCGCTAAAACTCGAAAATTACTGGACTGATTTTGCTAACTACGAGGGCTGATTGATAAGTGTCCGAAACGACAAAGAAAAACTTCAAAAATCTATTTAAAATAAATTTATTTCTCAACGTAGTTTCCTTCTACACGGCATTGGAGAAGCGCTGGAACTAAATGCATCGAGCATTTAGTTCCAGCGCTTCTCCAATGCCGTTACACCAGTTTGATAAAATGTTTTCTCCAACCCCTCAAAATACTCGTCCACGGCAACAATGACTTCTTCATTTGATGAAAATCTCTGGCCATCTAACCATTTCATCAGGTTTGGGAATAAGTGGAAGTCGCACGGGGCCAGATCCGGGGAATAGGGTGGATGCGGTAGCAATTCGAACCGCAATTCATGGAGTTTGGCGACTGCAACCATTGACGTGTGTGCAGGTGCGTTGTCATGGTGGAACAAAATTTTTTTCTTGGCCAAATGTGGTCGTTTCTTCTGGATTTCTTCACTTAATTTTTGCAGCAAGCTTGCGTAGTACTCTCCATTTATTGTTTTTCCTTTTTGCAGATAATCCACTAAAATAATCCCTCGAGCATCCCAAAAAACAGTCGCCATCACTTTGCCGGCCGACAAAACCGTTTTTGCTTTCTTCGGCGCAGGTTTTCCGCTCTCAGTCCACTGCTTAGGTTGTTCTTTTGTCTCGGGAGTATAATGATGTATCCAGGTTTCATCGACTGTTACATAACGCCGCAAAAACTCATTAGGATCTCGGTTAAACAGCGCCAAACACTCCGATGAATCGTCCACTCGACGTTGCTTTTGGTCTACAGTGAGCAAACGCGGCACCCATCGCGCGCAAAGCTTTTTCATTCCCAAATGTTGGTGCAAAATATTAAAAACGCGTTCAGATGAAATGCTCACCATCTCTGCTATCTCTCGCAACTTTAAGCGCCGATCATTCAATACAATTTTGTGAATTTTTTTGATCATGTCCGGATTCGTGACTTCATTTAGACGGCCAGACCTGTGGGCGTCTTCGCAGCTCTGTCTTCCACGTTTAAAATCAGTTACCCAGGTGTGAATTGTACTCAATGCAGGAGCAGAATTACCTAAAACACTGTCTAGCTTGGTTTTAATCTGGGTTGCTGTTTTCTCTTTTAAAACGTAAAACTTTATCACCGCACGAATTTCGTTTCTTTCCATTGTTAAGAAAATTTATGACAGAGAAAGTTCTACATCCTCTCAAACAAATTCCATCAGTTTGATTAAATTCAAATTTATCGTTCTATTTTCAAAAAAATGCCAGAATATAATGTAATATGTCTTTTTTGCGTATCATTTTTTTAAGTTCGTTGTTTTGGCCAGTTATCAATCAGCCCAGGTATGATCTTGAATTAATTGTGGAAGTCCAGGAAAGGTTTAAACGGTGAGAAATATTGGAAAAATAGTGAGGAAAATAATAAAAACGACAATAAATCTGTTCCCAGCTGTCAGAATAGTGTCGGTGGTAAAATTTGACTTTCCAGTGTCACTTGACTGTCAAGTATAGGTTGTAGTGGCATGGGGTTCCTAGAACTCCATTCCTATCGGCTTCACTTACCACTTCCCTTTTGAAGTCCCTCACCCAAATCCCTACCTATTATACGGGCTAGGGCTTCCCTATAAAGGAGAACCAGCCTTCGCCACTGATAGGTTGGTAGGTAGATATAGGTTGTAGGTGTAGTTATTTATTTATTTCAGTTCATAGTTAAGACAGAACAACGTCTGTCAGGTCAAGTAGTACTATAACTATTGTATTTACTAAGTTATTAAGACATTTGTATTTATTTATTAATAATATGTAATTTGTATGCAGTTATTTAAATCCTACTTCTATTTCAAATGTGAAAGATTATGAGGATGGATGGATGTTTGTTACTCTTTCACGCGAAAACTACTGAACGGATTTCGATGAAATTTGGTATGGTAGGAGTTAAAGCTCTGGATTAACACATATGATACTTTTTATATCGAAAATTTACAATACTATACTATATTTACTATATTTACGCGGGCAAAGCCACGGGGCAAAAGCTACTTTCGATCAAAATATGGGAAATGGAGTAGGGATTATTAAATACAGATAATTTTCTAATTAATAATAGTAGTATGTATAAAAAGAAACAACTAATTATAAAAAGCAAATTGCTTACACATGTAGACTACATCTGTAAGCATTTTTTTTAATTTACTTAATTTTTTTAATTTATTTTAATTTAATGTCGAAATCCAACGAAGTAATTCAAAGAATTGAATTGAAAATAATCAACCTTCCTTTAAAATTTTCGTTTGCTTCAATCCGGGCCTGTGTTTTTACAGAGAGACTATTAATCGTTCCCCTCGGGAGCTACACTTGGCTACTCGCTACACAACCACTTCACAGCATTTCTAATTCACGTTCACTAACCTATAATACCGCTTTTTTCCTTCTGACAAAACTTTTATGTGATTGGATTTACGCGATTTGGATCCTTTTCTACTTGTAAATACTTTCTTTATACCTTTCGTAGAGATTGATTTTTCGAATAACACAATATTTGCCTTTTATCCACTTTAGAGTGCTTGGTTTTAATTTAAATCCACTTCTAACACTAACCCTACTAATAAAAATATCTTCACAATGGATAAGCTATACAATGTTTTGTCCCTGTCTGATACGTTTGGAAAAGTCGCTCGACAGACAAGTACAAAATATTGTATAGCTTATCCATTGTGAAGATATTTTGATTAGTAAGTGAGTATAAACCAAAAAACACTTTGCTGTTTAAGTTTTGTATCAATCAATATGGAAAATCGAAATGAAAATGTAGGCGCGCGGCTTATGTAAAAGAAAATACACGCCCTTATTATTATCTAAAACGTTTAACGTACATATTGTACCTATGTGAAATGAGGTAGAGTCCTAAAGGAAAAACTGGGGAAAGTAAATTCAACCTTATGGCACGTATAATAGAGCATAATTTATATAATAAGAAAGAGTGAGAAACGTTTTGTCGCATCAAATCACTTAGGGCGGGCCGCCCAAACGTTTAGCGACCGTTTAACTTGAGCCTGAAGGTACCAAGGACACACCCACTAGGGTAAAAACTTTTAATGCCTACTTATATACAGTACTGGAGAAGGAATAAAATAAAACTAACGTTTTTTTTAATTCACTAATTTACATTAAAAAATATAGTTCTTTAATGATGAAAATCTAAAATAACTGAAATTCATATTGATTTATCGGATTGGATAATATTTTATACTTTAAGAATCCAGGTTCATCTCATTCACTCATCATAAATCCTTTAGATTAAATTAAAAAATTAACTCTTCTGAAGCAAGACACCACTCTTCGCCAAGAACTCTCTTGCGAATCCTAATAACATGGGTAGGTGTGTACCCTACAGGTGTTCAAGTTGAGCATTGTCAAACAAACTCATTTGTCCTGTATAAATTTTGTATATAAAAACAACATCCTGATAAATCATTATTTTATAGAGCTCACGTTTAAGTTGGCTGGTACCGACTTCAAAATTATGAAGATTGTGTATAGAAATTTAGAAATAAGATTTATTTTATACTTTCTTGTGTATTTTTACTATGGAAGTCGGTTTAATTTTTTGTTTAAAAATAATATTTTTTCCCTTTTTAGTCATATTTGTTATATTTATTATTAACACATTTTAAGAACTTTTAAAATAAACTATCGTATGTGTAATTGAATATGCGCCAAGCTTCCATTAGGTATTGTATATAAGATGATGATGATGATTACTGTAAGTTAGATAATGGCATATGCTTGCATTTTTTTAAACAATGTCGAAATTTCCAAACGCGTATCTTCAAAGACTGAAGGGAATGTTCAGTTCTTTTGGATCCAGGGTATACCGTGGTGCAGTCTTACTTTTTGGTAGCATATGCTTACTTACCCTTACTTCAGAAAAAGTCAAAATCACTATGAGTCCATATAAATTTCGAGGAGTTCCTTTGATTCCTCATGAATTCCACCATCAGATCACCATTTTGATGACAACGGGACCAACTTTGGATTATACCCTTCACATCAAAAAAATAATTTTGAAAATCGGCCAACAGACGGCGGAGTTATCGTTGAACTTACAAAAAAAAAATAACCGCTTCCTCTTTTGGAAGTTGGATAAAAAATAGAATGTCTCGCTAAAACTCGAGAACGGCCGGACCGATTTGGCTAATTTTGGTCTTGAAATAATTGTGGAAGTTCAGGGAAGGTTTAAACGGTGAGAAATATACAATCAAATACAAATACAAATGCTTTATTTCCGAAAAATACATTTACACAGCAGTTATGACGGATACCCACACTAGGCATAGCCTGTCCTGTGGGGCCATTCAAGACAATGCGCCAGAGAGGGGATTGACATACAGTGTATTTTTTTTTATTAAGTCTTATGTATTTGAAAGTTAAGTTTACACTGATGTAGCAGATAATGCATTAGGTACACATAGAATCATAATACTAAGTGGTGAGTGTTTGTGTGTGTGTTATTTCAGACAGTAACTCATAACATGTTTTTGGCTTCCTCATAATATGAAATACTGAGAAGTGCTCTAGTAATAAGTTTCTTGTAAAAAATTTATAAAAAAGTTCAGACAAAAAAAATTGTGTGTCAGCTCCGACGCACGACTGGAGTTTACTCTAAAAAGTAAAATTTTGTGTGCAATGCAAAGCGACTAGCGATCGATTTGAGTAAAAAAATTCGCGCCATGTGAAAAAAAGTGAAAGATGCGCAGAATAGGTCATTCGTTCAGTAGATTTTACTCCTCATATTTTTTTCATACCGGGGGCCTTATGTGAAAATCGATTCTTAAGGAGTAAACTCCAACAACGTGTTTTGGGACAACGAGTAGGAGATAAATGACGTATGTACCTACCCAACCACACTAACAGTACTACTAAAAAACATTTAAGTAACCTCCAAATTGTCAAGCAGTAAGCAAACTGATGATGATGAATTATAGCTAAGAATACTCTCGATCATGTCAGCTTTCAAACAAAAAAAATTACATCAAAATCAGTTCATTCGTTTGGGAGCACGATGCCACGGACAGACACACACACACACACACAGACAGACAGACGGACACGTCAAACTTATAACTCTTTTTGCATCTAAATGTGAAAGTTTGTGAGGATATATAGAAGGATGGATGTATGGATGGACGGATGTTTGTTACTCTTTCACGCAAAAACTAATGAACGGATTTTGATGAAATTTATTATCGTAGTAGTTTGAGCTCTGGATTTAAAACATAGGCTACCTAAAATCCCGAAAAAGTAGTGTTCCCGTAGGATACTATATTTACGCGGGCGGAGCCGCCGGCAAAAGCTAGTATGTTTATAAACGTCTGATTTTGTTTTTGTATGAAAATATTTTGTAAAATAAAATATATATCCCAGGCCTCCACATGAAAATCGATTCATAAGGAGTAAACTCCAAATATAATTTAATCGGTTTTACTTCACCCAACTTACTTCACAAACGCGCAGTCGAAAGCGTGAAGTGTTTCGTTATAAATGTCGCTAATAAAACCACCCCCTTGATCAGACAGTTGCAGCCGCGTTTGATATGGTAATCCTGCCGTACTCGCTTTCCCGCCTTTATACTGTCTCTATATATGGGCAACGCAGATGCATTTCGTTTTATTGATGTTCCGCGTTTAAACTATTTGACAACTTTTATATTAATTTTATTAACATACTGGCTAGTGTAAGTTTTTTTTAACCTTTTGCGGCGAGAGCACAGAGTAAAAATATATACTTACGTACTGAGAAACAGCTTTCAAATAACGATCCCAGTCGATCCAAATTTGAAATTTTGACGTCGCTTCAACGGTCCACAAATTTTCCACACAGTCGTGGACACATCGTACGTTTGTAGTAGTGCAATTAAATCGAAAGCTAACTATGTAATTGTTTATCTGTTCTTCTTTCTTTAATCTGTGGCGAGAGCAAGCGACGTACGTAACTATTTAACTTCGTACTCTATGTACCTACTCTACCATCATTATTCCGATTTCATAGAGTAAATATTTACTTCGCAATCAAAGTATTTGGTTATTATTTAATGATGCTAGCTAACCTTTCTTTTAAATATTAAATCAACAGTCATTGCTATCCAACGAGACAATGCTATCAGTATGCTAGGTACTCTGCCAGGTGCGCATGACCTGGGGAAGTTTTTCTTTTTATAGAAATTTTTAGAGATAGTCATATTTGTAGATAAGTCTTCTTTTTTTAGTATTAATTTTTAGTTTGTTATTTAGTTCTATATTGTATGAGTGTATTTTAATAATTGAAATAAATTAGGTATACAGCAAAGATATTGAATAAGAAATATCAATTAAGTATATCTATCTGGTTACTGGTACAAATGATATTGTAATTATATGGAGGTAAAGCTAAACACGTTTTATTATGTTTTACTAGTAACTGCTTAAGTGCTTACTACAACTTCAATTAGAATTTAGTAATGGCAATTTGTAGGTGGAATTAAAAATCACATACAAACCTAATATATTTACATAAGCAAGTACTCCATTACATAATACGTGTTCTCTTTGTGAAGATACTATGAAGTTAGTGCCAATTTATGCTACTTCTGTCGCGATACAATAATCTAATTTTAATATTTAAAAGTGTCGGCATTAACTCGAGCTCGGTTCTCCTTTACATGTTTTGAATACGAAATTAACTCGGAAAGCGATGGCGGCCATGTTGCTTTTAGCGCCCTTTAATGGAAATCACCTATTTGAGATTATTACGAAGCTAATTTTGTGACAAATTAGTCAAATTCAATACAGGTACTTACTTAATATTTTGTAAGAACATAGTAAGTAAATGTTGTACCTTTCAGCACATTTTATCAATGTGTACAATGCCCATGGCACGAAATATGTCTAGTTTTTGGAACGAAGTTCCTTATGGCGCGTTGCGACTTGTATTGGGGCTAGACGGATTAATATAGGCACGACACTTTTTGCCATTCGAAATCACAGTGTAATAACGACTATTAAGAATGATACAAAAAACGACCTTATCACCTTGACAATAATGTAAAATTTTGCAATTACATATTGTGACTGTTATGACAGTTACATATTGTGACTAAGCGGAAGAGCGCTTGATGTTATTACTCAGTACGGAGCCGGACTTCGCGGCGGCAACACTGCGAGCAACAAGCAACCCGCCCGCTCACCCCTGTCCCTACCTAAGGCGCGGCCAACACGTTCCGCGCGCACTATATATACTTAGTTCAACTATTTGTTTCGTATAATATAATATATTATATCTATACAGATAAACAAAATTGAAGTGTCTGTTTGTAATTTCAAATTAACAGCTTTTATTTTCACTTAATGCATTTAAAAGTATGATCGGTACTTACAATAAAATATAAATCGTTAACATTTTTCTTTTTGTTCCGGCTTATCTGTATATATATAAATATAGGCTTCAATTCTTCATTATCAACTATTTATTTATATTATAATATATATATTATAACTTCGTTCCATCCGGGTATCCCTTGACACCTCTCGAGTTTTTTTTTTCTTCAAATTATTAGATATCGCTTACGTGGACTTTATCGGCAAACGTTGCCGCGGCCCAATGTATAAAAATAATTACCTATATATAGGTTTTTTGCAATAGAGTATAGACCAAATATACCAGTAAATACATTAATGTTATTATTATCACTACACACTAGGGTAAAATTACAATTCTTGATACAAAGTTTTAAGTACGTTACGCATTCCTTTAATTGCTAAATTCCTAAAATTGACTTAAAATTGTAAAGGGTTTTGAGGGTATTTATTAATTAATACGTTTCTTCAAAGCAGAGTGAAGTTACAAGCCCCAATTACCAGTACGGCTCAGTTTATGCCGGCGTTTGAGTTCCTTAGACAAGGGTAATGTTGTATTTGTTCGCGATAGAACACAGAGTAGCTTGGTAAAGAGAGTCAACGATAAAAACAGAATCTACAATTTGCTGTTTGTTTAAAAGCAAGCAAATTGTACTTGACTTTTGAAAGATTGTAAGCTTTAAGGAGTACCTATATATGTATAGGTATAAACAAAGTATAACTAGAGGGTTTTTGGCTATGACAAACGGTTTATTAAGATCATCGATCTACACAATTTTGTTATATAATACTTTAAACGACCTAATCTTGTATATATATAATCGTAATCTCGGAAACTGCTGCAAGTATTTCCCTGAAATTTAGGAAACTGCGAATTTTTAATTAAGTAATATATATTTACAATAATTTCGACTCTAAGAGGTCCCATATACGGTCCGGTTTTCCTTCAGTTCGGCCTGAACGGATGCAAAATCGTATCGTCTGTGTGCAATTTCGAGATTGCATTAGTCGGTTGGATGGACTGAAGCGATTCGTTCCAGTGTTGCCAGCTCTATTTTTGCGAAACTACTAAACTCGCGTCGATTACTACAAAAACCTACTAAAATAATACTGAAAACTATAAAAAAGCTAGTAAACTTAGGAATCCGTAAAGCCCCAAAAAAACCGTATACGTATATATATAGTAATTAAACGGGTAGTTGTAAGCAAATTACGGACGAATATATAATTATGATAAGGTGTATTTTTTTTGTGCCTAACCTAGACTATTTTGCATATTATTACTATCTGGCTCTTTCCTACTAAAACACTACTAACAAATAAATTCCTACTAAGGAGGGAATAAAATACTTAATTTAGTAGTAAAAATTTGTAATATAACTAAGTTGGCAACACTAATTATGGACTGTACGGATGGACTGATCGGACCATGTGTGGACAAATCGCTTCAGTTCTCGCCAGAGCCGCGGTCGTGCGGGCGTGTATCGTGCACAAGCGTAGTGAGTTTTTGCGGTGTTTAATTATTACAGAAATATTAAACACGACCGTAGCTCGCGGCAAACCAGAACGAACTGATGCGATTTTGCCGTGTGTGTGCTCGAATCCGTTCAGGCCGAACTGACGTCAGTTGGGTCGGATGCGATTTTTTCTGTGTATGTGCTCGAATCCTTTCAGGCCGAACTGACGTCAGTTCTAACAGAAACGAGCGGCCTCTCGTCTGTGGAGGCCTTAATATGTCAGTCCGATTGGCAGTTTGGTATGCGTATGTGTAGTTATTGCGTTGTTCGGAAATTCGGAATATGGTGGGTTCAAACCTCGGTAAAATATTTTGGTGATTCTTTTCTTTTATCTACTAGAGCTCCGAGCAAAGCTAGGTAACCCAGGTACTTCCGTTTAAAAGACAAGTGAAAACGAACGCGTATATTCTAAGTTAGAGGAGCGTGGGCTAATGGGAGCCTACTGTGGAAAAAGTTCCATAAAAGGCAAAGTGTATGGATTATTTAGGATTTTTTATCAGAAACTATATACATGCTTATTTGACTATCATATAATCACACCGTCAATATTTATTTTAGGTTAGGTTATTTGGTGGTTCATTTGGCCACAAATAAAACTTTTTTCAATGAATAGAATCGCTTCCATTACCGGACGTTACGGGAAATGAGAGCCTGAAATTCCCATATGTGTAATCACAAATAATGAACATAAAGGGCCTTCCTTGCTTTGGAGGATATCTGTTGTTGGATTTCGCTAATCTAATAACTTCCATTTCAAGGTGCTGTAGGATATTCCAGTCTCTTGTGATACTATATATATAATAGCACAAAGATGATAGCATTTTCTAATGTTTCAACATTCGACTGTCAACTTTTGTATTGGTCCCTTTTTTGGCATTTTGGCATCTGAAAAAAAACTTATTAAAATCCATAATGGCCCTAAAGGGCTTGGATTACCCGAAAACCACCATCTTGCAATTGAACAAAATGATATCCTGAATCTAGCTCGTAATGGAAATTATACGCAGAAATAGGTACTTAAAATCTACAACATTAGCCATAAAATAAAACAGATTTGATTGTAACAAACATATTATAACTTTACAGTAATCTGGTAGTTTAAATTTCGTACGCGCGAAGCTCAATATAGAAAAGCGGCAGTGATCACAAGATGCGTGGCACTGGTGAGCCTATCTTGGCAGGAGAACATGGCCTCAGTGTCACGATGGCGCCGCAGTGTTAACCGAGTGAACACGAGGCGTAGTTACGTTTTTTGTCTTTAGTCGCACCGCTTCACAGTGTTTTTGAAGCTCCAAAAATTAAAGGTTTATTTTCAGAAATCGGCACGAAAAATACGGATTTTCAACGGCACATACCTACGAATTTGGACACACTAGACAATTGGGAATTCCACTCTCTTTAAAGGGAATTTTACTCTCTTCTAAAAGAAATGTCTTTTGATCTAATCTTTACAAAACTGTAATAAAAAGTACATATAACTTTTTTTGGGTTTATAAATATATATATAATAATAAAATGAAAATATATACAAGATAATATGTACATGCTTTAGGCTCACATGAAGTATCACATGACGTATCCAGCTACTCTTTGGTCGGCACAGATTGCGTATGTGAGGTGCGTGCTCGCTAAGTGGATCTCCATTTTAACTCCTGAAACAAGCTCAGGCTTTCAGTTGGATCTCGCCATTTGCATGATTGGAATTACGCTGATTATGTCCCCCCGCCTCGCCACCCGCCCAAACCTCCCCCTAAAAAGTTAGGTACGTAAACGGATGCAAATTGCCACAGCTTTAGAAGAAATGCACTCGATAAAAGTAATTTGCACGTACTTTGTATATATTAGGTAGGTACTCATAATATTTCATATTTATTTTCTTTTCGAGTAATTAAATACATTTTGTCCTTTTTTCTTTATTTCCATTAAAGTTTATCACTGAATCTCTGGATCTAGACATCTAAATGTCAAGAAATAAAGTGAAAGAGACAAGAGATGTACCTATCACTCTAACAGTTCAATGTGATTACAAGCTATAGAAGAAAGTATTCTAGGAAGGCAAAAGTGACCAATTAAAACTGTAAACTCTACACCGAAAATAAACCCTAAAGCCAATCGCATTTCTAATATTTTCATATATACATCTTAGTAATTGCTAAGCTCATCACGAAGTGGGTATTTACATGAGCCCCTCCCATCTCATCGAATGGTAAGAGCGGCAGAAGTGTCGTTTATTTACTCAAAGCGTATGCAAATACGATGTTTTAAAATTTAGGGAGCGAACGCCGCTTTAGTCCCCGAAGCATTTGCGAATATCAAAATGTAAATTTACCCTTTTATGTTTACAAATCATGGAAATAAAAGCGTTCTTACTCTGTTTAACATTGCGTCATATTCAGATTAAAATTAACACGGCGAATGGGATACTTTAAATCAATTAGCCGCTTTGAGTTCGCTGATGGTTTGCTGAATTAAATATGTAGGTAATGTCTACTTATATCGGGTGAATGTGTTCCTTAACAATTAATTGTCTCAACTATTCCCATATTAGTTTGTCGTATCGCCTCCGGCGCAAAACGACGTAGTAGCAAAACGACATACTCTCAAGTGGACGTATTCTCAAAACGACAGAAATTGTACAGTCCCATCCAATAGACATGAGGCTACGGATTGAATCAGAATAGGTAGGGGTTTGGTATGAACCAATCCCCACCTACAAACGAATACTACATCACTTTATACTGTTTATGTCAAGTTCTAACTGATCCAATCGGTAGCGTCATTTCGATTTGACGATAGGCAGTATGGTGAATGGCTAGTTGTCTAATGCCTAGCTAAAAACTTTCCAAGTGCGAGTTGGACTCGCACACGTATGGTTCCGTACCATCATACTAATATTTTGCTTTTTACATGTTAACTTATTACATATAATTCGTTATTTGGGTACGAAGTTTTCCAAGTAAGTGCATTTTACAAGTTAGACCTCTATAACTACTGAATTAACAAAGTTATATAAGCCGTTATAGTTCTCCTTCAAAGTTTATTACAATATGATCTAACATCATGAATTTTTTTCAGATTTTAGGAGCCAGACGTTTAGTTTTTAGAGGGGGCCGGGGATGGCGTTTCGTTGAATATTTCGCAAACAGATACATAAATCAAAAAATCGTCTTAGCAACCTCTCATTTAAAAAAAAATCGGTTTACTGACGATAGTTGAACGTGACAACGTCATAATAATAAATGGAACGCCTCAGAGCGAGGTAACGCCGCATGTTTTTTCGTGCGTGCAGCCGGCTCCATCGAATTATAAGACGTTGTCACGTCAAAAAAAAGTATCTTATGATACTCCACATACGCGAGAAAAAAAATCATCAGTCTAGAGGAGGTACCCCAAAAAAATATTTTTCGTGATTTTATTTTAGCACTTTGTTGACGTGGTAAATACACAAATCCATGCAAAGTTTTGTTATTTTGTTTTCAAAATACTTAAAGATGTTAGCATTGTTTTATACTCTGTGTCATGACTGTTGTCTTTTGCATAGAGTACCTATATAATATATTGCCTGTGACATTTTACTGTACCGGGTGTTACTTTTGAATATATTCCATACGATGGCCACTGTTAACTGGATCAAGCATGTTGTTAGTTTTATTTACATAAACTCTATTAATAATAAGTTTTATCTTTCTAGTACTAACCGTTTGGACGGTAAACCGAAGACGGACAGACGGACGGCAGGACATGACGTTACTATCGGGGAGCGTTTTGAGACGTAAACTACTGAACCCTAAAAACAGTTTTATTGAAAAAACTAACAAACTTACAATACGGTGAACTACCAGCCCTTGTGTTTTACAAACAATTGTTACCAATTTTGATAACGAGGCAATCTAAGTAAGCATTGCATTTGGAAGGAGTAGGTACTAAAATCGTAGCTGTAAGCAGCTATCTGTCTCACAAAACATCACAGGCAAAATCTATAAGAGTGAAAGAGAAAGCAAATCAATGCGTCTTTTTCTAAGGTTGTCACGACTTTGGTGCACTTTTGGTGTCCTTTTTTACGATGCTAGAATCTTTGTGGCACTCATAATAAGTGTTAGCATGTGACTTAAGGAACGATAACATAATATTATGTTTCTCCTCTTACTAATAGCCCGGTCTCTGGTCTAATGCTATAATCCTCAGCAAACTTTGACTTCTGTGCACTGAATTAAAACGATATAAATCAGTTAATCGTCTACCAATTAAAAAATAATTATAATTGAGCACTTTTGAAAATTACAACTAGCATCGAATTAGAAATAATTACCTTTTCAATCGTGATTCTGTTAATTACCTGACACCTAACTTAAGACTTTGTACATTTTTAAGTTTTTAGCGCGGCTATAAAACGCCACATAATAAATTACAGTCATTAAATTTGGTTTAATTTGACCATAGAAAATGATTATTTGGTTTAATAGAATTAATGTTTTGAAAACAACGTAATTTATTTGTCATTAGCAATAATTATTATTGTGAATGTCATAAAAAGAGCACTCAAGTTTTGAAATTGTTTAAAATATATCTTCCTCGGCGATTAAAACAGCTATATTTTCTGTCCCACAATTCTGTGCAATTATCTACCAGCAATCAAAAGTTATTGTGATAACACGTTTAGCACAGATAATATGGTCGTGTCTATACCTGAAGGTTTACGCAATAGTTATTTTCTGTGCCATTATACAAGCATTAATAACTAGTAAGCTTGATACAACTCTAATTGCACTAAAAGTTAATACCGTAACCTAATAGCTATGCCGATAAACATATTAAACATATTAAATGCTGGACGCATGTAACATAGGTCATGTTTATTGTATATAATATTATATCGACGGCGCTTACGTAATTTATCGGATCTGAAAAATGCAACTTTTCAGGAGATGGATTTAAAGTTTGTTTTCGCATAACTTTGTCATTAATGTTCGGATCTGCCGATTCCGATAGTCTACTATAATTTAGAAATATTTTACCGGAACTGTCATTTACTTTACTTTAAGAATACGATATCATCATAAGCAAGCGTTTCTGCGCGATGTAATACTTTATTTTAGAAAAATATTTAATTCAATTAAAACAATGAAAATTACCAAGCATTTTTATTGTTTTAATTGAATAATTGGGTGGTATGCCATGGCCGGGCATACCACCTCGCTTGGTCGGAGATCTCCCTTTGGGGCTTCCACTACCATTCCCACATTGGTGACCCTCGACAATACACGCCTCTTTCTGGACATCATCTTCATCACTCTCTACCCCTCCGCACCACACCAGCCAGCTTCAGCCTCTTCGGGTACCTCGACCAGCCTGAACGCACCGCGGCCTGGTCGAACCCTCATCGGCTTCATCGGGCACTCTCACTACAACGACCGGTCAGCATCAGTGCACATCTCTCCTAGTCTGCACATAGCATCGGCCCCGCACGGCAGCACTCCGACTCACTGGGACCCGTGCAGCAGCAGCAGAGTTCCGATTCACTGGAACTCTCTGGCACTGGCTACTCAAGCAGAAGACTCAAGATTCGACCTCCGATCCTGCCTTCGGGGGGGAGTGATGTGGCGGACCAATTAGCGCCACAATCCTGAATCGCGCTATCGAAGTTTTCTAAAATCGGCGGTATATAGGTATACAACATCCGAAATGCTTACAAGTGGGCTTCGGCCTGACAGAGCTTACCACCTCGCTCGGTCGAAGATCTTCCTTTGGGGCTTCCACTTATATCCACAAAATCCTAAGCGCATTTCGTAGTTTTGCCAGTCCGTGGCGCATTTCAAAACAATTTCGATGTTTCGCACCCGATGGCTTCTATCTTTAATTATTTCAGACAATTTTAATTACTTGTCACAATAAAATATACGCGATAAGATTAATTCAATTATAATTTGGTCAATCTCCATTGGGCACGGGTAAAATGAGAAGTAGGAAGGTGTCTCTCGGTCGGCTGCGCCCGCGCGCTCTCAGCCGCTCGGGTTACAGCTATGCCAACTATCTCTAATGGCGGGCCAATGTTGTGAGAAAATCATCCGCTAAATTTTAGAAACTCTGCGGTCGATTTGCGGCTAAACTATTTCCATCAGTATGTTTCCATTAAAATTCTCCAGCTAATACGATTACAAAAGGAATTGTAAGTATTTGGAAAATTTGGATATTTTTGTTTTACATTATGTACGAACCTACCTACCTTTTGTTTTAATTTGATTAGACAGTGGACACTCTTCCAACACCACAATATTATCTAATGTTTTTAACCCGATTACGGCGAAGCCAAAAGGAAGGGTAATGATATTGGCAATATATGTATGTATGTATATTTGTTGCACCGTAGTGCCTAAACCACTCGTCCGATTTTTATGAATGAGGTGTCAATAGATTCGTAATAATAGCCCGGGTAATACAGTAACATAACAGTAGATAGTTTACGAAGTCGGGTTATAGTTTTTAAATAAAAAATATAGTCGTTAATATTGTACACAGTATTATAGGCCTATTTGCCTGGAAATATTTTAGAAAACTTCAATACCATCCGTCACGGATAATATGAAGCCCAATTACTTATCTCAAAACGCATCACATTTATATTGAAAGTAACCAAATCATCAGGAACTGAACATTTGATCCTAACAAAACTCGTAGGTACACACTACACGACGACCGCAGAGCGTCGGTCACTTCTCATCACCTAATTGACGTGCATAATGCATTCGACGTAGAGACATCTTGGGTGCACCCGAGACTCAGCGTGGGCCCGCTGGGTGCACCCGAGACTGCTGCCGTGTTCACATACTCTATTAAACACTATAAACATACTGGATTGACCGCATAGACATTTAAAAAATCAGTAGTAGTTGAGTTCATTAAACGTAACATGTGATCGAGATTTGTAATCTCACCTTTAATTTTGATCTACTCATGAACTTATTTTAGTGTGTAGATCATAGATTATACAGATTATACTTACTAGTAGATTGTAGCTTTAATTCATAAGTTAGGTAAATTTCAGCAAATGTACTTTAAAAAAAGCTAATGATAGGTACCTACCTATATTAAATTATTTCAATGAACGCAGACCTCGGAAAACAATTAGCAGATAATTTTATTTAATTAAATTAAATAATTGTTTATTTGTGAAATTTTCACAAATAAACAATTATTTATTTATTTAATTAATAAAGATATCGTAATTAGCGACATTGCAGAAATATCACGTTTAATTACAAAATAAATCATTAGAAAATAAAAATTCCTATCTACCGCCTCTGCGACTTTGGCGTGAAAATAATAAACTACGTTTGACATTAATTTATTATCCGAAACAGATATAAAAATTTATTTATTCATCGTTTCCTATAATAAATTCATATAAGAAGTTAATTATTATTTAATTATTACATTACATTACAGTTAGCACCTTATAGCTATAGCAAAGTACCTTAGAGAACCCTTGTAAAAACATTAGTACTCGTAAGACAAAATTCAGCCACAATAATGTATTTTGATTATAATATCGTATTAAAATAAGTTAGTAGGTACAAGTACCTTAAAAGTTACAGTGACCGAAGTTCAATTTAGTTGAATCATTTCTTAATTCTTATTAAACCAACTAAGTAGTTAGAATGATGAAGGAACTATTTGTGGGTTATATACTACACTAGATGTTGCCCGAGTCTTCGTGCGCGCAAAAATTAATCTCGCAGAAACCGTACATTTAGCCGCGATAAAAAGTAGCCTATGTCCTTCCCCCGTGGTCTACTCTATATCTGTACCAAATTTCATCAAAATCGGTTCAGTAGTTTCGGAGCCTATTCAATGCAAACAAATAAACAAACTTTTCCCCTTTATATTTATAGATAAATACATTTTCTATTAACGTAGGTACTTACCTACTACTCAGTAACTGTAAAGGTCATTTTTAACCGACTGCCAAAAAAAGAGGCGGTTATACGTTCGGCTGTAGGTATATGTTTTTTTTTTGTATGTTCAACGTTAATTCCGCTGTCTGAGGAGTTGATTTTCAAAATTCTTTTTGATGTAAGGTCCCGTTTTCACCTTAGTGGGGATCTGATGATGGGATTCATGAGAGTTCGAGGGAACTCCTTGAAATTTATATGGACACATATAGTGATTTTGACTTTTTCTGAAGTAACATGAGCATATGGTACCAAAAAGTAAGATTTTGCACCAAGGTGTACCCCGGATCCATTGAACTGAACTCCTGACTCCATATACAAGATGTCTTTTAGTCAATGTCCAAACTTTCAGGAGTGAGTATGCTCTTGAATATAAGCTCTTAAATAATAATTTTACTATGGGATCAATTTTCGTACTTGACAAAAAAATCTGCAGTTTCCTACAAAATGCTCTATGCCGTAGCCCTTTTAGTAAAAGCCCCCATAGTAAACGTTGCTTATATTAAAAATTATATTCACCCCTGAAAGATTGGACACTGACTTAAATAACACCCGGTAGATACATGTTTGGGCGTTGTTTATAGAACTGCAAGCATATTATGCTACTATGTCAATTACAGTCATCATCATCATCACACCATACATCATCAATTTACGTCGATATAATAGGTACTTCTCATAGTATTTTATACCGACACGGATATCTTTGAACATTGATCTGCCGTTTGTGGACCTATTTGCAGAATTATTTTGTTTTTGTAATGGGTATAATTAGAAATTGGTCCCTTACGGCCCGTTTCAATAACATATCTACCAATAACTATTTGTTAGAAACATCAAATTTGTATCGCAAAAAACCGGCAAATTTTTGAATGATGACGTTTTTAACAAAGTTTTTGTTTTAACAAACAAGTTATCGGTTATTGAAACCGGCCATTAGTAACTAAAGTGGAGACCTGATGGTCATCATCAGGTCTGCATGAGGAATCGAAGGAACTCCTCAAAATTGAAAGGGACATCTATAGGGATTTGACTGTTGTGAAGTAAATCAAGCATATGCTAACAAAAAGTTTAATTTTTTTTGCCAAGGGTATATACCCTGAATCCAAAAGCACTAAACAGAACTCCTCAGTCTTTAAAGATACACGTTTGGAAATATCGGCATTATTTAAAGAATTTTAACTTTTTCTCTACACAATCTTCATAATTTATTTCATACTTTATTACTTATGCGTTTTTACTTTGTAATTCGGTTTTCATTTTTTGTTTTAAAATAATTATTTTCATTAACTCATAAGTATGATCAACATTTTATATCATAATTAAAGTTATATAAATAAGTAATTACTTAATTTAAATGATTAACGACATTATAAGCATAGAGATTTATATTAAAGTATTTTATTTCTTTAAAAGTAATTTTTAATTAGGATGTCGAAAAAGATTTCTAAATATCTTAAATTTTCATTGGCATTTGTCTTTGCTCGCCACTTCTTTAGTTATTTTAGTCGCCTATATAATGTACCTACCGAAGTATATAATTAATCATCTGTGCTAGTTTCAGACCAAATAAAAAGTGAAGACGGAGTACTGCGAACCACAAAGTGAGGCCGGTCTAAACTACGCCTCGCCGTGTTATTACAGTACTCTGTCACTCCATACAAACGCCTGTCGAACAACACACATACCTCCTCAAATGCTAGTTAATTTAGGTTTTACATGAACAATCAGTGATTCATTTTATTTTCTTTACTTTATATATGCGAATTAAGTTTGACTGTGTAGGTAACTTACCTACGCTCTACACAGGTGTATCACCTTAATATGCAAAATACAATTAGTAGCACGTTCGATGACTATAGACTATTCGGGTTGAGAAGGTAGTAAATGTCAATATCACGCGTACACATGTCAAAATGGCTTTATATATATATAAGTCTTTTGTTCGGACGAGACAGTTTCTATTCAAAGATTTCACTTTTGCTTCATCCGCTTCCGATTGCCAAGTGGCAAAGGCCTCCTCCAATCTTCTCCATTCTGGCCTTTCTGTGGCCAATCCATGTTATTCCTGCGACTTGTCTAATGTCAGCATCTCATCTTTTTTGTGGCTTACCTCTTTTTCCATCCCTTATTGCTTTCAACACCGCGTCAATCTGGCCCCATGCTAAGTATCCAAAGAACTTGTGTTACGGCTACCAGACAACGGGAAGTATATTTAATACTTTTATACTACATTTATTTTTATTACATCATAAACGTATTTAGTACACGTCCATGACCCAGGAACATTGAAAACTTTTTGTTCCCTCGGCGGGATTCGAACCCGCGACCTCCGGCTTGAGCACCGACGCACGAACCACTGAGTCACAGAGGTCGTCGAACTGGCTATGATTGGTTAATGAGAACATGGCTTAAGCGTCATTGGTCAATTTTGTTTTTTTTTTACATTCCTCCGTCTTCACAACGCAAATAGACCATCGTAGCATATTTGATGACTAATTAGATTATACTGTACTGGGGGCCTAGCAGGAACATTTAACAGCGGCGTAAACGTAACGTTATCGAATGAACATTGTACAAACATCTGGCAAAATCACGACGGCGCCTATACAAGTTTCATTCGAAAACTTTACGTTTGCGCCGCTGTCAAATATTCCTGCTAAGCCCCCTGATGATATTTTAAACACAACTGTACCTGATGTAACCCTATCCTGTCGTTGTGGTCTCCGCGGCCCCGCGGTAAACGGACGGTTATCTCCGCTAAACAACCATCAGCGACTGTCCCACAGACGATCATTACAATACTTGATCACACGCTTTATATTTTCCGTTCTTATGTGAAACTTTGTAGCGGTCAGTAACAATTTGAATACTGTCTGATAGATGTAGGTATTGGCGATGTTACGCGCCACAGGGTCAATGTAGAGCCGACAATAATTATAGGCTATCGTAGGTAATCTTTTTTTTTTGTCTAATCAATACTATATATCATGATAATAAGTATAAACAATTAAAACTTGCAAGTTTTCTTACGAAAGAAAGCGAAATACGGTCGGTGTGACGTCATTGCAATAGTCCGACGTACATTATTTCATAATATCCAAAATCGTTTTGCGAGAATGAGATGGACAGTATTCTTTGCTTGCTTATAATTATGAATCGCGTGAACCAAAGTAACTTTTCTTTTATATAAGTTTATCCATTCATCAACAATTAAATTTCATGTAATATTCGACACTATAAGAAGACTATTAGAGCGAAAAAATTAATTGAGACGCCTGGCGTATATATAGGAATTAAGTTATAACGCGCCGATGCATTATATCACCACGCATAGGCCATAGCACTGAATGTTGTAGCCGTGTCACTTAGGCTGGTTTTATCGTTAAGCGTTTCGGCAACGAAACGCTTAACGCAACGCAACTTTGAAGTTGAAACAAGTTTGAAACGCAACTACTACCCCCATACATCTTCGAACGCGCGCGCTCCAACAGCGCTGCCGAAACGTTTAACGATAAAACCAGCCTAAGTGACACGGCTTGGCAGCTACGGGTTACACATTACACGTTATTTGATACCTCATTTTTTCTTTCACAATCATTAGAAACGTTGATTTTTTAACACGCGTATACTTTTTGTCGATGGCGGCAAAAACCGCAGTTGTAAATAGTAAATAGTAAACCGCAAAATGTACACCGCCTGTTTTACCGAGCTCTTAAAATCAGTGCACGTTTCATTATGTTTCTAGTCTACTACTAGACTATATTTTGTTTAGGTGATTTCTTAGACTTGTAGAAAGGTTTTGTCGATCTCGGAGTTCACGTGAACTTAGCGTGTTACCCCACCTTCTGTGATAGACAAATCTAGGGCTCACAATTATTTTATTAAGTTCAATGAGAAGTATTATCATAGATCATAATTTCATTAATAATGGGCGGTTAATTATTTTTAACATAATCTGTTAAGCGAGGCCGACAGTGAATAACGTTTAACATAATCACGACGAGAGACGCCTTGAATTCTTATCATCGACAGGCTTTAATAAATGTTCTATGAATATTCATGTTTCCAGCTAGCGAGGCAGTGTAATGCGATCTTCACTGCATAGCTCCATTGTTGCTGGAATAATGTTGGAATTGATTACGAGAGCACCATGCCATGTAATTACTAACGTTAACGTAACTGAAAAAAGGTAGGGGCTAGGTGGCTACGTACGAGAAAGGAAAATATAGCCGCGCACGACCCAATACTACGCTTCATCGATCTATACATATAAAATCCTTTGTCATGAATGAATGACTGACGGATCAACGCACAGCCAAAAGCGCTGCTCGTAAAGACTTGAAACTTGCAGGGCTCTTTGTAATGCGTAGGCATCCGAAAAGAAGGGATTTTTCGAAATTCAACTCTTAACACGTTCGCGGACACGCCGGCTATGGCATTCATCAGTGATCTGTGTAGAATGACGCGACTGCTATACCCGTCGTTATTTTTCTGCTCTCTAGAGACACACATGCTTTAGCAGTCGAATTCTCATACTACTACCATACAGTTCATTATCAAGTGCCCCCAAATTGAGATTTTCAATATCCTAGGTGTCACATAACACGTATTTTTACACATACAAATGTGATACTAATAGGAACATTTGTGTGCGCACTCACACTGACACACCTGTTATAGCAGCGGCGATCGTATGATGATTTGTTCAGTTGGCCGGCGAGTGCCCCGCTGATGTAGAAGTGTTTGTGCGCGCTGATTTTGATCGACGTAAGTATCGAGTATATTTGGTTTTTATTTATTTTTTAATGATTATACTTCACAAAATACTTATGTCATTAATAACTTATGTTGTATTTCAATGTAGGCATGTAATTTTCTCTGTATTACTAAATTTTAAGTTGGTAATACCTCAGACTAAAAGAATAATATGTTATTCTTTTAGTCTGTGGGTAAAACATATTACCAACGTAAAGTTTATAATTTAACCTCCGAAATGAAATACACTTATACTGAGTACATTGTCTACTTTTTAGATGTCTCGAAAAGGCTCAAAAAAAGTCCTCGATCCATATGAGCGGGAGAATGAAAGAATTATGAAATTATTCAATGACGCGAGCTCAGGCGAACTCTCTTGTCATTCAAAGTCAGAAGAACCAGAAACATCGAGCGAAAGTGAAAAAGAAGAGTCAGAAGAGGATCCGTACAACGATTGAGATGTTGACTATGGTTCAGATACTAATTACGTACCTAATGTAGATAGCGGGTCATCAACAACTCACGTATCCGACTCTGAAGAAGACGGTGATAACGTGAAGCGCGCAGGCTATAGCAGATGCGGCCTTTATGTATACATATTGAGTATTGTCAGTGACAGAACGACAAAAGCAGGCGCAGGGTATAACCGGCACGTCCAAATTCTATATGTTTTATGACCATCACTAATGACGGAACGTCTATAGCAGGCAAAGGCTATAGCCAGAGTGATCGTATTTGAATACTTGGTAACTTCTGCCAGTGACGGAGCGGCTAAAGCATTTCATACAAAAAGGAAGTGTCAAAGTGACATTAAATAATCGGTTCAAGTGTCCGCGAACGTGTTAAGGGGGTGAAAAGGGGGGAAAAAGTTTGTATGGGGCAACGTGATTACTTGGTCCAATCTACTTCATATTTTGCACAAACATTCTGTAATAGAATTGATGGAATATGTGTATCACAGTTTATTGAAATTCGTCCCCTAACGGGATTAAAAAAAGAAAGAAAGTTGTTTGGGAGCGATTTGAATTAAAGTTGATATTAATACTCCTTAGTGCTTATGATTTAATGCTCCCAGTCACAAGCGATCGATCGATTTAGTCTTTACAATTTAAACATTTACTAGATTCGTAGTTGCAAGTAAATCGGTTTAGATGCATGATGAACATAGCCTGAGATCCGAGGCCCGCCTAACTATTCATTTCATATACAAGTAAATTTTTTTCGTACTTTTGGCACCCACCGCAGAAAATAGCGGGTATGAACTATGCATAGATATATTCATTATACACACTTATACTACAAAATTAAATCTAATTTATCAGTAAGAGTGTAAGTGACAAGTGTAGTCAGGCTGGCGTGGGATCTCATTCTATAAATTATCGTAACAACTAAAGCGTTTTACCTTTACGAATTAATTTCCAATTTTCTCGTAACAATCGATTGCCTGTGAGTGGGACCCATTCATTATTTTTATTTTGTTTTGACACGTCATATTATTGTCATCTGATGAAACATAAATCTGATTAGAATTCGAAATTTAAATTTTATATTTTGTTCTTGGTAATATGATAAAAGTCTTACCTTATACCTTGATTTTCCTTGGAAAACTCCTCAATTACCTACCTACCAGCGATTGTTTATATATATCTTATACCTTTAAACGAGCAATTCTTGTATATTTATTTATTTATAATATGTAATATGATTTCGCTGAAATTTGGTATATGGGGGTTTTCGGGGGTAAACAATCGATCTGGATTAGTCTTATGTTTGGGAAAACGCGTGTTTTCGAGTTTTCATGCGTTTTTCTGTCCACACAAAATATGGTCGCTAATTTCGTCTTGCCGGCCACTGTCCGTCTGGTCCAGCGGGTTAAGACGCGAACGGCAAGAAATGAGTATTACGGGTTCGAATCCCGCTCGGTTTAACTTACTTTTGTTTTTTTTATATGTTCAAGTTTATATTTTTTTTTTAATTTTTATTGTTTTTAAACAAGTTTAAAAAAATGTAGTTAATGTTAGAGATAACAATATATATTTCTCATAAATATGTCTGACATTTACCTATACTGATTACGTGAATAAGATTTATGCTTTCGAGTTTCACCATATTACAATAAATAGTAATAACCGAGCAAAGCTCGGTCGCCCAGGTACTATATATTATATAAAAGAAAGTCGTTTTAGTTACACTATTTATAACTCAAGAACGGCTGAACCGATTTGGCTGAAAATTGGTGGGGATACCTCCCCACCTTAGAACCAGGAGACGAACAAAGGATACTTAAGTCGCCGCCGTGTCTGTCAGTCTGTAAGTTCTTGATAATCTCAAAAACTACTAAAAGGATTTTCATGCCGTTTACATTTACCGACAGAGTAGTTTCTTAGGAAGGTTTAGGTCGATAATAATTTGCTAAGGTTTTATGGAAATTGTTTGATTTATGAAGGTGTCGGAAAAAATCAAGCCGTCAGGGAACTTTTATCGAAAACGCTGCCTAACCTAACCCGTTAAAAAAGTCCGCGATGGCATAGATATGTTTATATTTGAAGGATAGTATCTATCTACTACTATACCCATTCTAAGTTTTGAAAAAATATCAGAAATAATGTGGTACACATACACATACAATATTACCTAATCCTTATCTAGGAGATCTTTATTTTAAAATTAATCTTAATATTAATAAGATTTATCTTAAAATTAAAAAGTACGTGTGAAAATTTATTATAAAGTATATATTTTTACTCTGTGCTATTACTATATTGCAGGTATATTTGCTATAGAAGTTTTTTGCCACGAACACTCCCACGCGGGCGAAGCTGCGGGCAAAAACTAGTAATTCATAAATGAATACTATCAGAAACTAACTTTAAATAATGAATGAATGAAATATTCTTTATTGTGCACACAACATAAAATATATATATATATATATATATATATATATATATATATATATATATATATATATATATATATATATATATATATATATATATATATATATAAAGAAAAGAGATAAAAAATAATAATATACACAGGTAACACAATGGCGCGGGCGGCCTGATTACTAGGTAGCAATCTCTTCCAGGCAACCTTTTGCCAATTCTTAAATACCTTTTGCCAATTCGACAGTAATGTGGGCTTAGCACGAACAATTGACAACAACGTATTCGTAAATTTATCAAATGAGAATTATGTGAAAATCATGACAAATACTTGACAAAGCAGTATAATTGTGAGCACTATAGCTTCTCTTAAAAGTATAGATTACTATTTTATGGGTATATCCTTTTTTCCCCTATGTTAGGTGAAATAACAAGCATTTTCCCCGCGCGCACTGAGTTCGAGCCATTGACTAGCGCACTCTTAATGACCCAACCTAACCAATAACTATTTGTTAGAAACGTCAAACATGTATTGCAAAAAACCGTAAAATTATTGAATGGCGACGTTTTTAACAAATAGCTATAGATAGATAGGTAATTGAAACGGGCCGTAAGGACCTGTTTCACAATCGCCTAATAATTGACAAATAGCCTATTCGGAAGTTTTATCTTTGTCGCTCAGTATAAAGAAAGTAGAGACACAACTTCCGGACAAGCTATTTGTCACCTAAATATATAATTTCTAGCTTTCCCCACTTTATTGCAAGCAATACTCTCCAGACATGAATCGTTAATATATTTATGATTGTGAAACCCAGACGAACATACATTATAGATAGATTTGAATATCGAATAAGAAATATCGAACACTGTTAATATACAATTGCCGTTAGCTAATGAATAGTAAACGCTGTTATTAACAGTTTGCGTTTTTCACACCGCGATTGTGTATGTAAAATGAACCCATATTTACTCAATGTTTTACAAAGTGGATGGCAACACTGAGGTTTTTGCATAAAATACTTTCCGCTTCATTACCTAGACAGGGAACACTTAGGGTAATATCTGGGTTCATGTACTCAATATATTTTAACTTTAATGACTGCTTTAGTAACGGAATCTTTATCCCTATAGAACAAAATTTTAAAAATTCAGTAACCTCCGAATTGTCAAGCAGTGAGCGTGCTGGTGATGATAAATTATAGCTAAGAACACTCTCGATCATGTCAGCTCTCATACAAAAAAATCTAGACCAAAATCGGTGAGAAATGTCAAACTTATTACACCGCTCTGTTTTTGTCATAGGGTAAATAAGGTCGTATCAGCAGTCTGTTCGCGTAGGTATTTTAAGCCACTCAACAGATTTTAATACAGTTTTCAGTAATAGATAGGGTTTGTATACTCGTTATAATAAAAAAAAACGAGCGAGCCATTTTATGAATTAAAAAAAAACAATGCTTAATACGATTTTATATTATGATAAAAAAATACGGAAACTTTTCCATTAAGCAGTGACAGAAATCAACGTCAAAATTTAAAAAGCTAAATACTGAAATATTTTATTCGAATCTGACGGCCAACTCTACCACCGCGCGCTCATTCGCCAATTGAAATAGCGCGCACTTCCTGTTACACACTTCAGTCCCATTTCACGAAATCGCTTCCACAAATTGCAAGAAAGCGAAAGGAAAGATGCCATACATCAATAAATATATATATCAAAATAAGGAATAATACAATACGTAAGCCGTCAAAAATATAAGGAAGAAAGGAAATAACTGAGTATATAATAAATTAATATTTTTAACATGTAATTTAAGCGGCTCTATTTATCTTACATAAGCCGGAACTTCATATATTTTTAATTAACACAAAAGCAAAACGAAGCCGAAAAGCGACAATTAGCGCCATAATGAGAGTAAAACACGTTAGAACAACAAGCGTTATGATCGTAATTGATAAGCACCGCACTCAGTCAATTATATTAAATGGAGTGAACGTTTGCCGTTTCCCGGTCTGAAACAATAACGATAATCAGTGTACATCTCGCGAACAATGACATAGCGTTTTGTTGCGGCGCCCACACGGCAGCTGCCACACGGATTAGTCCTCAACTATTTATATTATGTACTAGACGTCGCACTGTGGTCGAATTCGCCCATAGTCATTTTTAAGTTTGAACTTTATAAGCGTTCTTTTGCCTATTAGATAGTTAAAATTTAAAAAACAGATTGACAAACGTCAGTCAACGTGTAACTAAATTTAGTTACACGTTGACTGCTACTATACAATTGTATAGTATCAAACGCACGGCAGTGTGTGTTAATGATCTGAGGTAGTGTGTGTTGATGTTATTTTTATTAATTTTATGTATTTTAAAGCTTTATTTAAAGAAATATTAGCTTTCTGCACACCTTCCTTCTATATAAACTTTAATTTAGCAGCAAAATTTCACACTCCTCCGGTTACACAATTCTCATAAAACTAACTGTAGGTAACTACTTGAAATTTTTGCTTTACGTTAATATTACGGTGTTTGTGGTAGATTTAAAAGTACAATAATACAGTTTCGATGCAGTTTCGATATTTTAAAACAGCAAAATGGTATTATAATAAATGTCAAACCATCTTCAAACGCGTTTTAATTGGTCCAAACGCCAAAATCAGTATATAACCTCAAGATGATTCATTTATAATTAATTGAAAGTCTGTTTAATACGAGAATTGGGGTTCTTTTAGTCTGATAAAAATATTTGTCGCACCAGATCTGAAAAAGAATTTAGATCATGAATGTAAAATGTAGACGCCGCGCTGCTACGCCACTTCCAAGTTGCGTCGCTACTCGGTAATCGATAGTCCATGAGGAAGAGTTTACGTAAACTTGTATAAAAGTAGTTTTTTCCTCCTCAGATCCACAGACAGTCATACGGTCTAACTAGTATTTACTTATAGGCGCTAATACGAGCATTTAAGGTCGGGACTATATTGTCCGGAATCCGGTAGGCCGAGGAAAATTCAGAGCATTGAAAATATATCTCTGCGCTAATACAATAGAGCTGAAAATCGAACACACAAGAGTCGAGTCAAATATCAATGTCATTTATGACAGCTCGACACTCGACACTTCAATTTTCAACTCTATTGTATTAGTGCAGAGTTCTATTTTCTCTGAATTTTCCCGGGCCCGCCGGATTCCGGATCACATAGTTCCAGCCTAAGGGTACTGGGGACTTCAGTATGCTCAACATTCAAAAATCATGGTGAACGTACATATTTAACCGACTTCTCACGCAGCTGTTATACTGTTAACCTGTAAGCGGCGGCAGCGCGGCGTGCGCATAATTCAAAAATTTCAAACTTATTGTTTCGTGTGAGAATGTTTAATTAGATAAGCGAAGGGAAGGCGGCACTTTGACGAAAGTACATAATAACAATTAATTACTATAAAAATATATGATTTGAGACGCGTAAAAAGCAAAAGTAGGTTTTAGATACAGATCTTTTACAGTGGGAATAAAGTAGAGCATTCACTGAACAAAAGTTCATGTAGAGATTAGAGAATGGCTCTTCTTTTCTCTATCGCTTCGTAGGGGTAATGAAAGCAATAAACGTCGGGAAAAAGTTGCAATTAAGAAGAAAAATTTAAAAACTGGTAGTACTCATACCAAGAACTCTTACATTCGCGTTACAACTTACAGGATCATCAGTTAATACGATATTCGTATCAAGCGGGATGCTTCAAATTACCAGCAACATTGCATTAATAACCCAAAAATACAACTTCTCTACCCTTTGTCGGTTGCGGTTAACGAACTTCACTAACACCACAGATGCTAAAATTCCAAAATGGGGTAAACGTAAAAACATTTCGCAATGAAAATAGATGTGACAAGAGGACAAACAATAATTCGTTCCGTGCCATTTAGTTTAATACTCATCGAGAATTAGTTTCGGGCGAGTTTCACGCCCTCTGTACCATATGTAGTCCACATTAATGAGTTCGGAGGCAAAAAACGCTCCACAATACAGACATGACTCGCCGCTCTACGATCAATTATTAATAAAAAGCGAGCCGACTCATTGAAAGGGCGATTAGCTCAATATTTATATGGAATATTCGGTATCAACGGCGCTTTGTGCCCATAATTCGGTGGGTCGTGACTTGCGTGTTTGAGGCCGCCGCTGCCAAAGATCAACTGTAATAACACCTGTAGGAGTGTCATGTCTTAGGAGATCCATCATCATCATTGGGGAACGTGCAACTGGGAGACATTGGGTGTCGAGTCATTATCGAGAGGAACAGCTATTGTCCCCCGTTTTAGAACCCAATGCACCACTTGACATTTTATACTTACGAGACTAAGACAAACTAGACATTTTTAGGCAATACATATATATGTTTTTTCTTTCGTCGTGCATCAATAATTTCGACTCGATTATGTGAGTCCGATTGGGAGTATGGTATGCGTATGTATAATTTAATTTTCTTACTTTTTTTTCTTTTGCTTTCTTTGAAAATTCGGAATGTGGTGGGTTCGAATCCCGGTCAGACATAGAGAAATATTTTTGTGATATTTTTTTAAATTTAACAGATTTAACAGAACTCCGAGCAAAGCTCAACGCAAAGGTTACACAGGTACTCAAACTTTAAACAAACAGAATTGAAATTGAACTGAATTAACTGTAGTCTATTGCACAGAACGTACGTTGGCTAAAGTGTTTCATCTATTACTAGAATAATAGTTTAGTGTGTAAACCTTACTCTATTGCATACATATAAAGTATTATCAAATAGGTCTTATTGCAACGCTTAGGAATCAAATCCGATGCTCGCTGTCCCTACAAGACTGCCAGTCGCTACTACTCTGAGAGAAACAGTCACATAGGTACAAACCTATCGAACAACCGTAACAAACTCTATTTGCCCACCGAGCTCGATAGCTATTGTACTACCGAATCAAACCGCTCACCGTCTGAAGTTGGCCGTGTAAGAAGTCGCCTACTGTGCGGACATTAATGATTTTATCTATTATCGCATCGGAGATCAATCGAACGCCGATGCAGTAGCCTAAAGACAATATAAATGTGCTTACATAAACTTAATTAATTTTTTGACTGACTAAAAGTTATCGTGCCGGCACGATCATCGTCTGAAGTTTGTTTAACCGAATTCCGAAAGTAGTTTTGATAATAATTTGATCATGAAAGTATTTTTGGTAGTATTTTTGTCAAGGAGGTCAAAATAGACGCATCACAGCGGTGTTCATAAGCGCGACTCATACAACCTGATTTAGGGATGGCAATCATACCATATAATAAATATACCAAGCGTGTATAAGTAAAGTAGAGAATAGAATGGAATAGAAAACTCTTTAATTGAAACACACACACACACACACATAACAATGATTAAATAAAGGAAATGTACAAAAAGGCGGTCTTAATGCTTATAGCACTTTCTGCCAGACAACCTAATAGTTTGTAATAACTTACTACATATTATCAAATTCGAATAAACTTTCAACTTAATGATGATGTAAATAGACCCTATTAAGCCAATGAACGTTAGGTATTTTGTTCGGTCATTCTTTGTTACAAAATATTACATTCATGATAAGCTAGTTTCGATCGCGTATTATATGGCAGAATAATTTTTCAGTTTAGCTGATGTTAATGAAAAGGCCTTTTCACGAGCTTTGGCGCCCAACATGTAAATACGAGGGGTAATGACGCGTGAACCGCGCCGATACAAACGCTACTATTAACGATCGCCATTGCTGTTCGACATTTTAATTATTCCATATTTGAATTCGATTAACTCGAATAATTGTACACTAATTTATATCTTTCGCATGACATAATAATAATATTGGTGTTTATTATGAGCACCGTTTGATGTTTTGTTTATCTTTTGACGATAACAAAAATGTATATTTTGTTCTTTATAAAACTATAACCCGACTACGTAAATTATATAGCATAAGTGTCTCCGCTGGTACACATACTAAATAACAGCCTCCGTGGTCTAGTGGTTAGAGCTTGGCTCTCGACTCGGAGGTCGTGGGTTCGATTCCCGCATTGGAACAACAACAAATGTTGTTTCCAAGTTTGGTTAGTGTGTTGGTCTATGACCTCTTGATTGTAAGTCCTTCGTGCGCTCGTGTGGAGACGATAATAATACAGCAGCAATTCTTATACTCTCCTTTATTGGTGCTTACCACGAATACGTATTACAATATGTAATGAGATATGCTTAGCACAATATATACGTCTACACTATGTATAGCCTTTTGGCCAACGAATAAACTAACTCGATAGGCTTTACTTATGACATCTGTCAATGTCAATAATGACATTGACAGTTACATCTTACTGTTGATATATGTAACAGTTAGGACAATGCAGGCTGATCACCTGATTGTCTGACAAGAAAGTTGATTCATGCGTCGGATGGGCGTGAAAAAATTCGGACCTGCGCCTGATCTCTCGCCAGTCGTGTCGGTTACGAAAGCTAAGGAGGAGAGTGTTCTCTTGTGTGCACTATAAAATAACTCCTGCGTAGCTGGCCTGGTTTCAATGAAACCTGCCACCGTCACCGAAATCTGTGTGGGAAGCTATTATTATTATAGCCTAAGTATGTTACCCGGCCTATTATTACGAATCTATTGACACATAATTTATTAAAATCGGATCAGTAGTTTAGGCGCTACGGTGGAACACACATTCATATATACATATACTGCCAAAATCATTACCATTCCTCTTGGCTTCGCCGCAGTCGGGTAAAAACTGATTTTTGATTAGTTACGAAACTATAAAACTGTCTACTTTTTGCCTCATTCATAATTCACCTAAATCTCCGTGCCTACCTAAACCTAGCAGTTAAAAGGTAGACAATAATGTCCAAGAACCAGTCCGTTTAATTGGAACAAAAAATTATTATGTCTTCTTTATCTTTGTCAAATTAATTTATCGAAAATAAAATGCAACAACGGAATATCGGGAGATGTAAATGCGGGAGATAAGAGCATGAAAGCGCCTCACAATACACTTTTAATTTTTCATTGTGCAGCAATAAAAACATCATAAATGAAAACGACAACTTTGGCGACGAACAAAAAACTGCGTTGGGGCGAAATTCGCAAATCATCTTCTCGTAATGATGGCCGCTTGAAAAAAATTTAAATATCAAAAGGCCGGACGGGGCACGGTAATGGTTTAAACTCATTTTTCATTCGAGTCACTCGTGAGTCAGAAACGGTAGCCATTGGCCGCCTCCATTAATCTCGACTCTGCTATTACAATTTTTGGATCAGCTCCATGATTCATTAGCAGGGCCATAAGTTATTTTTTGTTGATGAATAATACCACTAATAGTCAATTAAGTAAATGTATTTTTATATACAACCTCCCATCTGTACAACACCTTGGACATTACAAAAAGTAATATCACTTAAAAGTTATGAGTGTCAATTCTTCTTCTTCTTCTTTGTGTAGGTGTCGACGGGCGGCAGGCCGCTGTCATATTCGCTGGCCGTGTGCATGGAACTCTGTTTGTTGAACACTTTGCCACCGAACATACTTACTTTCATTTTTGGGAACCTGTAATTAATAATTAAGTATATTAGTTACGCTCGTATTATGAGAAACCTGAGAATTAATTGCGCAATTCTATTTTGAGTGGAAACTACTTTCCAAAATGGCCGCCAAGTTGTAATTAAATTCATTAAAATAGTAAAATAGTTTTCAGACTGTAACGTTGTTACTTAAATATAATTTATGTCATATAGCAGCAGTAAAACTTATTTATTAGTCTCGATGTATATAGACGACAAATAATAATAAAAAAGCTTTAATTTAGGACTAATAACCCAGTAACTATCGTACTATTTTGAGTCGTTAATTTAATTTTATTTCTTTAATATTAATTAATTTATTATTTAAGCATTGAAATAACTAATAAGGCAAAGCCTTTGTAAAAATAAAAAGTTTTTAGACATGGCCTGAAATAAGGGGTAGTTTTTTCTTACTCTGGACGTTTCTTCTCATCTTCATCGCGAACTGTCAACCTGTTGACATGTTTTTCTTTTTTCAGCTTGGGGTCGGAGCGGGCCCTTTTTGCCAACGCGGCTGGGGTCTCTCGCAGGGCGAAGGCTTTGGCCGCATGACCGAGGTGAAGTTTCCTCGCGTCCAACATCTCGCGAACTTCACGCGGGTAGCCCGAGTAAAAACGCACCCATGATGTAAATGCTAAAAGAAGATATTATGTATTAATTTTAAAACTGATGTTATTTTTTTTAAGTAAAATTAATTTTTTGTGAATTTTCTAGCATTTTCGTTATGCAAATACATATTTATTATTTTTAAATAGGTGCATCAAGCAATATAACATGCTCATTATATTTAACATAACAATAAAATAATGTTATTATGATAATAAGTCGTAACAAAAATATTTTATAACTTAATTATAACGTATCAACTGTCTATTAGTGTTCTTAGCAAGGATAATGTAATCTGTACACATAAAACCGGAAACGCAGCCATTACTGGCTGTTCTATTACAAAATAACTATGTAACACTAAACAGCGCACAAATTTCGTACAGGCATGTAAGAATACCTACCAAACATCTACCCAACTGATTCACCATCTAGTAAACGTCAAAATGTCATTGTCTGTTTCTATTTAGTAACACGCGATGCGCGACGCGAGACCGCGATCCGAGACCGAAATAGGGCCGCGGCGCGCGGCGCCACTGCTTAGTATGAATTTATATGGAGCACTAAACAATCCCCGTGACCCGCGACGCGCGACCTGTGATCGTGGCAAGAGAACCTGATTGGCTGGTTTGCTGGTCGCGGTCGCGGGTCGCGGTCGCGTAGATGCTACCTTAACGGCGACGTGGTCCCGCCAATTCCGATGTAGTTCGGAAGGCTTACCAGTTACCACGTCCCATGCTACAGAGTTATTATACGGCCTCTGCCTACGCCCATTGGGTTCAGTGAGCTCTACCGGCCCATATTTGTGGTCTCTGTTACTCTTATTGGAAAATGATCATAAGCATTTTTTGTGCGTTTATCCAAAAATCTAATTTTTTTCTTCTAACACTAACCTAACCTAACACTAGGTAACTCACCTCTGCTAGCTCTGGCCAGCCACTCTTTCGAACTGTGCGCGGTGTACTCCAGCCGCGACTGTACCGCAATGGCCGCGCGCTGTACTGTCGCCGCACTCGGCGCGACTGTACGTAACGCTTCTAGGGTCTTCGACTCGTCGTCCTGTCGTAACCTGGGTGGGAGTGATGAGATGAAAACATAAAACACTATTTTATAAACTACGATTGAAGCAAACAAGAATATAATAATTTCAAACCAGCAGATCTACGTTGTAACATTGAGCTATAGACACTCTTTAGCGATAGATCAATTGAACCATAGACGCCAAAAAACTTACATAAGAAGTTAGAATGTACAATCAGGAATCTTATTCATAAGCAGGTAGAGTTCTCATGATTTATTCGTATTATAATGAGGACATGCAGTCAAATTACAATTTCCAATTATATTATGTCATAATAAAATAATACAAACAAATTATGACAACGGCCAACCTGCTTATTAATTAGATTCTCTGATACTACATTATAAACCTATTAGGTACTAAAAACATTGTCTCCACTAATTGACAATAAAAGAAAAGAGAGGCAAAGTTCAAACTGAGATTAAAAATAGTGTAGGTGCGGTATAGGTATAAAACGGTAAAATACCATACCTAATACGCTTTTGTTCAAGATGTCTGACAAACTCCGTTTCGCTAGGAAGCAGGAACATAACTGCGGCTCCCACTTGCGCCGCGCGTCCAGTACGACCGACCCTATATAAATAAATAAAAAAATCCAGACACGAAGGAAAATAATAACATCAAAATAAGGTTATCCTAACCTGGAACCAGTAACAGTTAACATTTAGGAAATACATGAATATCTACATAATATTGTAACAAAGCACGCTTACCTGTGTACGTAATCTGTGGCCGAGGCCGGTGCGCAATACTGCAGTACCAAGTCCACACGTGGTACATCTAAGCCTCTCGCAGCAACATCCTACACAATAATTATGAATAATAATAATTAATTCATAAAGTTGTAGACCTCAATGAATAACAATGAAAAGCAAACTCGTAGGCTAGTAGCAGGTAAACGCACAAGTGTGCACGCAACTCAAAAAGATGATAATGTTGCTAATGGTAACATAAAGCCTGATTTTGATAAAGGATATGAATTCTTTATCAAAATCTTAGGCTTTATGTCTAAAAAACATACTTACTGTACAAATAAGTAATCCTCTTTTCGCAGTTCGGAATTGTTTGAACACTTCTATTCTCCTCTCGTGTGGCATGGACCCGTGCAAGCTGAACACATCTAAATCTACCGGAACTAGACTGCCTTCTTCTGGAATCTCGTAATTGACCTCAAATTCTGAATTCGATCCATCTGAGTCAGAATCATCCTAATGAAGTGAAAAAGTAACAACAATATAAAATTTATTTTTCAAATTTCACATTCTAAAACAGCTTTCGGACTTACTTCGTTATCACTATTATCAGCTTTTCTCTTTTTTCCTTTAACTTCTTTAGCTTTCGAATCTTTTTTCTTCTTAAATTTCATACCAGTTAAAACGGTTTCTATTAGTTCAGAATGGTAATCAACCATTTCTAATGTTGCCATAAAAACAATCATTTTGCTGCCTCTTTTATTCAAAATACAATGTTCAATAATAAGAGAGCAAAGTGTTACCAGTCGTAATTTCATTGGTATAACTAGGAAGGTTTGATTTACTGTAGCTGGCAACACTAGTTCATCTTCTGTGACAGCTGATTTTACAGCCTGTAGGAAAATATTAGGTTTTTCAACAACTTCCTCTTCAGACTCTTCTTTCTTACCATTTGGTACTGTTTGTACTTTGTTGTCATTCAGGTTTTGTACTTTAAAATATTCATAATCAGAATCACTGTTAGTTTCATCTTTATTCTCAACAATATTTATCATATTCTGAGGTTTGGCCGGTTTAGGTTCATTTGTATTATTTTTATTTTCAAACAATTCAGGGTAAAATGAACCACTAAAAGTTTTTAATTCTAAAAAGCAATATAAAAATATATAAATTAATGAAATAATTTTCAATAATTTTTCCAATATTACAAAAAATACAATGAATACTTACTTCCTCTCATTTCTATCACTGGTTTACTGTCTGTTTTAGCTTCTACTGTTTCATTTGCTTTGCTCTCTTTAACATCATTTTTTTTTAATATTGGATTTTCAGCTTTAGTATTGTCTATAGTTTTATTGTTTTTAACTACTTGTACTGGTTTTTCTACATTTTTAATTGTCATCTGTTCTTTATCATTTTGAAGTGAATCTGCAACAAGTGCTTTTCCTTCAGAGGTATCAACAAAGACTGGATCTTTCATTGTGATACCCGCTAAATTCTCTACAGCCTAAATGTGAAGAAAAATTTACGATTATACCAACACTTATTATTGATTAAACAATTTCTTTAGATGCAAATAAAATTGTAATGTAAATAAAGTAATGTAGAACTTACTTTTGTCAATGTAGCAGACAGCAGTATTGTTTGCCTTTCTTTAGACATAAACACTTGCGTAAGTGGATGTTCAGTGATATTAGATACGTCAGTACCTTCGTTTTCAACCTGTTCAGTGTCCTGATTTTCCTCAAATTCATCCTCAGACTTTTTGTTGAAGGATTGTTTAACAAGAGCCAAAGGATCATAGGTTGCTGCTTTCTTGTGATCCTCAATAGCTTTTACTATTGCTGCAACATCTTTTTCATATCCCATATCCAGTAAGCAATCTGCCTCATCCAATATAAGGCATCTGATTTGATAAACAATATTTGAATAAAAGTAAAGAAAATAAAAACATAAGATATTTTTACAAGGTATTAGTGGTGATATCACAATGACTTATATGTGCAAGACTTTATTTGAATATAATAAATACTTGTCAGCCACTTTCTTAAAATTAGTAATATTTTAAATTTTTATAATTCATAAAGTACGAACAGCAAAGTTCCTTTTCAATCAGTTTCTAAACAGTTTCCAAATATTTAAACACAAAGTAACTGACTACAGACATGTTTAAAGTCGGTATTTACGTGTGAGTATGTGTGTATGGGCACAATTCATAAGCATTGACAAGTTATTTTGATCTCATGTCTGGTTGAGTGGTGACATGTCCAATTGTACCTATTACATATAGAATTTGTGTATTTTTTATAATTCTTACCCAGTTTTCGCGAAGTTTAATGAATGTGTGTGTCTAAGATGGTCATTTATTCTACCAGGGGTGCCCACTAGTATACTAAGACCTTTCCTCAGCCTTGCTTTCTCAGCTTTTCTTTTCTGGCCCCCACTCAAAAGGCCAGGTACAATCCAAATAAAAGGCTAAAAATAAATCATTAAAATGTATAAAAAAACTTAATGTTATAAATACTTGTAAAAATTGTAATTATTAATATGCTACCAGAAAAGATAATTTGATAATATAATCTTTTACAAACATTTAACTTAAGTAAAAAAGCTAACTCAATTTTTAAACAAAATACATGTCAGCGTGTATCACAAAAATGGAAATAAAAATAAGTGTTTATTAGCTCCGGCTCAAAACTTGGAATTTAATTAGAGTAGAATGTAACAATTTATTGCCACTCGTACCTTTTTATTTTATTTATTTAAGTACATAAATCTTTCTTCTTTATCAATACTAATATCAATGTCTATAATTACTTACTTTTACAAGTTTGACAAATAATTCATATGTCTGCACAGCAAGTTCCCTTGTAGGTACTACCACAATTACTCGGACTCCATCATGCCTATTCAATTTTGGCCTTATTGCTTGCAAGCCCTCTATTACAGGTAAAGCATATGCTAAAGTCTTTCCTGAACCAGTTTGTGATCTAAGTAAAAGTACATTGATTAAATACACTTTTAATAGCTAAAAAAAAAGACTATTTCTATGATATCTTTTATAAAAATAATATCTATCTATGGACACCTCCACACCAGATCAATTCCATGCTAAGTTCTCGAAAAACTTGAGTTAGTACCAGACAATGGAAAAAAATATGATAATTTTATACTATACACATATTTAAGATTTGAAAATGTTTAACTTACTTAGAAAAGGTTTAAAAACCTTTTTTTAAACTACTCTAAGTTTTTTTTTAATGTAATATGAAAACAATAGTATATACTTTACATTTATAGAAGCCTAATAATAAAAAAATAATGTAAACATACCTGATCAGTACATCTCTTCCTTGTAATATAATAGGTATAGATTTTTGTTGTACTGTCATGAGCTCAGTCAAGTTGAGATTTTGTTTCAAGTTGGCTATACTGTGTGGATGTAAATTATAATCAGCAAAAGTAGTTCCAGAGAATACTTTCTCTACCACAGGTTTCACCGCCTTTTGACCGACACGTGGAACTTCGGGATTATTTTTAAACAGTGATGATATCCAACTCCCTTTAGGTTTTTGTCTGATTTGCAATTCATCATGAATTTCTTGATAATTTTTGCTCGCATATTTCCCTTTATTTTCACTAAGATCCCGAAGTTTCGATGCTAAATCCCGTTTCTCTGGAGCAGATGTGGAATCATTTGAATCTTGAGGATCATTTTGTTTTAACTTTTTTATTTGCGGTTCCTCAGGCTTCTTGTAATTAAGCTTTGAACGATCTACATTTATATGCCGTTTTCTGGCGAATATTTTACCACTAAAATCGGGCTTGGATTTAAATTTATACCCATTACTTTGCTGGTCAATTCTCTGCCTGTTTGGTTTGTTATTGTTCTAAATATAAAAAGAAAACACCTTTTAGTAAGCTAAATAGATCTCATAAACACAAATGTAAAAAGCATACAACATACCTTTTTAGATATGCTTATATTTAGTTGTAAATCGTCCATTTTATCACTAAAAAATATTATTTACTAAAATAAAAGTAAACATTCGTTTTGGAGGTTATCCACACGTTGTGTCATTACGAAAAGCTGTCAAATGTCAAATAGCAAACGTCATCTGACAAGTGACAGCACGAGTTTTTTTTATTGAATGTCAGAATAACATACAACTATTGCCAGTGTCAAGTTAAAAATGCGGGAAAATAGAAATTTCCTTGCACCTATTACCTAGGTAACACTGAAAATGTTTAGAAAATGAAAAACGGCTTAATGTAGAAAGTTGCCAATACTTTTATTGTTTTTCGAAGTAATCTCCGTTCCTCTATACATATCGTCGCAATCGATGGAACCACTGAGAAAAGCAGTGGGCCCATTCTCCCTTAGGGGTCTCTTCTATGGCATTTTCGTACGCTTTCACCGCATCTTCAGGGCTCGTAAAGCGAATACCTCGAATTTTATATTAAGTTCTTGGGAATAAATGAAAGTCGCAGGGCGCCAGGTCAGGACTGTATGGCGGATGACTCATTATCTCGACACCTGCCATAGTCAAATATTCAACAGTCCGTTTTGCGGAGTGCGCTGAAGCATTGTCGTGGTGAAGGAGGATCCTGCTTCAAGGGCGCTGCTGTCGAATTTTTTCCAAGACAACAGGCAAACAGCGATTGACATACCAGTCTGCAGTAACTGTCCTTCCATCTTCTAGCACAACTGTCGCGAAATGACCTTTCCGACCAAAGAATGAGGCAATCATCTTTTTTCCTTGACTTCTTCCTTTCTTTAACTTAGTTGGCCGATCCTCGAAAGGAAACACCCACTGAGCTGATTGTCTTTTGGTTTCCGGTTCGTAGCAATATATCCAGCTTTCATCACCTGTGAAGATGTCAAATACAGCATTTGAGTCACCGTCGTTGAACTTATCTAACATTTGGCGACACCAGTCCATGCGAAGGTGTTTCTGGTCGTCGGTAAAAGTATGGGAATCCATCTGGTACAAAGCTTCCTGACGCCTAAGTGTTCGTGTAATATATTTTGAACTTAACTCATACCAATGCCTAGGCTTGCTCGTATCTGCTGATAGGTCACTCTCTTATCTTCCTCTATCATGCGTCGCACAGCACTGATATTATCTTCAGTAGTTGCTGTTAAAGGACGTCCCTCACGCGGATCATCATTGAGATTGCTACGTCCACGCTTAAACTCGTTAAACCAATTGTAAATAGTAGCACGAGATGGGGCTTCATTAAGAAATGCTAATCGTAGCCTATCATAGCTTTGTTGTTGAGTAAGCCCACAACGAAAGTCATAATAAATCATTGACCGAAAATTTTCTCGCGTTAGGTTCATTTTCACGTGTAACAAGAGTTTTAGATTTGCCGCCAATTCACAAAAACAAATGAATAATGAATGCAATATACTACATTAGGTTACCAAAGAGTTCTAAAATTGAAATTCAAAAAAAGTTTTCATTAGCAATGTTTCTAACTGGCCAGTTCTAAACATTTTCAGTGTTACCCACGTATAATTTAAATAGGAAGTATAAGTAATAGTATAAAAGTTTTACATAATATTAAACTAAACATAATATTGAAATTATGCTATACCCACCTATTATTAAGTACCTTATAATAAGTAATAAATAATATGTAACGTTCCTAACCTTATAATAAGTACTAAATAATATGTAACGTTCGGCACAGTACAAAAAGTATTCAGTTTCGCGTACAACAATTAATTTATATTTGATAACGAGCTTTCGTAAGAGTTTTCCGGGTATAATCTATAATGTTAAAGAGACTTGTTCGTATGAAACAGCCCCGGATCTACCTGGGGAGGTTATGCCGGGGCCCATGCACCGGGACAACATGTTCCGAGGGCGGCCAAATTCACACTTTACAAACGAATGGACAACTCATTTACTTAACTTTGATCACAGAATAAATAATAGTACAAGTACAGAAATTTCACTCTTGTTTTACTATGACCATATCAACTCGACCATTACCCGGAGGTTCAGAACACGGACCACGTGACCAGGCGCGGCGCGGGCGAGAGCGCGGAGTGAGATCCGTTGCACGAACATTATTATTCGCGAGGCGCGTAGGCATAGTTCAAAATAAGCGCCCGGTCGCCCGCAGGATAAAGTTATTTTACTTTATTGTAAGTATATAAAATTTAAAAATATTTTTAAAAATTGTTCTCCACACGACAGTGTAGTTATACGAGTACATACCAAAATTTTTGAAAAACTTAACAGTTCCTTTCTTTATGAAAAAATGTACCAGTTTCTCATTTCATGTGGATGATAATAGGCTTTTAGGTTTTAAAGAAGAACATATTTTAATATAGAAAGTAGGAAAACATTTCTGCTCTTTCGCTCCGCTCCCTCCGCTCGCTCGCGTTTAAATTACAGAGTGCTAAGTGTGAGTTTTTCTTTTCGCATTCGATCGTGAGCGCGTTTGGCGTTTACCTACTAGGAATTTGTATGTAATTTGTATAGCGCCACCTAGTTGTAAACGCGACAACTAGGTGGCGCAGTACAAATCACACAAATTCCTAGTAATGAGTAATCTCCAAACGCGCTCACGATCGAATTCGAAAAAAAAACTCACATTTTTAACACTCAAAACACTCAAAATTTATAACAAAAGATAACTTTAACGGATGGGACTGACTAAAACTTACGCCTACAAACAATCTTCTTTTTTTCTTTTTTATATATATTTTTATATAATAATTCCTATATCATCAAGTCTAAAGTCTCGTCGAAGTCCAAAGATAGAGAGTTTTGGCGGGAAACACAAAATAGCACGTTTTTAGAAGTTGTACCTACCACTTGCCCACACTTGGGCACGTTAACGAATATTTAATGGTTAATATTCTACCAATATTACACATTAAGAATCGAGATAACACAAATTTATGAAATATTACAAATTCCACGTCGTCACACAATAATTGAACTCCCCGGCAAAACTATGGAACATGATCTCTGATTGAATTTGGAAAGATACGTCATACGACTGCAATCGCCTTCGCCGCTTCGCCACAGAGTACCTTGATATTATAAAGTACCGCGAGTGAGTATCGAACGCCGACGTTCCTGCTTCTTAAATTGCGGGGACGAGGGTGCGGCGCGGGAGCTAAGCGGTCAGGCGAAAACACAGAATATAAAAGAAAGGAAGGACAATTTCTGCAAATAATTCAATTATTTCAAATTATATCTAACTATAAGTTAACAGAGTGTCTTTAAGTTCACGTTAAGTGTACATAAAAATTCAGATCGTGTTGAAAATTTAACCCTGTATCAGTGTTGAAATAAATAATTCGTAACTTGTTTTTTTTATTAAACAAGTATTAATCATATCTTAAAATTAATAAAAGCGCCAGACAATTCACGACGACGTTCGCTTCCCAAATTTGACCTAGTCCGTCCGTCCGTAGGTCAAATCCAGGACCTTCCGCGCTTACGGCAGACACGACAGACACACACACAGAGCGACGTGCTATGCTCGGTCAGGCCGAAGCCCACTTGTAAGCAATTCAGATATTGTATTAAAAGCGCCGAACTGTGAAAACTTCGATAGCGCCATTCAGGATTCGTGGCTTTAATTGGTCCGTCATATCACTCCCCCACGAAGACCGGAGGCCGAATCTTGATTTTTCTGCTTACGTCGCTAGTGCCAGAGAGTCCCTCCCTGTACGGGCTCCAGTGACTCGGAGTGCCATGTTGACCAGGAGAGATGTGCTTTGCTTGCTGACCGGTCGTTGCAGTGAGAGAGCGCCCGATGAAGCCGATGAAGGTTCGACCAGGCCGCGGTGCGTTGCGGCTAGTGGTCGTGTTTCCCGGTGTGAAAGAGTGACGATGATGATGTCCAGAAAAGGCATGTTCTGTCGAGGGTCACCAATATGGAAATAATGGAAGCCCTAAAGGGAGATCTCCGACCGAGCGAGATGGTATGCTCGGTCAGGCTGAAGCCCATTTATAGTTATTTCGGATGTGGTACTTAAAGCGCTGAACTGTGAAAACTTCGAAGCCCGATTCAGGATCATGGCGCTAATGATGGTTTTTGATATTTTTCTTGCCGTTAGGGGACTCACACAAAGCGTTATCTGGTGCCGTAAGTGGTATCAAAAACGGTCTATAAGAATTTTTGATTCTTTTTCTGTCATCAGGCGGCGCTTGGTAGCACGACGGTCCTTGTCGCGTCAAAAAGCTGTCAGATGTCACAAATTTAAAATCTCACATTGGTCCGCCACACCACTATCTAGGTATACTATCGAGGTCGAATTTAGTAATAATAATATATTAAAGTTAGTTAATTACATATTTAAATGAAATATTAGATACACTGATTTCATTCATTTCTTATCCTGTTCAATAATTTAATTCGTACTACTGGCGAGGTGTAAAGCCAGAAATTATTATATAGGGTATTCCTTAATTTTGGCCCAGAAATTATTATATAGGGTATTACTTAATTTTGGCCCAGAAATTATTATATAGGGTATTCCTTAATTTTGGCGTTTACATGCCAGTCGTACCTTAAAGCTTTAAAATATTGTGAACCGAAATTGTAAGATCTGTCGGACAATATCAATATTATATCATGTAAACTCATAATCTTTTCTCCTTGGCGCCCATCTCACTGCGTTTTCATAGGGCGCGGTAGGTACAGCGGTTTCGGTCAAACTAAAGTACAAATATTTTTTAATATAGGGGCGCCGATGAGATGATTGCCTACAGCGCTCTCAACGTTTAATCGGTCTCTGGCCCCGCCTGAAAAAAAATTGAAGATCCTGGGCTGGTATGAGACTATTGTTACCCATGGATAACGTGACCATACGTCCCGTTTTTGGCGGGACAGTCCTGCTTTCAGGCCGTCTGTCCCTCTGTCGCTAGCAAGGCTGAAATTGTTCCGCTTTTGTCAAGAGACCAAAAAATAACTTAAAAATATACGTGAGCCTCACAAACGCCTGGCGTTTTCGATACCGCGATGTTAGAGGCCGTTCAGTGACATCTGTTGCCACTCAGCAAACTTTTTCCGACTCGTTCCCTTGTACTAGGACAGGGCTGACGAACCTATGGCACGCGTGCCATCAATGGCACGCGACACAATATTTTATTATCTTATGACCCAAGTAGTAAAAAACTGCTATATAAGATGACACAAAGGGTAACATCGGTAACTTTAGCGTTTATAAAGAGGTGCAACATACACTATAACTGCAATAGCCGATAATTACTATTTTGCCTGTATATTAACGCTATTACGCGTCACAGATAAAGAACTGTAAAGCTGCAAGTGCAGCGTAGAGCTATTAGCAATAAATAGAACTGTAAGCAATAAAGCATTTTCGTAAACTTTAACTCAGCTCTATTCTGAATTGAAGGCCACAAGTGTACCCCCAGACCGCTTGCATTTTAAGAAAGAACATGTGAGCTACTATAATACAATCAGTTTTCCTGTGACTTTAATTAATGCGTCTTGCTGCATAAAGTAGAACTTTAGCAGCTTGTTACATGCAATCGTATAACAGCGCTTAAATAGCCCACATGACCACTATAGGTGTACCATTATGATGCTTAATTACAGCATTTACAGCACTTAGCTATACATAGGCTGCACTAAAAGTATCGGCAATGGAATATTTCCACTGTTCCTGTCATATTAAAATCTTTTCAATTTAAAACTCCTTGGTTTTAAAAATCGAATACCGTTTATTTATTTAAAAAAAGATTCTCGGTCTTGTCACAAGGTCTTGTCAAACTTGTTTAGTCGTTGAGAAAATGGAATTGACTCGAGAAAATTCTAGAGCGATGATTTATTATGACTTTCGAAGTGGTTTAACACAAAAACAGTGTGTTGACCGGATGATTTCTGCATTTGGTGATGAAGCCCCATCCAAAAAGTGGTAAAAAAGTGGTTACTGAATTTCGTTGTGGCCGTACAAGCACTGAAGATGCCGACCGTCCTGGACGGGCAGTTGAGGTCTCTACACCCGAAACAATCGAAAAAATTCACGATATGGTGTTGGCCGACCGAAGATTAAAAGTGCAAGAGATTGTGGAAGCCATAGGCATCTCGCATGGCTCAGTGGTTTCAATTTTGAATGATCACTTGGGCATGAGAAAGCTTTCCGCAAGATGGGTGCCGCGTTTGCTCACAGTCGACCACAAACGCAATCGTGTAACAACTTCCCAGGAAGGTTTGGCGTTGTTTAATCACAATATGGAGGAGTTTTTTAACCGTGGGCGAAACATGGATCCATCACAACACACCAGAGACCAAACAACAGTCAAAACAGTGTGTTTCTAAGGGTGAATCGGCGCCAAAGAAGGCCAAGGTGGGTTTGTCAGCCAATAAAGTTATGGCGACTGTTTTTTGGGATGCACGTGGGATAATCCACATTGACTATCTTCAAAAGGGAAGAACAATTAATGGGGAATATTATGCCAACTTATTGGACTTGAAAACATTGAGAGGATTTGAAAACAAAACCGACCTCATTTGGCCAAGAAAAAAGTTCTTTTTCACCAAGACAATGCAAGGGTGCACACATGTGCAGTTGCCATGGCAAAAATCCATGAATTGGGCTATGAATTGCTCCCACATCCACCCTATTCTCAAGATTTGGCTCCGAGTGACTACTTCTTGTTCCCAAACCTGAAAAAATGGCTCGGTGGAAAAAGATTTGACTCCAATGATGAAGTCATCTCGCAAACAAAGGCCTATTTTGAGGACCTCGACAAATCATATTTTTTGGAAGGGATAAAAAAATTGGAGAAGCGTTGGACAAAGTGTATAGAGCTCAAGGGGGACTACGTTGAAAAATAAAATGATTTATTTATCAAAAAATCTGTGTTTTATTCCAAAAGTCACGGACTTATTGACCCGCCCTCGTATTAATATAGTATTTCATAATGAATTCTCCTTCCCATAATAATTTGCAGTAAAAGCAAGATTATACCCGAAAACAATATTTGCCATTAATATGTTATTACTTTACGTCATAAGTTTCATAAAATGGTGAACACAATACAACAAATCAAAATAAACTAAGGGACCAAAAGTAAAAATTGTTCACAATTTTGGCACTTGTGAACATTGAGCTCCATAGAAATTTTAAAACAACCCGAACGTGTACTTTGTGCTGTATAAAAGGTATCACATTTTCTTATAATCAGCTAATATTCAGCTCTTGGGACAACGGTTATCTTTATTATTGCTGATATAATGCTGATATACATATACAGCAAATGTCACAGTTATTCAGCTAACAGCTATTTAATTTGTGCCCAAATCAAAGTTACTGTTACAGCGCCTCTACAGCTCTTATTAAGCTAGCTATTACCCCTTTGGATTCCAATATGGACTAATACAGCACTTGCTACTTCTGCTACTTGGGGACAAACCTAACATAATAATATGCCATTTGTCATCTATTTTGCAACATCAGAAGTTTCACAAATTTTACTTTAATTTAAATTACAAAATGATCCTATTTTTACAGTAATTTAAAGTTTGAAAAGATTTATCCTGTTAAATAGGAAAAACAATGTATGCTAGCTTCGCTCGGTCACGTTTGACATAAAGGACATAATTATATTATTTAGTACCGAAGTTCTGTTTTAGTCGGTTCATTTTATGGTATTTTTCCTGATTTCGCCGTTTTCCAGTGTTTTGGTTTGAACAGATTTTAACCTGTAAAATGGGAAAAAAATTCTCGCTCGCTCCGCTCACTCGTGTTTGGCTTAAAGAACATATTATGATATTTAGTACTGACGTTTAGTTTTAGGCTATTGATATTTGATATAATTATATTTTTCCGAAATACACAGGGTTTAAAGTTTAAACAGGTAAAACAGAAAAAATATTTTGCTCGCTCGCACCGCTCACTCACTTTAACGTATCAAATTAGTTGGTATTGACGTTTGGCTTTAGGCTATTTATTTCTATTTGTACTGTGTGTTGTGACTGTATGCTTTGGAAAAATGTCCAAAGCATACAGTCATTCAGATAGGATTTAAGGAGTAGATTTTAACCCGTAAAATAAGCAAAGTTTTTTTATAGGTGATAATACGTCACTGCTTAATGGGCGGCAAAGCCGGCAAAATATTTAATTGGTCCGGGGCGCCAAATCTTTAAATACGACTCTAAATAAAAAAAAATTTATTGAAAAATGTGTTGGCACGCTTAAGACCTAATTAAACATTTCTTTACATAAATGGCACGTTAATACATAAAGGTTCGCTATCCCTGTCCTAGGATGTTGCTGTTCTCATAAGCTAATTATTTATTAAAACACGGAATTTTGAAGGTAATATTCTACAAGAGTGTTATTTTAGTGTGGTTCCGCAGATGTCCCGCTTTGCCAAGAAAAATAAATGGTCACGTTAGCCATGGATATCGACTATCGACAGTAGTCAGTACCATAGCATAGCAGAACCGCAAAACGCACAAATGGTTCGCGATGGATTTCCGTAAGTTCTTATATAAATAATGTTAGTTGGAAAATCTCTCAGCCCCGCGCGCCGTCTCGGGAACAAACATCCCTAATTCGAAAAGCCATTATCGCGTTATAAACGCTAAACTTAATCCAAAGTTTGCTTATATCATACATGAATAACATTAAAGAGTGAGAGCGCGCGTCGCGGATGCAGTTTTGAAGCGCGCACGTGTCGCCGCGTGCCAACAAAACATTACTTTGTGACGCCTATAGGGTGGAATAAATATTTGCCATGTTGAAACCCATGTTTATACTATAAGTGCCCTCTGTTCGGTATGAATAGTATCATTTACGAGCTCGAAGTAAAATTGATCGCCATATGATCGCCACAATAAACCGGAAAATGCTCGATCTGTGGACATTTCTTGTGCAGCTCAGTAATTTGTTATATTTACCATATTATAATTATTAAGATTTAAAATAAAGCTCTTTTTGTTGTTTATAAAATTAGCTTAGTAGTTAATAAAGCATTTATTTTTGTTCAATCTCTTGGTAGATACCTAACTATGCGTCTTGCTATCACGTGTTATACCTAAACTATAAGACGTGATTTTTGACAGTTGGGTTGCAAGTTCGTTTATGAATCGGCCTGCAATTACAGTGAACTGTGCTTAAACTGTCAGTCTTCCTGATAACACATACCCTGATTATTTAAGTTAGTTACATAATAGTAGGTAATTTTATATAACACTTACGTCTTGGAGCTCAAGACCCGTGGGGTTAATACCTACTTTTAAGTAGGGCCACGCTTAAAACAAGGTTGCCAACAACTGCTGCCCTGCCCCGGAACAGTTAATAGCATGCCGAAAATGCTTATTTATATATATGGTAACATTCGGCTGCTTTCAAATGAATGACAAATGCCGAAAACGCTTTATAGAAAATATTTAAATGCCTACTGAAATTCAGGGCGCAGCTTCTTTTTATCCTGAATATAATTGCATGGCTGGCAGCTCTGGGCGCAGATAACATGGCGCTTGAAATTCAGGGCGCATAGAGGGTGTGAGGTGTGAGGCGCGACGTGATTGCGCCGTCCGACCGGGACGACCCCCGAGGTGTGGGTCATGTGATTGTGTAGGTTTCTGGGGACTGTGAAGTTATTGCCTTATTTTTTTGTGATTAGAAATAGATGGCTATCTATTTGGATAATGTATGGCTCATCATCAAAACACGCTCTCGAGCTCTGAATTTTCTTACTCTTTAACAAATATCTACCTAATGATAAAGCTGGTTAGCTACGTTATTAGAGGGTCCCGACTTCGAATCTCGCTACGGAATACAGTATCTAAAATCATCTAATATAGGTCAAATATGTTTATGACCAAACCATAGAGGTATATTTTATTCATTAAAAAAATGCTAATGATAGGTACTTAATAATGACAATGATTGTCACATTAGACATTATTCTAACGTAAACATCCAAAGTTGTTCCAAGTATTATTAAAGCTTTAAATTATTATAAGCAATTATTAAAATATTAATTCTCTAACTCCATATACTAATTTAGAAAAAATACAAATTCACACAACCCAAAAATGGCGCTAAAGCCGACGACATGTAAGGAGGCGATCGCCCGCTGGGAGCGCGAGACAGGAGAGACGGCGGCGGAGGCGAAGGTCATAGAGCTGCAGTTCCAGTGGCCGCCGATCGAGAAAATGGACGGCGCGTTGTCCAGCCTCGCGGCTTGCGAGTAAGTTTTATGCTTCAAACGGACAACTGATGACTTGTAGATGTAAGACATTCTCGCTACGAAAGTTTTTACATATTTTTTAACGAGTGTTGCGAGGCTACCCGAGTGCATGAAAGTATAGCGATCGCCACATATCACTGTCGTCGGTAGCCCATTTACGCTGGTGGAGAGCCGGTCAAATGCCGTCCCAACAAACGAATCGTCTCTTTTTGTCAGATGGGTATCTTAGACGAATCTTACTTTTTTAGTTTGTTTCAGCAAGATTATTTTTCAGGAAACTAAGCTTATCATCAAATATGATCGACAAAATAGCAGGAATTGCTGGCATGAGGAGTTTGAAGATACTATCACTGGGACGCAATAACATTAAATCCTTAGGCGGTGTTGTAAGTTTAATATTATATAAACTACATTATTAGCTTCCTTAGACTCTACGTAAGCTAGCTAGGAGTTGCAACTGCTTTGTAACTTTTACCTTTTTTTGCTTGACACGAATACAGTTTCTAAGCAATCTAGCAAATGACCTTTACGCCACTCATAAAACACATATTTTAAGAACAATGTCTTATGTAGATTCCAAAATCCTCCCTCCGTCCGCCGAGAGAAATATATTTAGCCTGGACCACAGTTTTTATTGGGAATCTACCAAAAATAAAACTAATACTTTAGACTATGTCCAGAAAGCACGTATTTACCGCTAAATCATACGCACGTAAAGGTAGTCTTCCGACCTATGCTACCGCTGCGACCTGCGACCGCGACCAGCAAACGAGCCAATCAGGTTCTCTGACTACTCTCAACGGTCGCGCGACGCGGGTCGCGGTTCTTGTTTAGTGCTCCATTTAAATTCATACTAAGCACGACGGACCAATTCGGTCTCGGGTCGCGGTCTCGCGTCGCGCGTCGCGTGCATCGAAGGCCGACGCTCGTATCGTACTAGACTGTCATTTAGGAGACCGTAGCGGAGACACTTGAGGAGCTATGGATAAGCTACAACCCCATAGACAAGCTACGCGGCGTCGCGGCGCTGAAGAAGCTGCGCGTGCTCTACATGTCCAATAACAACATCAAAGACTGGGTGGAGTTTAACCGGCTTCAGGTAAATATATAATTAGGTGACTTATTAAGTAGGGAAAAATTATATCAATTGCGGCATTGCGGGTGTCCATGGGCGAGGGTAGTAGCTTTTCGTCAGGCGATCCGTATGTTCGTTTGCCTCTTACATATATAAAAGCAATTCATAGCTGCAGCCAGCCACGTTCTGCCGTTTTATTACTAATAGGCCGTTAACTGACATTCGGTAAAATTTGAGCTTCATATGCTAAGTAAAAGCGCACGTTTTACTATACCACGACCAACTTGGTCTTATTCTTCTATGATCTATCATTAATCGGGACTGAGATCTGGAGATGACTAATTATGGAGGATTTACACGACTCGATTTTCGCCGCACTATTTCCTCGAATCGACCGTGTAAATAACAATTAGGTTAGATCGCAATACGCAAGGCAATTTTGCCAATAAAAAATGACAAAACGATCTGCCAAGTGACTCGAAAAATCGCCCCATGTAACATCAATTTAAAAAAATCCAAAGAAAAAAATTTTCCCAAATTTTACGGATCTTGTGCACACTCCTATATATATATATACGTAATTAATTTTCTTTTGCAATATAATTTAGTAAGTGCCTACTTAATTTCTAGGAACTCTTACTACTAAGGGACCTTGTTTTCATCGGCAACCCGTTATACGACAACCAGCCAGACGTGGAGACCTGGCGGCACCAGGCCTGCCGCCGCTTGGAACAGATCACCAAGCTGGACGGTATACCGATAATCAGGCCCGAGTAAAGTATTATTATTATGTTATTAAATATACAAACATACGTCCTATGAATCTAGTTTTAGTAAAAAACATCTTTTAATTATAATACGGTAGCCTAAAAAGAGTCAAATAAAGAGTCAATAAATAAATTAAGTAGTAATTAGGTGTTACAACTTGATGAAAGTAAAAAGAATTATGATTTTATGTGTAGTTTTGTAATTATATACATTTCGAAATCACTAAAAAGTTGAAATATTTTTTTATAAACAGGAGTGTATAAAACCTACATAATTAGTTTGCTTACATCAAATACAAAAAGATTTACGATATTTTGGTATGTATCAACATTAAACGAGCAAAATTACGAGATATCTGAAATTTTGTGCATATGGCCATACATTTCGTAGCAACATTACTAGCGTGTGACGTCACCTACTAATACGACTTTCATATGGGGCGTTTTCTCGAGACTCATAAAAGTGCTTCAAACAATCCGCAATATCTTTGAAAATTTTGATTTTTAGTATACTATTCCTTTTGTAAACTGTCTTATTTAACAGAGAACTATCCATTTATGTAATAAAAAAAATACAGGAAAATACCGTATTACCTATACTTGACACTGTGACACGAGAATTTTATTTAAAAGAGGATTGTATTTTGTAAGGCTTTACCCGCAAGAATCTCGTAGAGCCGGCGTAGACGTCTACGACACATGTCTACGAGCTACGAGATTTGCATTGAGCGTTATTAAAATGTCATACATACTAAATAATATTATTATTCTGAATCATAGACAAATCATTGGTATCGCAGGGCGCTCGACAGGGTAGAGCTTTACCTAACAACAAGAGCTTCGTCAGTGCGGAAACTCATTATTGTAGTGTGTAAGGTGGCAATTGACTTACATGTGACAAATTCTAGTGTGCTCGAAAAATTGTGATGCCAGCTACTCAACTTTTGCCCGATTTAATAGGAAACATATATTATGCTGTGGTCTATTAGTTAAGTTATTGGTTATAAATGTAGCTAAGAAAATACTTAAAAAAAAGCTTTTGCCCGCGGCCTCACCCGCGTAAATACAGTATACCACAGGAACACTGTACTTTTAACTATCACATTTATAATTATAGTCGTAGAATAGTAGGATTAACGATTTATTAAAAGTTAACTTAATAAATAAATAAATTATGCTTATGGGCCTCTTCTTTAGAATTATTTTTAAACAAAAAATGAAACTGACTTCCAAAGTAAAAATGCACAAAAAAGTATAAAATAATAATTATTTTCTAAATAATTCCCCTTTTAAATTTGGCTAAAATATTAACTATTTCTCTACTGAATCTTCAAAATTTTTAAGTCGGTACCAACCCGAATAACATCCTGATAAACAATATTTAAAATAGAACTCATGTTCAAGTGGCTGGCACTTCAAAATTTTGAAGATTGAGTAGAGAAATAGTTAAAATTTTAGCCAAATTTAAAAGAGGAATTATTTAGAAATAAGTTTTATTTCATGCTTTTTTGTGATATTTGTTAAATTATTATTAATACATTTTAAGAACGTTTAAAATAAACAATCGAATATATAATTGAATACGCGCCAAGCTTCCTTTAGGTATTGTATATAAGATGATGATGATGATGACTGTAAGTTACGTAATGGCATATGCTTGCAGTTCTTTAAAGAATGTTGAAATTTACAAACGCGTATCTTTAAAGACTGAGGAGTTCTGTTCAGTACTTTTGGATCCAGGGTATACCTTCGTGCAGAATCTTACTTTTTGGTAGCTCCATATAGATACATGTTTGGGGATTTCGGCGTTGTTAAAAGAACTGAAAGCATAAGCCACTATGTCCATTACGCCGGTCCCGTAGGCCCGTCATTAGTTTTTAAATCATTGTTGGAAAGTCTAAAAAAAATAACCCAACCGATCATTTCATAACAGTATCTTAAGCAATTTTCACAAATAATAATCACAATAACAAAAAAGCAATTTAAAACTAAATCACAGTCATATGTTCTGATCGCGTGATTATCTAATTCTCCACTTGAACCAGAATTGAAACGACGATGTGAAATAATAGGCACATCACTATGACATTATGACAGATTGACCAGTAATAGTAATAATTGCTAGACATGCCATCCGTGTATTAGTGACGCTCGATACATTGATTCGATTTATTATCGAGTCGCGGTTGTGAAGTTTTGATTCAAACAGATATTCACTTCATTTATGTAGTTAATTTATTATGTATAGTTAATACAATTCTTTAGTAGACAAGCACGCAAATCTCTCGGGGCAATTGATCGTATTGAATCTCGTTTGGATTTTTAGGCTATCCCGTTCGCGCGCGCACGTTTTGACGTGTGTGCAAATGAGGCAGCGCGTTGATCGGACCGAAATGATATCGAAAATAGTTAATAGAATTGGGCTCCTAAAGGTAGTAGCTCATATACCATTATATAACACGAAAACAAAATATGTTATGTAACTTCAGTGTTGGAGCAAATTTAGACTTTTAACTAAGGAAGCTTTTCCTTATATTTCTCGATCTCTTGGAAAAAAGAGGCAACACTGAAATACATTAACATAGAATCACAGTACATCCGGCTTACATTCGTCATACGACTCAAAGCCGACTTAATAGCCTGATTAATTCGCGCAAAAGGAAATACGAATTGGCGAGGGTCGGAGGAAAGTCCCTCCATTGTGAGGCGACTAATAAAATTTAATGATGTAAACGGATAGCGCGAATTTCTGTATCGAGGGGCGATTATGTATCCAACATTCATTGAATTATTGTACTATTGTTGTACTTTAGATCGAGATTATTAATTTAAAATTGTAATCGTCAGTTGTTATTGGCATTAAGCTCAGCTTGTAATAAATTACACTGAGCTAATTATCTTGTAATATATTGTTCATACCAAAGCCATTAAATACAACGGTCAAATCTTTCAAGCGCAAAAAGTTTTGATGTCTCCAAGAAGTCAAGTCTAATTTGGCTGGTTTATATATAAATTTTGTTACTGCGAAAACAGAAATGAAAAATTTCAATGAAATGTTTAGGCCTCTTGAATTATCAAATCTAATATCTAGCTTTAGTTCAGTGTGGTAGGAGAGAATTGGCCTCAATATATAAAGGGAAAATTATTTCCCTTTATATATTGAGGCCAATAACCTATTAATTGTGGTCGAATTTCGACCACCAGGCGACCACTAGTGCTCGGCCAGTTTCGAAACATTTTCCTTTGCACTAGGACGTCTCAAAATATTTAAACACAAAAGAAATAACCGATTGAAGTCAATATTTACACGTGAGTGATGTGAGTGTGAGAGATGTGTGCATGCTCACGATTCATCGGCGCTGTTAAGCGATTTTGATCTTATGCCTGGTCGAGCGGCAACTTGTTCGATAGTACCTAGACTACCTAGATTAGAATAATAGTGTTATACCACAGATTAGTAAATAGTTACTACGTTACTACGTAAGTAGTACTTAACATTTTTTTTCGTAAAACGCAGTCTAACATATAAATATTTAACACCGATTTCTATATCTCAGAAATACGAATGCATATTGCGGTTTGAATTATCAGTATCTACGATAAATAGTTTCACTTAAATTCCCATAATTTTCTTATTGAACCCTAAAAATATTAATATCAATTAGTCAATTGGAATACGTTGTCACATCAATAATGTTACCCACCCTGTTTATGTTCACGTAATGGACCGACAACTGTCTAATGTCCAAACATAGGCGTTAATAGCTTGCTGGCACAGAGGCGCGTACTATTTGACTATACCTACGTAAAGTTGCTGATCTACATGAGTCATGGCCCTTGCAGACGATGCGCAGTAGCTTGCGCAAGTACTAATACTGATCATTTTTCGTCGTGTAATTTGCTTAGTGAAAGTGCAAGTGTAAATTGCTTTTTTCGATTCAGGATTGTGGCGCTAATTGGTCCGCCCTTCATTCACTCACCTCCCCCCGAAAACTGGAGGTCGAATCTTGAGTCTTCTGCTTGAGTCACCAGTAGGTACCATCTCAGTCCCAGTGAGTCGGAACTGTGGTGCTGCTGCACGGGCTCCAGTGAGTTGGAGTGCTGTCGTGCGGGGCCGCTGCTACGTACTGACCAGGAGAGATGTGCTCTGCTTACTGACCGGTCGTTGTAATGAGAGTGCCCGTTGAAGCCGATGAGGGTTCGACCAGACCGCGGTGCGTTGAGGCTGATGGTCGGTACCCGATGAGGCTTAAGCGGGCTGGTGTGGTGCGGTAGGGTGGGGAGTGATGGTGTCCAGAAGGAGGGCAGGTCCAGTGTTCTTTCGAGGGTCACCAATGTGGGAATAATGGGAAGCCCCAAAGGGAGATCTCAGGCCAGGCCGAAGCCCACTTATATGCATTTCAGATGTTGTATATATACCGCCGATCTTAGAAAACTTTGATAGCGCGATTCAGGATCGTGACGCTAATTGGTCCGCCACATTGGCACTACACAAAATTTTGCAAAGTGGCACTTTACGTTTAAACGCTGGCGCAAGTACTTAATATTATTAAGATAAATTCTTGCGCATGCTATTGCGCATCGTCTGCAACGGGTGTTACACGACGAAAATATATGCTCAGTATTAGTAGTTGCGCAAAAAACTGCGCATCGTCTGCATTACGGGCTTAATGCCCGTAATGCAGACGATGCTCATCAATGTTCCTCATCATAGATGAAGGTTTTAGTTGCTGTGTCTAATTGTTATTCAAAAAGTTATGTTATGTTAAGTTTCTTTCGTTAATATTATACTCAGGTAAATCAAGTACAATGTAATCTTGTTGTCTTATCTGGTATTTCTTTATTGCCTAGTACCTACCTTGCAACGTCAATAAAAAATCGTGCTAATGCCAGCAATAATTTCTCATGTCAATCGTAGCTTAATGCGGGCCATTATTTAATTATTAACACTACAATCGACCTAATTTTGATTTCGATTTGACATTTCGATTACACATAGCCCTCGGGCCGGCGGCCATTTTGTGACATCTGTTCTCGAATGTGTTGCCAACTATAAAATTCAATTTCCCAATCGGTCGGCCGCATTTATTATTCATAGATCACTACAGAGACACCCGGCCGCTAACAGATGTGATCTTTTACGTGAAACTTATAAAAAATAACATCGAATGTGTCGATCATGAGTCCTTCTACATGAATAATAACTTGCGAATTTTCAGCGGGGAAAAAAGCTGGCCTTGCCTGCATATTGAGATATGAATTTGGAATGAACTATTCACAATCATAATAAAACCAGCTATATTAAACTAAACGAAAGAACAATAATGAGAGAACTGTAAACTTCCGGACCCTAATAGCTCAATATCTATGCCCATTGGTATCCCTGTGAAACCAATCTCGAAAACAATTGTTAACAGAAATGCCAACAGATAACATTTCGTAAATCGTATCACATAAAAAAAATTGCACACCTGTGCTCAATTGGAAAGCAATCCAGTCACGCTACACATCAAACAATGAACATAATGGCTGTATCGTCCGCTATCCAGGTGGCTCGATCGGTGACGTCACTCTATAAATCAATCCCGTCGTCGGTAATGCACGATCCATTTGCTCGCATGTAGCCTAATTGCCCCTTGCGCCGCCCAGCGGCCACATTAGCTCCCCGTACCACATACGCCCCTCCCACCCCTAAGAGAATTAGCCTTTTGAGATGTAATGGCTGATTTTCTAGCTCGCGAAGCCGACCGCCAAATGCCCGCGCTTACGCCACTTAAAGGCGGAGAAAATGGCTTAAGTGCTTTCTCTATTATGCTTAAGGCCGTTTGTGAAAAGGATAATTTTCAACTCCCCAGCGCGCACCGCCCTGTAAGATTTGTGTGGACGTGGATCTTATTTTGCGAGCGAAATTATTTTATATAGATAATATTATGTAGTTGTCTTTCTTTAAAATATTAAAATAAAACTGTAAACATTGATTAAATAATCAATATTAAATACCTGTCTATAATAATAAATTTGTACGAAGCATGCTGTAGCAATGCTATTGCTACGAGCTACGCAGCTTGTGTAGACTCTACGCCGTCTTTTCTCAGAAGTACCTGAGTAAAAATCTTACATTAGTTAAATTTACGTATTAACTAATTATTTATTTATAGTTTAAACGTAAAAATATACGAATTCCTTGTAACAAAACCAATCCCTAATTTCCAACGTGGAGTGTTATAATACATTTTTAAGTCAACCTATTGTCGCGGGTCCCTGGGGTAGTGAAATAAAGCTTTCTCAACAAACAATAGTTCCGGGTCTTTGTCGGCGAACATTAGTAGTTGAGGCTTTGTGCTCGAGAGGTTACCTCCTCTTGCCCTTACAACCTTTTGTTTGTTTCATATATTTTTGTCTCTAATAGAAACTCTTTGCCATATAAATCTATTTGTTGGCCTAATACGGTCGGATGTGGCCATGATGCTCTGTTTCTTTTAAAGATTTTATTTGTTGTTTGTTTTTTTCTTACTACGCTTACGTGTTATTTGTGTAAATGAAAAGTGTGTGCATTAGCGCTTTATTAAGGATGTTAAAGTTACATGTTTTGTAATGATTTAAAATTAAAATTATATTTAAAGAAAATAATGTTCTTAATGTTTGAAATGGAACATGTAAAATATTATTTTAAGTTACAACGTTAGGTCACGCGAAGCATACTCATTATTGTTAATCGTAATTAATTTACCGCACAGACTAAACGGGGTGAATAATAATGTTTTCAACAGTAAATAGTAAATAATTTTGAGAATATTTAATTAATAATCGATTGTATGACGAATGAATATTAATATAAAGTGATACTTGAGAGTAGAGCCACCGTAACCGTAAAAGTTGATAGAAAACTCGGAAGTCACGCTCGCATCGTAAATATAAAATAACTGTGGCAACATTAACACCTACTTTCCATAATAGCCGATAAACCAAATTTAGTTTTCATGTTACGCACCCTCCCCGGCTACTTATGATAAGCAATGATCAGTCGGGAATAATCCTATTGTGTCGCGCGCCACAAAACCCCGAGACCGAGCCGCTCCGCTACGCTCGCGGATATCTCCATTACGACGGCTCATTGTGCCACAGATTACATCTACAAAGGATTACGCGCCAAAAGTGACAGTTGTCATAGAACAAAAGAGTGCGTTCCGAAGTATGTATGCATAATAGCTCATATTTAATTTGAGTAACAATAACGCGAGTTTTCGCCGGCGGCTCTTCGACTCGAGCGGAGCGCCTCGGGGCAATAAAATTAATGAAGCGTGGAGATGGGACCATTTTACTTGTATTATTCGTCTCTTGCGGGCTGGCTCCGAAACGAATGTCCATTAGTTCTGTTTTAACATGTTAGCGAGGTTGAAACGTTGTAAATGCGATTTACTCTAGAGGGGGAGGAAAAGTAGCCAAAGAGATTTCCGATCGATACGTTGCGATTCAATGAAATTTAAAACTGCACCGAGATCAAAGATCGGATAGCGCTGCTTAAATGTTTATAGATCAGATATACGAGGGTTAGCTCTGCTTTTCAGAATATATATTCAAGTTCGATAGGTATTTAGAACTTACAACATTATTCATTAACTTAATATTGTTTACGGGCTTGTGAGCGCCCTTAGGTTTGTTGTGGGCTACGACGTCTTGGTTCTTACAGATCCTTCTTACGCTTGAGTGGTGATAATAATAATACAGCTGTTATATTCACCTTTATTGGCACATATGAGAGAGATGCTTAACACAGATACGTCTACCCTATATATAGCCTTTTGGTTAACTAAAATAAATAGCTAGATAGTCTGTGCTTGTGACATCTGTCAATATGACATTGATTGTACTTGTTATTACTGCTAAATTATGCAACAGTTTATCAACACCCAGTCTAACCAGTAACTGGGTGTTACACCTAGTTTCTGAAAGGCTAATCAAATAGTTGATGAACTAACACGTTGTTGAGTTAAGAGGCTTGTTAAATCAATTTCCGTTTCTGAAACGCTGATTAGTGAAAAATTTACTAATCATTGATATAATTGACATGACACATACAAGCACATACAAGCCTTAAATAGCTTTCCAGAAACCGAAAACAGCGTTTGACATATTGTTTGACCATTCGTTTGACATTAGTTTTGTTAACTAACACGTTGATCAAATCAAAGGACTGATCAAGCTTTCTGCAACTCAATTTACACTTGACAAGAGATTTGACCGCTGATTAGTTGATTTTGGCGTTGATTAGCCTTTCAGAAACCGGGGGTAAGATTTTGACAGCTATTTGGGCTCTTACAATCTTAAGGTTCACACCGCGATGATACGTGACGCTACGCGGTGCTGCATTCTTAAGATAACTATTCAAAATTCAACTTTATTCACTACACAAAAATAACAAAATGATACAAGTTTCATATGACACAGTCATACACTGCACACGCGCAGTGTATCGCGTTGCAATTTCACATCCGCACTCTTACAACGAAACGTCTAACTTCTTGTGTAATGAATAAAGTTAGAGTTTGAATAGCTATCTTAAAATTGCAGCGCCGCATAGCGTAACGTTTAATTTCGGTGTGAATTGACCCTTAGTCCTTCTGCAAAAAAAACCCGATAATATTATAACAACTTTATAGTTCTTTCAACAATAGTACGGTGTAAAACGGAACGTTTTCACGAATAAAAGCATGATGGATGCAGTGTGAGCGAGAACAAAGGCATTACGTCACATTAGCGGCTACGGGCTAACACATGAGCAGTAGTTGGTCACGATAGCATCGTAATCCACACGCCCACCCCTAACCCTATACAGATTACCGATATACTTTTAGTATTAAATATTTAATCGCAACGATAATGACCGATATCGAGATCCAACAAAAGAGTACCTATTCTAGACTCTTTTTTCAGACGATTCCAACTAGATTCATCGCATCTTTGATTTTGAGATATACATCGTACTACATTCGCTCATTCAAATCTTAAAAGCTAGACTTATATTATTATTATTATTATTATTATTATTATTATTATTATTATTATTATTATTATTATTATTATTATTATTATTATTATTATTATTATTATTATTATTATTATTATTATTATTATTATTATTATTATTATTATTATTATTATTATTATTATTATTATTATTATTATTATTTAACATATATTTGTCTCGGCTTAACCGGTAGAATGAAGCAGGTACGGGCGATTGCCAAGTATCCTGTTCATGTAGCGTGGAAGAAGTTTAATTGGTGTGAGTTGTAGGGAAGGATGAAGATGAATTAAGGAAGCGGCGGACTATAGAGCAGGTATCTATAACGATTGACTTTTGTAACTGTATATACGTGTTTTTGTGAAGGTTAAGGGATTTAAGTGCAACTGCAAGCGTTTTTGGAATAACGCCCGTTGAGGAGATGACTATCGGGATTATTTTTACTGTGTTTTGATGCCACATTTGTTTGATCTCATCTGCAAGCGGTATGTATTTTTGGATTTTTTCTGTGTGTTTCTGTTTCAGGTTGTTGGTGTTTGGAACGGCGATGTCTATAAGGTAAGTGGTTTTTTCAGATTTAATTGTGAGGGTTATGTCTGGTCTATTGCTTAGGATGGTACGATCTGTGACGATATCGCGATCCCAGTAGAGTTTTACGGAGTCATTTTCTAGAACGTTAGATGGTTTGTATTTGTAGTACGGTGTATGTGTATCTATAAGGTTAAACTTGATTGCTATTAATTGATGTATATGTTTGGCTACGTTATCGTGACGGTGAGTATATTCTTTATTTGCTAGTGCACTGCATCCTCCGGTAATATGGTCTATTGTCTCAGTGGTTTGGTGGCATAATCTACACTTATCAGTTTCTATGGCTTCTTTGAGGATAAATTTTGAGTAATTGCGAGTTTTGATAATTTGGTCCTGTATAGCAATTAAGAACCCTTCTGTTTCACTATAAATGTTGCCCTTAGTTAACCAACTGAATGACGCGGCTTGATCGATATGGTCCTGACTTAACTGGTACGGAAATTTACCATGGAGAGCCTTACTTTTCCATTTTTCTATTTTGTTTTCATCATTAATTATTTTATTTTTAGGGTTAAATTTGTCATTATTTAACTGTAGCGGTGTTCCAGAATGAGGTAAATTTACAATGGCTTTATGAAGTGGGCTTGTGTTAGCTTTTGTCTTAAAATAATTTCGGAGGTTATCTATTTGGGTGTGATGTAGATTTTTTATGTCTATAAAACCACGCCCTCCCTGCTTCCTCTTTATTGTAAATCTTTCAACTGCTGAATGAATGTGGTGAATATTGTGTTTGTAACAAGCGGTTCTGGTTGCGGTGTTGAGGGTTTCCAAATCAGTGTCAGACCACCTGATAATTCCAAATGAATACGTTAATATAGGGATCGCATAGGTATTTACAGCTTTAATTTTGTTTTGGCCTGACAATTGAGTTTTTAAAATTTTATTTAGTCTCTGTTTGTATTTATTTTTTAATGTATTTTTTATTTCTTTATGATCTATAGCTGTATTTTGTATATAACCTAGGTACTTATATGTGTCTTTCGCTTGCATGCTGTCTATTGTCCCTTCTTGTAGTTCTAAGTTGAGTGGTTCTGTATGTGTATGTTTGCCCCTAAGAATGCAATTAATTTTACATTTATCAGTTCCGAATGTCATGTAAATATCAGCGCTAAATTTTTCCGTTAATTTTAATAGTTGTTCCAGTTGTTGCCTGTCAGGTGCGAAGAGTTTTATGTCGTCCATGTAAAGAAGGTGAGTGATTTTGATTTTATTGACTTTATCTATAATATATCCTAAGTTTGACCTATTAAGAGTTTTAGATAGAGGGTTTAAAGCTAAGCAAAACCATAAGGGGCTAAGTGAGTCGCCTTGGAAAATGCCACGCTTAATTTTGATTGGTGAGGTACTGACGGTGGTACTGACTGTTCTTAGATTGAGTTTAGTAGACCAGTTATGCATTATATATTGTAGAAAGTGAGTTAAAGTATTATGAATCTTATATATTTTTAGTACATGTATCAACCAAGAATGCGGGACACTATCAAAGGCTTTTTGGTAATCTATGTATGCGTAATAAAGGTTCTTATGATCTTTTTTAGTTTGATTATGTATTTGGGCGTCGATGATGAGTTGTTCTTTACAGCCCATTGATCCTTTAGCGCAGCCTTTTTGTTCTTCAGGGATTATTTTATTATCAGTAATGTGAGTATTTAGTTTTTGTGTGATTATTGACGTAAGTAGTTTGTAAAGAGTTGGAAGGCAGGTGATTGGACGGTATTTAGTCGGATTTTTAGTATCGTTTTTATCTTTAGGCTTTAGATATGTTATTCCTTGCATCATAAATAGCGGCACTAATTTGGGATCCTTAAGGGCTGAATTGAATGCTTTGGCGATGTAGTGATGTGTTGAAGTAAAATATTTTATCCAATAATTTTGAATTTTATCTGGCCCTGGTGCCTTCCAGTTCAAAGTCTTCTTTATGGCGTATGTGACATCGTTATCATCTATTATAACTTCAGGCATTGGATTAATATTGTGACATTCACTTATTTCGGTATCAAGCCATGAAGCGTGTACGTTGTGATGGGCTGGTTTGGACCATAGGTTTTCCCAATAGTCCTTAATTGTATCTGTACTAGGCGGTTGTATGATTTTAATATTTTCGGAGTTTAAATTTTGATAAAAGAGCTTTTGATTGTTAGTAAAAAATAAATTATCCGTTCTTCTAGAGTTACTGATTTTAAGTCGGCGGAGTCTTTTTGATTGTGCTTGTAGTTTTTGTTTCAGAGTATCTAATAATTCTACTATTTGATTTTCAGTGAGATTGTTGGGGTTTAATTTTCGTTGTTTTGTGTGGCTAAGATTTCCTTTAAGGTACTGTGTAAGTTGTCCAATTTCTTTTCGTAGTTTCTTGACTCTATTTTCAATTCGTAGTTGCCATTTTGGCATTTTCGGGTCTCCTGTTTTATTTGATATATCTTTTTCAGGGGGGTTATTTAGTTTAGTGTGTAGAGTTGTAGTTGATATTGCAGCGCAATAAATAGCACTGTGGATTTCCGTTAAATCTGGCGTTTCTTTCGCTTCGAGATGTTCTCCTATTAACTTGTTAAGTGAATTTACCGTCTTTATTATGTTGCGTGTAATCTGGAGTTTTGGTATTACCGGTCTAAGTGTTGGATCTGTATCAGCGTATTTGATTAACATTTCTGTAAATACTTGTCTAATTTTGTGATTCTGTGTTTGATCGGCATCAGTTGTGAGTATTTCAGCGTTGTTTGTCTCTGGTGCTATTCGATTTTCTACAGTTTCAGAAGAGTTTGATAGAGTTATGGGTTGATTATTATTTGTGGGTTGAATTGTAGAATGTTGTAGATTCGGGTCGTTCGTTGCATTATGTGGGATGGTAAGAATATCGCAGGGGCTAAACTGTGTGTCTATGCTACATATTGTATTGTTCTGGTCGTTGGAATAATCAAACGTATGCGCTACTGTATTTTTTATCTTGTCTCTTTCATGACTTGGTATTCTGTTATTGCGATGTATAACTCGGATTTGATCTGCTAATCGTTGCTCAGATATGTGGCTTAGTTCAGGGTAGGACTCTGTGAATTTTTTATGGAGTGATGGTCTGAATGCTGTGAGGTTAGATTCGCATGATGTTATAATGTAGTAGCAACGGAGAAGTTCTCTGTTTATTTGATCAGTCCATTTCATCCGTTGTCTACTTTTTCCAGAGAGAGTGGTTGGAGGAAGCATTTCCTGCAAAACACTTCTTACTGGAGTGTTTGTGAGATGAGGCTGCGTATGAGTATTATGATCTACGATATTCGGATTAATGTATTCAGAATTTCGCGTAGACGGACTCGTGTCAGGAATGGGCACCGGATTAGTAGCTATTGCTTCCTGTGTAACATCGTCTGACAATGGTGATAATGTGGTGGATCGTGATGAGAATGAGTTATTGAGGATGAATGACTGCGGTGAAGAGTGAAGCGATGGAAACAAGCTGACGGATGAGGTAGGTGATGAAGGATATGAGTATGTGTTGTTTATTGTTTGGATATTAGTATTCTCTGCAGAAGTACTAGACTGGGCAGTAGGATGCGATACGGTGCCCCCCCCAGAATACGAGGGACAGCCCGGGCCCGAAAGCCCGGGGCGGGATTCTCCATTGCTTTTCGCGCCGGTACCCGCCTGGGGTAGTATATTTCTATTACGTAGTCGCATTATTCTTTTAATATATTAGAACAAAAATAGGAAGAGTTAACGAAAAAGGAAATATAGGAAGAGAAGAAATAAAGGTGGTGAAAATTAGACAAACCAAAACCAAACCAAACCAAACCAAAAAAAGATGCAAAAACAAGGGGTGATTAATAAAAAGGTGAAAGAAAGAAAGAAAGAGCCGATGATCAGCCACGTGAGTACCTCACCCCGAAGAGAGTGGGGTGGCGCACCCAAGTGTTGCCCGGGGACACCAACTAGGAGGGACCGGCTTCACCCCCTTATTATTATTATTATTATTATTATTATTATTATTATTATTATTATTATTATTATTATTATTATTATTATTATTATTATATTATTTATTTTATACTTTTGATCTTTCACACACATAACGACACAACACAACGGTTGGTTCGACACAACGTTAACTCCGTTACTTGTTCAAAATAGTTTCTCCTGAGCGTAGGCTCTTCCTCTTCTCCCTTCTACATTTACTTCCATGATATCTATATGAGTGGCGAAGGCTGATTCTCCTTCATAGGGAAGCCTTAGCTTGTATAATAGGTAGGGATTTGTTTATAAGTCTTTAAGAGGTAAACGGTAAGTGAATCGGATAGGAATGGAGTTATAGGAACCCCACGCCACTGATCTATATACAAATAAATAAAATTAACAGCTTTTCACTAAATGCACAATGAAAGTATAAAGTTATCCACAGTCAATTGCAGACATTTTGGGCATTTATTCTACTGCTGATGTAAAAACGTTTAGGCAGAAAAATAATTGCGCTTTCTCAGGCGTTGAGGTCATTAACATCACAGAAACAGCAGATTTAAAAGGGCAGCAAAGAATTTGCCTGAATAACATCAATACAGTCAGATGAACGCATGAGCGTAGGTACTGTAATTTAATTTAGTTTTTTTTTTCAGCGTAAATAGTTTTTTCCTGTCTAAACGTAAAAGAAAAGTTGAATTAAGCAGTAGAGCATATGCCGAAAATACCAGTGATTGATTTTGAACAAACACATACATATGTATATGTTACTTACAATAAAAAAATATTATTAAAATATTTTGTCTGTCCGTCTGTCTGTCTGTCTATCTGTCTGTCTGTTTGTTCCGGCTAATCTCTGAAACGGCTAGACCAATTTTCACGAGAATTTCACTGGCAGATAGATAGCTTATGTTATAATTAGTAACTTAGGCTAGTTTCTTATTAAGCTTCCTTTTTTCTTTTAAATAGGGTCGGTTTCCGTTAGTAATACGCAAACGAAGTTGCAGGCACCAGCAGGTTCTTTATAAATTTATCATGTATCAACTGTCCAGCCATCTTTGCTCTTCTGTTTACTATTGTTTGTTGTACATGTCGTATATTATACTTATCTTTAAAATAGTTAAAAATATAACTGCCACAAAAAGATTTTGTTCCTCTCCCGAGCTCTGCATGTAACAGCTGTCGTAGAACCTTCGTAACTCGTAGCAATAAGGGTTTTTTAATTCGTGAGATCTGACAGCTCTTTGACACGACAAGGACCGTCGGGCTACCAAGCGTCGCCTGGTAACAGAAAAAGAATTGAAAATTCTTATTGACCGTTTCTGATACCACTTACGCCACCAGATGACGCATTGTGTGCGTTGGGTCTGGCCCCTAGCGGCAGAAAACATTATCAAACACCCTCATTCGCTTGTTCCTCGTAGTCGGTTTCTAAAATGCGTCTGGGAGTAAACCACTTCATAATTAGAACACATTTTTGACATGTCGTCGCTACTGTGGTAGCGCAGTGTAGCTGGTCGCGGTATCTCAACATAACCGCATAACCGATCTTAATAAACTATCTAGCCTATATTACCCGGGCTACTATTACGAATATATTGACACCGCATTTATTAAAATCGGACCAGTAGTTTAGGCGCTACGGTGGATAAAACATATAAACATCTATATATATATATATATATATATATATATATATATATATATATATATATATATATATATATATATTCTGCCAAAATCATTACCCTTCCTTTTTCGCTTCACCGTAGTCGGATAAAAAGAGTTTAATATAAGTATTTTTTATAGTATCTAATTTCGATATCACTTTTTCAACTATACCTACATGCAACTGGAAACCGGCGCACACTACTCGAATTTGTATTAGCATACCTTATCTGATGATACACAGCCGGCAGTGCACTTACTACACAATAACACGATTAGTGGCGAATGAATAAGGGATTTGGCGAATTACCGATCTTATCGCAGAGATCGTGAGCGATAGCGGGAGTTTTAGCGCGGTTTTCGATATAATTTGCACTAAAGACTAAAAACAGCAGGGTGTTTTGCTACGTGTTTGTTACAATAGATGTCGTGTTAACTGTGTAGAGCTATTAAATCGTGTTCAATGTTTTGTTATTTATCTACATACAAATTCTATATCTACAAGATAGGTGGAAACTTGTGTTATAATTTTTACATTCTACCAATATTATGGTATTTGGTTTATTTATAAAGTCGTAACTTGTACATTGTACGAGTAGGTAAACATTAAATGCATAATGGCAGAAATAACAAACTACGTTTGAATTCCGAACGCTTGGCCGCCGGTAGTCATTAAATGTCTATTCCATTTTCGAACGACGAAATACTAACTGTAATGTCTAACAACAAGCTTCTAGTTTTGCCGGGTTTTATGTCCTCTCACGTGCCATTTAGTTCGGGAAATAGAAGTTTTTGTATGGAAATCGGATGCACTAAGCCTGCGGAGCTCCAGCGCGCTCAGCCTATTGTGACTCCGTAACAGCCTCATAAAACTTTATCATTGGCGAAAGGCTCCGATATTTTTTGTGCGCAAAACTTTTATGACGCCATTAGGTAATGTCACCATAAATATATTTACGAATGTAGCTTTCGATATCAGTAAAGAGAATACTAAGTTGGAATAAGTAAAACATAATAGGCTTCTGACAAATATTACGATTGGATGATACTTATAGATTGTAGAGCGCTGGGCGGGCGGCCGCGGCGCCGCTACGCCCTACGGGACTAATGATTGTACGTTTGTAACGGGACTTATGCTCGGTTTCTGAGGTTTTGTATCGGTACTTTTTGTATTCAATAGCGCTTTAAATTGGATGACGCAAACGCAGTAACCAATCAAAAGCGATTTTAGTCTATCTATTTAATAGATACACTACCTATAAAAATCCTCAAGAGCCGGGCATTAGTGCCTCTTAGGTAACAGGTGTCCTCTTAAACATTGTATAATGCCTAGTAAATTTATAATAACCATTTGACCAACTAAATAAATAAATAGATAAACATTTATTTGACACAATGAGACATTACACCACAAGTAAAACAAAAACTTACAAAATATACAATAAATAAAAGTCATAAAAACAAGACAGAAAAACAACTCACAACATAAAATTACGTACCATGAGTAGGAGTAGGTACGCTATTATGGATAGGAAGGTAGGTAGTGTATAAATTAGACTACGTAACTATGATAAGACTTACTTGAAAGGTAGACAGATCTGTAAAATGCTCTACCCTGTAACAAGTAGAGCGACAAAGCAATATATTACTCCGAAGTTAGGTGATAAAACTGTTACATTAAGATAAACTATAAAAACTTGTAAGACGTCGCATCAAACTCGAGCCTACAGATCTCCTGAGGAAGTGATTCGTCAGCGCCGCCCCCTCTCGATTGAATAATTCAAATAATCGAGGTATTTATATGTAAATAGCGGTCCACATCTCCATACGAAAGGGACGAACGGTACATAAATTTTGGCAAGACGCGAACGCGACGCACCGACGATCTGATTTATTCGCCAAGTTTCGGAAAAAGTGACTCGCGTCAGGAAATGTTTGTCTAATCGCGTTTGCTGGGCCGGAGCAGGGCTCGGGGGACCAAAACAAAATTCGCAATAAATTGTTTTATGCTATCATTCTTGTGTTACAACTTACATGCTTTACTATCAAGTTGTACACTTTAGATCAATAATAATAATATACATACGCAAACATTAGGTACTGCAAGACGTAGGCATGTAATGCAAAGTCTGATAAAAAAGCGTTGAAATTTTTTAAACAGCTGCTTATTTAAAATGTTCACGAGTCTAAGTATGTTCAAAGTGGCAAATGACTCCATCTTTAAGAATTAAAACTATCAATTAGAACATCCACATAATATAATCTGCATGACACGTCCTCCGTAACAGCACCGTAATATCATACGGTGGCGGCACACTATTACTCATCTCACAGCCGCGACCGTCGCGCTGTCATCAATCATACGAAACGCTAGGTAAAGTGTTAGTAATCGCACCACTATTGTTTGTACCGTGTTAAAGCTTCATAAAACAATTATTAAAATTTGGTGCTATAGTTGATTTTTTTATCATTTTACGAGTTTAGTGCCTGGGATAGATCGATGATTTTTCGGTGTTTTAGTAGATCGATAGAATAATTTAAAAAAAAACTATAAAAGAGAAAGAAGTAATAAGAATCACAAAAATATTTATCTTGCCGGGGATACGAACCCACCACATTCCGAATTTCCAAACAATGCAAAAATTATACGTAGGTACGCATACCAAGCTGCCAATCAGACTGACGCGGACATAAGAACATCGAAACTATTGATATATTGTTGCACGACAAAATAATAAAACATATATTGCTTAAAAATGCGCAGGTTCTAAGGGATAAGATCTAGTTAGATCGATTTTTCTCCTCCAAAACTCCCTGCATACTAAATTTCATTGTAATACTTGTAGCCGTTGTCGAGATACCGATTATACCTAGTCTTATGGCAAGTCTAGGTATAATACTACTGAAATAAAGAAAAAATTCTATTGCAAATAGCATTTATTACATTTACAGTGTGTTAGTTTAATACATAAATATAAAACAATTTAAAATATAAAAAGCTTATTCGAAGTGGTCTCCATTGGCTGCAATACAGTCCTTTAAACGTTGAGGCCAGTAATTATCAATAGAAGCACGTGTTAGCAGTGGTGTAAGGACTATTATAATTAAATAGTAAAAAATAATAACATTTTGTAAAGAAAACACAATTTGATTGAAAATCAAGTAAAATCAATTTACTAATCAGTTTAAACCATAGGCTGCTATGATCTATAGCAATAATCCATTAATCTAAATAATATAAATAACATAAATAGCAGTTAATTTAAAATATAAGCAAGCTAAGTACTTATCTTATAGTATCCTTTTATCCGACGAATTGGTATCGCCTTTAAAAAGCAACATGTAAACACCCCCACTCTGCCCCACCTCTGACTGCCAGAAATATTAAATCAAAATATCAAAATAACTTGTAAATTCATAATTAATTAATAATAAAATTATCACATCACATTTGTTGCTTAATTAAGCTATTTACTATACTAAAAATATCTTAACAGGAACATGTGTTTTTATTTGTAAGCAGAATGACAACTTTTAAGTATTAATAATAGAATATTAGTTTATACAGTCACTATAAATCATTATTTAATTAATAATACGATTTACATACAATTAGCTTTACATTACATTACATTACATCTTAGTATAAATCAATGTGATAAGATCTTAAACTTACATGTGTTGATTTGTAAACAAAATGATAACACTTTAAAAATAATCTAAATATAAATCATAAATTAATGTAATAATGTTATTTAGATAATTATTTGTACTTAAATCAATCAATTGATTATCCGAGATCTCACACACGCACTCTTTCCATGGGAAATTTTTCACTGCCAATCGTACGGATTGTTTTAGGGACTCCAAATTATCTTGACGTTTAGAGCATCTCTAAAACTGAGCATAAATCATAATCCAGCGGATTAAGATCGGGACTAGACGAAGGCCAGTCTTCAGCTCTGATGAAGTCGGAAACGTTAATTTCCAACCAAGACTGCATAGACCGAGCTTTATAACCCGGCGCCGAGTCTTGCTGGAAGGACCATTCCTGGTTATTGAACATGGTGTTGTTAAGGGGCTTCACTACCTTCTCAAGAATGGTATCTTGATACACTTGTGCCGATGTTTTGATACCTTTTTCACAAAAGTATGGCTCAGTCACTCCTTCATAGCTAATACCCCACTAAACCATCACTGAAGTCGGATAGTGCCCATGTTGCACTCTGTCGACTAATTGGGAAGCTTCCTTAGAGCATAAATAAGGTCATTTTGTTTGTTAAAATGTTGCTCAATTGTAAAAAAATTCTCATCCGTAAACAAAATTTTTCTGTGACCTCCTTTTGCGTACCGCTTCAGTAGTGGTTTCGATTTTACCACCCTATTCTTTATTAAATTATCAGTTAAGAAATGACCAGTACGTCTCTTATAGGCTGCAAGTCCTAAGTCATCTTTTAAAATACGCGACATGGTTCTAGGTGCTATCTTCTATTTCCCGAGATAAAATCTTTTGCTCTCGGACAGGATTCCTTCGAATTCTTTCCCTTACTGCATTGTCCACCTTTTTCGTACGAACACTACGTGGACGGCCAGATCTTTTTCTGGATCAAACAGAGGAGGTCTCATTGTACAACATTTTACTAATACCAAGCGTATGGAGAGTGTTAAAAATTACATTTGGCTCCATACCTACTTTGTGTAATGCAATCACAGCGAATCGGTTCTCTTTATCACCCCACTCCATTCTAATATCGCCAAATATTGAACAATGTATTGGCGCCAAAATGAGAAAATTCAATGAACAAACATATAAAAATGACAGATTCCAAATTCAAATGTAATATTTTGTTTATTTTTAATTGTAACAGTATTTATGGCCAGACTAAGTATATATACAATATCGTCTCGTTTAAAGTATAAAATTAGTTTAAGTGTAACTAGGGATGATTTTTAAAATTACGCGAATATTGTTATTAATTGTAAATGAAAACTGTTACGGATTTTATCGCAGTCCACTTTTATTTATCCCAACGTTTCTTCTCTAATTATTATTATTATTTGTGTTCCGAATTGTTATAATTATTGAAGAATCTTCGTTTAGTTTGACCAACTTCAATAAACAGGACGCCTGTCACCTCAGTCCGCCCGTGACCACGGTTACTGGAAAGTAGCCGAAACGTCGCGCCGGGATACATAAAAATGAACCGCGACAAAATCCGTTAGTGTTTTAATTTCCAATGTAACAAGGTTGTTTCAGTTTTCTGTAGATAGGTAATAGATTTTTTGAGTGAAGGTTGCAAAAGTATAAATAGCTATCTCCTAAGTACTTAATCTGCATCTCCACTTGTGTGAGTAAGTGTGTAAGTAAATAAGTACTTACTTAAACTTATATACTGGAGATTATCCTGCAACTCCCCGATTTTTTGTAATTAGGATCAACTTTAGCGAACGATCATTAACATTTTGTTTTCTGTTGGCTCCTGAAAGTGTTATTTAATGCAATCAATACCTTGTATGTACATGTCTAATATTGATTTGATAAAGTTTTAGCAATCATTACGCAATACATATCAATCACTAATGGAAATAGGTACTTTTTGCTAAATTATTGGCAATAATTAGCGCTAGTAAGTATATACGTAGTAGGTAGCCGTTACGGGGGTAAGTATAGAGTTACGGTAACAAGTAAGCGAGCAACAAACCGCACTTTATCAGGTGGCAGGAGCTTTATCTCGCTAATGACCAACCCCTCCACAGTAATAAAAGTCGATATCAACGAAATTCACCGCACAAAGCGAAAGGTCTTGATACTTGCAGGGTGAAAGTCAGTGTTGTACGAAAGAAAACATACGAAGTAATGCTGCCAATTGTAATTTTTAGAATGATAGCTTGGTTAAGCACTTTAGCTTCTAGGTTGACTGATTCGAGCTATTTATATTTCTGGAGTTAGTAAGTACCTACTTCTTTTGATTCAGAACAATGCCCATTGCCAACTCCAGGAACAGATTTTTTACGTAGATACCTACAAGATAGCCCGTTAGGTACTTTTAAAACATTAATCACACTTGCTTTTAAATTTTACCTAATATAATATACCTACCTATTTTTGTCTAAGATCTAACCTAAAATACGTAGCAAAAGTATTAAAAACTAGCCAACAACTCTCAAGACTAGTCGCCTCAGTGTATGTGCAGTGGAGTGGTACTGAGAATTAGCGGTGGAGGGAAAGAAAAATGATTGTGACAGTCCGGCGAGCGCCGCTAATGGAGGCTGCGGCTGCGAATACGTCCAACGTTAGGGCAGTGTGAACTGTTCATTATTTACTTGTTATAACTTTTCTTGAAGTGGCTATTAATCAAATATTTTTTAAATATCTCTAAATATTACAAATTAAAGTCCTCCGTTCAAAAGCCGTCTGAGAACTTTTAACTTCGAAACCGCTGCGTAATCTGTTGGAGATAAAACAAAACAATGTATGGTAGAATTACTTATTTTTATAGGTCTACAAAAAGTCCGCGATGGCATATAGATGGATATGATAGATAGGTAGATATTTTTTAAGGATAGCTTACTATACCCATTCTAAGTTTAAAAATGATCAAAAATTATGTGGTAATTTCAAAAGTTATGTAGACGGATACAATATTAATCCTTATCAAATCAATTAAGTTACGCATTTAATATCAGAGGTATCTTTAAATTAAAAAGTACGCGCGAAAATTTATTCAAGCGGTCTCGCACCAACGGACGGGCCTATTACTTTATTATAAATTATTGCAGTAAGTATATTTGGTGAAGAAGTTTTTTGCTACGAACACTCTTTCACGTAGGCGAAGCCGCGGCCAAAAGCTAGTGGTTAATAAATTAATTAATCAGAAAAAATAAAGACAAGAAAAAAGCACCTCACTTACCTTAAATGTGAGAACCTTATTTAAGACAAGTTACGATTAGACCAGAAAAAAAACTACAATATATTTTAAAGTACTTACATTTGTGTCGTATTATACCAAGCACAATACATTAGTGGCAATACGATACAAGTTGTGAAGTAATAATCGCCCCTCATCTCGCCGCCCCTCGCCAAATTAACTGTAAAACAAACCTAATGAAATTTAAATATCTCCTCGACAGACATAACTGCACAAATAAAATCGCGGGGGACCGTAATCGCTTCTATTGTGTACACATTGTAGAAAATTGCGCCCCCGCCGGCTTATGCGACCCTGTCACAGTGAGAGCGCATAAATCCCGGTTCGCTCGCCCGGGAGCGGTGAGTGCGACAAGGTTGTATGTGCCGCATAATGGCGCAGGGCGGGGTCGTTCTCCAGACGTAATAGGCTCTCAGAGTGATATGCATACCTCTTATTGTTGGCTTGTTACGGATAATTCGGTTTGATGTACTCGGGCGTCGTACGGCGGGCAACAAATCTGGGGGTTGTGCGTTACGAGATTACTTAGCGTTATCTAATTACGGAGCAACGTAACCGTACGTTAATTCCATTTATGCAATTTGTGGAAATAATCAATATTGATAGAAGATAGAAGTTTAAATATTAGGTCATTACATATGAAATTGGCGTTTTGTAAAGGAGGAACATAAAGTCGATTTTTTTAAACATAATATATTTATCTAATCAAAGTATATACCATTGCTATCTATGCACTTTTGCCATCTCATAGGTAGTTCATTAATTCCTTTACTAAAAAAACCATTCCGACAGGAATCAATAAAATCTTTGAAGGCCCTTTTCCTTTGGGAGTTGAATTTTTTCTCTTCCAAGAAGTTATCCAAATTTAAAAAAAAAAAGGTAAACTGTTGTAGCAATGTTCGGGGAGTACGGTGGATGTCTTAGATATTCCAATTGAAGCTCAACCTCGGTTGTTTAGCAGCTAGCTTTTGCATCATTCGCTTGGGGCAGGCTTTGGCTGGTTCGCCAGGGTTCAGCCATTGCTATGAGCGTTTCCGATTTTCGTACAGGATCCACTTTTCATCACAGGCATTTGATTTAAAATCCCTTATTATTGTGCCGGTTGAGTAATGTAACGCAGCAGTCGACACGCGTTTGTCGGTTTGCTGCACTCAATTCATGAGGTACCCACCTTTCAAGCTTTTTCACCTTCCCAATTTGCTTCAAGTGGATTAAAACAGTTTTATCACTAACACCCCAGCCTGCAGCTAACTCGGACGTGGTTTGCGATGGATCCGCTTCCACAATAGCCTTCAATTCTTCTTTCAACTTTGGTCTCCGCCCGTCCACGGGGCTTGTTCTGCAGGTCGAAATTTCCACAACGTAAACGTTGGAACCAAAAACGCACTGTGTTTTCTTTTGCGACACCGCCGCCATACACATCATTAATCCTTCGAGCCGTTTCTGCAGCACTGGTGCCACGGTGGAACTCGCTCACGGATACTCGAAAATAATACGATATTTCAAGTTTTCCATTTTGTAAACAGAGGGATGCAAAGAAAAACCAAAAGAGGAAAAAACAAATTGATTACGGTTTTCGAAACACAAATGCATGAGTAAATAGCGGTATAAATTTAAAATTGGAATTCCTAACCAAAGAAGATATATTTGAGATCAAAGTGGCCAGTACGACAAAACGACAATTTCATATGTACGGTGGTTTCGTAATTGTAAAAGCTCAAGCCTTTGTTGACAACTGACGGACCTAAGCAATACTAAGTACTACTAAATACTAGTATTAGTAGTTAATAGAATCAGCCGTTACTTTGCGGAAATACATAAAATAAAATTTAATTAATATCATAGCTAGCAAAATACCCACAACCTGCAAGCAAATTTGCACTTTACACAAGCTTATGCATGGACTCATACATTTGTTTTCGCGGGACATTGCTAGATGTAAATAATTAAACTGAAAGATTTAACTACACTAGTATAAATTGTGGTAAAGTAATTTAAGAGACTAAAATTAAACTCGCCAATTGTGGCACAGAATCAAATAAATATTCAGCGTTCATATTTCACAAAAGCAGATTAAGTCGAGTAGGTATTCAAATTCTCTAAAACACATTTTTTGCCCCTCAAAGGAAAGGACACTAATTTTCTTTCGAGACTTAAAGAAGCTTCCTTTCGAGAAGTGGAAAAAAGTTACAATCGAAAAGGGAATTTGCGTTTTAAATCCTCTAATGAAGCTGAGAAGTTTGCGAGGAGGGCCGAAAGGCTGCGAACAAATTGAGGAAAAACTCCCGCGAAGTGGGCACGCCCGTGAATAAAAATATCAGGTTTCTTAATCGCTTTAAAACTTTCTTAAAAGATAAATTTATGTTTTAGCTTTTAGCTGGTAATCATGATCATCATCTTTTAAGCAATTTAGGTTTATGAAGTTACAGAAAAGTATGTATTATGTTTGGTCTACATAATTATTATATACTTAGGTGTTAAGTTAGGGATAAGTATAGTATAGGGGCGTACATCTACATACATCTAGTTTCAAAAGGAATAAAACAAGTTTTGTATAAAAACTTTCATATAAATATTTATTTTATGAAACTTACATTGAACAATAATGAAATTCATAATTATGTTTTTCGACAGTCTCAAAATCTGACTTTATTTATATATACATAATGAAAGCAAAGTGTCGTTTTTTATATTTCAAAAGTAGAGACAGTATTTTTCTATATTACTAATAATCGAGTTGAATGTACTTTGGAATGAGTTTTTATAATCAAGAGAGTCTTTAAAATATTTGAAACAATTAAAATCTAAAAATTCATTTAAGCATTTATATATTCCGTAAAGCATATAGAAGATATAAGAAGACCTACCTACTCTACTCTGGAAAAACTATCTACATTTTATTCATATTTACATTTTCGTAATACAATTTTAAAATACTAGATTTCTGTAGGTAATGAAAGTTAAGTTTTGCTATACGTTGCACAGATTACGAAGTATAATTTTGAGACAAAAAATGAAATTCCTATCTATTCCTGGGAAGGAACAAAAACTGAAATGAATCTCTTTTTAAGTCTAATGGACTTGTGGGGCAATCTTTCCATGTTTGCTTACGTTCAATTGTAGTTCATATCTCGAGTAAATAAGGTCTATTGTTGGACGGCAGCGTTGGCGATGATGGAAGGCGAGTTGATGGTCTCTCCCAAACTCTCCAAAAGCTCCTTCCTGTAGTCGTCGAAGTCGCCGTCAACCTGCGGAACAAACGTAGAGGGTGTTATTATACTGGTAGTGGGAGTGATCCGGAATACGGTAGGCCATAGAAAACTGAACTCTGGACTAATACAAAAGAGCTGAAAATCGAACACACACAAGTGTTGGTCAAATGTCAATATCAAATGTGACAGATGTCAAATCGAGTGTTCGATTTTCAGAACTATTGTATTAGTCCAGAGTTCTGTTTCATTCATGAAATAAGTAAGGCTGAGACTATGTGTGATCATATAGTCCCAGCCTTACTTATTTCTTGTCCGGTCGAAGCAAAGCAAGGCTCTCCCATGGCATGTAAGGTAAGACATGACGCCCAGCGCTGCACACAGACAATGTGACATACCTCATTGATGGTATAGTCCTCGATGACGTGCAGCGTGCAGTCGCGCTCGTCGTGCGACGCGATGATAACTCCGCCCCGCGCCTGCGCGCGCGTTTGTTGCTGCACGCAACACGCGCGACATACCTCGTTGATGGTCTGGTCCTCGATGACGTGCAGCGTGCAGTCGGTCTCGCGGATGAGGCGCTAGTGACACGATGATGACGCCGCCCCGCAACTGTGCGCGCTCGGTGCTGCACGCAGGACGCGTGACATACCTCGTTGATGGTCTGGTCCTCGATGACGTGCAGCGTGCAGTCGTTCTCGCGGATGAGGCGCTAGTCGTACGACACGATGATGATGCCGCCCTGCACCTGCGCGCGCTCGGTGCTGCACGGAGCACGCGCGACATACCTCGTTGATGGTCTGGTCCTCGATGACGTGCAGCGTGCAGTCTCGCGGATGAGGCGCTAGTCGTACGACACGATGATGACGCCGCCCTGCACCTGCGCGCGCTCGGTGCTGCTCGCAGCACTCGTGACATACCTCGTTGATGGTCTGGTCCTCGATGACGTGCAGCGTGCAGTCGGTCTCGCGGATGAGGCGCTCGTCGTGCGAAACGATGATGACGCCGCCCTTGTACTCATTGATCGCCTCCGCCAGCGCGTCGATACTCTCTATGTCGAGGTTGTTCGTCGGCTCGTCCTACACAGTGAAGATATGCAATAATTGAAACAGGGAAGTTGGCAAGTTGCCACATATTTACTGCCTTGATTGTAAGAATTACCCCCATTCCGAAAGTGATTTTTGTACTGACTGTAATAAGAAAAAAACGGCCAAGAGCAAGACGGACTCGGTAGAAATGTCATAAATAGTTCACGAATCGAGGCTCGCAGTTACTCAAGTCTAATAATGGGTGGTGAAAGTTTGTATGGAGAAGCTTTTTTTGGTCATTTTTCACTCAAAAAAGTTTTGAGTATTTAAAAAATTAATAAAATATGTTTTGGAATGCTTCACATCAAGCCCTTTCATATTATGATACCGCATTTGAACTAGAGTAGCTTCAACTTGAAATTTCGACCCCCTTTTAGAGATAAGACTTTTTATGATTTAATTACAATTGATGTGCAGTTTTCAGATTTTTTATTGTATTTATAGTATATAACGATAAATTTTGTTACATGCCAAATTCATAATTCTAGGAATAATTCCTAGAACTTAACTCGGGAAGTATCCTATGAATTTTGATTTCCTTGAGAATGTCGAAATATTATGCGTTTTTTGTTTGCAAAAACGGCATCTTTATTTACTTTAAGGGGCCGTAGACATAAATACACGGTTTTAATTTCAATTCGATACCTCCACGCGTTTCTTAAGTAAAGGGCCAGGCGAACGGACGGACAACAAAGTGATCTTACAAGTCTTACCATTTTGAGTCACGGAACCCTCAAAAGTTATAATAATATTATGTATAAAGTCGGGGGATAAAAAGATTTTTAATTAAATTTATTCTAACTTTACCGCACATCAAACGTCATACCCTGCTGGTCCTCAAGGAACAATTAATGATCTTTATAATGTTATATTATGACATTCTACGGGTGTAATAAAATCGCTTTTAACATTAATTCTTAATAAATGGTCGGACTATAAAGGGATAATGGTTTCAGCAAAGCTAGCACAAGACATAGATAAAATTATTACATAATATTATGTGGAACAGAAAAAAATTAAACCGACTTAAAATTCCAAGGAAAAAAAGCACAAAAAATTATGAAATATGATTTATAATTTCCCCTTTTAAATTCACCAAAAATTTTAACTCTCTACAGTAAATTGCAGTTATTTAAACAATTTCGAAATTACCAAACGTGTATCTTTAAAGACTGCGGAGTTCTATTCAGTGATTTTAGATCCATAAATTTTATTTATAATATCCATAAATTTTATTTATATTTTTATATTTTATTATATTTGGTAGCATATGCTTGATTTACTTCACAAAAGTCAAATCCCTATTGATGTCCCTATAAATTTTGAGAAGTTCCCTCGACTCCTAATGGATATCATCATCAGGTCTCTACTATTTGCAAAATTCTTTTGTTTTTGTAAAGGGTCAATTCGAAATTGGTGACCACCAATTTCGAATTGACCCTTTACAAAAACAAAAGAATTTTGCAAATAGGCTCACAAACGGCAGAGTAATGTCCAAAGATATCCGTGTCGTTATAAAATACTATGAGAAGTACCTATTATATCATCATAATGTAATGATATATGGTGTGATGATGATGGTGACGATTACTGTAATTGACATAGTGGCATATGCTTGCAGTTCTTTAAACAACGCCGAAATTCCCAAACATGTATCCACAAGGCATTAAGCCCGCCTCTGTACCATATTACAGCACATATATACACATATTATACCACATTACACTTAAATAATTATACTAAAAGACAACAATTTCAAGTATCGTAGACAGAATTTTACAAATATTTGAAGTTATAAACAACTTACCAATATGACCACATCGGGCGCCATTAAAGTCAACTCGGCCAATGCCACTCTGGCCTTTTGGCCTCCGCTGAGGTCCTTCATCTTGATGGTATGTGCGTGCGAGGCCAAGCCAAAAGTGCCCAGGGCCTTGCGAGCCTTCTCGTATTGCAAACCGAATAACCGCTGCAGGTATTCAGCGGGGGATTCTTCAGCCGTCAAATGTTCTCCTGAGTGCTGGTCGAAACGACCTATCCTCTGTTGAAAAATAGTTTAATGTAAGAACATAATATTACTGTCAGATTTAAATATTTTTGCTATGACCTCGTGTCTGGTGTTATTTTTGCAAAAACATACAATTAAAGTGTAACATATAAGGACCGCCTAGTGCGATAGGAGCGGAGGAGGAGCGAAGCAAAGCGGCGCGACGGGCCCCTGCTAGTAATACCGCAATGGAGTGCCGCGTCGCGTAGTTCCGCTGCCGCGTAGTTACTCCTAGCGCGGTTCCGCCGATATTCTAGTCATAGACAGTTTCATTTTTCATAAAATTTAACACATTAAAACCTTTAAAAAGGTGTTGGTCCAAAATTGAGCCAGAGTCGACAGCAACGGAATGTTGCCAATGTGTTCAAATTAAATTATATATTTTGATGTCACCAAAATTACCATCCCAAAAACGCCGGGTTTAGAAGTTACGAGCAAGAATAAAATCAGTTTTTCTATGGAAATGACACACGTGAGACGATGTATAAAAAACGACGATTCCCGATAAGGCATTAAAAACGTGGGTGTATTATTTACCTATTATGTTTGTTGGTGTAGGTAGTAGGTGTAGGTGTCGCTTTTGGTGTTGAAATTGTAGGTACACTCGGACATACGCCTACAATTCCAATGGACGGAGGAACAATTTCGGTAGTACCTACGTACTCTTACGGAAATATGGAACGAAGGTCCTCTACAACTCGAATCTGTACCTACACCTACCCACCCACAATAGCAACCTAACTACATACTACACCTTCATCTCCACCTACTATGATTTTAGATTTTATTTTTGCTCATATCTTCTATCCCCGGCGTATTTCAGGGTGACATCAAATATGATTTAAAATGAACCCGTTGGTAAACATTTCATTGCTGTTACAAAGATAATTTATTTTGGCATTAAGTCCGGTTTTGTACAAATGTGTTTAGAAAGTAAATAATATCCGACTTACCAATCGATGGTTTCTAATTAGTTCTCCTCTGATGGGACTAAGGTCACCCACGAGCAGCTTCAGGAAGGTGGACTTGCCGACACCGTTGGGGCCGACGATGGCGATACGGCTGTTCAGGTCTATACCGAAGTCCACGCCGCGGAACAGCGGCTTCTGCCCGGGGAAGTTAAAGTCCACATCTGAGGAGAGTTTTGATGGTGGTTACAAAATCGCAACGCTATTAGTTTACGTCCACTTTCCTTATTTACTTAAAATTAATTATAATAATATTATATATGGACGATCTCACGCCACGTTTAATCTATTCCCGTGGTAAGTACTCCAAGAACTTGTGTTAAGTGGCCACCAGGCAAGTGGAAATATAAATCGAGGGCGCTTTGCAGCAACACTACGAAAAGCTGTGAATTGATTGGTTCAATCCATTTCCAAAAAGATTTGACATAATGACATATCAATTCTCTTTCGTTAATTTTCCGCAACATAGCGAAGCGTTTTATATTTGTGGTCAAGCTATACTGTACTCACTGTGCAGCCCCAGTATGGGCGGCTGCAGCGGCGGCGGGTCGGGGAAGGAGAACTTGACGACATACTCCTTGGGCCGCTGCAGCAGCGTCACGGGCGCGGCGCCCTCCGCCGCCTCCTCGCGGCTCGACTTGCTGCGGTTCTTCTCCTGCTTGCGGGTGAGGGCTTCCTTCTGCTTCTTCTCCTATTAGAGGAAATTAGACAGGATTTCTTAAAGTTATCTTATTTTTCCGCGTTTAGTTAAAGTATTAGAGTAATGTTTTACAATGCGCGCGCACATCGACAGCTTAAAAGCGACACGAAGTTAACTGAACTGTCACTGGCTTCCCTAGAAACTCGTAACTAGCTTTAAAGTAGCCTTTACACACGCGTCGCAGCTCCGGCGGCTCCGCCGGAATTTGTATGGAATTCGCATGCATTGATAAGCGCCTAATACGTAGCAGCAACGTATAAGGCGCTTACACTGTACACTGGAGCTCATGTTAGAATTATAGAAGTTTGGGACAATAGTACTTAGTCATTTTAAAATATTTGAAGGATAAAGAACATTATCCCTTTTAAAAATTCTACAAATAAGGTTCCCTTCTCAGCCAGATTTTTCTTGACTCTTTACAAGCGCTAGCACTAGACTGCGACATTGATCTAGACTGCGCCCAGCGCCATCTAGTATTACATAAAACTAACATATAATTAACAAAAGGCTATCACCAAACTTACAGCTTGTTTCTTAGACTGTCCATGGGCTTTCAACTCTTTAAGTCTCTTTTCCTGTTTCTCATATTCTTTGATCATTTCTTTCCGTTTTTGTGCGTACATTTTTTTGAACATTGAATAGTTGCCCTTATAGTAGAATAGCTTTTGTAGGTCCAAATGTATGATTTCATTACACACATTGTCTAAGAAAGACTGGTCGTGAGATACTACCAGCAACGTCTTCTTCCATCCTTGTAAGTAACTGCAGTGAAATACATGTTATTTAAAATAATAATTCACAATCAAATAATTACTATATCGTCATTCGTCTGGCGCATACGTTAGTCACATGAGAGAAATTAATGACTTACTTGTCTAACCAAATGACGGCGTTGAGATCTAAATGGTTTGTGGGTTCATCGAGCAGTAGTAACGTCGGTTCTACGTACAAAGCTCTGAAAAAATAATAACAATTTTAATATACTCAATCTTACTATGTTAACAACTTAGCCTAAAATAAATTTTACCTCGCTAAAGACACTCTCATACGCCAACCTCCTGAGAAATTCTTAGTGGCTCGGTTCTGCATTTCGCGGCTGAAGCCCAAACCGGCCAGTATACGACGAGCTCTGGGCTCTGCGGAGTCGGCACCTATCGCTTTTAACTCTGCGTATACCTAAGAACAAATGAGCCAATACTCATTAATTTATTTATTACGCTGTTCTACAAAAAAAAAAACTTTTTTTTTCCTTTTAATTGAAACCAACTTGCCAAATTTTTTTACCGATTTGGAGTCACTAAATACGGAAACAAACATATTTTTGTCGGATTAGTTCTTGTTTAAAAAATTTAACTAGTTTGAAAAAGTTTAACTTATATGGATCTAGTACAAATGAAATAATAATAAGATTTACAGGGGTTTTCAAATAATATTTAGAACTTTTGTCATAGGAGAGTAAAATATATCCATACATTCTTAAATATATACTAATCGTCTTGTACACTTTCATGTAAAAGGTAATTTCGGTGTAGACTGTTAGTATTCATTCATTTAGATAAGGGTTGAACTGGTGAGCAGTGGGAGCTCTTTGTGACTGTCTGAAAACAGCTACTTTTTTAAGTTCAACATGGAAATAAAACTTTTCATTTCATCACTCGTGGTTGCTAGTATCTGTAAGGAGTTATTAATTAGTTGGTCAATTATATTGTGATAAGCAAAAAAATAAACTAACCTCGTTTAATCTGTCCTGCTTCTTGAGATCACCCTTTTCGATTTCAGCTTCCAATTCTTTACATTCTTTTAATAGTTCTAGAAGAAAATGATTCAATATGATCAATTTATACGTGCTTAATATGTACTTACAAATATTTTATTTGTAAGTACATACTTTATCACTGCACATCTTAAATGACTAAAAAGTAGCCAAGCAAGATCATGTCACGAGTCACGACATGTCTAAGGATGGTTTCGTAACAATCAACGCGCAATAGGTTTTCTTTGAATTACTTCAAAAGTTATTTTTCGATTTCGCTCAAAATAATTTTCTTAAAAAGTTTTTATCATGATCTGTCAGCATGGAAACTAACAAGTTTCTATCTCCTAAAGTTTAGAAATGTCAGGGGAGGGGCTAACTTATAAAGCACTTTGGAGGCCGATTACTCGAAAATGGTTGACTTTGTAAAAAAAAATTTAAAACATCTATTTAACGATACCCCATACGATAGGGTAGAAAGAAAAAATAATTTTACCCCTAAAATATAAAATTATTATTATTTTACTATGTCAAAACCGAGACAACAATACACAACCTATAACTATACCAAATTTCATCAATTTATTCATAATTACAGAAGCTAGGAGAGCGGTCAAACAGACAGACAGACGGACGGACAGTGCGACACTATAAGGGTTCCTTGAGTATTACGGAACCCTAAAAACGAATATAGTTATTGCATAATATTCGAAATTATATTATATTTGAAGTAATAAAAAAAATACCCGTCCTCTTGACATCCGCCTCCAATATAGTGTCCACTGCACTCATATCACTAGCTGACACTTCCTGTTCACAAATCAGTATGTCTATGTGCGGCGGTAGGGGGAAAACGCGCTGGGCCAGATGTCTCAATAATGTAGTCTTCCCATGGCCGTTCGGACCAACCAGACCGTACCTACGACCGTTCGCTATCAACAAATTGGCATTCACAAACAGATCTTTGCCTTTGGCGGCGATTGAAAAGTTTTCTACTTTAATATCCACTGCATTCTCTAGTGCTGCCATCTGACCTGAAAACATTTGATAACAGATAACTTTAAAATAAAATAAAAACAGGGAAAGGAAACAAATTGAAAATATGTGCTTCTTTGTATAAAAAAATATTTAAATAGTTAGAGCCTTTTTTCTCTTGACTTCTGAGAAGTTACACATTTTAATGTAAAAACCTAATAAAGTGGAAATAGTGCAAGAAGTTAGTGTATAAATATTTATTCCTGTGAAACATTTTGAAGCGTATTGGGCTAATGATAAGCGTTGACTAGAGAAAAAATAAGCATGTGATTATTTTGGACAGAATTTGGTCTATTTTGGTTATTGTCCTTTATGGTTTTTAATATTTTGTTTATGTAAATACCTTTATGGACATTAACCGAAAATGGCCCTTTTATTTATACTTAATTATGAATTCTGATTCATTTTGAACCAAACGTAAACAAACAAGTCATAGACCCAACCATACTTATACTGTCTAGTAATGTGAAAACATATAACTAATTGAAAAACGATTCAAACGATTCGATATTAGTAGCTGTATAACTTTTGTCTATTAAATTTCTATGCATTGAGTCACAAATGATAATGTAGTTTCTTTACAATTGTTAAATTACAATTAATAATAATAATAAAGCCATTATTTGTCCTTAATAAAAAATTTACATAAAGTGCACTATGCTCTATTTTAATTTAGGACCTCTTATTGAGTAAAGGCCTCCATTTGTCTCCAAAGTATTCTATCTTAGGCTTTTTCTGCCCAGTTGTTTTCTGCTATCTTTCTGATATCATCAAGCCATCTTTTAGGGGGTCTACCTTGCTTTCTTTTTTCAATTGGACCAGACCAGCGTATTACTTTGTTTGATCATCTACCTGTGCTATTGACGAACGACATGACCCGACCCATTTCCATTTAATCCTTTGCAGTAAGTTAGAGCATCTATTACTTTTGTTCGTCTTCTTATGTCTGTGTTTTTTTTTATCTATGCGTCTTAGGTTTAGAATGCTTCGCTCCATGGCCCTCTGACATGTTTCAATTTTTGTTTTAGTTATTCTATTGTAGATCCATGTTTGGCACGCATATGATAGGCATGGCAGGTGGGCAGAATCTAGGATTATAGATTTTAGCTTGATAGGTAGATTTGTCTTTAAAATATCTTTATAACTAAAAAAAAATCCACATTAAGTTTATACTCCGGTTTAATTCATCTATATGCCTGGTTCTTTTGAAAGAATATTTGTTTGCCAAGGTATATGTATTCTTGTACATATTCCAATGTGTTGTCATCAATTTTTATTGGTTGTTTCGTTATGTTTCTCATAACTTGGGGTTTGGTAGTATTTAGCTCTAAGCCAATGCTACGACTGATGTTGTTCGAGATTGGTTATCATATTTTGTAGTTGTCTCTGTGTTTCTGAGAATAACACTATATCATCAGCAAATCTGATGATATAGTGTTATTAGGTTACTGAGGTTATTTAGGTATTTTCTCTTTATGAATACCTTTTCTTGTCCATTTTAGGCCTTTCATTATATATTGAAGGACAGTGATGAACAATCTTGGTGAGAGTGGGTATCCCTGTCTTACTCCTCTACCAATTTTGATTTCTGGGCCTTTTTTACATCGTCTCAAACTTTTTCGTCTGTGTGTTGCATGTCGCGTGACGGTCGGCCGCGGAGTAGGGATAAAGTGAAAGGCGCTCGTCAGAGCAGCCGAGGCCAATATGGCGGCGCCTATAGTTCGCATCAGCTGACCGTGTAGTGTATAGACTAGTACTCATTTGTGCCAGTGCTTCACATTATTTTGTTATTAAGTTTCACTTTTATTCTCTATAGCCCAGTAATTTTAGGCATTTTAAACCCCAATCCGCAGAAAAATTCCTAGCGAGTTGAATTTTTGTATACACCTTTATTACGGGATTGTAATGAAGGTGTGAAAAATCGACAGTATCAATTGTGCCGGCTAAAAAAGTTAGAAAGGTCAAATGGTCACGAAAATTTCGTTTTCACAGTTTTTCGCAAATATCTCGCGACTTGTTACTCGGAGGTAAATAGTAGTCATTATAAAAATTGATTACAAAAAATGCCTCTTGCATTTTTCTGTAAAATTAACGTAAGTTTTCGTAGTAGAGCGCTGAGAAAGCGACTAGTATGCACTATATCGTATATGTATTATGTATATCGTACACCAAGGAGTAAACTCGACTGCTTTTTAATTCATGTTTGTAAGTGTCAATCAATCATTCTTTTGGTATTTTTTGTTATCCAATATTTTGTTAAAAAGTTTTGTTATGTAAGTAACTAGTAGATGTTTAGCTAATTTTAAGGCTTCATTTGGTATGCCACCTGATCCATTACTTTTATCTAACTTGAAAGTTTTTTAACTTTAAAAGTAATTCTTTTCTTAAAAAATCTTTCTAGTAGTATAGGATCTTGTTCGTGGTCAATGGCAGCAGGAAAATCTTGATTTGAATTTGTTTTTGTCTCCGTATAAAGTGATCGGTAGAATTCTGTTGCTATATTTATTATTTGTCATCTAGAAAATGATTTAGTAGAATTTTTGCTCATACATGGTATCCATTGTTTCGTTGTATTTACTCCTTTTAGGCCCTTTTGCGACTTCTTGTTGTACTTAAATGTTCCTTTATTATTTGTAGTTTGTGTTCGTTATGTTCTCTTTTTATTTGGTTACTAATATTTTTGTACAGTTTACTTAGTTCTTGTCGTTCATCTAAGATTATATGTAATTGATTTGACATTTCCTCTTTTTTGGCGAGAGCCAGGTCCATAAGTGCTTGATTTTCTTGTTAAATATGCTATTCATAATGGTGAGATTATTATCCAGAGCAAACTGAAGTAGGCGTCCACCTCGTTTGTCTCATTTTCCATAGCAGTATGGTCCCAATATATGTTTTACACTGGGTAGACGTTGTCCAATACATGCGTTGAAAATCTCCCATTCATATAAAGATTTTAACTACTTATTAAATTTAATATAATTGATATTTAATGTCTTGCAATCGGGATTAAGCCTTCACCTAATTGTGATGTGCTAGAAGCCGGAGGACCTATTACATGTATTGCTGGAGTGTGCTCGAACAATAGCTTTGAGGTCTAGGATTTTAGGAGACTTGGTTTGCCTGCACAACGGACAGATCAATTGTATCCTTTCTGAGCCGTTGTCCCCAGAGGCAAGCAAAATATACACTTTTATGGATCTGTCCCTTGTGTAGGGAACAATGACTGAACCTATGATTCTTCTGTAAAAAACTAGATAAAAAAATGTCTTGCAATTTATTATAAAAGCTTTCTATATATTGGTCACTGGCGTCGTTTGTTGGTGCATGCATGCTTGGACAATTGAGAGTGATGTCATGTCAAATTTGAGATTTAGAACACATATTCTTTCTGTTACTCCAATGAAGCTTTCTATATTTTCTTTTAAGTTTTTTACTAGGAACCCAACTCCATGTATACCCTTAGTTTCACTGTAGTAACAAAGTATATGATCTGTTTTTTCTATTATAGCATAACCTGTTCTTCTTACCTCACCAAGACCTCACCAAGACCAATATCATATTTAATTTTAGACAATGCTTCTTTTAATTCTAATAGCCTTTCATTTCACAGAAGGGATCTGTGTCTGTGTGTGTGTCTGTAGTGTGCATGTGGAATGTTTGAATAGGAGTTACAATTAAATTTAAAAAATAATAATATTTAGAATTATGATATTTAACAGATTTTAGAAAATTTAACAAAGATTTTTTTAATTGTATAAATACTTAAAATGATGAATAACATTTTCATATTGAAAAATTTATTCCATAAATATGTCTAATGAGTAATGAGAATATTATTAATATAAATCACTATGATAATTAAATTACCTATAATTATTGAGGTATTAACAAATCATAATTAAAATGGTGGACGTTAAACTTATATATCTCGACTCTCGATAATGAAATAAAAGTTGCAACATTTTGACATTATTATCAAAATAATAAATTATAATATTTTAATACTTACATAGAACAGGATTTCGATAAATTAACCGATTGGCGATTACAATTAGTTCAAATAACTGAATTGTATTTTTAATACATCACTATGAATCCATAGACTATTGACATTATTCTAGAGATTATGTTGGCAAAATGGCATGTTATTACAGTAAAAGTTTTTAATTTGATTTATAAATAATATAATAATTGTATTAGAATTGTTATGAATATCGAAAACAATCAAGTATGATCTTTTAGGATTCCAGTGAATGTGTTGCTAAAGTGCATACAATAAGTGATTGTGTGAAAATTTTGGTAAATTCAGTTTGTTTACATTTGGATCAGAATACTTAATTGCTATTTAAAATAATTGTCAATAGTTACCAGCAGTTTTTTGTGCTTGACTGACAGTGAAGTTGGCATCCAAATCACTGTGACCCTGCCCACCTTTCTTTGTCAACATTTCCATCTGCTTCTCATACTCCTGTTGCTTTTTTAATTTTTTCTTTTCTTTATGACTCATTTTCTTTTCTGCCACTTCAGTTTTTTCAGGATCTTTTTCCTAATGAAAAGTATTTGCATCAACAACAATCATCAGAAAAATATTTATATGTATAGAAATTTTTGCTAAAATTTTAATGAGATTGCTAAATATAGCTAAAGTAAGAAGTAAGAACACTATGATAATAGTACAATATAAAATCTAATAGCACAAAGTAAAACTACTAAGTATTCTGTATTTTCTATGACATAAACAATAACAATACCTGTTCCTCAACCTCTTCTTCTGGCTCGGAGTCCTTAATTTCAAATTTCTTTAATTCCTCCTCAATATCATCCATGTTATTTTTCTTCTTTTTCTTATCTTAAAAAGATAAGACATGATTGATTACACATAAAATAAATAAATAATAATATACAATAAAACACCATTGGACTGACTGCTGAACCTGTAGCCCACAGATCCACATAGGCCTGACTACTCAACCTTTAGCACACAGGTCCACATAGGACTGACTGCTCAACCTGTAGCCCACAGGTCCACATAGGACCGACTGCTCAACCTGTAGCCCACGGGTCCATATAGGACCGACTGCTCAACCTGTAGCACACAGGTCTACAAAGAACTGACTGCTCAACCTTTAGCCCACAGGTCCATATAGGACCGACTGCTCAACCTGTAGCCCACAGGTCCACATAGGACATACTGCTCAACCTGTAGCCCACAGGTCCACATAGGACCGACTGCTCAACCTGTAGCCCACAGGTCCACATAGGACTGACTGCTCAACCTTTAGCACACAGGTCCACACAGGACCGACTGCTCAACCTTTAGCATACAGGTCCTATTGGAAATTACAGATTTTTTTGATGAGTAAAAAGCAACCTATTTCTTTTTCAAGGTTGAATCTATTATTAAGAGAGAGTATTCTAACTCAGCTAAAACATATCAGTAGATTACCTTTACTTTTAACAATGGGTTTCAATATGTCTTCATCAGAGTCTACTTTTATTTCTTTATCACTTTCCCCCACCTCCTCAGGCCAGTCCTCTTTTTTGCCTTTACCAGCTGAAACAGAAATTTTAATGATTGTATAATTTAATTCATGAACATTTATTAATTTCTCTGGAAAAAAATATTATTATCTTCAACTTTATTGGTTTGCTAATGTGAATCTTGAGAGAGAAGAGAAAACAAAAATTAAATGGTAGAGCCATGCATCCTTATGGTAATACTTTTTGTTAAGCAACATCGTGAAAGTGTCTACTCCTTAACACCATGTTGTATGGTCACCAACAAACCTAGTGTATCACTTTTAGATCTTATTACCATACTAATAATATAAAAATATGGTGCACCCTGTCTGTTAGTGACCATACATAAGAGTGGTGACATATAACTTCACAGACCTTTTTTACTCTTGGAGCGAGTGTTACTTGACACTGGCTTAGTTTCCTCTCGTTCATCCACATCCATATTGTCCATTTCCATATTGTCTTCCGATTCTGATTCTTCTACTACAGATTTCTTTTTATTCTTGCCTGTAATATATTAACTAAGGATTTACAAACATTACATATGATCTATACATTCTACTATGATATAATACATACAATTGAAGAAAATAAGGTATGAAAAGTGGAGATTGGTGATACAATATAACTTACCTTTCTTTTTACTAACTGGCTGGACAATATCTTCTTCAGACTCAACCTTCAATGCAACATCTTTTTCATCATCAGACCAGTCATCATTTTTGCCTTTTCCTAGAACAATATAAGAACTACTAAATAATATAGATTAGAATTACAACATAGTGCCATGTTGTTCTGGAATTTAATCCCTAATAATGATTGACTGATAGGTTTTAGAGTATCTATACCATATGTGGAGTAACATTTAATTTACCTTTCTTCTTCTTATTTTGTTTAGCTCCTAATTTTGAAACTGTACTTGTTGCATTGCTACCAATGGAGTTATCATCTTCTTCATTATCTGTTAAAACTTCAGCCTTCTTTTTAACTGCAATATAGTAATTAATTTCAATACATGACGAATTAATGTTAAGTGGAAACAAACATATTACACATCACATAGCCTGAACAAACCTTTCTTCTGCGATTTTTTCACCGGTTTCGGAGTATCTTCCTCATCAGAAAATTGGTTCTTTACAATATCGTCGTCGTCACTAACATCAACTTTGCCTTTACCTTTCTTTTTACCCTTAGCCTTACTTTTAGAGGTTATGTCCTGCGTATCTACATTCAAGGTTTTTTTCTCTTCTAGATCATCTAAATCTTGATTCTTTTTGTTACCTCTTTTTTTAGACATAGTAAAATATTTAACTTCCTAATAACTTAAACAGCACAACAAAAAGCCAACGTTCGCAAAGTATTACGAATACGATTAGCTAAAATCTTCTTTCTAATTTCGATTGACAAATGACATTACAATTTGACATATTATTTCTGTCAAGTGTATGCCAAAGTGATTTTTTTAAACTATTGCTTTGAGTATTGTTTTACATTGATAAAAGCATAAATATAGTGAGCGCAGAGCGCGAACCTTGCTAGATCTGTGGATAAAAGAAAGGTAGAAGATATGAAAGAAGGTCACGTGACCTGAAACCAAATGTTTCTCAAACATGGCGTCGCCCCGCCCACAGCAAATAGTGCTGTTTCTACTTAGTCGATAATATTCATATCGATACAATGATAACAGAAAATAATTATTTTTGGACACCTTTCTCATAATTGATACTTGTCAAAGTATTTCTTGTGCTAGTGGGGTGGTAACAATTCAAAACAAACAAATATCCCGATCGTTTACTGGTGGTAATAGCAAGTGAATGGTTCAAAAGCGCCCGACGCGACGTGCAATCGTCATTGTGGCAAAGAATACAAAATATTATGATTATGGCATGGATTGTAGGGAATAGGTTTCAATATTCCTAGGGTATGAGGATCACTCAAGCAATAGAATGAAAAATCCACCACAACCACGAACATTTATAATTTTATACATGATGTTTTTTCAGTCAGTGACCAAACTTTCAAGATTGAATATACCTTGAATATAAACAACTTTTACTATGGTATCAACTTGCCTGCATGAAAAAAAATCTGACTAAAAAAGTGTGTGTCAGCTCCGACGCACGACTGGAGTTTACTCTAAAAAGTAAATCACGTCCCTCAGAAGGAACAAAAACTTTAGTAGCGATCGATTTGAGTTCAAAAATTCGCGCCATGTTAAAAAAGTGACAGGTGCGCAGAATAGGTTGCGCACGAAAACGTAACGAGGTCATTCGTTCACTAGATTTTACATCTCATATTTTTTTCATACCGTGGGCCTTATATGAAAATCGATTCTTAAGGAGTAAACTCCAAACACTTTGGCGATCGATTTGAGTTCAAAAATTCGCGCCATGTGATAAAAAGTGACAGGTGCGCAGAATAGGTTGCGCACGAAAACATAACGCTGTCATTCGTTCAGTAGATGTTACTGCTCATATTTTTTTCATACCGTAACCGTACGTATACGTTTCATAACGTACCGTAAACTCCGAAAACAGCCTGTATAGGTACTTACCTATACAGGCTGTTTTCGGAGTTTACTCCATATGAATCGATTTTCATATAAGGCCCCCGGTATGAAAAAAATATGAGCAGTAACATCTACTGAACGAATGACAGCGTTACGTTTTCGTGCGCAACCTATTCTGCGCACCTGTAACTTTTTTTCACATGGCGCAAATTTTGAACTTAACAACCTACTAGGTTGTTACTTAACAACCTAGTAGGGAGTTTTGCCGGGGAGTTCAATGGGTGACGTTGTGAATTTGTAATATTTCATAAATTTGTGTTATCTCGGTTCTTAATGTGTAATATTGGTAGAATATTCACCATTAAATATTCCTTAACCTGCACAAGTGTGGGCAAGTGGTACAACTTCTAAAAACGTGCTATCTGTGTGTTTCCCGCCAAACTCCCTAGGAACTTTCAGTAAAGCGTCTACCACTTTACTGAATCGACTGACATGACTCATTGACTGTACTGACTATTTATTTGGACTTTGACTATACTTTAGACTTGACGATATATTAATACAGTGTTGAAATTTGAAACGATAGTTCTATTCCCCGCCATTTTTACTTGACACTGGCAAATGGTTTTAAGATAAGCCAATGCCATATATTTAAAAAAAAACAACCCAGTAGGAACTTCAAGTGACAAGTGGGAATGGACTTCATTTTGACGTTCTAAAACACAATTTAAAAAGTTAAAATGTCAAAAATTTGATATTCGATTTTGATTTTGTCAGATAAAACAGAGTACTTAATACGGCAATACGTAGTATCCACTTAGTAGTCTGTGATACGGTAGCTGGTCTGTAACTAGTTTGAGTGCCTACCTTAGTACGGAAAGAACCACGAACTAAAGAAAGCACTATAGCCAACCAATCTTTAATTGCTGTCTTAATTTCGTGGTAAAAAATATTATAATCATAATTAAAGTGTGTAAGCGTTCGTGTGCATGCATACATGTGTGTGCATGTGTATATGAATTATAAGCGAAAAAGAGAGAATTTAATAAGCTACTGAGAATAATCGAAATAATATATGTCTTAAGATAAAATAATATTACATTAAAACAATTATATACTGATTAAAATAATTTACTCAAAGTTAAAGTTCTTTAATAAAATTAGACTAATTATTGGCACTTTTCAGTAAGCAGCATAACGAACCATTCGGCAGCTTCTTCAGCCGAATCCGATTCTTATTCTTCCGTTATTCCTGTATTTATACTTTACCATAATACTTTTTTGTAGAATTGTGCCGATAAAGGCCTTTTCTTATAGCCAACTCGCCAATAATGAGGGTGCAAATAATTATTGGTCTCGAACTATTTTTAAAGTTTTAATATCTGCAGCAGTGAATTCCGGTTCTGCTACACGTTGGTACCATTTTGTAAATGTCCGAGGATTTGGTAAACAATCGTTATAAGTTTATACAGATTATATAAGCTTCGTTCGATAAAAAGTTAAAGATAAGTGCAAACTTTCGTATGTCTTCACCATATGTATGGGGACAAAATTCAACTCTATATTTAAAAATTTGCCAAATAAGAAATTCTGGAGAGCCGGCGCATTCTTCTAACATTTATGAGGAACTAAATTTTGTTTCTTCAACTTGTCAATTATGCTTTGAAAAGTTCCTTCTGCTTCAGCCTTCTACATTTTTGACTAAGAACCTTTATTTTATTACGCTGCAACTTCACTTGTCTATATAAATTTTTCGTGTTTTTTGGTGTTTTAGGTGCCACTACCTGGAAAATAAAGTAGCTTTATAGTGTTTTAACAGGTGTTCTAAAGATATTTAAAAACTGTAAGTTATTTGATAGGCAACTATTATTAAATGTTTAATTTTATTTTTACAAATCTTGTTATAAAGTAAAGTAAACTAAAGGCTCTGAGTGTTCAAAAACGTACATGTATATGCCATTCATATCAAATAATTTTTATCTGCATGCAAATAATATTATAGAATAATAAGATGAAGCTTGTGCATAACAATATTATTAATAAATATTTAATATTTATATTTATTATAAGTATAATTATACAATATAATTTTTTTAATATAATATTTATTCGATTATTATTGTATAATTACAACTTATTATAAATAGAAGAAGCATTTAGTTCGTCGAAATCAATCAATCGATTAGACATGGCAAAGCATAATTTACGGCTTCATTTTGGGCTAAAAATGCATTAGATAACGCTGCAAAACTATATTGTTCCATTTGGAACCAACGTAATGGCGTAATCCTCCTGCTCAAAACCTCTCATCCTCAAAACGTCGTAGTGTAAATGAGAGCATTTACCCTTAATTCTGTAAAAGCCGGAAAGGCCGCGTATTTTCTCTGAATATCTGTATATCTAACCACATTCCAATCGGGCGCGTCAAATCGTTGCATATCCTTAATTTTATCGACACGTGTCTGTTTCGCTAGAGGTACGGACGGTTTAACCAAAACGTTTAGGTTTACAATACTACTCGCATCTAATTTTGGTGGGCATAAAAACTGTTCACCGGATATCGGTAGCGAACTATCTAACAAGCCCGACGCGTGTGACATGCCGTGCATGTATTGTTTTCCGACAAAGGCAATAAGGTGTTTACCTGTGGTACCTCCGTAGATGCAGTGAATTTCGCCGTTAAAATGTTTAAATGACTTACCAATTGCTGTGCCAATACGTCAAACCTCTCATCTAATTCTCCCAAACTGGTACGTTTTTGGCGTTTTATTGGTGGCCCGTATTGATCCGTAGAGCAATCCGAAGAACTATCACTATCACCTTCGATAGACGCGCTAACGTCCTTATCACTCATTTAAACTAAAATATGTTCAAGGTAGCGGAAGACAAACTTTAAATTGTTTGAATTTTACTTTCTACTTCAATCTCGAAAGTTAATTGAAATTTGTTAAAGATTTGCGACAGTAATTTTGAGTTGAAACTACACTGGCGGACACATAAACTGCATCATAGTGCAAGACTTAACTTTCAATGAAATATAATTAGTGAAAGTGCAAACTATTTTGATTTATTTCAATGTTATCATTGCTAAGACTGGTCCTTAATCTGATAAAAATTCAATTCATGTATGTATAGCTCCAGTTTTCTCACTAAAAGTATCAAATAACTCCTTTTGCAGCTTTTTGGAATGAAAATGTGAATAGAACAAAAACGGCTTTGTTATGAAAATGTTACAATACTAAGAAAAGAAAAAGTTTTTTTTGTTTTTAATAAGGTGTATTACCTCCTCTTGCCTTTTCCTCTTTCCTCTTGCCTCCTCTTTCATGTCGATTTTGCATCGACCTGATCAGTGTTTTTAAAAGATCTTGCGGAGTATTGTCCCATTCTTGTGACAATGCAACTCTGAGCTCCGCAACCGTTGTTGGGACCGGATTTCTTGTAAATACAGCTCTTTTTAGGCTGTCCCACACGTGTTCTATCGGATTGAGGTCCGAGCTACGTGCTGGCCAATCCATGGAACGAATCTCAACCTGAGTAAAGTATTGCTCAACTTGTCTCGCTGCGTGCGGACGAGCATTATCCTGCATCAGAATGAAGTTTTCGCCTATAAATCCGCTAAAAGGTCAAACATTATGGTCCAATATCTCCGTTATATAGCGATGTGATGTTAAACAACGGTTACCACGGCTATGTGTGTCTGCGTAAATAAGCACAAGTCCAGTTCGAGCATCCATCGCTATGCCGCCCCAAACTATACAAGACCCGTCTCCAAATGGAACCCTCTCCTCAATTCAATTTTGAGCATATCGCTCTCCTCGTCTACGGTAGCGTAGTATGCGACCATCACCGTACAAACAAGTCCGACACTCATCAGTGAATATTACGGAAGCCCCTTGCTCTTCAATCCAATTTAAGTGTTCACGAGCAAATCTTAGTCGAGCTTGCCTGTGAGCTGCAGACAATTTTGGTCCATTTGCGGGTCTGAAAGGTGTGACACGCTCTTTTAGCCTTCTCCTTATGGTTCGTGCACTAACTGCTACGTCACGTACCTGGTGGAGCTCATTTTTAATGCTTATAGACGTTAAAAACCGATTTCGCGAGGTAGTTGTCACAATAAACCTGTCGTTACGAGACGTTGTCACGTGACGTTGCCGAGTTCTGCCGGTTTCACGTCTTCTTTTGAATGAACCTATCTCCATAAACCATCTGTAAACTTTGGAATCCGTAGACTGGTTTACATTTAAATCTGCAGCAATTGTTCATTGGTCTTGCTGCACTAGAGCAACAATTTGTGCGCCTTTTTCTGACGATACGTCCATATTCGTGAGAGAAAAACATGTTTAAAATGAAAACAGACTAGCAAATAAACGATTAGTAATGATAATTCAACATGTAACAAAACAAAAAAAAAATAACCATCAATCACAACACTAACGTAACAACGAGTTAAATCTTTAGTAAATTAACAATATTTCTTCTATAGAATATTTTCTTTCTTTTGTGACAGTACCATATTTAAATTTGATTTTGTTTTTGTGTTTATAAACCAGCCTTTATTTTCCAATACCAATAAATGTAAAAAGTTTGCATATTTCGTAATAAAATTTGATTTAATGTGTTCTTGCACTATGATGCAGTTTATGTGTCCGCCAGTGTAATAATATAAAAAAAAATTATAAGATTCTGTTACGACCATACGCTCGGTTTGAAAAACAATGCAACAAAGACGAAAATGGCGGCTTGTTTCGGGGCGGTTAACATAGGGGGCTAAGTTGGCGCGAAAAGGTAGCGGAAGTAGCGACATCTAACGACCAGGTGAGGAAAAGGAAACGATGTACTTTCCTAATGGACTTCGGACGTCAAACGGAACGCATAATTATGGAAAAATATAGTTGAAAGCTGGAGAAGCAAATATGAATCCCCGTCAAGAGAAGAACGTAGAATGCATAGACAGTTTTTAAACAAACTAATTTTATTTAGTAACGAGTAAGCTTATACATTTGAATATAAATAAGTGGACATATTTCTTTGTTGTATAATTCTATACCACCTTAGATAGTTTTTAGTATTTTTTAGTTCCATCTGTCAACGCCACCAGGTTGACAGATGGAACTAAAAAATTATTTATGATTATGCGTTAGGCTAGGCGCATGGCGAGTTGGTCAACTTTGACGCGGCACTGCGTGACAAAGTTGACCAACTCACCAACTTTGTCGCGCCGTGGCGTGTCGCGTAGTTTCGCTGCCGCGTAGTGCAATATTGCGAGCGGCGCGACTTTTCATATTTCAATAACTTGAAAAATGGAGCATACTGTGAAAATTTTATTGTATTATTAATTCGCATTATTGACATCTCAACAATATCAACAATTATTTATTATGTTAATTTATTAAGTTTTAAAGTAGACGTCAGTATTTCGCGGTGAATATTTAGACGTGTCCTGTCACGTAGATCCACTACCGCGTAGTTACGCCTAGTGCGGTCCCACCTTTAAATGGAAAATGCCTTTAAATGTGTTCTATTTAAGTTAGAAAAATAATCGACACAGTATGGCACAGTGTCAAACACAGAGGGGATTTTCTTTAAATGGAAAACACTCAATAATAATATATTTTCGCTGATACAATGTCAAAGCAAAGTGCATGGATACTACAGAATTATTAAACACAATAATATCGGATTCATAATGACTATTATAGCACTTATGTAAGCAATGACGGTAAGTGCAAAGGGAACGTACAGCTTGGCAAAAAAGAGTATGATGCGGTGATAGCAGGAACTAAAAACATTTTCGAATTTACCTTTCATTTTTTATTCATAATAGATTAAGATGACTTATTTAATTTAAATATATTAAAATATAAGAAATAAATTATATAATCCAATCTACTATGGTTAGAAGATGACACTTACAATCGAAAATGTTTTTATTTACTGCTGCAGCCTACAACTTACAGGTTGGCAAAAAAAAATATTTTTGCCAAGCTGTAAGTTGTAGGCATCGTATTTTACATAACTTAAGGCAAAAACTTTTTTTACCAAGTAAAATAATTTTGTTACAAGTTTTGAATAATTTATTTATAAAAATCATGTATGCCTGGAGTTATAAAATAATAAACAATAAGAAAACCAAAAGTGCTGGTGAAGTTTTTATCATAAGAGATTTTCCTGTACTAACTGGAGCAAAACGACGACGTGAATTAACTGTTTCAACAGAATTCAAATTTTCATTGTTCTTTTTAATTTTTTCACTAAGCCATGCCTTAAAAACGTAGGTGTTTATAAAGTTAAGCATATGTTTATTTATATCATATTTTGATGTGATTTCTAAAGCACATTCACTTGATCCGTCTGTGACAACACCGACTAATTCGTCGTTAACTATTACAGGACCACCTTTATCTTTATAGCACGATGGAATTGTTGTATCAGTGCATTTTATAAATGCTTTACTTGTGTCACCTGCATTTTTCACATACAGTCCAACATATTGCAATTTCTTAGGTTGGCCTATTTCCGTATTTAGACCAAATCCAATGGCTTCAGCACTCTCTACTTCTTCTGCTTTTGTAAAGTTACTTATTGAGATTTTCGATATTGGAAATGAGTCAGTCAACTTTTCCACATAAAGCAGTGCCACGTTTTTGTCATTTGTTGGAAACTTTTCCTTTTGTGATATATGTAGTATATTATTTTGCGATGTTTTACCTTTCATAACAGTCGTTGTATTGATGAGGCTATAGTTTGCTTTATCAGCACATTCAGCGGTTGTTAAGATAATTCTATCGGAGACAATTGACCCAGCACAAACATATTCATCTTCAGACGACATTAAAGCGGTAACATATGAAAATTGACCATTACTTGCCTTTCGTATTTCGTGTACGTTATTCAGTAATCCTCGAGAGCAATTACTCATAGTTTTTGGGTCGTCATCAGTAGGAATAGCTAAGGTTTCATCATATTTAGAGTCATCATTTTCATCAGACTCATTAGCACTTTCACAATCATGGCTAATTGTTACTATAAAATATAGTGTTAATATAAAAGAATAAAGAAAAGATCTTGGCATGTTTTGTTAGATGGTACCAAAAGAAGATTTGATGGAATTTCCTTTCTTTTTTAAATCCAGTCTGAGCTTTCAATTTTAAATTAAATAATTTGCATAAAAATCCACTTCTTTCTTTTTCTAGAAAAGCTGCCAGTATTATATCATAATTACGCTTTCTTTTAAAGCAGTGCGCGCACTGGCAACAAAATTGTCTCCTTCCTCAACCATAGGCATTCCGATTATCGTCTTCACTCGCACGAGAAATAAAGTCTACTTTCCCGCAAAACAATATTACCGCTTATGAAGATAATCATGTTTTGCTGAAAAGTTAACCCTATTTTGCGTACGCTAAAGCTTATAATCGTAATTCAAATGGCGGACGATAGAGACAATTTTATACTGCCAGTGTGCACATGCACTTATAATCGAAGTCGATTTAGCTAATGGCCTGTAAAATTTTGACAGTCCGTTTTTGGCAAGAAAGTGAATGTGTGATACTGTTGTTTTGTATGTCCTCCATAAATATGTGTTATTTCGGTGTCTATTGTGTAATATTGGTAGAATATAATATTACACGTAAGGGTCTATTCACAACGAAACTAAACGATACGCAACATGGCGCAGCATTTTTAGGATGGCTATTCAATATTGAACTTTATTAATTACACAAGAAGATACACGTTTCATTGTAAAAGTTCGTATGTCAGGTGGCACCGCGCTGCACAGCGCATGTGCAGTGTATGACTGATGTCACATGAAACGTGTATCTTATTGTATAGTGGAAAAAGTTCAATTTTGAGTATCTTATAATGCAGCGCCGCGTAGCATCGCTTATCGTCGCGGTGTGAACTGACCCTTATGCACTATACTCACCATCCGGCCTGCAAATCCAAGGCCGCGGCCTTGAAGCGGATTTGTAGGCAAAAAAAAAATGATTGACACTAATGACGGCCATTAGTAACGGTGCTGGATATCCAGGCTGGACCATAAGTAAAGCGCCATAAATATTCAAAAGTGCACAAGTGTGGTCAATCCTTTGTGTCAGGTTGCCAAAACAGAAGGGAAAAAAAAGTGTGGTCAAGTGGTACAGTTCTTCAGTACCTAGTACGATACGTAGATCCCCCTAGTAGTCTGTGAGTAGTACTACTTATCATCTATGGTACAGTTAATTACTGGCCTTAGATTCTTGGCGGGAACTTGAAAAGGCGCGCATCTAAATTTTTTCAGAAAATTTTTTCAGATTTGTAAATAAGTATAAATAGCTTTATTTTAAATAAATATAGTGCATAAATAATAAAAATGGACGGAGACGAGGCGGGCGGGGATAACCCGCCCACCTCAAAAAGACCTCGGCCTCCTGATGATTCTCGGGGGGCTTCAAGTGCTGGCGGCGGAGGTGGTGAGAGTAACTTTTTAGCTTATAGAAAACCAAATTATAAGAGACTATATTCCGAAAATTCGATCAACACAGAATTCAAAGTATTTATAGAAAGCAAACTAGCACAGGAGAGACTTGGAAATAAAAGTCCAATTTATATTAACAGTATATTTTCCAACATAAAAGGAGTTGTGGCAATACGGCGTCTTAACGCAAATAAGATACTTAGTTGTGATATTTAAACAACATAACACGGCCAATAATTTTATCAACAATATTAACTTTCTCGAAAAATATGACATGAAAGCGTATATTCCAGCTGCTCAAATTGAGAAAACTGGCATTATACGATTTGTACCGGCAAATATATCGAATAAAGAACTATTTACTAATTTAACATCTACATATGAAATAGTTGCAGTAAGAAGATTCATGAGAAAAGTTGGTCATGATCTAATTGGTACACAGACTGTTAGCATTACATTTTTGTCAAACACTTTACCTGACAATGTACAGTATGACTTATTTTCCTATAGAGTATTCGATTATGTTGCTCCTTTGCAACAATGTTATAAATGTTTTAAATTTAATCATTCGGCTAAGATTTGTAATGGCAAGCAGCGTTGTTCAATTTGTTCAGGCGAACACTTTTATAAAGAATGTAATAAAACAAATGAGATTTGCTGTATCAATTGCAGTGGACCTCATCTGGCTATTTCCAAACAATGTCCAATTAAGATAAAGAAAATATTAGAAAAGAAAAATAAAATTACTTATGCAAGCGCTGCCACCACTACAAAAGAAAATGTTGACTTTCCTCCTCTGCCATCACGTCCCATCCCTGCAAATAAAAATGTAAATAGTGTAAATAATATGTCTCAAAGTGTAAATAAACAAGTAAATAAATCTGTAAATATTAAACCTATCTCTCAAGATGTAACTATTACTGATATTAAATCTCAAATAATTGGAAACAGTGATGTACTTATGGCCCTAGTACACACTCTGGTTCAAGTAGGTAATAAAAATGACGATGAACCTATTACCACATCATTAATTAAACATATGCTTATTAAAAATCTGTCAATATATATTACATAATGGATATGCAATCTCGTGATTCGTCATTTCTACGTATTGCGCTATTCAATGTTCAAGGATTAAATAATAAAAAACCTCTTCTTACAAAATTTTTAAATGAAAAATATATTGATATTTGTCTAATAAATGAAACATGGTTAAAAGACCATCAATCTTTTCGTATCATAGGTTATAATTTTTACAACAAAAATTCTAAAAACCCACGTAATGGTGTTGGAATATTGGTTAAACCATATTTGAAATACAATATTATAAATACAACCTTTTATGAAGATATACAAACAATAGCTATATGTGTATATACTGAGAATACAACATTGACTATTCTCTGTGTATACTGTCCTCCCTGCAGTGGGCACATAAGAATCAATAAATTGCGCAATATTATAAGAGATTTACCGAAACCTGTGTTTATAAGCGGTGACTTCAATGCACATCATATTGCTTTTGGATGTCTGTCCACCAAAAGTCGAGGTCAAAATTTGTATGATATAATTGATGAATTTGATTTATGCATTTTGAATAATGGTAGCTTCACAACAGTAAATTATCCTACACGCAATCCCTCAGCAATAGATGTATGTTTTGTTAGTCCGCATTTGGCCCCACTTTGTGAATGGTTTGTACATGATGATGCCATGGGTAGTTATCATTATCCAACAATTACAAACATTACAATGTGCATTGAAAGATACACAATCCACAAGTATGATAACAGATTTTTATACCATAAAACAGATTGGGCTAAGTATAAAGAATTATCTAGTTCAGTCTTTCATGAAATGATGGTTAGTGAAGAGGACCCAATAATGAGGACCCTGGAATCTCATTAAAAGATTTAAGGGTATTAGAACTGATAATAAGTCATATACAAATGAATTTTTACAACCACTTTTAGACAAACTATCAGATAATTCCAATTTAGTCGATCCGAACTTACTAGAAAATTATTTTAATTCTAATAATGAAAATCCTCAATCAAGGTTTCTATTGGATCCTTTTACATGGTCTGAATTTTTAGTGAGTATATGTTCTAGGAGAAATACTAGTCCTGGTTTAGATGATTTTCCGTATTTATTAATAAAATATTTACCTGATACCATACAAAAAATATTTTTGAACAATCTAAATAGTCTTTGGCATAAAAAGTTAATACCAAATTCATGGAAAACTCAATGTGTGATACCCATACTGAAACCAGATAAATCTCCTGATCAGGCTAGTTCATATCGTCCAATCTCCCTATCGTCATGTCTTGGAAAGATATTTGAAAACATGGTGAAGTCTCGCATTGACTGGTATGCAGAATCTAATACTATCATCCCTCATGTTCAATATGGATTCCGCAGAGGAAGGAGTTGTGCTGATAGCTTCATTTCCCTCATAAATGATCTGAAAAATGCAAAAGGTAATAAATTACACTCAGTTTGTGTATTTTTGGATGTGCAAGGTGCATTTGATAGTGTGGATCCTGGCATACTGGTAAAGTGGTGAAGGTACTCAGTAATGCCTGTGTACCTGGATACTTATGTAAATGGATTTATGATTTTCTTACTAACAGAATATTATATGTTAAACATAATAATATTTTACACGGACCTAGAATTGTATCTAAGGGAACAATGCAAGGTGCAACATTGTCGCCTTTGCTATATAATTTGTATATATGGGAGATATGTAAATATGTGAATATTAAAAATGTAAATATACTTCAATTTGCAGATGACTTAGTGTTGTACAGTTCAGATGTTAACTTAACAGTAGCAATTGAAAATGTTAATGCTTGTTTAATGCAGTTATGTAATTATTACCAGCTAAGATTAAATTTGAAAATAAATGCAACTAAAAGTAGTGTCATGATATTTGGAAAAGACACACCTGCAATAGATGTTACTTATAATGGTGAGGTTATTCAAAGAGTAGCCTCACACAAATTCTTGGGTGTTTACATTGATCAGAAGCTATCATTTGAAGACCACATTAAATATATATCCAGAAATGCATTGAAAGGTGTTAACATTTTAAGATGTCTAGCTGGTGTTACATGGGGCGCAGATCCCAAAATACTTTCAGTGTTATACAAATCTATTGTAAGAAGCCATTTTGATTACAGTTCTTTGGCCTATTTAAATAGCACACATACCCAAAAATTAGATGAGATACAGAACAAGGCTTTGAGGATTATATCAGGGGCAATGTGTTCAACTCCCATAAGGGCCATGGAAGTTGAAACAAATATTATGCCTTTGATATTGAGACGACTTTTGCTTGCAGAAAGATACTTAAAGTCTTAAACTATTGTCATCAAATAATTTACAAATCATAAATAGAATTGTACCTCACCCAATCATTACAGATGGTCCAATAGCTTCACCTCAAGATCTTCTGACACATACATCTCCAACTTTGTGCCGGATTTTCCTAGAAATACAGTCTCATTATTCAAACATCAAAAAACATTCACACTGGCCATGTTACACACATCCATATAGTAGTATAATACATCCTATTATGATTTTAACTAAGTCTATTGACAACAATTCAGAGTTTCTTGCATTTTTAGAAGAAAATAGTAGGTAAGTACTATACAATCTACACTGATGGTAGTAAAGGTAATGAACATGTGAGAAGTGCCATATATGATCCACAAAAACAGATTGCTCAAAGCTTTGTTCTAGATAAACAGTGTTCAATATTTACGGCAGAGGCATATGCAGTTTTTGAAGCCTTAAAATTGATTAGTGGTTTAAATAATAATTGTAAATATTTTCTAATCTTATCAGATTCTTTAGGTCTCATTAATAGTCTAAAGCATATTAATTTTAACTTTAAAACGAATTATATTATTTATTTTATTAAAGATTCTGTCTGGCGGTTACATAATAAAGGAGTAACAATTGCCTTTATGTGGGTTCCTTCACATAAAGGTATTTCTGGAAATGAAATTGCAGACCAAACTGCATATGATGGGGTCAACGCCCTAAATGTCAAAAGTGTAGTGAGAGTACCTATGACTGACTTTTATTATAATGTAAATACCTATGTCTAAGAAAAATGTAGGAATATTTTTGGAATGAAGACCAAAAACTCAAAGGAAAGTGGTATGGACGGATACAAAAAAAGTTAGAAGTAAAACCATGGTATCACGAGCTGAAGATAGCTAGCCGTGATTTTATCACAACTATAAATAGACTGAGATTTGGCCATAACTCTGCACCTGCACATCTTATGAGACTAAACATAATAAACAGTAATATTTGCACATTTTGTAACGTTGAGATCGCCGACATGAACCACATTTTCTTCAAGTGCCCAAAAACGTTAGTTCTTCTAAGTAGTCTGTGTGAAGTCTGTGTGCCCAAACTTCGCCATTCAAAGACTAGTGTTGGCAAGTGAAATAATGGCTTAAATGTCTTGTTACCATGCCATTAAATCTTCAAAAAAAAAAAATTACTGGCCTTCAGTAGTGTTACTCCGGTAGGAGTAATAGTGTCTGTGGTGTTACTTATCATCTATGCTTGTAACACAGAATTGTTACCTTCAGTAGTATTACTTATTATCTATGATTGTTACAAAGCTTGTAAGTTTTAACTTGTTTCCAAAATCCAATAAATTCTCAAACTTACAATTTGCTTTACTTACATACCTACTATCTTATAGTAGGTATATTTTATTATTTTTTTCGATATTTAAGGTAAAGTGTATAATTATCTAAAACAACAAATCTTAGATGTTTATTAGTTAACAAAAATACAAAGTATTTTAATTTTCCAAGCACACTTATTCTTTCTATAAGATATTCGTCGAATAGAAATCCTTCTACAAATCGCCCTTTTTATATCTTATATCTTTTTGCAGGGGAGATTACATGTTAAGTAATGCCAATGAGGGGGTAAGTAGGACACCTTAATAGACCGTTTTGTTTTCCTATTAACTGATCCGATATCGCATCGGACGCCGATAGCCGATATCAGATAGCCAAGGGCAAGTAAAATGTTTAAAACATGTAAGTACCTGTCTTAGATAGGATATCTGATTGGATAATTTAAAAACACTTGCCTTTCCTGTACTTTTATGGTTATATTTTATGTTTGAGCATTTTACACTAGTTCATTTATATATTTAAATCGGTGCTTTGTATATTTAAGGACTGGGGGGTTAACTTAAAGCCATCTGCGAGGAAAAGCATTCATGCAGATTGCACTACCTGCACTTTCAATAAAAATATGGGAAGATATGGATGTTATGCTAACAGCAGAGACAAAGAAAACAATGCTTGTAGTTCACAGCAAAGTCAAGGGGCAGATGAAGTGGATAATGTTATGAGGTTTGTATTTTTTAGGGTTCCATAGTACATGTCTCTGAATCCTTATGGTTTAATTTTTTTTATTTTGGGTACACCCCTACACGTGCAGTGGGGATGTTTTTCGTCTTCCCCATAGTGTGAGGGTCATTAAGAGGTGAACACGTCTAAACGTCTATATATAAGCAGTAGATCATATACCCAAAATATCCATAGTTGATATTACCAAACCATAAATACTTCCCTTTTCCCTATTCAATGCAAATCAAGTAACAAGTATTTTTTCTTTGTAATATTAGTATAGTCAAAACAAAATTAAATGTGACCAGTCTGTCTTGTCCAACATGCATGAAAGTTTAGTGAAATGAATATGTGTTTGAATTACATCAAATCCAAACAACACAAAATTCATACTAACTTTCACTTTAATAACCTTCAGAATTAAATTATATTTAAACTATTCTTGCAGTAAATTTGCACTTCCATATAATAGTAATAGAACATTTACAACTGGAAAAAGTCTCAGTAGAAGAAACTCAATTGATGTGCCCGGTCATAATTATTCAGATGATACTAATGAGTAAGTATTTTTTATACATCCAATGTTCATCATACAATACATAATATAAGATTAATTATAACTTCACAAACTCAGCTTAATCTGCTTAATCATGAATTATATATGAGATATTATCTCAATACCATTTTTTAAATCTAACATTATCATCTCATTAATATGCTTTTATTCAAATGCTCATGCTGTAGTATACTCGCCAAATCATGTTAAATTACCTTTGCTGTTAATTACATAATTGTAAATTTGCTCAAATACATTGCCCTATAATTAAAAGCATTTTAATTTAGAGTTGATAATGTTTTTGCAGAGATATCTTATCCAAATCTTCCCCTGCCACATTTTACTTACGTTATTCCAGTGATGATGAGCTATTTAGAAGTGCAACACAGAATGAATGTAACACCAGCAGAGATGGATTTCAATCATGCACAGATAGCCCTTTACAAACCCAAAATACCCGTAGAAGTGATGTACATACACAAACATCACCTCAGACTCGGAACAGACAAAACACAAGGAGAAGGACATTAGAGTCTTCAAATGTAGGCCTAGATCAAAATAATATAAGAAGAATAGATGTAAATAGTAATGAAACAACTACAAGAGGAGGAAGTAAATTGAAATATCTCGGATTATTATTTGTAATCGCTGCTGTTGCAATTGGATTCAACAGTGATTATTTTTCACAGTTATCAGATACTGAGAATGATATTATATCTAATGAAGTAATATTTTATGATGATATAAGGACCTTAGGTGCTAAATATAAAGTCAGTAGTGACTCGATTTTACGATTAAAGAGTGGTGAGTAATATTTAGAATAAAAATTCAAATGTATATATGTATATATATATATATATATATATATATACGATACTTATTGGGAGAATTTTAAGAAAGCAAGAAATAGGTGCAATCAGATGATACGGAATGCTAAACGCCGACACATTTTTCATAATATAGTTAATCTCTTCTTGATCTGCTACCTTATGGAAATTCCTTAAAACCATTGGTATAGGTAAATCGCATGTGGAGTTGACGTGTACGATTAGTTTGGATCACATTAATATCATATCATCAATAGCATCAATATATAAACCGAGATCTTTAATACACGAGCTGAGTTACCAGTTGCTTGCGATCTCTCTACCGTCTGAAAAATTTATTGCCTTCCAATATAAAAACTTGCTTGTTCAAGCCCTTATATTCCCAATACTGGATTATTGTGATATTTGCTACTTCGACCTTAATGCAGACCTACTCAACAAACTCGACCGGCTTCTTAATAATTGTATAAGATTTGTTTTTGGCCTCCGTAAGTACGACCACATCTCCTTCCGCTCTAAGCTTCATTGGCTGCCAATACGACAACGTCGTTCTCTACGGGCTCTGTATACACTCTATTCCCTTATCACTCCCCCTCTGCTCCTCACTACCTAACTCCTCATTTTAAATATCTGTGCAGTAGCCATGATAGAAATCTTCGTTCTACAAATAATTATAGCTCCTCCCTTGTCCATTCATCCTTCCATATTCAGTCCATCCTCCTTTGGAATTCACTACCCCAAGAAGTTAGGATGTCTGAGACAAAAAATGTCAAAATGTTCAAATGCAGTGTTCGTGAACTATACTTAAAATCATTGGCAGACTAGAAATAGACTACAATAAATAAGTAAATTATTTAGATATCTTATTATGTTATATATTACTATGTTTACATATTTAAAATATTAAGTAGGTTAATTTTAAATAAAGAGTTATAATAGTATTTATATGGTAGTATTTATATATATATAGTATAGTAGTCTAATATATAACTGCCTCTTTTTTTGGAAGTTGGTTAATTAATTAACTCTATAATTTAGCTATTTATATATGATATAGCTATTATGTACTTATACTAATATATACAAATTGTTCTTGTAGCCATAGCCTACAAGATTTATTTGAAAATATTTAATACCTGAAAATTTGCTTTCAGGGATATCTACAATATTAAAAAACCAAGATGCAGCATCATTTATTTTTATTTATAATAGCAAAGCAGAAAGCTTTAACACAAAAGTATTACACAATTTTGTCGAAGAATTAGCTTTAAAAACTGTAAAATACTTACGTAAGTTTTTGTAATACTATGTATTTTTCAGTGATGACTGATGATGAATCAATTGGTTTTCTTAATAAGTATTTACCATTTTTAGGTAATCACAGCAATTCCATACAAAATGTTATAGTAGATACAGACCAAATTGAAACGGAATCTGAACTGAGAGCCCTCCAGAGTGAAGTGGAAAAAACTGGTGTGATGATTGTTCCAAATATAAATAATGTTCCGTCTGAGCTAGCTATGGCATTTCATTACTACTGTGACGAATACAACCCTTTGGTTAAGGGTAGCGCCATCTTTTTTACACTTGATGCGGCAACATGTTTACATAGTAAGTCAAAACAATCTACATAATATAGGTACGATATCGACAAAGTTCCTGTTTTCGAAATACAAAATTTGAAAAAAATTATATAGCCTACTTGACCCGCGGCATCATTACGAATCTATTGACACTTCATTTATTAAAATCGGGCCAGTAGTTTAGACGATACGAACATACATACATAAACTGCCAAAATTACCCTTCGCAGTAGTCGGGGTAATGAGACATTTACTGAACTTTCATTTTGTTTTCAGATAAGAAAGTAACACACCAATTTGTTGAAAAGTGTTTATTGAAGAAATGGAATGATATTCACAAAGACAAAATAGGTCCCTTATTAACAAGAGTTGTTAATGTTGTTATAGATATTACAAACATAATGTTGTAATGAATATTACTAACATTGCTCAATGAATAATGTTCTACATTAAACACAAGTATAGTTGCAGATAAGACAGTGTACCACATGTGAACCTTATTTGCCTTAGCAATAAGGTCGACAAGTGGTACATAGCTCGTCAGCGACCATACATAGTAAGTAAAGTAAATAAATATGTTGAACACAATATTTAGGTGTTGAAATTTATAAAAAATTATCTATGGCTTTTGCATACCAGCTGTACTATCTGAAATCAGTATTAATTGTAAAGAGCTTAATGTATTTAAGAAATATAATTTAAAAAACTTTAAAAATGGCCCAGTTATGTATTTTTATTTAAATTTAAATTATTGTAAAATTTTATTTAAATAAAATCTTTTTTCTTCTGTCATGTGACTTTAATTATTATAAGTTTCATTGGAGAGGCCACAGAGCGCTTTGATCTGATGTGCTGTTGTCGGGTACTTCATTGAGATCTTCTAATGAATCAGGTTCATTATTGTTTCTAGTTGTGGAGTATGTTGTCTGAAGTTCCTCCTCTTCGTCTTCGTCATGAGATTCCTCCGTCTCGTCAGTTTCATCATTCCCTATAACATGAAAGTAAATATAAAACATTTTTTTACCAACTAAAGAGTGCAGTTATATGCGTCTTTTGTTGAAATGAACAACTGCTAACATTGGAACAGGTATGTGGGGGCTAGTACCCTGAAACCCAAAATCCCTCACCGGGAGCATTCACCTGTAATGTAACATTATAGATTCGACTTTGAGCATTACATTACAATACTACTGACTAACGAGCATTCGCGTATAATGTAACATTAGCGAGTGCCGAGCGAACGGGAGATCCATTGATGTTACAAGTTGTATCAAGATATTACACATAGTATCATTACAAGGTGCGTATTGTAATGCTCGGTTATCCTCCTACACTGGTGTAATGCTCAAATATATAACGTTACATTACACGCGAATGATCCCGGTGAGGGACCACCTTAACTATTTGCGATCATAAGGCTGTAGTTTATTCGTCCGCGCGACCGAGTGGCTTGGCCGCTACACCGCGAAATAACAAGCAACTGTATGCAACGATGCTCCGCTATTCAAATAAATCGTTGCGTACAGTTGATTGTAATTTCAAGCCGCTCGGTCGCGCGGACGCATATAACTACAGCCTAATCCTGTTTCTGTGTGAATGCGACATCGCGCGGACCGAAGTCTCATTATTATCACAAATAGTTGCGGGAATTGGTCGTCTGGTCACTAGATCACTATTTGACGACCTCTATGTCTCAGTGGTTAACGTGTTGGCGCTCAAGTCAGAGGTCGCGGGTTCAAATCCCGCCAGTGAAAAAAAAGTTTGGACGTGCATTAAATATGTGTACCTATTATAATATAATAAAAATCTTAAATATATGTATTGTATTAAATACATATATTTAAATACATGTATTTCTGTTGTCTGGTACTCGTAACAAAAGTTCCTCGAGAACTTAGCACGGGACCAGATTGACGTGGTGTGAAAGTGTTCATAAAAAAAAAAATCACAACGCTTATTGCACATAGTGAAATATTAACAACTGGATCGATTTCCTTAAATTTTGGCACGCATATAGTTATGTAGACATCCATTATTATTTTTTTATTTATCTTCCACGAGGGTGCAATGAGTCCACGCGCGCGCGGGCGTAATTGCGTGCAAAAGCTAGTTCTACAACAAAATGGTTCAGAAAATACCTTCTTCATCTGAATCGGCTTCCTCTTCCATCGGTTCTGGGTCGGATTTTCCGATTGGAACACGTTTCATATATTGTTGGCCAATACTATTGAGCTGAAAATTATATGAGATCACCCAAGTGGCAAAATCGTTGACTAGGTAGGTACTTAATCCTACAGTAAGTAACTAGCAGGACCATTAGGTTACATTTACGCCACTGTCAAATGTTCCAGCTAGGCCCCTTGAAAGTGTCAAATGATTGGAATGGATATAAGGTAAATATAAATATAATGTAAATATAATATTTACATTTATATATATATAAATATCAATTCCAATGGATTTGACAACTCTACTCGATTTTCAGCTCTATTGTATTAGCGCCAAGTTCTATTTACAGTGCAGTTTTTTCTGTCGCGACCACAAAAAAACTTGTGTGGCGGAAAGAGGGTCAACCTTAATTACCTACCCTCTACTTTTGCCACAGAACCATTCCACCTATGTACGGCTCTGGACACTACTCATGGATTACCTTAAGTTTGGGTCATATGGTGTTATCAAAGATTTAAATGAGTAAAATACTTAATTATATTTTAAAGATTTATATCAGACCTTCAAATAACAAATTATTAAGTATTTTAAACAAAAAATAATAATACAAACCAACTTCTAATGTAAAAGCAACATTATTATATTTCAGAATGTTATTGCACTAAGATTAATGAAATAATTATTATAGTAGTAATAGTTCCCCTTTTCAATTATGATAAAATTTAACTATTTGTAATTCTACCTAAAGTATTAAATATATGATAATACCTATATATTTTTTTATTTAATTATGTATTAAAGTCTTAAACCGTGTCTATATAATATATACAAAATAAAAAAAATATGAGTAGTACCAGAAAGAAGGAAAGTGCCAAAAGTGATTTTTATTGTTCAAAATCGTGTAAAATCACTTTTACCCAAGCCGGGTAGTATTCACTGTAACGTCTTTACATCAGATAATTGAAAACTCTTTTTTTTTCAATGGTTTATATTCAATTAAATTGTTCCATAACTGAATATTTTGGTAAATTTTGCACAAATTCATATTCAATATATTTTTGTTAAGGATGATAAGTGTAGTCTATGCATTTTTTATAAAGAGAGCAAGTAAATTTGAATGGAAATAGATGAAATCATTGCTACATATATTTGGATGTTCAATTTCGTGTTTAAAGCATGCAGTTTAAAAGTAAGTGTAAATTATCATGTATGAAAACCTAAAAGAGAAAAAGAATTGTAATTTTGCAGACCAATGTTATAGATGCACAATGTCCGGCGACACATATATTTATGAATATTAAAATAAAAAAAAAGCGTTGCGGTCTGTGAGACCGCAGGTAGATGGTAAAGGATTAATCAAAATTATTTTAATAAAATTCATTAATTACATATTGTTGATGAGCCTGTTCCAAACTTGATATTTCTGCATCCTCATCACATGGACTGTCAGCATTAAACCATTTAGGATCTACTAAGCGTGGATATAGAATTGGAAAAGGTATATTCATTTTTTCTATATCATCGAAAAAATTCACAACTCAAAAAGAACAACAAAAGTATCAAATTGTTTACAAAATACGGAAATTAAATTGACATTTGACAGTTTTTTTTATTTATATCGGCTTATAACCATTTGCCAGTGTCAAGTTAAAAAGGCGGGAAAAGAACTTTCGTTTCAATTTTCAACACCGTATTCCTACATCGTCAAGTCTAAAGTATAGTCAAAGTCCAAATATATAGTCAGTATAGTCAATGAGTCATGTCAGTCGATTCAGTAACACAAAATAGTACGTTTTTAGAAGTTGTACCATTTGCCTACACTTGTGCACGTTAACTCATATTTATTGGTTAATATTCTACCAATATTACACATTAAGAACCGAGATAACACAAAATGAAATATTACAAATTCCACAACGTCACCCATTGAACTCCCCGGAAAAATTCCAGATTTATAAAGTGAAACTTATTACATCGTCTCAAACTTTTTCGTCTGTGTGTTGCATGTCGCGTGACGGTCGGCCGCGGAGTAGGATAAAGTGAAAGGCGCTCGTCAGAGCAGCCGAGGCCAATATGGCGGCGCCTATAGTTCGCATCAGCTGACCGTGTAGTGTATAGACTAGTACTCATTCGTGCCAGTGCTCCACGCTATTTTGTTATTAAGTTTCACTTTTACCGTGGTTTCATAAAACTACACAATCCTTTCTTGATTGGTTTACAACCCAAAAATACTTTACATTAGTAAGGCCCTCATAAACATCTTATGCAAATAGGTTCGCTTTACCTTTAGCGTGATCTAGCGGCAAATCAGCGCCATCTAGTATGCCATATGAGAACCAAAGTTCCTTAGAAAATTAACTTAAAATCTAACGCATAAACAGTCTGTATATTGATAAAGACCGCATTTAACTCGTTATGTAGTTCACGCGAAGACACAAGAAGCCCATTTTATTGTTATTAAGTTTCACTTTTACCGTGGTTTCATAAAACCACACAATCCTTTCTTTCTGCACATAAGTTTTAAGAAACACAAAACCTTTAAAGTGAAGGCAAATTGAGAGGCTCGCTCATTTTCTCGTTAGTTAATGACTATAATTTACCTAATAATAAAGATGGACAACCATCTTTGTTTTCCTCTACAATTATGGGAGTATAGTATTTTTTTAAATTTATTGATGGCGTTACGGCTTAAAACCATTTGCCAGTGTCTTCTTCTTCTTCTTTAAAATGGCCTCCCTTGAGGAATAGCCAGTGTCAGTGTCAGACGAGATAAAAAAAAAAAGTCCAACTTTGTATAATATTAATTATACATTACATTTGGAATTACATACCATATCTGTAGATAGTGAAATAAATTTTTTGCAATACTCTGACGATTTGGTATTTTATACAGTACATGAAACTATCAATATAGCTGCCTCTCGATTAAAACGCTCCTTAGCGCGTTTAAAGGTTTGGTTAGATGCAAACGAATTAGATCTTGCAGTTAATAAAAGTACCACAGTTTTATTTACTCGTATGCGCTTGCCTCCAACCGTACTAGTTGAATATGATGGATTGCCGATTCCAGTTAATAGTAGGGCAAAATTTTTAGGGGTAATTTAAGATTCAACACTTAATGGCTCATAATTAATATACAGTATCGAAATGTGAACGTACTTTAAATATAATAAGATGTTTATCGGGAGTATGGTGGGGTTCTCATCCATTTAACTTAAAATTGTTGTATAATGCATTGATAAGAAATGTTATGGATTATGAAACATTCCGTCTGGAACCTTGTAACGTGGCTGGTTTTAAACAATTAGACAAGATACAGGCAAAAGCAATGAGAATAATTTGTGAAGCCATGGGATCATCGCCAATAAATACCTTACAGGTAGAATGTGGTGAACCGCCGCTCTACTTAAGGCGGCAATATCTAGCCGATAAATTTTTTTTCGTTGTCTGCAATTTTCTAACCATCCCCTTATTCCTAATTTAAAAATTCTCCTACCTCCTAGTAAACAATAACAAGTTTTGGTTACATAAATCTCGTCCTTGTTTAGTTAATAGTTATGATCGATATTTATCCCTGGATGCCTCTACGTATAGATTACCTGTATACCCCTATTTAACTCTTCCTTTGAATTCCTTATTTTAGCCCCGGATATTCATATGACATAGCTATTAGAAAATCGAACAAGTATTATGCAAAACCGTTTTATAACTATTAACAAATAATCATTGGAAAGGTTGGCATACACAGATGCCTCAAAAATGTCGGTAGGTAATAATTGTGTAGGAGTTGTAGTATTTTCCATCTCCAATACAAAATTGTTCAGAAAGTAAAATCTTCTCCACAAACCTATTCACCGGGGAATGTTATGGTCTATATAAAGCAATTGACTACATTCTGCTAGCAAAACTTAAGAGGACTATAATTTTTACTGACACTTTGAGCGCCCTTCAATCAAAATAGATTTACATTTAGATCAAAATGTTTCCCCATTATCATACAAATTAGAAATCTTTTGCAAAAATGTAATGGCAATAACTTTTCTGTTACATTTGTTTGGATTCCAAGTCATTACGGAATTCTAGGAAACGAACAAGCTAATAGACTGGCTAAGGATGTAGTTTCTAGTGGGGACGTTTTTCCATAAATTAATTACTGCCAGGACTTGCCTTCTCTTGCTAAAAACTTTCTCCAACGGGAATGGAGTAAGGACTAGGCAGTGAGCAGTCAAAGGAAACGGATTCAGTATAAATATATACAATCCGAAATTCAGTTTAAGCCTTGGTTTTTCAAAATTAATTTATCCAAAAGTGCAACTTCGTCTATAGCCAAAATGGATTGGGACGTCTGTACACCTTCTCATTAAAAAAATTATATCCGCAACGATGATGTTTGCGATTGCGGTTTGGAAATTGGGATTTAAATCATATTGTTCTTGCCTGTCCTCTTTATGATCAATCCCAACTTTATTTAAGTCTCCTCCATTTCTATTTCATTTCCTACTTCTATCTAAATATTATTATATTCATGTAATAATTAGTTTATTAAATTTCATTTCAGTATGCAAGTAAATATACAATTACTATTAAAATAAAAATAATATATACCTATCGTAGCAAACTACCTAACTTGACCCGAAATCTAAAATTCCGAAATATACTTCTTCCACCGCCCATTCCCCACCTTGTCTATGGCAAAGTACACAAATCCCACGTGTCAGTGCCAAGAAAAGAAAAATACTTAAACTACTTTCAAAGTAAAAATACACAAATAGTATGAAATAAATCTTATTTTCTAAATAATTCTCTTTTTAAATTCGGCTATAATTTTAACTACATTTTTCTCTACTCAATCTTTTTTTTTTATTTAACAATTTATTGCACACAAGATAAATGTATAAAATTATAATTTAACAAGAAAGACGACACAAAAGTACTGCTTATTTCTAAAAGAAATTTCTTACAGCAGCCCTACGGAGGAGATGGGATAAAAGACAGCAGATAGGACGTGCACCATTACAATTTATACACTACTTACATATTATTATATCCTTACTAAAATTACATTACATACATACTTAACAAATACAAAACACATAGTTGATACGATAAAATAATATTATATTATACCTATAACTCAACTACTACTCTACTCAATCTTCTTAATTTTCAAGTCAGTACCAGCTCAAACAATATCCTATAATATTTTATAGAACTTACGTTCAAATTAGCTGGCACCGACTTCAAACTTTTAAGAAGAAATTAAGAAGAAGATTGAGTAGAGAAATGTATGTTGCGACTTGCGTTCCCAGTCTTTAAAATCCCCATTCATATATATATATATATATATATATATATATATATATATATATATATATATATATATATATATATATATATGTGTGTGTGTGATTTCGACTTTTTCTGAAGTAGTCCAAGCATATGGTAAGATTTTGCACCAAGGTATACCCTGGATCCAAAAGTACTGAACAGAACTCCTGACTCCTTATTGATTATCCTTATTGATTATCATCACCACCATCATCCAAACCAAAAAAAAACCCAGTTACAGGCATAGTTAGATGCATCTCAAAAAATCAGTAATAATAAGCAATATAATAAAAACCATATGGGATCATGGTCCTTACTGGCAGCCAATCAAAACTGCCTGTTTTATTATTCAGGCGCCGATTTCAAATAATCAACTTTTTTATTACATTTATTTCGTTTATTTACAAAAAATGATGTTAAAAGTATTCTTGAAATATAACTGCAGGCCAAACAAAATATGAATCGTCAAAGGATATCGTTTCAGCGGCTAGACGCGCAAAATCCGCATCTTCAGGATTTCCCAAGATTGTCACTTGATGATGTAACCTTATATCAGTTGGTACATATCACGTCAAAATAGCTCGCTCATATTGCAGCGAGCATTTACGGGCCACAGGTGCGTACGAAATAGAGACCTATCGTCATCCACAACAAGTTTTAAATGATCCCAATGACGTATTACTACGGTGCCGCATCCAGTCGTGGCATACCAGACGTAGAATATACTACACGTACGTGTTATATGACGTAACACAGCAAGGTAGGAACGCAATTAAAGAATATTACTGTTCATGTTTGCACGGCCGAAGAACGTTAGGAAGCTGTGCCCATGTTATCAGCATTTTATATTTTTTAGGTTGGGCCAGACATGAGGAAACTTTCAACCATCCTGCTGCCATGTTACACAGCGTAGTCATTAATTAATTATAAATAAAATATATTATGGCTACACTGGTTTGATTTTTATTTTACACCTTTATTTATTTATTTATGTAAATAATATATTATATTATATATTAAATTATTTACATCTAGGAAAGGCAGAAACACCCAGACTCAACAAAATATTTATAAACATGATTACAAATATTTGTCTTGTGCGGGGAACGAACCCACGACTCTACCAACTGAACTATCGGGCCTCTCAAGTATTTAACGTACTTTCATCGTATTTTGAGGCCTTAGAGTAATAAACAATAAAAGTATTCATTAAAAAGTAATACACCGCCTAAATAATAAAACAGGCAATTTCGATTGTCTGCCAGTAAGGACCACGATCCCGTATGGTAATTATTATATAACATAATATTACTGATTTTTTGAGATACATCTCACTATGCCTGCAGCTGGGTTTTTTTTGTATGGAGCTTTGGCATTCTCCTTTATATGGATTCATATAGTGATTTCGAGTTAATCTGAAGTAGTCCAAGCATATGCTACCAAAAAGTAAGCTTTCGTACCAAGACATACCCTGGATCTAAAAGAACTGAACAGAAGTCCTGAGTCCTTATAGATACATGTTTGGGGATTCCGGCGTTGTTTAAAGAACTGCAAGCATATACCATTATATGCCACTTACAGTAATCATCATCATCATCATCATCATCATCATCATTTTCACACGAAACATCAACATAATATTATTATTGATGACATAGGTACTCACTACTCATGAGTTTTGTGCACTGACTTCAATATCTTTGAAATTTAGCTATTTCCAAAATTATATTCGTGATCATCATCATCACTATGTATATTTGGTATTTGGTATGTATGGTATTTAATGCTTACTGCAACATTTTAACGACTACAATAGATTATAATAATTATTTAATAATATACTGAGAATAGCAAAGGCTTTTTTGTATTTATAACTTTCTTAAAATGTGTTAATAGTAATATAGGTACCTAATAAATATAACTAAAATGAGAAATAATATTATTTTTAAGCAAAAAATGAAAACCTACTTCCAAAGTAAAAATGCACAAAAAAGTATGAAATAAAACTTATTTTCTAAATAATTTCCCTTTTAAATTCGGATAACATTTTGGATGGTTAAATTAACATAAAGCTTATTGTCAATGACACAGATGACGGAGCTGTCAACATGTTTTTTGATGACTTTTAAAAAAATAATTATTTCTCAAGTATAATAATTATAAATACACCTTTTCAATTAAAAGGCTTTTAAATATATTTCAATAATTTAAGAACAATTATAGCGGTTAACTAATTTTTGAAATATACGAGCAACGTTTTTTTTGCTCAGTGTACGAAACGACCCTTACACGTAAGCGCTTTAATTATTTATTATATTTCTAGCACTATTATTATTAACAGACAAAGAATTTAGGTGTTTTGCCGTCGACTTCGATCCTTGTTCTTCTTTCTGGTAACACGCCGCATCAAGTCGCTTAATAGCATAGGAAGAAAATTACTGTTTTACTTACTCAATAATGACAACTCAGTAATGACAAACTAAATCAATGTGTATCACATTTTACTACAGTAATTATAGCTAGTAAGTTCTAAGAGGGTTCTAGTAACTACGCAGAGAGAGAAACATATTAATTCATTGGTCACACAATGGAAACAATACTAATTATTAACTACTATGATTTATCGCGAAGCACGTAAACAAAATTTTATCAGTTCATTTTATGTATTTTTTATAAACAAGAACATAAAACCGATACGAATATTGAATGGAAATTAAAATTTTAGTGGATGCCGAACATTGTACTAAAATGTATTACTTATACCTGCTTATCATGGTTCGATAATAATTATTTCATGTATATAAATCCACAAAAGTAATTTCGGCGACGTTTTCACCCAGTAAATAATTCATTCTTAATACTTTAATTTTTAGTTACCTTCTGTTTTAACAGAGAAAGTTTACAAAGATTTAAGAAATGTAGAAAATGGTCATACAGAAAGTGAAATTGCAAATATCTTAATGACACTGGGTTATATTTCGCAAGATCCAGATAGAATTGAAACAATTGCAGACAAAACACCCGAAGTAATTCGTGAGTATTCGAAGCCTGTATCACAATGAGTAACTAATTAATTGTTCTTAGGATTGAGATGAGCGCCTGTTTCCTATGCTTGTATGCACGGATAAGATAAATGAGGTTGGATTGGCAACCGTGACATTTTTACTTGAAAACCAGCGTCGCCGCCTTTCTCCCACCAATGCACTCCACTACATAAGGAATAATAATACATACACGAATTACACACACTAATTAACAAATCACACCTAGAACAGAGGGCTGCGATTTGGTACTCACACTACGTTGAGTCGGTAACGTTACGACACAACCACATGCTCAAAATTCACACGCACGCTAGTGCTTGCTATGGTCGATAGGAATTTTCGATAATGAAAATGGTCAAACTTGAATCTTGAAATCATCTTAGTTTCAATTAGATTTACGATTTATGAGCCCTAACTTTTGAATGCGGCGGGGGGAGTAGCGGGGCAAGTATGGTTGCGCGTGTACAATATGTGCATCACCACTATTTTTGCCGAGGGCTCATCGTAAATCGTAAATCGTCCTGTAGCTATTGGTAATTGAATGAAAAATTTTAATAACGGGAGCACTAGTAATTTTATACTTACTAAAACATTGTGTCAAAGGCGAATTTAATTGGTATTGGGATAGAAAATGAAAAAAAAAATCAACATGTATTACCTTTATTTGTAATCAAAAATAATTAGAAAATCAAAGCAAAAAAAGAAGTCGATGGCAGTGTAGCACTGCCATTTGCACAGTCGTAGTCTTTTAATTATTTTTTTTTACTGTAGACGAAATATTCATAATTTACATTTTCAGATACTCAAGCGTACATATTATTATGCAATACCAACAAGTAATAAACCAATACATTATCTTCTTAGCTTCAGCATCAAATATTACATTCGTCAACAACCCCGCATCGCTGAAAGGTTTTAAGCATAGCCGGGCACCGTAACTTCGTTAATCGTTAATCCACTACAAAAAAAGTTAGCTTCGTTAAACGTTAAAGCGTTACATTTCGGAAGAATAAACGCAAGTTAACGTTAATCCGTTAATATGTGTAAAATTGCATATTTATATCGTTGCGTCAGTGAATTTATAAAACCTATTGGTTTAGGTTCTAATTCATTCATCAATTATCAACACGCAAATGATCACTGACAGTAATTTATAATAACAACAAACAAACAAACAAAACACTCGTCACTCGCGTGCAACAATCGACGTCTTTATAAATATTATGTAGCAAAAAAAAGACTAGCAAAATTTTACTACCGAGAACAGTAGTAACTCATTCTGAAGAAAAATAATTTGTCGATAAATCATCGATCACTGACTGCACTATCCAGGCGACCGAAGCGGACGTGACGCGAACGAGTCGAAACGCCCGGTAATTTGGCTCGCTTCGCAACCCATTGCGCGTCAGATGTGTCTTCTCGCGAAATATTTGCGTACTTCACCAGCAATGTATATTTTCTGTGATTCTTGGCTTAATTGTCGTTTCTACTTAGAATTTTATAATTCGAACTAGTTTTTTGGGAAAAATACTAAAAAACTAAGGTTTTTATGCTTACCGATGAAAAGAAATTCCTCCTTGTTTCATATTTGATGTCTGACTCTTTAATTTGCACATAACAATCGCACAACACGGCATTTTCAAAGGATTTTAGCGCTGCTCCGTACTGCGAGGCAATCAACAAGCGAATAAAAAGTATGAACGCGTGGTTCGGTTGAAGTATGATTGTCCAATAATACTTGTGGCGCGTCTGCCCCGCGCACATTGCCAATCCAACCTCATTTATTTTATCCGTGCTTGTATGGATACTTTTTGGTGAATCTTTAAGAATAAGAGATTTTGTTGGCGAGAAAGAATGGAGTGTTCTGGCGAGAACTGAAGCGATTTGTCACACATGTCCGATCAGTCCAGAATTAATTTTGCCAACTTAGGTATTTTACAAAGTTTTACTACTAAATTAAGTATTTTATTAGGAATAGTTGGATTTAGTTGTTAGTAGGAATGAGCTAGACAGTAATCATATGCAAAATGACCTAGGTTAGGTAACATAATATTTCCTAGTATATTTTATTATAATTTTAATATAATTCAATAAATAATAAAAATTTAATATAACAAAACCTTAAATGCAGTGGTTTTTGGGGGCTTTAGGGATTCCTAAGTTGAGTATTTTTTGATAGTTTTCAGAATTCTTTTAGTAATTTTTAGTAGAAATCGACGCGAGTTTAGTAGTTTCACAAAAACAAAGCTGGTAACACTGGAACGAATCGCTTCAGTCCATCCGGCCGACTGATGAGATCTCGAAATTGCACAAAGACGATACGATTTTGAATCCGTTCAGGCCCAACTGAAGGAAAACCGGACCGTATATGGGGCCCCTTACTTACCTACCCTCCATTTGTAACGTCTGCAGCGCAATACAGTCAAATTAAATAGTTTATGCCCACCAAAATTTAATTTACCAAACTAAATTAAAACCTGCTTCAAGTTTTATCTCGTTATATTGCCTGTTAGCTGAACTACAAAGATTTAAAGTAACTAAAGTCCACGCTGACAAAGAACACAGTAGAAAAACAGAACACTTTTGATTTTGTCTGAGGCTAAAATAATGTTATCAAAACTAAAAAATGTACACAACTTTAATTCATTATACGCACTAGAAGACCTACATATTCGGTGCGTCTAGTGAATTAAAGTTGTGTAAAATGTTTGGTTTTCATAACACCGATTTAGCCGAATATATAGGGTCTTCTGGGATCTTAATAAAATTTATATTTATTTTATTAATATATATTAATTTATTTTCTTAATAATTTTTTAAAAATATTTTTTCATATTTTGTCAAGGGAATGATGAAGCCTATGTATTATCAAAATTATCAGATGACGAATTACTGAAATTGCTAAGTGAGCAGCCCAAAAGTGAGCAGCCCAATAAAAATATAAACTTTGCAAGTGATTTACTAAATATAGATGAAATACAAAATAAAAAACGTATGAGGGCTCAAAAAGAACAGCATGATGATATTTCAATAAATAATGCAAAGAAAAATGACGCTTTGTTTAGATTAGAAAACGAGGTGTTAAAACCACATCTTCAAAATAATGAAGAATACAATGCATGGCAAAAATTAAACAACTTGCTAACTGATTTACCGAACCAGCTAAAAAACAATAAAGAACAAAGACTAGAGAACGAGGAAAAAGAAATATTATTCGATATTTTAGTAGGACAACTTAAATCATTATGTTTTGATAAAAAGTCAAAGCCAGTTAAGGATACACTATATAAACAATATCTAAAACCGAATCAACAAAACAATGAAGAATATTTGTTTTTAATTCTCAGTGAAGACATAAATGAAAACAGTATCGAACTGGTTTCATGGAACAACAAAATCCTCGAAAAGAACTGCAGTATCGTAGTTTTAGGGCCTATAACCAAACACTTACCGACCAACGAATTGAATAACATTGTGAGTATTTTATTTATCTAATTATTTAAAGGTGTAATGGTTGCTGAATCGATTCGTTTATATATTTTATCGTTTGTTTTTTGCAGATAAATCGCATTGCTACGGAACTTTCGAAGCCCGAATACCTTTCGCTTTTGCAACAACTCTCTAAGGGGATTGCCAAAGACAAAGCTGTAAGGGATATGATAGTTCTTGGTGCACAATCTAGGCGTTACATGAAACCCCATAGATGCAATCATCGATCACAGCTCGCGCGTATTTACGGTGGCCCTAAATGGTTGCTTTGTACCGGCTATTTGAATATAAATACGCCTAGTCTATACGATTAGGTGAATTTAATATTTTTGAGTACCTACCCTAATTTAAACTATATACTTATTTAAACTTTCTTATAACATGTATTAGAGACATTTTATGTAAGTTTACGATTGCAATCACTTTAAAGTAAACGTATAAAATTAATTTATTTTTAATTTGTATGCTATCTTTTATAAACCACAAGTCACAACTCCACATCAAACACATTTTGGCCGATTATTTTAAAAATTTTGTTACCTCCTATTTACTGCAGGGTGTCATTCTTTAGGAAATCGAACACCCCATTTGCGAGCGTTTTCAAAGTGGATCGGATGTAAAGCTTACTCGGTGCATGCAGCATGGTGTATTTAAAATCGCGCGCGGCTGTCAAATGCCATTGCGATCGATACAATGTTACATGGCCATCGCTCAGCTGCCGTCCGTAGGTACTTCAATCGCCCTTGAGGAAAGGGGTCCTAAGTAGGCAAACGCGCAATGAATACGCCGCTTAGGCGGTACTTAAACTCTCGCACAAAAGCAATTTTGCAATGGGATCAATTACATAATAGCAAATCTGACTTTTACTAAGTACGTCATATGTGTAATAATTTACTGAGCATTTTATTCACTAAACTACTCAAATCCGTCAAGAAATGGTGGATTTATTAAAGTTTTTGTGAACGGCTACTTAGTTACGATGACATGATCTGTCACGATCCGTGCGACGACGGCTTGATCGACGATCGTAGTCATTACAGGTGAAGCGTATTTATTTTCACAGGTTAAACTAATACGTATTTAAAAATCACACATAACAGTCGATATTCAGAGTTAAATAAATAAATATGCGATTAAAATAACATACCAGATTATCTCATTATAGGCGTAAAGTGAGATAATCTCACTCAATCAATACAGTCTTAATATTATATACATTATGACATATAATATTATTGTTTAATAATTCTACATGATTTAGTTTATATTAGGTCCTTACATATGAAATTGGCGTTTTGTCGTACTGGCCAATTTGATCTCAATTAAATCTTCTTTCGTTAGGAATTTCAAATTTATACCGCTATTTACTCATGCATTGGTTTTTCAAAAACCGTAATTCATTTGTTTTTTCCTCTTTTGGTTTTTTATTTGCATCACTCTGTTTACAAAATGGAAAACTTGAAATATCGTATTATTTTCGAGTACGAGTTCCACCGTGGCACCAGTGCTGCTTTACGGCTCGAAGGATTAATGATGTGTATGGCGGCGGTGTCGCAAAAGAAAACACAATGCGTTTTTGGTTCCAATGTTTTCGTTATGGAAATTTCGACCTGCAGAATAAGCCCCGTAGACGGCCGGAGACAAAATTTGAAAATGAACGATTGAAGGCTATTGTAGAAGCGGATCCATTGCAAACCACGTCAGAGTTAGATATGTTAGTGATAAAACTGTTTTAATCCACTAGAAGCAAATTGGGAAGGTGAAAAAGCTTGAAAGGTGGGTACCTCATGAATTGAGTGCCGCAAACCGACCAATGCGTATCATTACCTGTGATGAAAAATGGATCCTGTACGATAATCGGAAACGCTCATCGCAATGGCTGATCCCTGGCGAACCAGCCGAAGCCTGGCCCAAGCGAAAATTGACTCAAAAAAAGTTACTTGTGAGCGTTTGGCGGACTAGAGCCGGTGTCGTTCACTACAGCTTTCTTAAATCTGGCCAGGCGATTACGGCAGATGTCTATTGCCAGCAACTGCTAATCATGATGGAAAAGCTAGCTGCTAAACAACCGAGGTTGGTCATTTGCTCTAGGCCACTGCTGCTTCAGGACAACGCTAGACCACACACTACACAACAGATGGCTACTAAATTAGAGTAGCTTCAATTGGAATGCCTAAGACATCCACCATACTCCCCGGACCTTGCTCCAACAGATTAGCATTTTTTTTCGAAATTTGGATAACTTCTTGCAAGGGAAAAAATTCAACTCCAATGGGGCAGTCCAAAGCACCTTCAAAGATTTTGATTCCTGTCCGAATGGATTTTTAGTAAAGGAATCAATGAACTACTACTAAAAGTGCATAGAAAGCAATGGTATATACTTTGATTAAATAAATATATTGTTTAAAAAAAACGACTTTATGTTCCTCCTTTACAAAACGCTAATTTCATATGTAATGACCTAATATCCCAGAGGTTGAGAAAGACTATTGACTGCTACTTCAGAAGTACTTATTGTTTGAGCTGCTTAATTAGGAATTATTTTTTTAAATTACAGTTAATGGTACAATATTATAAATTCTAACATCATGCTAAATATTTATTAACAATATCAGGAATTTATTTAATGGTTGTGGAAAACATTCCTACTTGAACGGCCTTCCACAACCATCGTAACCAATAATGTAATGTAATGTAATGACCTAATACTTTGATTAAATAAATATATTATGTTTAAAAAAATCGACTATGTTCCTCCTTTACAAAACACCAATTTCATATGTAATGACCTAATATCCCAGAGGTTGAGAAAGACTATTGACTGCTACTTCAGAAGTACTTATTGTTTGAGCTGCTTAATTAGGAATTATTTTTTTAAATTACAGTTAAAGGTACAATATTATAAATTCTAACATCATGCTAAATATTTATTAACAATATCAGGAATTTATTTAATGGTTGTGGAAAACATTCCTACTTGAACGGCCTTCCACAACCATCGTAACCAAACTAAGTACTGACATTTGACTGGTATTTGTGTATAACAGTAAAAAGAATAACAGGTATCGTATTTAACCTGTTATAGCCCACCTCTTGTAGTCATAGGTATTCCGTATTGTATGCAATAGGTATTAATTCTCCGTTTGTTGACGCTTGTGGCGCTGATGCAGTTTTTATGTTTACGTTAAATATTTTTATTATGGGTAGTAAGTATCAACTACGTAGAAATTCGTTAATGGTTTCTGGTCTGTGTGAGACCAAGTCTGCCTAATTTAATAAATCTATATGACTTTGACAAAGTTGATACAGTTTGCTTGCACCACATTGGTAAGCATTTTTAATGTAAACAAAATTTGATGCCTTTGGTTGGCCCATGTACGGATTACGGATTACTTTAATGATTGGTGGACTAACCAATTTATTAACAGTAAGTAGTTCGATTATTGGGTGTAGTAACCGTAAATAAAGGAAGATCTTTGCATAATCCTTTGTTTATATTTTTTCATTTTGGCACAATACAATTTTTGTATGATAACATTATAATCCAAACAAAGTGAGTACAAAAAACAACAATGCATACAAATTAAGTATTCCTACAGATTGCACTCGCTCTAACCGCATTCATTATTTTTGGTCCGATTTAAATAATTTCTTCAGAGTATTTACTATTTTTTTTTGTCGTCATAAGTCTACATACACAATAAAAAACATGATCGATCCTGATTAGCGAAAGGACCAAGACGTCTTTGCCAGTGCTGGCACTATTATCTTTATTTAGTTTAGTACTTTTAGTACTTTTACTTAACATACATAGTATATATCTGCAATGTAGAATGTAGATAGGTACATACTATTTTTGTAATGCAATAGCACAAAAATAGAATCTACAATCTACATGCAATTCAATCAATCTACAGATACAGATTGCCACTGTATAAATTTGCCTGCCTGTGCCTAGTGCACACACTGGACTAGGTTTACACTTGCTTAAGCCTGAACTCACCTTGTCGGTAGTATGGGCTAAAAAAACAAATTAGAAATCTTTAAATCGGATACTTACTTTTAAATTGGCAGGAATTTATATGATCATTCACTAGACCACAAGCTTGCATAAATGCATAACAGATTGTAGGTCCGACAAACTTAAAACCATTCTTTTTTAAAGATTTTGAGAGCGCAATTGACTGTGTTATTTGTATTGGTATATCACTGTCATTTTCCCAAGAATTTATAATTGGCTTCTTGCCTACAAAGCTCCATATGTAAGTAGAAAATTGTTCCCCACTTTTTTCTAGATTTACATACATTTTTGCATTGTTTACTATTGCTGAAATCTTCCCCTTGTGTCTTATAATACCTGGATCACACGCAAATTTCTCAATATCTGCATTCTTTAGCTTAGATATTTTATATGGGTTAAAGTTAAAGAATTTTTTTCGATAATTGTCTCTTTTCTTTAAAATAGTTAACCAGGATAGACCTGCTTGTTGACCTTCCAAACAAAGCATTTCGAAAAGAACTAAACTATCGTGTTGTGGCACTCCCCATTCTGTATCATGATAACCTATATAAAGAGGATCTTCTGTAACCCATTTACATCTCCTTTTTACATTATTATTAGCCATGTCGCACATGAATGATGAAAATTAAACACTTTACCTAGGTTATAACTTATATCATAGGCATATAAATCTTTTGGCAAAATTAAAGTAACAATTTTAAATTTAATTTTTTGTTGTCTATTATGCCTTAGAACGCCGTGTAGCGGTGTAGGTCGCCTGTGACCGGAACTGCGTACAATTTTTTTTGCGTGGCACCAATTGTTGTACAATGAATAAATTTTCAAGCTAATATGCATTCACTTTAACTTCCACTTTATTTACACTTTACATAATCATACAGGAACTTATAAATAATTTATATTTAATAAATGTAATTTTAATTAAAGACAAAACAAACCAAACAAAAGCTAAGTTTAGAAAGGTCAGCTGTCAATGTCTTTACTTTTTTATTATTTATATATGGCATCGGCCTATACCATTTGCCAGTGTGAAGTTAAAAAGGCGGGAAATAGAACTTTCGTTTCAATTTTCAACACCGTATTCCTAAATCGTAAGTCTAAAGTCTAGTCAAAGTCCAAATAAATAGTCAGTGTAGTCAATGAGTCAAGTCAGTCGATTCAGTAAAGTGGTAGAAGCTTTACTGAAAGTTTCTAGGGAGTTTTGGAGGGAATCTCAAAATACCATGTTTGAATTACAAGAAGTTGTACCACTTGATCACACTTGTGCACATTAACGAATATTTAATGGTTAATATTCTACCAATATTACACATTAAGAACCGGAATAACACAAATTTTAGAAAACTATACAAAAACCACAACGTCATCCATTGAATTCCCCGGCAAAACTCAACTGTCAATGTCTTAAAAATTTGTAAGTATCTACGTTTTTTAAATTTTTTTGAGCTCGAAAGTCCTTTGCTCAAAGAAAATACAATAATCCGGAATCCGGTATCCGAAAAAATAGATGTGCACATCTATTTTCAGTGCTGATCAAAAATATGACATCAGATGAAGAAGCAGATGGCCACGAGGAGACGCAGAATCCGAACCGCAGCGCCTGATCGCAGAGCCCGAGTAGTTTTTTTTTTTTTTCCATCCCCTAACGTGATCAGGGATTGTTATTTTCTATTTTTATTCTTTGTCTTTTTTGGTTCTTTTTCTATTTTCTTTTTTAATAATCTTACTTCTACTTTTACAATTTTTCTTATGATTAATTTTTATATTTACAATAATTAATTCTTCGTCCTTACAATAGTAATGTTGTCAATGTGAAGTACAATGTACTTGTCAGTTTTTTACTTTTTTAAAAGTCAGAAAAATATAAAAGTGCTATTGTTTAAAGTCAATAATTACAATAAACATCCAATAATACAAAAAAATCCAAAATAATACTAATAAAATACAATTAAAATTTTTCAATTTAAAATTAAGATGTCAATAAATTATAAATCAAATTAATATAAAATACAAATAAAAATACAGCACAACGTTCAACTAACCTAATATCACAATGGAAACCTACCGCTATAGGAACCTAACACTAATTATCACAGCTTAAAATATCACAATTTTTCCTATTTACTACAACCACTATCCTTTTACAAAATGAGAGGAAAATGTCCCTCTTCTTACCCCCCAGGATGGTAGGCAGATTCTCACCCGTCACCGATGTGCCCAATTTTTGCTCAATATCGTATCTATTGCTGGCAAAAATGGGGCACTCGAGTAACAGGTGAGGAACCGTCTCTTCAACTCCTGGCTGACATGAACACGACGGGTCCTCCTTCAACTTGAATCTGTTCAAGTAGAAGGCGAACCCGCCGTGTCCAGTCAGTATCTGTGTTGTGTGGTGTGTTATGTCTATTTTCTTGACTATCTTGTATGCAGCAGCAGCGCTTGAGAAAAAGAGCTTCGTGGTTCCGGCCGTCCCTCCCACTTCGTATCTCCTGTCCCATTCCTCAACCGTATCCTCTCTTAAGATACGCTTGACGAATGAAACAGGACACAGATCGTAGTCAGGTTTCCTTTTCAATCGCAGCGCGGCCTCCTTGGCTAGTTCGTCAACCCTCTCATTCCCTCTCAACCCTGCGTGCGCCTTAATCCAAAACAGGGAGACCTCCCGCCTCTGCGATGCAGCTTTTCGGAGGGCCTCCCTTGTTTGCACTGCCAGGGGATGAGAGGAACTAAGGGTGACTGCCTGGAGAGCCGATCTGGAATCGCTAAGGATACCGACCTTCGCCATTCCACTCTTGCAATCTATACTTACAGCTCTCTGGAGCGCTAGAAGCTCGGCTTGGTGGACGGTGCAATACGGAGGCAACGCAAGCTTGACGGCCTTTGTCTCGGCCTCACCCTTCCATACGGAGAGTGCGGCTCCGACTCGACCTATCTATCATTTGCTAACAACGTACTCATTCAATCATTTGACGGTTTTTATGATACAAATTTGACATTTCTAACAAATAGTTATTGGTAGATAGGTAAATGAAACGGGACATTAGTAAACGACTGATGATAAAATACCCTGTTACGATTAGCCAACCTAAATTTCAAAAAATCAAATTTTATTTTTTTCCAAGTTGGATCGTTTGTGCATAGTTTGTGAACGTTTGTGACACAAATGATTTTTTTGTAACTAATAAGTTAAATAATTATTAATTTGTTAATTAAAAGCTTACGTTTTACGTTTATTAGCCAACATTATATTTAATTAATCGGAAATTAGACTTCCGGATACTTAATTCCGAATATGCCAACAAAAATGTTTGTGAATGATTATTTTTCGAGAAAATAAAAAAAATTAAAGTTTTTGGAACGAAGTTCCTTATCGCGCGTTGCGAAAGGGGGCTAGACGGAAAAAATTAAGACCAAAAGTTGTAACGACACTTTTTGCCACTCGAAATCACAATGTAATAACGACTATTAAGAATGATACAAAAACGACCTTATTACCTTGACAATAATGTAGAATTTAACAATTACACAGTGACTGTTATCGGCATTCCTTCGACGTGCTTTCGGCTATCTCAACTCTTGAAATTTGCATTTTATGCACACAAATTTGCACCTTACATTCTTAGATGCAAGGTTTTAATCAGTTTTCATTCAAATTCGTATGCTTGTTTCTTTCTAAAGTAAGGCCAATCAGACGAGATAAAGAATGTAAACAAATTTTCAGGGGTTCAAAACATTTTTATTTGAATAAATTATTATAAAGTTCGAATTTTAATCGCTGTCGTACTAGACAAAGATGATTCATCGGAAGAGTCCGAGTCAGCTGTGTTTATGATAAAACTATCTATTGTATTATCAATCATGTTGTCAATATTGCTATAAAAATTGTCCTCGACTTTTATTACATGATCCACACAATTTCGCCATTTATCAGCAGATACACGTTGGCACTCTTGTAGCAGTTTTTTCACATCTTCAAATTTAAATGTAGTATTATTGCGAGCTACGTGTCCCTTTATGTCAGCCCATACGAGTTCAATGGGATTGAGCTCGCAATGATAAGGTAGCAGTCTTAGGACTTCCACCTTAAATTTTTTGGCGAGCTCATCCACAGCGTATCTTTGGTAGTTCGCCTTTACGTCATTCACTTTCTTTAAAAGTTCTGCCTTTACGTCTTTTTCATCATAGCTTAGTTCTTTATTACGCAGCCATTCTTGAATACTTGCTTTTCTCCATGCTCTGGTGGGTGTTTTTTCTTGGCGTCTTGAGTGGTAAGGAGCATTGTCCAGTACCACTACAGCATGTTCACCAAGTTTTGGTAAAATATTCTCAAACCACTGCTCAAAGCGGTTTGCGTCCATTGACTCGTGGTAATCACCTGTGTTTTTTGACTCAAATACATCATCAGCCCCCTCTGTGAAACTATTTTCATTTCCCATATGCACCACAATCAGTCGTCTGCCCTTTGAAGTAGGGTTCTTTGCACCCGTACTGTCTGTACTGTAGTCCCTCCATAAAAGCTTGCCGTTTTGAAGTTATTGTTGTAGTATCCACGTAAGTTTTTGAAACAGTGTGCCCTGAAAACGAAATAAGTTTTACATTACCAGTGATATGCACTGCTGAAAATTCTAATTATTTTAGTAAGTCATCTTCTTATTTTGTGGGCTGCAAGGCTTATCGATCCCAGAAACCCAACGAGAGAACAACAAATAAAGTGACTTTTTAGTATGTGTGTCCCCTACGGGAACCGAACCCGCGACCTCCAGATTAAGAGCCCACGCTCAGCCCACTCGGCAACGGAGGCAGTAAGTAAATTAAAGGCAAAAGCTAGTATTTATTAACATAATAAAGGCACAATTATTTGACAAACCTGCATTCACCCAGGTTTCATCCATATAGAATATAGAGCGATTCTCCGTTCGGTATGAACTATGAACTTTCCTTTCGTATGGCCTGTTTATCAAACTCGTCCACTTTTTCCGAGAATGTGACCCTTTTTTGGTTGTTGATGGGCTTTGTACATTCCCAGTTGCTGCATATTCTTTTATAATTCTATATACGGAAGCGACACCGATGCCCAAAATGCTCGCTGTTTTCTCCATTATACTTGTTTTGTACGGATATTCATCAGTAGGCCAAGTTTGCTTCACGTATTTATGCACATTAACGACCATTCCTTTTTCATTAGATATAAAATACGTCCGCTGTAAATAAAAAAATGTGAGGAATGGTAAATTTTAGACTATTTTCTTATTATTATATAAAAAGAATCTTTTTTGGTATGGAACCATAAAAATCAAAATTATGGTAATGGTTCAAGTGCAAATGAATTAATAAATTAACTTACCTTTTGACGCTTTTTGCGTGGTGAATTGATTTCTTTCAAAGGTTGTCTAGAGCCGCCAGGCTGTGATTCCATAATTAAAATCAACAACTAAGCACTCACAATAACAGTAAAAATTAAAAATAAAACTAACCGAAACGGAATAATAACAACAAAAAATCAAGTAAATACGGAGACGAAAAAATATGTATCACTTCGAACGCAATCCAAACAGGAATGAACTTGTTCACAATTGTTTGGCGGACCAAATGTTGACAACTGCGGCACTGGCCGCTTTCCTGTACCACGAAACACGCTACGACAGCTGTCGTCGACCAACTGACGTCATTATTGCATACGAGTGATAAGGACAGATATAATATTAACTCACTTTCATAATGCAACTCAGTAGCGGTCTATTTATTTACGTTTTTTATCTCGTCTCGTTGGCCTTACTTTAGAATGCTACTCAAATAGGGATGTAATCATAATATGAATGTTTATGATGTTCGAAAATCGATAGATTCTGAAATCAATCAATATAAATAATATAGTTATATTTAAAAAGGGTTATAATTATTGATCGTGCGAACAAAAATAGTTTGCGACTGCACATGAGCATACTGTGAATTTGGCAGATAATTAATATAATATATTTTTGTCGGCCTAGTGTTAAGTTTATTTTAATACACAATACACCAAAATCAATAACAATTTATTACTCAGTACTCTTACTACTAATTATTACAGTTAAATCACTACAGCCTAAATAGTTCGGAACTCTGAGCACACGTCCGTTCTCAAGCACTGCCTGACGAAAAAGGTGTCCAGTAGTTACTTATCAATTTTATTATCATCTATGGCAGGGGTCTTCAAACTTTCCAATCTTAGGGCCATACTGATTACTCCAGTAAGTTCCGAGGGCCAAAACCATATTATCATTGTTGCCGGTGGTAAAAAGTGAAATAGTCAACCTCAAGTCAGTTTCTATGACACTTTTGTGAATTAAAATAGTAAGTACCTCCTTAAAACGTGTTTGTGCGTGTTTAAGTTTAAGACATCTTTGTAACATTATTTTGATTTGAATTGTTGCTTTTGTGTGTGATTTAGTAGTATGGAAAAGAAGCGAAAAATTGATAGTGAATGCAGAAAATTCAAAGATCAGTGGAAGATTCAGTATTTCGTAATGGAGTCCAGTAACAAGGCGCTATGTTTGATTTGAAATGAAAGCATAGCTGTTTCTAAGGAATATAACATTAAACGTCATTATGAAACAAAACATTTTCAAAATAACTCAAAATATACAGGAAGTTTGCGGACAGAAAAATTCGAAGCTATGAAGCGCGGATTGAAATCGCAGCAATCTTCATTTACAAAAATCAAAACTGAACAAGAGGCTGCAACTCGTGCCAGCTTTCGTGTGGTTCTTCAAATTGCAAAACGTGGAAAACCATTCACCGATGGAGAAATGATCAAAGAATGCATAATTGCAGTAGCCGAAGAAATGTGCCCTGAAAAGGTAAATTTATTAAAAACTGTCAGTATGTCAGCAAACACTGTGGCTCGAAGGGTAGAAAACATCGCTGAAAATATATCCTCTCAACTGTTCGACAAAAATGGACATGTTGAGTGGTTTTCTTTGGCCTTGGATGAGTCAACGGATGTGTCAGATACTGCTCAGGTGTTGATTTATATTCGAGGAGTACATAAAAGCTATGAAGTGCATGAAGAACTTCTTGATATGTATAGTATTCATGGCACAACAACTGGTACAGATATTTTTAAAGGAGTTGAAATGGCCATTAATCAAAAGAACCTTCGATGGAAAAACTTAAAATGTATTACAACTGATGGAGGCAAAAACATGAGTGGGAAAGATAAAGGAGTGGTCTTGTGCTCTTGTGTCAAAGGCTGTAGAAAATGGCGGTGGTTCAAAACCATTAGTCTTACATTGTATCATTCATCAACAGTCTTTGTGCGGAAAATGTTTGGATATGTCTGAAGTTCTGAAACCAGTCATATCAACTGTTAATTTTATCAGATCTTTTGGGCTGAATCACCGACAATTCTGACAATTTATTGAAGAGATTGGAGAAAATGACTTACCTTATCATACTGCCGTACGTTGGCTTAGTTGTGGGAAAGTCCTTCAGCGCTTTTTTTAACTTCGAGCAGTGATCGAAATTTTTTTGAATGAAAAGCATGCCTTCAATGCCATGCCTTGCCATGCATGCAATGCCATGAGCAAATCTTACTGAATTACAAAACAACGCATGGCTGTAGAAGTTAGCATTCTATGTTGATTTGACAAAACATGTGAACGAACTGAATTTGAGATTGCAAGGAGAAAACCAGCATCTTCCTGATTTATACATTAATATCAAATCATTCCGGAAGAAATTGATACTGTTTCAATCACAACTACGAAGTAAATGTTTTTCACATTTTAAAACATGTGAAATATTCAGCCACACCACTGAGACTGAGTTTCCTATCGATTTTGCAATCGAAACTTTGAGTGCTTTGAAAATAAATTTTTATACTCGTTTCTCGAACTTTGATGCCATTGCGAATGAAATTAAGATTTTTCAGAATCCTTTTGATACTGACATTGAAACCCTAGCCCTGAACTTCAAATGGAAATTATTGATATACAGTGCAGTGATATAATTAAGACCAAATATCAAAACTCATCTTTGTTGGAATTTTATAAGGGTCTTCCACTGACACAATTCGATAATTTGCATAAATTTTCTCGTGGGCTGTTTTCTGTTTTTGGTACTACTTATTTGTGCGAGAAGACCTTCTCCAAAATGAAGTACACAAAAAATGTTTACAGATCTAAATTAACTGATGAGCATCTTAAATCTCTTTTAATAATTGGTACAAGTAAAATTAGTCCACAACTACAAACTATTGCCTGTGGAAAATCTCAATTAGGTACATAAATCTTATTAGTATTTCATATCTCATTATGCTTGTTATAAGTTATGTTTTTATTTAAAATGTATAAAATGTTAGTTGGATTCATTTCAATAATTTCTTAGTTATTATATACTGAAGTTAAATTTTCTGCATACTATACATGTCTTTACTCATTACAATTCTGTGTTTCTTTATCCAACTTATCACAAAAACAATAACAATAAGCCTACAACAATGTTATGAGTAGTTAGCCCATGACCATATCAATGTAGATGTCATATTAATAATTATTCAACATAAAATTAGAATACTTCAGTAAACTAAATTTAATTTGCTATAAAAATATGTTCTCTAAAAGGAGTTTTCAAGTATGCTAGCTCTCCGCGGGCCGGACAAAATCTGTCCGCGGGCCGGATGTGGCCCTCGGGCCGTAGTTTGGAGACCCCTGATCTATGGTGCTACTTATCATCTTGATCTAGATGAGTAACACTACTGAAGGTGCGGCCCCTCTCGGTGCGCGAGCGTTCATCCAGATGCTCTGACGTCTCGGCGGCAAGACGTAAATCCCCGGTAGTAATCCTAGTGTTGCCAGCTTCTTAGCTTCTTCTTCTTACAATAATATATCTATACAGATAAACATAATTGAAGTTTTCACTAAATTTCACTTAATGCATTTAAAAGTATGATCGGTACTTACAATAAAATATAAATTGTTAACATTTTTCTGTCCGTCTGTCAGTCTGTGTGTTTTTCCGGATAATCTCTGAAACGGCTAGACCGATTTTCACGGGACTTTCACTGGCATTTATATTATAATATATATATTATAACTTCTTTCCATCCGGGTGTCTCTTGACACCTCTCAATTTTTTTTCATTAAATCGCGGTGTCTTTTCTCGCCACTCCTTGTAATTGGCTCTGTTGTTTCTCTGCTTTAATCCCACCTAGGTGTAATCAAAGCTTAGACCCGTGGGTGGCGATCGGGGGATCGTCGCCTACCTTATGGGTCCCGAGAGAAAAGCTCCCCAATGCCCGGGGAGCTCACGGTAAGGCAGGCGGCGGCACTATCTAGCCGCCGCAATAGAAGAGGGCCGGACGCGGTACGCGCTGCGGGGTTGTGGAGTTATGCTCACGTGATTCCCACGACCCCGCATTGGCGCTGAAGGAGGGCATCGCCAGGTTTTTAGTGGGTAGACTCTGTGTCGACTACACCCAGGCACAGAGGAGTCCCACATAACCCCACGATGTCCCCCGATGTCGCGGGTGTCAAGTAAATTACTAATTAACTTTAAAACACTACAAAAAAAAATTGTGACACAAACATTCACATACGATGCACAAATGATCCATCGTGGAAAAAATTAAAATTTGATTTTTTGAAATTTAAGTTGGCTAATCGTAACAGGGTTGATAAAATTGATAAATTAAGTGACACTGCAGACGGTCACTTATTAGTCATTAATAGTACTCTGAGTAAGGGATAATCATTAATACTTTTGAGCAATCATAGGGTTTTGCTGTCAATTTGAGCATTAAGCTCTCTCTCCTCCTCTCTCTCCTCCAACCTGAGGTTTCTTGTAGTCGTCACAAAAATGCATTGTAAAAAGAATTCTGTACTAATACAATAGAGTTGAAAATAGCATAGAGTTGTCAAAACTGACATTTGACACTTAAATTTTCAGCACTACCACAAAAACGTGGAAACGTAGCCTAAAACGAATGACAGTAAAACCAGTGAATACTTATAAGTGGTCGTCTACGGTGCCCCTTACTATGGATTACTAAAAAACGATGTCTTTTGAATATTAGACTGGCAACCCTTAATGTCAAGTTGATGATGTTCATGTTGAATTTGACATTTCCTTTTCCGCAATACGACGTCACCTCACCGTTCAACCAAGGACTGACCGGTCTTGGTATAATTCTAATTTGTCATAAATCGAGCGCATTGCGGTAGTGTTTCCAGTTACATCGCCCAATACATCAAACTTAAACAATGGCTGAACCTCGTGAAAGAACCTTCATCATGGTAAAACCTGACGGCGTGCAACGTGGTATTGTTGGAACCATCATCCAACGCTTCGAACAAAAAGGCTTCAAATTAGTAGCTCTCAAATTAGTTTGGCCTTCCGAAGATCTATTGAAGAATCACTATAGCGACCTTGCGTCTCGCCCATTCTTCCCAGGTCTTGTCAAGTACATGAGCTCCGGACCAGTTGTTCCAATGGTCTGGGAAGGTCTCAACGTAGTAAAGACCGGTCGGCAAATGATGGGTGCCACCAACCCCGCCGACTCACTGCCAGGTACAATCAGAGGAGACCTTTGCATTCAAGTTGGCCGCAATATTATCCACGGATCTGACAGTGTTGAAGCAGCTAAGAAAGAAATCGGTCTTTGGTTTACTGAAAAGGAAGTCGTTGGCTGGACCCCAGCTGCAGAAAACTGGATCTATGAATAAGCATATTGTATTTGTTATAATAAATGTTATAAAATATTGCTTGTTTTATTTTAAATCTACATAGAATTATTTAAGGTAATTATTTTTACTTAAACAAAAAATTTTAACTGACTTCTAAATTAAAAATGCACAAGGCAGTATGAAATAAAACTTATTTCCTAAATAATTCCTGTTATAAATTTGGTTTTTTAACCATCTCTCTATGTACTCAATCTTCATAATAACTTTTCTCTTTTTAGTTAAATTAATTATCTATATTGTTATGTATACTTACATTCTAAGAAAGTAATTTTACATACAAAAATGTCTCCGCTATTCTCTCTGATTCTCTCTATTATTTCCCCAAATAAGCATTATTGATCTGCGGACCTAAACAATCGCCAGTGTTAATATTGATTAGATACAATATTATTAAATAATTATTATCTATTGTAATAGTCGACGGAAAAAATGTAGCAATAACCATTAAATAAATATATAGTGATGATGATAATCACAAATATAATTAGTAATAGTAAAATTTCAAAGACATTGATATAGGTGCACAAAACTAATGAGTACCTATGTCATCATAATATGTTGGTGTTTTTGGGAAGATAGTGATGATTACCTACTGTAAGTGGTATACTTGCAGTTCTTTAAACAACGCCGGAATCCCATAACCATGTATCTGGAGTTCTTTTCAGTAGGTACTTTTGGATCCAGGGTTTACCTTGGTACAAAAGCTTAATTTTTGGTAGCATATGCTTGGAATACTTCAGAAAAATCGAAATCACTATATGTGTCCATATAAATTTCGAAGAGTTCTCTCGATTTATCATGGATCCCCTCATTAGGTCTCCACTTTGGTAACTTTTATAAAGGTAAACTTAAACACTTTGGTAAAGGGACAAATTTAGAATTTTAGCCTTTACAACAACAAAACAATTTTGCAAATATGATCACATACGGCAAAGTAATGACCAATGTTTATAGATATCCGTGTCGGTGTAAAATACTATGAGAAGTACCTATTATCATCATTATGTGATGATATAATATGGTGTGATGATGGTGTTGAGATGATGATTACCGTAATTGACATAGTGGCATATACTTGCAGTTCTATAAACAACGCTGAAATCCCCAAACATGTAACTTTAAGGAGTTAGTACTGTTTAGTACTTATGGATCTAGGGTATACCTTGGTGCAAAATCTTTTTGGTAGCATATGCTTAGACTACTTAAGAAAAAGTAGAAATCACCATATTATGTGTCCATATAAATTTAGAGGAGTTCCCTCTATTCCTCATGGATCCCATCATCAGATCACAACTTTGGTGAAAACGGAACCAACTTGGGATTATACTTGGAATTGTAAGTGAAATAATTAAATTCAAATGTACAAATTATTAGAAAACTGGTAAAATAAAAAATAGTTCTAATATTTTAGTTAGGTGGTGTATGGTGTAAGAACCTCGTTAAGTCCAAAAGTTTGCTTAGCAAGAATAAAATAAAAGGAATTTTGTAACAAAAAACTTGTAAAGTAGGTAACAATAAATAAATAAGTAAAGTTTTAATGAGGTACTTTTAGAAAAGTTAAAATATGTGCCATTTTATATGGAACTTAATTAAACTGAAATCATACAAAATAATTTTTGTTTAAAGATGCTAAAACCTCAATTTATTTAGTTTTTGTATTAGTATGTATATTTCGCTAGATAGAATTACAGTTTTAAGGAAAGAGCATTTTTAGCAACCTAAAATATAATAAATTAATAAAGAAACTAATTCATGTAATCTTTTATTAAGTATAATATATAATATTAAATTGGTGTAAGTGTAGTCAATTCAATCAGGATTCTTATGGTAAACCTTACTTATATTTTTTCTTTAAGCCTTCCATAATTTATTACAATTTTCAGTAAGCCTTTATTTAATTACATTCTTGTCATTCTACTCAACACTAATTTAATTTTTCGAACTCAAAGAAAACAAAACAAAATATGACAGCATAGAGACTAATTTAACCTATTAAGTTTTTTAAAACTTTAAAGTTTTTATTGCACTATTATGAATAAAGGGATCTGCCATTGTTATAAAAACTTGGGTTAGTAAACTGTTTATAATGCGTGTACAATTAAATAGGTAAATCGATGATTTTCATAAAGTAGGAAGCATGATACAAAAATATTATTGATACAACTCCAGCTGATTGGTGGTGTTTAAAATAATACTGTTTATTAATTAAAACAACATATTATGTAGGCATTTTATTTGTATCAATTTTGCCACATTTAAATAGTTTAATACAAATTTTTAATTTAAGTTCACATATAATCTATATTTACACTTGTCAGAACAGGATCAGTTGTTATTTGAGTTATCTATTTCATAGCAATAATAGATTGCTATAAAATATGCTTTATATATATTCCACAGCCAATATCTTATTAGCTATGCAAAACATTACTTTTACGCTAACCACAAATAGCTTATGAATTATCATTTCAAAAATGTAAAAATAAATTTAAATAGTTTTATTTCATATATTTTCCTACACCTTATAATAATATGTTACATGTATTGGCAGTGTCTGACATGCAATCACTAATTCAGCTACTTTAAGTAAAAAACCATATGCAAGTTTACCTTTATTTACATTTTATATACTAAAAATCTTAATGCGAGTAATTGTTGCCTCAGAATAAAATCTACAAATAATGTCATTATATTTACAACAACAGAGATTTCTATCAGCAATTTTCATGAAATACTGTGCTATATTACAATTTTATGTTTTAGGTTGTCATACTGCTACTAGCATTGCATTGTTTAACATTACCATAATATGAATAAGAAAAACGTTTAAAATTGTAAAACTCATAGAGTTTGTTCAGTGCGATGTTCCACCACCTCAACAGTGGCTTGTGTGTTTTGCTGCTCACTAGATTGTTGATTATTTTGTTGCTCCTGCTGATTTTGTTGTACTCTCGCTGGCAATGGTGCAGTTTGCCCTGCATTGAGAAATAATTTCCATCTTAGTAATTAGTTTATAGACTCATATCACAGTTTTCTGATAAGTGTCAGGTAGCTTATTTGCATGTTTTGTCTCTATCGCTCGATATAAAGCAGAAACAAAAGCTATCCATCGCTTATTAGAAAATTGTGAAACATGCCTTGAGTACACTATTTGCAATGGATTTTCTTTTATTTATTGTATTTGAAAATTTACCTTTAATTTTATGAACAAATATTGAAGGACAAGTATTATAGTTACATATGTGAAATTTAGCTTTATAAATGAATTTATTACCAAAAAATATTTACCGATGATCTGCAAACTATGTTTATTACAATTATTGAAGTCAATAAAAATTTTGTATTCCAATAATATTATTAGAATACAATACATACCATATTTGTCATGGATTCCTCTATGTCTTTTTAGTGCAAATCTATCGGCGAACGCGGCTGTACAAATGTCACATTTGAATGGCTTCTCGCCCGAGTGTACCTTTGTGTGGTTTTTAAGATGTGCCGCTTGACTAAATGCTGAACCACATGTTTCACACCTATGAAATAAAAATATAAGTTATAATCATTATAAATACGACAAGTTATCTCAGGAAAATAAAATTACTGCTTGTTTCTTAAATACCTTAAACTTACCTTCTTAAATCCTGTTTTAAGTTTGTCTTTGGATATTCTAAGAACACTAAAATCCCTTTTAGACAAGATTTGTCTTTAAGGGACCAAGACTACAAAAGTGTTATGCATGCAATAGCATAGTAATAGACTTTAGAGATGACTAAGCCAATTGAGAAACTTACTTATAAGGTTTCTCCCCTGTGTGAATGCGCCGGTGATTCCATAAAGTCGCATGTCTTGCGAACCCTTTGTCACAAACCTATAAATAAATATAAAATTATTGTATTATATTTATTATGATACTAGCTGTTGCCTGTCCCTCTTCTGTCCTGTTCTGCCTAAACTATGAACTGAAAATTCTGACCGTTTACACCTAGCCTGAACTGATACGATTATTTTAAGACCAAAATTATCTGATAGAAAACAGGAAATAGCTTGATGTATCAAGATCTCAAGGCAATATCAGTTGAGACAACTGCCTGCCTGATTATATGAAATAATAATAATAAAATTAGACATTCCATCTTCTGAAATTGCAATTTTTTTATATATAAGATTACACCTACTTTATTAAGTTCAACTTGGTAAAATAATACCACAAAAACATCTATACAATCTTTAAATTAATATGCATTTATGAATCTTATAAATGGATTTGGTTTTAGATGGCAGAGATAGTTTCAAAAACAAATTCACGAAAATAAGTGTGACACTTACTTCACAGACATACGGTTTTTCACCAGAATGTGTCCTTTCGTGATTTTTTAAATGTGGCGACTGTGAAAACTGCATACCACATGTACTGCACCTGTAAGCAAAATATAAATACTATAAAAATACGAAAAAAATAATGTACTGCGTTAGCGACCTATTAATTACTTCGATATTACTTCTTGGGAGCATAGAAGTGTAAAACATTCACTTGATTTTTTTTATAAATAATAGTAACATTTATTTATTCTAGAAAATAATTTAAAATACGGGTTACTTGAGTATTACGGAACCCTAAAAAGCACCTGTATGGTTTTTCGCCTGTATGTATTCTTGAGTGATTCTTTAGATATACAGCTTTTGCGAAAGCAATACCACATATCCCACATTTGAAATTCTTTTCACCAGAATGTAGCTTTTTGTGTGACCAAAGTGATGAATATCTTGAAAATGATCCTCCGCATATGTTACAATGAAATGGTTTTTCTGCATTTGGTTGACTAACTTTATTCTTATTGCCTACAAATATAATTCCAGATCCGTTGCAGTTTTGACATTTTGTAACAGAAGCCAAATTTCTCTTTTTCACAGGATGATGACCAGGCACTGTCAACAAAAATACCTAAATCAAACAATTGTTAGGTAACAAATTAATCTTGCACAAATAAAAATTAAATTAAAACCCCTGACACATAAAACTCTAAATAAACAAGTAATATGTAATATTCCTAATAATCAACTTTTCAGAGTTCATTTGTGTCAGGTTTATTTTTAACTTTTTTTATTTCATGCTTTTCAAACTAATGTATGTTCGTCATGATGTAGCATCAGGCACAGATGATCACTATCTATCTACATTCTATTGATTGGAGCCATTAATTGGAGTCCAAAAACGATACCTCTGCTTTAAGTTCCTGAAATAATAGGAATCCTGCAGATTCCAGGTGATACTGCAGCATCAGGTCAACATTACCATGTGTACTGTGTAGGCAATATTGTTTATGTGCCAGGATACCAAATATTGAACCAATCAAACTGACCTACAGAAGTGGATGTTACTTACAACCTTATATCAACTAGAAGAGAGAATTCCACTGACACACAAACAGACATGTCAAACATATAACTGTCTTCTTTTTGCGTCGGGTGTTTGGCATACAAATAATAATCTATTGCTTGTAAATCTACTTGTGGTGTGTAATTGACTGTTCCTCAGGGAGAGACAATTTTAAAATGAACTAAGTCGCAAGCAGTATTTAAATGTGTTATTCCTTAATTAAGAAAAATCCAAAAGGAACTCTTTCTCGTGTTGTAGGTAACCATTAGCAGAAATATAGGCAGAGCAGATAATATGTTATTAAATATAATAAAAATTACATGGTTTTTGTTGTGTCTGTTGTGTTTGCTGATTGGCCTGTGTAGTACCCAAAGGATCTACATTGTTCACTCCACTCACACCTCCCACCTCAAACTTCACGTTGCTGTCTGTTGCCACAAATATTTGAGGTGCATTCACTGAAAAAATATAGTAACATGTTTATGTGTCTGGGTATATTATATTTTTTAACTTTATAACATGTAAAAGTAAATATTTTCACAATAAACTAGTACCTCTAAAGTCTAATACAAATAAAATCAAGTTTTTAGAGAAAAAACAGGAAGTTGATAAAATTTTTTCTTTTCTATTTCTAGTATAAACCTAGGACTTACTTTGATTATTTCGTTGGTCTACAGAGTCTTGGGCAATACAATTTTCGCATCTTATAAGTTTTGGACCTTTCCTTTTGGGATTGTTTGGTATGGGACCACCACATGTTATGCATTTTACTGCCTTGTCTACGATTACTGGCTTAGCTGTAATAATTATAACGACGTTTAGTTAAATAGGTAATGAATTTTCTTAATAAGTGAATTCTACATGGAATATCCAACTGGAAAAAAAATGTACACTTAGCTTTTATATACATATTTTATTAATGTCAAAATAGATGAATCAAGCTTGATATTTTATTTCCATACATTTTTAACTATAACTAATAAATAATAATAAATAATACAATAATTTTAATATTTTTATGAAAATAATGTTTAACATTCAAAACATAAATAAACTTACTATCTTGAATTTGAACATGGTGCTGTTGCTGTTGTTGTGGTTGTTCGGTGTGATCTGACGACAGGATTTGTATGTGAGGAGGCATAGTAACTTCATTTGCTGACGTAACACCCGTCGCCACAACTGTGATATTTGTATCTGAAACAAGAAAGTTGATAGAATATCATTTCATTTCTTATAGTGACAATCATCTACCTTATATGATTTCTGGCCACTAAAGAGATCAATTCAGCTTAATACTATATTCGGTAAATAATGCAAGAAATATAAAATATAATCACCTGAATCCTGCGCATGAATTCTTTTATGTGCATTGAGTAAGGATAAATGCCCAAACATAAGTCCACAGACATCACACTTAAAACTTATACTTGATATAGTGTTCTGAATACCATTTGATGCTATTTGCATTTGATTAACGAGTGCATAATTGTATGAGAAGGGCTGTGCTATATAGCAGGTCTTGTCGTCACTAGTGGTCAGTTGTGCAATGTTGACACTGCCGGCTACACCACCTCCCGCACTCGTAGTCCCGGCTCCGATTTTGCCAATCATGTTAACATTTGTTGTGTAACAGAAAGTAGGGAATTCCTGGGGGTAGAAATTGACATTGTAAGCTTCATAGATCTCTTATTCACTTGTCTATTTAGTTAGGATTAAATGTTACTTGATGATGGAATAGAATGAGGGCATAACAGCATTATGTGCGTATGTTTACCTGTTGTGGTTGGGTCTGTTGGGTAGTCTTTTGCTGTACGTTCTCTATATTCTTGCCTTGTGATTTCGCAGCGGCATGTTCTTGATATTGTAACGTCGGCACTGTGCCGGCTTGAACGGTGTTTGTCGTAAACATCTTGAACGAGCTTTACTTTGTATTTTTGAAACTGTAATTTGTAAATATATCTTTTATGTAAGCAAACTGTAACATTCAAAAGCGCGGTTAATTTTATACAAGAAAGAGAAACCTTCCAAAACATGAAGTGTGAAGGCAACAGGAAATATTTCTTAACAGTGTGCTCATAAAAAGATTAGCCGCTCGATGAAAGCGGTGTCTCCGTAAATAGTGTCGATATAATGTAAGAAAAGGATGACGGACTGTCTATATACGCGCTTCAAGATAATCACAGACGCCATTGTTATTATATCAAGAGCTCGTCTAGAAGAGACGCTTCGAATTTATAATGAGAATTATCTAGTGTTAATAATATTAATTATATTTTCAACTCACATGTATAATCAAAGTTTATCATAAACTTGATTAAAATACAAACGTTTCTACGATTACATTATTTCTATCTCACTTTGGGATCTCTAATTCTCCATCTCACTGTCGAAATGAAATGGCGATACAAATAAAATGGCGACATCTCATGACAAGCGCCTATCGCCCAAAGACAAAGCGTGCCAAAGATAATTTTTAAAAGTATGTTCCAATATACGACAACTATCAACATCATGTTTTTCTTAATATTTTTCAACATTACAAAAAGTACCTACATTTTATAATGGTCTTAGATCCAGTTTATGAAATATATACCCTCATCTGTTATTTATTAGTGATAAAAAATAAATGAATGTTATAATTCACATTGACACATTGCAAATAGATTGTCTAGTTAAATTGTGTCAATAGTATCAATCATTTAAATTTTTTGCCTACAAGTCCGCGGCCTTTGGCTCGCAGGCTGGATGGTTAGTATGGCCTTTAAGGGCCGATTCCTACCGAAATGGCAGCGGAGCGGCGAGCAGCATAACTGTCATATACTTAATTTTAAACTATATTCAATATTTTAAAACATAGTTTCGCTTGAGACAACCGTCGCCGCTCACATCGCTCACGGTCGCTGATGGCCGCTACGGTCGCTAGCGGTGACCTAGCTAGATGCTAGCTAGCCAGGGCGCAATTTAACTAGGCAACTATTTGCAATGTGCAATATGAATATTATCTATAATTTTTTTCTTATCAATAATAAATTACAGATGAGGACATGGATGTATTAAATTAAAAAAAGGTAGATGTGTAGATGGTATGAGCGCACAAAAAGTGAAGACTCGAAACTGCCCGAAGTCAGTTTCTGTTGCAGAAAAGGCAGTTTGTGGTTAAAGTGTAGTAATTTTAATAAGTAACATTTGACTGTTGCATAATGACAACAGTAGTTTTAAGAAATGTAATTGTCAATGTCATATTGACAGATGTCACGAGTAAAGCCTATTTAGTTTATTTCGGTTAACTAGAAGGCTGGGAGTCTATATATATATACTGTATTATCTATGGCTGGGAGTTTTGCCGGGGAGTTCAATGAGTGATGTTGTGGAATTTGTAAAGCTTCATTAATTTGTGTTATTTATGTATATGTGTAATATTGGTAGAATATTAACCATTAAATATTCGTTATCGTGCACAAGTGTGGGCAAGTGGTACAACTTCTAAAAACGTGCTTTTTTGTGTTTCCCGCCAAAACTCCCTAGGAACTTTCAGTAAAGCTTCTACCACTTTACTGAATCGACTGACGTGACTCATAGACTGTACTGACTATATATTTGGACTTAAAGTAGACTTTAGACTTGACGATCATAGCCGGGCACCGTTAATCACATAGTTAACTTCGTTAATCGTTAATCCGCTACAAAAAAAGTTAGCTTCGTTAAACGTTAAAGCGTTACATTTCGGAAGAATTAACGCAAGTTAACGTTAATCGTTAATCCGTTAACATGTGTAAAATTGCATCTTTATATCGTTGCGTTAGTGAACTTATTTTTATAAGTTGGTTTAGGTTCTAATTCATTCATCAATTATAATTGATGAATGAATTAGAGTTGATAATAATTATCAACACGCAAATGATCACTGACAGTAATTTATAATAACAACAAACAAACAAACAAAACACTCGTCACGCTAAGCACCGGCGCTAAGTTATGAAATGATCAAACGAAACAAATGTCTTCGCAGTTTTCTTTCTCACTCGCATGCGCCGGCAAAATATATCTAGTTTTGTTTTTGTTTCACTCGCTGCCACGCGCCGCCCGGCGCGTATCGGGAAAAGGAGAGTTTGGTTGTAATTGGCGAGAAACTACTCACGACGTCTAAGGGAAGCAGTGGCTGCAGATAGCTTTTTACAGAGTTCCTGGACTTGGGTGTTCCATGAAAGAGTGCATTATATCAATAATTACTTGTAGGAATTTGAATGCTTATATATTTTTATACTTATCATCTTCATTTCCATGGAGCTACTAATGGGAGCCCTATTTTTTTAAGAAGCCTAAGTTATTCCTTTTAACATCAGCTATCTAACAGTACAAGTCAACTGTTCTAGCTGTTTCAAAGATTGTCCGGAAGAAATAGGCAGCAATAATATTGAAAATTTATTTTTTGGTGTAGGTACCGTTTATACTATCTTATGCATTGGTATTGCATGCATTTAGTGAAAAGCTGTTAATTTTAAATTACAAACAGAACTTCAATTTAATTTATATGTATAGATATATCATAAACCATCCATAAACACCACCAAAAAAAAGTTTTGATTAGAAAATAATTTATAGCTGTAAAAATTTCTTAATATAAAACAAAATCTATGTACTAAAAGTAACATCATTTTTTTAATTCTTCATTATTAGACCACTCTTTTTTAAAATGTTCTAATGCTTCAGATACACTTTTAAATTTGATTGGGACTATGTTATCATTTTCTTCTGATTGTGTTTGATCAGTTTGTTTTTCTTGACCTGTAAATTGTAATATCAAGTCATAAATACTTATATCAAGTGTTGGCACTTACTTTATAATGCTGGAATTACAAGATTGGTTGCTTGATGACAGATTCAAAATATATAATAGGTCTTTACCTACGAAATTGCCATTCTGCAGTACTGGCAGACTACTACTTTTTCCAGAATTTGGATAACTTGGAGGGAAAAAAATTCAATACCCGAGAGGCAGTACAAAATGTCTTTGAAGAATTTGTTGCCTCCCGTCCAGCTGATTTCTTTAAGAAGGGCACCAATAAACTGCCACTTCGTTGGCAAAGATGTATTGATTGCATGAGTGATTACTTTGATTAATACAAATAAAAAATACTTGAAAAAATTAGTTTAAATTTTTTCATACAAAACGGCAATTTCATAGGTAAACCCTTATATTAATAAAAAATAATTTTGTACTAGAGAATTATATACACTTTTTTCAAAACAAAAATATACTTACCTTCTTTGGGTGTTATGAATGCATGTTGTAAACTTAAAAACTTCCTGGTTTTACTTAAGTATTGTAGGCTTTTTTCTGGCAATTTATCAAACAGCGGGTCTAAGCTCTGCGGAGAAGGGTCTTCACCAAAAAACATGTATGTACCCATAGGATTTTCGAAATTACCTTTAAAAAATCAAAATTGTTATAAATAAAGCTATTTTATTTTTTCAATACATATCACATTGATACTAATGGCTAGGTATCATCAAAATATGACCACTTATGAGGAGATAATTATATTTACCTATGTAAAAAGTGTCATCCAATTGAAATACAGGGCTTTTTGTATCAATTCCTAAAACATGTATGTTTTTATGGTTATCAATATTGATATAGTTTTTAAACTCCGCATAAACTAAAATTTCTTCCTCTGAATCAGAATTTTCAGAAGTCATATTGCTAAATTTTATAAAATAAAATTACTCTTAAGGTTTTTAATTTAATTTGAAAATTTGGTGCGCAGACTATTATGGGATAGTACGTATTTAGTGCTACATAGATGTACAAAACTGATAACAAAGATCTACAATTTACATTCTACAAAAACCATTGAATACAAACATGAAACCAAATGTCAAATGTAAATTTTTTTTTCATTTCAAATCTAAGACTGGGACTATATGCACCGGAATCCGGAAGGCCGTAGAAAATCTTGATCTTTGAAAATAGAACTTTGTGCTAATACAATAAAGTTGAAACTCGAAAGCGTTAGGTGTGCAGCTGTCATATATGACATCGGCATTTGATTCGACACTCATGTGTTCGATTTTCAACTCTATTGTTAATTGAAGCAGAGTTCTATTGTCAGTGATCTGAATTTACACCGACGTTCTGGATTCCGGAGCATATAGTCTCAGCCTCTCAGCCTAAAGTTTTGAATAATTTAATATATTATAATTTTTTGAATTACGTATTCAATACTAATAGCTAATAATTTTTTCAAAATAAATTCATGTGGTAATAAATCCAAACTTAGCAGTAATGTTTCAATCAAAAAATTCAATCCGGCTTTATCTTTTATACAAATTAATTAAATATTAATCCCGATACTTAAACAACACTAAAATTTGAAATACCCATCGAATGGCGCGCCATACCTAGATTGGACAAATCACAAGTTAAATATATTTTTTACTCTACTTACTCTAAATAAACTCAGTTAATTCAATATTACCGAACTTACCAACTTTTAATCATAATTTTAAACGATAAAATCGAATTCACGATTTTCCTTTCTACTATAATTTTTTCGAACTTACTATAATTTTACGGCCCGGTACTATAATACCACCACAGAGTACTTTTTTATATTTAGAAAAATACCACTCTCCATGGTTGCTAACACTGATGCTATCACAATCTCTTGGCCATAATAACGTGAAGAACAGCCATAAACCAGCCATTATTCAATTTATTACATCTATAACCCTAATACCTATCGATTTTTATTATCGATTCTGTTTTATTTACACTAATCACTACAGTTCTTTATGTCTTGTGATGTAATTTGTAAAATAGGTCAAGGAAGCCTTATATGTACAAGGAATGATTAATGTAAAGAAGGTAGTAAATATTATTGTTTATTGCAATTCGTAATCACGATTAATGACTCTTTATTATACTTTTTCGTGTTGGTAACATCTCAGAACTTTCTGGAAACTATTGAGAAATTAAATGCTTACATCATATTTTAGGTTATAGTTTAAAACCTGTATACGATTACAATTACGACACATTAAATAGCAAAACGGCAAAAATGATGCAATAAAAACTCGGAGATTAGTCTTCGCCTCCTAGGGAATCCGTTATTTCTTTTCTCCAGGAGGCTGTAGTGGTTGGCCACGATCTTTTCCACGAAGTTTTATTCCAATTGATCTCTCAATTTTTCCGAGGACAATATTATTAGGAATACCACGACCGGCTTCGTAGTCATTTACAATTTGTGGTTTTTCACATATTTTTGTAGCCAAGTCTTTTTGACTCATTCCTTTAGCTTGTCGTCCTTGCATTATCAATTTGCCCAAATCCAATGGTATTTTTTCATGTTTGAGTTCTTCAGTTTCTCGGTCGAGTTTAGCCGTATTTTTTGTCGTTCCGTGTTGTTTATTTGTTCCGGCACCATACTTTTGTTGAGTTTCTACAGGCAAACCTTGTCGTCGAGCAGCGTTTACAGCTTGTTCAGTCTTTAGGGCAGATGCTTTCGGTGGTTTCTTGCGTAAGATTGTTACTGTATCCCAATCAGACATTGTACTTATTTTCCGAAATCGAAGATGACGGAATAATTAAAAAAGTAGTCAAGATTTTAGTAAAGGTGAGCTGGATTAATTTGCGATTTAAAAACTTGGCAAAATATGATGATCAAATGACAGAAGACATTTTTTTTTTTATTATATAAATATATGGCGTCGGCTTAAAACCATTTGCCAGTGTCAAGTTAAAAAGGCGGGAAATAGAATTTTCGTTTCAATATTCAACACCGTATTCCTAAATCGTCAAGTAATCTTTAAGTCTAGTCAAAGTTCAAATAAATAGTCAGTGCAGTAAATGAGTCTAGTCAGTCACAGGGTGTCGAAACTGGCGATCGTAAGTATTGGTGTTCGAAATTCAAAATTATACCTAAATACCGTCTGTGCAAACCATATAACTGGCTCGCTCTTAAGGTAGCCACAGACGAGAGACCGATCGTTTCAGTTAGAACTGACGCCTGAACGGATTCGAGCCCATACACGGAAAAAATCGCATCCGACCCAACTGACGTCAGTTCGGCCTGAACGGATTCGAGCACACACACGACACGATTTTGCATCCGTTCAGGCCGAACTAAAGGCAGACCGGACCATGTATGGACCCCTTAAAACGTGATAAATAGAAGATAATAGAAGAAGTAAAATTTTAAATTTCAAAATTCTTTACGCTTGAATTTTTTTTTTCACTATTACAAAATTCTATTCTTTGCAAAAATCTGTAATTTTTAGTGAAGTGAACTCGAAATCATATTTTTTTATGATGAAACAGTAATATTGATAAAATTTTACCTTATTTTAACTTCTTGATTTAATGAAAAGAGACTTAAGATTATATTTGTTTCAATATAATATGTATGAAGTAATTTTAATGTGCATACTAAGATTTAAGATTTTAAATATTTTTCTCTACTAATAATATTATATCGATTCGAATGTTCAATAAAGATACATAAACTTGAAATAAATAGGTATTTAGGTTGACGCGATTAAAAATTATAAGCATTTAAAAAATATTGCCCATCTCTTTCTCTACAAAATACGAAAATGGGTTCTAGATTGTTTAACATGTTGTCTAACATCAAATAGATGAAAAAAAAATTTAAGCAACATGCCTAATAAAAACTTTAATCCTAACACTTTATTGAATAAAGCCGCCAAAACGCTAAAATGTGTTGTCATGACGTCACGTCGCGCGTCGGGGGGGATTCTCATACATGTAGGCTCCCAGATTGAATTAAAACGATTTCGTACTAATATAGTGGACTGTATCGTAAAAATGTGTAAGTTTATGTGTAAGTCTGGTCGCCTACGTTGACAAGATTATAATGTTGAAAGTAAAGGATAGCTATCGCCGCGCAGTGTGCGCTGGCAAATAAGGCATAATGCATGCGCACAGGCGCCGCGCGCCCCGTTGCGGTGTAGCCGCAACATACATGTAAAACTTTACAGAGACCAGCGACATCTCAACACGGCCCTCTAGTACTAACAGTTTGAAAATTTTCGGATGGCCACAACAGATGATACTAAGCGGCTTCTACATCGCATTATCAAATACGCCAGGTGCTTGTTTATGAGACTCGCGAACATTTTGTAAGGCGATGACTATAAATTATCATATTATGATATAGGAATATGATAATTCTGGCGATTTAATTATTGTTGTCTAAGACCTAGGTCTACTTATAGAGTGGCGCATCTATACAAATATAATATGTCTGTATAATCTATGTAAGTACCTGTCGGCTATAAAAATCACACTATACATGTCAAATCCTAGTATGCTTGGTGTTCACTTTGGTAATTTAACTATTTTAAATTCCCTAATGTGTGATGCTATACTATAATTAGTGAAGAGCAACTACTCCGTAGGTACTAAGCCTTGACTAAGAACTGACTGAAGTTTTGCCGGGGAATTCAATCGGTGACGTTCTGGTTTTTATATTTTTTCATAAATTTGTGTTATTTCGGTTCTTAATATGTAATATTGGTAGAATATTAACCATTAAATATTCATTAACGTGCACAAGTGCGAGCAAGTGGTACTACTTCTAAAAACGTGCTATTTTGTGTTCCCTCCAAAACTCCCTAGGATCTTTCAGTAAAGCTTCTACCACTGAATTGACTGACATGACTCATTGACTGCACTGACTATTTATTTGGACTTTGACTAGACTTTAGACTTGACGATTTAGGAATACGGTGTTGTAAATTGAAACGAAAATTCTATTTCCCGTCTTTTTAACTTGACACTGGCAAATGGTTTTTGGGTATAGGTAATCGTGGTGGGCAGGTCCCAACTAATAATATTAAGCTTGATGATCTTAATAAATTTTTCTCGTCGCCATCAACATTATTTAGTAAGACCGACAAGACTAATATGCTACAACATCTCTCTTTTCATCCTCCTGAAAGACACTCTCCTTTTTGTTTTTGTCCAGTCAGTATCAGTGAGGCTAAGAAAAGTAAAATGTCAATTTTATCTAATGCGTTTGGTAGAGATGAGCTTAGTCGTAACATGATTGTTCCAATAATTGATATTATATGTCCCGTCTTAATTTTTCTTTGTCCACAGGTTTTTTTCCAGAATCCTGGAAAAGAGCCAAAATTATCCCTTTACCCAAAAAGCGTAAACCACAATTTTGTAAGGATTATCGACCAATTTCTATCCTACCATTTTTATCAAAGGTCTTCTTCTAAATCTTTTATTAGAGCGCCTCGTCCATCAGCAGGCTGTAACTTTTTAAATAGGTCAAATTACTTCAACCCCTTTCAGTCTGGTTTCCGTCCCGGCCACAGTACAACTACTGCATTAATAAAGGTGACTGACGATATTCGCTGTGCAATGGACAATGAGGAATTAACGATTTTAACACTTTTGGACTTTACAAATGCTTTTAATACAGTTGACCACGATATTCTCTTGCAACTCATGATCTCTCAAAATTTTTCACCTACCGTGATTGCATGGTTCTGTGGTTATTCATGTAATCGTCTTCAACGTGTTGCGGTGGAAGATGTCTTATCTAAGTGGTCAACAGTCACGGCTGGTGTCCCTCAAGGGGGTGTTCTATCGCCTTTACTGTTTAACATTTTCATTAATACCATCGCCAAAAACATCTTCTGCTCTCACATGTATGCTGATGACTTGTAGATTTATCTCCACGCATCACTTAATGACTTACCGTCACCTACTGCACGAACTAATGAAGATCTTAAAAGTATATGTGCTTGGAGTAAATCTCATGGATTAGTCATCAATCCTACGAAAACCTAAGCGATTATCATCGGCAGACCAACATTGTTGACAAGGGTTCGATTACAGGATCTTTGCCCAGTAATGGTCGAAGGAAACATTATTCTATTCCCACAATCCGTTAAAAATCTTGGAATTCATCTTGATTCAACACTGTCTTGGTCTAAGCACATTGGTGAGATCGGTAGGAGATTTTTTGGTGCGTTGACTCAGAGCAATGATACGTTTGACTACTGTGCGTTTTTAATCGCGTTGTCAAATGTGAAAAATTAATTATTTTGTTTGATATTTTATAAAAATCATATACACATATTCTAAAGTAAAGTGTTGGTTAAATTCGTTTTAAATAATGTTTAGTGATGAAATATCAAAAGTTTGATATATATTTTCATCATAGGATAATTGCCTATTGCAATCCATTTTAAATAATTTAAAGTCAGTAAACAGATCTCTATTCATTTTCAACGTGACTCTGTTCCGAAGAGCCGGTTACCATGGAGATAGGTACCATATTATCTCGTACTCACTTGCACTCACTATGAACTTCGTGGAACAGAGACAGTAATTGCAACCTTGTTGATACGCATTTGAGGTTTATGATGTATTTGACTTTTTAAATATTTACGTTGAATACATAGACGTATATTATAGACGAGGCATGTTGAGGCAAAAAGTGTCTTCAATTAAATGGCCCCACTTTTATAGATTTTTGGGGCCATTTTGACATTTGGTAAAAGCAAGATGGCTGACATTTAAAGTATAGTGAAAAGATGATGTAAAATTTTTTTGTATGAAGATTTGTTCTGTCAAATGTACGCCTCAGCCTATCTTGAGTTTTGAAATCTTTGGTTGAATAACATTTTAATAAAGTTTTAAGACATATTTAGCTACAAACGCATTAAAATATCAAATATTGAATAATTACTTACCGAAAATAAGATATCCCATGTATTATTTTTGCACTTTTTTGACTGAGCACTTCGGCATGTTGCCGGTCTAATAGTTTGCGCGTTACTGCAAGACACAAGTGCTTACTCGCGTTTTAAGCACTTGTCAAAAGTGCTTAAAACGCTTAGGGCGTTCGTGGGGTATCTTTGTGTATATAACATCATTGCTTACAGTGCAAAAATATCTTCGTACAATTAACACGTTAAACATTTTTTACAGTGCAAGACTTTTGTTTCTAAATTATGGAAAACGCTCTGTGTTAGCGGCCACCGACGTGCTGAATTTCTTTCTGAATTTAAGAATCTTAATCCATAGACAACATTCAGGAACCACTTCACACACATGTCATATCTTAAATTCAGCAGGGCTTTTACTTATCTTCGTTGGAATTCATGTAAATGCTTGTAGAAATTCTCCCAGCCAATTTATGTCGGGGTATTACGCAATAACTTACCTATGAAACTATGTTGGTCATGAAGAGTAAACTATTGTTGTATTGAAATGTGCGTTTTGTTGAGTGTATTAGCACCATGTAATCTCACATACTTAACATATTATTATTTATTAATACTTCTTAATCCCACTTCGATTCAGTCGCTTTTAGGATAATTAAAATTATTATTAAAATAAGTTTAAATTTAATAAATAATTAAACATTTTTTGTTTTTTTTTAAGTCCTCCGACTGTCCCAAACGTTTTTCGCTTCATAATAGGCTACTTGACCTTGTTTTTATTTATGTCCTAAACGCTTCTTAATTGTTTTATTACACAAAAAACTATTATTTAGAAACCTAAAAACCTACAAAAAAGTATGTTAAAAATACACTTTTTAAAAACCGCCGAAAACTCTATTCGCCATGTTGGTTGCTAAACTATCTGTGCTGTGACGTCATACTAGTACTATTTGTAATCTGTGCTATAGTCCGTAGTAGTAAAATGGCGGTGTTACGTTCCGTTTCACGTTTTGACATAAATAACTTTTTAAAATGTCATGAATTATGTATGAATATTTCAATAAAAACTATAAATATAACTGCAAAATTACTACAAAATGCGAAATGTCGTGAACGCTTCAAATACCATAATTAAATTTATGATATCGCTAAAATACGTTTTCCTAACCTAAGTACTAAAGGAAATACTCTCAATGTATGAAATTAAATATAAGTCAAGTAGCCTATTTTGAGTTTTGCCGGGAAATTCATTGGTTGACTTTGAGGTTTTTGTATGTCCTCCTTAAATTTGTGTTATTTCGGTTTTCAATGTGTAATATTGATAGAATATTATGTATAATGTTTAATATTCGTTAACGTGCACGAGTGTGGACAAGTGTTACAACTTCAATAAACGTATAGGTGTTAGGATAAATAATCGACACCTATTATACGCGATATATATATATATACGCGTATATTGACCACTTTTTAACACGACACAATTTTAGTAAAAAAGGTACACACAATTAGACTTAAAAAACTAATAATGCAAAATTATATGCGCGCGCGCAACCTTCGGAACCGAGGTTCGTTTCAGACTGTCAAACGGGTTGCCCGAAGCCTGCTCCGGCGCATCCTGAAGTAGATACTATCTATACGCGCCGCACCGTATCGCCTCAAACGTGCTATTTTGTGTTCCTCCAAAATTCCCTAGGAACTTTCAATAAAGCTTCTACCTCTTTACTGAATCGACTGACTTGACTGCACTGACAATTTATTTTGACTTTGACTAGACTTTGGACTTGACGATTTCGAAATACGGTGTCGAAAAGAAAATTCTATTTCCCGCATTTTTAACTTGGCTCTGGCGAAAGGTTATAAGCTGACGCCATGTATTTAAGTTTAAAAAAAATAGTAACCTACTGTCAATAAAAAAAAAGAAGAAGGATCGTTATTGAAATACTAGGTGTTTTTGTTATAATTTTATAACTTTTCAATATTGTTTATTAAAGTGTAGCTAAATAAATTAGAATTTTTATTGTTTTTAGTTAAGTCAGCAAAATGTCTTTTTCATTCGGATCTACCAACACTGTATCGCAAAGCACAAGTTTTGGCGCTGCTGCTTCCAAACGTGAGTATACACATTGATTTTTTAAGGCTCTGCGTTAGCGAATCAAATACAATAATGAATAGATAAACTACCAAAAAATTCACCTCAGACTCCGGGCACAAAAGCATGTTATATTTTACATTAATGTAATAGTAAAAATTACATAAACATATATACATACATTTCCAGCAATGTTTTCCTTTGGGGGTGCTAATACAAGTACCACGAGCAGCGCCGGTGCTGGTTTTGGAACGTCTACAGTTTCGTCCGGTTTCGGAGCTTTCGGCACACCAGCCACTAACACAGGTTTTAACATAATTTTATTTGAAGTTTTACACAATATGCATTCTTTGTAAGACTAATTGACCAATTTTCTGTGTATTATATTAGATATTTTTCTTTTTATTATATAATACATTGGAGACAGCCTCTGTGGCTCAGTGGTTAGCGCAGTGGTGCTCAAGCTCGGTCATGTACTTACATAATATGAAATTGGCGTTTTGTCGTACTGGCCACTTTGATCTCAAATATATCTTCTTTGGTTAGGAATTCCAATTTCAAATTTATACCACTATTTACTCATTTGTTTCGAAAACCGTAATTCATATGTTTTTTCCTCTTTTGGTTTTTTCTTTGCGTCACTCTGGTTACAAAATGGAAACCTTTAAATATCATATTATTTTCGAGTATGAGTTCCACCGTGGTTGCATGTGCTACAGAAACGGCTCAAAGGATTAATGATGTGTATGACGGCGGTGTTGCTAAATAAAACACAGTGCGTTTTTGGTTCCAACATTTTCGTTCTGGAAATTTCGCCATGGACGGCCGGAGACCAAAATTGATAATGAAGAATTGAAGGCTATTGTGGAAGCTGATCCATCGCAAACCACGTCTGTGTTAGCTGCAGGCTGCGGTGTTAGTGGTAAAACTGTTTTAATCCACTTGAAGCAAATTGGGAAGGTGAAAAAGCTTGAAAGGTGGGAACCTCATGAAATGAGTGCAGGAAACTGACAAACGCGAGTCGACTGTTGAGTTACATTACTCAACCGGCACAATAATGAAGGGATTTTAAGTCAAATCATTACCTGTGATGACACACACTGCACAACAGACGGCTACCAAATTAGAGCTTCAAATGGAATGTCTAAGACATCCACCGTACTCCCCGGACCTTGCTCCAATAGATTACAATTTTTTTAGAAATTTCGATAACTTCTTGCAAGGAAAAAAATTCAATATAAATATATTATGTTTAAAAAAAACGACTTTATGTTCCTCCTTTACAAAACGCCAATTTCATATGTAATGACCTAATATTATATTATTAAGTATTTCAATTATAATAGTTGAAATGTCAAAGCAGATTGCCCATGGACATATTATGTATTTTTTAAATTAATTAATTTATTTATTTCATTTAGTCAGGCAGGCAGTTGAGACAACTGATTTTGCCTGTATCAAGTTATTTTCTGTCTTCTATCAGTGATTTTTGTTTTAAATATCTGTCAAGTCTAAAAACTGGTTGTATATCATAATGTCTGTTTAGGGTCTTGTATGTTTCTATTAGATCTCCTCTGTCCCTGCGTTCCTTTAAAGTGGTAATTCTCAAGGCTTCCAGCCGTTCTTCATATGACAGTCTTTTCATTTTTCTTGGTACTTTAGTAAAGGAACGCTGCACCTTCTCCAGGAGTTCAATGTCCTTAACAAAATAGGGGTTCCAGATCTGAAATGCATATTCTAATATTGGCCTTATAAAAGTTTTATGAATTTGGAGCATCAATTCTGGTGTCAGCTCTCGAAACGCTTTCCACACCAAGTATATCAGGCTCCTAGCTTTCTTAGTTATGCATGTAATCTGTTCTTCCCACTTTAGATCATATGTAATCTTCACTCCCAAGTCATTTTTCACATTGACTTCCAAAAGTTGAGTATCATTTAACTTATACTTCAGGTGTGGATTGCATTTGCCAATATGCAATACTGTTCATTTCGAAGAATTTAGATTTATGAGCCATTGCTTGGACCAGTTAGCTATTTTGTTAAGGTCATCTTGGAGGAGGTCGAAGCTGGTGAGTGGGTTTGCAAATATTTTAGTGTCATCGGCGAAGACTCTTACATTATAATGGAGACAGCGAGGAAGATCAAAAGTGTATATGATGTAAAGCACTGGACCTAGTACTGAACCCTAGGGCACACCACTGGTTATTTCTATGTGATCTGACTTTACCTCTCCCACTCGCACTTGCATGGTTCTTTGTCGCAAAAATTCCTCAATCCACGCAAGTAGTTTCTCACGTATTCCCAGGAATTTAAATTTTTGCATGAGCCTTCTTGTAGGTACCTTATCAAAGGCTTTTTCGTAATCCAGATATATAACGTCAATAGGTTCTCTCTTATTAAAGTGCTCTGTCCATACAGCGAAACAAGACAACAAGTTTGATATTGTGGAGCGGTGGGGGGAAAAACCATGTTGTTGCTCAGGAATAATTTTGTATTTACTAAAGAAATGTCGGATGTGCCTTACTATTATTTTCTCCATAATCTTGCATACGACACTGGTCAAGCTTATAGGCCTGTAATTTGCCGGTTCTAGTTTGTTTCCTTCTTTAAAAATAGGCGTTACTGTTGCAGTTTTTCAAAAATCTGGTAGCGTTCCGGTGTCATAGGACATCTGCATTATTGTTGCCAGGTGTTCGGAAATGTCGCAATTTTTTCATATTGTTACGGGAACGTCATCTGGTCCCGGTGAAGAATCTGATTTGAATTCTTTTATTGTTTGGCTAATCTTGTCTTGAGTGAAGTGTATTTCCCCAATAGAGTCTTTAATTCTAAGTGTAGGGTCTAAAGTAGGTAACTGGTATCCTGGCTCACTTTGGAAAACACCGGCAAACTGTTCCGCGAACGCTTTGGCAATTTCGTAAGGCTGAGTTACATTTTGGCCTTGTCTGTTGAGTAGTATAGTAGGTATGCTAACCTTTGACGTCACTTGTTGCCTTAAATAGGAATAAAACTTTTTAGGTCCGGCATGAAGAATTTTTTGTTCATAAAGCATTCGGGCATTTTTGCTTTGACTTGTTAAATGGTTGTTTATTCCTCTGTAATCTTTATAGTGCTTATCAAGTCCTGTCAATTTGTATTTGTTCCATAGCGCTAATTAGTAGTTAATAAGGTCTCTCATGTCTTTCGTTACCCGCGGTTTGTTTTTAGTAGATTTGGTAATTCTTATCCGTGGTACGTAAAGATTTATTGCTTCTTTTAAGGCATTTAAGAAACTGTCATATTGGTTATTAACGCAATTTATTGCCTTCATGTTTTCAAGTGGTATGGTAGTGTGGAATTTTTCATTGATTTTCATATAGTCTGCTTTGTTGAAATTTAGCCTGGATTTGATTTCTGAGTCTTTGTTTCTTTGTACTTGCAGCTGTATGGTTGCTAATAGGCAGGTGTGGTCACTCTTTCCAATAGGGGCCTGGTGGTCAATAGAAGCTATAAGTGAATCATCATTTGTAAGGATAAGATCTAAAATTGATGGTTGATTGCCTTGCCTAAACCTAGTGGGCTTATCTATTAATTGTGTGAGATTGGTATTCCTGTACCACTGAATGAAGTTGCTCTCCTTTGGTCTTATGTACCCGCTGACTTCAAGTGGCCACTTGACTCCACCATAGTTAAAGATTCCTATTATAGCCACGGTGCTGTCAAATGATGCACAGTGTAACTGATCAAGTAAAGTGTTGTCATGATCTATTGTGGAGTCATGTCCTCTATATACACCACATAATGAAAACATGTTTTTTCCAATCTTTATGTCTAGACATAGGAATTCTGAATTTTCATGCTTCTTGAAGTATCTGGTGTTTAATCTTGTCGTCATATTGTAATCAATGTTGTTCGAGACATATATTGCAACTCCACCACTGCGTTTATCAATGCGATCGTCTCTGAATATATCGTAGCCAGGTATTTTTATTATTGAGTCAGGTATATTTGGTTTAAGCCATGTTTCGGTGATCACAATAAGGGAAGGTCATAGAGAATTTACTCTAGCAGTTAAGAGGTCCATTTTAGAGGGTAATGATTGTATGTTTGTGTAAAGTATTGTGATTGTGGTGAGAGCCGTTGAGAATGATTTGTTCAAATTGTACCTTGCGATTCCATAGTTTGTTTTTCTTTTTGGCGTAGGTATTAAGTGTGAGTAATCTGAAGTTAGTTTTTTTTTTCAAATTATAAAATATTGGATCAAAAATAGGTTTAATGTGTGTAATATTTTCAGCTGCGCCATTTGGTGCATTGAATACAACTCCAGCTACATCTGCTTCACTTTTCTCAGGGTTTGGGAATAATGCTGCAAAACCAGCTACAGGTATTATCAATTTCTTACCTTTGATCATTTTATTAACACCCAACGAAAACAGTGTTATAAGTTTACTGTCTGTGTGTCAGTCAGTGGCATTGTAGCTCCCAAATGGATGAACCGATTCTGATCTAGTTTTTTTTTTTGAGTTTACTCCGTTTTGTTTGAAATCACTTGATCGAGAGTTATTATATTATATAATTAGCATAATTCATCATCATCAGCTCTCTCACTGCTTGGCAATTTGGGAGTTACTTAACATTTTAATTTTGTTTTTAATTATTTAACTAGATAATTTGTGTAAGTTTATAGCAAGTTTCAAGTAACAAATTGAAATCAGGTCCAGACATTGCTTGTTTGATCATGAATTTAGATTGTTCTTGTAATAAAGTGTTAGCAAACTTTGTGAAAGAAATAGAAAATTTAAATATGTAAAGAAGAATGAATGAGAGAACCACACATAGAATTATTCCTCGTAGGTTTTTTACTTTCCTTGTAGATACACTTTTGAAACAACTTTGCCTTTATTCCTTAAATATCCACTTTCATATTGTTCAGCACTCGAATTTAGAAAGAAAAAAAAAATTTTTTTTTTATATATTTCTGTTTAATTAAAAAAAAAACTCCTTAAATAATTACAGTAAATATCTTATTTCTACATTGTTTTAACGCGTTTCTTATATAAACGCATATGTCCGTTGGCGGCACGACCGGCAATGAATTTGTTAATTACACTTTTGTACCCAAAAGTATACATCTATTAGGAAACGCTACATTGGTTTTTTACTAGGAAAAAAATATATGGATATCTGCTGAAACTACAATAATGTGACCCAGGGTGTACAAAAGCTATTGATCCTACTACTATTATTATAAATGTGAAAGTTTGTGAGGACGGATGAATGGATGGATGTTTGTTACGCTTTCACGCTAAAACTACTGAACGGATTTTGATGAAATTTGGTATGGTAGTAGTTTATGCTCTGGATTAAAACATAGGCATATAGGCATATACATTTTATCCCGAAAAAGTACAGCATTCCTGTGGGATACTGCATTTACGCGGACGGAGCCGCGGGCTACAGCTAGTGATACAATAAAATGCAACATAAAAGAGTACTCAATTAAACAAATATTTTTTAATTTCTTTAGTGATACGCTATTAATCCTTATACAAATAAATAGCTTACTCTAAGAGTATTATTTTAGAAATAAATTCTCTTCATCTCATCGAAATCGGTAAATAAACTGTAGTCAGTGCCTAAGTTGAATCGTGTCTTAGATTAGTTCGTAGTTAGTGTATGTGTAGGTTGTAGAAGTTGGTAGTAAAGGTTGGTTTTAGGTGAAGGTAGTAGGTATAGGTTGTAAGTTGTAGGTGTAGGTAGTTCTAGGTTGTAGGTGTAGGTGTAGTTGTAGATATAGAAATTGTAGATTGTAGGTACTTACTTATATTTTATTTATTCCTCATGGGTGTTATTTTTTTAATTTTTTTTTTCAACTCATTATGTGCGCCATTTTACGCATGTATATATATTGTATATATATATATATATATATATATATATATATATATATATATATATATATATATATATATATATATATATATATATATGTGTGTGTGTGTGTGTGTGTGTGTGTGTGTGTGTGTGTGTGTGTGTGTGTGTGTGTGTGTGTGTGTGTGTGTGTGTGTGTGTGTGTGTGTATTGTGTTATAGCACTACAATGGTGGGGATGAGCTCCATACACAAATGCTTCTTATTCTTTTCAGGTTTTGGGGCAGGTGGTTTTGGTACTACAGGAACCTCTTTCGGAACTACACCAGCATTTGGAAGCACTGCACCCGCGTTTGGAACGGGTGCACCCACATTTGGTAGTACTGCACCAGCATTTGGAACAAACACTTTAGGGGCTAACACCTTTGGTACAGGGTCTACATTTGGGACCGCTTTTGGTACTAAGCCAGCAACATCTGGTTTTGGAGGATTTGGAACAGGGCTTGGTACAACCAACGCTTTTGGACAGCAGCCACAGGTATGATTATTTGAGGTAGCTCGCTCAAAACAGTTTCAGTATGTTCTATAAATTAGAAATAATAGGTCCTTACATATGAAATTGGCGTTTTGTCGTACTGACCACTTTGATCTCAAATATATCTTCTTTGGTTAGGAATTCCAATTTTAAATTTATACCGCTATTTACTCATGCATTTGTGTTTCGAAAGCCTTAATTCATTTGTTTTTTCCTCTTTTGGTTTTCTCTTTGCGTCACTGTTTACAAAATGGATAATTTGAAATATTGTATTATTTCCGAGTACGAGTTCCACCAAGGCACCAGTGCTGCAGAAACGGCTCGAAGGATTAATGATGTGTATGGCGGCGATGTCGCAAAAGTAAACACAGTGCGTTTTTGGTCCAACGTTTGCGTTCTGGAAATTTCGACCTGCAGAACAAGCCCCGTGGACGGGCGGAGACCAAAGTTGATAATGAAGAATTGAAGGCTATTGTGGAAGCGGATCCATCGCAAACCACGTCCGAGTTAGCTGCAGGCTGCGGTGTTAGTGATAAAACTGTTTTAATCCACTTGTAGCAAATTGGGAAAGTGAAAAAGCTTGAAAGGTCAACAACAACAACTCATGAATTGAGTTCAGCAAACCGACAAACGCGCGTCGACGCGTCGCGCGTTACATTACTCAACCGGTACAATAATTAAGGGATTTTAAATTGAATCATTACCTGTGATGAAAAGCGGATCCTGTATGATAATTGGAAACGCTCATCGCAATGGCTGAACCCTGGCGAAGCAGCCAAAGCGAAAATTTACTCAAAATAGTTACTTGTGAACTGGCCAGACGATTACGGCAGATATCTATTGCCAGCAACTGCAAATGATGATGGAAAAGCTAGCTGCTAAACAACCGAGATTGGTCATTCGCTCTAGGCCACTGCTGCTTCAGGACAACGCTAGACCACTCACTGCACAACAGACGGCTACCAAATTAGAGGAGCTTCAATTAGAATGTCTTAAGACATCCACCGTACTCCCCCGACCTTGCTCAAACAGATTACCATTTTTTTCGAAATTTGGATAACTTCTTGCAAGGAAAAAATTTTACTTCGATGGGGCAGTCCAAAGCGCCTTCAAAGATTTTATTGATTCTTGCCCGAATGGTTTTTTTAGTAAAATAATCAATGAACTACCTATAAGATGGCAAAAGTGCATAGATAGCAATGGTATAATACTTTGATTAAATAAATATAGTATGTTAAAAAAAACGACTTTATATTCCTCCTTAACAAAACGCCAATTTCATATGTAATGACCTGATATAATGTTGTTTTTGCATTCGTAATCGAAAAATGATAATTACTAAAATGTTTTTTGGGTATTTTCGATAGTATACATTCAAATACGCGGTCTTGATCAAAATATGTTCAGAAACCTAACTGAAATCGGCAAAATAGGTTGACGTACTAAGGCGGGTCAATAAGTCCGTGACTTTTTGAATTTCTAACCTCCTTACTGAAAAAGCAACACTACTCCTGTCAACAGGCATCTGTCAGTTGACTCCTATCAAAATTTGAACTTGCTGCGTCAGTTAGTTTGTGTTTTACAGCTATCTTTATCAGACTATCCAGTAACTTAAGGAAACAATGGAAAAAAGTGAATTTCGTGTGCTTATTAAGCATTATTTTTTGCGAAAAAAAACCATTACCGAGACCAAGTCTAAGCTTGATAAATACTATGGGGACTCTGCACCATCGATTTCAATGGTAAAAAAGTGGTTTACTGAATTTCGTTGTGGCCGTACAAGCACTGAAGATGCCGAACGTCCTGGACGCCCAGTTGAGGTCTCTACACCCGAAACAATCGAAAAAATTCACGATTTGGTGTTGGCCGACCGAAGATTGAAAGTGCAAGAGATTGTGGAAGCCATAGGCATCTCGCATGGCTCAGTGGTTTCAATTTTGAATGATCACTTGGGCATGAGAAAGCTTTCCGCAAGATGGGTGCCGCGTTTGCTCACAGTCGACCACAAACGCAATCGTGTAACAACTTCACAGGAAGGTTTGGCGATGTTTAATCACAATATGGAGGAGTTTTTTAACCGTGGACGAAACATGGATCCATCACAATACACCAGAGACCAAACAACACTCAAAACAGTGTGTTTTTAAGGGTTAATCGGCGCCAATGAAGGCCAAGGTGGGTTTGTCAGCCAATAAAGTTATGGCGACTGTTTTTTGGGATGCACGTGGGATAATCCACATTGACTATCTTCAAAAGGGAAGAACAATTAATGGGGAATATTATGCCAACTTATTGGACCGCTTCAATGAGGATTTGAAAAAAAACCGACCTCATTTGGCCAAGAAAAAAGTTCTTTTTCACTAAGACAATGCAAGGGTGCACACATGTGCAGTTGCCATGGCAAAAATCCATGAATTGGGCTATGAATTGATCCCACATCCACCCTATTCTCAAGATTTGGCTCCGAGTGACTACTTCTTGTTCCCAAACCTGAAAAAATGGCTCGGTGGAAAAAGATTTGACTCCAATGATGAAGTCATCTCGCAAACAAAGGCCTATTTTGAGGACCTCGACAAATCATATTTTTTGGAAGGGATAAAAAAATTGGAGAAGCGTTGGACAAAGTGTATAGAGCTCAAGGGGGACTACGTTGAAAAATAAAATGATTTATTTATCAAAAAATCTGTGTTTTATTCCAAAAGTCACGGACTTATTGACCCGCCCTCGTATAACCTAATTGTGAAACCGCTTCCGCACACGGCACTACGCCGAATTCGTTAGTGCCGCCATAGATAAAATGACCACATTGTATCACATTTGGATTTATGGCTCTCCTGATGTATTGAATGCTGAACAACAATAAGTAAATAGAAAGAGTTATTCAATAGACAATATCCCATATTCAGAAAATCCTTTGTGGGATTATTGAAATAGTTTCTTACATATTATTATGAAGAAAAAAATTTTGCATTACAGCAACAACAACTGCAACAGCAGCAACAGGGGCCCACAAACGCTCACGAGGCGTTAGTGACGGCGGTTTTCAACTGCTGTGTGTTTGGCGACGAACGGGACCAAGTGTTAGCCAAATGGAACCTTCTGCAAGCTCAGTGGGGTACTGGTAAGTAATCATTTCGTACACAATTCTGGATTGATACAAATATAATAATCAATATTATAATATGTTGAAAAGTAGTTTATTGTATTAGGTCCATTACATATGACATTGGCACTTTGTAAAGGAGGAACATAAAGTCTAATTTTTTTAATCAAAGTATATAACATTGCTATCTATGCACTTTTGCCATCTTATAGGTAGTTCATTGATTCCATTACTAAAAAAAACATTCGGACAGGATTCAATAAAATCTTTGAAAGCGCTTTGGACTGCCCCATCAGAGTTGAATTTTTTCCCTTGCAAGAAGTTATCCAAATTTCGAAAAAAAATGGTAATCTGTTGGAGCTAGGTCCGGGGTGGATACGGTGGATGTCTTAGACATTCCAATTGAAACTCCTCTAATTTGGTAGCCGTCTGTTGTGCAGTGTGTCGTCTAGTGTTGTCCTGAAGCAGCAGTGGCCTAGAACGAATGACCAATCTCGGTTGTTTAGCAGCTAGCTTTTCCATCATGATTTGCATTTGCTGGCAATAGATATCTACCGTAATCGTCTGGCCAGATTTAAGAAAACTGTAGTGAACGACACCGGCACTAGTCCACCAAACGCTCACAAGTAACTTTTTCTGAGTCAATTTTCCCTTGGCAGGCTTTGGCTGGTTTGCCAGGGTTCAGCCATTGCGATGAGCGTTTCAGATTTTCGTAAAGGATCCACTTTTCATCACAGGTAATGATTCTATTTAAAATCCCTTCATCCGGTTGAGTAATGTAACGCAGCAGTCGAGGCGTGTTTGTCGGTTTGCTGCACTCAATCCGCCTTTCAAGCTTTTTCACCTTCCCAATTTCCTTCAAGTGGATAAAAACAGTTTTATCACTAACACCGCAGCCTGCAGCTAACTCGGACGTGGTTTGCGATGGATCCGCTTCCACAATAGCCTTCAATTATTCATTATAAACTTTGGTCTCCGGCCGTCCACGGGGTTTGTTCTGCAGGTCGAAATTTCCAGAACGAAAACGTTGGAACCAAAAACCCACTATGTTTTCTTTTGCGAAACCGCCGCCATACACATCATTAATCCTTCGAGCCGTTTCTGCAGCACTGGTGCCACGGTGGAACTCGTACTCGAAAATAATACGATATTTCAAGTTTTCCATTTTGTACACAGAGTAACGCAAAGAAAAAACCAAAAGAAGAAAAAACAAATGAATTACGGTTTTCGAAACACAAATGCATGAGTAAATATGCTGTATAAATTTCAATTTGGAATTCCTAACCAAAGAAGATATTATATTTGAGATCAAAGTGGCCAGTACGACAAAACGCCAATTTCATATGTAAGGACCTAATATATCAATGTATTATTCTGTATTCATGACTATCTACTTCTTCTTTTCTCTATCTACGTCTACTTTATCAACTTAAGTGAAAAAGAGGATAAATTTGCTCTTTTGTCACAGGAACAAAAGAAAAGATACAAGCATAAAAAAGCGCGGCCATAATATATATAGTCCCACTGTAAAAATATATAACCAATAAATAAGTGATGTAGAAGAGACAATTTTTTTCAATAATAATTTTTAAGCTCTTAATTTTTTTAGGTCAAGCTTACTACAGCCGAAATGCACCAGCGCTGGAGTTAAATGAACAAAACCCACTTTGTCGTTTCAAAGCTGTTGGTTATTCTAGGCTGGGTGGCAAGGAAGATAAGGATGGTCATGTTGCCTTGATATTTAATAAGCCCGAGCAAGAAATTAAGTAAGTATTATTGTGCCACCATCAAATCTACTTATTTGTGGAAAGAGTTTGAAACGATATAAATACATAGTGTTATCCTTAAAAAGAGTAATTTAATGAACAATTAGTATTATTAGTATGTATTTATATGGATGGTTCTTTTTTCAGGACTAATCGGCAGTCGTTAACTACATCTCTCTTTGGTCTATTAGGGAACAAACCTAATTTGGCTGTAAATATTGAATCTATCAAGGGAGTAACAGAAAACAAAACTCAGGTAAATGTTATATGTTCGTGAGATACAGCCTGGTGACAGACGGACGGACAGACAGCAAAGTCTCAGTAATATTTTTTCGTTTTCGTTTTTACCCTTTGGGTACGGAATCCTAAAAATAAAGTGTCATCATACTAGATAAAACAATTATAATTTTTTCGTGACAAATCACAAGATTCAACCATTTTGTAATAGGCTAGTTTCCTCTATCAAAATCAAATGATACAAATTTGTTATTTATATAGTTTCTATCATAATAAATACGAATACAGCACTACTTTGTTATTTAAATACGCGATTTATTTATAATTTCGAAAATAAAACTGTAGTTTTATTATCTGTATTTCATGGGACCGAAAACGCCAGCTGCCATATTTTTTATGTAAGTGACGTCATATGAACATAATCAAATCGATTAAACAACGGCGAAAGTTAAATCTAAAGTTCATGCACTACACACGCACATATGATATTTATTTGTTTCTGTTCTTATGACGTCACGATAATGGTGGCTGTCGTTTTGGCGCAAACATTTATAGTTTAAATTTTAATCATTTTTTCTTTGCATAAAGAGATATTATTTCCAGGAAATAAAAATACTAATTGACTATCGAATCGATACGAACATTTTAAAATATATTTGAAAAAATTAGAATAGCCTATTGTATTTTCTACATGATTATATGTAATAAAAAATCCTAGGGTGGTATTTTTTTTGTTTGTTGTTTTCTTTGTTGTTAAAAAAAAGTCGCATCGCGCGCCGTGTTGGATATGAAGTACAAAATACAACACAATATGGTCGTATCTATGAGTCAACTACACCCTATTTATGCTAGAATCTAGATCATAGATAGCTATATCTGTTTTTTCAGGTGGTGATATACGTAGTTAATAACGCGGCCGGTGGTACCCACGTGGGCGCCAACGAGTTGAGTACGTTCCTGAACGGCGCCGGGCCGCGCGCGTCGCTGTCTGCCGCCTCCTGCGCCGCCGTCACGCCCGTCACGCGGCCCACGCACGCCATGCTCGAGCAGTACCTAGCAACGCCCCCGCCGGGTATGTAAATAAGATATTGTAGAGTGCATTATATGTGGTTTAAGCCGCGCCGCAAATATTCTGAGTGACCTTGATAAACAAAAATTATACTTTTTTTTTAATTTACTTTTATACAGGCATGGACATGAGATTGTGGAAACAGGCTCAGGCTGACAACCCCGACCCGTCTAATTACATTCCAGTTCCGATAGTTGGATTTTCAGAGGTAAAATTTTAACATAAAACCGCTAGTGTAAACCTTGTTGGCTTACACTAGCGGATTACTAAGTCCTTTGTAAATTACTAATATTACTATTTTTTATAAAAAATGGTCGTCGGATAAGTCGGTTTACGGATGATAATTTTACGTTATAACGTCATCACAAGCCGAATGCTTAAGGCAGCCACAGACGAGACGCCGATCGTTTCAGTTAGAACTGACGCCTGAACGGATTCGAGCCCATACACGGAAAAAATCGCATACAACCCAACTGACGTTAGTTCGGCCTGAACGGATTCGAGCAAACACACGACACGATTTTGCATCCGTTCAGGCCGAACTGAAGGCAGACCGGACCGTGTATGGGCCCCTTTAGGCCGATCGTGGCTCTATCGCTCGTTCCTCGCTCGTGCTTGCACGCTCGGCTCAGGCGGAACGTGACAATTTTTCGTGCGTGCAGCCGGCGTTCATCGATTTATAAGACGTTATCACGTTAAAAACCGTTTATTTGTTGCCTTTCTATATTTTTTACATTATTTATGTTTGTAAAATACTTATGTCATGTTACAGATAAAGTTCCGCGCGAAGTGCCAGGCTGAGGAGGCGGCGCTGCAGGCGGGCTGGCTGAGGCGCGCGTCCGACACGCTAGGCGAGCTGCGCACGCGCCGCGCCGCCAGCAGCGCCTCGCTGGCCGGCCTCGCCGCCCGCCTGCACGCGCTCCGGCACACGTTGCTGCAGGTAAGGGAGAGAGAGAGAGAGAGAGAGAGAGTATTTTTGGCACAGCCAGACTATTCACAAAGCGTAATTCGACTCGGATTCGATAACTTACCTGCGCAGCAACCAATAACCGCGAGATATGTTTGATTCCGCGTCTAAACGGGAATTGTAAATAGCTGGATTAGAAATAGGAATATACAAGCCAAGTGCTACAAAATTTGACGGATTGATTTGATTAAAACCATTAAATTCGACCACATTAATGTGTCATTGTAATACTTTATTGCAACCCTTAAATAAGCCTCAACCAGTATGGCTTCATGCCCCAAAGGAGCACCTGGGACGCCCTCTATAGGTTGGTGAACCACATCAGAAAGAAGAGGCAGGGAAAAAGATTTCTGTTGTGGTGTCGCTGGGCATAGAGGGGGCATCGACAGTGCGTGGTGGCCAGCCATAAAGGTTCGGTTGGCAGACGTTGGGTGCCCGGTGAACCTGAGGCGAGTGATCGACATCTACCTGAATGAAAGACGAGTGAGTGTGAGGTGTGAATGCTGGCGTGGAAGTGAGCAGGGAGACCAACAAGGGGTGCGTGCAATGATCATAGGAGGACCAATCCTGTGGGACCTCTTGTTGGACCCCCTGCTATGGATGCTATAGGAGAAGGAAATGTTTTGCCAGGCTTTTGCCGACGTCGTAGTATTAGTTTTTGAGGGGGAATAAAATATGACAAAGCCCGACTTTAAATGGGGGGTATGTTGTAGTTATATATGTATTATTATTATATATTATGTTGTTGTATGTATGTCCGACACGGCGCTGCATTTTTGAGACAGCTATTCAAAATTGAACTTTACTCATTACACAAGAAGATACACGTTTCATGGCAAGAGTTGGAATGTCAAGTTGCACAGCGCACGTGCAGTGTACTACAGATTTAATATGAAACGTGTATCTTTTTGTGTAGTGGATAACGTTAAATTTTGAATAGCTATCATAAAAATGCAGAGCCGCGTAGCGTCGAGTATCGTCGCGGTGTGAACTGACCCTTAAACATCTAACCGCGCGGCGTAGGTAAAGTACAGTAAGTGGACATTAATTACAGAAATTAAATTAAAATTCTGGACGTAACAATCACCACGACGTAACCACGTCAGCAACGTTTGTCGAAAAGCCATCACTAGATATTATATAAACTTCTAGCTAGGACAGCTCGAGTAGGGTGGGGCTTAACTCCTAAATAATCAAGATAATAAACACAGCAGTGACAGAACCAACTATTCTGTATGCAGCGGCGGCATGGGCACAAACAGCAGAAAAAAGAGGCTTGAAAAAATGGCTTAATACCGTGCAGCGGAAGTGCAGCCCAGAAGATCTGCAGAGCATATCGGATTGTCTCCCTGAACTCTGCTCGACTGTTGGCTGGGATACTCCCTCTTGATCTTGATTGAGAATAATTGAAGTAGCGAGACTTTATGAGATGAAAAAGGGAGTGTAGCACCCGGTACTTAAGGACAGGGAGATAGAACGAATGGCTCCAGCGATCGAGGCCCCTCATCCGGCTGAGCAGGTAGAGCTGGGATTCGGGCTGGTAGACGAGGACACACGAGCAATATTGAGGGCCGAGTCGGAGCCGCGCTTTCCGTTTGTAAAGGCGAGGCCGAGACTAAGGCTGTCAAGCTTGCATTGCCATCGTATTGCACAGTCTACCAAGCCGAACTCTTGGCGCTCAATAGAGCCGTAACCTTAGCCTGCAAGAGTGGTGTGACGAAGGTTGGCATCCTCAGCGACTCCATTTCGGCTCTACAGGCGGTCACCCTTGATTCCCCCCCATCCTCTGTCAGTGCAAACAATGGGCCCTCCGAAAAGCTTCTTTACAGAGGCGGGAGGCTCCCTGTTTTGGATTAAGGCGCACGCAGGGCTTAGGGGGAATGAAAGAGTCGACCAATTAGCCAAGGAGGCCGCTCTGGGGTTGAAGAGGAAACCTGACTACGACCGCTGTCCTGTTTCATTCGCCAAGCGTATCTTAAGACAGGATACGATTGGTGAATGGGACAGGAGATATGTAACGGGCGGTACGGCCGGAGTCACGAAGCTCTTCTTCCCCACAGCCGCTGCTGCACACAGAATAGTTGCCAAGATCGACATCACACACCACCACACACTACATAATTACTGACCGGACACGGCGGGTTCGCCTTCAACTTGAATCTATTCAAGTAGAGGACCCGTCCTGCCTGTGTCAGCCCGGAGTTGAAGAGACGGTTCCTCACCTGTTACTCGAGTGCCCGGTTTTTGCTAGCAATACATATGATATTGAGCAAAGATCGGGCACCGAGATGACTGGTGGGAATCTGCCTAGCATCCTGGGGGGGAAAGGCAATATATAAAAATTGTAAATAAAAGAAATAGTAGTGGTGAATCTTTAATTAGTTTATATGCCATTTTTAAAAATTATGTTATTTTTATTTTTCTATTGCATCATTATGTGTATAAGAAATATTTATATATAATATTTGAAATAAATAAAAAAATAAGAAATGGAAAAAACTTAAAAAAAAAACTTAATTGCACGACAAATGAGAGACATTTAGTTAGGTACCATTATATATTATAATATTTATAACATTTGCGTAGTATCATTACAATGGACGTCTTCCCCAGGTTATAGCCCGGCAGGAGGTGGTGGGGCGCGTGGGCGTGGGCCTCACGCCGGAGGAGGAGTCGGTGCGCGCGCGCCTGCAGGAGCTCACATCGCAACTGTCCGCGCCGCCGCTTTACAATGTGAGTACACATACCCGGGCCCGGACACACGGCCCGGGTGAAAAGCCATTAGGCAGAGACTACAGAGAATCTGAAACCTGCTTCTCTTAGAAAATAAAGCAGATAAACCGTCAGAAAGCCTAAACGACTAAAACAATCGATATTAAAAGAAAACCTTACCTTAGAGTCAGCTCACACCGAGACGTGTTGCGGCGTTGCATTTTTAAGATAGTGATTCAAAATTGAAGTCGCTGGTGCAGCTCGAATTTCGATACGTGTATCTTCTTGTGTAGTGATTAGTGAATTAAGTCCAACTTTGAATCGCTATTGGTCAAAGGTTTATTTAAAATTAAAGAGCTAATTATACTAAACATTTTTTTTTAACACCGCAAAATTGTGCAATAGAAAATTTCGCGAAATGGTGTAGGATCACAAATAAGCATAAGGCCTGCTACTCCGTTTTCCGTAAGCGTGGACTTTAGACGTTTTTTGCAGTTTATACTGTAGAAATAACTAATCAAGTAAAATCGAAACGAGGAGACCATAACTTAGTAATATAATATATTCTTTGCCTTAACGCTTAAGCCAAATATCCATTTGGGATAAGGCTTGGTTTTGGGGTAGCTATAAACATACACTATGCAGACAAATAAACATGGAAAGGTAGTGTTAATAGTATCAGGCGTTACTTTGCGGAAATCCTTAGCATACAATTTAATTAATGTTATATTTAGCAATATCCCGCGAAAAACTCAGGAATAAAGTTCGTTAAGACTTAACGAACTTTGTTCGCAGAGTCCATTACCAGAGGACGGAGCATCCTCAGTCGGGGCGAAACGCGCGCCTACTTTTGCAACCTACAGGGACCTTGTACGATCTTGCTGACGTTGTTGCTTGTGTGGTGGTGGTGATTGCATGATCTTGTATCTGAGTGTACGCATAAGCAGTGTGGGAGGTGGGGAGGCTTTACATTACACACATTTGCTTGCAGAGTATGGTATTTTTTCGCGGGATTTTGCTAGATAGAATACTAATTAAATTGTTTAGCAAACTGTCTCAGTTACTGGCTAACGGCTATCACTCGTCGACCGCGTGGCTGCTATCGCAGATTATGTCTTATCTGCTGACAAGTTTATAGACAAACTTTAGACACAGCTGGGATATAGATTTCAAGATAACGATACAGTTTTTTTCCTATGCAAACGAGTTCCGTTTGGGTAGCCTTCAATATGTTTAACTATAAATAATTAGTAACAGAAAATATTGGTATAAGCCCTTGTTGTATGCTTGTTCTTGATGACCTCCTATTTCGACGGTGAACGTTAGCTCTATTCTTCTTAGTTTTGTGCAGGGTGCCTATTTAAACTAATGTTGTTGTCCGTTTTTTTTTCATCCTTGGTTCCTTTTTGTAGCTCATGAAAAGCACCAGATGTCATTACAAGCATATTTAATCATAAAACAAAAGTTTTGAAGTTATGTTTTTATAGTTTTATGAAGTGACTAGACTAGAAAAACCCCTTTGGGTATTTACGCTAATATAAAAAAAAACTAATATAATAATATAATTATAAAAATTATAAATTTAATTAAAACAAAAAAATTATGTTTTTGTGATATTTTAATAGGGCACTATAAAGATAATTCTCCAGCTATAGACATCTTATCATTCGGAAACCAGTTCGCTGATTAGTATTAATACCGCTATGATCTTTGTTGCATGAACCTGTTACTAATTTTACTTGCACTTATAAAACACCATTTTCCTGTTTTTTAACTTTCCACTGAGACTATCATACATTTGTACAGAGAACAAATATTAGACTTTATAATATTTTGGTAGGCCAGTTTAAAAGCTCACAGACATTATAACCATATCATAAATTGTAAGAAAGGAAGATGTTAGTATGATTTTTTTCCTTGCTCAGTTAGAGAAAAATTATTACAGCGCCCTCTAATTACATTATTACTAATATTAAAATTTCTAAGCTATACTGAGTTTAAAATATAGTCTAAGTCTCAATCTATTAGCATAAAAAATTGTTTGTTGCCCCCAATGTTTGTGTAACAAACGAATTAGCTAGACCATCGCCACCACGTTAGGGCGTGTATCAATCTAATTACCTCTTATCTTGCATATCTGGTGTGAACCGGTTCCCAGTGCAATGTCGTGTAGTACCGTGAGCCGTGTGCCTTATCGCTGTGTACACATTACATTGTTTGATACAGGCTTTTTTGTTAGATACAAGCTGTATGTTACACATAAACTGTATTTGAACAAGAGTTCACAGTTCTAGAATGTATCACTAGATCCACGAATGCACACTTGTTACCTATTTGTGGGTTACAAACATTAGTAAAATTATTTATTTTGATTAAAACATTATAAGGAATTATTAGGGGACATTAATATATCAAAAGACATTGACGATTTTTGCCCGCCATTTAAAGCATCCTTAAATATACGCGCCGCTCCGTGGCACTGTATTTTTAAGATAGCTATTCAAATTTGAACTTTATCCACTATACAAAAGATACACGTTTCATATGAAACCAGTCATACATTGCAGATGCGTATGAAGCGCGGTTTCATCAGCTGACATTAGATCTCCTACAATGAAACGTATATGTTCTTGTGTAATGAATAAAAATCAATTTGGAATAGAACATCTTAAAAAATGCAGCGCTATGTCGCGCATCGTTTCGTTTCGGTGTGATTGACTTACTACAATTTTTACTTAGTACAATTTTCATTCAGTTTTCATTTCCCGTAATTATTTTAGTTCGGATCCAGGGAGAGTTGAAGATAAAAATCAATAAATTGTTAATCATATTTTAAAATCAGTTAAAATATCACAGTATTTACCCCTCCTCCTGTATATATATATTCGACCTATTACGTAATCCAGATGCAGTTACGCTTACATCTATACATACAAATAAATAAAATTAAGTGGGTGTTTGTAATTTGAAATTAACAGCTTTTCACTCAATGCATATGAAAATATATACGGTATTAACAAGAATAAATCGGTTTTTAACATTTTTATCTGTCCGTGTCTATTTCTTCCGGCTTATCTCTGGAACGGCTGCAGCTATTTTCACGGGACTTTCACTGGCAGATTCCCGTAAAAATCGGTCCAGCCGTTCCAGAGATTAGCCGGGAACAAACAGACAGACGGACAGACAAACATTTTGAAACTTAATTTTTTATTGTAAGTACCTATATTTTGTATGCATATGCATATATGGGATGCCCGAGAGGCGGAAAAGCTGTTACAGTTAGCTGTTTTGAAATTACAAACATACACTTCAATTTTATTTATTTGTATGTATAGATGTAAGCGTAACTGCATCTGGATTACGTAATATGTCGAATATATACTTTATATAGCTTTACGAAAGTTTATAAACTATCCATGTCATACTTATTTGAAAATTTCTTATGAAATTTATTATATTATATTATTAATTGAAATTTATTTATTATATTATATAATACATTTATATGTATAATTTCTTTTGAATTATAATTTTTACCCGACTACGGCAAAGTCAATCATAATCATAATATTTATTTGCAAGACTATTATGGACTATTACAAGGAATTCAAAATAATTCTATGCATGTATGTTTGTGTAGTACCTTAACTGCTGATCCGATTTTAATGAGTTGGGTGTCAATAGATTCGTTCTAATTGCCCGGGGGTGACTTAGGCTATAATCTAATTTACTTAGTCGGGTTTTAGTTTCGATAAACAAATCTAGTTATTATTTAAATAAACACACATCTCATGCTCTTTTTAACTAAACCATGTTCCCACAGGGTCGTCTGAACGAGTTGCTGTGTGCGGTGCGGCTGCAGCGCAGCGCGAGCGCCGGCGCGCCGCACGAGAGATACCATTTAGATCCAGGTAAATCTTAAATTTAACTGTAATAAAAGTTATACTAATAATTATAGTTCATTGAAACAAGCCTGTTGTATGTGATCTATAATTCTTTCCTTGTTAGGATTTTGTCGAAAAAAAAAAGGTGTATCTAATTCGAAAAAGTGTATGGTATTTTCCCTCATAATTCACTCGAATAAAAGACAATAGGCTTTGGTTGGTCAATATTATACGGAATATTAGGCGGCAGATACTGCGACCGAAATCTAAGACATTGGAGATGGTCTCTTTAAAATAGTCATCAAAATCAATAACGGATATTTTGAGCATATGATCTACTGCCTATGTAAAGATGTTTCAGCAAAAAAATAATACTAAATAAAATTACATTGCACTCTCTAAGGTAATAAGGCGCTGAGGTAATTAACCTCACAAAAACAGCTGATTTGCCTAAATAACATAAACACAATCAGCTGCACAGCACCGTAAAGAGCGTAATTTAATTTTATGTGGTTTAGTTTTATTGCGAAATTTTTAAATTATTTTTCTGCCTAAACGTCTATAATTAAGCATAAAGCATTAATTCATATGCTCAAATTATCCGTAATTGATTACGTTATATTTGCATAGCATAATCTGTATTATAATGCATAGCAGTAATCTGTATTACTTAAACAACCCCTCCATTTTTACCAGGTGCGCAAGAAGACGTGAAACAGTTCCTGACTCTGCAGCAGCGCGGCATGGCCCATCTATTGGACACAGCCAAAAGGGACCTAACGGCCCTCAACACCATTCAAGAGGGAATGGCCAAGTTGGTGCGAGCTTAGCACACGTCGGTGTTGGACAACTCGGCCACCTACGTACACTGGTTTCAGTGACCATGAGTTATGAGTTTGTTGGACTGGTCCCAGTGAATCTCAGTGAGTTTTTTGTTGAACTGGTTCCCAAGTCAGTGAGTTTTAAACAATTTTATACATTAAATACAAAAATACAATCATTTTTATAAAGTTTCGTTTACTTAATTTTTCCTGGTATGTCCAATCAGTGGTATTTTTAGTATTTTCTTTCATGTATTGGGCATTTCATATTCTATTCATAAAATCTCATATAGCCAAGTATTGTAAATTGTTATGGACTTTTAAGTATTCTTTGATTTTTTTAAAAATCTTTTGTTATTAACTGTACTTTTTATAGCTGTTTGTATAAATAGCACTAGACTGTTTTATGTTCTACATTGTTGAGAATATTTACACAGTGATAATATTGATAAAGTTATAATGCTGAGTGAGATGAATGAACAATGAATAAATGAAACATTTGCTCAAAGTGTAACCAAATAAATGGCAAATTAAACAACTGATATAATTTAATGTTTTATTTATAATACTTGGTACTTAAATCTAAGGGTAAATCCGTTCTGACTAGTTCATCAATAGGCTTGTAGTCTTTTTTGCTGCAGATTAAGTTTAAAGGTACTTCCACTGGTTTATACTCAGTCGTTTTTACCATTGTGACGTCATCAGTCTGTATGTCGCTCACTTCAGAGCAGACGGGGTAGCTTATGTTAGAGTAGTAGCTTTTATACGCGTGGTCATACATCTGCGAGTATTGGACGTAGCTCATTTCTCTTATGGGTACTCTTAGGGGGTAATACGGTTCATAGGTATACGATACGTCCAGTTTCGGTATATATCTGTAATCAACCGGTGTGCTTATACTGTATGGTAATTTTGTAAGCGGACTGTGCAGTTGAGTCGGTGATGTATTCTGTAGCGCGTACTGACTGTTTTCTCTTGGACTTTCTGGACTCTGTCTTTCATCTGATGACTCCCTTTGAGTGTCTCTTTCACTCGTGAAGTGTTTGTAAGTTTTGACGTGCTTTCTCAAGCTGGATGGATCTGTGTATCTCTTGTTGCAGCCGGGCACTTTACAGCAGTAGGGTTTGTCCACTGTGTGTGTGCGGGTGTGTTTGAACCGGTCACTGGAGTTTGAATACGCCTTACCACAACCCTGGAATAAAGATAACATTTATGAGTACAATTGTCTTGTGGCATTGATTAGTTTATAAGTGTGTTCTAATAGAAGATGGCAGATATTGTTACAAAGTTGATATTATGACGTTTAGAACCTCGTATGTAATATAAATTATGCAATGTATTTTATTAATTCTAAACTTCTAGAATATTTTAGAAATTGTTTATGATATTTACCTCATACGGACATACATAAGGTTTCTCTCCGGAGTGAGACCGGAGGTGTATTTTCAAGTTTTCAGCTCTGGAGAAGCTCTTGTGACACTGGTTGCAAGTGTGGGGCCGCTCGTTTGTGTGTGTGCGGACGTGTACCAACATCTTATATCTGTTAACAAAACACAAAATCTTTATTAGTATAAATTAGTCACAACTGACTGTAATATAATATAAAACTTTAAATACTTAGATATATGTGATAAAACTCATGTTCTGGATTGTTTACACTAAAATAAATTACTTGTTGTCTTAGCGTGTAAACATTTACTTAACACAAATCATTAAAATATTTTATTTTAAATAATTATGTGAAAACATGATATCTATCAAAAACTTAAAGTACCAAGTAACGCATATAAATATGATACATACCTAGCATTAAACCCCCGCTGCGGTCGCGCGCACCCCATCCATCGACAATAGAACAGCCCATCACTGTGCGCCTGCGCATGCACTCTTGCTACGTGCGCGGACAAACGCGCGACGCTTGGGAACCGCGCGCCGCAGCCGCGCCACCCGCACGCGTTCTCGTCGTCCACACGCTCGGGGGAAGAACCACCCATAGACTCATCGTCGTCGTCCTGTTAAAAAAGTTAATGTCAAAATTGTTATGTATATTTTTGTGCAAAAATAATGGCAAACCGAAAACATTTTTAAAGATTCGAAGATTTAAATTAAAATATAGTTACTTTTGGAGATGAAGATTTGGAGAATCGTAATTATTTATGTTTTGCTATTTTTAAGCGTCATTTAATTAACAAAAATACTTTTTTAAGAATTAGTACTTTTAAAATTGGATTATAATAGGTCTTTACCTATGAAATTGCCGTTGTGCAGTACTGGCCATTTCAAATTAAAATAATTTTTGTTTGGCTAAGAATTCTAATTTCAAATTGATTTTATTTTAAAAACATGGAATTCTTTTTCCAAAAGTAGTCATTTGTTTATTGATTAGTGTTACATTTTCATTGCACGTCGAATCTTTTTCGTCATCATGGATACGTTAAAAATTCGAGTAATTATGGAATATGAGTACCGTCGTGGCAGCAACGCGGCACAAGCGGCACGCAACATCAACGACGTTTACGGAGCTAACACTACAAACCAACGCACCACCTGTTATTGGTTTGCTCGCTTTCGTTCTGGAAATTTCGACCTGAAAAATGAACCTCGCGGTCGTCCGAAGACTTTGGTCAACAATGACGAATTAAAGGCGATTGTGGAAGCTGATGATACACAATCTACGGCTGAATTAGCAGCAGCTTTCGACGTTAGCGTCAAAATAATATTGGTTCATTTGCGTCAAATTGGCAAGGTAAAAAAGCTTGACAAATGGGTGCCCCACGAACTCAATGATCGCCAGCGCGAAGTACGCGTCGAGACATGCCTTGCACTGCTCAACAGACACACAAATGAAGGAATTTTGAACCGCATTGTTACCTGCGATGGAAAATGGATTCTGTTTGATAACCGCAAGCGCTCAGCGAGTTGGTTAGAAACTGGCTTAGCACCTAAACAATGCCCTAAACGAAAATTTACCCCTAGAAAAGAGATGGTCACTGTTTGGTGGTCTAGCGCCGGTGTGATTCATTACAGCTTCTTACCAAACGTGGTGAGCAGTACTGCAGATGTGTACTGTGAAGAACTGAATACAATGATGGAGAAGCTGGAACATCTCCAACCAGCATTGGTCAATTGCTCGTCTCCGCTGCTCCTGCACGACAACGCGCGACCTCATACTGCACAGCAGACGGTCTCCAAGTTGCAAGAACTGGGGTTGGAAGGTCTCCATCATCCGTCCTACTCACCAGACCTTACGCCTACAGACTACTACTTTTTCCAGAATTTGGATAACTTCTTGGCGGGAAAAAAATTCAATACCCGAGAGACAGTACAAAATGCCTTTGAAGAATTTGTTGCCTCCCGTCCAGCTGATTTCTTTAAGAAGGACATCAATAAACTGCCACTGCGATGGCAAAGATGCATCGATTGCATGGGTGATTACTTCGATTAATACAAATAAAAAATTCATGAAAAAAAATCGTTTAAATTTTTTCATACAAAACGGCAATTTCATAGGTAAAGACCATAAATATTTATTTTTGATGAAGTGTTATTCAATGAGTAACTTAGCTTTCATTTGAATTTTTAGATACAATAACGTTTTCTTACAAAAATACACTTGCTCTATAGTGAAAAGGAATCTATGATTAGATCCATGACTCTAAAAGTTTGTTTGTGTTGATAAAATTCGCACCTGTGGCGGCAGCGGCGGTAGCACAGGGCGGGCGAGGTAGGGCGCGAACCTCTCCGCCGGCATCCATTGCTGGACCCTACAGCCCTCTGGCATCGGATTCCTCCACTGCGGAAACACTAGCATTGTGATCACTGCGCGGACCGCGATTGTTCAGTACCGTGCCGCCGCCGCGCTACTTATAAAACGCTTGCGAGTGACGCGCCGATAGCATGTCCCCTGCGAACACGCCGCCTCTGGTTCCAGAAAAGTTACCTCTATACGCTTCTTCTTATCGCAGCGGCGTTTAGTCGTGATTTCATACGTTTCTGAGGAATATTTTTTGTAAGCAACAAGGTCCGATATCGTTTGGCAGGTCCGTTTGCTTCAGTGCTCCGTGGGTGCGTTATCAGAAGCCGCCCGCCGCGGCCGCCGTCCAGTTATTACCAGTACGTAAGGTGTCAGTTCAATAGGTGATTGATATTGCGTGTTTATTTCGACTGACCTCACTGTTCGGCTTTTAGCCATATTTCTAACATTTTCTTATATGTCTTGGCTAGGATTCCTCGAAGGAAAGTAAGAACTATTCTCTCTCAGACACAGTTGGTAGAGATGGTCTTGCACAGACGATATTTGATAAATATGTCATTTCTAAATTCTTAAATAAAATTAGCATCGTATTTTATGTAATAGAGTCATTTATAGAGTAGGATGTAGGCACGCCACTTATTAACTCTTATCTGGTCCGGAACTAGAATAACGCGACTAAAGTTGACTGTAGACGTAGTAACGAGTAACGAGTGTAGACGTCGTAAATTCACGGCCACATAATGCTTCATAATAATCACACAAATTAGGTCAAGTACAAACAATAGCGCCCGTCACACGTACATTTCTGACCACGGGAAATAGCACGCGTCGTTCCAACCCGCGCTCCGAACGCGAGGCCGACAGTCCAATCTGGCATGTTGATGTCATTTTCCACAGTTTGAACCGCGTATTCTGACGCGTTTTGACGTATTATACAGGTGTCCCAAAACTTAACGATAATCTGGGACCGGATGAATGGCCAAGTTACACCAGTTCCGGGAAAAATAAAATAAAAATTCCGTATCACTCAGTTCAGCGATAATAGACAATATTGTAAAAACGTCGAAATTCGACACCCTTGGTCGCATTTTCAAGTCCTGTGATCACCAATGTCACAATTTCGCTGTGATTTTTTTTTATTTCGAGATCATCATTAACGATGCTATTCATCGCAACTACGAATTAATGCATAAAACATTGTTAATTTAATAAAATAAGTGAAGTTTTAGTGAGTCATGGTTCACAAAAATATTGTTAGTTAACTTTGACACTTCATTTTGAAAAAAAATTGTACTACACTACCCTTAGCAAGTTATTTCAAAAGATGGCGCATTGAATCAAGATTTAAAAATGGTGTAACACTAGCCACTTTTCTTGCCATTAAAAATTTTATTTCTCATTTTTTTCAAATTGAGCTCAATTTGAACAACTCAACATTAGGAATTTTTGTTACTAAAATTTATTATTTTTTGTTTCTGGTCTGAAATAAAATTATTATTTTTAGTAAAAAGGTAATTGAGTCAGTTAATAACCAATCTTATTGTAAAAAAACATAATAATAATTAATAAAACAATGAACGAACCGTCGTAAAACTTTTTAATTAATTATATTCTCCTTAAACTACAGTAAATGTTCGAATTGTTTGCCTCCGGCACGAATACAGGCTCTGCCACGCCTTACAAAAGACCTTTTCACCAGTCGTGCCAAATTCCTTGAATTTATTTCTTCCGACGCTGCATCAATTTTTTGGCGAAGTTCTGATAGATTTTGTATTGGTTTCGAATAGACTTTTTCTTTTATGCATCCCCAGTAAAAAAAATCAACTGGATTTAGATCGGGGGAACGAGGAGGCCATAAAATTGAGCCACCGCGTCCGATCCATGTTGCACATGACGCAACCGACGCGTTGCACATGATATGGATGAAATTCATATCGTTTTAAAATTCGATGAGCGTTACTTTTCGGTACTCCCGTTGCTAGTTCTATCGCACGTACTGAAGTGCTGGGGTCATTTTGAATTTCATTCAAAACTACGTCGTCATAGTCTCTTTGCGGTCTTCCACCGGACGTACGAACACTGGGCAATCGTCCTTCCGAGTATGAGGCGTGCACATTTTGGAATACGCGATAATCTGGGTGACGCTGCACATTGGGGTATCTCTCGCGATACAATCTGGCTGCGGCAGAGGCATTACAACGGCATTCACCGTAGATAAGATGCATATTTGCATATTCTTGTACTGTGTACAGATCCGGCATGTTGTTCACACACTATTTTCACAGCACAAAGTCCAGAAAAGCAAAGCCAATGTCGTCAGTACGAATGCAGTATTAAGTCCAAAGTAACACAAGCCAAAGTCGTCAGTACGGATGCAGTATCAAGTCCAAAGTAACACAAGCCAAAGTCGTCAGTACGGATACAGTATCAAGTCCAAAGTAACACAAGCCAAAGTCGTTAGTACGATGGTTACACGAATACGAGAGATGCGTAGTAGACGAAGAAACGATGCGTACTAAATGTTATGAACGGACGACCCCTCAAGCGTCACTATCCGTCTCGCTCATTCTAAAAGTCGAATATCAATCTGTCTCGCTCTAGAGTGAGACAGACTGTCAGCGTCACTATCTATCTCATTCTATCACTTTTGTTCATTACACACACTCGAGACCCCGATCTGTTAATACAAAAAAGTATCAATTATTATTTTTGAAATGAGCTCAATTTGAAAAAAATTAGAAATAATTTTTTTAATGGCAAGAAAAGTGGCTAGTGTTGCACCATTTTTAAATCTTGATTAAATGCGCCATCTTTTGAAATAACTTGCCAAGGGTAGTGTAGTACAATTTTTTTTCAAAATGAAGTGTCAAAGTTAACTAACAATATTTTTGTGAACCATGACTCACTAAAACTTAATTTATTTTACTAAATTAACAATGTTTTTTGCATTAATTTGTAGTTGCGATTAAAAGCATCGTTAATGAAGATCTCGAAATAAAAAAATCACAGCGAAATTGTGACATTGGTGAGCACAGGACTTGAAAATGCGACCAAGGGTGTCGAATTTCGACTTTTTTACACAATTGTCTATTATCGCTGAACTGAGCGATATGGAATTTTTATTTTATTTTTCCCGGAACTGGTGTAACTTGGCCATTCATCCGGTCCCAGATTATCGTTGAGTTTTGGGACACCTGTATATGACGCGGACGCGGAGATCCCTCCGCGGTTCGGAACGCAGTCCGATCCGAACATTACGCATACAGGCCCAGATAGAGTTATAAGAATCATTAATATATAGATATACAAATACGAATGAAAACTTTTTATTAATATATTTGTTATGTAAAGTCCTGAAGTAAACTGTTTTGAAACTTCTGTAGACTGTGTCCAATGAAACATTCAGGAGATGCTCTACCTATTAGAAAGTAGATAGGACCAATATAACTTGTTATCTGTATAATAAAAGCCCAATTCGCTCAGACATGTAACAGACGGTAATCTTATCAAAGTCCGATCTATGGCGTGAACCGCGTTTTTAATATACTAAGTACCTACCAACTTATCGATACATGATTTTCACGTTCGTGAGAGCCGTATTGGACTTTTGAGAGCTCCGATATCGCGATAATCGATCGATTTTTATTTGACGGCCATAATCTTTCCGTGAAAACTGGTTTGAATCAGTTTGAGAGGAAATTTACCGATTTTTCTTTAGTGGAAATTTATGCTATAAAATCATTATAGCAAAAATTTTCACTTTATTCTGACTAAACTGACTGATATTCATATGCTTGCAATTCGTATGTACCCTTGGTATGAAACGTGTATCTTTTTGCATATTAAATAAAGTTCGATTTTGAATCACTATCTGTAATGCGCGCCGCGTCGCGGTGCGAGGTGACCCTTATACTCCAAAGAAATGCAAAAAGTACACCACGTTGGAATTATGTTTAATGTTGCGTACACTAGGTGCTATTGTACCAAATCATTCCCAAAACCTGAACTAATATTTAATGTGTAATCTGAGTTTCAAGGCTTGATTACATTGATCCGGAATGAAGGAAAATGAAAATTTCATTTCACAAGTAAATCTGTAATGCATACCTAATACATGCTAATACTATGTAGGTATAGGGATATTTTAGGCAGCCTTTGAAGATTGTCTAGAGTCTAGACTCTAGAGCAGGCCTTCCTTCCTACCTTTTTTCACGGATTAAAAGTACGACTTTCTTGCCTCCTGTGATAATTTAATTGCAAAAAAACTCATTTTTCGAAATTTATTTATTTTCATGCAAATCGCTTTTTGTATGGAAATAAATTAATGTTGTAACGTGTCTAAACTTATCTAATAACGACTGACGAGGCTTCGATTAATATTTGTGATAAAATATACTTATGTTTAATTTGTGATTTGCCCACCTTGACATCTCTCTACGCCCCCTAGGGAGTCGCGACTCGCGCCCCACTGGTTGCTCTGCTCTAGAGACATGTGTATTCGATGCTTAAATAGATCATTACATTATGTGCAAGCCTATGTCGTTTACTTGTTTGAGCAAATAAACTCAAGTGTTATCAGCGTGTAAGTGTGCGATTGTATGTGTGAAATATGTGGTGCGTGTGAGTTTGTATGCATGAGTGTGTGAGCCGCACCGGCCCCCTGCGGCTGGCTGGAGCGGTTCGGGCCGGATCTCTTATCACGTTGTCACCGGGCAAATTATGGACTAAGTAAGACAAGTGCGTAAACAGACTTGTTGTTATTGCAGAAATTATTATTGTGCAATATATTTGGGTACATGAAAACCTAGTTCCTAGTGTCAAAAAAGCGTCATAGGCGACATCAAGGTGTTGTCTTTTCAGGAGATTGTTTTTTATCAATAAATAAATAAAAATATAAATTCCTGGCCAGAAGCATTTTCATCCAAACCGGGAATTCTGGAAGTTATATACTATAACTTAATCGGGAATGTAGTCTTTTAATGTCCCATCCTCACAACATCGTATAACTTTTTCCGGCTAAATACTTAGTACTCTGCAATCTACGTGTGATTCCTCACGTAAACTTACTCGTAGAGGAAAGTAGGCACTGCGTTGTTATAGATAATAAGGTTTCTGTGAAAATTCTGTGAAAATTTTAACTGTCTAGCTATGACGTTTCACGAGATATAGATACTGGTGAGATACACGAGATACTGGTGACAGACAGACAGACAGACAGCGAATCCTCATTAATAGGGAACCTAAATTATATAATAAAAACCTATTTGCCCTATGGGTACGAAAACCTGAAAATTAAAAAGATTTTTTTTGTCTTTTAACTTTTTCTAATTTAAAGCCATCAAATTCAAGCCTAGGATATTTAATTTCTATCTGCTTTGTTATCGCTACTTGTCAGTATGCTTTTATGTCTTCCTCTCTACTCTACTTCTCTGCCTGTTCATAATATATAAAAGCCTAAAATTCTAAGGTGTGACTCAAAAAAATTGCATCATTTTCTACGCGTCCCGCCGTTTGAGGTATTCAAAGTTCATGTAAACAACTAGAACGTACTATGCAATTTATGAACTATTTATTCATGTTGTTATCGTTTAATGTTCGGCGGGGGCACACCAACTAGTGGACAGCTCGTTATAACCAGTTATAGGTTATCTGTAAACGTCGCCAGCCAATCACCAATGGCTCTGAGAATAATTAATGCAGTCTGTGTGGACTGTGGATGAGCCATATTAAATTAATGTGATTGTGTTTTGCGAATGTTAAATCCTCTCACACTTACTTTAAATAAAATAAAAAATACATTATTACTTGGTAACTTTTGTTTTAATTAGGTACCTAGGTATATTTTTTTGTCTTTTTTGTTTTTGGACTTTATTTGTAAAGAAACTTATGGTTTAATGAATTAAGCCAGATTTTTTGTATAAGTAGCTTATTTAGTAAACTATCGAAGGGACTTTATTAAGCCAAATTTCGAATCCGATTACAGCTGGTGTCGGACAGTCGCCTTGTGCAGAACATACCTTTCTGTGTCAACAGATTTCCTAAGTTCTGTGGACCACCGTTTTGAGCTTTTGAAGAATATTACCATTTCGACTAACAACTGTGTAATACCTACTTTATCTCACAAGTTTATTCATACATTCATTTGTTGTGTTGCTCAAAGCACTCCCTTAATCTGTACATAAAGGACACTTTGGCTGTTATAAGATGTAATATAGTGACCCGGATTAAAATGCTTAATTTACAATCATTTTCAATTTCGTCATCGATAACACAAACGCTACGAATCGACCGGTAAATAATTAAATATAATATGTAATATCGTCAAGGTGACTTCGCAAATGCGTTTCAGTTTCAAAGTTAATTAATAAATTAAAAAAATATATTTAGTTAAAGAGCGTTTGTGTGCTAAAGCTTATTATAGGATCAATGATTTTATTGACGATCGCACACTATGGGAATAGGATGGCCACCTGCAAGGCTACTTCTATATACAGTGGCGGACGAATTAGCGCCACAATCCTGAATCGCGCTATCAAAGTTTCTGTAGTTCGGCGCTATATATACAACAGCTGAAATGGCTATAAGTGGGCTTCGGCCTGACCGAGCATACCACCTCGCTCGGACAGAGATGTCACCATATTCCCACAATACCTATATGTATCTGACTTTTGTTGCGTTGTTCAGTAACCTTTATGGAAATAAAACTTTTTTGATTTAGTTTTTTTTTACTTTTGATTTTTTGAAAGTACGAAATTTTTGGAACACCTGAATGGAATTTTTTTTAATTATTTAGGTAGGTACTTATGTTATATAGAATTGCAAGGGATTAAATGATAAGTTTTAAGTCAAACAATTAACTGTAACAAGTCATTATATCGTTAAACATCATCCCACAATCATTTAATCGTCATTATGGTGCCATTATGTGATCTCAATTCTCATCAAGTATTATGTTATCTGAACTAGCCTTCACATTCATTCTTCATTTTTAGGGTTCCGTAGTTCACGTATCGGAACCCTTATGGTTTTGTCATGTCCGTTCGTCCGTCTTCGGCTTACCGTCCAAACGGTTAGTACTAGAAAGATGAAACTTTGCATGGAAACTTATAGGTTAGTTTAGGCGTTATAAATGCGTTTGAATTCGAATGAAGTTCACTTGAAAATGAGTTTACTTGCAAACTTCGTACAAAAATAACTAAATAATACGTTAAAATGTAAGATATACCTACCTATACCTATGAATTAGTATTACCTATACCTAATGGTAAGGAACTCTACGTGCGGGAGTCGTATTTGGCTGTTTTATTCATACTGTTTCGTCTTCTATTAATTATTTGAACTTCAGTTGGTCGCCCGTTTACAAGTCATTTGGGCACTTTATCATTTAGGTACATTTTTTTGGAAAATTGAGGCGTACCTGCGTTTGTGTTCGTGACTACATACATTGTTCAAGTTTTTTAGTACGGTTTACTGTTTGCCAAGTCCCTCTAGACATGGCCAGCAAATATGTTCTAGCAGTTCTCGCTATTTGAAGTATGCAACCTACACCGTGATGGCAAACACTACATATTTGCATATAAATGTATTTTTCAATTCGCATAAATATTTGCAACGCGCAAAGGGCACAAGTTGGACATCTCATCAAGACATCATCTCTTCTCAAATAGATTTATTTCGAATTTTCACTATTCAAAATGCCTTTAATTACTGAAATTCAAATTACACATGAAATCGGTTTGGCCTCGTAGTAAATCGGTTTGGTATAGTTTCTTTGCTGTAAGATTAAATTACATACTTGTCAGTTGTCACTTGGCTCCAACACACTGCTCAGCTCTCAAGACTACTTTAGCCGTTGAAGGGATAATCTAGTGGTGGGTTATGGATATCTAAAGGCCACAAAGCTATTAACTTGGATATAGCTACTTCCCATCTGCTCAATCAGTTTTCTTAGATCAAATAACGCAAACGGAAAGTATAATGGGCGGACGCCCCAAAGTTTCACGACATCCAGATTCCAGACTCCAGACTAAATAGAAGACGCTCCTTTTTTAGTTCGATATTTTTAATAAAATTTTTAGACATCACGCTCGTCAGTCCTCACTATTAATTTGGACTAGTAACGTTTGAAGTTTAACTAACACTAAGCAGTCATTAAGAATAACTACAAAAAGTATAAACCGACTACGTAAATTATATAGTCTACTAGCTGGTCCGTATCTACTTCGTTGGGCGTTAAACATTTTTTGATGATGATGAGGATAAAAAATATCATAAGTTACGCCTTATAACATCAGCTATCTGCGGATAGCTGATGATAACGGATTATAACGGAGACGAGCGATTGACCAATGGAGATGTGCCAGCTTCTCCAACATTGTGTTCAGTTCTTCACAGTACACATCTGCAGTAATGCTCACCCCGTTTGGTAAGAAGCTGTGATGAATCACACCGGCGCTAAACCACCAAACAGTGACCATCTCTTTTCTAGGGGTAAATTTTCGTTTAGGGCATTGTTTAGGTGCTGAACCAGGATCCAACCAACTTGCTGAGCGCTTGCGGTTATCAAACAGAATCCATTTTTCATCGCAGGTAACAATGCGGTTCAAAATTCCTTCATTTGTGTCTGTTGAGCAGTGCAAGGCACGTCTCGACGCGTACTTCGCGCGGGCGATCATTGAGTTCGTGGGGCACCCATTTGTCAAGCTTTTTTACCTTGCCAATTTGACGCAAACGGACCAATATTGTTTTGACGCTAACGTCGAAAGCTGCTGCTAATTCAGCCGTAGATTGTGTATCATCAGCTTCCACAATCGCCTTTAATTCGTCATTGTCGACCAGTCTTCGGACGACCGCGAGGTTCATTTTTCAGGTCGAAATTTCCAGAACGGAAGCGAGTAAACCAATAACAGGTGGTGCGTTGGTTTGTAGTGTTAGCTCCGTAAACGTCGTTGATGTTGCGTGCCGCTTGTGCCGCGTTGCTGCCACGATGGTACTCATATTCCATAATTACTCGAATTTTTAAAGTATCCATGATGACGAAAAAGATTGAAATGCGATGAAAATGTAACACTAATCAATAAACAAATGACTACTTTTGGAAAAAGAATTCCATGTAACATGTTTTTAAAATAAAATTAATTTGAAATTAGAATTCTTAGCCAAACAAAAATTATTTTGATTTGAAATGGCCAGTACTGCAGAACGGCAATTTCATAGGTAAATACCTATTAATAAATAGGTAGGTACTACCCTACTTATTTACATTTTGACTTCTAAGTAACGGCCGCACTCAGAGACGTTTAATGCTTACTTAAAGAGCTACTTAGTAGAGGTTTTGACAGAAATTCCATACAGTTTCTGTCAAAGTCTGTACTAAGTGATGCCTTAATTATGCATTAAATGTCTCTGAGTGCGGCCGTTAGTAGAGATTTTGACAGAAAATATATGGACTTTATGTCTAAGTAGCTCTTTAAGTAAGAATTAAATGTCTCTGAGTACGGCCGTTAGTTCTAATGTTTCAAAATGGCATAAACGTCGTGAAACGGATCACGTGAAAATGACAAGTCAAAGAGATATCTAATGATAATTAGTCAAAGATAACATTAGTCATAGAGCCAAACTCCAAGGATTTTTGTATTTTTTGCATGTTGTAACATTTATTAAGAGGCATATTACGACTGTGACTGTACATCTCACCTGTGATTTTTGCGTAAAATGGCCAATTATGGCTTCTTGATCTCAGAAACAAAGATATATTAACAATTTTAACATATTGAATAGTGCAGAATAGCTATTGGCATAGTTCGTAGCGGCCTCGCTTTTTGTAAATTTTGCTTAACTTTTTAATGAAACCCAAAATTGCAGAGAAAGATTTTCATAAAATGTGCGAAGGCACTTTTTGAGCTCCTGGATTGAACTACTATTCGAGCAAAAGAAATAATAAAGTTATCTCCTATATAGTCGTATAGTTCGTAGCGGCCTTAGAATTTTAAATATCTTTGATTTAATTTAGAAAAACATATTAATCTAAGCCAAAAAAACTTCGAAAATCGCTTTAAGTTAACTGTGAATTACTCCTATCTACGATTATATTATTATGCAAAATTTATACCAGAACAATTGTTACTTCATGAGGAGATTTTATAATTTTAAAGCATGAATTTATTAAACTATTTCAATAATAACGATAAATACAACTGCAAAATGACTATAAAATGCGAAATGTCGGGAACGCTTCAAATACCTAATCTCGCAGAGTGCAGATTTGTAATAGGGCTCATAACAATCACGTGCGGGGTGCGTGGCAGCGGTCACAAAGTTCGTCGGTGCTTACCTGATAAAAGATTATAGCGATATCTTTAAACAATGTTATTGGCATCACATGATAGGACCGTCTGGTTCACATGCCGAAAATACTAAATTCCTTAAACTGCGCCAGTAGGTACTCAAAATGGAACTTTAAATTTACCAAGGAACCAACATGTCCAATTTACCCGACTACGGCGAAGCCAAAAGAAAGGGTAATGATTTTGGCAGTCTTTGTAGGTATGTATTTATGTTTGTTTTACCTCAGCGCCTAATTCCTACTGGTCCGATTTTAATAAATGAGGTGGATTCGTAATATTAGCCCGGACAACATCTAATTATACAAATAAATAAAATTGAAGTCTGTTTCTAATCTCAAATTAAGGCGCTATACATCGTAAAAATAGGCTTCTTTAAAAAAAATTGAGAAGAATGGATACATTTTAGTGCAGCAAAAAAATAGATGTCAACCTTGATCATATTTGTAAGGGGAATTACGTTTTTAAAAAACACGTTTTCTGTAAATTTTTTCGATAAAAAAAATCATTAAATAACCATTAAAAATATTCTTGGAGTTGGAACTGTTAGTTTTCTCAATTTTGTGAGAAAAAAAATGAGAAAATTAATTACAGTTTCGTAATACCTACATAACAAAAGGAAGGGAATTGTCGTTTTTATTTTTAGATTTTTGTTAGAATTAATAATTTATTTCAATAATAAATAATTCGGACGAGTCAAATGAAACATCGCGAAATGGCGACCTATCATTCCTTCTCTTTCATTTGTATAGAAAACGGAATACGAAATACTAAATCCTTGGAATTTGGCCCTATGACTAATTATTAATCATTAGATATCTCTTTGACTTCTCATTCTCACGTGATCCGTTTATGCCGTTTTGAAACATTAAAAATTAGATGTCAAAATGTAAATAAGTACCTACCCATTTATTCTATAGATAGTATTCTTTTGCATAATTAAAAGTTAGAAGAGTAGGTAACTCGTTTGTACCCAGTCAAATTACCTAGTTTACCTTACCTTACCTTAGTATACTAAATCCTTGGAATTTGGCCCTATGACTAATTATTAATCATTAGATATCTCTTTGACTTCTCATTCTCACGTGATCCGTTTATGCCATTTTGAAACATTAAAAATTAGAAGTCAAAATGTAAATAAGTAAGTACCTACCTACCCATTTATTCTATAGATAGTATTCTTTTGCATAATTAAAAGTTAGAAGAGTAGGTAACTCGTTTGTACCCAGTCAAATTACCTAGTTTAGTTTTTATACAACCTTGGTTATCCAAGATCAAAATAATTATTTTCAATATTTGGGATTATTATTGTTACATGATAAGTTTTTTTTCTAATCGACGACCTTTATATTATTTATTAGATAAAATAATATTGCCTATCAATCTATTTCATACAACGAGCAAATGTGGGGTTAGTATATTAAAATGTTCTCGATTTAGAATTTTTTTTCATTCTAGATCTAGCAGAATTTAAAAGGTGTACCATTTCGACAATATGAATTATTTCACACTTTTTAGTGATTTTAAGAATGTTATTGCTTTTACTTTGGAAGTCGGTTTCTATATTTTTTTTAATATTTTTTTCTTTTCAGTGATATTATAATATTTTTAACTAGTACCTGGGAGACCGAGCTTTGTTCGGAGTTTAGTAGGATGATATAATATTTAAAAATATAAGAGAAAGGCAATAAATAGAATCACAAAAGTATTTATCTGACCAGTTTTCGAACACGAGACCAATTCGTAAACAACACACAAATTACCATTCTACCATCCAGCTCAAGCTACATTTCATCGCGGCGAAATGAGCGGTTCCCGCGAGATTTCCTTTTGCGCGCACGAAGTCGCGAGCTACGTCTACTATAGTATAATCATGTGTTTCCAATGTCGACTTTACCTAAGCACTTATGCACAAAACACCTCCATGAAATTCAAGTTCAAAATGCTAATGTTGAATCGGCCGGCGCCGTGTCTCAGATTAGTTCATAGCTTCTATATTTAAAAAAACATCGTTGTTAGGGTTTACAGGCTTGGCACAACATTTCACTTTTTGGTAGCTGTGAATATTCAAAGAAATTGATATCGGTGTAAAATACTATGAGAAATTCCTATATCAACATAAGATCATGATGTATGGTGTGATGATGGTCGTGGTGAACTGCAAGCATAAGTTACTATTATATTTATTACCACTGGTGATGATGATTATTATTTAATAGTGACATATGCTTGCAGTTCTTTAAACAATGTTGAAATTTCCAAACGTGTATCTTTAAAGACTGAGGAGTTCTATTCAGTCCTTTTGGATCCAGGGTATATCTTGACACAACAATTCACTTTTTAATACCTGTGAATGTTTACAGAAATCGATATCGGTGTAAAAGACTATGAGAAGTACCTAGATATCAACATAATATCTTGGTGTATGGTGTGAAGATGGTGGTGGTGGTGGTGGTGGTAGTGATGATTATTTAATAGTGACATTTGCTTGCAGTTTTATAAGCAATGCTGAAATTTCCAAACGTGTGTATCTTCAAAGACTGAGAAATGCCGTTCAATGCTTTTGGATCCAGTTGCTCGAGCTACTTCAAAAGAAGTCAAAATCACTATCGGTGTCCCTATAAATTTTAAAGACCTCTCGATTCCTCATGGATCCAATCACAGGTCTACCATTTGGTGACAATGGGACCAATTCAGGAGTCAACTCTTTCCAATAAAAAAAGAATTTTGAAAATCGGTCCACAAACAGCGGAGTAATCGCGTAACACACACACACAAAAAAACATACACATGAATTGATAACCTCCTCCTGTGTTTTGGAAGTCGGTTGAAAAGGCGATAAATTAAAAAAAAATTGTATGCTCAACGATAACTCCGCTGTCTGTTGATCGATTTTCTAAATTCTTTTTTTATTGGAAAGAGTTGACTCCTGAATTGGTCCCATTGTCATCAAATGGTAGACCTGTGATTGGATCCATGAGGAATCGAGAGGTCTTTAAAAAAAATTGTATGCTCAACGATAACTCCGCTGTCTGTTGATCGATTTTCTAAATTCTTTTTTTGATGTAAAGTGTTTAATGTCAAGTTGGCCCCGTTGTCTCCAAAGTGGGGACCCTGATGATGGGATCCATGAGGAATCTTCGACCTCAAAATTTATATGAACACATATAGTGATTTTGACATTTTCTGAAGTAACATAAGCATATTCTTCCAAAAAATAAGATTTTGCACCTAGGTATACCCTGGATCCAAAAGCACTGAACAGAACTCCTCAGTCTTTAAGAATACGCATTTGGAAATTTCAACATTGTTTAAAGAACTGCATTTAGTAGTTGTAAGTTACATAATGGCATATGCAACTTTAAGCATATGCCATTATGTAACTTACAGTAATCATCATCATCATCATCTTATATACAATACCTAATGGAAGCTTGGCGCGTATTCAATTATACATTCGATCGTTTATTTTAAACGTTCTTAAAATGTGTTAGTAATACAGGTCTAATATAACAAATATGACTAAAGTACGAAAAAATATTATTTTTAAACAAAAAATGAAACCGACTGCCAAAGTAAAAATACACAAAAAAGTATGAAATAAATCTTATTTTCTAGTAGTAATTATTAAGTAATTCCCCTTTTAAATTCGGCTAAAATTTGAACTAGGTATTTCTCCACAAAATCTTCATTATCAGGATATTGTTTTATTGACGATCGCACACCATGAGAATGGATTTTTTTTATTTAAAGAAAACCCTCCTGAGACATGTCCTCACATGCTCTTGGTTAGGTCATTAGTTATAGCTTTTCTACTACAATTTTCGGCTACCTATAGGTAGGTATAAGTTATTAGTACCGTTCCCAATCTTCATTGTGTTTCTAAAAGGTCTACGCATTAAAGGAGGCAGTAAGTAAGGTTTAGGTAATTTTGATTCCATTATGATGATATAAGCCGATTGATCGACGATCGTAAGGTCGTGGATTTCCACTTAATACCTATTAGGTGTTGGTTACAACCACGGTGTAGGTGTAGTTGTTGATATAGAAATAATTGTAGATTGTAGGTAGGTAGGTACTTACTTATATTTTATTTATTCCTGGGGGTCTAAAAAGGCCACTTTGGGTGTTAATTTTTTTCAACTCATATTACTTAGGTCATTACATATGAAATTGGTGTTTTGTAAAGGAGGAACATAAAGTCGATTTTTTTTAAACAATATAATATTTATTTAACTAATCAATTGCTATCTTAGATGCACTTTTGCCATCTCATAGGTAGTTCATTGATTCATTTACTAAAAAAACCATTCGGACAGGAATCAATAAAATCTTTGAAGGCGCTTTGGACTGCCCCATCGTAGTTGAATTTTTTTTCCCTTGCAAGAAGTTATCCAAATTTCGAAAAAAATGGTAATCTGTTGGAGCAAGGTCCGGGAAGTACGGTGGATGTCTTAGACGTTGTGACGTGTGACGTGTTCCAATTGAAGCTCCTCTAATTTGGTAGCCGTTTGTTGTGCAGTGTGTGGTCTAGCATTGTCCTGAAGCAGCAGTGCCCTAGAGCGAATGACCAACCTCGGTTGTTTAGCAGCTAGCTTTTAGCAGCAGATATCTGCCGTAATCGTCTGGCCAGATTTAAGAAAGCTGTAGTGAACGACATCGGCACTAGTCAACCAAACGCTCACAAGTAACATTTTTTGAGTCAATTTTCGCTTGGGGCAGGCTTTGGCTGGTTCGCCAAGGTCATTCGCCATTGCGATGAGCGTTTCCGATTATCGTACAGGATCCACTTTTCATCACAGGTAATGATTCGATTTAAAATCCCTTCATAATGGTGCCGGTTGAGTTTTATCACTAACACCGCAGCCTGCAGCTAACTCAGAGATGGTTTGCGATGGATCCGCTTCCACAATAGCCTTCAATTCTTCATTATCAATTTTGGTCTCCACGGGGCTTGTTCTGCAGGTCTAAATTTCCAAAACGAAAACGTTGGAACAAAAAACGCACCGTGTTTTCTTTTGCCGCACCGCCGCCATACACATCATTAATCCTTCGAGCCGTTTCTGCAGCACTGGTGCCACGGTGGAACTCGTACTTGAAAATAATACGATATTTCAAGTTTTCCATTTTGTAAACAGTGACGCAAAGAAAAAACCAAAAGAGGAAAAAAACAAATGAATTACGGTTTTCGAAACACAAATGCGGTATAAATTTGAAATTGGAATTCCTATCCAAAGAAGATATATTTGATATCGAAGTGGCCAGTACGACAAAACGACAATTTCATATGTTATATATTATTATCCCTCTGCCGTGGTATCTCTAAAATGCCGTTAACTACCTAAACCTAGTTTTGAGTTATGAGCAAAAAACGCGGTAAAAATTTAAACCTATGTAACTTCTCAATGACAAAACAGATTTAAGATCGAAAAGCACCAGCACATACATCAAGAAAAATACTTATTATCTATTATTTTGTGATATTGAAAAATTTATTTAATTAAATGAAAAACGTTTTTTTCGTTTTAGTTCATCATCAATGTTTCTAATTTATTATGTATCAATTGACTTAAATGCCGTTAGGTATATCTTAACGGCATTTTAGTTTTTCTATTCCTTATATAGAAACGTTGTCTGTCAAAACACTACATAAAATTTCTGATATGTTTAGTTAAAATGTCGTTATAGTACATAACCCTAATTTAGCTTAACATCAGGTGACACAGAACTGACTCATGTTAATCTTTAGTGCTGTTATTGGTGTTTTACCGCATTTTAGTCTAGTAAACTACAAATGTTTATGAAACACTCAACATATTGTTCCGCTAAAACGCCGTTACACTATTTACTTTTTAAGTTAACGGCATTATAGCGAAAAAAAAGGGAGTAATATTGAAATGTGATATTTAAAAATTCGTAGTTAAACACTTAAATAAGGATCATTTGTAAATAATAAAAACCCAAGTTAATAATCACAATATTTATTACTTATAAGTTTAATCATTGAGCATCATAGATAGATATTTTTTACTTACAACTAGATTTGTATGGATCTTTTAGCTCTCTACTTAATACAAATATCACATTAATTAGGTAGGTAAGAGGCACTTAATTTAGCATGATAACATTACTACTACTAAGACGACCGTCTTCAAGTCTCTGTGTCTCTATATAAATAATAAAAACAATAAAACTAAATAAAATAAAACTTTATAAAACTACACATCAAGTCAAATATTATCCTTAACATAAAATCAACGACCGTCTTTAAGTATGTGTCTCTATATAATTAATAAAAACAATAAAATAAAACTTTATAAAACTACACATCAAGTCAAATATTATCCTTAACATAAAATCATAAAAAGTTTCCAAAAACAAAATTCGTTTCTGAATGTTCTTAATATACTTACTCATAATACTTAGTATAAGTATCTCAAAAAATCTGGTATCAAAAACTTAACAGTAGCTTTATCAAATAAAAACAATACTCTATAAAAACAACATTATCATCTAATAGGAATTTAAAATATTTAATCAGTCTCAAGAAACCTACATTATTACTAATCTTTATTGTTAATGTCAGAACTTGTACCGGCATGTGCATTTTCTTTTGTTGGCATATTTTTCCAAAATACCAATTTGTGAGGGGGAATTATGTTTGACAGTTTTTCGAGTATATCAGCTTTTCTTTTAGGTTCAATACATTTTGGTTCAGTTCGGAATTGAAATGTCATGATACGTGGGTTTTTTAGGTATTTATCATTCATGAAACGAAGAGAAATATACATAGTATCTTCGAAATTATTCTTGTACAGAAGATCATAGCAGTCACGTGTAAAACATACCTCTACCATATTTTTTAAATATGCTCTTGGGTTGGATGTTTGTATCCTTCTTTGTGACACAAAATTGGGCATGTTAAAAAAATTTTCGGGTGACATGGACTGTACAATTACTTTTGAATTGTTAATTGAAGATACACACTCTTCAAAATCCGTGAAATCGTAGAGTTTGCCTTTTTTTTTCATGGCCAACTCTACCTGGTGGTGAACTTGATCACTGCTCATAAACGTGTGGCCGGGCTCAAAGTAGTGAAGAATAATTTTTTTTATAGCAATGGTTTCACTGTTAATCATATGAAATAACATTGCATATAAGAGCCAATTTTTGTTTTGAGCACTGCAATTATCTAGCCAGATATGGACCTGCTCAATGTCTCTCGTACGTATAAGAAAATGATAAAAGGCAGACATTATATCTTCTTGCTTTCTGCCTGCAATGCCATCATGCCAGATAACAGTAAGGGGCTTGCATTCAGTAGTAATCTTGCCAAGTGGTGCAAAGGTTTGGTTGTATACTACAAGACGCTGACAGAAAATTGCTGCTTTGAATGTTTCCAATCTAGGCAACATGATCACTTTTTCCAGGTCAGCACTATAGAATAACTGTGAACTATTTTGAGGTTCCTCTTTATGTGATGTGTAAAGTTCTCGTGCCTTTGTATATCTTTGGTGATGTTGAAGCCAGTTCAGACAAACTGCACACTCTTCAATTAGCTGGCAAATGGCATCATGTGATGTTTCTTTTTTATGAAAATTATATGCTTCGCATAGTTCACACTCCTCATTCCCCAGAGTAGTGAAAGATATATTCATTTTTTTCACATGTGATCTATATAAACTATACGAAACATGTTTGTTTGGGTAAGCTTCACAAAAATGTTTATGCATCTGAGTTATGCTAATGTCACTTAGTAGGTACCTTCGCAAAGGTGCATGTTCTCGCCTGTAGTGCGGTTCTAACGGATTAAACGATTCAACATGTTGATTTAGTAGATTGCGATCAAATTGTGGCGTTTTTTGATGTTTGCCTCGTTTATCTGTTGAAGGATCACTGTAAGTTGTGTGTAGGATCCTATCATTTACCCTTAAGTATCCTAAGGTGGTAAGGAAAAAAATTTTACATACATCTATTTTTGTTCCGTCTTGCTTTTTCAATACAAAGCCTCTCTTTGGTAGGCGTTTTGGTTGACTCGTAATTTTTCTTTTAGGAACTACAACATGCGTGTTAGCTTCTACAAATGCATGTTGCTCTTGCCACGACATGTCCCAGTACGATTTATTTATAGATTTTCTTTCATCTTCATTAAAAAAACTCATACATTTTTTATAACACTTATCGTTGCAGCCAGGCTTTACACCATGCTTGATTTTCCTTTCATTTTTAGCATCTAATTTTCTCTGTTTTAAAGAAGTTCCATATTTTTTTCGTTTGCGTGGAGGTTGAAGTATTTCAGGTAACGAGGAACAATAATTGCCATCAGCGGAACTGCAACGCTTACGAACAAATTGTTGCTGCCGCGAAGTTTTTGTACAACATGTAGGTCCAATTGAATTTCTACGAGGTCGTTCCAAAACTAGATTTTTGTTAGAAATAATATTGGCTTCACAATCCATAGACAACATGCAATAATCGTTGCCATCAATGGTATTGTGGAGGAATCGGCGCTCGGGCATAATTTTATTACAACAAGCTGTACCAACTGAGTGTCGTCGTCGTCGCTTCAAAGTTTGCATATTGGTCACAGTAAAATTCTTCGCTACGTTCGTTGGTAAGACGGTTTGCGGCCTGTACTTCTTTTTTTTATTTATTTTTTCACATACATCTGACAAAGGGCTTACCGAGGAATCAGAGGGATAGTAATCTTTGTCACGAATAGAATCGTCGGAATCAAAATCATATGGACTGTTATCACAAGTTACTTTTGCATTCAGTTGCGCTCCAAAATCAAGAGGAGAATATTCTTCTGGCATTAATTCATTGCACGTTAAATTAATTTCGACTGGGTTCACAAAATTATCATTATTTGTACAATCGGTGCTTTCGGTAAATAAGGCGTTATTTAACTTATTTAAATCCAAATTTGTCAAATAATGCGAGTTGTATGTTGTTTGTGACTCGCAGAATGTATCAAAAATGTTACTGGTCATTGAATAATGCCTTTTATATAAGCCGTCAATATATTCAGGGCTACTATAATTATATTTCTTATTTGTGCTATTATTCGGCGTTAAAATACTCATGGAAATTTCAGGTTTTTTCTCCGGCTTATCTTTTACCATATCTAAAATAGTTTTAGCTCTCCAGCTGGCGATAGTAAAGCTTCTGTAACAAGAAGAATATTTAATATTCGTGTATATGAATTAAGTAGTTTATAAAAAATGATATTATATAGTTGTGTTCAATTTGAGTTTTTTTTAAATTAATTCAATATAAATTCGTAACTATCAAATTTATATAAGTCTATAGGTTCCGTCATCTGATCAGCTCCCCGTAAAACTAAATAATAATACTTATTGCATTATCACACGATTTACATAGGTGAGCAGATACGCATGCAAAATATATTTTTAATTGGTCGAGTTCGACCCAAATAACAACCACAACAAACAGGGCAAGTTAGTTGAATGAATGCTGGTGAAGAAATGAACTTACCGATAGTCACTGTCCGCCATAGTTGAAAGATTGGCGGGAACAGTCACGGAGTAACGCACGTCCTTCGCCGGCAAACGCCTGCAACGCACTAGTTTCACCCCCGACCCCTGACCGCGGAACTAGGATCTCACCGGGCGAGATTAGTTAACGGCATTATAGTGTATTATTGTGAGATAACGACACTTAAATCTAATATTTCATTTAAAATATTGTTTATTTTACTTTAGAAATGCCGTTACTGGCTGGTAACGTTCATAAAGTCAAAATATAAGTATACCAAATACTAAGCTATAATGCCGTTAAGATTCGTTAGTCACATTTAAGTCTAGCTTTTTCACTTAACGGCATTATTGCTTAGCAAACATAAAGTCCTGTATAAAAAAAGAGTAACAATAAAATAGTTAAAGTACTTTAACCGCTTTACAGTGTACAAAATACCGTATAACGGCAATCTACTGAAGCAATCACAAGAGAAAAATATTACAAAAATACAAGTTACTAAACTTTAGCGGCTATATTGACTCGCAATATGACTTAACGTCATTTATGCATATTACATACCCAAAAGAAGGTAATATAACGGCATTTTTATTAATATTATTTCTGAAACTATTCAATTTATCAAAAAACCGCTTATATAGGTTGATAGAGATTTTTTTTCTTATTCATGTACCATCAAAACTTGAAAATCGACCAAATGTCACTTAACGGCATTTTTGTTATACCACGGCAGCCCTATGGACCTAATATTTAAATATGATTATATTTCACGCTAGGCAAAAGCGGGTATATTATGAGTAGTATATTAAATAAATCCACTGATTGAGAGCGGTCTTTATTGTGGAAATCAGAATATAATAGATAGGAAGATATATCCTAATTAATGTAGGTAGGTATTAGATGATACGACTTAGGTGGGTAGGTAAATTTATTGTTCGTTTATTTATGGCAAATATTAATCTTTTACTAAAGAGATTGGAAGGTACCTGTAGCAGTAGTAGTACCTGCCATTAATATTAGCTTTACACTAAAATATTTTTAAACGCTACATACCATAATTTAAAGTCCAATGCACTTAAAATCAAAACTTAAAAAAAATGATGTCGATACACCGATCATCGGTCAGCCACTGATGACGTTTGCTTTCCCGCCAAAAGATCATAGTAAGAGTTGAGACCACACGCGAACTACGCCAAAATAAAAACTCTAAAATAGCCGGCGATTATCCCGTAGCGGTTCTAAAATAGTCAATAACCCAATGTTGCAGTGTTTCTGAACGGACACTCCCCCCTACAGAGATTCGGTTATGTCATCGTTGTTGTGTATTTACTGCCCATATGACTAGAAAAACAATGGTTTGTTAGGTAGTAAGTACAAATCGAATAAGAAAAATATCTAGATACTTGCTTAAAAACTTATAATATTATGTATACCTACCAACAATATACTCCATACCCATACTAAACAACAATCTAATTTTAAAAAAGCTAATTTAAAGATCGTATTTTAATAAAATATTCTATTGTAACAAATCTTTTTTGTTTGGTTCATTTTGGAACTCTTTTAAGTATTTTGTTCCTAATATCCATTAGAGTAGCTTGCCCTAGTTTCATTTTTCTGAAAGTTATCAAAAAGACTACACGCTAGTTATTTGATGATTCGCCTTATGATTTATGATTTTCAATAGCAGGAAGACAATGCACTATGCCTTCTTGTCGTTTTTATTCTCACAATGTATGTGGAATATAGATATACTTAACTTCATGCCGAATATACTTTTATGAGATAGCGGTACTTCCCGGGGACGCCAGGTAAAATCGGAGGATTTATTTTCAAAAACCGATAAAAAATATTATACCTAAGCATTTCAACCAAAATAATAAAACTAAATTATTAATCTATCAAAGCAGCATAAACATAATAAAACACATTTTTTCTACAGCTTTTTTTATTTTCATTACAAAGTAGTAAATTCACAGCATACGAAACTTATACTGTATTAAATGTACCTACTTTAGGAATTATTAGCAATGCAACACCAATGGTTCAAAATTTCCAAAATTTGTGTAATAAACAATTTTCTAATCCAATTACAATAATAATGTATTTGTGCTGTTGTTGTGTCATCTTTTATTACTGTGAAAAAATATTTTCATTTAAACAATATTTTTATTGTTATGAAGCACATATTTTTTTCATCTAAAGCAGTATTTGTGCTGCATTTAACAATATATTTATAGAAGCTTGAAAATAATTTTGGAATCACAAGTAAGTAAACATACATAATACGTTTGAAATCTCAAAATAACTTCAAAAGAATTAACTAATAAACTCACACCTTCTTAAAATAAAACCTACATTCTGCCCTCCGGCCCATTGCTTAGAAAAATAATTGCAATTAGAAAAGAAAAGAATTAAGTATGAAATTACTGAATACTCTTGTAAGTTTTTATTTAAACAATGTAAATATTTGAACGGGGAGCGTATCCAGATATTAAAATGGACGGTATTCGATTATAGAAAGAAATCAAATTGAGTAACAAATATATGCTGTACTGGTAACATTTATGGTATCACTGAATTAAATTGCCACTAAACACAACCAATGTCTGTAAGGTGGTTCAAACGTAATGGAAGACTGGATTAAAAGTTTATCTAATAGGAACTTTTAAGTACCGGCAAATAAACATGTATTGAACACTTCTTAATACAAGAATATAGTGCAATGGATACGCTCAAATATATTATTGTTCAATTTGTATACAAAATTCCAAACATTTATTCCTCAGAAATTAAGTACTGTACTTTCCATACATAAAAAGTTACAACAATGGCTGTGTTTGCGCTGGTTCGGAAAAAGCGCTTGACAACGTTTGCTAGCGCTGAAAATAAAAAATACAGCTATCGGCCAGGACACGTTTACTAACTTCAATAGCGCTAACATTTGGCTGACACAATGCGCCATTTTGCTTTTTACCACTTAGCGATCGCCATTCGAAGCGCAACCGAGCGCGTTTTTTCCAGGCGAAACAAGGCGCCTAACACAGCCAATAACTTTTAAGCACGGATACAAATTGAGCTAAGTATGAAAAAACTATCACACTATTCATATTCTCACCCCCTTACTAATAAAAATACTCATACAACCAATAAGATATTCACTATTCGGTGTCTGTCTATCAAATGACTTTTCCATTGTATGAGACAAGGACAGCAACGTTGAATTTCTAATCAGTTATGTAAATAATATATTTATTAGTAAGAGGATTAGAGAATAAGCAGTGGTGAAGATTTTCTAGAATAAATAATAATAATAAAATAATTATTAATTAAAATGCTGAAGCACGAACACAAGGTAATAGTTATAAAAAAAGGCGACGCCACGTCGCTAATTAACTAAAATAATAGCTAATAAATGTCAAGAAGGTATACTTGGAAGCTTTGTAAACTAAAAATATACTTGTCTTAATTTTCACATGAACGCTTTTTAAACGCGCTGAAAGAGTTTAAATACTGAAGCAGAGGATAGTAATTATATTAGGTTAATAGATTAGAATAGATAATAAAATTGATATTTTCTATTGTAATTTATTAAAGGTTAAAAAATTACAATAGAAAATATCAATTTTAATATAGTAGTCTTATTTTAAACAAAGTGAAACTTCGAAAAGAGCGAACGCGAATTATGACAAGGCAAGCAATAATAATAACAAGAATACATAACGCCAATTTCACAGGGAATGCTAGATTAAACTAAAATAATAAAAAAAACATTTGAGCTGTAATGGAATTGTTGGCCGATGTGCCCCGATGCAAGTCTCTCTCGAATGTCTTTTGGTTTACAATTAGCTGTGATTTTATAAGTACAAATGTTTTAAGTACAAAATATACTGATCAAAATTTTTTATGAAACTATTGAACACATTTAAGTAGGCATATAATTTTTTTTAAGTATTTTATTTTATATCGTGTATAAAAATATTGTCGCCAAAATACCAATACCTCTATTATGATATAGCAAAACTCTATTTGAACTTAAGTAGCTTTTAATTAAGACGAAAATATTAACAGAACATAGGCTTTTTCTCAATTATTTAAGTAATTAAAAAAAGCCAATGTTATGCCTATGTTAAAAAGCAAGTAACTTACTTTTAATTTAGAGCAATTTATAGGTTACCCAGATACTATTTATATTTTTTTATCGCTAGGAAATCAATGTATTTAGATTTTATGAAAAATTAAGAACTTAATAAATTTTCTCCAATTAAAAATAAGTCACGTACTCTCATCTTGATTTTTATCAGTTAGTAGTTGGTAAGGCAATAAACCCAGTCATATAATATGCCAAATACAAGTATTTTTTTCAATTACGTTTGTCACTACGTCAGTTAGGCTATTTTTCCAATTAGGCAACGCTTTTGACCGGGTTGGCCCGCGCTAGTCATGCGTACGTTTCGCGGAATCTCTTCTGTATATGATGCGCGGCATTGAGCAGGCGATGATGCAGGGTCAGCGGGGGCAGGTACGCGGGCGGGGGGGCGACTGCGGGTCGCACGGTGAGAGGGGGGATCACGGCGTCGTTGTCCGGGTGGCAGAAGAACGCGACACAGTGGCGGCCGCGGGCGCGCGCATACGCACCGGACGGCACGACCACGCGGTGCATCTGGAAAAATACAGTTAAATGAATAAAATGAACATCATAATGTTTATAATAATATAATAATTGTTTAATGATTAATATGTAATAAAAAAGTAAAAACACAAATAACAATATTTGTACATAAGTAATGCTAGCAGACGCGGACTGCGGACGGCTTTAAGCTAGTCAATAATGTTAAGTAGTTTAATGAAGATGATTGTACTTACAAGGGCCGGCAGTATGTTAGTAGTCCAAGAAGCCAACAGTTCGCCGGTTTGGACGAGAATTGCTCCGGGCAGATGACCCACAGGCTGCCATTTATCGTTCAGCTTCACCTGTAAACAGAAATTTAACCATTATATTATCCTTATTCTGTTTGGTATAAAAGTCTCACAAACCTTTATAATGTAATATTTTAAGTTATCATCAATCACATTTTATGAACTAAAAATTATGGTACTTTGTACTTTGTTATTTTGTTCCCACTGGCCTTCAGCCATGACTTTAGACCATGGTGAATGATGATAGAGAGCCGGCAATAATTGAAAATACTAAACTATTAAAACAAAATAACACCAGCAACGATCACACCGTTCATGGTAATTGGACACCATTTACATAGTAATTGTAAATTTTTCACAACCGCTTTCTGAAAGGCTGCGGTATCAATCCTATCGACCCAATTGCTCACCTCCAGCCCGCCCTCCGAGTCCTGCGCGACGAGCGTGAACGTGCAGCGGTCGGAGTGCGCGCCGCAGCGCGTGTACGTGCCGCCGTTGTCGCGGCAACAGGGCCCGTCCTCCGGCGGCACGGGCGGGTAGTACAGCAGGCGAATAGCTGATGGGTTAACGCCGTCGCTCGTGAGCATGCCCGAGTGCGACGCGAGCAGGGCCGCCGGCGGCAGACCTGGAATATGGGGGAAGGTTAGTGAAAGGAATACTCCAAACCAAAATACTTAACAATGAATCAGGATCACTTTAATGGAAGTGGACGTAGGGATCAGGGGCGTGCGCTCCTTGTAGGCAGAAATGCAGTGCTTTACTTGTCATTCACAGATATTTTAATGAAACGTTCGTACGTTTTAGATGACTTTGATTAATAGTAAATAAATTAATTAAAAAAATATAATAACTTAAAAACGCCTAATATTTTATAAATAGCAACTAATGCCGGTAAGTTCTGCAGGAAAAATCATCGCATGTGTGTGTAATTTTCATACTTCGCAAACGCACACATCCAGGAATATCGACATGATTATATACCGGTAACTCCCGCGGCAGGCGATGGCCTTCGGCTTCGGTTCGGCTATCCGATCGCTTCCGAAAACCGCCGAACTGGCTTGTCGGAAATTATTCGTTGCCTATAATCCGACTAAAAATAATACGACGTGAATCTAATTAATCATGTGCAACATTATGTATTCTTGTTTAGTAAGGTTTTATTTGTTTAAATAGAAGAAAGATTTTGTGTTTCGCGGAGGCCATTTTGCATATTTCATGTGATAAGCATTGTTTACAATTTAATCGCTCCTGTTTATTTATAGTTTTCTTAAAAGATTTTTCAGTTTAACATTTGAAAGTGTGTACATTTAACAGTTTCTTACTGAGTTTCTATAATAATTGTAGTGATTAGCTTTTACTAGTACGTTTGTTGATTTTTTTTAAATGTTATTTGATTGTAAGGGTTTGCGTTGATATTGTGTGTTTATTAAAAATTAAAAATAACAAGTTCTCACAATTGTCATTCAGTGAAAAGATTCAAATTCTGTCTAAAGGTAGGTGTGTACCCGAGTTACAACAATTAAACCAGCAAAAAAATAATGTAACTCGAAAATTTCATGTTAAAAGTTATGAAATGTATAACTGGCTGTGTGGTTGTATACACACGATTAAATTATATTGTTTTCCTTGCATATTATTAAGTAATTCTAGTACAGTGTGGACTGATTCGGGATATTCAGATTTAAATAATTTATATTCCGCGGTCTCACTCACTTGCATAAGATATTTGAGGTGGCCGAAATCTTGCGTTTATCTCAAGTAACCGGAACCTTGAATATGTGAAAATTGAAGCTGACTGATTGGTGAGTAGTTATAATATTTTAAAATATGCTTATAATTTTACTTATTAGAATTTCTTCCGCCGCGACGATCGATCGCTGTTTTGTCTGCGTTGCCGTAGAAGATGTACATGAATAGTAATACATCTAAGACTTGCTCTGTTGGCATGGTTTCGACTTAGAGATCCGTCGCTTGGCTGTAGCTATGCTAAAAATCTATAAACGAAAAAGTTCTTGTGACCGAGTACTTCGCCGCATACCCAGTGTCATAATCCTGTGCACGCCACTGGTAGGGATGTGACGTCCCGACCGCTTACATACTAGGTGATTGTGACCATATCAATGTGACTTATTTTTTCTTAATTGCGGGGTAAATAAGTCACATTTAAATTATATATCTTCACTTTGTTAACGTTTAGATTAAAGTAGATCGCAACGGCTCCGACAGCGTATGATGTGGAACATGAACACTGAATAGTACTGACCGAAGGCGTACGCCAGCGCTTGCAGCAGCATCCTGGCCAGGTTGGTCATGTCCTGCGCCAGCGGCAGCAGGTGCTGGCAGAACTCCGGCACCTCCTCCTGCGCCGGCATCGCCGCCTCCGACAGCGTCGTGATGTTGAACGAATGACGCAGCTCCTGAAATATCACAACACTTCAATTAATCACCAAGTTTTTTTAAGACTCTCCGAACCATCGTATAAATTATAAACTATCTAAAAGGATAATGGGGATTTTCAACGGTCTTCATTAAAATGTAAAAATTCATCCTCCTTTCTTTTTTAAGAGATTAGAAGCTGGATACTAGTTTAATCCGCGAGCGAGTGTTGCCAGGATCTAAAGAGTAAACAATGTGATTAGCCCTCGGTCACTAGATGGCGCTGTAGCATGTTCACGAGTAAATTAACTAATATTATTTTATTTTACGGTCAATGCAGTTATTGACAAAATAAAATTTTCGTTCCCTAGCAGCGATAAGAGTAATGCGTACTTACACTATCTCACGGTTACAATGCGATGCCGCAGCTATTCGCTAATATTTATCAAAATTTCTTAACACGTACAAACACTTATTTTGTAACAGATGCGTGAAATGTTACGCAAATTAAGGAGTCGTGATCAAAAATAACTTCATATCATAACAGCTAGACGAATTATTTCGTCAAGGTATATTGCCTATTTTATTATTATAGGTTTTATACTTGATGTTTTTTTACCGTTTCGAAAAAATATGACATGTAATTAACTGAATCTATCTATATACGAAAGTATTTGCCACAAAGCTCAATTATTTATAAATAGTAAAATCTAATACTGTATAAATACTGTGAAAAATAATTTTTAATTTATTTTTTTTTTCTGAATCGTTTTTTTCGTCCTACCAAGGCAACTATCCGGCTTTTACTCTAATGATAATAAGTTGCCCAAGTACTCTATTTCATGTAGGTACATACTTACACAATTTTACCTGAAACGAAATAAAAAATCACCCAGTATAGACATATTATAAATACATAGATCAAAGAGTTTAAATTGAAGATTTATAACGTGTATTACCTTTTTGGTGGTGTCAAATTGTTCCATTCCGGGACGAACATAGCCGTGGTTGCTCACGGGGTTGCGGAGGTACTGCGCCTGGCAGCCTTCCGACAGGGCGCAGAAGTTGTCCAAATCGCCATAAATCGCTTTTAACTGTAAAATATAGTTATAATATAGTTATGGATGGCTTGGATATTTGTTACTCTCATTAGTCAAACTAACACACTCTCACGCAAAAACTTCTGAACTGATTTTTATGAAATTTTGTATGGTAGTTTTCGCTCTGGAATAAGACCTTAGCTACTTTTTATCCCTAGATAGTACAGTTCTCGTGGGATACTGTATTTACGCGGGCGGAGACCGTCGATCATCGTCGAAGGTGTTTGCTTAGACGTTGTAACTTTCTAGGCGTATTTTTTTGTATTTTGATAGATTGTGATATCGATTTACCGAGCACTGAAGTCTAATAAGCTAAGAGTACGCTCGCGCTATGCAAATTTTGGAAGATGACGATTTTTAGTATTTGATAATTGTATAATTCTTATACAAATATATATAGCATCGACTTCCTTATACTATTCTTTATCTTATCGGAATAATAAATGAATAGCATGTGTAAAACACTTACACATAGCATGAAATTGATGGCACGCTTCACTTCGGTGAGCGATACGTTTTCTTGGAGTAAGTATTATGAATGATGAGCTATTTTATGACTAGCTAGCTTTTTCCCGTGGCGAAAACACAGTATTCCACGGAAACACTACTTTTTCGGGATAAAAAGTAACCTATGTTTTAATCCAGAGTTTTTGTATTTTGCGTGCATCCATCCATCCTCACAAACTTTCACATTTTTAATAGAAGTAGGATGTAAAATGTTTAACTATAACTATTAATACAACTTTCGTTTCAAATGATATGTTAGGGTCAATTCACACTGAAACGGCAGCGGAGCGGCCAGCAGCAAAGCTGTCACATAATTTTAAACTTTATCTTCTTTACTATAAAACAGAATTTTGCTTGAGACAACTGCTGCCGCTCCCGGCCGCCGACAGTCGCTAGCGGCCATATTTAGTATTGAAGCGGCCATTTATAGTAATGAAGATAAAGTTTAAAATTATATGACAGCTATGCTGCTGGCCGCTCCGCTGCCATTTCGGTGTGATCGTCCCATACTAGCAATTAAAAACAATTATTGCACACGAGTCACGACTCACGACCCAAATTTACTGCGTTACTCAGTTTGGGTTTTTTTGTGTCGTATTTGAGTTAGTGCTCTTTGCAACACGCAGGCAGTCACGCGAGAAGTTGACTAATGAGAAAAAATATATATTGCCCTAAATTTTGACGGATTATGACGCCGGAAGCGACAGATAAAGATCATTTACTTAACAGTTAACTGAAACCGTTAAGCCCCAAATCTGATAAATGTCACATTATATTGTGTTCATGTATGTGTATGTATTTAAAAAAAAAGTAAAAACCTTTTGCCACATTTTGTCTTTGTGAGACCAGGGATTTGATGGGTAGGCACGATGGTTTTAGCTTCGAATATGATAAAGGACTCACATCACAGGAAAGAGGTGTTCACGTGTATTTGTAGGAACTTTTTGCTACAGTTTGTGAGACCAGGGATTTGCTAGGTAGGTCTGGTGAATGTTAGCCACCCAACCCAAACCCACCTTATCATCAGCAATCCCGTGGTTCACCAACATGGCCAGTCCCTTCCCGTTGAGAGCAGTGAACAGTTGTTGGCCGATGCGCCTCACTACTGACTTCATGGGGCACACGTCCGTACCTGGTGACAAAGAAAAATGAAATTAATTGGGATTGTTCTAAGATTTTTGTAAGTACCTAGTAGGAGTAGACGTAAATGTAGAGAGTAGCTTTTAGAAGTATTTTTTCTAAATAAGCAACAAAATTAATGATATGTATAAGGATGATCTTACTAATCCTAAAATGTGATAATTTTGAAGTTAGTACGTCTTACGGCCGTAATCACAGTAAGACGTAAGCTAATGCTTACTTACGGAGCTAATTAGTAGAGATTTTGACAGAAAATATATGGCCTTAATGTTAAACTCTACTATAGACTATAGACTCGACTCTACTATAGTGACCAACCAAATAAACGCACATAGGTCATCGGTCTTCGAAATGTGACTCGGTAGGATCGGCTTTGTCGAGCATAATCTCATTTTAAACACTGCTAATGTGACATTCGTCGCTGCATAGTCCTTCGTAGTCAGTTGGTGCTGCAGCAGAGACAACGCTCTACAAAGCGGACAATAGCAGAATATCTTCTCAATAGTCGATTTGAGTTCTTTTTAATCCCCGACGAAAACAGAGGCGTGTGTCTGTAAGTGGCATCGTATTCATCTACATCAGCTTGATCACTGCTTGACAATACTTGAAATTTTACGGCTACTTGAAATTTTTATTTTTTTGGATGGGTACTTTAGTCTTTAAGTATTATCTTACTCTTATAATATGTAATTAGCACAAACAGAACAGGCAATACTTGAATATTATCGTAATTCGTTTCGACTCTCGAAAGTAATCTCAACGAAATCTTGAACATGCAAAAAGAAATTGTGTCATCAGATAACAAAACGAGCTTAAAGATGAACGAGTGTGATATTATGATTAATAATCACCCGGCACGAATGTGTCATTATGTTTATATCGTCACCGTTATATCATCACCAAATACAACATTTACAATGCCATATCCTTTCCAACTTTTGCACACATACGACACAGGACACAAATACTAATGATAATATCTATGGACGACGTCAATTCTTCACACCACGGCAATCTGGCCCCGTGATAAGTATCCGAAGAACTTATGTTACGACCTACGGGGGTCGGGGACCAGACGACGGTCAAATTTTATACTATAACATAATTATCAATTATATTTCAGACTTATTATATTATATAAATATATTTATTACAAATCCATTACGACCCAGGAAGATTGAAAAATTCTTGTTCCCTTGGCGGGATTCGAATCCACGACCTACGGCATTAACGCCGACGCGCTAACCACTGAGCCACAGAGGCCGTCAAAGATTAAATTCGCATTCAAACACATAATTAATAAAACGCTCAAGGCATGATAGCGTGATAAGAAATAGGTATAGACCTATTTCTTATCATATCCAACTTCTCTTAGAAGTTATATTTAGTATCGACGGTAAAACAATGAATTACGCGTTGCCATGACTAATTAGTCAACTCAATAGCCGTTACTGCGCTGTTATCATTTCACGTAGGCATTGGTAGGAAGTGGGAACAGTTAGCGCCTCTTAAGCTTTTACCACAACTTCTGTGACCTTTTTATCCAAATTAATTTTATCACACGCAGTATTCGATCATGTGACACCCAAATGTTTTGCGCATACATCGCGCTATTTCGCGATAAGAGCCCTCCGAAAATGTCAATACATTATCGCCCTTCATATATAGACATATAACAGAACGACAAATATGTTGATTTCCACAAAACACTTGAGTTTGTTAGTCGAAGGTTTGGTTTGGCCGTGACACGCTTTGTCTGCAGCACAAATGTATTCAACGTACGGCCGTTTATTTACTTTAAATTCAATTTGTCAAAAATTTTTATCCATTTCTCAAAGAATATCCGGTCACGAGAATTCTTTATCTTCGGTTAAAGTTTGTTTCAACTTATTTACAAACAAAGTTTAGCTGGTGATTGGTGAACCAATAATAATAATATCTAACCACAATTTATATATTACTTACTATTAAGTAATATTAACAATTGTGTAATTTTAGTAAGTGTACTTTTTTAATGATTTAACTTGACCGACCATTTAGTAGAGCTATTGTTGAATAAGAAATTCCGCAAATTTCTTCGTTGCGCAATGTCGCTAATAAATCATTAGTATCCTTAGTTTTGTATGAACAGAGTTTAGAAATCTTCACCCCAAAACTCCAAAGCGATTCCGATTAAACTTTGCATTCACCGCTACAGTAACAATACAATATTGTTAATTCTAATATGCAAAACACACTCAATATGTAATGTGTAACAATACACAATGGCTGACTCTGACAAATTGGCGACTAATAAATATGTACATACTATTCATAATATAGGTCTCATACTAGACCACCACGCCACCCACGGACCGCGCCTAACGGGCCCTATATACCAGTGGCGAAGAGAGGGAAAGGGGAGGGGAGGGAACAAGAGGGAAGCCCTAGTCGCTAGACGTGAGTTGTGCAAGTTTTTATGAAAGGAAATTTAGCACCATATTATGTATGATGGTCAAGGTCGTTACAAGCGTGTAGAGTTGTGTCGTGTCCGAGATAAATTTCAAATACTTAGGTACGGTTCCTATTCCTATAGTTATAAATACGGTATTCTTATACCTACAATTAGGTATATTTCAAAATATAAAATAGGTATTTAATAATACTACCGCCTACTAAATAATAATATATAATATAATATTATGATCGTCTATTATTATGATAACTACAAATTACAAATGATAATAGGTACGTATCCAACTTTCCGCTTACCGTAAAAGTCAATTTATCCAAACGATTACCACCAACAATAAACACAACACAAGTAGTCTCACATTCTCATATATTCACATATAAGTACAAACACGTATTAGTTTTAAGACGAATTATATTTATTACTTCTCACTGCTCAATATAATTTCAAAAATAATAGTGGAACAATAATTATTATTATTATAACATGATTTTCCATCCAAGGACGCGAGGCTGAGGTACCGCCAAGCTACTTTTAAAAATTCATTCGTCTCATGATGCACCTGATATTATCTAATAAGGGCTCCTCATTGGTGAATGCTACAAAATAGCGGGTTAATGTTACAGAAAAATAGCCCTTAATTACTTCGAACTGTCATCGGACAAATCATATTAATAATATTGTTCTTTAGTTGACCAGCCGGCTATTAAAATCAAGTTGGAATTTCAACTTTATTTCTAACGAGATAAGATTCCTATGATCTCCCACCATAACTCCGAATATATCGGGTTTTAAAGAGATCTGTGATTCCAATATTCATGTCAAAGTTGCAACGTGCAGCGCATTGATGTCCCTTGAGTCGGTCTATCGCTTCTCTGACCTGACTTTTATAGATATTATTGTTTTCCATATACTAGTTTTGGCTAGAGATCTTCATGAGGTAATTTGAAAGGGAAGCCGATAAGAATGAAGTTCTTCAGACCCTTCGCCACTGCTATAATATATGGTCCGGTTTTCCTTCGGCCTGAACGGATGCAAAATCGTATCGTCTGCGTGCAATTTCGAGATCGCATCAGTCGGCCGGCCAGCTCTGTTTTTGCGAAACTACTAAACTCGCGTCGATTTCTACTAAAACCTACTAAAAGTATACTGAAAACTATCAAAACAGCTACTCAACTTAGGAATCACTAAAGCCCCTAAAAATCCACTGCATTTTAGGTTTTGTTACATTAAAATTATATTATTTATTGAATTTTATTATAAATTTTACAGTTAAATTAAAATATACTAGGAAATATTACGTATATAGTAATTAAACGGGTAGTTTTAAGCAAGTTACGGACGAATGCTACGATGTATTATTATGATGTTGTCATTTTTTGTTTGTTTTTTTTTGTGCCTAGGCCATTTTGCATATGATTACTGTCTGGCTCTTTCCTACTAAAACACTACTAACAACTAAATTTCTACTAAGGAGGGAATAAAGTTTAGTAGTAAAACTTTGTAAAATAACTAAGATGGCAACATTAATTCTGGACTGAACGGACCATGTGTGACAAATCTCTTCAGTTCTCACCATAGCCGCGGCCGTGCGAGCGTGTATCATATACAAGCGTAGTGAGTTTACAATTAATAAACACGACCGTAGCTCGCGGCAAACCAGAACGAACTGATGTGATTTTTCCGTGTATGTGCTCGAATCCGTTCAGGCCGAAATGACGTCAGTTGGGTCGGATGCGATTTTTTTCCGTGTATGTGCTCGAATCCGTTCAGGCCGAACTGACTTCAGTTCTAACTGAAACGATCGGCCTCTCGTCTATGGCGGCCATTACGGACGGACACAATTTATCTGTCTCAACGTTCAAAGAAAGAATGCATTTAAAAAATAAGTTCAAACATTCATAATATTATTTACAACAACCCGTTAAGTTTATTGCTTATGAATTGCTAGAAGTTAAAATTTGAATTCACCGTTTGTACACCTAAGTATTTCTGTAATCATAAATTCAGTATTATTTCATCTAGGGCACTGGGCACTCAATATCTTTGGATTTGCATAATAATCTTGTTTGATATCTTTCATCCACAAATGTAGTTTCAAATGAAAGTGTCGGTGAAACGGTGGTGTCGCCTACGCACTAGAGTCTAGTCGCCAAAGTCTAGACTCTAGACTCGTTATAGTCTATTAATATGATTTAATTTGCGTGCCTGACTAAGTAATGCCTGATGAGGTTTTATTACAGAACCTAGCCAAAAAATGCACATCGACCTTTGAAAAGAGCGGCGGCACATACAAATTTTTAAATTAAGGCAAAGTTTTATGATTTTTTTATCATTTAAACCATTTTTGAGTACCTATTCGACCTTCAATGTGGTTTACGTGTTGGTCTCCCTGGCATTTCTAAACTATAAGAGTTAGAAACTTGTAACTTTCCATGCTGATAGATTTTGCTAAATACTTTTGGGATATAATTAATCTTGCGAACAAAAAATAAGTTGGCGACTGCATATGAGCATACTGTATTACAGAATTTGGCAGCGAATTAAAATGTTGGCGACTAAATTACTAAACTGGCGTAAGCAAGTTGACAAAAAATACAAAAATCGTCAGATAAAAAGTGGCGAAATTTAATCCAAATTTTTAAGTTGGCGACTTAATTTCCGAGTTGGTGACTATTATACGATGTAAGCAGCTATAAAACCAGATTGTGTTGAAAAATTAATGGCTACTCAATTTGCAGGCTACGGAAAATTTCATTTTTGGATACTGTTGGAGTTTGTTTTCCTTTGGTATGGGTGTCGTTTTCAAGGTTTTTGGGGGAGCAGAATAATATTAAAGTTAAATCCATTTTGAAATTTCAAAATGGCGTACATTTTTTTCATTAAAATCAATATGGGTGTGTCCTTTTCTAGGTTTCTGGAGTCACTGATAACAAAAATTAATTAATTTTCGAATTTCAAAATGGCGAATATTTATTTTTCTGTACTCTACCTACCTACATCCATTTTTATAATGTCTACTATCTTGGAATATCAAAATTGATGCCATTTTTGTAATCAGCACACCCAGAAACCTACAAAAGGACACCCATATTAATTTATATAAAATGAAGTATGTCCGCCATCTTGGAATTTCAAAATGAATATCATTTTCGTATCCAGCACCCCCAAAAACCTGGCACGCGATACCCATATCAATTTTACGAAAAATAAAATATATTCGCCATTTTTAAATTTCAAAATAAATCTACACAATATTGACACCGCCCGAAACCGAAAAAAATGGGAATTTTGTACGCTCCTTATTCCCTCCCTTTCCCTTAGGGAAAATATTTGTGCCTATTCTTAAATTAAATGAGTACTCTCAAATTGTCGCCAAGATGGTTATTTGTTCGCTAAAATAATATCTGTCTGCCAGTTTGGAATATTCAATGAAAAAAACTGGTATTAATTAGTCACCAGATTTGTAATTTTTTGTTCCTTATATTCTTTACCCTCACTCACTACCGGATGATCTACACATCTAACCACACACTTTATTATCATTTATTTTACTATGAGATGGCATGATCGCGTGAAATACATATATCGTTAAAATTTTTATAGCAGGTAAGAACTTCGATTTTTTTAAAATAGGATAGAATCTTAATAGAAGAAGAATGGGACAAACTAACGGCCGAATACTGGAAAGTTAATCAAAATTAAGTGCCCTCCTATTCAGAGGCTGTCGCTGGCTCTGCTAGCCGAAATGACGAGGGCACCACGTGATTTGAGCGTCACTTAATTTAATAATCTTTCCATTATTCGGCGGTTAGCTATCTAGTAATACTAGCGCTTACCCTGGATATCTGAAAATATGAAAGAGTGACAAAAAAAAAAACGACATAAACATTTTCTTTATTTCCCGAAAATAGTTTAATATATTATAGTTAATTCAGTTGTCTTCACCGTTCACACACACGTTAAACATGTGTTTAATGTCTATAAAGATATTCGGATGAGTTGCTTGACTTATTTTCCAATAAATCCCAAGTCTAGGGTTTTGCTAATGTCGATTGCGGTAATTCCACGCTGTACTTATTACTTACCTTCGTTTTTGGCGTCATTTTCGGTCATCTTAGTAATAAGCATTCTTCATCTGATGATATGATATCCATATTATAGAAAAGTTTTTAGGACACTCATACAGTCATGTAACCACTCTCAAACTGTCGATAAAACCAAACGTCCTACAAGTACTAACGTTATTATCGCAGGTGTGTGTACGGTCGTTTGCGTCCTGATACAGAACATTCTAGACCTCATATCGGAATATCGCAGGACGGAGAAACGCAACGTCCTACTTCCATTGCGGCGTTGTGATCGCAGCAGGGTGTAACTACATGACCATCCTAATACAAAATGTACTGAAAACAGATATCGCAATAACGCATGCCACATAATCGACCTATAATAACGCGCCTGTGTGAGGGAGCCTTAAACTGGGCGGGTTTCAAATACTTATACCTAACTAAACATTTACACTTGGACTTTAACAGTTCACACAGCAATAACTTTTTGATTATAACGGCCTTCGACATCATTGTGACAAGATATGTGCGTGTTAATTATATTGTTTCATTTAGAACTACGACCAAATGATAGCGGAATTAAGAGAGTTCAAAACGCCAAATGTCTGTTAAACTTTTTGACCAATTATCTAGCAAAGTCAAGCCTTGAACCCATTAATAACGGTATCTTTAACTTAAATTTTCAACAAGAAAGAGGCCTCCGATTTTATAAACCTATTTATTAAGTTTCAGTAAACTCGAAACCGGGTCTGAACCTACTATAGACAGAAACTGTTGTGCAAGAAGGAAACTATAATTTTTTTATAGTTCATTGGCTTACAGGTTTCACGGTTTATACCTCCGTGCGTAGAGCATTATGCACCTGGTCCAAAAACTAATTAAAGTAAGTGCATCCAAACGACTCAGAAATCGGAAGACTTTCAATTATTATCGACATGACGATAACGTCGTTTAAAGTATAAGATAGTTGAAATATGTATAAACATCTTGTATACCTATACTATAATATAATCGGTTTCATGTAAACGGCTGCAAGTATTACCATGAAATTTAGTATGCAGGGAGTTTGGGGGGAGAATTTTATCTAAGAAGGACTTATCACTAAGAAACTGCGCATTTTTAAGCTGTGAAAATTCGGAAAGTGAGTTCGGATCCCGATCAGATAAATATTTTTGTGATTCTTTTTATTTTTTTTAATTTATCAGAACTCCGAGCAAAGCTCGGTTACCCAGGTATTTAATATTTATATTTAATATATCGGCATTTACGCCAATGGCATAGCTTTTTTCATATTTACTTGTAAGCGTAAGGACACAACACACGGTTTTTTTCTAGAACAAAGTCCTGAAGTTTTAAACATAAAGGTCTCCACAGACGAGAGGCCGATCGTTTCAGTTAGAACTGACGTCAGTTCGGCCTGAACAGATTCGAGCACTTACACGGAAAAAATCGCATCCGACCCAACTGACGTCAGTTCAGCCTGCACGGATTCGAGCACACACACGGCAAAATCGCATCAGTTCGTTCTGGTCGAGCTACGGTCGTGTTTAATAATTGTGTAATAATTAAACACCGCGAAAACTCACTACGCTTGCACACGATACTCACACGCACGCCCGCGGCTCTGGCGAGAACACATGGTCCGTTCAGTCCATCCGTACAGTCCAAAATTAATGTTGCCAACTTAGCTATTTTACAAAGTTTTACTACTAAATTAAGTATTTTATTCCCTCCTTAGTAGGAATTTAGTTCTTAGTAGCGTTTTAGTAGGAAAGAGCCAGATAGTAATCATATGCAAAATGGTCTAGGTTAGGCACAAAAAAAATACACCTTATCATAATAATACATTCGTGCGTAATTTGCTTATAACTTAATTACTATATACGAAATATTTCCTAGTATATTTTAATTTAACGGTAAAATTTATAATAAAATTCAATAGTAATATTTTTTTAATATAACAAAACCTAAAATGCCGTGGTTTTCTGGGAGCTTTACGGATTCCTAAGTTTAGTAGCTTTTTTATAGTTTTCAGTATTATTTTAGTAGTTTTAGTAGAAATCGAAGCGAGTTTAGTAGTTTCGCAAAAATAGAGCTGGCAACACTGGAATGAATCGCTTCAGTCCATCCGGCCGACTGATGCGATCTCGAAATTGCACACAGACGATACGATTTTGCATCCGTTCTGACCGAATTGAAGGAAAACCGGACCGTATATGGGGCTCCCCTAACACTGTGCTCTTTGACTTAACAAAGGCTTAAACAACACACGATAAAGCTTGTTGAGGTAAACCTAGTCACTAGTGCCACTTTAACCCATTGAAAGAAAAAAGTCATCAGAAACGAAACCTTCTAATATAGACGATTGTCTATACTTTTGTAATCTTTTAGTATATATTCGGCGGCATGAGTGATATTTACAACAGGAATCCACTGCTGCTAGCATCAGCTATAAACGGGATGGCATTAGAAATAGATTAGGTTAACTTGAAACGGTTCAATACACTTTAGGTAGTCATCCCTCCAAGAATAACTTAGCGGCTAAATTGCGTTCAATTAACATTTAAAACAAGTTTATAAATTGCCTGTAGAGCGCTCGCTATCTTCGTTGGAATATATATGAAATAATTTGGAAGATATAAATTATGTTTAAAGCATAATTTATTGTATTAGGCGTATAGTAGGGAGTTATTTTCCTTAATAACATATTGCACTTTATACCATGCGGCATAAGCTTCGAATAATATTTAGCTTTTATTGATCTCATAATGAAATATCAAATAATGGCCACTATTCTTAACATTTTATTTGATGTAGAAAATGGCAAACAGTATAGTGCTTTCATGTGTATCTATGGAGTTCTCTGTTAATGTGGATAAGGTATCTTGTGTCATTAGTCATTACTCGTTAGCATTTTGTGTGATCGCTGTATGATAATAGGACATTGACTATAGAGTATTCAAACAACGGTCTTTAATACCTATCGTTGGAAACTTTACGACTAAATTATATTGATAATGAGACATTGTTCTAAGGGTATCATAGCCTTATGTCTTGATAAGAGGTAAGCCACATAGTCTCAGATATATGATATATAAGGTTTATAGTATCTAAAGCTTCAATTATGTTTATCTATCAGGGTATTTACTGCAGCTATCGAAGAAATAGTTTCTTTAATACGTTGGATACAAACTGTGTTCCAAAGATGGAAGATAATGTTTTAAATTTAAAATGCTTTACCATTTTTGGTATTAAAAGTAGAAAAAATACAGACAAACACAAATTATATTTTTGTGTATTATTTAAAGCATTGATACATATTAAATATGCTAAACATAAGAATAAGCAAGTACTTTTTTGATGTATGACCAAGACCATTGACCACGCATAACTTTTTAGTGTTGTCTGATTTTAATAATAATTAATAACGGTGATATCATAAAACACACGTTCACTTCAATAAAACGAGAAAACCATAAAACGACTGAAACGAATACTTTTTCAACTTTGCGCAAGAGTATTTTAGATTTTTAATGTACTATTTCAGTTGGTTTAGGTTCAACTTGTGTCCAATTGCTCATCTCTACAGTCCGTTTAGAGTTATTTTTCCTCGGAGTTTCTATGGGAGCGATCCTTATATCGTTGGCCTATAGCCTATAGGCCCTGTCAGAGGTAGAATAATCCATAATTTATTTTGCATAACGTTATTTAAATATAATATTATAATAAATTACTTATTTGTGTTACATCATACTTTTTGTTTAGCTGCGGTTGCAAATTCATAAAATAGCAAGTCGTGCAAAATTACACGTGGGCTGGGTTACCAGGTCGAACACGAAACACGAACCACGACCAACACTATTCAATAGGCTACAGTATCAGGTTTATTGAGCAATATACTGGACAATAGCATGTGCAATGTCCATGCAAAACATACTATGCGTGAAGACTGAAGCTACTAACTGTTTGTTGCAAAAATATATGTTGATCCTGAATACCTATAAGACCTAAGTAAAAATTGCCTGCATTCTTCTTCATTTCTGAACATACAGAGTCATTAGATGAGAATTTCCCGAGCATGTTTGATGTTCAACGGTGTAATGTAGTCGCTGCCAAGCAGCATATCACCGACATTGCACACAGAGTTAGCACGGTAAAGTGGAAACGGGCCTGCCATGTCTGCAGATGGATAGACGGTCGATGGAGCAGACAAGTGTTAGAGTGGAGTCCACGCTTAGGCAAACGTGGTGTGCCTGAGAAGCACGATGGAACGACGATTTGAAAAAGGTGGCTGACAACGGATGAATGAGGGCTGCCCAAATCACAATATCGGGATGGTTGCGCTCATTAGGGGATGCCTACTTTCAGCAGTGGACGGCGATAAGCTGATGATGATGATGATCTTGGCAGAGCAAAGTGTCGTGAGTCGTGACTCGTGGTCTTATTAGTAGGTACACAGAAAATTTCTGAGAATCTCTACGTCATAGAGTCTATGAGGATTAAGATAATACGAGGGCTGCACTAAAAGTATCGGGAATGGAATATTTCCACTGTTCCTGTCATATTAAAATCTTTTTAAATTAAAACTCCTTGGTTTTGAAAATCGAATACCGTTTATTTATTTAAAAAAAGATTCTCGGTCTTGTCACAAGGTCTTGTCAAACTTGTTTAGTCGTTGAGAAAATGGAATTGACTCGAGAAAACGTTGATGCTGTGCGTAAGCTGATTGAGGAAGATCGACATGTGACATACCGCGAAATTCAGGCAACTTTAGACATTGGCATGAGTCAAATACAAATAATCTTGCATGAACAATTAGGTGTAAAAAAGTTGTCTTCCCGATGGATACCGCATTTGCTCTGTGAAGAGCAAAAAGCGGCTCGCGTTACTTGGTGCGTCAGAACTCTCGAAAGATTCCACGCAGGATCCTCAAATGCTGTATACAACATCGTATCAGGTGACGAATCCTGGATATACGCGTACGAACCCGAAACAAAAAACCAGTCACAAGTTTGGGTGTTCGAAAATGAGTTAAAGCCAACAAAAATTATTCGTTCACGGAGTGTTGCAAAAAAAATGGTGGCCACGTTTGTCTCCAAAACCGGCCATGTTGCGACTATTCCTCTTGAGGGACAAAGAACGGTCAATGCAGAATGGTATGCTAACATTTGTTTGCCACAGGTCGTTTCTGAACTCCGTAAAGAGAACTGCAACCGCCGCATCATCCTCCATCACGACAATGCGAGTTCTCACACCGCGCACAGAACAAAAGAGTTTTTAGAGCAAGAAATCATAGAATTATTAGACCATCCGCCGTACAGCCCCGACCTAAGCCCTAATGATTTCTATACTTTCCCTAAAATAAAGAATAAATTGCGTGGTCAGAGATTTTCATCACCTGAAGAAGCTGTGGACGCCTACAAAACGGCCATTTTGGAGACCCCAACTTCCGAATGGAATGGTTGCTTCAATGATTGGTTCCATCGTATGGAAAAATGTGTCAAATTTCGCGGAGAATACTTCGAATAGCAATAAATACATTTTTAAATAGTAATGTTGTGTCACTTCCTTGATTCCCGAAATTTTCAGTGCCGCCCTCGTATAATAATTCTGCGAACTATAAAAATACATATTATTAGCAATAATTCTTAAATACTTATCAAGGAAGTTAAATCATCGTCATATGCAGAACAAAGCATTGTGACGGAACAGTCAAGGTAACGGATATCTTATCTTATACTTTAAACGAGACAATCTTGTGTATTATATATAATATAATCGTAATCTCGGCAACGGCTGCAAGTATTAACATGAAATTTAGTATGCAGGGACTTTTAGGGGAGAAAAATCGGTCTACTTAGGTATTCCTGGGAAAAAACAAAAAGCGAGGCCGCTACGAACTAGGCCAATAGCTATTCTGCACTATTCAACATGTCAAAATTGTTAATGTATCCTTGTTTCCGAGATCAAGAACGCCATAATTGGCCATTTTACGCAAAAATCACAGTCGAGATGTAATATGCCTCTTAATAAATTACAATATGGGTTTTTAACAGGAAAAATTGCAACGAATTTCAAATAATGCATTGTAGTGTCCCGTACTATATTTTACATGTTTACTTATTATTCAGTTATTTCTGTACGAAGTTTTTCAAGTATGGCCATTTTACAAGTTCGCCATCTATAACTCCTAAACTAACAAAGTTAATATTTAAGCCTTTGTAGGTTTCCTTCAAAGTTCATCACATGGACTACCATCATAATATTTTTTTAAATTTTTATAGCCCGCCGTTTAGCTTTTAGAGGGGGGACACCCGCCCTAAATATCTTGCAAACAGATACCTACATCCAAAAATCGTCTCAACAACCTCGCAATGTTTAAATCACGAAAAATTTCTTTTAGCACTTTGTCGGTGTGGTAAATACACAAATATGTACTTATATCTATGCAGTTTCATCCTTCTAGCACTTACCGTTTGGACGATAAGCTGAAGACGGACGGACCGACGGACGGACATGACGAAACTATAAGGGTTCCGAGACGTGAACTAGGTGTGACGGAATCCTAAAAACGGGAAGCTATTATTACCGCTATCCGTCCGTCTGTCTGTCACCAGGCTGTATCTAATGAAACTTGATAGCTAGACAGTTGAAATTTTCACAGATGATTATATATTTCCGTTGCTGCTTTAAAACAAATACTAAAAACACAATAAAATAAATATTTAAAGAGGGGATACCATACAACAAACGTGATTTTCTTTTGCCGTTCGTACGGAACTTTTCGTGCGCGAGTCCGACTCGCACTTGGCCGGTTTATTCTTGTACTTTAAATTCTCAGTATGTAGAGTCGACAGGGAAACAATTCCCGTTATGTCGTAATGGTAGACAAACAAGAATGAGGACGGACAACTTGTCGGTAGCATGACCAATATGAGAGGCCACAGGAAAATAGTACGGTGCTAGAAAATTCTTTTTCAAGACACGTGTAATAAAAACATAAGGTTCAGATATTGATTTTATGTGGGTTCTAGTTTTTAACAGAAGTAAGATTTTGTAAGATGTCCTTTCCATTTGTATGCTACTCTAGCATAATATGTTATACAATATCGCGCGTGGAGGTCTTTCTTTCATGTTTCCATCTAGTCGAGTGGGGTTCCTATAACTCCATTCTTATCGGCTTCACTTACCATTTACCTTTTGAAGACCCTCATCCAAACCCCTACATATTATACAGGCTAGGCCTTCGCCACTGGTTTCTACTCCCTTTTTTTTTCAATTCCACGGTCGATTCATGAAATTGAGTACGTAATACGTATTAACTAAAAAATCTTGTGAGTGTTGCGCAAGTTTTCTTTAACGTAACACTGCATAATCTTCTTTGTAATCCACTTTCCAATCGTAAAATTATTATTACGATTTTTTATGTCTTCTGCGAGAGCATTAATCATGAAAAAGGCTTTTAAACACTACTTTTAGATGTTAAATGTATTAAAATAAAAATCTTTTCCATAGACTGGAATTCATAAAGAATGATTTTACAAAAACTCTAGATAAACTAAGTTTAACATGTTTCTTTGCGAGTGAGATTTAGGAGCTTTAAACTACCACCTTTTGTCAAGTCGTCGGTGTGATGTGGTTGAGGTACGTGTGGGATGGTCATTAAACTTAGTTTATTATAATGTCGCTTTTTTGTTCAGAAACAAGTTATCAAACCAATAGCGCTAATGAATAGATAAACCACCAATAAATGACCCCAGAAACCGGGGGCATAAGACGACTAAAAATCTTCAAAAAAATTGTATGTTAACTACTGGATGTATGATTTAACAATCGGAAAATATTGCAGCAGTGTTTTAAAATTGCCGATATATTCTTGCTTGTTCAGTGAACATGTACTTAATAAGTAATTTTAAATAGTATATAAATTATTTTAAAGCAAATATTATAACACATATACGTATACGTAGTTTACAAAATATAAAGTTGCAAATAGCGAAAAATTCTTAGTAAACATTTGTTGCACAACTATGTCATGTTAGTTTTGTATTTTCCAAGGAGTAATTAGTACCTAAAGGACCTGAACAAGGGTGTAATCGTAGTCGTCGGCAAAGACAAAGCCTAATACCTAGCAAGGTATTAGGAGCTTTATCTTTGCATAATCTAAGCCCTGAACAATCATAGACGTATATATTATAGACGAGGCATGTTGAGGCAAAAACCGTCCCCACTTTTATAGTTGGTTGGGTCCATTTTGACATATTTTGAGGTATGATGAAAACAAGATGGCTGACATTTGAGGTGTGGTGAAATCTAGATGGGGTAACTTTTCTTGTATGATGATTTGTTCTGTCAAATGTACGTCATAGCCTATCTTTAGTTTTGAAATCTTCGGATATAACCACAGACCTTTCATAGAAGCTTCGAAAACAATCCAAATTTTGTTAGTGTTGTGACAGAAGCTTAGGGTAAATTAAAGTAAATATTTTAGTAAACTAAGTAAGTAGCAGTGGCGTGGTGCTCCTATAACTCCATTCCTATTGGCTTCACTTACCACTTACCTTTTGAAGTCCCTCACCCGAATCCCTATCTATTATACAGGCTAGGGTTTCCCTATGAAGGAGAACCAGCCTTCGCCACTGGTAAGTAGGTAATTATTTTGTGAAGTATTTTTAGACCCGCAGGTTTCCTCAAGATTTCTTTCACCGTTCTAATCGTCAGTTTGAGGTTATTGAGGAAGTCGAGTGGGTACACGGTACACACTAGTGATGTAACCTATATCATGTTTTGAACGTTTTCGGATTATTATCCTTGGGATAGTTAAAATAAGAAATATTTTTATTTATTCTAATAATTTTCATGCACGCAGTTACAATACATAACCATATTTTTGTTTAGTATCTTAATATTATTTGTATTTAATATTTTTATCTTTTTTACATTCATTATAGACATTTTGAGGACCCGTCGACAGTCCACTAGCTTAAGGCTACGTTTCCACCGAGGTTTCCACATAAAAAACAGCACTGTAAAATTTGACAACTTTACACGATTTTCAGCTCTATTTTTTTTAAACTTTTGTTTAGAATTTAGATGCAAGTTGCAACTATTGTGTGTGTTTGTGTGATTAGGTACATTTTTGTTTAAATCCAAGAAGAATGTTAAATGGTTCCATGAATGGATGTGTTATCGTCATACACGTGCCCGATCAATAAACACGTGGCCCATTTTTTTTAAACGATGAAAAAAATGCAACAACTTCCATACAATTACACATTATAGTTTAACGAGTTTAAATACTCCATAGGGTTTTCCGTTTTGATAATAATTGTTATACTCATTTTCCTGTATCAATAACACACAATACCCACCATTTTGCGAAGGTACCTAACATAAAATTACGACTAGGTGTGGACTATGGACTCATCACAAGTATATAATGGAAATACCTTCTTACATAAAACACAATCGAAAATGTATCATGAGGAAAATAAAGGTTTAACGGTATAATACTTGTTTTTGTAGATCTCAGTTACAAATTAATAATAGCTCCCACACCGATTTCGGTGACGGTGGCCTGTTTCATTGAAACCAGGCCAGCTACGCAGGAGTTATGTTATAGTGCCCAAGTGTGTGCGCAGTACACAAGAGCACTCTCTCCTCCTTTTACTCTCGTAACCCAGTGGGACGGATAACCGACACGACTGGCGAGAGATTAGGCGCAGGTCCGACTTTTTACATGCCCATCCGACGCATGGATCATCTTTCTTGTCAGACAATCAGGTGATCAGCCTGAATTGTCCTAACCAAACTTGGAAACAACATTTTTTTTTTGTTCCAATGCGGGAATCGAACCCACGACCTCCGAGTCGAGAGCCAAGCTCTAACCACTAGACCACGGAGGCTGTTGTTGTTACAAATTATATAATATAAAAACAAAGACATGTGAGTAGTGAACACCTACTGGCCACTCACTCGTTCAAACATAGGAATAAAATAAATTAAGACTCGGGATTATTTTTAGCATGCAATCACTAAAACACCTCTCACTAACGACCTCAGCAGAGCTTTACCTAAAATAAATACAAATTGCCTTTGTTATCGAAATAACAAAACGCTTTCGTAACGAAGTTTTTGCTAGTTGCGAAGGTGATATAAAAATAGAACACGATAAAAACAATAAACATTTGCTATTCAATAACATTAATACTATAGTAATAGATTTGACTGTTGCATCAAAAAAAAAATGAAAAGATTTTATTGGTGCCTAATCGTACCGATCATCGCTTATGTTAATAGTTGATATTAAAATAAAACTGTCCATTAGCGCATGAGATAGAGCCTGGTGGCAGACAGACAGGCGGACGAACAGTGGAGTCTAAGGGGCTACATATAAGGTCCGGTTTTCCTTCAGTTCGGCCTGAACAGATCGTATCGTCTGTGTGAAATTCAGTCCATCCGACCGACTGATGCGATTCGATCCAGTGTTGCCAGCTCTGTTTTTGCGAAACTACTAAACTCACGTCGATTTCTACTAAATACGACTAAAAGAATAGTGAAAACTATCAAAAAAAGGTACTCAACGAAGGGTTTCGGATAAAACGGAAAAAAACTTATTTAATTCTGTTTTTTGTATTTGTTATTATAGCAACGAGCGAAATACATCATCTGTGAATATTTCATGTGCCTATCCACGGTTCATGAGATACAGCCTGGTGACAAACAGACACGACGGACAGACGGACTGTTTGACGGACGGTCCGTCTCAGTGATAGGTTTATCCTATCCCCGTGGGTCCCGTTTTTACCCTTTGAGTACGGAACCCCAAGAATTTAAAAATCACAGAGTCAACATTGACAAAACAAATCAGTATTCTTAACTGCAATAAAAATACACAACTAAGCTGCAAAATACCGTGTCTTGTTTTATGCAAATAACCGTTTTTATACATATTTTAGAAAGTAATATTTGCACAACAAGGATGAAAGTGAAATGTCCATCCATACTCGTTCATTGCGTCAGCCATTTTGAAACAAAGATGGCCAACGTAACAAAAAGATACAAAACAAATGCGTACAATAAAAGAAGCCCTTTAAATTCTACGTAATTTGAAATATTGCTGTAAAAACGCGAATACTTAGCTCTACTACTCTGGAATAAACTAACTTTAGATAAACTAAGATCAACTGGCGCCAAGTTTCCGAATCCAAAGAGCTCCATCTAGTAGTCAGTTGATGAATCTTTTTCAAAGTCGAGGATAAAGTTATTTTGTTTTGCTATAATTCGGCAATGTCTAACTATCTAGTTATATGAAAGACATATTTTGTTTCTTTGGGAGTGAAATTGAGCTTTAAACTATTTTAACTAAGAAAAATAATCATTTTCTGTAAAGTGTTTTACTTCATTTCTTTGTCAGCGTCATCTATCACTGATCAATTACGAGTTAATAAATCGATATACTTACGGACCACATTGGTCGGCTAAAGTTAAACTTAGTTTATATTGTCACATTTTTGTTCGGAAACGCAATTTACACAAATTATTGAACCAAATGCGGCAGCGCTAATGAATTTATGTAATTCATCTAAACTACCGACAAATTCACCCCAGGAACCGAGCAAAGAGTCGTTGAACATATTAACGTTTTTGACGTCGATTGACGTAACGCATCAATCTTGTTCAACTGGAATATGTCAGTGGCACATGAACGAACGGTTCGCGACTCGCGAGACAGAATAAAATAAATATTTATCTTTGGCTCCCAAGTCCCATACAACAACCGTGTTTTTTTTTCGTTTTAAACGGATAACGGAACCCTTCGTGGGCAAGTCCGACTCGCACTTGGCCGGTTTTTAACCTCAGCCAGTAACATAACAGAAAAAAAATTTCTTTCACTTACTAACAGGCAAAAAAGAAAGATGTGAATTGACCACATTTTTGTGACTGGGATTATTAATCAGAGCAAGTCCACTCGCACATAACGTAGGTACGTAATGTGCATACATACAAGTTGTAAAATCCAAAAACTGTAAAAGTACCCATTGTAAAATCCAAAAACTGTAAAAGTACCCATTGTAAAATCTAAAAACTGTAAAATCAACCAGTTCGATATCTTGCATAACGGTTCAATGAAATATGATCTGTCCACTGTCCAGTCCATTACTGATTGCATATTTGTCAACTGTGATGACGTAATCTCAAGAGAACCGATTGTCCATATTATTAGGTATACCATGGAGTCAAGTCGTCGAGTCAACTCTAGACTAGAGAGTGACTACGAGCTGGGGACTTTATGCTGAAGCCGTTAGCGTTACAATTTATAAGGATATTGACTTGCGATTTTGGCAAAGCTAACTGTTACGGACAGCCAAGTGGGTCAAGAGTTGATTGAACATTTTCACTGGCTTCATTCATATTAGCATAGTTTCCCTACGAACATTTTGCATAAATCTTCTTCCATTACTCAGTCTTGTCAATGTTGTGCTCGCATTATTTTTTTGTCTCAGGCATAGACGTATATTAGAGATAGATACTTTGGGGCCATTTTGACATTTGATGTATGGTGAAAACAAGATGCCTGACATTTCAAGTATGGTGAAAACCAAGATGGCGCAAGCATTATAATGGATGAAATTTTGTTATGTCAAATGTACGTCACATAGCCTATCTTGAGTTTTGAAATCATTGGTCTCACGGATGAAGATGAAATGTCGCGACTGTCCCTTTTGTATTGGGATTTGGAGCACACACGTTGGAGACATATTGCAGTACACAATCGACATGGTCTACTCAATGCCCATCATTAATCATTCATAGTATTATAAACGCGAAATTTTGTGTGAATGGATGTTTGTTACAATAACTACTGAACGGCTTTTGATCAATTTTGTTATGGTAGTAGTTTAACTCTGGATACGAAGAGGCTACTTTTTATCACAGCAAAATGTACGATTCCCGCGCGATTCTATTTGCGCGTACGAAGTCGCGGGCAACACTAGTATACTATTAGTCAATGTTCCGTTTCTATGGTAAGCTTAGAAGCCCCATACACGGTCCGGTTTTTCTTCAGTTCGGCCTGAACGGATGCAAAATCGTATCGTCTGTGTGCAATTTCAAGATCGCATCAGTTGGCCGTATGGACTGAAGCGATTCGTTCCAGTGTTGAGGAGTTCCGTACAAAACGAATAAAATCACGTTTGTTGTATGTGAGCCTCAAATTTTAATTTATTCTGTTTTTAGTATTTGTTGTTATAACGGCAATAGAAATACCTACATCATTTGTGAAAATTTCAACTGTCGAGCTATCACGGTATAGGAAGGTTACGGCGACAGACGGACGAACGGCAAAGTCTCAGTAATAGGGTCCCGTTTTTACCCTTTGGGAACGGAACCCTAATAATGGCAGGTGGTCTAAAGAATATTATTAGAGTTCATTAAAGTATTTAAAACTTTAGAGCCACTATGGTTGATAAAATCTAAACACTATTACTATAAAAAAAGAGATATGATTTCTTTATCATATTATTGGAAAAATGTATGACACATTAATTCGGTTTCGTCGATAGCGTGACTACAGTTGCAGCAAAATACAATAAATAAATAAAATAATAACCTAAACTAACCAAGAGCATGTCACGACATGTCTAAGGAGGGTTCCGTAACTATCAACGCGCATTAGGTTTTCTTTGAATTACCTACTTAAAAAGTTATTGTCAAAAAGTTATTACAGAAGCTAGGAAAGCGACGGACAGACAGACAGACGGACGGGCAGAGCGAAATTATAAGGGTTCCTTAAGTATTACGGAACCCTAAAAGCACGACCGAAGCTCGCGGCAATTTTCCGTGTATGTGCTCGAATCCCTTCAGGCCGAACTTTAGATTAAAACACATAGAAACCGGGTACGCGCATGAAAAGTGAAGCAAATCATACTGAGCCATATCGGCTCAGTTTGTTCGAACGACTCGTCAGCTGTTGTCAAGCGCTAGTGCATACATCTCCGATTATTATAAACAATAAGACGGTTTGTGTCGTTATTGGGTGTCACAATGCATCGGAAAAGAAATTAATAAAGCAATAAAATGTCCGAAACATAACATTTCATATTATGTAAGTATGAAATGTTGTCTTCGCGGACAATTTGACTTGTATTAAGGCAAATATTTAAAACATTTTAAAATAAAAATAATATTATTTCGCCATCTTGCTGCCCTACTGTGAATTGTGAAAGTTCTACTAGTAATAATAAATTTAATTCCAAATTTTCATGGCTAAATAATAGTTGCATATTTTTTTATTATTTTCTGATTTTTTAACTATTAATTTAAATTATTGCAAATATTATGATAATCCTTAATATATTCCTTAATACCAGTTTAATATAAATCATGTTCACAAATCGTGTTTAGATGGTTTAAAATGAAATATAAGTTATATTTTTACATCTCACGATATTAAGAAAAACAAGTACAATAATTCCAATTTTAAGACAACAAAAACAATTGTCCCTTAAAACTGTACACACTCCATAACTTTAAAGTTTTGTTTGTGTGCGTGTCGGTATGTAATGCTTACGCCTACATCTATCTGTTGCTTGCTTCACTTTGTACAATGCGTTTGTTTGAAGACTATCTAGGCGTTATTTATCTAAGGGCCGACTGACGTCAGTTCGGTCGGATGCGATTTTATCCGTGATGTGCTCGAATCCGTTTAGGCCGAACTGACGTCAGTTCTAACTGAAACGATCGGCCTCTCGTCTGTGGGAGTTTTTAAATAGATATTTATTATCAAAACGTCTTCAATTTCGTACAGTTTTCGAAAACTTTGTAACCAAATATTATTAAATAGGTAATTGAATATTACTAAATTCTATTTGAATTCACGGCTATTATCAATATAATATATTGTACCTGGTATAGGTGTAAATATGTGTTTCGAAAACCAGATTACTCACATTTGTTATATACCGTGACTCATTGACGACTCACAAACCTACGCGGCATCATTTTGTTACATTTTAAAATGTTTGTTGATATTGCAACACAATATTAGTAGTCTGGTATTAGAATGCTAAACCGAAACCCGAGACAAAAATCAAGGGACCAAGCATATTTTTTATTGTAATTTAAGAAAATCATCGTGACGCAATCTCCATGAAATCTCTACATTTCTGAAACTTTGTCATTTCATTTTAGCCTTTTATTGCTTTACGGTAGAAATTACTTTAAAAAGGAGTCTTGACATTTCCTTCTAAATCTTATAATGTGATTCAGGAACTGAAGAAATATCTTCCATTATTATTTGAACTCTTCCTTGTGGGTTAGAAAGTAGAACACACTTAATACTGACAAACGCATTTTACATAACATTTACAAATATATTCTCAGGTACTATTTAAAATTTACTTCACATCTGAAGGAAATAAGGTTTTTGTTAAGTTTTTTGTAAGTAGGTAGTTTTGTTTCTTTTGTAAGTGTTACTAAAAACTCACAAAAAATTATCATTGGATTGTGAGAACGGTTACACTGCACCTGGGGACTGGGAGTAACTTGTATTTTGAAGTTGTATCGGATAAAATTGGGATCCAGAGAGACTCTCTTTGCTTGCGTACTGCTTTTGTACTGGCGATAAAATCAAACGTATTAATTGTTATTTTTTCAATACCATGAGCGTTTGTTTATACATATTAATAAAAATACATATTTAAACTAGAAGTTTGTACAGTTGGTTCTGGTATACAATAGCAGTCATACGTCAATAGTTTTAACTCAATGACACAAGTGTTGGTGAAAGAGGGGGTTATTTTTGTCTTCGTTGTTTGATCGGAAACAGAGTAGAACAGTTACAAGGGAGAGCAACATTATGTATTCTATCTTTTTTGTGGCTTTGACCGAATTGAATTACATTCCTTTAGTTTATAACTTCATACCAACTAGCATGTTTGATCCTCTAGGTACTCTGTCCGTCTTTCTGATCGGTTTTGGCATCTACTATAAAAAAGTATTTTTTCATTCTACCATACCCCAGAAGCTGTGTGGGGTATCGTCGAATAGGTCTTTTTAAATAGAGGCAAGGTTTCATACATGACTTTTTTACAAAGTCAACCATTTTCGAGTAGTCGGCCTTCAAAGCGGTTTATAACTTGGTCCTGGCATTTCTAAACTAATACGAGATAGAAACTTATAACTTTCCATGCTGATATTATGTCATGCTAAAAACTCTTTGGGAAAAGGATTTGGAGCGAAATCGAACAATAACTTTTGAAGTTTTTTAAAGAGAACCTATTAAGGGGTGATAGTTACGGAACCCTCCTTCTTAGACCATGTCAGGACATGTGTTCTGAATCCCGACATGCTCTTGGTTAGGTTATTAGATTCATCACAATTATTCACAACGATGCTATTAAAGTTTTAATTTCAATATAAAAAAAAACCTAAGGGTATCACGTCTTTGTGTGTATGTATACATACTTTAATATGTATCTTGAGTGTCTTGTATGAATGTTAATACATGTCTAATTAAAATGACATAACCACTAATTATAGTCAACAGTGTTGTGTTGGGTAATTTATAATTTTCTAGAAATCCTCCTTTAGCGGTTATTGAGACTACTATCGGTAATCCTAGATAATAAGTAATAAAATTCTGTAATAGGAAATCTGTCGAAGGTCTTTTCGCATCTTAATGACAATGATAAACCGCACAACGTTTTTTAGATAACTCAATACATATACACATTTCTTTGAAGCCAGCAGATTTAACATATGCATACACTATATGCGGCCCTGTAGAGTAGAGGAAAGAGGAAAAATGGCGAGGAAATCACGAACATCTTTTATGTGGTCTCACTCGCACACATGACAAGCCTTAATACAAGGTTTTCAAGAAAAATACTATCCAGGTAAGTTTTGTATTACAATGCAATGGTCGAATACCACTTTGACGAAATAATAATTATACAGATATTATTATCTATCAAATTAAAAGTGCGCAAGCAAGTTAATAGGATTTTTTAGATTTTACATACTTTGTGTGATACTGATGACGTCTTACTTTTTGATATATTACCTACGGAATACGCAATTAAACAATGAACAAAAAATATTTTAATTTGATACTTGAATATTTAATTGTCCTAGAAACTAGAAACTCAAATGTTGTAGCTACATGACTTAACCCAACGAACACAAAAAAAGAATGAAAGAAACAATTTTAAGCTTCCCAGTCGACTGTTTTATTCGAATAGAAATTTTCTACCACACAAGGAATCGATGGCCGACTGGCCTCGAAAAAATCACGTAAATGATAGGTTTCTTTAGTTTTCTTTTTCGAGGAATCGCCCGTTCACTACCAATTTGGTGATCGCTTATCTCGACATACTATCCTCGATATGTAATGAGAGATTCACCAGTCGTTGCCCTAAAAAGTAAAAACTAAGTCTTCAAATGGCTAGTAGATGCTAGGTATAAATATTTTTAGCACATAATACTAAAAATTAAAAAGTTAGACGTTAAACCCGCCCACTGTTTGGTGTAAATTGTAATACTGACAACAATGGACATTACTAAACAGAATAAATAGATATTGATCGTATTTCGATGCCTAGCGATTACCGACGCAGCTGCGAGAACTGTGTTCGGGCAGCTGTCAGTCTAATTATGAAATCAGGCGAGTTGTGAGCAGCTTTAAAGCCGCTTTACAATTCCAAACGTCCTCACATCTCAATATCTGGTTCTGAATTCTGATATCGTTTAATATTGACACATTTTATGACACCGAGAACTTGACACAAATTGTGGACGATAAAGTTAGTGGGCCGAAATGCGGAGTCCGCGTCACGTCTGTGAAATAGATTCGAATTATAAACGAGAACACTCGGATAGTTTAGTAGGATTGTAATTTTAGATGAGCGAGTCGTCGCGGGACGGTAACCGGTCTTTTGGCGAGCGAATAATTTCCACTATTTAGGTATTGATGACATAAAATAAACGCTAACAGGAAGCTAACGTCCTTCAAAGTTATAAACTAAAATATTGTCGACAACGTCCCGATATCGGGATGGGTTTATAAGAAAACAGGCAGGATTTGTGTCAATCACAAAGGCAGTAAAAGTGGGTCGATACAAACATGAATAAGTCTATGTAGGTCATGTACAGTGGGTACACGACCTACATAATATCACATTGTGATCATCCAATTAACAAGTCTTGAAGACTGTTACCGTTAGACTTTATATAACTGGACTTAGTCTACAGTCAGACGAATTTACGTAAGCGACACAGGGCCTTTCGACAATTAGATAGATATACAGGATGTCCCGTAAATCGACGTCCAGCCATAAACCCGTGATAGGCCAAGTTACAATAGTTATCAGAAAAATTTAAAAAAAAAATCCAAGTAATGTGTCTCAAAAAATACAAAGCTTTAAAAAATCGAAAAATCGACATCTTGTGGTGGTTTTTTAATTCCACTACTAGGCACTACAAATTTCTACTTTTTTGTATGTAATCCTGAATAATGCTTTAGTAAACTGGTGCCTAAAATTTAAATCTCGTTTGATTTAAATTTTAGCCACCAGTTTACTAAAGGCTCCGACTTGAAAGGAAATGAGGCTTTTGGCCCAAAACAATGATTCGAATTTAATAGTTTGCTCGACTTTAACTGACTGTACTGGAAAAAAAAAATATACTACGCTTGTTTGGCAGGTAATTTTAAAAGTTGGCGCAGCTAATAAGGATTTCAAAATGGTATGACACTTGCTAGATTATTTCTTAAATTTTGGACAATATTGATTTTTGTAAAGGAAGTCAGTTTTCAACAATTTTTTCTTACTTACTTAAAAGGATTCAAGTGTACCCAGGACTTTATTCTAAGTGATATTCTGATTTGGATGAGACGGAGAGAAACATTCAATGAGTGTAAGAGAGACTTTTTTTAAAAGCTTTGTATTTTTTGAGACACATTACTTGGATTTTTTTTTAATTTTTCTGATAACTATTGTAACTTAGGCCAAGTTACAATAGTTATCAGAAAATTTTTAAAAAAATCCAAGTATCACGGGTTTACGGCTTGACAATTTACGGGACACCCTGTATAGAAGATAATTTCGACGGCGCAATTAGAAAACAAAACGTATAGGATTTGACATAAGGCATCGCAAGCGACATCTCACAGCGATCAACTTGACTAAAGGCCCCACGTATTGAATCATGGATAATCATGATATGACAGTGTCACACAAAACTCAGTAATTAAACGTAATGGGTTCTCAAAGTGTCCTAGTAAGATAATTTTTAGTTAATTTAAATTAGTGTTTAAGTTTTAACTCGTAGTACCTTAATGGGTTTAGTATTTGTCAGAATATTGTTATCTAAAAGGGGTACATCGTTTAACGCCCGAAATTAATAACGAAACGAAACGAAGAAATTTATATAAATCAATATAAATTAATCTTAGATTGATTTCAATCTTAGATTCTCAAACGAAAATTTACATAAATTGACGTGAAGTTAATTCTGGGATCGCTGAAATGTATTGAAATCTTGATATCAGATAGCTAAAATGAGATTAAGATTGATTATAAATTTCGGGCGTAAGATAACAATATTTCTCATAGACATGTTATAGACGAGGCATGTTGAGGTGAATACAATCCTCATTTAAATGGCCCACTTTTGGAGATTTTCGGGCCATTTTGATATTTGAGGTATGGTGAAATCAAGATGGCTGACATTTGAGGTGATGGCGTAACTTTTTCTTGTATGAAGATTTGTTCTGTCAAATGTACGTCATAGCCTTCTAGATCTTTAGTTTTCAAATCTTTGATATTTCTGACAATCCAAAAACATATGTTTGACATCCTACTGCTATTATAAATGTGAAAGTTTGTGAGGATGGATGGATGGATGTATGTTTGTTACTTTTTCAAGCAAAAACTACTAAACGATTTTGTATTGTAGTAGTACAGGCTATGGTAGTTTATTAGTATAGTATTTTATCCCGAAAAGGCGCAGTGTTCCCGTGGGATACTGTATTTAGGGAGCAGCGGGCAAAAGTTATAACATATTGTGTTAGAAAAAAAAATAGTAAAGGAATCTCAATTGTATAACATGGTGTAGGAACTATGAACCGCATGAGGCAGTGTCTTGTAAGGTCACTTGATTGCAAACCTTGATTATCTACACTACAGTCTCACCTACAGAAACATGTATTAAATTACTCATAATGATGATTTTTTATTTCACACATATTAGTAACGTCTTTGTAGTTTTTAATATGATACAAATAAGCATTGGTTTATATTATGTTTAAACATTCGTTAATTAAGGTCTTTAAAATTAAAAATTGAGGACCTTCGACTATGTTTAATTGATGGCAAAGGTTGTAATATTTATTATTAAATTATTATATCACGTGTGTAATGTTTTCTTTTTCGTTTTAACAAAAAAAATTAGGATAACATAGTCCCTCTAACGAAGAGAAATTTATCTTTTAAAATTTACGAAAATAGAAACTAGAATGGTCTTGTTAGTCATATTGAAAGTGATTTTCAAGTGTCTAAGGGATATAATTAATCTTGGAAACAAAAAATAAATTGGCGACTGCACATGAGCACTGAATGTTTTACTGTTTTACTGAATTTGGCAGCGAATAAATAGGTTGGCGACTAAATTACTAAACTGGCGAAAGCCATCAAGGTGACAAAAAATACTAAAATCGGCAGATAAAAGTGGCGAAATTTAATCCTAATTGGCACCGAAATTTATAAGTTGGCGACTTAATTTCCGAGTTGGTGACTATTATACGATGTAAGCAGCTATATATCCAGATTAGGTTGATAAATTAATGGCTTCTAAAAATTCAATTTGCAGGCTACGGAAAATCGCATTTTTGGATACTGTTGGAGTTTGTTTTCCTTTAGTATTTCAAGGTTTTTGGGGGTGCAGAATAATATGAAAATTAAATCCATTTTGAAATCCCAAAATGGCGTACGTTTTTTTTCATTCAAATTAATATGGGCATCCTTTTTCCGGTTTCCGGAGGTGCTAATTATAAAATTGTCTTCCAATTTCAATTTCCAAAATGGAGAATTTTCAGTCTTCGTTAAAATGACATGAGTACTCATTTATAAGTTGTTGCGAATGCTGATTAGGATTGATGATTATTAACACAGTATGTTATGTAGTACCAGCTATGTAAGCTATAGAATTTTTTGGAAATGCAGGATTTTCAAAAAAACATTATATCGTAAAGAAAATACGTGGTTACTTGGGGGGAGGTGGAAATTTTCATATTTTTTTCACTACGTTTCCGTTTCCGAGATACAAGCGATTATAGAAAAAAAAGTTGCAATGCTCTACTTTTAGATACGAACGATGTATAAAGCTAGTTACTAAACTTAGGCCTTTTCATCCGTTATTGGATGATTTATACAGTATTCTCCGAGCGAAGTAACCACTCTTGAAATACTCTAGTGCCTGGGACAGTTGGATTTTTATATGTCGTATGGTTACCCAAGAACATATGGCATTCTCACAACATAGTCAGCTTAGTCCAGAGGAATGACTGGTCAATACGTCTGGGGCCAACCATGTGCGGGATTCCTCACGATGTTTTCCTTCACCGTTAGAGCGTCCGTATAATGTACTTGAGATCTGAAAAAATCTCATTGCTACACGCCATAACCTGGGAATCGAACCTGCACTCTCTCGAGTGCGAATCAATCTGTCTACTCACTAGGCTACGGAGCTCTCTGATGTTACTAAGAAGGAGGAAATTTTAATTATTTTTTCAGTAGGATGTACCGTTTCCGAGATAAAAGCGACTATAGAAAAAATATGCCAATGCCTACTTTGAGATACGAGCGATGTATAAAACGCATATTTTTTGAGATGGAAGAATTTTACAGAAATGAAAATATATCCGCCATTTTGGATTTTCAAAATAAATATTTTTCTTTGTAATTAACATCCCCTAAACCTACAAAAGGACACCTAGATCAATTTTGTTAAAAATAAATGTCCGGTTTCTTTGAAATTCAAGATGGATATCATTTTTGTATTCAGCACCCCTAAAAACCTCGGAGACGACAGTCGTATCAATTTTACAGAGAAATAAATATTCGCCATTTTGAAAGTTTCAAAATGAATGTTATTTTCGTATCCAGCACCCCTAAAAACCTGGTAAAAAGACACCCATATCAATTTTACGAAAAATATATAACCGACATTTTAAAATTTCAAAAAAATCTACACATTTATCTACCCTCAAAACCGAGAAAAATTAAAAATGGGAATTTTGTACGCTCCTTTACGTTTTTTTATGTGTGCTCGTTTTGCTGCTTATTATGTTTTTGAATTGCCTACATCAGGGAAAATATATGTACCTATTCTTAAATTAAATGTGCACTCTCAAATTGTCGCCAAGATGGTTATTTGTTCACTAAAATAATATCTGTCTGCCATTTTGAAATATTCAATGACAAAATCTGGTATTAATTAGTCACCAGATTTGAAATTTTTTGATCCTTATATTCTTTCGCCAACTTGGTAATTTAGTATTCAATATTCGGTTTTTTCACATCCAAAATTTGAATGTTTTGTCGCAAGTTTAAATACATGCCTTTTATTATTCGCGGAAAATTTATAAAGCAAACTATTTTTCTTTTGCAGTACCTATATTTAACTAAAAGACACAAATAATCACTATTATAGTCTCATAAAAAATGTTTCGTCTTTCTCTTGGAAAAAAATCGAATTTTCCTACCTTTTCTTTTTTCGGGAGATCTTTTGACACCGCAGTCGCATGGTAGATCTTCTTGGGCTATATGTATTATGTAGTACCTATTACTTTACCTATTCTTTATTATATAATAATAGCTAGGGATCAAATCTTGACTATAGGTGGTTTGAAATATCGTAGCCAACTATAGACAGGTTGGCTATGCAACGCGGCTCTTGTGCACGGACAACATTGTCGTGCAAGAGCAACAAAACTTTCGGCAATTTTCAGCGAATTTTTTCGTAAATGTCTTTCTTTTTTTGCCTTAACAGTCTTGTCTAGTATTTTCCGGTTATAAAAACACCTTTGTCTTTGTCCATGTGCAAAATTTGATTCGAGACTCAAAAGACCGTCTTCATGTGCTCTTTTTATGACACCGAATTGTGTGTTATTTCATTTCCAGAAACAATCCAACGCGAAACGCCTTCCTTCTCCTTCAACCTTCAACAATCCTTTTCGTCAACACAGAAGTCCAAACCCACGCGTAAACACTCTTGAGCGCTGTTAAAGATGTGCCGATCCCGATTAATATGATGCTTGATTGGCTATAGTTTAGCGACTAGTTGTCCTATAACCACGAAAACTGGTATTTATTCTAATTATGAGTTAGAGAATGAGCCTATTTACTTATTTTTTTATTATATCTTGCACATATTTTTCATGTCATATTAAATGTTTTTAAGATTTTTTTAATGTTAAAAGTTACAACAAGTATTACGTTATAGAAAAAACATCTCCTATTAAAGACCCATAAAACGTAGCTGGGGACATTAAACATATTATGTTGGATTGACAGGTAAGCGCGCGGCGTGTTTCGTGAGACCTAGTACTATTATGTATTATGTGGTGAGACACAGAAATGTGGTGGTCCAATGCCCTTAGCATTATAAGGCTAAGAACTCACGACGCGTTTTACGCCCGCGCGCGCGGGCGTAAAACGCGTGCGCGGTTTTTCGCGGTTTGTGCGCGGTGGTTCGCGGGTCTCGCTGCACCGGCGGGCAACTTGTAGAATCGCGCGGGTCGCGGTCACCCATAGCCTCGGCGGCGGTAGCGCCCGCGCGTTCTGCGATCGGTTTGCGGGCGAAATTAAGAAATTCTATTGTAAATATATATTTGCCTTTAAAACCGCGCGTTCTGCAATCTTTGCCCGCCACGTTTGCGGGCGATAATCTCAACCGCGACGGTTGCGTCACCGCGCAACACCGCGGTCTCGTGAGTTTAGAAACCGCAATTCTACAACCGCGGCTGGCACGGGGAAAAACCGCTCTGTGAGTTCTTAGCGTTAAGGTACCACATCATCGGCTATATTGGCTATGCTAAGAAGACCATTCTGCCTTCTTTGTCAAAACACATTTTAATTCTTAATCAAAACACTCCTTGGATTTTGTAGTTTTAATGTTATCAAGTGATTTAAATCTGATTATCTTTAAAAATGATAACATTTTGGCAATATTCTTTCAAGGGACTTATCCTAATTTAAATATTTTCATATTAAGTCTTAACAAAGTCTGAATAAATTAAATTATATTGCGTTTAGTCCTTGTTTGACCCCTTTAAATGTACTCTTATACTTTAAACGAGAAGATCTTTATATTTTCGGTATCTCGACAACGGCTACAAGTATTACCATGAAATTTAGTATGCAGGGAGTTTTGGGGGAGAAAAATCAAAGAAAGAAAGACGTATAATTTATGCATTGTTTGGAAATTCCCTCATTTTTTGTGGAAATTGGATCCCTTTTTCTCGCATATTTTTTTGGCATAATTTAATGTGGCATAACTCAATAGGCATAATGTTGTTTGGCTTAATAATACTTTGGCATAGTTATTACTAATGTTTGTTGTCCTAATTTAAGGTTGTATCACTTGTTAGGCATAAAAAAAATGTCATATCAATACTTTGGCTTAATTGTCTTTTGGCATAACTTGTTAGACATCTTTTTTTGTCATAACAGAACTTTGGCATACCAGGTTCCATACTTTAATAATAGGTTAATCTGGCGTGTTTGTGTAGTTTTAGCTTAGGTTAGAACTTTTTATCACGTCCGAAACGTCTTCAGAGTGGAAACACGAAACAAAAACCCGGCGTAAAATAACGTTAGTGGAGTTTACACATATATAAATGTGTATATATCTTTAAATAAGTTCATAGATGGAGAGCTACTAGGAAATTTAGAGCAGGTGCTTGAGGCAAGCCGAAACCTTGTCCTATACTTCTCCTATTGTACCCCAACACGAGACTGCAGGTCTGGCTGGTCAGAAACAGGGCTAAGTCAATATACAAATTTTTGTATAGTGGTAATTTGAAATTTAGTATTAGTTTAATGTTTTTACTATAAATATAAAAAATATAAAAATAATAAATAATATATAAAAACATATTGTTTAAAACTTATGTAAAAGTAAAAGTAAATTGGAAATATGCTGGCTATCAATTCATGATTTTCTGACATATTGGTCATTTTATGAACTACGATGAAGTTAGTAGACTCGATGTACGTTGATAATATGAAGATCCAATTTACTTTTACACTGGAATGTAAAGATTAAAGCCCCAACTAAATGTTCTGGCTTTATTTTTCCCCAAACTCCTTAAACATTAAACTAACACTATATCAAAATTTCAAATTGCCTCGTAACATATTTTACGAGATAAAAAAATCACTTTAAAAAATATGTATATTGACTTAGCCCCGTTTCTTACCAGCCTGTCCTGCAATCTTATGTTAGGTACAATAGGATAAGTATAGGACAAGGTTTCAGCTTGCCTCAAACACCTGCTCTAAATTTCCTAGTGGCTCTTGGCCTATCATTATTGTTATGTGGTAGAACTAAAAAAGCGAAAAAACAATCTTACAATACTCTGATCCAGACATAGGATAGCACAATCTGAAATGTAAATTACTATCTAAAATGTAATGTAGTAAGTAATAGTGTAAGGTCCCAAAAATAATTTGCTTTTGGAATCTTTATTAAGTGTTATTAATACAATATTTTTTAAATGTGTTTAACAGAATTTTCAAAACAAATAAATCATTTAAGCTTATGCATGGTCGAAGACGGACCCAGTATACCACTTTTTGACATTATTACTCTGCAATAAGGTTCAAAAGTAGCACACAGGGTCTCTCGGCGACTGTAAATTGTTTCTTAAATGCAAGACAACAGGCTCCAAAGACAATGAGTAGTCATCGTTGGGCCCAGTGGCCAGTTACCGGGGTTATAAACAGTTGTTTATGAGCATTTATTACAAAGTGTTGCCTGCTTGATCTACTAAACTTTCAGGTTGGAAGTGTAGATCATCAACCATAAGTCAAAGTTAAAAGTAAATCATTACATACCAATATGCGCCAGGTCAATGATGGGTATTTCGCATCGCGATAGCAGTGTCTCCTCCGGATGGCCCGCCATCATCGCAGACTTGTACTGCTGATTAGCGACTGACGTGCTACTCGCTCACCGATCTTGCGCTTTATCACTCGGTTCCAGGTAGGCAATTAGCAATCGATACACCGAACAATTACAGAGGAAAGTAATGCGACGGAGATAAGCACTTTGGACACGGATAGAAAAAAATGTTAAAGTTTATTAAAGTTGTGAATGGTCTTTTGATTACCCCTGGTATAGAAGCGTTCAGAACTCATTTGCATAACCTTGTAGTTTCTGCTCGAAGCGTTCTGCGATCTGACGTAGCAGCAATATGCTATGCTAATCTGACACATTAAAAATTGGTTTTTGTTGCACTCTCTGAATAAGTAGTCGAAATTGTTTCTCCCGCGTGTGCGACTCGACGGCGTCGCGCGCCCCCCGTCCCTCTGTTAGCGAGTTTCGAATGTCTGTTCTATTAACTGGCCCACCTTGTTAGATGAGCCTTGCCCGGACCTACAATATGAACTCTCACTTGTATATCATCGCGCAGACTGTCGTAACCGAAAAACGTGTCGAAACTTCTACCTTGAACTAACTCGTAGAGAAAGCGCAGTAGCAAAATAAAACGTTCACGCTCTACAATGAACAAAATGACACTAAAAAGAAGTAGAAAAACATGAAATGGACAGCGACCATCGAGGTGTAAAATAAAGCGACTCGTGAACGGAAATCTAACGTCAAAGTCACACGATGGGTGTTTTATTTTTAATTTTCATTATGGCAGTATAGCATAAGACTATTGCCTGATAAAAATGACATATAAATGGATACATTTTTTTAGCTACGAATGGATGCACGATTCAAGACTCAGGATCAGGAATGCAGTAGAATTCCGGTGCTAATGATTTGACTTTTACCCACCGGATCTCCCTTTTCTGCCAATCCATAAAAACATCGTTCTAACAAAGACTGAAAACGGACTACGGTAGCGTCTTCTTCTTAAACGTCATACACACGGCCCAGCCTGCAAATCCAGCAGCCTGTCAATAGTGTCAAATTAAAGTGGACTTTATTTAAAATATAAAAATTACTGTCACTATTGGCGGTTAATTGACACTACTGACCGGCTGTTGGATTTGCAGGCTGGACCATGAGTACAGCTTATTTATGTATATGGGCAGCACCTACAGCCTTAAATACATAAGCATACTCACGGTCCAGCCTGCAAATCCAGCAGTCTGTCAATAATGTCAATTAACCGTCAATAGTGACAATCATTTTGACAGTCTGTCAAGAAAGAGTAGAAAATTAAAGGGTCCTCACCATCGTTCGAACGACCACCCCATTTCCGGTTACTATAATAGATTTATACTTTGATTAAATGCAGTTTTGACAAAATGCATTGTCCAATAATACTAGTGTGGTCGAAATTATTGTAACCATAATTCATGTTTAAATTATAAAGTAATATATAAAGTAATTCATCTTTTTTAGGTTTCTTTTGCCTCTTAGATACGCATTATAAATATGTAAATGTTGTGTATGGATTGTGAAAGAATGTGACACTTAATGACAATGGGGATGTTGCCTAGTGTGGAATATCAGATTTGTTTAAATAAATTTTAAAATTGTTGATTATTTATACATAAATCTAAAAGAAATAGGTATTTAGATTGACGCGATTAAAAATTATAAGCAAATAAATAAAATTCCCATCTCTTTCACACAAAACGATTTGTTACGTCACAATTTGCTCCCACAATACATTTTGTAATGATAAATGTATGGCAGGTGCAACTCGTGACGTCATAGACTGATATATCGCTCTCTTTCATATTGTAAATTTAAATTGTTTGTATCTTCGTTATTTTTTAAGATATACGAAAATGGGTTCTAGATTGTTTATTACGCAACATGCCTATTGCGTGTGTCAAACCTACTGTAATTTAAACAAAAATGCTAGTATGAGTGAGGTAGTGTGTTGTTATTTTTATAAATTTAATGTATTTCTAGTTGTTATTTTTAAAGTGAAACTTTTTTATTACATCGTCTCAAACTTTTTCCTCTGTGTGTTGCATGTCGCGTGACGGTCGGCCGCGGAGTAGGGATAAAGTGAAAGGCGCCCGTCAGAGCAGCCGAGGCCAATATGGTGGCGCCTATAGTTCGCATCAGCTGACCGTACCACACTATCCTTTTCTTGATTGGTTTACAACCTAAAAATACTTCACATTAGTAAGGCCCTCATAAACATCTTATGCAAATAGGTTCGCTTTACCTATAGCGTGATCTAGCGGCAAATCTGCGCTATCTAGTATGCCATATGAGAACCAAAGTTCCTTAAGAAAATTAACTTAAAATCTAACCCATAAACAGTCTGTATATTGATGAAGACCGCATTTAACTCGTTATGTAGTTCACGCGAAGACACAAGAAGCGCATTTTATTGTTATTAAGTTTCACTTTTACCGTGGTTTCATAAAACCACACAATTGCTTTTTTTAAATATTAGATCCTTACTTATGACATTAGCGTTTTGTCGTACTGGCCACTTTGATCTCAAATATATGTTCTTTGGTTAGGAATTCCAATTTCAAATATATATCGCTATTTACTCATGCATTTGTATTTTGAAAACCGTAATTCATTTCTTTTGGCTTTTTCTTTTCGTCACACGTATTATTTTCGAGTACGAGTTCCACCGTGACACCAGTGCTGCAGAAACGGCTCGAAGGATTAATGATGTATATAGCGGCGGTGTCGCAAAAGAAAACACAGTGTGTTTTTGGTTCCAACATTTTCGTTCTGGAAATTTCGACCTGCAGAACAAGCCCTGGACGACCGGTGACCAAAGTTGAGAGTGAATAATTGAAGGCTATTGTGGAAGCGGGTCCATCGTAAACCACGTTCGAGTTAGATGCAGGCTGCGATGTTAATTATAAAACTGTTTTAATCCACTTGAAGCAACCTTATGAATTGAGTGCAGCAAACCGTCAAACGCGCGTCGACTGCTGCGTTACATTACTCAACCGGCTCAATAATGAGGGGATTTAAAATCGAATCATTACCTGTGATGAAAAGTGGATTCTGTACGATAATCGGAAACGCTCATCGCAATGCTGAACCCTGGCGAACCAGCCATGGCCCCAAGCGAAAATTGACTTAAAAAAAGTTACTTGTGAGCGTTTGGTGGACTAGTGCCGGTGTCGTTCACTATAGCTTTCTTAAATCTGGCCAGACGATAACGGCAGATGACTATTGCCAGCAACTGCAAATCATGATGGAAAAGCTAGCTGCTAACCAACCGAGGTTGGTCATTCGCTCTAGGCCACTGCTGCTTCAGAGCAACGCTAGACCACACACTGCACAACAGACGGCTACCAAATAAGAGGAGCTTCAATTGGAATGTCTAAGACCACCGTACTCCCCGGACCTTGCTCCAACAGATTACCCATTTTTTCGAAATTTGGATATCCTTCATGGGAAAAAATTCCAACTACGATGGGGCAGTCCAAAGCGCCTTCCAAGATTTTATTGATTCCTGTCCGAATGGTTCTTTTAGTAAAGGAATAAATAAACTACCTATGAGATGACAAAAGTGCATAGATAGCAATGGTATATACTTTGATTAAATAAATATAATAAGTTTAAAAAAAATCGACTTTATGTTCCTCGTTTACAAAACGCCAATTTAATTTGTAATGACCTACTTAATATTAGCTTTCGGTAGGCCTTCCTCCACTTAAACATTTAATGTGCCAATAATTTCACACTGATCCGTATGCACAATTCTCGTAAAACCGTACTTGAAATTTTTGCTTCACGTATTAATATTCTATAATTTGAATCTACAATTTTTTATTTCTGTCAGAGCTTAAGCTACCAAATTTCATCAAAATCCGTAGTTTTTGCGTGAAAGAGTAACAAACATGCACCCATCACAAACTATCACATTATACATTACTTCTCGCTGCAACAGCAGATATTAATAATAAGATTTTGTAGGCTATTTCGCTTTTGTATGGAAATGATGTTAAGTAGTATAACTACTTACTTACTATTTACTTTACGTATGTGGTTTTAGTACGTAATGCCTACCACCGGTTTGGGAAATAGGTCGGCGAGAAGAACCGGCGTAAGAAACTCACGCGGGGCTATCTTTTACCAAAAAGATGGAAAATTGTTCTTTTAGAATAAAAAAGGTATATAACAATGTTATGACTAAAACTACATAACAAGAGTACAATAGTACCTACATAGAAGTAGCCTTGCAGGTGGCCATGGTGCGCGATCGTCAATAAAATCATTGACCCTATAATAAGCTTACGGCCGAATACTGGACCGATAGTTAAATTAAGTGACTGTCAAGTCACATGCTGTCCTTGTCGTTTCGGCTGGCAGAGACAGCGACAGCCTGTAAATAGGAGGGCTCTTAATTCTGATTAGCGTTCCAGTTAACTCATTTAGTCTGATCACCGGCATATCTAGTTTGTGTTTATTTGTAGTGTTCATACAGTGATTATTGTTTTTCGTATTGAACATACTTAAATTTTTTCTAACATACAACACATTGTCCAAAATGTATTGAGAAGCGACGGTCAGAAATCCTATTTCTCTAAACTTTTGTCTCAGAGATTCAAAGCAGGATATTTTGTAAATCGAACGTATTGCTCGCTTCTGCAGCACAAATATTGTATTAATGTCGGCGGCATTTCCCCATAAAAGAATGCCGTCAGACATTCTACTATGAAAATAACTAAAATAAATTAGTTTTATTCCTAGAAGACCTAGAAGTTGCGACGGTCTTCGAAAAATATAAATGTTTCCAAGACCGTCGCAAATTATAAAAATTAAAAAAAGTCGCAACTTCTAGGTCAGTAGTAATTTTTATTTTTTTAAATATAGTTGAAAATCGGAGCTACGATAGGTGACGTTTCCAGTCTCACTTGCTATCACCTTCCATGTAGTTTTAATTTTATTGTGAGAATTTACGTTACTAAGGCTCTTTATATATATATATATATATATATATATATATATATATATATATATATATATAATGAGTATATATATATATATATATATATATATATATATATATATATATATATATAATGAGCCTTAGTAACTTTACACACTCTTTTGAAAGTTTTTGAATAATTAATTACACATGTTTTAAAGGTTTCACTATTGTTAATACATTTTTCATCATATAATTCATATAATCTTTGCCTGCTTATTTTAATTCATGCAGTTCCCCATTCAATAAAGCTACTTTTACTATTATTATGACTAACCGTTTTAGAAGTAAATACCGAATTAAACTTCATCTGAGCTATTTGACCCATCTAACAATCGAATATTTGAATTTAAATTACTTCTAAATTTCTCAATACGTTTTGTATTCACAGGAACAAACTCGAAATACTCGGAATTAAAGGTCCAGCTCTACAATGGATAACTTCTTATCTTTGTAACAGACAACAATGAGTAAACAAAAATAACAAATTACTCATCGCAATATAAGAATAATATATATGGTGTGCCACAAGGTAGTGTGTTGGGATCTATGCTTTTCCTCTTATATTTATTACTGAACATAAATTTACTTAATATGCTGACGATATTTCTATTATTGTAACATCTAATAAAAAGCGTAATACAACTATTGGTCATGAAAATTACATTAATAATACTATTGACAAATTAATTAATTGGCTTCACATGAATGTTTTAAAAATTAATCTAAATAAATTAAATAATATACAATTTAATAAATCAAATAATAAAAGATATGAAATAAAACTTAATATATCAAATATAAAGGCAGAAAGTCATGCATACATTTTTAGGACTAATAATTGACGAAGATATCGATTGGAAACAGCAAATAGTTGAACTGACTTCTAAGTTCTAGTATAAATAAATTTGTATACGCTTTAAAACAGATTAAACATTTGACCAATAAAAAATCCGCCATATTGTCCTACTGTGCATATATGTAGTCACTACTGCGTTAGTCTAATAATGTGGGGCAACAGCACTGACTGCGACAAAGCATTTAAGGCACAAAAAAGATGCACTAGAGCAATCTGTGGGCTGTAACCCGATGAATCTTGTCGACCTGCTTTTAAGGAATTGGACTTGTTACCAGTACCGTCTCTATACTTTTTCGAAATATGCATGTTCGTATAGAAACATAAAGATTTATTAATGACGGCTGATGAGATAAGTTCTCGCAGTAGAAGGGATCCCCACAGGCTAATAGTAAGCGACAACCCTAAAATAGGCAATTTTATAAAAGCTGTTTATATAATATGTGTGTCCAATTAAATAATAGAATACCAAAAGCTCTTAAATCCCTTAGCACGAGAATGTTCAAAATTTAGTTATTTGAGTGGATAGCTGGCCAGAATTTATATAGTGTAAAGGAATTTTACAATAATTAATTTTAATTATATTATGTAACATTAGAATAATATGTCAATTTAAAATATATATAAAATAAAGTATAAGTAAAAAACTGGATGTCTAGAAAAAAAAAATGCTAATAATCTTATATAATATTATTATGACGTGAATTTGTACATATTTTAATTTATGTTTTTATTTTGCACACTATTGTAACCATGTAACCATGTTTTAAAGCAAATAAATATGTCATTATTTCTTTGTCCTTCTAAAACAACTCTTCTCACATTCGTTTCAGATTTTCCTGATTAAAAAATAAACCACTATTAGGTACTATAACTTAATATTACACAATAACTTTTACATTAATAATGATGATTTTCGCAAATATAAAAATTATACTTTATTTTTTAAATATTAAAAATTATACTTTATTTTAAATAGGACTAATATTTTTTATTCAAATAATTAATTCGTTTAATCAAAGAATAAACTATTGCGCTTTATTAACGTCAAGTAAACAAGCCGCCCTCGGCTTCGTACGTGCAAAAAGAAATCGTGCAGGAACCCTACATTTTGCCGCGATAAAAGTAGCCTATTAGTAAATCTAAATCCACTACCACTACCAATTTTTATTCAAACCGGTTCAATCCTTTGTACGTGAAAGACAGTCAAACATACCTAAATAATTACATTAAAAGTAGTGTTCCCGTGGGAACACTGTACTTTTTCCGGTTAAAAAGTAGCCTGTGTTAATACAGAGCCTAAACTATTACCATACCCAATTTTAAAAAAATCATTTAGTAGTTTTTGCGTGAAAGAGTCGCGAACATTTATCCATCCATACATTCTCAAAAACATTAATTTATAATAGTAGTAGGATTCTTATCTATTAGATATAAAAAGTTATAATTTAATGTGTCTGTAAATATAATATGTGTGTGTAAATATTAGTAGTAGTATTTATTAAGTGAATGGAAAAGAAGTGACCTTTAAATTGGTAGTAGGTATTATGTTTTCTTTGTTACCATTTAGTTGGAATCTGCACAGAATATGGTAACATAGGCCCACTTGCGAAGATCTGGGTTAAATATCATGTTATCTCTCTCGTTCTTAGTATTAATAAAAGAGAAAGCACGATATTTTAACCCATGGTTATCTTTAGGCGTCCCCCACATTAGGCGTGCGCGCGGCCACGCCTAATGTGGGGTTAGCCTTAACCCAGATCTGCACAAGTGGGCCTTAGGGTGTATTTTTTTTTACAATATTTACATTCCTACACTTGTAACTACTAGTAGATGTACTGAATTGATGCTAAATATAAATTACAATTTGAACAGCCAAGTGAGGATTATAATAATCCTTTTGAATATTATAAATGTGAAATTTTGTAAGGATGGATGTTTGTTAGTCTTTCACACAAAAACTACTGAATAGATTTCTATGAAATTTGGTTTAGGCTCTGGATTAAAACATAGGCTACTTTTTATCCCGGATAGTGTTCCCGAGGGATACTATATTTACGCGGGCGGAGCCGCGAGCAACAGCTAGTATAATATAAAGTATAAAAGTATTATAATAATATAATGTCAAGCCAATCTTCTTTGAAGATCCAATCTTCCGAGAAGCCAAATCCAGGCTTATCTTAGGAAACGCTTGGATTCAGCAGTCATCATGAAATTACATACAGTGTTTAAGATGATAAAATATCAATTTAAAAAATGAATTGAGATTTATTTATGTAGCCAGAAAATAATTTACATTAATGCATAACAGGTTCACTTGAGGCATCTTTCAAAATATGATGATCCAACATATCCGCCTCTCATTGCTCTCTGCACATGCTGTTCGAATAGCCGTCGATTACTTTGAAGCTCATCAGCTGCTTCTTTGTTTAATGGGTCCTCTGGATTTGGTTCCTTAAAAAAGATAATTAAAATGTCAAGTTCTTGAAAGAAAGTGGCTATTATTATCTACTTAATGTACCATAATAGAATAAAACAACAACAGAGACAAGTGACATATTATGTTTATTATTGGCGGATTTACACAAAGTCGTAATTCGTTTTAGTTTCAACTTTATATAAAAGTGTTTCATATGTGATACATGGTGAGAGTAATGAATTAAGGCATAGAGAGTAATACAGAGCTAATTGCTGCCATTTCTCCTAAGTAAAATACCAGTGGATGAAAATAAACTTTATACTTACCAAGAATAAATATTGTAATCCGTAGACTATTGAATTAACTGTGAGTACTGGTTTCCAGTCTTCCCTAAGTATATTTAGACAAACATTCCCTTCCAGGTCTATGTTGGGGTGATATACAGCTGTTTCACACTTTACTTTAGGAGGTTCATGAGGATAATTAGGTCCTACCTGTAAAAATTTACATTCACTGACTTAATAGCATTTCTATTATAAATTTAAATCTATTGTAAGTACAAATATTTAACAAATTATATTGCAAGTACAAATATTGGAACAAAGTTCCTTATCGAGCGTTGCGAAAGTGGGCTAGACAGAAAAAAAAGACTGTAACAACTCTTTTTGCTATAGTTGTAAGACATGCGGCATGCGCATGTTTCTCTGTCCTTCTCTCCTTCTCTCTCTCTCTCAATTATTACTAAAATTGAGCCTACTGATTAAGTTTATATTACATTATATTTGTTAATAATAAAAAAAATATTATTATAACTTAAATAAAATAAAATTTTATTACAATTCCTTCACTAATTAATCGAAAGGAACTTCGTTCCATCCGGGTGTCCCTTGACACCTCTCAAGTTTTTCAATTTCATTATATTTAATAATATTAATATGGTGAATTTCTATTTCGTGTATAATAGTTATTTCATTATTTTCAGTGAGTGCATTTTAAAAATATTATTTGTTTTACTTTGGAAGGTGGTTTAATTCTTTTGATTAAAATTGCTATTCAGTTTTATCGACAGTTTATTTTAGATTAATTTCTTAGACTTTAGTCTCTAATACCTTAATTTTATAAACTTAATTACTTATTAATGGGCTTTTATCAAAACCTAGACATCTAATTTTGAATTTTAGAGAGCACTATATTCTGTTGAGATCCAGTGTAATCTAAACATACAAACAACAGCTCCTTTTGTGTTCTGTTGTTCTTTATTCTACTGCTTACATTTTATTCATTACCGCACAATAAAGAAATACAATGACACATTAATTAGGTGAAATCTTTATGTTTACGGTTAGATTAAACCTGATCTGAACAAAGTATTATTGGAGTTTGTGTTCATAAAAAGTTTGAGACTAATAATTTTCGCAATTCAATAATCAATTGCACAAAAATTTAAGAAATAGTTGTTCCAAACATTATTTTTGAAATGTTTTCTTTTTTGATCCTTTAGTTGCTCAAACATTTTTTGTTATTACATTTAAATGTATCAAAAGTCAAAGAACAATATTAAAACTGAAACATTGTCGCTTTGTTTTGTGGTGTGTTGTAATGTTTACCTTAAAACTAAATACAAATCTGCCACCTCTATAAAAACCTTCATCGGGACATATAATCAATTTAAAGTTTAACAAATCATCAGGATCTGGAAATTCTGTATTACAAGTCTTGGGTAGATTTAACTCATTGAGATCTGAAAAAAATATGAAAAGTGAAACCCAATACTTTATTTAAATATTTGAAGAATTACAGCAAACAATAAAACATTAAGTTTGTTTTTTTCAGTTTATCACAGATTTTAAAGCTTTGTAAAAATTACCTCTAAATCATCAATACCTTTTGTTATACGTAGTTGTGCAGCTGATGCCTTTTTTTGTGAACCTCCTGCTCTTGATGATCCCTCTTCATCTTTCTTCTGTTGCTTTAATGAAAATAGTTTAATCATTGTCCTATTAAATAAAGTAAAAATAAAAATTGATTTTGGAGATATTATTTTGACAGGTAGCTGCAAAGTGCAAACTACTTTTTTCTTCTTCATCTTTCATGTATGGCGGCCGTTCTGAGTTGCCAATGTCAGAGAGGCTAGTAGACTTTGCTCTAGCATGTCCGGTTGTTCGTCTTTGGCTACGTTGCACCTCGTCTGTACTTATGGCCGTCATTGGTCCCTTGTTTCCAAGAGCGTTTTTAGTGGTCGCAACAGAAAAAACTGTACTGTAAATAAAACTGTGTAGTTTTCCACAAGAGCGTGGACGTGTCCACTACAAGCATAAGGTGTGTACACCGTATGCTTATAGTGGACAGTCGTAGGAGTCGTAGGACAGCTTGTAGTAGACCAATAAAATGTAGGTACCTAACTATGTAGCGGTTTATCTGTTCCTCTTTCTATAATCTGTGCTGTAGACTATAATAGACCATCCTTTGATTAAATAGAGGTACATACTAGGTAATGAAATACCTACCTATTTATAGGTACCTATATAGGTTAAAGAGGGTACAAGGAATTAATTTATGACCATTGTTGCAATCCACAATATATCTTTATTTTGTTTGTAAAAAAGTAAGAAGATGAAATAAGGAAGATGAAGAAGATTAATTAGTTTTGCCGAAATAAAATGTGTTACGTTGTTGTTTTTGTATAACCTCTATAAATTTATGTTATTTCGGTTTTTAATGTGTAATATTGGTAGAATATTAAGGATCAAATATTCGCTAACGTGCACAAGGCAAGTGGTACACTTAAAAAAACGTGCTATTTTGTGTTGCCCTCCAAAACTCCCTTGGAACTTTCAGTAAAGCTTTAGTCTCGTGAAAACTATAAAAGTCGTACGAGTAAGTGACGCTAGTAAGTTGCTACGAAATGTATGGCCATATGAACAAAATTTCTGATATTTCGTAATTTTGCTAGTTTATGTTGATACACACTATAGCAAATCTTTTTGTATTTGATGTAAGAAAACTAATTATGTAAATATCACACTAATGTTTAAGAAAAATATTTCAATTTTTTTGTGACTTCGAAATGCTATATACATTATAAAACTACTCATAAAATCCTAATTATTTTTACTTTTATGAAGTTGTGATACCTAATTATTTCTTATTTTATTTAAAAAGTACTAAATTTTTACATGTTGTCAAATACCCAATTCTATTTTACCGCTTTTTTAACTTCAAACTGACTAAAGGTTTTAAGCCGTAACGGCATTAAAAAAAAATTGTCAATCTCAATCGTGAAGTTGTCAAATCAAAAAGATGAAGAAATTAGAATACTGCTATTGTCAGTTGGATGATGCCCAAATTAATTTTATATGTTACTAAAGTATTTTACGATATTTGCAGCTTATGAAAGTTGTGATAATATGCATAAACAGTTTGTGAAGATTTACTGCAGAAAATACTCAATTTAATTTTACGTAGGATAACAACTCAAAAATGGCTACCAAAGAAATTATTGAAGTCGGTTCGTCTGATGAAGAAGCCGAACCACCGCCAAAAAAAGTAACAATGAAATAACTTTAGTTTATCATAAAATATACTTATTTTTATGGTGTTTGATTATTGAATAATTTGCTAACGTTTTTCATTGTATTGCAGAGGAAGCCTGTTCCAAATGCTATGGTACTCATACCGTCGCGACTTCCTGGGATTTCTATAAAACCAGCAAAGAAGAGCACTAGTAATTCCTTAGAAAATATTTCAACCAAAACATTGAACAAAAATATTACTCAAAAAGTTACGATTTCAAATGTTACTCCAAGATCAAATGTACTCATAAATCCATTAGTAAACAAATTAAAAAGTAATGCCGTGACAATAAAGAAAGCTGGAAATACAGTAGTATATTTGAAAGATCCTCTCATAGCAAAACAACATCCTGTTAAAAAAACATCTGTAGTCCTCAATTCTCCAAATTTAAATAAAAATATGTCAAATGTACAACTAAAAAAAGTACAACTGCAAGAACCAAAACGGGCAGGATCAAGTGTTTTGAGTAATTTGCCTTCTAGTATAACAATTAAAAAGGCTCCATCATCTCATAGCCCAAAATCAATTAATTTGCCTACTATGTCACTTGTAACACAAAAAAAGGTTAAAAATAAGTCAAAACTATTACCACCTGTTAATGAAATACCAACAGTTGATTTAGATGATGATGAAGTTGCAGATCAACAGCCACCAACATCGAATCCACAATGGTATATGAGGCCAGAGGATTCTCAAAAAGTAGATCGAAACATTGAGGATGACAATAGTGAGGATGTTAATTTTGAGGAACAGAACAATAAAGAACCAGAAACTCCTAAATATGTTGAAATTATAATAGAAGATAGTCCAATAAAGCCAGCTGAAAGGCATTTTAATGAAATAGGCAAAGAACTCCCTGTAATAATTGAAGACAGTCCATGTAAGAATAAAAGTGACAGTGAACAAGAATTAAACCGTGGTAAGGAAAGAGCTGATCTATATAGTAGAAAAAAGCTTAACTATCCAAATGAACAACAAAGTGTGAGGCAAATTGTTGAAATTGAAATTGACCCAATAGACACAACAAATATACTAACAGAAAATAAAGATACCAATATTTTTGAAGATCATCCAAAAGAACCACACCAAAATAAGACTAAGGAAACATGTGCAACAAAATTGGAGAATGTATGTCATAATAAAAAAGAGGAACCGGAACAGGAATTCCATCCTACATATCAGAAGTTTATTGAAACATGTTTTGAAATTGAAAATTCTGATGATATGAAGAAAATTGTTGAGAAAAAAATTAAAGCATACTATAGACAGTGTCCAAAAGATTATGTAGAGTCTGAAGAATTTATAGATATGGTCTCTAGCAAAACTGTATCTATAAAGGCTGGACCGGATAAAATGTACCTTTACATCAAAGACATTGTAGATGAACTAAATATGCAAAGGAAGCTGGCCAAGTCACTGGAGGCAAAGAAAGAAGTCGTTCCTAAAGGTATACTAATACTATGTTTTTTATTGTTTGGTCTTTTGGTCCAGTTTACAATTTTAAAATATAAAATAAATATTTTTTATAATTTATTAATTAAAACAAATACATAAAGAGATCAATTAGTCCTGACCTGAATGAGTAGCATTATGCTACACATGCAGGTCAGGATTAATTAATTATAGTAAGACACTGGTAGCTGCAAAGGTATAAAACTGCAGCACAGCTACCAAAAGTAATAATTGTAATAATGCAGTTACATAATGTACAAATTTGTCTTGTAAAAAGTTCCAGAAAAAAGTTTGGCTATAAGGGAAAAAGATGGTGAATATGACACTAAAAGATCAAAGCAGATACGAAAATTAGAAAAGACCATAAAGCAGTTACACAGGGCTATACAAAAGTTAGAAGAGCAAGAAGTAGACCTGGATGATGAAGAGAATTCTATGTATTTACTTACGGAAAGGTAATATTCTATGTTTTTGATGAAATACCTAATTATAAATTTTTATATTGTCTAGTATTTTGAGTCCTTATTTTTTCTAATTTCATGTGAGGTCTGTTACACTCTAACGTGACAAGGTCAAATACTGCATTTTCAAAATGTCAGTTTTGTGTAAAGAGTGTTTGAAGTTTTGAAAAGATTTGCACTTTTCATGTAAAATTAGACCGGCTGATTTAATTAAAATTGGTATCACAATGTACGTATTTTTTTGTCAATTACATCCATTCTTCAATTTTTTGTTCAATGTGAACATTTTTTATGGAAATCTGAGCATATAAAAAAACATAACTTATTTTGAAACCATTTAAGGTATCCATGATAATACATACTAGGTACATATCATAGTGTTTTACCAATATAATCAATGTCGCAAAACAAAACAATGTATGTCCTAATACAGTCATTTGCCATGATAAAACAATCCGCACGCTTTATGCGCTATATTGTTGTAGTATTTCTCTGACGTCCAAAAACAGCAATGAGTGAGAGAGGTAGCGAAAAATACGTTAAATGCGCGCTTTACCGCCAAAGAATACAGTATTTTGCTTTGCTTAAGTGTTAAAATTTTTATTATACATGGTATTCAAGTATCGACAAATAAACGTTTCATGACAAAAATCGAAATATTGGCCTATAGTAGACCTTAATCCGAGCGGAATAAGCATTATTATGCAAAAACACTGTATTCTTGATAATAGTGTTTGCCCATTTCACATTAGCACTGTTGATTAAGTATATTAAGTATATTAAGCTAGTTTGTATGTTTGTATTAGATGGAATTCAGTCACAATACAATTTTCCATGACAATATGTCAGTTTGATATCATATGAATAACATAATACAAACAAAATATTATAATAACAATCAACCTGCTTATGAATTACATTCCCTGATAGTACATACACATTCATTTGCCTGATGATTGACATTATAGATACATCAGTCTTATATGCTAAAATTATATGATGAATATAATATGTACTTATACAATATACTCATATACATTTTTGATTTATTTTCAGATATAAAGAAAGATTAGTCCGAGTTCACGCTAAGTTCCGTCAAATGACTAATACGAAAATGCCATCAGAGCCTCGAATAGTGATAGAAGCTCGGCCGGGCTGCCCGCATGGGCCTGCTAAGAAGTTGGAGAAGTTTATCAATAAGAGAGTTCCAATCGGCGCGCCCCTCCCTTTCCCTGATTTTCATGACGTGTTGCGCTGCGTTCGAGACGCCAACGAGGAGGATGGATTGCGTTGGTCAAATGTAGAAATTGAGGCTGAAGGTATTTCTAGTTTTTAATATTATTTACTTACAGCCTTTATTCAGTACAAAGTAATACATAAAGTTTAACATTTCAATTTTTAAATTCTTTATTTAACTTAATTTATAATTTAAAGAAAACTATGGTAGTCCAGTCTCTGTCCCTGTGTGCCTCTTAGCAAAGGCCTCCCCCAACTGCTTCCATTCTCTTCTTTGGCATGCCAATCTGGTCCACTTGGACTATTTCGTCTTCTCATCATCTCAGGGTCTACTACCCTTTTCCCTTTTCTCCCCTCTGGGGTACTCTGGTAGTCCATTTGTCTGGCCGTCTCAAAACCTGTCCAGACCACTTCCATTTTAATTATTTAGTTTTATATGTTATGTCAGTTAGCCCTGTCCTTTTTTCTCAACTCCTTATTCTTTATTTTGTCTATCCTTTTCGTTCCCATCATACTCCTTTCCATAGCCCTCTGCCCAACTTCCAGCATGCTTTTATGAGCTTTTGTAAGTGCCCAAGTTTGTCATCCATATGTTAGGATAGGTAGTATGCATGTATTAAATAACTTTCTTTTGATACACATGGTAATGCTTTTATTTTTTATGATTTCTTTGAAGGACCAGAATCGTTTCCAAGCATTGCCAATTCTTTTGCTTATTTCTTTGGTTGTCGAATCATGTGGTGAGATAAGTTGTCCTAAATATACTACATATTCTGGAACATTTTCGATTACATTGTTATCTATAGTAATGATGTTGCTTGTATTTCCATTGGTCATAAATTTTGTTTTTAGAAGGTTCATTGTCAGTCCTACTTTTTTGCTTGCTGAGTTGAGTTCTTCGAGCATATATTGCATTTGACTAGAAGATATGGCAAAAATTATTACGTCATCAGCAAATCTTAAATGTGTCAACATTTCGCCTTTAATATTAAGGCCAACCACATACAAAACCACCTGGTGGTTCCTGTTCAATTTTCGGCTTCCTCGAGCACGACCAAGAACAATTTTGGCGACAGTGGATCTCCCTGCCTCACTCCTCTCAGTATTTTTAATTCTTCTCCTTTCTCTAGTTTTATTCTTGCAATAGTTCCTGTGTATATGTTTTTAATTAGTCTAATATATTTGTGCTTTACGCCTTGGTTTCTCAATGCTTCCCAGATCTTTGTGTGATCAATGAAAGCAAACGCCTTGCAATAATCCACAAAGCAGAAATAGTAGACAATGTTGTATTCCTTACATCTTTCTGATACCCGATTGACCATGTGAATGTGGTCTATCGTTGAAAGCTTACTTCTGAAACCTGCCTGTTGCCTAGGCTGGTGTTCATGTAGGGTTCTAGTGATTCTTCCTAATATAATCCTTGAAAACTGTTTATATATAATAGACATCAAACTAATGGGCCTGTAGTTACTGATATCGTCATTGTTACCTTTTTTGTATAAGAGTGTTATTGTTGATACTTTCCATGGGTTTGGTATATTTTCTGACATCGTCATTTTGTTGAAAAGTTTTTAATATAATTCAAAAACAGAAGAAATATAAAACTATTATTATACATAGAAATACATCCATGAAGTTTGTGTGTTAATGTTCATACTTACCATAGTAAATCTTTTTGTATTTGATATACATAAACTAACTATACATATTTTTTAAATAATAAGTATAAAAAGGTACATCCTTTTTATACTTATTATGTAAAAAATATTCCAACTTTCTTGTAACTTTGAAATGGACGTAATTTCAAAACTATATATAAAATTTTATCAATTTACCAAGTTGTACATATACTTCATTATTTCTGAATGTATTAAAAAAAGAAAACAATTTTTTACATGTTGTCATATACCCAATTCCTTATTCCTTAGACATCGAGCGTTTTCCATTTAGAAAAAAAAGTCGACACAGTGTAACACAGTGTCGACTGTGTTGCACAGTGAAAAAATGTTTTAGGTGTTAAATTGTACTCAGACATTTATGTTCACAGTCGACACTGTGTTAGTTACTTAGTGTTTTTTTATTAATCATTTATAAAATTAATCGACTCAGTGTCAAACACAGAGGCGGGTTTTCTTTAAATGGAAAACACTCATCATGTTAGATAGTTAACATTGAGAAAATATTAATTTTTAGCACGAGATTTGTTCGAAAGATGTGGCAAAAAACTCAAAAGACGAAGACAAGAAAATGAATGGAGAATTTCAGTGGCTTCAAGGATCCCCACTGACATTCAGGACAAAGATCCTGCAGAAGATAATGTAGAATTAAAACAAAAGCTATGTGAAAATAAACTTATTGCTGCTAAAAGGGAGTCTGAAATCTTAAATAAGTAAGTTTATTCAGTTACCCACTTACTAATATAAATATTTACACAATGGATAAGCTATACAATATTTTGTCCTTGTCTGTCAAAACACTGTATATAAGCTATTAAATTTATATTAGTTTAATATAATACTAGATTGATTATGTGTTGCAAATATTATTAATTTGAAATTTATTTTAGATATGCCGATAGACAACATCAATTGAAACTTGAAGCAGAAGAAATTGGAGATAAGGAAGCAGAAGAATCTGATGGTGAAAGTGATGAGGAAGACGTGGCAGATTCACACTTAGCAGATAAGGAAAAAAGAAAAGAAATACTTAAAAGGTTAATTAAAGAAAGTAATAGAAGGTCGTTAAGCAAAAATACTGATGCGTCACCAGACGATGCTGAAAACTGTAGTCAAAATTTAAACACGGCAGCACAAAGTAACGATGTTAATGTGGCTTGCGCTAATGAAAACAATTTAGAAAGTGAAATGCAAAAAATTCGGCTTGAACCAATGGATGTCCAAAATGATAATTTAAATAGCAATGATGATAAAGAAACAGAAAGCAATGTAATAGATATTGATTCTGATGTAGATGAGCTGCATCTTTTGCAGAAATTACGTTTCGAAGATGAGAAAATTACCTCATCTTCTGATTCTGACTCGACCATAGCAATATCAGATTCCTTGGAATCCGAAAGTGATGGTGAAAATAGTAAAAATGTTTGCACTGACATAATAAGTATAGAAAACTCTAGTTATTCAGAATCAGAAGCATTACCGGAAGAAGTTGATGGATTATCGAATGTTGCAATAGAAATAAGTGCTAACTATGCACAAACTCCGGCAGTTGGAAACTTGGAAAACCCAACACTAGCATGGAATAAAAGTAGTAATAAAAAGAATGATGAAGATTCAATGCAAAATATATTCTTAGCATCTTCAGAAGAGGATGCCACTTCAGAAAAAGATGTGACCTTAGGAGTGAGTGAAACATGCAAGAATTTGAATGATGATGTGTTATTATTAACAGATACCGTTATAGAAGGAGAGGGCACTGATCAGAATAAAGATGTCGACAAAATGGGTGAAGTAAATGAAAATGAAGTAAGGGTTTTAGCTGATAGTAAAATTACAGAAGAAATTCAGTCAACAAATGGTGATTGTATTGAACCTAAAGATGTGAGTGAGCAAGTTACTTTGAATGACAATGACGCGGCGCCTATTGAATTTGACACTAATAGTGAAAAAGAAGGGAATACAGTTAATATAAAAATAAGTGATGGACAAGAGAAGACATAAGGATCGATTGCTAAGAGTGAAAAAGTGTCACTGGAATCATAGTGTAAATATTGAGAGTAAATGTATAAACCTTAACAAAATATAAGTAAAAAATGTAAGTTTGGTTATGTAAGGTGTATACATATATGTATTGAGAAATGTATTTACTTGTATGTGAAGTAAAAAATGACGTAAATACATTAGGAGTAAAAGCATTGGCTGAAAGACTGAATTTTGTATTTGTACTGTGCACATTATTTATTGCTGCAACTGTAGAAAATACATAGGGAGTTTTTATCGGCTTTTTAAAAAAGTGGCGACCACAAACCAACATACTTATAGATCAATTCAGATCCATTGAGAAGTGGAGGTAATCAAAAAATGTTCATCATATTTTATATGAATATTTGTTAAAATTAGTTAAAACTAGCTGTTGTCCGCGGCTCTTTCCGCGTAAATATATATCCCACGGGAACACTACTTTTTCGGGATATAAAAAGTATCGTATGTTTTAATCCAGAGCTCAAACCTAACCTACCTTACCAAATTTCATCGAAATCCGTTCAGTAGTTTTTGCGTGAAAGAGTAACAAACATCCATTCATCCTCACAAACTTTCACATTTATAATATTAGTAGCATCCATCCATCCCCACAAACTATCACATTAATAATATTAGTAGGATATCACAGAATTTAACCCACCCCCTGTAGATATAAATAGGCTAGACGACAGATTTTTTTTATTGCAGAAATGAATACGTAATAACTCCTTAACATGAGTAAGTTCTCAAAAGAAGACTAAAAAATCAATACTTTCATAGGTACAGCGATTTTTTACCAAATTTCGCAAGTCTCGTAAAAATGCTCCATACAAGAGTCATACCTAACTGACTTCACGATTAGGTAAAAGTGTATGAAATACAAGACCGCAGGAACATATATGTATCATATCTTCGAAATTTGTGCGTTTAAGTTCATACTTACCATAATGAATGTTTTTGTATATGTTGTAAGTAAACTAATGATGTAGGTTTTTTTTTACTAATATAGCAATACATTTTCAACTTTATTGTAGATATTTTATTTTCTGATTACTAAATTATTACTTTATGTGTAGTTTTATATAAATTAATCTAAATATTTTACATGTAGTCGTCTGCCCTATTGTTCTATATAAAAATAGCCAATGTCCTTTGCTTTATAAGTCTGCTTTGTGTTCTATATTAAGCATTTATCAAATCTTTACAACTGCCTACTTCATTTTTAGAATGAGAGTACTTCTTACTCAGCAATAATTTTGTTAAATGTAATCATTACACATTACTTTGTCGGAGAAGGAAAGTATTGCCGCGACATGATTTAGCGACAGTAGCTTATGTCGGAAATCAAAATTTCAATCTACCTACTGTTTACAAACAGGCTGTAAAAGCGTTGTTTTACTAAAAATAGTTTTATGTAATAACGCATTAAAGATAAACATGTTTATAAAATAATTGTAAAAAATAAATAAAATATATATATATATATATATATATATATATATATATATATATATATATATATATATATATATATATATATATATATATATATATATATATATATATATATATTTATATTTTGACATTTATGTCTTATAAGCAGACATATTCGAATTTCGAGTAGCGCTGCCATTGCGTGCAATCGATACGCACCTGTGTACTAATGAGTGTGATACTGCTAAACATTAGTTTCTTCGACTGAACAATAAATATTGAAAGGCCACAAACAGACAGACGTGGCGATGAGTCAGCCTCGAAGTGGCCCAGCCGCATCAGAAGTTAAACAAAAAAATATAAACAAAGTTTAGAAGAAAAAAACCTAGAAAAATGAATATAGATCGATATCGCAGTGTATGAAGATCAGATCTTATGAGACATTAAGTAATGAGGATAAAGTGATTTGTTCAAAGGGAAGTAGTACATCACAATGTAGGACTTTTTAAGAGCTTGAACGCCATAGGAGACCTGACTGCGTATATTACATACACGTCGGGTTTCTTTGGTGATTTTTAGTTATGTATTTAAAAAAGATAAATGTAAACGCGCTTTTATTTTAGACATCAATTAATTAATTATTATTGTATAGTTAGATTAAAATCAAGATATTAATATCGATATATATTTTTTTGTTGAATGCGTTGATTTAAATTAAAACATTTGAAAAAAATAATAATTAAAACATTGATTTCTTAAACTAGTAAGGCTTATTATTCCTATTGTAGTTAAAACAGACGTAACGAATATTATATAAATTCCGGTCCAAAAATTTACCCTTATTTTATGTAATAAGTTATAATATTTGAAATAAACACGGTTCCATTATATTAGATGTTTTTCGATTAGTTTAACTCTGATACTCTGACATAGTAAAAAGTATGTCATTGTCCTGAATCCTGAATATCTTAAAATAATTTTAGATCTTCAGGATTGCAAATGCAATTTTGATTTTTGCATATTGTAGCTTCGTAAGTTTAAAATACTAACTGTATGAGAATGATGTATAATTGGGAAAATATTTTATATCGCTGATATATATTTTTAAATAACTTGAAGATTACGCCAAAACGAACGCCAAGGATTTAAACAATAAAATAAAATGTTACTCAATTTATCTAAGACCTAGGTAATAGATAATAATTTTCTAAAAGTAGTAGCCAAATTATCCCTTATAACGTCAACAGTGGCGTGCACAGGATTATGACACTGGGGTATGCGGCGAAGTACTCGGTCACAAAAACTTTTTCGTTTATAGATTTTTAGCATAGCTACAGCCAAGCGACGGATCTCTAAGTCGAAACCATGCCAACAGAGCAAGTCTTAGATGAACTACTATTCATGTACATCTACGGCAACGCAGACAAGACAGCGATCGATCGTCGCGGCGGAAGAAATTCTAATAAGTAAAATAATAAGCATATTTTAAAATATTATAACTACTCACCAGTCAGTCAGCTTCAATTTTCACATATTCAAGGTTCCGGTTACTTGAGATTACTATATCCCGATGTAAATTACTAAATAATATGCAAGGAAAACAATATAATTTAATCGTGTGTACACAAGCACACAACCAGTTATACGTTTCATAACTTTTAACATGAAATTTTCGAGTTACATTATTTTTTTGCTGGTTTAATTGTTGTAACTCGGGTACAAACCTACGAGGGGAGGTCAAAAAGTTCGCGGAATGGAGGGGATGGAGTGGGGATAGGGTAGCTCGCTTAGTGTCATACTAATTGAGCACTCATAATTAGTATATATATAAAATCTCAACCCTATAGCGCCATTCGTTTACGAGTACTCGCCTGCTAAACAAGTCAATCCGGAAGCAAACTGCAACTATGGAGAAAATTGAACATCGCGCTGTGATAAAATTCCTTACCAAGCAAGGAAAAAACGTTCAAACCATTTTAAATGAAATGGAAGCCGTTTATGGAGATCAGTGCCCTGGTAAAACAATAGTTTATAAGTGGCATGGACTTTTCAAACATGGTCGAGATTCAATTGAAGACGACCCTCGCTCTGGGCGGCCAGTTGAGGCCACCACATCAGACATCGTCGAAAAAGTCGAAAAACTTGTACCGGAAGACACACGTTTAAAGAAAAAACAATTATCTGCATTTGTTGGAGTATCAGATACAACCATTTTGCGGATCCTGCACGACCACTTGGGCATGAAAAAGTCAGTGCAAGATGGGTGCCGAGAATGCTTACGCCGCTTCAAAAACAGCAGCGCATCGACGCGTCTAAGCACTTTTTGGAGGTGTGTGGAGACAACCCTGTGCAGATTTTGGAGCGGATTGTTACTGGAGATGAAACATGGGTTCATCACTTTGAACCTGAATCAAAACAGGAGTCCATGCAATGGCACAAAAAGGGTACACCACCTCCCAAGAAATTCAAAGTGTCAGAATCGGCTGGAAAGTTGATGGCCATTGTTTTTTGGGATTGTGAGGGAATATTACTGATTGATTATAAAGAAAAAGGTACCACTATAACCGGAGAATACTACGCCACAATATTGGAAAAGTTAAAGGAGGCAATTAAAGAAAAACGTCGTGGAAAATTGGCCAAGGGTGTGTTGCTTTTGCAAGACAACGCGCCGGTTCACAAGAGCCGAGTTGCCATGGCTGCTCTTCACACGCATGGATTCGAACCACTTGTTCACCCACCCTACAGTCCAGACCTGGCCCCTAGCGATTTTTATTTGTTTCCAAATTTAAAAAAAGAGCTAAGGGGAAGGAAATTTTCCGACGATAACGAAGTGAAGGAGGCAATTTCGGCGCATTTTGAGGCCAAAGACAAAAAATATTTTTTCGATGGTTTAGAAAAATTAATCCATAGATCAAATAAATGTATTACACTTAAGGGTGATTATATTGAAAAGGAAAAATAAATTTATTGTTATATTTTATTAACAACCCTTTCATTCCGCGAACTTTTGGACCTCCCCTCGTACCTTTAGACAGAATTTGAATCTTTTCACTGAATGACAATTGTGAGAACTTGTTATTTTTAATTTTTAATAAACACATTTTCAACACAAACCTCACAATCAAATAACATTAAAAAAAATCAACAAACGCACTAGTAAAAGCAAATCACTACAATTATTATAGAAACTCAGTAATAAACTGTTAAATGTACACACTTTCAAATGTTAAAATAAAAAATCTTTTAAGGAAACTATAAATAAACTGGAGCGATTAAATTGTAAACAATGCTTATCACATGAAATATGCAATATGGCCCCCGCGAAACACAAAACGTTTCTTCTATTTAAACAAATATATCCTTACTAAACGAAAATGCATAATGTGCATACGTGATTTATTAGATTTCCGTCTATTATTTTTACTCGGATTATAGGCAACGAATAATTTCCGACAAGCCAGTTCGGCGGTTTTCGGAAGCGATCGGATAGCCGAGAGCCATCGCCTGCCGCGGGAGTTGCCGCTATATAATCATGTCGATATTCATGGGTGTGTGCGTTTGCGAAGTATGAAAATTACACATACATGCGATGATATGTCCTGCAGAACACAACGGCATGAGATGAGTTGCTATTTATAAAATATTAGGCGTTTTTAAGTTATTATATTTTTTTTTATTAATTTATTTACTATTAATTAAAGTCATCTAAAACGTACGAACGTTTTATTAAAATATCTGTGAATGACAAGTAAAGCACTGCATTTCTGCCTACAAGGAGCGCACGCCCCTGAACGTCAAGTGCCTGCCAGTGTAACTCAGCTCCGTCCAGTCACTTCGGAGATTAGCCGGAACAAACAGACAACTTTTAAAAAGTTGATTTTACGTTTAATTTGTGCTATTACGTTAATTTTTTTAGTAAGTACATAACATTATTCTAATAATATAAAATATTCATAACAATGTTTTGTCCTTGTCTGTCAAGTGACGTTTCCAACGTACAAGACAAGGACAAAACATTGTGTAGCTCATCCACTGTGTAAACATTTTTATTAGTAATATATAATTTTTAAAGTGGAAAATATGTTTAAATAATTTCTTAACATTTTATATCTCATTGCAGGGAAATCCTATCAAATAAGCAAGATGTACAAACCGCAATTCTTATAAGAATAAGGAGGTCAAAATATGCGTACCAGTTATTAAAAACCATACAAGTACAGTTAAATCAATAAGTTTAGCCGCTGACGATAATACTTCTGCGAGAGTAAATGATGGTAACAAAGAAGCATTTGTAGTAGATAATAATATACAGAAATTTTGGTCACATTGGTATTAACACTACATTCCAATATCCAAATTAGAGAAGTATAAAAGTAACAAGGTTTGACTTCGCCGAAAATGTTAGGTTCGTCGAAAAACAAAACCGAATGAAAATTGATGCAGACGAGTTTGGAGATAAATATTTCTTCAAACTCCTCTGCATCTCAGTGGTAGAAGCCACTTCACTCTTCAAGAGCATTTTTCAGCATTATTACAGACTCAAACTAATACGGAATAAGGAAAAAGTAAAGAAATAGGGAAAAGTCGAGAAAAATATAGAAAAAACCTGATTGGATTGGAATAAAAAAATAAAGGAAGTCACAACATTTATTTACAATATTTACAAAGGTTCGTTTTATTTACATAATAGTGAGCTGCAGATTCAGGTGAAGCAAATTGGCCCAGGCTTAAACGAGAACTTGTGATCGGCGTCGACGAAGGTTAGCGGCTGGAAGTCGCTGATCGGCAGTCGATCGCTGCGAGATGTTTTCACTTCCAAAACTACTTCACCGACGCCGTCCTGAAAACGCAAAAAAGGATAGTAACATCTATATACAGTTACATTTTATCTGAGCTAAGATTAAAAAAAAATAGCCGAATGCTGAAATGCTTATTAACGCATTTAGACCCAAACAGAAACGAAATGATAGAACCATGTGATTTTTTAATTGTTGTATTAAATATGCGGCAAATACCTACCTATATGCAAAAAAAAAAATTGAAATGCTTTTTTATGGTGTACTCAACTGAGTACAATGGGAACATGGATATAAGAATTTTCCTTATCTTCGAGTAAAAAATGTTTTAAATGATAAATGGCGAATATTATTGTTTATTATTATTGTAAGAATTATAAAACTTGAAATAATAATATGGAAACTGTTTTTAATTATATAGATATTATTTTTGTGTTCAAGTGTAATTCTTGATAGGGAATAAGGTGTTGATGATGAAATAGGTGGTTATATCGTGTAGTAGGATTATTTGAGAAATGTTGTAGCTATTTTCAAATAACAACAAGCTACTGTTTTTCAAAACACCTCTACGTTAAGTTGAAAATACCTCAGTAAACATCTGAGCTACAGTTTAAAACAAAGGCAGTATATGATACGAGATAAACTAAAAACTTCAAAATTACTGAGATTTTTAAAGAATTCCTTGTGTACTTTTTCAGTATTCAAAGACAAATGTGTTTTATTTTTTATTTTGTAGGGCCTATTTTGTAAAATGGCTTTGGGAAATAGATAAGGCTGCACTTCAACATTATTGTATTCTAATGACCGATACATACGTCAGCCGTGTTTTCTAAGCAGTCTTGAATTTCCTACGATCATTTTTGCTATACTACAGAAGCTTGTTTCTATTTGACAATAACTCCAGTACTTCTTAGAACATCGCGCAACAATAAATGGTTGTCCATGACAATTATAAAGTCAATCATTATCAAGCCTCTTACCTTCCACAATGGGGTCACAGGTAGGAAAATAATAAAATCTAGATTATGGTCGTCATAACTACCTTCTAGGACAGCTTGGATGGCTTCTTCTAGCTTTCTGTAGTTCTAAGTTATGTTAAAACGTTGCTAGCTCATTGAAGTCAATCACATGAAATAGAATACTCAGTTGAGTACACCAAGATAAAACTTGAGTATAAGATCTCAGTTCTCAATACTTCATAAATTTGTCATTAGTTAATAGTAATATAAACACATTATAAATATTTTGTTAAGATTATGAAAAAAAAAACTACTGTACTCAGCAGAGTACGGCGGTTCTAAATGGGTTAAGAGCCCTCCTATTCACAGGCTGTCGCTGTCTTTGCTAGCCGAAATGACAAGGATGGCATGTGACTTGAGCGTCACTTAATTTAACTATCCTTTCAGTATTCGGCGATTAATTTGTTATAATTTATTGTGTCGTGGTTTGAACCCTTGATCCGTTCTTTAATGAGCTTTGCAATTCCTTGCTGTATCAGCAGATGGCTCTACTTCAAAATGAATATAATATGTAATAACATTTCTAATTACCTTGCAATTGTCTTTGAAAATTTTGGGCTCCTTGAATTCGAAGGAGTTCTGTCCAAATAGCTTGATCTTGTTCATCCTTGTCAAATCTGCGGGAATGTCGGATCTGGAAACGGGAGATTTCATATTAGGGTAGAGTTGCGCGTGACAATAAAACCGAAATTGAGTTTTCCTGCTGATAACCATCATCAACAACTCACGTCCCCAATGCGTCTGTTCTCAACGTTAGCATTCAAGTTGTAGTCTACAGTAATATTATAAGGAGGAAAGATTTGATTCTTTATTTGCTCTGAAATACTATTGGACCGATTATGATGCAACTTGGCACAGATATATAGACCACGGGGAAAAATGTGCGGTCTTAGTACGGATTTCCTTTAGCGCGCACGAAGCCGGGCAACATCTAGTACCTAGTAATATAAAGGTATACCTTTGCGCCATCTTCGTATTTTCGCACACATAGGTGAAGTTCTGTCTTGCTACATTGGATAGTAGTCTTAGGAAACGCAGTTGCACGCCTCCAGATCCGTCGCTGTCGTATGCTATCTGCAAAAAATTAAATTTCGTTTAAAAATAATGTAGGTACCTACCTAATAAAAAAACGTATTTATTTATAAATCTGTGCTATATGTATCTACCGTTTGAGAATTTGGCCTTAATGTATAATAGGCACGTAATTAATAGTATAAAAATAAGTTTATGAATTACCCATTTAATCTTATATTTTAAGCGAGCGATTCTTATATATTTATAGATCTAGCTAGGGGATAACACCTATTTGAAGAAGAAATTTTTGAGTTTTTATGTTATGTTTTTCATTCACGGAAGAAATTTCTAATAAGTAATTGAATGTCAAATCGGGTTTGGCAAGCGTCGGACATTTTGCGTTGTTGGTAAATTAGTGTCTCCGGTTCGAACAGGGGTCAGACCAATATTTATGTGATTCTTTTTTTTATTATCAGTTAGCTATATCTTAAAGATCTAAACAAAGAAATAAGTTCTTCGATGTTTATAAAATAACCCAGACACACACGCTTACCGCATACCGTAAATGTTTTACCCGACTACGGCGAAGCCAAAAGGTTTTGGCAGTTTGGCAGTCTATGTAATATGTTTGTTCGCCTGAAGTCTAAACCACTGGTCCGATTTTAATAAAAATCGGTCCATAGACCGCGGAGTAATCGTTGAAGATACAAAAAATAATATAAAACCGCCTCCTTTTTGATGGAATTCGGTTAATGAGGTGTCAATAGATTCGTAATAATACGCCCGGGTAACATAGACTATGTACCTAATTTACGTAGTCGAGTTATAGTTATTTAAAATGAAAATTGTAGACTACTTAGAACTCCGCGCAAAGCCGAGTCTCCCAGGTACTTTCATTTTAAACAAGCTGCCTTATTATTGATGCTGCATTGGACTTTGTTCCTAGACATTTTTCATACAAAATCTAACAGACCGATCGGGGAAAAAGGAGTAATGTGAGGTCGGAAACATTATTTAACCTCTTCTAAAGAAATATGGTCGGTAACCCACCCATTAACAAGGTATCTTACGTGAAAATAACCTTGTGGATTAAACAATATAGCTTTAACACAAGGATAAATAGGTATTAGGAAAGTGAGTTTCATTCCGTCCGTTTCGCGAGCCATCTTTCTTTTTGAAGATTTAACCGGTTACCTAACTGCTTAACGAATTTAAATGTAGCACAACATTCATAGCTAAGGAAGTATATATTAAATCTCTGTCCCAAAAAATTTACGGTTTTAATTTTCTTTTTTTCTATAATAAACATTAGAGAGATCTTCATTCTACGTTAAATCGCGAGCAAGAGCCAATAATAACATGATGTTATACTTCGGCTTACCTTATATCCGTTCTCCAATTGAGAGAATTTATGTCCAGATTTCTCGGAATAAATATTCTCTTCTATGTTAGTGGCGTAAATGCAAGTGCTGTGCCCCATACAATACACCTGGATAGGTCTAGAGCTGGCACCGCGAGCGTCTATCCAGTATAAACCTTAAAGAAATAAGCATTAAAACATTGCATAGGTACGTACTTACGAAACTTAAAATGTTTAGGATATAAAAAATATTGGGACGCATACGCAATTAAATTGAAAGTTGAAAAGACCAATGCTCCGTCGAAAGACGCCTTGCAGTTGTGAAATATTAAAACAACATTGAGACGACCTCTGTGGCTCAGTGGTTGAGCGCGTCAGCGCTCATGACGGAGGTCGCGGATTCGAATCCCGCCAAAGGAATAAACAGTTTTCATGGATGTGTTTAATATAATAAAAATAAAAATCTTAAATATTTGTATAGTATGAAATTATTAAAAATATATTTCCGTTGTCTGGTACCAGTAATACAAATTCTTCGAGAACTTACCACGGGGCTAGATTGACGTGGCGTGGACGCGTCCATAGATATTATTGTTCATTTTGCAGTATCATCATGCATGCAGGTATAAACTTAGGGTTGCCAGATAGAAATTTATCAAATCCGGGACAACTCTAGGACAACGGTGTCGGGTCGTGGCCATAGTAAAAACTAAAAAGTATCTTGTTTTTTTATTTTCAAAGGATTTTTTAAGGATTTATATTTGTATTTAAAAAGGAACATGCCATTTAAATATACACTTTTATTAGATAGGTATCTACGTATTTAGTAGGTAATTAACGCCATCTAAATTTTAAGATGCAGCTTAGACTTAAAACTTCGGTAGTAAACGTTAAATACTAACGTTTACAACAACACGTTAAATATTAATAAAATTGAGCACATAACTGATCAATAAATTTAAACTTTTCTAGTACCTAGTTTTTCGGAACTAGTAGGTTTTCGAAAAAAGGTCTAATCACTGAACGCGGTACAAGACGCAAGGCAAGCCTATAATTATAAACTATTAATGCCAACTGTGTGGCGTCGCGCGTCGTGTTTCGGCCACATCATGTGCCAATAGGTCTGATACGCTGTGGACGTTTCGCTTTAATAAAATCGCAGTGCCTTATTTTGTTACCCGACTACGGCGAAGCCAAGGAAAGGTAATGATTTTGGCAGTCTTTGTATGTATGTATGTTTGTTCCACTGTAGCGCCTAAACTACGGGTCCGATTTTAACAAATAAGGTGTTAATAAATTCGTAATAATAATCCGGGTAACATAGGCTATATAATTTATGTAGTCGGGTTATAGTATTTTACCGTCAGTAACATTAGCGTGCGAGTGTTTCAGGTCCCGGCAAGACAGGGCTGGGTTAGCCCTGGTCCCCCAGGGCCGCCTCACGGCCTCGATGGTGGTGCGCGCCGCTAGCACGCCGGACATAACGTCGCCCACCCAGTCTATGTCTTCCTCTGCAAATTGTTTGTAGGTTTGATACATTTATATTTTAACTTTTGAGCTTTCGCCCGCGCCAAAATACAGTATCCCAAAGGAACACTTTACCTTATCGGGATGAAAAGTAGCCTATGTGTTAATCCTGTGCTTAAACGAATTTAATCAAAATCCGTTCAGTAGTTTTTGCGTGAAAGAGTAACAAACATCCATCCATACATCCATCCATCCTCAAATACTTTCACATTTATAATAGTAGTAGGATTATGTCTTTTAATGTTATGAAATTGGACTAGTGATAAGTTTGTGCGTTAATAAACAGTACCTGAACATTTACAAGTTGCCTATCGTAAGTTTGTTGCTCGTTTGACGTAGAACGGAGGAGGCCCTAGGTAAAGCTTCAATAAATATGATTAAATACCTTCATCCAAATCGTCATCAGTAGTGGCTTCAAAGGAATCGGATTGAATGCTACGCCTCCTTCGATTCGACGTGAAGAACTCCGGTATTTGCGGAGGTGGGGCAGGCGGCCCTGGAGGCCCTGCAGGCCCAACGGGCCCTGGGGGCCCCGGACGCCCGTCCTGGCCGTTCGAGCCCTTCGGTCCTGTAGGCCCTTCAGGGCCAGGTGCACCCACCGGGCCTAAGTCACCTTTTGCCCCTGCAGGTCCTATTGGACCCTGAAATATATTTTTTAAATAATCGGTGCGGCCTTAACATCTTAGTACTGATAATAAACAGCCATAAGTTTTATTACCATTTCGCCTTTTGGGCCTATAGGTCCTTGTGGTCCCGGGAGTCCTTGCTTTCCCGTTTCTCCTTGATCGCCTTTAATTCCCATTAGACCCGTATCGCCTATGTGGCCTTTCGATCCACGAGTTCCTTTGTCCCCCTTGGGTCCTTGTCCACCAGGGGGTCCAATTGAGCCGGACGGTCCCTCTGGTCCCGCCATGCCTGAAGCTCCCACGTCACCCTTTAAATAATTTAGAAAATTAAAAACATGTATTTAAATAATGTTATGGTACATGCTTAATACTTATTTTTGAAAGACTAATAAATTACAAAATAAAAATATCATTTTTACATTAATATAGTAAGAAAAAGTTTACCGTAGGTCCCGGGATACCGCGCACACCACGCTGCCCCTCCGGGCCCGGGGGCCCCGCAGGACCTACTGGTCCCGGTTCTCCCGGAGCACCCTTGGGGCCTGTGTCGCCTTTTTCCCCTGGCGATCCAGGGCTGCCCTGGGTCCCAGCCGCTCCTTCGGTACCCTAAAATTATAAAATAAAGAAATACACTAGCGATTCGCAGGGATAAATATATGCTTTATATGAGCTTATAATTGTAATTCACAATTTTCTTTTTTCTTTAATTTATATTCCTGTATTGACACAACCGTGACCGTGTCAAGTTTCAATTCGATCAAATAAACTGAGCTCAAACATACAAAGCAAACATTCATTTTTATAAATGAGATTTGCTTTTGTGTTAAGATGTATAGCAGTGGGTATATGTTTCCGATGAATATGTAGGCACTAGGCACATACTTTGTATGTCACGCCAACGGGGTTTTGTTTGCCTATGCTTTTGTTATATGAAATGAAATGAAACTAGTATATACGTGTAGGATAAGTACCGCCTTTGTCAGGATCGGCCATAACGGTTTTACGTGGGTATTTGGGCAGTTCACAGTAAAGAAAAGTGCAGAACTTTAAATCACTTTGTTTTAATGATAATTTAAGTAATTTATAAAAATAACGTTACATTAATATAGAAAAACTAATTTGTTTATTATAATAACTTTATAACTATAAATAAAATCATCAAGATTGCGTGGAACACGAGCGATTCGTCGGTCACCCGAATGTCGGTGTGGCCGCCGTTCTAATCAGAAGTCGTGGTTTCCCGCGCACTTCAATTTATATAACGGGAGCTCACCCCACTAACGCAACGCTTCGCAAGACCGGAAGTTCACAAATTATAAGTTACTAAAAGTAGTTAAATTATACGCAAAAATAATTAAATTACAACTTCCGATTTGGTCCCAACGCAATTCTATAGATGGCGCTCGAAGTGCGCCGTCATACCTTTATGACGTAACATTGATAATATGTAGTCTAGAATAATAAATAAAAACACATACGGGAGTTCCAGGTAATCCAGTTTCTCCAGGATTGCCGATGGGCCCCGCTGGTCCTTGGGGGCCAGGCGGTCCAACGCTGCCTTCAGGGCCATCTAACCCGGGTTCCCCTTTTATACCCTGTGCCCCAGATTCGCCCCTGTCTCCAGGGAAACCGGCCGGTCCAGGGTCACCTTTCGGACCCTCCGGCCCTCGTGGACCTTTGATTCCGGGTTCTCCTTGCTGCCCCGGACTGCCGTCGTCGCCTTTGGGCCCAGTCAAACCGCGTGGCCCCTGTAAAAATTAAATGCATACTTAAAGCTTTAGCACAGACGTCATATAAACATGAATAAAGTATTCTATGTACTCTATCTCAGAATATATTTTGTGCATGTAGGTAACAGTAATAAACAAAAGTCATTAATAATTACCATCTTCCCTTCTGGTCCTTGAGGTCCAATAGACCCTGGTGTCCCTGAGTTACCAATTGCACCCACGTCACCTTGAGGCCCTCGTGGTCCCGGTTCTCCCTGATTTCCTTTAGCTCCATGAATTCCTGGGGACCCCGTTAGCCCAGCTGGGCCAGGAGGTCCTAAAATTTACAAAACATTATAATATCAGCGTGTGACAATTTTAACCTGTTCTATAAATCAATGCAAGTTCACACATTTTCGTAGAGATTCATAAAACTAAGTAATTTTTTTCTTGTAGTTCACATCTTGTCAAAAAAATAATTGTAATTGTTAAAATGGATTTACCTTTAGGACCTACGTCTCCTCGATCACCTTTTCCGCCTTGTTCACCCTTAGAACCTTCAGGGCCAGTTTTGCCAATCGGTCCTGGAGGTCCTCTCACTCCATCGCTACCCGGTATCCCAGGGGGGCCTGGGTCACCCTGAGGACCCTTGTCACCCGGTAGCCCAACTGGACCTGGCTCGCCTCTTAGCCCTTGAGTACCTGGTGCACCCACTGGTCCCTAAAAATTAAACGTATAATCATAGTAAGATTACTATTATGTTACGACTTATGACTTATCAGCTGATTTCAATATTTTTTTTAATTTATTACTGTTACTTGTTAAATGTACTTACCGGTACACCCATCGATCCCTTAAAACCTTTTTCACCGGGTGGGCCCGCGTCCCCTTTATCTCCATCTTCACCGGGCGGGCCGACCGGTCCCGGTGCGCCGGACAAGCCCCGTGGACCCGGGAGTCCATCTCGACCCACCGGACCTTTCAATTGTAAAATGTTTACTTAGAACTTATGCCAAATATACAAGAAATTATGCCAAAAGGAGAAAAAATCTAATGAATCCTAAAATATATTGTAAGAATTTGTTATTTACCAGTGGGTCCCGGTTCTCCAATTTCCCCCTTTTGCCCCCCTGGTCCTGGTGAGCCCCTTGGTCCGTCCCGCCCTATCGGTCCCTGTGGCCCCTCTCTCCCCGGCTCTCCCTGCTCTCCTTTATCTCCCCTCACCCCAACTGGCCCCGTAGGACCCATGTCTCCTTTTTGTCCAGGAGTGCCCTGAATAACTTATACTTATTAAGATGTGTGTAATTTTGTTATCAGCATATTAATATGCTCAAGAACTGGGTAGAAAGTGTTTACATAGTATTGTTGTACGTACCGGTGCACCTGGTAGCCCAGCTTCACCGTTATTGCCTTGTGGACCTGGTGAGCCAACCGGTCCAAGTTTTCCCTCTGGTCCAGGCAGTCCCGGCGGGCCCGCTTTTCCTACCTCCCCGGGGGCACCACTTTCTCCCGGTGTGCCCGGAATACCTGATGGCCCCTGTGGGCCAGCTGGGCCCGGTTCTCCGTTTGGTCCTTGAGGACCAGCAGGCCCTGGTGGCCCTGAAAGTCCAGCTGCTCCCGTTTCACCCTGAAGTAAAAGTGGATTTTAATATTCACACCTTAAAATGTTTATAAAATATTCCATTATGCTACTTTGCATATTTCATACTTTGTAGATACTTATAAGTTCGTTAAAAAACGATTAATGCAGTCCATCTGTTCTGCATTAATTTTTTGACTGGATTTTTATAGCACATAGTTGCCGGAGTATATAGTAGATATGAGCACATTATGTTAATATAAACTTAGCTGTATGGACCGCATGGAACTTTTGTTTTGTGAGGGACACCACTCCAATTCTGCGTTAATGAATGGTTAAAAGTATGAAAAATATGGAAAGGTCAGACTGTCTGACCTATACTATTTTAACAGTGAATATCTATCCAAGTACAGAATATCTTGTAAAATAACTAATCCTTTTGGAAGACGGTTTATAACTTCCAGTAATAAATGACTTGAATTCAATAATTACCGTTGGCCCTCGCTCTCCCGGCGGTCCTGGCAGACCAGCTTTTCCGTCTGCCCCCGAAGGGCCCGTGCTACCGGGGAATCCCCGTGGCCCCTCCAACCCCTGAGGGCCACGTTCCCCTATCGACCCCGGCGGTCCTGGCTGACCGGTGTCCCCTTTTGGCCCTGGCGGACCATCGGAGCCGCGTCGACCGCGCTGTCCTCGGTATCCCTATAAGGTAATAATTATGATGTTACATATGATTATAAAGTTTACACATACATTGCACACATTTCATAATCGACAAAATCAAAAAATTAAATGTTTAAATGATTTTTTTATACTGTCGATCGAGCATTAAAACCAATTAAACGATTTTTAAAAAATTTCAAAAAAACTTACTCTTGGGCCGGATTCACCCCGATCTCCAGGAATGCCGATTGGTCCCTGTAATAAAAAAAAATGAGCGAGCCTTACAGTAGTCGCATAATATGATGTACGACATTTTATGAAAATATTAAAAAAAAAACACAATGCTTAAATACCTACAATTTTCTAATATGATAAAAAAAAATACGGAAACTATTCCATTAAACAGTGACAGAAATCAACGTCCAAATTTAAAAAGCTAAATACTGAAACATTTTATTCGAATCTGGCGGCCAACTCTACCATCGCGCGCTAATTCGTTAAATCATATCTTCGCGCTTCCGCGACTTCCTGTTACACACTTCCGTACCATTTCACGAAATCACTACCACAAATTGTAAGAATGCGAGAGGAAAGATGTTAGATAATAATTACTTACTGCAACTCCTTTTATTCCCCTTCGTCCTCGTCTACCGTATGCGCCTTTGTCCCCTTTCTCCCCCTGGCTGCCCGGATAGCCTTGAGGTCCTTGGGGCCCTGACGCACCCTTTTCACCCGATGGCCCTATTGATCCCGTTTCACCACGTGGACCTTCTATTCCCTAAAAATATTAGAAAAATTAATTATTTGTAAATAGGTATACGTAAAGTTATCATACATAATTTAAGTAGCTGTAAGTATTTTCAGCTTTTAAGAATAATACCTTCTGTCCTTCGGGTCCTTCAATCCCCGGCGGCCCAGGCTCTCCAGGCAGGCCTCTTTCCCCTTTAGGACCCATTTCACCTTTTTCACCTTCGATACCTTAATAGTAAAATAAAATACACATAAAGACCATTGTGTTTGTATATTAACTAGCGGGCGCCCGCCACTTCGTTTGCTTCCAACTAACGGAAACGGAACCCAATTTTTTTAAAACGAAGCATAAGTTAAAATTTGTGATGAACATGATTATAAAGGTTGTCTGGCAGAAATCGCTTGTAGCGATAAGACCGCCTTTTGTGCTTTTATAAGTTTAGTTTTTCTATGTTCTGTAAGTCCTATTTGTTTTTGGTGCAATAAAGAGTTTTTCATTCATTCATTTTCATTCAAGTTAAAATAGCCTATAATATATTATGTTATACCTTGTAATATCTGCCATTTGAAAATCCCGTGAAAATTGGCCCAGTCATTTGAAAGATTAGCCGGAACATACAAACAGAGATAGACGGGCAGACAAAAAATTTAATAATTGATGATTTGATGTATATGTATGTATAGAGATGATGCGAGATTTTTTTTCTATTAACATATTCAATTATCTTGCATTACACTCAGAGAAAGTAAAAGATTTAGTTATCTCATGCTCTTGAACAGTTTTTCAGCGTACTATGTATGTGCATATAAAACTCCAAACCATAATCAGACTTCTTTAAGAACGGCTCAAGGAAAGTATTTTTATGTGTTTAACCTCAGAATATTGAAACAAAAAACTCGATCAAAATCGCTTCATCCGTTTGGTAGCTACGATGCCACGGATCAAACTTATAACACCTCCCAGATTTCGTCGGGGGTTAACAAGTCGTATTTGGATGAAACGTGTTGGATTTTTACTATATTTACCGTCCGTCCGTAACGTCGTACCGTCCGTATTAGGCCGTCCGTTCCTCGATCTTTTGACTTGTTTGCCTCGGAATACATGTTATATGGTAAGTTCAGTCGCACTTAGAATTTACGTATTTTATTTATAATTAAATAGTTGAAAGAGATAATGTTAGTATTATGACAATAATCAAAGTGAAATGAATGAATGATGTAAGGATAAAACAAGATCTCAAATTAAAATAATATACGCATGTAATTTAAAATAAAATATACGAGGTCTTACGTTTAAGAAAGTGTAAGAAAACTAACCAATAATACAAAAATAATAATACTTACAATACCAAATCTAACCGGTTATTTTGGAACAAATAAACTTATTATTATAAAAACCCTTTAAATTCGGCTAAAATTTTGACTATTTCTCTACTCAATCTTTATTTTGAAGTCGGTACCAACCCGAACATCCTGATAAAACAATATTTTATAGAACTCACGTTCAAGTTGGCTGGTACCGACTTCAACATTATGAAGATTGTGTAGAGAAATAGTTAAAGTTAGCCGCTTTTAAAAGGGGTATTATTTATAAAATAAGTTATATTTCATACTTTTTTGTGCATTTTTACTTTGGAAGTAGGTTTTCATTTTTTGTTCAAAAATAATATTTTTTCTCTTTTTAGTTATATTTATTATATTATTATTATTATTAACACATTTTAATAAGGTTATAAATACAAAAAAGCCTCCGCCCTCTCGGAAAAATAAACTCAAGCGTTATTTGTTTTTTTATGCCAGTTTTCTGAGAGGCCGTGGTATTTATCCAAGTAAGCATTACTGATCTGTGGACCTACCAAACAATCACCAGTGACGATAATGATTAAATAGATTCTTAAATTATTATTATTATCTATTGTAGTAGTCGGCGGAAAAAATGTAGCAGTAAGCATTAAATATATTATAGTGATGATGATGATCACGAATATAATTCAAAGACATTGATATTGGTGCACAAAACTCTGATGAGTAGTGAGTACTTATGTTATCATAATAATACGTTGGGGTATCGTGTGATGATGGTGGTGATGATGATGATAGTGGTGATGGTGATGATGATTACTGTAAGTGGTATGATGGCATATGCTTGCAGTTCTTTAAATGACGCTGGAATCCCCAAACATGTATCTATAAAGACTTTTCTGGTTCAGTATCTTACTTTTTGGTGGCATATTCATAGACTACTTCAGAAAAAGTCGAAATCACCATATGTGTTTATTTAAAATTTCGAGGAGTTCCCTCGACTCCTCATGGATCATCAGGTCATCACTTTGATGTCAAAAAGGCCAATTTGGGATTATACCCTTTATACCAAAAAATAATTTTGAAAATCATATTGTTAATAATAAAACAGGCAGGCACAATTCACCGCTACGCCTTTCGTAAACGTACTGTATGTTCGTAATGCCAAGGCAAATTATTTGAGAGTATATTTAAGATGCAATTTAATTAATATTATATCCAGCAAATTCCCGCGGAAAAATACCCACAACCTGCAAGCAAATGTGTGAGTGCACGCATAAGCAAGCGTAAAGCACCTCCCTCCTCCCACAATGCTTATGCGTACACTCAGAAACAAGATCGTGCAAACACCACCACCACACAAGCAACAATGTCAGCAAGGGTCTATAAAATCAATTGTCCTGAATGCGATAATAACTAGTATATTTAAGACTTGTTAAAGCTCTTGGCTGATAACAAACGAGGTTTTTTCTTACGTAGGAGCGGCGTATGTAAAAGTATGAAGATTTAGCAACATACTTGCTGAGACAACATTTTAAAAGTACGTAGGTATTAAAAAAAAAACCGACGGGTTGCACTCCGGGAGTGCCGGCAGAAGTGAAAACTTGAATATTAACGATGTGCATTTTTGATATTTTGGAATGGTTAGAGAATAATTTTGTACGAATTGCTTTCATTATCAGTATAAAAGTACTATTATTTATGTGGTGGAATACAATATTCATTTATTGCGCTATCGTACACAAACATGACAATTTATATTACATAAAAAATTTAACACTTCAGAACTATTACAATTATTTTACATAATAATAATAAATAATAAAATAAACAAAATAAATTAATAATATACATTTAATAATAACACACACGAACATTCGCGCAAGCGCCCTGCGCCGCCTGTCCTCGCTCCATCCGTCTTACGAATTTTCGATCAGGTCACGTGTCCTGACGCGAGTTTAGAAATTTTTACCCATTCCAAAAAAAGTACACAGCGCCGCTAAAGAAGTTTTCACTTCAAAAACTAATCGAATAAAATATTTGAAGCATCTTACACTGTCCGCGACTGTTACATGTAGGTATTTAATATTTTACATCAATGGTATTTTATTACGGATAAATATCATTGGTTAATTTAATTTGATCCTTATTAACTTTTAATATTTTTTGTCGCTTGTTTCCTAAAAGTAGCACTCCGATTAAAGCGACCGTGACGTGAGACCGCGACCACGACCAGCAAACTGTCGAATCAGGTTCTCTGGCCAGGCCCATCGGTCGTGGGATGTGTTTAGTGCTCTATATTCATACTAAGCATTGGGTCGCGCGTTGTAGTCGCTAAGATCGCAATATTACCCATAAAGTGTATTCTGCACTAGCCTATGGCATATATAATAAACTTTGGTACATTTAACTGATATTATTGCGCGACTACGGTCGATTTAAAAGTATCCGAAATGTTTGGAATGTGAAAACCTACTTATAAAATAAACGACTAAAAGCAGTTTTACTATGTGAAGTGTTTAATGGCTAATTCCATAATATAGGATTGAAAATAGAAGAGGGTAATTTTATTTTTTAACTTATTATGTATACTGAGACATACACATAATAGTATATCTACCAGTGTGCCACCTATAAGGCTACATGTACGAAACACAAATTACAGTAAAATGTTAATATTGCATGTTTTTCATGTATGCGTAATTTTTATTTAAAATACATTATGGGCTGGCTGAGATAATATCAAAAGCTTTTAAGTTATAATGTTAGTGGCTCGACCCCTAGCGCAGTCAATAGTGTTATGTACTTGAAATATATATACTTACCTCTCACTCCCTTATATCCCTAGTCATTTCAGAAGAGAGGAAAGTTAAGGGCGTGGTCACAAAACTGCGTTGCGTCGACACATAGCCAAAAACGCCGGCGCATTGCAATACAATTTACAAGAATTGTACGACGCGACGTCGTTTTTACGACGCGAAGTCGTTTGTGTTAGTTGCAACTTAGTTGCAACGCTAACCTAACAAATGCATAATGGCCTGGTCTAATTTTTCACCGGAAATACTCATAATATATCATTCAATAACAATGATACAAGTAGATAATATTACCTTTTGCGCCGTGGCTCCGTCCGTGTAAATACAGTATCCCACGGGAACACTGTATTTTTTTGGGATAAAAAGTAGCATATGTGTTAATCCAGAGCTCAAACTACTACCATACTGAATTTCATCAAAATCAGTTCAGTGCTTTAACAATCATCCATCCATCCAGCCTCAAAAACTTTCACATTTATAATATTAGTAGGAAGTAGAGTGGACCGATATAACATCATATATATCTCAGCTCTCATAAGTAACTAAAATCGTAGCGTCAGATGTATGTAGTATGTAGTAGAAATGTCATTACCTCTGATGCCCTTATCTCCCTTGTCGCCGGGCTGTCCGCGCGGCCCGTCCTCGCCCTTCAGTCCCCGCGGGCCTGGGAACCCTAGCATACCCTGAAATCACATTACCCATCACGAAATGGACAGAAAGATAATCACAATTTGTTCTTGAATTCTATTACAATTCAGGATCGAATTGTTGATGTAGCATCATAGATATCACAGTAAAAGTCATGTCTTGATAAAGCGTAATAATAAAATTTGGATAAATCAAGTGTATACTTTCTTAAAATATCATAAAATATGTGTTATCAAAATGTAAATCTGAAATGGATATTGGGAATTTTATGAATTTGCATTTGGCGTCGTAATCCAAATGCAAATTCATAAATATCTAAGCATAGGTCGCATATCTGCAGAAGGTCGGGTAAATACTGTGATATTTTAACTCATTTCAATTTCATAATATAAAATACGATTAATAATTTATTATGTCCACTTCTCCACAGATCTGAATTAAAATTTTGAATGCCATATGTGAAATTGTGTCCGGGATTGTTTATATAGGCTAGGATATTTATATAAATAGGATTAGACCTTATCTAAGCGTTCCACTTCGCGTGCAGTTAGTAGAATCGCTTGTTCTATCCAAATTTAATTATATGGATGCAGTTTATGGTCCGCGATTGTTGGCAAAAACCAAAGGGTTAGTGCCGCGTGTACAGAATGCCTGCGCAAGGTTTTGCTTTGATATTCCGTTAAGATCACATAATATGACTCCGTTTCTTATTGAAAATTAAATTCTTAAAATGCAGCATCGACGTAAGCTTCACAGAATACATCTGTTTGGTGTAATAAATTATACTTATATAATATTACACCAACAAGATACGCCCAGAATACCAGATATACGCCAGATATACCAGAATACGCCCAGTTAAAGATAACTGGGCGTATTCTGGTATGTAGGTATTCTGTGAGACCTGTTGTCTCGTTTTCCACGACAGCTTCTCAAAAAGATTAGAGAAGCTAACGTGGACAACGAGACAACAGGTCTCACGACAATGATGAAGCGACACAAGACGGATTTTCAAATTTATATTTTTTGCCGTATAGGGTATAATCCCAATATGGTCCTTTTGATACTAAAGTGGTGATCTGATGATGTGAACCATGAGGAATCGAGGGAACTCCTCGAAATTTATACGGACACATATGGTGATTCCTACTTTTTCTCAAGTAACCTATGCATATGTTACCAAAAAGTGAGACTTTGCACCAAGGTATACCCTGGATCCAAAAGTACTGAACAGAACTCCTGACTCCTTATAGATACATGTTTGGGGATTTCGGCGTTGCTTAAAGAATTCCAAGCATAAGTCACTATGTCAATTAAATTAATCATCATCATCACCACCATCATTACACCTTAAATCATGACATAATGATGATATAATAGGTACTTCTCATAATATTTTACACCGATACGGATATCTTTGAACATTACTCTGCCGTTTACCGATTTTCAAAATTATTTTTTGATGTATTGGGTATAATCCGAAATTGGTTTCGTTGTCACCAAAACGGTGACCTGATGATGGCATCCATGAGGAATCGAGGGATCTAATCTTAAAATGTGTTAATAAAAATTTTGAAGTCGGTACCTGCCAACTTGAACGTGTGTTCTATTTTAAATATTGTTTTATCAGAATCTTGTTCGGGCTGGTACCGATTTCAAAATTATGAATATTGAGTAGAGAAATAGTTAAAATTTCAGCCAAATTTAAAAGGGGAATTATTTAGAAAATAAGATTTATTTTATACTTTTTTATGCATTTTTACTTTGGAAGGCGGTTTAATTTTTTGTTCAAAAATTATTTATTTCATAAGTTTTATATATACATTTTTTTTCAGCTCAGCAGTTGCCGATTGCTGTGTGCGAATCAGCACATGCTAAGCTGCGTCGACTTGTGCTCGAAAACACTTTTCATAATTGTTTTATTTTTTATAAAAATATGTACTTATGTTTTCTTGGACAAATACACATTATTCTTATTATTCTTAAAATAATTACGGATCATGAAATGTGAATGGAAATTGTACAATTTAATAGTATTTTTTTGTGTTTATGACTGTTTGTAACTGTCAAGAAGGTCAAGTCATAATCATAATAATAATTAGTGAAAATAAAAGTGTTATAGAAGATGCACTCCAACGTCCAAGGCCAAAGCATTGTCCTTTTCGCCCTTGACTCTCTGGCGCATTTAATATATTATTATCATTAAATTAATAGATGATAGTGTTTTACCTGTGGGCCGGGTGGCCCCGCGTCTCCCGGCGAGCCCTGCTGTCCCGGGTTGCCGGGAGTTCCAGGTGAGCCTTCCGGCCCGGGGAGTCCGGACATGCCCGGCTTGCCTTGGGGACCCTGGACGAAATCATTTTGCTGTAGTCGCATGCTGCGATATTTACACATAATATTTTAGTATACATAAGACGGTAATAAATTATATAGGTAGAGTTTTTTTTTGTTTAATAAGCATTTAGTAGGGTGTATAAATATACCACACTATTATAGCGAGTAGGTATTTTTATTTTCAGAGTAGGTATATAAAATAGAATGTTAAGTTATAATAAAGTACGTGAAGGGTTATTTTCTAAAAGGAAATACTAGAAAGTAGAAAGCAGAAATCGGTGAGCTACGTATTGTCTTCGAAAAATGAATATCGTAGCAAACTGCTACGTAGCGTCTACGAGACGTAGAGCGGTTGTATTTTTTCGTAAAGAGTACGTTTAAAAATTTTTTCCCACAAAAACCATTAAATGAAAAAGGTCCAAGTCTTTTTCACGTAAAAAGTTTTGAAATGTCATAGAAACCAAGTCTAATTTAGGTTAGTCTCTAATTATTATTAGTTATTCATTAAAATTTTGTAACTGTATGTGGATAATTTTATTTTTTAAATAATTATCATAGTGACTTGGCAACGAGTCAAATATTACATTCATACAATATTTAACTTTTTATGTCAAATATTGTATGAATAAAAAATGAAGTGTTTCATAGTTTATTTTTGCTATTTAATTTTAGCAAAATGAATTAAAATTAAAAATTTTCTTCTTGTAAACGAAACGTATCCATAAAGTGTTGCCAGAGGAAAACAATTCTTGAGACGTGATTCTTACTTAAGTAATTACTTAAGTATGTAACATATTTTACTTGACTATAGAATAAGATATCATAAATAAGAATTCTAACTGCAAGTAATGAATTAATTAAGTAACTACTTAGCAACAAGTAATTACTTCTTTATAAAACTTTATCTTTAAAAAGACTTGGCGATAGCGCTGCCGCGTTATCAGATTTTAAACATTTAGATCATTATCTAGTTTCTTTCACACATCAGTTTTATAATGTTTTATAACATAACAGTTTTAACCCGAAACACTTTACAACCGTGCATTTATAAACTTGCTTATTAAAGTCAAAAACGATGTCATGTAACGTGTTCTATTGTTATATTATAGCTTCAGGCAATAGTCGCAAAGAATCGTAAATTGGTACTATTAGCGAACGCGCGCGCCATGGAGCCTCGCAAGGGATGCAAGAATTTATTGTGTATAAATTTTGAGCATACCAATTGTCGGGGCGGGCACCACAACCCGGATTAGAAAAGAGATTGGAAGAGAGAGAGATTGTTTAAAGGAGAAATTGCCAATAATGAATGTAATTTAAGTAATGAAGTAATGTAAAAATAGAAATAAATAAATAAATGTAATAGAAAATAATGTTAATAGGTATAAAAGAGAAATGTAAAATATGATAGAGAGAATAATGTAATGTCAAATGTAATGTCAAATAGAAATAATAAGAAATATAAAATGCCAAGGATGTAAATCTATAGATGTAAACAATATAAATAAATATAAAAGAGTGGTGTAAGGAGTAATGTAAAATATGACGGCTGGGAAATGAATGTAACAGCTAGACATGACATAAATTAAAAATAGAAATGTAAGAGGAAAAGTGAAATATTATATAAGCAAAAGAAATTATCTGAATGTATGCAAGTTAAAAGTAAGATAGCTAAGAATGAATACAATTTGTCAATAAATGTAATAGAAAATAATGTTAAGAAGCATAAAATGTAAATTGTGATAAAAAGAGAAATGTAAAATCGATTAGTGAAGAAAATAAATGTAATAATAATATAATAATAATAGCTCCCCACACCGATTTCGGTGACGGTGGCCTGTTTCATTGAAACCAGGCCAGCTACGCAGGAGTTATGTTATAGTGCCCAAGTGTGTGCGCAGTACACAAGAGCACTCTCTCCTCCTTTACTCTCATAACCCAGTGGGACAGATAACCGACACGACTGGCGAGAGATTAGGCGCAGGTCCGACTTTTTACATGCCCATCCGACGCATGGATCATCTTTCTTGTCAGACAATCAGGTGATCAGCCTGAATTGTCCTAACCAAACTTGGAAACAACATTTTTTTTTTGTTCCAATGCGGGAATCGAACCCACGACCTCCGAGTCGAGAGCCAAGCTCTAACCACTAGACCACGGAGGCTGTTAGAGTGAAGAAAATAAATGTAAAGAAAATATAAAGAATGTAAACATAGTAGAATTAAAAATTGTGTCAGGAATAATTTTAAAATGTACTAGCTATAATTAAAAACAACGCAAGCAATTGTCCTGGCTAATGGTCGGGGGAACAAAGGAAAAGAAAAAAAAAAAATAGTCGCAAAGAAGTCATGCCACTACTGTCTACGTACGGAGATGGCCTAACAGTCAATTCTCTATAATATTATAGAAATAATGATTTTTTAATGTTTCATGTTTTATTTATTTATTTAATTTAAAAAAAAACTACAGACTCAATGTCCATACCCGTTTTATATGTATAATTGCTTACGAAGTCCATCACGGTTTTGGTAAACTGAAATCAAGGTCGCTGGTCACCTTCGTCAGGCGTTTGTAACTCGCTCAAGGACACGTTATTTGCCCACCGCTCGGCGAGTCTCTTACGAGACAATCCACAAAGGGCCACTCGCACCGCACGTCCCGGGCTTACCCGTCGAAATGCCATGTAATTATTGTGCAGTGGATGGCTGCAGTGTAGTAGTTTAACAACTGAATTTAGTACATATTTAGTAGGCATTTAGTTCTTAGTTTTATACCTATTAAAATGTAATAATCGAGAATTCAATGAAAGTTAAAAATTATTTTATAACATATTTGATTGACAAATAAATTACAATAATCCTCTTAGATACAACACTGGCGCATTCGTACTATGGCGCGCGTGACACGTGAGTCACACGGCCGGCAACACAATCTCGACTCTTTTTGCGTGTACTTATGGTACATTTTTTTTCGCTGCGAAAAGCAGACATTATTATTAAGATTTAATAGGCTATTTTAGCGTAGGTATTTTTGATTTTGTATGGGAGTGATGTATCTGTTATGTAGTAAATATTTATTAATCTGTGCCTTCGTTCCCTTACTCTATTAATAATTTTATTGATGATTGTTTTATGCCCGCCTTATATTTCATGTCGATAGTTACCTGTATTCCTGGAGTACCCGTTGGTCCTTGTGGCCCAGCTGATCCGGGCGGCCCCATCGGTCCTGGTTGGCCCATAGCCCCTGGTGGCCCCGGCTGGCCTGCAGCTCCCTTCGTTCCCTGCGGCCCCTCGTTGCCCGGAATTCCGGGGTAGCCGATCAATCCGGGATATCCTCTGGGCCCCATAAATCCTCTCGGGCCCTAAAGTATATTCACATTGACGGGTTATTTCAAATTGGAGCGAAATGTATAACAAAGTTCATACAGTTTTCGAACAGGGTTTAACCTACATCACACTGAGGGTATATGTTTCTTATACCGGATCTTGAACTGTAAATTCACTTTTTATTGTTACGTTAATATTAAGAACTTGAAGAAGAAGAAGAAGAAGAAAGACCTATCAAAAATAGATACCTTTACCTTAATACCTTTAAATATATTTAGAATACCTTTAAATATATATACTACATAATACCTTTTCTTTATTATAAATAATGAAAGAAAAGATATATTAAAAATAGATAACCTTTAAAAATATAACAAAAAAACCGTATTTACTAGTTCTCCCGCCAGCCCGGGTGGTCCCGGGGGCCCATCGTCTCCGGGAGGCCCGTCCTGTCCCGGGGCCCCGACTTCTCCGGACTGTCCGGGCGTGCCCCGCTCGCCTTTATCTCCCGGGAGTCCCATTTGCCCCGGATAACCCTGCTCCCCCTTTGCCCCGTGCGGGCCGGGAATACCTCGTTCACCATCTCGCCCCGCGTGGCCCCGGCGCCCCAGTCTCCCCGGAGGCCCCTGGAGACCCCGCGTTCCCGGAGGGCCCTAAAAATTATTTTACCTTAGCATGTTTACATCTCATTTATCGTAAAAGGTAATTCTCGTCCAACTTAATAAAAACAAACACTGGCATGAATTTCCATAAACAATATATAAAATAAAGTAGCAATTTTAACAAGAATAATAAAGATATTTTAATATCATAACTTTGTTTAAATTAACAGGTTTAAAAACATAACCTAATGGTCAGCCAATACAATAAGTGTAATATAATTAAAAATAAATAAAACCAAAAAAACTTTTTTATAATATTACCGGTTCGCCCTGATCTCCCTGTTCGCCCTTGGGGCCTTCGGGTCCGGTCTCACCTTCAGGCCCAAGGGGGCCCGTCAGACCCATAGGGCCCTCGGCGCCGCGCATCGCTGCCTGCATAAGGACCTTAGTTTACTATTTATTAATTGTGATTGCGGCAATTCATAATATTATTTGCGGTACCTATATAAAATTCTTCCACTATAATAAATAGAACTCTGGACTAGTACAATCATAGAGTTGAAATTCTAACAACTTGACACATGTGTGTCAAGTTGTTAGAATTGACATTGACATTTGACTTGACACTCGTGTGTTCGATTTTCAGCTCAATTGTATTAGCGCTTTGAATTTATTATTTTTAGTGCTCTGTATTTTCCCCGGCCAAAATTCCGGATTTTTTCCGAAATTCCCCGGATTGCAAACAAAATAGTTAGATTACATACATTTTTGTGTATTGGAATTTGGGGTCCGTTTTGTTTGGATTATGTATGGTAATCTGGCACCGGGTATTGTAGATATAAGGCTAGGACTATATGATCCGGAATTCGGAGGACCCGGGAAAACTCAGAGCACTGAAAATAGTACTCTGTGCTAATACAATAGAGTTGAAAATCGAAGTGTCGAGTATATGTATATCACATTGACACCTTGAACAGCCGGGTAATATAGTCGTCCCAGCCTTAAGTTACTCACCATGTGTTGTGTTAGAATCTGTCGTAGCGCCTCCGACTGCGCGTCCGGCCCTTTCTCGTTGCCGGATTGTGTTAGCTGCACAAAATAGATCTTTCACTTTGGGTAAATTTTCTATAATCTTACTCACCCTCTCTCTCTCACTCAATTTACTGAACATCTTCATCTAGTCCGATGTTAGCAATTCTAATTATGAGGGGGGGGGGGGGGATGTGCCAAAAGAAAAAGAAGAAGAAGATACTCTCTACAAATGACCATCGAATGTCAGCCATGTTGACGTAAGTCTGAGGTTGACACCGATATTATTTTCTACGTCGCACAGACCAATATTTGTTAATATGATATAGTCAATTATCACTAAGCAAGAAACGACCAGCTTCGGGAAAGTCGACGACTACGTAAACCAGTGTCCCGCGCGCGCCATGTGGCCCCCCGCATACGTGTAGCCACGCACACATAGGCGCTAGCTGTCATTCGTGTAAGTCTATTGAATGACGATTCTTTACGTTACTAATATAATATATTCTTGGACTAGTCACATGATACGCCAATTTTTATTTTAGCACCAGCTCTATCAAGCTATAGTATTATATAATATCTGTGACAGCTCGCGCGGTCAGACAGAATAGCCACTGTAAAATTTATGATGCCGTTAACCTACATTCAAATGACGCCTGCAACAAAACCTTGGGCGATCGCAATTTGTACTGGAAACTTTTATTCTATCATATTTTGTATTCAGGTGTCGAAATGCTTTCTCGTACCTTTATCACATTATGATAATATCATTATACTTTTTATATGAGTTTTTAAATTGATGGATTATTACACATATTATTCTACACTCAAAATTCATACTCCTATGTCAGTACGCCTACTTCTAAGTGCTGTAAAATACAAGTAAAAACCTAACATCTTACCACAGATTTGTTTACCGCTTTTTACATTTCAATTTCAATGTAGGTAATCTGTGTTTTTACAAAAAAATAACAATCATACCTACTTGAAAGACCTAATATTCTTTAAAGGGTCTTGTCTTTACTTTTCAATGCGACTATGTAAATGTGGAACTTTTTCAATATTAATATTATTTTTCAACCGCGAAGCCTTCTCAATAAGTATCGTTGCAGTAACGCGATACTATTAAACGCGATCTTTATTCCTCGGAGCGATTTTTTGCCGACGATATTGAGATTTCCGACCCACTTCCAAGTCCTTGACAAAATTAACGCCGCTTATTTATTCGTTTTTTGTGTGTTTATTTAGACATTCAAATTTATAGGTGCGAGTATGTCTCACAGGCGAAATGCCAGTATGTGTTATGTAGATATACAGTAGTGATAAGGAAATTTATTTAGTATCTTAATATTCCGAAATCGCACTGGTTTGTAAGAAAAACAAGGACATTGTAAAAAAATAGGGTTTACTGTCAATTTTTATAACTATACAAAAATTGCCAGAAAAACCCGTTTTGATGTTAGGGACTTAAAAGGTTCTCATGGTCCCATGCTGTCCTAGTCATTCTGACAATCAGATCATAGGTATCTGGTTTTTCTCCCAAACTTCGTATTTGAGAATTTTGCCGCTAGTATTTAAAAACTTAAAAAATCTCACGAAACGTAAATACTTACAGGGACCACAAAGACATGTCCCGGGGGCCCCGAGAAGCCCTGTTGTCCCTCGAGGCCGGGTTTTCCGGGGTCCCCCTTGGGGCCCCTGGGGCCTTGCTGTCCGGGGGGCCCGGGGTAGCCCCGCGGCCCCATATACGTTCCCGAGCCGTAGTCGTAGTACGTGTCCGTGTTGTCGTAGATAGAGCCGTTGCCCTAAAACAAATATTATTGTCTATAATGTTGGGACTATATTGTCTGGAATCTCCCGGCAGGAGAAAGTACAGAGCGCTGAAAATAGAATTATGGTCTAATACAATAGAGTTGAATATTGAACACATAGCATAGCAACTGAACACACGGCAGCCATTTCAAAATCACGGTCATGTGTTCGATTTTCAACTCTATTTTATTAGCTCAGAGTTCATTTCAGCGCTCTAAATTTTCTCCGGTCGGAGATTCCGGATAATATAGTCCCAGCCTTAGTCCAGTCCCGATTTTGTGGCAATTTTGTTTACAAAACTGACGCGAGATAGCAATGTCTACGAATGTCAACATAGCTATCTCGCGTGGCGTCTACGAGCAATTGTGCTTGGGGATATTTGAAGTTTTCGAAATCACAGTATTTTTAATACAAGCTGAAAGTATTTCAATCAAACATGGCCGACGAATTGATGTTGCACTTGCATATTGCTTTAACCTAATAGCGTGTGTTTGTGTGCGGCACAATAAAACACCGAATATAAACGTCCATTATATTTCTTGCAGTTAACATAAACAATGCGATTGAATATTCCTCCAGCTACAATAAAGCTCTATACTTAAGTACAGTAGAGAAGAATTTAAGAGGTTAATTAAATGTCCTCATATTCGTATAATAATGTCACCTATCTTGACTTTGATAGATTAGTTAAATACAGTGAGTATCAAACCCCATATTCGGGAGGGTGTGTGAGCCAGTCCGAGTCCTCGGTGGTGACGGGCGTGTACGGCGTCTCAGTGGTGAAAAGAATTTCTTCATCGATTCGTCGCATCTGAAACATTACAGATTTTCAAGATCTCGCGTTTCAAGGCGATGGCTCCAGTGGGTTTAGCACGAACAATTGAAAATAACCTAACCTAACCAAGAGCATGTCAGGACATGTCTAAGGAAGGTTTCGTCACTATCAACGCGTAATAGGTTTACTTACAACTTACAAACCACTTTGTAGGCTGATTACTCAAAAAAGGTTCGACTTTGTAAATAAGTCATGTATCAAACCTTGCCTTTATTTTAAAAGATCTATTTAACAATAACCCACATGATGGAGTAGAATGAAAAAATATTTTTCATCCCCATTTCACATGTTTGGAGAGCCACCCCTAAAATATAAAATTATTATTATTTTATGATGCCAAAACCGAGATCTATACACAATTTTCCTTACACAGTTCCTTATGTATTACGGAACCCTAAAAACATGTTCGTAAGTTTATTCAATGAAAATTGTATAGGCGCTGTCATGATTTTCAAATTTCATACAATTCTCATTCGATAAAGTTACAAATACGTTGTTGTCAATTGTTCGTGCTAAGGCTGTGGGCTTTATGCGTCGAAAGCGCGTTAGTCGCGTAAGAAATTTGAAATTCGATTTTGTTTCAATAATAGGTTTCAGCAATATCCGTGACATTACATATTTCTAAATTTTATTTCGAGCTTTTAATTACAAACGGCAATTAATATCGAAAATCGCAAAATTAAAATGTTGCATTTAACATTTTCCTCACCGCCCGTTATCCAATATTTTAGCATGACAGTAAAAATGCAACAACGTACAGATTGCCCCAACAGCTGTTGCGTTTTACAGTGTGCCATAATGGTGTTAATAAATGTAATGTCGTACGCATATCACGAAAATTGTGTCAGTAAATGCCAGTAATGGATTCTTGTAAGTAGGTTACCAGGTTGCTTAAATATTTTTTTCTATATGTTTTCATTCGTTGATTTTTGCAAGTTGTTTTCTTTTTAAACATAAATGAGTGTTTCAAATTACTTTCATAGTGGGGGACTTAAAACGAATGATAACAAAATCGGGGGATAGCTATATTATCAAATAAATAATTACGCTAATCAAGAACTGCGACGTATCGCACGCGGTGAATATCTGACAGCGTCGGCATCTGTTCATAGGTTGCGTTTTGAGATTTTCATTAAGTTCCTACCTACTTAATAATATTGTTAGCTTCGAATGAAAGATCTTAAATCATTGTCAAAAGTATGTTGTAAGCCTATGTATAAATGATAGGGGCAACGAGACGATCAAACGGTTTGACTTAAATCTTACGTGTTTGATGCAACCTTGGTTTGTCAAACGGCACTGACAGTTTGGTTCGGTACGCCGCTGTAATCAGACTTGTGACGCAAACAAAGATGCCCAAAGATAATGAACGCCTTATTATTTCGATTCGATTATCGAAGTAATGTTTTTACTTCACCTTCCACAATTCAGGTGCTTCTTGATATAATGATGAAAGCAATAAAGTGAATTCACGGTAACTATGGAGTTCCGGCGACGCCGTGCTTTTAAGTTTTATCTCTTCGTCCGATATCTTCGTCACACAAAACCTCAGTACAAAATACAGCGCCAAACTAAGCCGAGTTTGGTCAAATCGTCGGAACACAATCAAATGGCGCGTCAAACAAAACAAAAATATGTAATTCGATCAAGCAAGCGTCAAATCCGTAAATGTTTGACAAACCGTTCAAACTAGATTTGGAAACGATCAAATTGGTTTGATAAAAAAAAAATTACTTACGTGTTTTAGTCAAACAGTTTAATCGTCTCGGGGGCGCTTAAGCGAAGATTAAAGTAGACTTTAGAAACTTACGGTTGTGGTGAGTGTTTCTGGCGTAGTCGGAGTGACCTCCACGTTAGAGAGAGTTGAGAGAACCTCATCGTCAGCCGTGAATCTTCCAAATATAGAGTTTTCATCTGAAAGATGACTTATTTATTAACCTACTTTAAATGTACGGCTAAGAAATTGAATATCTATAAATAACATTTTAAATAATGACATTTTTTTAATTTGGTAATGTTATTATTTCCCTACACTGCCTTATTTTATTATGCCCGACCAAATTAAGAGGACGATCAAATTGATGACCATTCATTTTCTTCGGCCATGTATTTAAATTTAACTTAATTTAAATACATGGCAAAATTCGTATTGGAAATAATATTTTCGCTAAGCAACGTCGAATTGAATCAAATTTTGATTGTAAACACAAAAGTTAAAAAAGGTCAACACACGAGGGATTTTGTTGTAAAGTTTGTAAACGGATTGTTTGTTTAACAAACCAAATGTTGAAAATGTTTATACAAAATTGAGATACAAAACATAACAATGCCGGAAAATCTATACGTCATTCAAAGACGTTCAGGGATGTTGGGGTAAAATAAAATAACAAAGATTTAATTAATTCATCCTCTGTAGTCCAGACAAGCTTTTTTTTCGTTATCACTAGAGCTTTTACCTGCAGCTTCGCTGGCTTTAAGATAATAACATGCATTCAAAGCTTTCTCATACCGCATATTTTATATTCATTGCGTACTTAGTCTAAAAGAGGATTTTGTAGTATTGCAAAACTGGTAGATCCAGATTCTAAATATACAATAGGGGAGACTACATGTAAAATATTTAGTTTTATTTATCTCAGAAATATTGTATAATTGAAAAACGTAAAAAAATATTTATATCATATTTTATGTGTAGTTTAGTTAAAACTTTATAAGATACGAGCGGATCCGACAGACGTTGTCCTGCCGGGCTGATTTGTGAATCTAAACCATCCAGGGCGCCACCCAAACGCATACAATAAAATTCATTCAAATTGGTCCAGCCGTTTAGGAGGAGTTCAGTGACATACACACGTACAGTAGAATTGTATATATAAAGATACTTAAAAATGTTAAAATTTTTTGGTAAATTTGTAATAAAAACCTACAACATTGGTTTACTTACATCGTATAATTAAAAACATTCATTATAGTAACTATGAACTTAAACGCACAAATTTCGGATATATTTAGAAAAAATATGTTCCTGCGGCCTTGTATTTCATACACTTTTCTCTAATCGTGACGTCACAATTAGGTACGGCTTTTGTATAGAGCGTTTTCACGAAACTTGCAAAATTTCGTAAACAAATCGCTGAACTTTTAAAAATAAGGTTTTTTTATATACTGTTTCCTCTGAACGTCTACTTAGAACTTACTCATATTTAAGATTTATTTATGCATTAAAAAAAATCAGTCATCTAGCCTATTCACAACTAGACTAGAAATTGATGAACTTACCGGAGTCTGTAAAGCCGTAGTTCTCGGATATCTGCCAGTACGGGCTTTCAATGGCCACTCTATTCGCCGATAAGCTGTTAGATTCATTTACTTTATTAAATCGATTTCCTGTATTCGATTCGATTCTGATTGGAGGCTGGTTTCGATTTAGTTCACTTTCTCTATAACTTGGAGTTGGTTGATTTTCTTCATAGTTGTTCGTAGGTTCGATTCTACCTGCAGGTTGCTTTCGATTTATTAGACCTCCTCGTATGTATTCGTTAGTGGAATCAATTCTGTTTGGCGACTCGTTTCGATTTATTTCACTTCTTCTGTATTCATTTGAACCAATTCTAAATTGGTTTCGATTTCTGTTTTGAAACGGAGATTCAGTGCGAGTTATAATGATCCCAATATTAGCGTTGTATGGTTCTCTGTTTGCTTCAGTGTTTTGGTAGGAACCATATGGTTCTCTGTTGGCTTCGGTTGTTTGGTAGGCACCATAGGGTTCTATGTTGGTTTCGGTTGTTTGGTAAGAACCATAGTGTTCTTTGTTGGCCTCGGTTGTTTGGTAGGAAAAATAAGGTTCTTTGTTGGCTTCGGTTGTTTGGTAGGAACCAAAGGGTTTCCTGTTGGCTTCATTGGTGTGGTAGGAACCATAAGGTATGCATTCTGGGGCAACTGTTGTACACATATCATAAGCTAGGTCTGGTTTGTTAGCGAACTGGAGCAACTCAATATCTCCCTGTAACAAAGTTATGGTTTCATCACATCTATTAGTTATTAGTTACATATATTAGTTAGATGTTAATAGGTTAATTAGCTACGCGAAGTGATTTTAATTAACATTTCATAGAAAACATGAAATGTTGCCTAAGGGTTAATGCACACCGAAATGAAACGATACGCGACATAGCGCTGCATTTTTAAGGCAGCTATTCAACATTAAACTTTATTAATTGCACAAGAAGATACACGTTTCATTGTAAGAGTTCGAATGTCAAGCTGCAACGCGCTGCACAGCGCATGTGCAGTGAATGACTGATGTCATATAAACGTGTACCTTTTTGTGTAGCGAATAAAGTTAAATTTTAATAGCTAGGTATCTTAAAAATGCAGCGCCACGTAGCGTACTGAATCGTAGCGTGAACTGATCCTTATATTTCACCGTCTAGCTCGGTGTAGGCCACAAACGGCTGTGACCCTGCATAGCAATTGTCATCGGCAAGTTCATATAAAAAGCGTCGCGGCTGCTTGTGGTCTGTCTGGACCTTATACATAATATGTGAAAGTTGCGTATGTTTATAAAAGTATGTACGTAAAGTTGCGATGCGGGGGATGAGCAGCTGCAGCTGGTGGTGGGGGAGCTAGTGGAGCTGTACTACGAGGACACGCGCGGGGACCCCGACGACCACGAGATGCTGACCTTCCGCGTCAACATCGCCGACGAGAGGTGAATCGTCATACTCCACTTATATCCTGTTGACGACTCCTGTGGCTCAGTGGTTAGCGCGTCGGCGCTCAAGCCGGAGGTCGCGAATCCCGCCGCAGGAACAAAAAGGTTTCTGTCCCTACTTCCTTGATCATGGATGTATATAAAATATGTGTTTTAATAAAAATCTTACATATAATAAGTAAAGTATCAAAAGCATAAAATATATTTCCTTGGTCTGTTACCCGTAACAAAAGTTCTTCAAGAACTTACCACGGGATCAGATTGACGTGGTGTGAAAGCGTCTATTGATATTATTATTATTGCCATCTTGTAAAACAACATAATTTATCTCGCTTGGGGGTTACACGTGCAGTATATAAACATTTTTGAAGACTCATCGCCTTAAGACGTTTATTTATGTACAGCAAAAAACTTTCTTATTTACGTGCTATTTTTACTATACTCAATTTTTATCTAATTTGTTTGTGTAGGTGGCACAGAATAGCCCTAAGCATCAAGGGCGACTCGGTTACTCTGCTAGTGGACTGCGAAGTGAAGGGTTCTCTCCCGCTGCGCCGCAGGCCCCGTAGCACTTTCAATCTGGCCGGAGCTCTGGTCGTAGGCACTCAGGTTACACCGGACCAGTATTATGAGGTATTTTTTTTTGTTTATTCATCAAAAGAAACAATACAATCAGAAGTTATATCTCGCCAACCGAGTGTTTGACGGCGAGATGCGCTCATCTAATATAATATTTGTGATTTAGTTAAGTCCTTTATAACAAAAGATAATAAACTAAAAAAAACAAAACTAAATTATTAACCTCAATGAAATTTAAGTTATACTGAGTGATATTTTATTTAATTTCAAAAGAAACAGGGTATATAATAGGTACATGAAGTAGAGTACTCTGACATACTTACTTTACTTTTTTGTATGGACGAAAATTTGTTTTACAAAATCGCACCACTAAAGGACACTGGGCATTTTGTATGGAACAATTTACCAATTTACCAAAGACTAAATTAGGCTAGATGCAAGCGTAATTACACCAATATTACAACGACACAGGGCGCATATCTGCAGGAGGTGGGGTAAATTCTCATACATTTTAACTTATTTCAACAAATATTCATATAAATATTGTAAACAAAACATTGATTATCTCCACTTCTGCGTGGATCTGAATTAAAATAATTACAGAAAATGAAATGTGAATGAATATTGTACAATCTAATAGTAGGTATTTTGGTTTGTGGCTGACACATTTTAAACAGCGGGTCATAAACGCCCAAGTCATTTTTATCTTCATTTACTAATTTATACATTAAAAAAGTATTTACGAAAAAATGATAAAATATTGTAGTTACAAATAGTGATCACACTATTGAACCCCGCTGTCTTCTTCATTGTCGTTTCTCTGGGAATTAAATAAAAAATCACCCAGTATAGTTCCGTAATATAACAGAATAAACAACAGATACCTAGAATAAGGTGTTTCTAAGCGTTAAGGAAAGCGTATCCTAAACCCTACACTGAAAATTAAAATTGTATTATTTTCATGTAAAACTTACACAGTCAATAATCCAACGTCAAAAAAAATCTACCACTTCAAAGTATACTTGAACTTTGAAGTAATTAATCAAACGTAGCCTGAAACTTACGCATCTCTTTATTCTGTGCTTTTGCAGTAAATTTATTATACTTTTGCAGTAAATTTATTATACTTTTGCAGTAAATTTATTATACTTTTGCAGTGAATTAACGACGCGTATCGTCGTTCACGGCAAAGTGAACCTTTGCGTCGCGCAATCGGGTAAAAAAGGTTTCTTTTGTTGATATTGTTGTTGTCTACAAACGATACTAATTGGCAAATACATCAAAGCATTTGATTGAAGGGATAACAGTATTGTTGTCGAAATGAAAAATCTTTAGTTCACTCATAATATAAATACAGGTCACGTCTCACCAGTGGACCCTAATATGGTTAACAATAAGTGGTCTCAACCCTTTACTATAATACGAAATAGGAAAAAATATATTCTGCTTCCAAAAGGGATATATTATATTAGTTAGATTCAATGATTTGGATAATATTTTTTATTATTGAATAAAAAATATATAGGCTAGTAGGTAAGCCATGTGAGACTGGGTGTTGTTAATCTGTCTATCTGTTTATTTATATATGTATGCAGAGCCACCCCTAAAATATAAAATAATTATTATTTTATGATGCCAAAACCGAGATTTATGGACATTTTATAACTATACCAAATTTATAATTACAGAAGCTAGAAGGGCGGACAGACAGACAGACGGACAGAGCGAAACTATAACGGTTCCTACTTCCTTGAGTATTACGGGATTCTAACTAAGCACGTATCCGTTGGCCATTGGTTGGCCAATCAGAGCACTGCGCGCAGCTCTGTAATTTTTTTATCAGTGTGCGTCGGACGGCACTGACGTTTAAGCCTGAAATCCCAGAACACACGCACACGAGTTATTATACTACTCACGGTACATGTCCCAAACAACTTACTGCACTTAACTTTTAAATACGACTTTCATGTTGGTATTCACAATTCGTTTAGGTTAAACTTTAATTCTTCGCCTTAAGACCGAGTTCTGAATCTGTAACATTTATATCTGTGCAAACATACAGAGATAGACAGACATTTTAGCTAAGACCTATATTATATTATATTATGGACAAGACACGTCAAGGTACTATTGGGATTGTTTGGGACAGTCGAGGTTCGACATTTTGATATAACATTTGCTTTCAGCAGTATATTCAGGCAGAATTTAATAGACAAAATCTTCGGAAATCAAGGTGGCGTAACTTTCTTTTCTACGATGATTGTTTCTATCAAATGTAGTAAGCTGCGTAGTAACACAGCTAGGTCATACTTCATAGCCCATCCTTAGTTTTTAAATCATTTCTTTTAAGACAAAACCTGTCTATATTGTATATTTAAGTGATTAATTCGTGTAACACGCACTAAATGTAAAAAAATTGTTAATTTCAAAAATGTTTCTATAAACAAATTCGTTAAAAAAATTCGTAAATTATATAATTTCACAAAATGTTCTAAGAATGTTTGTCGTCACACTAATATTTAATTACAAAGGACCATGCAAAAAGCTGTATGGGCAGTGTCCCCACCCACCAACAGATTTCAAACCTATCTCAGATAATAACTCTTGTCACGCTGATAATTATTTAGTATGGCGACATTCACCTCAGGAGTAGGGTTTTCACAGAAAATTGTTTTATATTAGCGACCCACTCCAGCTTCGCACGGGTGCAATGTATTAGGCCATTACATATGAAATTGACGTTTTGTAAAGGAGGACCATAAAGTCGTTTTTCTTTAAACATAATATATTTATTTAATCAAAGTATATACCATTCCTATCTATGCACTTTTGCCATCTCATTGGTAGTTCATTGATTCCTTTATTTAAAAAAACCATTCGGACAGGAATCAATAAAATCTTTGAAGACGCTTTGGACTGCGTAATGCCCATCGGAGTTGAATTTTTTCCCTTGCAAGAAGTTATCCAAATTTGGAAAAAAGTGGTAATCTGTTGGAGCCAGGTCCGAGGAATACGGTGGATGTCTTAGACATTCTAATTGAAGCTCCTCTAATTTGGTAGCCGTCTATTGTGTAGTATGTGGTCTAGCATTGTCCTGAAGTAGCAGTGGCCTAGAGCGAATGACCAACCTCGGTTGTTTAGCAGCTAGCTTTTCCATCATGATTTGCAGTTGCAGGCAATAGATATCTTCCGTAATCGTCTGGCCAGATTTAAGAAAGCTGTAGTCGTTCACTAGTCCACCAAACGCTTACAAGTAACTTTTTTTGATTCAATTTTCGCTTGGGGCAGGCTTTGGCTTGTTCACTAGGGTTTAGCCATTGCGATGAGCGTTTCCGATTATCGTACAGGATCCACTTTTCATCACAGGTAATGATTCGATTTAAAATTCCTTCATTATTGTGCCGGTTGAGTAATGTAACGCAGCAGTCGACTTGCGTTTGTCGGTTTGCTGCACTCAATTCATGAGGTACCCACCTTTCAAGCTTTTTCACCTTCCCAATTTCCTTCAAGAGGATTAAAACAGTTTAACCACTAGCACCGCAACCTGCAGCTAACTCGGATGTGGTTTGCGATGGATCCGCTTCAACAATAGCCTTCAATTCTTCATTATCAACTTTGGTCTCCGGCCGTCTACGGGGCTTGTTCTGCAGGTCGAAATTTCCAGAATGAAAATGTTGGAACCAAAAACGCACTGTGTTTTCTTTTGCGACATCGCCGCCATACACATCATTAATCCTTCGAGTTGTTTTTGCAGCACTGGTGCCAGGGTAGAACTCGTACTCGAAAATAATACGATATTTCAAGTTTTGATTGAATAACGAATTACGGTTTTTGAAAACACAAATGCATGAGTAAGCAGCGGTATAAATTTGAAATTAGAATTCCTAACCAAAGAATATATATTTGAGATCAAGGTGGCCAGTACGACAAAACGCCAATTTCATATGTAAGGACCTAATATTATACATAAAAAAAAATTCACTTAAATCACTCTATTTATTGCTGAAAACTGCATTAAAATCCGTTGCTTAGTTTAAAAGATCTAAGCGAATAGGAAACTAAGCGACTTAATTTTTTTTTATACATAATATATGGCGGAAAATGTAAAATATCTGTTTCTGTTAAAACCCCACTCCTGAGATGAATGAGGCAAGAGCTATAGTTAGTGATAGGTTTGAAATCTGTTTGTGGGTGGGGGGACACTGCCCGTACAGTATTTTGCATGGTCCTTTCATTTTAAAAATATTCTAATGTTGTTTTCATGCGTGGGATTACACGTGTAAAACTTACCTTGTCCCTTTCCGTTGGCGAAAAACAATAGAAGTAGTATTCCTTTTAGCCAAGCCATGTCGGCCCGAATAATTTTGTAGTGGTGATATTTACTCTTCCCATCCCGGTGGATACATCAGATGATGCGTATTATGATGTCCATAGGACAGAACAGGCGCCGATGAACCCGAAGACGACACTGCCCGTAGATCCAGTCTCTTCAGCAAATTGATTCGTTATTTAATGCAATGGTGCCAAAACAATCAGCATCAATTACTAACATTTTAAGATCAATGTCCTAGAAATTAGAATAGTCAATAGCAATTTGACTGTGTATTAACAAACATGAAACGTGAAAACCTACTTCTATGTTATGATTTATAATGCTCAAATTCGCTTACATAGAACCCTTTTGAATTGCTTTTGACCAGGTAAAACTAGGTTGAATGATAACACATCTAAAATAATGTGTGTGGATGTAATAAAAGTTTAAATAAGTAAAATAAGTTGAGTATTTTTAACACTTAACAGCTATTGCTAAATTAAACAACCTTCCAAAGTAAAATTGCACAAAAAGTATAAATAAAACTTATTTTCAAATAAAATTTGGCTAAAATTTTAACTATTTTTCTACTCAATCTTCATGATTTTGAAGTCCGTACCATCGGTATATATACAGGCTGTTTTTTTTCAGCCAGTGTCCAAAACTTTCAGGAGTGAATATACTCTTAAATGTAAGCAACTTTTACTATGGGATCAACTTTCCTACTTGAAAAAAAATCAGCTCTTTCCTACAAAATGCTATCTATGCCGTAGCCCTTTTGTATGACGCAGCTGATTTTTTTTCAAGTAGGAAAGTTGATGCCATAGTAAAAGTTGCTTATATTCAAAAGTATATTCACTCCTGAAAGTTTAGATTCTGACTGGAAAAACACCCAGTATATATACAGATAAACGTATAACCACCTTCCTTTTTTGGAAGTCGTTTAAAAAAGGGAAACTCGCTACACGAGGAATGCGCCGAGCACACTTTGTAAAAGCTTGGGCGTTTGATTAAAAACATAACTTGTAACTTTTATGTAAATACTTCAAATCTTTCTGGACAGTTCAATTATATTTTACAAACTCCATAACGTTAATCGCGCTCTCAGCTCCCGAAATTACCAAATATTTTGCAGGGAAAATGTTGTTTATTTTTCATTAGATCAAACTTCGTTGATAAAATGTTTCGATGCCTGTTATTTATTTCGAGAATATGTCGTTGACGCCTCTGAATCACATCTATCGAATCGCATTGGGAATATTATTGGTCTCGTAAGGGTGACCAGACACTTTTACTGCTTTATATAATCTTCTCTACATATCGATTCTTTTTTATTACCTTGTTACCAAAATGAGGAACATTCATAGTTTTTATTGGCATTTCGAAAATAATATAGTAAGCCAGATAATATTGTCTCTGCAAAGGAAAAATATCTACGATCAACCGTAACGATATCATACCCCACCACTGGTGGTCACCACCATGTGGTGACCACATTTTGTCGCGTCGGTGTGGTTCTGGCACGTGTGGGAAGGCCTTTAGTTATTTTTAGCTTTGAAAATGCATCTCGGAATCATAAGAAGTCTTTCCACTTAACGAACTGTGCATGAATTAATTAATTCACACTTTTGTTCCTTCATTTAAAATTTTCTTACAATCGAACAGGGGGTAATTGCTTTAGTTGACAAAGTGCTACATTAATCGACGCAAGAATTTGACCTGAATTCCACAATGCTTCGGATTTATGCATTCCATTATTCCATTCCACGTTTTACAGCCCAGGCCGAAACTTGAAATGAATGGAGGCTGAAATTTGAGTGGTGAAGGCTGTTTTAACTTTTAACCTTCGACCAATATGAATAGATATAAATTTATAACGAATTTTACTCTACTACTACGTCTCCAGGGTTTTCACACATAAACTTTATAACAGGGTTTCCCAGCCGTTTTTTGTGATATTTTTATTATAAAAATTGCATTTTTATCAATATTTATCATTAATTATCATTTAAATCTCTTTTTCTATGGAAATAATAAATATATATAACTTGCCGAAACTTGTTGAATAGCGATTGACGAGGTGTCGATTATTGATTTTGTAAAAAACCTATGTTAAATTTGTGGTTTGCCCCCCTTGACATCTCTATACGCCCCACTAGGGAAGTGTGGCCCTACTGGTTAGGAACTCCTTGTTACGGGTGATATTAAAAATAAAATAAGATTCTCCGTGACAATATATATATTTAAAAAAAGGAAAAAATAGGGGTCGTGGGCAGAAGGCCGTATGGTCTGGACTAGCCTCTTGGTGTCAAGGTAGTGGTAAGGGGCTTTAATCCAAGTAGGAACTTAGCTGAGTATCCAGCTGTCTAGCACGTGGCGGATGCGAGCTAGGGCTACAACTCCTGGAAGCTTCTCCGTCACCGCTGCGTCCGTTCGTCGTAGATAGATCGTCTCAACAAAAAAAAAAAAATCCCCGTCCAATGATCATCAGCACTCTGAACTCCAGCTAGATATAAGTCCTTTTAATTGGTGCCTCGAATGCTGTAGTTGGCGGTGTTTCGTGCCCCAAATCAAGTTCCTGGAATAATCACGGTAATGTGTCGGTAGGAGTCCGGTCCTACAGCCAGCGCGATTTCAACCCCAAACGATCAAAAATCACGGGCTGTGTGACCATTACAAAGGTAGGCAAAATAAAAAAGATAAGATGATATTTAGGACCCAATATGATACAAACATCGTAACATTTTAATAGTGCTAGATTGGAAAGACGAAACTACAATTGAGCACGTGGTATGGCCAATCAAATAATTGACAACTAATTTACCAAGATGATAGTTTACATGAAAGAATACTGCGTTTTAATACAAGCATGATTTTCCCAAATATTCACAACACAGATACACTAAATTACTCACCGTGGAACACGGGATTAAAATATAATTATTTATAACGACTACATCTTGAGTCTTAGCGAAAATTTAATTCGAAAAGGAAATGTTATTCGAAGAAGTGCCATATATATACATTTCCTTCCACTTTTTTAAACCTTTGACAACTATAAACTAAAGCGTAAAGATAAGAAATCCAGAAATCAAAATAAGAAGATATTATATCAATAATCAATATATTATGTAATATAATATTAGAAATTTATTGTATTTCCATTATTAAAAACTAAATTATTTTTTTTTTTATATAAAGATTTAAGACGAAAGTAAAATCGATCTACGAACTAAGTATTAAAGCAAGGCTGACGCCGTTAGTAAGGACGTGCGCCGATAGATGGCGTTTTAAGCCTCTAAAAATGACTAAATAATTAATTATACAAATCATAGATGACGCGAGTAACGCCGAAATAATCGATTTTTTTGGAAAGGGAATGTAACTACGTTACATCCTGCTTTATAAGGTTAGTTGGGACAAGAAACGCATAATTTATTTTCCTTTCGGGTCATGAGAAACATATTTTCGTATGACATAGGGCTCTTGCCATCTTTTCTTGCTTGCTCCATATGACACTATTTTATCTACATAAGCACTAGTACTCCGTTTGTTTCAATTTTAGGAATTTAACCCTAAAACAAGAAAAAATGTTGTTTCCAAGTTTGGTTAGGACAATGCAGGCTGATCACCTGATTGTCTGACTAGAAAGACGATCCATGCGTCGGAAGGGCATGTAAAAAGTCGGACCTGCATCTGATCTCTCGCCAGTGGTGTTAGTCCGTCCGTCCCACTGGGTTTCGATAGTAAAGGAGGAGAGAGAGAGAGAGTGCTCATGTGTACTGCGCACACACTTGGGCACTGTAAAATAGCTCCTGCGTAGCTGGCCTGGTTTCAATGAAACCGGCCACCGTCACCGAAATCGGTGTGGGGAGCTATTATTATTATTACTAATGCCGCAATGGAGTGCCGCGGCGCGTAGAGAACGCTGCCGCGCAGTGCGTTATGTCTCATACAATTTCATACAAAGATTACTTGGCCGTGTCGCATCGTATAGTTCCACTGCCGCGTAGTTACGCCTAGTGCGGTCCACCTATAAGGGAAAAACAAACGAAAACTTCTTCATTTAAAGTTTATTTTTGCGTCGTATAATCTCTGGATGTGTTTCACTCAGGCTTTTCTCCCTCAGTAGCGTGTCATACAGCTCCGCGACAGTCGGAAACTTGTTCAAGTCGACATTGTGTCTGAAAGTGGATTAGACAAGTTATTACACATAGCGTTTGTAATTAATTGTGGTTGGATTTAGTAAGATAATGACGAAAGCTAAAGTTCATTTCTGTCTTTGTTTCAGTTTGTAGCCAGAAGCGTGTGTTGTTTGATTAGAATAATTGCGGCTTTCACAATTTTATGATGAGTGTCGAGCAGCTTATTCACAACTTATGATATAAATATATATATATATCACACATATATATTTATAAGTACACATATATATCTATAAAGTGTACTTGTGAATAAAGTAATAAAGAGGACGTATATTGTGAATCGGCTCGTTTTACAATTAAATTTTCATAAAAAAATCATAATACATAGTGCTTAAAGCACAGCGGTGTAGCGTCAGTTCACACCGAGACGAGACGCAACGCAGCGCTGTATTCAGTCTTTCTTCTTTTGAATCATAAAAAAATTTAAGATAGCTATTCAAAAGTTAACTTTATTCTTCCATAACATTTGTTCTCTACGCAACAAATACACGTTTCATTGCAAGAGTTCGAATGTCAAGACCGCTCTTGCAATGAAACGTGTATCTTCTTGTGTAGTGAATAAAGTTCAATTTTGAATAGCTATCTTAAAAAGTGCAGCGCCGCGTCGCGTGTAGTATCGTCGCGGTGAGAATTGAACTCTATACACCACACAAGAAGATGCACGTTTACTTGCAAGAGTTCGAGTTTCGAGCTGCATCGCAGCTCCTATGTCGCGTCGCGTCTCGGTGTGAGCTGACGCTAAAGGTGAAAATGCGTTTTTAAACCATAACCTGTCAATAACATGCTTTCAATATCTTTGTTCTAGATTTTTCCAATATAAAATTTATTTTTACAGTCTACGGCCAGTATGAACTATTCTTTTTACGCTATGCGCATATTATGACGGGGGGCGGTGCAGCGGACACTAGATATTTTTGCATGATAGATGATACTTATTATCCATAAATAGACCATTCGAGAATAGAACGATGGAGAATGTTTAATTTGACTTGAATTATAAGAAACTATAGGGTAAAACCGGGATAGATGCCACAGCGGGATAGATGCCTCATATTCTAAAAACCTAACTTCCCGAACTCACGACTAAAAATTAATCGCATAAGTAGGAACCGCAGTCACCCCGTACCTCAGTTACCCACGGACAGTCGTGCGGCGAGGACGCGTTTCGCTCGTGTGTGTAATTATCTCCGAAATTCACAAGCACGTCAAAGATTTAAAGGTTAGTATTTTGCGTTGTTTAACTTTTTAATTAGTAATAAATTCCGTTATATTTTTTATTTCGGCAATATATTGGTTCATTGAGTCTGCATCTAGGTGTAAATAGATGCTATTTTGTTTATAATTTATTTAAAAAATACGTGGGCATCTACCCCTATCACAAAGGATAGTTGCCCTGATTTTTTGAGGTATAGGAGGTGCCCCTAGGGGCACCTATCCCTCCATACACCATATATGGTGTAGGTGTATATTTTTAAAATATTTTTAGTGTCTGTTATTTATTTTATGTATTTACGTATATTTACATTTGGACTTTTTACTGATTCTAGTAGAACTATGCCACGAAAATATAAAAGAAAGGAAGGAGTACGAACTCGAGTATGCTCTTGGACTATAGAAAACCTACAGTCAGCTTTCGATGAAATGGACAAAAAGACTATGGGGATAAATGAAATATCCCGACAATTTGGGATTCCATCAAGGACATTGCGAAGACGATATGCTGCTAAAAATACAACAAAGTTGACACTAGGTAGCTTTTATTAATTAATTTCTGTCTCTAGTTTCTAATAAATTTATAAACGTAAGGATTTTTTTTAGGAAAACATCCTATTTTAGATTTTGACAACGAGAAAAGGCTAGTAAAGCACATTCTCAAGCTTGGTGATGCAGGATTTCCCCCAAACAGACAAGCCATACAGATGTTAGCTTATCAATTTGCTGAAAAGCTACACTTAAAACATAATTTCGACCACGAAAACCAAATGGCTGGGGGTGCATGGTTCAGAAGTTTTATTGAACGAAATCCGGAACTGTCTATCAGACAAGCTGAAGGTTTATCCGTGGCTAGAGCTAAAGGTCTTAATAGAGAAGAAGTAAATTGTTTCTATGAACTTTTGATTAAAGTTCTAACCGAAAATGATCTGTTGGACAAACCAGAAAGGATCTACAATATGGATGAATCTGGAATTCAATTAAATAATAAACCCGGAAAAGTCGTAGCAAAAAAAGGTGCAAAAGTCGTCAATTCAGTGACATCTGCTGAGAAAGGTGAGACCATAACAATCGTTGGCTGTGGCAATGCAATTGGTAATTTCCTTCCACCAACTCTTATAATAAAAGGTGTGAATAAAAAACCTGAATTTGAAGATGGACTTCCAAAAGGCTCAAAAGTCTTCATGAACAAAAAGTCAGCTTATATAAACGCCGAGCTTTTCTATAAATGGTTAACAGAACATTTCATACCTCTAAAGCCCCGTGGTAAGGTTCTGCTGATTTTAGACGTTCACTCGTCACACTCAACAGCACCGGACATGCTGCAAGCTGCTGCTGATAATGACATAATTTTACTATGTTTACCTAGTCACACAACTTCAGCTTTGCAGCCCTTAGACATATCAGTATTTGGGCCATTTAAAACCTATTTCAACCATGAAACTAATCAATTTATGCGCTTGAATCAAAATAAAAAGATCAGCCGTTACAATGCTGGAAGGCTTATACATAATGCTTGGATTCACGCTGCCACCCCTGCAAACGCCCTTGGTGGCTTTAGAGGTAGTGGAATTTACCCAGTTGACCCAAATGCATTGCCAGATACTACATTTCTGATATCAGATACTGCACTGGGAAGTGAAAATCCTGGCACTTCTCGTGCACCTCATCAAGTTGTAGGACGAACGTCAACAACCCAGCCTCAGACGTTTTATTCGTTAAATTGCCAACCAGAGCTCTTCAATGTCTCGAAAAATATAGAAGCTCGTGAGCCTATTGCGTTTGAACAAAGAAAAGAAACATCTCTACCTGAAAATTCTGCTTCTGTAGTTTGTCCACTAGAGCTGAACAATCAAAAAGAAAATATTTATGAACATGAACAAAATAAGACACCAACAAATCCGATATGTACTCCAATTGACAGAGAAACTCCTAGTCTCTTGATCGATTCCGAGATTTTAGAGGATATTAGTATTATTGACATTGGTGATTTAACAATTGCAGAGATTTTAGGAACCAATATAGAGCAAGAAACACCTTCGAAAATTCTAATAGAAGCATCACCTATTCCGAAAATTCCTTTGACCATGGCTAAGAGGGCGAAACAATCAGCAGATATTTTAAATTCAAAAGAAAATATAAAACACAAGAAGGATGTGGCTGAAAGAAAGGAAATACAAATAAAAACTAAGTTAGACAAAAAAAACAAGACTGGAACTACCAAAGAACTTAAGAAAACAAATAAAGGAACGACCAATAAAAAACAAGACAGCAAAAATAAAAAAATAAAACAAAATAAAACAAATTATTTTAGTGGAAATGACGATGACAACCTAGCTGATTTGTGTGATAAAGAAAATAATAATTATTTAAAACTATACCAAGACCGAGCATCATTAAAAAGACAAATTATTTACAGTTCAAGCAGCGAAGATGAAGATGATCCACTTATCTATAAAATTAAAGGAAAGGAAACTAAAGGTTTGCCCGTAAAGAAAACTAAGAGAGATGGACAGGATAACCCTAAAGATACAAGTAAAGATAACTGCATTGAATGTTTTGAAAACTATAAAAATACGAAGTCGCAATCCGACTGGATTCAATGTGTAATGTGTCAGAACTGGCTACATGAAAGCTGTACACTTTTCAGAAATTATTGCTCAAAATGTGGAAAATTAAAAGCACTCTCCGGCTAAATTTCAATTAACGTGCTTAAAGTAATGAAGATTGTTGATGATTAAAGATCTTTATTGTGTTATTTTAATATAGGTAAAAAGTATGATTGTGCAATGTGCATGTTGACAGTTAACATGAATATTTTATAACAACAATTAAGAATTTATATTTTTGTTGAATAAATGCATGTAAAGTTTAATTTAACAAAGAAATGTGATTATTCATGTTAAAACTTAAGAATTTACATTTTAGTGAAACAAATGCTTTAAAAATTTAATTTTAGTAATTTGTGTGATATTAGAATTATCTTCTAACAATTAAAAGATTTAAAAAACACGAAATGTTTTTCTTTATTATGATCCATGTTTCTTGGAGACAATTGCTGTTTTAGGAGAAGAACTACTTAACATTTGGTTTGAGTTTTTCGTTTACACGGTATAAAGGGCATCTATCCTGCACAGGAGGCATCTATCCTTCTCAGTATTTTCATGGTGGGGCAACTATCCATACAGGTAGGCATCTATCCTCGAAAAAAGAGTACCACGAAAAGCTAATTTCTGCAAAATCTGTTTCAGATAGGTTAAAAAAGATTAATAATAATTCAACATAAAGGATTGAGCTAGCTACATTAATAAAAACTATTCGTATAAAATTAATATTTTTAAAATTAGATGGCTATTTCAAAAAGTGGGGCATCTATCCCGGTCTTACCCTAGATGTTGCTCGCGAGCTCGTGCGCATAAAAGAAAATCCCGTGGGAACCGTATATTTTACCGTTCTAAAAAGTAGCCTATGTCCTTCCCCGTGGTCTATACTACATCTGCGCCAAATTTTATAAAAATCTGTTCAGTACTTTCGGCGCCTATTCAAAGCCGCCGTATTCACGCCTATTTGTTTGCAAACAAACAAACAAACAAACATACAAACAAATAAATCTTTCCTCCTTATAATATTAGTATAGATATGGCATATTGACCGTAGTGTTCTTTCTCACTCACAGCTACTTTTTTAACCCTCGACGCAAAAAGAGGGGTGTTATACGTTTGACGTTTGTGTGTGTGTAAGTTTTTATAGTTTACTTCTTAAGAAACGATTTTCATTTATAAGCCCGGGGTATGAAAATCTATGGCAGTAAAATCGAATTCACGATGTCATACGATGTTAGCCGAAGATGCCTCGGTCGCCTTGCATTGCACACCAAATTTTACTTTTTAGAATAAACTCAAGTCTGCGTCAGATTTTCGACGGATCACACTTTTTTATTGTTTGAAAGAGTAGCTATAATTTATCACCATCAGCTCGCTTGTTGCTTGAAAATACTGGACTTACCAAAAAAAAATAATTTTGTTTCATTTGCACGGTGCTTAAGACTTCATCATAAGTATGTATGTATTTAGAGTCCAACTACTAGTTTGAATGTAAACTAGTATTAGATAGGTAATAATAGGCGGCAACTTTATTTAACTACATTATTTATAGACAGTCATTGCGCAGGCTGTGTAAATCATCTTATTACGGCGACAGCGGCCATTTAAAACTAGGTCTCTCTGATCAACATAACGCGCCAAAATAAATTGGCGTGATATGCTCACATGCAGCATGACAGTAAAGCAGGCAACGTTACAAAAGCGTTTAAAAAAACGAGTGTGCTTTAGACCACACGACTGAAGTAAAACTCGCAAACGAACTTACTGACTGAGATATAGATATATACTGGGTGTCCCAAAAATACCGTCTCATAGTGACATGGGAGATAGATTAGCCTTATATCTCTCGGATAAAATAAAAATGACCTTTGTAAAAGTTGCTTAGTTTTCGAGATATTTGGATTTTTTTGGTTTTATTCAAAATCTCCATTTTTAGTTAGTTTTTATTTCCGCATTAGTACAAATTCCTTTAATTTATTCATTTTAATTTTTTTTAAGTATCTCGAATAGTTGTTTGATGCATACAAAATAAATTTTTGTCAAATAGTAGTGTATTTTTTAAGAAAAAAATATTTTTGTGTTGCGTTTTAGCTCTCCCAAAATTTCGACCCAAATTTTGACAATCTGCCGTAGAAAAAAAATGTACTAAAGTAATCTGGCAAATTATTTTAAAAATTACTCAATTTATTGCAGATTTAGAAATGGTATAACACTTACATGAAAAATTTACAGAAACTTAGAAATTGCCATTTTTATCATTAAAGTCTGATTCAAGCCAGACTCTTATGTAGTAAAGAAGATGAAAAAGTACCAGGAATGTTCATCGCAATCTTATTATCTATCGACCTTTATTATCTTTTGTATCTGTAGACTTGTAAAACTGAATGTACTATTGCAACCCTAATTTGTTTTTTCGTTCTTTCCTTCGCTGTTATGGGGCACTGTGATAATAAATAAAATTAGAAAAAAACTTTAGAACTTAGATTTATTACAGTAAATGCTCGAACTGTCGACCTCCAACACGAATGCACAATCGACATCTTCTGATAAAATTATTCTTTAATCTTCTCAAACTTATCTGAGATATTTCTTGAGCCGCTGCGGTGACTCTGTCGCGTAGTTCCCTTTCGTTGCGTATTGGTTTACCATAAACTTTGTCTTTAAGACATCCCCAATAAAAAAAATCCAGGGGATTAAGATCAGGGCATCGTGGTGGCCATAAGATTGGCCCCAGTCGCCCAATCCACCTTCCCGGGAACCTGCGGTCCAGGTGTGCTCGAACGTCTCGAGCGTAATGTGCTGGGCAGCCGTCGTTTTGAAACCACATCGTTCGTAATGATTCCAGTGGCACATCCCCGAGGAGCGTTGGCAATTGGTTTTCTAAAAATTCCAAATAGGTGTGACCATTTAATATTGGAGGCAGCTCCACTGGTCCTACTATTGTACCGTTGTAGATTCCGGTCCATAAATTTATTTTAAACATGTGTTGCGACCGATCTTCTCTATTCTCGTGTGGGTTTTCTAGCTGCCAGCTATGAATATTATGAAGGTTTAAATAACCATCTCTTCTACATTGCGACTCGTCACTCCACAGTACTTTATGAAAAAAGTCGGGATCTTCCCTATTTTTTTCCAACATTCGTTGACAAAATTGTACCCGTCTGGCATAGTCACTCGTAAGGAGAGTTTGCACTCTTTGTATGTGGTACGGATGATACCTGTTCCTTTTTAAAACGCGATGAGCAGATGATTTCGGTATTCCAGTCCGACTTTGAATCAAACGAACCGAAGTTGACGGATCTTTGGTAACTTGCTGTAACACGACATCTTCGTCGGTTGTTTGCGGTCTCCCTTCACCACCTCGAGTTCCTGGGACTCTACCCTCTCTGTAGGCAGAATCCAATCGTTCAATCACATGATACGATGGCGGTGTACGGTTTGGATAACGTTCCGCGTACAATCTTGCAGCTAATCTTGAATTTAAAGTTACTACGCCTCGATTAGAAACACGCCTGGTTTCCCCATAAATTAAGTACATGTCGGCGTACTCACGATGAGTAAATTGAGTAGCAGCACCTCGTGGATTTTCCATTCTTAGCACAGTAAAACCAGCCAGCTGTCTGTAAGAGCGCAAACCGTCGTTGTTGTCACCAAATCAGTTCAACAATAGTCCAAATCGAAAGCAAATCAGAGTCCAAAAATAACGCCTAGTAATAAAAAAAATGAGAGAAACGAGAGCAGTACAAAATAGCACGTGTATCGCACAAAACGGAAGAGAACGTACTAAAGTCCACGAGATCGTTCGTGGAACACGGTGTTGTAAAATGTGGGAAGAGAGTAGCGCATATTGCGCGCTCCCTTGCACTTATTAGGCCTTTAACAAACATTACCGTTGATCATTGACAGCTATCTCACTCAGTTTTTAACCTAAGAACAGGATCACAAACGCCGAACACAAAGGACAACATGTGGCCTTTTCATTGTGTTTGAATATTGAATATTCACTTCATAGTTGAGTCCGGCTTGAATTAGACTTTAATGATAAAAATGGCAATTTCTAAGTTTCTGTAAATTTTTCATGTAAGTGTTATACCATTTCTAAATCTGCAATAAATTGAGTAATTTTTAAAATAATTTGCCAGATTACTTTAGTACATTTTTTTTCTACGGCAGATTGTCAAAATTTGGGTCGAAATTTTGGGAGAGCTAAAACGCAACACAAAAATATTTTTTTCTTAAAAAATACACTACTATTTGACAAAAGTTTATTTTGTATGCATCAAACAACTATTCGAGATACTTAAAAAAAATTAAAATGAATAAATTAAAGGAATTTGTACTAATGCGGAAATAAAAACTAACTAAAAATGGAGATTTTGAATAAAACCAAAAAAATCCAAATATCTCGAAAACTAAGCAACTTTTACTAAGGTCATTTTTATTTTATCCGAGAGATATAAGGCTAATCTATCTCCCATGTCACTATGAGATGGTATTTTTGGGACACCCAGTATAACTTATATCTCCCTCTCAACTTCCGTTCGCCTCGCCCGATCACATCTTTTGCAACGCTCTCGTCACGCATTCACCACCTTACTCCCGAAGTCAAGCGTGCTTAAAAAAGTTTTACTTCAAAAACTACTTGATAATATAAAAAATAAAATGACGATAGTCCTTGAATTTAGTTCATCTACTAAGTACTGTAATAGACGACTGTTGTCGAGGATAAATATTAACACTTATTTTTTTTCTCATAATTCAGAGAATTTGTTAACATGTATTTTAATTACTTTTTCCCGCAAAGACCGCTGCATGGATTCAATCGTTGTATACAGATCGTTTTTAGACTGCATTTCTCCTTTCTTTCATTGTAAAAGTGAATCTTGTAAAAGTGTACGGTTTTGGCAAGATTTTCTTTCTGTTTAAATTATCGCGGTTGCTCGGACTCTAGAGTCTAGAGCAGTGGTTCCTAACGTTTTCAGAACTGTTACCCCTATATGACCTGTTAGATTTTGCCCCCAGTTAACCCCTAACCCCAAAAATTATTTAAAGCAAGTACCTACATATACCTTTATTTATAAAAAAAATGCACATTTATAATAGTTTGTTACTAACGTTTTGATTTTAGTGTGAAGGTTGAGATTGTTTTAAATTCGCAAGTTTTTTAATATTACGTTTAGGTACACTCAACGCGTATCTCATGTCATGCTCTACGTTCAGACAGACGGTTTCTGGCCTTTGCTTACAATATTACTAGAGTTGAGAAGCCGCTCTCCCATCTATAAGTGGCACAAAACGGTACCAACATTTTCAGAGCTCTTTCAGCAATGACAGGGTATTCTGAAGCTGCTTTTCGCCAAAATGTACAGAGTTCATAATTCTCACCGCGATTGTATAAGCGCGAGAGGGCGTCATGGTGCGTACCTACTGTTATTTTATTTTAAACATATTTTTTTTTTCTGTTTATTCATCTTTCTTAAGGTACCACCTGTGTTACCCCTATAGAATAGCTGTTTTACCCCCGCGGGGGTAATTACCCCCAGGTTCGGAACCAATGGTCTAGAGCAGCCACTTTTTTTTTCTTTCTTTACCAAGCATTTACCAAGCTTTACATTAATAAACAGTTTACAATCATAATAATTTTAGTATCGCGTGCAATGTTACATAAACCAATAAAGCGTACATGATAGTCCTCATTGAGTAATGTTATTTAATTACAAATTATAGCAGTGGACCCCAAACTAGGCATAGCCTGTATCTTGGAGGTCCGGGTTTTACTTATCTATCAGTTTTACTTGTGGTTGGAAATTGGCACGCTTGCGTGTCATAGGAAATACTTAGATTAATAAATCAGTATGGAAACAAATTAATTAAACAATATAATATCATATATATATATATATATATATATATATTATAACTTCGTTCCATCCGGGTGTTCACACCTCTCAAGTTTTTTAGTTTTTTAACATAACTATCAAATAATAAATAATACTTGATAGATATTTTTCAATAAGTATATAAATTAAACGAAATGTTTTACACGCAGCGACTACTATCACGCCTATTTTTATATATTATTAAATGCAATGCAATGAATCGCTTCAATATTGTAATCTAAACCTATCAAAATGTTACCAAAATTTATGTTATTCTTATTTGGTTCGTCTTAGTCTTAAATTTTATTTTATTATTTGCTTTGACTTGCTGTTGAACGCAGCGCAAAAGTATCCGTAAGCGTAATTCTAAATCTAATTTATATTTGAACTAATCTATTATTTACTTTGACGAATTTTATTGAAATTTCATAATGGTGTTATTTGTTCTGACCTGACATTATTTTCAATAATAGTTAATTGCATAACTAAATTAACTAGCTGTAGCTGATATTATATTGTTTAATTAATTTGTTTCCATACTGATTTATTAATCTAAGTATTTCCTATGACACGCAAGCGTGCCAATTTCCAACCACAAGTAAAACTGATAGATAAGTAAAACCAGGACCTCCAAGATACAGGCTATGCCTAGTTTGGGGTCCACTGCTATAATTTGTAATTAAATAACATTACTCAATGAGGACTATCATGTACGCTTTATTGGTTTATGTAACATTGCACGCGATACTAAAATTATTATGATTGTAAACTGTTTATTAATGTAAAGCTTGGTAAATGCTTGGTAAAGAAAGAAAAAAAAGTGGCTGCTCTAGACCATTGGTTCCGAACCTGGGGGTAATTACCCCCGCGGGGGTAAAACAGCTATTCTATAGGGGTAACACAGGTGGTACCTTAGGAAAGATGAATAAACAGAAAAAAAAAATATGTTTCAAATAAAATAACAGTAGGTACGCACCATGACGCCCTCTCGCGTTTATACAATCGCGGTGAGAATTATGAACTCTGTACATTTTGGCGAAAAGCAGCTTCAGAATACCCTGTCATTGCTGAAAGAGCTCTGAAAATGTTGGTACCGTTTTGTGCCACTTATAGATGGGAGAGCGGCTTCTCAACTCTAGTAATATTGTAAGCAAAGGCCAGAAACCGTCTGTCTGAACGTAGAGCATGACATGAGATACGCGTTGAGTGTACCTAAACGTAATATTAAAAAACTTGCGAATTTAAAACAATCTCAACCTTCACACTAAAATCAAAACGTTAGTAACAAACTATTATAAATGTGCATTTTTTTTATAAATAAAGGTATATGTAGGTACTTGCTTTAAATAATTTTTGGGGTAAGGGGTTAACTGGGGGCAAAATCTAACAGGTCATATAGGGGTAACAGTTCTGAAAACGTTAGGAACCACTGCTCTAGACTCTAGAGTCCGAGCAACCGCGATAATTTAAACAGAAAGAAAATCTTGCCAAAACCGTACACTTTTACAAGATTCACTTTTACAATGAAAGAAAGGAGAAATGCAGTCTAAAAACGATCTGTATACAACGATTGAATCCATGCAGCGGTATATATATATATATATATATATATATATATATATATATATATATATATATATATATATATATATAATATAGTATATTATACAAAACAAATAGTTAACAGTGGTAACAGTGTTGCCGCCGCGAAGTCCGGCTCCGTACTAAGTAATAACATCAAGCGCTCGGCATAAGTTTACTCACAATAACATTCATTATTTATAGTAATACATATATAATATTATATACTTACGAACACATTTTGGAGATATGAGCAATAATGTACCTGCGACCCTTATATTTCATACAACTTTAGGAACAAGTGACGTCATAGTTCCGCGACGTTTTCATGAAGCGCTTTTACGAGACATGCGAAAATATCTAAGCAAATCGCTGCACCATTGAAAATGTTGATTTTAATATACCGTTTCTTCTGAGAACCTACTTATATTTTAGAGTACTATTCATTAGTGCAATACAAAAAAACAGTCAACAAGCCCTTTATCTATGTTAGTGCTCATCGCTACATTGATAATAATATTTTCTGAACCCTCTGTATATTCGAACTCGTCGCCTATTGTTTGAGGAAAGAATATTCAAGACTATCTTGAACCGCAAAACAGTTCTTGAATTGAGCTAGACTTGCATTATGTTAATATGTGGGACTCAAATGTTTTGCGCTTCAATTTTCAAATACTACTTCAGTGTTAATATTTATGCGCAGCACGTTTCAGCTTTATTATTCAGCAGCTCTTATACTTTAACGATTATGTTATTATTATTATTATTTTAACTAAAGATTCAATTAAAAACAACAGATTTGTTATCTTTATTAACGTTTTTATAAAGGTATTAATTTCAATAAAGTGTTTCTGCTATTTCTGTGTTGAATTGTGTTTTTGGACCAAACTGAATAATTTCGAATTTGGTTTTCTTGTTAGATGTGCGGTCGCCGTCAAACACGGTGTGGCACTTTTTGAGATAATTGTCACAGTAATAGGATTGAAATATTTTGCAAAGGGTCTTTCTGTGACCATACCTAAACAATTCACACCGAAACGAAACAATACATGACACGGCGCTGCATTTTTAAGATAGCTATTCAAAATTGAACTTTATTAATTACACAAGAAGCTACACGTTTCATTGCAAGAGTTCAAATGTCAAGTTGCACTGCACTGCACAACGCATTTGCAGTGTATGACTGACGTCATATAAAACGTGTATCTTTATCGTCGCGGTGTGAACTGAGACTAAAGATTTATAAAGAATTAATTAAAAATTTCATTCAACTTAGTTTGCTACAAACCTGGAGAGAGCGTTATAGACCTGAGGCACTAAGCACAGGTCAGCCATACTCAGGTGTTCTCCGACACTGAACTTTCCAGAACTATTCGTAAGCAAGACCTCAAGCGTCCGCAGACCTCGTAGCGTCCAGTACTTAGTGAAGTCTTTGTACTGTTGCTCGGTACTGAAGTGCGTATACAGCCCTATATTCTGCAGTGGCTGGATTCCTGAAACTACAGTCTGAAAAAAATGGTCTTAAGTTAGATTTTTCTGCACAAAATGGCGTTATTTGTACAAATTAAGGTTTTGTGACAATTATTATATTATTTATAGCTTTTGCACAGTATCCCACGGGTACCGTATGTTTTCCCGCACTAAAAAGCAACATATGTCCTTCCCCGTGCTCTACTCTATATATCTGTGCCAATTTTCATTATGTTAGGTAGTTTTTACATGTTTGTGTAACCAAGGAACAAACTCACTTTTACATTTATAATATTAGGTCCTTACATTTGAAATTGGCGTTTTGTCGTACTGGCCATTTTGATCTCAAATATATCTTCTTTGGTTAGGAATTCCAATTTTCTAATTTATACCGCTATATATATACAACACAAATGCATGAGTAAATACTCATGCATTTGTGTTTCGACCGTAACGTAATTCATTTGTTTTTTCCTCTTTTGGTTTTTTCTTTGCGTCACTCTGTTCACTAAATGGAAAACTTGAAATATCGTATTATTTACGAGTACGAGTTCCACCGTGGCACCAGTGCTGCAGAAACGGCTTGAAGAATTAATGATGTGTATGGCAACGTTTTCGTTCTGGAAATTTCGACCTGCAGAACAAGCCCCGTGGATGACTGGAGACCAAAGTTGCTAATGAAGAATCGAAGGCTATTGTGGAAGCGGATCCATCGCAAACCACGGCTAAGTTAGCTGCAGGCTGCGGTGTTAGTGATAAAACTGTTTTAATCCACTTGAAGCAAATTGGGAAGGTGAAAAAGCTTGAAAGATGGTTACCTCATGAATTGAGTGCAGCAAACCGACAAACGCGCGTCGACTGCTGCGTTACATTACTCAACCGGCACAATAATGAAGGGATTTTAAATCGAATAATTACCTGTGATGAAAAGATGATCCTGTACGATAATCGGAAACACTATACCCAATGGCTGAAGCCTAGCGAACCAGCCAAAGCCTGCCCCAAGCGAAAATTTACTCAAACAAAGTTACTTGTGAGCGTTTGGTGGACTACTGTCGGTGTCGTTCACTACAGCTTTCTTAAATCTGGCCAGACGATTACAGCAGATGTCTATGTCAGCAACTGCAAATCATGGTGGAAAAGCTAGCTGCTAAACAACCGAGGTTGGTCATTCGCTCTAGGCCACTGCTGCTTCAGTACAACGCTAGACCACACACTGCACAACAGACGGCTACCAAATTAGAGGAGCTTCAATTGGAATGTCTAAGACATCCACCGTACTCCCCGGTTGTATTAGGCAGTCCAAAGCGCCTTCAAATATTTTATTGATTCCTGTCCGAATGGTTTTTTTTAGTAAAGAAATCAATGAACTAGCTATGAGATGGCAAAAGTGCATAGCAATAGCAATGGTACTAAGGCGGGTCAATAAGTCCGTGACTTTTTGAATTTCTAACCTCCTTACTGAAAAAGCAACACTACTCCTGTCAACAGGCATCTGTCAGTTGACTCCTATCAAAATTTGAACTTGCTGCGTCAGTTAGTTTGTGTTTTACAGCTATCTTTATCAGACTATCCAGTAACTTAAGGAAACAATGGAAAAAAGTGAATTTCGTGTGCTTATTAAGCATTATTTTTTGCGAAAAAAAACCATTACAGAGACCAAGGCTAAGCTTGATAAATACTATGGGGACTCTGCACCATCGATTTCAATGGTAAAAAATGGTTTACTGAATTTCGTTGTGGCCGTACAAGCACTGAAGATGCCGAACGTCCTGGACGCCCAGTTGAGGTCTCTACACCCGAAACAATCGAAAAAATTCACGATATGGTGTTGGCCGACCGAAGATTGAAAGTGCAAGAGATTTTGGAAGCCATAGGCATCTCGCATGGCTCAGTGGTTTCAATTTTGAATGATCACTTGGGCATGAGAAAGCTTTCCGCAAGATGGGTGCCGCGTTTGCTCACAGTTGACCACAAACGCAATCGTGTAACAACTTCACAGGAAGGTTTGGCGTTGTTTAATCACAATATGGAGGAGTTTTTTAACCGTGGACGAAACATGGATCCATCACAACACACCAGAGACCTAACAACAGTCAAAACAGTGTGTTTCTAAGGGTGAATCGGCGCCAAAGAAGGCCAAGGTGGGTTTGTCAGCCAATAAAGTTATGGCGACTGTTTTTTGGGATGCACGTGAGATAATCCACATTGACTATCTTCAAAAGGGAAGAACAATTAATGGGGAATATTATGCCAACTTATTGGACCGCTTCAATGAGGATTTGAAAAAAAACCGACCTCATTTGGCCAATAAAAAAGTTCTTTTTCACCAAGACAAAGCAAGGGTGCACACATGTGCAGTTGCCATGGCAAAAATCCATGAATTGGGCTATGAATTGCTCCCACATCCACCCTATTCTCAAGATTTGGCTCCGAGTGACTACTTCTTGTTCCCAAACCTGAAAAAATGGCTCGGTGGAAAAAGATTTGACTCCAATGATGAAGTCATCTCGCAAACAAAGGCCTATTTTGAGGACCTCGACAAATCATATTTTTTGGAGGGGATAAAAAAATTGGAGAAGCGTTGGACAAAGTGTATAGAGCTCAAGGGGGACTACGTTGAAAAATAAAATGATTTATTTATCAAAAAATCTGTGTTTTATTCCAAAAGACACGGACTTATTGACCCGCCCTCGTATATACTTTGATTAAATAAATATATTATGTTTAAAAAAAACGACTTTATGTTCCTCCTTTACAAAACGCCAATTTCATATGTAATGACCTAATATTATTAAGGATTTCTAAAATTGTGCGGGAAAACATGAACAGAATCCTACGTACATACAATAATGACAGATGAAACATACACAAATTAATAGTTACGTGAATTGGGCTTCAGGGGCCTTATATATATTATATTATAGGCATATTGACTAAAGCCCCAGATTTTTTATCATCTAGTTCTTTAAATCAGTACCTCGCATATCTCTCTCATTCGAGCCTTCAGAAGAGGAGTAGGCGGCACAAGACTTGGTTTGGGTCGCGTATCTTCTAAATACTGAAGTATTGCCATAGATTCTACTAGAGTTGCTCCATCTGCAACAGAAGTACTATAGTAATGATATTAAGAGCTATTACACACTGTCGACTAGTCGCTCAACTCGGTTGACGGCAACTGTGACTTATTATAGTTTAAATAGGTATGTATAATCGAACATGTTGCCGCACGCCAGGCATAATATCAAATTCTGCGCCGATGAATCCTGCACACACACACATACTAACGTATAAATACTGACTTCAACCACATCTGCACTCGAAGCGGTCACTTCCTTTAATTATATAAATATGCGTGTTTAAATATGTTGAGACGACCTAGTGCAAGGATAATTTTTAGAAACTGGTCGAGCGGGAACTTCGCCGATATTGTACATAGTACATTATACGCACTTGGTCGCCGGTCACCCAGACGACTCAGCTTAATATGTTATTTGTATTTGTATTAGTCGCACGAGAGCGGAGAGACCTAGTCACCGGCGACCAGTCAACAGTGCACAAAATCTAATAGACACATACGACATAGGTAGGTATTATCTTAGATTAATAAATAAAATAACCTAACAAAGATCATGTCAGAACATGTCTAAGGAGGGTTCCATAACGTGCAATAGGTTTTCTTTGAATTTCTTCGAAAGCTGTAGTCCGATTTCGCTCAAAATAATTTTCCTAAAGTGATTTTAGCGTGATCTATTGGCATGGAAACTTACAAGTTTAATTTATTAATAATTATAAATTAAACTTGTAAATTAATACCCTTATAGTTTTGCTCTGTTCGTCCGTCTGTCTGTCTGTCTATCTGTTCGGGCTTCTATCTTCTGTAATTATGAATATAAATGTATAAAATTTGGTATACTTAGTTGTAGTTTTTTTTTTTTTTTTTTTATGTGATATTTGTTTATTCAGACACACAAAAATATATACAGAGCAATATTAATACATACAGGAAATAAAATATTTACAAACTGTACAAGTAGGTAAGTACTAAAAAACAATAATAACTACTCCAAAACTTAAAATGCTACAATACAAAGAAATCTCCCAGGTCGTCCCCACCAGGCAGAGTACCTAGAAGGCTCAGGGAGTTTCCTCGCTGGATTGCGATACTTATTCTCTGGGCCAGGTAGGTGCCGGCTCTGGGGTCTCGGGTGGCCTCAATGAGTTTTTTGGAGATTTCTCTGAAAAGTTTGTGCGCACCCAGACCCCATGTACCTAGGGTTTCAACCCCAAACGGTTCAAATATGAGATCCCCACTAAGGTTTTCATATTTGCGCCGCTTGAGGTTTTCCGCCTGATTGGCGGCCGCAAGCAAGTGTATCGACGCAAGTAGCGTCCCATACAAGAGCCCGTCCCACTCTCCAAGGGACCAGGGTCATACCGTCTGGTCTCTTGCCATCGTCGCGCGCCAAACCAGAGGGTTCCAGCACAGCTGGCACTCCGGTGGTGACAAGAGCCCGACGGATGAGATCGTTCAGGCAGTGATGTCGGGAGATGCGGCCGGCGCTTCGTTGACAGGACAGTCCGTGGTGTCCGAGGCTGTCCACGTTTGCGCCACAAACACAGCGATGGGGGACGACGTGGGGGGTGCCAAGACGCAGAGAAGTGGCTAACCGGAAAGCTGTTCGATCCAGCAATGTGCCCGTATTGGGTGACAGTAATGCTTGTAGCCAAAGGCCCGACTCCCACTTCTCCGCAGCTAACAGGCGAGCCTGCTCCACAGGACTGGAGGACGTATTAAGAAGATTATTCCGTACCAGTCTGCAGAGTGGCTCGTCCCAGAGCCTTTGTGAAAAAGTATTGTCAGGCAATTCGCTACAAGCACTAGTTGCGCTCCAGGCGTCCTTGGCCTCGTCCAGAAAGGGAACTGTATTGGAGTAGGAATGAATGGGTGATGTAGTATTTTGGAGATAAGACTATTGTTCGCATGGACTGAGGACAAGAAGGCCGGAAGCGATATGTCAGAGGGCTTTCGAACACCCAGGCCACTGAACCTAACTGGAAGCGTTGCCTGAGTCCATGCGCGGTCATCGAAATTTGTGTTCAAAATATTGGAGAGCGTTAGTCTTATGGTATCATCCAACTGTTTGAGAAGTTGAGGGAACTTCCACAGTTGACAACACCGTAACACATATGTCAATTTAGGTACGAAAATACAAAAACGGATTAAAGTAAAGGCCATGTGACAGTTAATTTGGAGGAGGCGGTCTAAAGTTTCACTAAAATTTTGTAATTTGTTATCTATGAAGTCCGGGAGAGATTCGTCTAAAATAGGTGAACCCAAAAGGAAGAGCGAATCCTTGTTAATGACAGACAGTTGTGGAGCTATTTCTTTAAAGCTGGATATAATCGCGTTTCTATCCCCACAACTGTCTGGCACAAAAAGTTCGCACTTACCTAGGTTCAGCTGCAGACCTATTTTTTTTAAAACTCGCAGATCAGAGTGCGGAAGTCTGATAATACAGTGGGTGCATCGCTTCCAAGGGTCCCATCATCCAAATACCAAACATTAAATTTTGAATTTAGAAGCTCGATGACCGGGTGTATAGCAAGGCTGAAAATTGCTGGACCTAGAGGGTCGCCCTCTTGGCAGCCCACTTCGGATGAGATGAGGTGGTCTTTGTAAATGAGTTTGGTGGGGTCGTTGTAACACTGGAGCAAAAATGGTAAAATGGCAGGTACTTTAGATTTAATTTGGGCCAACATGGCGCCTCGGTCAACTGAGTTGAAAGCGTTTTTGACATTGACCTTCAGAAACACATCATCGCACATCAACACATCAATCATTGTAGATTGTGTACAAATCTCGGATTTGGCATCAAATAATAATAATAATAATAATTTTATATTTTAGGGGTGGCTCTCCATACATGTGAAGTGAGAATGAAAAATATTTTTTCATTCTATCCCATTGTGTGGGGTATGGGGTATCGTTTAATATGTCTTTTAAAATGAAGATTGGGTTTCATACATGACTTTTTTACAAAGTTAACTATTTTCGAGTAATTGGCCTCCAAAGTGGCTTATAAGTTGGCCCCCCACCCTGACATTTCTAAACTATAAGAGATAGAAACTTGTAAGTTTCTATGCTGATAGATCATGCTAAAAACTCTTTAGGAAAATTATTTTGAACGGATTCGGACTATTACTTTCGAAGTAATTCAAAGAAAACCTATTGCGCGTTGATAGTTACGGAACGCTCCTTTGTCGTGACACGCTCTTGGTTAGGTTATTTCCTTTTCATGCCGCAAAGGCAAACGTACAGTTGAGTGCACGCGATATTTATCTCAGTGTTACCAACATACAACGAGGTTTTTTATGCAGGCGACATTGTCTCTGCTGTATGCAATAGGATTGGCTTCGGCTTATCCTTTTCGAATCAAATTACTCTCGCAGGTTATAAAGTACATAGATTGAAAAGCTTATGTTTTCTAGATGTTTGTGACTCCTTTCAAGATTTTTCTAGAGTAGGTCATTTTAAAACTTTTATTTCTGGAATATCAGCAAGAGACAAGTAGAAACACATCATGTCTCCTGTTTAACGTACATAATACCTTTAAGTTATAGAAAAATTTACTAGCAACTACTAGAAAATGACCTTTCAATACGAGCTATTGAAAGGACATTTTCTTAAAACCCTGTCCGCTGAATAGGCATTTGACCGCCGAAGTGCGCGGTGAGAGGGCATTGATGGGGCATGTGGACTTCATCGGTTAATTTTATACCTTATCTTTTAGAAAAGAGCCCTCTTTGGGATCAACCTTAATCTAATAATGCGTTAGACTTCGATTCGAAAAATTGAAGAAGGATCCTAAATTACTGTTACATCCTCATAGGTAAATAAATATTTATTACCGAGATTGCCGTTGTCGGTAGGGAGAATTAAGAATAAGTTGTATATAGAGAGTTATAATATAGAGAGGTAGATGAGTAGGTGTAGGTGTAGTTATTTTTTATAATAATATAAATTTATTATTAAATTATTAATATTCTTTTTAATTTATTAATAATAGTAATTTATTAATTCCAGTTCATAGTTAAGACAGAAATCGTCTGTCTGGTACAGCTAGCTCATTATAAAAAGTGTAAAAGTAGGTACTTACTATATGCTTTAACAAGAAACCCCTACATTATAGTTAAGAAATAGAAATCGATACATCTTTGTAAACAACAGAACAACTTTTTTGGGATCAGATTGTTTATTTGGACCGTTTCCTGCGAGTGACCACAAAACAAACCAACTGAACTTTGTCTCTTATCTTGTTGATGTTACGGCTGCTACGTAAACTTACAACTTTCACGGATTAAACTTAACTATAACTTGGACTTACTTAAATATCACAGTACTATTGATACTGTAAGTTAGTTTATTAATATAACTACGAGTACTTTACCCTCGGTTTCATCCGCGCCCTTGTTTATTCTATGTCTTATCAATTAGATACTAGATGACCCGACACACGTTGTTCTATATAATATGCGTGTTTAAATATTTTGAGACGACCTAGTGCAAAGGATAATTTTTAGAAACTGGTCGAGCGGGAACTTCGCCGATATTGTACATTGTACATTATACGCACTTGGTCGCCGGTCACCCAGACGACTCAGCTTAATACTAGATGACCCGACACACGTTGTTCTGTCTTAACTATGACCTGGAATAAATAACTACACCTACCCCTACAACCTACACCTGTATCTACAGCTACACCTAACATATACACCTACAACTGCATCTATAACAACAATAACACCTACACCAACCTTTTTTTTAAATAAAGAAAGCAAACAGGTAGCGTATCGCGGTGTGAAATGACCCGAAGTCTTTAAACCTAACATGCAAAAAATGTATTCATTGATCTTCAAGATTATTAAATACGGTAGTCAAAATAAAATCATGATTCGATTGTAAAATTATAACATTACTAGCTGTTTCCCGCGGCTCAGCCCGCGTAAATATTCTATCGATTATCCCGTGGGAACATTGCACTTTTTCGGGATAAAAAGTAGCATACGTTTTAATCCTGAGCCTAAACTACTAACTACCATACCAAATTTCATCAAAATCTGTTCAGTAATTTTTGCGTGAAAGAGTAACAAACATCCATCCTTACAAACTTTCACATTAACAATATTAGTAGGATTAACACAAATTATTATAGGTTTATTATTTATTATTGACAAGGAAAAAAACATTGCCTTGTTGTGGAGAATCACAAAACTAAATTGAAATCTCAAATCTTCGAGTAGGTTAAACCAATCAAATCCCAACTTTTTGTAAAATTGCTTCAATAAAAAATTGAACGAGTGTGAAATTTTTAGTGCAGGTCTTTTATTTTCATGGGGAATATAAATGATATCCTTGCAGATCGGAAACATTATAATGTTGTGATGTTTAATAAATAATTCGTGGCGACACTTGAATCTGCTCGCTAAATCCTTAGATTCACAAATGACCATTCGCACGTTTTAGACATTAACTGCAGTGTAAAAAAAAATACGGTGCAGGTCACCATACGTCTGCCATACGTTCAGAGCTTCAATCAAATTCTAAACTTCGACTATAATATAGCAATGATTTCATAGGAACTCAATGAAACGTACACCTATCAATTTGATGACCTAAATACTTGTCCATTCCGAGAAGCTTTTTCTATTATGTTTAATAATGGTGTGCCGGAGTTATTGACCCAACACACATACATTTGACACCATCGAACTGATTGTACGAGTGTGCACTATCTATTAAAGTGTTTGAGTCATGTTTTTATTGATGAGAAGTTTGTGGTGGTTTACTTATAAATAATCCTACTACACTGGCGGACACATAAACTGCATCATAGTGCAAGATAACTTTCAATGAATTATAATTAGTGTAAGTGCAAACTATTTTGATTTATTTCAAAGATAATGCTAAGACTGGTTCTTAATCTGATAAAAAAATCAATTCATGTGTGTATAGGTTAACTTTTCTCACAAAAAAATCTAATTACTACTTTTGCAGCTTTTTGGAATGAAACAGTGAATAGAACAAAATAACGGCTTTATTATGAAAATTTTACAATACTAAGAAAAGAAAAAGTTTTTTTTGTTTTTAATAAGGTGTATTACCTCCTCTTGCCCTAATAACGGATTCAAGTCGCTTTCACATCGACCTGATCAGTGTTTTTAAAAGATCTTGCGGAGTATTGTCCCGTTCTTGTGACAATATTACTCTGACCCGTTGTTGGGACCGAATTTCTTGTAAATACAGCTCTTTTTAGGTTGTCCCACACGTATTTTATCGGATTGAGGTCCGGGCTACATGCTAGCCAATCCATGGAACGAATCTCAACCTGAGTAAAGTATTGCTCAATTTGTCTCGCTACGTGCGGACGAGCATTATCCTGCATCAGAATGAAGTTTTCGCCTATAAATCCGCTAAAAGGTACCACATGAGGGCCCAATATCTCCGTTAAATAGCGATGTGATGTTAATGCCATGTGTGTCTCAATAAACACAAGTTCAGTTCGAGCATCCATCGATATGCCGCTCCAAACCATACAAGACCCGCCTCCAAATGGAACCCTCTCCTCAATGCAATTTTGAGCATATCGCTCTCCTGTCTACGGTAGACTAGTCTGCGACCATCAGCACCGTACAAAGAAGTCCTACACATCAGTGAATAATACGGAAGCCCAATGCTCTTCAGTCCAATTTAAGTGTTTACGAGCAAATCTTAGTCGAGCTTGCCTGCGAGCTGCAGACAATTTTGGTCCATTTGCGGGTCTGAAAGGTGATATCACGCTCTTTTAGCCTTTTTCTTATGGTTCGTGCACTAGCTGCTACGTCACGTACCTGGTGGAGGTTATTTTTAATTCTTATATACGTTAAAAACCGATTTCGCAAGGAGATTGTCACAATAAACCTGTCGTCACGAGACGTTGTCACATGAGGTCTGCCGTTTCCACGTCTTATTTTGAATGAATCTGTCTCCATAAACCTTCTGTAAACTCGGAAAACCGTAGACTGTTTTACATTTAAATCTGCAGCAATTGTTCGTTGTCGCCTTGCTGCACTAGAGCAACAATTTGTGCGGCTTTTTCGGACGATACGTCCATATTCGTGAGAGAAAAACGTGTTTAAAATGAAAACAGACTAGCAATTATACAATTAGTAACGATAATACAACGTGTAACAAAACAAAAAAAAATAACCATCAATCACAACATTAACGTAACAACGAGTTAATCTTTAGTAAATTGACAAGATTTTCTTTCTTTTGTGACAGTTCCATATTTAAATTTGATTTTGTTTTTGTGTTTATAAACTAGCCTTTATTTTCCAATACCAATAAATGTAAAAAGTTTGCATATTTCGTAATAAAATTTGATTGAATGTGTCCTTGTACTTTGATGCAGTTTATGTGTCCGCCAGTGTACTAACCTACTAATCCTACTAATATTATTAATTTCAAAGTTTGTGAGGATGGATGGATGGATGTTTGTTCCTCTTTCACGCAAAAACTACTAAACGGATATTGATGTTGATGTTAGTAGTTTAGGCTCTGGATTAAAACATAGGCTACATTTTATCCATAAAAGTACAGTGTTCCCGTGGGATACTGTAGAGTGCAGGGAAAATCTAGTATTCATTTAATTCCTATATAAATTTATATAATAATCGTTAAATTAAAAATATATAATATGTAGTCCGTTCAAACATAATGGTTGTAAGTTAGGGAAAACTAGTCCTTTACTTTATCCTATTACTATTTAGTCCTATTACTTTATGGGCTGTTTCACTATCTTGTAATAATGTCGGATAGCTTAGTCGGAAGTTTTGTTTTTGCTTACTTTCTATCGAGCGATAGAGATAAAAAATGCAAATAACCTATCTGACACTTATCAGTAGATTGGGAAACAGGCCTTTAGAGCTCTTAGGACCTACTCATAATCTTGAAAATTTAAATAAGTGTCGTAATAGTTTTATTCGGAAGTTAAGTCGCTGCGCTAATACAATAGAGTTGAATATTGATGTGTCGAGTGTTGAGCTGTCATAATTATATCGCATTGACATTTGGCTCGACACTTGTGTGTTCGATATTCAGCTCTATTGTATTAAATCAGAGTTCTATTTAAAATGCTCTGCATTTTCCCCGGCCTATCGGATTCCGGACGATATAGTCCCAGCCTAAGACTACTACAGGGATATTGGGCTGTATCTTTTAACATAGTAAAAATACCTTTTTACCATTTGGACGAATTGCATTTACATTTAATCGATTGAGTCCGAAAATAATGTGATTATATTAAATCTACATAGAAAATGACACTAGACAATACAATTTAATGCGCATTAATTAATATAATTATTCCCGACATTCATACGATTAATTGCATGTATTGGTTGATGACGTCACAATGGAGACCACTCTACCATCGGCAATAGCTCTCCAGTTGAGCTTTAGATTCCAATAATTATATCCTCATTGCTAAATTTATATAATAATAATACTGCGTACTCGTATTATATGCAATACGGCTGTCGGATTTACTAAATTGATGACTGCTACTATTTGGTTACCACTGGTATCTCCTTGAATTCGAATATCAATGGAATTATTAGTTTAAATAATTTCAGACGTTGTTCTATCATCTATAAACTGGAATAAATAAATAACTCCCTACATACACCTATAACAGTTTCTATACCAATAACTATACCTTCATCTACACCTATAGCGAAATTTCATAAAAATCGGTTGCGCCTGTTCGAAGGAGTTCTGCAACAAATACTGTGACGCAAGCTATCTTATACAGCTGCTATTTTTTTTTTATTTTTTTTTATATATATGGACGCTTCACACCACGTCAACCTGGCCCTGTGCTAAGTATCCGAAGAACTTGTGTTACAGGTACCAGACAACTGAAAGTATATTATATATTAACACTTTTATACTATACATATACTTAAGATTTTTATTATATTATGCTCATATTTAATACACATGCATGTCCCAGGAACACATAAAACTTTGTTCCCTCGGCGGGATTCGAACCCGCGACTAACGGCTTGAGCGCCAACGCGCTGACCACTGAGCCACAGAGGTCGTCGTATATTGGACTTATTAATGAAATACATATTTCATACATCAAGTTTTGATTCGACTTGCAGCGATATTATTAGCGATACGATGGAATGGATTCTATTTTCGTAACGTATTCGTATACTTCAATACTTTCTGACTATCAATATATTCAATACTTTTATGCTTGGAGTTAGCGTACTTTTTCATTTCAAATCACAGCTTGTGGGACTGTTCAAGTTTTTACGAGATACAATATTGAAAAATAACAAAAATACTTTGAAATATTATTTGAAATACAAATCCTCTCATTTGCCTTCTAATGTACTCGTATTAGTGTTTATTCCTTCTAGCATTATAAGCTGGCATCTTTCACGTTCTCTTCTTTCAGCTAAAAAGCTACAAAAAACTTGATGGACTTATGCGCGTTTATATGAATAATGCGTTTGAGGCAAATGAAGTCTATATATTATAATTAATAATAAAAATAATAACTCCCCACATCGATTTCGGTGACGGCGGCCGGTTTCATTGAAACCAGGCCAGTTACGCAGGAGCAATTTTATAGTGCCCGAGTGTGTGCGCAGTACACAAGTGCACTCTCTTTTCCGTTACTCTCATAACCCAGTAGGACGGATAACCGACACGACTGGCGAGAGATCTGGCGCAGGTCCGACTTTTCACATACCCATCAGACGCATGGATCATCTTTCTTGTCAGACAATCAGGTGATCAGCATGCATTGTCCTAACCAAACTTGGAAACAACATTTGTTGTTGTTCTACTGCGGGAATCGAACCCACGACCTCAGAGTCGAGAGCCAAGCTCTAACCACTAGACCACGGAGGCTGTTATATTATATGATATATTATAATTATTCTGTTGACTTATCGCATGCAGAATTTCTTTATGTAAACGCTTAATACCTCTCCCCCTAAAGTTAGCTAAAATACATCATTAGGACATCGTTAAGATTATGTTATTGCAGAACAACGGATGGACGGAACAACAAACCCCGGAAAACTTGAATGTAAACATGTGTATTAGGACCTGCTAATGATGATCATCAACCCTTGAAACTCAATTACAACATGTTTATTTCATTAACCGTCAGGAGTGAACGTAACGAACCAGTATATATGGTCAGGGCCTCTAGTCAAGATGCATTCGATAATTTCGACGGCGAAGTTCGAAAACAAAATGTCCCATACATTTGAAATAACGCATCGCAAGTGACATGTCATATAACGATGACTTATGTCAAATCCTATACATTTTCGATTTCGAAGTTCGCCTTCGAAATTTTTGAATGCATCTTGACTAAAGTCCCTGTTCAGTGTTCACAACGAAGCGAGACGATACGCGAGCTGCATTTTTAGGGTTCCGTAATACTCAAGGATCTTAGATATACTTTCGCTCTGTCCGTCCGTCCGTCCGTCTGTCTGCCTGTATGTCTGTCCGCCCTCTTAACTTCTGTGATTATGAATATAAATGGTTTAGAAGTTCGGTCTACATGATGCCTACCACCGGTTCGGGAATTAGCCCGGCGAGAAGAACCGGCGTAAGAAACTCGCGCGGCGCCATCTTTTATGAAAAAGATGGAAAATTGTTTTTTTAAAAATATAAAAAAGGCATATATAACAATGTTATAACTGAAACTACATAACAAGAGTACAATAATATATGTAATTTAGAAGTAGCCTTGCAGGTGGCCACCTCATTCCCAAGGTTCCCATGAACTTTATATTTTTTAAATTAATAGGCTTTAGCACACAAAGGTTCTTTAACTACTTTTTAAAATTTATTGATTGAAAAATTTTGAACGCTTTCTGGGATCTTATTGTATAGGCGTATACATTGGCCTTTAAACGAATTCTTTAATTTACTAAGTCTAGTCACCGGTACATCAAGCTTATGCTTATTTCGGGTATTTCTATTGTGGTTGTAACTTTTCTTTTTGAATAGGTTTAAATATTTTTTTAACATATAATACATTTGATAAAACATACTGAGAAGCTACAGTTAAGATTCCAGTTTCTTTAAACTTTTCTCTTAATGACGTGTTGGGCGCCTGCTAATAGATTGCCCGAACTGCTCGCTTCTGCAGCACAAATATAGTATTTATATCGGCAGCATTTCCCCACACTAGAATGCCATAGGACATTATACTGTGGAAGTTACTAAAATATACAAGCCTTGCTGTGTTTTCGTTTGAAAATTGTATTATCTTACTTACTGCAAATGCTGCTAAGCTGAGTCTGTCGGCCAACCCAACAAATGAGGGCCCACTGTAGTTTTGCGTCTAAAGTTATACCTAAAAAGATAGCTGTATCTACTAGTTCCATACCTTTTCCATTCAATAGTACATTGGTTTCAGTTTGCCTTACATTTGGCAACGTGAACTTTATTGTGTATTAGTATAGTATTAGTAACCAGTGTATTTTTGAGAGAGCATTATTTACTTCGTCATAGCCTGAGTGTTGGCGATTAATATTACAAGTAAGCGACATGTCATCGGCAAATAAGTTTAAACTCTGAAATCAAAACAAATCAATAGCTTATTACAAAAGGTTACAAAATAATATAACATATTGATTATGTAATAAGCGCGGGAGTGGAGCGAGCGAGCAAATTTTTTTTCTTATTTTACTGGTTTAAAAACACCGTAAAAAACGTAATGCAATTTTATATTTTTACTATTTTGTATTTTTTTTCTTTACGTATGCAGTATATCAAATGACCAAAATGTTCGTAACTGATTTTACCACAAAATTCTATTGTTCACGATCTATGACTTCGAGAAATATGTTTAAGCTGAGGATTAATTCTTATGTTTTCACAATAATAAGAAAAACCTTGTGGCATGTACTTTTGGATTTTCCGTACTTTTTTTTAATTGGCTGTTAGATACGAGGCCTTCTTGGAGGCTTGTCTGTGACTTGGACTGCCAGGCCGTGTGCAGTCGCCCACACTGCTCATGACTTTTTTAATTTTTATTTTTTTATCATGGACAGGGCTCGTTTTTTGCCATCTTTATATATATAATTCTACTGTACGTGTGTATGTCACTGAACTCGTCCTAAACGGCTGGACCGATTTGAATGAATTGTATTGTATGCGTTTGGGTGGCGCCCTGGATGGTTTAGATTCACAAATCAGGCCGGCAGGACAACGTCTGTCGGGTAAGCTAGTTATTCTTTTCATGTCTTTTTAAGCTATTGCATAGCTTCTATCGCGGGCCTTGAGCGCGGGGACCGAATCCAGAAATTCCGTAACGAAAAAACCTCACGCTCCCGCATCGTCTAACGTCGTTTCAGTTCGGCAGTCTTCGACACGGCGTTTTATTTTTAAGATTTAAGACGGAAGTAAAATCTATCTCTGAACCAAATATTAAAGCAAGGCTAACACCATTTTAGTAAGGACGTGCGCCGATAGATGGCGCTTTAGCGCCATCTATCTATCTATTCTTTTGCTTCAATAATTTACTAATAGATGGCGTTCCCAGCTTGTAATTCATGTACGTAGTATGATTTTCACTAGATTTTGGAAGCACAAAAGGTGTCCTAAGAAATGTGGGAATCGAACTTGGGTTACTTTGCTTACACAGCCATGACATGTAATGTACACGGCTACCGACTCTATGACGAGGCACTTAAAAAGTTGTATTTAAATGGTAGGTTCCTGGATTGATGACGAATAACGAATATTAGTCCAAAGTCCACTTTTTATATGAGACAAAGAAAACTGACGGCCGTTAATATTTTGCGCGAAATATTCGATTATAATTTTTTTTTGAACTTTTCCACTTTTTAGAGTTTTGTTTTTTGAACATATAAGGACACTGACGATACTAAACAGTATTTAATGCACTTTAGTACTAATAATAAGTTGATGTAAAGTTTTGAGAGTCATATAGTTGTTTTAGATTATTTGCCATTTTTCACAGATGAAATTCACCACAAACACTTGTATAGTAGAATCACTTACTTACACTTGTGTTATTCACTTTTTTTAAATTATATAAGGATTTTTTGTATTTTTAATCGGAATTAAACTGCGCAGATGATTTTGACGATTTCGAGCTTCTACCCGCTTATATATTATTTTTTATTTAATATTTTTTTATTTATTTAATAAAAGAAAAATTTGTTTTCTTATCGGTCACCACGCTCAAAAAGTGTAACTTGAATTAATATCAAAGAAAAAGAAATACTGCATAAATAAAATAAATAAATAATTATAATTGCATAAGTTGATACAAAATGCTATGCAATAGATTTACCGCGGCAGTCCCCGAGTGCCACACGTCTTTTTTTCATTTTACAATAATAGTACAGTCTTAGTTGTGCCAGTTTTAAGAGCATTTACATAATATTTTATATACAATTACTTATTTAGTTGACATTCATTTACTTTATGTACTACAATAACATTTAAAATTAAATTACGTTACATTCACAATACAAACAATTAATACAAAATACAAAATAATGATGCAATAGCAATTTATAATACATAGTAATACAAAATGTAATTAATACAAAGTGAATGGTGTAATAGCGCCGCTCATGCCTTGCACCGCCTCTGCTAATATGGAACGTTAAAAAGCTAGTTAATTACTTTTTTTTATTCATAACTAATCACACCGGCATATTTAGCGAAACACAAAAAAGGTCCATAATTAAAAAAATATGGCTTTATTTTAAAATCTACTTACTACACTTCTTTTGTTATTTAAAGTTTAATTTGTTTTACTTAAAATGAGATCACATTAAGAACAGATTTTGCGAGTAAAGGCTATTTGTGAAAAATGGTACATTTTTGAACTTTTCATGTAACCGGGAAAAGTGAAAATTAATATTAAAATAACAATTAATTAAATTAGAAAAATGGTGATTAATATCGTGTATTTCCTCCACGTGCTCTTATTAAAGTTTGTACCCGTCTAGGCATACTGAGAATTATGTTATCGATGATCTCCTGGGATAGTCTCCGCCATTCCTCAACTACGGCGATTCGCAGTTCACCCACGTTGGCAGGAGCTGGAATTCTGGACTTAACTTTTTTTTTCAGCAAGTCCCAAACGTGCTCTATTGGGTTCATATCCGGTGATCGCGCCGGCCACTCCATATCAGTGATATTCATATCATTAAGATAAGCTTGAGTTACCCGAGCGGTATGCGGCCGAGCATTATCCTGCATAAAAACAAAATCGTCACCGATATATGGGGCAAACGGTACGACATTTTCTTCTAAAACTTCTCTGATATAGCGGTCTGCAGTCAAACTCCCTCTGTCAATCACTACCAAATCTGTGCGAGCTCTCAAACAAATGCCCGCCCAAACCATTATTGATCCACCACCGTATGAAACTGTAGTTTCAAAATTTGTCTGAATGTATCGTTCTCCTTTGCGTCTGTATATTCTTTGCCTGCCGTCAATTTGATTTAAGAGAATTCTGCACTCATCACTAAACAATACCATACACCATTGGTCCGCGTTCCAAAGTCGATGTTCCTGAGCAAAAGTTAACCTGTTTCTACGATGATTTACCTCGAGCCTTGGAGCCTTGGCGGGCACAAATGAACCCAAACCAGCTTCTTCGAACCTTCTTTGTACCGTACGCTCACTTACGGTTACACCCCGCACTGCTTCTAACTCATGTCGGGCTTGGACGGCCGTCAAACGGGGGTTCCTACGTACGCGAAGCCGAATGAAACGATCATCCCTACTCGGAGTGCGTTTTTTTCTGCCTTGTCCTGCTCTTCTCACATAAGTACCGGTCTCCCTGAATCGTTGGATATTGCGATGGATCGTTGAAACTGGTCGACGAAGATCTCTGGATATCACTCTGTAGGTTTGACCATTTCTTCGCATTTCGAGTTCCCTGGCAATCTCCGTTGGGGCTAAGTCAGGCATAATTTAGTCCTCAACTCCAAAAAGATACGCGATTAAAAAAAAACTAACAAAAAACAGTATTTCAATGAAATTTTAAATCAAACTCAGAAGGAAGCAATACTCGAAGTTCGCTCTAGATAAGGTGTATTTGAATAAAATTAAAACAATTGCATAAAATGTGATGTTCAGTTGTTTTCATAATATGAAAATATTTATTTTTAAATTAAATGACGTATAAACCAGCCAGCAACCTTATATGATACTGATATCAAATCTTTATTTTATGTTCCACTAAATATGCCGGTGTGTGTATTTTCAGTTCTATTGGGCTGAAAATCGAACTTACAAGCGTCAAGTTTTTTTAATTGCTGTCGTATGATTTTCAGCTTTATTGTATTACGCCCGAAATTAATAAATCTTAATCTCATTTTAGATATCTAAGATCAAGATTTCAATACATTTCAACGATCCAAGGATTAACATCACGTCAATTTAAGTAAATTTTTGTTTGAGAATTTGAGATTGAAGTCAATCTAAGATTTTAGATACGTTATTAATTTCGGGTGTTAGGCATTAACGCGGATTTCTATTTTCAGCGCTGTTATTACTTTTTTTTTGTATGAAAAATTTTTTTTTACGCTCCCGAGGTTGATGATAGACGTAGAGCGCGGGGCCTTCCAAAGAGCGGGGCCCGTAGCTCTTGCTGCTTCCGCCTATATGGTTAATCCGGTACTGTTCACAACGAATAGCTTTTACCTCGAACAAATGAGATGGATATTGGGGTATTATAGCGCGTTATCGGGGAATGATTTCGAACAAATCCCGTGTACATATCAAAAGGAACGCGAAACTCATTTCGCGGCACTTCGCTTAATCATGCTCGTACAAAGCGATTTTTATCCCGAGTTTAATATTCCTTATGCCGTGGGGAATCGACTTATCTGGCACATAGGTTTGAATAATATGTCTTTTTTTGACTTTTGTACCATGGTTACCTATAAGTTTCGAGGATTTTGACGTGATAACGTCTTATAAATCGATGGAGCCGGCTGCACGCACGAAAAAACATGACTCATGCGTTACTTGTTACCCGTTATCGTTCCCTGTTACCCGTTATCGTTACCAAGTACCAGCGTTACCTCGCATTGCCGGTACCTTATTATTATTATTATTATTGTTGTTGTTGTTGTTGTTGTTGTTGTTGTCACGTTCAACTATCGTCAGTAAACAGACTTTACAGACAACCGATGTTTTTTTCATGTGCGTAGTAATCTATGTATTTAGTAATCTAAACGCGACTATTATTATTTATATTTAGGTCTCAGACAAAATAAAAAAGTAAAGACAGAGTTCTGCGAAACAACAATTACATAGTATCCACGCATACACATGTTACGAATCTAGGTCTTATCTTGTAAGTATTGTCTATCTTATCTTGAGCTGTCACGGTATGTTTCGTATGTCAGCGTGTGTGTCGGAGCTACAGTTTTTGTTTGAAAAGAAATGCAAAAAAAATAATTTCCAAATGAAACTTAACAAGCTTTTTTTTTTTTCGAAAGTCAACAGAAAAAGCTACCACCGGTTTAACCCTAACCCGCCGAGAAAAAAGATGGAAAATTGTTCTTTTGAAAGAAATATACACTGGCGGACACATAAACTGCATCATAGTGCAAGATAACTTTCAATGAAATACAATTAGTGAAAGTGCAAACTATTTTGATTTATTTCAATGATAATGCTAAGACTGGTTCTTAATCTGATAAAAAAATCAATTCATGTGTGTATAGGTCAACTTTTCTAACTAAAAAAATCAAATTACTTCTTTTGCAGCTTTTTGGAATGAAACAGTGAATAGAACAAAAACGGGATTATTATGAAAATTTTACAATACTAAGAAAGAAAAAGTTTTTTTTGTTTTTAATAAGGTGTATTACCTCCTCTTGCCCTAATAACGGATTCAAGACGGTTTCGCATCGAACTGATTAGTGTTTTTAAAAGATCTTGCGGAGTATTGTCCCATTCTTGTGACAATGCAACTCTGAGCTCCGCAACCGTTGTTGGGACCAGATTTCTTGTAAATACAGCTCTTTTTAGGTTGTCTCATACGTGTTCTATCGGGTTGAGGTCCGGGCTACATGCTGGCCAATCCATGGAACGAATCTCAACCTGAGTATTGCTCTTGTCTCGCTGCGTGAGGACGAGCATTATCCTGCATTAGAATGAAGTTTTCGCCTATAAATCCGCTAAAAGGTACCACATGTGGGTCCAATATCTCCATTATATAGCGATGTGATGTTAAACCACGGCTACCACGGCCAAGTCTGTCTGCGTCAATAAACACAAGTTCAGTTCGAGCATCCATCGATATGCCGCCCCAAACCATACAAGACCTGCCTCCAAATGGAACCCTCTCCTCAATATAATTTTGAGCAGATCACTCTCCTGTCTACGGTAGACTAGTCTGCGACCATCAGAACCGTACAAACAAGTCCTCCACTCATCAGTGAATAATACGGAAGCCCATTGCTCTTCAGTCCAATTTAATTGTTCACGAGTAAATCTTAGTCGAGCTTGCCTGTGAGCTGAAGACAATTTTGGTCCATTTGTGGGTCTGAAAGGTATCACACCTTTTTCCTTCCTTCTTCTTATGGTTCATGCACTAACTGCTATGAGGTACCTGGTGGAGCTCATTTTTAATGCTTATAGACGATAAAAACTGATTTCGCAAGGAAGTTGTCACAATAAACATGTCGTCACGAGAGGTTGTCACCCGAGTTCTGCCAGTTCCACGTCTTCTTTTGAATGAACCTGTCTCCATAAATCTTCTGTAAACTCGGGAAACCGTAGACTGGTTTACATTTAAATCTGCAGCAATTGTTCGTTGGTGCGTGCCTTGCTGCACTAGAGCAACAACTTGTGCGGCTTTTTCGGACGATACGTCCATATTCGTGAGAGAAACGTGTTTAAAATGAAAACAGACTAGCAATTAAACAATTAGTAACCATAATTCAACATGTAACAAAACAAAAGAAAAAATAACCATCAATCACAATATTAACGTAACAACGAGTTAATCTTTAATAAATTGACAAGATTTTTTCTATAGAATATTTTCTTTGTTTTGTGCCAGTACCATATTTAAATTTGATTTTGTTTTTGTGTTTATAAACCAGCCTGTATTTTCCAATACCAATAAATTTAAAAAGTTTACATATTTCGTAATAAAATTTGATATAACAAAAGTCAAAAGTACACAAGTACATAGAGACAGCCTTGCATTGGAGCATCTTATTCCCATGGTGTGCAATCGTTAACAAAATCATTTACTTTATAATTTTTAGCTTAGCTTACTTTTAAAATAGCTTTAGCACACAAATGTTCTTTGACTATTTAAAAAAAAAAAAAACAGAGTTCTTAAGGCACGCCATATTATCTACAGTAAGTATATACACACGTTGATTTGATTTGGACGTTGATGTGGTCACTATAGGTTCAAACTAGGACGATGTTTTAGTCACAAAGAAACAGTCGCAGGAAATATATTCACAAAGTTTCTACTTACCAATCACCAGCGCGGGGACTTTCTGCGAGGGGCTGATGTTGCGGTACTTAGTGGTCAGTTGTTCCCGGTTCTTGACGATGTCCACTCGCTGCTCGTCAAACGATATGCCCTTATAATGGAGCGCGGCCCGCACGCGCCACGTGCAGGACGACAGCCAGAACCCGTACAGCACCGGCTTGCTCATTACCTATAGAAAACAGACCTGAGGTACTACTAGGTAGTGTGATAGATAGAGAGAGAGAGAGAGAGAGAGAAAGAGAAACCGACTTTACACTAGACTATATAGAAACCCATGGGACCTCCAATTTATATTACATAATTGCAATTATGTTCTATGGTACTAATGTGGCCCAATTAATTCTTTTCACTATTAAATTATTCAATAAGATTTACGACGACTGAATTGATGGAAATCTTTAAATGATGGTAGGCAAAGGGTAGATAATATTTAGTAGTTTTAGTACATACCGAAAATCAAAGGTTCTAAAAGGCTGAAATCTAAAGTGATTTCAGCATTTTTAAAAGCTTCTATTCTCAGCTTTTAAGTGATCGTAAAAATCTCGTATATGTATTTGGAAATTCGGATCAAAGTGTGTGTTAACTTTTAGCGTTGTCATCTATTCTAAATGGTTATTTAATAAAATATTTTTTGAAGACAGGCTATTAGTTGCCACTATATGCTTCGAAATCCGGAATGCCGGTGAAAATACAGAGCATTGAAAAAAAAAGGATTGTGTGGTTTTATGAAACCACGGTAAAAGTGAAACTTAATAACAAAATACACGGTCAGCTGATGCGAACTATAGGCGCCGCCATATTGGCCTTGGCTGCTCTGACGAGCGCCTTTCACTTTATCCCTACTCCGCGGCCGACCGTAACGCGACATGCAACACACAGACTAAAAAGTTTGAGACGATGTAAAAAAAGTTTCACTTTAAATGTGAAACTAAAACTAGAACACTGATTTAATACAATAAGGTTGAAAATCGAACACATGACTGTCGATTCAAATGTTTATGTCATATATGACAGCTCGACATTAAATACTTCGATTTTCAACACTTTTGTATAACCGCAGAGTTCTATTTTCAGTATTCTGAATTTTCTCTGAGAAAATATAGTCCCAGCCTAGTAAAATGATTCTTCCGGGGCGTTATTTGTTTTTAAATAGTACTTACTTACCTAAAGACCATAACTTTCTTTATTTAGCCTAACATTTTAATTGTAGCCCAACATTGTTATACAGGCTGTTTCTTAAAAAATGAGCCTGTTCATTTCACAAAAATCTGAATTCATACAATGCATGTAACATACTCTTAACTGTAAAGTAATATTTGTTCGCTGTGGTTTTTTTCTTCTGATTATTCGCCTTAATGTAACGCCTGATGTGTTGTTTTGTACTGTAATAATAATAGCTCTTTTAACCAGTTCAACTACGCACGAGTTATTTTTATAGTGCTCAGGTGTGTGCACAGTACACAAGATCACTTTCTTTATCTTTAGGGTCAGCTCAGACCGCAACGCGGCGCCGCGCGACGCGACGCAACGATACTTGAAGAAGCCAGTGACTGTTCGCTGCGCAGCGCATAGCCGCGATGTGTGTTTAAATACCGTTGATAACACTACGTAACGTAAGTAATATAATATTTTCTTTGACTACGTCTCGCTTCGCAGCGAGGTGCCGCGCGTGAAGCCCAACGTGTCTATGTGGCCACATGTTATAAAACCTCCTCTTTGGTTTTATTTTATTTGGCATATGAAGTGTCAAACATAAAAGAAGAAGAGGCACTTGAAAGAGTTTATTGTGTAATATTATTATGAATATTTAAAAGAGACAAAATCCTCTCATTTCCAGTGTATAATATATTTTTAACTTAATATTTGAGACAGACGCTATTTTCATTGTTCTTTTGTGTTTGTGAACCAAATCTCACACCAAAATGGACACATTCGAGGACGCTCGCGCTGTTCAATACAAAAATATATTCGGGAAAATAAATTTAAGTACAATATATATCGACAAAGTTCCTGCTCGACCAGTTTCTAAACATTTTCCTTTGCACCAGGACACCTCAAAATGTTTAAACACTAAGAAAGTGAAGAAGTGTCCCCGCAAGTGTACCAACTAGCACCACCCGCTCTTGTTGGCCATGTTTGGCCATAGAAATGTGCGATATGTCTTGGTGTTTAATTCATTATACAATAATTTATTATTGAACAATATAATTTATTATCATAATATACACGACCTGCCTGTAAAATCATCTTTCTTGTAATGAGTACTACAACATATTGTTTTATTTCATATCCCTCATCGAGCTTGAGTGTGTTCAGTACATGTTGGATTGCATTTTGCAACTAGGCGAAATATTCAAAGGCAGATTCAGCAAGATCTTGATACACCTGTCGTCTACATGAGTATGAATATTAAATCACCCGTTCGTCCTCCGTTACCACAAATTGTAATCCTACAACCTCAAGCTGCAGGAACGCCCAGAATAATTTTGTAATTCTTTTGTTTTTATACAATAAAATCTATTTAATAAGAGTTATTTTGTTTTTAGGGTTCCGTACCCATGGGATAAAAACATGACCCTGTTACTGAGGATTCGCTGTCTGTATGTCTGTCACCGTATTTTTTTAATTTTTATGAAATGAACCAGGAAACCAGAGGACGGATCGCCTGATGGTAAGCGATTACCGCCGCCCATGGACACTCGTTACACGCCCATGGATGCTCGTGTTGCGACTTGGCGTTCCCAGTCCTTAAAATCCCCAACCCCCCTTGGGCCTCCGGTAAGCTCGCTCACTCGGCGAAACACAACGCAAGCGTTTTTGCACGGCGGTTTTCTGTGAGGCCGGGTATTTACCCGGTTGAGACGGCCCATTCATGCCAAAGCTAAGCTCTCCCACATTTAATCTCAAGAACCGTGTTATCTAGAGACTTGAAATTTCACAGGTGTATTTCTTTTGCCGCTATAACAACAAATACTAAAAACAGAATGAATATGTATTTATTGGAGTTTACTCCTTTTAAGAATCGATTTTCATATAAGGCCCCCGGTATGAAAAAAATATGAGCAGTAACATCTACCGAACGAATGACCTCGTTACGTTTTCGTGCGCAACCTATTCTGCGCACCTGTCACTTTTTTCACATGGCGCGAATTTTTGAACTCAAATCGATCGCTAAAGTTTTTGTTCCTTCTGAGGGACGTGTTTTACTTTTTAGAGTAAACTCCAGTCATGCGTCGGAGCTGACACACACTTTTTTATTTATTTATTTCGTGCGCGACGTCGCACTATGTGGACTTTAGGCCATTTTCGTGTCATAAATCTGTAACTTCTTTGTTTTTAAAGATATCTCCATGATTTTTTTTATTATACTCTCGAATAAACACACTTTCAAATGAAATACATTTTGTTTATATATAAATATATTTTTAATTGGTTAAAAAAAAACTTAAAAAATGGAATATTTGATAATCTATATATTATAATATGTTATACTATTCTACATAAAATAACGAAATTGAATATATTAAACAATATCGTAAATATAAAATGACTAATAACTTATATTAAAACTAGCTTTTGCTCGCGGCGCCCTCGTAAATACAGTATAGTATTCCCATGGGAACAACACGCAAACAACTTGATACCCATAATATTTGTATTTTATAATAATTACATCGTAATTATTGAGATTCTTATATGTTATTTAATATTTAAAGACATAAATACCAAAAAAATAACCTACTAAAATTCGCCCAAAAGTTCCACAGCTTCTTCTAGAAGTTCTTGAGTTTTTCTATAAATAGGCTTCCTTAAACTCGATATATAAGGGTCCGAAGTATACAATAGTGTGTGCAGAACGTCTTCATTAGTGGCTATTCTGGAGCATTTTCTTGCGTGATAAAGTCTGAACTTTTTATAATCTTTATTTCGTGATTCCTGGGCATCTTCGGAGAGTTGCCCGAGAGCCAATACAGAAAAATGTCGGCTAACACTTTCACCGTGAATTAAAACTTTATGCACCGAAGATGGCATGTAATACCACTTATATTTATTAACATAAAGTTGTGTCGTGTCTAATGTGTACTGACCAAATTTAGTTGGATTTATATTTCTACCACTCGACATAACTTGGAGCAGAATATAAAATCTTTTTATTAGTTCTTCATTTACACCAGTTATTTCTGACGAGCAATGATAATTTTGGAAAAATCTTCGTGCGGTATTTCCATCATTGGAGTTGCCGCTAACTTGCTTAGGTTTATCTATATTTAAACCAAGTTGTTCTCTAAACCTTCTTTGAACGTAAGCTTTCTTTTGTTTTTTTAATTCTTTGTTTTCTGTTGTTGTGACAGACCATTTTTCAAAGGCTAGATTGTATGACAGATGTAAAATAAGTTCCATGAATCTTATCCAACAATGCAAAGTTGAAAGACCATATTGGTAAGTACTTTCATCAACAGGTTTGTTTTGTACTTTTTCCAAATCGTTCATTTCTGTAGGTTTTGCGCCACAAATAGTACATACAGCACCTGATGAAGTCTCTGTTAAAACCTGAGCTACTTTTCCATCAATCATTGTTATATATAAAATATATTTTATTTCAATACCTTGCCCACTTTCGTTGAGTAATGTAGGATTAAAAGTAGTTATTTGATTATTTATTTCATCAACTACACTTTGAGTCTCTTCTGGAGTCTCCTTCGAAAATTCTATTAAAATTGGACGACAAAATCTGACTGATGATGGCGCAGGATTTTCCCACAGTGTTTCATTACTATCGGTATCAACAAGTTTGAGAGGCACCATTGATGATATAAATAAATTTGTGTTGGAAATTATATCACTCTCTTCAGGTAATACTTGTTTATACTCACTTTGTCCACTTGATCCATTACAACCCCATTTAGAAAATAACTTTAAATGAAATGATCCTGTTTTATAAACGCCATTGATTTTTAGAATCCTGGCTGTTGTGTGATCTAAGAGATCTTGCAATTTAATTTTTGCTTTGATGTTAGTTAAAAAACTATATAGAAATCTATGCTAGATTCTGGGGGATAGCAACTTTGTTTAGCTTCCTGGATTGATTTATAATATGGAAATAATAAGCAATTCTTTGCTATCAAGCAATTCCGCATAATCTCATACTGTGCTGTGCTGAGATCTAATTCTATAAAAATGTCGAGAGCTTCGTCCTTTGAAAAAGACTTTATTTCTCCAGGTTCATTTAGAAGATTACGGCATATTTCATTCTTTTTTTCTATAGGCAAGGCTCGTAAAACTTCAATGATGAAGGCTTCTTCTGTTTCTCCTTGAGATCTCAACCCTTGAACGTATGAATACAGTAGAAATTCAAGACCACAAATTTCCAGTAATTCCTTGTTTTTTCATTTTTTTGTTCGCTCTGCACTATCTTCGTAGGCTTTAGAAGGCCGTACTCGTTTCTCTGTCGATATAGAAGGCTCAATCTCGCAACTAGGTTCTGTAAGATTTACAGTGAAATTGTTTTTCAACCATTCGCTATTTTCTCTTAAAAACGTTCTTTATTGCGGCCTGATTTAGTATAGCGTTGACGAAACTGACCAATAAAAGTTTTTTGCACACTTACGATAATTTTTGGAATATTTTCATCAGCGACATTGGAAAAATTGTTTCGTAGGAATTCCGTGATAGAAATAACATAATCCCTATCATTATTCAGTAATACGAGACTTAAATCGAGTCTAGTACAGGTAAATTCAGTCATTGTTAGACAAATAATTAGTGAAACTAGTTACAACAATAAATAATGAAATGCTATTGTTTATTTCATGAAAAAACATGAATATATACTAAAATATAGTTTGGAGACGTGTGCATATCGTATGCAATTTGGTTTCATAAATTACTATCTACCCCGAAACCTATATGTGGCTGTGAGGTTTGTTATCTTATTGAAATAAAATTTTCATACATCTTATCAATTTACTAACCGCAATAAAGTAGACTACTAATAGAACTATGGCTAATTTCAATAATTGTAAAAACTGTATTTGAAAATCGATATATATATATATCATTATGACACCACTAAAGACGCATATTTTGCAGTATGTCGTTTTTTCTTCGCTTCGATTTTCAAAATATATATATAGCCTTTTAAAATGACATGACACTCATAAGTTACTACAAAAATTATTGCATAATAAACAAATGACTTCAGTTGCATTCTAAAAACATATCTTCACATTTTGCCACATTTTCATAATTTGCGCACTGATGCCGCAACAAAAAAATTTACCCAGCAAATTTGCATTAACTTGCGAAATAAAACTAATTACAGAACTTCGGCAAACTTCTATAAACGTCAAAACTCTAATCGAAAATTAAAGATAAGGAAAACGACATACTATGAGATGTACGTCTCTAGTGGTGTCAATTCATAATAAAGAATATATTTTAAGCTTTCTAAAATGGTGTAACACTTATATATTCCTCAAAGGAAAGTCACTATTAAATCAAAGTTAAATGTCCACATTTTAAGAATATTTTTCAACAAATTTTCATTCAGTGACTTTGAGCGATTTTTTTTTCAAAAATAGGGACAGACACAAGTGTAAATCGTTTATATTTAGGTAGATTGGTCCTTTGTCTACAATTTGTGGTACAATACATGTGCCTCTGCCGACTTTTGGAAAAAGCATTTATGGCACGGCTTTCTTAGGAGTGTCATATACGTGTGACATAGTGCGTCGCTCGGTACGGCGGGCGGCGACCTCAGGCTGCAGCTCGCGGCGTGGAGCTATGTCGCGCCGCTCATCACGCGGGTGACGGCGGCGACGGCGCGCATATACCGCTGCGGAGAGAAGCCGAGAGGTGCAACGCTACGTGATGCAATGTGTTCTGAATTGTCACAATGACACATGTATCTTTTCGCGTAGTAAATAAAGTTTAATTTTTAATGGATATTTTAAAAATGCATCCCCGCGCAGCGTCGCGTCGCGTCGGGGTTTGAGCTGACCCTTATTCTCATAAGTCATAACCCAGTGTGACGGATGAACACGACTGGTGAAGGACTGATCCTTCACCAGTCGTGTTCATCCGTCGCACTGGCTTCGCACTGCGCCTGAGCGCAGGACCACTTTTTAAATGCCCATCCGCATCATAGATCATCTTTTTAACTGACTTTAAAAAAAGGAGGCGGTTATACGTGCGGCTGTACATATTTTTTGTATTTGTTTACAGACAATCAGGTGATCAGCCAGCATTATCCGAACCAGGCTTTAAAACAATGTTTTGTTGTTACAATGCAGGTATCGAACCCACGACTTCCGGAGTTGAGAGCCAAGCTCTACACCACTGGGCCACGATGGCGTTAAATATACTAAATACCGTGATCTTTAGTTTATAAATTGACCGCAAGGGGCGCTGTTTAATATACTGTCAAGGAAAACAAATGGCGGACGATGCTAATCTAAGGTTACGTAATAACTATATATTAATCTGTATCTTAGGCTAACGACAACTTGTTCAAAGTCAATAACTTATTAAATTTCGTACCTAAAAGAGGTTATTAATATAACTTTATATCAATAAAATTGTTAAAAAAATGTACATTAATATTTATAAGCACGTAGAAATTGTAGTTCACTTACGTTATGTTTTTATCACACACTGCGCGGCGGTCAGTGACCGAATGAGTTGTGAACTTCTGAGTCGTAATTCGTATCACGCCGCGCCCGGTTCTCCACGAATATGTTTATTTACAACTTAATACATTATTACATTACATACAACTATAACACTGAATGGAAAATTAATATATCAAAATTTAATAAATGTGCGAGTCATTCTCTACTGGTCTCTTCGTATCTGCCTAATCTTTTCGAAAATCAAATGTCTCTTGTACACAAAATTATTTTGAGGAGGAAAATCGATATCGTTTTTTCCTTAATTTCTACAATATGTAAAATACTTACTGCCTTAATTTCTACAATATGTAAAATACTTACTGCCTTAATTTCTACAATATGTAAAATACTTACTGCCTTAATTTCTACAATATGTAAAATACTTACTGCCTTAATTTCTACAATATGTAAAATACTTACTGCCTTAATTTCTACAATATGTAAAATACTTACTGCCTTAATTTCTACAATATGTAAAATACTTACTGCTTTTAAAATTTTCGCAGGCACTCGGTTATAAAAATATTCTACTTCAGAAACGAGTCGTAAAATCCTTGAAATTTTAGTGTAGGTACAAATGTGAAGGACAAATATTACGAACGTGTTTCATGTCTTACTGCAATCGCTCAAACATACCTACTGTCTCACACATTAACATACTAATTCTACTGAAATTGCTTTTGTGTGGATAGATAATATTGTTCCGAATTTCCAATACGGATGTTGACTACATGTAAAATATTTAGTTTCATTTATCCTTATTAATTCAGAAATATTGAGGTATTATTAGGTACTTAATAAATGTAAAAATATAGATTTATATGCGTAGTTTTGTAATGAGATTTGATTATTTGTTGAATATTTCCATAGTCCTAAAACAGGGGTCCGGCAACCTGCGGCCCGCGAGCCACATGCGGCTCTTTGATTTTGGAGCTGCGGCTCTTTAGTTAGTTACTTACTTTACTGTATAGTAGCGTATGCAAAAAATGTTTTTTTTATTTTTTAAAAAAGTTTGAAAATCGTTCTGAATCGATGAACGATATCGAATCGATAAGACACAATTTCTATCTTACAGCCACTTCGGCTGGCTGGCTGCGAGAAAAAGCTATTTTCCCGGCGGAGAGGCGGCGTAAGGCGAGGGCGACGCGACGTGGACTCACGCTTCAATTACGCATAACTCGGAATTCAAATATAAACAACATAATATTATTTTATACGACGTACTGTTTTAGGCTGTTGATTTAATTGTATTTTCCCAAGTGTACATACAGTCTTTCGTGGTTTAAAGTAAAACATTACCTGTAAAATAGACAAAAAAATCCGCATTGTAATTAAAAATAGGATGTTTCTATGTAGGTTTTAATGCGATTCCAACTCAAGATAGTTTAGTGTCTTCACCAGTTCTTATGAACAAAGAGATTAGATTTTTATAAAAAAAACTTTAATTAATCTAGAATTTATTTATACATAAAAGAGAGTTGGCAAGAATTTTTTTTGTTAATTGTAACTTTTTGACTCTTCCGACTCAAAAGGTTGCCGACCCCTGTCCTAAGATATAAAAACTAGAAAAGGTACACAAAGTACCAAACCATAAATAACCTAACCTAGATCATGTCAGGACATGTCTAAGGAGGGTTCCGTAACCATAAACGCGTAATAGGTAATTAATTTTTTTCAAATTACTTCAAAAGTTATATTCCAATTTCATTCTAATTATTTTCATAAAGAGTATGTATGATCTATCAGCGTACAAAATTGCGAGTTTCTAAGTCTCATAGTTCAGAAATGCCAGGGGGGGACCAACTTATAAATCACTTTGGAGGTCGATCACGGATAACATAAATGAGGTTGGATTGGCAACCGTGATACTTTTACTTGAAAACCAGCGTCGCCGCCTATCTCCCACCAATGCACTCCACTACATAAGAAATAATAATACATACACGAATTACGCACACTAATTAAGAAATCACACCTAGAACAGAGGGCTGCGATTTGGTACTCACACTACGTTGAGACGGTAAAGTTACGACACAACCACATGCTCAAAATTCACACGCACGCTAGGGCTTGCTATGGTCGATAGGAATTTTCGATAATCAAAATGGTCAAGCTTGAATCTTGAAATCATCTTAGTTTCAGTTAGATTTACGATTTATGAGCTCTAACTTTTGAATGCGGCGGGGGGAGTAGCGGGGCAAGTATGGTTGCGCGTGTACAATATGTGCATCCCCACTATTTTTGCCGAGGGCTCATCGTAAATCGTAAACCGTCCTGTAGCTATTGGTAATTAAATGAAAAATTTTAATAACGGGAGCACTAGTAATTTTATACTAACTAAAACATTGTGTCAAAGGCGAATTTAATTGGTATTGGGATAGAATATGAAAAAAAATATCAACATGTATTACCTTTATTTGTAATCAAAAATAATAAGAAAATCAAAGCAAAAAAAGAAGTCGATGGTCGATAAATATTATGTAGCAAAAAAAAGACTAGAAAAATTTTACTACCGAGAACAGTAGTAACTCATTCTTCTTCTCATTGTCATTTTGTTTGGCTAAGAATTCTAATTTCAAATTAATTTTATTTAAAAAACATGGAATTCTTTTTCCAAAAGTAGTCATTTGTTTATTGATTAGTGTAACATTTTCATCGCATTTCAATTTTTTTTCGTCATCATGGATACGTTAAAAATTCGAGTAATTATGGAATATGAGTACCGTCGTGGCAGCAACGCGGCACAAGCGGCACGCAACATCAACGACGTTTACGGAGCTAACACTACAAACCAACGCACCGCCTGTTATTAGTTTGCTCGCTTCCGTTCTGGAAATTTCGACCTGAAAAATGAACCTCGCGGTCGTCCGAAAACTTTGGTCGACAATGACGAATTAAAGGCGATTGTGGAAGCTCATGATACACAATCTACGGCTGAATTAGCGGCAGCTTTCGACGTTAGCGTCAAAACAATATTGTTCCATTTGCGTCAAATCGGCAAGGTAAAAAAGCTAGACAAATGGGTGCCCCACGAACTCAATGATCGCCAGCGCGAAGTACGAAGGAATTTTGAACCGCATTGTTACCTGCGATGAAAAATGGATTCTGTTCGATAACCACAAGCGCTCAGCAAGTTGGTTGGATCCTGGTTCAGCACCTAAACAATGCCCTAAACGAAAACTTACTCCTAGAAAAGTGACGGTCAGTGTTTGGTGATCTAGCGCCGGTGTGATTCATCACAGCTTCTTACCAAACGGGGTGAGCATCACTGCAGATGTGTACTGTGAAGAACTGAACACAATGATGGAGAAGCTGGCACATCTCCAACCAGCATTGGTCAATCGCTCGTCTCCGGTGCTCCTGCACGACAACGCGCGACCTCATACTGCACAGCAGACGGTCTCCAAGTTGCAAGAACTGGGGTTGGAAGCTCTCCGTCATCCGCCCTACTCACCAGACCTTGCGCCTACAGACTACTACTTTTTCCAGAATTTGGATAACTTCTTGGCGGGAAAAAAATTCAATACCCGAGAGGCAGTAGAAAATGCCTTTGAAGAATTTGTTGCCTCCCGTCCAGCTGATTTCTTTAAGACGGGCATCAATAAACTGCCACTGTGTTGGCAAAGATGCATTGATTGCATGGGTGATTACTTCGATTAATACAAATAAAAAATACATGAAAAAAATTCGTTTAAATTTTTTTATACAAAACGGCAATTTCATAGGTAAAGACCTAATAAATTGGGTTCCTACGACCCTTTTATTTTATACGACTTAAGAAACTTTCGTATGGAGCGTTTCACGCGACTTAGGAAATTGTGTGAACTTAGTAGTATACAGTTTCTTCTGAGAACCTACTTATATGTTAGAGTACTATTCATTTACAAAACAAAAATCAGCCAACAAGCATCCAGAAGCATCAGTGGCGAAGTTCTCCTTCATAGGGAAGCCCTAGGGCCTAGCCTGTGTAATAGATAGGGATTTTGGATGAGGGTCTTCAAAATGTAAATGGAAAGGGAAGCCGATAGGAATGGAGTTATAGGAACCCCATGCCACTGAAGCGTATTATGCTTGCAAAAAGTAGCAACCACCCGAATCTGGAGCTTTCCTTTGTCAATTAAGCCATTTGCTTTTATAATATTATAGTGTCTGTGATATATATCTTTCAATCTAATTCAGATGGCAATACATGGGAGAATTCCAATCTCTTTTCTAATTTAATATATCTATGATTCCAATAAAATCCTCTTGTCGATGGTTGGTGCTAATGCTTCATTCAAGTGTATCTGCTACGAATACATTTTAGGGTTAAAATGAAATAAAGGCCAATGTTATGCATGATTTTTATTTACATAATGATAGGGTAGGTAATAAATACGTACCTACAAATAATATTATCAAATACATAATATGTGTTCCATAACAAGTATTTACTTGGAATTTATATTAAGGTACCTAACAATATGGAAGTTTCATACTTTATTATTTTTAATTATAATATTTTATTCAATTTATAATTAGGTTCGTATATTTGCGGACAGCGGTCAAACATTTAAAAGAAAAATAAAATGAATGGCCATACTCAACAACCTATTCACAATCGTATCGCGTTTAAGCAACGACAACACTGTACGGTAGGTATATATGTCACCGTAAAATTGTAAATCCCGTAAGATTGTAATATAACTAGTGAGATTGTAAATGAAATTTGTGAACCCGAATATACTGTTTAGGTACAATTTAACGCATTATTTTCGATACATTATAATATCTCGAACAAAACTGCTATATTACATTATCTGTCGACCGTCAAATTGTCAACTGTCCGAAGACTATCCCTGATTGGTTGGTCTTTACTCCTGACTGCTTTTTAACCCCCGACAAAAAACAGAGGGGTGTTATAAATTTGACATGTCTGTCTGTGTGTGTATCTGTCCGCGGCATAGTAGCTCCCAAACGGATGAATCGAATTTTATCTAGTTTTTTCGTGTAAAAGATGACATATTCGAGAGTGTTCTTAACTATAATTTCTCATCATCAGCTCCTTCACTGCTTGACAATTAGGGGTTTACTTAAAATTTTCATTTTGTGTTTCTTTGGTAACCACAGATTCATTTTACTTACATATCTATTTTCAACACGAAATTAATTTACAATTACCAAAACATTTGATAACAAATATGGGGACATAAGCCGTTCAACCACTCAGCGCGCGAGATGCGTTCCTCCGCATGCCATTTTACAATTAGACGTTTTCTTTTCGATATATTATAAGCTAGCGAAAAATAATGAGATAAATTGTAAGCAGTGTGCTCAAGTTCACAATTCCGACAGTTTACAATCTCGCTAGTTATATTATTCGGCACTCGGTGTATGAACGCAAGTGTCCATCAAAGCGCCAAGTGTCGCAAGATATTTGTATCGAGTGTAAGTGCCGTTTCAATAATAAAAAATCGTATGTATCCAACTTAGAATAGAATGATCGCAGTTTTAAATAAATCAGCAATTTCTTTAAACGTTTGACCGATTAAGCGTTATGGGTTATTGCTTTTATTAGATTCTACAATAGCTTTTTAAAACAAAACGATTGTAATAATACTGCCAATTCTTCATTTTGTACTTTGCATATATTTTGGTCAAACGTGACATTTTGGTGTCACGTTATTCTCTTTAGTAAATAAAGTTTTAGTAAAATAATTATTAAGTTAAAAGGAAAAATATTATTCTAAAATGTAGGTAATAAAATAATTATTACAATGTCTTTCACAAAATTAAATTTTCTTATTATTGTACTGTTCAGCTTCGTTACGACGCCTACTTGTATGTTTATATTAGTAACGCTAATAACATAAATATGTGTCATCGCTATCTTAAAAAGTAATTTCAATAAGTATATTTATTATATAACTACTATGTTGCTTTAATACTTTCACAAAAACAGCCTTTCTCTTTTGGGTACAGTCAACAAATTGAAACGGTTCACACATCTAGGGTCAGTTTACACCGCGACGATACGCAGCGCTGCATTTTTAGGAAAGCTATTTAAAATTGAACTTCGTTTCAGTGTGAATTGACCCTAAGGCTGACCCCACATTAGCGCGCGGGTTTCTCGGGCGTGTAAGTGGCGCGATGCGGGTGCATAGCTGCAGCACACGCAGCGCGCTTGCGGCGCGCACACAGAGCCCGCATCGCTGACACGCCCGAGGAACGCGCACGCCTAATGTGGGGTACACATTCTGCATTTGTATTGAATAGAATTTAACTCCGAAATTAAGTACTTAGTTTTTATTTTCATTTTTCAAAGACAGATAATTTATATAGGACACTGTCTTCTCTGGGATAAGTCCCGTGACATCCATTATACATGTAGATATTTCTAAGAACTTTCAAAGGTAAAAACTTTCAAACTATTTTGTTGACTGTACTGACGCTATATTGTCTATCCCCATCGCAGAGGCGAGCCGGGAGGCCGCACTAGTGAGGCCCTGGTCTCCGCTGTGAGGGCCCCGCCGCCGCCCTCCGGTAGGCCATAGAAGGAGTACAGGTGACGCCTGTGGTGTAGCTCGTGACCCTTATGAGAAAGGCTCTGGAGTCTGCTCCATAAGGAGAATATCCTCTTGTTCACCGACTTCCTCTCTTCTGGATTTGTGTCTGCAAGAAATTTGATGATGACTTTTTTATTTTGTAAAAACTGCATTACCTATTTGTTTAGAGCAGGGGTCTCCAAACTACGGCCCGAGGGCCACATCCGGCCCGCGGACAGATTTTGTCCGGCCCGCGGAGAGCTAGCATACTTGAAAATTCCTTTTAGAGAACATATTTTTATAGCAAATTAAATTTAGTTTACTGAAGTATTCTAATTTTATGTTGAATAATTATTAATATGACATCTACATTGATATGGTCATGGGCTAACTACTCATAACATTGTTGTAGGCTTATTGTTATTGTTTTAGTGATAAGTTGGATAAAGAAACACAGAATTATTGTAATGAGTAAAGACATGTATAATATGCAGAAAATTTAACTTCAGTATATTTTATTATAATAACTAACAAATTATTGAAATGAATCCAACTAACATTTTATACATTTTAAATAAAAACACAACTTATAACAATAATGACATATGAAATAATAATGAAATTTGTGTAATTAAGATTTTCCACTGACAATAGTTTGTAGTTGTGGACTAATTTTACTTGTACCAATTATTAAAAGAGATTTAAGATGCTCATCAGTTAATTTAGATCTGTAAACATTTTTTGTGTACTTCATTTTGGGGAAGGTCTTCTCACGTATAAGTAATCAAATAAGTAGTACCAAAAACAGAAAACAAAGCTCGTGGGCACGAGCAAATTTATGCAAATTATCAAATTGTGTCAGTGGAAGACCCTTATAAAATTCCAACAAAGATGAGTTTTGATATTTGTTCTTAATTATATCACTGTAGATCAATCATTTCCATTTGAAGTTTCGAGGCTAGGGTTTCAATGTCAATATCAAAAGGATTCTGAAAAATCATAATTTGATTCGCAATGGCATCAAAGTCCGAGAAACGAGTATCAAAATTTATTTTCAAAGCACTCAAAGTTTCGATTGCAAAATCGATAGGAAACTCAGTCTCAGTGGTGTGGCTGAATATTTCACATGTTTTAAAATGTGAAAAACATTTACTTCGTAGTTGTGATTGAAACAGTATCAATTTCTTCCGGAATGATTTGATATTAGTGTATAAATCCGGAAGATGCTGGTTTTTCTCCTTGCAATCTCAAATTCAGTTCGTTCACATATTTTGTCAAATCAACATAGAATGCTAACTTCCACAGCCATGCGTTGTTTTGTAATTCAGTAAGAGGGCGATGCTTTTCATTTAAAAAAAATTCGATCACTGCTCGAAGTTCAAAAGAGCGCTGAAGGACTTTCCCCTAACTAAGCCAACGTACGGAAGTATGATAAGGTAAGTAATTTTCTCCAATCTCTTCAATAAATTGTTCGAATTGTCGATGATTCAGCCCAAAGGATCTGATAAAATTAACAGTTGATAAGACTGGTTTCAGAACTTCAGACATATCCAAAAATTTTCCGCACAAAGACTGTTGATGAATGATACAATGTAAGACTAATGGTTTTGAACCACCGTCATTTTCTACAGCCTTTGACACAAGAGCGACCACTCCTTTATCTTTCCCACTCATGTTTTTGCCTCATCAGCTGTAATACATTTCAAGTTTTTCCATCGAAGGTTCTTTTGATTAATGGCCATTTCAACTCCTTTAAAAATACCTGTACCAGTAGTTGTGCCATGAATACTATACATATCGAGAAGTTCTTCATGCACTTCATAGCTTTTATCTACTCCTCGAATATAAATCAACACCTGAGCAGTATCTGACACATCCGTTGACTCATCCAAGGCCAAAGAAAATCACTCAACATGTCCATTTTTGTCGAACAGTTGAGAGGATATATTTTCAGCGATATTATCTACCCTTCGAGCCACAGTGTTTGCTGACATACTGACAATTTTTAATAAATTTACCTTTTCAAGGCACATTTCTTCAGCTACTGCAATTATGCATTCTTTGATCATTTCTCCATCGGTGAATGGTTTTCCACGTTTTGCAATTTCAAGAGCTACACGAAAGCTGGCACGAGTTGCAGCCTCTTGTTCAGTTTTAAGTTTTGTAAATGAAGATTGCTGCGATTTCAATCCGCGCTTCATAGCTTCGAATTTTTCTGTCCACAAACTTCCTGTAATTCCTTTGAGTAATTTTGAAAATGTTTTGTTTCATAATGACGTTTAATGTTATATTCCTTGAGAACGGCTATGCTATCATTGCAAATCAAACATAGCGCCTTGTTACTGGACTCCATTACGAAATACTGAATGTTCCACTGATCTTTGAATTTTTTATCAATTTTTCGCTTCTTTTCCATACTACTAAATCACACACAAAAGCAACAATTCAAATCAAAATACTGTTACAAAGATGTCTTAAACGTAAACACGCACAAACACGTTTTAAGGAGGTACGCACTATTTTATTTCACAACAGTGTCATAGGAACTGACTTGTGGTTGCGCCACTAGCCTTCTTATATATTCCAATTATATATTATATATTCTTCTTATATATTATTCAGCCATCTAGAAGTGAGTGGAAGACACCAGAACTTTTTCGAACCATTGAGATTATACACGTTACTCCTCATGGCTCGTATCTACGACTAATCTAGAAATTACAGATAATAACAGGAAAATTAATAATATGCAGTGTTGCCGTTTTGCGGACTTTTTTAAACGTTGCGTACTTTTTCGGACTTTTTTTTTCATCAGTGGACTATTTCACTTTTTACCACCGGCAACAATGATAATATGGTTTTGGCCCTCGGAACTTACTGGAGTAATCAGTATGGCCCTAAGGTTGGAAAGTTTGGAGACCCCTGGCTTAGAGGTACAAGCCAGGTCTGCTAAAGTGCAGTCGTGGAGCACGTAGAATTTCGTACATTGACTTATCGCTACATGTCTCTTTCATTCGCCCGTGCTCCGTGTTCCGCGACCGCTCTTTATAACAATAATAATATTAATAAATGTAACTAATTACATACTTATTTCGAAATTATTTACAGAAACTATTTATTAGTAATTAATCTAAAAGTGAGTTTTCTGCAATATGGTTTTTAAAGAAAATCTACAGCCTACTTGAATGTTTACCTGTCATTTTTAAATAATTCTTCTTGAACTTGGTTACCCCTTCTCTCTTACTATTTTCTATTGGATCTAATCTATTCATCAGGAGGTTTTGATCATTTTCATCACCTTTGTAGAACTTACTCATCGTCGATGAATCTAATGTTAAAGAGTTAGTATTATCGTTTTTATTGCTTTTAATATTTTTCATGTCATTGGTCAAGAACGCTAAGCGTATTTTTAGTATCAACAATGGACCAGCTACGTCGTCTATATCAGTACTTCCTAGAATATCTTCATTTATCTGTGGATCAACGTCAACTTTACTGTTCTCGCCATAGTCAAAGTCATTTGGTATAGTTTCAATTTGTTGTTTCTCGTACGAACTTCTATGGAGTCGGTCAAGTTGTCTTGGATAGTTATGCCATTGTTCTTTTCTGTATCCTTTATCGTCGTACTTTTCACTTTTTTGCACCGCATCGTTGAATATCTTTACAGGATACGCTTTGTGTTTCCGACGCGATTTTGTCTTTTCGTTATCCGTTCCTTTGAATAGCTCGTAAAATATATTACGATCATTGTCTACTGTGGTAAAAGTATTGTCATATTCTTGGTCACTGTGAACCGGCTCCTCCGTTTCATCTACTGATACTAGCGGAAGTACATCACTTAACGACAGTGTAATAGTAGTTAGCAGTAATACTGGAAGTAGAAATTGTCTCATCTGGAACAAAGAGAAACAAAGCATTAGAATCGTTTGTTGTTTACCATAGTAGCTTTAACCACAAAACATACCGGACAAGAGCGAGTCGAACTCGCCCACCGAGGATTCCATACAAAGTAAGAACATAAAATTTTGTATGGAGAAACTATTACTTTTGACATTTTTCCATATAAATAAGAAATTATGTTGCGTATGTGCAAATCAAGCCTTTACATAGCTTCAATTTGGAATTTCGACCCGCTATTTTTATGATTTAGTAACAAAAGTGTGGTTTTCAGATATTTTCTTGTATTTAAAGTAAACAAAGATGTCACTTGTCATACTTAATATGCCATATTATGTAAATGGGAAATATGTATGTATAATTACGCTATGTTTTTTTTACGTTGATTTAGAAGTCTGATTTTTTCATAGTTTAAGGAAATGGACCAGGAAAAGAGCAACGGATCGCCTGATGGTAAGCAATTACCGCCACCCACTTTCACGTTCCTGGTCCTTAAAATCCCCAACCCCCTTAGGCCCCGGTTACCTCACTCACTCGGCGAAACACAACTCGAGTAATTTCACGCCTGTTTTATATGAGGCCATGGTATTTATTCGGTCAAGCGGGTCTATTCATGCCGAAGCGTTTAAACGGGTCTTGACAGACAGACTTGACAGACGGACGAACAACAAAGTAATTTTATTAGGGGTTCGGTTTTTCTTTTGAGGTAAGGAACCCTAAAATACTTAAATGTAACTTAATATACTACAATATTAAGCATATGTTTCACAATCCTCAATCCTAAGTGTCGAATAGCTTACTCGGATGTTTTGTCGCTGATTACTTTATATCGAGCGACAGAGATAAAACCTGCAAATAAGCTATCTGTGGATTGAAACAGGCCCTAAGTTAAATAACATATAAAGAAATTCCAAAGTGATGATGATTATTTAGTTCAGCTATAATTCTTAAAGTAAGGTTAGAGTACCCACAGAATATATTGGTAAAATAAAATATATAATGATGAAACTGACGATATTTAACTTTGTAGCATGTCACCATTTGCAGATTTCGTTCAGGTACTGCACTAATATTGTATAGCCCATGCTATAAACCTTCCAAAAAGCCATTATAGTATAAAGTCATTAAAAGTGCATTACAATTTTAAATACAATCAAGTTACTTGGGCAAATATTGAAAAAACTGTTATTGCTCCTATCACAGGAGGTAAATTCGTTAATTATCATTTTGATTGAATCGCCGATAAGGTTTTTTCTCGAATCATCTATCAATCGAATCTATTTGTTCCCAAGACGACGTTTGGCAGCCATTACTGAAAATCTTTCTCCGTTAATCTTATCAGATAAATGATAATCCAGTGATAACCCGCGTCCATTCATCATTTTAATTTCACATGGGAACATCTTAAAAGATTATTATCTATAGAGTTCTGCAACTTAAATTTTTGGTTACTGGTTTACCTTTTTCTTTTGTTTTTGAATGAAAGTTGCAGTGATAATCACTTAACATCAAGTTTAAATTTTTTACAATCATGAAAAAATATTTCTTTTCTTATGATATCGTATATTTTTACATCAAGAAAATTGCAGTAGTTATTATTTAAAATGCAGTTGGTGTCCTTTTTAATTTGTGGAAAATAAATTAACCTTTAGGAGACCCGGTTTTCAAATTAATAAAAATATAACAATGGTACAAATAATAATACATATAATCTGGAATTATGATTTCCCAGAATTACAGGAAGGTGTAAACGGAACGTAGGCGACCTGACCGCTTACGGCTAAGGATTTTGTCCTCGAAGTATGTATGGCACTTCAATTGGAATTATGACAAAAAAAATGGCAGTTATATGGCCTGCCGATAGAAGTGAAACAGTATTTAGGAGTACCGCTTTCAACAATGTTATACTTAAGTACCTGGGACACTAAGTAATGCTCGGTGTTTAAAAAATAATAAAAATATTTCGTTTGACCAAGATTCGAGCCCTATATCAATTGGTAAAAAATCCAAGTGACTACGTAACTGCGCTACACGTATCTGATATTAGAGTTCGAAATTACTCATATCTTATTTGTATTAGACGACGAAAGAAAAAAACATTTCGCGTAACTGAAAATCGTGACGTTTTTGCTCTAAAATTTCTCTCATACATCGATAAAGTAGTTTCACTACAATATGTTAACATTTCATTTTCAATTCCAGACACAGGTTTCTTTACGAATTACGATGTTTTACGATAGCATCGACCAATTCGGATGTTCCGAGATTCGTCTGTATTATGCATTAAGGAAAACTTTGGGACCAATTCGCGACCTACACATTTAACCCTTTTCAGTGCAAATGAAGAGACCGGTAATTTTGATCTGTTCACGGACGCTAAACGATAAACAAAGAACTTGAAAATGTCATTTTCTTGCTGGCTTAAAATAGCTCCAATGGGAGCTATTTCATCCTTGTCCACCTGTAATTGCCATAATTCGGAAATATTATCCTCGTGTTTTGACTGAGGAATAGTGCGATCATTACCTCTTGTTATTTCACGTTGTTTTGGGAGCTCATCAGATTATTACATGATTTATTAAATCGTTTCTAAAATCTTTGCTTAAATCAAATATTGTCAACGTTAGCGATCATGTCTATTCTCTTTTAAGTCTGAGTTATACGAAAGTTAGCGACAAGGTATCCGTGGCCTTACCCAAATTATGAATCAAATATCTCAAATCGAATCAAATATCTAATATCTTTGTTATACACACATAACAATAGGAACTACTTAGAGATCGCCCTGTGGTCGAAATTCGCCCATATTAATGAATGTAATTTTTATTTTTGGACTTTTTATGGGTTCTTTTGCCTCTAGATAGATAAAAAAAAACAATGTTGTGACAGATTGACAAACTTCAACGTGTAACAAAATTGTATATGTATCTATTAAACTCACGGTAGGTAATCTGAAAATAAGTGTACTGTGTGTGTTGTTGTTATTTTTATTAATTTTATGTATTTCTATTTTCTAAGCATTATTTAAAAAATATTAGCTTTTTGCATACCTTCCTCCACAAAAACTTTAACTGTGCCAAATATCATACTCCTCCGTTCGCACAATTCTTCTAAAACTGCCCGAAAGTTTTTGCTTCACGTATTAATGTAATAATGACACAAATTATTAATCTAAAGAATTGTAACTTCTTAAAAAATCTTTAAATTGAAGTAATAAGTATCTAATATGTGTGCCCATTTTCATAATTCGTGTATCCCCGAACACGTGAAATTGGTTTTGATCGCGTGACATAAGACTACTACACGATAGGGCATCTAATAACCAATGATTAGTTTATGACTCGTATAATATTTACCTTTACTATCAATTTACGGGTAATTTTGGTCTATTAATAAATATGAGTTACTATTTAAGGTTTATTTCGGGCCTCCGCGCTTCTGTCTACACTTTCATTTTCCGACATGTTACACCCATAATATGTCAGCAAAATTTATATAAAAACAAAAACAATTAACAAGACATTTACAGCTTACAGTAGGTTCATGTGAGAAAAATGAAACAGGCTTATTACGGGCGACCATTAGCAGCGACTCGTCAAACTGAAAATAAAATGCCAGTCGCCAGACAATGCCATGTTCACAAGCAGTAAGCGAGCTGATTATGATGATTTATAGCTAAGAACACTCTCGATCACGGCAGCTTCTAAACAAAAAAAAAGATCAATATCGGTTCATCCGTTTGGGAGCTTCGATGCCACGGACACACACATAGTGTGTGACACAGTAATGACCACCACCACGTTTCTCCAAAACAGTTGACGATCACCAAGAATATATTATACAAATTAAACATTAAAATTTGAGCATCATTTCATATGCTTAAGATATTATTTTTTAAATTATTTCATCTCTTAACCAAATATTTAACAAATAATAGTAATTAACTCATTTAAACCATAAATAAATAAATAAATAAATAAATATTTATTTCCAAAATCAGTTTACAAATTATTAAGTAGAACTCGTAGTCACCTAGTAAGCTTACGCCTGTATCAGGTGACTAGGCTCTTCCAACGCTAATATAAATACAAAGACCTATCTAAATATTATACATTATGAAACTTATTTACAAGAGTATAATAGTAAAGTTATGGTAATAATTAAATAACAAAAAAAATATATATTAAACATTTAGTACCAGCATAGCTCTATCACCAATACGTGTAATAAAATCTAAATTAAAATCTAACTTTATGTGTGTGTATGTGTATGTCTGCATGTATTCGTGTGTATGTGTGTGTAATGTGTAGGTGTGTGTGTTGTGTTTGTACATATATGTGTGTTAGTGAATTTATGCAATATTTCCTGTTATAATTTTATACTTTCTACTAATTTTTCAGTTTCTAACTATACAAACTAATACAAATAACTAATACAAATAGACTAAGTGAATAAGTAACTTATACAAATAGTCGCGAAGTAATTTCTTAGTCTCATAATTTGGTTTGTTACTAATGTCTAGAGTTTTATTTACCTTATTGTACAAAAAAGTCGATCTATTCACATATTGTTTAAGTGCAAAATCAGTTTTTATAATAAGTATTTTGATTATATTTCTTATATTACGCTTAGTTTTAGAAATAACAACATCTTTATTTTTATGTTTTTTTAATACTGTTAATAAAATATATAATTTCCTGATAGACAAGACCTTGCTAATTCTATATATCTCGTCTGTCGGCGACTTCTTGTTTTAAAATATGATTTTTAATAACGAACGTTGAGCCCTTTCTACTTCTAAAAGTTTAGTTTTGCCCGCACCTCCCCATACAGGTATGCAGTAGACCATGATAGACTCAGATAAAGCCGTATATATTTCTTTTAAAACATTACGAGAGGAGTTACGCTCATTTGACTGGATATTTGGATTGGGCACTACGTGTCGTAAAGTTTTGAATATCCAGGTCAGTTTCCTAATTCTAGAAGCCACTTGTTCCAGATGCGGATGCCAAGATAGCCTCTGGTCAACTGTTACTCCTAGATATTTTGTTTTGTCGACTTTTTCTATATGGGGGCAGTTACAGCGGGATAGAGATAATATACTAGGTTGGCAGGTATGTATTTTTATAGTGTAGTCCGGTCCAGGTTGCGAACGATTGAGGATGCTAAAACACATATAATGTGTTTTAGCAGTATTTAAGGATAAAAGATTACTTACTAACCAGTGTGCGACCTGTCTCATACCATGTTCAACAAGATGTTTCAGTTCCGACCATTTTTTTCCTCTAAATACTATTGACGTGTCATCGGCATATGACATAATTTTGGCATTTACGACCCATTAAATTACAGAGGTCATTAATATATACTAGAAAGAGTGTAGGTCCTAACACACTTCCCTGGGGAACACCGTGTGTTACTGAAGTGTCTTGGCTGGTATACTGGTTGACTCTTACTCTCTGCATCCTATCAGATAGATACCTTTCGAATAGGGAGATTTCCGTACCTCTGATTCCAATATTTTTTATTTTTTCTACAAGAATGGGTATAGAGACAGTGTTAAAGGCCTTTTTTAAATCTAGAAACACTGTTAAACATTTGTGACCCTAATCAATTTGCTCAGTTATTAGTTCACTGAGAGCTACAACTGCATCTTCTGTTGATTTGCCGCGCCTAAACCCAAATTGTGATGTAGATAACAACTTATATTTGTCTAGGTAATGTATAAGTCTGTTATTTAGTAGCTTTTCCAATATTTTAGAGATCGCTGGAAGAACAGAGATTGATCTATAATTGCCCACACTGTCTCTATCACCATTCTTGAAAACTGGTGTAATTATAGATTTTTTTAAAAGGTCTGGAAATATTCCCTTTTCAAAGCAAATATTTGCAAGATATACAATTACCGGTACGAATTCACCAGCGGCAAGTTTCAAGAAGCTAGTAGGAACGTCATCCCAGCCAGGTGCACTATTTGATCTCAAGTTCATAAGTGTATTCTTTACTTCACCTACATCGGTCTTCAGCAATGCGAAGGAATTAACAGAGGAAAAATTATTTCTTGTTGTTGTATCGTAGTGTTCAGAATTGGATAATATTTTATGAGCAAGATCTGCACCTACATTAGAAAAGTAAGTATTTATAAAATTAATAGTCTCATGGGGGTTTTGTTTAATAGTTAATAGTTCGTTATTATCATTATGGGATTTCCTGCTATATGTTATTTTTTTATGTTATTCCAAAGTAATTTGTTATTTGCAACAGATTTACTCAGCAATTCTCCTTCATAGTTGCGCTTGAGTTTTTTAATTAGATTATTGCAATGGTTCCTGTAGCATAAGTATGTTACTCTTAAAACTTCGTTATGGCTCTCTTTTCGTACTGTCAGTTGTAATTTATTACGATGTTTAATACAACGTAAAATTCCCGGGGTAATCCAAGGCTTTAGTGTTAATTTAGACTTAGGATTTTTTATAATTTTAGTGTTTTTCTTTATGATCTCAGTAAGTTCATTAATTAAGCAATGTGTGATAGAATTTGGGTCATTGTTTGTCATCAAATTAGAGAGATTTTTCTGTTTTAAATCGATTAAGGCTTTATCTAAATCTATTTTATTTTTAGTTCTAGAGATTGGGTTAGAAATTTGCGTTCTTGAGAGACAAAGAAGAGTAGTGTAGTCTAAGAAGAGTAGATCAGTTATACTTGTTTTGACGATAGCGATAACTGCTGAATTTTTTATTCTGTTAATTTTCAGCATAAAATGGTCTAAGCAACTTTTTTCACGAGTAGGTAAAGTATGTCCAGCAAGAATACCATATACTGAGAGCGAATTAAGATAATTCATTTTATTATTGTATTCCAGGTTTGTTTCATGTGATTTTTGCGTAATATTAATGTTAATATCACCCGCAATGATAATATTCCTATTCGTATATACAGAATCCAAATGAGAGCAAGGAGAATTTACAAAATTTTCTGTGTTTGTATTGGACGGGGATCTATAAATGCAAATTATGGAATAATTATTAAGCAAATCAACCTGAAGGCAAGGTGCTTGTATTGGTCTAATCTCCTTAACCTTCGCGGTCAATGATTGCTTAATGTAAACCACCACTCCATCATTTTGGTTCAAATGATTTGAGGTAGAGTAACAACTATAGTTTTCCAGATGCGGTATTGATTTATCTGGATTTAATCTACATTCGGTTAAGATTAATATGTCTGAGTAAATAGAGAGATTAGATATAGTAATAAGAAAATCATCGAAATTTGAATAAATACTGCGTATGTTTTGAGATATAATTATTAAATCCTTATTGTTTACAGTTAAATGACTAGAAAGCTCATCGCAATTGCATGCTATTGAACGGGCAATATTAAGACTGTCTATTTCATTTAAATTATAGAGTTTATTTGGCATTGTTAAAGTAATTAATATCTAAGAAATTTGGTTTTAAAACAAATATGTAAAGGAATCCATAACTGTGAGACTTCATTTGTTGTTCTGATATATTGATCGACAAGTTTCTGATTAATTTTGTAATATAATAACAAAAGGGTTTAAAGATAAGCAAATGAGTACCTTTAGTAGACGTATAATGATGAATCTGTAGGTGGAGTGTAAATATGTTGTTAAATTGTGAAAAGTATTTGTTCTTGATTAACAGCTGTATTAGTATTACAGAATGAACTATGAAATAAAATGCTGATATTGACTTGATTATAGTACATGAAAATGAATGAATTATTGTTATAGCTACATTTAGTCACTTCCCTTGGTTATCTGAGATGAGCCTGCCAGTATTTCGTGTACCTGGTTTTCAGTAAATATTTGTATTACAGGTGCTTGTTCATTTTCTCTTACATACACTTTTCCGTAAGCTGTCCAGCAGAATTTAAATTAAATCGTACAATAATTGTATGATTACACATTATTATTTATAAGTATTTTATATAACCTCAAATAATAAGCTTACAATAGAGACTGACACGCCAAACTTATAACTCCACTCTGTTTTCGTCGGGAGCTAAAAAGTAAGCATTAAGTATGAAAGTCATTCAATATTTCATGAATAAAAAATGTACGAATAAACACCCACAAGCGGGGCTATCTTTTAAGAATATCTCGGGATGAAATTACTTCATTAAGGTTCTCTCGTGTTTTGCAAATGTTCGCAACTTTTTTGAATAACTGTCACTCGATTTTTGAGGTACTAACTACTAGGCCCTGAAAATGAGGGCCTTTTGTCCAAAAGTCTCGTTGTCACCAAAGAAAGGAACTTTATAAAAATACGTGTCTTATCGCAAGTTCATGTTATATATTGTGTCTAATGGACTTTGTCTTTTGGATTCTTAGTGTTTAGGTTTATTGTTGTTGATATATTAACATAATAAGATACAATCCTACTACTATTATAAATATGAAAGTTTGTGAGGATGAATTGGCTGTTCCTCTTTCACGCAAAAACTACTGAACAGATTTTAATAAAATTTGGTATGGTAGTAGTTTAAGCCCTGGAATAACACAAGGCCAATTTTTATCTCAAAATAGTTCAGTGTTCTCGTGTGATACTTTATTTACGTGGGCGAAGCCGCGGGCAAAAGCTAGTTTTGATTATAATTTCATTCATCGGCTGCTGCCTATGAATGCCACATGAAAATCTTACTTCGCCCTGTATAGGTCACTATGTGTAAAATATCTGCTTTAGATAATCTTAACAAAGAACGAATTTATATTAACGTTTAAAACAAAGAACGAATCTTAAATAAACAAAGGTAATTTCGTTTCGGCATAATTTCGAATAATAAACTTAAGCTGGCAATATTATGTGGTAAACAAACACGGTACTACGTTTATATGACATTATATATTTATACAATCTGCCGTGGAATAGCTCGTTAGCGTTCTGCAGAGATGTGACTCAGTTGGAACAAATTATTCTATTTCAATTCACACACAACATCAACGTGTCTCGCCTCACGAGATAAAAACCACATTTAAGGGAATTTTCTAATTCTATTTTTATATTACACATTACACACATTCTATTTTTATGGCACACTTTCATATTGAAATGACAGCGCAGCGTCCGATAAGAAAGCAAAAAAGGATTAAAAATACCATGAGCATATAGGTTTTCTTTAAATGTCGTTAAAAAGAAATAATTTGCGTGGGACGGACAATTTAAATGTATTTTTTAAATGAGTTCCAAAAAAAGACAAAGAAAGAGGTGGTTATACTTTCGGCTGTATATATAATTTTTTTTGTATGTTCAACGATAATTCCGCCGTCTGTGGACCGATTTTCAAAAATTCGTTATTTGATGTTAGGGTAAAATCCGAAATTGGTTCTGTTGTCACCAAAGTGGTGACCTGATGATGAGATACGTGAGGAATCGAGGAATCTCTTCGAAATTTATATGGACACATCAAGTAATTTTGACTTTTTCTGAAGTAACCCAAGCATATGCTATCAAAAAGTAAGATTTTGCACCCAGGTTTACCCTGGATCCAAAATTACTGAACAGAACTGCTGACCCCTTATATATACATGTTTGGGGATTTCGGCGTTGATTAAAGAACTGCAAGCATATGCCACAATGTCAATTACAGTAATCATCATCATCACACCAAACATTATCACATCATGATGTTATAACAGGTACTTCTCACAGTATTTTACACCGACACGTTACTCTGCCGTTTGTGGACCTACAAGCGACTCTCGTTAATACAAACCTGCGCTAATTCGAACCTCTCAGTATTTCAAAGTTATCACGAGTCCCCTAGAAAATCATATTATATTTCGTATAACGAAATCAATACATTTTTATGCACTTGGTAATTCGAACGAAAAAATCATCACTACGTAACAAAACAACGCGTTAATATGAACTCGTCAGCATCAAACACTCCGAGAGGAGACTTTTTGTGAGAGAGAGCATTTTGTGACGAGTTCAAACTCGTATAATTTATGAGTGCTAAAAAGTATAAATGCTTGACGACTGCTGAAAGAAGAAGTTAATCGAAACTGTAGAGGGAGGTGAGAAGAAAAGTGATGTTGCAGAAGAATTTAAGATTCCTCTGAGTGCTCTCTCGACCATTTGATATTTCGAACACTCGATAATTTGTAATATTTTAAGAGTCCCCCGAGTTTCAAATGAATGAGGGTCGACTGTATATGCAAAATTCTTTTGCTGTTGTAAAGAGTATAATTCGAAATTGGTCCCTCTGTCATCAAAGTGGAGACCTGATGATGGCATCCATGAGGAATCGAGGGAAATCCTCAAAATTTATAGAGACATCTATAGGGATTTGACTTTTGTGAAGTAAATCAAACATATGCTATCAAAAATTAAATTTTGTGCCTACGATATAGGTAAAAGGTACTTAAATTCTAACCTACTTTTATCTTTGGTCACCTAGTATTATTTAATAGAATTTAAAGAAAGAATTAAATTATTTAATTCTTAACGTCATTTGCTTAAAAAATTTAGTCTCCAGTGTATGTATGTACCGTGTATAATAACTATGTATGATGATTAGTTCCTTCGATATTTTACAAAAAAACATAAATTAGGTGCTAAGCCACTTTTGTATGAAACAGCTAATTTTTACAGAGATACGGTCCACATTTTAAAGGTATGTCTTTAAAATCACCCTGTATTTAGCGCCACCTACGTAAAAGTTTCTAAGCAAAAACATTTGCCAAGCGCGTCTCATACGAAGGTAGAACAAATATTAACAGAGATGTTGAACCGGCTGTCAATTTTGAATAGTCTCGCGGTAATCTGCTGGATTTGTGTTATCAGCGAGATTTGTCTTAATATTCGGGCAAAGCGTTTGCTTCTGACGTCTCGTTAATTTGCTCGTATGTTTGTATGTACTTGTATGAGTTGTATGAGCGTCTAACGAACTTCAAATACGGCGATCGATGCTCGCATTTGATTAGATATTCGCATTTGATATTGAATATTAAGTTGTGACAGAAGAGACGTAAATCATATCGTAAACACTGGACAGACTTCTTGCGACAGTTTTTAGCAATTAGCGATATAACTATACTGTGTTTTATTTGCAGAGTCCTGGCAGAGTCCAGTACATTATTTTATTCGTTTTATATGTGTACTTGCGACATATGAAATACGTTGCAATATTTATGGCAACTTTTTTACACCATATTCGAGTTTTAGCAGGTATTCTTAATTTGTTAGAGTAATAAATATTGCTTATGTGTAATGGGAACAATTTAGCATTCTAATGGTGATTTTTTAAAACAAATTTTAGGGTAAAAAACATACAAACATACAAACCTCTTCCTCTTTTTATTATTATATTAGTAATATATATTTTTTATTTTATATTTTTTTGTAGAAGCGTTTCATTATAAGGAGTAGATTATATGCCCAAAATATTCGTAATTGATTTGCGACAACCTTATATTATTATGTTGCCAGCTTGTATTAATAGGTATATTAACTAATAGTTTACAGACACACAAAAATATATACAGAGCAATATTAATACATACAGGAAATAAAATATTTACAAACTGTACAAGTAGGTAAGTACTAAAAAACAATAATAACTACTCCAAAACTTAAAATGCTACAAAACAAAGAAATCTCCCAGGTCGTCCCCACCAGGCAGAGTACCTAGAAGGCTCAGAGAGTTTCCTCGCTGGATTGCGATACTTATTCTCTGGGCCAGGTAGGTGCCGGCTCTGGGGTCTCGGGTGGCCTCAATGAGTTTTTTGGAGATTTCTCTGAAAAGTTTGTGCGCACCCAGACCCATTGTACCTAGGGTTTCAACCCCAAATGGTTCAAATATGAGATCCCCACTAAGGTTCTCATATTTGCGCCGCTTGAGGTTTTCCGCCTGATTGGCGGCCGCACCTGCAGAACTCAAGGTGCCCTGGACATGGGACGGAGCAAGTGTATCGACGAAAGTAGCGTCCCATACAAGAGCCCGCCTCACTCTCCAAGGGACCAGGGTCATACCTTCTGGTCTCCTGCCATCGTCGCGCGATAAACCAGAGGGTTTACTTACAGGCACAGCTGGCACTCCTGCGGTGACAAGAGCCCGACGGATGAGATCGTTCAGGCAGTGATGTCGGGAGATGCGGCCGGCGCTTCGTTGACAGGACAGTCCGTGGTGTCCGAGGCTGTCCACGTTTGCGCCACAAACACAGCGTTGGGGGGACGACGTGGGGGGTGCCAAGACGCAGGGAAGTGGCTAACCGGAAAGCTGTTCGATCCAGCAATGTGCCCGTATTGAGTGACGGTAATGCTTGTAGCCAAAGGCCCGACTCCCACTTCTCCGCAGCTAACAGGCGAGCCTGCTCCTCAGGACTGGAGGACGTATTAAGAAGATTATTCCGTACCAGTCTGCAGAGTGGCTCGTCCCAGAGCCTTTGTGAAAAAGTATTTTCAGGCAATTCGCTACAAGCACTAGTTGCGCTCCAGGCGTCCTTGGCCTCGTCCAGAAAGGGAACTGTATTGGAGTAGGATGGGTGATGTAGTATTTTAGAGATAAGACTATTGTTCGCGTGGACTGAGGACAAGAAGGCCGGAAGCGATATGTCAGAGGGCTTTCGAACACCCAGGCCACCGAACCTAACTGGAAGCGTTGCCTGAGTCCATGCGCGGTCATCGAAATTTATGTTCAAAATATTGGAGAGCGTTAGTCTTATGGTATCATCCAACTGTTTGAGAAGTTGAGGGAACTTCCACAGTTGATAGTTATAGTTTATATGTGTTTATAGTTTATAGTTTACAATATAATGTTGTAATTTGTCCAGACTTTAGATCTTTTACAATAAGTTTAAAAAAATGAGAGAGAGAGAGAGAGAAAGATCGAATTGGAACCTGGTACACACACATTTAATTTAGTAATTAGTATTCCACCGTGTATCTATTCGCGGATCGCGTGTCTATCGATTAGCACGATACCGCAAAGTTAATTCCAAGTTTCTTCTTGAAAGCTTTGAGGTGAGCCGGTATGTTAATGAGTAAAACGAATACTTGTTTGGATTACATTCATGTGGTCCATGTTTGAAGCTGGTACAGTAACGTAGCTTACATTAATTTTTTAAAGAAATCTAAGCGACACATTTCTATAACTTAAGATAAAAAAAACGAGAATTTTTTAAAAAAAAATCGAAATTCTGAAATATTTTATTCCAATCTGACGGAAAACTCTACGATCGCGCGCTCATTCGTCAAATCAAATAGCGCACGCTTCCACGACTTCCTGTTACACACTTCCTTCCTATTTCACGAAATCACTCCCACAAATTGCGAGAAAGCGAGAGGAAAGATGTTACACATAAAAAAATCGTTGTTTGTTTTGAAACATTTCCTAATAAGTATTTGTGTGATCTAGACACACTCGACACTTAGATCAACAGTATCGTTAAAACTTAACCACATATCTCTTAATTCAATTCTGTAAACATTTTTTATATAACCAACAAGCTCTATAAACGTTTAAACGAATCAAACAGAAGTAAACGTTAGCTCTATAACTAGGTCACCTTATAACCATAAGAAGTAGCGTCTATTGGCACAATTCCCCATTCGCAGTAAAGTCCATTGAAGCGGAACGAACCATCTGGAGTTGGCCGGAAAATGCAGCGCCTAATATGAAAAGAAATTTAACATAACAAAGTGAATAGGTATTATGATTATATTATTATGACTACGTTCGGCTTGCTTAAATTATATAATTCTTACTGATTAAGTATTAATGTGAGGCTCCGTGGACATGTGGATGTAATAAGTTTGTTAGTATTTGATAATACGCTGCATATTATTATATCCCATAAAAAGCACGGTTTCCGCAAGATACAGATTTTCTCTCTGTGCAAACAAAGCTACGGGAAATATAAAGAATAAGTATTTGTACTAGGTAACTTTTAACCCGACTATCGAAGAATTACTATGATTTTGGAGCATAATATTATGCATGTAGTTATCAAAATTATATTATGTAGATTGTAGAATATTGATAATATCTGAGAAACAAAAAAATTTTTGATATGTGTGATAATGTTCGAAAATTCCTCAAATATTGCAATTTATGTGGTTTAATTTAAATAATGTAATAGGGGTCGCTGACAACCTATGTAGTTCCAAGCGACCTTAAACAAAAGGAAAAAAAATTTCTTTATTTTAATGCGGGGGCAGCCAGTGTGATAGCAAATTGGTTTTCTGTTTTCCTGTTATAATATTTGTGATGAGGTCGTAACACATCTGTCGTACTCATTGCGATACTGTCACAGCCTGAAAATAAATTTATTATGTACAAAATATGTATTCATACAAAATACAGTGCCGTCTAGAAACGCCCGAAAGAAGTAAAGCTTTTATAGTATAAGGCGGTAGAAATAGAGTAGAAAAAATATATACTTACGACGTACGGAGAAACAGCTTTCGTAGAACGATACAAATCAATCCAAATTGAAAATTTTGACGTTCCCTTCAACGGCCGACAGTTTTTCAACACAATCTGGACACGTGGTATGCTAGTAGTAGTTAACTCTTAACTATGTAGCTATTCCACTTTCATTAATCTATGGCGTATGTATATAGGTAAATAGTATAAAAGTATATGGAGCTAGTATATAGGTAACGGTGACGGTAAAAATCTGAAGCTTAGCACCGACGGAGTGGTCGCGCCACGATCTCCCGAACGCAAGCTTCGCTCTAACATCCTTTTATTATTAGGCGTACCAAAACGTCAAAGTATTTCTTGAAGGCTTTTGATCAGTAAAAATTAGCTAAAGATAGATAATCTTTAGAATTTTTTTTTTGAAAATACATATTATTTTGTTCCAAAAAGTAACACGATTCATTTTAACTTTTAATTGAGTCGACATTTTTAAGATTTTTGATAAGTAGATATTTATGAAAATCGCTCTTATCCTATGTCATAACATAATTGAAAAAATAAGAAACTCGAAAATTTAATCTTATAAAACTTTAAACGAGCAACTCTCGTGTTAGTCGAACGATTCCTAGAAATGGCTTTAAAGAAGTACCGTGAATTTTAGTCGCTACTAAAATTGACATTCGACATTAAAAGTTTTTCAATAAAAAAATTTCAGACTGGTCCAGTTGTTTTGATAAAACTTAATACTTATCCAGTATGCCAGTAAAAGACCCATGAAAATTGGTCTAGCTGTTTCAGAGATTGGCCGGAACATGCAGACAGACAAACTGACCGCCAGATTTATAGATAGACAGACAAAAATTTTAAAATTTATTTTTTATTGTAAGTACGTATACTTTCATATGAATTTAGTGAACAGCTGTTTATTTAAATTTACAAACAGAAACAAAAAGGACACTGGCGAGTCCTGCCTGATTTTCCATCAAGAGCGGCCAAGTTTCGAACATATTATATAGTTTTATAGTACTTCAAAAGTTATTATATAAAAAAAAAATTAGGACTTGGAAATAAAAAGTTATAAATCTCCGAATATCAGTGAATTCATGTGCAAAATACGTACTCATCAGTGGTAATCGTTGTCATCATATCTGTATAGTCTATGGTTAACTTATCCTGCTGTAAATTGTGAATTTATCGTAAAAGCTCCATCTAGTAGATAGATTTATTTTTTATTGGAGTATTAAGTTATTTTCTTTTCCTATAGTTCAACAGTTTAGTACTAGTTTTATGAGAAAAAAATTTACTGGGGGTGTGAAATAGACTATATACTATTACTATATATATTATATTACTATATACTATTTATATTTATACAAAAAAAATATTATGTTTTTGGTTTTCGTACCGGTTATGCGACATTTATCTATTAGTATATTGCATTTCCAAACAAACTAGCTATTAATTAAATTACGTAATTGACATCACCACTAATAGATAGTCACTTTTCGGCAAACCACCACTAGGGCAATTTATTGAACAATAGGTTAGGTTACATATAATATTTTTTTGTTTTTGTTCCTATGTTCATAAAGTAAAACTTACAATAAATATTTCTTGTGCCACGTATTTAAATTACCAGGCAGTAAATGTAAAGAGCCTTGCCGAACTTTTATTTATTTGTAAACATAATTCGGGCGCGACGATAACAGAATTAGGTGCGTTTGTGGCAGTAACAGTAGAGTACCTACATATTTTATATCTAAGGTTTTCTTACTTTTATGCTTTATCCTACAACTGTCAGAATGTAAAAGTTTGTGAGAATGTATGGGTGGAAGGATGGATGGATGTCTATTACTCTTTCACGCCAAAACTACTTAACGGATTTTGATGAAATTTGGTATGGTAGTAGTTTGAGCTCTGGATTAACACATATGCTACTTTTTATTCCGAAAAATACAGTGTTCCCGTGGGATACTGTATTTGCGCAGGCGTCACCACGGGATAAAGCTAGTTTATAATAATCAGTTTCTTTGATTCAGTAACACTTAATATTTCGCTCTAACTCCAAGTACATTTTACGGTTCATTGTTTGCAAATCCATCATTTTGAAATAAAATTTCCTCCCGACTCCCGACCCGACTTAGAACTATAATCATATAATCTGATCATTGTCTGATACGCGATGTCGTCGCCGGGGATAATACACGATCTTGACACTCACAATCCGAGAATATTACATTTAATGTAATATATTTATTTCTTATACCATTAAATACGTTTAGGATCCGTGCTGAAATAACGGGATGTGAGTCCACCTAAATCTAAACCCTGTTTTACATATTGAATACGAATAAGTTGAGTTGGACTTAATATGTAGAGGTATATGTTATACCTCGGAGCCAGTTGTACCTTGGTCAGTTGGCTTTTTCTAGGTATTCCTGAGCTTTTGAATTCTAATACTGGTGTTCGTTACGTCTCTACCGACCATATTATATAGAGTTAATCATTTGCCGCCATTAACCCAGTCTTTGATTTATTCGTTTTTTTTTTTTGGGTGACAAAAGCTCTATCCTCACCATTATTAGAAGTATAATAGTTTTAAGTGTATTATACTAATCGCATAAATTTTAAATGATTTAGTTTCTATTATATATCAAGAATAAAAATAGTAATAAACTAGCGTGATAAGTTTACTTTAAAACATTTTAAAAAAAATTACCGGAATTTTAAGATACTGGTACTTGCCAAGGTACATGAGTTATATTATGGTACCTTGATCAGTGTTATAACATTTTTTAAACGTCGTAAAGACATGTAATCATGCTATGTACACTTCTTATAATTTGGTGAGGTATACCCAAAATAACCGATCTTCCAAAATATATAAACTTGGTGGACGTATAAATAACAAACAACTGAAAAACTGGTCGAGGTACAACAGGCTCCTCTATATATAAAACATTATATCTTTTGTTCGGGTATCTCTCTAGATTTCCAAACTTAGATCTATCTATCCATATCCTATAGAATATAATTAGTTGTAAAGCAACTATGAGGGTTACTTGTAAACATGTCAGGGAACCCAAAAATCATCTATTCGACCTAATATGCAATAGCGTAGGTCAGACGAATTCAACTCACACAATTTGCCCACTTTTACTTTCTCTTATAAAGTGTTTTAAACCAACTAAGTGCTTGAGAGGTTGTTTTGTCACCGGGTATCCGGTTCAGCTCCGGTTCAGCCAGTTGACAGCTACCGGAGCGAGCAAAAAGGTACTTAACGCTATTTTATGGGCTATCTGTACGTTTCCGCGAAACCACAGAGCACTAGAGAGGACGACTAGCGCGGTAAGTGGGGGGGCTGTTTGCTAAAAAAATGGTCATAATAATTGGAACGAAGTTCCTTATGGCGCGTTGCGGTATAGGGGCTGGACGGATTATAGGCACGACACTTTTTGCCACTCGAAATCATAACGTAATAACGACTATTAAGAATGATACAAAAAACGACCTTATCACTTTGATAATAATGTAGAATTTTGCAATTACACATTGTGACTGTTATAACTGTTACATAATATTGTGACTAGCTAGCCGGGCCTTAGGTATGCGAGCGGGGTGGGACGGAAGAGTGCTTGATGTTATTACTCAGTACGGAGCCGTACTTCGCGGCGGCAACACTGCGAGCAGCAAGCAACCCGCCCTCTCACCCCTGTCGCTACCTAAGGCGCGGCCAACTAGTTCCGCGCGCACTATATATACTTAGTTCAACTATTTGTTTTGTATAGTATAATATATTATATCTATACAGATAAACAAAATTGAAGTGTTTGTTTGTAATTTCAAATTAACAGCTTTTATTTTCACTTAATGCATTTAAAAGTATGATCGGTACTTACAATAAAATATAAATTGTCATATAAAAAAATCTCTGTATATATATATATATATTTCTTCTAAAATAGGCTTCGATTCTTCATTATCAACTATATATATATTGCTTAGAATTACATAAAGTTAATAAAAATAAAGTCACACACACTACCACACTATATATATAGTGTGGTAGTGTGTGTGACTTTATTCCGACGTTCCGGGACTTTCCGACACTTTGCGTCCCTTGACACCTCTCAAGTTATATTAGCGTTCGTACACACACAACACACATGCACGGAACAAGTGCGGCGATGTTATGCGTTTGCAGGTTTGGATGTGTGCGTGACTTTGACTGGGCAACACACTAGGAATCGGGCGGCTCGTCCCATTTCTTACTACGCGAAGCAAAAATTTTCCGCGCAATTTTACGAGAATTGTGCGAACGTAGGAGTGTGAAATTTGGCACAGTTAAAGTTTATGACGAGGAGAGTGTGCAGAAAGCTAAATTTTTAAATAATGCTTAGAATTACATAAAGTTAATAAAAATAAAGTCACACACACTACCACTCCCATGCGTTTTTATAATAACAGTAGTTTTGACACAAAGTAACAGTGGCGTGGAATTCCTATAACCCCGTTCCTATCAACTTCACTTAACACTTACCTTTTGAAGACCCTCATCTAATGCTTACCTATTACACAGGCTAGTGCATCTCTGTGAACGAGAACCAGCCTTCGCCACTGGTAAGTTAACTTTCCACATGGGCAACATGTGGACAACTTAGTGGACAACATTTACATAATTATTTTTATTGCGTATATAAGAGGCAAAAGAAGTCTAAAAAACTTAAAACTGAATATTAAAATATGAGTTATAGTCGAATTTCGACTGTAAGACGACCTCTTAGAGTCTAGTGAAATTAATAAAGAAGATTTGAAGAAATACAAACTCATTTCCATCCCTTCCAAGATTCATCTTTGTATTTTGCATGTCGCGCTCGCACCTAAACGACGTGTCAAACTCAATGTTGTACAGGGACATGGTTTGTCGTAATACATTTCTTACCCTTAGCCAAAATTCTTTCGTTTCGTTTTTAACGCAGTTTCGTTTTTATTAACAAAAATCTATAGATGTATAATTAAGTAGGTAACTAATACTTTAGTATTTAGTAGGTGTTATATTGTAGGGATTTGTATACATACAAAATTGGTATTTTAACAAAATGCAAAAATACTGCCGTTTAATGAATTAAATAAGGCGGCATTTAGCAATTGCTTTTGGAGTGTTCGATGTCGACGACGACGGTGGATGGACATTTTGTGATAAAATATAAATAGTTTCCTGCTTCGGAGAAATTGCTGCATAGCAATAAAGCCGTCCTTTGTTTTTGTACTAACTAGTTAAGTTTTCGTAATTTTAAGTTTCTTTGTTACAACAGTATAAACACAGTAAAGAATATTCATTCATTCGTTCATTCATTAATTCATTCAACATTTGCTACCTACTGAGTAATCCTGAAAACAACTAAAATCTCTATTACGGGGTAGAGCGGGTCTAAAAGGACGTGTCGAGTTTCTTCTCTAGGTCGGTTCGGTCTAGGTAATTGAGTCATGCCCTCAATCCTCGATTTAAGTTAGTATTATTCAATAAAACCTTTTAGGATGCCCTAAAAAGTTTTATAGACGGCAAAATTATTGTCGTTTACTGGTTGCACGTTACTGACACTTTTATACTTATATGCGTTTCTACTTTTACATTATCCTTACTAAAAATATTTATAAAATATCATTTATATATACAAACGATAAACAGACGGTCAGATGGACAGATGCACAGATGGACAAACGGACAAACTGACGGACAGCAAAGTCAGCAAAGCAGTAATAGTTTCTGGTTTTTACCCTTTGAGTACGAAACCCTAAAAAAATATAATATTACTAGCTGTTTCCCGCGGCTCCGCCCGCGTAAATATAGTATCCCTCGGGAACACTACTTTTTCGGGATAAAAAGTAGCCTATGTTTTAATCCAGAGTCTAAACTACTACCATACCGAATTTCATCGAAATCCGTTCAGTAGTTTTTGCGTGAAAGAGTAACAAACATCCACGCTTTCACATTTATAATATTAGTAAGGATAGTAAGGATTATTATTCAATCATAATATTTTTTATAAATATTGTACTTTTGTGTCAGTGCTACATAAAGCTCTTATTTCTATAAAACTGAATATTTTTTTAAGGTAGGGTAAAAGTAACGTTTTGGATGTATATAGAAATCTTTAGTCAAGATGCCGTCGCTAATAGGCTATTCTACATTTTATTCAAATATATTTTGAAATGTTCGTATCGATTCGATGGTCAACTAGTATTTTTATTTCCTGGAAATAATATATCTTTATGCAAAGAAAAAATTATTAAAATTTAAATGATAAATGTTTGCGCCAAAACGACAGCCACCGTTATCGTGACGTCATAAGCACATAAATAAATAAATAAATGTCATAATTATGTGCGTGTGTAGTGCATAAACTTTAGATTTAACTTTCGCCGTTGTTTATTCGATTTGATTATATTCTTATGACGTCACTTACAAGAAAAAATGGCGGCTGGCGTTTTAGGTCACGTGACATACAGATAATAAAAGTACAGTTTTATTTTCGAAATTATAAATAAGTCGCGTATCTTATATACTTAACAAAATAGTGTTGTAATCGTATTTCTTATGATAGAAACTATATAAATAAGAAATATATATCATTTAATTTTAATACATGAAACTAGCCTATTACTATGACGAGGCTTATAAATCAAAAATGTATGGTATTGACGTGTCGCGCACTATGTCTTTTAGCGCGCGTTAAAGTTTTAGGAACCTCGTCATTGTAATTAGCGAAGGCACCTTAGCTACGAGCTTTGTTTAGTCAGCAAAAAATTATATAGTTTAGAAAATAAAGTTACTTTAAAAGCAGTTTTTGCGGTTCAACTTTCAAGCGAACTCTCTAAGTAATTGTAAAATAACACTAACTGCTAAACGATAGTATTTTCAGTGTTTATTTTCAATTAAAACTTGTTTTGCCGATTGTACAGTGATGACTCCCGATAATTAAATTTCTTTACTATACTAATAAATTGAAAATTTTGACAGATTAATGAATTGAACGAAAATTGGGGTTTAGGCGGGAATTTATGAACATTGTGGCTGCCGTCGACGTATCTAAATTTATTCGTATTCACTGTTGAATATGGGCAGCGTATTCACTGTTGAATAGGGTGAGTTCACAACGACGCAGTAGACCGCGCACTCTTTAAGATCGCGATTTAAAATTAAACCTAAGGGGTTGTGCGCTCGATAGAACTGGAAAATGGAAGATATTTTTTATTCAGTCATGGTCGTACAAAATAACAAAAAAAATACCAAAAAAAGAATATATGTTAGTTAATCTTCATTATATTTAGCTGAGGAATGTCTTTTTATAAATTGCAATTTTTATTTCAAAATTGATTAAAAACTATGCTAAGTCGGGTGGACTTTTTTAAAAAAGTTAAAACCTTTTTTCTCTTCTTCTATCAGTCACACGAGTGTGAAAATTCTTTCAGTATATTAAGTAAGACAAGACTTAGGGAAACGCCGTTTCACTTTTTGCAAATAGTGTCTCAAATATTTATAGCGATATGTAGCCACACACACACACTATTCTTAAGTGTAATTCATAAAATATTATGCTCTTTATTATAGTAAGATCTAAAGTAAGATTTGATGCTATAAAATTTTTTCATTAATTAATAATTGCTTAGTTAAGTAAGTATTAATTCATTAAGCAATTCGCACTTAATATCCTTTTAGGCTTAAAAATTTGAATAACAATGTTAAGTTGAAGTTATTAATAAAGTCAGAAAATTTCCATAATAAGCCCTAATAAAGGGATTTTACGATTAGATTTTCAAAATTGTGAAGTCGCCTTGCGTGAGGATAGTTAACAGTCTGAATGCGTAAAACAACGTGTTTTGTACAACACACCGATTTAATGCGGATCAATATGACTCAGTAGAAAATCAGATTTTCACTAAGTATACATCGTAGGTGTATTGACTAACTGAGCATTTTATTTTTTAAATAATTAAAATCCGTCAAGAAATGGTGGATTTATTAAAGTTTTTCTGAACGGCTAGTTTGAACCGCGCACTTTTGGTTACGATTACGTCACCTGTCGGGATCCGTGATACAACGGCTTGATTGTACTCATACTTCATAGGTATTCATACTCCGATTCTTGACGCTTGTGCCTCGCGTGCATTGTTTTCGTTTACGTTAAATATTATAGTTGTGTTTAGAGGGGAAGTGACGGTGCAGATGACGTCACAGCGACGCGCTTCATATTCGGGCGCGTTTTTGGAACTAATGCACTAAAATTGCTGTATCTTCGTCATTTTTGGTCCGATTTAAATAATTTCTTTACAGTATTTACTGATTTTTTTGTCGTCATAGTCTGCATTCACCTCAAAAAACATAACTGATCCTCATTGCGTATATGTTTCTAAATATAGACAGATAAGAAGCCCAATGCACGTAATTAATGTCAATATAATATCTGTGGTAATTTAAAATATATTGATATAAGTAAATCAACCTTTGTTTTTTGGTACCAGTAATAATTTTTCATTCATTTAATTGTGATATGTTTGCATGCTGTAAGATGGAATGTACAAGGCTCCAAAAACATTGTAACATCTAATTGTATTACCTACATTCTGTGCAAATAAAAACTATCTATCTATCTATCCATCTATGGCCGCTTCACACCAAGTCAATCTGGCCTCGTGCCACAAATTAAAGAAAGAGTTTTTACTCTGTGCTCATGCTAAGTATCCGAAAAACTTGTATTACGGGAACAGGACAGCGGGAAATATTAAATACTATATATATGCTATACATGAATAATAAATAATATTTAATATTTTTATATTACACATCTTATTGAATACACATTCATGACCCAGGAACACAGAAAACTTTTTATTCCGTCGGCGGGATTCGAACCTGCCACCTCCGGCTTGAGCGCCAACGTGGTCTGAGCCACATTGGTCGTCATTATTTTTATTCAAATTAAGATTATGAAAATAGCGCGAATAATTGCAGCCCAATGATTTTATTCCATTGCATAGCCACAATATAAATTTTCCATTTTACCTGTTATATAAACTTTATTATAAAAACCTAACCAAGAGCATGTCAGGACATGTCTAAGGAAGGAGGGTTCCGTAACTACAAACGCGTAATAGGCTTTTTTAAAATACTTCAAAAGTTACTGTCTGATTTTATTTAAAATAATTTTCCTAAAGAGTATTTAGCATGATCTATCAGCATAGAAAATTGCAATTTTCTAAGTCTCATAGTTTAGAAATGCCAGGGAGAGACCAACTTTCAAACCACTTAGGAGGCCGATTACTCGAAAATAGTTGAGTTTGTAAAAAAGTCATGTATGAAACCTTGCCTTTATTTTATAAGGACTATTCAACGATATCCCACACAATGGGGAAGAATGATAAAATATTTTTCATCCCCACTTCACATGTATGGAGAGCCACCCCTAAAATAGAAAATTATCATTATTTTATGTGGCCAAAATTGAGATCTATACACAACATATAACTATACCAAATTTCATTAATTTATATTCATAATTACAGAGTCAGGTAGAGCGGATAGACAGACAGACAGACAGACAGACATACGGACGGACAGAGCAAAACTATAAGGGTTCCATGAGTACGACGGAACCCTAAAAATGGTCTGAAGAAGTATATGGTCTTATGGCATCGCATTATGTTGAGCGACGCATTAGCTCGCCACGCCGATATTCTGACCGGCCGTCAAATGTGTCACATCAAAATCCTACTACTATTATATGTAAAAGTTTGTGAGCATAGATGGATGGATGGATGAATGTTTGTTACTCTTTTACACAAAAATTACTGAACGAATTTCGATGAAATATAGTATGCTAGTAGTTTAGGATCTGGATGTTACAACATCAGAGAAGTTATACTTGTAACTCCTCTGATGTTTCCAGCCCATTCACGCCGAAGCGTGGCTGTCCCACAGTTATGTATGTATTTGTTTTGTTTTTGGTTAAAACCAATATTTTTAGATAAATTACTGCGAGTGTGGGTTCGATGCTTCCCTTGTCAGTGTCAGTAGCCCACTGCCCGAATCACATTATTTAAAACCCCCTGTTAGCCGTCACTGTAACATCATGAATTACAAATACCATATTTGAATCTACACACCTTTTCATTGACTTATAGCGTATATATATATATATATATATATATATATATATATATATATATATATATATATATATACAGAGATTAGCCGGAACAAACACACAGACTGACAGATGGACAAAAAATGTTAACAATTTATATTTTATTGTAAGTACCGATCATACTTTTAAATGCATTAAGTGAAAATAAAAGCTGTTAATTTGAAATTACAAACAGACACTTAGTTGAACTAAGTATATATAGTGCGCGCGGAACTAGTTGGCCGCGCCTTAGGTAGGGACAGGGGTGAGGGGGCGGGTTGCTTGCTGCTCGCAGTGTTGCCGCCGCGAAATCCGGCTCCGTACTGAGTAATAACATCAAGCGCTCGGCTAGCTAGTCACAATATGTAACAGTCATAACAGTCACAACGTGTAATTGCAAAATTCTACATTATTGTCAAGGTGATAAGGTCGTTTTTTGTATCATTCTTAATAGTCGTTATTACATTGTGATTTCGAGTCGCAAAAAGTGTCGTGCCTAATCAATCCGTCTAGCTTCCATTCAATTCGCAACGCGCCATAAGGAACTACATTCCAAAATGTTACACATCATATGCGACTAAGCTCGCTCGTTTTTGTTTGAAAAAGAAAAGGGGGCGATCAAACGCCCCCAGTCTCCCCTAAAATATCTTTACGAAATTATGATTTATGATGCTCCATTTTACTAAGTAAGCTCTTACTATAATATTTCAATTACATGTAAACATTATGTTTTGTGCCAATTAAAACTTCTTACGATCTCACGCGGTTCGTTAAGCAAGAACTCATCAAAGGAAGACGTCTACGCTATTATTATCGGTAGGTAGGTAGGCACCCTCGGATTTCTCTAATCATCCAATCAGAAGAACCTTCCACTGGAAATAAATTAAAATCATTCAACTATTAAAACTTTACGTTGACATTTCAGTAGCCACTCACGTGTAAATCAAATATCAATAACTCTAGTAACAGGTCTCCAAGGTTTATTATAATACTAATAATTAACAAATAAGGGGAGACTGGGGAAACTTGGGACACTGGGCCTTTGAACCTTTTGTTGTAGCCCAAATTTTCTACACATTGGTCCTATTTAAAAATACTGCACTGGCATACGTGGAGTTTATCTGGCTACAAAAGTATGCGACAACAATACAAATATTACTAAAAATATACTAATTTATGCCTACTAAAACTAAAGACAGGAAATCATACCAAGTGTCAAGCCAATTTCTCAAAAATGTTAAATGATCGGCCTCCAAAGTGGTTTATAAGCCACTTCCCGTCGCCCCGGATTTTCTAAGCTATAAGGGATAGAAACTTGTAAGTTTCAATGCTGAGATAGGTCATGTTAAAAACTCTAGGAAAAATTTGAGAGAAATTAGACAAGTTCTGACATGCTCTTGGTTAGGTTTTTTCTAATACGTTTAATTATTTTTTTTAATCACTTCTAGTATTTTGTTCTTTCCTTTTAAAATAATTTAAATGTGTAGAGGAAGCGCGCAACAACTTTATTTAATCGAAGGGCATTTTATGTCCTTTTGGCTGCGCTCGTAGGGCCCAGTTAGAAGTTAGACAAGGCGAGCGACTAGGCCACAACGTACAAACTAATAATAATATCACCCAATAATAAAGCTCAATTTGCTATGGATGAAAGTTGAGATGCTAGTGGTCATATAGCCACGCCCTAATTTTATATTTAGATTTTACTTTTAAGTAAGTAAGGTGTAAACTCTAAAGACTGTCTGCCTCATGGTAAAATTTTAAGCTGCGGCTTCAAGCATGAAACAATAACAGAATTGGAGATTGCTCCGTATGACAGTGATAGAGAAATTCTATTTGATACAAAAAATACAATGGAATATTTTTATCTCCGTATTCAGAAAACTTATTTGTGGACCTTGAACAAATACGATACGATACGCTTGTTTCGATATTCCAGTATTTGTCAGCGCTCAGTTTTTCGGAGTGAGAATTTCTATGTCGTAGCAGATTTAGGCTTAATACCACTTTTCCTTATTTTTGCTTATACTCAGTAGAGTATAAGCAAAAATAAGGAAAAGTGGTAAAAAGTAGTAACTTTGATATTTGTTTAAAGAAACTTAATTAAAAGTTTACGAGTATTAATAGTTTCGCGTTATACTTGTATAAAACAATACCAATTACATTTGGAACACCACAGAAAATTCTACAAGTAACTTTCAAGATTTGCCAACGCCTGGACCCCTACTGCTTTGGAGCAGTGAATGGCCTAGAACGGCCCACGTTGAGTAAACGGTGTTTCAGGTCAGTCTTTTGGAAAAAAATATCAAATTATACATCGGTAATTCCCATCATAAAAAGAATTCCGAAAGATGCCAGGATCCAAGTAGACAAACATCTGTCATCAGTAATCAGAGAGGTTACTTCCAACCCCGGTTTTAGCAAGCGCTGGGAAAACCTTCTCACTTTACTATTCCATATACTATACGCGGCGCAAGATAGTAAAAATTCACTAACATCTACCATTAAAAATAACTGTACTCATACCATCAACCCTTCATTAACCGGCCTTATTAATGTCAATCCAACGCCAGTCCCAAAAACACGTGCGTGAATATCTATCGTATCGTATCTAGGAACATGTCTACAGTGCTATGGCGAGGATTCAACACTCGTATACAAACGTGATCGTTTATTTTCTTCTACTGGTTGCCAGCAAGGTGATGCTATTTTCAGCCTTGCCATAAATCAAATCATTACAACGCTTTTATCTGTACTTTTACTGGCTCCAGGCACTCCCATCATTCAATATCGGAACTCGGTTGGATAACCACACCTTCACACTATTAGTCACTTGTGCGTTTAGGAACCGCCACAAACCAGCCCCATAGTTGCCATTGTGGTACCACGGTGGACCGCCAAGGACACCATGGATTGTCCTGCCGCCACAGTACCGGCTGCCAGTCCCGCCATGCCTCCATAAATGACGTCAACCGCAGGGCTCTTGCCACCGTCAACGTGCCGGCCAGAGTTGAGCCGAACGGTATCGCACGCGACGACGGCGGGAGACCCGATGGTATGACCCTAATTCCGTGGAGCCATGAAAGGCCGCTGGTGTGGGACGCTACCTCTGTGGATACGCTGGCGGCGTCACACGTAGCGGCCACTGCAAGCGTGGCGGGGGCGGCAGCTGCACTCGCCGAGACCAACAAAAGGCGGAAATATAAATTCATCGGCGATGGTTACATTTTTCTGCCTTTTGGAGTCGAAACGATGGGTCCTTGGGGCCCCTTGTTTAGCCATACAGCAAGGCAATGCTGCCAGCCTATTAGGTACTCTACCCGCAGCCTCCGACCTAGATTCAGTTTTTTACCTATAGCCCTATTTATTTTTCATTTAAACAATAACTTATATACCTATATAGGTATATAAGTTTATAAACTATATAGTTTAGATAGTAATTTAGTTATTTTAATTCGTTAATTATTATGTAATATCCTGGTAATGAGTACTAAATTTAATAGTTGAGAATATACAAATTCAATTCAGTTTCAAATAAACCAGAGGTCGTCCTATAGTAGTTCGCTCATATTAATTGATATAATTTTGAAGACGCTTAATAGCGTTCTAATTATTAAGCGTTCTTTTGCCTCTTGGACAGAAAAGAATTAAATCTCTACTCTCCAGCTATAGAAAATGATTTTGATTAAAACAAAAAAGAATGTGTAGAAAATATCACGACTTACGATGAGGAAGAGGTACTAGCAGTTTAAGCGATTGCATAATATGCAGTATCTATCTGGGAGAAAACACAGATTTGAATTAGGCCATACTTACTGACTCGTAATTTTAATATTTATTAGAAGTTACGAATACAAATCCGATTTGGGATTGATAATTTCTTCCGTATTTCTCTGTATAATGGGCATGTGATTGGTGTGACACTTGTTACAAAATGAAACATCCCTTCCCCTCTCTACCCGCGCGGGGAATGTTTTCCGTCCGTCTCGGAGGACAAAAACATTGTGTATTCCTACACAAATGTGTACAGCCACTTCCCAATGTTTTGATGTTTTTGTATAATGTTCGTAAAAACACGACTAGGAGATGCGCCTTAAAGCTATACTGAAAGATTTAGCTTCACGTATTAATATATTAAAAAATGACGATAGTTAAATCTTCTCTCTCAAAATGATATTAATCCAAAGACTCGATAAATTAATTATGTAGGTACCCTCTATAACCTTATTCAGTACAATTTGTAGGTAAATTTTATTTTTGATCGGAATGCACATTTTTTTTTAGTACAGAATGTAATATACTATACCTATTTCACGTACAGTGCAGACAAGTAGTAGCAAATACAGAGCATTTAACGTCAAATCAATAACGTGGTAGGGGCTGACGGCCTGACCATCCGGCCAACTGTAAAAATTTAATGCGCCATTTCACTATCGATCCCTTAGGCAACACTACACACTAAACATTCCCTTGGGTAGAGAACCACCAAATCGTAATCGCTTTGATGTTCATTTGGGGATTAAGGTTTAAAGAGAAGATAGCGTTTAAATATTATCAATATACAAACGGAAAGATGTCTATATTTATTATGGTATTTATTAACATACATTATTCTATTCAATACGAGTAACATACGAGTATTATAAAGATTAAAAAAAAGTCATATCCGGGGAACAGATCCTATTACAATAATTAATGTTTCGGTCACAGAGCTTAGCTAAGATGTGTTAATTAGTAAAATAAATAATGTGTCACATACACATTTAAGACAAAAACATTAGAAGAAGTAAAAAATTAAATAATTGAATAAATTAATAAAGTTTGAAAAAAAAAAGGTTGGAGGATGAGTGTATGCTTAATTTTTTTCGTAAAAAAAGAAAAATACTAATCTTGGATCATCTTGCCCCTACTTTACAGGACAACCAAGTTGCTAATAACCCTCGGAAATCATTGTATTTCTATCAAAATGACAGACGACGTACGAAAAACGACAATTCCCGAAAGACATTAAGAAATGTGGTTTTACTGTAAATACCTAGTTTCTTTCACATTTGAGACGTATGCAATGCAACGACACTTGTCAAGTCAATATGTCCACGGCACGACGTCGTTAACGTAAAACCACAACATAAATAATGGAACAGTAGCGGAACACAGCCGTGACCTTGAAATGTCGGGCGGTCTAGTATGAAGATTGTCTACTGTCTATTTATACTGTGGTAAAACGGTGCGGTGTCGCGACACGGTACGTTGACATTACTTGGAAATTCAATTCAAGGTGTGCAAAAAAATTAAGAACCCTATCTGTACCGGCAGTCGGGAAAATAAAAATGACCTTCTAGTAATACCATCTCTGTATCTGGGGCAAACGCCGATATCTCGTTTTGCAAGCATTAATCATTTCCACGGGGTCAGTGGATGTGGCTCGCTGCCAGCTAAAAATATCTAGAGAGCAGGACCTCCTGAAAGTACACTGGCTTTCAAAGTATGTGATAAAGTAATAAATATCTTTGAAAAAAAAAACAAAAATTAAAACTTAGTTGATAAGATTGTATTACTTGTGTTAAAAGAAAACATCATATTTAAGTAATCATACTTAGGTAGATGTTGTAAAACTTGGATAACTGTTACCTAAGTATTAAAATAAATTCATTTCACTTTACACTTAGGTATATTTTAAGTTTCATTACCTTAAACTAAAACAAATATTTTGAGAGGTTTTTTTTAGACAGTTTGTAGGACAACTTACATTGTATTGTCAATGTACAGGCTGTTTCGTTTCATGTGTGCCTCGAAACGAAACACCCTATATTTTTATTTATAGACTGTGATAGTATTCTGCAAATCCGATGAGTCTAATTGAACCTTTACGATGGCAAACCTCATGAATAGGACGACCATAATGTGTTTAGTGTAAGTGACACACAATTTTCTGGGCAAAACAAAACACAAATATCATCAAATTATAATATAAATCATATTATGTGTACTCTGAACTTTGTACTCCGTCTTAGCCCAACGGCCACCGAAATGTATGCAAGCGGCCCCAAGTGCGCGCACTGATGATACAATGCATACATTTCGGTGACCACCGCGGCCTGGCCGCCAGTGCGCGCTTGGACTTACAAAAAAATTAAGGGAAGGGAGGAGTATGATATTTGGCACAATTTATAATGAGGAGAAGCGAGCTGCACTAATATTTATAATGCCTTAAAATACATAAAATTAATAAAAATTACGTTTCACGACCTAGCTACCTCAGATGATTTAAGGTACTTACACGAACATATTGATACAATCTTGTCACACGTTGATGTCTGTCTTTCACATTCAATAGACAATATTTTCATTATTTTTTTCGTATCTAAGAGGCAAAAGAACTCTTATCAAGGACCATGCAAAAAACTGTATGGGCAGTGTCCCCACCCACCAACAGATTTCAAACCTATCTGAGATAATAACTCTTGCCACGCTAAAAATATGCTAAAGAAAGAATAAGAAGAAAAAGAAGACTAGTTAGACACGTTATAAAATGAAGTCGTTCAGTTTATTCTCTAATATAACATAAAACAATACAAAAATAAAATTCCAATTTCTGTCAAAACCCCACACCTGGATGGACTCCAGGTGGATATCACCATACTAAATAATAATCAGCGTGGCAAGAGCTATTAACTGAGATAGTTTTGAAATCTGTTGGTGGGTGGGGACGATTTTTTGCACGGACCTTTGAAACTTGTAAAAATCAAATGAAATATGGTCGAATTTCGGCCACTAGGCGAACACTAGTAAAATTAAAATTACACCTGAAATATTTTCCCTGAACTGGGAATATTGGGTAATGGGTGCATTATAAGTGTATATATTATAATAGTGCAGTTGTTTGAAATCTCTTTCAAAATATTTTAATTAAGGAAACCGGAAAACTATTAAATTATAGATAAAAGTATTTAAAAGGATTAAGTATTTCGTGATTCACTTTAAATCTTAATTTTCAAATTAATCTAATAAAAGATAAAACATGCGTTGATTTGAAGACCGTATTTCAGCATGTATTTTTGAATTGAATTCTTGATGCGAGCTCTCTGAAAGTATTGGCTGTATTGAGTTAGGCTGTAGTCTTCAAGACTCAAGAAAACTATGGTTGTTTTCTTGAATTTATATGAATATATTATTATTATTATCAACATAACATTTTTACCATTACAAAATATAATAATACTTACGTATACTTATATATTGTCATTAAATAATTATTACGTTTTGCTCAAGACAAAAAGTTCTGTTTCGACACATTACCGAGCACTCAATTACGGCTATTTTCATTAGAATTTTCTGCCTTTTTTATTGATACGGAACAAACTAATAAGACTTATTTAAAACACACAAGGTTAGATGACGCAATAGAAGCAGAAAAAAAATTGATGAAGAGAAATATTACCTACTTAATAATTGCCATACAAAAAGTAAGTGGTAGTAACTACAAACTGGACAACTTTGCTCATAAGTCATCTTCGTCACATTATTATCATCATTTTCTTCATCACCTCACAATTTATATTTAGGTACAATCTATTAAAATTAGCTTTAAGCTCGACAAGACTTTATTCAACAATTAGTCTACTTGATAATTCAATTATTGGAATAATAAACGGAATTAATAGGCACATCTGCCCTGAATATGTGAAGTCCCAGAGGCTGGGGACTAATGTTTGAACTACATACTTAGCTTAACTTTGATGTAGCTTGTCTTCATGGGGATTTACACGGGTCGATTTTCGTCGTGCGGCTATTCGCTTCACAATTTGTCTCAACATTTTTATTGGCAAAATTGCCTCGCAATCTAGCCGAATGTCCACTAAGACGCGGCCATGCATGCGGCAAAAATCGTGCGGCTTGTAAATCCAGAGTTTAAACTACTACCATACAAAATTTCATTAATAATCCGTTCAGTAGTTTTACGTGAAAGAGTAACAAACATCCATATATTACAGACTATTGCGTTTATAATATAAGAAGTGAGATCTACGTAGTAATATTACTGTAATATTTATAATATAATATTAGAATATCTTACAAAATTCTCGTGTCAAAGTGTTCGGTGACACACTCCTCCGAAATGGCTTGACAGATTCATAAGAAAAAATGTTTGCATATTCGATAGTTCTGAGAATCGGTCGTAATCTATTTTTTCCACCTAAATAATAAGGGTGACCTGCCCTTAAATTTCTTTTTTTAATTTTTTCGATTTTCATTTTTATTATTAATATTAAGACAGAACAACGTCTGTTGGGATTAACAAGTCTAATATATAAAATTCTCGTGTCCATAGTGTTTGGGGACTCCTCCGAAACGGCTTGACCGATTCTTATGACATTTTTTTTTTAACAAAGAACCTAAACTATATTTGCATGCAATTTCAAATTCTTGTGATTTTTTTTGCATATTCGGTAGGTCTGGGAATCGGTCGTTATCTACTTTTCATATATGGCAAAACAACGTTTGACGGGTCAGCTAGTTTATAAATAAAACAAAGTTATTAAACGCCCTAATTTGAAAAGAATTGCATAAAAATCATTACCTACATGACCTACATCAGCCATTAATCTATCTACAATATTAAAATATCGTTGATACCAGCCCCTAACTCGAATATAATGGTCAGTTTACACTGCGACAATGCGCGACACTACGCAGCGCTACATTTTCAAGAAAGCTATTCCAAATTGAACTTTATACACTGCACAAAAAGATAAACGTATGATATATGATATCAGACATACACTGCACATGCGCTGTACAGCGCGGTGCAACCTGACATTCGAACTCTTACAATGACAGTTCAATTTTGAATAGCTATCTTAAAAATGCATCGCCAGACGCTATGTCGTGAATCATCGGTGTGTGTTGCCTCTAATGATCTAATGAGGTTGTAGGTATGCGAAGCGAATATGGTCGAAATAAACACTCCGTAGTACACACGAAGAAATAAGATTTATTAATACATATACACACGGTTACAGTTTTACAAAAACAGTTATACATTTTTTGTCTGTTGAATAAAAAAAATATTTTTGTTTGTGTATATATTATTTTGTAAATATGGTAGTTTTTCGATAAAATTGAAATTAATGTTGTACATAGTAAATAAGCTAATAAATAATATACTAAAAGTTTATAGGTCACTACAAGATAAATAAATAGGGTTGATATATAGTTCTTAGCCGCGGTGACCTCATACGGCCATTATTTATCGCTTCCGCGTCTGAAATGGGTTGCAGGTTAACCCTGTTCCATCAGAAACCCATTAACGGTTTTGTCAAAGATTGGCCTTTTGTACACCCATTGACATTTTTATTGGCGGTTTACAAGTTTACGATTTTTTTGGGTCCTGCGAAGATAAGTTTGGATAATTGTACTGTTGAAACATTTTCAGGAGTATTTTTTTTAATTATAACCTTCTACTTACAAACTATTATTAATAAATGTGAAAGTTTATGAGGATGGATGGATGTAACGATGGATGGATGTTTAGTACTCTTTGACGCAAAAACTACTGAACGGATTTTGATAAAATTTGGTATGGTAGTTGTTTAAGCTCTAAATTAAACACAGGCTACATTTTATCCCGAAAAAGTAATGTTCCCGAGGGATACCGAAGTTACTGAGTTACTGTAATATTTGCGAACTTTAATTAATTATTGACCCTATAAATTAATAATCATTGTAGGAGTATTAGCGGTGGGTCGTCTCACGTGTAATTACCCTTGACAAACTGGTATGTATTGACCTGGAAAATAGTGGGCTGAAAAAGTTCTAGTTCATTTGAGCTGGGTTGTGGGTTGTAACACCTGACTACCGCATACACCACATTAATCCTGCTCCCTGGTCGTGCCCTGGGCAATTGTTTGTAGTTACGTCACGACCAGACAATATTAGACTTATAAATTAGACGTTAGGCTGGGACTATAATATGATTCGGAATCCGGCGAGCCCGGGAAAATTCAGAACTCTGCGCTTTACAACAGTGAGAGTGCGCTTGTGTACTGTGCACACACTCGGGCACTATAAAATTACTCCTGCGTAACTGGCCTGGTTTCAATGATTCGGCCACCGTCACCGAAATCGGTGTTAGTAGTTACACATCGGGGTCGGGGAGTTAGTAGTTACACATCCATAACCTAGGAACGTAGACTGACTTCTTGTTTCTTCGGCGGAATTCGAACCCGTGACCCCCGGCTTGCGCATCAACGCGCTCAACCACTTATCCACAGAGGTCGTTATGCTTTCGGTTGCATTGTTTATATTTTAGGCCAAGAGGACCGCCATTCTTTTTTTTCACTCCTGTACCTTTGCGAGTACCTTTGTATATGTATACAAAAAGGCTAATTTAATAATTTTCTCGCTCTGTTTAATATATTATTATGAAATAAAAGATGATTCCATGTGATTTAATTTCGCTTAGCAAATATTTATTACCCAGTTTTATTGTCTGACACTATGGGATAAATGTAATACCATTTCTTTTATTTCTCATATTAAACAATTTTGTCATTCGCAGCTCACATTAAAAGGCTACCAAGAGGCTATTAAATAAAAGGGAAAATGTATGTGGGGTGTAATTTAAATAACTAAAGTTTTATATTTGCTTTTGGATGTTTCTGTCACTTCGCAATGTCAACACATCTAAGGCGCATGGCATCAGCACTACCACAGCTGACTAGCGTCACAGCAAAATCATAATTACATATTAATACGTAAAACAAAAACTTTTTGTACAGTTTTACGAGAATTGTGCGAAGGGAGAAGTATGATATTTGACGCACACACACACAACACACACGTGCGTTTGGTAGATACAATTCTATTACACGTTGACGTTAGTCAATCTTATATTAAAGTACTTAAAGTACTCTTACTAAGTTCAAACTTAAAAATTATATGAATTTTATGGACGAATTTTAATCGCAGGGCGACATCTATTACTAATCTACGGATTGAAAAAACCTGTGCCAGTATTAATCGATGATGAAAATTTTAGAGAATTTGATACATTTATAAAGGGTAAATGTTTATATGTAGGTATAGAAATACAAGTAAATGTTAAGCGAAGGTTAGCGAGCGTCCTCCGCTCAGCTCATTTCAACTCAAACGTAGTTAGGCGCAATTTCTTCGAATCTGCGCTGGCAAATCTCATCGCGGAATGTTGGTTATTCCACTTGACCTAACTCGGGTCCCTAACGTTGTTTATTAGCACACTATTGTTTGAAACACAAGTAATTGCTTGGAAGCCTTATTTATTAGTACCGATTGAACTACACAATCGAAGGAAAAAGTTTTTCATAAGTAAAAATATTTGTTATTTTTAAAAGTGGACAATTACAGTGGCGTGCGTCATCGAGCTAGAATAGTCTGGTTTATTGTAATTAGGAACAACACAGGGAGTGTGTTATATGAAGACATTCTAGAAGATCGTAGGGGAACATTTTAATTTATTTTTGAAAGGAGGGAAGGGGAGTCTATTTTATGCTGGGTGATTTTGAGCAGCATCGAGATGTCGGAGATGGTATCTTCTGCACCTAGACTCATAGTTATTGTCCGACGTGTTGCACTTAAATTGCAGAAATCTCGTGAACCTTCTTTGAAATGACTCCAGCCGATTAATATGAACATCATACTGTGGGTTCCATATTTGAGAACAATACTCGAGGACAGTGCTGCGAACAAACGAGCAATAAAGAACTTTTACTGCTTTTATATTTTTAAATTGAGAGCTCATTCATATAACAAAGCCCAGAGATCTATTAGCTCTAGTGATTATGTGATCAAAGTGCTTGTTATACGTCATCATTGAGTCATGAATGATACCTAGATCGCGGACCTCATTTACTCTTTTTAAATCTTGATTTTTAAGTAAATAGGTATTGTCAATGGCATGACGGGCTCGGCTAAAAGATATGGAATAGCATTTGGTGACATTCAGGTCAAGTTTGTTGAGATGACAGTATATCTCAAGTCTGCCGAGATCTTGTTGCAGTAGATGACAATCGTGTAGACTTTTGATTTTTTTTAATATCTTCATGTAATCAGCATACAAAAGAAATCGCGAATGCGGAAGCATGTAGATATGTCGTTAACAAATATGTTGAACAACAACGATCCTAACAATGAGCCTTGAGGGACGCCTGATGGCACGACATACCATGAAGATGTAAAACCATACAGCTTGGGACCTATTTTCAACGTAGTAAGTAAACCATCTAAATAGATTACCATGTATTCCTGATTTATAAAGCTTCTCAAGGAGCAGAGAATGATCTAAACGGTCAAAAGCTTTACTAAAGTCGGTGAATATGGCGTCTACTTGACCACCTGAATCCATACTCTCCGTGACATAATCTACAAAAGTTAAGAGTTTAGATATGGTTGAACGATTCTGTAGAAATCCATGCTCCTCGGTAATAAAGGAGGTTTAAAGAGAGCTGTAGACTTGTTTATAGACATTTTTTTCTAATAGTTTGGCAAATATGCATAGTTTGGAGATGGGCCTATCATTTTTGATTTTATTTCTACTTTTACATTTATGAATAGGAGATACGAAGGCAGACTTCCAAATTTTCGGTACGATACCTTCCTTAATGGAGCGTTTAAAAAGAGCAGTGATGGGGATGGGGATTAAATATGGGGGAAATATTATCTGGGCCCGCACCCTTAGTGCGATCAACGGGATTTAGGAGATGATTTACATACTCGGACAATATTTCAATATCATTTATAGTAATATTGTTGGGATTGTGAAAGTTCTGAGGCATTCGATTAGCGTCAATGGTTGGCGAGAGAAAAGTACTATTGAAATAAGTAGCAAACATGGAGCAAGCGTCTGCTCCCGATGTAGAAGTGCGACCTTCGTACGTGAGCGAAGAGGGTAGAGCGTGAGTATTTTTACTATTTTTAATAAAATACCAGAAAAATTTAGGGTTAGTAACTATTGAGTTTTCGCATTTTTTAATATAAGATTCGTATTAATTTTCTTCTAAAGTCTTGGCTCTTTTTCGAATTAATGAAAAAGTGTGATAGTCTGATGTATTACCATATGTTCTATATTTACGAAGATATTTAAATTTTTCTTTAAGAACTTTTCTAAGAGCGGAACTATACCAAACTGGGAAATTTGTTCGACTATTGACTGTTTTTTGGGGAATATGTCTGTCCATGACGCTATATAAACATTCGTAAAAGGTAGTAACTGCCTCCTCAAATGTAGTTTTATTAAGACATTCATGCCAGTTTCTTTCATTTAGTTCAGTGTTAATTTTGTCAAAATCTCCAAATGAGTAAAAATATTTTTTTCGCGAACTAATCTCGAGTGATTTAAGATTCTCAACTTTTAAATTAATTTTTAGTGATTTATGATGGATGTCTTCTGGTACTAATGGAGAGTCACAGGCCATAACTGAACAAGTTAAATTTGATAAAACTAAATCTAAAACTCTCCCATTAGTATTGTTACAAAAATTAAATTGCGACAAATTGCATTAAAGTAAAGTGTCCAGGAAATATAACTGTGCTTCACCTGCTGCGCCACTCGGAATACTCCCCTCGTCGTCCTCCGTCCGCCAGGTAATATTGCCAAGATTAAAGTCGCCTATTATGACGATATTTTTGAATTGACGATAAGAGATAAATTTGTACAAAATTTATTAGCTGCGTTTAAAATGAGTTTCCAAAGTTTGCTTTACATAAATAAATTGTGCAGATATGGATTTTTTCACTTTTATGAGAAATTGCGTTTGATGTGACCGTAACCCATAGGTCTTCGGCTGAGGTTGACCATTCCGGGCGGTCGATGGCGGTGAGCTCCCTTTTTATCGCAAAGAGTACGCCACCACCGTATTTTTCGCGCGTGACGTTGTAGTCCCTGTCTCTGTGATAAACCACATAACGCTCGTCAAATAGCTCGGCGTCGCTCACACCGTCGAGCAGCCAGGTCTCCGTTAGTGAGATCATGTCATAAGAACTGAGCAGTACATTTCTTTTAAGTTCGTATGCTTTCGTTCGCAGGCCTCGAGTGTTTTGGTAGTAAATACTAGCATTACAGCAAGTCATTATGAGCAAAAAACAATAAGTAGCGGGATAACATCAGAATAAGTTTAACCCTTAACTATAGTCGTGGGTCCACTGGACCCATGGTGATTCTTTAAACAAGCACTAGTAGCGCTGTGGGTGGTGGAGCTCCCGGCGCACCTCAGTACCTTTCGACAGTAAGCCGGTGCGTACGCAGCGAGACGGACGTATTTCGCGCGCTACTCCAATGGTAAGTAAATGATTATGCATGGGTCCATTGGACCCACGACTATAGATACGTATTTTTTATAATTCTTGTTTTGTAGTTGTTTTTATGTTAAATTTCAGTTTTCATCATGGAAAAAAATAAAAATATGTCAACCAATCGCGAAGACATAATAGAGCAATGGCTGAATGCTGATTTAAGCAGTGATGAAGAAGAAAATTCGGTTTCTGTGAGAGATGCTCTAAATACTCACTCTGATAATAAGTTTTCTGATAATGATGAAGATTTTGTATTGGAAAGTGATCATGACTCGAACTCTGAAATATCTGAAAATAAAGATGAAAGCGAAGAGAATGAAACAAATAATTCGTCTCATTACTATTACGGAAAAAATAGGTTCAAATGGGCTAAAACACCGCCATCAAGAAATTCTCGTGTTCGAAACCATAACATCCTAAGATTGCCATCTACTACATCAAGAGCAAGGCCTGCAGACCCATTTATTCCAAATGAGGCATTCAATATACTGTTCGACGAGGATATGAAAAACAAATCATCATACATTATACATCGATTTATCTCCTCTAAACTCCGTACAAAATTTCATGGAACTAATTTCGACAAACCATATACATATATATATATATATATATATAAACAAGATTGTCTCGTTTAAAGTTTAAGATCAACTTCTTCAAAAGTAATATAATGATTCAATCAATGTGGCCATTTTAGACCTGCAGATCGTAGAGAACCTCAAAGTAATAAGCCGAAAAGTGGAAATTATTTTACTGACATGGGTGAGCGCACTGAACCGAAAATATAATGCGAACCGAAAATAAAAATAAAAATACTATGGACTGAGATCCCAGCCCTGCCAGACTCCCCTTATATTCTTACTGATAAAATGTATTTCATGTTATAGTATTAGTGTGTACAATGAACGTATGCATACCCGACAAATTGTACCGAGGGCCAATTTTTAGGTACAACTACAAGGCGTTAAAGTTGCGAAAAAATTGTACTCACTTTACTTAGATTCTGATAAAGTATCAATCTTATTATTTTGAATTCAAAATAACGTAAGGAACGAAACTAATTAAAGTAATTTTTCTCTAAACTTAGTATGAACAGATATACAAAGGTTAAAAGTTTAATGATTTTTATTTCTAATTGGATGATTTTACTTTTTTTTTTGAAAAATACAACATATAAATAATCAATCCGTATAAATTTCACTTTATTATATTCAAATGTCATTATTGTACTATAATATGCGTAAGAATAATTTCAAAGGCAAAAAAAGAAAAGTTAGTACAATTTTTTTGTACCTTTGGCGCCCTGTACCTGAGAATTGGTCCATCGCACAATCTGGCGGGTATACAAACGTTCATTAAACACAACTAATACTACAATATGACATACATTTTATCAGTAAGAATATAAAGGGAGTCTGGCGGGGCTGGGATCTCAGTCCACTATTACAATATTGATTACAGGCGAATAAATTCATGTATTTTCATAATTGGCTCTTGCGGAAGATCGGCGCTGAGTATACCTTGGTGTGCCAGCATTGCCGAGCTTGAGCCAATTTGCAGCTGCTAATTAAGTTTAGATTAAATTTTGATGTACCCACTGATAGTTTAAGTAGTTAATTGCAAATAAACTTTGTATTTATTTATTTATTTGTATACAGTGTGTGGCAAACATATTTTAAAATATTAAACCTTTGTTATTATGCTATTTTCATTCTGTATGACCATAATTTTGTTATAATGATGGTAAAAAAATATTTGCGACGTACATGTAAGTCGGAGTAGGTACGTTATATACTTTCAGTATTTTAGTTTCTTACGCATTAATATATCATTTTCCTTGCTTTTTTTAAATTTCTATTTCGTTTACCTACAGAAGTACATCATGATGTCTCGTAAAATAATATTTACAGCTTTCGCGGGGATAATATATGTAGTGTAGGTCATAGGGAAACATATTAAGCGTAGATGTAGAAATTATTCGGGAGTACTGGTTCATTACACCTGACGCGGTACCGCGATTAATGTGCTACATTATGGGCCTGTGTCCATAGACGTATACATTATTATAGACGAGGCATGTACTTTAATGGCCCCACTTTCGGGGTTGTTTTGACAATGGAGGTACGTTGAAATCAAGATGGCTGACATGTAAGTATGGTGAAATTAGGATGGCGTAACTCATTCTTGTATGAAGATTGGTCCTGTCAAATAATGCAAGTCATAGTCTATCTTTAGTTTTGAAATCTTTTCCTGTATTACATTCTACTGATATGTGTCAGATAGCTTATTTGCATGTTTTGTCTCTGTCGCTCGATATAAAGTAAGTAGCGACAAAACTTCCGAATAATCTATCTGACACTTATTAGGAGATTGTGAAACTGTCCCTGAGCATACATTATGATCTGTGCCAGTGGTGAAAAACATTGTGGAAATATTTATTGCACTGTTGTAGTATTGCAGCATTATTTAATGTTATTGAAGGAGCAAATAGAATACGCGTTCGGGAAATGCAAAATTTACGAAGATTAACGAACTTCAACACATTAGCAATGGACATGGATTGTGAGGAATTTCGATGAAATTAGCGCCTTAAAAATGATTTATTTGACGTATGTTCGCAGATTTGACTCCTCATATAAAAAAATTATATCACCGTAATACAGTGTAAAGTTACTTAAAACCTAAACGCATTTGTTTACACATTTGGCCGTTAATTCATGTATTATATTTTCACTTCACAGTCACAAACTGGGACTGAGACAAATGAAGTCTACATAATATTGTCTATATTAACGTATTATATGAAGACTTCGTTTGTCTAAATCTGTTTTTGAATAAACAAAGTCAATAAATAAACACACCGGCATATTTAGCGGAACACAAAAAAGGTCCATAATTAAAAAAATATGGTTTTATTTTAAAATCTACTTACTACACTTCTTTTGTTATTTAAAGTTTCATTCGTTTTACTTAAAATGAGATCACATTAAGAACAGATTTTGCGAGTAAAGGCTATTTGTGAAAATGGTACATTTTTGAACTTTTCATGTAACCGGTAAAAGTGAAAATTAATATTAAAATAACAATTAATTAAATTAGAAAAATGGTGATTAATATCGCGTATTTCCTCCACGTGCTCTTATTAAAGTTTCTACCCGTCTAGGCATACTGAGAATGATGTTATCGATGGTCTCCTGGGATAGTCTCCGCCATTCCTCAACTACGGCGATTCGCAGTTCACCCACGTTGGCAGGAGCTGGAATTTTGGACTTAACTTTTCTTTTTAGCAAGTCCCAAACGTGCTCTATTGGGTTCATATCCGGTGATCTCGCCGGCCACTCCATATCAGTGATATTCATATCATTAAGATAAGCTTGAGTTACCCGAGCGGTATGCGGCCGAGCATTATCCTGCATAAAAACAAAATCGTCACCGATATATGGGGCAAACGGTACGACATTTTCTTCTAAAACTTCTCTGATATACCGGTCTGCAGTTAGACTCCCTCTGTCAATCACTACCAAGTCTGTGCGAGCTCCCAAACAAATGCCCGCCCAAACCATTATTGATCCACCACCGTATGCAAATGTAGTTTCAAAATTTGTCTGAATGTATCGTTCTCCTTTGCGTCTGTATATTCTTTGCCTGCCGTCAATTTGATTGAGAGAATTCTGCACTCATCACTAAACAATACCTTACTCCATTGGTCCGCGTTCCAAAGTCGATGTTCCTGAGCAAAAGTTAACCTGTTTCTACGATGATTTACCTCGAGCCTTGGAGCCTCGGCGGGCACAAATGAACCCAAACCAGCTTCTTCGAACCTTCTTCGTACCGTACGCTCACTTACGGTTACACCCCGCACTGCTTCTAACTCATGTCGGGCTTGGACGGCCGTCAAACGGGGGTTCCTACGTCCAGGAAGCCGAATGAAACGATCATCCCTACTCGAAGTGCGTCTTTTTCTGCCTTGTCCTGCTCTTCTCACATAAGTACCGATGGATATTCCATTCTTGCGATGGATCGTTGAAACCGGTCGACGAAGATCTCTGGATATCAATCACTCTGTAGGTTTGACCATTTCTTGGCATTTCGAGTGCCCTGGCAATCTCCGTTGGGGCTAAGTCAGGCATAATTCAGTCCTCAACTCCAAAAAGATACGCGATTAAAAAAAAAACTAACAAAAAACAGTATTTCAATGAAATTTTAAATCAAACTCAGAAGGAAGAAATACTCGAAGTTCGCTCCTGATATGGTGTATTTGAATAAAATTAAAACAATTGCATAAAATGTGATTTTCAGTTGTTTTCTAAATTTGAAAATATTTCTTTTTAAATTAAATGACGTATAAACCAGCCAGCAACCTTATATGATACTGATATCAAACCTTTATTTTATGTTCCGCTAAATATGCCGGTGTGTGTAGTTATAAAAGTTGTTTGTTCATGTTACTATGCTCGAGTTTTCTAAATGTAAACACTAAACACGATTTTGTTATACTTAGTATCATTTACATTAAATATACCACTGAATTATATTTTCACCACAATTTACTCCTTTTTTACAATACTACCAATTACCTATGAATGTGTTTTGTGTCCAACACTTTAGTTTTGCTGACAAATTAAATCAAAATATGACTTTGACATTTGACAGAACGTCAAAGATTTTGATTTCTACAGGAATTTCGAAACTATTATTTACTGTCACAGTTTTTTTTTTAGACAAAAACCTTTAAAAACCTACCATCACACGAGATTGAGGCTGATCTATTTGGATAAAAAATGTAATTATTATTTTTTTAAATAAAAATCTGCAAAATGTTATTTATAGTTATAAATAAATAATTTTTCCATATTTTTATTAATATTTGCCATAGACTATGGCACTCAGCTGTACGACACTGTGGACGTGACGTCAGCAACAGGATATAGCTAACGACGCTGATAAGATACGATATCAACGCGATCTCGATTTCGATTCGATTTTGTTCGGGAGTACGGAGGATCGAAACTGAATCAAAATCGACATCGGATCAGACCCGTAAATCGAAATCGTATCAGTTTCGGGAGTAAGGCCTCTGAACTGGAATTCGAAACACCAATTTGCCAACAACGCAAAAATACCAATGTAAACGTACTGAGCCGCGCGTTTTGACATTTGGAGAACGAAATAATTCATATCTTATTACGCAACAAAAGAAAAAATATTTAAAATGTAATAAATAAATAAATAATTTTTAAACAAAAAATTATACCGACTTCCAAAGTTAAAATGCACAAAAAGTATGATATTTTAGAGTTATAGATAGATAGATAGATTAGATAGAGTTATGAAATAAATCTTATTTTCTAAATAATTCCCCTTTTTAAATGCGGCTAAAATTTTAACTATTTCTCTACACAATCTTCATAATTTTGAAGTCGGTACCAGCCCAAACAACATCCTGATAAAACGATATTTTATAGAACTCACGTTCAAGTTGGCTGGTACCGACTTCAACATTATGAAGATTGAGTAGAGAAATAGTTAAAGTTTTAGCCGCTTTTAAAAGGGGTATTATTTAGAAAACAATATTTATATCATACTTTTTTGTGTATTTTTACTTTGGGACTCGGTTTAATTTTTTATTTAAAAATAATAATGTTTCCCTTTTTAGTCATATTTGTTATTAAAACATTTTAAGAACTTTTAAAATAAACTATCGAATGTATAATTGAATACCCTAGCGGGCGGCGGCGGTATTGTATATAAGATGATGATGATTACTGTAAGTTACATAATGGCATATGCTTGCAGTTCTTTAAACAATTTTGAAATTTCCAAACGCGTATCTTTAAAGACTGAGTAGTCCTGTTCAGTGCTTTTGGATCCAGGGTATACCTTGGTGAAAAATCTTACTTTTTGATAGCTGAAGCTTGGTTTACTTCAGAAAAAGTCGAAATCACTATAATATGTGTCCATATAAATTTCGAGGAGATCCCTCGATTCCTCATGGATGCCATCATCAGGTCACCACTATATATATACAGCCGAACGTATAACCGCCTCCTTTTAACGTAAGTTTCCAGGGATAAGACGTAGATCGATTTTTCTTCCCCATAACCCACTTCATAATAAATTTCATGGAAATACTTTTAAGCCGTTTCCGAGATTTTGACTATATGTACATATAATCTTTACATATCTAAAAGAATTGCTCGACGCTCGTTTAAAGTAGGTATAAGATTATGATATCAAACTGACACGTCATTGCCAATTACGACATTGACACATGTGACTGTATGTCGTACATTATAATACACATAAATTATGATAACACCCTACCTGCTTATGAATTAGATTTCCTGATTGTACTTTATTAATTGAGGGTTACGTTCAGCGAAATGCTAATATTATGTATAATGGTGATTAGTATTGTGCTGGATTTGCGCAATAATCCCTGTGATATACGAGTCTAAACAGATGGCTTGGTTCTAAGTACACAGCTGCACTTGTTACTTTACTAATTAGTTTCATGAATATTTATGCAAAAACCTAAAAGATACATTATGGAAACTAATGGCAGTTTTTAACTGTCTAATTTTGGATAAACATTTTGGTTGACGGAGTAAGCAATCAATCAATCAATCGATCATTTATTCACAAGATGTGGTAGTGATGGTGGTTATAATAATTATAAATAGTTCTTACTCGACTTAACTTAACGATTTAAAGAACGATTAGTACAAGTAAAATTAAATAAAATTACATTTAAACATTAGTTTTTAATTACATAATTGAAAATAAAACATTAAATTATTATTAATTATGTCAACATATAAGCAAGATACTGTTTTAATTGTTGTTACACTGTCAAAATTATTTTTTTTATGTCAAACGTTTTATTTTAACTACTCGCTACCATGCACCATCCTAAGTACCTATTACATAATAAGTCAATATTTTAATATACTAAATGTCAAGTAAATCCCGAATCAGATTACAATGAATTATTATGAGCGGTTCACGTCAGCGGTCAGATATTTATAACTTAATAATTATATAAAAATTTTTGATTATGTAACATACGTAGTCATTTATGTTGTAAAAGCGATTTTCTAGAAGCCATATAGTTAACTTTCTTTGAACGTATTAAAAGATAAACTGTGTTTAAAATTATCTGGTATCTTTATATATAATGTCTAAGTTACATATTGGACGATAGAGCTTATATTTAAATCTATGATTTTTACGTTCTACGTTCGATTTGAGTTCAAAATATTGTGGATATGGAATAACCTTACAAAAGTACATAGTTCTCTAATGTACATGCAAACTAATGGTAGGAGAAATGTATTTTTTAATAAGCGGTATGGAACTATCCATAGTTGAGGCACCAGTAATAGCTTTAATACATTTTTTTTGGCCTTTAAACACCATTTCAATCTCTACTGAGTCGCCCCACAGCAATATACCATATGAGAGAATAGAAGAAACGTAACCGTGGTACGCAGTTAGAGCTGCTTCAGTACTAATATAGTACGTACACGCGCACGTATAAAAACATTATGGTTCGTCTTAATGTTTTTATCGCGTAGACGAATCGGTCAAGTTTGTCATAAACATATTCTACGTGGACCTTCCAATTACAGTACTTATCTATCATAATACCTAAAAACTTTGCACTATCTATTTCAATAATTTTCTTGTTGTTATATTTTATGTCTAAATTAATTTGCTCTCTTCTGTAGTTTTGAAATCGTATGATTTGTGTTTTTTCAGTGTTAACGTGTAGATTATTATTATTTAGCCACTTTATTATATTTTTAGGTGTTAAATTAATTTCTTGTTCGTACATTTGGCTATCATCACATTTAATGACGAGTTTCATATCATCGGCAAACGAAATTGTTTCGTGTTGAGTTATATTAGGAAGATCGTTTATATACAGCAAAAATAGATTAGGACCTAGTAAGCTACCTTGTGGTACTCCGTATTCATTCTGCTTATAATCGTATCTACTAGGAACTTTAGTACTTTCGAAATTTTCACACATTGAAAGCGACCCGACAAATAGCTACTGATCCAATCATTGGCAACACCCCTTATTCTATATTTGTCTAATTTATAAAGTAGGAGTCCATGATGGACAAAATCAAATGCCTTGCTCATATCAAGGAAAACACCGGTTACTGGTACCCGGTTATTATGTGATTGAGTATGAGAGAGTGAAGCATTCGATGGTAATTATTGAACTCGACTTGTGTATGTAACTGACTGAGCTTTGCTCGGAGTTCTGATAAATAAATTTTTTTATCACAAAAATATATTTCATCTGACCCACCACTGGGTTATTCAAACCCACCACATTCCTTCGAACAAAAATCCAATTATACATACGCATACCAAACCTAACAAAATGGACTGATATAAAGGTTTCGAAATTATTCATATATTCTTGCACGACGAAAGAAAAAAAAATATATAGCTTAAAACTGCGCAGTTTCATAGGGATAATACCTAGCTAGATTGATTTTTCTTCCCAAAAACTCCCCGCATACTAAATTTCATGGTAATACTTGCAGCCGTTTTCGAGAAACCGACTATATAAACAAGATTGTCTCGTTTAAAGTATAAGATTTATGTTTTGTTTACACATTACAGTCTCACGAGCAAAACGATCACATGTTAAATATTTGCCAAAACCAAAAAGGCAACAACACTAGAGTTGTGTTATTTTTCTGAGTAGTTCCGAGCGAAGTCACGGGCAACATAAATAATAATTAACCTGAAATATTGGTGCACTTCCACGGCACGGCATTAATGAAGGTGTCATGGTGATGGATGCAAATAATTATGGCGCACGGTGCCCACCCTCCCCCTACTCTATGAGATACGAGCCCAGACAATCAAGCAATTAACCTAACGAGCATTTCCGAGTGAAAGGTGCTCTCTTTTACCCTATATCATCAACCACTAAAGGCAAAACTACTGGGGCAGTTTCTGGCCTTCGTTTTGGCACAGATTTAAGAAAGAGGAACAGATATGCTGTTAGTTAGCAGTTCAAGGGGACATAAAAGTTTAGATTGATTGGATTGTTCTATGAAAGCTATTTCTCTGTACGTAAGTATATATATTTTCTACTCAGTGGTTTTGGTATGTTCGTCTACACAGGAGTTCTAACCAGTAGAGCGTGCCTCCCTAAGGCGTTGAGGGATGTCAAGGGTGCAGAATGCAAATAAACGTTTTTATGGCAAATGGCTCGTCTTTTATGGAAAATATTAATCGACGCCTAGTCAGTCGCTATTATACAAGTTTGGACAAGTTACAATACTTATTCATTTCCATACAAAAAGAGATTTTTATGGAAGTAAATAAATATCGTAAAAAATATAACTGGGAGGCATGAAATGAATATTTATAATAATCCGAGGGGGTCTACAGAGATCCTTAGGTACATAAGGTGCTACCATACCATATTATCATAATATAGTAAAAATGTTCAACTCGATTCCAAATAAATATCACGTAATAATAATGATCAACTTTATCTATATTGTGTATATTAATATTATAAAGAAGAAAGATTTGGTTGTATGTTTATTTGTTTCTTTGCATTGAATAAGCTCCGAAACTACATGACCGATTTTGATGAAATTAGACACAGATATAGTGTAGACTACGGGGAAGAACATATACTACTATTTATAGCAGCAAATGTACGGTTCCCGCGGTATTTCATTTTGCGCGCCCGAAATCGCACCGTCTAGTAGTAATAATATATAACAGTTAATAGTGCTAACAGACACTCGAACTTGGTTCGCGGACTCTATCCGGGTACCAAACCCGGTGTCGCTACACACGCGCGGATTTGGTCCGGCAGACCGAATCGAAAACTCGACACTCGTGTGTTCGATTTTCAGCTCTATTGTATTAGCACAGAGTTCTATTTACATTATTTACATTAGTATTTACAGTGCTGTTTTTCGACGACGACGATGATTCCCGTAATCCATTGAAATCGTGCAGTGACACCAATTCTCAAGAATATTTCTCCCCATACTTAACCCTTAATTCGACCCTGATTAGTTATACTATTTACAGGTATAAGAGATAATAAGCTAGTAAAAAGGTTATATGTTTAACATAAATACTTATGCGTGAATGACTGTACCAATCTGATTTCAGTTACTATAAATTTTCATACCCCGGGCTATATACACATATAAACTTGATTCTTAAGGAGTAAACTCTAAAAGTCTTGCCCTCTAGTAAGCCCCCGTAGATTTTTTTCCTAATTTTGGGGGGAAAATCCTTAACCTTGCAACACTGAAATCATTGTCCGGCCCAATCGCCCGACTACTCTACACACGTACGGATTTGGTACGGAGCGAACCATATCCGATGCGGACTGTGGCAGACTCAATTAATAATAATCATGTTCGCGGGACTTCTCTAGACACGGTCGGATTTGCGGACGAATGCCGTGGTCCGCTCGGTAAAATCTATAATTTAATCATTGGAAGACAGCTGTTTTATAATTTTGTTCGAAATACAAAAGTATTTTTTAAATTTATTATTTTTAATTTATTAAGTTCTGAATACTAGACCTTTATTCTTAAAATACAATTTACTAATTGCGTTGCTACTAAAGCTATCGATTCAATTACTTAATATTTATATCGAGTTCGATTGAAATGTTTTTATAGTGACGACATACGGATTATTCTTCGCTGAAAATAAAGATTGTTTCTGAAATATCATATTAACTAAATTAATTTACTCTATTATGGGGGTAAGGAAAAAGGTTTTGAACAGAAGTGTCATTTTCCCGAAACAATTTATTAAGTTCTGCTACATTTACCAGACAAGTTAATATATGGGTAACACGCAGTGTCGGATACAGACTTATCAGATGAGCTTGTAGCCTAATTTAGCCTACTGTAACACTTAGGCCTTTTTCTTTGAAATCTAATATTTAATAAGGGTTTTTGTCTATAAGACACGACAACCCATCGTATCCACCGTAAAGAAATTCACTCATAAACTTCAGTCGCCGATTTATAAACAGCCAAAGCTGCACTCGATGTAGGTTTGCACAAACAGCTCTGTATCCGCCCAACATCTACTGGATATGCTAAATCTGTTAATGAGTGAGATTTTTCCTTCTATTCTTTACACATTCCATCAGAACATGCCAAACGTCGTCTATTTTACTACAATTTCGCAATTAGGTGAATCTTCTTTTTTTATTACAAAATGCAATTTTTTTCGATAGAATGTGGCCTGAACGAATTCTTAATGCTAGCTTTAACACTTTTCTGTTGATTTGACCATCCACGAACCAAGGGATATGAAGAGGCTCACACTGAATGGTTTTATACCATATGCCTTTAGTTTCAGATCTCTCATCAAAATAGTCCTTCCAACAAATTAATGTTCTTTTTTTAAATATTGGTACCAGTTCCGAATAAAATGGTTTTATTTTAATTTCACTACCCGCTGAACATGCCTGTTTTGCCAATCTGTCTGCCTCTTACACTTAGGCCTTATTATTTAAAAAGTTAAAGTATTGATAATAATTAGAGTGTCGGAAATATTATTTGCATGTTTTGTCTATGTCGCCCGATATAAAGTAAGAGGTGAAGGAACTGCCGAACTAGCTGTCCGACACTTAGATATTAGAAGATTGTGAATCAGGCCCTCAGCAAGATAAACAATAAATATCTTTAATGTAATGTAATGTAAATAAAACTGGGGATCTCCACTGAGGTCAGAGGATCAAACAAAGTTGCTTAATATTATTTATTATTTATATAAGAGATTACTTCGTAATCATAGACGGTACATACAACAAAGTAAGCTTCTAAGCTTCTCTTTCTTATTTTTAACCCTACGAAACTAGGAGGGTTTTATAATTTATGCGTGCCTGTCTGTGTGTGTGTCTGTCCGTGGCATCGCAGCTCCTAAACGGACGAACAGATTTTGATTTAGTTCTTTTCTATTTAAATGCTGGCCTCATCGAGAGTGTTTCTAGCTGTATTTCATCATCATCAGCTCGCACACTACTTAACCATTCGGGGTTACTTAATTCTTTAATTTTGTCTATGCTTATATTGATTGTAGAGTCCTCTCTATCGGTAGTTAAGGACAGTAGTTGCAACTCCAATAAATTAATTAATGATGTACAGCATTTATTCTCTTTATATTATTAAGTCTCATTCGCCAGTCGCAAGTCTCAATCTTTCGCTTATTAGTCACAAGATGTTGCCCGCGACTTCGTGTGCGCTAAAAGAGATCCTGCGGGTACCGTCCATTTTGGCGATAAAGTAGCCTATGTCCTTCTCCGTGGTCTACTTCGTTTCTATACTGTGCCAAATTTCATGATGATCGGTTTAGTAGTTTTTGCGTGAAAGGGAAATAACCAAACAAACAAACTCACTTTCACATTTATAATATTACTTACAAACACCATATTAAACACTTGAGAGAAAGCTCCGTGGCCTAGTAGGTAGACCGTTGTGGCGTGTAGCAATGAGACTTTTTCAGATCTCAAGTACATTATACGGACGCTCTAACGGTGAAGGAAAACATCGTGAGGATGTGCCATCTGGGGCACGGGTGCCCCATATGTGCGGGTTGCACATGGTTGGCCCCAGACGTATTGACCAGTCATTCCTCTGGTCTAGGCTGACTGTGTTGTGAGAATGCCGTATGTGCTTGGGCAACCGTACGACATATAAAAACCAACTGTCCCAGGCACAACAGTATTTCAAGAGTGGTTACTTCGCTCAGAGAATACTGTATAAATCATCCAATAACGGATGAAAAGGCCTAAGTTTATTAAACACTTGAGACATTATGTTTGGAATATCGTTGTGTTTAAAAGTTGCATTGGGCCTCTACAAATTTTCATTCGAAAACTCTTGAAGTTTTCTTTAATAAAGTAATATATAATTTATTAAAGTATCATGAAAATATCAACTGGCGCCCACGTGTCGTTCGCCAATCGTGATAAAAATGAGAGGCACTCGCCACTCGCTTAGCATACGCAATGAGAAAAGAATGATGAGAAAGTGAAAATCCTATGTAATATACAACCCGTAGAATTTCGCTTTGCTGCCGCCGTATACGTTTCTGTTTGCTAAAGATAATGCTGTTACTTACTAAATTGTAGCTTCTATTGAAGCAATTAAAAGAAAAGCATAACCCTAAATTTTATAGACGAGGCATGTCCATTGTCCAGGCGAAGAGTGTGTAGCTTTCCGCAGTTTAATCAGTCCGCATATAGATAATTGACAAAAGGCCACTGGCGAATCCTGCCCGATTTTACATCAAGAGCGGCCAAGTTTCGAACATATGTGGTCTTATAGTACATAAAAAGTTATTATAAAGGCTGTCCCAATAAGAGTGCCGGATTTAATTTTAAGAAAAAACATTTTTTTGAGCGAGAGGTGATATTTTTATTGCGTTATAAAGTACACATGTTCCGTTAAGTATGGAATAGAATATCCTGCATATGGCCCCCACGGCTCTGGCGGCAGACCCTTGCTCTTTTCATGAAATTTTCGATGACTTTTTCACAGAGTCGCGGCTCTATCTCACCGATGACGCGTAGGATCTCGGCCTTTAGCTCGGGAATTGTTCGTAGCTTATTCGCATAGATCTGAGATTTAACAAAACCTCAAAGGAAAAAGTCGCAAGGCGTTAAATCGCAAGATCTCTGTGGCCAGTTGACATCGGAATTTTGGGAGATTATTCGGTCCGAAATTTTTTCCTCCAATAAATGAATTGTTTCATGGGCGCTGTGGCAGGTCGCGCCATCCTGTTGGAACCACATGTCGTCCAGGTCCAGTCCTTCCAATTGGGGCCACAAGAACTCTGTTATCATGGTGCGGTTTACAGTCTCTTTCACTGTTTCTTACTCAGTTTACACTCTCGTTTACAGCAGCGATGTTTTCGAGAGACCGACCGGTACGCCGACGCACAAGAGACTTGCCTTCCATAATCGACCCAGTTTCCTAAAATTTATTGATCACTCTTCGAATTGTTGACACATTTGGTGCACTTTCACGACCGAAAATTACGCGAAGTTTGCGAGCGGTTTCAGCGTAGCTTTCTCCATTTTTGTAATGGGTTTTCTCAATGATAACGCGCTGTTCTTTTGTGTAACACTCCATATTTAATAATCGGAACAATCATAGATGACAGCTGTCAAGTTTCAGAGCTGCCACTTACTTAGAAAAAACCCGTTATAAAAAAAAAAATATATTTTTTTACACTTGGGAATAAAAAGTTATGAATTTCCAAATATCAGAGAATTCTTGTGCAAAATACGTACTTATCTGTGGTAATCGTTGTCATCATATCTGTATAGTCTATGGTTATCATGCTGTAAATTGTCAATTTGAGGCGTAAAAGCTCCATTTAGTGGCTCAATATATTATATATTAATTTTTGATTGGAGTATAAAGTTATTTTATTTTTCTATAGTTCAACAGTTTAGTACTAGTTTTATGAAAAAAAACATTACTTGGGGTGTGAAATAGATACCTCTATACTATTTATACTAAGAAAAATAATTATAATGTTTTTGATTTTCGTAACGTGAAAGCGACATCTATCATTTATCTGTTAGCATATTGCGTTTCCAAACAAACTAGTCATTAATTTTATTACGTAATTGACATCTCAACTAATAGATGTCACTTATCCGCAAACCGCCACTAGGACAATTTATTGAACAATAGGTTAGGTTGTATTTAATCAATTATCTTTTATCGCCCGAATTTGATGTATAATATTATTGCTTTTTTTTGTTCCTATGCTCATAAAGTACAACTTACAATAAATATTTTTTGCGGCCACGTATTTAAATTATCAGGCAATAAATGAATGTCGACTTGCCGATCTCCTTTTCTGAAATAAATACGAACCTTTTTCTTTTATGACCATTTTTTCTGTCGTAAGTCATAACTTAAACTAAAAAACTAAAGTTAATACCTACGTAAGTATTATGAATGTGAATGTTTGTAATATGTGGATTAGTACATAGGCTTATTTAATATTTTATAAGATATAGATTTATTTTCTAGTTAATTCTAAAAATGAGTTAATTCTAGTTATTTCTAATTAATGTAACAAAAAGAAACATAAAATTCAACAATATTTACTCTGATTTTCATTTACAGAAAGCTTTTTATCGTGTAAGTGGCACCGCCGCGCGGCGCAGCCATGCGCTGGAGAATATTCTAATGAAGCTCTCCACTGTTCTGTCTCGCAATATTTTAACTTTAAGAGCACTTCAATTACTTAATTAAAAATTCAATACGTAATCTTAATAAGAATTGTATGTCACTCATAAACAACGAGAATTTTTATTTATTTGGCAATATGGTTATTAATAAGTTATTTGTAAGTAATAATACAATAATGCTAACAACGGTAATTGATGACGATGGTTTTTAACTTAAGACCTGTTAAATTACATTTTAATAATGGTCTCTCATTTCAGACGGGATTAAACCTATCGAGGAGATGAATCCTGATGATGATCACAGTAATTGTTAGTTTAATTATCAATATTTATTTATAGCTCAGATAAGAGCTATTTCAATCTAGCTATAAATAACTATTACACAACCTTCCCCCACAAATCGTCCTGAAAAAGATCTCAGGGAGTTAACGAGTCGCACAGAAAAATCATGTGGAAGGCGTATGTCCTACATACACGTCCTGTGGCCTGTGGCAATGATAAATGAGCATAAAGCGATTGGCAATGGTGGCTTAGCTTACTTGAAAAACTTTTATGAAAATATGTAGGTAGATACCTATAGCCTATAACATCTACCTGTCAGCCAATCATTTCAGTACGGTTTTATGAGAATTGTGCAACCGGGGGAGTATAATAATAATATTTGGCCGGTTAATTAAAGTTTATGTTGAAGAAGGTGAAAAGCTAATATTTTTTTTAATAATGCTTAGAAATACATAAAATTACAACGTAATATAAATAAAAGTAACAACAGCACACATCACATTATTAATAAACACTACTACTATTAATAGATACAAGACAATAGATACAAATTACTAATACTATTAATAGATACAATGATTTTTCTATCTAAGAGGCAATAAAACCCTTTATAAAGTACAAACTTAAATTTTTTATGAATTATTACGGACGAATTTCGACCACAGGGCGATAAAATCTGCAACATTTTCTTTTATAATGCCCAATAATAAGCAACATTTATGGCGGATTAAGAAATCGTTGTTACCAAGTATGTTTATGGATAGAATTATTGTTCGAATCTAATAGCTAAATATAACAGACTGGATGTTGCTCGTGACTTCGTGCGCGCTTAATAAAATCGCGCTGGAGCCGTACATTTTGCTACGATAAAAAGTAGCCTATATCCTTCCCCATGGTCTACTCTATATCTGTACTATATGTCCGTCCAACAAACATACAAACAATCAAGTCTTTCCTTTATATTCTCTCTTCAAAATCATTATCACTCTCTTAATGACATTTTAGTTAGGGCCATTAGTCTGGAATAATGAAGGATTTTATAATTTACACCACTCTAATTGCCGACTGTCAGTTCCTGATGTCTTATTGGAGAATTTCGGTGATTATGGCCGCGCCACTTGCTAATTGACACCTTTTATATTTCAATTTGGGATATTTTTAAGCCACGATTCAAACGGGGCGTTTTGCGAATGTCGTTTCTGTCTTTGATGTTGTAGCGAAGGAAACTTATTTATGTAGTTTTAATCATGATGGGAAATATTATCTTTATTTTTAATTTCCGTGTTCTTCATTTGGTTAAGATAAGAAAATATTATTTTTCTATACCATGTAGTAGAATGGAATAGGTTAAATAGCTATGCAGCATCAGTTCACACCGCGAATCAACGCAATGCTACACGGCAATGCGGCAAAGATAGCTATTCAAAATTGAACTTTATTCAATATACACAAAAACACATTTCATGTGACAATGAAATGTGTATCATATTTTGAAATTAATAAAGTTAAATTTTGAACAGCTACTTTAAAACGCGTATCGTTTCGTTTCGGTGTGAATTGACCCTTACTAAAGTTGGACTCTCAACACATTTGTGTTTGTTCTGTGTGTTACTTAATACCTACAATAATTTTCTAACCTAAAAAAAAAATCGGTCTGGAAAGTCGGTTTACTAACTATAGTTGAACGTGACAACATCATGTTTATAGTGCGCGCGGAACTAATTGGTCGCGCCTTAGGTTAGGTTAGGTTAGTAGGCGGCGTGTTGCCGCCGCGAAGTCCGGCGCGGAACTGAGTAATATCATCAAGCACCCCCGCCTCTCCGTCCCACCGCTCACATACCTAAGACGCGGCCAGCTGAGGTAACGACAAATGCGGTGGTAACGGTATGAGTCATGTTTTTTCGTGCGTGCAGCCGGCTCCATCAAATTATAAGACGTTATCACGTCAAAAATTGTGAACACGGATATAATAAAGAAAATATTCAGTTAGATATCGTTTAGTTAAGTCTCTTCTTAACAAATTCCCGAGAAGTTGTCCACTGGGGTAATATTTAACTAGTTAACTGAAAGTTATGATAGTTGTACTTTGACTAATAAAACTAGTTGTACTAATAGTTCGCAGCACTTGGTCACGTACACAAGTGTGTTAGATGTATGAAATAGAACTACCTACCTACTATCACGGATAAGATAAAAGAGGTTGGATTGGCAATGTGCACGGGGCAGACGCGCCACAAGTATGATTGGACAATCATACTTCAACCGAACCACGCGTTCATATTTTTTAGTCGCTTGTTGATTGCCTCGCAGTACGGAGCAGCGCTAAAATCAGAGAGTTTTGGGGTAGAAAAATCGATCTACCTAGGTATTATCCCTGGGAAACTGCGCAGTTGTATACATGTACAATTATTATATACAAGATTGTCTCGTTTAAAGTAGAATATTCCCTGGTGGAATTTTAAAACTTGCTACTAATATGAAACGCATTTTTCATGAAACTTAATATGTTAACATTAAAAGAAATATGTTGTTACAAAAATCCATAGAAATTTAGGTTGACCTTAAATTAGCCCATCCCAACAAACAGATTTGGATAAAACAGTTGGCAAGGTCACACTGTCTGTATCTAAAAAGTTTAATAGCATAATGTTCAGAAATTATTTAATACTTTATCCTATTATCCTTTTGTTGCATAATCTATTTTAATATTTTTTTATAGTAAAGTAATTTAAATACTTATTTAGTTACAATAGGTATAAAGGTATACAAATACTTATAATTAGGGTCACTAAGCGCTGAATTTTTAAGATAGCTATTGAAAATTGAACTTTATTCAATACATAGGAAGAAATACGTTTCATTTTAAAAGTTCGAATGTTCGTATTGTGCATTTGTGGAGTGTATGGCTGATATTAGGTCTTTACCTATGAAATTGCCGTTTTGTAAGAAAAAATTTAAACGAATTTTTTTCATGTATTTTTTATTTATATTAATCGAACCCACCCATCACCCATGCAATCAATGCAACCAACGCAGTGGCAGTTTATTGATGCCCTTCTTAAAGAAATCAGCTGGACGGGAGGCAACAAATTCTTCAAAGGCATTTTGTACTGCCTCTCGGGTATTGAATTTTTTTCCGCCAAGAAGTTATCCAAATTCTGGAAAAAGTAGTAGTCTGTAGGCGCAAGGTCTGCTGATAAGGGCGGATGACGGAGAGCTTCCAACCCCAGTTCTTGCAACTTGGAGACCGTCTGCTGTGCAGTATGAGGTCGCGCGTTGTCGTGCAGGAGCAGCGGAGACGAGCGATTGACCAATGCTGGTTGGAGATGTGCCAGCTTCTCCATCATTGTGTTCAGTTCTTCACAGTACACATCTGCAGTAATGCTCACCCCGTTTGGAAAGAAGCTGTGATGAATCACACCGGCGCTAGACCACCAAACAGTGACCATCACTTTTCTAGGGGTAAGTTTTCGTTTAGGGCATTGTTTAGGTGCTGAACGAGGATTCAACCAACTTGCTGAGCGCTTGCGGTTATCAAACAGAATCCATTTTTCATCGCACGTAACAATGCGGTTCAAAATTCCTTCATTTGTGTGTCTGTTGAGCTGTACAATGCACGCCTCGACGCGTACTTCGCGCTGGCGATCATTGAGTTCGTGGGGCACCCATTTGTCAAGCTTTTTTACCTTGCCATTTTGACGCAAATGGACCAATATTGTTTTGACGCTAACGTCGAAAGCTGCTGCTCATTCAGCCGTAGATTGTGTATCATCAGCTTCCACAATCGCCTTTAATTCGTCATTGTTGACCAAAGTCTTTGGACGACCGCGAGGTTCATTTTCAGGTCCAAATTTCTAGAACGGAAGCGAGCAAACCAATAACAGGTGGTGCGTTGGTTTGTAGTGTTAGCTCCGTAAACGTATTTGATGTTGCGTGCCGCTTGTGCCGCGTTGCTGCCACGACGGTACTCATATTCCATAATTACTCGAATTTTTAACGTATCCATGATGACGAAAAAGATTGAAATGCGATGAAAATGTAACACTAATCAATAAACAAATGACTACTTTTGGAAAAAGAATTCCATGTAACATGTTTTTAAAATAAAATTAATTTGAAATGAGAATTCTTAGCCAAACAAAAATTATTTTGATTTGAAATGGCCAGTACTGCAGAACGGCAATTTCATAGGTAAATACAATTGGTCTTCGTATCATATGAAACGTGTATCTTTTTGTGTGTTGAATAAGGTTAAATTTTGAATAGCTATCATAAAAATGCAGCGCTATGTCACGTATCGTTTCATTTCGGTGTGAAGTTATGAACTGACCCTTAGTCTGAAGTAAATAATAAACTGTCAGTTTAAATAAATTTAAAAACCAGATCCGTTTAAAATTGGAATAAAAAAGCAAAATACACGAGACGTGTAAACTGTGACACCGTTTTGGAGGTTTCGAAAAATCCATTAGTCCGAATGAGTTCGTGTGTGGGACGAGAAATATCCCAATGGAGTTTGAAAGTGACAATTCTGATTGGACGTTGAAAGGTTCAAAATGCCTATTGGTTTTTATTATAGTGTATGTGTTACGATTTTAAAATTGTCTAGTAGTTAAAAATTACTTTCATTAGTCAAATACATTATAATATATTTTCGCGTAAATAGAATTACAAACGAAAATATGGGGACACGAAAAAGCCGCGAAGCGCGCCGTCGTTTGCTTCGAGAAAAGATAGTTACGGCCGCTTAAAAGACTTGGCGATAGCGCTGGCGCGCTATCTGATATTAGTTTTAATTCACAGAAAACATACATTTTACTTTGATTAAAACTGGATTTTAGTTATGGGTATAAAATAATATATGTAGTTACAACCTTATTTGTGTGCCAAATTTATTTTAGTGATGATGGTACGTGTTTACTTAAAAATACTGTGTTAAACATACTAAGAGCCTGTTTCACAATCTTCTAATAAATTTTGCATAGCTTATTCGAAAGTTTTGTCGCTGTTTACTTCATATCGAGCGACAAAGATAAAACATGCAAATAAGCTATTTTTATAGCGTTAGGTTACTTATCAGTAGATTGTAAAACAGACCGTAACGTACGTTAGGGCCCTCGCCCACGGAGACTTTTTATGGCGCTGCAGTAGCGCATTCGTATCATTACAGTTGCGATGCGTTCGCTAGCTGTGTGCCTTCGCCCACATAAACAAGATGCAGTCGCGATGCAAACGCGATTCAGTAACGGCAAAAAAATGCTTGCGATCGTCACAGTTGCAAGATGGACTTCGTTGAGGCAACATTAGTCACGTTGTCTTTGGTGCTGCTTTTACGTAAGCAGCCGAAGCGAAAGCAGCGTCAATATTGGCTGCACCTATTTACTAAAGAAAGATTACATGGCGCACATTATGTGACAACGTTTAAAATATCGATACTGTCGCAATGCGCGTTAGAAGCTCGTTGGCATTACTTCTGTAGCACGTTGCAAATGCGACTACCACGCGTTAGTAGCAATGCTGTTGATCGTTTACGAAACACGCGACAGTATTCTTTGCCTACGGCTCCATCCTTAGGCAGAGGATACGGTATATTCTTTATCTATAAGTAGTCGAGTTCACCAGAACAAATTAAAGATTGTAAACAAATACGAGGGCGGCACTGAAAATTTCGGGAATCAAGGAAGTGACACAACATTACTATTTAAAAATGTATTTATTGCTTTTCGAAGTATTCTCCGCGAAATTTGACACATTTTTCCATACGATGGAACCAATCATTGAAGCAACCATTCCATTCGGAAGTTGGGGTCTCCAAAATGGTCGTTTTGTAGGCGTCCATAGCTTCTTCAGGTGATGAAAATCTCTGACCACGCAATTTATTCTTTATTTTAGGGAAAGTATAGAAATCATTAGGGCTTAGGTCGGGGCTGTACGGCGGATGGTCTAATAATTCTATGATTTCTTTCTCTAAAAACTCTTTTGTTCTGTGCGCGGTGTGAGAACTCGCATTGTCGTGATGGAGGATGATGCGTCGGTTGCAGTTCTCTTTACGGAGTTCAGAAACGACCTTTGGCAAACAAATGTTAGCATACCATTCTGCATTAACCGTTCTTTGTCCCTCAAGAGGAATAGTCGCAACATGGCCGGTTTTGGAGACAAACGTGGCCACCATTTTTTTTGCAACACTCCGTGAACGAACAATTTTTGTTGGCTTTAACTCATTTTCGAACACCCAAACTCGTGACTGGTTTTTTATTTCGGGTTCGTACGCGTATATCCAGGATTCGGCGCCTGATACGATGTTGTATACAGCATTTGAGGATCCTGCGTGGAATCTTTCGAGAGTTCTGACGCACCAAGTAACGCGAGCCGCTTTTTGCTCTTCACAGAGCAAATGCGGTATCCATCGGGAAAACAACTTTTTTACACCTAATTGTTCATGTGAGATTATTTGTATTTGACTCGTGCCAATGTCTAAAGTTGCCTGAATTTCGCAGTATGTCACATGTCGATCTTCCTCAATCAGCTTACGCACAGCATCAACGTTTTCTTGGGTGACTGCAGTTTTTGGACGACCTTGACGGGATCCGGTCAACACACTGTTTTTGTGTTAAACCACTTCAAAAGTCATAATAAATCATCGCACTAGAATTTTCTCGAGTCAATTCCATTTTCTCAACGACTAAACAAGTTTGACAAGACCTTGTGACAAGACCGAGAATCTTTTTTTTAAATAAATAAACGGTATTCGATTTTAAAACCAAGGAGTTTTAAATTAAAAAGATTTTAAAATGACAGGAACAGTGGAAATATTCCATTCCCGATACTTTTAGTGCAGCCCTCGTATGTAAAGGTTTGCAATCTTTGGCCAAATTGAAAAAACAGTTCGTCACTTCGTCATTAATTTGAACAATCAGACTGAAAAATTTACTTAAAAATTGTTTTTGATTTATGAATCACATAATCAGATCGAGCGAAATTGTTAATTAGCTTTAAAAGACACGTACCTGTTGTATATATATGTTACTATGACGTAGGTCAGATGTTCATTGTTTCCAAAATATTTGCTTGTTCTTGTAGTTTTTACCCGATTCCACCAGAGGCAGGATTGTATTTTTCGAGAGTTTGTATGCATAATGAGGCTATTCTACATTTTTAAAATAAATTTTAAAATGTTCGTATCGATTCGATAGTCAACTAGTATTTTTATTTCCTGGAAATAATATCTTTTTATGCAAAGAAAAAATGATTAAAATTTAAACGACAAATGTTTGCTCCAAAACGACATCCACCATTATCGTGACGTCATAAGAACATAAACAAACAAATGTCATATGTGCGTGTGTAGTGCATGAACTTTCTTTCGATTTAACTTTCAAGTCAGACGTCACTTACAAGAAAAATATGGCGGCTGGTGTTTTTTTGGTCACACAGTACAGTTTTATTTTCGAAATTATAAATTAATCGCATATATACAAAATAAAATAGTGTTGTATTCGTATTTCTTATGATAGAAACTATATAAATAACTAGCCTATTGTTTGGCATGCGCTGCGGCCTGAACGGCTCGATGGATTTGAGCTTGAGTGTTGTCGTTAGAGTCGTATTTACTGTGAGAGAGACATTGGATACATCAAAATTATTTGACGCAGTCGGGTTTTTTCAATTAAAGGTACATTTTTATAAGATGACGCAAACGAGAACGCAGGTAACATCTAGTCAATTAGTCGATACTTATGAATATTGAATATTAGAGGGAAGGCGATTAATTTTGTTTAAGCTATCGTTTATTTTACACGTCATTTACGCTTTTGATCGATAATCTGGATATTAACTTCTGTCTAGGCTATAAATAAAAAGGCTTTCATTAAAGCAATAAAAGGGATAGTCTAGGGTACCTAAAATTTGTTATATGAATTAATTTGTAAGCCTCTGTTTTAATTCGTAAACACAATATGTAAAGTAAGCAATGATGAATAAAATAGTTGTGCAAACATATTTTGAGATACCCAATCATTTGTCATAGAATGCTTCGAGTTTATTTTCAAGTCCTTTCTCAAAATATGTCCTTTAATATATTGAAAATCATAAATCAGTCAACATTTTTAAACAGACACTTACCTCGAAGGATTGTTGTTAATAAAATATAATTAATAGATGTTGCCCGTGACTTCGTTCGCGCGAAAAGTAATCCCGCAGAAACCGTACATTTTGCCGTGCTAAAAAGTGACCTTTGTCCTTCCTCCTGGTCTAATCTATGTATATGCGAAATTTCATCAAAATCGGTTCAGTACTTTCGGAGCCTATTTAATGCAAACAAACAATTAATCTTTCCTCTTTATAATATTAAGTATAGATGTTAAAGTTACAGGTATAAGGCAGATATTTCAAAATAATCCCAAAAATAAGGTTTATTTTCATCCTGCCGTAAACTATTATAAAGCATCATTGGCACGTGTAGGAACTAGGAAGTATTATGTAAGTAAAAGTAAGCTTCGGCTGTCATTAAAATAATCTCGAAGTTTGACGAATTTATACGCATTTAGTATTCATTGGAAGAGTATAAAATATAAGTTAAAAATGTTTTTGTCTGCTTCAAATAAGTTTTCCATGAAGAACGAACTTTAATACATAATATATTTCATTATAAACTTGTACAAAATATGTTTTTGTAGTGTAACATCTTTCCTCTCGCCTTCTTGCAATTTGAGGGAGTGATTTCGTGAAATGGTACGGAAGTGTGAAACAGGAAGTCGCGGAAGCGCGCGCGCGAAGATATGATTTAACGAATTAGCGCGCGATGGTAGAGTTGGCCGTCAGATTCGAATAAAATGTTTCAGTATTTAGCGTTTTTTAATTTTCACGTTGATTTATGTCACAGCTTAGTGGAAAAGTTTCCGTATTTTTTTGTATCATATTAGAATATCTTACAAAGCATTGTGTTTCTTTTAAATATTTTCATTAAATATTACACGTAGTTACGTCACAACAGTCACATAGTACGTCACAAAACTACTAAAAGGTTAGTTTTTTTTCATGTACTTTAATTGAATGCTAAATTTTGTATAAATATGGGGTCACTGAATACGGCAACATAGTACATTATATTGTTTGGTCAAGTTAGCTATTTTCAAAAATATAATTAGTATGAAAAAACTGTAAGCTGTTGTTTAGTTATATGTCACTCTAACTTAAATATGTCAGAACTTATTATTGAACTTATACTATTTTTAAGTGTGAATTCAGCGAGTGAAAAACTATAATTCTCTTTATAAAATGCTATTTTAGTCTACATCAGACTGTTATTATTATTGTAATGTATAGAATTATAGATTTGAAGGAATTTGAAACATATCCTAATATCGCAGGTTTAGTTGCGTAGGTCTTTCTATAATATAAACATTACAATGTGCCGTTACGGGTTAGCGTGGCGACGTGTTACTTCACACCAAAAACCATTTTCAAGGTTTTCAGTTTGAAAACTCATTACTTAGTAATCATGACGACCTCTGTGGCTAAGTGGTTCAGCGCGTTGGTGCTCAAGCCGGGGGTCGCGGGTTCGAATCCCGCCGAAGGAAAAAAAAGTTTTTCCGTGTTCCTGGGTCATGGATCTGTATTAAATATGTGTATAATATAATAAAAATCTTAAATATATGTATAGTATAATAGTATAAAATATACTTCCCGTTTTTTGGTACCTGTAACACAAGTTCGGATACTTAGCACGGGGCCAGATTGACGTGGTGTGAAGCGTCCATAGATATTATTATTATTATTACTCATTAGTCTCAGTACAAATAACTTTATTATTTTGTCCGTCGGATTTTCGTGGAATGCTGCTACGCCGTAACCGCACACGCTACGAGCTACGATTCCCGCTACGCTATTATGCTACGGCCTATGATGAATCAGTATTTTTCATTATTACTATTAGTATATTTTGTTCGTCAAATTTCTATTCTCCTTTATAGGAAATTTACCAGAGTCGCGGGCTTGGTGCCCAGCTATATCTGGTGAGCTACAAAATTTTTTAGTCTGGAATTTTCAGACAATTCATGTGTTGAGGATGACTGCTTTTTTCAGAGTGATGAATGCAAGAGGATAGGGTGTCGAGTGTTTTAAGAGTAGTATGTAATGTTTTTTGGACTAATGCAGGTACTTTACTCATATTATTATTTCATAAATGAAGTAAATATTTATGTGCAAAAGAGAATTTGTTATATAAATAAAATAAAGACTATTTTTACAGTCCGTGAACAATCATTTAAATAAATATACAAACAAGTGTAATAACCCTTGTTGTGATACTAACGAGTTACTTATTAAAAATAGTACGTGTATTCTCGTTTTAGCTCAATAATCCTCTCTAGAAAAACTCAAACTTTTAACATTCCGTTAAAAAATTAAAAATGCTAATTTAATATAAAATTTTAAAGCCTCTGTGAAAATTATTCACAGCGCCCAGTATTGTCTCGGTCTAACATAACTCTTACAATATTTTTGAAAGAAGTCTATAAGGCTGCGTTTTATGAAAGTTCTGCAGATGTCGAGCTCGAGAGCAAGATGACTAATTAATGTCTTTAGAACATTAAAAGACAATCATCTTTTGACTTATTGGACTGTACTGATAAGTGTAGTTAAAAAGTCTTAATTAATTTATAGTAACACTTAATTAATTCATAATAAGTCTTAGTTAATTAAAATTACGATTTTGCGTTTTTTTAACGGAGGTATCGCGCTACCATACAATTGTACAATAGCGTAGAATAGCACAATAAACTTATAATGTTGAAATTTCTAATAAATCACTTATATTTATTTTTAAAAAAAATGTAGAATTCAATCTTACATTGTGTTGCCATCAAATTATTAATAGTCGAAATCCAATGTTTATTTCATATTACCTAATTTCAAAGCTTCGTAAAGAACCTGCAAATTTTCAATAAATAATTTCAAAAACAAACGGCATTCGAAATATTTAGATCTTTAAAAGTTCACAAACTTCCACACAAAGTTTTCACAAAACTTCACATTGAAACTCTTTTTATTTTTACTTACCTTTACAACTTTTGTGGTACAGGATTCACGGCATATCGTAAACTAAACTATTATTGCTCAACTTCCCGCGTCTCATACCGCGGGGCGTGCACTCCCGACGACTGCGCGAAGCCTTCTGAAGCTTTACACTAAACGTGCGCTTTGTGAGACAATTTTGACCGACCTTTGTTTTTCTTGAGGTGGTGAAGTTAATAAAGCAATTTTATATCTAGCTCGCTTAGCGAAAGTGCGACTGTTTACCTCTTAGAAGCTTTCTTACAAGTAAAGTATATGTGGTAAGAAAACATCGCCTATCGTATATGATATAGATTTTTCACCATCAGCAAAAACAAAACATTCTGACTCAACTCTGATATAAGTTACGTATATACTACAAAATCTCTTTGAAGCTTCGTTTTTCGTGAAAAATAAGACAAAGTTTCATATAAATCTAAGACGAGTCGGCATAGTAGCAAAAGTGGCCGGGTAAAGCGTTCGTAATGATAAAGATGTGTCTGAAATGCTTCCCACCATCAGCAAAGCCTTCAGATTCAAGCCTGATTTTAACACCTAAACTCTTTGCTTTGTTTTTCGTGGAAAATCCAAGGTGGCGAGGCGGCAAAGTCGCAAAATTGGGTAAGATATTTTTGACCAAAATGTGTGTTTTATACAAAACGCGTCATCATCTCGTAATACGCTATCAATCTGCCACGATATGAAATCTTAGATTGGCAAAGTTGCAGGTGCGTGGCAAATCTATACTAATATAATAAAGAGGAAAAGTTTGTTTGTTTGCATTGAATAGGCTCCGAAACTACAGGACCGATTTTGATGAAATTTGGCACAGATATAGACTACGGGGAAGGACATAGGCTTCTTTTTATTGCGGAAAAAATGTACGATTTCCGTGGTATTTACTTTTGCGCGCACGAAGCCGCGGGTAACATCTGGTCACTAGATAAATACTTTATTCAGATCCAATTTAATGTAAACATAAACAAAAAGTAAATAATTGACATTTAAATTGTAGCGTTTGTAGGGCGCTATTGTCTCTTTATTTACGGTCAGATTAAATTAGTTATGAACGGCAAATACCGTCACTTCGTCTAATGTAACAGAGTCTAGTGTAACTGAAATAGTAACGTAGAAAATTATTTTTCAGGGTTACTAAGTGCTACAAGGAAGCCCATTTAATAAAATAATCAGTGGTTGACTATAACAATGCATTCATTGAAAAAGTTGATATACGATATGGAAGAGAGAAATTCATAATTCGTCACCAAAATTCTTTGCACTACGCTGGCATACATAACATGCTAAAGCGCAGAGTGCACTCCCCAATCCCGACAGTGAAAAATTTCAAACATCTGCCACTGAATTGAATTCGCGTTGAAAATGGATACCATAATGGATGCAATATCGGAACATCAAATATACATTTGAGTGGATCTTAAATCTTATTTTTGTGTCACGAACAAGATATTAGGTAGTAGGACTGTATCAAACCCAAGAGAAAAGCCTACATTATTTTAAAGTTAATGTTTCTACCTGCTTGTGTGTCTGTCTGTCCAGTTTAACTTATAAACATTTTCACAGTTGTTCCCGATATAAAAGGTCTTGACAGATAGACAGACGGACGGACAAAATGTGATCTTATACGGGTTCCTTATTTTCTTTTGAGGTTCTTACCATAAATATGTTGAAAAATTATGTTAATGTGTTGATATAAAATTTAATGTTAATGTGACTTTGTGACATTTAACAAAAAAAGGGTATAGAACTTGGAAGAAGAATGAACACTAAAAGCCAATGGGTTTTGTACTTGGTTATGATTTTGGTGGTTGTTCTAGTACCACGTTTAAATTGCGACTTTATTGCAATATAAATAAATGACATCGTAAATAAATATAATATAAATGACAAAGTAAGCTGTGGACCATTAGCACGTGTCGTAAGGAGACTTACGCCCGAAATGAATAACGTATCTAAAATCTTAGATTGACTTCAATCTTAATTCTCAAACAAAAATTGACGTAAATCGACGTGAAGTTAATCCTAGGATCGTTGAAATGTATTGAAATCTTGATCTCAGATAGCTAAATTGAGATTAAGATTGATTATTAATTTCGGGCGTAAGGGACGATATAATATATCTTCTTCTCCTGCTAATGACAGGGTATCTATGCTATTTATAGTAATAACCGTGAGATTACGACAGGGCAAGGTTAATAGTGTATGTCATTAAAATTTTAATTTGAAAATGTCGTCACTGTTGGACGATGTTCCTTAGAATGGCGATAATCAGTCTCGATCGAAATTGTCTATTAACTCTCTATGAATCAATTTATTAATAACATTGCTCATTTTCACTCAAAAGCTCAGTAACATCAATCTAACAGCATGTCAGGAGTGTTATGTCATGTCTAAGGAAGGTTTCGTAACTGCGGACGCGCAATAGTTTTAAATTACTTTAAAAAGTTATTGGGAAATTTCGCTCAAATTAACTTTCCTTTTGAGTGTTTACTTTTTAGCATGACCTTTTGGCATAAAAAGTTGCAAGTTTTACCTCTTATAGTTTAGAAATACCAGGTGCCAACTTGCTAATTACTTTGAGGGTTGATTATCTGTACTAATATTATAAAGAGGCAATTTTTATGTTTGTTTGTTTGCATTGAATATACTCCGAAACTACTGGACTAATCACAGGGAGGACATAAGCTACTTTTTTGTCGCGGAAAAATGTACGGCTTCTTTTGCGCGCACGAAGTTCCGGGCAACATCTATTTATTATAAAATGGTATTATACAAACCGTGTATGAAACCTCTCCTTTATTTAAAAGGTCCTATTCTACATATATTTTAAAGGTCCCTAAATAAAGTATTAATGTCAGATGAGGCGAGATAGACCATTTCACGTCACGGCCATACATGACTTATGTGCCTCTTGACCTAGATAGAAAAATTAAGTATGTCCCGTACCCCCTTACTAACCTTAATAAATCTATGGACGTACCTCGCCCATCGAGTCCCGTGGTGAGTATATGCTCATATTCACCAGTATAAGAAATCCACTGGCCATTATAGGCAAGGGCATATAATTTGTTAAGAGCTATTAATTAATTACCAAAATGATTAGGTGTCACTTTAACCTTAATGGCTTCTATAATTTAATTTTTTGCATATTTAATCCCTTTTATGGAAATTTAATGGAAATGGCGCTTCTTGTGGACGTGAAAATTCAGGGAAAACGGGTTTTAATAATATTGGCAGGCAAGAAATATGATTAATTACATTACAGGCTAGGGTTTGGGTAAACGTGTTTTAATTCCTTTTTTATACACACTAGTTGCCCGCGACTTCGTGTGCACAAAATCATATCCTGCAGGAACTGTACATTTCGCCGCAATAAAAAGTAGCTGTAGTATGTCCTTCCGCGTGGTCAACTCTATATTTGTAGCAAATTTCATCATAATCGGTCCGGCATTTTCTACTGCCATTCAATGCAAACAAATCATTCCTCTTTATGATATTTGTATATATTAGGTCTTTACCTATGAAATTGCCGTTTTATATGAAAAAATTTAAACGAACTTTTTTCATGTATTTTTTATTTGTATTAATCGAAGTTATCACCCATGCAATCAATGCATCTTTGCCAACTCAGTGGCAGTTTATTGATGCCCTTCTTAAAGAAATCAGCTGGACGGGAGAAAGCAAATTTTTCAAAGGCATTTTGTACTGCCTCTCGGGTATTGTTTTTTTTTTCCCGCCAAGAAGTTATCCAAATTCTGGAACAAGTAGTAGTCTGTAGGCGCAAGGTCTGGTGAGTAGCGCGGATGACGGAGAGCTTCCGACCCCAGTTCTTGCAACTTGGAGACCGTCTGCTGTGCAGTATGAGGTCGCGCGTTGTCGTGCAGGAGCAGCGGAGACGAGCGATTGACCAATGCTGGTTGGAGATGTGCCAGCTTCTCCATCATTGTGTTCAGTTCTTCATAGTACACATCTGCAGTAATGCTCACCCCGTTTGGTAAGAAGCTGTGATGAATCACACCGGCGATAGATAACCAAACAGTGACCATCACTTTTCTAGGGGTAAGTTTTCGTTTAGGGCATTGTTTAGGTGCTGAGCCAGGATCCAACCAACTTGCTGAGCGCTTGTGGTTATCAAACAGAATCCATTTTTCATCGCAGGTAACAATGTGGTTCAAAATTCCTTCATTTGTGTATCTGTTGAGCAGTGCAAGGCACATCTCGACGTGTACTTCGCGCTGGCGATCATAGAGTTCTTTTCTACCTTGCCAATTTGACGCAAATGGACTAATATTGTTTTGACGCTAACGTTCAAAGCGGCTGCTAATTCAGCCGTAGATTGTGTATCATCAGCTTCCACAATCGCCTTTAATTCGTCATTGTCGACCAAAGTCTTCGGACGACCGCGAGGTTCATTTTTAAGGTTGAAATTTCCAGAACGGAAATGAGCAAACCAATAACAGGTGGGTGGGTGCGTTGGTTTATAGTGTTAGCTCCGTAAACGTCGTTGATGTTGCGTGCGCTTGTGCCGCGTTGCTGCCACGACGGTACTCATATTCCATAATTACACGAATAACGTATCCATGAAGACGTAAAAGATTGAAATGCGATGAAAATGTAACACTTATCAATAAAAAAATGACTAATTATGGAAAAAGAATTCCATGTTTTTAAAATAAAATCAATTTGAAATTAGAATTCTTAGTCAATTAAAAATTATTTTGATTTGTAATGGTCAGTACTGCAGAACGGCAATTTCATAGGTAAAGACCTATTATTATGGTAGGTACTATGTTTCATGTAAATAGGTACAATTGTAGACATTTGCTGGTATTAAACCTTACTCTTATTGTATACTCCGTTCCGATTCTATGTAATGTAAATGTAAAGAAAAGAAGTAAAATTCCAAAATAATGTGTGATTGTAGTCTATGAATAACTGACATTTAAATAAGAAGCATTATAGCGTGTATTGATTTTAGTGTACAATTAGATTACGTTGAATCGAAACGGAGTATAATAAGGTCGTAATTCGGTACACCAGGTGTATCGGGTTTAGTAATTCGGTACACCAGGTGTATCGGGTTTAGTAATTCGGTACACCAGGTGTATCGGGTTTAATGTTCAGTGATAAACTAAATTAAAATTTGGAAGTAAACCTGAATTGTCAATCAGTGAGCGAGCTGATGATAGTGAAAAACTAAGCACACTCTCTGTCATCTCTGCTTTCAAACAAAAAACTAGATCAAAGTCGGTGCTAGACCTGTTTGGGAGCTAGCCACGGACAGACACACAACAGACACGCAGACACGTCAAACTTTAAACACCCCTCTGTTTTCGTGGGGGTTAAAAATGATACCTAGAGACCTATCTAGGTATCGGACTAGGATGTTGTTCGCATTGAATTCAGAGTAGAGTTCTTTAGTCCTAGCAGAGTTTCTCCATCAGCAGGCTTAGCATGCGCACCCTATAAACACCGTAGAATAGACAAAATGACAGATTGAAAAAAACATTAATACCATTCGGAGCAAAATAGTTCTTATTGTAAGGCAGCAAGGTCGATGCATCGTCGTTATGGGAAACAACATTTCTTTTCATCCCGAGCATGAGCTAACAAAATGGCCTCTTTTGATAGCTAAAGTAGAAACGTTTTCCTCTTTCAATGTCAAATAGTCTTACAATAATGTCAACTACTCCACGTCATGGCGGTCCAAGACAAATAGTTTCTTTACGTTCAGTCATTTACGAAAAGTCATTTACGGTACCTGTACCATTAGGATGCATAAAAATATTCATACTGCTATTTTTCGGAGGTTCAAATGTTAAATTTACAACAACATAATATTATTTCTATAAGCCTGTCATTGTACTAACAATGCCAGGCCAACAATAGTTATATTTACAACTTGGAACTTGCTTACAGGTTTCCTTTTATTAATAAAGAAGAATAACTTATTATGCTGCTATGATAAATAAATAAAACTAAACAAAATTTAATCAAGTACATATTTAATTGTGCTAGTAATCGCCCTGTGAACTTTATTAGGAGTATTTTGCCTCTTAGATAAAAAAAAAGTAAATGCTGTGACAGATTGACAAATGTCAGAAAAAAAAATAGTATCAAACGCATAGCTTAGTGCGAGTTATTAATATTATGTATTTCTAAGAAGTATTTAAAAAAGATTAGCTTTATGCACACATTCCTCCACATAATCATTAACTGTGCCAAATTTTATACTCCTCCGGTTTTTTTTTTCGGTTATTTTTTGTAAAAAGGGCTAAGAAACTTGACGTATGTATGATTCGTTGAATAATGTTTTCCAGAGCAACTGCAATATTAAAAAATGAAAAACGGGCCAATTATCATCTCTCACTCCTAAGTAACAAATAACGTAATTAATATCTTACTACCGATCGCAGACTGTAATAAGTAGGCTACAGGAATGAATATTTATGATGGCTCCAAACTTCAATTTCCTCGTAGAAAGTTTTTTCGTTCAGACTTATCGAACTCTCCATGTTTTTGACGCAGTATTTACCTACACTTTCATAAAGAAACTTATTACATACTGTAATATTCAATGTGACATTTAAGTTATTTATTGCATATATTATTAGGTCTTTACCTATGAAATTGCCGTTTTGTATGAAAAAATTTAAACGATTTTTTTTCATGTATTTTTTATTTGTATTAATCAAAGTAATCACCCATGAAATGCACTATATATAAATTGGGGGTATCCCACGAATATTCCATACGTGAGATGGATGTCACAAAATAACATGGTAGCCTGATTCATATAAATCCCGTATAGGATAGATGCCCTCTCTCGAAACGAGGCAAGTATCCCTGAAATGTTTTTGTCGCATTTTGCCTTCCCATGCAATAACACAGAGACTTAGGGCAGAGTCAACTTACTGGTACCTGACAAGTCTTTCAATAAATAATTGAAACAGTATACAATTCATTCGCAAAACTAGAGTTTTTAAAATCGGGGCAACTGTACCCCTGGAGCAACTATTCTGTTTTTACCCTACTTATAACTTTGTTAGTTCAGGATTTATAGATGCCTAACTTTTAAAATGCACTTACATGGATAAGTGCGTAAAAAATAACGAAATTATAAGTCAACATGTAAATTAATATTAGTATAATGTTACGGAACCCTACGTGCTACATTAAAAATGCATCGCCGTGTCACGTATCGTTTCGTTTCGCTATGAATTGAACCTAATACTCACATAATATGTTATTTTATTGGTAGAACTAGGTTGCAGGAAGTTCAAATTAATTTTATCATGACATATCGTTAAAGGAACGTCAAAAGGCTTATCAAAATAAAACTAAAACGAAAATCATTATGACGTCTTTCTAAAAAGTAGATAATCAAAAATGTGTCTGTAGAGCTGCGCTGTTTAATTAAAGGGCTACACAGATGGAAAAGATAATAATATTTTATCTTAAATGCCTGGATACATTTTATATGTAGTCTCTTAGCCGTCTGTGATAGTTTAAACAAAGTACAAACTGTATAGCAAGCCATATTTTATCGTAATATTGTATATTTATACTTAACAATCATAACTCAACAATATAAAAAGATTAAGTATCTTCGTCATCTGTGATGCCCTTTACAGATTTCTGTCTTTGTTTTTACAGACTTTTGTCAAGGTTACTGTGACTACATGTGAAGGAACCTTAATGTGAAGCATGTTCCGTTTTCTTACATAACGGGAAAGTTCAGGAGTTGTAGCACCTGCCCACGCCGAATGAATTGCCAAAGTAATTGTAAGCATTCATTAAATTTTGTTCAATATATTCACGCTCGCAATATGTTAATGTTTAATTAATGTTTTGTGTTTATAGCTTAGTTGTTGAATCTCTCGTTTAGTACGGTGTTCGACTTTCACGTGAATAACATGAAAAACTTAGTCTTACTATTACTAAACCAACCGTTAAAACCAACGATTTCAAAAATGGGCTATGACGTACACTTTTGACGTGACAACGTCTTATTATTTGATGGAGCCGGCTGCACGCACGAAAAAACATGACTTATGCGTTACCTGTTAAATATGACGCATTGCCGTTACCTCAGCTAGCCGCGCCTTAGGTATGTGAGCGGTGGGACGGAGAGGCGGGGGCGCTTGATGTTATTACTCAGTTCGGCGCCAGACTTCGCGGCGGCAACACGCCTACCTAAGGCGCGACCAATTAGTTCCGCGCGCACTATAAACATCACGTTGTCACGTTCAACTATCGTCAGTAAACCGACTTTACAGACAACCGATTTTTTTGAACAAATCTTCATACAAGAAAAAGTTACGCCATATTGATTTCACCATACCTCAAATGTCAAAATGGCCCCAAACAACCCCAAAGGTGGGGGCTATTTAAGTGCGGACAGTTTTTGCCTCGACGTGCCTATTCTATAATATGATATATACGTCTATGATTAGAACACAGCTCAAAACACAAAACACAATTTATAAAGATTAACCAAAATTTATCCCAAAAGGAGAATAAGGGTGCCAGAGGTTCAAGATCACTTGAACCCTATTATAAAGTCGGCAACGCATTTGCAACTCTTTCGGTATGCGGGTGAATTCACTGAATGGGCAGTGGTAGTCGTTTACTATCAGGCGATCTGTATTCTCATTTGTGCTGTATAAAATAGCTACATCTTTAAAATAATATTAAAATATTAACATTTAACCTTAATATAATTTCACTTTATACATGATAAAAGTTATACTAATTTATTTTAAAATAAACGCCTTTCGAAATTAAAAAGCAACAGCAATTATTCACTAATTCGTTTACAAAGGCGTGCAAATTTGTCATCAGCCCGGCTCTCACAGACTCTTATGACTTATGACCACAATCTCTTCAAATCCAATTAAACCACGGCCCGAACATCGATGGAAGAGCTTTTGAATTAATTACTAAACCGTGGCTTAGTAATTGATCAAATACGGGGGTTAGAGTTGACAACACAGACTATCTGTTGGTTAATAGTTTTGGTGACTTGGTGAGTGTATGCAAGTATGCATGTTTCCTTATACATATTGTAAATTGAATATAAATCATATTATGTGCGTACTTCAAAACAGAAACTTTATTCGAACTTTTTTATTTTGAACTTAAGAACGAGTTTACAAATCTTCCATCTCGGTATATATTAATACGTGAAGCGAAAATTTCAAGTACAGTTTTACGAGAATTGTGCGTACGGATGAGAGTGAAATTTGGCACAATTAAAGTTTATGCTGATGCTTTTAAATTATTTATAATAATGCTTAGAAATACATCAAATTAATGAAAATATCGGCAACACACACTACCATGGATTTTGGCGTATTTATAAGCTAAAGACAGTTTGGACACATTGTGTTTGAAATTTGTAGTGTTGTACCCTTAAGCAGTTTAATCGTTATTGTTATCCCATCGAGAGAGTTATTAGTGGAAACCAAATAGATTTTCGAATCGCCTTTAAACTAAAATGAGTATTTAAATTATCAAAACTATATCGATTTATGGCCGATTCTTTATTGTCAATCCCTATAAGTTTTGACGTTCTGTTTCATAAGAAGTATTCTGTTCAATAAAAAGGTATATGTTTCAATATAAAAAACAGTATAGCTGTCTCTCACATTATCGCGCGCGATAAGTGACATCGTATCGCATAATGTGAAAACGCTCTTATACGTGAAGCAAAAATTACGTTATCATGGTTTTCGACCTATTTTAAGGGCCTCACGGTCCAGTCATCAAATCCAGTAGCCTGTCCATAATTAGCTTAGACATTTTGACTTTTCATCTGTTACCTGTAAATAGTACCTAGTAAATATCCAGGTGAATTTACCAGAAGGCAGATAAGGGTGAAGCCTAGGTTTGCAAATTTTAGAGGGCGACAAAAACTAAAAACGGAATAGTCTATGGGCGGCAAATGTATAATCCGGCACTGTAAACATCATATACAACATTTACACATTTTTATTGCGTATCTAAGATGCAAAAATACTCTAAAAATTTGAACTAAATAATAATAATAATATGAATTATGGTAGTGTTTCGACCACAGGGCGATCTCTGGTTTGACATAAATTTGTAAGCGCGTCAAAAAATTTATTTGCTATTATAAGCGTGGGTATTATAAGTTTATTTTATTTGGTACAACTGGATTTATTGTACAAAACATTTCTAAAGAAATGTCAGTCCGTACTCGGCTACTGTCAAACAACACATTTCGCAAACGCGTCCTTAAACGTAACTTTATTGGTGTAGAGAAAGATAATACAAATTACAAATGGAGCCTTTCGAACGGCGTATAACACTTTGTATAAGGACGCAAAGTTCGTTATATTTTTAGAATACCTACCTTAAAAGCCCATTAATATTAATTGATAAGGGACCGTAAGTGTGTTGTATGACATTTAAGTAGTGACTTAAGTATACTCTAACAAAAGTATTCCCAGGGTGGTTATTTTATAAAATTTTATAACGTCTAGATCAAAGATTTCAAAACTCAAGATAGGCTATGACGTACATTTGACAGAACAAATCTTCATACAATATAAAGTTACGTCATCTTGGTTTTCACCATACTTCAAATATCAGCCATCTTGTTTTCACTGTAAGTACATCAAATGTCAAAATCGCTCTAAAATCCCAAAAGTGGGGCCATTTAACTGGAGACACTTATTGCCTCATCGTGCCTTGTCTATAATATGTACGTCTATGGTCTAGATACTTCAAAGTTTGCATTTGCATTGTTATTTAAGATTTAAAGGAAAGACGTTTTTTTTATTTTATACAACAACTTTTTCGTGGGCATGGTAGGCGAAATCTGAAATATCAAGTAAAAAAACTTCAAAGGAGCCACATACACTATTTTTATAAAATCAAAAGCGTCAAATTAAAATCCCGTCTCCTTTTAGATGTAATTACAAATTCGCAGTTTTCAAATTTTTCAAGTGACTGTTTAGACAACTGACAAGAGAGTTTACGTAGTAACTATTTATATACTACAGATGTGTGCTGTGTAGACTTGAGTAAACGGTTTCAATCACAACTTGATTGCGGTCCCGCAATAAAGGGTCTTGACAAACAGACAGACGGACCAACGGACGCACGGACGGGCAGACAGACAGCACAGTGTCTTTTATGGGTAACGTTTTTTCCTTTTGAGATATGGAACCCAAAATAATATTTTAACACAAATCAATTTTTGGCTTATCAATTAAGAATATACATAATATGACAATGTCTTATAAAACCAGGCAAATCTGATACCATCATTCATAATATTTTACTCTGCATATTATTTAAATAAAATATGTTTTCTCAAGCAAGGATTAGCAGAAAGGCATTAGTTAGACTTATCGTATACATCAGCCATAAGCCTGCTTCGAATAACCATAAAATATAAGACTAGACAAGATTACTTTGTTCATAATTTATTGCTTTTAGGGTTCCTTACTTATTAAATTTATTTTGGAATCCAGATCGTATTTTACTCACAATTAGGCAGTTCATTTAAACCTTGAGTTTTCTGCAATAAGAAATCCTACTTCTTAAGTTTTTAAAACAATTTTGAATGCTATGAAGTTAATAATAATAATTAAAACCACATTAGGAAAAATGTTTTTTAATAAACATTACAAATATGTGTATCTTGTTCATTACATAACAGACTTACACAATTCGAACATTTAATTAAAACAAATCTTAGTAATCTATAGCATCTAAAATCATTGCTTATAGACTTAAGTTAATTGTAGGTTAACTCCTAACTTTTATTATTTTTAAATGAACACATTGATTTTTTTTTATAAGTAACTTTAATATTAGTATTATTACTCATGGTATAGATCGAAATATTAATATCATTCACTTTTGATGATTTTTAATGAGTTAATAATTTGCTTTTTACCAAATTGCAAGTAAATTTGACACCAAATTCGTTACCAATTTTTTTAATTGGATTTTTTTTATACATATAATTTAATTTCAAAAGAAATTATTTGTACTTGTTGTAGGTAAATTACATTTTTTGTTATGTAAGTACTTAAACGCAGTATTTAAGTTCATAAAATCAATTTCGTATATTATCAACCGCTGTGACATCACTTGTGCATCATTTTGTACAGAGCGTTTTTAATGCTCTCCAACGATCCCTTTTGTATTTAGGTACTGTATTTTGTCAACGGATCGTAGATATTCCATTGCAAAGACAATATTTACTGGCTAAATATATACTTTTCAAGAAGCCAAAAAAAAAAATGCATGTTCCCCATTGTCTCCAAATGTTTGAAATTGTGATTTAAAATAATTAATAATCATTTAGGTTATTACTTATTCTTCCGAAAGCACATGATAGTCTAGTGGCTATGTTAACAAATGACCTTGAAATCTTAGTCTAGACGTAAGATATATAATTTTATAGTCTACAGCAGGGATTGCGAACCTATGGCATGCGTGCCATCAATGGCACGTGACACAATTATTTGTACTTATGTACCACTAAGGAAAAGTGTGACGTGTGTGTATGTGTGTGTAGGTATTATATGACAAACCTCACATAATATTTTATTTATTATTTATTTTGGAACATTTTACTTACATTTAAATTAAGAATGATCCTATTTTCACAGTATTTTAGGGTTTAAAGTTTGAAGGGATTGAAAAACTGTTAATAGGAAATAACATTTGCTCGCTCGCTTCGCTCGCTCGCGTTTAACTTATAGAACATATTGTATTATTATTTAGTACCGATGTTCTGTTTTAGCCGGTTGATTTTGATAGTATTTTTCCGATGTTATCCGTTTTTTAGGTGTTTTAGTTTGAATAGATTTTAAGCTGTACCTAAAATGGGAAAAAAGTTTGCTCCTTCGATCCTGGCTTAAATAATATATTATAATATTTAATATTAACGTTAAGTTTTAGGCTTATGTATTTTCCGAAGCATGTAGTCTTTCAGATAGGATTCAAAGAGTAATTTGATTTAACCCGTACAATTTTTTTTATGGGCGGCTTAATGGGCTATTATTAAATTAAATATATATATATATATATATATATATATATATATATATATATATATATATATATATATATATATAACATTTCTTTACAAAAATGTCACGTTAATACATAAAGGTTTGCCATCCTTTGTCTAAAGTCTAGACTCGTAGACCACTCTTTCCAGAACGTTGGTTATGGAATTTCCAAAAGAATTCCGTATGTAAATTATGTGTTGCCAGCTTTAGGCATAATTAAGAAAAAGACGGTGTTAAGGCAAAAAACTTTTTTGCTTAATTTTGATTCGTTTGAACGCGATAACTCTGTACATAGTTACATCAATCATGCATTTATAAATTCTTTCGTATATCATGAATCAAAAGATTCTTCAGATAATTATTATCATTCGAAAAACATTCAACAATATCGAAATGGTCCATATCGTCCTTGATTTCTAGAAACATGTTCTGCATAAGGCACGTATTGTGTAGAAGCTCGAAGAACTCTCTGGACTGTTTCTTGAAAGTGGGACTGTCGTTTTGGCCGGCTAAGATGAAGACTCTGATCTTCCTCGCCTGTAAATGTGTGAAGTCATCGAACTGTGGCGACATGGGTATCGCCCATTCCTCTGGTAGCTGTATGGCGTCGTTCTTGGACGTGTGGATCAGTTCTCGCAAGTCGTAGATACCGGAGACGAGGAAAGCGCCTTGTAGCCGCTGCGAGCCTGGTGTGTTTTCGAGGAAATCTGCATTTGCCAGCAGTTTTGAGACGAGATGCGCCCCCGCTGAGTGGCCGATGAAGTAGACTCCTCTGAAAAGAGAGACATTATCGTCAGCATCATCGATTACCGCTACACTACCTATGGTACCTATGGGTGTCTTTCATGGGTGTGTTAGAAGGATAAGGGTGCGTCATGCAAGTTCCTTTACTACTTCGTCGTTTGAGTAAGTAATATTGATTTAGTTTATTTAGATTAAAATATGGATGAAAAACCCTTTAGGTAATTTGAAATATAAGTTATGTTTTATTTCAACATTTAATTTTATTGCTCTAATTTTCTTTAACTCTTAACTTTAACTCATCTAACGTTGTAACTTGTAAGACTTCGGCTACCTATAGCTTCAACTTCAAAGACGTTAAAGCAAAATTATTCCGTATTACACGCCGGAAACTAAATCAAATTACTCGAGGCGTTATATAACAAGCTAATATTGAATATATTATGCGTTAAATAATTTCATTCAGTTCTGTGTGTCAACACGTAGCGACATGTGGTGTGTTAATAGTGAAATAAGCGGAGGAGTAAGTTACGGCTTATACTTACCTACTTTAAAAGGTTTTGCGACTTCAATTAATCAATATATTTTCATCAAAAATCAAACATAATATTTTAATTTGTGAGACAACGGAGACAAACATAAAATTTTAAAAAGCTAAATTGGCGTGTAATATTTTGTGTTAAATGAAAAATCTGTTATTAACTTAGTGGCATATCCGTTAGTGGTAGGTATGTATCATTTAAGGGTTTCGCTTGTGCGTTGACACATCACTCAATCAGCTTTGCCTTTTATATTTATAGACTAGCTTTTGCCCGCAGCTTCGCCCGCGTGGGAGAGTGTTCGTGGCAAAAAACTCTTTAGCAAATATACCTACCGCAATATAGTAATAGCACAGAGTAAAAATACATACTTATATTATTATTATAAAATTTTATTATTATTATTATATTATTATTATAAAAGATAGACGTATTTATGCCGCAGACTTTATGTAGACACCCTGGTACCGACTTCAAAAATATGAAGATTGAGTGGAGAAATAGTTAAAATTTTAGCCGAATTTAAAAGGGATATGGAAAAGAAGTTTTATTTCTTACTTTTTTGTGCATTTTTACTTTGGAAGTCGGTTTTAATTTTTTGTTTAAAAATAATAATAATCTTTAGTAATATTTATTATTATTAACACATTCTAAGAAAGTTATTAATACAAAAAATGCCCCAGTATTCTCACTCTCTCGGCAAAACAAACTCAAGCGTTTTTTTTATGCCGGTTTTCTGAGAGGCCGTGTTATTTTCCGAAATAAGCATGTGTGGACCAAATAAACAATCACCAGTGATGAGAATGATTATAGACACCATATTATTTCTTTGACTTTTTGGTCATTGCAACTTTGTGCTGTCTCCCGCTTTGCTTGGGGAGGGAACTTTGAACACTTCCTACTCCAACTCCTCCAACCTTTCTTCTGATTAATAATATGTTGGTGAATATGTGAAATAGTTGAAGGAGATGGTGCTGATGATGATGATGATTAATGTAAGTGGTATAATATGCTTCGAGTTCTTTAAGCAATGCCAAAATTTCTAAACGTGTACCTTTAAATACTGAGGAGTTCTGTTCAGTGCTTTTGGATTTAAGGTACACCTTGGCAAAAAATTTTACTTACTATAAAAGTAGAAATCGCTATAAATGTCCTTTGTGGAATTCTCTCGATTCCTCGTGGATGCCATCTTCAGGTCCTTAGTCACCCTAAGGGACCAATCACCAATTTCGAATTATATTCTTTACAACAACAAAAGAATATTGAAAATCCTTCGACAAACGGCAGAGTAATGAAAAAATATATACGTGTCGGTGTAAAAGACTATGAGAATACCTATCATCATAATGTGATGGTTTATGGTGTGATGTAGGCGGTGATTGATGATTACTTTAATTGACATAGTGGCATATGCTTTAAGTTCTTTAAGCAACGCCGAAATCCCCGAACATGTATCTACAACGACTCGGGAGTGCTGTTCAGTACTTTTGGATCCAGGGTATACCTTGGTGCAAAAGCTTACTTTTTGGTAGCATATGCTTGGAATGCTTCAGAAAAAGTCGAAATAGGTTCGCAAATAGGTTCACATACGGGAAAGTAATGATAATGTTCAAAGATATCCGTGTCGGTGTAAAATACTATGAGATGTACCTATTATATCATCATAATTTGATGATTTATGGTGTGATGATGGTGTTAATGATAATGATTACCGTAATTGACATAGTGGCATATGCTTGCAGTTCTATAATCAACGCCGAAATCTCCAAGCATATATCTATAACGACTCGGGAGTTCTGTTCAGTACTTTTGGATCCAGGGTATACCTTGGTGCAAAATCTTTATTTGTTTATATGCCTAGACTACTTCAGAAAAAGTAAAAAACACTATATGTGTCCATATAAATTTCGAGGAGTGCCCTCGATTCCTTATGGATCCATCATCAGGTCACCACTTTGGTGTCAAAAATACCAATTGGGGAGTATACCCTTTACAGCTTAAAAATGTTTTTGAAATACGGTCCACAGGCGGTGGAGCAATCGATTAACATACAAAAAAAAATTAAGCAGCCGAATGTTTAACCGCTTCCTTTTTTGGAAGTCGGATATAAAATTTTATGTGAAGTAGAGTATCCAAAACGCATTAGTAAAAATCGTATTCAAATCGGTTAAGCCGTTGTCTTCGTACGCGCAAAAACGAATATCGCGAGAACCGTACGTAAAAAATAGCCTATGTGTTTATCCAGTTTCAACTACTGCCATACCAAATTTCATCAAATTCCGTTCAATAGATTCTGAGATTAGCGCGTACAAACGTACAGGACAAACAGACAAAAATTCTAAAAATCATTGTTTTGGGTTCATAAAGCTAATGTAGTAATAGTTTTTCTTATATATCTTCCATGTACACACATCGACCAGTTACGATTTTATTATATGTATAGATTACAAAAGTTGGAAGGGCAGACAGGCGGACAGACAGTATAACAGATAGACAGACAGAGTGAAATTATAAGGGTCTCTTGTATTAATTACTACGGAACTTTAAAAAACTGAGTCGGGGTTGGTTACACTATTTTTATTTCTAGTAACGGATTCGCAGAATGACTTGTAAAATGAAACGCATAAGAATAGGCCAATGAGATCTAAAATATCAGGACCTTTATAATATATCAACCTATAGACCGTTAGAAAATAGTAGAATCCTACTCGTTTTGGTTACTTACTTTGGTGTAAGTAAAATAAAATACCGGTTGTCTGTCAAGTCGGTTTACTGACGATAGTTGAACGTGACAATGCCAACAACAACAACAACAATAATAATAATGAGTTAGTTACGCTGGTACTTGGTAACGGTATTTGGTAACGATAACGGGTAACAGGTAACGCATGAGTCATGTTTTTTCGTGCGTGCAGCCGGCTCCATCGATTTATAAGACGTTATCAGGTCAAAATCGTGATGTACAAAGCTCACATTTTCGTAGTACGCTAATGATTTCGTAGTAGGTACCTACTCAAAACATTTCGTCTAGTACCTTTGCACTATGAAAGTGTATTTTTCTCTGTTAGGTTAAACCTAAAGAGCATTTTTCTTTGGTTAGACGCGCACGAGGCCGCCAGGCAGCGGCAACCTGTGAAACATAGGTTGCGGAAGAATTCCATTAATTTGCGTGTAATGTAAGGTGTGGTGGCACGTAAACATTGAACTTTTTTTAATATTTGCGTAAATGGCTTAAAACTGTCTTATGGTCCATCTTCAGCTCCTGGCCGATGCTAAGGCTGCTAACATGCCGGTCAACATCGATTATTTCTGTGATATATCGACATTTGCGACGACGGGCCTGCCTGTGCGAGGTGCATATTTAACCTCAAAAACGTAACCAAAATTGAACGAAATTAGCTGTCACAGTATTGGCATCATAAACAGTATTCACAATTTTAGCCGCCTGGCTATCATTTTCGCCTTTATCAATGAAATAGTGTAAAATGTATCGAATTTTCTCTTTGTTGATTTCCATTTTTAATATTCTGTAACTTACAACTGAATGGACCAATAAAAAAAAAGCGAACTATTTTTTTTGTGTGAATTGTCACTGAAAACTAACATTGACAACTAAAATTTGAAATTGCTCGACCGATACTTTACGTGATATCGATCACTACATCCATTATATAATACCATACCACTACAAATAATATATTTCTTTTTGCCCAACCTATTATTATGACGTTGTATGAAAGCCCACGCACTAAGCAGCTATGAAATTTATGTTTTCTGACTGCCCCAGCCAGGCTGGCTGCCTAGTAACACCTCTGCTAAAAACTAAAAGTAACGAAAAAAAGCGTACCCGTAACTATTCGTTATCATAACAATTCGTACTCGTTACTATAGTATCGTTACGTTACTCGTTACTTCTGATATCTCATAACATACTATGTTATGTTAGAGCAACAAATCAAGTCGTATTGCGTACGCGTATAGTATGTTGTCGCGGTGTCGCATCATTCGTAATTTGTGGAAAACATACTTTAAATACATTACATACCAAGCATGCATTTGCCATGCATTATTTCACTTTTCTGTATTTTGAACCAGACTTGTTATTCTAAGTTATTCTAAAATTAATAATAATAATATATACTTCATTGCTTTCCACAAATTACATAGTAAAACATTTGAGAAACAGAAAAATCAATACAACTCTGGCGGCCTTATCGCTAAAAAGCAATATCTTCCAGGCAACCATCCAAGGGTCCAGGTACATGGACATGGGGATAAATTGAAAAGGGGTAGATGCACAGAGTAAACAATATAATTAATATAAAAATAATTATTTAGTTTGTTTAAATAGGTAAAGTGAAGCACCACAAACGAACTGTTGATGGAATCAGTGTAGGTACCCATACTAAGAAAATTGCGAGTAATTAAATGTATTCGTGTGTAACGTTTCGTTACTCGGTACTAGATGGCGCACCCGTTACTCGGTACCGAAAACATCCGGTTTGCTACAGCTCTACTGCCTAGGGTACGCGCTGGGCTTTCAGTTTAAGTCCCACTTTCACCAACGCCTTTATACGTACGTACGTATTAACGTTTGACTAAATATCATGACTTCTATTTCATTGATACGAAGAACGAGAGAGATTACATGATGCGTTGGTGAATTTGTAATCTAATCTACAAGCCGAAACTACGTAAGTACTTATTCTTATTAATCTAAGTGCCAATTTAATTTAATTGTAATTTTAAATTTAATGTTTATTAAAGCACTCAGGGCATTGTATTTAGGCGAAAGCCCTTAATTATAACACGAAAGAGGTTCAACGTGTTTTATTAATGTCTTATTTACGATTACATACGACGATATATCACGATTTCTTTGTTTCTTAATTAAGAAACAAAGAAATCGTGAATATTTATTAATCGCACAGATGGCGCTCGTATTTACGCGTACTATCTTTTAATAACTCCATAATAATTAAAGATACTAAAATATATATAAAGATATTTTATTGCACTGATATAATACATTTTCGTAATGTTTGAACAGCCGGGGGAACAAAGACGATAAGTTCTATAGTATGTTTTTTTTTCAAGAGTGACCGTCGTTTGCCATCTTCGTTACTACGACTGGTGACGAAGATGACGAGCCAAAAAGTACAGAATAAATATCAATACCACCATTACATCTGAGGCGGATAATTAATAAGGACTATGAAGATAAATGAAACGAATAAAATATGTATTTCTTTAAGGTATAGGTACAGGTGAATTTTTCATGTGGGCATTGTCGGCGAAATCCGATAACGTAAAAATGCTGAAAATAGTTGCGAGCTTGATTTTGCTAAAAAATTAATCGAACTATTAGATTTTTGATACTTAAATCAGTATTCCTACACGCTGTTTTTACCAACTTTGAAAAGTTTGTTGTGTGTGTTGTGTGTTAGTGCAACACTATCGAATGTTGTAGGTGCCTAATAATACAGCGCGAGTTTTTTTCAAAATCAGTTGGATTGATACCTCCGATGTTAGCAATATTGACTCATAAAATCTAATGATGCAGTTTTAGTTTTCATCCAAATCTGGCTCGTACCTCCTCCTACCTCCTCTTTCAGCATTTATCGTTATTCCTTTTCCCACCACAAAAAAATTTAAAATTCACCCCGTATGCGCTATACAGAATTAATTTTACAGCACAGTATATTAGCGCCACGAGCGCTACAATATAGGTACATCTAGATTAAAAATATTCTCGCAACAATGTCGAATAAATGCAGCAATTCTTGGACGGTAAAAAAACATTTTCTCATAGAATTCCATATTCACATATCAGCAGGCTGCTAACAAGAATAAGCCGAAGTTTCCGAAAGACGCGATATTACTTGTTAAATTGGAGTGATGTCGTTGACGTTCACAGGAATGTACGGCAAAACTTTCTATACGTTTTCTTTAAGTAGATATTATTTATTACACATAAATGTTTTTTTTTTAATTTACTGTATTAAAATCTGATAGTAATGCAAAAGATCTAATCAAATACATAATATTAGTACATCAACATTTAAGATCTTATAGGTCATGTTTGAACTTAAAAGTCCCAATATAGGAATGCCGCTTGCCCACATTAATCACTAGTCGTTACTAGCAGTTATTGGTCCGTGATATCATTCACACAAGATGTTGCTTTCATGAAAACTTTGAACTCATTTTGTAGAATACCTTAATTTGAAGTAAAATAAATATTGAGTATTTAAATCTAATGGATGTAGAAAAATTATATAATAATATGAACTTTATCAGAATTAATATTGATGACGGTGTACATATGTAGTTAAAACTTTACCGTATCGATATTCATAAAGCAGAGTTATATTGATATAGTTTCTGTCTACGATAATATGAGACCTATGCCAATAACTAAAGAATTTTGTAGATTTTCTTGTAGGTGGTAAGTGAAAAAAAATCCAATACTTTCTTACGCTGTGCCGTACTTGCTACATTTAGATGTAGATATGTCTGTCTGTCACATACTCGACAATCTCATTATTTATCGATGACTCTTATATTACATACATCGCAAAAAAATAATCCCTCCGTTGGTTCGCTGTGCCTATTGTATTAGGTCCTTACATATGAAATTGGCGTTGTCGTACTGGCTGGCAAATGTATCTTCTTTGGTTAGGAATTCCAATTTCAAATTTATACCGATATTTACTCACCCATTTGTGTTTCTAAAACTGTAATTCATTTCTTTTTTCCTCTTTTGGTTTTTTCTTTGCGTTATTCTGTTTACAAAATGGAAAACTTGAAATATCGTATTATTTTCGAGTACGAGCTCCACCGTGGCACCAGTGCTGCAGAAACGGCTCGAAGGATTAATGATGTGTATGACGGCGGTGTCGCAAAAGAAAACACAGTGCGTTTTTGGTTCCAACGTTTTCGTTCTGGAAATTTCGACCTGCAGAACGAGCCCCGTGGACGGCCGTAGACCAAAGTTGATAATGTAGAATTGAATTTGTTTCAATGTTGATTTTAAAAAAAACAAATTTGAATTGAAGGCTATTGTGGAAGCGGATCCATCACAAACCACGTCCGAGTTAGCTGCAGGCTGCGGTGTTAGTGATAAAACTGTTTCAATCCACTTGAAGGGAATTGGGAAGGTGAAAAAGCTTGAAGGTGAAAAATCTCATGAATTGACTTGACGTTGACTGCTGCGTTACATTACTCAATCGGCACAATAATAAAGAGATTTTAAATCGAATCATTACCTGTGATGAAAAGTGGATCCTGTACGATAATCGGAAACGCTCATCGCAATGGCTGAACCCTGGCGAACCAGCCGAAGCTTGCCCCAAGCGAAAATTTACTCAAATAAAGTTACTTGTGAGCGTTTGGTGGACTAGTGCCGGTGTCATTCACTACAGTTTTTTCAAATCTGGCCAGACGATTACGGCAGATGTCTATTGCCAGCAACTGCAAATCATGATGGAAAAGCTAGCTGCTAAACAACCGAGATTGGTCATTCGCTCTAGGCCACTGCTGCTTCAGGACAACGCTAGACCACACACTGCACAACAGACGGCTACCAAATTAGAGGAGCTTCAATTGGAATGTCTAATACATCCACCGTACTCCCCGGACCTTGCTCCAATAGATTATATTTTTTTCGAAATTTAGATAACTTCTTGTGAGGAAAAAAATTCAACTGCGATGCGCCTTCAATAATTTTATTGATTCCTGTCGGAATGGTTTTTTTAGTAAAGGAATCAATGAACTAGCTATGAGATGGCAAAAGTGATAGCAATGGTACACTTTGATTAAATAAATATTTACCCTTTTAAATTAAAAGATTTATACAACGGATAACTTAACGTTGCTGTCTTTTTCTGATGCGTTGGATAAGTCACTGACAGACAAATACAGCAACATTGTTTAAGCTATCCATTGTGTAATCTTTTTATTAGTAAGCGGGATTATATTTAAAAAAATCGACTTTATGTTCCTCCTTTACAAAACGCCAATTTCATATGTTTCAGTTCTGTCTGTTTTAATATAAAGTAAGTTGACTTAATTTGTCTCAAACCCTGTCTTAAGGCAAACGCGACAAAACAGCGAGCATTTTTAAACTGACTGTTGTAAATGGTTGACCGTATGTAGACGGCGAAATCACACAATATGCCTGCGAGATATACATAATATTGTAGATAAAATATAATTAGGTAAGTATATAATAATAATATTATACAACTTTTAAAACTGGAGACTTTTTCATTTTAGTACTTGCCTACTCTACTTAACACTGCACCGGGTGGTCATAATGTTGTAAGCGCAGATATAAAATATATTTGTATATTATAATGTTAGGAAAATAATTTAAAATTATTGCTTGAAATTAAGAACGTTTGCCCAAACGAAACAGCCTTGTAGCAGGTGAGGCAAATTACCAACTGAGTTAAAGGTTAATCGTGTTAATGATATTTAGTTAAGTACCTACTGTTTAAATTGGAAAAATTAGGTACATGTATTGAATTTTTTTTTAATTTTTACAAAATTCGGTTTACTACAACGCGTATGGTAAGTAATCTATCTATCTAATCGTAAAAATAATTATGTTACATTTATATTTTAGGTGCTAAATATGTCGGCGTAACATCTGTTATGTAATTGTATTTATTTAAATAAGTAAATTATAAGTACTTTGTCTTATTTGTAACCTGTGAGTAAATTAATAAAGCGTGTAAAAAAAAGTTCCATTACAGTCAGTGGTATGCCTCAGTGACTTTAAGATTTTTATTTTGGAAGGAAATAACTGAGCTTCGATAAACAAAACATCAAAGTTAAGTAACAAGCCAATTAAAAGTTAGTTGATGATCTAAAAATGATTGATAAATTCGGAAGGAAGGATGAACGGGTAATTGTTTTAGCATATTATTTTCACAAAATAACAGACTTAGATAACCAAAACACAGTTGTCAAGTTGTTGAGTTGTGTCACAAAACACAACAAAAAGTATATTAGTCCTGGGAAATGTGTACTCTACAGATTTAAAGATAGACAAAGATGATCAAAGAAATAGACTAGACAGAGTTTGATAGGTTAATTTGATGTTGGTAGAAAATAGGTGGATAAATGCAAAAAAAAAAAAACTAAATAGTTCAAAAAAAATTACAAAGAAGACAAAACTACTGATAAGGAATATGAAAAGAACCATCAAATTATTTAGGTTTTCAGCTTCATATTTTAATTAATAAAATAATTAATTGTGTATTTAAAACATCTGAGAGTATAATATTAAACGTAACTAAAGATAAAGCAGTTAACATTCAAATATAATTTATTCAGAATTCAGACAATTTAATATTCAACCAAAAGGCGCATTATAATGCGATCAATTTCACGTAAATCACTTACAAAAAAAATACACATTATTTGTCAGAATTTAATGTTTTTGTTTAGAATTTTTTTTTATGAAATTTTGTACCACGGAGTATGTACCACGAGGAAGGACATCGCTCAACTTCACGCGTAACTTCACAGTTACGGGCAAAATCTAGTACAAAATATTTTTAAGTTACCTTGACCCCATTTTCTCCGCGTATTCGAAAATAAAGTGTGCGGCATTTTGTATCTGGCTGACGATCTCCGGCAGGGTCGCGGACGGGCACAAGTCGTACCCCACCACTATTGTCTTTATCCGGAACCCGTGGAGAGGCTCCGCTGGGTATCTCGACACTTCCCTAGACAATTCCTGCCAGTAGCCACCGTGGATGAAGACGAGAATCGGCGAGTCTGGAATTTTATAACTTACTTTCAGTACATTTACTTAATGTCTTTGGGGAAATTTCGTTTCTCATACATCGCAATACGATGATTTCCAAGGGACATCAAGAAAGTAGTTATACTATTAGGTATATAAGTACTTGTTTATAAACATGTTTAGGCATTGTAAATTTGTAACACAATAAATATCTGTGCTTGCTAAGTTAATACGCTTATTAATAATAATCTTGGTTATGTAAGTCATGAAAGAATGTATTGAAAAAGTAGACGTTGATGTGTGCATGCATCAACATGTATTTTGTATGCATCAACGTCTAATGCATACATCATGCATCAATGATAGATACATATATCAATATATTATGTATATTTTACACAGTATTCTGCACAGTATATTTTGTACAGTATTCTGCACAGTATATTTTGTACAGTATTCTGCAGAAAAACCAGGGTCAGCGCAGACAGAGGGGAAAAATCCTCGCGCGGTCTCGGGCATTTTCTATTTTATATCGGGCGTATCTTCGAGGACGCGCGAGCATTTTTCGTTAGGTTCATGCATGTATGGACTTTATTTTAATAATTTTAAAGTTGATATTCGAGTGCGTTAATAAAATCCTCTCCTCTGCGCTCCTCTCTGCTGACCCTAAAGCAACTAAACACAAAACCAACCTGTTTTAGAACATACGAGTACAAAATGTATAAATATTTGCACGTTGCATAAATTTGCTACAAAGGTGGTGTTATATTACATAAATTATTTTGAAATTAGGCTTAAAATTCATTTCTTAAAAGCAGGCTTTACATAAATATTCATATATATTTAATAATAAGTATCACACGCTAAATTCTCAAACGTTTCATAAAGAAAGAGGCTCTTAAGTCGCATGCTGTCCTTATCATTCTGCCAAGCAGACACAGTGACAGCCTGTGATTTAAGTAGCCATTAACTTAAATAAGCGTTTGATAATTCTCCATATCGGACTAGAAACGCTCTTATGTAGTTACGTTTTCCCATTGTCCAATCGGATATTCGATATTGGCGATATCGTACGAATAATGATAAAGACAATAAATTATGTTTATGTTTTATATCGGACTCGATAAGCGATATATCATATCGCGTAATGTGAAAACACTCTTAGAGTCTTCAATTCAAAATCTCAGAAGACTTCACACCTGGCTTACACATTACACGGACTTATTATCTACGGTTACTTATCTGTAGTTGTTTATTATCTGTGGAGATCAAAGAGATTTCTCACCGTTGGGCAGGTCCGTGCCCAAGATGTCCAGCTTCTGTCCGGGCGTCGAGCCGTACTCGATCTCCAACTTGTGCGGGACACGGTTCACTGCCTGCTCGCTCGCTGAAACATTATGTAATTGTCATTAATATTGTTTATAATATAAGGTATCTTATGTGAGATTTGACGGGCGACTAAAGCCGCGCGATTTTCGATTGTAATTGTATTATTGCAGGTTTTATTTTGCAGAACCGACTCTCTGAGCTCAACCTACTGCCATACCAAATTTCATCAAAATTCGTTATGTAGTTTTTGCGTGAAAGTGTAATAAACATCCATCCATTGATCCGGACAAACTTTCACATTTATAATAGTAATATTTGATATTAGATAATTATTTTGTTTATTTTATATTTGGATATTTAATTTATTTGCATAAACCTTCAGGCACTTCTAGCAACAAGTTTGTAAACTAATTACGTGAGAGTTGGGACGGATACCTACGTTACGTCTTACAGTAATTATAGCTGGTATTTGCCGTAAATTGCGTGCAGAATTGCAGATGATCTCAAAAACATATTCAGCACTTAATATGTATATAGGTGTTATAATATTATATAGGTACATTGTATAGCACTATGTGCACTATACTGTTGGTACCTGGTTGGCCGAGCTTTGAGGAGTTCTAATATTACGGAAAAAACTTAAGTAACAAGTTAATTATATAAATACCTATTAATAGGGTTATTTGATAAATTTTGGAGAACTTATTTCTTGATTTACTTTTAAAAATATTTATGACTTTGTAAATCTTATTTTTCTGATATAACAACAGAAACTGATATTGAATAACCTTATATACATTTCGAAAGTAAAATTTAACTTTTCACCTTATACTGTCATTAACAAATCACAAACAACATTCGCATTTCGCACACGGCATGGGCTATGGCGGTAAACAAGCGAGTTCTAACTAGGTGCTCAAAAGTAGGTATAACTTTTATTTGACAATTTTTAGTTAGCAGGCGATTCGAAGTTTTTCGATATTTAAGTAAAAGAGACTGCTTCCGATAGCTATTTTCATTTGGCAAAACTTTATTCATCAAAGTTAAGTCGCTTCCGATCCAAGTTTTCGACATTCACTAAAATATTGGTTTTCTAAATGACATTTATAAGCTAGATTTATATTTTGTGTTCCATTAAAAAAAAGCGTTATTTACGTAATAGGTATTTACTACAATACACTACCTAGAACAATACATATTTTGGCAGTAAGAAGGTTAGGGACCGTTCATTTATTACATCACGCAAAATTTGCGACTTTTTTGAACCCATCTCCATGTCACGCTTAGTATCACTGTACCTGTACTTAACATGTACTGTCACGTTTAGTATGAGCCCCCCTCCCCTTTGCGCTGTGACGTACTCTGTGGATGGACCCTTAGATACAAAACAAAACGTATCGTAGGTACCTAATAAGAAAAGTCCAATTTCATGGCACCGATTTGGTGCCATGAAATTGGACTTTTCTTATGTGCAACGTAGGTAAAATAATAATAAGTATCTAGATTGACTAATAATATAAAGAGGAAAGATTTGTTTGTTTGCTTGCATTGAATAGGCTAAGAAACTATTGGACCGATTTTGATGCAATTTTGATATAGAATAGATCACGCGGGATTTCATCGCGGGAAAATGTACATTTCTCCCAGGATTTCCTTTCGCACGTACACAGTCGTGGGGAACATCAATACTATACTAATTTGAATAGTAAACGTTAAAGTTGTAGTGAGTACAGTATTGTCGTTAATAAAAGTGGGTTAAACTGAAAGAAATAGGTTACTCTGTCATTACAAGTGACTGATAATGCTCTCGGACTAATAGGGTTGTAACAACCCATTGAAATATTCAATCTTACCTTATATATCACTTATCTTATATGTATATAAAACCTAACCAACAGCATGTCCGGACATGTCGAAGGATTCCGTAACTGTCATCGCGTAATAAGATTTCATTAAATTATTATAGTCCGATTTCGCTCAAAATAACTCTCATAAAGAGTTTTTAGCATGATCTATCAGCATGGAGATAGAAATGTAAGTTACGTTTCTATCTCCTATGGTTTAGAAAGAGTTTAGGAGGGGGGACCAACTTATAAACCACTTTGGAGGCCGACTACTCGAAAATAGTTAGCTTTGTAAAAAAGTAATGTATGAAACCTTGCTTTTATTTTAAAAGACCTATTCAACGATACCCCACATGAAATGGTGAAATGAAAAAAATAATAATCCCCACTTCACATGTATGGAGAGCTACCCTAAAATGTAATAATTTGGAACAATTAAAGACTGTATATAGATCTCGATATATAAAGTCTTGAACTGTACCAAATTTTATCCATTTATATTCATAATTACAGAAGCTAGAGGGTCGGACAGTCAGACAGACAGACAGATAGACGGACAGAGCGAAACTATATAAGGGTTACTTGAGTATTACGGAACCCTAAAAATGAACTGCAAAACCTGTGTCTCGCTAAAACTCGAGAACATCTAGACCGACTTGGCAAATTTTTGTCTTGAATTAAATGTGGAAGTTCAGGGAAGGTTTAAAAGGTGAGAAATATTGGAAAAATAAATATGTATAAGATAGAACAACGTGTGTCGGGACAGCTAGTTTTAAGTATTTTTTTTTTTATTCCTTTTAATACAAATTGTTTTGAGTCACGATAACTTCTCAAACCTTCATCAGTATAAAATGACATTATTTAGACGTGTTTTCTTGATTAATAATAATTGAGATTTTTATGGTGGCTGGTAGCCCTAGGTAACAGAAGGTTGTGGTGATCGATTATAGTGATAATGAAATACGAGGATTATTCACCATCTTGACTTTCATTAAGGCGATAGTTTTTTTTTTAGTTTTTTTTTAGGTTACACAAATTACTTGTCGTTGAGTTAGCTTCTAATGGGATTTTTGCATAGTGCATCCTGCTAATATTATAAATGTGAAAGTTTCGTGAGGATGGATTGATGTATGGATGGACGTTTGTTAATCTTTCACGCAAAAACTACTGAAGGAATTTCGATGAAATTTGGTATGGTAGTAGTTTAAGCTCTGGATTAAAAAACATTGGATACTTTTTATCCCGAAAAAGTACAGTGTTCCCGTGGGAACTGAATTTACGTGGACTTTGATTAGACATTGAACTTGACGATTTAGAAACACGGCGTTGAATGCTTCTCAGAAATCTTCTTTTCATGCCTTTTTAACTTGAAACTGGCAACGGTTTAATACCTTCCACCATATATTAAAAAAACAACTGTTATAAAAAGTAATACTTAAAATTTTCAGTAGAAAAGTAAAAACAATATTTAAAGAGCACATTTATGTAAGTTAATTACATAGTATAATATGATGGCGGCTTGTGGTACTCGGTAAAATTTTGTAAACTTATGTTGTTCCATAAAATATATTTTCAATTTGTATTTTTTACTGTAATAAATAATAAATAAATAAATAAAAATAACAAGCCAAAAGACCCTAGCTTATTTATAGCTATAAATACAGAGCGCAGCAGGAGATTTCACAACAGCAATAATCTAGTGATTTATGACTTAGGCAACATGATAATACATTAATTGCTGAAACAATACATCCTGAGTTTGATGCTGAGATTCGATATTTTTAACGTATTCTAGGCGTTTTAGAAAGAGAAAATTTCTAAAAGATTAAAAGATGTACCATATTATTGTGTATACATTTTATCAACAATTCCAATTAGTCTAATTTTTAACTCCAACTCTATGTTGGTCTAATTATTAGACCAACATAGAGTTGGAATTAAAATACTTATGACTGATGAGTCGTCACTCGTGTTGTGTTGCGACTCTCCTTGATCGGCGCTTGTCGCAACTGGCGTACATAAGTATGGGCGTTCGAAATACAAAATTATACCTAAATATCGTCTGTATAAACCATATAACGGGCTCGCTCTTATAACGTGTGTACTCTTTCACAAATCGCCTGTGATTGGTGATGCAGAAATAGAAGAAGATTATTTTTAAATTTCAAAATTCAAAATTCTGTTGGAAAAATTAATTTCAACAATAACAAAATTCTGCTATTTACAAAAAACTGTAATTTTTCGTGAAGTGAACTCGAAATCAATATTTATTATGATGAAACAATGATTTTGATAAAATAAATTTATGTATATAACCACTATATTATAAACATGCTTGAACTGAAAGAATATCGGTGAGTATTTGTATAAAAAATTTCCTAAATTTCCCAATTTAATGTAAATACTTAAGCATAGATGTATTATATTAAATAGTGGAATGAAATATATTGAGTAGTGATTTTAATGTGCATGCTAAGATTGTAAAGTTTCTCTATTAATAATATAAGAATCGAATAATGCACGCAATATGTTTAAAACAAAGTCATATTATTGATTACCTAGTATTGGTTACATTAAGTCCTTACATATGAAATTGGCGTTTTGTCGAACTAGCCACTTTGATCTCAAATACATCTTCTTTGGTTAGGAATTCCATTTTAAAATTTATACCGCTATTTACTCATGCATTTGTGTTTCGAAAACCGTCATTCATTTGTTTTTTCCTCTTGGTTTTTTCTTTGCATCACTCTGTTTACAAAATGGAAAACTTGAAATATCGAGTACGAGTTCCACCGTGGCACCAGTGCTGCAGAAACGGCTCGAAGGATTAATTATGTGTTTGGAGGCGGTGTCGTAAAAGAAAACACTTTAATTAAATAAATATATTATGATAAAAAAAAAAAAACGGCTTTATGTTCCTCCTTTAAAAAACGCCAATTTCATATGTAATGACCTAATACTTGATAAGTATTTTATTTATAAAAATACAGACATATTACATTTTCTTCTACCCGTCAGTAAAAACTTTATTGTTTAAAGTAGGTACATCATAATATTTACGTATACCTACTTTATTTTTAATACTATATTAATTTTTATATTTTTATTTTCAATTTTTTTTATTTTTATTTTTAATATTATATTTGTACAATTTTACCACATACTTAATGATCTAATTTTACATTTAGTTGAACCTTTGTTAGTATTGCGAATAAGTAAAATGTGGTATAATTTCATAATTTGCAGGTATTGGGTTCCAATTTCAAGGGCCCGCAATAATATGGACAACATGAACACATTTCAAGAATTCTCATTCGATAACGTTGCGTTACGTTGTTACGCCGCAGTCAAATGTTCCTGGTGGGCCCACAGAAGTGTACCTATTTTGCACCAACGGATAACCGCTGAAGATAATCAGGCTATGCCACGGGCTATGCCGTATGTGATAACCTAAAATATTTTGGTTACAAACCTTTAACCCTCGTAGCCACGAGAGTTTTTTTGTGGTCGCGACTCGTGACAGAAAAAACTGCACTGTAAATAGAACATTTATATTTATAGCAGCTAACCTACAATAGAGCTGAAAATCGAAATGTCAAGTGTAAAATGTCAAATTTGACAGCTGTACACGATTTTGTATATAGGTACGCTGTGTTGTTACAATAAATTCTATCTATTTCTCTATTTATAGTGTAGTTTTTTCTGTCTCGACTACATAAAAGCGCTCGTGGGAACCTTGCCTTACTTTTGTATTTTTTTTAATGCAATTAAACGATCGAATTATTATAGTTTTGTTGTTTTATTTACCTTTTTAACCTAATAATTGGGTTGTAAAATAAAAAAAAATCGATAGTAATAACTTACGCATAGTTTTTATTTTTATTTATTTTTCCATTTTAGGCTTGAAGCTTTTGCACTTTTAGACGATAATACGTAAAAAAGCTAAGATAAACTTTCAAAGTTCGAAATTCAAATGAATTTCTAACACTTTTTTTTATTCGGAGTACCACCTCTTAATACGTAGTATGAGAATGTAACTACTCTTTGGATCAGCGGTAATCGTTTACTATCAGGCTTACTATCGGCAGTCGCATCCATAAACTTGTTGACCTTTTTCCAAAAAAAATGAACCATTAAAGCCTAAAACTAAAGCTAAACCGCTAGTTGTATTGCAAATTTGCTTTATTTGTAACTTGTACCTTCGCATCTTCGTGGAAATTTTACATCTAGCCATGTTATCGTGATATGTCAGACGGTTTATTATTTACATCATTTATACGGGAGATAAGATAATTGTGTAGAAACAAGTCTCGAAATAAACTAGACCCAAGTGCGGCAAGTGTAGTAGAGTCATGATATTGTTTACGAGGCAGCTGCGCCCTGCACACACCTGCTTGAATTAATGCTCATCATTTATATACTTGCATCTAAATATTCATAACTTAAGTAGAGTTATATTGCTTTGTATTTAACATGTAAAGTAAGTACACCGACTGGGAGAAACTAAATAACTGCTATAATTATTTTAGACTCGCAAATCCCGCGCTGCGCGGGACGCACTTTTTCGGTAAGTACACCGACTGGGAGAAACTAAATAACTCCTATAATTATTTTAGACTCGCAAATCCCGCGCTGCGCGGGACGCACTTTTTCGGTAAGTACACCGACTGGGAGAAACTAAATAACTCCTATAATTATTTTAGACTCGCAAATCCCGCGCTGCGCGGGACGCACTTTTTCAGTTCTTCATTTCAAGAATGCAATACTCCATGCGGGCTACATATTACACACATATTTTATTGTTCACCGTAATATTTATTATTGTATTTTCTGTATATAATGTGTAATTTTCCAGACATTGAAACTTTTATTGGATGAAATTTTGTATTCTACTGACATATTAATTATTATTGCAGGCAACAGAAAAGTTTGAGAGGTATTCGAACTCATATCTATCGTAAGTCGTAACCCTTTTGACGCTAAACAACTATCAGTGCTCTTAATAAAATACACGCGGCATATAGGTACAGTACGGCTTAAAATAAGCATACTAAGCTATATAATGTTTTATGTAATACTCTACAGCAGTGGTTGTCGGCCGCGGTTGTGAATGGTGTGGCGTGTATTTCCGAGTCAAAATTCAAATTTGAGGAGCAAGTGTGTGAGTTACGACTGAGCCTCTAACCCTCTCATTAAAGTATGCGGCCCGCAGTAGTGACACGTCACATTAATCTATAAGGCCCTTGACCAGGAAAGAGAAGTGTGACGATACAGGGTACTTTTCAAAGGTAAAATATTATCGTCGTCTAAATCGGCGGAATATCGGGTCAAAATAATAGTGAACAATGATATTGTAACGTAGTTAGGTAAATTTCCTCTCCGTAAAATCAATTATTTCGGCATTACTCGCGTCATCTATGATTTGTATACTTAATTATTTTAGTCATTTAGAGGCTTTAGCGCCACCTATCGGCGCACGTCCTTAATAAAATGGTGTTAGCCTTGCTTTAATATTTAGTTTATAGATCGATTTTACTTCCGTCTTAATTCTTAAAAAATAATAATTTAATTTTGAATAATAATTAAAATACAGTAAATTTGTATTATTATATAACATAATATATTGATTATTATTATAATATCTTTTTATTTTGATTTGTGGATTTTTTCTCTTTACGCTTTAGTTTTTTAGTTGTCAAATGTTAAGAAAAAAAGACGAAGAAGGGTATTTAAGGCACTTCTTCGATTAACGTTTTCCTTTTAGAATAAAATTTTTCTATAGACTGAAGATATAGTCTTTATATTCTTAATCCCGTTTTTACGGTGAGTTTTTTTATATATGTGTTGTGAAGTTTTATTTCGTAAATCACGCTTGAAATAAAATACATTTTTTTTTAAATACATTTTTTCATTTTCAAATTATCACCTTGTAAAATTAGTTGTCAAAATTTGATTGGCCAAACCACGTGCTCATTCTTTCCGTTTTGCATTGATATAATATTAGGATATTTGTATCCATACTTTAATTATTCTTGTATATCATCTTTTATTTTGCTTACCCCTTTTTATCTTGTGATGGTCACACAGCCCGTGATTTTGATCGTTTGAGGTTAAGATCACGCCGGCTTTGGGACTTCTATTCCACACGTTTTTATGGATTTACCAGGAATCTATACTTCGGGTTCAAGGCACCGCTTTTCATGGACTTATGGCTGGTTTTCACACATCCGGATTTCTGAGTGCCGCTAGTTACTGACTGGTTTTGGAACCAGTCTGCACCGCCCCTTGGACGATCTACGTCGCGGTGAACAGAGAGACGCTACCGGAAGTTGGTGCCCAACTCGCTCGCGCCACGTGCCGACTACACTCCTGGACCCAGCTAAGTGCCTGCGTGGTTAAAGCCCCTCCGATTCACACAGACACCAAGAGGCTAAATCAGATCTTTCGACCTTCTGCCCACGTCCCTTTTTTTTTAAATATATTTGTCACGTTGGTAATTATTCCTCGTTCCTCTTCATTTAAATTACCCGTAACAATATAAGAAAGGTAGAGGATATGCACTAAAATGCATATATATTTTTTCGTTATACATTAATACGTCATTATTTACATAAGTAAAGGATATATAGGTACACGTCATTGCATTAAATTTTTTGATTGATACATTTCGTGAGTTCAATAAGCCCCGCCTTGATGCACATTTTTCACACGACGCCATTTTATGATTTCACTTTCATTAGGTACTTCGTCTGTCAAATAGCTCTTGTTCGGAATTTATTTTTAGTTTTACAGTGAAGTGTGTGTGTTTTGTGACTTTTGGTTGTATTTGATTAATCAATTGAGCAAAAACCAACATGACAAAGTGCTGCATCGGAGGATACGAGTATAATTAAAATTCTCGAAAAAATGACTCTTGAAAAAGGATTCTCGTCGAGTCGTCGTCGTCGTCGAGTCATTTTCCCTGATTTCTTTCGACCTTAAAGGTCTCCGGAGAGGGAGGGCAGATGTGGCGATGTATAGTAAATGTAATATTTAAATATTTTATACATTGTTATTTGCATACGGTGCGGTATAGGTAGTACCTACTTCAGGATGCGCTGGCTCAGGCTTCGGGCGACCTTATAACAGTCTGAAACGAACCTCGGTCCCGAAGGCTGCGCACGCGCATATAATTTTACGTTATTAGTTTTTCAATTCTAATTGTGTGTACCTTTTTCATTAAAACTGTGTCGTGTAAAAAGTTGACAATATACGCGTATAAACTATAATAGGTGTCGATCATTTATCCTAACACCTATATGCGCACCACATCCAATGTTCTATTAACACAATTTGCCGCTTAGAGTATGCTTAGAGCATATTCTTAATACTGCTGCTGGTTTTATGTTCTCTGCGGCTATGTTTTCCGAAATATAATATAATAACTAATGTCAGCTGTCAGAACAAGAAGTCAATTCTTATAAAGCTATCAATTGTAACACCTTGCAATGTAGCATACATTGCAAGGTGTTACAATTGATAGCTTTACTTACCATTATTAAGTTAGTTTTGATCCGAGACCTGTAATATCATTTTATTAAAATATTTTAATATATTAATTATTACATAAATTTCTATTCTAAATATATTTTATAATTATTTCATTTGCACGACGCTTGTCATTGTAAATAATAGGTCTTTACCTATGAAATTGCCGTTCTGCAGTACTGGTCATTTCAAATCAAAATAATTTTTGTTTGGCTAATAATTCTAATTTCAAATTAATTTTATTTTAAAAACATGGAATTCTTTTTCCAAAAGTAGTCATTTGTTTATTGATTAGTGTTACATTTTCATCGCACTTCAATCTTTTTCGTCATCATAGATACGTTAAAAATTCGAGTAATTATGGAATATGAGTACCGTCGTGGCAGCAACGCGGCACAAGCGGCACGCAACATCAACGACGTTTACGGAGCTAACACTACAAACCAACGCACCACCTGTTATTGGTTTGCTTGCTTCCGTTCTAGAAATTTCGACCTGAAAAATGAACCTCGCTGTCGTCCGAAGACTTTGGTCAACAATGACGAATTAAAGGCGATTGTGGAAGCTGATGATACACAATCTACGGTTGAATTAGCAGCAGCTTTCGACGTTAGCGTCAAAACAATATTGGTCCATTTGCGTCAAATTGGTAAGGTAAAAAAGCTTGACGAATGGGTGCCCCACGAACTCAATGATCGCCAGCGCGAAGTACGCGTCGAGACGTGCCTTGCACTGCTCAACAGACACACAGTCTGGAACGAACTGTCACCAGCAGTATTTCCGGACCTATACGACCTGCAAACCTTCAAGAAGAGAGCGTATTCCCTCTTAAAAGGCCGGCAACGCACCTGCAGCTCTTCTGATGTTGCGAGTGTCCATGGGCGACGGTAGTTGCTTACTATCAGGTGACCCATTTGCTCGTTTGCCCCCTTATTTAATAAAAAATAAAAAAAACACAAATGAAGGAATTTTGAATCGCATTACCTGCAATGAAAAATGGATTCTGTTTGATAACCTCAAGCGCTAAGCAGGTTAGTTGGATCCTGGTTCAGCACCTAAACAATGCCCTAAACGAAAACTTACCCCTAGAAAAGTGATGGTCACTGTTTGGTGGTCTAGCGCCGGTGTGATTCATCACAACTTCTTACCAAACGGGGTGAGCATTACTGCAGATGTGTACTGTGAAGAACTGAACACAATGATGGAGAAGCTGGCACATCTCCAACTACAGACTACTACTTTTTCCAGAATTTGGATAACTTCTTGGCGGGAAAAAATTCAATACCCGAGAGGCAGTACAAAATGCCTTTGAAGAATTTGTTGCCTCCCGTCCAGTAGATTTATTTAAGAAGGGCATCAATAAACTGCCACTGCGTTGGCAATGATGCATTGATTGCATGGGCGATTACTTCGATTAATACAAATAAAAAAACATTAAAAAAAATTTTTTATACAAAACGGCAATTTCATGGGTAAAGACCTAATATATACATATTACATTCCTGACAGTTATTATTTGTATTCCGGGATCCAGATAACAATACATTTTTATTGTGTCTCATTAACGATTGAAGCGTCAAATGATCATTCTAAAACAGCTTATATCATGTAACTCAATAAATAAAATGTAATTTTTTCAGCCTTTGCCGCTTGACATAGATATAATCCAACCTACCGAACAGTTACAATTATCAAATATGGATGTAGATTTGTCACTAAATACACGAGGAACCACCATGGTTAGTATTTTCATTCTTTGTAAGTTGATAAACTGACTTACTATCATGTATTAGTTGTAACATTTATAGATGTCTTTCACTGTGATATGCAACTGACATAAATAATTTCTTTATAACCTGTCTCAATTTTAAAAGATATTTTGTTATTATAGTAAAGAATCACAGTAAAATATTATTACGCACAAGCTTCATCTTATTATTCTTTAACATTTGCATGCTGATAAAAATGATTTGATATGAATGACATATCCGTGTACTTATTCGAACACCCAGTCTTTAGTTATAACGAGATTTGTAAAAATAAAATTAAACATTTCATGAATGTGCCACCTAAAACATCAAAAAACATTTTTTTTTCTATAGACAATTGACGAAAATAAAGGTTTTTAGTAAAAAATGTAGAAGGTTACTATTCAAAGCATAATTGACGAGTTGAAGAAACAAAATTTAGTTCCTCATGAAGGCGCTATTCTATTAGAAGAATGCGCCGGCTCTCCAGAATTTTTAACTCGGCAAATTTTGAAATATAGACGTGAATCTTGTCCTCGAGCATATTATGGTGAAGACATACGAAAGTTCGCACTTATGTTAAACATTTTTTCGCCCAAAGCTTAGCGTACTACCCTGTATAAACTTATAACAATTGATAACCTAATCCTCGGACACTTACAAAATAGTACCAACGTGTAGATGCAGGACCGGGATTCACTGGTGAAGCTTTTAAAACTTTAAAAATAGTTCGAGACCAATTATTTGCACCCTCGTTATTGACGAGATGGCTATAAGAAAAGACCTTTATCGGGACAATTCTATAAAAAAGTATTATGGTAGAGTAAATAGAAATAACAGACAGTAAATAGACAGGAATAACGGAAGAATCGGATTCGACAGATGAAGCTAGCGAATGCTTCGTTATGTTGCTCACTGAAAAGTGCCAATAATTAGCCTAATTTGATTAAAGAACTTTTGACTTTGAATAAATTATTTTAATTAGTAAAAAATAAAGTATATAATTGTTTTATCGTAATATTATTTTATCTTAAGACTTTTGATTATTTCGATTATTCTCAGTAGCTTATTAAATTCTCTTTTTTTCGCTTAAAATTCATATACACATACACACACATAATTATATGCATGCACACGCATGCTTACGCACTTTAATTATGATTATAATATTCTTTACCACGAAATAAAGGATCTAGATATCTAGATAGGATCTAGGATAGAATCTATAGATACTATCTTTAGTTCGTGGTTGTTTCCCTACTGAGGTGCTCAAACTAGTTACAGTAGTTACAGACCAGCTGCCCTAATAAGAACTTTAACTGAGAAAATCAAAATCTAATGTCAAAATTTTGACATTTAAAATTTTTAAATTGTGTTTTAAAAAGTTCCAACGTCAAAATGAAGCCCATTCCCACTTGTCACGTGAAGTTCTTAATATGGCAGCTGTATTCTATTACCTATCTATATTCTATACAGGCTGTTTTTTTCAGTCAGATTTTTTTTCAAGTAGGAAAGTTGATACCATAGTAAAAGTTGCTCATATTCAATAGTATATTCACTCTTGAACGTTTGATCACTGACTGAAAAAACACTTGTATAAAATTATAAATGTTCTTGGTTGTGGTGGATTTTTCATACCATTGCTTGAGTGATCCTCATACTCTATGAATATTGAAACCTATTCCCTATATATCCACGCCATAACCATCAAATTTTGTATTCTTTGCCACAACCGTTGCACGTCGCGTTGGGCGCTTTTGAACCATTCACTTGCTATTACCACCAGTAAACGATCGGGATATTTGCCTGTTTTGAACCACAAGCACAAGAAAGGTGTCCAAAAATAATTGTTTTCTGTATTCATTGCATCGATATGTATAATATCGATTAAGTAGGAACAGCACTATTTGCTGTGGGCGGGGCGACGCCATGTTTGAGAAACATTTGGCTTCAGGTCAAGTGACCTTCTTTCATATTCTCTACCATTCTTTTATCAATGGTTCACACACATTCATCTTCCATCCCCCGATCCCCAGCTTGGAGTTTTTACACAAATTAATTAACTATAGAACGCATTTTTGTATAAAAATATTTATATAACACTGAACACGCTTATGCGTAGATTGTTCTTATTTCTGAAGACGCATAATGCGTAGACAGTTAAGAAACACGCTTATGCGTAAATTTTAATTTAAAAATTATTCAAGATTCAAATATAGGTAACTACTAGCAGCGAAAACTCTTTTCGTTCTCTAAAAAACAACGCAAATATTTTCAAAATTCTAAATTTATTGTTTCAGTACCTAAAGTCAAAACTCAATTACCCTTTGGAAAAATCGATCTTTGTCCAATGTACATTTGATCTAATAATTTTGACGACGTCATCAAATTTAATAATCGAGATATGGTCAAATATAAATCTATATAATTAATACGTGAAGCGAAAATTTCCAGTATAGTTTTACGAGAATTGTGCGTACGGAAGAGAGTGAAATTTGGCACAATTAAAGTTTATGTTGCGGAAGGCGTGCGAAAAGCTTAATTTCGTAAAATAATGCTTAGAAATACATGTAATTATTAAAAATATCAGCAACACACTACCATGGATTTGGTTCACAGATACACATTACACACACGAAGTGTATTTATATGCTAGACAGTTTGGACACATTGTGTTTGAAATTTGTACCCATATGAAGTTTAATAAATAATCGATATTGTTGTCCCATCGAGAAAGTTATTACTTGAAACCAAATCGATTTTCGAATCACATTCAAACAAAAACCAGTATTTGATTTGTCAAAACTATATCGATTTATGGTCGATTCCTTATTATCAATCCCTATGAGTTTCGACGTTAGGTTTCATCGGAAAAATATGAGAGAAACTGGACTGATATTCTTTTAATTATTAAATTAATTATACTTTATAGTTATTATCGCTACCTCTGTTAGCTCACACTACCTACCGTGCATTTGATATCATTTTATTACAGGTTGACAATGTGTCAATCTGTCACCACATTTTTTTTTACTTTTTTCTATCTAAGAGGCAAAATAATAAATAAGAAGGTAGTTGTATGTTTCAATATAAGAAATAATATGGCTGTCTCTCACATTATTGCGCGCGATAAGCAACATCGTATAGCTTAATGTGAAAATGGTCTAATAGGTGAAGCAACAATCACGTTTTCATGGTTTTCGACCTATTTTAGTGGCCTCACGGTCCAGTCTGCAAATCCTGACAATAATTTGTTTATATCTTTTCATCTGTTATCTGTAAATAGTAGTAAATATCCAGGCGGATTTACCAAAAGACTGAGGAGGCTGAAGCCTACGCAAAAACTATATTATATACCCTATGGCCGGAAAATGTGTAAATCCGGCACTGTAAATATCACAGACAAAATTTACACATTTTTATTGTGTATCTAAGAGGAAAAAGAACCCTAAAAATTGAATATAATTTTTTTATCATATGAATTATGGTTAAATTTCGACCACAGGGCGATCTCTAGTGACATTTAAAAGCAAGATTGAACCAAGATATTTCATAAGTGTAATTATCACCATTAGTCCCTCACCCAAACAAAAAATGTACCTGCAGTTACAACATTGACATGATGCTGTAGAACAGCGTGAGCAGAGGGGAACCGCTTGGACCAGCGGCTGGGGGAGTACTCCTTCTCCAGGTCTATGTTCTCGGTGATCAGCGCCATCGCTGGCTCCTGCAAGAAGTTAGTAAATAGATTCTAGATGCTTCTTTATGCATCTCCGATCTTTAGGCCTTCTAAAGTATCCCACAAAAAACATTTTCATGGAAAATGATGCCAAGACGATACCATATGACTCGCACTATCAAAAAGCTACCAGATCTCATGTAAAACCAAGCTTCTGACTCTACCAAACCTCTAACCCTACACGCCTTAACTCTACAAGCCTAACTTTACAAACTCTACACCTCTAGTCAAGTTATGTAGCTTGGCCGTTTCATTCCTACAAGAATAGTATAACAGAAAAACACTCCGTCGATTTTTCACCTTATGCCCAAGCGAATGTAGCGAAATGGCCAGGCCACATATTTTGGCTAAGGTGTAGAGTTAAGGCGTGTAGAATTAGAAGTTTGGTAGAGTCAGAAGCTTGGTTTTACATGAGATCTGGTAGCTTTTTGACAGTGTGAGTCATAAGGTATCGTCTTGGCATCGCTTTACATGAAAATGTTTTGGTGGGATTTCACTACTTTTTGAAAGTTGTTAAGACAATATTTTTATTTTACTTTTTTTATTTTACTGTTACTATTTATAACACGGATCGCTACAACAATTTTCGGATCGATCTCTAGAGTAAAAAATTGCGTAGGTAAGTCTCTTACAAATTCTCATTCCCTAGTTTAACGGGTTGGAGGATAAAAGTTCCCAGTTTGTCAATTTTTATGTTGTTTGTGTGCTAATTCAAGCTGACGTAACAAATTTCAGCTTTCTAGGATATCCGGAAGTAACCTATAATTTTGTTGATCATCAGTGAGTCATTTACGAAATCAGGGGTTTTTAGATATCAATATAACCTATGCAAACAAAACTTTACATCTTTAATGAGTTCGCTATTGGAAACATATTCTAAAAATTTCGTTTATCTGGTATAATCCAAACCCAAGTTATAAGTTATGAGAGTGTTCAAAAACTCGACGAAACCCTTCGAGTAAATGTAGTCTGGTAGTGCCCTTGCGCTTCGCTTAGCTCGTCTTGGCGAGGGCACTGTTCAATTTTTTCAAAACTATAGAAGTTACAGATTTTAATCAGGAAACGTGATATCGCAAATTTTCTTCAGGTTTCTGAACTTAGTACAATAGCTGATGAAAATAGCCACAAAATGTTTTTAATTTAAAATCTCAAACTTCAATAGTTATGAAAAAAGTTGAAATTTAAAAGTGTAGTAGGTACTTTCTTCTGCAGGCCATGACTGTAGTTACATAATATTTTTATACTGCTATAAAGACATTTGCAGGTACAAGGTATGTCGGTGAATTGTGGTTTTAACAATAATATCTATTTTTTAAATAAAAAAATGTTATATAAAACAGACCTTTATATTATTTTGATGTCACTTTTTTCATTTCACACTTTTTAGATTAAGTTTCGTGTTTAGAGGAAACTGGGTGTCATTTGATCTCCGTTTTGCTTTTAACCCTAATTTCCATCACATAGATTTTAAGGGGCATATGGTACAGGGGGGATCAAGTCTCCCCGTATTAACTGTACCATGTGTACCCGTAAGTATAAAGTTTTGTGCTTTATACAAATTATTAATTAACCATAAGAGTCAATTATGATTAGGTAACACATTTATTTACCTAAATTAAACGAAATACAAATCGATACGGACAAGTTTTATATTCATACACATCTTAAATTTAGTTTCAAAACAATTGTTAATTAATAATAAAAACTTGCAAAATATAAGTTGAAATGCAACCAAAATAAATATTTATCGTACACCATTTAAAAAGTAGCAGATCTGACGGTTCTACTCACTTGAAAAAGTTTTCTGGTATCGCGTTATACCTACTACCGACATAGCCACTGTAAAACTATAGGTATTGCCTATACAGGCTCTGTAAATTTAGTGTACCAAGTATCCCATAAGGATTAAGAGTCCTAGCTCCTCCTGAATATATTAAAAAAAAAAACTATAACCCGACCTCGTAAATTATATAGCCTTTGCACGTAAAAATGATTAACTCTTTTTCCTCTTTTTTAACCGCTTCGTAAAAATTTGATTCCATCTCACAACTCAAGCTTTTGTACGGTATTAAAAACTTTTGAAAAACTTTAATAAGCTCTGCTAACATAATTATTTACGAACAAACGACTTGACTGTTTGAAAACAAATATTGATGATATTATCTAAGTTTAACCTTATCTTTCGAGTGCTGTGTCAACAGAAACGAAACTAAAGTCATTAAAAAAAACGTGTTCAAACCTTTCCATATTTCGATGTGACTGCACTTTTAACTTTCTTGTTTTCGAACAAGTTTTGTAAAAGGTTTACAAATTGGTTTAAAATTTTCATGGTGAAATCAAAAGCACAAGAACTTAAATTATGATAAAAGGATAAAAACTTTAGATTTAACACATTATCAGCACAATATGTTGTAGATGTTCTCTGAACTAAATCACTGTGTCAAGTGACACGTGCGTACTACGCTAGTACCTACAGAAAGCCTTCACGATACAAACTGCAAAGGCATCAGTTTTGTAAACAAGTAATACGGGTTTGATGTCATTCTTAACATAGATACATTAGTAAATTAATTAGTAGTATCAAGTCGTGCACGAAAATGTCGGGTTTTCTGTTAATTGTCAGTAGGTAGGTAAGTTAAATTAGATAAGAAAAATCCCTCCGTGGTCTAGTGGCTTAGAGATTGGCTCTCGACTCCGGCGGTCGTGGGTTTGGTCCCCGCGTTGGAACAACAAAAAATGTTGTTTTCTAGTTTGGTAAGGATAATACAGGCTGATTGTCTGATAGGAATGACGATCCATGCGTCGGATGGGCATATAAATAGTCGGCCCTGCGCCTGATCTCTCACCAGTCGTGTCGGTCATCCGTACCACTGGTTTGTGAGAGTAAAGGAAGATAATGCTCTTGTGTATAGCGCACACACTTGGGCACTGTGAAAATAAACTCCTGCGTTCAATGAAATCGGCATTTATGAGTTAAAACTTTTATTTCGATATTATTATGACGCATATCCCTGATATCCCAAATAGGCAGTATTGGGCATCATTATGACGTTTCTGTTATTTGGTTATTTTGGTCAAGGCAAGCTTTTAGTATGCCATATATTATATAACTGGTATATTTTGAAGTATAATTGGCCATAAATCGGATGTTTAGTTGTAAACGACGTGAAAAACGACGGTCTGGCTGACTTTAGAATGACGTAAACATACGTGTTTTCGTGTTTTTATAATAACATTTTGTAATGATCAAACACACTTTAACACAAAGATTAAATTTTAAAGCTTTGAGATAATTTTTGTTTAAACATTGTTTAAGCCGTAATCGTTATAACGTGTAATTAAATGATCTGCTTTACTGGCGGTATTAGTAGATCATAATATCATATCATGCTGATACTTTGTATCACGTTTCTGGTGGTAAATAAGTTGTAACTTAAAAGGCATTATCAGGTTTACCTACTTAGTTCTCATTTACCTATAGGTAATCCTATTGTAATTGAAAACAAACCTTTACCCTAGAAGTCTGGTCACTGAGAAGATTTTAGTTGAAGATGATTTTAACGTTGGTGGTGCTTGTTGATAAATAAGGGGGCGACATTTAGGTACGATTTTGTGAGATTCAGCTGGACAAATACCTCGCGTAATTTATGGACGGCCGCTTATGAATTTACAGGTACATAAAAGTAAAGAAAACTGTTATGGAAAGCTTAAATTCTCTTTAGGATACAAAACAAAAAAAATCATACCTACCGAGGACGAAACGATGAAAGGTAGTAAAAACTTTTTAGTACGAGTTTAGTTTCAAATTTTATATATTGATTGCATGGGTGATTACTTCGATTAATACAAATAAAAAATACATGAAAAAAATTCGTTGAAATTTTTTTATACAAAACGGCAATTTCATAGGTAATTATTATATTATTATATTATATATTATATTATATATTATTATTTTATTATTATTATTATATCTAGTATTTACTGGATGTTGGCCGCGACTTTGTGCGGGCAAAAGTGAATATCATGAAAACCGTACATTTTTCAACAATGAAAAGTACCCTATATCCTTCCCCGTCATCTACTCTATATCTGTGCCAAATTTAATCAAAATCGGTCCAGTAGTTTCGGAGCCTATTCAATGCAAACAAACAGAACATACAAACAAGCTTTTCCTCTTTAATAATATTAAAGTATAGATGAGTAATATTTACCAGATTAGTAATTGGATCGATCAGATTTTACTTGTCCTTCTTACATCCTACCCTGTCCCTATGTAAAAAGAACAAAAATCTTGAAAATAAATAACCCTTAGCCTCAAAAACCTAGCTTGGCTAATACTTAATATATTAAAATAGCACTTCAGTGACAAATGGAAATATTTTGTTTACTTATATTAGGTCTTTACCTATGAAATTGCCGTTTTGTATGAAAAAATTTAAACGAATTTTTTTCATGTATTTTTTATTTGTATTAATCGAAGTAATCACCCATGCAATCAATGCATCTTTGCCAACGCAGTGGCAGTTTATTGATGCCCTTCTTAAAGAAATCAGCTGGACTGGAGGCAACAAATTCTTCGAAGGCATTTTGTACTGCCTCTCGGGTATTGAATTTTTTTCCCGCCAAGAAGTTGTCCAAATTCTGGAAAAAGTAGTAGTCTGTAGGCGCAAGGTCTGGTGAGTAGGGCGGATGACGGAGAGCTTCCAACCCAAGTTCTTGCAACTTGGAGACCGTCTGCTGTGCAGTACGAGGTCGCGCGTTGTCGTGCAGGAGCAGCGGAGACGAGCGATTGACCAATGCTGGTTGGAGATGTGCCAGCTTCTCCATCATTGTGTTCAGTTCTTCACAGTACACATCTGCAGTAATTCTCACCCAATTTGGTAAGAAGCTGTGATGAATCACACCGGCGCTAGACCACCAAACAGTGACCATCACTTTTCTAGGGGTAAGTTTTCGTTTAGGGCATTATTTAGGTGTTGAACCAGGATCCAACCAACTTACTGAGCGCTTGCGGTTATCAAACAGAATCCATTTTTCATCGCAGGTAACAATGCGGTTCAAAATTCCTTCATTTGTGTGTCTGTTGAGCAGTGCAAGGCACGTCTCGACGCGTACTTCGCGCTGGCGATCATGGAGTTCGTGGGGCACCCATTTGTCAAGCTTTTTTACCTTGTCAATTTGACGCAAATGGACCAATATTGTTTTGACGCTAACGTCGAAAGCGGCTGCTAATTCAGCCGTAGATCGTGTATCGTCAGCTTCCACAATCGCCTTTAATTCGTCATTGTCGACCAAAGTCTTCGGACGACCGCGAGGTTCATTTTTCAGGTCGAAATTTCCAGAACGGAAGTGAGTAAACCAATAACAGGTGGTGCGTTGGTTTGTAGTGTTAGCTCCGTAAACGTCGTTGATGTTGCGTGCCGCTTGTGCCGCGTTGCTGCCACGACGGTACTCATATTCCATAATTACTCGAATTTTTAACGTATCCATGATTACGAAAAAGATTAAAATGCGATGAAAATGTAACACTAATCAATAAACAAATGACTACTTTTGGAAAAAGAATTCCATGTTTTTAAAATAAAATTAATTTGAAATTAGAATTCTTAGCCAAACAAAAATTATGTTGATTTGAAATGGCCAGTACTGCAGAACGGCAATTTCATAGGTAAAGACCTATTATAATTATTATTTAACGGTTGTCCAATAGACGTCCAAGTCTATTTCATAGTAATATACAATATTATATGGCGCTGTAAATTATTGAAACACAAATAGTATCATACATCTAGTTTCGAAACAACCCACTGAAATATTTTTTGGTTAAATATTTTTAAAGTAATTTTGTTTTTTATTACTGTCCCCGAAAATGTCGTAAGTTTATGTCACTTGGACAACCGCCCAAAATTTCCAATATTAAAACATAGATGGCACTACAACACCATAGACAACTATGCAGATGGCCCGTCGCAACCAAACCCAACAAACCGCTTTTTTGTTTTCACAATACTCACGGCGTCAGTCGTCGGAGATCCCGCCGTGAGAGCGAGTTACTTTATTGTGTGTCCGCTGAATCACCGCAGCAAAAATGTAAATAAACAGATGTTTAATTTATTAATTATAATTAACATAATGCTTTTGATCTTGGTAATACATAACAGCTTATCGATAGTAATTTTAACAAAAAAGGTCAAAACTCATTAAATGTTTGTCGGACAACCAGTCCATTAGACAACTGAAACGGTTATTTACGAGACAATATTGGTTGTCTCATGAACTGTAAAGCAAATCTCGAGTAATTAAGTTGTTACAATTTTACTTTCTTTCGTGTTTCTTTTCCGATATTGGAATATGAATGTTTTTTATATGTATGTAGTACTTATGTGTCATCAAAAGCCATATTCTGCTAGAAACAAAACTTTTGTGTCAATGATTTTTACTTTATTTTTGTTAAAGAATGGGAATGACATCGAAAGAGAAATCTCGACGATATCGCGAAAGGCTAAAATCACACCCCGAGAAACATGCTGAACGAAAGAGGAAAAAAGGGAGAGTTATCATAAAAACAAGGATTTCAAATATGACACCACAATCTAAAATAAATGCTAGAGTAATTTGGAAATTGCGAAAGCAAGCCGAAAGAAAAAGGAAAAAAGATGCTGATTATTTACTAGCAAATACACCTCCAAGCTCTCCAACTATACTGCAGGATATAATAAACCTACCCGAACCAGCACATACACCTTCACCCTTGCCACATCATCTTTCTGCGGAACAATTAATTTCAAATAACAAGAGGAAGGTAAGAAAGAAATTACGCAGAGACAGGTCTAAATTGCACAAAGAAAATATTCGGCTAATAAAAAAAATGAGAATTGGAAAAAAAAGTATGAGAGATTCAAGAAAAGAGTGCAACGTAAAAATGAAAGCAAAAAAGCCAAGAAAATGACAATAACTAAACACCAAGAAGATGATCGTGATAATAAATATAATACATTAGTTCATTCTATTAAAAGAGTTTATTAACAAACAAAAAAGCGTAAGGAAAAGATTTTGTTGAAAAGAATTTTCAAAAATTTAAGTACACCTCAAAAAAACGATATAATAAATGAAAGTTTGGGTTTACAAGGAATAATAAGAACAAAACCTGTTTTGAGAAAAGAAACGAAGCTTAAAAAGAAGGTAAGAGATTTTTTTCTACGAGATGATGTCTCCAGAAACACTTCTGGCAAAAAGGAGACTAAAAGTAAAGGGAAAGAAAAGGTTCAAAAACGTTATTTGTTAGACTCAATGAAAAACTTATTCAAAGCTTTTAAACAAGAGAACCCATGTGTGAAATGCTCTTATTTTTACTTTACTAAAAATAGACCCTTTACGTAGTGAAGCCAGCAGTTGATGGAAGAGAGACATGTCTTTGCAAGATTCACACAAATGCTCATTACAAAATAAAAGCCCTGAAAAATAAAGGAGTCATTACCTCTTTTGACCTAAGTGCACTGATCATGCAAACTGTTTGTGATAGTAACAAGAGAGAATGTATGTATAATATATGCCTACAATGCCACGACAAAAATATAATTATCAACAGCGATAAAATGCAAGGTAAAATACAATGGTGTGAGTGGATACGGGAAGGAGAAATTTATTTAAAGGAAGGGAAAAACATAAAAGCCATAAAAAATGTAAAAAAAAGTCAAAGAAGATACTTTACAAAATATGGTAACAACATTTGTAACGGATCTAAAAGCACTAAAAAAACACGTTTTTAATATAAAAACCCAATATAGGTGTTTCCGATAAAGCATTGACGACATTCAAACGAACGAAGCTGTTATACTAGTTGACTTTAGTGAAAACTATAATTCAAAATGTACAGAAGAAATTCAAGCTCATCATTTCGGTGGTTCTAGAGAGCAAGTGACACTACATACCGTTATTGTGTACACCCACAACAAAGAAAAAAGACATCAGGCTACATCATATTGTAAGAATCTAGTATTATTTGCTTTATAATATTCATAAATATCTGAGGATACATCCGGTACATCCGGTATAGCATAATTATTAATTATTTATTTCGTTTAAATATTTTTATTAGTAATTGTTTATTTAATTAATTATAAATTATTAAGTAATTAGATAATCATTTTAAATAATTTTTGTATTTTTATATTAGAATGATTTATTCTTTTTGGCAACTTCCGGTAAAATTGGCGCCACTGATTATGGTATAAAGCCCAGTGTCGCCAATATGGGCGCGCAGTCGTCAGTACTAAGTTTTAATAGTTAAGTGCTTAGTGACTGGTGATAGTGACAAATAAGGAAACATATTTTGATGAAAAAGTGTTTTAAAAATCCCAAATAATCCAAAATCCTTCTGTTAGTTAATACCAGAAGTGGTAAAAGGATTTTCACGCTACACGAACTCAAGGTATGTAAAATTAAGATAACATTTTAATTTTTAAAAAGAAATCTATAGAAAATAACGTTTTAGATTAGAAATAGATTTTACTCACGGTTTCGCCAGCCGTAAATTATTTTTACTTTTATTAAAGCTTATGACAATCGCAAATTATGTGGCCGTCTAATGTTTATTGGATATTTCAAAGATTTTCAAAATCAGTTCAGTAGAATACAACCTACAGCCACACAAACTAGTTTTTATAATTAATATAGGTTAGTTGGTATACACATACTTAAATTAATAAATGTTGCCCGCAACTTCGTGGACAACAAAAGGAAATCTCACGGGAACCGTACATTTGGCCGCGATATGTTCTTCTCCGCGGTCTACTCTATATCTCTGCCGAAATTAATCAAAATCAGTCCTGTAGTTGCGGAGCCTATTCAATGCAATTTTTGCTCTTTATAATATTAGTGTTAATGTACCTACTGGTTTTGGTAAAACATATGTTAAAGGGCTTAAACATTAGGACTGTTGGGTCTAGATTCTCGAAGGTCGAAAGAAATTCAAAATAAAAAAATTCTGAAAAACACAAAAAAAAAATTTTTTTTAAGTAGATTAATTTAAAAAAAAATCCAAATAAAAGTTACCAAAAAATAAACACACATTAACTCTTTAAGAATTTATTAATTATAAGGGTTAAACGACAGACCTTAATTATTTCTGGTTTTTGTCATTAAATATTATGTATTAGAAATAGAATATAGATTTATAATTAGGAATAAAATTTAACAGAATATTTATAATTTTATAAAGTTGACTGAAGCTACTTAATATTATAATTCTAATATTCTATTTATATTAATAGGTCCCAATTATTATATTTTTATACTTGCTATCTTGTAGACTATTTAAGATGCATTATACTTAAATTTAAATCTTATACAGTTTATGTCTTTTCATTTAATTCTTTTTTCAGTATGGATAAGACGGGCAAGAAAATTTTAAACCATCATTGATTGAACGAGATTGTCGCCACCGGGAAAGAATGAATAACAGACGATCCCATACTGGCAGACGTAGCCGATCGCGATACAGCCGATTTAGATCAATAGCATCGGAAAGAAGCCGTAGTCCGATATTACAAAGTGGGTCTGCAAAACCACGCTCACGTTCCGGTTGTCGATCTACATGTCGCCGCGAGCTCCGCAGTCCTCCTTGTCATCGTGAAAGGTCGAGGTACAGAAGTCCGGGATCACCACGGCATCAATCTATCTCTCCACAACCCTATTCACCTGGCCGGTTACCAGGTGTATCTGGCAACAAGGTTTCCGGACCGTCCCAACACGACAGCGGGGATATTGGGGGTATGGCAAACACTTTAAATAACTTAGGCTCAAATGAAAATTTATCTGTATTATTAAACTTTATGAATAAATTTTTAAAATCCGAAAAATCGCACAGGCTACATTTTGATAAAAATATAATACCAGAGTTTGATCCTACCGTAAGAAATCATCGAATAGAAAACTGGATTGCGAAGGTTAATGAATGTGCTAATATCTACAATTGGACTGAGCAACAAATACCACATTTTGCATTACCTCAGTTAGCAGGTCATGCCAAAAAATGGTACGAGGGCTTATGCTCGGTGAACCGAACTTGGCTTCAATGGCAGGAATGTCTGAAGAAAGCGTTTCCTTCAGATTCCAATTACGGTAATCTTTGAACTGAAGTGTTAGATAGACGGTTTAAAGCAGGAGAATCGTTGGATAATTACTATTATGATAAAACTCTACTTTTAAACGCTTGCGAAATAGTAGGTAAAAAGGCAGTCGACTGTATAATACATGGATTAGATGACAGAACAATTAAAGCTGGTGCATCATCAGGAAGATTCACCGAACCCGAAGATTTGCTTTGTTTTCTAAAAGATATTTGTAATGAACGGTATGAAACTAAAACACTCTTTAAATTCTAATAATGAAATAACTTGCAGTTTTTGCAAAACGGTAGGACACACTTTAAAACAATGTAGAGCATTATTTTGTTATAATTGTAAAAAGCATGGCCACAGAGTAAATCAATGTAATCAACCTATAATAAAATGCGAATCTTGTCAAAAATTTGGTCACAAAAAAGAAGATTTATTTGTCCAGTTTCAATTAATAATGATTCCAAATTAATCACCGCTTTCATTGATTTTGGAAGCGATTGTTCTTTAATTAGCAAAACGCTAGTGGATGAGTATGGGCTTATTATTGAGTATGAAAACATGCCTATAATAAAAGGAATCGGTAATGGCACTATAGTTCCAATAGGTAAAACTGAATTTGGGCTGTCTATTGACAAGGTTGATTCCTTGATTAGCGCATATGTAGTTCCGCCTTTACAACTACATGTATCACTTTTAACAGGACAAAATTTTACGGAATTGCCACATATATTAGTAATTAAAACAAAAGATTCACTCGATATTTTAAAGAGAAGTTATTATACTTTTCCCGACATTGAAAATGAACTTCTTTAATTAAACTACTAACTTGCGAATACACGGAAATTAATAAAGTAGGGTTAGTGTCTTGTTTTACAGAATATTTATTAAATGGAACAGTTTTTGTTAGAAACAGTTATCGAAATTTTTCTGGGATAGAGTATTGGGTACAAGAAGGCGTTTATTCAATAAAGGAAGGAAAAATTTCAATATTCCTGATCACCCCATCTGCTTCTCTTCGCTTTAAATCTAATATGATTTTAGTTAGGGCCGAAAAAATTGAAAGTCGTGATTATAAGACTAAAATGTGTTTGCATGCTTTGCAAAATTTTGAAGAAATCGATTATCAAAAAATAAATATAAATAAAGAACTTTCCCCACAAGAAAGAGATGCAATAATTAAGTTGATTCACGTTTATCGTAGTACTTTTTCCCAAAATCTTTCTGAACTCGGGTGTACTAATTTAACTGAGATGGACTTAAAAATGTTGGATCATACGCCTGCCTACGCCTGCCTATAGGCCTTATAGATTGAGCTATAAAGATAGGGAAACCTTTCGAAATATGATAGGTGAACTTTTGCAAAACTTAATAATCGAAGAAAGGAAGACCTCGTATTATGCGAGCCCAATTTTGCTTGTCTCGAAGAAAACAGGTGGCCAACGTCTGTGTGTTGACTACAGAGCTTTGAATAGCCGCACAGTTCATCATTCATTAGGATCATTTTCCACTACCCCGTATCGAAGACCAATTAGATTCATTAAGTGTAAATATTTTACCAATCTTGATCTAACTAGTGGCTACTATCAAATACCTATTACCCCAAATTGTAGATATTTAACAGCATTTATTACCCCCGATGGACTGTATCAATTTAAGAGAATGCCTTTTGGTTTGGTCAACGCTCCAGCAGTATTTCAGAGGACGATTAATAAGGCTTTAAGACTTGACTCATTGGCTGTAAACGATAAACCAGCACTAGCATATATGGATGATATTATTATAGTCTCTAAAAATTTTAATGAAGGTATTGAAAAATTGGAAAATACTTTTAAATTATTAAATGAAGCAAATCTTACTTTAAACATTAAAAAAAATATAACTTCTTTCAAACTAATATAGATTATTTAGGTTTCGAAATCTCACATGAAGGTATTAAGCCAGGTAAAACAAAAATAGAAGCAGTTAAGAATTTTCCCAGTCCTACAAATGTCCATGAAGTTAGGCAATTTGTAGGGCTGGCAAGTTATTTTCGTCGCTTTATAAAATATTTTTCACTTATTGCACGTCCTTTGACAGATCTAACAAAAAACACCGAATTTGGAGCTGGAAAGATGACCAAATTCAGTATTTCAATACTTTAAAAGATAAATTAGTTCAAAGGCCGGTTTTAGCTTTATATGACCCAAGAAATATTACTGAATTGCATAAAGATGCAAGCAAGATTGGTCTAGCTGGAATTCTTTTACAGAAAGAGTCTGAAAAATCTCCACTCAAACCGATTGCTTTCTATAGTAGGAAAACTACTATTGACGAACAAAAATTCCATGCATATGATTTGGAATCTTTAGCGGTTATTACATCATTGAATAGATTTAGAGTGTATTTATTGGGTACCAAGTTTACCATTGTGACTGATTGCAATGCCTTACGTTGCATTTTCGAAACGTGATATTTTACCCAGAATAGATCGATGGTGGTTAGCTCTGCAAGAATACGATTGTGATATTATTTATCGACCTAATAGTAATATGATGCACGTGGATGCGCTCAGCCGCAATCCAGTGGGCTTGGTATCCCAGAATCTTGAACCTGAAATACTTCGCGCGTTAGCTATTACACAGAATGATTGGCTGTTAAGTTTACAACTAACAGACCCCAAGATTTGTCATATACGTCAAGTATTAGAAGATCCTTAATATAATGAATTAGTAGACATAAAGCAAAACTTTTTAATCAAAGATGATAAATTATTTAGAAAAGTAGGAGAGAACGAGTTAAAATGGTTTGTACCAAAAGGAGCTAGATTCCAAATTTTACGTTTAAACCACGACGATGTTGGACATTTTTCAGTAGAAAAGACCTTAGCTCGAATAAAAAAAGATTTCTGGTTTCCGAAAATGAAAAAAACTTGTGGCTAAATATGTTAAATCTTGCATTAATTGTGCTTACGCTAAAGACCAAAATGGCAAAAAGGAAGGATTTTTACATCCTATACCGAAACCAGATATCCCTTTTCATACGGTACACATTGACCATCTTGGGCCGTTTGTGAAAAGTACTCGAGGTAATACGTATTTACTTTTAATTGTAGATGGTTTTATTAAATTTTGCATCACAAAGCCTCTTAGAAATTTAAAAATCTCTGGTACCGTTAAAGCTTTAGCTGATGTTTTTTCTACATTTGGTTTTCCAACTAGGCTCATATCCGATAGAGGAACTACGTTTACGTCTAAAGAATTTGAAAAATATTGTATCGATTCTAAAATAAAGCATATTTTAAACGCAGTTTCCTCTCCTCGGCTAAATGGTCAGGTTGAGAGATATAACCAAACGGTCTTAGGTTCGTTAGCATCTTACACTGATAAGCTTGGTGAAACTAAATGGGATCAAGAACTAGGCAGAATCCAATGGGGATTGAATAACACCTTGAATAAAGGCATTGGCAAAACCCCTTCTGCGGCTTTATTCGGTCGAACTTTAAATCATGCTAATGAAAATATATTTAGTGATCTCTTTTTAGAATCGCGAAACCTAAACCTAAATATTGATGAGATTAGATCAGAAATAACAGAACACATTGAAAAAGATCAAATCATTTAGAAAGAACGTTTTGATAAGAATAGAACAAGTCCTACTATTTATAAAATCGGCGATTTAGTTAAAATAAAAAAACAAATATCATCGAAGAAAGGCCAAAGAAAAAACTTTTACCTAAGTTCTCTGGCCCTTATAAAATAACAAAGATTCTAGACAATGACAGATATAACAATGACTGTAACATTTGGGCAGTTGATCAAATAAAGCCATGGATAAATATACACATGAATAAAACATCTAGTTTGGATAGTGAAGAAGAATAACAAATTATTTCAAACATAATTAGAATCAAAACTAGACTAAAACAAACTTTAAATGATTTCGAGATCATATATAATATTTTTGGAATCTCAAGTTTTCTTGAGAACTTGAGAACAAGACTTGAAGAACTTTCCAAGTCATTTATATTTTTTAAAGTAAATTATTAACTAGGTGGACTTGAACTTCCCAGTCCACTCAATAAAATACATACACTTGATGAATTTTCCAAGTTAGTATGTCTTCTTTTTTTTTAATTTATTACCAGGTAGACTTGATGAAATTTCCTATCCACCTATAAAGCTTGATGAATTTTCCAAGTTATATTAAATGAATATTTGTAATGAGCTAATTAAATTTTAAATAGCAAGAAATTAGTGAATTTATTTTGTTTTATTTTACCATCGTATTATACAAATTAATACAATCTATTGTTATGCATGTAATTTGAAACTCAGAAGGTCTATTTATATTGATTGTTTTCTTTTTGTTTTAACTTATTATATATTACTTTAATATTTTTTTATGGGATGTATAATTTTAGGTTTAGTTGTAATAAGTTTGAGGTCAAACTTTTTGTCGGTATGGCCGATTGTAAGAATCTAGTATTATTTGCTTTATAATATTCATAAATATTTGAGGATACATCCGGTACATCCGGTATAGTATAATTATTAATTATTTATTTTGTTTAAATATTTTTATTAGTAATTGTTTATTTAATGAATTATAAATTATTAAGTAATTAGATAATATTTTAAATAATTTTTGTAATTTTTATATTAGAATGATTTATTCTTTTTGGCAACTTCCAGTAAAATTGGCGCCACTGATTGAGGTATAAAGCCCAGTGTCGCCAATATGGGCGCGCAGTCGTCAGTACTAACTTTTAATAGTTAAGTGCTTAGTGACTAGTGATAGTGACAAATAAAGAAATATATTTTGATGAAAAAGTGTTTTAAAAATCCCGAAATCCTTCTGTAAGTTAATAATATTGTAGTGTGTCATCTTGCAATATTCACCAACCAGCCGCTATTTGGGCACATTTGCACCCAATCCCAAGGAATTTATTGGAAAATTACACAGAAATTACCGTGATTTATTTTTTCTCGGATGGACCGTTTTCTCAGTATCGCCAAAAACGCAACTTTTATTTGGCTTGTACAAAAGCTTTCAACTACGGCTTTGAAGCTGTAAGCCGGTCGTTTTTCGAGACAGGCCATGGTAAAGGCCCTGCAGACGGCATTGGGGGATATCTAAAAAGAGCTGCTGACTACAAAGTGGTTACAGGTACTGACATAAACAATGCATTTGACTTTTATCAAGTTCTACAAGGTACAAGTAAAGTGAAATTATTTTATATTACGAAAGATATTGACGCCATAGACAGAGAGATCCCACAAAAAAATCTCCTGCTATCGGGTACCAAAGAAGTACACCAAGTTTTTTCCAGGATTCAGGCCAACTCAAATATATAAACTTGAGCTATTACTGTACTCGAGGCTTCTGTGATTGTTTGAACCCAAAACTTTACTATCCCTTACCAGCTATAAAAAAGGAAGAAAAAGGTTGAAAATATTTGCAAAAATATCCCAAGTGATGATAATACCGATGACTTACCATTGAGCCACTTAATTTCGTCGAATAAAAATATTGAATACTCTGATTTGCAACGTTTTCGAGGCTTAAATATTTATAAGAGTGTTTATGGCTCATCTGACGACTCTGAAGAAGAAAATAACATAGAAGAACCGAAACCGTCAACATCAGGGCAAAACAATGAGCTTCCAGCCCTTGGAGACTTTTTACTCGTTAAAGTTTATGGAAGCGAAGGAAAATCATATACATATGCATGCATAGCTCAGATCGGTATTGAAGATGATGGGGAGCTCAAAGTCACATTTCTCAAATATGTTAAGGGACGTAACTTGTTCAAACTTAATAAAAATGACATGTCTTATGTAGCATACGAAGACATTACCAAAAAACAGCCTAAGCCAATCGAACAAATAAGAAGAGATGTAACTTATTATAAGTTTCCATGTGATGTTGATGTTTTTGAAAAGTAGTAGTACCTATCTTTGTAATTTCTTTTTATATTTAACACTGATCTCTTTACTTGAGACTGATTCGAAGTTTGAAGTTTAAGTCTGATTAGCATTAACAATAAACCTTAAGTTCCATCTATGTTAGTAATAGCTAAACGCCAAAATAGTGATTAAACAGGGTGTACCAGTAAATGGAGCACCTTTATCAGGAGTGAATGTACCCATGAAACTGAACTTTCTCCAAGGAAGATAGGCCGAAATGTCAAAATAAAATTGAACCATCCGTTGTTAATGGGTCAGTTGTCCAAATTATTTCTTCATATTCCGACCTATGCTCCATGAGAAAGTTGTTCAGTTTTATGAGTACGTTTACCCCTGAAAAAGTTTCCACTGGTACACTGGTAGGACACAATGTTGATATTTCTTCATTTCTAGGTTCAGTTGAATATAATGTTACTTAGTATTTTAAAATTTAAGAAACAGTTTGTTTTTGAGTTTGTTTGATTTTTTTAAAGTTGATTTTGGGTAAAAAATTTATTGCCACTTTACTAAAATATAATTTTTTAACAATATTCGGTATTTTCTTTATTAACTATTTGTAATAAGCTCTAAAACCTGACTAAAAATTTGATGTTGACTGTGCGCCGCGTCTCTGGGACAACCATTTTGTCTGTGGGACAACTGCGTTGTCCCCATATTTTAAAAACGAAAGAGCGCTATTTTGTCGAGAAAAAACATAACAATATTATTTAATTCAAATATTCAACTATTATAACAGAAGCGTATTCAAATCCTTGAAGTTTTTACAATCAGTAATATGAACTTGCGGTTTTAATTTACTTTTCCCATAGGTTTAGGACAAAAGTTGTCGAAGAGACACTTTAAATGGAAATAACTGTTGAAATTCAGCATTAAATAGTTATTTAAAAAAGCCAACGGAGCCTTTTGATAATGTTTAGAACATTAAATGAGCGAATTCAATTTTGATCAAAATTTCTTTTATTCAAAAATAATATAAGCAGTTGTCCAAAGGACGCCTTTTTCTTGTCAGGTTGGATATTTTCGATCAAAACTGTACCTAAAAAATTAAAAAGTGCACTGCCAGATATCAAAATAGAAAATAATAATATTCTTCTACAGTCATATATAAGTTTATCAGTAAAATTTTAAAATTTACAAAATTGTACAAAATATCACAATCGGGACACTTAAAAGTTGATCGACCCATTTGTTTAAATATTTACAAATGGGATTTTTTATTGCTATCGTTAGTGGAACATTAAGATACCGAGTGCCCCCTCGTGTTCTACAAAACATAAGATATGTTTGTTATCGCATACAACTCACTTCAACGATAGTAATTGACTGTGTGACGTAACACACTAAAATAAACGAAGAAATAGGACATTAAATTAATTTTATTTTTTTCGTTGACGCTTAGGGTTAGTTCGTAACGCGACGATACGCGACGTTATATTTTTAAGATAGCTATTCAAAATTGAACTTTATGCACAACACAAAAATATACACGCTTCATAATATTATTACGCTATCAATCATACACTGCACATGCACTATGCAGCGCGGTGCATTTTGACATTCGAACTCATGTAAACAATGAAACAAGTATCTTCTTGTATATTGAATTGAGTTTAATTTTGAGTAGCTATCTTAGAAATGCAGCGCTGGGTCGCGTATCGTTTCATTTCGGTGTTAATTGACCCTTAGGGTTTTCAATTATTTTAACGTTTAATTAATTTGAGACGTTAGTTTTGATTATTTCATTATAATATTTATTTGAATCAGCCCCAGGTATAGACAGAGTCGAGAAGGTATTACATTGCAGCTCGTAAAAGCACAATTTTAGAAGTACCTCTACCTTTTCACTTGTCACAGATAATTTTGAATGACTCGTTTTGCTTTAGGTGATAGTTTTAGGTTTTAATAAGAAATTACTAGATTAACTATAGGTAACTACTTACTGTAGTTTCTGTATAGCAACTTGATTGATCACTTAATATTATTCACTATTCATCTCATATTGAGTATGAGTCGACGTCATATTGAGTACGACGTCACACTTCTGTCTTTTATTTGGCACAAGGTGTTGCCTGCGACATCGTGCGCGCAAAAGTTAATCTCGCGAAAACCGTACATTTTTCAGAGATAAAAAGTAGCCTTTGTCTTTCCCCGTATTCTACTCTATACTTGTGCTAAATTTCATCAAAATCGGTCCACTAGTTTCGGAGCCAATTCAATGCAAACAAACAAACTTTTCCTCTTTACAATATTACGTTAGCATTTGCCGTTACAAATTGGGTTTTAAACGATATCTTTCATTATTTTACTATTTAGCGGTTGAATATTATAAAACGCTGAAATACGTAACTCATTATTTTTTCGTACTCAATTCATACAAAATTTCATGAAAATATGTCCAAGGAATAAAAAGTTTCACGCAAACTTTTATCCCCTATTTCCACCACCTTGGGGGTTGAATTTTGGAAAATCCTTCCTTAGTGGATGAGAAATACGTGTGCGAGATTTAAATTGTCTATCATTAAGAATTTTACCTGTGCGTTTATTTAAAACTTTCATTACCCCTATTTTACCCTCCTAGGGGCTGAATTTTAGAAAACGCTGAAGTACGTAACTTATTATTTTTTTTCCGTGCCTACTCAATTCATACGAAATATCATCATATCAGGCAAATATGTCTAAGGAATAAAATGTTTCATACAAACTTTAAAATCCTTCCTCAGTGGATGCTCAAGGGTTAGCCTTAAGGGTTTGGCCTGTGCGTTGATATATTAGTCAATCAGCTTTGCCTTATATATATATATATAGATAGATAGATAGATAGATATAAGTATAGAAATAAAAAATCGGTTGTCTGTAAAGTCGGTTTACTGACGATAGTTGAACGTGATGGATCGCTCACTCAAGTAGGAGAGAGACAGATGTCGAACGCTGCCGAACGCGGAGGCCGATTGTGCCTCTATGTCGCTCGTTCCGCGCTCTCGCTTGCACTTCAAGCCTTAAATGGAACGCCTCAGAGCGAGGTAACGCCGCATGAGTCATGTTTTTTCGTGCGTGCAGCCGGCTCCATCGAATTATAAGAGGTTGTAACGTCAAAAATATTTCTTCTTTGTTTTAAATCTATTTGATCACATTTTGATCAGATATAATATACTGGTAAATATCAATGTTGGCTAAACACGAATGATTAGAGTATTGGAAGTTAAGTAAACAAAGTGTCCAACTAATTATCACCAGAGATAGTGGCAATTTATAGACTATTTATAAACTATTTATAAAACAATATAAAGGTCTATGTAAACTTTCGTTACGTCACTTCGTACAATCGCGTATACAGCTTGGCAAAAAAGAGTATGATGCGGTAACAGCAGGACCTATACTCATTTTTGCTGAGCTGTACCCCTCCCTACCCTATAGGGCTCGGTTGTCTCTCCTTAACCATGGTGGGATTGGTAGTCGCTGTATATACCCACTTTACGAGTTTCTTACGCCGGGCTAGTTCCCGAACCGGTGGTAGGCATCACGTATACCGACGTTCAGAAAGTGTATAATATTAATAAAATAATAACCAACTTTGAATAATTTTTTTTTACTATGACTTTGGCTACCTACTCCTATTTTGGGAGATAATATGTAGTCGTGAGAATGTTCGTGGGTACGTGTCCTTCTAAGTTTTTAACCACAAAATATATGTTCCCTTGATTATGCGATGTTATATATATGTTATAAGTTAAAAGTGCGATAAGCCAAATATTTGAGTTTGTTAATAGATAATATGTAAGAAAGGTTATTTACGTTTTGTTATTATGTTTTTAAGATGTAAAATGTTAATAATTAATAATATAGATACTTGTCTATCGCATTAGGATAAGGCCTATTATGGTAGATTTAAGGTTGAATAAATAAATACATAAATTTTTATGCATTGCTATATTTTATGTTCCAGGTAGGTACCTACTTACATAATATTAGTACCCGCATGAAGATCTTTCCTGTCTTTCCTATTAAATTATTATTTTTCCTGTCGTTAGTGAGATATAATCAAGCTTCAAAAGCATTCAAAAGTAATTCTTTAAGCTGTCTTTAAATACTTTCTACTTTTTAGGTATTTAAGCGACATCAGAAACCTAGGTTTTGGTAAGCGTTGCATTTTATCACTAAACTAAGATCTTCTAGGTACTTACTTACTACCTACATACAGGTTTTGAAGCTACTACATAAACTTTTATTTTTGAATCTTGGTCGTGTTTTTTGACCCTAATTAATATATAAATATGCAAAAAAATAAAATTGAAGTGTCTGTTTGTAATTTACCTACTTACAATAAAAAATGAATTTTAATTTTTTTTGTCTAATATATATATTATATATATTATTATTATACGATATTTCAAGTTTTCTATTTTGTAAACAGAGTGACGCAAAGAAAAAACCAAAACAGGAAAAAACAAATGAGTTACGGTTTTCGAAACACAAATGCATGAGTAAATAGGTATAAATTTGAAATTGGAATTCCTAACCAAAGAAGATATATTTGAGATCAAAGTGGCCAGTACGACAAAACACCAATTTCGTATGTATGGACCTAATATTTAAAAAAAAAGAATATTGTAAGTAATGTAGAAGGTTATCAAGAATCAAGGTCGAGACAAAAAATATAAAATAAACTACGATAACTTCCATTCTATTCTAACCTAACCTATTAAGCATATTATTGAAAGAGATTGGCAATAAGTCATTATATATTATCAAGGTTATTTGCTTATTATATCGTAGAAAAAATCGGTTGTCTGTAAAGTCGGTTTACTGACGATAGTTGAACGTGACAACGTCATAAGAAATGAGTCATGTTTAGCGAGGTAACGCCGGTAACGCCGGTAACGCATGAGTCATGTTTTTTCGTGCGTGCAGACGGCTCCATCGAATTATAAGACGTCACGTCAAAAAATAAGAATACAATTATTATTATGTTGTTTTGTTACTTAAGTGCGAAAACAGCGCAGCCTGGCAATGGACTACTGAGATACTCGTATTGTATAATCTATACGAGGCGGGTCAATAAGTCCGTGACTTTTGGAATAAAACACAGATTTTTTGATAAATAAATCATTTTATTTTTCAACGTAGTCCCCCTTGAGCTCTATACACTTTGTCCAACGCTTCTCCAATTTTTTTATCCCTTCCAAAAACTATGATTTGTCGAGGTCCTCAAAATAGGCCTTTGTTTGCGAGATGACTTCATCATTGGAGTCAAATCTTTTTCCACCGAGCCATTTTTTCAGGTTTGGGAACAAGAAGTAGTCACTCGTAGCCAAATCTGGAGAATAGAGTGGATGTGGGAGCAATTCATAGCCCAATTCATGGATTTTTGCCATGGCAACTGCACATGTGTGCACCCTTGCATTGTCTTGGTGAAAAAGAACTTTTTTCTTGGCCAAATGAGGTCGGTTTTTTTTCAAATCCTCATTGAAGCGGTCCAATAAGTGTGCATAATATTCCCCATTAATTGTTCTTCCCTTTTGAAGATAGTCAATGTGGATTATCCCACGTGCATCCCAAAAAACAGTCGCCATAACTTTATTGGCTGACAAACCCACCTTGGCCTTCTTTGGCGCCGATTCACCCTTAGAAACCCACTGTTTTGACTGTTGTTTGGTCTCTGTTGTGTTGTGATGGATCCATGTTTCGTCCACGGTTACAAAACGGCGCAAAAACTCCTCCATATTGTGATTAAACAACGCCAAACCTTCCTGTGAAGTTGTTACACGATTGCGTTTGTGGTCGACTTGCGGAAAGCTTTCTCATGCCCAAGTGATCATTCAAAATTGAAACCACTGAGCCATGCGAGATGCCTATGGCTTCCACAATCTCTTGCACTTTCAATCTTCGGTCGGCCAACACCATATCGTGAATTTTTTCGATTGTTTCGGGTGTAGAGACCTCAACTGGGCGTCCAGGACGTTCGGCATCTTCAGTGCTTGTACGGCCACAACGAAATTCAGTAAACCACTTTTTTACCATTGAAATCGATGGTGCAGAGTCCCCATAGTATTTATCAAGCTTAGCCTTGGTCTCGGTAATGGTTTTTTTTTCGCAAAAAATAATGCTTAATAAGCACACGAAATTCACTTTTTTCCATTGTTTCCTTAAGTTACTGGATAGTCTGATAAAGATAGCTGTAAAACACAAACTAACTGACGCAGCAAGTTCAAATTTTGATAGGAGTCAACTGACAGATGCCTGTTGACAGGAGTAGTGTTGCTTTTTCAGTATGGAGGTTAGAAATTCAAAAAGTCACGGACTTATTGACCCGCCTTAGTATATTAATACGTGAAGCGAAAATGTCATGTACAGTTTTACGAGAATTGTGCGTACGGATGAAAGTGAAATTTAAAGTTTATGCTGATGCCTTTAAATTTCTTATAATAATGCTTAAAATACATCAAATTAATGAAAATATCTGCAACACACACTACCATGAATTTGGTTCACACATACATTTTACGTATTAGAAGACGTCTTTATTGTGCCGTTCGGTTTCATCGTGAAAAACATGAGTGAAATTGTATTTTTTCGTTATTATGATAGAACTGGACTGAAAAAAAAATTTATAGTACTGTATAGTGTAAAATATTACACTCTAACGTCTGAATCCAAAAAAATACTAAACGCCCTGTAAACTAAACTTTCGCGGTAATATACATTTTGCAATATTGTAAAAGTGTTTCAATAATAAAAAATACAATTAAATTCAATATTTTTTAGATGAGAGCGGCGAGCGGCGGCGGATTCGTTTGGTATTGAGATATGCGACTCTGCAGATTTTGACTGTGTGTTACTGTGTGTCATTTGTTTTGGTCCATAGGGATTTACCCAATAGAAACCTGCAAAATTAGAGACATTTTTGCTCGCTCGCTCCACTCGCTCGCTTTCAACCTACAAAATTAATAAATATTATGATATTATCATTATTTTGCGCTGCTGTTTTATTTTAAAGAATACACACTTTCAAATAGCTATTTGGCACAAATTTCAAGCAGGACAATTGTAAAAAACTACAATTGTACTCTTGATTATTATAAGAAGAGTAATTTTGAGAAGGAAGTTTGGGGCCCTCCCCCCCCAGGGGCAAAACTGAATAGCCTATGGGCGGCAAATGTGTTAAGCGCCTTACTCACCATCCAGCTTGCAAATCCAGCACCGGTACTAATGGCCGTCATTAGAGTCAATATATAAGTAATATCTATATAACATAATCTTATAGGTAATTACTTTGCATACAATGACTAATTTCTGAATATCTATCTAACTAGTAACTAAATATAAATAAAGAAATAAAATAAAATTCATTTATTTTCCGACAATATACCTAATCCATAAATAATATAAGAATTAATAATTAATAATTAGAGGGAGGAGGAAATCATATAGCATATACCTTAGAAAAAAATATACGCATTATGCAGATCTGAAGGATATATTTTATAACAAAACAAGTATTTGTTTATGTAGGTGAAATCCTCAACTTCCTATAACTTATCTAATACTTTAAACGAGCAATATCATCATTTATATGTAACTTTGTCTGTTATGTTAATTTAATACTTAATTTTATTAGTTCTTTATTACTAAGTATAAATAATAATATCATGTACTTAAATCGTATAAACCTAGTTAACAAGTTGAATTTTATCATCAAACATTATTTTTATCTTTTTTTAGGGTTCCATTATCCGTAGTACTGAATGCTGCTTCACTAATGCGTTTGATGAAATTTGGCATACCAAATTTCATCAAAATCCGTTTCGTCCATAGCCGTAGTTTAGACTCTGGATTAACACATAGACTTTTTATTGCGGAAAAATCTACGGTTCCCGCAATATTTGTTTTTGCGCGTACGAAGTCAACGGCTTAACCCATTTGAATGCTGCTTCACTAATGCGTTTTGGTTTGCTCTACTAAAAATTTAATTTTCGTTTTTATTTCAATCGGTTCATAAATATAAAAGTTATGTCAGTCTAAAGAATATAAAATGACATAAAATGCTATATAACTGATTAGTTGAACTGGCTGAAACTTTACGTAGGTATTACCTAATCATTGATGTATATTGATAGTAAAAAGTGAGCTATTCTAGGTGGTAGCGCTAACTCATGTTAAGCAATGCCAGTCATGGATACAACTAGGGTCCACCCACAGGGGTACAACCACAATCCAAAATATTTTCAAGATCAAAGGCTATACGCCTAATACTTACTAACGTTTTCCTATTCAAGAGATTTTAGAAATCATTAAAACAACTTTTTTTGCGTTACCTTGAAATTTTAGTATGGTATTATTTATTATAAAAAAATATATTGTAAAAAATACAGATCATTTTAGTGGAATTTACCATCTGGCAGGTGAATTAGAAAATCGAGAATATGCTGGCTATCAATTCATGATTTTCTGACATCTATCAGTTTAATATGAACTACGATCTTCATATCAACATAAATGCGACATCTAGGAAGGCCTCAAAGAACTACTTGATAATCTTAGCAAAGTCCTTATGAGTCGTTTTTTTGTTTAAATTTTTAACTTTATTAGACTGTGACGTGAACATCGAAAGTCCGGTTTTTACCCAGATACAGACAGCGGCGCGCGCTGCTGGTTCGTATGACATTTCTATTATATTAATATTTGTTTTATAAATACAATTTGTTGGTTGTGGTAAATTAGACTTTTTTGCACACTAAGACCCGACTAAATGACCTGGCTTTTTTTTCTCCAACTCCTTAAACATTAAGCTAACACTATAACAAAATTTCAAATTGCCTCAAACATGTTTTTGGGAATTTAAAAAAATCACTTTAAAAATTTGTATATCGATTAACGACTTAGCTTAAGTAGCCTACCCCGCTTCAGACCAGCCAGACCTGCAGTCTCGTCAAAGAAATCTTTATGAATAAAAGAATATTTTCATTACTGAGATAAAATAGGACTTATGAGCATAATAATATTGATGTTTCATAGCTTTTAATGATAATATTATAAAAACGTCACTGACCTTACGTTCAATCCGTGTTATCAATATATTATAAGTGTTATAAACATAAAAGTTCACATACTTGCACAAAAAGGACGCAGTTGTTTGTAAACAAACAGAATCTGTTGTACGTCAAAAACAATATCTGATGTTCGCGGACATGCGCGCGCGCACGTCTACACAGCGCGCACGAATGGCGCGGGCGTGGAATCTGGCGCGTTGAAATGGCTGTCGATTGATCACTTTAAACCGGGTTCCGTAGAAAAATGTTTAACTACTTACTTTTTAGTAGATAAGTTTCGTCGAGGATGTCGTCTGCAACGGTTACCGACAAAGCTATCTAGAAATAGTGATGGATAATAGGTTACTAGGAACAGTTTTCTTCTGATTACTACCTAAACATAGACCATGAACTATCTACACACATTTACCTAATTATAATTGGGTACTTGACTGTATTTTTTATTGTAACATAAATGAATAGTGCTCTAAAACTTAGAAATTTAACAAAAGGAATAGTATACTAAATATCAATAGTTTTTAAGAAATTGCGGATTTTTTTAAACATTTTTGTTTACCTTGGTTCTTAATCGTATTTTTTTTTGAATACAACATTCTCTTAGCTTTATGAGATTTTTGCTGCATTATGTAATGATACCTACAATTTGGGTACCAACTTACCTGCGAACTCGGTACAACGAACATTAATTCAAGATGGTCATAGTCATAGCCCTGCGTATAAACCGTGAACCGGTTTACCGCTTAACGCCTTTATGACTGTACCACTGGTTCACACAGTTCGTGTACTTTCTTGATAAGAATTCAATAAAACATTCCTACAGACTACATTGTATAGTTATATAAATAAAATTTTATAATATAATTAGCAAATATTATCTTACAGTGTTATGCCTCATAAATAATACTAAATAATAATTTGTAAGTTATTCCAATACCTTGTTTTATTAATCGTAATAATTTTATGTGAACATTTAAATAGTTTCTAAATTGCGATTAACATACCTGCGTCATTAAATTATACACCGGCTAGTTCCACATCTTCTAAAGGTGTTATTTAGGTAGGTAACTTTTTTAAGACGCGGAACTCAGAATTGGATTTCAAGCCTAGAAACTAGAATTCCTGTAACTACATTCCTATCGGCTTAACTTGCCACCTTTTGCTATTTTTGATACAGGCTATGCTGGCTATTACCTAACATCGCGCTATGTAATATGTATAATGTAAGATATAGCTGCGGTGAGACTTGATAAAACTTTTATACCTACTTACCTAATGCCGAAATACTCGGATTCCGCTCTCGACAGTGGAGTGTGGACATTCGAATGTAGATCTCTAAAACGGTGCACTGTGCAGCTAACAGCTAATGTCTCCCACGCAAATGCCATAATATTTACTTGTGGATTATTTTTGTATCTCCCTTTGGGCAGGTCAGTGACCCCGGTGTTCAGAAATAACAGATGATTCTAAACATTAAAACAACTTGTGTAATTTTTTTTGTTTCAAGATAAACCGACAATTCGATACATTTGAATATCATTCACGGTTTACTTTAAGAAGTTAAGAGTGTTTTATTGTTATAAGATTTAGTAGCTGTGTATAGTTAGTCCTTAATATTAGACAGATACTTTTTTCAACTTTTTAGACAATATTAAGACCAATGGTCTTTTTAACCCTCGACGCAAGGAGAGGGGTGTTTTAAGTTTGGCGTGTCTGTCTGTTTGTGTGTCTCTCCGTGGCATCTAAACGGAAGGTCCGATTTAGATGCGTCACTGCCTGACAATACGGGGGTTATCTAGTTTATGAAAGATTGTAAGGAACTTCCAGTGGTCTGATATAATCATTTATGTCGGGTTAGCTCTTGTTTATTAAACTTTATGTAAATAAATTTAATGAAATTACCTAAATTACCGCGATGGATTTAAAAGGCGTGAAATAAAACCAATACTAAAACTTTTAAATATCCCCTGAGCCCCCACAAAAAGCTATAAAAAGTAGCTAAATAAATAAATTTATATATATATTTTTTAATATGTGCATAGCCGAGTCAGGGGACCACAGTTGGAAGATGTTTCTTTTAGCTATAACAAATAGAACATAAATTTTTTCGCAATAAATATTTGAAATGGCTATAACTTTTAATCAAGGTATATAAAATATTTAAACCTTGTACCTACCTGCGTATTCTCTATAGTTATACGTAGCTTAAAACCGGCCAAGTGCGAGTCGGACTCGCGCACGTAGGGTTCCGTACGTTCGTTACTTTTATACGAAGTTTTCCAAGTTAGCTCATTTTACCAGTTAATCCTAAATTAACAAAGGTATATAAGCCGTTATAGTTTTCCTTTAAAGTTCCATGACATGGAATACCATCATGATTTATTCAGGTTTTTCGAGCCAGCCGCTTAGCTTTTAGAGGCCCTCTAAAAGCTAAGCTAAAGCCCTATTGTACAAAAAAAAATGCGAATCAAGTTGAATATCTCGGAAACGGATATCTAAAACAAAAATCGTCTTAGCAATCATTTAACGTTTTTAAAATACTTATCTAATGATACCCCACACTATGGGGTAGACGCGAGAAAAAATCATCCCCACTTTACAGGTAGGTACCCTAAAGAAATATATTTCACGATTTTATTTTAGCACTTTGTCCAGGTAGTAAATACAGATATCCATAAAAAGCTTTTATCTTCCTAGCACTTTTGGACCTACCGTTTGGACGGTAGGCCGAAGACGGACGGACGGACATGACGAAACCGTAAGGGTTCCGAGACGTAAACTACGGAACCCTAAAAAATATTGAATAGCCTTTCAATTAAATATAAATTTATTTATTTTGGTACTTTTTATAGTTTTTTTGTGTATTCCACAATCGGTACAATATTTTTATTATACTACAAGTTATTTATTAATAATTTTTTTTGGTCCTAATTCCCAAGGAATTGAGCCATTGGATCTAGAAACAATCATGACTCTCCTCTCAAGCGGATATATTGTGGCTCCTTCGCATAGTAGGTACAATATCGACAAAGTTCCTGCTCAACCAGTTTCTAAACATTATCCTTGCACTAGGTCGCCGAAAATATTAAAACACGAATAAAGTGACTATAGCGACTGCAGACGTGGTTGAAGTACGTTTTTGCACGGGAGGTACATAGACTGCACTAAAAGTATCGAGAATGAAATATTTCCACTGTTCCTGTCATATTAAAATCTTTTTAATTTAAATCTCCTTGGTTTTAAAAATCGAATACCGTTTATTTATTCAAAAAAAGATTCTCGGTCTTGTCACAAGGTCTTGTCAAACTTGTTTAGTCGTTGAGAAAATGTAATTGACTCGAGAAAATTCTAGAGCGATGATTTATTATGACTTTCGAAGGGGTTTAACACAAAAACAGTATGTTGACCGGATGATTTCTGCATTTGGTGATGAAGCCCCATCCAAAACCACAATTTATCGCTGGTTTGCTGAATTTCAACGTGGACGTGTCAAGCTCAGTGATGATCCCCGTCAAGGTCGTCCAAAAACTGCAGTCACCCAAGAAAACGTTGATGCTGTGCGTAAGCTGATTGAGGAAGATCGACATGTGACATACCGCGAAATTCAGGCAACTTTAGACATTGGCATGAGTCAAATACAAATAATCTTACATGAACAATTAGGTGTAAAAAAGTTGTTTTCCCGATGGATACCGCATTTGCTCTGTGAAGAGCAAAAAGCGGCTCGCGTTACTTGGTGCGTCAGAACTCTCGAATGATTCCACGCAGGATCCTTAAATGCTGTATACAACATCGTATCAGGTGACGAATCCTGGATATACGCACACGAACCCGAAACAAAAAACCAGTCACGAGTTTGGGTGTTCGAAAATGAGTTAAAGCCAACTAAAATTGTTCGTTTACGGAGTATTGCAAAAAAAATGGTGGCCACGTTTGTCTCCAAAACCGGCCATGTTGCGACTATTCCTCTTGAGGGACAAAGAACGGTTAATGCAGAATGGTTTGCTAACATTTGTTTGCCACAGGTCGTTTCTGAACTCCGTAAAGAGAACTGCAACCGCCGCATCATCCTCCATCACGACAATGCGAGTTCTCACACCGCGCACAGAACAAAAGAGTTTTTAGAGCTTCTTGCTCTAAAAACTCTTTTGTTCTGTGCGTCAATCATAGAATTATTAGCCCATCCGACGTACAGCCCCGACCTAAGCCCTAATGATTTCTATACTTTCCCTAAAATAAAGAATAAATTGCGTGGTCAGAGATTTTCATCACCTGAAGAAGCTGTGGACACCTACAAAACGGCCATTTTGGAGACCCCAACTTCCGAATGGAATGGTTGCTTCAATGATTGGTTCCATCGTATGGAAAAATGTGTCAAATTTCGCGGAGAATACTTCGAAAAGCAATAAATACATTTTTAAATAGTAATGTTGTGTCACTTCCTTGATTCCCAAAATTTTCAGTGCCGCCCTCGTATGTTTGTTTGCGCACGATTCAACGGCGTTGTTAATTTTATGCCTGGTCTAGCGGTAACTTGTCCGATAGTCACCCCCAGAACTGTAATGCCGCACCTTAAGGCTGGGACTATATGAACGGGAATCCGGAAGACCGTAGGAAATTCAGAGCATTGAAAATTGAACTCTGGACTTATACAATAGAGCTGTAAATCGAAAATACAAGTGTCGAGTCAAATGTCAATGTCATATATGACAGTTTGACACTAAACTTCCATTTTCAATTCACTGACACTGACATTCCTCAAGGGAGGCCATTTTAAAGAAGAATTCTATTGTATTAGCGCTACTACAATAGAACGAGTACTATTTTCAGTGCTGTGATTTTTCACCGGCATTCCGGATTCCGGAGCATAGTCCTAGCCTAATGCTCATACCCTGGGCTATTATGTTGGGGTCACTGATTTGAATATCCGCTGTGGTTAGAGAATTCGGGCTCTCGTAATCCATTTTATCTATCATTTACTTACGTAGAAATATTTTTGAAGATACAGTAAGTGTACACTGAAGTCTAAAAGAAAAAAATTGGTGTAGGCGGCCGCTCGGTACAACAGCCAGTAAGACCTAATAATAAAAGCAATATTAAGCTATGATTATTCGACAGTGTATACAAAATCAAATTGAATCAATGAGACAGTGGATACTTAAATACTTTCAAGGCCATAGAACATAGACCGCACACTTTAACTCTTAAATAACTGTAGCATTAGCAACAATAAACTAAATCCGTCCCAAGCCCCAACACATAAACTACCACTTAATTCAATTGGTTAACATCAATTGGTTTTTAGGGTTCCGTACTCTAGTAAAACACGGGAGCTGAGATACATATGGTGTATTTATGGTGCCGCTATAACAACAAATATGTATTTAAAACAGAATAAAATAAATATTTCAGGGGGGGGATCCTCCCGCAAATATTGACACAAATATTGATACAACAAACGTGATTTTTTGTCGTTTCCTACAGAACCGTTCGTGCGCGAGAACGACTTGCATTTGGTCGGTTTTTTATTGAATAAAATCGGCAAAAAAGCGATTAACCATCGCCTGATGAGAAGCAATTATATTATAGACAACCGCAACACCAGAGAGGTTTTCTTCCTATTTGAAATCCTTAATTTTAGTCAAAGTAAAAAAAATATATTCAAAGTTGGTATTTTAACACACTTTCTGAACGTCGGTCTACATGGTGCCTACCACCGGTTCGGGAACTAGCCCGGCGAGAAGAACCGGCGTAAGAAACTCGCGCGGGCCATCTTTTATAAAAAAGATGGAAAATTGGTATTTTACAATAAGAAAGTTAAATAACAATGTTATGACTAAAACTACATAACAAGAGTCCAATACTATTTATATAGAAGTAGCCTTGCAGGGGACCTAGCAGTAACTAATATTATCCTTATGAATCAACATAAATCCACCTTCCTTATTTTTAATTTATTTCTTTATAATTAATTACCTATAAGTACCTAAAATTATAATTTACCTATTGTAAACATCCACCTTCCCTTGAAAATCATCTTCTTTACGAGATTATTGTACCTACTTAGCTTGTTTGATTTAAAACTGTATAATTATGATAATGGTACATAGTTATATGTTAAAGGTAACATAAAAGTACATAATTAAGTAATATTAAGACACTTTCTATTTTGAGGAAAGATTTAAATTTTAAACAATAATACGAAAATACTACATCGACGTGAAATCTGTTTTATTTTGACTGTTCTCATAAGATGGCTATAGGATATTATTTTGCTAAACCCTTACTTTGTCCATAACTCCGTCATAGAATTTAGCTCGTGACCTAATTCCGGGATAATTCCGTAATAGCTTCAAAGTTACCATTCATTTATTACGTGTTTGAACCCCCGGGGACATTGTCTTGAATATTTTTTGTCTTAGACCATGGCCTATGATTTTTTTTTCTTATGTAGGAGGGAAGGGGGTTAAAAAATATTACCATGTATTATTATTGTGTTGTATTATAATCGATGGCCTATTTTTTCTCATTTAGGGGGGTAAAAAAATATTAAAAATTATTTTACGTAAATCAATTAATTTATTATGTAACACGATTTAGAGGCAACGGCGGCGTATATTTTTGGTGCCATCTTCTACCTAAAAAATAAAATACTGAATTGAAATTACACAAAGCAAGCAGATAGAATCTATCGATAGATTACGCAAAGCAATAAATAGGAATAATATTTTTTTTAAAAGAGGCTCAATGTTGTTTTTAAAGACCTATCAAATGATATACGAGAGCTACTGCCAATTTTAGAGCAGGTTCTCGAAAGCTTCAGAAAAACCTACCACTTTATTATTATTTTTCTTATTAAATCTGCTGTCAATTACCTACCTTAAAGCATATTATAGCGGGGTATAATAAGACAGTTACGGGACAAGTTGGCAGGTTGCCTCCAGGACCTGCTCCTGGAGGAAAATGACAGCGGCTCTCAGTTTAATGTTTATGTTTAAAGTGAACAATAATTTACATTTTTATTACGTGCGACGATTTTGGGGGGAGGGGCGGGGGAGTGTCCACCGTGAATTATCATTGTGTCATTTAGACCATGGCCTATTTTTATTTTTTCTTACTTAGGGGATGGACTCAAAATCTAGCAAATTTTGTCTTAAGTACGTAGGTATTTTGCCCTCAATAGGGTATCCCCATAAATAAAAAAAATAATAATAGTGTTGTATAATAGTTTAAGTCAAACAAAAATAAGACATGGTCGACACCCCCCTACATCTTCTTACGTAATATATGCAGTGCCCCCATAAAAAAAATTCCATTATATTTTCTACAGAAACACTAAGTGTTCCGTTTTTTGCCATGTTCGCTACGGAACCCTAAAAACATAATGGACTCCTCCCCCTACTATTTTATTTGTTTATGTATTCAAACTATTCTCGCGGATATACAATACCGGTATGATGGACATTCACACAAAATTCGAGTACTTTATTAAGAAAGTCGACAATTTTAAAGAGAACTTCTTCATAAATTGGAAGATAATTTAAAAGTTATTAAAAATAACATTGTATAAAACACTTAGTTATAATGTTAGGTTTTTATAAAAAAACATGATTAATTTTCGATGGACTGTATACTTTCATACATTAAAACTTAAGAAGGAGTTATCATTTCAGACTCGATTTTGTGGCTCAAAATGAAAAAAAAAACATAGACCATTAGACCTTTTACATTAAACCTATATTTAAACTTAGCTCCTGTTATAATTTCAAAATTAAAATATAATATCATACTGAGTTAAATAACACAACAACATATAAAAAACTTATATCATTCCGTGATGCACAAGCAATAAGGTTATCTCGCGAAATCTTTGAGCACGATTCCGTAAGTCATGATTTTTATTAAAATACGCTTTAAATTAACTTGAAATAATGGTAAAAACTTTAGTTGTTAACTGCTTAACAATATTTTTACAAAATAAGATTGAATACACTTACCGGAATCGCGATAAATACTTATGAAGTTACCTCTGTCACCTAATGCTCAACGACAACGCGCCCGTACAACTATTGCGTGGCTACGACTGATGCGTTTGGAAATGCGATACTGCTTTTAGAACTTATCAAAAATAGTGTTTTTTGGTTGCTAATAAACTATAGTTTATGTAGCATTTCATTAAATCGTGACTTCTTATAGTTTTCTTATGTTACGACAAAAACCAAAAATATCACGGCATAATGTACTGTGGCATACACTATCCCGTAATATTTTTTATAATATGTTAGTCGTCGTATTTTTTTCATAGTAAGCTAGGAGCTGTGGACTTGTAAACTATAAACTTAAATAGTATCCATTATTAAAATTAAAAATGTGAAAGTTTGTGAGGATAGATGTTTGTGACTCTTTCACGCAACAATTACAGGACGGATGAAATTTAGTATCGTAGTAGTTTAGGCTTTGGGTAACACAAAGGCTACTTTTTATTCCGAAAAAGCATAGGTAGTGTTCCCGTGGGATACTGTATTTACGCGGGGGAGCCGCGGGCAAAAGCTAGTCCATTATAAAAACGTTTGGGAATACAGATGATGACCTAACTAATACAAGAAACATTTTAAGCAATTAGTTTACAATTATTGTTGGTAATTTTCTTTTCGCCTTCGCGTCTAAATCTCATTCTAAATGTTATCGTCATCTACGAGTAATGCGTAAATCCAATACTTAAAAATTCATAAGATAGTAACGATATGGATGTATTAGTAATTGAAACAACGAATCAGTCTGAATTAAAAATTATATTTATTTAACTTCTAATAAAAATAAATTTATAATGATGCTGTTAAACGCTGTCCGTGATATCGACTACTGATTAAAACTTTTACCTTCTTTATACTCCTTAACCTAATAAGGCTACCCTTACTTACAGATAATTACGTAACACGAGCTTCTCAATACATATTAAAAATTATTGCCTCACCCATAATAACAATGACCTCAGAAAAATATAAGTGAAATTACTCTGTCATTATCACTCGCACATTTTGTCTCATAATAAACTGCGACATTCAAAACAACGCTTTTGCCGACGACTATATACTCTATTTTAACTACAAAACATTTCCTTTGATTGTCGTAAATTCACTTAATACTTTTCCTTTTTTATCATTCCCGCTATCTTTACTTATAATTAGTCTGAGGCTGCGGTTGAATTTGCAAAAGCTTTGGGAGAATCTTCTTTTTTTTGTTTATAGACAACAACTAAAATATATTTGTCGAACAATGGAGACTTAATTTTTAGGGTTCGGTAATACTTAAGTATAAGGAACTCATATAGTTTTGCTCTGTTCGTCCGTCTGTCTGTCTGTCTTCTAGCTTCTGTAATTATGAATGTAAATGGATAAAATTTGGTATAGTTAAAGTCTCTATATGTGTAGATCTCAGTTTTGGCATTATAAAATAATAAGTAATAATTGTATGGGGATTAAAAAATATATTTTTTAAACTACCCCATCGTGTGGGGTATCGTTGGATAGGTCTTTTAAAATAAAAGCAAGGTTACATACATGACTTTTTTTTAAAGTCGACCATTTTTCTAAAGAGGTTTATAAATTGGATCCCCCCCCCCCCCCCGGCATTTCTAAATGATAGGAGATAGAAACGTGTAAGTTTCCATGCTGATAGATCATGCTAAAGACTCTCTAGGAACATTATTTTGAGCGAAATAGGACAATACATTTTGAAGTGATTCAAAGAAAACCTATTGCGCGTTTATAGCTAGTTACGGAACTATACTTAGATATGTCCTGACATGCTCTTGATTAGGTTATTTTCATAACAAATCCAGCCTCTACAAAATGTTTGCAAATCCAGCATACGCTAAAGGAATTAAAATCAAGTAACCATATTACTTGATGTGAATTCCTTGTAGCCCAAGCAGGAACAACACAGTATGCGTAACTTTATGGAATGAAAATTGTATGAAAATCATGACAGAGCCTACACAATAATTTTCATTCGATAACTTTACAAATACTCTGTTGTCAATTGTTTGGGCTGTTGAAGTAACATAACAGCTAACTTCAGATTGATCAAGATATCTTACTTTTTCAGTAACATTTAAAAGTTAAAATGAAAAAACAATCTAATATTTCATTAGACAATAATTAAGCTCGTTCAAAAATTACAACTTACTTTGTTCGAATGTAAATATTGTACCTAAATAAAACTACATTTTAAACCAAAGGATACCATTTATATGTATATTTTTAAAGCATAACCAATATTTTGCGGACCAAAGCTTTAGGTTAATATTATGATATGCTAATGATATGATACAAATATAAATTATGATTGTATTTCAATAGAGGCCTAATACACACATTAGTTTGATAATAAAATAACTATGCATGATGCATATTGTTTTATATTATTTGGCTTAGGTTAGTTATAGTTTTATAAAGGCTTTACTATGTTTTAGGTCACTTTTGCATACCACCAGAATCGAGATTAGCTTCTCGTTATTTCGAATCTAAACAACAAATAAGTACATAATATTAAATGTAATAAAATCCCAACAAAAAATATCTTGAGTATTCCACTGAGCCCTAATGAAAAATATATTATATAACAACCTCCGTTTACCCAAAAGTTTTAAGCATTTTGTGTGTCTCGGAGCGAATAGCAATTTAAGATTTTTATTTCTGTGAAAATGAGCAAAAGTTGAGAATCTTTGAATATTCGATTTAGCGCCATCTAGTTTTGTTGAGCACAACGTCTAGCAGTAACGCAGTATTACGACACGAATGGTGAAAAATATTAACTCACTGTTGAGACATTTTTTAATTTCAAATACAATCAATCATGTCATATATATTATTTTACATAATAATTTATAACAATGGAGATATTTGATAATGGAATTGCTATTCGATCAGAACGATTATGATCATAATGAGACGCATTTTTGATTTCTAATCTATATAAGCGCCTAAAATCTTAATGATTAAATGTATTTGTGCGTATAAAAACTGGCTTACGATTAATATAAATACAATATACCGTAATCTAACATGCAATCCTTTATAAACCTAACCTATATCACTACTAGTATTTCTTTAAGGCAAAACTGAATATTATATTGTCAGATCTATTAGGAAGCATATTATCCTAATTAGTAAATTGGGCGTGTAGCGCTGATTTAATAGCTTGCAATTTCAGTTATCAATAGGTTTAATCAAATTGACACTTCTGGCAACAATTTTCTCAAATGAAAAAGTCAAAAGAGAAAAACTAAGCGTTTAAATCAGCTAGACACAACCATAAGACGCGTTGTTGATTTGTATACACAAGCGAGTATATTTTGCAGGTTGTTTTGATCACAATACACTAATTCCGTTTAATCTGCATAGTTGGTGTTATGAATAAGGGTTAAAACAGTTTTTTTGATGTCTTATTATTCATCAAAAATGACTTTTGTCACCTAGTAAACAATGACAAAATATTTATGCGAAACAATCAATACAATATATTTTTTAGGTTTCTCAGCCTCACGAGAGGCTCTTTGACCATGTAATAAAACGTTCTCCATATCGTAAATAGGCATTTCACTTGTAGCTGTCCTATAAACATAGCATCAATACATATTTTATTGATGGTCAAGATCAATAATATAATAAATATTTGTACACCTACTAATATTGTATATTTTGACAACACATAAAATTATAAACAATAATTAGAAAATAAAATGTTATAATAGTTTATTTAATTTGATGTGCGAGTTTTACTCGATCGCATTTCTGCATGTAAAATTGCTTTATCGATATACGACTAGAGATGGGTAAACGCCCGGGCGTTTAGAGCGTTTCTCCAATCTCTACATACGACTAATAGTTTCATTTTGGCGACAACAGATGGCGCCTTTCATACTGTTACAACTTTAAGACTCAACAACTACTATGCAACATTATATATTGAGATATGCGCACAAGTAAACTCTTAGCTAAGTAATTGAAAATTGACATCAATAATTAATTCAATTACAAAATATAATTGACATCTTAGTCTATACATAATATTTGATTTACTTGAAAAATATTGTAACAATGTTGTTCAACTTGCAATACAATTTATATCAACTAAAATTGGCTGACGTTGAAACAAATCTGGACCATATTAATTTAAGAACATGATTATTATACACATTAATTGCATATTAAATCATATTTTAATCGAATAAATACATCTCAAATGCGCAGCAGTATAGTTCAGCTTAAAATAATGTCAATTCTTAGGTACCTAACTCTATATCGAGTTTAAAATGATCAGATATTCCGCTAATCTCACCTTACTTCAAGTGCACTTTTATTCGTTATTCTAGTTATACCGCTAGTTTAAATCTAAAAATGAGTTATTATAGAATATGTAAGTCCCTCAGGAGTAATACTAACTAATATTACATGTCATTATGGATAAAACGTATACAAGACGTAGGCGTCTTATGATATGACAATTATGAGCATAATTCATTATCTCGAGTAAGACATGTAAACAAGCCTATTTTTACAGATTTCAAACTAGATTGACTACCAAGCAGTGCATTTGGTAAATATTTGTTATTACTTTTTTTTGTATTAAGTAATTTCGAATTCACCCAAACCATTTAAAACGTCTTTACAAATAATCATTTTTTTTAATACAAAAACCAAACTGTATAACACAAGAAATGTAAGTCACTGGTCACAGGCTTATTATGTTTGTGCATTTTTACTGGTAATAAAAAAGTAATCTATTTCTACTTGAGTTACGCGCGTTTCAGCGTATGGACGGAGTACATTTACCCATAAACGTTCCCCTCCACTAAAAACCTACTTAGTTAACTGCCAGTGTTGCCAGTTATTCATTTAAAACTCCACCAGCAGAACTGTGATTTGTATTGTCGATACTAAACACAATCTGAAATACGTAAAATAATATCAAAGAAAATGTTATAATTAATTCCATTAATTGATGTTAAAATTATAAAAATCGACTCGATCGACTGTAATAGAAATGTAATATTATAAAAATTATAACGAAATAATTAAATTACAAACTGGCAACACTTCCGCATATTATTTCTACTTGGTGTTGCATCCTCAAATAAAATATGACTATCACTGTAAATATTACTGTAAACTCTTGTATTACTCATGCAAAAGGAATTCGTCCATTTTAGGCCTAAAAATTCACAAATAGTCGTGCACTAAAGCTTCGCTGCGTGTTGAATTATAAAGGAACCATTAGTTTCATTGCCATTTTAATGGTAAGAACACTTTACTGATTTTACGTTGCTTTAACTCCTATATGATTAATTTACTAAATTACGAAAATAACCTGAATATCCACATGCGTTTCAAATCTCAGAGCGATTTCTGTTGTACGTAAGTTTTCGGCAAAAAACGCCTCTACAAAAATGTGCTTCTTAAACTTTTTTTTTTAAGATTGCGTTGTTCGAATGCATATATCGACGTACAAGCCTAAATACACATCTATTGTTCGGACGTTAAAATATTATAATTTAAATTCTTCGTGTATGTATATTATGATTATGTATCTAGATTTATACATCGATGTTTGAGTACTGTCAAGAACAAAAATATGATAGAATTGTCTTGTAAATGTCATGAACCGATTTGTTGCGTACACGGTACAATATTGCCGTCAAAGTTTATCACATTTCCACTTGACTGTACACGTTGCTATCAAGCTAAAGTATAACCTTACCTACATTCGTGGAAGCATATGTTTCAATTCCATGAGTGCTAACGTCGTCTAAATACGTGTGGTGCTAGTGAACATTGTTTAAACACGAGTTCCCGGAACTGATATTTAAGCGATTTCAACCTTAAATGTACTACTGGTCCTCCTTTTACGTTTTGATATAAAAACACATCCAAGGTGTTTGCACAACCTCGACACACTGGGTCATGAACGGCCCGCTTCGTCGTGGTCAGCTAATTAAATGCCCACATCATCGTGGTCAACTCATTTAATGCCCACGACGTCGTGGTCAATTAATTAAATGTCCACGTCGACGCGACTAATTCATTAAAATTACATCACAACTCACAGTAATTATGGAAGAAAGACAGAATTCAGTCTTAACAAAAAATATTTCCAATTTACCTTCACATAATTTTTTAAAGATTCCATAGAGATCAAAATTATGATTTGTTAATAGATACTTTATGTTGACTAGAAAAAAGATGCGGTTAAGTAGAATCGACATCAGTGATATGAAATGACTATAAATATTATAAAATCAACTTTTGATGGTGACAGTACCATATTTTGAAACATTTTTTCAAAGGAAATGGACACGAAAATCTTAAATTAAATAAACAACTAAAATTATATGCTTTTGAATATGAATATAAACAAATTTAAATGCTACACGAAATTCTAATACATGATAATAATATTACATACGTTCAAAAAATGATCTCAAATATCACCTATTTTAAAATAATACCTGTATTCCTTAATTATCATGATGTATGTTTCAATGATATTAACGCTGTTAGAATTATGCAGCATCATCTGAAAACCAAAAATAAAAAATATATTATTGAGTGTTTATTGTAACCTCTTGTTTATTGTATGTCTTGACTGTCATTAACATAAAATTTTCATTAATGGCAATGATTGCCTGTGAACCAAAGCTTTCAAAACTAAGGATGGACTATGACGTACATTTGGCAGAAAAATCTTCATACAAGAAATAGTTTCGCCATGACCATCTCGATTTCAGAAGATTTTGTCAAATATATGAGGAATGATTAAAATGCAGCATGGAGTTTTGCCGGGGAATTCAACGTGTGACGTTGTTGTTTTTGTATTTCTTCCTTAAATTTGTGTTATGTATTTCGGTTCTTAATGTGTAATATTGGTAGAATATTAAGCATTAGATATTCGTTAACGTGCACAAGTGTGGGCAAGTCGTACAACTACAAGATGCGTGCTATTTTGTGTTGCCTCCAAAACTCCCTAAAACTCGACTTACTTGACTCATTGACTGTAATGACTATTTGGACTTTGAATAGACTTACTTTAAGACTTGACGATTTAGAAATACGGTGTTGAAAACTTAAAGGAGAATTCTATTTCCCGCCTTTTTAACTTGACACTGGCTAATGGTTTTAAGCCGTACCGGGTATTAAAAAAAATGCATAAAAGCAAATGTCAAGATGACAAATGGCCACAAACAACCCCAAAAGTGGGACAGTTTAAGTGTGGACATTTTTTGGCTCGACATATCTCGTCTATGATGTATAGGTGTATGCTGTGAACATGTGTAGGAAGCGATAGGATACATCTAGATTCTAAAATGAAGAGTGATAAAATATATACCTACTAATGTTGAGGTTGGAATGTATTAATCTAAATTAAGCATAAAGTAGTACATTTATGGCAGGTTTTGTTGCAATAAACTGTAGGAATTTCATCACGTGACAGTCGAAAATATTTTGTGGACTTGTCTTATTTCATTACCCAAGCAAAGTCTCGTAAGGTAGTGTAGGATGGTATATTCCCTAGTTCGGTCAGTTTTTAAATTTAGTAGGTCACCCTGTGGCGAATTTCGGCCATAATAATTTTGAAGTTTGAACTTTATAAGGGTTCTATTGCCTCTTAGACAGAAAAAAATAAAAGTAAATATTGTGACAGATTGAGAAACGTGACGTGTAACAAAACTGTAGATACCTATCAAATGCATGGTAGTGTGTGTTAATAGTAATCTGAGGAAGTGTGCGTTATTGTTATTTTTATTAAATTTATATTAATTTCTAAGAATTGTTTTAAAAAATATTAACTTTCTACACACCTCCTCCACATTAACTTTAACTGTGCCAAATGTCATACTCCTCCGCTCGCACAATTCTCATATAACTGTACTGAAAGTGTTTGATGACACATATACATACACATATGATGTCATTTAACAAATACAACACTTGTAAATATTTACTCTACGACACTGATCAGAAGATTGTAAAGCTGCCTTCAATAAATAGATATATTAACCTTAGTGAGCTAGGCGTACCGCGTATACGTTAGCGTAGTAACGTCACATCTGCATCACAATACCTCACGGTTTGATGCTGTACTCGTCCAGGGGATCAAAGTCTTTGCCGGCCATGTGGGTCGCGTTATCCGCCATTCGATAGCCCCACAGCTCCATAGCCTCCTTGCATTTTAACTGAAAATATCATCGTTATTATTATAATTGACCACTTAAGATTCCCACAGTTGACATAAATACTTAGGAGCCTCTAAATGTGAGGTGTGTAACGGCCGTAATACTGAAACGCTAATCAAAATTAAGAGCCCTCCTATTCACAGGTTGTCGCCGTCTCTGTTAGCCGAAATGACAAGGACAGCATGTGACTTGAGCGTCACTTAATTTAACTATCGTTCCAGTATTCGGTCGTAAGGCTGTAGTTACCAAGCTAGCCTCTAGCACTTGGCGAACTTCAAGTGGCTTTGAAGCTAGTGTATTTTTTGACGTGCGGGTTTCCTAAAGTTTACGCTGGTTCTTCTCGCCGGGTTAGTAACCGGTGGGAGGCATCATGTAGGGACAATTCCGTGAGTGTTATTTAATAACCTATATGGATTTTTATTTTTTGAATGGAATCCTTCAAAAGAGATATTACGAGTGAAACTGCTAAGAATGACGAGTACTTGTCATGAAACGTTTTACAATATTTATTTATTCAACAAAATATATAAATAATATAAATGTAAGATAACTAAGTTGGTAAGTCTTCCGTAAATATATTATTAGGTACTATTATATGTACGACATACATAGGTACTGTTTACCCACTTATTAGATCTTATCATAAAATCGTAAAACCCCGGGAACCAAACATTTTGCTGCGATAAAAGTAGCATATGTGCTAATCCAGAGACTAAACTACTACCATACAAAATTTCATCAAAATTCGTTTAGTACTTATAGCGTGAAAGAGTCACAAATCCATAGTCCATATATACAAACTTTCGCGTTTATAACTTTTGCAACATTTGATTGTGTACCTACAACAAATATCAAATAGTTATCTAAGGAGCTTCCAGGCTGACATCTTGCAACTTTCGGAGAAATCGTAAAATTGTAATCGTAATAACTACAATTTTTATTTAAAAAAAAAAACATAATCCGACTACGTAAATTATATACTAAAATAATTTATTAAAATCGGACCAGTAGGTAGTTGCTACGGTGGAACAAACATAGACTGCCAAAATCATTACCCTTCCTTTTGACCTCGCCGTAGTCGGGTAAATAATATGTATATGTAAGCCTATAATATTGGTTATGGACTAGTCACATAAGTAGTACTAGAAGAGACCGAGATGTTATCTCAGTAGCTACCTTCCTCAGTGCCTACGGTGTAGAAACTGAAGTCCTCTTAACGCGATAAAGATCTGTAGAACCCTGTTATTAGAGAACTAGCCGACCTACTTAACTTAACACTCATGAGTACTTTGTAAGACTTGGCCCCACTGTTCAAATTTATGGTTATGGTGAGAAACCTTAAAACACTTTTTGGTTGTGAGTTTTTACAAATATTCTATTAGTTAAAATAATATTTTAATATCTTCATAGTGTTTTTTTCAGTCGTACTTTATCAAAAAAAAGACCTTTTTTTTAAGTAACCCCCCGAATAGTCAAGCACTGAGCGAGCTGATGATGACGAATTATAGAACACTCTCGATCATGTATGAAAGCTCTTACAAAAAAAAAAAACAAAATCGGTCAATCCGTTTGGCTGCTTAAACGCCACGGACAGACACGTCAAACTTATAACACCCCTCTATTTTCATCGGAAGTTAATAACCAAAACTAATTATAATCAACCAATTCTTGTTTACAATATAACAGAAAATTATAGATGCCTCGTTCGCTAAGGTATGAACGGTGAGGAAGGTCTTGAAAAATAACAATACTATTTATGTTATAATCATCTGTGACCTCGTCGGCACCGACAGAAAACTATCTAGTCTGCAGCTAGATACCAACACGGCCTGCCCACGTGACTCGTCATTATGCAATTAAGGACGAGGTCAAAGTCGGTAGCAAGTTTTTCAGGTTATGTCTCATTTGCACCCCTGCACTAATATTTATGACCTTTACAGATTCGAATAAATTGATTAATATTATAAAAGTACATGTTTGCGACAGTGAATTGATGGATGTTTCATATTATTATTATGTAAAATCGTTTTTTTTTAAAGCATATGAAGTTTCGTAAATTAAGAAAAAAAGCTGTGCACGTAAATAAAAGCTGTGCACGTAAAAGTTACGTTCGCGTAAGTAGTTCTAGCGTGCGTACCGTAAGTACTTCGCGTGCGTACCGTAAGAACTTCGCGTGCGTGCGTGTCGCTTATTTCTGTTTACTTCTTCGTCTTACCTACGTACGCGTACTCACTACGCACGCACGTAAGTACGTGTCGCTTATACCTCTTTATTTCTTTGTCTTACCTGTATCTCATCAACATAACTGAAGTCCAATATGTTCTTCCATCTGAAAGGCACTTCTCTCGACACTCGGAACGTTGAGCTGACGCCTGCCACCTCCACATTGGTGTGCAGAACCAAAAACTCGTTGATGGACGGGCTCACGGACAGTCCTAGGAACTTCATCACTTTGTGTGTCGTGCTGTTTGGGCTAAGTGCCAGCTCCTCGTATCGCAAGGCCCTGTAAAACAATAATGCATTTAGAATAGTAGTATAAGCTTCGATATAGATAAGGTTTCTTGCGAATAAGGGACAATGAATCAAAACAATTAATGAAAAAAAAAAAAAAAATTTGGTCCACAATTGGGAACTTGTTGAAGATATTTTTTTTCAAACTGAATAAAATATCTACTACTTTTCTTACACAAATAGATGCTAAACTGTCTCTGCTACAAATAAAACTTTGTATTTCAATGCTATATTTTAACTTGTCCCTGATTTAACATCTTGCTGCCCATAGAAACAGTAGCAGGATGTTATTAGCGATTTTTTTTTAATTGACGGCCTATGTGGCTCAGTGGTTAGCGCGTCGTCGCTCAAGCGGGTTCGAATTAAGCCGAAGAAACAGAAACGCCGAAGAAAGAGAACAAAAAGTTTTCAATGTTCTGGGGTCATAGTATTAAATACCTATGTTTCAAATATAATAAAAATCTTTAATATGTGTAATGTGTATAGTATAAAAGTATACTTCCCCTTGTCTGATCCCCATAACACAAGTTCTTCGGGCACTTAGAATTGGGCCAGATTGACGCGGTGTGAAGCGTCCATAGATATATTAATAACTCAGTCTGCTCTCAATGAAAATTACTGTTTTGTAAAACAATGGCCTCAATACTTCACAAACAAAGACCTTTTGTTGGAAAAAAGTTGGTGTTCCACATTTTCCCCATTTCATAATTACTGTAACCTTGATTCTAAATAGGTATTTCCTATATTATGCAATATTTTTATGTTATAACGTACATTGTTGATTGAAATTGCATGTTTATTTTGTTATCTAAAGACAATATTTGATAATGCTGAGATTTGGCAAACAATAACTGTGTGAAGTAGTGTCAAAAACAGAGTAATTGTTTAATTTTAGTAAGAAAAAAAAAAGAGAATATCAACTATATTTTAATATGGTTAATATATCGTTTTTTTTTAATTTGTATTTTGTTGGTTATCGCAGATTATTGTAGCCAGTTAAATTTCACTTATTCCAGTGCCAAATTTTAAGCTATTGCATAGCTTTTATCGCGGGCTTTGAGCGCGGCCACCGAATCAAGAAATTCCGTAACGAAAATAAACCTAACACCCCTCACTCCAACCGGCACAGCGGTGCGGCGTTCATAGCCGTGCATCGTCTAACGTCGTTTCAGTTCGGCAGACTTCGGCACGGTGTTTTGTGTGCGTGCGACTAGACGTATAAGTGTAGACCAGCTGCTAACTGCTCATAACTGATTCTATCTCTTTTAGACACAATGCTAGGTGAGACAGCGTGCTTTTTGGACGCGTCCACGAGTGAGTTCGAGCCCGCGACTAGTTGAACCTTAACGTGTATGTATATGGTACGATTGTACGAAGCTCGCACGGATCGAGACGAGCTGCTCCGAAAAAGGACGAATACGTAAGCAGCTGTTTGTGAGGAAGTATAAAAAATGCTATGCAATAGCTTTAATAGCTTTAAAGCTAATTTATATTTAAATGCAGTTAGGAACCGACAATAACAAGGAACACAAGATTCTAGAAATTATGACTTTGTTTTTCAAGGTACATAGGAAAACAAAATAATTATAAGTAAAAAATGTTACATCACTATTTAAATTTAAATATGTGTTCTGAAACTAAACTATGAACCAGTAGTTTAATTATCCGATTTTTTTTCCGTTAATCTGCGATCAGTAAATTACTATAAGAAGGTGGAAATGTACTGTATTATGACAGGTAGTGTGCTTCCACCACTGTGGATAACTTATCGTTTTTTTTTTTTTATAGATGTCCTTCCTCTTCAGACGCTTGTTATAATTACGACTGGTAATACTGGAAGCCAGCACATTCTGGTGGACCTCCAATAGTTAAAAAAAAAAGAGTAACTTTCTCTTGATGCGAGTATCTCTTCCTTCACAGTGGGTATCTCGAGATTCCTATGAACCTCCATGTTTGTGATAAACCATGGACATTTTGCTATTGTTTTTAATATTATATTTTGCATTCGTTGTAAGATTGAAATGTTCGAGTTACTCGCACTCCCCCATAGATGTATGCCATACATCCATATTGGTTTTAAGATTGATTTACAGATTAGTAGTTTATTTTTCAATCAGAGTTTGCTATTTCGACATAGCGCCCAGTATATATTTTTATATTTTATGTTTAATTCCTCTCTCTTACATTTAATGTGTGTAAGCCACGTGAGGCGTCTATCTAAGTGTATTCCGAATAGTAAATTAGTAACTGTCAGAATTGGAAATTTATTCTGCTACAGCTTCAACCAAATTATTAAACTTCTTAATGACTAGTAAGTTCAAAATATTATAACTTGAGATGGGGCCTAGAATAATAATAATTGACAACACCTATTTTACCAGTACTGAATTTCTAAACATCATAATACAATTCTTGAGAATTAGCTACTTGTGGAAATGTACCGGAAACTTGCTTGGATCTACATCCTTATAGTAGCTGTTATCCTATTAGGCCTACCCTCACATTTTTATATTTTAAATATTTTATCAAGCAGTTGTTGTTTCTTCCACAAAAAGTGCTATAACCTTTTTTATTTATTGTGTTAAAATAATTTCTTAGAATAGCAACCACTTAAATGGGTGGTGGGTTCATAACCTGAGACACAGGTAACTCCTAGTTCGGGTATTAACCCACCAAAAATACACACTTTTATTACTATATACAGTCATGTGTTTTATGTATTTACTGGTGAGAAATAAACTTTACTTTACATAGGATTAATGAGCCCATTTAACTCCAAGTTTTCAGTATTTTGCCACAAGTAGTTAATTCTCAAGAGTTGTATTAACTATTATGATGTTTAGGAATTCAGTGTTGGTAATATGTATGGCAGTATTAGAATGACATAATATTATCATACACAAAACTTACATTAGTCTTTTTGGATATTTCTGTAAAAGGCGTCCGGCTGCCACATAGTCGCTTATCATGTCCGCGCAGAGTAGTTCAGGTTTCCAGCAGTCGGAGGATGGCTGGCAAAAGTTCCGGTGCTGTCTGGACTGCATCACACCACGAGGGTCTCGGATCAACAATATCACCTTTACATTTAAACTAAAATTAAAGAAAAAATATATTTAAGTAATATTATTTAAGGGAAAATCAAGCAGTAAAGATGTGGTCACGTATTTTATATTTATGACAAAAATTTGGAACTACACCTACAATTCTTCTATCTTAATTATTTCTATCTTTCAAACACTTAGGAAATGCAAAGTAATCTATATAACTTGTAAACTAGGCTAAAAACATACTAATTTCAATTTATACCTAGCTTCATTCAATATTGTTAAATTCATAAATTATTTTTTTATTATAAATGATACATTGAAACATTACTACTATTAATTTTGTAATACCATATTATTATTTAAAGAATTATTGCATATTATTAATTCAATTACTTAATAAGCAAACTATTATTTTTTATAATAAGTTGGAAATGAAATCTAAGGCATGTGATTTTGTATTTGTAATTAGAATTTTTATATCAGATTTATGAAAAGTTAAAAGAATTTAAGTGATAAAAAATTATGCATTAAAAAAATATGAATACTTACTCTTTATATTCTAATAATTGTTTCATAAGACGTAACCTAACTCGTACCACCTTCATACTTTGAAAGGGGAACAGCTTACAAAATCTTGAAGTGAAGTCCGCATCAAAACAAAGTTCTTTCTTATATTTACAATGGTCCCATAGTCTAGTGTTATGGCTAAACTGGTGCAAATGAGTCTTGCCGTACTCAAAATAATCCTCCATACCCTCATACTTACATTGTAACATCTTCTTTAGCATTTTCAAAGCTTTATCGGACTCTGGAGTCCCTCTGATCTGGACGATGCCATAGTTCAAGAGTGGTTCATAATGATAATAATTTCCAGGCTGCGCATTTAATATTTCTCCGAGAAAAGTCGTACCTGACCTCCAAGTAGATGTTATTATACTTCGCACAGGCTTTCCTCCAGATTCCAATAGCAAATCTTCCAGGTTATGGACATAAGACTGGTTGAAGTTATAGTTGTACAATTCGTGTTTGATTTTTGCTCGAGTTTTCTCCAAAATCTTCTCAATATCAGGTGAACCGTCAAATGCATTTGTAGGTATTGGCTGAATGTAAGTGTCATCGAGGTCTTCGTTTCTATAATAATTCTTAATGTTTCTACGACTCTCTGTCGCTGGACGGTAAACATTATTATCTGTATATCGACTTCCAGCCAAAATTAAAAGAACACTTAGGCCGAACGCTATGCATATTGAATAAAAATTAACTCTGCGCAACATACTAAACAAATAAAATTATCACTTAAAATTCACAAGGAGAGACAAGTAATTTATTTTAAAAGAGCACATAAATCACTAATCACATCATTTTAGAGGATTTTTCTGGTGTATTTCAATCATGATTCTCGTTTTAATGTTTCCGCGGAATCACCGCATTGCACCTTTGTAGCCATTTTAGGCATTTGACAATGACATTTCAGGAAGTAGACCGTAATTTGACAAATTGTATGTTGACAGTTTTCAAGTTTGGTGATGTCCAAAACTCAATCCCATATACGGAATTTCACTTGAATGTTCACACAAAGGTATCAAAATAGAACAATAATTTACATTATCACTTTTAAACTAAAGCCGTTTATTGTATTACAATAATCATAAAAGAGTTTTATTAATTCTTAACTTAGCACCTAATTATTTAGTACTTAAACATAATTATGTAAGTAGTATCATCGAGAACACTATATTTTTAATGAGTTTTTAACATTGAAATCTAATAACACTATCGTTCTTCTGAGCGTTTAGACTTTAGTCTCGTGCAGTAGCTGATGCAGAACTAGTGAATGTAAAACCGTAAGTTGAGGGCGAATAAAATAATAGCAGTATCACAATTCACACTGCAGTAACTTGCCTCGTTTTCATATTTAAAATGTTCAACGATTTTACTAGAGTTTACTACTCTCTACTACTTAGTACATATTATTATGTTATCGGATCATAATAAGTGATAATTTCATTTTTAAACGCGATTTAATGTAACTAGGCTTATTTACGGTTACCTATGGATTTTAAGAAACTAATAAATGCTGGGTCTTGTGAAGTTAGGTAGGGTACTTATTGTAGTATTTCTACTGAATCTTGACCATATTGCGACTGTAATAGTTAAATTCAACAGTTTCCGTTTCCCTGTATGATTTGCTGGCACCTATGTTTTATGAAATAAGTTGACTGCAGAGTGCAGACGGATCGCGGATCGCCTTATGGTAAGCGATTACCTCCGCATTTGGACACCTGCAATACCAGAGTCTAGAGGAGTTCCAAGTGCGTTGTTTGTATTTAAAAACCGAGATCTTTATATTTTAGCAAAATTTTACTAATATGATTAATAACGCGTAGTAACTGGTGATAGACATTGTACTTACTTAATATAATATTTTACCTAATTTTGGTAGCTACAGTGCGTTTTAATGACGCGGACGATTATAATCGCCAGTGTGATATTTCATAGTGGTTGATGTATGGTAATAGGTAGGTACGTCATCTTGGCATAATATTATTATTCGTGAACAGAATTGAAAATCGACACTATCAATAATTAAAACTACGAGTGTAATTTACTCTACTACCTACCCAGTTGTTTATAATAATGTTAAATAAACAATTGAAAGCTACTAACAGCACTCAAGTGCATAATATTATCCAATGTCTCTTATTTATTGTGCAATAATGAAATATTTATTTTAACATTTAAAGATAATACCTACCTACATAATATTGAATCTGAACGGAATGTAACTAAACAGTGAATTGTAATAAGAAATTAGAATAGATCAGGCATGACCAACCTGCGGAACGGGGGCCGCATGTGGCCCGCTGGCCTGTACCATGCGGCGCCTGAGCTAATTAAAACCTCAAATCATCTAATCGGGATTGTTTCCTAACATGATCTATCGGAAATTCCCGATGTTCACATACAAACGGTAACCGACCTTGTGACTAAAAATAATTAATAGAACATAGGTGGGTCGTTAAAAAGGAAAACCTACAAAAAGGTGTCTCCACTAGTCAGTCAGAAAAAAAACCCAAGGAAATTACCATTATTTTTTTCTTAATTGTATTTCAACATGCAGTGTACTATACACTTAATGGCTATGCACGATTATAATATAACATATGTAGGAAATAATTTAATTGTAAAAAGTACGTTACAGAGTTGTAAACCCGCGTGACAGAAGTGTATTTCATACAAATCACAGTGTCTCCTGCTACATCGGCTTGCGTATAATCCTTATTACGAAAAACTATATGATGACTCAAAACGTAAAATCAAAAATATTTTGTAACTCCTAAATATATTACCTATCATGTAATAGCAGCCTTTATTCTTTATCACTTAATAAAATATTCAAAAAATAAATCGCTTGTCTGTAAAGTCGGTTTACTGACGATAGTTCAACGTGACAACGTCATGTTTATAGTGCGCGCGGAACTAATTAACATGAGATTAGACAGTGACGACCAATCTCGATATATCGTGAACAATAATTATTCAATTATTGAAAATAATAAATTAAAGACGCATCAGGTTTATATTCTAAACTATTGACATCGGCTTTCCGTTTTTTAAAAAACGTATGCACTTTAAATATTATTTCCTTAGATTGTCTTTTTATCGGCGGACTCATCTTGCTATTGCAATCTCTTGTGCGTTTTGTCTAAACTAGCCAGAACTGTCAACGCGTGTTGCCACCGCGAAGTCCTGCGACATCAAGCGCCCCCGCCTCTCCGTCCCACCGCTCACATACCTAAGACGCGGCCAAATTTAAACACTTGTTACCTAGTTACTACCTGATGTTTTACTTTGTACATTCTGTTACGTGGGTTCTCTTTCGAAATACGCATTTGTGCCACTCGTCTTTGTGCCGTGCGATTTGATGCTTAGACCCCCTTCTCCTCTTGGTACGATCCTGCTGTGAGATCAAGAGAAAGCGCGTCAGTCGCCCGAAAGCTTTGATAGGAGATGCGTGTATTTTTTCGGCTACCGCTTCGTCACGTAAGTAATTGATTTAAAATATAATTATGATTGGTACTTTTCGCTGTCTACTCTTACGTTATAAGAAATATTTTACAACGTGTAAATGATGTATTCTATGTTTACTATTAAATGTAATCGACTTTGCAACAAATTTTTACCCCTCCGTCACATGACAACTCCGTCACATATTTACTGTGACGGAGTGTTAAAGAACGTGACAGAGAGGTAAAATAGGCGATTAATGTTGTATTAATGCTGAATTTGAGAAATACTGAAATAGATACACAAGTTATTAAGGTAATTATTCCTACGGAAAGTGTTAAAAATAACTTTTCTATATTCTCGTATGTTTAGGTACTTATTACTTATATCCTATTTCCAGATGCCATCATGGCGAAAAAGAAGACATTTACACCAGCAGAAAGAAAGCGGCGTAATAACGCCCAACAGGGAAAAACGCAAAAAATGAAATCCTGAGATGGATGGATTTAGAGAGGTACCATGCTCGAAAAAAGCTAGTGGCTGTCATGATCATACGAGAACATAGACTGAAAAAGCGAATATGGCAAAAAGGGATAAGAAAAAATTTTTAAACACGCCGGCTCCATCACCAATACACGAAACCTTCGAACCGACTCCCTCTGAAGTATCTACTTGTAGTCAAGGGGAAGAAAGAAAATGAAAAGAGATATAACAAAGTTATACAGAGATAATATTAAATTTCAAGAAAAAATAGACCAGTTACAAAATAAAGTTCAAAAATATAAGAAGAGATTGCTCAGAAAAAAAAAGACAGCAGCAGCAACAAAGATGAAAGCAATAGTCAGAACACAAAGAAGTACAGCGTTCTTTCCAATACCATAAAAGAACGATACAAAACTGTCAAAAGTCGAAAAGAAAAACGCCTCATCCAATCGGTACTTCTAACCCGTATTGTAAAAGAGTCCAGAATGCAGATCGAATTGGTAAGAGACACATTAGGTGTCGACCGACCTTTAACATACAAGAGCGTTCTACCAAAACATACTGATCTTGTACGGAAGATTCGTCAGTTCTTCTTGTGGGATGATGTAACGAGAGCTTGTAAGAAGGAGACTGTCACGCACAAACAAAAGAAAGTACAAAAAATATTTTTTTGGACTTCATAATAAACCTATACAAAGCCTTCTTGAAAGAAAATAGCAACCTCAAATGCCACTACAGCTACTTCACTAAACATAGGCCATTTTATGTGAAGCCACCTACTGTAGATGGAAGAGATACTTGCCTAAGTTACATGCAAATGTTACCTACATTATTTAAAAATAAATAAAGGTTCTTAAATGTGATTTCATTAATTATGTTAAAGACTGATAAAGATTTATAACATAAATGATTCTTGAAAAATAAACATGTTTTATGCTAAAACGCAGCCTGGTATCATCTAGATTCTAGAATAACAACTCTGTCACATTATTTACTACTCTGTCACGATGCTGTATCCTGGTAGGAAAAGTATTTTGGTCGTTTATATATTTTGTTATAACTAGTGAAACAGGAAAATTATAAATATAATAGTTGATGATATTGCCGTCTGTGATATTCGTATTTATTTGTAAATAATAATAAAAATTGATTTATAACAAAAACATATTTATATTATCAGAAAATGTGACAGAGTGGTATAATATCATGAATAAAACATATTTTTTAAATTCAAATATATTATTTAAGATGTTTTCTAAAAGTTTCTTTAGTTAATTATGATTTTAGAAAAGAGATTTATGGAATAGGTTTTAACCTGTCACTGAAAGATTTTAGGCGGTGAACTACGCCCGCGCCATAAATATATATTGATGGTTGTATCGTCAGTGGGCACCTTTAGGGAATAAATATCAGGTTATATCAGCTTAATTAATAAAATTTACTTCAACCACTTAATAAAATTGCCATGATAGAAGAGAAAGTTTTTTTTTGTAAGTGAATCTAATAAAAAACAAGCAATAATTATATCTAATAGCTTTCTCAATGAGGTGTGACGACTGACGACAACGAGCAGATCAATTAAATTGACTATGTTGTCACGAGTCATGATTGGATGAGCGGCCTTCGCTCGTAAGGTGATAGTCAATGACCTTGCCGAGCTTTCGGCTACCGATGATATAAGTAAATACAGTAGGTCAAGTCTAGACAGAGTAATCGCATCGGAATGAATTTGATGATGATGCGAGCTTATGGCCGACTAGCTTTTGCCCGCAGCTACGCCCGCGGAAATTCAGTTTCCCACGGGAACACTGTACCTCGGGATAAAATGTAGCCTATGTGTTAATCCAAAGCCTAAGCCCTAAACTTTTACCATACCAAATTTCATCAAAATCTGTTTAGTAGTTTTTGAGTGAAAGAGTAACAAACATCCATCCATTCATACATACATCCATCCATCCTCACAAACTTTCACATTTATAATAGTACCGAGTAGGATAGGGTAGGAGTGTAATTACCAGAGTCTAGAGATGTGTCTTATTTTGAAAACGTGTTCTTAAATAGTTTGAGGTTTGAGCACAGATTAAAGAAAGACGAACTCAGATAAACAGCCTAGTACTGTGTATGATGTTTCTGACATTATTTTGCGAAAGTTTAAAAAGTTTTTCAGTTTGTAATAAAATACAGTAATTAATAAATTAAATACAGTAAAGTTTACAACTTTCACAACACATTATAAACAAATGTGATAAAATCAAACTCTCCAGTAGTACATTAATTTTTATTTGCACTTCTTAAATTCACTCACTACACTTTTATTTTAAACACTCTTATATTATAATACAATTCAGTACAATTATTTTAGATAGACATCTAGTCCTTACTGCTGTTCTAAGAAGAATCCCCTTCCAAAATGAAGATCAATGATTTATAGATCATAAACCGGAAACAAGATAGTTTAATAATTAGGAAAACGCGTTTCCGGCCTATGACAGACCGGAAACACGCCCTCTAAGACAATCCTCAGATATTTTATAAATTGGAATTCTTCTTAGTTGATTAATTTAGAATGAATACATTGAACAATAAAATAAAAATGTAAATGTGAAATAGATTTGAGTTTCTAAATATAATTCATTAAAATAAATATTAAATTGTAAAATCACAACTTATTGTAAAATATGTTATTAAAAATTGCATAATATAATTTAAAATATTTCAAAATCATTACACAAAGTATTGATATTATGCGAATTTATACGACGTAATCATGTTAAATACTGTATTTAATAAGCGCTCCACGAAGAAAAAATACTTAACTCCAATTATTTAAATACTTTTCTAGGTTTACAATTCATACGAATTGTCTAAAACGTTAACTTCTTTCACAATCGTCTAACTCATTTAAAAATTAACATAGGTAAATATAAATTACCAACGGGAATCAATTCTCTAAAGTGTTGAGAGAATACATCATACCTATTTATTTCAATTTTTTAAATGAAATTGCTTTAAAAATAATATTTTTTTATGCGACGTACCTACTGGACACTCACGCTGAATAAATTTAATTTCTACTGGAATATGGAAAAATTCCATAGAATCAAAGTTATAGATAATTTTATAAAAACTTTGATTCTATAGAATTTTAGCCTATAGCCTATATTAGCCTATAGGCTTTTATCTATGAAAAGCTAGTAAACAAAAACCTCAGATTAAGGACTATAGCAGTTGATTGATATATTGTGATGAGTGGTGGTGAGTGATGATGAATGAGATGATGGATGCTGATGGACGAGTTTAAATTATACTTACGGATGATGAATCTTCTTGCCGACATTATCTTGCAATATTAAAGTAGAAGAAAATTATTATTATGTGATTATTATTTTCAATTTACTAAAAATCACGATTATTTTATAGTTATTATTGAGAAAAATCTTATCAATATCCCAAACAGAATATATTTGACGGATTTTGCTAATTCTGTCATTGCCTGGGAATTGGGATTGTCGCGGTGCAGTGGTCGCATGTGACAAAGAGCCTTGATACCGGACCGAGATCAGAATATTATATCCGGACATAATATTAACTTTTTTTAATCTGCCCCTTTTTGTGAGAGAAGATTACTTACCTATCGCAACTAGTATTGGTTTTGAAGGATTTTTTAGCAACATTTTCGCATATTTTCCATTTTCGTTTATGCAAACAGCGATTCTTGAGACAAATACAAAGGCACTGAATTATCTGTCTCCTATCATGATAACGTAATTATAGTTCAACAAAGGTACTGGGAGAAAAATGTGTTTTATTTGAATTAATAGGTTATAGTAAATAAAACAACAATCAAAATCCACAAATAAACACTTAATTATTATTATACCTACGAAATAAAACGTAAAATTTCCAATCTAGATGTAAGTTATAAAGGAGTTATTTCTGTTAAAATTTAGCAGAAGAGAAGATCTTAAGAAATAATAATTGTTTGTTGGATCTTCATTCTTTGGGTTTTCTTTTATTTCACTGTATTCAGTTTCTTTATCTTTCCTATCTGGGTCAGATTTCTCTACTGACTTGGAATTAAAATCCTCTTTTTCAGGTTTTTCAAAGTCTGCTTTAACATCCGAATCTATTCTGTCAATTTTATTAGCAGTTAAACATTCAAATCTTTGTTCTTGGTTTTATTGACAACTTTATTTAACATCCATACTTTTTTATCTGTTCTATCCCCAACTTTGTCATATAAATATTTTTCTACAGATATAACTTTCAAATCAATCATATCAATTTTATCGAAATATTTAGCTTGTCAATCTTTCGTTTCTATTTTTTTTGGTAGATTTTATATTTATTGCTTTCTACTTTTTTCTGTTAGTTCCTTCTGCATTTGTTCTTTATTATCAGCTCGTTTGACGTTGAACGACGTTAAATTGCTTAAAATAAATTATCCTGTCTTTTCAGACATAAAGTCGTCTATTTTCTTAGCTTTCGGACCATGAAATAAGTTCACTGTCAATGGTGGAGATGCTTCTGTTTTGAAATATCGAAAAAAACTTAAGAACATATCCCACGAATTGACTTTTGGAGCATTAATTGTTTTGTGAAATTTACTATTTATTATCATCTTTGTCATCTCTAGCCTCACAAACATCTTGAACTTCATTAGTATCCTTAATTTCCTTAAGCGTTAAAATTTCTACTTCCCTTTTAACCTTTTCTAATTCTTGCTCGAGGTATTTGAGTTCTAGTGGCAATAAATTATTGCGAAACTCAACCATTTTAGTGACCAATTTATCGGAAGTCGTGTCTATCATTGTTTCTGATTTCATCACCAATCCATTAAATAGTATTGGTTTTGCTGGTGTAGTCGCTACAAATGTTTTCGTCGCATTCCAAGCTCTCGATATAGTTGGACCAATTTTTCTCATAGAAACTGCAAAACAAGAATATTAAATTTGGTACTAAAGAAAAATAAAAAAAAGTTTGTTTTGGTGTAGTTTCTTTGAGAAAATCCGCTAGTAAAATACCTACCCAGAGTAAGGTCCAGAGCGATTCGGGTGACCCTTGCCATCTTAGTAACAAATTCTGCAGCAAAATCTTAATCTTGAAAGTAAATGATTGGAATTTCAATTTTCAGACTCTTTACCATTCTTGAAGAGAAATAACACAAGAATCAAGATCCAGATGACTTGCATTTGACGCGTGATCGTCAGACCATAGACAATATTTATGAGATGTTACCAGCCAATAATTTTATTATTATAACAGTTATACATAACATAATAATATATAATATAACAAAATATGTTTAGTAAAATCCTAATGAAATAGCAAAAATGATTAAGTATTTAACTGTTGATCAATTTAAAACCTCTACTATATTGGAAATATAAAAGAACAAAACCCATCACTTCAAAAGAATACCCAATTAGCAGAACAATATGAAATATTGCATTGTGCAAGAACATAATATAGACGGTATGTCGGTATATATAGCAAATAGCAATAGCTCCCCACACCGATTTCGGTGACGGTGACCGGTTTCATTGAAACCAGGCCGGCTACGCAGGAGTTATTTTACAGTGCCCAAAGGTGTGCGCAGTACACAAGAGCACTCTCTCTTCCTTTACTCTCGAAACCCAGTGGGACGGACAGACCGACACGACTGGCGAGAGATCAGGTCAGGATCAGGAGCAGGTCCGACTTTTTACATGCCCATGCCCATGCCCCCTTTCTTGTCAGACAATCAGGTGATCGGCCTGCATTGTCCTAACCAAACTTGGAAACAACATTTTTTGTTGTTTCAATGCGGGAATCGAACCCACGACCTCCAAGTCGAGAGCCAAGCTTTAAGCCACTGGACCACGGAGGCTGTTTATATATATACTGTGTATATACCGTCCTGTATATATCTGCCTCCTAATCATCAACAAAAGTTTCGACATAATACTGCCTTTCTCTAGTATTAATAGGAAATAATTAAGGTTTAATAGCTTCTAATTGAAGTTTAGAACAATGATTAAATAAAGTTTAAGATACATTTTATAAATGGATAGAATTCGAGACTTCATTCATCAGATTAATTAATATTATTATTATATTATATAATATATTATACACATTACACAATACCCAGGGCTTATTTCCCAGCAGGGACTAGGTAGGCACTTAGGCAGTGATCACCTCAGAGCATAGGGACCAGAGAAAATCCATAACTCACAATCACATGTAAGCACTTATTATGAATGCAATAAAGTCGTAATTCAAAAGTCGTAAAAATGGATTCCAAAGAGAGTCCTTTGGATTTCCTTTGGAGTCCATTTTTACCCGAGACAACCTTAGTTATAAACGAAAAAACATGGACTTGCTTTCTCTTTCACTTTTATGGTTTTTGCCATTGATGTTTGTGAGACAGACAGTAACTGCTTACGACTTCATGTTTTATTCTTCTTCCTAGGTTACCACCGAACCCCAAGGGCTAGGACAGGGCCACCGAGTAAATCTCATTCCTACCTATTATGAATTTATGTTCGTCAGCCCCGGTAACTCCATTTTTTTTAGGCGGGGCACAAACTGAAAAATGCTGCGCCTGCCCACTTATATAATATTTATTTTTATCTTTATCATCTTTATAATTTCAGCTATCAGATGTCCACTAATTGATTGACATTTGGACATAGGCCTTCAGGAAATAAAGCGCGCCTTTTCCCTTCATATTAAATTGTAATGCATAAAAAATATACAATAACCCCCTTACTAATAAAAATATTTACACAACACAACGTTGCTGTCTTTGTCTGTCAAGTGACTTTTCCAACGCATCAGACAAAGACAGCAACGTTGTTTAATTTATCCGTTGTGTAAATCTTTTTATTAGTAAGGGGGTGAGAGCCAAAGTAACTATACGTCAGTGGCGTAGCGAGCATTAGCCCCATATCAAAAAAATGTAGGGTCCCCCAGCCCAAGGGTTAAAATTCACAAACGGGAGAAAATTGTTCACATTTAATGTAAATGAAACTTCGAAATTTTGAAAAATATATGACTGGTCATCAAACCAACAGCGGAGTAACGCGAGAGTAATATGTTAAAAACACTGAGTGGTAATAAATTTACATAGGAGTAAGACACACATGATAATCCATAAGTTTTCTACGTGTTTCCCAAATTTATATGTTCATGGACTTTATAAATTAAATTAAATTAAGTACCGTTTATTTCATGCTGCAGGGGGCCCAGGGGGCCCAGGTGGCCCCTGTAGCCCGGGGGCGCCATATAATTGATACGGCTGATGGAGCGGTAGTTACGACCCTGCTATAAATGGAACTAAATACGTAAATATAGTAATTAATTTATATATCTTCGATTATATTTTGCGTAACGAATAAAACTAAAAAACGCAACAAAAATCGGCCACGGACAGATGTGCCCAATGTAGATTCTAAAAAGCTTGTGGTTTAAAAAATTGTATGAAAAGGTGTTGTTTTTAATGGATTATTGTAAAACAGTATATCCTTTTATGCGTAAAATATAAGAAATTTCAAATTTGAATGATTTATTTTTTAATTATCACACGAAATGTTCGTCTGTAAAGTGTAAATTTGGCCGCCCTCTGAACTTGCCGCCCGGGGCATGGGCGCCGGCTGGCCACCCCCAAGATCTGGGGCTGAGATTCGTGCCTACTTTAGGAAGTAAGTAAGATAATATGATCCATCACCAACATCTACTAGGGATAGTGAGGAAATTTTTTGGAGGTACTCGATAATTTAATTAAGGAACTTAACTATTGAGGTCAACATATTAAGTAGGTACTAAGTACCTACTTAGTAAAAATCATTGATAAGGGTCATTAATATTTGCACTCAAAATATGCCGTAAAATTGCGCTCTCTTGATTGATATTTGATTCACAATTATTTACACAGTGTACAAACTGTTGACCTGTTGGTTGACCTGAATGATTGTCGTGTATTTGCACTACAATGTACACAAAAGTACCGGAGGATTATTTTTCGGGCAATAATCCGTATTGTGAGATAAAAAAATAAAAGCAGACAAGGTATGTTTACAACATAAGTATGCGCCTTGAAGTCACAATTAGCAAAGATTTCAGTGCCTATATTTAATAAATAGATTGACTAAGTACTAATTAACCTGAGAAGTAACAAATAACAATAAAAAACTTGTGGCTTTCTCGATTCATCAAATCCAATTATATCAATTATGATATGGGCACATCCATGACGGGTGAGAATCTGCCTTCCATCCTGGGGGGCAACAAGAGGAACATCTTCCTCGATTTTTGTAAGAAAATTGTTGTGGACGTAAAAAAAAAGAACTGTGATAAATTAGTGTTATATTAGTGTAGGCTAGAGCCTACTATCACAGTTTAAAACTTAATCTAGAGATTAAGTTTTAAACTGTGATAGTAGGGTATAAGTTGAATGTGTGTGCTGTTGTTTTATTTTGACATTTTTAATTGAATTGTATTTGTATTTCATTGGAATTATTATTTATTGACTTTATTGTTTTATTGACATTTTGAATTTGTAAAGTGTAAGTATTGTATGTTATTGAAAAATTACTCAGTGTAAATAACTGAAAGTTGATGATTTTATTACTATGTAATATAAAAAGGATTTACGCAATAGACATAAGAATGAAGCAAAAAAGTAATGTAAATGTTAAAAAGAAAAAGAAAAATTGTAAAAATTTGATGTAAGATATTTAAAAAAGAATAATAGAAAAAGAATTAAACAGACAAAAGATTAAAAAAGAAATGAAAAAGCCCTGATCATGTTAGCGGGGTGGAAGAAGGAAAAAAAAATCCAATTATATCGAAATAAAAGAAATTTTCAGTTCAAAACAAAGATATTTAAGCAGAAAGTTTCTCATATCTTTGGTTCAAAGGCTCACTTCAACCATACTACGAACTACTGTAGTAGAACCACAGAATATAAAACACACGTAGAACCACAGTTCAACCATGTCCACCCGTATATCGGAAGGTTTATATTTCGTAACCATCAGTCATAGCCTCTAATAGAAATGTCATAATTTGTCACTTTTCATGTCACTTTCTCCGCTCCCGCTAACAAGCTAGTGCACGCCTCGCGTCCTCGCTCTTACAACATATTGTTAGCAAGTTTAATGTCAAGTAGTTAGTGTGTGTGTGCTAATGAGACGCGTGTTTTATTCAAAACAAGAGGACCATTCCGTAAAGGTTGTATTGGATGTAGAAAGTTAAAAACATCAACAAAATTAAACAAAAAATGAAAACCGACTTCCAAAGTAAAAATGCACAAAAAAGTATGAAATACATCTTATTTTCTGAATAATTCCCCTTTTAAATTCAGATAAAATTTTAACTATTTCACTACACAATCTTCATTATTTTGATGTCAGTACCAGCTCAAACAATATTCTGATAAAACATTATGAGTTCTATAATATTTTATAGAACTCACGCTTAAGTTGGCTGGTAGGTACCGACTTCAAAATTATTATTATACCTATATAATATATAGGTAGTAGAATATAATATTTTATAGTACCTAATAACAATAGTGACATGGCCACACGGTAACCCACTTTACGGATCACAACATAATGTTGCTATTCAAATAGATCAGGTGCTTTATAATAAATATTTACTATAATTTATGTAATTATCTGCCAACTAAAGAGAATCAAAGTAGAAAAGATCTCGCAATAAAATCCAAAAACGTTTAACTACACAGAACAGCTTACATACCTAATACCAATTACCAAAATATGCAATGAATACGGTTAGTTATAGAAGATACATAATATGAATACTGATTCCTCTTGGACCAGGGGGTCTAATAATAGCTACAATTTTTATAAAAAAAAACTATAACCCGACTACGTAAATTGTATTATTTATAGCCTATGTTACCCGGGCTATTATTACGAATCTATTTACACCTTATTCATTAAGATCAGATCAGAAGTTTAGGCGCTGCGGTGGAACAAACAAACATACATAGACTGCCAAAATCATTACCTTCCCTTTGGCTGCTCCAAAACTTTGAAGTATAATTTAGTGTTTGTGCCGTAACTGCCGTTCACTATTTCATAATATTTTTAAGTTAAATGTAGTACTTACTAGTTAATACCTACCTATATAACAACTATAATGATGTTTTGACTATTTCGATGCCTTTCTACTAATAATGTCGACTGTTGAAATCTGACACAAAAATAAACTATGATCACAAACGTAGGTACTAGATACCTTGTACTCTTGAACAGAAGGATTTATGGAATAATGCCTTTCATAAATTGATTGAACTCAATGATTATGGAATGTTCGAAAAATTATATGAATTATGGGCCAATTTCCACCACAGGGTGACCTCTAGTATTAATTTATTGGTCAGTTTGAATCGTTGACGAGGATATTATGTTCTAACGCCACGACTCAAGAAATTCTGAAAATTCTAAATTCTGGAATATGGGGAATTTCGTGAAAATATGTCCACTCAGATTTTGACGTGTCCTATGAATTGATGATTTTTTTAAGGAAAATAAATACCTAAAGAGTAATAAAAAAAAATGTTTTAAAATTACTTAATTTAATCTTTTTTGAAACACATAAAAACGGCTCAGTTATTTAATTTAAACCTGTTTAATAATTATGAATAAATCTTGGTTCCAAACCCCCTGGAATTTCATAATATGTCCTTCACTAACCAGTAGGCTTATGTATCCACTTTATTCCTAATTGCTATGCAATATCGAATTAAAGCACATTTAAGGCTATTAACATAAATGTGAACTATCACAATAAAGCATGAGATATGGGTACTTCAGTAATATTTTTCATAAATTTTGTGATTTAAACTGTGTCCTACGATTTTAGCCATTGCGGAATATCTACTTTGTAACTGGGATTTTGTAAATTGTTTGAAATAAAAACTACCATATGAACTACTAATTTGTCTTATGGCAACATTTTTGACCAGTTCCGCCATTTTGAAGTGGTTGTCAGATTGTCAAAAGAATAATCATTCGTGTCGAAACTTGCAGAGCGTTACCGGTCAAAGTTTTTGTTCCGTTTTGTAATTGTGATTTTAACTGGTAAGTTTGCATTTTTTATCATCAAAATAAGTTAATTTAAGTCTTAAGTATTACAAAATTGATTTTTGTGCATAATTTTACCCATTTATAATAGTTTTGTGAAAATACGGGCATTTTTATGAAACGATCTATAAAAACGTTACGTCCATTTTGTTTGGTTACATATATACGGAAGGTCGAAGTTACAAAATGGAAGTATAAGGGCAAGATCTCATGTAACATAGAATGTACCCAAGCAGTAAAAAGTAGTTAGAATTAAATAACTTAATACGGTTTTATCGTGTATTATTAACGTTTCGGGCAAGTGTTTATATTCGTAGGTAGACTAAGATGATATTTGTCTTACATAGTTTAAGAACAATTATTAAAACTACCGTCCCAATTTTTACTCGGTACTTTACGCATGAGGAAAAAAATACGTAAGAATTTAGTAGAAATGATGTAAAATAAAATATGTCATCTTAGTCTACTTAAAAACATAAGCAAAACATAAATAAATAGTGTATTTTTTTCAGCACAATGATCGTCGTTATAGATATTGATAAATTTCTAAGTCGAGATGATTTCATGCTTCTACAAGAAGCGGATTGGCCATAGAATTTCACACACTTTTTATTAAGGGCGACTGTGTTAACTGTGGATTAAATACTAATTCATTTCTACCAAGTCATTTCATTATAAACAGAAAAAATATGGTCAAATTGTTAAATTATATATTTTTCTGGTGTCGCGGTTGCAGTGTTATGGCAATTTGTGACCACTATCCTTCCGATGAGTGTAATTTCTGCAATTAAATTTAAATATTTATTGAATTAAATTTATAAAAACCTAATTTATATGTTCAATAAAAATCACCATCAATTGTTCGTATTTTTGCCAGTCGAATCACTGATTGAAGATTTTGAAATATTGTCACTTAATTCCCAAGAGTTTTCATTTTGAAAAAAATGCTCTTGATCATTGTAAAATTGTAACGTTAGATTAGTTTCGTCTTGACTACACAAGTGTCCTTGGATAGGTTATTAAAAAAAAAGGAAACAAAATGGCGGAGTTTAAGAGCAATAACATGATGCATAATTTTTTTCTCGTTCGTACCCATCTCGTACCCATTGAGTGTGGTATCAAAATAAAGGTAATTTAAAGACCATCACAAAAATATATACAACTTATATGATAAATTGTTCTGTGACATAATGTGATATCAAAATAAAGGCAATTTAAAGACCAACACAAAAATATATACAACTTATATGATAACTTGTTCTGTGACATTATTGATTTGAATGAACATTTTAAATATATATTTTAAAATTTTAACTTAATAAAGAGAGTAACCAATCCATGGTATTGATCAACTTTCTGCTGGAAACATGATATACATAAATAATAAAAATCTGTTTTGCAAAGCAACTCTTCAAGCTGATCGGTTAGTTTGTTTGAAACGCAAGTTTATTTTTATTTATATTTCGATGTCTTTCTTGAGAAAAAATATCAATACAAGTATAATAGACTGAATTTGTTTCACTGAAAACATATTTAAAAAAACTAATTACACAAATTATTAAAAAATAATAAATTTTAATTCATTTTTAGACACCGAAATGCCTATGTCAAACGCAGAAAAGCAACGAGAATATAGGAAAAGATTAAAAAATAATCCGGAAAAAAAGAGAAGAAATACGGAAAAAGAACTTAGAAAGAATCAAAAAGAAAACCAAGAAGGTTAAAGATATGACAGAAAAAGAAAAAAATGAAAAAAGGAAACAGTGGCGAATGCAGAAACAGGTGCACAAACAAAAGAAACAAACAGTAGAGGAAAAAAAAACTGCCACACAAAAGGAACCAAATAAGAATCCCAAATACAATGTAAGACTAAGAAAATTAAAAGTTAATTTGAAAAAATCTTTATTCACAATAGAAAAGCTCAATAAAACTATTTCTGTACTTCGAAAGAGAAATTATCGCCAAAAAATACTATATGTTGTAAATATTCAGAAAAAGAATAAAGAGATTGAAAAGTTAAACTGCAGAATTGAAGTTACAGAAAGTATTCTAAAAGCCATGTATAAAACGAGCACCTCTGTTAAAAAAAGGCATTTAAAAAATGTTGCTGTAAATGAAGCTAGGCAATATAATTTAAATTCAAAAGTGTTTGTCGGAAAATGCCTTGGTATTGCTCGAGTGAGAAAATATAAGAAAGTAAGCGAAAGGAAAAGTGAAAAGATATCTAATGAAATTTCAAAGTTTTACATCAGGAATGATATAAGTATGATAACAGCGGGAAAGAAAGAGTGTCGTACAAAACATAAAGACAAACAACAAATACGATATTTGACGGTAAAGGTCAATGAGGTAAAGTAACTTGTATAAAATTTATAAATCTGAGGGTGGCCAACATTCTTTTACCACTTTCTATAAGTATAAACCGTTTTTGTTCTTTCGCCAACAGCAAGAAATAGAAACACTTGCCTGTGCATTAAACACAGCAATATGACCTATTTGTTGAAAGCCATGGTATCTGCAAAACTTATTGATCGTGCTACTACATTAAAAGATTTGCTCCCACGTATTTCCTGCATGATAACCTCATTCAATTGTATGCATGGTAAATGCCACATTGCATGAATTCAAGAATAGAATTACATTTAAGTGAAGATAAGAAACAGGAACTAGTGAACTGGTGGTGGTGGCAGGCAGAAAAACATTTATATATAAAAAAAGATAAAAATAGTGGAAACGACAAAGAATTACATACTAGAAAAATTACAAAAAAGTCATCACAGGGACACTACCAGAACTCATTCAAACATATGAAAAGGAAATAAAATTATTTAAAAAACATTATTTCAATATGAAAACCCAACAAAATCAATATCGAGCATGTATGGAACAATTAAAATCTCATGAAGTTCTTATGATATGTGATTTTTCTGAGAACTACAACACAAAAATGTCCGAAGAAGTACAATCTATGCACTTTGGGGCATCGAAGCAGCAAGTTTCACTACACTGTGTAATGGTTTATTGGCAAGATAAATGCCAATCGATTTGTTCCGTATCGGATAGTCCTTGCCATGAGCCGGCGGCCATTTGGGCACATTTATTGCCAGTGATTAAGTTTATAAAAGAACGTACTCCCAATACAACTGTCCTACACATATATTCTGATGGACCTACAAGCCAATATAGGCAAAAGAAAAATTACTATCTTCTAAATATGTTCACACAAAAATGTAATTTTGACTATGCCACATGGTCATACACAGAAAGTGGACATGGTAAAGGCGTAGCAGACGGAATTGGAGGCGCAGTCAAGAGGCGTTTGGATCTTCAAGTTTTATACGGTCATGATATGCAAGCAATGTATTTAATAACATCAACGCCGCTATGAAATCCATAAAACCATTTTTAATTCTCGTACAAGACATTGAAAACATGAAAAAAATCATACCATCCGATCTGCGACCAATTTCTGGCAATAATGAAATCCACCAAATGTGACAACCAAAGAAGAAAATGTGATCCTACACAGACCTCTAAGTTGTTTTTGTGGATATAAACGCTATCTGCCAATGGTTCACAATTTACTTCCTCTGCCACATCCACATTTCACGGGTATGTACATCAGAAATACATACATATTTTCACGCCTGTTTACTAAGGGCACATAGGCACGAGGCAAAGATGATAGATCTCCACTTGATCAGTATCGTAGATACTTACAAACCTCTTTCGCTTCATCAACACTCATCACTCTCTTCATGCATACTCTTCGGTTTTGGTTGCTTCTTACTTGACCTCTTTTAAGAACGTCTGCAAGTCGGTCACACACTCGAACGTTCATCGAGGTTGACCCTGTCCAGTTCTCCCAATCATATCCGCCTGCTAAATATTTTTTGTAATCTTTTCATCCATCCTCTCTACATGACCAAACCAACTTAACACGCTTTCCTCATTAAATTTTATTTCAGTCACTAAATGCTCATTCGTTCCACACTATTCTTACACCACCTCATTTTTCAAAGTTCAATTTCACCACACATACTTCTTAGAGCTCAAATTTCAACAGCACTTATTAAACTTTAATTTTTTCTGCCATACCCAACTATCACTACCATACTTCAAAAATACTATTTAATACTAATATTTATATATACTAATATTGATACAGAATATTTGTTTTAATATTCACAGTTCCACTTCAGCAAGATGAAGATAATTCTGAGCCAACTGGAATGAATAATGAAGGTGTTGAAATGTGTATAGAGGAGAATATGCTTAGAGAAGATCTTCCCGTAGTTGTAATTGATGCCCCGCCACACAATATATTTGGTATATTTTTGCGTTTATCATAATTTTATCTACAGAATACCGCATAAAACTTAATTGTGGGATAAAAAGCCTATAATGTTTGTCACATCACGAGCTTAATCAGTAACTATACTGATTGCAAACAAAAAAGGTACCAGTTTGAAGTTTTCTAACTCTTAGACTTTTTTTATTTTAACTGAGCTTAATAAGAATGCTTAGCTACCAGCTTAGTAGCTTAGCATTCTTATTTCAAAATCTTATATTAACTAAAAAATACACCCAATGTGCAACAAACTTATGTTTTGTTTGGTACAAATTTATATAATATTATTGATAACAATTTTATTTTAGACGTAGTGCAAGATAAAAATATTCCTGAATTAAAATCAGCCGAAGATATATCATTACGAGTTACAAATAAATATTCTGAACTTGAGGGCGTTGAAATGCTAATTGAAGAGAATATTCTTTGTGAAGACCTTCCCTTTGTAGAAATGTGTACTTCATCTTCAGGTGACGAATTATTTGGTTATATTTATCAATCAGCATTTAGCAGATATGTATCAAATACTAGCCCTAGCTACTACTTTTGGCCCCACATTCGTCCGCAGCAGCCTGCAGAAACCTATGGATATATAATTTAATATATATTTGTATATTAAATTTTATATCCATAGGTTATGTTATATATATATATATATATATATATATATATCATTACGAGTTGCAAATAAATATGTGAAATGTGTCAAAATGCTGACGGAAAAGAATACTTTTTGCGAAGATCTTCCCATAGTAATAAATAATGCTTCGCATTCAGGTGACAATATATTTAATTATATTTGTGTGTTCCTGGTCACATGCTTAGTAACATGTATCTTAACTGTCACTAACAACGAGGTAAAGGTCAATGAGGTAAAGTCTATTCTAGGGTCGTGAGAGACAATATTCGTACATAGAATTTCGTTTTTAGACCTTTTTTTTCAGATCGTCTTTTCATAAAATAATCAATACGTGGAATACTTATAAGAATTATAAATCATCGATTTTTATTTTTTTATAAAATCAATACTCTGTGTCATAAACCAATGCCGTGATATCACAACACCAGCTTCTCACTATAGAACTGATATCTCTAGGTAATTAATATACGCATATACTAAAACTTTCTTGCCATTCCTTATTTCAGAGGGCTATGGTGATAATGTGCTTATACAGCTTGATGAAAATGCATGTACCAGAAAGTTAGCTATTTATAAATACGATTCTTCAACAATACGGACTGGCTTCAAACGTAAAAATGAAACCGGTGATTTTGTGGAAAAAAAGGTTAAAAGTCTTTTGCCTGCCAGCATACCTACTTCAAAAGATAACCGCACTTTATCTTACACGACGCCAAAAATATTAGAAAATGAAACATTCGCTTCTACCAGCTCTAGCAGACCTTTTTATAGTAATACTAAAAGTTGCAGTTCTAACAAATCCTTAAAAACCGTAGTAACGCGATTTTTTATTTGTTATTTATGTAATGCACGTAATTTTTTTACAAAAGAGTCCATACCTTACATGGTGTGTAAAAAACGCGTTTGTCTAGAATGCAGTGGTACTCAACCTTATTTTGATTACATTTGTGATAAATGTTTAGAAGATTAAGTCTTGATGAATCCATTTCATATTTGATATAATTTTATTAAACTTTTAAGGACTTGTGCACGTACCTTTATAATTTCCATTGCCTTACTGCACACTTCCATTTTGTTCCTGTCTCATATTTTTTGAAATGCTTTAATATTAAATATTTTATTATTTGTTTGTGTGCTGCCTTTTAAAGTTTACAGTATGGTAAAGAAGATTAAAACTAGTTTTATAAAATATTATTATCACTTTTTGGACAGTTTTACTCTTGTAACATGTAAAAAAAATAAGAATTTTGTATCAAAAAGTTACAAAGTGGACATATATTAAAATATGGAAATTCATTGATTGATATTACATAACTTTTTGCTTTGTTAATTAATAAGGTTATATCGTTACTTTTATTATAAATAAAGTACTTTTAAGAATATGATTGTGTTTTTATTATATTTCATATTAAAAAAGTTATAAAGTGGAAATCCAAACTCATCCCAAGTCCAACAAAAGTCTGATTTTCTATGAAAATAATAATTTATTCTATATATTTTCGCACGTATAATACAAACGAGGGCGGGTCAATAAGTCCGTGACTTTTGGAATAAAACACAGATTTTTTGATAAATAAATCATTTTATATGGTACAATCATATCTATACACTTTGTCCAACGCTTCTCCAATTTTTTTATCCCTTCCAAAAAATATGATTTGTCGAGGTCCTCAAAATAGGCCTTTGTTTGCGAGATGACTTCAACATTGGAGTCAAATCTTTTTCCACCGAGCCATTTTTGCAGGTTTGGGAACAAGAAGTAGTCACTCGGAGCCAAATCTGGAGAATAGGGTGGATGTGGGAGCAATTCATAGCCCAATTCATGGATTTTTGCCATGGCAACTGCACATGTGTGCACCCTTGCATTGTCTTGGTGAAAAATAACTTTTTTCTTGGCCAAATGAGGTCGGTTTTTTTTCAAATCCTCATTGAAGCGGTCCAATAAGTTGGCATAATATTCCCCATTAATTGTTCTTCCCTTTTGAAGATGCCTATGGCTTCCACAATCTCTTGCACTTTCAATCTTCGGTCGGCCAACACCATATCGTGAATTTTTTCGATTGTTTCGGGTGTAGAGACCTCAACTGGGCATCCAGGACGTTCGGCATCTTCAGTGCTTGTACGGCCACAACGAAATTCAGTAAACCACTTTTTTACCATTGAAATCGATGGTGCAAAGTCCCCATAGTATTTATCAAGCTTAGCCTTGGTCTCGGTAATGGTTTTTTTTCGCAAAAAATAATGCTTAATAAGCACACGAAATTCACTTTTTTCCATTGTGTACTTAAGTTACTGGATAGTCTGATAAAGATAGCTATAAAACACAAACTAACTGACGCAGCAAGTTCAAATTTTGATAGGAGTCAACTGACAGATGCCTGTTGACAGGGGTAGTGTTGCTTTTTCAGTAAGGAGGTTAGAAATTCAAAAAGTCACGGATTTATTGACCCGCCTTAGTACTTAGAGAAATATCTTTTGATCTATGCCGTTATACAATATTTATTTTTAAAAAAATTCCGTTTTTTCCATTTTGTAACTTGGACATATACGAAATTGCCCATAAACTCCACACTTGCCATTCAATTCCCTTTGTTCCTTTATTGCGCTTCCTGCAACAAGTTGATTCAATACTACCTAGTTAACCGAGCGCCGAGCTTTGCTCGGAGTACTGATAAATTTAAGAAAATAAGAACCAAAATTTCCAACAATGATTTTCCAACAAAGCAATAATTATATTATACCAAACTGCCAATAGGACCGAAATTATAGCGTCTAAATTATTGATATACTGTTGGTATATCAATAATTATTGATATACCAACAGTATATCAATAATTTCGACTCTATTATTCACGACGAAAGAAAAAATATAATATATAGCTTAAAATGCGCCGTTTCCCAGCGATAAGACCATGGCAATACTTACAGCCGTTTCCGAGGGTAAGTGAAGCCGATAGGAATGGAGTTATAGGAACGCCGCTGTAATATATCAAGATTAGCTCGTTTTAAAGTATAAGATTACGTATCTGTTTCGTCAGCATATTTTTAAATCACTTGAAGCAAGATTGAACGGAATCATAAAGAAATAATTGTCATGATATAACGCAAATACTCACGCAACCTCGGGCACTGCCTTGAAGTCCGGAAATCATAATGCTTCTTATAGACTTATTATGGAATAAAAAAGACGACGACGGATGTTGACACTCGATATCATAAGCATCTGCACTGTACATACTTCTGTGAGAAAAATATTGACTGTTGGGTAGCCAGTTCGAAGGATATTAAACCATAGGGTTAGTTAGGTAAGCTATTAGAGCATAGGGTTTATAAAGTTCTGTAATGTTAGCGATTACATCTAGACGATTGCAATTTGCATCCAAGGCGTTTTTAGGGTTCCGTAGTACTGAAGGAACCCTTATAGTTTCGCTCTATCCATCCGTCTGTCTGGCTGTCTGTATATATGTCTGTCCGCCTTCTAGCTTCTGTAATTATCAATTTTAATGGATGTAATTCGATATAGTTATAAAAATAATAATATTTTTTATATTTTATCGGTTGTTCCATATAGTGGAGTGGGGATGAAAAATATTTTTTCACCCATCGTGTGGGGTATCTTCGAATAGGTCTTTGTTAATTAAGTTAAGATTTGATACATTACTTATTTACAAAGTCAACCATTTTATAGTTATCGGCCTTCAAAGTGGTTTCAATTAGTCCCCGCTCTGACATGTCTAGACTATAACAGATAGAAACTTGTAAGTTTCCATGCTGATAGGTCATGATATACCTACCTTTAGGAAAATTATTTTGAGCGAAATTGGACAATAGCTTTTGAAGTAATTGAAAGAAAACCTATTTTACGCATTGATAGCTAAGGAACCCTCTTAGACGTCTCGCTTGACATGCTCTTCAGGTTATTTAATTATTGCGGAAAATGAATCTTAGTCCCCAGTCGCTACCTCTGTCGCCACGCACATTCAAAATTTATTTACTGGTACTTTTTTGTGTCAGCAGTACCCTCGTATATTGATTTTGAACAAACAGCTTGAACGCAATAAACCTGCGAACCAAAAGTTAAAGGTGAACAAAAGTAATGCAATAAAAAAAAAATACTGTATACACTGACATATTCTATTTCAACCGGTCCATTGCCCAAACGCTATGCCAGTTACGAACTAGTCTTGGACTCGTTAGCTCTATCAATTTGATCAGGAGCTATGTACTCTGGACAAAAAATAGTGTCAGACATATTACGCTATTGGAGCACACTCGTCAATTAATGTCTATGGCCTAGTGGTCGATTGAACACTCGAGAAGGTTCGATCGCGAGTTGTGGCGTGCACCATCGAGATTAGCTGGTACACACTAGTATAGGGACGCTCAAACGGTGAAGAAAAACATACTAAATCTGCATGTCTGACGGCCGAACATAGATTATTATACAGATATATACGCGGTCGAATACTGAAACGCTAATCAAAATTAAGAGCCCTCCTATTCACAGGCTGTCGCTGTCTCTGCTATTCAAAATGACAAGGATATCATGTGACTTAAGCGTCACTAACTTTAACTATCGTTCCAGTATTCGGCGGTGAGAAAACTAGAAATCTTCGCACACTAAGTCTCCCAACCCGCAGCAAGATAGATAAGTGGACACTGGACTATAATTATTATTGTGTGCGGCTAATCCTCCTCCTTCGAGCACTGGCAGAGGGGACGTTAGTGATGATTATGATGATTTCAATTAGGCTCCAATGATGGTGCGCTCGGTGTACTCCGAATGTTTTTGTGGTTTGCCCCCGTTCGCCTCGCCTTCGGCGTGTAACTGGACAGTTTTTTCTGTCTACCGTACTTGATGTAGCGGGCATATCTTTTTTCCTATGCACTAGATTCATGTGGGCGTCTAACGACATTTTTTACACATTCAAGATTTGATACGGTCTCTGTGAACTGTTATGTCGGTTTCACGTGTTTGTAACGTTAGTTTGTAACATTTTATCAATGAAACATAAATAGAAGGCTTTATTATGGAATAGCCGGAAAAGTGATATTAAAGTGTTACAAATATTGTTTACTGAAATTCGCAGAACTTTGATGCAAGTCTCGGATGCTTTGCAGGAATTAAAAAACAATAATTATTGATTTATATATTTACCTACTCTCACATTACTGTACGGATTTTGATGAAATTTGGTCTAGTTGTAGTTTAGGTTCTGGATTAATACATATGCTACTTTTTATCGTAGCAAAACATACAGTTCTCGCGGGATTTCCTTTTTCCGAATACAAAGTCGCGGGCAGCTCTAGTAAATTATAAAATAATGCAAACATTAAAACTATTAGTTGTAATATAATATTTATAGAGACTGCAGTATTTGGTATTATCTTCTGTTTTTAAAAGATGATTATATTTTAATATTTATACCTGTTATTAAAGTTTATTGCGTACTAGCTGACCCGGCAAATGTTGCTTTGCCAATATATATTATTTCTATAACACAATTTTTAGAAGAACCACAGATCAATAAATTGTTACTACGTACCTACGTAGGCAGTGGTAGAAGGGTGAAAGTTTAGGGTTGTATATGTTATATTTTATAATGCCATATCATATAAAAATTAAAAAAATTGTAGAAAAAAGAAAAAAAAACATTTAGGGGTTGAAAAAATAGATTAGGACCGATTCTCAGACTTAATATGCAAAACAAAATTCACGAGAATCGGTCAAGCCGTTTTGGAGGAGTGTATCCATGAACACTATGACACGAAAAATTTTTATATTAGAGATTCTTTAAATATATTTTTTCCATACAAACCTTCTCCTGACGATAACGAACACATAAAAGAAATAATTATCCAATTTGGTGCAGTCGTTTGGAAGTTATGCCCCTGCAAACATTTCGGTAATTCATTTTGATTTATATAGATTTATTTACTACATTTTTATTTGATATGTTGGGACTTGGATCGCCTTTTGCACCTTTTATTTCATACAAACATCAATGTTCTTAGGCCTATCCAAAAGCCGTAACATCAGTAGCGTTATTTAACACGATGATTAATTATATTTCAAAGACAATTGATATTTATCATTATCTAATCAATTTTAGTTGTTTTGATTGCTAATATTTTTTCAACGATCCCATGTCGTGACTGTTGGTATCTTGCAATATCCGGTTGTATCATCGGACATGGCATCATCATGTTGTGTATAACAATACCCGAAACTAGTCAACATCATTTTAGGTCTTGCTTTTTTCCACTGGGTTTTTGATGAAATATTAAACTGTAGAAAGCAAACGTCAAAATGTCAAGATGACAAATGTCAAACCTCGACTGCCCCAAACAACCCCAAAAGTAGGGCTTCGCCTCGAGCCCTTGACATGCCTCGTCTACAATAGGCTATGGAGTACGCGCAAATCGTATTCAATGTTACCTAAATAACTTAGGTTATATTTTATATAATAGGTCTTTACCTATGAAATTGCCGTTCTGCAGTACTGGCCATTTCAAATCAAAATAATTTTTGTTTGGCTAAGAATTCTAATTTAAAATTAATTTTATTTTAAAAACATGGAATTCTTTTTCCAAAAGTAGTCATTTGTTTATTGATTAGTGTTACATTTCCATCACATTTCAATCTTTTTCGTCATTATGGATACGTTAAAAATTCAAGTAATTATGGAATATGAGTACCGTCGTGGCAGCAACGCGGCACAAGCGGCACGCAACATCAACGACGTTTACTGAGCTAACACTACAAACCAACGCACCGCCTGTTATTGGTTTGCTCGCTTCCGTTCTGGAAATTTCGACCTGAAAAATGAACCTCGCGGTCGTCCGAAGACTTTGGTCGACAATGACGAATTAAAGGCGATTGTGGAAGCTGATGATACACAATCTACGGCCGAATTAGCAGCAGCTTTCGACGTTAGCGTCAAAATAATATTGGTCTATTTGCGTCAAATTGGCAAGGTAAAAAAGCTTGACAAATGTGCCCCACGAACTCAATGATCGCCAGCGCGAAGTACGCGTCGAGACGTGCCTTGCACTGTTCAACAGACACACAAATTAAGGAATTTTGTACCGCATTGTTACCTGCAATGAAAAATGGATTTTGTCTGATAACCGCAAGCGCTCAGCAAGTTGGTTGGATCCTGGTTCAGCACCTAAACAATGCCCTAAACGAAAACTTACCCCTAGAAAAGTGATGGTCACTGTTTGGTGGTCTAGCGCCGGTGTGATTCATCACAGTTTCTTACCAAACGGGGTGAGCATTACTGCAGATGTGTACTGTGAAGAACTGAACACAATGATGGAGAAGCTGGCACATCTCCAACCAGCATTGGTCAATCGCTCGTCTCCGCTGCTCCTGCACGACAACGCACGACCTCATACTGCACAGCAGACGGTCTCCAAGTTGCAAGAACTGGGGTTGGAAGCTCTCCGAACTTTTTCCAGAATTTGGATAACTTCTTGGCGGGAAAAAAATTCAATACCCGAGAGGCAGTACAAAATGCCTTTGAAGAATTTGTTGCCTCCCGTCCAGCTGATTTCTTTTAGAAGGGCATCAATAAACTGCCACTGCATTGGCAAAGGTGCATTGATTGCATGGGTGATTATTTCGATAAATACAAATGAAAAATACATGAAAAAAAATCGTTTAAATTTTTTCATACAAAGTGGCAATTTCATAGGTAAGGACCTAATAGATAGATAATTTATTTGATTTCAATGTAACTATTCCGAAAGATCTTCGTGTCCTTAGCATAGTACTATTCTAAAATCAAAGAATTCCACCTCTAAGAACTGATAGGTAGCTTTATTCATTTACAAACGAATAAACGTGATTTCCTAAATTCGGTAACAATGCTGCATATGTGATATGTACATTCTTTAATATATAATTACCATAATTATAAAGCCTTGTAATAATCGTGAGGCAGAAGGCCTAGGAACCGTCACGCGATGTTTAAAAAAATAATGATCTTTACACAAAGATATGTATAGAATGTGTAAAAACGCAGTAATACGGTGTCCGTGATTGAATGTTTTTTTTTTTTGCCAACAAGCAAAAAAGATTCCTAGTTATCTTAAGCTAAGAGAAGAATTTTCCGAGATATGAACTCTTTGAACAAAATCTACAGACTGGAACAAATTCAGCATAATATTAAATTTTAACATCTGTGTCAGGGCGAAAATGTACATTTTCCACCTAAAGACTTTGAAGAATTTCATGGATATTGTTCCGGCATTTTCGTTTCCATTCATGTTCTTTGCTTAGCGGACCAGTGACTGAGATTCATGCTATTTTACATATAATATTGTAAATTATAACTGACCCAGTTACCTTCGTGCCGCCATATTTTTTTTCCGTCAAGAAAAATTATTTTAACTATTTGCTTTATTTTACTTTTTAATATTATTTTTTCATACAATCCTTCTTCTGACAATAACAAACACATAAAATGAAGAAAGATTTATTCAATTTGGTGCAGTCGTTTGGCAGTTATGCGCCTACAAACATTTTGGTAATTAATTTTTATTTATATAGATTATTCCAAATGTCATATATCATATTATAGATGTTCCAAAGGCAGACATGACATAAGGATTACTCCAAAGGTCAAAAGTTATCTAGGTACTGTGTGCTTAATGTGACTTTTTCTTTTCGCATTCGATCGCGAGGGCGTTTGGCGTTTACTAGGAATTTGTATGTGATTTGTACAGCGCCACCTAGTTGTAAACGCGACAACTAGGTCAAATCACATACAAATTCCTAGTAAACGTCAAACGCGCTCACGATCGAATCGAATGAAAACTCACACTCAAGAGTGCAACTCTGAACATTAGCAATTAGCATTGAAGTTTTAATGAGTGCGAGACAAGTGGGTAAGTACATAAATAAAAAGCTCATGTAAGGAAGTTTTAGAAATACTTAAAATCCGTGGCTAATGTTAGGTGTTTCTCAATATATTAGAGTGGTTATTTTATTTTAATATTTTAGTGACATAGGTACAATAATAATTGTTTTTGTGTGTCGTGACGATAATAGCCATGGGGAAGATACTTCCTTATGTTAAACGCATGCAACCTACAACCTCCAGAATTTGCTGTTTTTAAATACAAGGATAAAGTAACTAACTATTATTAATTTTAACAGTACGTTTATTACATTCTCTTTAGAGGTAAATCAAAAGTTGGACCGATTTGGCTAATTTCAATCTTAAAATAATTGTGGAAGTTCAGGGAAGATTTAATCAGTGAGGAATATTGGAAAAATTTAATTAAACAAAAAATGTAAACCGACTTTCAAAGTAAAAATGCACAAAAAAGTATGAAATAATTCTTTTTTTTTCTAAATATTTCCCTTTAAAATTCAGCCAGAAAATTTAACTATTTCTCAAATCAACCTTCATAATTTTGAAGTTGGTACCAGCTCAAACAGTATCCTGATAAAAAACAATATTTTACAGAACTCACGTTCAAGGTATCGACTTTAAAATTACGAAGATTGAGCAGAGAAATTGTGAAAATTTGAGCCGAATTTACAAGAGGATTTACTTATTAGTATTTTTAACACAGCAACATTCCGTCCTCGTACTTTAGGAACTTGATGTTGGAGATGACCTCGCGAATCTCGGGCTCCGAGGGCGACTCCTTCGGAAAGATATATTGTCTCAGGTCCGGCCTGTTGCGCGTCCTGCAGGGCAATCGCGCTATTCTTTACCGTTTGAAATCAGGTTCAATTCTGCTTTGCTTGTGATTCAGTTTCGGTTCGGTGCACTCTCCTTTAAAACGTAATTCAACCTCAGACGAAACTCGAACGAAACTTTCGTTAGACATTAGCAGTAATAAAATAATAAATAATAAATAACATGAGTGAGGACGGGCTCGTGTACAATGTAGGGAAAAGTGAATTTATGGTTTTCAAAGCACGATAATTCACTCCTGATAGTGTACCACCAGTATCATTTAATGGTATACCGCTCAGAAGAGTTACACAATTTAAATATCTAGGGCATATTGTAGACGAAAACCTCAGCGATGATCCCGACATTGAACGTGAGCGCAGAGGGATGGCGGTTCGATGTAATATGCTGGCCCGCAGGTTTGCTAAATGTTCTGCCGGTGTTAAGCGTACACCGATTCGAACTTTCGCGCAAACATGCTACACATGCAGCCTGTGGACCAGTTATACGCAGCGAGCGATCAATGCGCTTAGAGTGCAGTATAACATGCCTCGGTACTGTAGCGCATCCGCGATGTTCAAATCCGCTAACTGTCGATGACAGTTTCGCGGCTATACTGCGTAAGCGATCCGCGTTTATGATGCGAAGATTGCGAGACAGTTCCAACAGATACCTGAAGGAAATTGCTATTAAACTAGAAAGTCCTTTATGGCAACACTGGACTTATCTCCATATTATGTAATATAATATTAAAAGAATTTCATGTACTTACACTTTACTAACACAGTTGTAAGAACATTTGTACAATACTAACACAACTATGGATCTATGGTCTGAAATAAAGTATTATTATTATTATTATTAGGTATGCGAACCTAATATTTGTATAAATATCTATAATTTTAGCATAAATGAGCATTGATTTTGCTTGCAAACTCGCACTAGTAGCGTTGTGGTCTATGGGTGTTTGTCAAAAGTATCACCGAAGCCACCATAATTAAAAGAAGAAGAAATCAGTTGACATACCTACATAGTAGTTCATTATAGTTTTTAAGGTGTCTTGAACGCAAGGTTAGTGGCACGTCGGGTGCCACTTTTTTAATTAGGGCTCGTATTAATGCCTTTGAATGACGGTACCTTTTAATGAGCAATCGGATAACGTAAAGGCATTTATTTTTATGCGATCACTTAAATTTTCACGTCTGGATACATACAGCTCGAGGCATTGTTGTATCAATGTTAGGAATATCATATATTATATATATCGGTAAATTAATTTTTACCTTATATTCTCAACAATTTAACACACAACAGCGTTTGCGCTTGGGCTGCGATGCGGCTGCGTTCCAACTATCTGTCAAAACGTTAGCGCGATACCGAATCATTCAAAAAGTCGAAAAACGTTCACGGTTCGTTTGCGGTTCAACTGAAAAAACTTACTAACTTATAATACTGATATAATTTATCAAGGCTAAGCAGTAGAGGGCAGACTATCGATGTCAATTGACATGTCCAAAACTATTCCGTTTCATTTAATAATTCTAACTTGTAGTGTATTTTATATACTACTCCATTTAATTTCTATGTCCCTTTTGAAAACAATGAACCCAATATTGACCTGAACATTTTAAGTATTGGCTTTATTATCAACGTTGGCAGGCATGCAGTCGAGCGCATCCATATTTTGAGAAAAGGCTTACAGGCATTTACGAGGTGGGAAATTTCTTTTCCAAGTCACAGTTTAATAATATTTAAAGCTGTTTCTGGTAACATAAAAACTGCGTGCTTGAGATTTAAATAATAGATCATCAGTTCCTTGAAGAATGAGTCATACCGCATACGCATCTTAGCTCTGTCATGGCCAACACGAAAACGTATATCCCTTACTTATTATTGTATCGAGCTGCGACGTCTTGATATGCAAGTCCTTCTCACGCTTGAGTGGTGATGATAATAATACAGCAACAATTCTTATATTCTCCTTTATTGGTGCTTACCACAGATACGTATTACAAATGAGATATTATGTACTAACACAAATATACGCCTACACTATGTATAGCCCTTTGTCCAACTGAAATGAACTCGATAGGCTTTACTTCATGACATCTGTCAATGTCAATAATGACATTGACAGTTACATCTTACTGTTGACATATGTAACAAACAAATGGGCTTGACGTTTGCCTCATATATCTGTCTGGAAAAAGAGTTGATTAGACTAAGCCTCAGACTACTTACTTATCCGAAATCTGCCCCGTCTGACCCGTCCGTGTCTGGAATGTTGCCGTATGTTCGATTTTACAAGCGGAGATCATTATTTTCACCGCTGTTTTCTTTCCGGCCGGAGGGATTCCGGATTATGTAGTCCTAGGACTCAGTCTCAAGGTACCAAATTACGTACCTAATTTTACAGAGAGAAACCTCTTTTACAGATTATAAAATAGAAGGTTTTGTAATCTGAGTAATTTGTATGAAAAACCCCGTGTGTGTACCGAAGCTTATTTTACGACATCTACAAGCAAAGGCTTACTTATCACGCAGCATGTTTATTGTTCACTGAGATAGTAGTGATAATAAGAGCTAACTGCAAACAAGCGCGAAAAGTATATGCGCTAGTGTACAATTGTTGACTTTTTGCTTGGTGCTATATCTATTTTGGTGTTATGAATCAATGTACCCTTACACGCGCCACACGATAAGGAAATTGTATAATGCGACTTCTATTACGGGTGTTACGTCTGTTACATAGCGGTGCTGGTGCACCGAGTACGAACTACGAGTATTTTTCTAGAAAATCCTAACGTTAAACATTTTTTACGTAAGACTTGATTTAAACACACTCCACTTACCAATCGTAAAAATGTATGTACCGCTTTTTAACCAGCTTATAAAAAAGGAGAGGTTATACAATTTATTCCTAAGGTTCGCCGTTCGGCTTTTAATATATTTTTTAGGCGAAGGTTCGGCTGTAGACAGTGGCGTGGAGTTCCTATAACTCAATTCCTATGGGCTTCACATCCCACTTACCTTTTGAAGACCCTCATCCCTACCTACCTATTACACAGGCTAGGGCTATCCTATGTAAAAGAACCAGCCTTCGCCACTGGCTGTTGATAACTTTTGCTGCAAAGTTCGTATTTATTTATTTAATAGATAGGGTAGACCGGGTACAATTGTAGCATTTTAACTTTGACACTTATTTCTGGCTTCATTTATGAGTTCACGGCAAAAGTGTTTTTGTTTATTGATACTTAGTTTCCTTGGCAATAAGTAAGCATCATCTTTAAATGTGTAGAAACGATACAAGTTGGGATATTTCACATTTAAACCAAAAGGATAAGATGGTACAAGTGTCCCCCACCCTGGGTCAGTTGTACCAGTTATATCATGAAACAAAACACCTTGGTTTAATTAAAAAAAAATATTTATTTCAATCACAGTATATTACAAGACAAGTTATTTAATAATCTAGCAAAAAATCAAATCAAAATTCTCATAAGTATATGAGTTAAGTCAACAAACATAAAATTCAACTTTCCTAGTATTCAACAATTTAACTTAAAATACTGATTATAAGACATTATTCTATAAGTCTTATAAGTTACAATTCTTTTGGTCTAATGCTTATTATTATCGAAAAAATGGACCATATTGTTAATTAAAACTTTGTATGAAAAATCATGTGGAACAATTGTCCCCGTGGTACAACCATCCCCACAAAGGACATAAAAATAATTCTTTAATTAAGTATTAATCAGTCTTCAATAAAAACAAATGCTTATTATTTTAAAATCTTTAACAACCATATATCTAATAAATCAGTCTTATTTGTAGTTTTCATTCTGAATCACAATTGTGACAAATATAATAATTTTCTTGTGGTGTACAGTCTTCGTGGGCCCAGTTATGGCAATAAGTGCACTGTACCCATTATTCGTTTGGTCTACTAGAACCAAAAGATTCCATACATACTAGGCATAAACAATCTTCTTCTTCAGAGCTAGAATTAATATCATCAGATTTTTCCTTAGTCTTTGGCTTCTTTGTACTTGTTATAGATTTAGTTTTAGTTTTGAGTTTTGTATTCACATTGTATTTCTTTATTTGTTTAGCTTTTTTCTTACGCTCTATTTCTTCGTGTTCTTTTCTAATCAATTCTTTTTCCGGTGTGTCAGTCCATATAGCAGATTTTCTCTTCTTACGTCCTTTAGTGGTTGATTTCCGTGGCGGTGCTTTTGGTAAAGGTCTTATTCCTTCCGGAGAAAACGTTGTCATTGTGGCTGTACTAGTGGATGGTTCAGAAAACATATTTTTGGCCTGATGTATATTTTTCTGCACTGTACCCAACGAAGGTGTTGAAGGTGGTGTCGTGTGTACTATTTCTTCTGATTTTTCAGTGCCTGCTAAAGGGTCTAATGGTTCTGTTGCAGGGTTGGTACTGGTTTCCGTGGAAAAATCAAAAGAGGTGCCTTGCTCTAGTCGTAAATTTAATAAGTTTTGATTAAATTCTGTAGGCATCAGTGGATCTATAGAGCTTGTGTGAGCTATTTCTTTTGTTTGAGCTGCGTCAACGATGGCAGATACGTCATTAAAATCGGGCATGGGTCTATCCGTGACAAAAGAAGGGCTGAAATCCAGTTCAGTGAAGATATTTCTGTTGTATGGATATATTCCTGTGCATCTAAATCCTGCCTGTATATTATTTTGGGTCAAAGCCAATGGATATGCTGTGGCCACAACTGATGGAATATCATATATGGTCATTGTTCGGCCAGGGTGAATTCTCATCCATGCATCACACGCCGAGTTGACTGCTTTTTTCAATGGACCATTCACTGAGCGGTCTACAGGTTGCAATTTATGAGAGCAGTGTGGTGGGAAAGATAACATAACGATACCATGTTCTTTGCAGAAGTCAAGTGCAGATATAGTTATGTGCGACGGATGGTTGTCTAGGAGCAATAGCACTTTATTCTCCTTTGATGAACGTGAGTATTTTTGAAAATGGTTTAAAAATATCAAAAATTCATTTTCTTGCATCCATCCAGATGAATTACCCGCGCCGATACATCCTACAGGACCATCCCGAACAAAGTGTGAGCTGTATCTTAAACGGGGAAATATAAACATGGCGGGATTCGAATTTCCAAGTGCGTTTACAGCCACTGTAATTGTTACCAAGGTTCCACGTTCCGCAGATGTTATTGCACCAACTTGACGCATACCCTTTCTGGTTACGATTCTATCCGGTTTTTGGACGGTTGTTATTCCAGTTTCGTCTATGTTGTAAATATCTTCTGGTTCAAATTTATGTCTATCCACCACTTTCTCCAAATTGTCAAAGAAGGTACTAACGTTTGTTCTGTTGAAGCTCGTAGCCCTAGATAGACTAGTAGCTTGAGCGCATCTTATTGACAACTCTGGGTTACGCTTCATAAAAGATGAAAACCAGTCAGGTCCCGCCATTCCATTTTCATCCCAAGTGGCTGGTCTGTTTAAATTGTAAGATACAGCTAATAGACAGGCCAAAGTAAATATCTGCCGATCTTTGCAAATAGTTTGAAATAATATTTTCCTGGTCTTCAGAAAAAACCTTTTTTGCAGAATTATAACCCATCGACACCGTTACCCCAACTTCAGAATTTTGTTTTTTGTTTTTATATCTTATCAAAGACACGTGGCATAAACCAAACATTTCAGCAGCAGATCTTATGGATTTACCGGCAAGAATTTCTTGGTACGCTTGTTGGTACAGAAATACATCTTTCGAGGCTCTATCAGTTTTTCTGATTCTGGTTCTCGGCATCTGATGCAAAAAAAAAAAAACTATGAGTAATAGGAGGTGACTTACATACGAAATAAATAAGCTAAAAAAATATACAATAGTTTGTGGAAGTGGGGACAATTGTAACACGGGTACAGTTGTACCACTACAACCGTCCCCCAAAAATTGGTACAGTTGTTCCCTTAAGGTCATTTTGAAAAAAAACCTAGAATTCTCGTCTAAATAAACTAGGAACTTATCAAGATAAAGCTAGTTGAAAAAATACACTTAGATTTTCTGTGATGATCAACAAAATTGGAGGGAAAAAACTTACTTTGACTGCGCCGAAACTTCTCCTCACTGTCACAAACGTCCGCGTCGAGCCGCGCGCGCGGGCAACTGACAGCGAATCGGCACACGTTATAGATTCCACTCGAGGGGAAAGGCGAGGGGCTGCGTTTATTTGTTTCAGAGATATTCGGGATGGTACTACTGTACCCTGCTACAACCGTACCCGGTCTACCCTACACCAATAAGGAACAAATATTGTTAAAAGCTAAAATTTCATATTAATGTGGTTTATATCTAAATGCTGCCTTAGTGTTTTATGGTTATTACTTAGACTGTCAATTTGATACATCCAAAAGAAACCGAAACTCTAAAGAGTCTCATTTTATAGCTAGTAATATTTTTACATTTTTGAATTATTTATTTTATAACTTTCTTAGAAAAAAAAACTAAAAAAGATTCATTGTAAACTCAAAAAAAATCTCAGATTTTTTGTGTTTTATAATTACTTTTTAATCTAGCCCGTTTACGAATTATGTCCCACAATTTAAGTTATTATTTGAATTTCGAATAACACAACATCAAAACTTTATTCCTTCTACCGACATCAGCTGTTGAAAGTTTAAGAATAGTCAAATTGTATACAAAAAACCGACAACCACCAAAAGGAGGTGTTTTGGCAATAAAATTAAACCTTTTATCTGCTGTTAAAATTTATTTGCCTCGAGACGATACATACCTACTGTATATTCTTTGCTAAAACTAAAGGAGTTTTCGTTTTTCGCAAAAACAGCTTTCGCTAATTTCACATGGGCGTAAGTTGAATTTATGTACCTATGTACTTATTATTTTTGAAGTCGGTTGGTACCCGCCAACACAATTGTGAGTTCAATAAAATATTGGTTTTATTTATTATTTTAATTGTTAAAATTTTATTGGTTAAAATTAAATCTTTTTATTCAAAGATTTCTGATATTGTTTAGGCTAGTATAGACTTGGAAAACAAGAAGATTTAGTAAAGAAAGAATAGAGAAATCGAAAGGGGAAAATTTATATTTTAACAGACCCATAAAAATTCGGCTGCCTTATGATGGGTCCCGATTACTAAAGTCGTTATGTTCCCTAATATGAGGTCATTACGTATGAAATTGGCGTTTTGTAAAGGAGGAAAATAAAGTCGTTTTTTTAAACATAATATATTTATTTAATCAAAGTATATATACCATTGCTATCTATGCACTTTTGCCATCTCATAGGTAGTTCCTATGAGAGATATTCCTAGATTCCTTTACTAAAAAAACCATTCGGACAGGAATCAATAAAATCTTTGAAGGCGCTTTAGACTGCCCCATCGGAGTTGAATTTTATCCCTTGCAAGAAGTTATCCAAATTTCATAAAAAAATTGTAATCTGTTGGAGCACCGGTTGTCCGGAGAGTACGGTGGATGTCTTAGACATACCAAATGGAGCTCCTCTAATTTGGTAGCCGTCTGTTGTGCAGTGTGTGGTCTGGCGTTGTCCTGAAGTAGCAGTGGTCTAGAGCGAATGACCAACCTCGGTTGTTTAGCACCTAGCTTTTCCATCATAATTTTCAGTTGCTGGCAATAGACATCTGCCGTAATCGTCTGGCCAGATTTAAGAATGCTGTAGTGAACGACACCGGCACTAGTCCACCAAACGCTTTTTGAGTAAATTTTCGCTTGGGGCAGACTTTGGCTGGTTCGCCAGGGTTCAGCCATTGCGATGAGCGTTTCCGGTTATCGTACAGGATCCACTTTTTATCACAGGTAATGATTGGATTTAAAATCCCTTCATTATTGTGCCGTTTGAGTAATGTAACACAGCAGTCAATGCGCGTTTCAAGCTTTTTCACCTTGCCAATTTGCTTCAAGTTGATTAAAACAGTTTTATTACTAACACCGCAGCCTGCAGCTAACTCGGACGTGGTCTGCGATGGATCCGCTTCCACAATAGCCTTCAATTCTTTATTATCAACTTTGTATATCAAGTTTTACATTTTGTAAACAGAGTGACGCAAAGAAAAAACCAAAAAGGGAAAGGGACACATAAACTGCATCTTAGTGCACGAACACATTCAATCAAATTTTATTACGAAATATGTAAACTTTTTACATTTATTGCTATTGGAAAATAAACACTGGTTTAATAAACACAAAAACAAAATCAAATTTAAATATGGTACTGGCACAAAAGAAAGAAAATATTGTAGAGAAGAAATCTTGTCAATTTACTAAAGATGTGTTGTTACGTTTGCGTTGTGATTCATGGTTATTTTATTTTGTTTTGTTACATGTTGAATTATCGTTACTAATTGTTTCAATTGCTAGTCTGTTTTCATTTTCAACACGTTTTTCTCTCACGAATATGGACGTATCGTCGCAAAAAGCCGCACAAATTGTTCCTCTAGTGCAGCAAGGCCTAGACCAACGAACAATTGCAGCAGATTTAAATGTAAACCAGTCTACGGTTTCCCGAGTTTACAGAAGGTTTATGGAGACTGGTTCATTCAAAAGAAGACGTGGAACCGGCAGAACTCGGGTGACATCGTCTCGTGATCCGACAGGTTTATTGTGACAACTTCCTTGCGAAATCAGTTTTTAACGTCTATAATCATTAAAAATGAGCTCCACCAGGTATGTGACGTAACAGTTAGTGCACGAACCATAAGATGAAGGCTAAAAGAGAGAGTGATATCAAACCTTTTAGACCCGCAAATGGACCAAAATTGTCCGCATGTTGCTCGTGAACACTTAAATTGGACTGAAGAGCAATAGACTTCCGTATTATTCACTGAAGAGTGTTGGACTTGTTTGTACGGTACTGCTAGTCGCAGACTAGTCTACCGTACCTAGAATCAGTTATTAGGGCAAGAGGAGGTAATACACCTTATTAAAAACAAAAAAAAAATTCTTAATACTGTAAAATTTTCATAATAATTCACTGTTTCATTCCAAAAAGCTGAACAAGGAGTAATTTGATTCTTTTAGTGAGAAAAGTTGACCTATACACACATGAAATGATTTATCAGATTAAGAACCAGTCTTAGCATTATCATTGAAATAAATGAAAATAGTTTGCACTTTCACTAATTATATTTCATTGAAAGTAATCTTGCACTATGATGCAGATTATGTGTCAGCCAGTGTATTTTAGATCAAAGTGGTCAGTACGACAAAACGCCAATTTCATATGTAATGACCTAATAGAATGTTTTCGTTTTGAATGTATCGATCACGAAACTATTTCAATGGCAGGTACGAATTATTTAACGCAGACGGTGGTTTTTGTTCATAAAATTTATGCAGCGATTAATAATTTTTTTTAATAAATTTATTTTTTATTCTTATCTTAGCCTGGCATTCAAAACAATACTAAAAAGTTTTCGCTTCAAAAAGCTCTTACGCTTTCGACAGAAAGAACAACGAATTGTTGGCAGGAGGGATTGAGGATTGACCACACACAAGTCTAAAACCGGCTTTTATAGATGTTTTTATTTTTTTGTGGCGCACTTCGCCAGCTTAGCTTTTTTCTAAGATAGATTTGTTCATCAAAGGAATGACCTTCATGTACCTATACTGATAATAAAGAGGAAAGATTTGTTTGTTTGTTTGTTTCAAATGTTCAATAGGCTCCGAAACTATTGGATTTTGGTTACTCTATATCTGTGCCAGATATAGAGTAGACCACGGGGAAGGACCATGGAAAATTGTTTATTCCAAGAAATTGGTTACATAGGCGTTACATTTTTATAATTGATCACAATTTCGGCCCTTAAGGGCCAATAACATTAGTAAATAACAGGCATAAGCGCGGGCAACATCTTAATTACATAAATTACCTAGTATATATTTATAAGTAAGTAGATTTCTTACTTTTGGTATAATTTTATAAGGATTAAAAATGCTGCTTTTCCCCTTGTTGTCTCAGCACCGGCGCGGTCGCGGCGCCGTGCACCGGGGCGGCTGGTGACAATATAATAAACGCGCCGGGACGTTGCCATAATTATAATATATTTATATTCATACCTTAGATAATCTGAGCCTTAGCCTTAGGGGCTCCATATACGGTCCGGTTTTCCTTCAAATAGGTCTGAACGGATGCAAAATCGTATCGTCTGTGTGCAATTTCGAGATCGCATCAGTCGACCGGATGGACTGAAGCGATTCGTTCCAGTGTCGCCAGCTCTGTTTTTGCGAAACTACTAAATTCACGTCGATTTCTACTAAAACCTACTAAAGGAATTGAAAACTATCAAAAAAACTACTGAACTTAGGAATCCCTAAAGTCCCAAAAAAACCACAACATTTTAGGTTTTGTTATATTATTAAAATTTTATTATTTATTGAATTTTATTATAAATTTTACAGTCAATTTAAAATCTACTAAGAAATATTACGTATATAGTAATTAAACGGATAGTTTTAAGCAAATTACGGACAAATGCTACAATGTATTATTATGATAAGTTGTCAAATTTTTTTAAATTTTTTTTTTGTGCTTAACCTCATCATTTTGCATATTACTGTCTGGGTCCTTCCTACTAATTAGTTACAACTAAATTCCTACCAAGGGGAATAAAATACTTAATTTAGTAATAAAACTTTGTACTATAACTAAGTTGGCAAAATTATTTTAACATAGATTTTAACTTAAATATCTTAAAAAAGAACATTGGATCTACAATGCTTATCAATAAACTATAGTTTCAAACTAGCACTCAATGTACAGTAGGTACATTGAGTGCTAGTTTGAAACTAGAGCTGGTAGCTAAAGCTGTATAGACAATTTTGCACACAATATTAATACAAACTGCAAAACTGAAGTCATAGAATTAGCCCTATCAGATCACTCTGCTCAAATTATGCACTGCCCGACTAAACGCATACCAATTATAAAATATTGGCGTAAAAAAACAGCGGGACTTTTGTCCAGAAAATATCTTAAATTTCAAAATTTTTCTAAAAAACTTAAGCTTTTCCGATGTCTATAATCTTGAAGACACTAACCTCGCTTATGATTGTTTTTTTTAAACTTTTCAACTATTTTATAAATTGTGTTTTCCTTACAAAATAATTAACATACCCACTTACAGTAAGCCACTGGCTATCACGTAGAATAAAATTAGGGTTCAAAAAGAAAACTATTGTGGATATTTAGAAAATTACCTAATAATCAAAATAAAATTAAATTTTATAAAATATTCGAATATATTTACTAAAAAAATAATTTAAAAACTCAAAAAGTACAAAACATTTATAAAATTAAAACATCAAAAAATAAATCTAAGTCAATTTGGAATATAAGAAAGAAAGTATTTCGGATATTACAATAAATGGCCGCACCATAACTAATCCTAAACACATTGCTAATGAATTTAACAATTATTTGATAGATAAAATGGACTCACTCTCTGGGTACGGTAATAATATCACAAAGAACATTGTACCCTCATTGAATTCAATATTCATTCCTCCCAGGATAGGTACCTAATGACATAATTAAAATCATCATACATCTGAATAACTCTAGAAGTGTTGGTTATGATGAAATTCAACGAAAGTTATAAAAACTGTTAGTAATACTGTTTCCGGTTCCTTAAGCTATATTAAACTTAAGTATTGTAAATGTCGTGTTTCCGGATAAATTTAAAATTTCTATTATAACACCATTATTTAAAAAGAAATGACGAAAAATTATTAGAGAACTATAGACCCATAGCACTTACATCAGTAATATCCAAAAATTTTGAAAAATATATTTATAATTACTTATACAATTATTTAGAAAAATTTCAAATCTTATCTAAGGGAGAAAAAGGTTTCCGCCAAAATATATAAGGTATAAATCGAGCTATTTTTGATTTTTTAAAAGATGTAATGAATAGCATGGACAATGGAAGCCCAGTATAGTATGCTCTATACTCTGTGACATGACTCAAGCCATTGATTATATTGATCACAGAATCTTGTTAAAAAAACTAGAAGCATATGGTATAGGCGAAAATACATTGAGGCTAATGGAATCGTATTTAACAAATATAATTCAATATACAGCAATTAATCGACTAAATGTAACTTCATGAAGAAAGTTTCGTATCAAAATTAGGATATTTATTATACGGAGTCTCACAGGTATTAGGCCCACTTTTATTTTTAATTTATATAAACTATTTTCCTAAATCAATTGACAAAACAATGACACTCTTTGCTGACGACAGTACCATAACAATAGCTTGTAGCAATTTAAATAATTATGAAAATGACAATTGATAATAAACTTAATTGGAAAGCCCACATTGAACAACTAGGTAAGTAAAAATATTGGCAGTTTTTCCTTTGCGCTTCTCAAGTTTAATTCCATAATGAACACAGATAAGAGTCCTATCTGCTTACCATGGTATGGTTGGATCTATTTTGCGTTACGGTGAAATTTTTTGGGAGAACTCGACAGATTATGAATTAAACTTCAAAACACAAAAGCAATGTTTCCGGGCAATGTTTAGTTTGCGAGTGACTGATAGCTGTAAACCATATTTTGTTAAATATAAGATTCTATCACTTCCATCATTATACATATTAGAATTAGTATTGTTTGTACATAAAAAGGATTGTGTGGTTTTATGAAACCACGGTAAAAGTGAAACTTAATGACAATAAAATGCGCTTCTTGTGTCTTCCCGTGAACTACATAACTTGTAGAGTAGAGTTAAATGCGGTCTTTATCAATATACAGACTGTTTATGCGTTAGATTTTAAGTTAATTTTCTTAAGGAACTTTGGTTCTCATATGGCATACTAGATGGCGCTGATTTACCGCTAGATCACGCTATAGGTAAAGCGAACCTATTTGTATAAGATGTTTATGAGGGCCTTACTAATGTGAAGTATTTTTGGGTTGTAAACCAATCAAGAAAAGGATTGTGTGGTTTTATGAAACCACGGTAAATGTGAAACTTAATAACAAAATAGCGTGGAGCACTGGCACAAATGAGCACTAGTCTATACACTACACGGTCAGCTGATGCGAACTATAGGCGCCGCCATATTGGCCTCGGCTGCTCTGACGAGCGCCTTTCACTTTATCCCTACTCCGCGGCTGACCGTCACGCGACATGCAACACACAGACGAAAAAGTTTGAGACGATGTAATAAAGTTTCACTTTAAAATCAAAAACGATGTAAAAAACTATCTATATATATCTATAAAAATAAATAACTCTGATATTGTAAATAGAAACAGGCGTAATAATAATAAAGTTTTCACTAGCATTTATAAAACATCACTTGTGTGTACCAACATCAATAAGAGAATATAATCATAATATACTATCCTTCAAAAAAGCTGTTAATTATATTTGATTAAATAAATGTTATTACAGTCACTCAGAATACTTAAATGATATTAATTAAATTGACTTGCTTGCTACATAATTTGATTTGAATATTAACCTTGTACAACAGGAATAAATACTGTGGATTACCTTTCATGTATGCACCACGCGACTATAGTGAAGCGATTGTAGAAAAACGGAGCGAATCCATTCGTCCATGATACACTTTTTTAGTCGTTAGCCTGTAACCTATGCCTGTAACGTATATGACATACTTCTCGCTTGCCTCGCTCCTTACTTACTACTTTTGTATTTTTCTATTTCACAATAATTTTATTCCTGTATAAATATAATGTTGTAATTCCATGAAATAATATTGAGCACATGTCTGATGCCACGTAAGGCCACGATGTTATATTATGTTAAAACCTAACCTCACTTAATTTGATACTTAAAACGTCAGATACTATCTTTGACTAAAGACAATTTATGTCCGTCTATATTTTATTTTTATCATTGCTGAGATTGTGATTTTATTGCAAATTATTTATTTAAATGTTTGTGATATTTCTTATTTTAGTGAAAATAATGATTTTTTTTCTCTTTGTTAAATTTTATTTATTATTATATAATTTTTTTTTTTTTTTGACCCATGAAATTAACCAAATATTATGTTTATAGTAAAATATATATATTTCTTCTTATATTTATATTAAGACATTATTTTGGTTATTATTTACAAGTTATTTTCTCTTATATATTAATTTTGGAACGGCACAGATTTTTTTTTCTTATTCTCTATTAATAATCATTTATTATGATTAATCATGTTTGCTACTGAACCTACCTACTTATAAAAAAAACAGAATTATGATTAAATTTCCATGCAATAAATGTACTAGCGAATTGTGATGGTATATGTATAACTGTGGTTTGTCATCTCTAATGATTAATAATTCTTGCAAATAAACATTATTATTGTTATTAATTCTGGACTGAACGGATGGACTGAACAGATCAGGTGTGACAAATCGCCAGTGTTGCCAACTTGGCATTTTTTATGCTAAATTTGGTATATTTTGATTACTACTAACTACTACTAACCTACTTAGCGGTTATTTATGCTATTTAGCATGTAGCATATTTAGTTAGCATAATTTAATAAAACAGAATAGAAGGTATAAAACACAAAGAAACGAAGAAAAATTACATGATATGTAAAATGTATATCCTGTTTAATTTGTATTTCGTAGTAGGCAACCTGGCATCACTTTTTAAGTTTCAGGAGCATTTCGGGGGAATCCCCCGAACATAATACCATACACAGACGTTTTATGTCTCTCGCTCTTTATTATTAACTGAAGTGAGAAAGAATATTCGTTCGTTACCTTGTTTTGTACTTAAGTAATCAATTATTATTAGTCTGATGTTATATTTCTGATTTTTTGGCATTTAATTTAATATCGCGATATCAATATACCGCCTAAATAAACTGAACATTACCGGACACAATGGGAGAAAATGGTTTTAGAGATTTTAAAGAGTGGTTGCAGCCTGTTGATAATGACACAACAAAAGCTTTCTGTAAGTAATGTAGGTGCGAAATGATTGCTCAGTTGTATTGTTTGAAACAACATAATATTTCATCTGCAAAATACAAAAATACATGAGAGCCAATGAAGAGTCAAAAAGAAGATAAATTTTCCTAAGGTAAATGTAGATTTGAGCACTCAAAAAGTAGAATGTTTTCTCGCTTTGTTTGCATGTTAGCATTTTTTTTGCATATCTAGTAAAATTGTGTTAGCAATTTTTTTGTCACATCTAATAACATTTTTGCATATTTTTGGCATTTTATTAACACTAATTTAGCATATTTCGTAGTCACCGAGTTGGCAACACTGCAAATAGCTTCAGTTCTCGCCAGAACCAGAACGAACTGATGAGATTTTTGCGATTTGCGATGTTCTAACTGAAACGATCGGCTTCTCGTCTGTGGGAGCCTTTAGGGTTTAGGGTCTGTAGCAGCAGGGCGGTTGACTGTCAGCGACGCCGGGCTGGTGGGTGAAAAAACGCCTTGTTCTTTTTTAATAGTAGGAGAGCCCAAGACGGAATTTTTGGAGTTAGGTACTTCAACGAGCAATTTAATTAAACAGAAATGCGAAACGATAATAATATTATTTATGTTCTATCAATTGTTGGACAGTGGACAATTAGTTCGTTGAAAGCAAAAAAAAAAAAACTTCGAGCCCATTGTGATACATTATGATACAGTTCATACTGAAGTAAAGTTTAAAACCTTTGCTGTATTTAGCCGTTATCCGTCCATTAGTCTCGAATGCAATGTAGAAAAAAACTATCGGAAAACTAATTTTGGTTATGAAATAAAATCAGTTAAGGATTTAGAAGATTAAAAATTTTGAAGACCTTTTACATATACGCAACAATTAACAAATAAGTGATAAATATAAGTAGTTGGGGGAGGCAAAAATAAATCGTCCTACTTTATTTACTATTTAACTTTAAAATTTTAGTTCATACTTACCTAAACTAAGTAAGTAATATAATATATTCTATGATTAAAACTAAATTTGCGATATCGTTCTTGTCTCTTGAACAATATGTCACTGGTTCTCAACTTTTGGGGTATTTGTATCTGTATATTAAAATCTAATATTTAAATTATCGTATTATGTTGTAATTTATTTTAAAACAAATGGATGAAATGAGTTTTAATGACTACATTAAGATCTTCATTTTTATTGTGTGTAATCTAGTCCTATCAAATTAGTTTTTATGAGAACTCTGACATATGGTATTTAAAACATAAACATATCAAAAACATCCCGATGGCGGATTGACACACACATATAAAAGTAGTTTTATTACAAAAAGTTAAAAAACAAGGACGATAAATATTGATGTTGATAAAAACTGAAATGAATTTAAACTATAAAATAAAGATCCATAAGTGCACTATTATTTAAAGTATGACGAACAATCATTCAAGTGAGCAGAAATCCTCAAAGTAGTTTCTATGCAATCTCTAGCTCCTAATACAAGGGAATATAGTTCATTTTATGTCCCTGTCTCCAGAGCGAGCCAGACGGGAGTTTCTCGCTAATATTAGACGGGACAAAAAATATGTGCGTCGGGTTGTAGAGTTGTGGCCCTTTCCGATCCCTCGTCCCGGAGCGCGGCGTTTTGCTTCCCAACAAGTCCGATATAATACATATAGGTAAATCCAACGACAGTCCACCTCGCGCCGCCGTCTGTGGCGCTTGTGTCGTCGCCGTGCGGACATTTTGAAACCTCGCAACGAACACTAGTGCATAACATTGCAACTTTACTGTATATTTTTGGACAGTGATACCGTATATAACCTGTAACGCGATATTTAAGCGTCCTGGACGGCGCTTCCTACATGTGTGTGAACATCTGTGGAAAAACATACACGGCAATCCGGTGAGTGTTTTTCAGTTTAAAAATTAATCTCAATCCACTAACGTTACAGACACGCGAAATTATAACTTTTCATTGTGTGCAACAAATACATCTTTAACTAGTTATGCTAATTAAATCGATGTTTTCGACATGGCTCGAAAGACGGCGAAAGCGAAATTCTGAATATCTCCAGATTTCATTTTTTAATGCAGAATGCGATACTCGTGGAGATATTCGAGCTCATTTTTACTGAATTCCGTTATGTTGGAAATGTATACCGAATAATCGCCGGTTGAGAATTTAGATTACCAAAATTTACAAAAAAAAATTGAAAGCGTCCAGTTCTGTATATAAAAATACTTTGTTCTAACTATCTTAAAATCACTTTTAAGATTTATCAAGATGCCTGAGAATAAATATAATGATAAAAATACACCTAATGTAAATAAAAATCGTCAGAACATTAAACCTTATGCAAATATTAGCAGATAGGTTGATAATTTTGAAAACTTTGCTTAGGTATGTCAGGTCATTCTCAAACTTTGCCAAGTTGACTACTGAATAAGTACACCAAACACCAATTGTGATATAATTAAAATCTTTGGTTCATTAAACAATGCAGTAAATGGTTAGCAAGTAATGTCGTCAAGCAAGAAATATTAGTGACTGGCCGGTACGTAATATTGATAGGTTCTCATATTTCACAGAGCCATGTAAAATGCGGGAATTATAAAATCTGATTGACATTTATTATTAGTCATTACCATAACATTTTTGATTTAAGTCGTCTGCTACCAACAATCTACATACTTGTAATGTATTTTAACACTGTCACTACTTCTATTTGACATCTACATATTTCTGAAATAAACACAAAAGTAGATTTAAATGTTTACAATGTTGTAAATAGGCCAAATTGGCATAAGTGAATTTTGAGAAGTAGCAATTTTTCTATTTTATACATAAATATTTAGATATACCATTTTCCACTAAGCTTCTAATCTAATAATTGCCGGATAGCTTATTCGGAAGTTTTGTGGCTGCTTATCTAGCGACAGAGACAAAAAATGCAAGTAAGCCATCTAAAATCTACCAGCAGATCATAGATCATAAGAAGTACTACTGAGACCATGGAGAATAGAGTAAAGGAGTACCATCTCCATACATAAAAAGTGTCCGTAAAATAGCGTTAAATAGGGGGCGCTACAGACGCAAGGGTGTAAAGCGGCAAAATTTAAACCGATAATTAAATCTTAGCATCTTCTTCGGTTTTATATTTATAAATATTTTCGACTATAAGAGTAAATAGAATTTTCATGATTTACTGAATTAACTACTTTTAATCTACCAAAGTCGTCAAAAATTTTAATTTAACTAAACTCAACTCACTTTACTTCATCTCTTATTGCTAACTTCATATCACACACCCTTGCCACTCTAGCGCCATTATGGCCAGTTTTGGAACTATTATTTCATTACTTTTGTCGGACACTTTTTAGCTTTACTGCCTTAGAGAGATTGTCCTCCTTACCTCTATTCTCCATGACTGAGACATTAGATACTAGATTATGAAACAGGCCCTTGTTAAAGGTTAATTACCCAATAAAAGGATAAATGTAAGCAACCATTACATAAAGCTTGGAATTTTTATTCTTTTCAAACGATCTAGCGCTACAATCTATGTGAGACATCTAAAGATCGTACCATAATGCTTGACCTGACACGTTTACTTCACAATACCTACTTGCAAAATATTGACTCAGTATCTCCGACTAAATTGTGTTATATCAAAGCACGTAACATTTTTAGACCACATAGAGTCGCTTAAAAGATTTATTATCTGTGATATTAGTAATAATCTAGGTCAGGCTAACTTTTTTACACTTTTAGATAATAGCATAATAAGAGTGTACGATATTAGTACAGCTCTGAAACAGAATAACGCTTCTAAGGTCAGGTTTAACTATTAGAAAATGCTCAGAGGGTTTTCAATCCCGCCTTGCTCGGAAGCACAACATCATAGGCGTGGGGCAGATTATTGTGTTTTAAAAACACAACACACCTTATTGAATTGCTACAGATCCATTTCTAATGTCGATAGGTAAGCTGTTTTCAAATCGTTACAAACAGAAAGCGCTTGTATACAGAATTTTCTTTATCTTCTCTTTAAAGGATGCTTGATGACATCCAGCCTCCCAATCCCTAAATTATTCGGTTTCTGCAGAGGGCACATTTACAGTTGCTTAATGTCATACTGAAGTCAAAAGTTTGGCTTGGCAGTCTTCAGTAAACTCGAAAATAATGCCTTAGTTCCTGAAAGTGAAATATACCAGTGATGGATTAAGTTAATTGATTTAAAAAATATGAAAAGATGACTTTTTTAACCACATATCACCCAGAATTCTAATATTGATCACCTGATAGTAAACTATTAACAAAAGGTTTCGAGTTTCGATTTACGTACGCGAGCAAATCACGCCCCCCTTCTGTCGCAGTTTTAAATCAATAGACTGCACCTACTACTGCCCACACAGCGCCTGGACTGTCGGATGCAAATTGACTATGTACATTCACGACCGCTGATACGACTACATAATCATTTATCACATGATCGTCATCAATACGTGAACATTAGCGAAAAAAAATAGCTTGAATAAATTAGCATTTTTTTTAATAAATGGCGACATACGAGCTCGTATGTAGCTCACATAGCCGTAGAAATTGGAGATTCCATTCAAAGAAAATTGTAAAAATAGTTATAGACACGTATTAGAAATTATACCTATACATTTTAAAATTTTGTCAGTTTGGTACCTATAATTATTTTAGAACTAGATATATTTTCACTTCTTCCTTTCCTTTACCTTTCAACAACTTTCCTCTTTAATAACAAACTTAAATTATATATTGTTGACTTTTGCTATTTTACGATGGAAAGAATTTATTTTACATATTGTGTTGCATATTTGCATACATGATTTACGTACGTAAAACTTAAGTACTATCATTGTAATGTCATTGTATTTTTGCACAATGATTGTAAATAAAATGTCATTAAAAAAAATGAATTGGTAGGTCCAGTGCCAATAATGTTTACGCTAAACAGAGTTAACGGTATATTATGTTTAAACGATGTATTACCGTTAATTATTGCTGATGCGGGGCAGATTAACAGCATTAAAACATGATATCATTTACATACCGTTGCGTTAGCAAAAAATATTCGCCCCCATTTTTAAGTCGCAGCATTGCAGACTATATTGTTACAATCGAATGCGTTTGAAATGTCCTTTAAAGAAAAATAATTAATAAGTGTATGAATATAATTTTTCTATTGTAAATGAGGTAATATTTTATGTTAATTAATATTATTAATCAATATGTATTAATTAACATGGACCAGTTTTTAGTTGTAGTTTTGTCTCTAATGGGTACGAATTACGATAAAAAAAGAGTTATGTTTACCTTGAGATTACAGTAACAACTACAATAAACAATACATAACCGCGGTAATAATTCAGTTTCATAGTTTATTTTTATCATGTCATAACTCATTATGATAATGAATGGCAATATGTTGCAGTACCTATTTTCTTTGTAATTAATGTTATTTTATTTTGAATACGCCCAAGCTTTAGCTGTAATGAAGGATTTACACGGGTCGATTTTCGCCGCACGAGTTGTAAAGCACAAAATACACGGACTGAAATATTATTATAACACCCTATTGTTTTATAATCTGAGGGTAACATGTACGGTCGCGAACAAAGCGGTGTACTACTTATGAACCTTGTCGCCATAGTAATAATATCGACAAGTGGTACACCGCCTAGTTGCCGATGATACCACCAGGCGATGTTGCCTATCTAACTAGTAAAGCTGACATTGAACGAATGAACCTTGAAATTGTTTTAATTGGGATCAATGGTCCGCTATGTCCCCCTATGTGAAACATAACCAGTGTGTTTAAAATTTCATAATGAAATAAAGTGATTGAAGGGATGATAATCTGATAATCAAATGGTCGAAAGCTCCTGTAAATATAAACGAAATTTAAAAATTCTGTAAGAATTGTCAAGCAGCGAGCGAGCTGATGATGATAAATAATAGCTAAGAACATTCTCGATCACGTCGGCTTTCAAACAAAACAAAAAAAAACGCATAGTATAAAATCGTTTAGATGCTATGATGCCACAAACAGACACACAGACCGACACATCAAATTTATAACACTCCTCTTTTTGCGTCGGGACTCGGAGGTTAATATATTTGGGATTTTAATTTGTTAATGTTGATGAATATTTTAATGATGATGGTATGAAGGCAGGTTAAGTGCGGCACGCAAGCAGCCGTGAGAAGATCCATTCATATAAAACACTGGCCCAAATGGGAAGCTACATGACTTGCGTTACTTCTTACTCCAAAACTATTACGTGATATGGCTCCATGACTCCACAGTGTACACCACAGAGTAGAAAAGCGAGAACGATCCATGTCGAACCAAATTTGAAAATTTGGACATCCCCTTTAATAACCCACAATTTTCCACAAAATCGTGGACACACCGTATGCTTTTAGCTTGTAGTAGCGCAATCAAATTCGGAAGCTAATGTAGCTGCTTATCTGTTCCTCTTTCTTTAATCTGTGGTGTACACTGTACAGTAGAGAGACACTCTTCACTCTATGCCTTTACCCCCTTACTAATAAAAATATTTATACAGTGTATAAGCTATACAATGTTTTGTCCTTGCCTGTCAAGCTACTTTTCCGTCGTATAAGACAAGGACAAAACATTGTATAGCTTATCCCCTGTTTAAATATTTTTATTAGTAAGGGGGATATCGTTCGCGTGTTAAATGGATCTAAATGGGGAAGTTTTCACTTTATTGACTTAGCGCAAAAAAATAATCTGTTATAAGTTAATATATAGATAAATGTTGAGATTAACCACCTTGAAGTATGCTAAAGTTTTCAGGTGTTTTCAGCATTGCTCTCAAAATTTTAAGGCCCACGCATAGAGATTATAACCAGAAGGCCGATTCTGCTAATTAAATATTGCAATAATAATGTAGTGAGAACCCAGTGTTAATATTATGCTTAAACTGCAAAATGGTATACTCATTAACGTCAAACCCGTTTTGATGGGTCCAAACTCCAAAAATCAGCTCATGCTATCAAGACGATTCATTTGTAATTCATTAAAAGTAAAATGACAGTGTTAGGTAATTACGAGAATTGGAGTTCAGTACTTAAACATTTGCAATTTTTAATATGAAATAGGTACAGACACGAATTTCTTTTTTGGAATTTCTATAGTAGGCTACAATGCTAGCTCTACTATCCATTGATACCTACTTTAGTACTTACCATAGGTATTTTGCTTATATCTAATTTAGATATTTAGCTCATATCTAAGTTAGGTATTTTTCTCAGATCTAATTTAATCTTAAGGTAAACAAAAATAATAAATTCGACTAAATTAATGTGTCGTTTTCTTTATTACATGGTAAAACAGTGACATTAAAATTGGTAGAAATGTGTGTTCCATAATCTTATTGGTCTCTTTGTTTAGATTTAGATTGAAGTGTATCTTGTTCGGTGTATAGAAAACACCAATACACAATCTGTATAAAATGAATTGTACACGCGAGGACCCTGGTGCTAAGTGTTCCCGCCTGTGTTTAGATAAGCGAACAATGCCTGACTGCATTCCTGCCAGAAACAAAGATTACTTTTAAACGACGCCTCTTTTTTGAAGTTTGAAGTCCGATAAACTTTGATACTATTTAGTACCACTAAATACCTACTTACTAATTGGTAGCAAATAATTATTACTAGCTATTGCCCGCGGCTCCACCCGCGTAAATACACTCACGGGAACACTGTACTTTTCCGAAATAAAAAATAGCCTATGTGTTATTCTAGAGCTTAAACTACTACCATACCAAATTTCAGCAAAATCCGTTCACTAGTTTATGCGTGAAGGAGTAAGAAACATCCATCCATCCATATATCCATCATCACAAACTTTCACATTTATAATAGTAGTAGGATTAACATCAGAGTACTTAATTTACTTGTAGATAGTCGACATTAGTAGGACTAATAACCGCCTCCTTTTTTGAAGTCAGTTAATAAATCGTAGTATATTTTTTTGGTTTTTTGTTTTTGAAACTATGAGTATGCTAAATCAAAAAAAAAATCTGCTGTTACCTACAAAAGTGCTATCTATGCCGAAGCCCTTATGTAGGAAACGTCCGATTTTATTTATAGTAGGTAAGTTGATACCGTACCATACTATGGTACAGGTGGTAGTTGGTTGGTTGGCAATTGGTATAGTTGCTAAATATTCAAGAGTACATTCACTCTTGAAAGTTTGGTCACTGACTGTAAAACACCCGGTATATATGTGGTCGGTGCTGTAACAGCCAGCTATACACTTTACAGACCAACTTACTCTAAACGTGAGCAAACATAGAATTCGACCAAATGAATGTGTCATTTTTGCACGGTAAATAGGTTTCATTTAAATTGGTAGCAGTTTGTGTGCTATTGTTCTCTTTCTTAACATTTAGGTTAAATTGTACTTGAACCCCAATTCTCGTACTTAATTTAGACTTTCCATGAATTATAAGTGAATCGTCTTGATATCGTAAACAGAGTTTTGGAGTTCGGACCAATCGAAACGCGTTTGACGTTTATGAGAATTCCATTTTGCCGTTTTAAAATATCGAGACTGCATCGAAACTATATTATTGTGGAATATAATTAGCAGAAGAACTATAAAAATTTATAGTATTTCAAGTAGCACTTATTTCACTAGTCACAACAATTTTTTTTTCAATCTGCTCTCTAAAAAACAAATATTTAAATGGAACCTACATATTATTCAAGTCGAATAAATAAAAGATATTTTATGTGAATATTATAAAACATAATATGGCTTTCGTGAATTTTAACAATCATTACCGAACGTTATGTGCTAATTATTGCTAATTACTGACTTAATGATAATCTTAACCAGTTAAAATCCAAAAACAACTGAGAAATTCTTAATTATTCACCGCACATTTTGTATGTAAGTTTGCTTTTCTCTAAGTTCATTGTCATGTAAAGATTCGCTTCTTTCTTTGCTTATAAATTACCTTTATAATTGATTTTAATTTGTCAGTAAAATTTAACAAAAATTTCATAATAAATATGTAATACGTTTAATAATAATCAAACACTTATTGAGGTCGCCATTATCTCACATATTTAGTTTTATTATTTTTAAACAAAAAATTAAAACCGACATCCAACGTAAAAATGCACAAAAAAGTATGAAATAAAACTTATTTTCTAATAAGCCAAAAATACAACTTTTTTTAATGAAGTTGTTTTTACAAGTATTTTTATATATTATTTGGAAGTTGCTATATTAAATTCAGATATAATTCACTAAAGGCGTCAGATAATATTTTTTATTGTTCAATCGTTATAAGTTGCAATAACAGTTTATTATAAATAAATGCAAACTTCACAGTTCACGTGACGCGATAACCTTTAGTGAATAGTGATTAATAATAATTTATGGTAAAAGTAACGGATCTTAATAGCTTTTGTTTATAACCGAAAAATCGTAAAAACATCATTTTGTACTTTTTCTTGTTAAGTGTATCCCTACTCGTTCCTTTAACTGCCTGTAACACAATTTGGTAAACATGCAATGAATATTTTCAAGTACGATTGCCAAGTCACGATATTTACCGATTTACTTTATATCGCTACTATCCAACACCTTCAATAATAAAAAAGTGCGTGTTGGATTCGCGCGCCAAAGGTAACTCGAGGCAAGCCTGGGAAAATCTACTCACCTTTCCCTACCGATTTCTACATATCACTAGAGATCCGCTCAACAATGCCTCCCTCACTTCAAGAATCAAATTTCGATGACCGCGCATGGACTCAGGCAACGCTTCCAGAAAGGTTCGGTGGCCTGGGTGTTCGAAAGCCCTCTGACATATCGCTTCCGGCCTTCTTGTCCTCAGTCCACGCGAACAATAGTCTTATTTCCAAAATACTACATCACCCATCCTACTCCAATACAGTTCCCTTTCCGGACGAGGCCAAGGACGCCTGGAGCGCAACTAGTGCTTGTAGCGAATTGCCTGACAATACTTTTTCAAAAAGGCTCTGGGACGAGCCACTCTGCAGACTGGTACGGAATAATCTTCTTAATACGTCCTCCAGTCCTGTGGAGCAGGCTCGCCTGTTAGCTGCGGAGAAGTGGGAGTCGGCATTACCGTCACCCAATACGGGCACATTGCTGCAAATATTTATGTGTCTGAATAAATTACCAAACAGATTACAACTATTAGTACTTATATCGATGACTAGTAAGTATTAATATCGAACAAAAAACAGGAAAAAAACACGTTTTTGTATGGAACAAAATATTTATTTTTTGCATTGAATATTTATTTTATTATTTATTTCTAAAGACAATATTAGTACAACTCTATATTCAGGCGGCTTCTTGTTGCCGTTATTAATTTGGAGCAAAAACCGGCAAAAAAACACGTTTGTTGTATGGGAATTGCGAGCTCTCCTTAAATATGTATTTATTTTATTCTGTTTTATAGTAGGTATTTGTTGTAATATCGGCAACACAAATAATGAAAATCGAACAAGCGGCAAAAACGGAGCATTTTCTGTACCACTTGCAAAAAACAATCGAAACGAATACTTATTAATGGCCTTGTATGATCTGTAGGTGCTCTGTAACTCTATTGGTGCCTTATACTTTGGTGACCAGTTAATGGTTCCACATAAAAGTACCAGACACCGATTGAACGTTGACGCACTAATGATATTAAAACTTCCTCCATTTTCGGGGTAATTATGTTAGCACGTAGGTTATATTTCAAGTGCATACTGGAAGGTTTTAATAATATAAAATTTATCGTTATCAAACACCTCCGAACTAAACTAATTTTTATGAAATTTTGCACGTATGTTCGGTAGACATTGACAATTTTTTTTGTTAAATGTAGGCCCATCCTTAGGCTGAGACTTTGATCCGGAATCCGGCGGGTCCGAAAAAATTCAGAGCTCTGAAAACAGAACTCTGCCCTATTAAAATAGAGTTGCAAATCGAACACACAAGTGTCGAGTCAAATGTCAATGTCTTATATTATTATAACAGCTCGACACTTCGATTTTCAACTCTATTGTATTAACGCAGAGTTCTATTTTCAGTGCTCTAATTTTTCTCGGGCCCACCGTATTCCGGATCATATAGTCCCAGGCCCCAGCCTTAGTTTTGAAATAATTGCATAAAAGGTCACTTATATCGGGCCACCAACTGTGTGTCATTAAAGTCTTAACAATTGTAGAGTGCTATAAAATCTAGACTCTGATGTTGAGATCGCACATAACGGTAGTACTAAGACATTCCATAGATTACTATGGTACCTACTTACAGGTCGTAAATATGATTGGTGATAACTTTAGTAGTGAGCCTTCTAGGAAATATAAAAGCCCTGGTATTGCATAGCTTAATAAAACAAAGGTTCGTTTGAAACGTCACTAAATACCATATTTTACTTCTATTTTGACTTAAGATCTACGTTTTGGCACGAATGGACCGGCTCGACTGGAGCGCTACAACAACCTCTTGGGTAACCGGCGTGAAATAACATTTGCGTAGAGTTTCGGTGAGTGAGATGTACAGCTACAAATGTTAGTGGAGGCTTTTGAAAACCCTTAACGACTACTGACACTGATTTAGCAACTTGAGACAGCTTCGACACGAATTAGCTGGCACCACCGGAGCAATACGGTCATGAAATTGGTTTGCGTTGTTTCAATGATTTCAAATCTAAGAATGGGCCATGAACAAAAAAATCTTCATTAAAGAAAAACTTACGCCATCTTGTGGTTTAGCGCTTGGCTCTCGACTCGGAGGTCGTGGGCTCGATTCCCGCGTTGAAACAATAAAAAATCTTGGTAAGGACAATGTACGCTGATCACCTGATTGTCTGACAAGAAAGATGCGTCGGATAGGCATTTAAAAAGTCGGACCTGCGCCTGATCGCTCGCCAGTGGTGTCGGTCATCCGTCCCACTGCTAGGAGAGTAAAGGAGGAGAGAGTGCTTTTGTGTACTGCGCACACTATTGGGCACTATAAAATAACCCCTTCGTAGCTGGCCTGGTTTCAATGAAACCGGCCACCGTCACCGAAATCGGCGTGGGTAGAAATTATTATTATTATGACGTTATGCTCATTTGATTTCATGAGAATAAATCGCTTGCCTCATGATCCATTTTCGTTTGTCCCAGTGCTGTCAAAACTGAGCCAGTCGTGTTATGTTTGCAAACAATCGCCAATACATATTTGATACGTTCTCAGAAGTGGAGGAAAGTCAAGTTGTCCCGTTCACTTCCTGAGCGAGACAGTATAGGCATGTTAATACTGTAGCAAGAACTTCTAATCAGCATATTTGCTAATTAAAACTCTTACATAATATTAGTAGGTATACAGGTTATAATTTTATTGTGTTTTTTGTGCCCGTTTATCTGGTTAAAATGTGTAGAGAGAAAGTCATTTTTTACAAGTTGAGTTTTTGTTAACTTGGTCATGTTAAAGTAGGTACTATTTTCTGACGGCCAGCAAATTCTTTCCATGGTAACAAAATATTATTAAATTCAATAAAATCGTTTTTTTTAAGGGAATGAACATTAAATTTTCGGTAAACTTTTTTCGTAATTGTTTAAATAAATGAAACTAAAAGTTGATTATTTTTATCTGTGTATCACGTGACCTGAAACACGATGCGCCAGGATGTGAATTGTGACGTCATTATCCGCACATTTTTATTTTGATGGAAGATGGAGGACAGCGTTTTCGCGGGAATAAACATTTCGTCCGCGTCATTATAATACACGGAACACGATACAGACAAATTTTAAGAACAATTAAACTGCTTGCTTGTACCTCTTACCTACTGGCTACTAGCTACCTAGGAAATGAAATAAAATTAAATATTTTAGGCGATCCCCGACATTATCAAGCAGTAAGCGAGCATTTGAATTATACCCAAATATTTCAAAACTAAAGATAGGTTATGACGTACATTTGACAGAACAAATCATCATAGAAGAAAAAGTTACGCCCTTTGATTTTCACCATATCTCAAATGTCAGGCATCTTGGTTTCACCATACTTCAAATGTCAAAATGGCCACCAAAACTCCAAAAGTGGGGCCGGTTAAGTGAAGACAGTTTTTGCCTCAACATGCCTCTTCTATAATATATACGTCTATGATTATACCTCAGAACACTCTCGACCACGGCAGCATTCAAAAAACTAGATCAAAATCAGTCCATCTGTGTGGGAGCTACGATGCCACGGACACACTAGGTACCCGCTGTCCACAGTCCACGTCCAACTTATAACACCCCTCCGACTTCGTGGGAGGGGTTTAAATATCTTGTCCTAATTTACAATACGTAGAATAAACGTTTTTAAGCTATTGCATAGCTTCTATCGCGGGCCTTGAGCGCGGGGACCGAATCCAGAAATTCCGTAACAAAAAAACCTCACGCTCCGTGCATCGTCTAACGTCGTTTCAGTTCGGCAGTCTTCGACACGGGGTTGTGTGCGTGCGATTAGACGTATTGTACGACTCTACGAAACTCGCACGAATCGAGACGAGCTGCTCCGAAATCGGACGAATACATAAGCAGCTGTTTATGAGAAAGTATATAGGTGTATAGGTATTTATGTACAACAGTGAATAGCTGTACTTGTAAAATTTGTGTATAAAGTGTTTTGAATATGAATGAATAAAGTGCATTTATTATTAATGACGAAAGTCACGAAAAAATAGTGAAAGAAAAGAAATACTGCATAAATAAAATAAATAAATAATTATAATTGCATAAGTTGATACAAAATGCTATGCAATAGCTTTACCGCGGCAGTCCCCGAGTGCCACACGTCTTTTTTAGTGTGAGTGATGTGACTGCAGCCATACTCAAGTGCTCTGTGCCTTATTATTCTCTCATTTGATTGCATTTAGTATTCTCGACTTATATGACGCTTGCAAACGTACAATTATACTTAATATGTGTTTATAAATGTATTATTTGGTACCTCTCATACAGCGGAGGAACAATAAAATTAACATTTACTAGTTACTTTTTGTCTCTTACGTAAGCCAGTTTAGTTTGAACTTTGGGCTGAGCGCTATGCATGAATTTAGCTACACAAAAATCTTAACCATCGCAATCTAATAATTTGGCTATTTCTAAGAATTCGAAGAACAATAAAAACACTCGTTATGATAATAATATATATACCTAATAACATTTTACCACTATATGTACATAGTTTGAGTCATTTGGGTATGTAAAACAAAAGGACACAGGACAATTAATACAAACATTATTAATGATACTAAGGCGGGTCAATAAGTCCGTGACTTTTTGAATTTCTAACCTCCTTACTGAAAAAGCAACACTACTCCTATCAACAGGCATCTGTCAGTTGACTCCTATCAAAATTTGAACTTGCTGCGTCAGTTAGTTTGTGTTTTACAGCTATCTTTATCAGACTATCCAGTAACTTAAGGAAACAATGGAAAAAAGTGAATTTCGTGTGCTTATTAAGCATTATTTTTTGCGAAAAAAAACCATTACCGAGACCAAGGCTAAGCTTGATAAATACTATGGGGACTCTGCAACATCGATTTCAATGGTAAAAAAGTGGTTTACTGAATTTCGTTGTGGCCTTACAAGCACTGAAGATGCCGAACGTCCTGGACGCCCAGTTGAGGTCTCTACACCCGAAACAATCGAAAAAATTCACGATATGGTGCTGGCCGACCGAAGATTGAAAGTGCAAGAGATTGTGGAAGTCATAGGAGTCTCGCATGGCTCAGTGGTTTCAATTTTGAATGATCACTTGGGCATGAGAAAGCTTTCCGCAAGATGGGTGCCGCGTTTGCTCACAGTCGACCACAAACGCAATCGTGTAACAACTTCACAGGAAGGTTTGGCGTTGTTTAATCACAATATGGAGGAGTTTTTTAACCGTGGACGAAACATGGATCCATCACAATACACCAGAGACCAAACAACAGTCAAAACAGTGTGTTTCTAAGGGTGAATCGGCGCCAAAGAAGGCCAAGGTGGGTTTGTCAGCCAATAAAGTTATGGCGACTGTTTTTTGGGATGCACGTGGGATAATCCACATTGACTATCTTCAAAAGGAAAGAACAATTAATGGGGAATATTATGCCAACTTATTGGACCGCTTCAATGAGGATTTGAAAAAAAACCGACCTCATTTGGCCAAGAAAAAAGTTCTTTTTCACTAAGACAATGCAAGGGTGCACACATGTGCAGTTGCCATGGCAAAAATCCATGAATTGGGCTATGAATTGCTCCCACATCCACCCTATTCTCAAGATTTGGCTCCGAGTGACTACTTCTTGTTCCCAAACCTGAAAAAATGGCTCGGTGGAAAAAGATTTGACTCCAATGATGAAGTCATCTCGCAAACAAAGGCCTATTTTGAGGACCTCGACAAATCATATTTTTTGTAAGGGATAAAAAAATTGGAGAAGCGTTGGACAAAGTGTATAGAGCTCAAGGGGGACTACGTTGAAAAATAAAATGATTTATTTATCAAAAAATCTGTGTTTTATTCCAAAAGTCACGGACTTATTGACCCGCCCTCGTAAACAAAATTAAAAAATTTAAGTAACCCTCGAACTGTCAGCGAGCGAGCTGATGATAATGAATTATGGCTAAGAACACTCTAGATCATGTCAGTGTTCAAACAAAAAAAAAACTAGGCCTAAATCGGTTCAGCCGTGTGGGATCTACGATGCCACGAACAGATACACACAGACACGTCAATCTTATAACACCCCTTTTTCGTCGGGGGTTAAACATGCACGGCAGGCACCATAGCAGCGCCCAGGGCGGGATCAGGGATTGGGAAGCGCAAAAAATTTCCTTTCCCATAGGTCTCAAGCATCAAGGAGTAATCAACGAACTGGAGTATACCTATTACCACAGGACTTACGAGTCACGACTGTTAGACACAATCTTATTATTTTTTGTGATTTTTGTATGGTTTTTGTAATATTTTAATGAATTTTGTAAGCTTTGCTGCACTTGACTCATATTATCTGTTTCACTTATGGGCCTTTAATATTTTATCAACTTCCATAATATGAGGCGATAAGGTCGTGTTTCCGGCAACTGTGTAACATTGTATGATCTACTAAAAATTTTTGCTTATTACTGAATTCAAATATATTTATTATAATGAATAGAAAGATACAACAAGCACTGGTTGTTGTGTATTTTGATAGCAACTTCAGCAATCACAGGCCAGATAGAAAACGATATGACTTAATATTCTCCTCTCATCGAAAATACTTGTGCCTCAATAGTTGGGATATTAGGGTCAGTTCACACCGCGCCGATACGCGAAATTACGTGGCGCAGCATTTTTAAGATAGCTAATTTATTCACTATGCACAAGGAGATATATGTTTCATATGACATCAGTCGTGCACTGCACATGCGCTGTGCAGCGCGGTGCATATTGTGACGAACTCTTACAGTGAAATGTGCATCTTTTTGTGTAATAAACAAAGTTCAATTTTGAATAGCTAACTCAAAAATGAAGATCCGCGTCGCGTATCGTTTTGTTTTGGTGTGAATTGACCTTAAACGTTGGGCTTTAAAATTGGGCGAACATTCGAATACAAAACATAAAAGTCGAATGACTAAAAATTATTTCAATTTCTAATTTCTATGAAACGTAACTCGACTATCTAGTAGTGGTTTTGTCGAGGTTTTGTTTCGGTATTAAATACCGTCGATTCATTTTTTTTTGTATAAAAACCTGAATGAATATACTTATTAAGGCCTGGGAATTCCCGGTGTATGGAATATGATTCATAATACGACCAGGAAAATGCGTCATTGAAAACCATTGTGCGCAGGTGAACGTGCAAGTCAATATAGATCAAAGTATCAATGCCATTAGGGCGATTATCGAGTAACGTACACAGGATGATTATTTACATTGAATGAGATGGTGTTAAACGACCATTTACGTGATGGAACTGCGTTGTATCAGATAACGATATTCTTAGTTCTTTGATATCCAAAAAAGTCGATATTCGATTTTTAAACAATGTCTTTTAAAAAAAGTATAAAAGGCTGCTTAAAAATAAATATTGAAAAGTAATTTCACATTTTAAAGTATAATAAATTCGATTAAATAACAATTAAAATATACCTACAGCTACGTTAGTAAAAACAATTTTACCACAAAAATATAATTAAAAGTCAATTTCCTACCTTATCAAAGCAGACCACATATTTCATTAAAGTCAACTACTTACATGACGTGTATTCAAAGTTTAAAAATTACCAGTTTTATAAAGATCCCTAAATTACAGCTAAACTAAAAATAACACAACCTCCCCACGTTAATTCAAGTGGCTGAGAGACACTTTACCAGCAGAGCGCCTGATGTGCACACGTTAAATAATTTGTCTCCACTTTATATCCTACTTTATTCAAGAAGACAGAGAAATGCTCGAAAGCTCTACAACTTTTACAGGTATTCATGTACCTAGATTACTTAGTTGTGTTCTTCAAATAGTCATTTGCCAACGTAACTTGTGTGACAGTTTATCCTCAATTTAAGGTGTTCGATCAAAATTATAGCATTTTCGGCATCTAAATGCCCCGAGCCAGGGCAGCCGTATGTGTACGGAAATAGCCGAATATCAATGTCAATAAAACTAAATCAGTGCTATAGCATTGTCAAATATACATAAGAAGAAAATGGAAATGTATGAAGGAATTAAATGCATTCGTGAATCATCGGTTTTGTTCGACTATGTCCGTAGCTAGACGGCAGGGCAGTTTTAGATACCGCTGCCGAAAACGCTACAGGGTTCATTTAACACGCCTATTTCCTAATAGGGGTACCACCAAGTGCTATTTTAGCGATAGGCAAAGGCCAGGACTGAGTATATATTTAGCCTATATAGCCTATATAGTATATATTTAACATAAGACAGGCGCGAGCATGTGTACGTCTTGAATGAAACCTAAACTTTATAGAAAATATAATTGAAGTGGCTCTCTATTTAAGGGCATATACTGTAACTGTTCTATACTGAAGTTCGCGTGCAAGTAACAATCAATATACCTAGCGAGCGTAAGGGCGCTGAGACTACATACGATTATATAAACAAGCTCCATTACCTATTTATTACATGTTCTTGCCCTGGCTTATTACCCTGACAAGATTATTCCAGAAAATTGCTTTCTTGTTAGCTCAGTGGCAAAAAAACGAACCGGTCCTGTCTCTTTTGTATGTGAAGTTCTATGTTACAGGCTATTAGCATATTGAGGCCACATAGGGCTATAATAATAACCAGTGGTCGCCAAGTGGTCGAAATTCGCCATTCAATTTTTAATATTGGGGGTATTTTTAAGTGCCAACCCTTATCAAGGGTTCTTTTGACTCTTAGATACGAAATAAAAAAATTCTTTCACGTTCAATAGAGAACGAATGACAAAACTAGAGTTTTGATACATGATCAACCACATGGTAGTGTGAGTAATCATCTGAGGTAGTGTGTACCTACTATTATATTTATTGGTTTTAATGTATTTTAAGCATTATTATAAATAAATATTAGTGCAAACGGTCACTTCTCCTCTATACAAGCTTTAACTGTGCCAAAGGACATGGGGAATTTTACGATGGAACAATTAGGCACGGGGTGACGGGACTAAGAAAAAATTTGGCTACATGTAAGCGTGATTGCGTCTCGATAACAACTGCATAGGTCGCATATCTGCAGGAGGTTGGGTATATACTGTGTGTTGGTAATATTTTAACGCATTTAAACGAATATTCACAAATTACAATCTATTAGTATTTTTGTTTGTGGTCCCCACTTTTTAAACAGCAGGTCAAAAACGCCCAATGCCTTTTCATACTTACTCCTCCGCTCGCATAATTTTAATAAAACGAACTGTTTTTGCTGTCGTGATATTCAATAACAACTTTAAAAACGTATGTAAATGAAAATAAATAAACAGACAGCTTTGTAAGACAAAAAAATCGTAAACAATGAAAAAGACAGATAGATAGCTAGCTTCCTCCTAGCTACTTATCTGTCCTACTATTGCAATACCTACTTGGATTGTTTCCAAGTTTTCAACATTTGTTAACAAACGCTTGTCTAGTCTAGTTACTGTTCTAATAAAAGGTAACGTGTAGGTAAGCGGCTAGACAGACTTAATACTTTACAAATAAATATTGGATGTTGTCTATTGAAATCGTTACATGGATAACATCAAACATTACAAAAAAAAAACTTATTTTAGAGATATAAATAAGGGAAAAGGTTTGATTATATTTTCAAATTCCAAAAAGTCATGAAACAAAAACAAAAATCGCTGGTTAAATATCCGAACGATTCAAAACTGCAACTTTGTAAATATTGGTTACAAAGAATTAAGGGATTCTCGGAAGGATTCACTCAGGTACCGTTTAGTTTACTTCATAAACAGCACAAATTTATAAATTTTCCATACTTTTGTGTATGGAAAATTTATAAATTTGTGCAGTCCTTAATTGAATAAAAATGCGGCTGTTTCTTATAACAATAATGTAACCTGTTGCACAATTCACTGATAAGTATCAGATACATTATTTGCATGTTTTGTCTACATATTGATACATTATTTGCATGTGTCGCTTGATATAAAGTAGGCAGCTATAAAAGTTCTTAATAGCCTATCCGACATATAATAGAAGATTATAAAACAGACCCAAAGAGTAACCCTTGTTAAGAACTTATTCCAATTGGAATACTTCCTTTACATCCGTCCAACCTGACTTCTGACCAAATTCGTTATGCCTCTCGGGCTTGTCCATTCAGCATGTCTGAAACTAGTTGAATAGAATGTTGATAAATTTTTCTCTAAAATGTTTTTATTTAAAAACTCTTCTATACTTTTGAAGAAATTGTAATTTTATAAGTGTAGTACATTATTTTGCAGGCCAGTGTATAACAAATAATAAAACCGCATCAAAATAGGTCCAGTAGTTTCGCAGCCTATACAAAGCTAACAAACAAACATACAAAGGTGTAGTTGAATAATATTTATAAATGAAAAATAAAATGTCTGACATTGTGTCCATGACAGGCTCTCATTTTCCGCGTCTCAATCTGGCCTTATCAATTGTACTGTACCAACTACCAATTCATTATGTGACCCAACGTATCCGCTCACTTGTTTACGTCTGTCCTTGGTTACATTTACATTTTGCTGTAAATATGTTTCAATTGGTACAAATTGCCCTTTTATTTATGCGTATGCACATTAATTCCCTTATTTATGCGTATGCACATTACCTATATCATCAGTTTTTTGTAGTATATCTAGAAAGGGTTAATTTTACAAAGTCTATGTTTATATACGCGTACTCCATAGACGTCGACGACGACGTCACGTCATTAGCTTCTTCTTTCGTTCTTTGTAAAAGTTGTCAGCCAAACATTCTTTAGGCCGGGTCCTGGGCCTATGGGCGTAATCCGTAAGGCCGGAGATAAATCAGAGCACTGAAAACATAACTTGGCGCTAATACAATAGAGCTAATAATCGAACACACGAGTGTCAAGTCGAATGTCAATGTCAAATCTGACGACTCGACACTCGTGTCACGTGTGTTTTATTTTCAGCGCTTTGAATTTTCTCCGGCCTTTCGGATTCCGGATCATGTAGTCCTAGCCTAACCATGTTCTTACCATGTAGTTCCACCACTCACCAGTATGACGCGATGTAAATATCCAACGGACACATTTGCCCATTATTCTGGGGTAGTCTGGGGTACGCTCAATGACGCAGTGATGACGAAAAATACTGCAGCATTAGTCCGTGTCTCTAGTACTGTCGCACTCAATATTAGAGACATCAATGAATCTTTACTCAATGTGAAGAGGATTAATCTATCCTCCACGCTCTACTGCAGTTTAGCACACTGCACGAGCCTTCGAGGATTGTTCTTCTCAGACCCGGCTTCCCCACGATCCTTAACCGTTCAAGTTTGCTACACATACTGGCACAAATTTAAATTGCTCTAAAGGTTGATGCGGGCATGGATCCATGTCAGCTAATAACATTGAAATAATAAGCGTCGATTTGCTGTTTATTCAGTTATTACCCTATTGTGTCGGAGGCCGAAGTACTGACACTCGCATTCACCGGGAATTCAATTCGGAATCTATCAACGGTTCTTTATATTGTGGTTTATGGAATATGGTAACCTAAACCGAGAGTTTATTGAAGTGTGTATGAATTCGGCTTTTTGCAAAAATTGTATCCAGAAGTGTATCGTTTTACCTATCTACATCTATACCGTTGCGTTCATTATAATTTAAATTAATAAATATTTACGTAAGTAACGCAACGGGTAGATGTAGGTAGATGTATTCTGTCTCTGTCTGATACGTTGGAAAAGGCGCTTGAGTGACAAAGACAGCAACATGCATTAGCGCTAAGCGTAGGTATTCGTTGCGTAAATATATTATTTATTAATTTATATTTATAAGTTGAATTTCAATATTTTGTGTTGCCTTGCACTTTTTGCTAGTCTCTGAGGTTTCTGCTTGATCTAAACGTTTCGTTCCTACTGCTTCTATTATGTATAATTAAATTCTAGATCAGAGCAAGAAAATTAAGTAAATAATTATTATTGTTAAGGCCAATCATAATAAATGCAACTCACGCTTAACGTTTTATAGTCGCAATAAAATGAGAGACGATTATACAGTGAACGTCGTTAGCAAATATACTTTTAATAACTTGTTAGTTATTACGCAGATTATAATCGTATACTTAAAAGCTATATAAATTTGGAGGCACTTAATTCCATATTATTCAGATCAGCGATGACCTCTGTGGCTCAGTGGTTAGCACGTCGGCGCTTAATCTGGAGGTCGCGAGTTCGAATCCCGCTGAAGGGACAAAAAGTTTTTCTGTGTTCCCGCGTCTTGGATGTGTATTAAATATATTAAATATCCGTTATCTAGTACCTGTGATACAAGTTCTTCGGATACTTAGTACAGGACCAGATTGACGTGGTGTGTAAGTGACCATAGATATGAAAGAGACAGTAACAGCCTGTGATTAAGGGGACTTAACTTTAAGTAACATTGGGAATTAAGGCGTATGGCCCTTAAAAGTAGAAAATATCTTTGTGATTTTTTTTTTACTACCATCGATCTCGCAAAACGACAGTTATGTGCGCAAAATGTAGTGATCCATAAAGTTGTGGTGCTTGGTCGTTCGGTTTTGGAGAATTTTTGAATTGAACACGCCAGATGACTCAGTGAAGGTCGTCGGCCCTGTTGGTGACAGAGCACACTACAGTCCAAATGATTGCATTTACTTGCTGTTGTCCAAAAGCTTTTACTCTTTACTCTTATATTATTAATTTATTAATGAATGAAAATATCATTTGAATTCATTGTCATAGCCCAGTTAGTACTTGCTTGGTAATTAAACGTTATTAAGATATTTAAAATTCATGTAAAATTTAAGTGCTGTAATGAATCATAATAAATAGTGTCTGGAATAAAAAGGATTGTGTGGTTTTATGAAACCACGATAAAAGTGAAACTTAATAACATAATAGCGTGGAGCACTGGCACAAATGAGTACTAGTCTATACACTACACGGTCAGCTGATGCGAACTATAGGCGCCGCCATATTGGCCTCGGCTGCTCTGACGAGCGCCTTTCACTTTATCCCTACTCCGCGGCCGACCGTCACGCGACATGCAACACACAGACGGTCACAGTTGGAGACGATGTACAAAAACAATCACACAAACAATCCTCTCTTTCTATCAGTTCATGAAATTCGGTACTTCTTATTAAGGCAACATAGTATGTTATCATTCATTCATTCACGCAGAATAAAGTTGAGGGCATCATCTTGTGATTTAGGGTCAGTTCACACCGCGGCGATACGATTGAACCTTATTCACAACAAAAAAGACACACGTTTCATATGACATCAGTCATACACTGCACAAGCGCTGTGCTGCGCGGTGCAACCTGACATTCGAACCCTTACAATGAAACATCATGTATCTTCTTGTGTAATGAATAAAGTTCAATTTTAGATAGCTATCTTAAAAATGCAGCAGCGCTATGTCGCGTATAGTTTCGTTTCGTTGTAAATTGACCCTTATGTTGCTGAAAGAATAATCATGTCCAACCATTTACAGAAAACGAAGATTAATCAAGATCAAGCATTCGATTATGTTTAAACGTTTAGATTTCCTTTACAGAATCACAGATGTAATCATTTTGTCTTTACAGCAATAAATACACGCACGGTCGTGGACAGATCCGGCGTAGCACTTTTGAACCTTATTGCCAAGAAATAAGGTCGAAAAGTGGTACACCGGACCAGTCCGCGACCGCACAATGCCGGAAATTCCAAATGCACATAAAACGAATGACAAAGTATGCACCTACAATTATTATTGTTAAGCTTTTACGTACTGTAATCAAATGGCAATATTCGAAGCGGTTGAACAGGGAAAATCTGTTATAACGACATTGTAGGGATGCATTGCAAATAATTATAGTAGGCATATATTTTATAGTCGTAATAGCCGAAACGTTAAATCCGGTTATGAAACATTCATATTTTATGTACCCAGACAATCCGCTTGATCGTATCGTATTCGTCGTTATAAATAATGTTGTTGTAAAGTGTTTTCACATCCCCACCAAAACGACTAGCCAAATGGCAGTCACCAGACCGATTAAGCTAAGACGGACAAGCCATTAGCGTAGACCCATTCGAAAAAAAAAAGTGTTTTCACTGCAATTGTTTATAAAACAAAGAAGAAAAAAAAATACTCCTTAGTCCTAAACGGAGTCCATAAACTCATGCCGCAATTTTATTAAAAGTAAAAGATATTCAAAATATTGAATGTACGATGGTATTAAGACCGCAGCAAATTGACGTTACAGGAAGTTGCCAGTGTAACTTAAAAAAATACGAAAAAAATCTTGAACATCACGATCTCCATCTTAAGTGCGGTTAATTCGATGCTGTAAGCTGTAACTCATTTTACGTTTAATTACTTCAGAGATAAGATTCCTCATCAGAGAATAATGATAACAAGTTTGAGATAAATCACATTGTTATTGCACATTATGTATTACGTAAAACTTTGATCGATTACTTTTTAATAATTGGCGTTTTCTAGATCAAAAACTATCCCGGGGCAGGGCATGCCGAATGAGTACGGAAATAGCCGAACAAAACCGATGATTCACGTAGCACAATAGGTACTCATAATTCCATACTACAATTCTATTTCTTTTTTCAATTCAGCAAGTTTGTTGCACTGAAGACCGAATAGTAATAACATTCGGTTTTTTCCGTATTCCTTCGGCATGCCCTTGTAGTTCTCGGGGTAGTTTTAGGGCTCGAAAACGCCAAATGGCAGTTAAGACACTAAGTCTAAAAATATCTTTGAATAGTGGTATGATATTTTTATAACATTTTACCATGGAAGACACATATCTGCCTGAGCTATTGTTTCTACTACTAATTTTAACCTATAAGATGTTTGGGATATTAAGATGGGCAAAACATCTATTGCTGACATGTAAAAATTTGCTTATTGACAACTTGCTCATGAATAAAATATCACGACACCGCTCAGGAGTCAGGTAGGTACGATGCAAAATATTATTGTCAATTACGAAACAATGCCTTGAATCGCTGCCAAATAACCGACGATTATTAGGGTTCCGTACCCAAAGGGTAAAAACTGGACCCCATTACTAAGAATCCGCTGTCCGTCCGAATGTCCGTCCGTCTGTGTGTCTCATGAACACTTTTTCTGATGCCGCTATAATAAAGAATAGAATGAAACAAATATTTAAGTATATTCCCATACAGCAAAAGCCATTTTTTCCGTTTTGTACGGAACCGTATATGCGCGAGCCCGACTCGCACTTGACCGGTTTTTTATCCTTGTTTTTGATACTTTAAAAATTCCTTAATTTCGCAATAACAACAAGCGTGTTTTCGGAGAAAAGGTTACCTTTATTTTGCACATATTATGTATTTTCGGTATCGAGTGCAGAGTGCCACAGTATAATCAAGTCTGCAGTAATCTAAAATCTTGCGTGCAAGCTAACGCCCCTTTAACGACTATTGACCGTACGATTAAGTAAGGTAAAGTGACAAAAACCCGCTTTGTGATGACTAAGCTACACGGTTATTTTAAATTATACAGGGCGTTAATTATTCAGTAAGTAACGTACATTTTTAGGATTATTTACTAAATCCAAAACATATTTACAGAAGCTATGTATTATGTGGTGATCATCCTGATTTCATTTTAAAAATGAAATCGGGATGATTTTCCCTGATTTTTCTATATAAGTTGTAATAAAATTTATGAGGTACTTATTTTATCAAACAACAGTTAAAACAGCTAAACTCAAACTATTTTTTTTATTTCCATTAAATACGTTTTAAATAATCGGAAACTTGCCCGGCTTTCTACTATTACTAGATAACTTACTTTAGCGGTTAGGTTTCGTCACTGTAATGAAATGTCGCTCTAAGAAGGGTCATTTATATTATTTAAATGTCACAGTTTCCCAAGTTTCTCCCGGTAAATATGTTTTAACAAACTTTGGAAGTGTATCTGAATGCTCTTAAAGTAATTACTTTCTCAGTTGGATCGCCCACGTGAATTCCATTCTAAATTTATTATCACTGTATCTCCCGTATTTACGCAACATTTATCAGACTTCTTTATTTGTACGAAGGCCACTGTATATACAATATTTTCAATTATTTCAGGGCACGAACGTGTACAAATATGTTTAGGCAAACTATTTTTAACCGATTGAAAAGAAATTGAGAAATCGACGGGCAAGTAAATCATTAATCTCCTTCTCTTTCTTTGTTCTAAACTTCTCTTGTTTAAATCAAAGAAATAGTGGAAGTCTTTGTTTTAAACTATCACGATGAAGATTATTATTATGATCGTTTCTTCAATATAATATTGAGGAAATGCCCTGATGATGCCATAAAATGATTGGATTAATATCGAGTTACCGTCTCGCGTCTTTCATATCAGTTGATATCTTCTCCTCCTTATCCGAATTTTTTACTCAAAAGAAACAGTCAAGCGTGAAATATCTCGAGAAACTTCTGCGAACGAAAACACAATTATCGGCAATGTAAAAAAAAAAAAAACGAAAACGAGCGAACGACAGAGGTAATTATGTTGACACAAAGTATAAACACGAAGAGGCTTAACCACAACACGAAAAAGGAACAAAAGATAGAGGCATCAGTTAAACGAAGAACAATACTCATTATGACGCGCGGTTGCGGTGAAAGATTATCTGTTTGGAATTAGTTTCACAAAACACTGCATTATGCCGTTTACCTTTTGTCTATGGCCCAATAGTAGATGGCTCGAGATGCACGAGAGAGTGAATTCTAGATGGTTGAGACGGTGAAGAACAACATCGTTAGGAAACTTACCCTCAAACGAATAAAGCGAAAATATTTGCTGAAAGTTCTATACACTACACTAAAATTATAATCAGTTTTTTTTTTGTTTGCAGTGAATAGGCTCCAAATCTACTAGAACGATTTTCATGAAATTTGGCATAGTTATACAGTAGAACACGGGGAAGGACATAGGCTACTGTTTATCGCGGGGAAATGTACGGTTGCCGCGCGATTTTCTTTCGCGTTTACGACAAAACATCTAGTTGCTACATAAACTCTACTACAGTACGATCTAGGCATCGACTAGAATAACGTCCTCCTACTAAAAACATTTAGGTCCTTAAACTGATCTCAAATCCGATAATAGATACACCAACTGGGAAAATACTCATGATATTCGTCATAAGTATTTTCCTAGACTTAAATAACCCAAAATGAATAAATGGATTACTCTTACTATATTGGAATTTAGATCGCTGTATTGTTCGACGTGGCTAACGATTTTTAAAACATTAATATTATTAGTTATACATTATTATAACAGCCTCCGTGGTCTAGTGGTTGGAGCTTGGCTTTCGACTCGGAGGTCGTGGGTTCGATTCCCGCATTGGAACAAAAAAAAAATGTTGTTTCCGAGTTTGGTTAGGATAATTCAGGCTGATCACCTGATTGTCTGACAATTAAGATGATCCATGCGTCGGATGGGCATGTAAAAAGTCGGACCTGCGCCTAATCTCTCGCCAGTCGTGTCGGTTATCCGTCCCACTGGGCTACGAGAGTAAAGGAGGAGAGAGTGCTCTTGTGTACTGCGCACACACTTGGGCACTATAACATAACTCCTGCGTAGCTGGCCTGCTTTCAATGAAACAGGCCACCGTCACCGAAATCGGTGTGGGGAGCTATTATTATTATTAGTTATCTAAACTAAGTGACCATTCTTTTTAATCTCGTGTATCTTTACCAAATCTTAGTCATGTAACTTGTACTTTTCCTTTCATAGTTATAAAGTAATAGGTAGTTATAATATATTAGTTAGTAGTTACGTCTTTTCGATTGGTCTTACAAGATCTATGCCTAGATCTCATTGGTCTGTTGCGTCTATTGAGTGAGTATAGACTTAAATTATGTTTTACAGTTTTGTCATACATATCACTACATTTTATATTTTAATATCATAAAATTTTGATTTGACTTTCACCAATAAAAGCTCCAGCATATCGCAGACTTTATGTTGGCTTATACTTTTGTAATTTATATGTAATAATGTGCTATAATTTATATGTATTTACAAAAAAACCAGGGGTTTTTCGTGCTCTGAATGTTTTAATGGCTGCTTAACGGTGGTGACTGTTGAGTTCTATTTACATAAAAACAAAATATTTAGCCTAAATTCTGTGGTAACTGTATATTAATTTCGCTACTCGATTTGGACTTCATTACCAGTTAGAAGTCAATGGTCATAAATCATTTCTCTAGTGCTACTTGGCTTGTCACGTAAACTACATGTACATCAAATGAAGCAAACTGAAGTATAAAATAAATATAATATTATACTGAATGCCATAATAATATGACTCAGACAGCGTCTTCTTTCATTTTTAATTATTTGGGAGTAATCCCAACAAACTACGGATATCTGTTTTATCCTATTCATAGTGAATTTCCGGAAATTTTATTTAGCATGTGCTGTTATTTTCATGAGAGTGTAATTCATATTTTTACTTCTTTTATAAAACGCCACTTTGTAACTGCGTCATACTTTATTAATAACGGATGTCTTTTACGACGTGACGATTATCTGGCAAATAGTACAGCAGTGGTTTGAGTTTAAGGTTCGTTGATAAGTCAGCCTGCAGTTTTTTCTACAAAACGGGGAACCGCGTTTGCGTACATATGGGTAGATATTATAAACTTATATCAAACGTTACAATATTATTTGATACTGTACGAATTACGCAGTACGACGTACAATATCGTCTCTCGTTTGAGAGTATCATGAACCAATCACGTTGCCCGTGACTACGGCCTATTGAATACGTATTATATCAATATTCCGGTCACGCACTAATGTATTCATTATCAGTTACGTTTTTATTCGGTGGTGTATCAATTTATAATCTGTTCCAAGGAACATCAAAAGAGTTCTATAGTTTTTTAGTATCTAATTTTGACATTTCGTCGTCTCCTTCATTTACGGCAGTGACTATAAAAATAGGAATCCTCTTCACATTTCGTGGTTGTCATTAGCAATGAAATAACAAATTAACACCTAACAATGTTTGATAATTGCCCTCATAACAATGTATCATTAGTGTTACCTTCATCCACTAAGTCGTGACTCGCGACACATTACATTGCGTATGCGGCGCATGTGCAGGCTTCCTGTTAATGGGCCGACTTGTCTAGTCTACTGTTGCGAGTGCCCGCTGATATGAGCATTGAGCATACTAAAATATTTTAGCTACGGCAAAAGACCGGCAAACAGAGTATTGCTACATGACAAATTAAATGAAAAGTACAGTATTATGATATCCATGAGGAATCGAGGGAACTCCTCGTAATTTATATATTATTATCATCACCACCATCTTCACACGAAATACCAATATTAAGAAGATTGAGTAGAGAAATGTTAAAATTTTAGCCGAATTAAAAAGTGGAATTATTTAGAAAATAAGTTTTTATTTTTGTGCTTCTTTTTTGATTGCGTTGTTTTTTTGTTTTGTTTTTGTTTTTTGTTGCGAATGGATGGCTAACAAATGAGATAACAAGTTAATTATTTTTAGTCTTCACCAGTTAATGAATTGCGATGCAATTTCCGACGTTACCTTACACGACTCAATCAGAGTACACATAATAATATAATAAATGTTAACTGTCATTCTATGAACCATTTCCATTAAAATAATTATACTAGAGGTATATATCGCCCTGTGTTCGAAATTAGCCCATAATTTTTAAGTTTGAACTTTTTAAGGGTTCATTAATTGCCTCTTAGAAAAATATTTAAATGTTGTGACAGATTAGAAAATGTCAATTTTTTATTAATTTTAAGTAAAGTAAGATTTGTAAGAATTATTTTAAAAAAGATAAGACTTCTGCTCACCTTCCTTCACATAAACTTTAACTGTGCCAAATATCATAGTCCTCCGTTCGCACACTTCTCTTAAAACTGTACTGAAAGTTTTTGTTTCACGTATTAATATAATAATAACGGATTTTATTATCTATTTATGTGAAGCCGCTTCTAGTAGCGTCTACTGTTAGACTATTTTTATAATTTAAAATACGAATTATGATCATGTAGCATGCATATTCGGAAATTCTATATTTTTGAATATTAAAAATTTAAATATGGCCGTTTTTTTTAATAGTTGACGGGCTTTATTGGATCAAGAATTTTAACACAAGGCCCAACAAGGATATATCTTTTTTGGCCAGTGACAAAATTTAAAATTATAATTTGAAATCTTCTAATATTCTTCTATTTAATGTGTATTAGTAGGTCAGTAAAATTAGTATAATTACCTTGACATTTGTACCATCACCTACCTGCGTGTCTTCTTGAATGATTTTTTTGGGTTCCGTAGTTCACGTCTCGGAACCCTGTTGGTTTCGCCATGTTCGTCCGTCCGTCTTCGGCTTACCGTTCAAACATTTAGTGCCAGAAAGTATTTACCACGTCGACATAGTGCTAAAATAAAATCACGAAAAATATAAGCTAATAAGGTTGGCTTGAAAAATCTGAAAAAATTCATGATGGTAGTCCATGAACTTTGAAGAAAAACTATAACGGCTTAGATAACTTCGTTAGTTCAGGAATTATGGAGACTTTACTTGTAAATTGCGCTTACTTGAAAAACTTCGTACAGAAAAACGAAATAATAAGAAAACATGTAAAATATTGGTATAATGGTACAGATTTCTACGTGCGCGCGTCCGACTCGCACTTAGCTGGTTTTTTATTAAAACATTAAGAATTCAAATTTTAACTTTATTAATAACATTGGATGATACACGTTTAATGAGGGTGTTTGATATGTTTTTACGCTAGGAGGCAGACCAAACGCGTCAATAAGAATTTTCGATTCTTTTTCTGTCACCAGGCGGCCCTTGGTAGTCAGATGTCACGAATTTAAAAACCCTCATTGTAAAAGTTCGAATGTCAGGTTGTACCGCACTGCACAGCGCATGTGCAGTGTATGACTAACGCCTTAGATTCTCAAACAAAAATTTATATAAATTGACATGAAGTTAATCCTTGGATCGTTAAAATGTATTGAAATCTTTATCTCAGATAGCTAAAATGAGATTAATATTGGTCATTAATTTCGGGCGTTCATAATATAATGAAAGGTGTATAATTTTGCGCCGCTTATATTATAATATATATGTTGAAAATGCAATGCCGCGTAGCCGCGAGTATCGCTGGGTGTGAATTGACCCTAAGTTTGATTTTAATGGGTTTGTAAACAGCGCGTGCGCCCCTAGCGGGTACGTTCGGAACTATGCAGTATGTAGTAAAAACATCTCACCCCTGTTCGTCCTAATCTGTAATAATTCGATAAGCAATACTGGGTCTAAAAATCTGGGTGAAATATTAGGGCTTGTATCACAAGCTTCTATTAAGTGTCAGATAGGTTATTCGGAAGTTTTGTCGCTCCTCAGACTGGGACTATATGATCCGGAATCCGGCGGGTCCTGGAAAGTTCAGAGCACTGAAAATAGAACTCTGCGCTAATACAATAGAGTTGTTAATCGAGCACACAAGTGTCGAGTCAAATTTCAATGTCATATATGACAGTTCGACACTCAAATCTTCGATTTTCAACTCTATTGTATTAGAGTTCTATTTTCAGTGCTCCGAATTTTCCCGGGCCCGCCGGATTCCGGATCATATCCCAGATTTACTTTATATCGAGCGACAGAGACGTAACATGCAAATTAGCTGTCTGACACTTATTAGGCGATTGTAAAGCAGGCCCTTAACGTAATAGAGCGGTGTATGTTGTAATACTTTACATGTCCTTTATCCTGAAACCTCTACCAAAAGAGAGTTTATGCCTAAAGTTCAACGAATTGCTCAATCCGATTGTATAATGCGTGAATTATCGAATCAGACAATAGCCGTACGTTTCGTAAACGTGTAATGGTGAATACGTCGTTAACTAAAACACTTTCTCTCCTGAAGGTCGCTTCTGTGCTTTGAATATTGTCAAATGTCAACACGTCATACTTAATATTAGGGCTACCAGCAAGAACATTATATTATAAAATACTATACAGTTTTGTTAAGACTTGTAATAGCTATTATATGTTTTGACAAAACTCGTGGGTACTCGCGTAAGTCTGCGTTCTTTCATTAAAATCCTGCTACTATTGTAAATGTGAAAGTTTGTGAGGATGGATGGATGGCTGGATGGCTGGATGGTTGGATGGTTGGATGGTTGGATGAATAGATGGATGGATGTTTGTTACTCTTTCACGCAAAAACTACCGAACGTATTTTGATGAAATTTAGATGGTAGTAGTTTAAGCTATGGATTAACACAGGCTGCTTTTAATCCCGAAAAAGTACAGTGTTCCCGAGGGATACTGTATTTACACGGGCGGAGCCGCTGGTAAAAGCTAGTATTCATCATATTATGTTTTTATTAAATATTTGATTTGTGTTTTTTACTTTGCTACAAGGATCTATCTAGAAAGAAGTTAATGATTTAGAAGAAAGAAAAAATATTTAGAAACGAAAAAGTGCTAACCCCGTGACTAGTGAATCACAACTAAAGAGTTCAAATAATTATATTTTAGTGCGAGTGAGATGAACATAGATTTTGGGCACATCATACCTTGAAAGAAGAAAAATATACTTAAGGAACACTAAAGTCGATAGGTTTTTATACTTTGACACATTAGCATGTGTCGTCACTCGTAACGTAAGGAGATTAAGGAACGATAAAACATTATATGTCTTCCTTTCCTGCTAAAAGCTGGGTATCTGTGCTATTTATAGTTATTAATCTGAGCATCATAGAATATGACGTTCGATATTTTCATTTTTCACTAAAATAGTCCTTTTGAATTTCAACATATTTCAAAATTTAAAGGTAGGTTTGTGTTTTTGTGTATCTCCTTTATAATATTAAATTATGTGTGTTATGAATATGTACACACTACACTGTACAATGTACAATATCGAGGAAGTTCCTGCTCGACCAGATCCTAAACATTTTCCTTTGCCTAGGACGCCTCAAAATATTTAAACACAAAGGAAATGACCGCAACGACTGCAGACGTTGAACTACGTATTTACACGTGAGCATGTGTGCGTACGCGCGATTGAACGGCGCTGTTAAGCGATTTTCATCTTATGCCTCGGTCGAGCGGCTACTCGATAGTATATGTCAATCAGGGAAGGGAAGGCTCCTAATGGATTAACATAATTTTCTACAAATCTGTTTGTTCTAAATGCATACTGCATAGGTGGTTTGCATCTCTGTAACAATAACATACAAGGGTTTGCGTATATTCCATTTTTTTCAGTTCAATGAATTCTAGGAATAAATGTGTTAGAAATACCTACTACCTAAATTATATTAAGGCTAAAAGATACATGTAGAGTTTTTTACCACTACATTTTTAAGGTCAGTTCGTAGATAGGAGGCTTATAAAGTTGACGTTCATGGACACACCGGCATTTCTGGAGATAACCTACATTTCAACGATTACACAAATAACTAAACATACAAATATTATGCAAATGTAATAAAACATGTAGGTATCTATGTAACTAACATAGGAATGGCATTTCCAAGGTAACGCACTAACGACCGACTTAACCTTTCTACGCTTTGTACAGGAATACATTTTTAACATCTAGGTAGAATGTAGTTACTAGGTATATACATAACTAGCTTTTGCCCGCAGCTTAGCCTGTGTGGAATAGTGTACTTAGAGAAAAAATCCTTTAGCAAATAACTCTACTTACTGCAATATACAATATTGAAAATGTTTTTTTAGGGTTTCGTGCCCAATGGGTGAATACAGGACCCTATCCCTCCGACCCTCGGAGGAGAAATAAATTAAATGCTGTAAATGGCCATATTGATCTATATTGTATTTAGGGTACCTTATTGGATAAGGATTAATGCCGTATTGCTTAAAATCGCTTCGTAAATAAGCTATTATTTCTCGTAAAAAGTAAATGATAAAAAAGGTTATTGTGAGTTATGCCTAAGAAATATATACCATCGCGGACTTTTTGTAGTTCTTTTTAAGGTGTAAAATACTGTAGTACATTATTTTGATCTATCTCGTTGGCTTCAGCCAGCGTTTGCAATGTAAGCGCAAAAAATGTGTTTATTTAGGACATTAGAAACCTCTTAAATTATGAGTGTTTCTCTACTATATTATGCATGTTATATACATAAAAACGGTAAAAACCTTTCTCTTGAATCACTCTATCTATTAAAAAATATCATCAAGATCTGTTGCGTAGTTTTAAAGATCTAATGATACATAGGGACCGATAAAAAAGGACTTTGTTTTATACATGAAGTAATATACATAACTCTACACTAAATTGTTTAGAGTCCATCCATATTCTATGTCCATTCTGTTTCTATATTTTTTCTACGGTACGTCTATACATAATTGTATGTAATTGAAGAAAAATTAGACTATCTGATGGCGCGGCCGCACCATCACCAAGTCATATGCGGCCGAACCATCTTTTCTCGATAATTAATTTTAAATTCCTTACAATTTAATTAATATTATATCTAGCAATATACCGCGATTTTTTTTTCGCGGGATATTGCTAGATATAATATTAATTGATTTCCGCAAAGTAACGTCTGATTCTATTTAAATAGAATTTATTAGTATAAATATAAATATAATTCTATAGTATAGAAACTATTTAAATTCCTTTTTTGTAGATCGTCATTAAGTTTACATTGACAAATTTTTATTAATTAGTATAAGGCTTAGAGCATTAATCCAACTACAAGGTTACCAAAATGCAGGTAGCTTCTTTCAACTTATGCATATTCTTTCACATATACCCTTACATGAAACCTTTCTCGTGAAAAGTAAATACATGCCTACATACCGTACTTAAAACTCAACATAGGTCAATACAATCGTATGCAACACTACCTATATATTTTAGGTCATACAGCTACCTAGTATAAAGCCACGTTCCTAGCTGTCCAGCGTCACTCAAATCTACTTACTGGAAACTGAAATCACTGTGCGAATTCCTGGCAGGCTTACGAGCCATTGTGTGAGCCAGAAGGCCCCGCCCACCGATTTGTCACATACAGCTAGCAAACACTAACTTAAATTTATGACAAAACTAATTCAATACTTTGAAGAACATTCTGGGACTTGTAGAATTAAGTAACTCTAACCAGCTATCGTCTATACAACATTAAAAGGAAAAAGAGGCAGATGAAGGCCAAGAAGGCCAAGATGTAGCTTTGACTAGTCATTGAAAATGTTAGTACCATGGTACTTATATTATAATATTCCTGTTCGACTAGTTTCTTAACATTTTCCTTTGCACTAGGACGCTTCGAAATATTTGAAAACAAAGGAAGTGTCCGCAACGACTGCATACCTGGTTGAACTGAGTGTTTACACGTGAGTTTGTGTGCGTGCGCACGATTCGACGGGCGCTGTTTAGCGTTTTTATCTTATGCCTGGTCGAGCGGCAACTTGTTCGATAGTACGTTAGTAATAAATATATTATTAGAGCATGGGTCATGAGATAAAGAGTAAATAATTTTAAAGGGCTATTAGGGCATAGCTCTTATGTAAAAAAGGAAGATTCAGTTAACTACATTAAAGACCTTTCAAAAGTGGTACTTAATTCTGCGTGAAATAAGTGGAACTTAAAAAGTCACTTATGTTGTGTGTGATTTTGTCATAAAGGATATAATATATATTTAAAGAAACGCAATAAAATCTTTGACTTTGAGAAGGTTAAGAATAATTATGAAGCACCTATGTATGTAATGAAACTTTTATTCTCTTTTCAAAATTAGACATTAAAAATACTTGTCCTTGTTGTGGGCTACGACGTCTTGGTTCTTACAGATCCTTCTTACGTGGTGATAATAATAATACAGCTGTTATATTCTCCTTTATTAGCACATATGAAAGAGATACTTAACACAGCTACGTATTACATATGAGAGATGCTTAACACAGATACGTCTACCCTATATTATAGCCTTTTGGTTAACTAATATGACATTGATAGTTCTACTTCTTATTACTGCTATATTATGCAACAGTCCTGTGTGACATCTGAACTTTAAACTTTAAAAAGAAAAGGCGTAGCAAAATAACCTCAAAAGGCCGGCGCTTGCCACCCATTAGTGCGACAGTCCTCTCTTGGCGTAGTGAGTTTTTTGATCCTTTACCTATGTAGCTAATTAGCTACTTATAGATAACAGTACCAAAACTGTTTTATTCATCTTTTGACTTTCCATAATGCATTAAATTAGAAAGATGAATTCACGTCAAAAATCATAATTATATCATACAACTTTTTTATACACTTCCAGTTTATTTAGGTTTTTACATTAATTTATATAAAAACACGATCGGTTTAGATTAGCTTATCATCTGGTGTCAAAATTATAATATTGAGTTTGCCGCATAATAGTACAAAATTACAAAAAAATAGTACTAATTATATTATAAAGATACATTGTAACAATATAGCCAAGATGCGGCTGCGGCATAGCATCTACATTTCACGCTCCACTGATGACCATGTCAAGGACAAGTAATATCTCATTACCTATGACCTTTTCGTTAAGGTTATGACTTACTGTTTAATTGGTTTTAACTTTAATAAATGCTTTTACCTCTGGTACATGTTTTTGAAGCAAAGGCGTAAGTCGGTTTTTCAAGTTTATTTTGTCCCACAAAAACATTTTCATGTAAAATGATGCCAAGACGAGACCAAATAACTCGCACTGTCAAAAAGTTGTCAGATCTCATCTAGAGTCAAGCTTCTGACTCTACACGCCCTCTACAAGGCCTTAGTTCCCAAACTCTACATTTTAGTAAAATGGGCTACATTTTGCCGTGCCTCCAAAAATTTTGTGATAAAAAACTCGAAAAGCAACATACATACAGGATATCATGTTAGATATTCTGTATGTATGTTACAGGATAATACGGGTAAGAAAATGAAATATCCCATATTTCGGAGATTTTACTTCTAACATGTATAAATTGCATTAAAGATTTAGGGTTATGTTTTCACTTTTTATGGTTATGCAAAACGCCACCAGTAATTATTATTAATATTATTTGTTTTTTAAATTTTCTTTTCTCCTTCATGGGTTATTTACTGAAGTTGCGAGTTTGTGGCCAAGCAACTTCAGGTACGCTATAATTCATCGATAGGAATTTTCTGACAATTCGGCATGTGTTGAGGATGACTGCCTTTTGGTGTGTGATGAATGCAAGAGGATGAATTGCGAGTGTTTTGAGACTCGTATGTTTTTGGAATGATGCCAGTACTTGATGTGCTTTTTGGTATGGTTTTAACTGTGTTAACTTGCCACTGTGATTTTAGTTCTATTGTCAAGTCTGTGTATTTTGTGATTTTGGTTGTGTGTGTGATAGTCAGGCTGTGTGAGTTAGGTATTGCAATGTCTATAAGGTAAACGGTTCTATTTAGGTAGGTAGTTTGTCATGGAGCATGACTGGTCTGTTGTGGTGTACGGTCTTGTCTATTAATATTGTCCTGTCCCAGTATAGTTTATAATCAGGTGAGTCTAGTATGATTTGTGGCATATATTTGTAGTATGGCATTTTTTCTGTGATGAGGTTGTATTTATGTGCGAGTATCTGATGTATGATTGCTGCCACTTGATCATGTCTATGTTCGTAGTTTGTTTGTGTGGTGGATGAACAAGCGCCTGTGATATGTTGTATAGTTGGGTCGTTAGGCGTTTCGGACAGCGAGGATTCGAACTACGGTGTGAATTGCCGTTTCTGAACTGTTTCTGAATGGGCAATGGATTCGCACCGCTTAACAATTTTGGTGTGAATCGCCCCAGATATTGTTTGAAAAGGTCGATTCGGACCACAGATTGAAGTATTCATTTCAGAATATTTAGGACTCTATAATTTTTTTTTTAACAGATGAGTAGAAAAGTGGTCCGTGAAAAAATGGCAAATAATTATTATTATATTAGAAGTGGTTATACCACGCTTAAAAAAAATTTGAATGAGCACAATTTAAGCGCGGTAGAACCACAGATTAAGTATGTACTATCCATCTTACTACAAGAAAGGTAAATATCAGTTGAGCAAAATTCAAAGCAAAGCAATAGTACACATCTGTTTTAGATAAGAGTTAAAACAAGATTGTGTCGCAGAATAAATTTTATTCAAACATTGTTATTTTATTTTTTTGTAAGAGATTGATAATCGCAGGTTGTTATGTACACTTTAATTTACATATAACTACTCTCCTTAGAAAAAAAAAGGGTAACAAAGAAAATTACCAAATTTCGTCATGCCCTTATTTTTCTGATAGTTATGGGTTATTTGATCTTCTGAGCTTTGTAAATTGATTAGTAAGAAATAGTTTAAGTCCATTTAATCATAATATGTTGAGTAAATTATTTTGAAAAATAATGGTAAAGTTCAAAAAGCTTGAATTTTACCTGTGAGCTAAGTAAAAATAAATGGTGTGCTTTTTATTTTCTTCTTTCAGATTAAAGTTAATAATTAACGTTAAGGGTACGATGGGTCGCTCCCATCCTCCTCCTATCCACTCTTAATTAAATTACATCCTGAGTTAGTCTTGGCATATTGGCGAGTGATCTTTTTTTGTGGAAATCTAGGTACCCACAGAAGGTTGCAGCCAATGTTTTGTCGCTTAAAGTCCTTAAATGAGTATTGTAACATTTCAACGGTCGACGGTCCTGGTGGCGATGTCGAAAGGTCGGTCCCATCAAACAAACCTCTGGTTTCCAAAGACAACCATGTACCGGACTACGGCATGATCGTTTTATTGGGAGTCAATCGTTACTGAAATCGCAGTTTTTCCCAATGGAATAACATATATACAAAATAACAGAAAAGTACGAAATAAGTTATTTTGTACTTTCCTGTTATTTTGTGCATGATTGTACTATACATATTTTACCGTCTAAATTTATTCATCCAAAAAAAGGAATGTTTCCTACTGCGGTTCGAATCGACCCATTCTAAACACGTCTTGGGTGATTTGAACCGCGGTTCGAATCCTTGCGGTGCGGACCGACCGACGACCGTTTCTGGTTGCTTATGGCAGTGTCACTCCGTATATCACTTCCGATATTGCCGTCTATAATTATACATATATTTTCTAGAATTTTTTGTATCCCCTTAATAATATTAAATAGGCTTGCGTGAATATTACAATGTGGTGGACTTAATCCTCATAATGACACACACGTGCCTCGGTAGTGAACAGAAAACGGATCCAGTCTTTGTAACCTTAATTAAATCTTAATAATTAATTAATCAATCTAGATTCAAATTAACGCTACTGTTGTTCAATTTCATAAAATGTCAATTTAATAATAGTCAATCAAGTCCTATTATATGTCATTGTTAACAATAATATTTCAGGGTCTCAAATCAATAAAAATCAATGCTCTTGTGCGTAGAGTCCGAATCATGCCCCTTACCTACGACGCTTCATATTTATCTCTCATGAACAATTTAACATGATAATATTAATATGATATGTCCATGATCTTTAATATATTTAAATTAAAATCATATTAATTAATATATTGGTCCCTGATCTTTCATGTATATAAATTAAAATCATATTAATATATTGGTCCCTGATATTTCATGTATATAAATTAAAATAAATATCTTATAATTTTATAATTGAGCGCGTAGTGAATGAATATCGCGTACCATTTGAAAACGTATTAATAAGCCTTGGCCTTGCTCTTAAAATAGTTTTGCTTACACTAAACTGTAGTGTGAATTCAATACTAACCTGAAGCTCTAATTTTGAAACGCCATGATTAATTTAGAGACTGAAGCCATCTTGAAAAATGTTCATTACCCTCTAAGGCAAAAGTTTGCTCTCATTGTTGTATGTGATTGTATGAGGTGACAGACTTGATCACATTAAATACAACCTACGACATTGAAGTCGATGAATAGTAAAAATATGGGAGATATATTAACATAACTTAGTTTCTTTTTCGATGTGGTCTAATTTTTTTTTATTTACAATTATCAATTTATCAACATCAAGCGACTTACTTTTTTAGGAGCATATGCTGAGCACAAAAGATTCACTTTAAAAGGTGCAACATAGTAGGCACCAATGGCGAATGCTCGCTCTCCTTCATAGGGAAGCCCTATCCTGTATAATAGGTAGGGATTTGGATGAGGGTCTTCAAAAGGTAAGTGGGAAGTGAATCCGATAGGAATGAAGTTATAGGAACCCCATGCCACTGGTAGGCACGTGTAGATGCGCTGTTTCATTACAGTAGAACACCAACATTGATGACATTAAAATTTCCGACATTTTTGTAGTTTACTCCTTAAGAATCGATTTTCATATAAGGCCCCCGGTGTGAAAAAAATATGAGGTGTAAAACTACTGAACGAATGACCTCGTTACGTTTTCGTGCGCAACCTATTCTGCGCACTAGTCACTTTTTCACATGGCGCGAATTTTTGAACTCAAATCGATCGCTAAAGTTTTTGTTCCTTCTGAGGGACGTGTTTTACTTTTTAGAGTAAACTCCAGTCGTGCGTCGGAGCTGACACACACTTTTTTTTTTTAATCAAGTTGCGCATGGAAATTATTGTTTTATTATTCTTATTAATGTGGAGAAACCACCATTTTATTATTGATAAGTGATAACATATCTAGACCTGCATAGAAAATATGTAGTATGTAAAAGACCTGAAGGAGTGGAGGTGCGTTTGCCCGTAGTGTATACCTACGACCAAAGTGCATAGGATAGGATATAGGATAGGAGTTGCAGCAGCTACTCGAATTATTGTACCTTCTTGCTGTCTTTTTAAAAGATATTTATAAGAAAAAAGTGCGTAGCCAGATATGATAGTAATAGTTATGGCCAGTTCTAGTATATACAGGTCAATTTATGTTTAATCCCTTATTTCTAGACTAGATTATATTAAGATTAGTTTTAATCTCAGACCATATAAAAAAGTGAAAACATAGTTCTATAAACCACACAGTGAGGCCGGTTTGAACTACGCCGCGCCTAAAGCTATGTCTTCAATTTTTTTTGTGTGAGGTTTTTGTATATTTTTTAATTTATGGAACCATATTTCTCTATACCATGGCCAATTTTTGACCGGTAGCATTATAGACGTCGAAGATCTTATCCACATTCGGTGAGGTCGTATGCGAGTCACGCACTACATTTGGAAGGTAGGTACGTCAAGGACGCTTCATTGTCATCTAGTTTTTCTGTCTGTATTCTAAATTTCATAAATCTTAATATTATTTATAAACATTTGTTTATGATAAATTTATTTCCTTTATTGTTCTTGTAACGTGAATATTACACTTTTTTGGAACAGAGAAGAACGATTAAGTCATGAAACTGATCAATAGTTATTAAATGATTATTAAGTCATGAAACTGATCAATAGTTATTAAATGATTATTAAGTCATGAAACTGATCAATAGTTATTAAATGATTATTAAGTCATGAAACTGATCAATAGTTATTAAATGATTATTAAGTCATGAAACTGATCAATAGTTATTAAATGATTATTTAACTAGTTGTCCCGTTGGTCTGTTTTAGCTATGAATTGGAATAAATAAATAACTACACCTACACCAACATCTACCTTCTACTCCAGCAACTAAACCTACATCTACACTAGACATTAGACTATATTACTAAATATATAACTTAATAACTACACCTACTATATTGCTAAATAACTATACTACACGTACACCAACATCTACAACTACATCTTACTCCTGCAACTAAACCTACATCTACACCTACAACTATGCAGTCTACACCTGCATCTACCAATACACAATATTACGAAACATACGGCGGATGGTCTAATAATTCTATGATTTCTTGCTCTAAAAACTCTTTTGTTCTGTGCGCGGTGTGAGAACTCGCATTGTCGTGATGGAGGATGATGCGGCGGTTGTAGTTCTTTTTACGGAGTTCAGAAACGACCTGTGGCAAACAAATGTTAGCATACCATTCTGCATTAACCGTTCTTTGTCCCTCAAGAGGAATAGTCGCAACATGGCCGGTTTTGGAGACAAACGTGGCCACCATTTTTTTTGCAACACTCCGTGAACGAACAATTTTTGTTGGCTTTAACTCATTTTCGAACACCCAAACTCGTGGCTGGTTTTTTGTTTCGGGTTCGTAGGCGTATATCCAGCATTCGTCACCTGATACGATGTTGTGTACAGCATTTGAGGATCCTGCGTGGAATCTTTCGAGAGTTCTGACGCACCAAGTAACGCGAGCCGCTTTTTACTCTTCACAGAGCAAATGCGGTATCCATCGGGAAAACAACTTTTTTACACCTAATTGTTCATGCAAGATTATTTGTATTTGGCTCATGCCAATGTCTTAAGTTGCCTGAATTTCGCGGTATGTCACATGTCGATCTTCCTCAATCAGCTTACGCACAGCATCAACGTTTTCTTGGGTGACTGCAGTTTTTGGACGACCTTCACGGGGATCATCACTGAGCTTGACACGTCCACGTTGAAATTCAGCAAACCAACGATAAATTGTGGTTTTGGATGGGGCTTCATCACCAAATGCAGAAATCATCCGGTAAACACACTGTTTTTGTGTTAAACCACTTCGAAAGTCATAATAAATCATCGCTCTAGAATTTTCTCGAGTCAATTCCATTTTCTCAACGACTAAACAAGTTTGACAAGACCTTGTGACAAGGCCGAGAATCTTTTTTTAAATAAATAAACGGTATTCGATTTTTAAAACCAAGGAGTTTTAAATTAAAAAGATTTTAATATGACAGGAACAGTGGAAATATTCCATTCCCGATACTTTTAGTGCAGCCCTCGTAACTACACCGACTATATTACTAAATAACAACACAACACCTACACCAACATCTGTTGTAGATGTTGGTGTAGGTGTTGTGTTGTTATTTAGTTTACATCTTACTCCTGCAACTAAACAAACCTACACCTACACCTACAACTATACAGTCTACACCTGCATCTACCAATACACTATATTGCTAAATAACTACACCTACACCAACATCTACAACTACATCTTACTCCTGCAACTAAACCTACATCTACACCTACAGCTATACAGTCTACACCTGAATCTACCAACCTAATACTAAACTGAACGCATCTATAAAATCTATTTGACAGTCAAGTGACAAATTGAACACAGTGAACAGTTAGTATGGGAAAATTCAATCAACGTTTTCAGTATTTTCCTTGCTATTTTTCCAATATTCCTCACCGTTCAAACCTTCCCTATACTTCCACAATTATTTTAAGACCAATATTAGCCAAATCGGGTCCAGCCGTTCTCGAGTTTTAGCGAGACATTGGAAATGAAATTTTTTTATACGTGAGAAATTTCAATTTAAGAGCCTTTACTTTTAATTTTGTTGTTTTCTTGATATGTACTGCATAGAACCTACCTACTAGGTATATTATGTGAATGGCGGAAATTACATTCTACAAATAAATAATTTAAATATTTGTTTTCTGATACCTCTTGAAACAAATATTATTTTCAAATCTATGTCTTATAAAAATAAATATTAGTGTTGCGTTGATAAGGAAGACTTGCGTAACACAATTTCGCATGACATCATTACGTAAGACATCGGAAGTTCGTGCATTACCATTAACATTTCGTCATCTCGAATACGAACCAATAAATGTTACGTGAAATGATGGACGGCATAGATTAGTCTATCATTAAAATGCTATCACAAAATGGTGCACTTACCTTTTGAGTTACTAACAACCGTCTCTCTTACATTTATCTTCATAGTCTTGGTGACGAAGCTTCTTGTCTTTCTGTGAGAGAAAATTTCGCGGTGACGTTCGCAGTAAAGTTAGGACGCACTGTGCCCACACAGTACTAACTCTATGTAGAGCCAAGCTCTAGCCATTTCATGTTTATGCTGGTTTAGTAGCCTTTTAATTAAATACATAGAAAGATTATCATCATTATAAATTACATATTAGGCTAGTTTGTTTACAGAATTTCTCTCCTAAAAAAAGTCTCCTAAAAACTAACCACCACCCATAAAATATATATTTTATGGGTGGCTCTTGATACGTGTGAAGTGGGGATGAAAAATATTTACGGACCCTTTCCTCATACAATAAGTTCTGACATGTTTTTAGTTAGTTAGACATGGTTTTATATAGGGCTCTTGTCGATTCACTTATCATTAACTCTACGGACACTCAAACATTTTTATTATTATTCTATATGATCATAATCAGTTTCTGCTCAAGTTAAAATAGGCCTGTTGCTTCTGACGACGATTAACGGATATAACTTAGAACCGTTAAGTTGTATTAATGAAGCAAGATTGAGTGTGCGTTAGTGAACAACTCGCAATACTAGCCTTCGCGTGTCTGGAGTCTGGACTCTGGACAACTTTGATCAGATCACTCCTGTATCACCACACCTTTGAGGTTCGGCGCAGACGAAACACATTACACACGCGACTGAGACCGGTCGCGCTCGCTAAAAAAATCATTCAAACAAATATGTTTTACATTGAGACGCTGCGGCCAGTTATTCTGATTCAATTTAAATGAATTAATGAATGAAATATTCTCTATTGTGCACACAACATGAAAATATAAAAGAAAAGAGATAAAATAACAATATACACCCCTGTGTAGTGTGTTACCCTTAACACATTGGCGGCCTTATTACTAGGTAGCAATCTCTTCCAGGGAACCACTAGTAAATGAAATACCTAATTGAGAAGAATTTGGCGTGCATGTGCAGATAAAAAAAACCACAATTTTACCTGAAAGTAAACAATAAGACACTATAATGTTCATTTAAATGTCACTTATTTACCGCGCAGTAAAGAAATACAATTACACTTTAATTCGAATTCGAAAAAGTCGATTTTCATATTTGTGCTTACGTTTAGATTGAGCTGAACAAAATATACCTACACGGGTAAGGCGAGTGTATATAATTTAAGTCAAAGTACGCTTATATTTTACTCTGTGGTCTCATGTAAGCTGTAGCCCGTTTGCACCAAGCTAAGTTAAATTAAACCAAGGTTATGAAACAGCGATTGTGATTGAAATTCAAAATATTTTAGCGCAGTAACTAGTAAGTATATTAATTTAAAGCATAACTAAAGAGCCAATATTTTTAAATATAATAAAAATAAACAATATAATATGTTAATAGAAATGCTTTTTTTTAGATTTTTCTACAAAATTTTAATATGAGTAATAACTTAATTAAATTTAAAAATTGATTATAATCCGCATATATGTTCAAATTAAAATAAACTATTCGAATTTCAAATTTATAAATAAAAAAAATATATTAATTAAAATTTATTTTCAAGGATATTCATACGTCCTTTACAAGTTTATTTATGTATATGTTGAATATTCATAATATTTGTACAAGTTCATATAAATTGCTTCTGAGGATATAAGGAGGTATCACTGCATTCGAATCGAAGTCATCGTTTAATCGATATTAGATAAAGGCATGTCTTGCCTTTGAACATAACGAGTTTGAATCGATAAGAAGTAATTGGCACACAGCTAATCAATTAAGTTCTGTATGTCACTTGTTTCACTTGCGAGCAGCACTAGCGCTTCAAATACGTGTCCTACCAAATACTTGTAATATCTAAATGTCTTTTGAGAATCGTCGCTAATTTAATGCTCTGATTTATAATACATCGTCTGTCACTTGATCGCACAAGAACTATGATCGCACCGCCATTAGCAATTTGGTTTAACTGTAGTCCTATCCGATTGGATGGATCTAAAGGAGTTTCTGATCTATTTCGTAATCATTTTGCAGACAAATAATAAGTCGGATAGTCGTTTTAAAAACTGTCTCAAACTGTCAAGCCAACACCTTAGCTGTTAGTCAAGATACTGAAATCTGTCATTGCAAATTGACGGGTTCTGCTGCGAAAGAACCCAAATACCAGGTACTATTAGCGTTAGTTCACACCGTGACGCGACGAGACGCGTCTCTGTATTATAAAGATAGCGATTAAAAATTGAACTTTATTCACTACACAATAATTATAAACATACACGTTCCATTGCAAGAGTTCGATTTTCGAGCTTCACCGGCGCCCGCGCCGCTCTTGCAATGAAACCTACTACATACAGTATGTCTTCCTAAGTAGTGAAAATTTTCAATTTTGGAATCATTACCTTTAAAATGCAGAGCCGCGTCGCGTGACACGTCGCTTCTCGTCTCGGAGTGAGCTGACCCTTAATATTCATAGGACATATTTTATGACAAAAACCCCGAATCAAGTAAATTGAGCTAGTCAATTAATTTATTTAATGAATTGTTTACTTTATAGAAATATATGCGTGTTACAGGTTTGTCTAGAATATTGTTTTTCTCCCCATTAACTCCGCATAAAGTGATGAAAATAAAAAAGTTGATTTTAAGCTGCATCAAAATAAAAAAAGTCGTTAAACTGTACGTATCACATTATTGGGAAGAGTAGCGTTATAAAATCGAGACAAACATTAAAATGCCATCAAGTAATTAACAGGACCATTAATTTGAGTGGAATTTACCGTAAAAAACATTATAAGAGGTTAATAACATTCTTTGGAATACTCAGAAATTCTTATCCGCTTACTTCAGGCTCAATTTGACCGTCCGGTCTGCAAAGCGTCCAATACACTAATTTTACTCTTGACTATGAACTCTGACTGAAAATACTCAGAGTATTTTCAGTCAAAGTGATCGTTTGTTAAAATATCAAGTTAAACGTAGTTACATAAGGATGATAAGGATAACGCACAGTGAAATGTTGGACCAATTTAGCAGACGGTCCGAAATAAGTGGAATCTTGAGATAAATTGGACCGATCTCACTTATGTAAATGCATATTGTATGGTATAAGAAATGCAAATACTAATGAAAACATTTTGTTCGCAGGACATACGAGGGACGGCGGCGCCGGCGTGGCGCCAAGCTCAGCGCGCTCGCTGATGACACAATAAATTGTGATGCTGACACGCACAGGCCCTTACAGAAATTTGCGTCCCAGAGGGCGACGGAGGACGTTGTAGCTCCTCACACGCTTAACACAGCAAGTGCCTAAATATTACAATTATGTTGAATAACAGACGTAATGTTATTTTTAGGGTGAGTATTGTAATTAATATCGCGGTGCTGCTGTACGCGGCTATGCACCTGTCGAGCACCTCGTCACCGTCGGTGGAATGGGTGCCATTAACGGTCGACGGGTCGGAGCGAAGCGCAGAGTTCAGGTACATCAATCAGGACGAGGTCCGGAACAACACGGATAGAGCGGTCGACTCCAGCGTGCGGAATTTCGAGGAATCCACATCGCAGAAGACTCCTTCGACGATGGCGACGACGAACAAAACGCAATCGAGTACGGCGTCTATCCCCGAGTTAGAGAGGAAAGTGAACGCAACGATGCCTGACAGTGACTCGAATGGGACTCTAGAGATAGAGGACGAGGATGCTCTGAACCCGGCCACGTTGGCCTACCTCAAGAGTCTGCTGGCGTGCAACGATAAGGACATGCTGCCGTCCACAACGCAGCGCGGAGAGTTCTGGGTGCTCAAGAATTATGTGCGTGCGGACCACGGGTTTATACAGTGCCACGAATCTATTACTTATACAACGCATGCCGGCTTTGAGTTCCTCGACAACGTGCAGCCACTTGTCGAAAGGTGAGTTTCTTATTTTTCTTATCTTATTTCTCAGGGTATAATATTTTTAGTTCTATAGGAATCTGGTAGATATGAGACACGACCTTCTAGTTTTTACATGACACTGAGATACCGTAGGTTACAGAGTGCACTCAGGTGTGACCATAGATCAAATTACAAGGGTAGGTATGACATTTATTAATCTTTTTAACACATATTGTCATCGGTTATTTAATTTTTTTTTACTTATAATAATTACATACTACAGTTTCACGTAGGGTTTGTCCGTATAATAAAGGATTTGTTATACGGACTGACGGATATAACTGGTGTTTTTCCAGTCGGTATCCAAACTTTCAGGAGTGAATATATTCTTGAATATAAGCAACTTTTACTATGGAATCAAATTTCCTACTTGAAAATACTAAAAAAAAATCAAAATACAAAATGTTATCTATGCCGTAGCCCTTGTGAAAAACATTCTGTATATTATATTTGATACTGACGATAAAATATACGTTCGAATGATAAATCTTAAAAATAACTTATTATACTTATATGTTAGAAGTAAATTACGATACGTGGTTTGTATTGGAGCACTAGAAAATGCGTAGACAATACGTAGAAAAAATACTTATGTGTGGCTTTGTGTTTCATTGCACCTTTTCTACTTTTTTTTATTATTATTTTGGTTATTTTCCGACATCACATCTCCTGATTTCTTTGTTTCGTTCGTGACATTATCCTTTAAGGATTTTGGAAACCCGCTCACCTCTGCTGGCCTTTCCCTTTACCAGTTCAACGGCACAAACTTAAACTCAAGTGTTTAATGTTATCTTACAATGATTATTATGTTTCCGAGATCTATTCCTCCTTAAGGAAGCTCTTAGAAGTGATATGTATTCGACTAACTCTTTAACACGGAACAAAATAATTATTTGAAAACTTACTATTTATTTCGTGTACCGTATTCATGTACTTTATTGTACCTGGATACGGTTATCCAGGTTATCGGAAATTCGAGCAGTGCTACCGAGCAAAGTTAGAAAAAAAAAAATCCGAACAAACCAAAAATTATACGTACCCATACCAAACTGCCAATCGGACTGACATATTATTACAATCAAAATTATTGATTGTTGCACGACGAAAGAAAAAACATATAGGACATCCAGGGATAAGACCTAGCTAGATCGTTTTTACCCCCCCAAAACCGCTTAATACGAAATTTCACGGTAATACTTGCAGCAGTTTCCGAGATTTCGATTATAAATATACAAGATTAGCTCGTTTAAAGAATAAGATAGTACTAACTCGATAAGCATTGTTATTGTTTTGTCCTATGCGCTGTTGCTTTAAAGTTTAACATTGTGTGGGATGAACATCCTATATGTTATTTTAATGCAACATTGTAAGATCGTAAAGTTGGGTCCTAAAATTTGAATATTATTCTTGTTTTGGACCCTTTTAGAGGGCTCTGACCTGAAACAACAAAACCAGAACTTTTTTGATCCGGTGCTTGACCGCCCCACACGTGCTATATCCTACCACAGATAATATTTAGAATTATAATAATTCAGATACGGCATCGTATAAATAAAGCATCGCACGACACTTACTAAAAATATATATATATTTTTTTTATTTCTAATCCATACATATTACATTATGTACTTTCTAGTTAATATACATACAAGATTTAATAATTGAATTAAGAAGAACATCTTGAATATTATATATTTTTTTATTATTTCAAGTTTATTGTAATATTAAATTAATTTATGTTAAAATATTAACAAACGTATATATTTCCTCGTGTAATAATTAATTTTAGTACCACAAGCAACGTATTATTTGTATTGTGCATCGTTAATGTTTAATTAGATTAAAATATCCAGCTATATTATCGATATTTTTAATTTATTATTCTCAATTATAAATACTATCGGTAACAGTATTTTTAATTTAAAATAATCACTGAAGATATCAGTTCTCGTTTGACGTCCTGTGTGATACTTAATTACTCTTCATGTGAGTTAGAAGGGATAATAAATCGAGAAACGGAATCCTCCTCCTAATTTTAGACTTTATCTACGATGCTAATTTAAAAATGCTACTCTGTATCTTAGATTTTCATACGCCATTGATCCTAGTACTTACTAACTTTTAATAATAAAACTTTCCTCTGCATAATGAGACTTCCTCAATAATTTAAGTACTTAGTTTTTCATGCCAACACCTTTGGCCCAAAAATACTTACCATCGACTATTGTAATACCTTACCATCAGATGCGCTGTTCTAATTTCAAAAAGCCTCAGAATACATTTACAGCGATACGATCGTCTTGCCACATCTAATGACGATTGCAGAACAAATTACTGCTGCACGATTCTGAATTTGTTTAAACTCTTTAAATATTATAATAATTATGAGCAAGAGGAGGAAAATTTCTGTAACTCAATGAAGTGTTGTCCATAGACACTAGTAGATGGTAGAGAGTTATCTATATATCCTCTACTACTGTCTATGGAGTATAGACACATGCTTAAAAATGTAAAATAATGTTGAATTTTCTATCTTTGATCTCGATTCTCCAAGATCGGTGACGTTTTAGGGTCAGTTCAAACCGCGACGATACGCGGCGCTGCATTTTAAAGTCTTATTGTGTAACGAATATCATTTCAAATTTGAATAGCTATCTCTAAAATGCAGCGCCATGTCGCGTATCGTTTCGTTTGGGTATAAATTGACCCTTAGGAGATTTTACCTAATAATTTCAATTAATATGTTCTATCCATTGAGGAATGGCTGCAAATTGTGATTTTCAAAATGGCGCGCAGTATGAGCCAAGAGTCAGGTCCCGACACGCTAAAACTCTCAAACCGGTATTCTCGTAAACATTAAAGCGGCGTCTAACGCCTCCTGATTGGTCCAAACGTCACCAAATCAGTTTATGATAACACGTCGCTTCACTTATAACACAATCAAAGTAAAATGAAAGTCTACTTTAAATACGAGAATTGAGGTAAAGGTCCTATCTATATATATACTCCTATCCTATCCCTTTGGTTATCTCGAGCATAAGTTATTAAACTTTACTTAAAGTAACCTTCTGAAATGATGTCTTGTGTAATACGCCTTAATTAAAACTATAGTTGGTAAACGCACTATGACACTTTGCAATGGTATTGACACTAAGCACCTATAATTTAGCTAGTAATTGAAATGTAAACCAGTTCCAATACTGGACCATTACAACCTACGTATAGAATTTGAACTATTGTGAACAATTTATTTTATGGCCAGCTACTTAGTGAATTCAATAGCCTTTTTTGGGGTTCCGTAATACATAAGGAACCCTTATAGTTTCACTCTGTCCGTCCTTCTGTCTGTCTGTTTGTCCGCGCTTCTAGCTCCTGTAATTATGAATATAAATTGATGAAATTTGTTATAGTTATAGATTGTGTATAGATCTCGGTTTTAGCATAATAAAATAATAATAATTTTGTATTTTAGGGGTGGTATGGGAATACATGTGAAGTGGGGATGGAAAATATTTTTTCATCCTACCCCATCGTGTGGGCTATCGTTAAATAGATCTTTTAAAATTAAGGCAAGTTTCATACCTGTTTTTTTTTTAAGGCAACCATTTACGAGTAATCGGCCTCCAAAGCGATTTATAAGTTGGTCCCTGGCATTTCTAAACTAAATGAGACTTCTAAACTTGCAATTTTCCATGCTGATAGATCATGCTAAAACTCTTTAGGAAAAATATTTTGAACAAAATCGGACATTAACTTTTGAAGTAATTTGAAAAAAAAACCTTTTACGCGGTTATAGTTACGGAACCCTCCTTAGACATGTCCTGAGATGCTCTTGGTTGGGTTTTTCACTTATATAGTTCGATTTATTTTTCTTAAAGTAAATATGATTGTGTGCTTATTTGCTACTTAATAATAGATAGCTATTTATAGCAGTATTATGTTTCCCCCAGTTCCAATGTCATTATTAACCTGGACCCCAACTCCCGTAATTTATTTACATTTACATTTTATTTTTATTGAATTAAAATTGAAACGTCTTGATATCATTGAAAACTGATTTTTGGAGTTTGGACTTTGGACCAATCAATATGAAAACACCGTTTTGCAGTTTCAACATATCGAGACTGGATCGTAAATGTATTATTGCAGGAGCAGCTTAGCAGATTCTTCATTACGGGCTAAGAATGAGATAGTAAATGTTTCACTTTTGAAACCGTTTCTCTTAACGTCACAAAAAAAATCGGTTGTCTGTAAGTCGGTCGGCTTACTGACGATAGTTGAACGTGACAACGTCATGTTTATAATGCGCGCGGAACTAATTGGCTGCGCCTTAGGTAGGCGTGTTGCCGCCGCGAAGTCCGGCGCCGAACTGAGTAATAACATCAAGCGCCTCTCCGTCTCACCGCTCACATACCTAAGGCGTGGCTAGCTGAGGTAACGGCAATGCGTCATATTTAGCGAGGTAACGCTGGTAACAGGTAACGCATGAGTCATGTTTTTTCGTGCGTGCAGCCGGCTCCATCAAATTATAAGACGTTATCACGTCAAAAATAGGATTTTATCAAATACAAAACCCGAGCAACCTATTTCTTAACACCAATAAATATAAAAAAGTTAAATCAGAATAGTTAACTAAGCGGAACAAAACCCGACTATGTCAAGAACTCAACAACTAGACGCCAAGCAGAACAGTAAAAAGTCGATATTACAAAAAACAATTCGCACGAACGATGACTAGTTTTTTTTTTCAAACTATGAATAAAATGTTTGAACTGTGTTGACCTCTCGTTTTTGTTGCGAAAACGCCCGGTTTGCAATTATTTTTCTTGAACTGTGTTGAAGTTATCGTAAGTCACAGATACACTAACTATGAAGTTAAGTTAGAAGTCTTTACTAAATTATCTACCGACATTTTGGGAAAAAGGATTCGATGCAAGTTACTCACAAAGCTACTTGAAACGAACTTAAGTCAAGCTTATGTAAAACACATTTTTCCATAACGGTGACGATTGAAATCATGAATATAAATGTCGTTCTGGTTGATCCAGATGCATAAATAGCAAGCTGGACAAATATTAAACTTCTTGCGAAATATGCAAATTCAATAGGAAGTACAGACGCCCAAAATATATAAATAAAATTTAAAAATTAAGTAACCTCCGAATTGTCAGTCAGCGAGTGAGCTGATGATGATGAATTATAGCTAAGAACACTCTCGATCATGTCAGATTTCAAACAGAAAACTAGATAAAAATCGGTTTATCGGTTTGGGAGCTAAGATGCCACGGACACACGGACACACATATACAAACAGACACAAACACACTATTGTCATCGGGGGTCAAAAATGATATGTAGGTTTTCAAATGTTGCGTCTTCAAAATTCAATCACTAAAAAAAAGTTACTCCTTTCCCTGTCTGCCAGGGAAAGTCCCGTGAAAATCGGTGCAGCCGTTTCAGAGATTAGCCGTAGCAAACAGACAGACAAAAATTTTTAAAATGTTTTTTATTATAAGTACCTACCGTGTATATATGCATTGAGTGAAAAGCTGGGCTAGGCTGTTCCTGTATGAACTTCTGTTAATAAATTTTCATCAATAAAGTAATAACTACTTATCAGCTGGTAGGTTATTTTTGGTATAATTTAAGGTCAATTCACACCGAAACGAAACGATACGCGATATGGTGCTGCATTTCTAAGATAGCTCTACATACATGTTTACATGTATGTAGAGTCTACATACATCAGTGGCGTAGCTTCTAAGGTGGGGCAGTGCCCCGGGGCCCCCGAGCTCAGGGAGCCCCTCGGACTCTGAATTACAAACTATCAATTGATTTTGAAAAAAAAAACCGACCGAATTGCTAAGAAATAGATTTTAAGAGGTAAAATAGAAAAAAAACTCTCTGGCTCCATTCGCTCTCGTTTAAGATAACGAGCATATTATCAAAATGATATAGTATTATTATCATCACTTTGTTTTAGACCTTTGATTTTTTTCCCGTTGATTTTCCAAAGTTCGCAGTCCTTCAACGTTTAAAGTTTAAACAGATTTATAAAACAAAAATAAAAGCTCGCTCGCTCGCTCGCGTTTAACATAAAGAACATATTATATTTTATTGTTTAATATCGACGTTTAAGGCCTTAAACGTCGGCACTATTCAGAAAGAAAGAAAGAAGTCGGTTCAGAAAAATATAATTCAGTCAATTGATTTAATTTTCTGAAGTATAACTTTAACTTTAGCTGGCTCTGCTCGCTCTTGTTTAACATATAGAGCAGAGTTGAGATATATTTTCTGTTTTGAAATTTTAAGTTTACTGTATTATTTTCAAGTTAACAGTCATTCAGGCTTAAAAATTTGAAACAATTTTAACTTACAAAATAGAAAAAAATTTGCTCGCTCGCTTTGCTCACTTGCGGTTAATATAAATAACACATTATATTACTATCTGCCAAGGTTATGTTTTATCCTGTTGATCTTATCGTATTTTTCCAAAGTTCACAATGTTTCAGGGTTTACAAATATGAACAGATTTTTACTTGTAAAATCGGAAAAAATGTTGCTCGCTCGCGTTTAATATAAAGGACATCATATTATATTATATACTACGAGGGCGGGTCAATAAGTCCGTGACTTTTGGAATAAAACACAGATTTTTTGATAAATAAATCATTTTATTTTTCAACGTAGTCCCCCTTGAGCTCTATACACTTTGTCCATCGCTTCTCCAATTTTTTTATCCCTTCCAAAAAATATGATTTGTCGAGGTCATCAAAATAGGCCTTTGTTTGCGAGATGACTTCATCATTGGAGTCAAATCTTTTTCCACCGAGCCATTTTTTCAGGTTTGGGAACAAGAAGTAGTCACTCGGAGCCAAATCTGGAGAATAGGGTGGATGTGGGAGCAATTCATAGCCCAATTCATGGTTTTTTGCCATGGCAACTGCACATGTGTGCACCCTTGCATTGTCTTGGTGAAAAAGAACTTTTTTCTTGGTCAAATGAGGTCGGTTTTTTTTCAAATCCTCATTGAAGCGGTCCAATAAGTTGGCATAATATTCCCCATTAATTGTTCTTCCCTTTTGAAGATAGTCAATGTGGATTATCCCACGTGCATCCCAAAAAACAGTCGCCATAACTTTATTGGCTGACAAACCCACCTTGGCCTTCTTTGGCGCCGATTCACCCTTAGAAACCCACTGTTTTGACTGTTGTTTGGTCTCTGGTGTGTTGTGATGGATCCATGTTTCGTCCACGGTTACAAAACGGCGCAAAAACTCCTCCATATTGTGATTAAACAACACCAAACCTTCCTGTGAAGTTGTTACACGATTGCGTTTGTGGTCGACTTGCGGAAAGCTTTCTCATGCCCAAGTGATCATTCAAAATTGCAACCACTGAGCCATGCGAGATGCCTATGGCTTCCACAATCTCTTGCACTTTCAATCTTCGGTCGGCCAACACCATATCGTGAATTTTTTCGATTGTTTCGGGTGTAGAGATCTCAACTGGGCGTCCAGGACGTTCGGCATCTTCAGTGCTTGTACGGCCACAACGAAATTCAGTAAACCACTTTTTTACCATTGAAATCGATGGTGCAGAGTCCCCATAGTATTTATCAAGCTTAGCCTTGGTCTCGGTAATGGTTTTTTTTCGCAAAAAATAATGCTTAATAAGCACACGAAATTCACTTTTTTCCATTGTTTCCTTAAGTTACTGGATAGTCTGATAAAGATAGCTGTAAAACACAAACTAACTGACGCAGCAAGTTCAAATTTTGATAGGAGTCAACTGACAGATGCCTGTTGACAGGAGTAGTGTTGCTTTTTCAGTAAGGAGGTTAGAAATTCAAAAAGTCACGGACTTATTGACCCGCCTTAGTATCGACGTTTGGTTGTAGGCTATTGATTTTGTTGTGTTTTTCTAAAGTACACAGTCTTTTAGGACTTAAAGTTTAAATAGGTAACATAATAAATAAAAATATTCCTCGCTCGCTCCGCTCGCCGGCGTTTAACATAACAGTAAATAACTATTACTTAGTATCCCAAGTTCTGTTTTAGGCTATTAATTTTTAGACACACAGTTTAAAGTTTAATCCGATTTTAACAGGTAAAATGGAAAAAAAATTTGCTCGCTCGCTCCGCTCAATCGCCTTTAACATAAACAGTATAATATTATAGTACTTAGTATTGACGTTCTATTTTGGGCTGCTAATTTTATTTTTCGAAAAAAACTAGTATAATCATCTTTCAGATGGGTTTAAAATATAATTAGATTTTAACCTGTAAGAAATGATAATAAAAAATTCGCCGATGATTAACTGTGGGAGAGCCACGCTTCGGCACGAATGGGCGGGCATGACCGGATAAATACCATGACCTCACAGAAAACGGGCGTAAGATAAGACTTGTGTTGTGCTTCGCCGAGTGAGCGAGGTTACCGGAGGCTCAAGGGTGGGGATTGGAGATTTAAAGGACCAGGAACGCAAGTCGCAACACCAGGAGTTGCAAGTATAATGGGGCGGCAAATGTTAATCAGCCCAATGCGCAAAATTTGTAAATACGTCTCTAGTCCCTACCAGAGATAAGCATAATCGGTATTGCACGCAAGCGCTGAAACAGCCTAGCGGCCTGCCGCTGCCTGAGCCTGAGCTCATAGGAGGCTATAATGTTACCAACTATTCATATGTCACTCAATCATCGCGTATTAAAAAGAAATATAATAGCACATTAATTGGGTTGTGACTGCTTACATTTAGATCACAAAGAACGTAGTAGCTTCCCTTTCTAGTATAATCACCCGTTGCCATTTCAGGGCAATCCCCGATAAGTCTCGGAACATCTTTGTTAGAAACATGCGGGGAACTCCCTTTTTTAGACTGATTTTACAGTCAACTTATTTAAAAATACGATAATGGATAAAAAAGAAACTCAGCGGTGCATTTAAGAGCAGACGTCAGGAAAGACAAAAAACTAGGCAAAAATTACCGAAAATTGACACATTTCTTAGTCAGCCGTCCCAAATATTTTGGACAATGTGATTTTGTCTACTGTAGACCGTAGTGGAGGCTGCTAAGCCTGAAGCCGAAGATGATCGGATAATTATTAAATGTAACTATACCTGGGCTGATTGATAACTGGCCGAAACGACGAACTTAAAAAAATGATACGCAAAAAAGGAATATTACATTATATTCTGGCATCTTTTTGAAAATAGAACGCCAAATTTGAATTTAATCGAACTGTTGGAATTTGTTTGAGAGGACGTAGAACTTTCTCTGTCGTAAATTTTCTAAACAATGGAAAGAAACGAAATTCGTGCGTTGATAAAGTTTTACGTTTTAAAAGAGAAAACAGAAACCCAGATTAAAACCAAGCTAGACAGTGTTTTAGGTAATTCTGCTCCTGCATTGAGTACAATTCACACCTGGGTAACTGATTTTAAACGTGGAAGACAGAGCTGCGAAGACGCCTACAGGTCTGGCCGTCCAAATGAAGTCACGAATCCGGACATGATCAAAAAAATTCACAAAATTGTATTGAATGATCGGCGCTTAAAGTTGCGAGAGATAGGAGAGATGGTGAGCATTTCATCTGAACGTGTTTTTAATATTTTGCACCAAAATTTGGGAATGAAAAAGCTTTGCGCGCGATGGGTGCCGCGTTTGCTCACTGTAGACCAAAAGCAACGTCGAGTGGACGATTCATCGGAGTGTTTGGCGCTGTTTAACCGAGATCCTAATGAGTTTTTGCGGCGTTATGTAACAGTCGATGAAACCTGAATACATCATTATACTCCCGAGACAAAAGAACAATCTAAGCAGTGGACTGAGAGCGGAAAACCTGCGCCGAAGAAAGCAAAATCGGTTTTGTCGGCCGGCAAAGTGATGGCGATTGTTTTTTGGGATGCTCGAGGGATTATTTTAGTGGATTATCTGCAAAAAGGAAAAACAATAAATGGAGAGTACTACGCAAGCTTGCTGCAAAAATTAAGTGAAGAAATCCAGAAGAAACGACCACATTTGGCCAAGAAAAAAATTTTGTTCCACCATGACAACGCACCTGCACACACGTCAATGGTTGCAGTCGCCAAACTCCATGAATTGCAGTTCGAATTGCTACCGCATCCACCCTATTCCCCGGATCTGGCCCCGTGCGACTTCCACTTATTCCCAAACCTGAAGAAATGGTTAGGTGGCCAGAGATTTTCATCAAATGAAGAAGTCATTGTTGCCGTGGACGAGTATTTTGAGGGGTTGGAGAAAACATTTTATCAAACTGGTGTAACGGCATTGGAAAAGCGCTGGACTAAATGCATCGAGGTAGAAGGAAACTACGTTGAGAAATAAATTTATTTTAAATAGATTTTTGAAGTTTCACTTTGTCGTTTCGGAAACTTATCAATCAGCCCTCGTATAATAATTATATATTTATTTTATTTTGACTTGCGTATTGATAATGAATGATATTATGATAATCTGGATTATGACAAGTTCAAAACACGACGAATACCCAACAAACGATTATAAATAGTTGGTAAGTTCGGGCTGGAGGGGGGGGCTCGTTAATTTCTTGTCCCAGGGACCGCGATTACCTAGCTACGCCACTGCTGCACATGCGCTGTGCAGCGCGATGCAACTCGAGTCTCAGCATTCGAACTCTTACAACGGATAGTTATCTTAAAAATGTAGCTAGCGTGACGATACGTTGCGTCGCGTCGCGTATCGTCGCGGTGTGAGCTGACCCTTATGTATCACTTCGTCATGTGCCACTAGGCACTAGCCTTATACCTATTCTAACAAACTCTTATTGTTGTAACTCGATAATCATGAAAACCTAATAGAGGCGATGAATTTCATCATTAGTACTTATTGTGTTTCTTACACTAGGTTATGAATAGGGCAATTATTATAGCGGTCTGTTTATGAACAGAGATACAAAATTAACTTGATCTGTTTTAGCACTCGCACTATGTTAGAAAAAAATTAGGTATTTATAATTTATAGTGTCATATACTAGTTGTTAGTAACTAAAACTAACTAACTTAAATAAAATCTAAAATCTTGACGAAAAATTTTCAGTTTCACTTACTGTTTTGCAAGGTTTTTAGAACATAATATTCCTGATTACAAATCACTAAATACAATGATCAAAATTTAATCAATTTGTATGTTAATGATTTAGCTATGCAATCAGATGAGGAAAGCATAAAGTTTCTATTAAGGTCGTTTTGTTTCCGCATCACTTCAGGTTTAACGATAATTTCCTGTGTTCTTGTTCAATGATATTCAATCGGGTTATTTACTCTTTCCCAAACTTCAAAGTATAAGAGCGTTTTCACATTTATCCTATATATCGGACCGACGGTGAAAGCCATATGTTTCAATATGGGAACGTACCTTTACCTACATCTGTCTTTTTAATTGTCGATCTGATATCGGAATTCGGATCGGATAATGGGAAAACGATCTAAATAGTTACCTTTTTCGGTTCAATTTAGAGTTTTTGCTTTTGATCGTCATAGACAACGTAAAAAATGTATACAACACATTGCGTCATTATTTACTCACCTGTATACTTTACCTGTACCTATATTTTAATTTTGGACTTTTAAGAATTTGAATTAGGAATAGAATAGTCCCCCTGACACACCTGCAAAACAAGTTAATTATATGTAATGCAAAAAGTAAACACAAAACATTGCAATGCATTTTTCAATTACAGAATGAATAAGCTATCGATTCCCTTGGGATTTTCTAAATGCATTTTCATTAAAAATAGCATTTATAAAAGTTAATTGTGTCAGTAAGCGATAATTTGTATAATGAGCCAGGTTTCCGCAGTCGTATTCAACAATTTTCCACCCGAGTGCGTTGGATTTTTCACATTCATATTATGAATCGCTATCGGATAGAGAAAATCGACCGATCGAGCTGAGAGGAAACAAAACTGGCTTTATAATGTTGAAAGGATATGTAGAAAGTGACACATTAATGTTCTAAATAATCTTATTTAGATATCTATCTAGTTTAAAGGAGAGATATCGATGAATCCCGTATAGTCGGTATTGTAAAAATAAAGGATAGAAAGCAAAGGAAATGACATGTATGAAGAAAAAAAAATTCATACAAGAAATAATGCGATCTTGATTTCAGAAGATTTTGTCAATTAAATGCTGACTCATAAGCTGCGGAAAGCACAGTCAAAATGTCAAGATGACAAATGCAAACCTCAACTGCTCCAAACAACATCAAAAGCGGGGCAATTTGAGTGTGGACAGTGGACACTTTTTGCCTCGACTCGCAAATACCTCTTCTATAATAATATAGGAGTATGATCTATAGTTACGGTAATAACGGTATACACTTCAGGTAACTCTAATAATATCATTAATTAAACTAGAACATCGATGTTGCCACATAATCATTTTGATTGCTATAATTGCATTTCCAATTTTCATATGTAGTTACGCTGAATCAGCGTTGGCAAATTTGTTTTCATGAGCACACCTAGCACACATGCTCTAGCCTGTAGTCTGTACCTGGTACCTACACTCAGCATAAGTTTCTATTTTGCATTTTAACGTGAAACATTCGTTGTGGTTACAAAATTTAGTTTAAATACTTCAATATCTACGCATGTCTGTTATAAAAATATCGTTGTATAGAGTTTGCCGACACTTTTTTTTTTTTTTTTTTATTCTGTCCTCCTAACATAATCAGGGCTTGTTCATTTCTTTTTTAAATCTTTTGTTTAATTTAATCTTTTCCTCGGTACGGTTTACCGACACTATTAGCAATGTTTCCCCTGCATAGGTTTTAGGAAGAGAGGCTATGCAACAATATTCCAGGTAATATCGAACAAGTTGCCGCTCGACCAGGCATAAGACGAAAGTCGCTTAACAGCGCCGTTCAATTTGCGCACGCGCACAATATACTCACGTCTAAATGCGTAGTCCAACTACGCCTTCAGTCGTTGCGGTCGCTTCCCTTGGGTTTACATATTAAGTGCGGAGGAAAATGTTTTGAAACAGGTCGATACGTTTAGGCACGCGTAGCATGACCACGTAGAAGAATAGACATAGACAAAATGACGGAGAAAATGACTTTCCTTTATCAATCTGTCAGTTTGTCTATTCGGAAACCATTTCAACGGTGGTTATAACACGCGTGCTGACCACACTTCATAAAACACGTTCGTCTCAGACTCGGAGGACTCAGAGGTTGTAACTGTGGAAGAGCCACGCTTCGGCACGAATGGGCCGTCTCGACCGGATAAATACCACGACCTCACAGAAAACCGGCGTGAAATAACGCTTGAGTTGTGTTTCGCCGAGTGAGTAAGGTTGCGTGAGGCCCAAGGGAGGATTGGGGATTTTAAGGAACACAGGACAAGGAACGCAAATCGCAACACCAGAGGAGCTACAAGTATAACTCCTCTGGTGTTGCGAGTGTCCATGGGCGGCGGTAATCGCTTACCATCAGCCGATCCGTCTGCTCGTTTCCTGGTTAATTTCCTTTAAAAACAAACCTAGTTACAATCTACCGATAGAACAGAAACTGAGTTGTGAGTATTGGGCCTTTAGCTAAGATGCCATCGCTAATTACGAGGACGAAGTTCGAAAACAAAATGTATGGTATTGACATAACGTTCGATATGTGACATAGCGCGCGATATGTCAATAACATACATTTTTTTTTTCTTAACTTCGTCATCGTGATAACTGAAAAGCGATGGCGTCTTGACTGAAGGAGCCTTAGAGAAGGTAACATCTTGTTAGTCGTTACAGATGTCGCAACGATCCGTGACTCCACTTTTTCCTTATTCCTTGATCATTTATTTCCTTATGACTTTGAATTGTACCTTTTCTACAAGTTCTTAAAAAAATATACCTACCTATAGTTAGTAAAGTTCAAAATATAGTATTAAATAAAATACAGTAGACTGAGGGCCCGGTTCACAATCTTCTCAGAAGTGTCGGATAGTTTATCCGGAATTTTTGTTTCAGCTTACTATTCAATATCGAGTGACAGAGACAAAACACGCAAATAAGCTATCTGACACTTATTAGGATTATAGATTGTGAAACAGGACGAAGAGGTCAGCTCACACCGAGATGCGACGCGGCGCGCACTTTTTAAGATAGTGATTCATAATTGAACAATTCAAACTCTTGCAATAAAACGTGTTTATATTTGCCTACCCAAATAAGTTTTATTTGACAATTTTGAATCGCTACGAGTATCTAATAAAAAGTATCGGGTTTGTAAATTAGTAAGTACATTTAATTGTAAATGTTCGAATGGTAGGCTGCACCGTGTCGCGGTGTGAACTGACCCTTAGACATTTTATAACCTAGAAAGAAAGTTTATAACATTGAAAGTTAGCTCACTATACCTATATTTAAAATCAAGAATTCGCCTAGTTTATTTATATTGATGACTTAGGAGAAAGTTCTTGTTATGATTTCATAAGTAAAATTGATAGTAAAGAGCAACTTGTTACAAGCAGTAGAGGGTAAATGCATCTCTTAATTGGTCAATTATATTTTAAAAACATATTCCGATGTATTGAAACATAAAAATAGGAAAGTCCATTGTAATTACGTAACATACATGATTGCTACTTTGCAATTATTTTCACATTTTATGGTGTTTAATTGTCAAATGTACACGTAAATAAATAACGCCTATGTAACATTTAATAGTTGTATTTGTTAAAATATTTGTGTTTGTCACATTTCGTCAAGTTGCAATGGACACCAAGTGACATTTTGATTATGTACAGTGCGACCATGTTTCTAATGGTTTTCGATAAGTTGTCATTTGTAGGATTCCGTAGATTACTGCGGATTGTAATTATACAAGGCACCAATATAGTTTCGCTCTGTCCGTCCGGTCCGTCCGTCTGTCCTGCACTGTACCTACATTTATTTTTAAATTGTGCTTTAAAATTATGTAGCGTCGCCTCCTAGGAATGGCTCCATGAATAGCGCTATTATTATCATAAAACTTATGGAAGATCACTTGGCAGCTTGGTCTCTCTGTTTACTGTGGCTTGGTGTCCTAATGAATTCAATGCCACCTAGAATCATCATGATCATTTAGCAACAAAATTATTATAAATGTAGTATTATCAAACCCTTTTATTGTCCAATGCTAACAGTTAAATAGGACATAATATATTGACGTGACAACGTCTTATAATTCGATGGAGCCGGCTGCACGCACGAAAAAACATGACTCATGCGGTTTTACCGGCGTTACCTCGCTAAACATGACGTTGTCACGTTCAACTATCGTCAGTCCGTCAAACCGACTTTACAGACAACCGATTTTTTTATAAGGCAGGACTAACTATATATATTATACTAGATGTTGCTCGCGACTTCGTGCGCGCAAAATGAATTCTCTCCCTTAGGCTAACGTCAACATGGATGACATTCGCCGGTGCTCGAGCTGTCATTCGTAGAGAGTGTCGCCCCCGTGCCAATGTGCAATATTTTGTTCCACTATCAATAAACTAAATACTTTCTGTGCAGCAACCGTATCCGATATTGGTATGATTATAATAACCAGCCACGTTACAACATGATTCAATTTTAACTTTTTTACTATAGTTTTGTTGGTACTTGGTATTAGTCTATTAAAATGATTAGTCTATTATCTATAATATCTATGGACGCTTCACACCACGTCGATCTGGTCTCGTGAGACTCGTAGAACTTATCTAGAAGAACTTGTGTTTCGAGTACCTGACAGCGGAAATAAATTTAATACTTTTATATTATACACACATTTAAGATTTTAATTATATAATACACATATTTAATACACATCCGTGACCCAGGAACACGGAAAAACTTTTTGTTCCTTCGGCGGCATTCAAACCCGCGACTCCCGGCTGGAGCTCCAACACTTTCAACAACTGCACCACGGAGGTCGTCTAATTATATTATAAGGGTCAATTCACACCGAAACGGCAGCGGGTTCGGCCAGCAGCAGCGCCGATGGCCGCTAGTGACCGCCGGCGGCCGTCAGTGGGGACGGTTGTCTCAAGCGAAACTGTATTTTATTGTAATGAAGATAAAGTTTAAAAATTGTATGCCGCTGGCCGCTCCGCTGCCGTTTAGGTGTGATTTGGCCCTTATTATATAGTCCTTACTCCAATGGTCTGTTTCATAATCTACTGATAAGTGTCAGATAGCTTAGGACGATTCCTGTAGGTTCTAGGAAATAAACATGACATGATTAACTATACATTAGCATTTATATACAAGTCTCCCCTATTCTTAACCCTTCGGTACCAATAAGCCGTGAAGGCCACACTTAACATGGATCAGTTCATTGTTGAAAAGTTCATAATATAAGTTTTACTTCAAGGTAATCTCAGTTTACCCAACCATATTTTTAATATTAAAGACTAGATTTTAAATAAAATAACCTTAGCATGAGCATGTCGGGACATATCTAAGGAGGGTTCCGTAGCTAGTAATTTTCGGCGACGGCGACGAAACTTGCAAGTTTCTATCTCTTGTAGTTTAGAAATGCCCGTGGGCAACTTTTGAACTATAAACCACATTGGAGGCCGATTATTCAAAAATGGTTGACTTTGTAAATAAGTCATAAATGAAATCTTGACTAAAAAAATCTTGATTACAAATAAAAAGAAGGACATATTGACAGACAGAGATAGACAGACGGACGGACAGAGCGAAACTACTTGAGTACTACGAAACTTTAAAAATTATACAACACTTAAACGGCTTAAAAATTAAACGGCTGAGATACGTTACAAGATATCTTCAACTGATGACATGATATGAATATGAGACTGTTTCGAGGCAAGTCACTTTTTTAAATGTACTCGCTAAATGTTAACTGCTTTATAGAATATGAACTTTGTATAAAATAAATTGTAAGTCAAGTTTTATTTACATACTAAATCTATATAAATAAAAATTAATGACCGCAATGTTTGTACGCGCATAACTTCTTAACGACTACACCAAATTGGATCAAGCTTTCGATTGTTTTTAGGAGAAGGTTTGTATGAAAAATAGTCTGAGAATCGGTCGTAATCTATTTTTTCAAACCCTAAATTTCCACCCTTCTACTAAAAAATTTCTTATAATATGTGGCAAAACGTTTGCCGGGTCAGCTAGTTATTAAAATATCAAACGTATTAACTAAAATATAGTTACTTTGCAGTTTCTACGTAGGTAGGTACAGCTGTATTTTATTTCACTAGTGCGAAATTATTAGGAAATAATAATATATGGAAGATAATTATTTTATGAAGTAATTGTTAATCATATACCTACGTAAAACTCATATTTCCCTGAAGTTACTCCTCGCTTATAATAGGTTTACTAGGTACGTTTTTACAATCTATCATCTAGTATCAGTCTCAGAGATCGCCCTGTGGTCGAAATTCGCCCACGATAATATGTGTTTAATTCATATAATTACTTTATTAGGGTACTCTTGCCTCTAGGATAGTTAATTGTGAGTTGTGACGGATTGACAAAGGTCAGCGTGTAACTAAATTGTAATCATTGCATCATCATCATCTATCAAACGCACGTTAATCAGTATTAATAATCTTAGGTGGTGTGCGTGGCTGTTATTTTTATTAATTTTATGTATTTCTAACATTTGTAAGCATTTTTTTATATTAGCTTTCCGCACACCTTCCTCCACATAAACTTTAATCTACCGGCCAAATTTCATACCCCTCAGTTTCGCAAAAGTGTACTGAAAGTTTGCGCTTCACTTTTTATTATAATAATTTAACTATAAAGCAGTTGCAATCATAACTTCAACTGAGCCGTTGAAAAACGGCATCTGTCAATCAAAGGTCGGTGAATAGATTGTACTTAATTGAACTATCTTATTATTTCATTGCGCAAATGAAGAGTGGCCATCATGCCACAAACTAAATGACTATTAGAGGTCGCCCTGTGGTCGAAATACTGGGCCCTGTGGCCAATAATAATTCATATAATTTTGAAGTTTGAACTTTAAAAGGGTTCTTTTGCCTCTTGCACAGAAAAAAAATGTAAATGTTGTGGACAAATTAAGAAACGTCAACGTGTAACTAAATTGTAAAAAAAAAATGCTTTCTGCACACCCTCCTCCACATAAGCCTTAACTATGCTAAATATCATACTCCTCCGTTCGCACAATTCTCGTAAAACTGTACTGAAAATTTTGCGTCACGACTCACGTATTGACAGAATTGCATGTTTCATGTTTGTGACTTACAAGTTACTAGCTACCCGCCCAGGCTACATACACGTTACAGTCAAGTGCCAATGATTTCAAAACTAAGGATCGGCTATGACCTAGGTACATTTGACAGAACAAATCTTAATACAAGAAAAAGTTACGCCATCTAGATTCCACCATACCTCAAATGTTAAAATGGCTCTAAACAACTCCAAAAGTGGGGCGCCATTTAAGTGGAGACAGTTTTTGCCACGACATGCCTCGTCTATAATATGTACGTCTATGGTCAAGGGTCGATATGTACTCTCTTCGAGGAATGACACAAAGTCCTAGGTTTGACCAAAGCCTTCGAGCAAACCCCGAAATGAAATACAAGATGTTGATACTGAAACTTAAATAGCGTAAGTTTAAAGATAAGTTTCTATAAATATAGTTTGAACAATATCGATTTTTGTGAACTTAAGGCTGGGACTACATGATTCGGCATCCTTCGGACCTGGGAAAATTCAGAGCACTGAAAATAGAACTCAACTTTAATACAATAGATTTGAAAATCAAACAAATTGTCGAGTGTCGAGAAGTCATATATGACATTGATATTTGACTCGACACTTGTTCGATTTTCAGCTCTATTGTATTAGCGCAGAGTTCTATTTTCAATGCTCTGAATTTTCCCCGACCTTCCGGTTTTCGGATCATAATATAGTCCCGGCCTAAAGGGACGGTAAAAGGACGGATCACTGATGAGTACCTAGTATCTACAGATAATCCTCATATAGAGTGTATTAGGTAGATAAAGCTCTAAAAACAATTATTATATTTAATATTATAATATTGTATTAGGTCCTTACATATGAAATTGGCGTTTTGACGCACTGACCACTTTGATCTCAAATATATCTTCTTTGGTTAGGAATTCCAATTTCAAATTTATACCGCTTTAATTAATCATGCATTTGTGTTTCGATAACCGTCATTAATTTGTTTTTTCCTCTTTTGGTTTTTTCTTTGCGACACTTTGTTTATAAAATGGTAAACTTGAAATATACTTTCGAGTACGAGTTTCACCGTGGCACCAGTGCTGCAGAAACGGCTCGAAGGATTAATGATGTGTATGGCGGCGGTGTCGCAAAAGAAAACACAGTGCGTTTTTGGTTCCAACGTTTTCATTCTGGAAATTTCGACCTGCTGAACAAGCCCCGTGGACGGCCGGAGACCAAAGTTGATAATGAAGAATTGAAGGCTATTATGGTTCCGGATCCATCGCAAACCACGCCCGAGTCAGCTGCAGTGTTAGTGATAAAACTGTTTTAATTAGCTTGAAGCTAATTGGGAAGATGAAAAAGCTTGAAAGGTGGGTACCTCATGAATTGAGTGCGGCAAACCGACAAACGCGCGTCGACTGCTGCGTTACATTACTCAACCGGCACAATAATGAATGGATTATAAATTGAATTATTACCTGTGATGAAAAGTGGATCCTGTACAATAATCGGAAACGCTCATCGCAATGGCTGAACCCTGGCGAACCAGCCAAAGCCTGCCTCAAGCGAAAATTGTCTCAAAAATAGTTACTTGTGAGCGTTTGGTGGACTAGCCCTGGTGTCGTTCACTACAGCTTTCTTAAATCTAGCCAGACGATTACGGCAGATGTCTGTTGCCAGCAACTGCAAATCATGATGAAAAAGCTAGCTGCTAAACAACCGAGGTTCATCATTCGCTCTAGGCCACTGCTGCTTCAGGACAACACTAGACCACACACTGCAAAACAGACGGCTACCAAATTAGAGGAGCTTCAATTGGAATGTCTAAGACATCCACCGTACTCCCCGGACGGTTACTACTTTTTCGAAATTTAAATAACGAATGGTTTTTTTAGTAAAGGAATGACCTATGAGATGGCAAAAGTGCATAAATAGCAATGGTATATACTTTGATTAAATAAATACCTAGTCTTGCCATAAATACTGAAACAAAGAAAAATTTTTTTTATTGCAAATAACATTTATTACCTTTACAGTCTGTTAGTTTAGTACATAAATATAAAACAATTTAAAATATAAAAAGCTTATTCGAAGTGGTCTCCATTGGCTGCAATAAAGGACTACTTTAAACGTTGAGGCCAGTTATCAATAGAAGCACGCACTCTTTCCATGGGGAAATTCTTCACTGCCAATCATACGGATTGTTTTAGGGACTTCAAATTATCATGGCGTTTAGAGCAAGCCGTACTCTCTAAAACTGACCATAAATCATAATCCAGCGGATTAAGATCGGGACTAGACGACGGCCAGTCTTCAGCCTTGATGAAGTCCGAAACGTTCGTTTCCAACCAAGACTCGTAGACCGAGCTTTATGACCCGGCGCCGAGTCTTGCTGGAAGGACCATTCTTGGTTATTGAACATGGTGTTGTTAAGGGGCTTCACTAACATCTCAAGAATGGTATCTTGATACACTTGTGCCGATGTTTTGACACCTTTTTCACAAAAGTATGGCTCAGTCACTCCTTCATAGCTAATACCCCACCAAACCATCACTGAAGTCGGATAGTGCCCACGTTGCACTCTGTCGACTAATTGGGAAGCTTCCTTAGAGCTTTGAGCATAAATAAGGTCATTTTTTTGTTAAAATGTTGCTCAATTGTAAAAAAAATCTCATCCGTAAACAAAAAATTTCTTTGACCTCCCTTTGCGTACCGCTTTAGTAGTTGTTGAGATTTTACCACCCTATTCTTTTTAAAATTATCAGTTAAGAAATGACCAGTACGTCTCTTATAGGCTGCAAGTCCTAATTCATCTTTTAAAATGTGCGACATGGTTCTAGGTGCTATCTTCATCTCCCGAGATTAAATCTTTTGCTTTCGGACAGGATTTCTTCGAATTCTTTCCCTTACTGCTTTGACCACCTTTTCGTACGAACACTGCGTGGACGGCCAGATCTTTTTCTGTCACAAACAGAGGAGGTCTCATTGTACCTATTAATAGCCCGGTACAGAAACATTTTACTAATACCAAGCGTATGGAGAGTTTTTAAAATTGATTTTGGCTCCATACCTACTTTGTGTAATGCAATCACAGCGATTCGGTTCTCTTTAACACCCCACTCCATTTTATTATCGCAAAATATTGTACAATGTATTGGCGCCAAAATGAGAAAACAATGAACAATCATATGAAAATGACAGATACAAAATTCAAATGTAATATTTTGTTTATTTTTAATTGTAACAGTATTTATGGCCAGACTGTATATTATGTCTAAATCGACTTTATGTTCCTCCTTTACAAAATGCTAATTTCATATGTAATGACCTAATATATATATTTAACGACTGCTTTCTAATTGTATCAACAGCCGCATGTGTCGTCATGACAGACACAGAGCATTGTCAAGAGAAGCATTCTAGTTTTATCCGGTCATGTCGCCATGTCAAACCGCCGCCGAGGGCAGTTGTTACTCCTCTATTCTTATACCTAATCATTGTGTCTAATTTAATAATAGCTTTGCACGAACATTGCTCAACATGCGTTTGAAACATATCATTCGGTCCAAGCATTTTTATTGCATTATAATCCGTTGAACTGTACATTAAGTCTTAACTCTTATGTACAGGAGGGCCTCGCTAATCCGGAATCCGGATTGGGAGAAAACTCCCCGCGCGAATCTCTCGCCTGGCCGGATTACAGCGTGCACCGGAGAATCAAGCGCCCCGATTAGCGAGGCTCTACAATATTTGTTTTTATCAAAAGCAAAAACTCCTTAACGACATCCAAAAAGTGCACTTTAAACCAAAATCGAATGTTATCAAACAAATTTAGACTAGAAATAAACAAATGTTCAATAATATTATGATTATATCGTTTTTGTAACACAAGTTGCTCATTTCCTTGATAAAATATTACTTTCAGTAGCGAAACCGCGTTATTTAATACCGTAAGAATATAATAATAATAATAATAATAATAAAACATTTATTCGACAAAATAAGACATATAATAAGGATGTTGGATTTAACATTAAACTAAAACATGTATAAGCTATTAATAGTAATTATTAATAGCTTATACATGTTACAAAATAATTACTAGTGTAATAATATTAGTAATTATTTTACACTCATTATTACTTTAAATAGTTGCAGATTTTATATTTCAACTCTACATTTATGTAGCGAAGGTGGCACGGCGATGACTTATTATGTGAATACAAAAGAATACGTGTTTATTTTAACAAAAAAACTTTAGTTTCACAAATATATATAGTACCTACCTGCGTAACCGAGCTATGCTCGGATTCTACTAAATTAAAAAAAAAAAGAATCACAAAAATATTTATTATTTTAAATATATTGTTGCACGACGAAAGAAAAAAAAATATTTATAATTTGAAAATGCACAGTTTAACATCGATAAGACCTAGCTGGATCGATTTTTCTCCCCCAAAACTCCCTGCATAGTAAATATCATGGTAATACATGCAGCCGTTTTCGAGATTCCGATGATATATGTACAACAGCCTTTCCCAAAATGGGCGATAACGCTGTGGGCGCTGGAGGCCTAGAGCTAGAGGGGGGTGCTAAGGGGCCCAGAAAAAATTGGTGGTCGCTGATGTGATTTAAGGGGACGATGAGTGATTTGTAAGCTCAGCTACTTTATATTTTAAAATTCACTGAAATTAAATTCCTCCTACTACACAACATCCATTTATTAGTTTATATTTATATATAATTTTATGGTATAATTATAAACTAAAAATATGTAGTACTCACATTAAATATTATTTATTTTTAATGCGTTCATAACGCTATTTATATCGTAAGATATTTAGTAATAGGGATCAAACACTGAAAAATATTCGTGTTTTCTAGTTTTGCCGGTGAGGTCCCCACTCCCCACCTACGAAGACACGTATTAAAAATAGGTATTGCCTGATGAACGCGGGATTTATTATGTACCTGATTTAGTAAAAATAAAATTGAAATTAGAAGGTTCAAGTATAATTAATTATTATTGCTCTCTCTCTGGTAAGAAAAGTTTAGAATATAGGTTTAATTAAACTCCAGGCGAGACTAATATGTTATTGAGGTTATTAAGGTGAAAAAAAAAATGGAGGGCACTACAAAATAACCGATTTTCAAAGTGGGCATTGGACGGAATAGCTTTGGGAACCTCTGATGTACAATATTAGCTCGTTTAAATCATACGATTATTATATTAAATGGTAATAGAGCCGAAACAACCGTGCTAAAATAATTTCGAACCACGTGATTTGTAGAGTTCAAAACTTGTTTTTAGTCAACTAAACAAACTAACCTTGACGATCTTAAACACACGCATTTCTTTCAGATACATACAAACTCGTTTTTGTAAATTCTATTTAGGTAGGTACCAGTCGCGAGGGGTGTATACGACTCGACATTACATCGGCTTCCCTTATGAATATTACTTATTAGATGGCGATACTTTATTTTATTACACTTATGTAATAAAATAAATTATCGCTGTTCTGTATTACAATAGCTTAGCTTACGCGGCTCACTTTGCTTTGCCACTGGTAGGTAAAAAAAAATCCTATCACAGTCAATAGACCAATAAAGCTCTTATAAATAGCCCTGATAGGTTCACAGAATACCCACTTCAGCCGTAGAATGTTAATCGTGGTTGACCACAGACTATTTTTAACCCTGTCTATTAGCTTTCATTAATTGCAAGTCAAACAGGTTAGCGAGAATCATGCAAAGTTGCACCGATTACTAATCTTAGATACTGCTGATTAATGATTTGAAGCCTCAGACCGCAGATTATAAAACAATAGGTCTCAGGCTAAATAAGAAAGTGAAAATAGAGCTTTGTCAAACAAATACTGAGGTATTTTGTATGTAGTTTGCGATACAGATGTAACGAAACTACGCCTTACCTTAAACTGTTTGGCCTTTACGTTGATACATTAGTGGTTAGTCAATCAGCTTTACCTTTTATATAATTATATAGAATAGAATAGAATAGAATAAGCCTCTATTGCCAGTTTCACAATACTGTAAGGTACACAATTAATTAACTTGTTAGATTTCATTTTACATCAATTAATATTATTTTGTTGTAGTGTAAGGCAATAATTGTATTATTTTATATTATTATATTTTAATTGTATTTTATTATATTAACTTTAACCTATTAAATTATTATTAATACATTCATGCACTTTTATGTTTTAATCTTTCTCTTTCCTGGCTTGTCTTTGGACATAGGCCTCCTCCAAGGATTTCCATTTTTCTCTATTTTGAGCTTCTCTTGTCCCTGTTGCTCCTGTTATTCCTTCAATATCATATTCCTATCTCCGGAGTTGCCTGACTCTCTTTCTTTTGCCTTCTATATAATCCTGTTAGACCACTTATTTATTTTTCCTATTAAAAATGTCCCGTCCATTTCCATTCCGTCTATATATATATATAGATTACTTCAATTCATCATCATCAACAACCATCATTACAGCTAGCCGGGCTGGGAAAAGTGCTGGTTAAAAAGTAGGTAAATTGGTTTATCTCGTACCAAGTAAATCACAAGTCTACCGCGGTGTACTAAAAACAACCCACCTCTGACCCTAGGGCTAGAGTGAAAGCGGGGCTTACTAAGACTCCTAAAATAGACCAGCGCCTACGAGATCCGAAAGTAGGTAACTGAAGAAGGCGAAGTTAGGGATAAGTGATGGTCATGAAGAAGGCAAAAGGCTTTATACTTAAGTGATGGATAAACATTATGTACAGCCTTATATAAGACTTAAGGGTCGCCATACAAAACTTATCTAGAAGTTAGGTAGGAAATCAGTCTATGCGTTCAGGGTTCTTCTAATGATCGTTAAAAAGGATGTTTTATTCGTTGTAGCTAATTTAATATTAAATATAGGTTTAATATTATCGTTGTAGGTCGTGATCGTGGTCGTATACGAATAACGTCCAATAACAAAGTGGTTACTTGGGGTTTTTATTTTTATTTTTTATTCTTTATTTAAAGGCTCTTCATCATATGATTATATCAGCCTTATTACTTGGGGTTAAATAATTGACAATAACGTATTCACAACTTTATCGAATGATTTTCATACAATTTTCGTTCGATAAGGTCACGAATTTGTTGTCGTCAATTGTTCGTGCTAATTCCACTGGTCACTATTTATTGCCTTTTAAACGCTGTAAGTACATATCGGACTTTTTGTTATAGGGTAATTGGTAAAATAGAGTAAGTACGATAGGCCTAAGGGAGATAGGGCCGGCGCCATTAAACGTAAATTTCTCTTACTTTAGTACGTTTTAAAGAATTACCTGCGGTCTGGCCGTATTTAATTAGTAGATAGCAACATTTTGACAGGATTCTCTCGTCGCGTGCCCCGGTCCCTTTTACACGCTGCAATGGTCAGGCCACGGATTTACGCACCAATACCTGCCTATTAATGTTGCAGTTTTTCCCCCGATGTGTGGAATATTGATCAAATATCGTACACATTAATAACATAGTATTGTGATTTGTGTACTACTAATAGAAGGCTAGTTGGGCAAAAGGGGAATATTTTTTTTTCCGGGTCAAGAGTGACATACTTTTGTATGGCATAGTCAATCTTTACCTACCCATAGACATCTTGCCTCATCTGACAAGAGCCGAATACTGAAATGCTAATCAAAATTACGAGCCCTCCTATTCAGAGGCTGTCGCTGTCTCTGCTAGCCGAAATGACAAGGACAGCATGTGACTTGAGCGTCACTTAATTTAACTATCGTTTCAGTATTCGGTCGTTGGCTATTTTAAGCTAACATAATTTCGAGTTTCACAAAAGTAAACTCCTTCAAGTAAAATTAGAATTAAGGACTCTATGTAGAAAAATAATGTACATATAAAATCAAGTCTATAAGTAATTTTATCTTGACGATGTTAACTTTATACTGCACTAAATCAAATGCAAAGTGTTACTTATTTTACGAAGGCTAAAAAAACTACATTATACTTGAGTCTTCAGAGTAGCTATAAAAACTTCAAATAACATTTTTATAAGCGGGTATAAATTTTATGTAGGTATTACACTTAGATATTTATTTATATACCCGCTAAGCCCGTATGGGATCAGATGTCAAAATATCTTATAATGTACTATTTATGGAAGCAAAGCTATAAATTCTTCTAATGATTATTCCATTAAAAATATTAACCTATACAAGGGAAGTATATTATAAAAATAGTACTAAAATGCGATACTGGAACAGGAATTGTTCGTTCGTCAATAGTGCCTGTTACTTAGGGGTAACTAAGTATTTATTCATTTTTTATTTATTTTATTCTTAATGTAGACATTAACAAAGACACATTTGAAAGTTATAACAATACATTGGCGTACTTATCTCTTCAAGAGATCTCTTCCTGCAAACTTATAATTGTGGATGCAAGTAGAGTAGATAGGGCAATGTACACAAAGACAAAAACATAATTAGTAATATGTGCTTAAGGTCAGCTGCTTCTTAAGATGGCGAATCTAAATTGAACATTATTCACTACACAAAAACATATAACAGCCTCCGTGGTCTTGTGGTTAGAGCTTGTCTCTCGACTCGGAGGTCGTGGTTACGATTCCCGCGTTGGAACAACAAAAAATGTTGTTTCCAAGTTTGGTTAGGACAATGCATGCTGATCACCTGATTGTCTGACAAGAAATATGATCCATGCGTCGGCTACGCATGTAAAAAGTCGGACCTGCGCCTGATCTCTCGCCATTCGTGTCGCTTGTCCGTCCCACTGGGTTATGAGAGTAAAGGAAGAGAGAGTGCTCTTGTGTACTGCGCACACACTTGGGCACTATAAAAGAACTCCTGCGTAGCTGGCCTGGTTTCGACAAAACCGGCCACCGTCTCCGAAATCAGTGTGAGGAGCTATTATAATATATACGTTTCATTGCTAGAGCGGCTCCGCGCTGAACTCTTGCAATTCAAACTTTTTGTGGTAAATAAAGTTCAATTTTGAATCGTTATCTTAATACAAAAGTGCTCGCCTCGTCGCGTCTCGGTATGAATTGACGCTCAGTTTAATAATCCGATCCGTATCCTTTAAGATCTTTTAATATATAGATCCCATATTCTGATTTTGTTCAATTTACTCTTTTATGTTAAACATTTCTGTAACTCTGTAGCCCAAAAGTTAAGCGCGGAAAGCGCTTCACTTTTGGGCTGTGCGCCAGTGTCGCGCTGTAGCACCTTCTCGGCCCTGTCGCGCTTTAGCACCTTCTCGGCCCTGTCGCGCTTTAGCACCTCGGCCCTGTCGTGCTTACGCAGCTGTTATATTTTTACTTCCTCGTAAGACTTACTTGTAAGTTATACTATACAGTATTACCATATATTTTCTCAGTATAATCTCGTAAAATAGGTTATCATAATCCCAGAGACCGTTACGAACACAAGGAGGCTAACCGTGCCAATGGAGCCAGCCTCGACGCGGCCATTTTCACTTTCCATACACTAATGCAAAGATAACCTCAAAATGCTCCACAAGAATTTTCTAGAAATGGTCATGCAAGTAGGCTATGGCATATGAGTTTGAACATACACTGTTTTGGCCCTGCCAAGTCCCAAAAGTAAGAACCAGTCGACTCGAATGATTTATTGAGACTTCAAAAGTTTTTTTTTGTTGTCAATTTGACACACAACACATAGTCAATATTCACTTTAAATATAGATTACAAAGCAACGTACCCAGTGTACCTAACACTGGGTACAAAAGACTAAAGTAAATTGTGTCTCTAGTCTCTAAGTATAGATGTGGATTGTGGAGATCAAAATTGAAATGAGTCTTTTAGCAGATGACACAAATGGATTCTATTGATTACATTACAAAAATTTAGGCTTACGACATGACACTTGTTTATGAACCTATGTTTGGCACCTAGACTGTGGAGTGTAGACGGTCAGGATACATTCGTCGAACGTCGCAATGAATCAAGGCAAAGAAATCCCTAGACAGTATTCGAACCCCTGAGGTAAAATAGTACACATTACAACACGACCGGTTACGTAAAATACCAGTTCCGATATTCCCGGAGTTATAAAAATACCGAACCAGTACAGATTACGCCATAAATAAAGAACAAAAGATGATTTATAACAGTAAAGTTTTTCACTACTAAGAGGTTGTTGTAACTTTATAAGAACTAGTCAAAAGAGCGGTGTAAAGTTTTTTACTGAATGTTGCAAGAAGCTCACGCTATCTATGCTTCTGTTTCCTAATCAAAAGCTGTGGGCTTTCGACAAAGCCATTGCATAATAGTGTTACAGTTGCCACATAATTGGTGTAGGATACCTGCAGAGTGCAGGCAGGTCTATGACATTATATCCGGGTTTTTTTGCTTGAGGAAAACAGTGTTTTGTCATTGATATTTCGATAAATTACAAAGTATTGTTTTTATTTACGGGTCATTTTAATCACACTTATGATAATAATATTTTTTTAAAAATTCAGAGAAGACAAATCGAAGGAATCAATTTTCCCCTCCCTTAATAACCGCCGATTTCCTGCAAATGGCCCGCAATTTTGTAATTACAACGAAGTGAATTAAATTAAGTAAGGTTCTCCTATTAAATATTATATTCAAATATTATATAAATGCGCCAAATTTCCAATTATATGAAGGTACACAATATAATTCCGAATTCGTAATTAGGTACAGTAAATAATACGTAGTCATTTTAAGTCATTACCTAGTATTAAATGCCTATTTGATGGCTACGGCCGGTGGGCGTCTTATAGGCTCAGCATAGCCGAGTGCGAGTTGTGACGAGCCTCCACTGTGAATATAAGATACTATATTTATTGAATTTAGCTAGTAAGAAATATCAGAACGTATCTTTCTCATTCATGTCATATGGTTACAATAGATTCGACAGTTATAGGTCATAACTCGTATTCCATTGTAATAAAGCTGTTATGAGCTATTGAGACAACAAACCGGTTGTCCACATGGTGTTCGAGGTTAGTCGTCAAGTAAACAGTTATAATAGTCGATCAAAGACGTAATAACTGTTTAAATTGGGGAAGGACAGAAAATGTGGCTTTTAATTTATTTTAGTAGGTTGCGCTCTATTTTGAATAATACTAGTTCCATTACATGCCTGCATCTATTAGGTGACATATTTTGAAGACATAATATGAAGATATACATTGTATATCTTTTCTTTTGTAGAGATAATAAAAGAAACTCTTAACAAACTTATTTCTTTTTATATTTTTTTTATTTAAATGCACAAAAACATATTACAATCTTCACAAATCACAAACTGTTAATACAAATTTTTGTTCTAGATCGCCACGTAACAAATATGTGCACACTATTAAAACACAATACTATTCTAGACATAAATGCTACTACAATTTATACACAATACATTAGGACGCTACGTCTGTTACACAGAACACTCCAAGGCTTAATTTGCTTAAAATTATACATTATCTCATCCAACATAAGACATGTAAGACATATCCTTTGATTTACAAATTACATAGCTACTATTGATGGCGTCGTGAGCGGTAACTACACGTGGATTATATTCATATTTAATAACTCTAGAATATAATTATTAACTTCTCTTAACGTGTTCTGTGTAACCAAACCAAATAAGTGTCACGTTACCCGGTTATGTAAAAAACGCTAACTTGGACTAAAACACGCTATCGGGACCTTTATCATCTTAACCCCCCGTAAAGTGTTTAGCTACGAAGATAAACAAAATATATGCAAGGCAGACAGACAACATCAATTTGAACAGGCAATTTCAATAACAGACAGCGGCAGTAAAGCGAAATGTTCATTAGACGCCGACTTTAATCTACTTTACCTGCACAGAGTAAGTACAGTCAGCTTAACACATTCTCGCATAAGTTTATTTCTAAAAAATATAAAAAAGACTTTAAAATGATATAATATTCAATGCATTAGTCATTAGAATAATGTTCTACACATGTTATTGATTGTACTGTAGGTTCTTGTTGGAAATTCATGTTTCACAGTAATAACACACAGGACATCTTGCACTATTTCCACTCTAATAAGTATTTTACATTAATATTAATATATTACACGACCGGTTTCGACAAAGTCATCACTGATGATGACTTTGTAGAAACCGGTCGTGTGTGTTATTACTGTGAATGTTCTACACGTCATGTAGTGTAGCCAAAATAAACTAATAATATTTCGTTCATATTACGGAAGGAGAGATACACTTGATCCTTATGGAAGACTAGTTACACTCAGTTTACAGAGCCCGTATGGGCAATACCTACGTTTACCGTGGCTATTTTGGTAGTACCACGATACATACCACAGATTACTGAATAGTTCCCACGTAAACGATACAAGAATTTTTATCAAATGATTTTGTTAGAGGCACTTTTTATAATGATGGACGATAAATGATTTTTGATTGTAGTATATTATATTAAATGAAACAATAAACCTTCTTGACTGTACATATTTGTGTTCAAGCAATATTTTTTGTGAAATGGAAATTGTTCAACTGTACATTTGACGAGTGCAGTAATATAAATAACTGTAAGACGGCATTTGCAATGATGTATGTAACTAAGCAACTAAGCCATCTGCTTGCACGTGTAATCGCTTCCTTAATTTCAAAATCAATTATATTTTGGGTTCCGTACGCATAAAATTATACAGTTTAATGTTATGTGCATTGAAAATACATTCAAGCTTAAGTGTCAATTTGACCAACGCTTGTTAAAGTTAATCGTTGATTAAATAGTAAATATATTGTTATCTCACTCGGTCTTTATATTAATGAAAGTGAAGGCTTGATAAACGAAAAACACTAACAGGCGTTGGTCACATTGGGACTAAGTATGTTTGAATGCGCTTTTAAGATTGTGGGAGAGCCGCGCTTGGGCATAAATGACTCGACCGGGTAAACCACGGCCGCACAGAAAACTGGCGTGAAATAAGTTTCGCCGAGTGAGTGAGGTTACCGGAGGAACAAGGGGGGTTGGGGATTTTAAGGACTGGGAACGCAAGTCGTAACACTATAGGAGTTACAAGTGTTACTCCTCTGGTGTTGCGAGTGTCCATGGACGGCGGTAATCGCTTACCATCAGGCGATCTGTCTGCTCGTTTCCTGGTTCATTTCTTAAAAAAAAAAAAGACACACATTGCTATAATACTATTCACTGGCGTCGCAACGCCTTGCTACATTCTTAACCATAAAAAAAAATGATACTTAATCTATCTATGTTGGTGTTTTTATATTTTAAACAAAAAAAAAAGACAACAATCAAATAAGACAACCGGGGAAACGTAATTATAGTAATGGAAGTTTAATTATGAATAACTTAATATATGACCTTCATTGACGCATCACTTCGCCAACGCTGACAGACGGGCTGTAGCAAATACGCATTGTTTCACCTATCAACTACCTACAGAACCCACCACCGCATGCCCCGACCCGTACTTGCAGGTTGCATCATTGGCAATCAATTGTATGGCTGACCTACATTCAGCTAATAAAAAGCTCGTTCGTGCCATCTCGAGGCGCCTCATACCTCATCACTCAAAGTCAGCACGCAAACCACTCCTTAGTTTTGCGGTCGCTTTCGTTCATTTCCTTTCTTCGCTCCAGTTTGTTTCATACAATTTATTCATGTATTATATACAATTAGAGTAATCGGTTTGATGAAATTTCACGCGTCGGTGTGAGAATGGATTTAATTTGCAGTGAATTAGACATACAATTGATTGGAGCGAATTGCTGTTTTTCCCCTGACACCGGCAGCCTGTGCCCGCAACTTCGTTTGCGTGGAACTATTTATGGAAACGGAATGCTATTTTTTTAAACGGATCCCTCAGATAAAAGTAGTGTTAATCCTTGTAACATCAGCTATCTGCCAATGAAAGTACGGTGAAAATCGGTCCAGCCGTTTCAGAGTTTAGCCGGGCCGGCTTCGATAACAGCTAATAAACAGCCATTTTATAAAGGTATCTTCATACCAGTGGCGTGAGCTTCCTATAACACCATTCCTATCGGCTTCACATACCACTTACCTTTTGAAGACCCTCATCGAAATCCCTACCTATTATACTGGCTAGGGCTTCCCTATGAAGGAGAACCAGCCTTCACCACTGCTTCATACTAAGTAAAGTGTAAGTGGAAAAGGCTATTTATATGGGAGCACAGACTTTCCAATTATCATTTCAAGGTAGTAAGGTAAAGTACGGTCGCCGACAAGGCGTTGCACCACATGTTGACTTTATTACTTTGAAAATAAGGTTCATAAATACATTTACACTTTACCGTCCATATAGTCCGATCTTTCTCAGGAAAAGTACTAACAAGTGCATCGTGTAATACCACTAACACCACTAATACCATGTAATATTTGCATTATACGGAGAAGTGGAAATGTAAGTCAATTGAATTTGCAAATGTGTAGTGTGAATACAGATTTGGCGACGATGCGCTCCCACGATGTTGTTTTATTCAGAACAATGTTAAATCCGAGCCGAGCTAAATATCAATGAGGGTTTTTGGTATTTCGCTGCCGCTAGAGGGCAGACCCAACGCACACAAAGCGTCATCTGGTAGCGTAAGTGGTATCAAAACGGTCAATAAGAATTTTCAATTCTTTTTCTGTTACCAGTCGACGCTTGGTAGCCCGACGGTCCTTGTCGTGTCAGAAAGCTGTCAGATGTCACGAATTTAAAAACCCTCATCGCTCCATCTATTCAATAGTGCTTATGATTGGACATATCCAATCACAAGCGCTTTTGAATAGATAAACTACCAAAAAACCACAGAAACCTGGCATTAGTATTTACAATCATTTAAATTCAATCGTAGTATTTCTCAAAATGATAGGTCTTTACCTATGAAATTGCCGTTCTGCAGTACTGGCCATTTCAAATCAAAATAATTTTTGTTTGGCTAAGAATTCTAATTTCGAATCAATTTTATTTTAAAAACAGAATTCTTTTTCCAAAAGTAGTCATTTGTTTATTGATTAGTGTTACATTTTCATCGCATTTCAATCTTTTTCGTCATCATGGATACGTCAAAAAAGTAATTATGGAAGCTGATGATACACAATCTACGGCTGAATTAGCAGCAGCTTTCGACGTTAGCGTCAAAACAATATTGGTCCATTTGCGTCAAATTGGCTAGGTAAAAAAGCTTTACAAATGGGTGCCCCACGAACTCAATGATCGCCAGCGCGAAGTACACGTCGAGACGTGCCTTGCACTGCTCAACAGACACACAAATGAAGGAATTTTCTCTCTCCGCTGCTCCTGCACGACAACGCGCGACCGCATACTGCACAGCAGACGGTAACCAAGTTGCAAGAACTGGGGTTGGAAGCTCTCCGTCATCCGCCCTACTCACCAGACCTTGCGAAAACAGACTATTACTTTTTCCAGAATTTGGATAACTTCTTGGCGGGAAAAAAATTCAATACCCGAGAGGCAGTACAAAATGCCTTTGAAGAATTTGTTGCCTCCCGTCCAGCTGATTTCTTTAAGAAGGGCATCAATAAACTGCGTTGACAAAGATGCATTGATTGCATGGGTGATTACTTCGATTAATACAAATAAAAAATACATGAAAAATATTTGTTTAAATTTTTTCATACAAAACGGCAATTTCATAGGTAAAGACCTAATATTAATCATCATCATCTTAATCAAAATTCCCCACTACCATGACCGTCTCTTCTCAATGTGAGGTAGGCTGTCCGCCACGCTTGCATACTGCACGTTTATTGTGTCTGTCCGAGTTCTACAATAAAAAGCTCGCAAAAATATTGACAAAAATTTTTCGCCACTTACCTACGAGTAGCTATTCACAATAGTATATGAAGCAGCTTACGTAGTCCAGTGGTTCCATCCAGTGGTCAACAACAAAAAATGCTGTTTCCATATTTGGTAAGGACAGTGCAGTATGATCACCTGATTGTCTGACAAGAAAGATGATCCGTGCGTCGAATGGGCGTGTAAAAAGTCAGTCCCGCGCCTGATCTCCCGCTAGTCATGTCGGTCATCCGTCCGTCCCACTAGGTTACGAGATTAAAGGAAGAGCGAGTGCTCTTGTGTACTGCGCACATACTTGGGCACTATAAAATAACTCCCGCGTAGCCGGCCTGGTTTCAATGAAACCGGCCACTGTTACGGAAATCGTTGTTAACTATAAAGTTGGAATTGGAAACTATAGCTAGCTCGGTCTAATTCAACATAATATTCTGTGAGTATACTAACAGTAGACGTTGTTTAGCTTAGTACGGAGTACCCAAAGATTCAAAGGAGTACCCAAAGAGTGCAAAAATTTACCAAACTGCCAATCGGACTGACGTTATAGAGTCGACATTATTGATAAATTGTTGCACGACGAAAGAAAAAACATATATAACTTGAAAATGCGCAGTTTCTCAGGGATAAAACCTAGCTAGACCGATTTTTCTCCCCCAAAAGTACCTGCTTACTAAATTTCATGTAAATACTTGCATCCGTTGCCGAGATTACGATTATATATCTCGATACCTTGGGGTAGAAAGGGCGTAAAAAGCCTTTACAGGAGAATCAAAAATCTAAATTTAAAAAAAAAACGACTAAAAAACTCATTTTTCTTATTTGTATATTAGCTCTTTTAAGTGATGTATGTTATTTTTTTATGTTCTTCACAATCGAACATATTATTTTATTGTCAGTATCTTAGTTTAGAAGTTAGCTTGGATTTACGACCAATTTTTTTTGTGATACACCTAATTTTATTTTCGGGTGTTTGTTTCATTGTGATTAGTTGTAACTATTACGTCGTTGTCATTGAGCTTATAGACCACGATCAAAAATTAAGAAAGTCGTAAAATCTCTTGGACTGTATCTTTTGAATGTGTGGAGTCGTAACTACAATAAGTTTATACTAAAAATACATGAAACAGAAAAAAACACTAGAAACTTGGGTAACAAAAACCATCATAATTAAATACCCCGCTTTACCTACTTGTATGTATGGGTGAAAAATTTTCAATTCTAATCAGTTATCAAATCAAATTTATGAAGTGATTAAGTTTCTAACAACATAGTATCAATTGTTTTACTACTACTGCGCGAAAAAAGGAGTGGTAATGTGTTTATCAGCCTATTTTTTTTTGTTAGCACCTGGGGCACTATTAAGACCAAACGCGTTGGCCGATTTTGATAAATAAACAAAAACTTAAAAGTGTAAAATAAAATAATTACAAAAAAACCCGGCTGCGTAAATGAAATAAAACTGAAAAAAAAGTCCAGTGATCGAGACTTTCGTACCATATATACCATACCATAAATACATTGATAGACACGTCGCGTCGTGTCGTTATTAGAGCAAAGTTAAGTCGCAATTTCACAACAAACAAGTTGAGTCAACAGGATATCAAGACAAGTAGTGACTGGTAACAAGCTTATAATACACATCACATATTATAGAAATATGTGATGTGTATTATACTCCTATTAAAAACATGTAATGCAAATAAACATATTTTTTCATAACAGTATTTGAATAAAATAAATAAGAAAGAAAAATTAAGAAATACATGACCTTATCAGGGTGCTTTAAAAACCCAGGACCCTGCTTTAAAACTATCCAGGACATCCCAGGACACTGCAAAAACTAGGATATGTCCTGGGAAAACAGGACGGTTGGCAACCCTAACCTAGTATCTTATTTCATAATAGTATTTATCTAGCTCGAACAGAATTTTTACTAGGTACCCAAGGAAAAATTACGGTTTTAGAGTATTGAGTTTGTTTATAAAAAGTTATGAATCAAATAGAAGCTGCTTCTTAGTAGCAGCTTGATTCATAACTTTTTTGTAGTTTGAAGTATTTTTAACCGACATCCAAAAAGGAGGCGGTTATTAATCTTGCATTTAAATTTAGGAAGCAATAATGTTATGTTTTAATTGCAAATCTGACCATTAATACATATTACGTATAATATAGATAGATGTGTTTTGATGTAAGATAAGATGATTTGAATAAGAATAATTTTAGTTAATGTTAGAAAACTTTAATGTAAAATACATAATATTATAAGAATAATAACTAAATACTTAGTTTTATACAATGCAACCTAAAAATTTGTAGGAAAATAATGTGTGCCGTCATAGGTTACAATATTATGATACCGTTGAAATCTTTTACTTAAAGGAAATTATTGAAATTATTGTTAATGACTGTCTTATCTTATACTTTAAACGAGACAATCTTGTATATATATAATTGTAATCTCGGCAACGGCTGCAAGTATTTACATCTTATACTTTAAACGAGACAATCTTGTACCTATATATCGATACCTTGGGGTAAAAAGGGTGTATAAACCATTTCCCCCCAAAATGACTTATAAATACAGTCTTATTTATAATTTTCCGCTCTATCGATTGGTAAACACTTTCAAATTCGCAAAAAAATGGTTTTTACGACCCACAACATTCTATTAGGGAACATAACGGTTTTAATAATTGGGATTCGGGACCCATTACTTATAAGCAAGGCGAATTTTTGATGGGGGGATATGTTTGGGACTGTTAAATTCGTAATGTTCTTTATTAGAATGATTTCTTTTTTAATGTATGGATCACGAAACTATTTTAATGGTAGGTACTGTTATTAAATAATATTCGATAACGAAAGTCTCGTTTAACTGGACTTTCTTGTTTTTTTTTTTTTTGTTTTTACGTAGTTGGTTTTTTAATTATTTTATTTTATTATTTACGTTAAAGACACTAACGTAACGTACTAAAGCTTTACAGGTATGAAGTAATATCGAACATACGGACAGGTGGGCTTGCGGTCAACCCAGAGGAGCCAAGTGTACCGCAGCATAGGCTTAAATAGATGCCGCAAATATGTACGTATCATAATAATATGCATTTGCGTCTCCCGCGTCCCGCGTCGTCAGCCGAGAACACCACAGATATAGGTTTGACTAGATGTTGCAAGCGCACAACGACTAATACCATTCTCACCCTCCAACCTGCAAATCCAAGGCCGCGGTCTTTAAGAGGACTTGTAGGCAAAAAATATAAATGATCGTCACTTTTGACACTAATGCAGGCTGGACCGTGAGTATGGTGCTATAAACCTGTCACCAGTCACTACTAGTCTTGACATCTTGTTGACTCGAACTCGACTCAAAATCGAGAGAGTCAACGAAATTGCGACTTATCTTTGCTCTAATAACGACACGACGCGACTTCTCTATCATTATGTATTTATGGTATATTCAATTTTTTGTGGACCAGCTCGATGAATTGTCGGTTTAATGGAGCCTGTTTTCACACTGCCTGCGGCAGCCGGGTCTTGACGTGGTTTATAGAAGTGGTCAGGTCTACACATCATGAATGTGTACTCGGCATCTGAGTATGTCTGTACAGTTATCCGCGCCCGCCATGTGGGTCATTTGCACGTCAAATTAAATTAATCTGCCGAGGATCGTGTTGATAAAAACTGTCGTAACAGATACGAGGTATTATAAGGAAAAATCTTTTGACAGGAGTTTCCAAACTCCTTCTCCTCCTCCTCCAGTCTTATATAAAAGTAAACTTCTCTTAAGTAATTCAAAGTCTAGTTAGGTCTCTTATGTAATGACATACTTTTTTGATTCAAATAATTTCGAACCCTCTACCTACTATCTCTACCTAGGAATCATTTTAAACATTTTAGTATACTAGATAGACACTCTGGTCTCTGATCCACTTATTAATAAAAATATTTATACGACGGATACGCTAATCCATGTTTCGGTCTTTGTTTGTCACGCGTCTTTTCAAACGTAACAGACAAAGAACAAAAAAAAATATACTGGACAGAGGTGATTTTCCTTGTTTGGTAATATTATGAAGATTTCAAAATATTTGTTACAAATTGATATAAACGATCTTAAAATGGATATAAGCGAAAGCGATAAATGATATACAAACATCACTCTAATAAATATTAAAAACACATCTATAAAACTGTATTATTGGTTGCATAACTGTTGTTACTTAATCTATTAGTAGCCGTTTCACCTTCGAATTAAAATAAAACAATTAATTTATAAGCTTTATTTATTAACGTCTATTTGTCAAAACAGGCATGTTGTGTAAGCTCAATGATCTGGATTCTGTTTATCAAGAATTGATAATTTATTTCTAGGATAACACCCTACTATTCAAAATAATTCAAGCAATTTAAACATTTGCGATGGCCAAAAATGTATGGTACCTGGGACCAACCTCCAATAGCATTAAGATATATAAATATTATGTCGTTGGTTAGCTCTTTTCAATTGCGACAACAAATGCGAATACAGCTTGTTGTAACTACTACTCGTAGCTCGTACTTAAGATACTTTTTTGTTACATAAGAAAAATTATGAAAAATACATAGATTAAATATATTTTTAGAAGGAAAAAAAAAAAGCAGTAGTTGTTTAACTATGTTAGGTAAGGGTAACGTAACCTAAACTCAACCTAATCAGCCCATTCTCCGTTCCGATTTCGGCACTATTTCCGAATGGGAATAGATGGTCTATGGCTAAAGATGGTCAGTACTCAGTGCCATACACAAAGTGTGTCCACTTCACTTAGAAGAAAAATAAATTATGCAAGAGCAATATAATAGCATATAAAGCAAGAGGGCTTTAACCTTATATCGGTATTGCCAGTTTCGAAAATAAAATGTACCACTGCGAAAAAGTGTAGGTACCACTTGAGGTTTCACTGTAAAAATTGTCTCGTTGATTATGCATTAACTTTTTCATTTACACACTTACCTGCAGGCTTAGCATGGCGATCTGAAGAAATAATTTTAAAGAAGAAATATTCTATCCAAAATAGTTCTATAATTATCAATATAATCAAAGTAGTAATAGTAGTAGTAGGGAAATCTTCTGTCAAAATCGAAAATAATTCAAGTAAATCACAGAATTTAAAGAAACTATTTGTTTATGTATAGTTTAAGACCGCCATGATGCGGAGTAGTTGACATTGTTGTAAGACTATTTGACATTGAAATAAGAAACCTTTCTACTTAATTCGTCAAAAGAGGCTATTTTGTGAGCCCAGGCTCGGGTAGAAATGAAATGTTGTTTCTCATAACGACGATGCATGGACTTTGCTGGCTTGCATGGCTTATAATATGCCCCTATTTTGCTCGGAATGGTATTAATGTTTGCTAGGCCTGCTGGGTAGGTTTGTTTCCCTAGTATTGATTATTTTGAGAATTTCTAGAAATATTAGTATAACAAGTTATTAGGTTGATGTATGTTTGATGGTACCTATGAAATTGCCGTTTTGTATGAAAAAAATTAAACGATTTTTTTCATGTATTTTTTATTTGTATAAATCGAAGTAATCACCCATGCAATCAATGCATCTTTGCCAACGCAGTGCCAGTTTATTGATGCCCTTCTTAAAGAAATCAGCTGGACGGGAAGCAACAAATTCTTCAAAGGCATTTTGTACTGCCTCTCGGGTATTGAATTTTTTTCCGCCAAGAAGTTTTTCATCGCTGGTAAAAATACGGTTCAAAATTCCTTCATTTGTGTGTCTGTTGAGCAGTGCAAGGTACGTCTCGACTACGCGCTGACGATCATTGAGTTCGTGGGGCACCCATTTGTCAAGCTTTTTACCTTGCCAATTTGACGCAAATGGACCAATATTGTTTTGACGCTAACGTCGAAAGCTGCTGCTAATTCAGCCGTAGATTATGTATCATCAGCTTCCACAATCGCCTTTAATTCGTCATTGTTGACCAAAGTCTTCGGACGAACGCGAGGTTCATTTTTCAGGTCGAAATTTTCAGAACGGAAGCGAGCAAACCAATAACAGGTGGTGCGTTGGTTTGTAGTGTTAGCTCCGTAAACGTCGTTGATGTTGCGTGCCGCTTATGCCGCGTTGCTGCCACAACGGTACTCATATTCCAGAGTTACTCGAATTTTTAACGTATCAATGATGACGAAAAAGATTGAAATGCGATGAAAATGTTAATAACACTAATCAATAAACAAATGACTACTTTTGGAAAAAGAATTCCATGTTTTTAAAATAAAATTAATTTGAAATTAGAATTCTTAGCCAAACAAAAATTATTTTGATTTGAAATGGCCAGTACTTCAGAACGGCAATTTCATAGGTAAAGACCTATTATCAAAGTACTTAATATATAAAATACCGTTCCCAAACGAATGTGTCAATGAACTAATATGGCATCACTGACATATTTAAATGGCGCACATCGTTTCCGTTTGATATGTTAATCGACAACGGTTTCATATATTTTATGGTTATTGTGTATTAAATAATAGTCATTAGGCTGTGGCGATCCGATGAGCGCCACAATCCTGAATCGCGCTATCGAAGTTTTCAAAGATCGGCACTATATATACGAAATCTGAAATTTATACAAGTGGGCTTCGGCCTGACCGAGCATAGCACCTCGCTCGGTCGGAGGAGAAAAGGAAATTCCACGTGAAATGTGCATTTTGCCGCGATAAAAAGTAGCCTATGTCCTTTCCTGCCGTCTACTGTAAATATGTGCCAAATTTCATAAAACTTTATATCGAATGGATGAACGATATGGAAAAAAATATATAAACAGGGTGACGAAATAAATAAATAAATCGACTGCATGTAATTCCCTAGCGCGATATTGACCTTCGACATCAAACTAGGTGGGCTTAAGGTCGCTTGTAGGACTTTTGCTTGTACTGTCTATGACTCACGTCGATATGTTAACTTTAATAAACATTTTACGTTCTTTTATAAAAATTTTCGTCGTCGTCTTTTGTTGAAATACTTATATCGAGACAGCAAGTCTTCCTGACGTGTCCTTATTCCTAGCTACATTTACATAATATTTTGATATGATTAATTAGCATAAAACACTTACGAACGAATTACAACTAAGTATATTTTAACGTAGTACAGGTTATCTTATTTCTAAGCAGGCTCGCGTTCTAAGCAAAGCTTTTTTTAAAGAAAAATATTCCAGACAGTTCACAAAGTAATTATAATATAATAACAGACCCTCGCGAATTCGGGGCGTCATCTGGCCCTCCCCATCCGTCACTTATTTCCCTAATGTAACCTAACCGTCAATCCGCCGACCCCATCTGTCAATGTTTGTGACAGTATTTCATTTAGGATACCTTCAAGTTGCTTGGTAAGTATAGAAAGATAGGCATTTACAATTTTACTAGATGTTACACTCGACTTCGTACGCGCAAAAGAAAATCTCGCTGGAATCGTACATTTTACCCTATGTGTTAATTCAGAGTTTAAACTACTACTATACCAAATTTCACTAAAATCTGTTCTGTAGTTATTGCGTGAAAGAGTAACAAACATCCACACATTCTTTCGCGTTTATAATATGAGTATAGATGGAAGCAAAGCTTCGTTTAAAAGGAATCTAGAGCTGTCAACAGCAAAAGTGAGGCCAGGAGATAACAATACACTTTAATAAAACGCTATTTTAAATTTTCTTATACTATTACATACCATACTACCTATATTATAGTAGATACTGGTGATAATAAGGACTTAAATTAATTCCTAGTTGAGTGTTATTACTCTTATAAAGTCACACACAGCTTAACTACTAATAGCATTTAACGGCATTCCTTGTACAGGTCATAAAATGTATTTTACGTAACAGATTTTTGCGACTTCAGATTGAGGATCTCAACCCATTTGGGCATAAGCCAAGTCGAAATCAATGTGAAAGATATAAAATGGCGTTTTTATGGTCAAATAAATATTCCAAGTAGCTACGACCTTTTTTATCTGACGCATATGCGATTCACTTTGCATATTAACCGTTACACGCAAGCATCACTAGATTGAATAATTCGGCAAATTGCCGCAAATAAAAAAAATACAAAAATTTGTTTTATTAGCCTTTGGGCTTATTAAAAACACAAAGGCTTAAAATTACCGTGAATTGGAGTTAATTTGGTAAGGGATTAGTTGTCACTAAAATTGGTACTATTGCTCTAGCGAATATTTTCAATCGTACATTGAAAAGACCTTTTCAAGGTTTAACTTGTTTTTTTTTGTAGAATTAATCTTTAAACTTCCAGCCCTAATGTTCAAACAACGATATAATTGCAAGGGCGTTTCTTTAAGCATCTGTCCTTGAAAATTGCATGAATGGTTTTTGAGGGTCGTAAGACCTCCTGTTTACTCAGAGGGACGCTTGTTTTTGTGTTCTGGAATTCTGGAACATTCTTGCCATAATATTTTTAACGCATTACATTTTTCAGTTTATCACTAAGCGGCTTTATTTCTCTATTTAGATTTGCTGGCAGATACTCTTCATTAACTGCAGTATTTACTGTGTATTAATCAAGAAGGATTAGGTTAAAATCGCCAAGCTTGTTTGTTAAGCGGATTCCCAACCCTCCAGCTGCCCGTTAACGTTAATCACATTTACTGATCTCTTGGAAACGTGAATTTTAGCATTAAATGAATATTATTTTAATTATTTAAATGATTTGTATTTGAGTCTATGTTACTTGAAGTAAGCGATACTTATTTGGCTTGAAAAGATCCATCATGTTTCACAATGTATACCTACATCAAGATACAAGTAAATACACTTGAAGTGTCTCGTAATTTCAAATTATCAGCTTTACACTAAATGCATATTATGACAGTATATGTATAATACGGTCACTAGAACAAAAAATCAATTTTTTAATTTTTTTGTCTGTTTGTCTGTTTGTCTTTCTGTCTGTTTATTCCAGCTAATCTCTGAAACGGACTTTCAGTGGCAGATAGCTGATGTTATAATAAAAACCTAACGAACAAACTAGCAATGTGTCTATAATATATCATAGGTCGTTGTAAGAATAGGAAATAAAATTTTATGGAGTTTAATTTAAGAATAGGTTTCGTTTTAGCCTACTCCCATTTAAATAGTTCTCTTGAGCCGCCTTCAAAACGAAACATAGCATGAAGATTTTATAATTGACTCACAAATAGATCTATTGAAGAACCGACCAATGACATGCATTATTTTTACAAATCGGACTAGTTAAGCCATCATGTGAATTTAAGCGCTATTGTTTTCTACCCAAAGTAGGTGACCCATTCTCTAAAACAATCTGAAATTAATTTTACCAACGATTTATGATTTTTTCCAATGATTGTCTAAACTCTAAACTGTAAAGACAATACTTTACGATCAATTCATCATTTTTAACAAAGCCTACTTGCTCTTTAATATTATCAGTATAAATTACTTCTTGTTATATTTATAAATTATAACCATAGTAAAAATTTAATTGTACGTTTGAACTTACTCATTCCATAAAATAAAATCGAATATTCTCATTGTTCATATATAAATATATATAATTAAGAACTTAATTTATTTGTACTTGGTTACTTTCAATTTAAATCATGTTTTATATTCGTTCTTCAAATAAGGTTTATGGAAATAGAAAGCTTAAGTGGTAACCAAACATATTCCGCTGCAACAACGTAAAGTATCGAGAAGGTAAACAAACGTATTGCGTCAGAGGAACAAGGTGTGCCTATTGATATAACAGTACCTACCAGCCCAAACTATTAATTAGCTATAAAGCAGGGAACTTTCCATAGTTTGGTCGAAACACCTTAGTTACCTCGGAAATTAGCGTTAGTGTGACAAATATTATTATCCTCTTCAGAATATTAATGTTTTAACAACTTCGCTACTCAAATGGATACCTAATAGGTGTAACAAATAATACAATCGTTTAATAGATCGTTATTTGTAGGTACATTATAATCATTTTTTGGACTACTATAAATAATGATTTCAGTAGTCTAATTATTCATGGGTGGTCTTTGTTGCTTTACCATAGAAAAAAGTATATGTTGTTTTGCTTGTATTTAAAGTTCAAATTATGTAGTTTTAATTTAATTTTTGTTATTGTTGATTCGACTCACTTCTTTTTCGTACAGTCAGCGTGCAAAATCAAATAGCCAAAGTAGTAAAGATGTATTTATTATTGTTTATTCATAATAGCAACAAAAAGACACCTGTATTATATGATATGATAAACCTGCAAACTATAAAATATGTAATGTAAGAAAAAAGAGAGTTAATATACAATAAAACTTGAGGGGACTCAAGGGACACCCGGATGGAACGAAGTTCCTTTCGATTAATTAGTGAAGGAGTTGTAATAAAATTTAAATAAAAGTTATAATAATATATTTTTTTATTATTAACAAATATAATGTAATATAAACTTAATCAGTAGGCTCAATATTAGTAATAATTGAGAGAGAGAGAGAGAGAGAGACAGACAGAGAAACGCGCGCGCCGCACGGCCTACAACTATAGCAAAAAGTGTCGTTACAACTTTTAGTCTTAATTTTTTCCGTCTACCCCCTTTCGCATCGCGCGATAAGGACCCCCTTTCGCAACGCGCGATAAGGAACTTCATCCCAATATAACCTAGGAAATTCTGGCTAAAATATCTGGCTGATAAGATTAGGCTATAAAATACGTAAAAATTACAGATAGGTAAGTGGCTGATAAGCTTACAACAGTAAAAATGAAAAAGATAGATATTGTTAGAGCGATCGCGTGGTATAGTGGTAAAAGAGAGGTGCGACATTTATAACTTTTTATTTTATTTTAAATGCAGGTCATAGGTAGAGTAGCATACTCTACCTATGACCATAAGCCTCTACGGACGAGAGAAAAGTTTTGCTCGAATTTGCAAGAGGGAGTTTTGCCGGGGAATTCAATGGGTGATGTTGTGGATTTTGCATTTCGTTCATAAATTTGTGTTATTTCGGTTCTTGATTTGTAATATTGGTAGAATATTAACCATTAAATATTCGTTAACGTGCACAAGTGTGGGCAAGTGGTACAACTTCTAAAAACGTGCTATTTTGAGTTTCCCTTTCAAAACTCCCTAGGAACTTTCAGTAAAGCTTCTACCACTTTACTGAATCGACTCACATGACTCATGGACTGCACAGACTATTTATTTGGACTTTGACTAGACTTTAGACTTGACGATTTAGGAGTACGGTGTTGAAAATTGAAACGAAAGTTCTATTTCTCGCCTTTTTAACTTGACACTGGCAAATGGTTATAAGTCTATGCCATATATAAATAAAATAAAAAAAATTGCAAGAAAGGCTGGCGTGATAAGTGCCAAAGTAATTTATTTTGTTAGATTTTGTTATAATCTACTGATAAGTGTCAATAGCTTTATTTGCATGTTTTGTCTCCGTCGCTCGATATAAAGTAAGCAGCGATAAAACTTCCGAATAAGCTAACCTTCACTTATTAGAAGATTGTGAAAATAGGCCTTTGAAGTAGTAAATACAAGTTACATATTGTTAGTACAGTTTTGTACAATTACGTTTATTACTTCATGGCGCGTTAGATTTCAATTTAATATTTTATCACGAAACAATTTAAATACTACAAAAACAAATAAATTTAACTAAACTTGAAAAGTTTCTTCAATTTTTGCGTGACATTCCATTTGTTCGTGACCTAAAAACGTGACGATTACACCTCAGTTCACCCCTTTTTGTTCCCCCATACGTCTTTTGTCGCCATCATTCTTGTCGTTTTATATTCATTGGAAACGACCAAACAAATATAGCGTTGCTAACGGACCCTGACTAACAACAATTTTGTTACTTTTACCTTATTGTGAGCTTGAGGAACAAGTAAAAAAAGACCGAGACTCAAGTCCAAGTAATTACGCGAAAAAGGCTAAGTGAGAGAACTATGGAATAAAGTTTTGAAGGTTAAATAACTCTTCATAAATAATAAACGTGAAACAAACAACTGATCCACGACTCCTTAGTGTAACAATGGTATATTGTCAAATTGTCTATGACAATCATACCATACAGTGTATTATTGACACCTTAGTGAAGACTATAGAGCCATTAAGGGGCCGCGACTAACGCAATTGGTCATGGTTGATACACATGCGGTTGCTAGGGAGAACATTGGTTGCTAACTGTATCTGTCCCTATGTCGCCCATACAAAAAGCTAAGGTTATCCTACCTTGTAGTCGCCAACCGGTCTATAAGTTGGCACGTCAGAAATAAAGTAAAGGAAAATATATAATTTGGTGTAGTTTTCCTCATACTTGATACTATCGATGAATTTGTCAAAGGACACTGGGAATTTTGTATGGAACAATTTTTTACGGCGACCAAAGACAAAATTATTCTAGATGCAATCGTAATTACACCTAGATTACAACGATACAGGTCGCATATATGCAGGAGGTGAGGTAAATTCTCATACATTTTAACTCATTTCAACAAATATTCATATAAAATATAATTTACAATATAATATTAATTATCTCCACTTCTCTAGCAGTGAGGACGTTAGTGGTTAGTGCTGATGATTATGGTGAAATATGACTAAAAAACCGTTTTGCTGACAGACACATGCTTCAAAAACTGCATATCGAAATCCAATATATATCTGCGCTCATTTATACTTGTCAGTTTGTGCAATCAATTACGTCGCCCTCCGACAGACGTAGGGTTGCCAAAGATTTAATCTGTACTCTAAATATCTGATTTAAACTAAAATTGACGACTTGGCTACTATCCTTCCCACTGGCCACTATCCTCCCACCAGACTTAGGTTTAAGGTAGGCAGCTTGCATAGTTTTTTCAGGAATAATTCTCGTTATTATTATCGGTTAATATTTTCGTTTGGAATTTGGATTCTCGGGCTGTCCCAACGATGACGCGTATGCGAATGAGTCGGCGCGTTGGCCGAACCGAGATTAAATCGAAAATAGTTACGAGAATGGGCTGCCGATGAAAATTTTACTAAATAAGAATATGTAAGTAGCAACCCTAGTGTGGAGGTGAGACAGGAATAGTCGTGTCTCGCCGCCCCGCGCCGCTGAAATGTCGATAGGCACGCAAACTCCAGGGGATTTGGTGGCATTAACTTAATTATTTCGTACCTGTGCTTGCCTGTGACTTTGTTTGGATAACATACGGCAACACGAATACAGTTTGCACAGTTGGAACATAATAACCATCCATATGAAGAGAGTTATTAGAATTTAGAACACAACTAATACTGTAATAAAAACCGAACGTCGATTCTGGTAATTAAATCCTGCAATTAAACAGTTACAATCCATTCCCGATATATTGAAACTGCAAAATGGTATTCTCATAAGCGTCAAACCCGTTTTGATTGGTCCAAACTCCCACAATCAGTTTATGATATCAAGACGATTCATTTATAATTTAATTCAAAGAAAAATGAAAGTGTAAGTTGATTACGACAATTGGGGTTCTGGACTTACGATTTAATGTAATTCTTGATTCAAGAATGACATTGAAATAAAATGAAAAAGGTCTCACGGAAACCGGGCTAGCAATTACAGAAATTGCATGAATCTGTAGCTTTATAATTCAAAATGATAGTGTTCGCGACCGGCATTACAGTCTAATCACTAATGTGTCTAGTCTAGAAACCCAATTCATGCCTAGAATCTAGACTTAATTAAATGCTGTGTAATTGTATGACAGCAGGAATACACAAATTATGTGTAAATGCTAAATATACATTTTTATGGTACTCGAGCAGAAAATGAGGCCGCGTAATGTTTATTTGTACCTTTAAGCATTTTTTATTTAGTTTCATTAATAATATACTCAAGATATATTGAGGCATTAATTACTACTTGCTAAATGTAAAAAAAAATATGTTTTTTTTATGTTTACTTTCGTAATTAGATACATCTAAAAAGTAGAAAAAGTTTTTTTTTTGCTAAATTAGTAAACAACATTTTTACACCATTAGTTTACTTACGTCATATACAAAAATATTCATTATAGTAAGTATGAACTTAAACTAAATTATTATACTAACTAAAATTTTTTTCCGCTGATTGGGGTTTAAAATGCCTAAAATACTGGGCTATTCTTCTTAGAAGTTACTCATATTTAAGAGTACTATTCATTTATGCAATAAATTAGTCTTCTAGCCTGTTGTTCTACCTAGTCAGCCTAGTTGATACGTGACTTTAATTACACCTACTTCGTGGATTTGAAAATTTTAACCACCCAAAATAGATAATTTTAACCACCCAAAGATGCTACTTAGCTCTTACTCTCTGAAACGCTCAGGATACTATATTTATTTGAGATACATAAATGTATACTGAGCGTATGTATGTATCAGATACATTATGTACCTTACGTAAGAGAGCCATGCTTCGGAACGAATGAGCCGGCTCGTCCCAAAACCGGCGTGAAATAACGCTTACGCCGTGTGAGTGAGATTACCGGAGGCCCAAGAGGGGTTGAAGATTTTAAGGACCAGGAACACAAGTGCGCAATAGTGTGTTGCGACTTTGCAAGTGTCCATGGGCGGCAGTAATATTTTACCATCAGGCAATGCATCTGCTCGTTTCCTAGTCCATTTCATAAAAATAAAGTTTTTTCAGATCTTGATGGCTTTGGTTACCATATTGTGAGCATTTTTTCCTGATTCACATAGAAGCGCCACGTTCTTAACATCTATTGTCATTCCTAACGGGTGAAGACTTATTTATGGCTAGATACTTAGATAGTCTAAACTTGAAAAGATTCGCTGTTAAGTTTTAAACAACCAGTTTAGAAACAGCTTTAGTTTTCTGTGCAAATCATGTTCTAATTGAGCGTGGCTATTTCAACCTTTTTTAAAATTGTCTATTTTGAGATCTGCAAATGCGTAGTTCCTTGCTACCTTGCATGTAAACCTAATAGGTACATACACAGGTAGTATTTTGAATTACTAAAAATGAGCAAATAACACAGTTAAGTGCTATGAGTACCTATATGTAGGCTCGTTCCGTTCGATCCGTTTGCCTGTATTTCATTAGTTTGTGATATATTCAACAAATTGCGAAATATTTTCATCTTAGAAAACTTGATTTATCAATACTGTAACTGGATTTCTTAGGGAATTAAAAAAAATCGGTTGTCTGTAAAGTCGGTTTACTGACGTTAGTTGAACGTGACAACGTCATGTTTATAGTGCGCGCGGAACTAATTGGCCGCGCCTTAGGTAGGCGTGTTGCCGCCGCGAAGTCCGGCGCCGAACTGAGTAATAACATCAAGCGCCCCCGCCTCTCCATCCCACCGCTCACATAGCTAAGGTGCGGCTAGCTGAGGTAACGGCAATGCGTCATATTTAGCGAGGTAACGCTGGTAGCATGAGTCATGTTTTTTCGTGCGTGCAGCCGGCTCTATGAAATTATAAGACGTTATCACGTCAAAAGTAAAGTATGTAGGTAAATATTTACAAGTATTTGTTATTTTTAGAAAACTGAAATTGATAAAGAAACTGCTAAGTATGTAAAACTTCTTCAAGTAAAAAAAGATTGAAATTGAACATTTTCCCCACCTCACCGGTTGAGGGCTCCTGCTGTCTGCGTGTATATTGATCGACTATTAGAGCTAAGCTGAGTTCTTACCGTAATGATAGGGTTCACTGCAGAACGAGGTCTTGTGAGGGAAAGTAATAATTTTTCATTAGTTTACAAGGACTTTGATTGATGAAGACTTATATTATTGGAACTAGCATTTCTATAAAAATGTTTTCAAAATGACTTCTACGAGTAGAATATAGGCGCTCATTTGCAGAATCAGCCTTTATCTTTTTATCCCTCGAATTATTCGAATATAATTTAAAAAACTCTTAAAGTTTGAGGAATTAATATTACTTCTGTGTATTCTTTTCTTTTGAGTTTAGCTCATTTCTCTCAAAATTTTAGGGGTGATATACATTTTAACTCACAATAAAAAATATATCCAAAGTTACTTCAAACAATACCTTAGACTAGAGAGCAATACCAGAAGATCGATTCTGCTAATTAAATCCTGTAATAATTCAGTTACGATCCAGTCCAGATATGTTACTGCAAAATATTCTCATAAACATCAAACCAACGTCAAACACGTTTTTATTGATCCAAACTCCAAATATCAGCTTATGATATCAAGACGATTCATTTATAATTCAATAAAAGTAAAATTAAAGTGTGAGTTAATTACGAGAATCGGGGTTTAGGTGCTGCAGATGTCCAACTCTTCTTTCAACCAAAACAACAAAAAGAAACTAAATCAATCACTCTTCTATTGCAGATGGATGGCCCCCGTGAGTCTGGCTATCCACGCACCAGGCTCCGACCTGGCGCCGACGGTGAACAGCATCAGGTACCTGCGGGATTGCCTCAACAACGACCTGGTGAAGCAGTTCGTCACTTTCCACGTGTTCTTCTCGCACAAGCACATCCCTAGCTCGGTGAGTTTCATTTCTAGTTCATTTGGTCCAAAACAGGTCGTCCCTTGAAGAAGCATCTTGTATAATGATTACTAAAATTTGTGATTTTTCCGATTTAACAGGATACAGTTTTAAGACATAACACAGATTTTGTCACTGGCCATATCGAAATAGATGGAATGATGTGTTATCTAATAAGAACACCAAAAACAATTTGCAAGCTTTATGCGATGTGGTAACTTGAGGCTTTTTGTATTGATACATTTAGTCTGCTATGTAATAGGTCACTAGAACTTTTTTAAAGATTTTGCAATCTATCTACTTTGTACTAACTACCGCCAACGAAATGAAATTAGATGGTATGTGGGTACTAGATTCAATTTCACCATGCTACGTTATCTTAAGATCAATCTGAACTAGCATTCCTGTACGTTTAGTCTGTATCAACGCAATAGGAACTTACAATTACATAAGTACAAGGCATAGCATCTACACTTGCCTACGTCACAGTCCATGTCTAGCATTCTCGACGTTAAAAATACTAATCCCCGCTTAGAACTAGTCAGGCCGTTACTAACTGTATGCTGGTAATGACTGTATAAAGAATTAGTGTTTAATGCTCGCCTGACATACAAACCGACGACTTATTGTCGTAGGTGTATTTTTATCCAAATGAAATATGTAACCCTACATTAGGCTACAATATTATATAAGTAATGGCAGTATGCCTAACTAAAAACTTTCCTAGCTTACACAAAAATAAAAAGATTAATATTTCCTGACAACTCGCACTCTTACACTACCGTACATCGCACCGGCTTTGAAGGTCACGCGCCCGCGGTGAAGTACGGCTGCGGGGTTATGAATAGAATTTAACTATTTTAAAGGATATTCTGGTCAAAATTAAAGTCACAAGTTAAATAATATATTTTTGGAATGAGAATCGAACAGTAATTACGCTCCTTGAATAGGTATATATTATTTTCGTTTTGAAGACAATCTGTGTTCGGCGTTCGCAGATATGCTTGCATACAAAATCAGGGTGGTTATTAATAATAATATTTACACCACGGATACGCTTATCCATGTTGCTATCTTCGTCTGATATGTTGAAAATGCCACTTGACAGAACAAAGACGGCAACATGGATTACGGCGGAGAGAGTTTCTTGAAGATGGAGTAACGATTTAGGTACTATCAGCAAGGACTACAAGGGCAGATTAACATAATCAGTAATTCTAGTGTCATACCATACAAAGCGAATAAGGGATTTTAATTTGTCAAAATACTCATGGGTCTACCTTAATACTCTTCCTGAAATCTATGTAGATACTTAGAGGAGTTATAGTAAAAATGAAAACAAGTACTTCTTATTCTGTTAGGAATCTTTGAATATTGAATAGGTAGAATCGTTTATGAGGAAAATACTTTAATCAAAGGTATATAATATTACCTTTTATATAAATTTATGTTGTGTGGAAAAACTCTGTGTATAATAATGAAATCATTACGAAGGACGATTCTTTGTAGGAAATCCTCAATCGTGTTATTTTACATTACATTTTTATACCAAAACGATGTTCTTAAAGTTAGGTTATGTTCTTAAAGTTAGCGCTAAATCAAGCAAATTCTTCCGTTTTTTTTTTTGTTAATTATACTAAAAAGTAATATTAACATAGAATTAAAGGGTGTAGAAAGAAAATCCTTCGACGCAACCAGCTCCAAAAGCCGCTAACAATAAACTTTGTAAAGTAGCTGTGAGTTGTGATACGCACGACACACGTAATTGCATTTTTATGGAGTTTTTACAACACATTGTCTAGAACTTTAAGAGTAGACTGTCCCAAATGTGGTTAATGTCTAGACATGATTAACGACGCCTTGTTCTGAAATTTAATTTGTCTGGCGTGCCGCAGGGGTGAAACTGGACCCGGCATGTTTTATGCAGTACATTTGGTACTTGTTTTTTGGGATTCCCGACACATAAGGAAGTACCCGGCAAGTCGCTCTACATTTCACAAAAAGAAACAAGTAATTGGAATGAAGCCACAGAATCGACCCTTGTTATTACTTGTCTTTTAATATAATAAAATAATTAAAATAATTAAATTTAATAAAACTGTTAATAGTCTGCATACTTATTATATAAATGAAATGAAAAAAACTAATGAACAATGAATATCAGAAATTATTTGTGAAGTTTGTAGATTAATTAAATTAAATTGTTAGGCTTTCAAAGCTTATCTCATGCACGCTCAAAGCTTTAATAATTACTTTCTTTCGTGTGTTAAAAAATATGATAAAAACGAAGGATAAGAGAATAGACGTGGAGAAATATATTATTTTTCAATAGAAATTTATACTACATAATATGGCAAGCATGAACCAACTAGACGAAAAGTCGCTTAACTAACACATTAAAACGTATTACGTAGACTAACAAACATCTTAACCGATTACCGCAGTTCAAGGCCCAGTGTAAGAAGTTAAAAAAGGCAATCATAATGAAAAAAGCTATTATGATATCGAAGAGCTCGTTCCGCTTATTACGACTACGTGCGAGTACCTTTAAGCGCAGTATTAATAACACTGTAACGTCCGTTTAATAATCGGTAATTTAATATGGTGGTAGATAAAGTATTAATAATCCTATTAAAGTTATATAAAAATAGATGAAAGCGTGGATTATGAGCGTAGGAAATAAAACAAAATTCAAAATGTTGAGTAAATTATTATCAAGCAGTGAGCGAGCTGATGATGATAAATTATAGCTAAGAACACTCTCGATAATGTCAGCTTTCAAACAAAAAAAACGGTCCAAACGTATGGAGCTACGATGCCACGGACACAAATATTGACATACAGACAGACACGTCAAACTTATAACACCCCTTAATGAATCTAAAGGAAGATTACCCCTATCTACTATTTAATTAACAATGCTTTTGATAATTTAATCCAAAGACGAAAAAGTTAAAGCTCTAAAACCCAAGGTATTAGATGTCATTAATCCAAAACAGTACGTTTCTACCTCCAGCAACATAGATTATAGTAAAGTTACGTGAAACTTTACCTTTTGTATTCAGGTATAGGGTATTAAATCTGGCTAGAGAAAAGAGGCTTGAGGATGAGCATTTCTTGAGTGACTGTCGAGTTTTCAGTTTTATAAAGACCAGTTAGGTAGTAAGCTTTTACCTGTGAATTCGCACATAATATCTAATAAGCCGTTAATTTTTTTGAAATAGTATTACAGGCTGTTGACTTAGTTGTAATGTTTTGATTTTGTTTAGTTGTTTTTGCTATAAAAACGAAACAACCTACTTCATCCATAATTAAGATTTTAGTCTTATTGCCCCCTTGCTAATAAAAATATTTACCCCACGGATATGCTTATCTATGTTGCTTCTTAATGATCTTTGTCTGTCAAGTGGTTTTTCCAACGTATCAGACAAAGACAACGATTAGCGTATCCGTGGTGTAAATATTTTGATTTTTTTATTAATTAGGGGGTAAGAGCTCGCACACGTGTGTATTTGCATAATCTCTGAGTACGTGACTCTCGACACATCCATTCAAGTGCAGGAAATGCATCATAATTATAATTCCCAATGGCAACGACCTAACCATCGCTCTTCGTAAATTATGGTCATATTCCTTTGTGAAATAAATCATGTTCCATAATTTGCTAAACTAATATTTGCAGTTAAATAAGGATTACTTTCACACAACTTAAAACTGAATTACAATTCTCCTGATTAACTTACACTTTAATTGTACTTTTATTGAATTATAAATAAATAGTCTTGATTTCCTGAACTGATTTCTGTAGTTTGGACCGATCAAAACGGGTTTGATTGGTACAAACTCCAAAAATCAGATCGTTTAACGTTTATGAAAATACCATTTTGCAGTTTTAACACATCGGAACTGGATTGTAAATACATTATTGCAGGATTTAATTAGCAGAACTACCTTTAGCGACCTTCAGATTACCTGGGACCATTAGGAAGGCAATTTAGAAAATTCCTTTCTTAACTGATATGTCATGATAATTTTTCGGACGGACAAAAATTTCCAAGCAATACGTCTTGTAATGATGTGTGTTTCATTATTTACCACTCTGTCGTTCATGACTAATGTTTCATTCTTTTCTTTACAGATACCAGATCCGGAGAAGTTCCTCCAACAGCCGTACAACTGCTCCCTACCTCCCCCCCACATCGTCAACGCAAACTCCACCTACATGAAGGCCAAAAGCCTCCTCTACCCAGTCAATGTAGCGAGGAACATCGCCAGAGATTCCGCTGTCACTCATTTTATACTGCCATCAGACATAGAACTGTATCCTAGTCCGAATCTAGTACCGAGGTTCCTAAATATGATAGCCAGAAACTCGAAACCACTTAGTTCTTCCACTAAGCCACGTGTCTTCCCGATAAGCATATTCGAAGTCGATGCTAAAGTACAGGTAAGTTTTTATTTTTCTTTATTTAGGGCAACAAACAATTGAACATACTTAAACCACAAATGAACTATGGTACTTCCATGGTAACAAAGTACCAAATGCACTATTCACATTATTGTCTACAGATGAGGTAAAAAAGTATAGTATCGAAACTGAAGTTCGCATACCATCTACAAAATGGTTATTGCTACAGTTTTTATCACTCACTTTTAATAAATAAATAACGAAATAGACTCGGGAGTAATATAATAATAAAGCAATAACTGGTCTACTGTTGAGCAGATAATAAAATAATAATTATAAATACTCACACATTAGGTAGTACGTCTTCTCAAGACCATGATTTTCTGTAAGCTCCTTTGCATTCACGGAATGAATGAGGGATCAGAAAAAATGTATGCATATTTATGCTAAGCATACATGTTACTGATTGCAGAAGTGCATAACATACATTGTCACGAGGCGTGGGCAAATCCCTCACGCGTGGGACTCCCTCGTTTCAGCCAACAATGAGTACTGCACAGTCACACGCGAACATCTAATCTAGTTGGGTTAAGGCTACAGAGGAGTTCAAGTACAGTTGACGCACTATCACTCATAGGAAATAGCAAATTGACCAAGACTGTAGAGACGATACTACTGGCACAATACTAACGGAAAACGTTGATTGTCGCGATGCGGATATTTCGAAATTCTATACTAAATTGATCTAGGCAAAAGAAAGAGAAAATTATAAACAGTGCAGCGTTGGCAGTGTACCAGTAGCTCGGATATTTGAATTGGTTTTACCAACAATATGATAAGTAAGATTAATTTGTAAATATTAAATCATTGTCAATATAAACGAAGGTTATATATAACTTAGTCCCAGAACTCCTAGCAGAAGAAAAAACTTATAAAATGAATCTAAATATCTTATTTTGGGTTGTGTTGAACAGAATTATGCAGACTTACCAGTTGTAAACCTTAAAGATGGAGATAACAAAATCTCACACGACTGTCTTATATAACAATTAAAATCCAACGGTACAGTTGCTTGAACTTTAGCAATTCATTCTTATAATTGATTTGAATTATAGGTCAAACTGTTAAGATATATAAGAAAAGTAACTATTTAGTTGGTACAATCACTAGTTGCAAACCAGGGATGTTATGGATATGATATTTCTGATCCTGGATACGGTAAAGAATATAAGAATAATATTATACCGGTTACTGATATTGTTATGGATTTGTAATTATTTGGGATTATCCGCTAGTTTCGTATGAGGATATTCGATTTTTAAATATTTTTAAAGTTAAATTCAACATTTAGACTCCTTTATTAGAAATTTATCTTTTATATGAGATTCAGTACGGTTAGATTTATATATACGGTATTTCGGTCATCCGATAATTTCGGTTACCAAATTACAGCTTACTCCGAGTTCCTAAAACAGTGCCAAATATTTTCCAGGTACCGTCGACGAAGACGGAGCTCCGCTCGATGTTAGCCAACAAAACCGCCATCCCATTCCACAAGTTCGTCTGCCCGAACTGCCACAACATACCGCAGGGCCAGCAATGGATGAACGCAGCTGAAACCAACCGTAAGTACCTTGTTATGTTCGTCACCATCAGCGAATACTAACGTCCCCAATTGACAAACAAACCCACCTTTTATTTGCCGTATTTATTAGATTAAGGGACTGTTTCACAATTTTCTAATAAATGCCGAGCTTATTCGATAGTTTTGTTTCTGCTTACTTTATAACGAGCGACAGGAACAAAACATAAAAATAAGCTATCTGACACACATTACAATATTGTGAAACAGCCCCTAAACCTATTTGGAAAGTCTAGTAACATTTTAACTTACTATTTAGGATAATATCTGACTAGGACTTGGGATAGCAAAAAGTTTAAAGGAAATAAACTATAAAATACTTAGCCATAATAATATAGTTATTAAAGTTTATATTTACAAGCACGTAAAATTTACTGCTTTGAGAACTATTAACTATAGTTTCTTTGATCACTTCCTGTATAACAGGTGAGTGTGATAGTTGTTCAAGCCGTTTACTGACGTCATAGTACTAAAAAAAATACTTAGAGCCTGTTTCATAATCCTCTGATACGTGTCAGATATGCATTGCATGTTTTGTCTCTGTCGTTCGAATAGAGTAAGCAGAAACAAATCTTCAGAGTAAGCTATCCGACATCTATTAGAAGATTGTGAAACGGGCCCTGAGTGAACATTTTATAATCCCCGATGAAAACAGACTTAACAGAGGGATGTTACAAGCTTGGCGAGTCTGTGTCTGCCAGTAGCATCGTAGCTCCCAAATGGATAAACCGATTTTGATCTAGTTTATTTGCTTGAAAGCTGACATGATCGACAGTTTTCTTAGCTATAATTCATCATAATCAGCTTGCTAACTGCTTGACAATTTGGGACTTACTTATTTTTTTTATAAAGATTTATTGCTGACTTGTTGAATTAAAAATTTGTACTGTATTTTTGAATACATAATAATCTAATATTTACTACTTGACAGATAAAGACAGCAACGTTGTTTAAGTTATCCGTTGTGTAAATATTTTTATTTGTAATGGGGCTAGTACTTAATGTTATGTCGCTCATAAATTGTAATATATAACTGTCCTAACGGACTCCAGTGATCTCGCTGTCTCGGTAAAGATTCAAGCTTCCTAATTGTCGTAATTTATAGATGACAAGATCTTATCTGCTTCACTGAACATTAATCCTAAGCTAATCTTATCTGTACATGAAACATCTCCGAAACACGCTGCATCTCATGGTTAATAGTTTTGCATAAGTTTTTTTCTCTTCTTCTATTATTACGACAAATTTTAATAAAAATCCGTTTAGTCAATTTTTACGGGAAACAGTGACTGGTCGCGACAGTAATCCATCTATTTACAGAAATTATACATTTCGCTTACAAATAAAAAATATCTAAACATCATTCAAATATGTTCAGTGCCTTAGCATAAAAAAGTAATAAATATAGTACATCCCTATCCTCACAATCATACGCATTTATATCATTATAGTAGGACTTGTGAATTCGCTATTATTAGATACAGGATGTGTATCATCTGTACAATGTGGTATAGTTTAGAAGGTCGAATTTTTCCTCAATGATACAAAATAAATTACATGAGGATTCATTTGAATACTCGTTTGATACATCCTTGACATAATACGCGAGTTATACTAGTTTTAATTTCATCAAACACATTGCAAAACTGTATCTCATCTTTTTATTATCCTTGCTTTTTTTACGTTGCTTGCTTGAACCAGGAATATTATTATTTTCATGTCAATCCCATCCTACTAATATTATAAATGCGAAATTTTGTGATGGATGTTTCCTTCATGCAAAAACTACTGAACGGATTTTTATAAAATTTGGTATGATAGTACTTTAGTTAATCTGGGGGCACGATTATCGTGACTATTGCGCGAACTATTTCGAATGTAAAGTTCTGAGAATGCACAAACTGTGTGACGTTCCAAAAAAAAAATCATAGGTACTTACAATTTTTTTCGAATGTTAATTTTATATATTGCACGCGAATCATGCACCTGGGTAAACGTCATAGGATACTTGACGACTGCGGCGAAGCCAAAAGGAGGGGTAATGATTTTGACATTCTAAGTGCGTTTGTTCCATCATTTTACCAATTTCTTAGAATTTCATCGTCAATCACCAATTTGGTACAATTTCATCTGTTTTTAACAGTTTCTTCATCGTAGCGAATAAACTACTGAGCCGATTTTAATGAATGAGGTGAGGTGCCAATAGATTCCTTGTAATGGCCCCGGTTACAAAGGCTGTATAATTTGCGTAGTCGGGTTATAGTTTTTATACTTTTGATTACGATCGTGGCAAAACGTACGGCTCCTGCGAGAATTCTTTTTGCGCGTATGAAGTAGCGGGCTTATGAAGTAGTCTCCCATAATAATATCTACTTTGATAAATTTATGTAAGTGGTAACCTTTTGTTCGCTTAAAATAAACAAAGCTAACAGTGCGATTCTTAGAACATTTTCAAACCCTCCGTAAAGGATTAATACTCCTCAAAACAACATTAAACGTCCTCACGTGTGTCTTACTGCCATTAATCTGTGGTGTGGGTTATTTGCACTTCGTATGGGGCATTCTAATTGCGTTATGGGTCATCGACCGGGGCCAGCTTCAGACTTCCCGCTAATTTGCGAAATCTAGAACTTTCTTATGCGTCAGCTGTTTCGACATCGTACAATTGTGATTATGCATTGTTTACTTGTTTTAAATCACCGTATCATGATTCAAGCCATTTGCCGCTTTGTTGATATGCAAGATCTTTCCTCTCGCTTTTTTGCAATTCGTGTTGTCTAGCCATTACTTACGTAATATTGTAGCTTAATGTTGGGTTTGATATTTCATTCCGATAAAAATACACCCTGTTTAACATTTTCGTCAACCAACCAACTGAACCTTAAAATTGCAACTCTTATAATTTTCATTCTTAATATCAATTTCCTTCGTTTAAATTAAATAAATCATAAAATTAAATGTCAGTCTTTGATTAGTTATATGGTTAATGTGATATTTAAAACTAATCAAAGACTGACATTTAATTAGCTGAATAAAATTATTTACTTAATTAGGTACATAGGTATACCTATTAGATATTTGTTAATATGCATGTTTTGCATATTAACAAATATCTTGCAATTAATGTGCATCAAAAGTTGTGTTCCTTGTTTGTGTATATGAATAGCAACAGGGAAAAACCTTTAAACTACCTTGACAATGCAATATTTAACGTAGATTATTTTACATTCCAATTAAAATTCCATCCAGTCCGTAAGCTAACCAAAAGGAGTTTACTCTCGAATATATCGAAAATATTCGATCCGCTTGGATGGCTTTCACCCATAACCATAAAATTGAAATTACTTTTCCAAGAAGTTTGGGTTCTTCCCAATTTGGGTTTTGGGTTTGGGATCCTTATTATAAGCAAAAAAATGGAAAATCATGAAAGCTAATATCATCAACATTAATCATATAAACACACCAAGATGGATACAGTCTTCTAAGAACGATGCCAAAATTGGGTTTTTTGACTCATCGCAAAATGCCTACCCTTGTGTTGTGTACTGCAGAGTCAACAATAATCACAGCAACCAATCTTCTGTAAGCCTAGTGGCTGCTAAGTCTCATCTCGTACCGGTAAATGTTACCGGTAAACATGCCAATAAGCTATCTGACACTTACATATCAGTACACTGTGAAACAGGGCTTTAGACAAATATTCTGCCGGAACGTATAAAAGCTCATTAAAATATCTAATAATTTCAAAACACCAACTCAATCAATGTTTTCAGGCTAATGTCTCTCTTTGATAGACCGTTTAATCACTGTTCTTTTTCGATCATTTATATCTCAATTCTCAATACGAAATATGATAGGTATGCTTATATTGTTACAGAAATGGATGTATTCCACGTGGGCAAGCGTCGTGGGAAATTCGTGCATTGGGAGCCAATATTCATAGGCACGCACCAAGATCCGTACTACGACGAGCGACTCAGCTGGGAGGGCAAGAAGGACAAAATGACACAGGTAATAACAAAGTTAGCCCTCGTTCCCACAGGCGTCTTTTGCCATCATAATATTATATCGAAATGTCAAGTGCCTATGTCAGATTTGACAACTCTACATGATTTTCAGCTCTATTGTATTAGCTAACAGTTCTATTTACAGTGCATTTTTAATCACTAAAAATGCTCGTGTGAAAAGTAACACCGAATCTGTTGGAGACCGTATATTATAGGTATATTTTAAAGCGAAAGCTTGTGTTTCGCACAACTAAATATAAAAAGGTCTTAGGGGTCATTACTCAGTACCCACAGTTGTGACGATACGCAACGCTACGCGGCGCTGCATTTTTAAGATAACTTTTAAAAAATGACCTTTATTCACTACTCAAAAACATACGCGTTTCATATGACATCAGTCATACACTACACAGTGCACATGCGCTGTGCAGCGCGGTGCAACGATTCGAACTCTTACAATGAAACGTGTCTCTTGTTGGATTATAATAAAGTTCAATTTTAAATAGTTATTTTTAAAATGCAGCGCCGCGTAGCGTTGTTATATTTTACTATCAATGAAATGAGTATTATCATATCAGAACTGATTTTAAATCCCTGATTTCATTAGTACATAATTGTTTGTATAATAAACGGCGAGATTTACAGGAGATCATAAACTATTGCATGCTCGCATTAAATACTATAAATGCATTTCGATTTTATGAGGTTCGTTAAGAACAGCACGCCGTACAAGCTGGAATTGAAGTCAGCCATTGAAAGTATTTAATTTCAATTGCTGACTTAAACTTTTAACTACGACAATCTGAAATTAAATAAGTTTATTTATTTCAAGATTGTCGGATATTATTATTATTTTATTGTCAGACGGGGTTAAATGGTCCATGGTCCATTGTCAGATGGGACAAGATGGAGCCACAACATAGAGCTATTTGCACTAGCTCCATGAGCCACACACACACACAGTTCTAACTCCTAGCACAAAAAGTTCCCCTCTTGAAGTGGCACGCCACACGTCACGACACGGTTTTGGATATAGCGCCATCTATCGGAAGCTACTTATACTTCTCCCATAACAACTTTCTAATGTACGGCTTAATACACAGATGGCGCTAGGTGTAAAAAATATTTTTTAAATTCTTGTGATGAAAGATTGATAAAAGATGTTCTTATGGCACGACGATAGTGTTTTTAGGTTTTACTCGTAAATGATGAACGATGTTTCACTTATGCCTCGTGTACTCTGCACATGTGATGTTTTTTTACACGACACGAGTGTTGTACTGCCATATTAAGCAACTTTATTTAACTAAGCTTTTTATGTTCCAGGGTTACATCCTTTGTGTGAAAGACTACGACTTCATGATACTGAACAACGCCTTCCTCATCCACAAGCCTGGCATCAAGCACTTCGTCAAGAACGCCAAAAGAGACGCCATAGCGGGGAAGCAGTCGTTGTTTGTGAAAAACGTGATTATGCCACAACTAAAGACACTGTTCGGTACAAGAAATGGTTGCGCACTGTGATCTCGAACGAATATTTGGCACCGCATAGCTTCAAATATTGAAAATGATTTGTGGGTAGTCGAAAAATTTTATGCGCCCTTTCTATCCTTGTCGCACTAATCATGCGTGACAAGGAGAGAATGTGCAAGTGTAGCGAACGTATTTCAAGCTATGTGTTGCAGTTAAGGCCGCTATGCTTAGATCGAACGTGAGAAACTTGTCGATTTTTGTTTTGTCAATGGAAACTGCGGACGAATTTCTTAGTGTATATTATAGCGGCCGTATAATCAGGGTGCAACAAACTGCCTTTCTTTTGTATGTATTTACAAGTGTCTAGAAACAAAACATATCATATCGATTACTATTTAATTTATTGATTAATATAGACAATATCAGTGAATCGAATCCGTGTCAGACTCCAACGCTCGAGTGCCTAAAATGTACAGGAGATTTTCTATTTTATAAAGGACTAACCTGAACAAAATGTTGTATTTGCTGGCCTTTAATGTGAGATCAAATCTTACTAGTCCTCAAATTAGGAGGTAGAATTCTAATTGTCAACGGTAAAGACTACGAGAATGTCCGGAGTGGATTCGACTGTGGTGGTGTGAATGAGACAAAAAGGCTAAATCATGCCATCTCATTCTTGCTAGGTATAAAGCATGTCTCCACTCTTGGTAATTGGTCTTATATACTGATTACACGAATTCTATTAAACGCCTTATTGATATAAAATATTATACTTTGCTTACTTCTTAGATCTTAGTTGAATATTTTAAGTTTGAATGTTGTAAATATTTTATTTTTTGTCACAATGAAGTAAAGGATATACTTGACTCACGTATTTAAGTATTTCTTTACGAAACAATAATCTGATTGTCTCTACCTATTTTACGAACTTTTAATTAAATTTTATCAGATTGTAAGTTCCTACCTTCGAAGTAACTCCTACAATCTCATAATGCATGTAAAATTGTACTGGTTCAAACCAAAATACTATCTACCGAAATAATCCATTCCAGGGATTCCCAATGTGGGTTCCGCTATCTTTAAAGCTTAGGAACCCCTGGTCTGTTATATAATAATAAACTTTGTTGTCAATGTCGTTATTTGCATAACCTTTTGAGACTCGGTGGTCTGTTCGGACTATTTTGGCAAAAATCTTTTAAGAATATAAATAATTTTCTATTATATTAATACTTTTTAGCTCGGTTTGATTTAGTGTTCCATGTACTTGTGAAAATGTTTATTGACAAAATTACCGTCCATAGGTCTTGTCCGGAAACCGTCAATAGTAAACTAATGACGTCACGTGCAAGTAACGGTGTTGACACAATCATTCCTATATGCAAAGTATTCTATTCCTGATAAACATATAACTATACCACTTAATCGATTATTTATATTGCCTGATATATATAGCTTAGGAGAGAACGTAAATTTTTAAAATTTATTACTCGAAATCGCTTATTTTAGTGACGTATGTTAAACTAAGTTATAAAAGATAGTGTTAAACTCACCACGTCCGCTTAGTTTATTTTAGTTTTTAGATTTTTTTTTATTGATATGGAATTGAATTATTTGGACGAACGTCCTTGCGCTGTCGTTATGGTCAGGAAGAGCACGATCCTAATGGCTTACGGAAATCGTCGTTTTTTTTTACTTGGTTTTAAATCGTCATGTTATTTCCATAAAAACGATGATTGTCGAGGGACATTAGCAACGTGGTTTTACTGTACCTGTATGTCTGTCCGATTTTTCTGCATATAATTATACAAATGTTACTTTGGGATAAACAATGTGTGAACAACAAAAACACAAGTAGTTTCCTAGGACAAATTTAATAAAAATGAATATTCTGATTTAATATTTTATACATTTTATATTATAATTCTCTAGATTAAGTTCTAATTTAATGCAAAGCTTAGTCAATTGATTAGTGTAAGTTATTTTTATATTTAGATTAGTCATTATAATATTTCAAGCGACATCCTTCGCAGTATTTAATTTGAATGTTGAAATTTTTGTTGAATTTAGTTAAAAGTTGAATTGTTTTTAGTCGAAATACAACTAAAAATTAAGTCAAACAGGCAAATAAATTGGAGTTAAAGAACTTTTCTTAAGCTTTCGGAACTTAGAAGATTCTAAAGCCCTTTCGAATAGTGACTAATAATTAAACAAACTTACGGCCGTATCCACATACGCTTCTTATACTGGGCCTATATGCTCCGGAATCCGGAAGGCCGTAGGAAATTCTGAGCATTAAAAATAGAACTCTGCGCTAATACAATAGAGTTGTAAATCAATGTTTCGATTGTTGAGTTGTCATAATATATTATAACATTGACATTTGACTCGACACTCGTGTGTTCGATTTTCAACTCTATTGTATTAGCGCAGAATTCTATTTTCCATGCTCAGAATTTCCTACGGCCTTCCGGATTCCGGATCATATAGTCCCAGCCTCAGGGTCGATTCACACCGAAACGAAATGTAATCGTAAGAGATTTCATTGTAAGAGATTTCGAATGTCAGGTTGCGCCGCGTTGCACAGCGTGTGTGCAGTGTATGACTAATGATGGCATATGAATTAGAAGTGTATATTTTTGTGTAGTGATTAAAGTTCAATTTTGAATCGTTTCGGTGTGAACGGACCCTTAAAGTTAGTGCTGATTTCACAGGCTATATGTCTCTACCTGGCAAATTACTTGAGCGGCACTTTAATTAAGAAGCGTTTGAATATACAGCCACTAGTGACTTAAATGTCTAAATGTGCGGTCGCGGAGCAAGTACAATTTCGTGCGTTTACTCATTGCTACTTGTCTCTTTCAGTCGCGCACGAATATAATATAATATATATTATATTCGTGCGCGAGTGAAAGAGATAAGTAGCGATGATTCAATGTACGGAATTCTACGTGCTCCGCGACCGCACTTTATCTGTATATTTTACTTTCCTTTTTTCTTAAGTCTTTTATAGGATATTAGATATGGGTCTGGGTTCTGGTTTAGCATGTGGTGGGTTTTCACTGGCAGGCGACAAGTGCCTATTAAGTGTAAGTGCAATGTGATCATATACGAAATTGTATTTATCGGTACTAGCTGTAAGTAGGCCATTAAGAATTTTACCTTGTATTCGGGAAATTTTCATACGTTTTACAGGCGACATGTAATGAATAAATGATTTTCAAGCAATCCATTGTTTCCATTTTTAAGTAGACTACCTAAGAAACCCTAGAAAACCAAGGGTTTCGTACAGAACGGCAAATAATGTTTTGTTTGCCGTTCTGTACGGAAACCTTCGTGCGTTTCTTCGTTTCGTTTTGTTTTCGTTTGTTGTATGGGAGGGGCTCCCATACAACAAACGAAAACGAAACGAACTTACTAACTTACTTAAATTTATTTTATTATCTTTTTCAACTGTCTAGTTGGCACAGTTCATGATATACAGCCTGGTGACAGACGGACAGATGAAAGTCTTAGTATAAACCCTAAAAATTTTCCTAATGATTTTTCGAGGCTTGCTATAGGTACTTATATTTGTTTCTGCTTACTTTATGTCGAGTGACAGACAAAACATGACAATAAGCTATCTGACGCTTATCAGTAGATTCTGTAAACAGGCCGTTGTAAGAAAAATAATTACAATCATAACCCTTAACAGCATAGAAAAAGGGTGTGCTGCATAACACCAAATTAAAGCAAACCTAACCAAAGTTCATTGTTTTAACGTTAACGCGATGCAAATTTAATAAAAGTAAAACAATAGCCAACACGAGAGCAGACGCGAAATCCCAAACTGCGCTAGTGTGGCCTCCGCGGCATACAGATGAGCGCGAGATAAGGAAGTCCGTCGCTACGTGCTTCGCATCCAGCACCGTTAAAGGCCTGAAATAGAGGAATATAATATTCTATTAGAAAACCGACTGTATATATATACTTCTAAGGCTGGGACTACATTGACCGGAGTCCGTAAGACCGAGGAGAATTCAGAGTAGTAGAATTAGAACTCTGCACTAATACAATAGAGTTGAAAATTTACACAAGAGTCTAGTCAAATATCGACGTCATATACGAGGGCTCGACACTCGACACTTCGATTTTCAATTCTATTGTATTAGCGCAGAGTTCTATTTTCAGTGCTCTGAATTTTACCGGGCCCGCTGGATTCCGATTCATATAGTCCCAGGCGCCAGCCTTATAGTTTTTGTTGTGTCCGTCCGTCCTACCTTGCTAACTTTGGTAATTATGAAAATAATGATTTACGATCAATGCGTCTAAGTAGCAAAATGTCTAACTAGGTATAACCCTAACTTCCGGATCATATTATATTTCTAGACTAAGGCTGGGGGAACTGTATGATCTGGAATCCAGAAGGCAATAACACAATAGAGCTGAAAATCGACCACACGAGTGTCAATTCAAATGTCAATGTCAAATCTGACAGCTTGACACTTGGATTTTCAACTCTATTGTATTAGCGTAGAGTTCGATTTTCAGCGCTCTGAATTTTCTCCGGGCTTACAGATTCCGGATCAAATAGTCCCAGCCTAAGAGTTCCGTGTAGTTATTACGGAACCATAAAAAGATGAACATTTTAGTTATCTACACTACAAACAATGAAATGATTACTTACATCTCATTTTTAACCGACATCCACTTCCAAAAAAAGGAGGTTATACGCTGTATAAGTATATAATTTTTTTTGTATGTTCAACGATAACTCAGCCGTCTGTCGATTTTCTAAATTCTCAGACGAATTGAGGGAACTTCTTCTTCAGAGAACTGAGGGAACTCCTCGAAATTTATATGGTATATAGTGATATAATCATATAGTGATTTTGACTTTTTCTGAAGTAACCCAAGCTTAAGCTACCAAAAAACTAAAAGTAAGATTTTCCATTAAGGTATACCCTGGATCCAAAAGCACTGAACAGAACTCCTCAGAGTCTTTAAAGATACGCGTTTGGAAATTTTGACATTGTTTATAGAACTGCAAGCATATGCCATTATGTAACTCACAGTAGGTAGTCATCGTGATCTTACATATAAATACCTAATGGCGCGTATTCAATTATACAATCGATAGTTTATTTTGAAAGTTGTTAAAATGTGCTAATAATAATACGAGTATAACAAATATGACTAAAGAGGGAGGAATTATTAATTTAAAAAATATATTTAAACCGACCCCCAAAGTACTCCCAAGGTACTCAAAATTATGAAGATTTTGTGGAGAAATTGTTAAAATTTTAGCCGCATATAAAGGGGGAATTAATTATTAGAAAATAAAATTTATTTTATACTTTTTTGTGTATTTTTACTTTCGAAGTCGGTTAAATTTTTTGTATTTCACTGTTTCTTAAGAAATCTATAATCTCCTAGTTTCCAACCCTGCATAAACGAGACTTTAAGCACGCGGGTAGATTCTTATCAGTGGATGTTCAGCTGCTGAGACGTGCTTTGCATCCTCCTTGCTCGGATTTGCCCGTTAAAATCATGAATTAAATCAGTTAAAAAAAATATTATCAGAGGCAAAAAATGCTTTGTCCAATTGTATTTTTGAATTAAGGGTTAGTAAACACCGCGACGATACGCGACGGTATAACGCGGCGCTGCATATTTAAGACATCATTCATACACTGCACATGCGTTGTGCAGCGCGGTGCAATATGACATTTGATATTTTAGAATTAAAACGTGTCTCTTCTTGCATAATGAGTAAAGTTCAATTTCGAATTACTATCCTATTAATGCAGCACCATGTCAAGTATCGTTTCGTTTCGGTGTGAATTCACCCTAAGACTATTATTTACCTACTGTTAGTAAATTATAATTATAAATACCTTAACTACATTAATTAAATACAAATAAGTAGATATAAGTTATAACGTGCCATAAAATCATATTTTCATATGGGGACTAAGCTTTTTTCCACCATTTACAATTGTAACATTGAGTTAAAACATTACCGCTGCATAATTTCATAACTCCTTACATTTAATATTGGCAACACGAGAAAGTATGATTTAAAATAATATTTTTGCCGGGGAATTTGAAAGGACGTTGTGGTTTTTGTATTTTTTCAATTATTTGTGTTATTTCGGTTCCTAATGTGTAATATTGGTAGAATATTAACCATTAACTGAATATAACATATTAATTTTCGTTAACGTGCACAAGTGTGGGCAAGTGGTGCATCTTCAAAAACGTGATATTTTGTGTTCCTCCAAAACTTAACGGAACGGCACGGAACTTTCAGTAAAGCTTCTACCACTTTACTGAATCGACTGACTTGACTCATTGACGCACTGACTATTTATTTGGACTTTGAACACGGTGTTAAAAATTGAAACGAAAATTCTATTTCCCGTCTTTTTAACTTGACAGTGGCAAATGGTTTTAAGCCGACGCCATATTATATGATAAAAAAACCCTTAACATACACACTACCAAGTACCTGTACCATTTCCGAGAATCTAGATATAGGCAAAAAAATAACAATTAACAATTCTCGAGATACGAGCGATATAATAAGTATATGGGAAGTTCTTTCAGGAAGTGAAAAGGAACGAAAATTCTGGATTTTAGGAAAATTCTTAGGACCAGTTCACACCGAAACATGGCGATTCGCGACGTGGAGCTTCATTTTTAAGAGAGCTACTCAAAATTGAACTTTATTCGCTACTTAAAAAGATCAAAGTTTCATATGACATCAGTTATAACTCATAACACTACAAAAGCGCTGTGCAGCGTAGTGCAACGTGACATTCGAACTCTTACAATGAAACGTGTACTTCTTGTGTAATAAATAAAGTACAATTTTGAATAGCTATCTTTAAAATGAAGCGCCGCGTAGAGTATCGTTTTGTTTCGATGTGAATTGCATGGTTACGGTATCGGAATACATCTGAATTCATTCCGATAGGGCTTTTTTTTTCGAGTGTGAGTTAGTGAGATATATCATGTTAAGTACCGTATGAACGTTTCGGAGCAAAGTTTTAACGAAAATTGTGCTATAATGCATATGATTACCTAATACAATTCTATGTTGTATAACTTCGAGAATTGAACCCACGACCTCTGAAAACCCTAAAAAACTTTTTGTTCCATTGGCGGGATTTGAACCCGCAACCCCCGGCTTGAGCACTGACACACCTAACCACCGAGCCACGGACGTCGTCATTCCTTCTTTACTCATTTAGTTTGACTTTACGTCTTATTAATGTGAAAAAATTAAGCCACGGAAATCGTTGAGCAATCCCATGTCCTAAAAACGTGTCAGCTGTCGGCGTGGTTTTCGGCGGAATTGCAAATGCGATGACGTAGTGTTTGTCCTGATGAGACCAGGTTTCGCAACTGACTGCCGCCCAAGGCCCTCCAGCAGTCATTGGTAGTGCCAGCCTCGCGCGAGCGTGTTGTATAGGAAACATGAAAGTTCTCATATTGGCGTGCTTATGCGCCACTGGTAAGTACACCTGAAAACTTTTTTGCACAGGGCCAGTAACAATTAATTACTATGTATGTGACAGAGGAATTAAAAAAAAAAGAAAATATCGAAAAGTTGAATTCGTGTTTTTTCCTCCAGTTAAAAATGAATTGGAAAATTCGGTGCAATGATTCGAAGTTATCACCAAAGAGAATGTTAATTGACTACGTAATAATTTTCTCTAGGTTTTTACAACTGACGTGACTTAGGTATTTAATTTTACGAAGTTTCGTTTTATAATTATGATCCAATAAGTACCTATTGGAAGTCGGAAAAATCTTGCTAGGTTCGTATCCTACTACTATTAAAAACGTAAAAGTTTGTGAGGATGGATGGATGGATGGATGTTTGTTACTCTTTCACGCAAAAACGCAATCCGTTCAGTAGGAACGGATTTTGATTAATTTTGATATGTTAGTAGTTTGAGCTCTGGATTAACGCATAGGCTACTTTTATCCCGAAAATCCGCCTGGGGCAAAAGCTAGTTTCGAATGAATTCAAGTTATTTAGTGCCTGTACACAATATCCGCGTTATTGTTCTCGGAAATAAGGAAAAAAAAAAGATATTATATTTGAGTTGCCTCAAAAATATTTAAATAAATCAGGTTATTAGTTACTAAGTAGTGAGTTCTGTGACCTTTCTGTGTGTCTACACTCTACAATCCGCATACTCTACTGAAAACTCATGTTTAGTAGATCCAAAAATTTATCTATATACCTAATTTTTTATCCATGTCAGTTGTGAATGATACTGTGTCTCCCAGTATTGCAGATTTGCAGAAGTTTATGTAAACGCATATACATAGGTGTTCCTAGCACACGTAAGAAATGATAATAAACTTGCATAACCCTTTCGTAAAATCCTATTGTAATATTTTGTCAGCTACGCCTTGCGACGCCCCAAGGCTGGAGCTTTTCGAAATTGGATTCTACAAATCAAATATTATTGTTGCAACAGGGATTTCGTGTTTTTCTATGGAATGCTTTTCTATGGAATGAGACCGGCAAACAAGCAGATGGATCGTCTGTTGGAATTAATGTTAAGCGATTTATACTAATTACCAGTGGCGCGGGGTTCCCATAACCCCATTCCTATCGGCTTCACTTACCACTTACCTTCTGAAGACCTCATCCAAATCCCTATCTATTATACAGGCTAGGGCTTCCCTGTGAAGGAGAATCAACCTGCAATAGTATAGGAGTTAAATATCGTACATTTCCGGTCTTTTATCTCCTACCTTTTTGGGGTTCTGTAGTAACTACAACCCTTACAGTTTTGCTCTGTCCGTCCGAGTGTCCTCCCTTGATAACTTCGGTAATTATGAATTTAAATCGGAAGTTCCCAATCAGTGAGACGCACCTTCCTAGGGGAGATATCAAAGGGATACTTCACTCTCAAAATCCCCTGCGTACTAAATATTGATGGTGCCTAGTGTGGAATATCACATTTTTATAAATTAAAGTTTAAAATTAATAAGCAAAGAAAAAATATTACCCATCTCTGTTTCTTTTTTTTGATACGTCACAAGCTGCTACCGCCATACATTTTGTGAGAAATGTATGGCGAGTGCAAGTAGTGACGTCACAGGCCGATATATCGCTCTCTTTCTTATTGTATATGTAAATTGTTTGTATCTTCGTTATTTTTTAAGATATACGAAAATGGGTTCTATATTGTTTATTAACATGTTGTATAACATCGAATAGACGAACATTTTTTTAGGCAACATGCCTATTCTTATGGAAATTATTGAAGCCGTTTTCAAGATTCTGATCAAATATATTTATATACTAGCTTTTTCCCGCGCATCCGCCCGCGTAATTATAGTATCGGGTAGGTACCTCACGGGAATACTGGACTATTTCGGGATAAATGTAGCCTATGTTTTAATTTCATTGAAATCCGTGCAGTAGTTTTTGGCGTGAAAGGAGTAACAAACATCCATCCATCCTCACAAACTTTCACATTTATAATAGAATAGCTTTTGCCCGCAGCTTCGACCGCGTGGGAGTGTTCGTGGCAAAAAACTTCTTTAGCAAATATACCTACTGCAATATAGTAATAGCACAGATTAAAAATACATACTTATAATAAAATTTTGACACGTATACATATACTTTTTAATTTCAATATATCTTCTAGATAGTAATATTGTATCCGTCTAAATTATTTATTAATTAATAATTAATAATTTAAAATATTAATTATTATTAGTTAATAATTTCACATTATTTGTGATAATTTTTTAAACACAGAAGTTTTATTTCATACTTTTTGTGTATTTTTACTTTGGAAGTCGGTTTTTTTTTTTGCTGAAAATATAATTTTTCCCTTTTTTGTTATATTTATTATTATTAACACATTTTAAGAAAGTTATTAATACAAAAAACCTCCGGTATTCTCACTCTCTCGAAATAAACATTACCTATCTGTGTACCAAATAAACAATCACCGGTGATGATAATGATTAGACACTATATTATTACATAATTATTATTATCTATTGTAAGTAGTCGGCGGAAAAAATGTAGCAGTCAGCATTAAATATAATTTATAGTGAAGATGATGATCATGAATATAATTTTGGCAAAAGCAAAATTTGAAACATTGATATCGGTGAACAAAACTATGAGGAGTACCTATGTCACCATAATAATATGGTGGTGTATCGTAAGAAGATGGTGGTGATGATGATGATGATAATGATTACTGTAAGTGGCATATGCTTGCAGTTCTTTAAACGTTGCCGAAATTTCTATACGTGAATCTTTAAAGACTGAGGAGTCCTGTTTAGTGCTTTTGGATCTAGGGTTAAAAGTCAGTTCAGTAGATTATGAGATTAGCGCATACAAACGTTCTGTACGTTTGATGTACAAAGAGATAAACAGACAAACAGACGAAAAGTCTAAAAATCATTGTTTTGGGTTCTATGTCGTTCATAAAGCCCTGTAATAGTTTTTCTTATATATGTTCCATGTACAGACAGCGACCAGTTACGATTTATATATGTATAGATTTACAATAATTGCTCGTCTAAAGTACATAATATTCAATTATTGTTTCAAGTTGGCTAAGCAGTAAGTCGTCTGTTACTGTTTCGAATTGTTTACAATTCTTTGAAGTTTTGACTTGAATCCTAATTAGTGTTCGTAAATGTAGCTCACAAAGCCATTACAAGTTCATCTCATTAATCTATCGCTCTTGTCAGCCGTCAGCTGTGATGCTGTTGGCATTCAATTCAAACTAAACGTGAAACACCACAGTGGCATGTAGTGTGTGATTCATGTGTTTACTTCATTCATCCATACTATATATTAGGTCGTAAGGACCTATATGAAATTGGCGTTTTGTCGTACTGGCCACTTTGATCTCAAATATAATATCTTCTTTGGTTAGGAATTCCAATTTCAAATTTATACCGCTTTAATTAATCATGCATTTGTTTTTCGATAACCGTAATTCATTTGTTTTTTCCTCGTTTGGTTTTTTCTTCGCGTCACTCATTCTGTTCACTAAATGGAAAACTTGAAATATCGTATTATTTTCGAGTACGAGCTCCACCGTGGCACCAGTGCTGCAGAAACGTCTCGAAGGATTAATGATGTGTATGGCAGCGGTGTCGCAAAAGAAAATACAGTGCGTTTTTTGTTCCAAAGTTTTCGTTTGGAACTTTCGACTTGCGGAACAAACCCCGTGGACGGCTGGAGACCAAAATTAATAATGAAGAATATATTATATATAGGCTATTGTAGAAGCGGATCCATCGCAAACCACGTCCGAGTTAGCTGCAGGCTGCGGTGTTCGTGATAAAACTGTTTTAATCCACTGGAAGCAAATTGGGAAGGTGAAAAAGCTTCAAAGGTGGGTACCTCATGAATTGAGTGCAGCAAACCGACAAACGCGCGTCGACTGCTGCGTTACATTACTATTACATTACGTTACATTATTACGCAATAATGAAGGGATTTTAAATCGAATCATTACCTGTGATGAAAAGTGGATCCTGTACGTCTATGATAATCGGAAACGCTCATTGCAATGGCTGAACCCTGGCGAACCAGCCAAAGTCTGCCCCAAGCGAAAATTGACTCAAAAAAAGTTACTTGTGAGCGTTTGGTGGACTAGTGCCGGTGTCGTTCACTACAGCTTTCTTAAATCTAGCCAGAAAATTACGGCAGATGTCTATTGCTAGCTACTGCAAATCATGATGGAAAAGCTAGCTGCTAAGCAACCGAGGTTGGTCATTCGCTCTAGGCCACTGCTGCTTCAGGACAACGCCAGACCACACACTGCACAACAGACGACTACCAAATTAGAGGAGCTTCAATTGGAATGTCTTAGACATCCACAGTCCTTAGACAGTTTAAGCGATTGCATAATATGCAGTAACTATCAGGGAGAAAACACAGACTTCGAGTTACGCCATATTTACCGACCCGTAATTTTAAGATTTATCAGGAGTTACGAATAGAAGACCGATTTGGGATTCATAATTTCTTCCGTATTTCTATGTATAATGGTCATGTGAGTGGTGTGACAGTTGTTTCAAAATGAAACATCCCTTCCCCTCTCTACCCGCGCGGGGAATGTTTTCCGTCCGTCTCGGAGGACAAAAACATTGTGTATTCCTACACAAATGTGTATAGCCACGCCCCAATGTTCCGATGTTTTTGTGTTATGTTTCGAAAAAACACGAGCAGGAGACGCGCCTTTATCCATCCTCACAAAACATTCAGTAAATTCACAAAACAAATATTCACAAAACATTTATAATAGTGGTAGGATCACTAGGACTAAAGATAAAAGTTACGCTCTCTTAAAAGTCTTGAAAAAAGGTAATGAAGAAACAAATAATTATTTTTCTAAGAAATAAGATTAACACACGGTTAACACAATTTAGCTTGTTATTGTCAACCAGATTGCAAAACGAAATAAATGAATATGGTGGCAAAGGGGTCAGATAGGGGGACCAGGACCAGAACATTGTTTCGATTTACTGATATTATGTTATATATATTATCCGTTGCGAAAAAATGTGAACATAATGTCAACCAAAACCGGTCTCAATTCTAGTTATTCCAGTCAGTTACATCCGTGATACGTGATATTGATTCATAGTTCAATACTTTTATTTGTTACTAGCTTTTGCCCGCGGCTTCACTCGCTTAAATAATGTATCCCACGGTACAGGACAAAAATTATACATACGCATACCAATCTGCCAATCGGAATGATTATATAGTCGAAGTTATTGATATATTATATTGTTGGACGACGAAAGAAAAAACATATTATATATCTTAAAATTGCGCAGTTTCCCAGGGATATGACCTAGCTAGATCGGTTTACCTCCCTCAAAACTCGCTGCATTCTAAATTTCAGGGTAATACTTGCAGCCGTTTTCGAGACTCCGATTATATATATACAAGATTGTCTCCTTTAAAGTATAAGATTATAGTGTCTTCGTCGTTTTACTCCTCAATACATATAACTCTTGTTAGAGCAGTTGCTTAATACAGCTGTTCTTCCTAAAAAAAAATATTGTAAAGGACAAGATCTCACATCAATTATAATAATTAATTATTATTTATACAAATGTCAAAGATTTACCTTAACTTATACGGATGTGATGTGTGAACGAGATAAAATCAATCCGGTGGGTAGTTCTCACGATAGGTAGGAAATAAATATAGAAAATTACAAACTAAACCTAACAAACATATTACAACCTAAAAGTGACAAAAACAACTAAAAACAATTATTATCCGACTACAGCGAAGCCAAAAGGAAGGGTAATGATTTTGGAAATATACATATACAAATATTATTTATTTCTAAGTGGATAATGGATTCATGTATAATATCTTACAGCATTAGCTCAAACAAACGAAGAATACACAACTCCATCAGCGGTCGAAGAATTCGCCACCAACACTCCTCAAGAACTGCGCTCCAACTACAAGTCCTATGACCAGCCCTCAGTCCAACAGCCGGTGACCAACAAGAGGTGTATAGAGAAGAATGAAAGATACTCCATACCTGGAAGCTGCGACAGATACATCGAATGTCTGGTTAGTTCTTTTATCTAATTTTTTTAAATTAATATTTTATGCACACGTATAAGGAGTAAAATTATATCACGGTATCTTATACAATAAATTAAATGAGACAATCTTGTATATATAGGTACAATCGGTTTCTCGAAAACGACCGCAAGTATTACCATGAATTTTAGTATGCAGGGAGTTTTGCCTGAAACACCATTTTCTTACATAAGTAGGTACTATTAGTTATACTGAATAACTAAGGGCATGTTAACTGAATGTTTTGTCTCTGTCGCTCCGTATGAAGAAAGCAGCGACAAACCTGCCGGGTAAGCTATTCGACACTTATTAGGCGATTGTGAAAACGACCCTAACAGTACTTACTAACGTAAGAAAACATAGTATAGACATTAGACTTCTAAAGTAGTTATAGATATAGGCACAGATTAGATTTAAGATTCAATGAATATGTGGATGTTTCCAGAACGGCACCGCCACGGAGAAGACCTGCCCGGACGGCCTGCGGTACAACCCCGATGTCGCCTTCAACCGCGACCCCTGCCAGTACCCCATCGACGTGCAGTGCGTTGGCCGCGCTAGCCTACGTGAGTTTGTTGAAATTTCAAACCTTTTTGTAATAGGGGTAAACCTTAGACAGTATATGAATGTTCTCGTAACAGCAAAACCTTTGATTGACCTTTTTGTATTAGGCGGGGCAACATTTTGACAAACAGCTAGTTTTTGTTGTAAACTTTGTAGAGGTAATAAACGGTTCAGTTCACACCGAAACGAAACGACACGTTACATGGAGCTGCATTTTTAAGGAATCTATTTAAAATTGAACTTTATTCTCTACATTAAAAGATACATGTTTCATATGATATCAGACATTTACTGCACATGCGCTGTGCAGCGCAATGTAACTCGTCTAACAATGAAACGTGTATCTTATGTTGTGAATAAAGGTCAATTTTAAATATATATTCTAAGAATGCAACTTTTGAACTGACCCTAAGGGACAGTTCACACCGAAACGAGTTAAATAGATGATGAAAGACACTCTATTATCTAATGACAGATAAGACTATAGTATTCTGCCCCATATACCTACTACTAGAACTTAAATACTTAAGTAAATTAATTAAAAATCGTTATTCTAGAGCCTGCTCAACCCACGGAAGACTGCCCACACCAGTTCGGCTACTTCAAGCGAAGTGACGGCAACCACTGCGGCAAGTTCCGGAACTGCGTCAACGGCGTGGGCTTCGACTTCGAGTGCCCTGAAGGGCTGGCCTTCAGCTCCGAGAACTACCGGTGCGAGTGGCCCGACCAGGTCAAGGACTGTGATGTTGAAGGTAAGGTCTTGATATATTACATACATATATTTTTTAAGTTAACAACAAGGTTCTCCATTATATCATCTTAGCCTTTAGGGGGTGAAAAGGTCATTTCATCCCTCATAGGTGGCGAATTTTTGATTGTTTTTCTTATCGGAAGCTTACGCCACAACAAGAGAATTTACCGGCGCCGCGTACCAAGTTTTGTTGTTTGTTTTTGTCTTGATAAAATAAGTTGCCTTTTAAAAATAATTATAAAGGAAAAATTAATAATCTTTTATAATTATTTTAAAAAGGCAACTAATCATTTATAACTAAAAAATATTATATGAAAAATATTTAATAACGACCATGTAAAACTTTTAACATGTTTTTAAAAACTAATTTAAACAATCTAATAAATTATGCTCTTAATTCCAATTAAATTCTTAGATCAAATGCGCCCTTGATAATTTGATGAAATACCTCACCGATGACCCGACCGTCAACTCGTCTGCCATTAAGATGAATATTAACACAAAACTAGAAATATTTACATGAAGTGTGAATTTGAATTATGAATATTACAAATTGAATATTAAAACAAATTATAGCCCCCCGGATTTTTCCTTTCTATTTTACCAGAACACTCTAAAATCTAAATTACCTAGTATGTATGAAGGAGGCAAAGATCATAATTCTATTTTAATAACTGAATTCAAGGGATTATTTTTCGTTTTCAGCTTATTTGGGCTTCCGTTGTCCTGAAGTTCCGGAATTGAAGGATGTTGGACCACCCACTGGCTTCAGATTCTACAGGTAATAAAGTGATTTCAAGAATTAGGTATTTAAATGAGCAAATAGTAATCTTGTACAGAAGATTATTTCTGCTTAAATCTTCCGTGCGGTGTGCGATTTTGAGATTTCCGACAGAACAGATTGGACAAGCATCTTATCATGCTTTAAAAATACATATTTTTATCGATAAAATTGTTAATTTTATACGTAAGACAAAACTTGTAGAAAAAACATTAAGACTAGACTTTTTTAAGGTTCAGTTATTGTAGTCATTCCAAACGAAATCATCGGTTTTACAAATGATCAAAGTAATGATGTTCTTAAATCTTAACAATAAATATTTTACTTTACATATCCACCATCAAATGTTAAACGGTTGCCCAAGTCCCAAGAACAGGTTACCTAATGGCCGGTCAGCCCGAACCCACTTAAATGTCAATGATGTTCCGACCTTGCTTATGTAATATTTGAAATACCACAGATTTTGCAAAACTAAATATTTGCTAGGCTAAATATATATAAAATTAGTTAATTTTAGGTATATTAGATACTTTTATATTTGATCACTTTATTAGGGTTAAAACTTGATAATTAAATCAACTGATCTTGAACTTTGTACTTGAAAAAATCGAATTTAAAATTTTAATAAGGACACTTTCTCTAAGTTTACCATTATATATAGAGAAAAAATGTATGTATAATTGTAATTTTAAAACTAAAACCAATATTATTTACCCTTTTTCAGATCACCAAGCAACTGTCAACAGTACTTCCTCTGTATAGAAGGCAGACCTCGCAGACTCGCCTGCAGTGGATACAACGCCTTCGACGAAGAAACCGTGGGTTGCGTAGCAGCTGATGAAGTATCAGCCTGCCCAGTTGACATCAGAGACAGAGCAGCCAGGTCCAGGAAAGAGGAGGAGCAACGCGTCATCGAACAACAGAAATACTACGAAAGACTTAGGCAGAACCCACAACAGCTACGTTACGATCCTACTGAACCCTCATACAATGCTTACGAAGAAGCACCGTCAGCCAATGATTAGGACAATGTAAAACGATTGAATAAGAGTATCGATAGTTGTAATCGTTGCATTTTTGGGAAAATATAATCCTAAAAGCTACGCTTATGGTTTTTGATGAAGTAGTTTATATTGTTCCATGTACTAAATTCTCAACTTACTCTGAACAACACCTTTATACAACTAAATACGGAATCAAAATAAACTGCTAGCCATACGCTCTGGTCAACAAGTTTTGTTAATATTATTTTAATGCTATTGATATTATCGTGAAATTAAAATATCTGTGTAAAATGCTTGTCTAATTTTTATCTATTACCTTGTTGAATACCGTCATTTCTAACCGCACATTTAATTGTCAATTTAGAAACAATAAAAAAATCATTAAACGGTATATTTATAGAGCGATTAATTCGAAAAACAATATCAGTTTCTTTGGGTCTTCCTTGGAAGTATAAACAAACGGGGAATAGTTAAAAACTTTACATTAAAATGTATGGTTTTATATTTCTTCTCGTAGCGTCGATGGCCTGTAAGTATTTTTTATATTTTTTTCCACTTTTTAGTATTGAAAAACAAATTAAAAGCAAACATGATTTTAATAATTTTAATATGTCTTATTAGGCAATGGTCAATCACAAGAATACCAACAATCGCAGCAATTGCAGCAATTGCAACAACCTGGTCAGCCCATACAACAAAACCTTGGTCAGCCGTTGCAACAAAATCTTGGCCAGCCATTGCAAATAAATCTTGGCCAGTGCTCACAAAATAATGTTTACCTTCCAGTTGAAGGAAAAAGTAACTACTACATTGAATGCAAGGTACCTATTATGTTCCTACTTCTAGTCCTTTCTATTTACTTAAGATTGTGCGGTTTTTTTTCTATTTTATATTCCGATTTTCCTTGCAGGACTTCCAACCAATTACGAAGACATGCCCCGACGGGTATTTCTTCAATCCACAAGCGCAGTGGCCAGAAAATCCTTGCCTGCAAACTATTGTTGCCCCGCCACAGAGGGTTCCGAGTACGTATTTTTCAATCGTTTAACGATTCCTAAATATAACAGACATTGAAAACTTCTTCATCATTATTTATTTTATATTTATATATTTATATGCCTTTACAAATTAATAAATATAAAACGTTTATATTAAAAAACAGCAAAAAAATATTAACCATAAAAATTAATTCTTACAGCCGTCTAGATAAAATTATTAGCACAGCACAATATGGTTACATTTTGATGTTACAAATTATATATCAGACAAATACCTAAATATTTACCTCATAAGTGCATAACATTTTTAAGTTACCAGGTATTTTTAAATTTATTGATATTATTATAGCTTTGGAGCCCGTGGTCAATCTCCCACAAGTGAACCTAGCGTCTTCATGTGAGAACATTCGCAATGCCTACATCGATGAAGGCCTCTGTGATACCTACACTGAATGCAGAGTAAGTAAACGTTTCTTATTTAAATCATATGGCACTTCAGTGACACTAAATTGTATGAAATTCACGGAAAAGAAGTTCACAATTAATTGATACGATGAAAATCACTTATTACAGAACTTCAAGCCAACCAAGCGAATGTGCCCTGATGGTCTGAACTTCAACACAGCAGCCAAGTGGCCCGCCTACCCTTGCAGCTACCCTAATGAAGCACCATGCCGTGGAAGGCAGCAAATTCGTACGTAATCAAATAATGAATTTCATATTGAAGAGGAATATCTTAATAGTCTAGGAGTCGTAGAGGCAATAATTATTATGATTAGCTCGATGCGTAATGTTGATGGTTTTATATTTACAGAGGTACCCAAGCCAACAGCCGAATGTCAGCATCAGTATGGAATTTTCCCCTCCCCGAAGGCAGCGGCCAACGAGTGTGGCAGATACGTCATATGTTCGGCCGGTTACGCTTTTGACATGACCTGCCCGATCGGCTTGGCTTTCAACCCCGCTACATCCAGCTGCGACTGGCCCTACAATGTTCCTTCCTGCAACGTTGATGGTAACGGCTATTTATAATTCGAATGTCATGAGTACATAAAAGTATCATCAGAATGTCACTAATGACTAATGTATTTTCTTCTATTTCTAGACTTCTACGGCCTCCAGTGTCCTCCTGCTGAAATTGATGAAAGCGGCAACCCCGTCGTGGTCAATCTTAAGTAATTATTGTTCTCCGTTTCTAGTAGTGCACTGATTTAAATGACACATAATCGTAAAATGATTTGGTTAGAAGTTAGATTTCACGTCATCCTACTGGCAATAAGTCACTCAGGTATAGGTAAGTCTATTTTGGAGCACTACCTAGGTCATGGAAACTCACTTACATCCCGGCACGCTAGTGAGCAGTTACATGAACACTTTTTTAAGCATTATTATTGTACTTACAGGTACGGTAACGACTGCCAATACTTCTTCTCCTGCCAGACCGGTAAAGGACGTCTGCTCAAATGCGACCCGGGCTTCGCCTTCAACGCCGCGTCTGGTCGCTGTGAAAATGCTGATTACGTCGATTGTACTGCTCAAGGCATTTCCAAAGTCAATCCTCTTATCTACAAAAGTCAGTAGATGACTTTAACTTACACTTTACCCTTAAGTGTATTGAGGGTAAAGTGTATTGCGAATATTTATTATATTCATTTGTAAAACTCTATTTTGGATCGTTTTAATAGATGTAAGAAAAATATATACCTACATAGCATCAGCAATAAATAATACTTTTATTGATTTCATCGTTTTTTTTGTTCATCTGAAAGATTTCCTAGGCATAAGAAAATAAATCGGAATACCCTAGTACTTAAAGCTATTAATATTAACAAGAATGAAAAGTTACACGAGCACTTTTTTCGGAAATATTTTATCGGCACAACTGCGATGTGCACTAGGCCGTTCTGAATATATTATAATAATAATAATAATACTTTATATTATAATAATAGTTATTATAATAATAATACTAAGTATTATGACATATCATAAATATTTTTAGGAACTTCTCATTCATCAAGAATTAATAGGATTTTGAACATTACACCATACCTATGGTAGCCACTAGCCAGCACAGAACACACTTTCCTAGAAAATATTGCTAGCTCTTAAAAATTGGATGAGGAGACACACACACACACAATACGTATATTATTGTCTTGGATATTTCTCAAAATAAAATAGAAAAAAATTACGCAGCTTTCTCAGGGCGTACCCCAGGAATTGTACTTAGAATAATGCTATTCTAAGTACAATTGGAAATAGTAAAAAAAAAAAGTAACAATTTGTGAACACTAAAGTAAGATAAATACATACAAGGCAATTGCTCCATGGGTAGTCCGTAAATGTAAGATTTATGCGTATTTTGTGGCGTCAGGCATAACACATCACACAACTATTTTAATGTATGTGGATTGTGAAATGAATCGGTAACAAGCTAAAGCGAATACAGACTAGTGGTTTTGTCCCGCGGCTCTGCCCGCGTAAATACAGTATCCCTCGGGAACACTGTACTTTTTTGGGATAAAATGTAGGATTTGTTATATATTATATCCAGAGCCTAAGCTACTACCGTACTAAATTTCATAAAAATCCGTTCAGTAGTTTTTGCGTGAAAGAGTAGGTAATAAACATCCATCCATACATCCTTACAAACTTTTACATTTATAATAGTATTAGAATACGTACCTACCTATGTGTAAGTGCTTTTGATGAATGATGATTGCTGAGGTAGGTAGGTATATAGGTTAACATGAGGGCTGGAGACAACTGGGACTGACCTTTGTGCTGAGCTGGTGCTTCTGGAGGTTTCTTCTCACTACAATACTACTACTACTCTACACAGCTGTTGAGCGGATTATCGTTAGGTTTAACTTCCCCCCTTCTACAAGCTAAACTGCTGGCTTGATGCGGCGGCTTGAAATTCATGATGGTAGACCATGTGATGAACTGAGAGGGAAAACTATAATGGCTTATATTTATATAACTTTGTAAGTGCAAGGGTAATAGCTACTTAACTTGTAAAATGCGTTTACCTGGAAACATCGTACAACGATAACAAAATAATAAGTAAACATGTAAAATATTCGTATGTTCGTGTCTTTCGTTTAATTTAAATAAAACATTTAATATGAAACGAACTTTATGAAATGTTTTTATTTATTGATAAATGATTAGGTGTAAAACAAGAGCAACCATAAAAAAAAGTTGCTTAAGCAGTGAACATTTTTTGGTGAAATTAATGCTAAAACACCGCATCCCAATTAATTACAATAATTATAGTATGTAATTGAAACTTTTTGTGGTCTATTAAGAAAGAAATAATGGTTACACCAACATTTTCACATTTTTCTTAAGTTGCATAGTAATTGTGTAGAGGGCCTCGTGGGATCAAATGTCGCTTTTATGGTACAATGTATGTATGTAGTTTTAGTAGGTAATTTAGTATTTTACTGATATTCTGTCGGTTGTCGCAGATTGTTGTAGCCATATAAATTTCACGTATATCACATTGACAAAATTTCTCAAATAGGACTTACATTTATATTGGGGTTAAAAAACAAAAAGTGGATCACGTTTCCAGTTTCCTTTTAAAAATATATAGGGAAAACCTGTGCTCAGGCTTTTGGCAGTGCAAAACTTTTAACACAAGCGGGATATACCTTTAGTTATTAAAGTCACACTTGGGGTAGAGCACATACACAAGAGCCAGGTAGCAAGACATATTGGCCAATCTCTACCATTACAAAAAGATTGGAACCTTATTAAAGAGGCATTTTGGTTACCCGCATTCTATTAACGGATTGTAACTTTAGGTTAATTAATATGTATATTTTAATCCATTAGACCATATAATAGAGGTATAAATAGTAAGGTAAACTGTCATACGCACAGTTCACCAACAATATTAAACAAAGCATATTGTTAGTACGATACATGCATATTGGAAATACAAAATATCTTCTTCTTCTTATATATTAGTAATAATTTTTGAACAAAAAATGAAAACCGACTTCCAAAGTAAAAACGCACAACAAGTATGAAATAAAACTTAGTATCTAAATAATTCCTCTTTTAATTTCGGCCAAAATTTTAACTATTTCTCTACTCTTCATATTTTTGAAGTCGGCCCAAACAACATCCTGATAAAACAATATTTTATAGAACTCACGTTCAAGTTGGCTGGTACCGACTTCAACATTATGAAGATTGAGTAGAGAAATAGTTAAAACTACTTTTTTTGTGTATTTTTAGTTTGGAAGTCGGTTTTCATTTTTTGTTAAAAAATATTCATTTTTCTCTTTTTGATTTCCCTATATAGGAGAGATCGCAGTCACAGTCGAGCTTGTAGACTCCTGCATCTTGCATCCTGGTGGTAAAAATTTACTTATCTTTTTGGGCGGCTTGATATATGTTTTTATAGAAGTTTTCCTTAGAATATAGCCAACTTTATCAGTGACTCCTTTCTCTTTATCTTTTTTCATATTATTTTATATATACAGCCGAATGCATATTATGGAAGTCGGTTAAAAATGGATTGCAGTTTCAATGGCGCGCTAAAACTGGAGAACGGCTTGACCAATTTGACTAAGTTTGGTCTTGAAATAATTGTGGAAGTTCAGAAAAGGTTGAAACGATAGAACGACGAGGAAAACATACGAGAAAAAATCTTAAAACGATGATTAAATTTTTCCATACTAACTGTTCACTGAGTTCAATTTGTCACTTTACTGTCAAATAGATTTTATAGATGCGTTCAGTTGTGTATAGGTGACAGGTGTAGTTGTGTGTAGTTGTAGGTGTACATGTAGGTAGGTTGTTGGTGAATCAAACATTTTTTAGTACAGTTGTATGTGTAGTTATTCATCTGTTCCAGTTCATAGTTAAGACTTAAGACAGAACAACGTGTGTCGGGACAGCTAGTATTAAAAATTATTTTGTAACAGATTTTATGCAGGCATTTTATAATTTTCATTTTTAATACCAGGTAATGCACAATCTATTCCCGTACTACGAAGGGGCCAATTTGTGAGAGCACCGAAGTACACCGAAGTCGGCGTTCCCGAGCCCGTCACATTGACATTGACGTCGGTAAATATAAGTAATAAAATACGAACCTACCGCATTCACGCACACTAGAAATTGTATTATAAACCCACACTACAATAATGTGTTGCCGCATTCATGGAGCTGTTGTTGTTAGATAGCGCGGTATCTAGTCGAGCTCCGACACCAATCATTTATTTAAGAGTAATACTTAAACCTACATAACGCATATACATCTAACATCCACCACTATCGTTTTTACAGAACTACAAGCTAACCAAGCGAGTGTGCCCTGATGGCCTGAACTTCAACCCAGCAGCCAAGTGGCCCGCCTACCCTTGCAGCTACCCTAATGAAGCACCATGCCGTGGAAGGCAACCGTCTCGTAAGTCATCATTACATAATTTTAGAAATATTCAAAATCAACTTATAATAATTATTGACAGCCCCTAACCTAACCAGTGGCTCGGTGGTCAGCGCGTCGGCGTTCAAGCTGGAGGTCGTGGGCTCGACTCCCGCCGATGTTGACTTTAGGCCATTTTCGTTTCATAAATCTCTAAATTCTTTGTTTATCAAGATATCTCCATGATTTTTTTTATTATACTCTTGAATAAACACACTTTCAAATGAAACACATTTTGATTATATAAATATATTTTTAATTGGTTAAAAACAAAAAAAACTTAAAAAAGGGAATATTTAATAATCTTTATATTATATGTTATACTATTCTACATAAAATAACGAAATTAAATATATATTAACAATATCGTAAATATAAAATGACTAATAACTTATATTAAAACTAGCTTTTGCTCGCGGCGCCCTCGTAAATACAGTATAGTATTCCCATGGGATCAACACGCAAACAACTTGATACCCATAATATTTGTATTTTATAATAATTACATCGTAATTATTAAGATTCTTATATGTTATTTAATATTTAAAGACATAAATACCAAAAAAGTAACCTACTATTTTTTCCTTTTATTTTTATATTTTAATTCGCCCAAAAGTTCCACAGCTTCTTCTAGAAGTTCTTGAGTTTTTCTATGAATAGGCTTCCTTAAACTCGATATATAAGGGTCCGAAGTATACAATAGTGTGTGCAGAACGTCTTCATTAGTGGCTATTCTGGAGCATTTTCTTGCGTGATGAAGTCTGAACTTTTTATAATCTTTATTTCGTGATTCCTGGGCATCTTCGGAGAGTTGCCCGAGAGCCAATACAGAAAAATGTCGGATAACAATTCCACCGTGAATTAAGACTTTATGCACCGAAGATGGCATGTAATACCACTTATATTTATTAACATAAAGTTGTGCCGTGTCTAATGCCTACTGACCAAATTTAGTAGGATTTATATTTCTACCACTCGACATAAGTTGGAGCAGAATTAAAAATCTTTTTATTAGTCATTTATCTACACCAGTTATTTCTAACGAGCAATGAAAATTTTGGAAAAATCTTCGTGCGGTATTTCCATCATTGGAGTTGCCGCTAATATTAAAACCAAGTTGTTCTCTAAACCTTCTTTGAACGTAACCTTTCTTTTGTTTTTTAATTATTTGTTTTCTGTTGTTGTGACAGACTATTTTTCAAAGGCTAGATTGTAAGACAGATGTAAAATAAGTTCCATGAATCTTATCCAACAATTCAAAGTTGAAAGACCATATTGGTAAGCACTTTCATCAACAGGTTTGTCTTGTACTTTTTCCAAAGCGTTCATTTCTGTAGGTTTTGCGCCATAAATAGTACATACAGCACCTGATGAAGTCTCTGTTAAAACCTGAGCCACTTTTCCATCAATCATTGTTAAATATAAAATATGTTTTATTTCAATACCTTGCCCACTTTCGTTAAGGAATGTAGGATTAAGAGTAGTTATTTGATTATTTATTCCATTTTAAAAAGAAAATTCTATTAAAATTGGACGAAAAAATCTGACTGATGATGGCGCAGGATTTTCCCACGGTGTTTCATCACTCGTGGTGTCGGAAATTATGTCACTCTCTTCAGGTAATACTTGTTTATACTCACTTTGTCCACTTGATCCAACACAACCCCATTTAGAAAATAACTTTAAATGAAATGATCCTGTTTTATAAACGCCATTTATTTTTAGAATCCTGGCTGTCGTGTGATCTAAGAGATCTTGCAATTTAATTTTTGCTTTAATGTTAGTTATTTCTATGCTAGATTCTGGGGGATAGCAACCTTGTTTAGCTTCCTGGGCTTTTCTGAGATCTAATTCTATAAAAATGTTGAGAGCTTCGTCCTTTAAAAAAGCCTTTATTTCTCCAGGTTCATTTAGTACCATGTTTTTTTTCTATAGGCAAGGCTCGTAAAACTTCAATGATGAAGGCTTTTTCTGTTTCTCCTTGAGATTTCAACCCTTGAACGTATGAATTCAGTAGAAATTCAAGACCACAAATTTCCAGTAATTCCTTGTTTTTTCGTTTTTTTGTTCGCTCTGCACTATCTTCGTAGGCTTTAGAAGGCTCAATCTCTCAACTAGGTTCTGTAAGATTTACAGTGAAATTGTTTTTCAACCATTCGCTATTTTCTCTTAAAAACGTTCTTTATTGCGGCCTAATTTAGTATAGCGTTGACGAAACTGACCAATAAAAGTTTTTTGCACACTTACGATAATTTTTGGAATATTTTCATCAGCGACATTGGAAAAATTGTTTCGTAAGAATTCCGTGTTAGAAATAACATAATCCCTATCATTATTCAGTAATACGAGACTTAAATCGAGTCTAGTACAGGTAAATTGAGTCATTGTTAGACAAATAATTAGTGAAACTAGTCACAACAATAAATAATAAAATACTATTGTTTATTTCATGAAAAAGCATGAATATATACTAAAATATAGTTTGGAGACGTGTGCATATCGTATGCAATTTGGTTTCATAAATTACTATCTACCCCGAAACCTATATGTGGCTGTGAGGTTTGTTATCTTATTGAAATAAAATTTTCATACATCTTATCAATTTACTAACCGCAATAAAGTAGACTACTAATAGAACTATGGCTAATTTCAATAATTGTCGAAACTGTATTTGAAAATCGATATATATATATATATATAGATTTAATTTATAATAAAGAAAACATTTCAAGCTTTTTAAAATGACATAACACTCATAAGTTACTATACAAATTATTGCATAATAAACAAATGACTTCAGTTGCATTCTAAGAGGAAGAAACATATCTTCAAATTTTGCCATATTTTCATAATTTGCGCACTGATGCCGCAACAAAAAAATTCACCCAGCAAATTGGCATTAAATTTGCAACAAAATAAAACTAATTACAGAACTTCGGCAAACGTCGATAAACGTCAAAACTCTAATCGAAAATTGAAGATAAGGAAAAACGACATACTATGAGATGTACGTCTCTAGTGGTGTCATATATGAAAAAACCCAATATATCTGTACCTCAGAGGTATACAACATTAACTGATAAAACGAAAATTTTACAGGACAGGCAAAAATGCGCGGAGCGAAACTTTGAATGCAATTTTAACATAGTAGCTTTAAAGATATTGCAACAAACTCAACATTATTTTTTATTATTATTTGTTGAAATTATATTGTATTACACAATATTATATTAATGTTAATTCTTGTCTGATTTTGTGGACTTGAGGTTATTTACCTTGCAACATAAATTAACTAAGGTGTTTTAAGAAAGCATTAAGATATCATACTTCTGTTTACCTCTAAATAAACCTTGTGGATGTTATTGGAATTCGGCATTTAGAAACATTATGTCTCTAGTCAGTATGTAGCGTAATGGAATTATTAAAAAAATTCTGAGGGGTTTACTAGCAAAATGAAACAAAAGTTACTTCACAAAGCTAAAATCAAAATACAATTTATTTTAAATAACCAACACAGCTACTCGCACGCTTCAGGTAAGTCCGGGACATCTGCACATGAAAGATTCCTATAATAGTCATGGAACATGGCTGGTATCCACTTCAAGGATTTTTGTAAATCGTTATATTTGAGTCTCGAAATAGGCTTTTGTGTTTCTCGAATAGGTTTCGGCGTGGGTACAAAAAATCCTCTCCGTTTATATCGTATGAAACTAACTTCTTCGAATGTTTCCTGGTCAAAAGAAGTTTTGTAGAACATCGAGCCAATCTCATTTTTTCTGAATTGCATCCATACAATAGCAGAATATGGTACAGACTCTCCCGCAATAGATTTTTTTCTATGCACAAAAGGAGCTGATGACCCGTTGCAGAAGGCAGAAAAATCCATGAAATCCATAGTTTCCATATTCACCACTTTAATTTTGCAGTTCCTTGAACAGCTCTTTATAAACTGTTGCCAGTCCCAAGGAGTCACGATTGAAAACTCTTGCATTTTCTTTTTCTCTCTTTCTATTATAGAGTGAACAACGTCCACTTCCATGTGAGTATGGCCCTTTAATAAGAATTTGTGGTTTATTACCTCTATATTTTCTTTTTGTGACAATATCCACAAATAAGCCATCATTAAATAAATATTTTTATTTTGCCCCGCACAGTTGTCGCTCCATACTGTTACTTCTTTTAATGCGCTATCGTTTAGCTGCTCAAAAAACTTAACTATTCCTGATGCCATTTCGTTTCCGCCTCGTCCTGCCACGGTCTCATCCCACATAAAACACCAACTTTCTTTGGGTACTGAATCCATAATTGTGAAGTTAAAAGTCCACAACTTTCTGTAATAGAAACTCTGTCCATTAGTTAAATAGGGTGTAGGTAAACATTTTTGGAGGTCCACTGTCAGCATTTTTATGGCACCGTGGCTTTCTATAGCTGCAATTTTATCAAATCCTTTCAACGTATATCGTAGACTGCTTTCTTCAAGATGTTTATTATGTAGAGCTTTAATATTATTTTTTTCAGTTTCATCTGTGGCATTTTTGAATTTGATAACATACGTATCGCAATCATCACAAGTGTCATTAGCAGGAGGATTAAAACCGAGATTAAACTCTGTATTAAAAATATGTCTGTATAGCCACGCCTTTGCCATATTCTCTTTCGGTATACCCTCTTCAGCACAGAACTCTAAATACAAAGAATATAATTTATCAATATTTAGGTGACTTCCAAGATAGTGTCTTTCTGTTCTGTTTCGACTATAATGGCTCTCATATTTAGGTACCTTGCCAATATGTTTTCGTACTGTTTCTTTAACTATATCTGCTATTATGTATAATTAGGCTACTATATATAATTAGGCGGTGGATGTCTTCCTCGTCTATCTGCTTGAACAAATCCTTGTGTAGATTTTTTTACCGCGTTCCTCACCACAGTTTCTGAAATAGCCAAGGTATTCAAAAAAAACTTTTTGCAAACCTTCTCGACTTTTTCATCAATTAAAAATGTGTAATTTAATGTGTATACTCTTTTAGGTGGTTGATAAGGGTCACGGCGTCTGGATCTAGATGTTTGAACTTCTGAGACTCTAGATATAATAAATTGTCTTTTTAAATCCCACGTCATCTCTTCCGCGTAATACTTATGATAAATGAATTGTCTAATAGAGTCGTTTATACGTTCATTACATTTCAATCTGCAATCACATGCTGGTTTCATCTTCTTTTCTGGAACAACTTTTCCTTTCTTAGAAGTATAAGATTTGCCTGTGATTGCGCCTTGTTTTCTTAAATTGCATTTCCATTTTAATTTATTTAAAGTTCTTTTACGACTCTTTTTTACAGAAATTTGAGGTGATAGCTGTGGCTGAATATGTGATAGCTCTGTCCGAATATCTGAGGGAGTATTGTTCAGTGATTGTGTCGTTCCGCTGTGTCTAATATTTTCCAGATCATCGATGGACGACCTATCTGATTCTGGTATATATATCTGTCTTCGTTTTCCATATTCACAATCTATAGAGTCTTCATCACTTTTTGGAACATACTCTTCATCTGATGGTGAAAAATATTTCTCAGAGCTCATATCTTCAGTTGTCATGCGATAAAAGCTATTTGATGGCACGAGATTATTAGAAATGTCAGTGAGCAAAGCAGATGTTGAAGGTTGTGTATCATGGTCAGTAGCATCACAAACGGTATGTATCACTTCGGTTGGAGCCGGAACCACGTCTGTGTCTTGGGGTGGCCTTGAAAACGAACCTTCGGGCTTTTCCAAGAAAAGCTGTTCTTCTGTCTGTGATCCTTAAACAAAAGTTTCTACATTAGCTACGAACATATGATATCAATTGCGGGCAATAGTTCGTTATTTATAACATAGAAAAACAAATCCATACTAAGCGATATAGATTCTTTTTCGTAGCAGAATCTAATTAATAAATTAATGGGTCGCAAGCATTATATTAATTTATCCATTAATTTTTATTCGTTATAATATACTAGCTGTTTCCCGCAGTTCCACCCGCATCCCGAAGGAACTATTTTCCGCACCTCGATAAAAAGTATCCTATCACCCAAGTCAGCTCATACCCTGTCTATAGACCAAATTTCATCAAAATCCGTTCAGTAGTTTCAGCGTGATTGACGGACAAACATCCAAACAAACAAACTTTCACATTTATAATATTAGTGTCATTTCAGCGCTTGCAACAGCGCTGAAATATCTGAAGCTCAAAACAAAATAATAAACATGGTAAATATCCCGTTTTAAATCCTAATGTTAGCTTAAAACCTACATTGAACACACTTTGTTTATGACACTTAAAAATGGACCTTAATACACAGTATTAAAGATAAATAATGCAATTATTATTTGTATATAATATAGAAACATATGATATGTAAACGAGAATCCTTGTAGTAATATTTTGTTAGGTACTTGCCCTACTATGAGTTAATACTACCACAAGAATCATGTGAACCAAACTATTAACAATTTTTGTCATTGTAAAAAGTATCTTAACACCAAGAAATAAAGATCAATGGCATAAGACGTTTAAAGGAGATGCTATTGTTTACCTCTCGTTGTGTTCTCTTTAAACTATTAATTTATTATAATTATAAAGTACTTACGATATTTTGAAGTTGTATCATGTTTATCTCCGTTATACACCAGGTCACACAGTAATTTTCCACGTGATAACATGACTTTAAAACACTTTATAACAATGTTTAAAATCACGCGGATAGTTTTGCACGCACAGTAGGGTACGACGACAGACGCACTGACGCAAGTGACAGTTCGTACGGATAAATAGTGCGGCGCGCGCGAGTTTTCACTCAGAGGTAAAGAACATTAAGTCCAATGAATAACATTAAGTTCGCGCAAAGCGTAGAGGTAAATAATCTTATGGCCATTTGAGGTCCTTTACCAGTTAGACTTTAGTGGATTTAATGTCATATACGCTTGGATATTTCTTTTCATAGATGTAATAGGATTTAATGTCGTATACCATTAAGTGGAACTGGTTCTCGCGATTTTAATGGTGCAAGAAGCATATTTTCAAAAAAAAGTGGAGTTACTATTGTATACCTCTGAGGTACAGATATAATTAGTTCAAAATAAAGAATATATTTTAAGCTTTCTAAAATGGTGTAACACTTATATATTCCTCAAAGGAAAGTCACTATAACATCAAAGTTAAATGTCCACATTTTAAGAATATTTTTCAACAAATTTTCATTCAGTGACTTTGAACGACTTTTTTTGAAAAATAGGGACAGACACAAGTGTAAATCGTTTATATTTAGGTAGATTGGTCTACAATTTGAGGTACAATACATGTACCTCTGCCGACTTTTGGAAAAAGCATTTATGGCACGGTTATCTCAGGAGTGCGAGGTAACAAAAAGTTTTCAATGTTCCTGGGTCATAAATATTGGATGTGTATTATATATGTTTATAATAAAATAAAAATCTTAAATATATGTAGGTACAGTATAGAGTAGTGTTCAGCCGTATCTGACACATCCGTTCACTCATCCAAGGCCAAAGAAAACCACTCAACATGTCCATTTTTGTCGAACAGTTGAGAGAATATATTATCAGCGATGTTTTCTACCCTTCGAGCCATAGTGTTTGCTGACATACTGACAGTTTTTAATAAATTTACCTTTTCAAGGCACATTTCTTCGGCTACTGCAATTATGCATTCTTTGATCATTTCTCCTTCGGTGAATGGTTTTCCACGTTTTGCAATTTCAAGAGCCACCAGCCATTTTGAGTAATTTTGAAAATGTTTTGTTTCATAATGACATTTAATGTTATATTCCTTGAGAACGGCTATGCTTTCATTGCAAATCAAACATAGCGCCTTGTTACTGGACTCCATTACGAAATACTGAATGTTCCACTGATCGTTGAATTTTCTGCATTCACTATCAATTTTTCGCTTTTTTCCATACTACTAAATCACACACAAAAGCAACAATTCAAATCAAAATACTGTTACAAAGATGTCTTAAACTTAAACACGCACAAACACGTTTTAAGGAGGTACGCACTATTTTATTTCACAACAGTGTCATAGGAACTGACTTGTGGTTGCGCCACTAGCCTTCTTATATATTCCAATTACTGCCATCTAGAAGTGAGTGGAAGACACCAGAACTTTCTCGAACCAACGAGATTATTCTGTACGTGCTATTAGCGCCATCTGTTAGCAATAGAAGGAACTACCTATTTCCGCTTGTGTCCACCAGATGTCGTGTCACGTTTCTCCTCATGGCTCGTACTCTACGACTAATCTAGAAATTACAGATAATGACAGGAAAATTAATAATATGCAGTGTTAGCGTTTTGCGGACTTTAGTCCGATTTGCAGCCTTTTTTAAACGTTGCGTACTTTTTCGGACTTTTTTTTTCATCAGTGGACTATTTCACTTTTTACCACCGGCAACAATGATAATATGGTTTTGGCCCTCTGAACTTACTGGAGTAATCAGTATGGCCCTATGGCTGGAAAGTTTGGAGACCCCTGGTAAATAACAATAGCACCCTCCACACGGTACAGTTTGGACCGCGCATCTGAGACAACGTTCTAAACCGCGGATGGATCTGTTTGGACTGCGGATTAAACTGTCGTACAATATATCGGTTGTCTGTAAAGACGGTTTACTGATGATAGATGAACGTGACAACGTCAACGTCAACAACAACAACAACAACAATAATAATAAATAAATAAACGGTAACAGGTAAGAGGTAACGCATGAGTCATGTTTTTTCGTGCGTGCAGCCGGCTCCATCGATTCAAAGTCAAAGTCAAAGTCAAAATTTTTTATTCAAAATAGGTATTTTTATACACTTTCTGAACGTCGATCTACATGATGCCTACCACCGGTTCGGGAACTAGCCCGGCGAGAAGAACCGGCGTAAGAAACTCGCGCAGGGCCATCTTTTATCAAAAAGATGGAAAATTGTTCTTTTAAAATATAAAAAAGACATATATAAGAATGTTATGTCTAAAACTACATAACAAGAGTACAATAATAATGTAAATTAGAAGTAGCCTTGCAGGGGGTCACCTCATTCCCAAGGTGTGCTATCATTCATAAAATCATTAACTTTATAATAGGCTTTAGCACACAAACGTTCTTTAACTACTATTTTAAATTTATTGTTTGAATTATATTGTTTGATTTATAAGACGTTATCACGTCAAAATGAACACAACACGGTTTGGGCTGCGACAAGACTTTCGGCGCGTCAGTAGGATGATGTTTTCCGACAATAATGATGGTGGTAGAATAAATTTTCCACAGAATTGCCTTAACCAACAGCTTATTGCCAGCGTCAGTACGGAACCTTCTCGTCGCCGAAGGCAGCTGCCAACGAGTGTGGCAGATATATCATTTGCTCGACCGGTTACGCTTAAAATATGTACTATCCGTTCGGCTTGGCTTTCAACCCTGCTACATCTAGCTGCGACTGGCCCTACAATGTTCCTTCCTGCAACGTTGATGGTGAGGACAGCTTTAGATCTAAGGTATCTGAATTTGTACTTGAATTTTGTATAAAGTCAATTTACATTTTGTTTTATTTTCAGAATTCTACGGCCTCACCTGTCCTCCAGCTGAAATTGATTAGAGGGTGGAGCAACCCCATCGTGGTCAATCTGAAGTAAATATATAAATATTTTTCATTGTCTGTCGTAAATAATTATGTAGAGTTCGTCTCAATGAAAATTATAATATATTTTTTCCCAAATGAAAGTTTACAAGTTTGTTTCGGAATGTCAATAAATATAATTGCTACCACCGGTTCAACCCTAACCCGCCGAGAAGAACCGCTGAAACAAACTCGGTCGGGTGCCGCCTTTGACCGAAAAATTGCTTTTTAAAAGAAATATTTTTATAAAGTAAAGTTAATAAATTCTCAATAATTTATTCTCATCCCATTTATGATAAAAATCATATTATTTTATGCCTTCAATAACCTCAAAGGACTAACTTTTTGGGAATAATCAAACTCTTAATATGAAACTAATTGGCATTAATATTCAATCCTTAACGCGTTTTATTGTACTTACAGATATTGAAATAACTGTCAGTACTTCTTCTCGTGTCAGTCCGGCAAGGGCAAACTCCTCAAATGCGACCGGGGGCTTCGCCTTTAACGACGCGTCTGGTCGCTGTGAAAATGATGATTACGTCGATTTTACTGCTCAAGGCGAATCCAAAGTCAATCCTCTTATCTACAAAAGTCAGTAGATTTTACCTACTTGTAATATTATGTATTATATTTAACCTAAAAGGCGTTTGTAGAGATCCTGTTTCTTTGTTATTTTTTACCACTTTGTAATTTTTGTAAGTAACTCAGCAATAAAGAATACTTCAATTGATTCCAATATTTTTATACACCTTATTTTTTCATATTAAGTACCATAATAATTACTAAGCGTTATTTTAAAAAGTAATAAAAATATTTACACCAAGGATACGCAATCCACGTTGCTGTCTTTGTCTGTCAAGTGGCTTTTCCAACGTATCAGATAACACGGATTAGCGTATCCGTGTTGTTAACTTTTTTATTAATAAGGGGGTCGGGGATTGGGCTTACGCCATGGATAGATAATATGTGCTCCATGAATTACGCCGAGATGAGCCAAGCTAATCAATCAACCTAGGTATTAGTTTTTTTAAATTTAAAAAAATCCCCGTTGCTGGCCCTCGGCAATCATCGTTTTTCTATGAAAATGACAGACGATGTATGGAAAAAGCTGATTGCCGATAGACATTACGATCGCAGTCGAACTGTACCTATACTAGTAACTAGTACATCAACAACAAAAAACCGGACAAGAGCGTGTTGGACTCGCCTGCCGAGGGTTCCGTACGAAGTACGAATAAAATAAATAGTTTAGGAATCGAGTTTCGCAGTTTTTGTCGAGCCTGAAAATGTGTAATGAAAGTTTGTATCAACAATTTTTAACATTTTTCATTTTTAAATAAAAAAATATGCATTGTAATTAATTAACGAAATATGTATAATACTATTATGTTTTGGAATGCTCACATCAATCCCTTTCACATGATTTGAACTTAAAATTTCGTCCCTCTCTTTACTCGATCCCCTCTTTACACGACCCTGTGTATTATGATTTAATAACAAATGTGCAAATGTGTAAAATTCTGCCTTACCTACTTAAAATAAAAAGAGTTCGGGTTTAAAAAATACGTTTTAAAAATATAAGAACATTTTTTGAGAAAAATATTTTTTATTTAAAAATGTATCTGATGGCGCGGCCGTGCTATCGCCAAGTCGACGGGGAATAAGAATAACTGCAGAATTTTAGACTGGCGATCTGTCAGGCGTTAGGATTCAGGGGCGCTACTTCGTCCACAACACTTCACTGCAGTGGAGTCATTTTATTAAGTAACATTTGACGTCTGTCAGTTTTATCTTCATAGTGAGGTGACCTGCTTAAAAACATCGATTAAAGTGAATGAGTAAATACGGACCTGAAACATATGTGAATTTTAAAAATCATCAGGCGAATCCCTATCCCATTATTATTTTTTCTTTTGTAAATTTAAGGAACAGAATAAGACAAGTACATAATTTAACTTTTTTATTTTTTGTATTTTTATAGTTAATTAAAAGAATAATAAATATAATTATGTTTTATTATAATCACAACATGGTTATTAATTTATGGTGATATTTCTTCACAAGTAATCATTGCATTCGATTCTACTTATTAGCTTTCGATTTTTAGAGTAACATCCCTAGTGTTTAAAAAGAAAAAGGGTTAACTGACGCAACATTGTAACGACGTTCAGTTCTTTAGATCAGAAATTGTTTATTATGTTCATAATGGTTTATTAGTGAAAGCAAATCGTAAAATTACTCGTAGCGGTCATTATTACAATAAATATGATGATATTACAATCTTAATTAAAAAAAGTTAAGCAATTGTGCAGTTGTAACAAAACGAAAAAATATATTATTTTATGCCCGCCGTTACAAGGTTACGTTGTTGAATTTTGATGAATTGTCAAATGTTACCTATTAAAATGACTCCACATTAATAATAATAAAGTCTTAGATTGGAGAATTATATGCCCGGATTGCCAGCGATTACAAAAGTTTCACTGTGTCCGTCCACTCCACCCTCCTAACTTCTGTATTAATAAATACAAATGGATAGGTTGTGTTAGTGTAAGGTAGCTATAGCTCGCGTATAGATTTAATTTTTGCATTATAATAATAATAATATAATTATAATTTTTTATTTTAAGGGTGGGGCTCGACATACATGTGAATAGTGTAAATAAAATAAATAAATTTATCCCGCACAGAGGGATAAAACACGATTTTCGGCACCGCACTGGCTAAAAGTCTCGTAAGTGATCCTTTAGATCCCCTAACGTACTGAACGTATTCATGTTTGAAAAACTACCACGTTTTGCCAGGACACCGAGTAGAGTGTAGTTAATAAAATCGAGAAATAACTTTCACGATGAAGGAACTGTGAAAATAAAATACATAAAAAATTATTGATTGCTATAATTACACTTACTATACATTCATACATTTCTAGAAAGTAATAAAAATACAAAAGCTTTATCCGAAAATAAAATGCTGTTAAAATAAAGTTTTATTATAGCTGTAAAAATAATATGAACAGTTATCTACTGACTTTTGTAGATAAGAGGATTGACTTTGGATTCGCCTTCAGCAGTACAATCGACGTAATCAGCATTTTCACAGCGACCAGACGCGGCGTTGAATGCGAAGCCCGGGTCGCATTTGAGGAGTTTGCCCTTGCCGGACTGACAGGAGAAGAAGTACTGACAGTCGTTTCCGAACCTGGAATTTTTTTTAAACTATAATCGAATGTTTTTAAAGATATTACTGGCAGGTAGTTCATGGGAAAACAATGTCTAATAAACTTCTACTGATACTATTCTACTGATCCTACTTCCTTCTAATATTACAAATATCAAAGTTTGTGAGGATGGTTGGATGGATATTTGTTACTCTTTCACGCAAAAACTACTTAACGGATTTCGATGAAATTTGGTACGGTAGTAGGTTAGGCTCTGGATTAAAACATAGGCTACTTTATATCCCGAAAAAGTATGTACAGTGTTCCTTTGGGATACTATAGGTATTTACGCGGGTGGGGCCGCGGGCAACAGCTAGTAAGATAAATAATATGATGAGTTTGTGAACGTGATGCATGGTTGTGTTTCGTTTTTGGATCCCAAATGATTATGGTTCTTTAAAGTTTAAAGCTTAATTATTGAATTCAATGGTATAAAAAATAATTACTTCAAATTAACCACTACGGGGTTGCCGCTCTCATCAATTTCAGCCGGAGGACAGGTGAGACCGTAGAATTCTGAAAATGAAACAAACAATTCTACGAAATTCTATTATAAATCCATGTACATATTAATAAGCTATAAAGCAGTCCATTCTACTCTTACCATCAACGTTGCAGGAAGGAACATTGTAGGGCCAGTCGCAGCTGGATGTAGCGGGGTTGAAAGCCAAGCCAAACGGACAATACATGTCATACGCGTGACCGGCCGAGCAAATAATGTATCTGCCACACTCGCTAGCTGTAGCTTTCAGAGACGGGAAGACGCCAAACTGACGCTGGCAGTCGCCTGTAGGTTGCGGTATCTCTGTGTGAGAAATATAAAACCATCATCATTACATATTTTGTCCGATAAATGGTTTGATATTGGCATTTTTATGCTGTGGAGCTAATTAATTTGATCCTACCGACTGCGCCAAGTGTCGAAAATCATAGTTTTGTTTCTCTAAAATAAATAATTTTCTAATAACTTACGAGACGGTTGCCTTCCACGGCATGGTGCTTCATTAGGGTAGCTGCAAGCGTAGGCGGGCCACTTGGCTGCTGGGTTGAAGTTCAGGCCATCAGGGCACACACGCTTGGTTGGCTTGAAGTTCTGTAAAGTAGTGGCAACAAACGTGTGATTATTATTTCGCTAAGTAGGTATCAGTGGCGTGGGGTTCTTATAACTCCATTCCAATCCCTACCTACTCGTTATACAAGGCTAGGGCTTCTCTATGAAGGAGAACAAGCCTTTGCCACTGGATAATAGAACGTCATGCAAAATCAATTACAGATAATTCTGGCATATGATCTACTGCTTATGTAAAGACGCTAAGGCAGAAAAATTATTATCGAAAAATAAAATAGATAGTAGGTACACTAAAAAAATTACATTACTCTCTTTACGGTGCTGTGAAGGTCATTGACCTCACACCACGTTACATAAGCATAAGGTTACATTAAAATCATGTTGCTAATGTTCCCTCGGCAAGCTTCGTTTTTCTATGGAAATCAAAGACGATATTGTATAAAAAACGACGATTGCCGAAAGACATTGGACAATTTTACTTACTCTGCATTCAATATAAGTGTCACAGAGTCCTTCGTCGACGTAGGCGTTGCGGATGTTCTCACAAGTTCCGCCCTTGGTTGAGGCAACAGGAATGGATTGACCATTGCCTATGTAGTATTAAAAAATATACTTGGTTAACAATTTTCTAAAATACTGACTGATTTATAATATTTAGCAGGACCTATCAGCATGGAAAGTTACAAGTATATATCTCTTATAGTTAATGCCAGCAGGCTTAGCATGCGCACCCTAGGAGCACCGAAGAATCGACAAAATGACAGAATGAAGAAACATTAAAACCATTCGGATCAATATACCTAGTTCTTATTGTAAGGCAGCAAGGTCGATGCATCGTCGTTATGAGAAACAACATTTCTTTTCTTCCCGAGCATGAGCCCACAAAATGGCCTATTTTGACAGCTAAAGTATAAACGTTTTCTTATTTCAATGTCAAATAGTCTTACAATATTGTCAACTAGCAACTACTCCACATCATGGCGGTCCAAGACTATAGAAAAGAAACTATTTAGTTTCTTTACGTCAGTCATTTACTTGAAAATCATTTTTGACAGAACATTTCCCGGCACCCATTTTAAAAATATGGCTGTTTAGAAATGTTGACTTCTATTGACGATCTTGTTACCATGGATTAAGAACTATTTTGCAACGAACGTTTTTGGATAGAATATATTTTCTTCTTTAAAATTATTAAAAAGTCGTGTATGAAACCTCGCCTTTATTTAAAAAGACCTATTCCACGATACGGGGACACGATGGGATAGAATAAAAAAATATCCCCACTTCACATGTATTTGGAGCCAGCCCTAAAATACGAAATTTAACAACATACTTAATTTTATGAAGCAAAAAATATAATCCTTATGCAATCTATAACTTTGCAAAATTTGGTCCTATATATTAAATTAATAGTTACCGAAGTTAGTAAGGGAGGACAGACGGACGACAGACGGACGGACGGACAGAGCGAAACTATATCAGGGTTCCTTCGTTCCTTGTCGTTGCTACTTACTACATTCTTAAGTACAAACTTACATGAAACAACAGCTGCTAATATAAGAAAAACTATGTGCGACGCTTGAAACATGATTGTGGTAAATTCTTGCCTTGCTCGCTCTCCAGACTTATGGGTAAACTGTACATAAGACTAAGCATATTATTATTTATACACTTAGATATCGTTTGCTTAATTGATTCTTCAAGAATCTAACGTGATTTGTAATTTTGTACTTGATAAAAAATGTTGTGGTTAAAAAATATATCTTCCTTTGATGTGATTCTAATGTCTTGTATTAAGGATGTTGTCTAGTGTGGAACACATTTTTATGAATTAAATTTTAAAATTGTTGGTTAAAGATACATAAATCTAAAAGAAATAGCTGTTTAGATTGACGCGATTAAAAATTATAAGCAAATAAAAAATATTGCACATCTCTTTCTCGCAAAACGATTTGATAAGTCACAAGTTGCTCCCGCCATACATTTTGTAATGACAAATGTATGGCGGGTGCAACTCGTGACGTAACCGGCCGATATATCGCTAGCTTTCATATTGTAAATTGAAATTGTTTGTATGTTCGTTATTTTTTATGATAATATACGAAAATGGAATCCTGATTGTTTAATAACATGTTGTCTAAAATCGAAAAGACGAAAATAAAATTTTAGGCAACATGCCTAAGCTGCATTTTGTAATAAAACCAAGTTCATCTCTTACTTTGGTATCGTACTAATTGCATTAAGTTCCATCGTGATTTATTATGCTATAGTGTCTCCATAATATAGGTACATTATGTTTTCATGTTACAGCTATGTACCAATTTCCAATATGCCTAGGTCGTTATTAAAGATACAAACTTACTTATTTTTGTACCCTAGGGAGGCGAATTTTTACTAAGGGCCAATTCACACGGTAAGAAACGATACGCGACGCGGCGCTGCATTGTTAAGACAGCAATTCAAAATTGAACTTTATTCATTTCATTCGAAGATTTCGAATATCAAGTTGCACCGCGCTGCACAGCGCATGTGCCGTGTAAGAACTGATGTCATATCGGGTAACGGGTATCTTTTGTGTAGTGAATAAAGTTCAATTTTGAATAGCTATCTTAAAAATGCAGCGCCGCGTCGCGTCTCATATTGTCGCTGTGTGAACTGACCCTCAGTCTGTATATCGTCAAGATAGCAAGGCGTAAACTCACAGTAATTTTTACCGTTATTTCAATAATATATTAACAATTAAATTAAAATTAAAATCATATTGATAATATTATAGCGTTTGGTTTACCACAACCTTCTTATCGAGTAACAAATTATAAGGTAGGTAGCTTAATTAGTGTTTCATTTATTAAATAAAATAATTCGATGTATTTATATAACAAGCCAGCAACAGCTTTGCTCAGTATTCAAAAGCATCGCAACTCGCGTGATCGCAGTATCGTAGTCAAGATGCATATAGTGACTCACATTTTATTGTTTTCATCTGTGGCCATTGCCTTATGTAAGTACAAATATTTTGGCTGAATATTGAATGTTATATGATATTTTTATGGAATACCTATTTTAGGCTGGGACTGTATCATGTATGAGAGTTTGGCGGGCCCGGCAAAATTCAGAACTCTGCGCTAATACAATAGAGCTGTTAATCGAAATGTCGAGCTGTCATGAGTCATGACATTGACATTTGACTCGGCACTTGTGTGTTCGATTTTCAGCTTTAATATTAAAGCGCAGAGTTCTTTTTTCAATGATTTGAATTTTCCCCAGCCGGATTTCGGTTCATATTATAGTCCCAGCCTAAGAGTTTTTTTTTATTTTTTTTATTTCAGCATTGCCACAGATTACTTGGCAAGGGAGAGAACCCGGGTTGTCTATATCACAACAAATCGGCGACGGCATTAGAAACGTGCCTGTTCCCCCACCATGGTATTTCCTCAGAAACAAATATTACTGGACTACTAACACGGGGTTCAAAACTACGACAGAAGGAAGTAGAGTCGTTAATAATTATAATTTGAATAATGGACAAATAGCTAAAGTATATCCTGCGCCTGATTTAACTTCAAAATTTAATACAATATATCCAAAAACTACCACAGCTAAAGTACAGTATGGACAGTACGCTACGAGACCTCCCAAATATCAAGTCCCAAATGCTTTGGGTTCCCTTAGCACTTCAGCAGGTATTACTTCTACTGAACATGCCCCAAATCAAACTGTCTTTGTCCCTACATACCAACCTCCCGTTAGCAAAATAATTCCATCGACTACAGTAAATTCCGTAACCACTGTTCAGTTGACGTACCCTTTACCCAATGAACACCCATACGCATCAGTTCCTACACTTACAAATGCACATAGCAAGCCCTTGTACACTTCTGAATACCCGAAAAGTTTGCCAGAAATGACCACTGAAATCCCTAAACTACCAACTTTCAATAACAATCAGTCAAGTGGGTCACAGCTACAGATGGGCACAACTGAGTCTCAAGTTCTGGAAAAGGAAAAGAAAAATCTAGAAAATCTTACAACAGTCGAAAGTGCTGAAACAACACTACAGCCCCTGATAAATGACAACAACTCGCAGACCGGCCCAGACCCATTAAACTATGCAAATATTAACGCTGAGAACAAGGAAGATGTCCGCCGTAATGCGACGAACGACACAGAAAGCCATAATAATAATCCAGGTCTTCTATTTAGTGGTCCTCAAATTTGCAGAAAGCAAAACGCTTACTTCGGTGTAGGAGAAAATCATAGCTTCTACGTGGAATGTAAAGTAAGTGTCTATGACCTTTTAACGTAATAAATAAGCCTATAGCTCATAGGAGACATAAAGAATCTTATAGTTTAAACAAGACAATACTGTATTTAATGTATAATCGGTTTCTCGAAAACGGCTGCAAGTATTACAATGAAATTTAGTATGCAGGCAGTTTTGGGGGAGAGCTTTTTTCTCAGTCTTCCCAGGGGGGAAACTGCGCATTTTTAAACTAAATAATATGTTTGTTCTTTCGTCGTGCAACAATTTATCAATAACTTGACTCTATTATGTCAGTCCGATTGGCAGTTTGGTATGTGTCATGCGTATATATTATTTTTGCTTTGTTCGATAATTCGTAATGTCTTGGGTTCGAATCCCTGTCAGATATTTATGTTAGTGAATCTTTTTATTTTTAAAATTTTGAAGAACTCCGAGCAAAGCTCGGTTACTCGGATACTAATATTTAAGTACACTACGCTTTATAGGAGAGACCATGGAAATATATTTTATATTTTTATTTTCAGGACTATCAGCCATCGGTAAAACTTTGTCCGGAAAATTACAGCTTTGATTCCAATGTGCAATGGCCAGAGTACCCTTGCAAACAAATAGCAAAAGAGAATCAAGCACAAATGCAATAAATTATTGTGAAAAATAAATATGTAACTAAAAGTATGTAAATAAAATTAAATACAGTGCTAATCGGCTATAAATTAATAGTAGCTACTAATTATATTGTACAAAAATACAAAGAAAGTAATAAAAATACTAGAAATAATGAAAATTGTTTTATTGTAATGTTTTAGGAACACTGTCTTTATAGGTTAGTTATCCGGCTGTTAAACATCAAGTGTCAAACATCATACCTCTTTCATAGCACTAACACACAGTGTATTCAAAACAAAAATAGTATTCAAGGAGCGAGATCAGTATTCGATTCTCGTTCCAAAAATATATTATACAGAGTGAATTTTTCAAGTGGGCATGCATGGTAGGCGAAATCCGAAACATAAAAAAAAGCGGAAAAGTGCGAAAAAGGAGTTGCAAGCCCCCTATTTATAAAAATTTAACAGCATCATTACATTTTTGATAATTCCATTTCCCTAGGCTGGAATCAAACTGACTGATTTTGGAAAAAATTAACCCCATGTATTATTTACACCTTTCGAAAATGATGATATTAAGGAACAAATTCTGGAAAGAAATATTAGGTCTTTACCTAGGAGTTTATTGATGCCCTTCTTAAAGAAATCAGCTGGACGGGAGGCAACATGTTCTTCAAAGGCATTTTGTACTGCCTCTCGGGTATTGAATTTTTTCCCGCCAAGAAGTAATCCAAATTCTGGAAAAAGTAGTAGTCTGTAGGCGCAAGGTCTGGTGAGTAGGGCGAATGACGGAGAGCTTCCAACCCCAGTTCTTGCAACTTGGAGACCGTCTGCTGTGCAGTATGAGGTCGCGCTTTGTCGCGCAGGAGCAGCCGAGACGAGCGATTGACCAATGCTGATTGGAGATGTGCCAGCTTCTCCATCATTGTGTTCTGTTCAGTTCTTCACAGTACACATCTGCAGTAATGCTCACCCCGTTTGGTAAGAAGCTGTGATGAATCACCGGCGCTAGACCACCAAACAGTGACCATCACTTTTCTAGGGGTAAGTTTTTGTTTAGGGCATTGTTTAGGTGCTGAACCAGGATCCAACCAACTTGCTGAGCGCTTGCGGTTATCAAACAGAATCCATTTTTTATCGCAGGTAACAATGCAGTTCAATATTCCTTCATTTGTGTGTCTGTTGAGAAGTGCAAGGCACGTCTCGACGCGTACTTCGCGCTGGCGATCATTGAGTTCGTGGGGCACCCATTTGTCAAGCTTTTTTACCTTGCCAATTTGACGTAAATGGACCAATATTGTTTTGACGCTAACGTCGAAAGCTGCTGCTAATTCAGCCGTAGATTGTGTATCATCAGCTTCCATAATCACCTTTAATTCGTCTTTGTCGACCAAAGTCTTCGGACGACCGCGAGGTTCATTTTTCAGGTTGAAATATCCAGAACGGAAGCGAGCAAACCAATAACAGGTGGTGCGTTGGTTTATAGTGTTAGCTCCGTAAATATCGTTGATGTTGCGTGCCGCTTGTGCCGCGTTGCTGCCACGACAGTACTCATATTATTCCATAATTAGTTACTCGAATTTTTAACGTATCCATGATGACGAAAAAGATTGAAATGCGATGAAAATGTAACACTAATCAATAAACAAATGACTACTTTTAGAAAAAGAATTCCATGTTTTTAAAATAAAATTAATTTGAAATTAGAATTCTTAGCCAAACAAAAATTATTTTGATTTGATTTTGATGTTAAGTTGGTTTACTAGAAGCTTAGATTAAATCAAAATAGCGGCTATTTTGATTCAATCTATGACTAGAAGTATAAAATATTCACAATGTATAAATAAAATTAAAAAATTTAAGAATTTAATTTTATTAATTTAATAATTAAATTAAATGACATAATAATTATAACATCGCATAGACGAAAAATATTTTTTGGGCAACATGACTATTAAATTAACTTTGCATCTACTTTGCATCAGATATGAGATACCTGCACAAATACTTGTATGTATGTGTATGTATGTGTATGCATGTGTATACACGTCAAACTTATAACAACCCTCTGTTTGCTTCGGTGGCCAAATAAATGCGGTACATAACCAAGTTCTTGGGTATTAGTATACTACTGTAGACTCAAGGTAGAATATATAATATACTTGGGTAAGTATCTACCGTATTTTTCTTATCCCAACGTTGCAATACCTACGAAACTAAACACGATAATCCAATGGCGTTTTCAGCTACAAAACTGCCCCGGGGCAGGGCAGCCGAATGTGTACGGCAATAATAATTGCCGAATAACAATGGCAATATCTAAAATAACAACAGTGTCAAATTTACTCATAAAAGAATCTTCTTTTATGAGTAAATTTGACACTGTTGTTATTTTGACACTGTAACCGATGATTCACGAAGCACTACATTTCCTTAATCTTAAGGAAATGTAGTGCTTCGTGAATCATCGGTTTCGTTCGACTTTTTCCGTAGCTATTTAACTGCCCTGCCCCAGTACAGTTTTATGTCTCTATGTGATCAGGATTCCGGCGGTCGTGAGAAAATTGTTTCACTGCACTGAAAATAGAACTCTGTGCTTAAATAATAGAGCTGAAAATCGAAGTGTCGGGTGTCGAGCTGTCATATAAGTATGACATTGACATTTGACTCGACACAATTTTTTTTATTTATTTAAATGGCATTCGATTTTCGTTCTAATTTTCAACACCGATTTTCTAAATCGTCCAAAGTCTAGTCAAAGTCCAAGTCAGTATAGTCAATGAGTCAAGTCAGTCAATTCAGTAAAGTGGTAAAAGCTTTACTGAACATTCCTAGGGAGTTTTTGAGAGAACACAAAATATCACGCTTCTTGTAGTTATACCACGTCTTGCCCACACTTGTGCACGTCAACTAATATCTAATGGTTATTATTCTACCAATATTATACATTAGGAACCGAAATAACACAAATCTAATTATAAATGCAAAACAACAACGTCGCACTTTGAAATACGCGGCAAAACTCCCGACTCGATACTTATGTGTTCGATTTTCTCTAAGGCGGAATTTTATTTTAATCTAGCTTTTGCCCGCGGCTTCGCCCGTGTGGAATAGTGTTCTTGGAGAAAAAACTTCTTCAGTAAATAACTTGGGAGGCCGGTCGCGGGAGCGCCGCGCTGCGCGCATTGTACTATGTCCCTGCATTTTAAATCTGTAATATCTTCGAAAATATTTATTTAAATTACATGCTGTAAACAAGGGCCGTATTGATCTATATTAAACGCACAATGTATTTAAGGTACTTAATTGGATAAGGATTAATGCTGTATTGCTTACAATCGCTGCGTAAGTAAGCCATTATTTATCGTAAAAAGTAAAGAATAAAAAATGGTTATTGTGGGTTATCCCTAAGAGATAGACATATACCATCGCGGACTTTTTTGTACACCTTTTTAAGGTGTACAATACCGTAGTACATTATTTTAATCTAGCTCGTAGGGTACAGCCAGCGGTTGCAATGTAAGCGCAAAAAATGTGTTTATTTACGACATTAAAAACCTCTAAAATGATCAGTGTTTCTTTTAGTATATTAAGCATGTTATATACATACATATGAATCTTCCTCTTGAATCACTCTATCTATTAAAAAACCCGCATCAACATCCTTTGCGTAGGCTTAAAGATCGAAGCATACATAGGGACAGACAGAAAAAGCAACTTTGTTTTAAACTATGTAGTGATGCTCTGAATTTTCCTCGGCCTTACGGATACCGGACAATATAGTCACTCCCAGCCAAAGATAAAATCGCTGCTATAAGGCGTACGGTACACGGTCATACAAGTATTTGTCAAGAATCAAAACCTGTAGCAAGCTATGGTACCTAATTATAAATATCTTTAAAATCTGGAAATGTATGAGTACTAAGTACTGAATGAGAAAAAAGTCGCCGAGGCGAGTTCTCCCGTCACCCGCGTGCGCCATTGGTGGGGCGTGGGGGCGTGGGCGCGTGGGCGCAGGGCACAACTCTGGGCCCAAAACCTAACAAAAAAGATATGTTCGCGCTTATCCAGATTTTTTTTCATTTGCAATTTTAATTTTTAACCAATCACCGTTCTTCTTTACCATAATTCTTATTGACTAATAATTATTATGCTACATAAAATTATTTAAATTTTAAATAACAATTAATTAAATATTGTATGAAATAGCAATACCTTTTAATTTGAATATTTTGCGCGGTTTTAAATTCAAATTCAGTGAATGTCAAAAAGTTCAAAACGTAAAATTTCTTTATTTTTTCAGGGAAAATAATAAACGCACTACCTATCTTGGCTCTAATCTCAAACATCTATTCTATCATATTATGCCGAGGAAGTGCTCGAAGACTCCTTTAGCGCAGCCCTACGGAACAGCGGCCCCGTTGACTAAAATCGAACGATTGCGTAGTCGTGACGCGGGGCCGTAGCCTCCGGGGCTTTGTTCAGATAAAGAAATGGCGTTTAGAAATGTGTGATTTATTTGTATTGTACCCACCATAAGCATCTATTTATTTTTTCGAGAAAACAAGCAAGAAGAGTCCGAAGTGCCTAAATACCGTGATTAGCTAGATAAAATCTCAATGCACGAAGACAGCGATCAAAATGGATGATTCCTACATAATTACAAATTTTCATACACTTTGTCGTCTTTGTCTCAATAAAAGTAATTTATCAATATCAATATTTAGTAACGCCCCAGATGATTCTTCAGATTCAACAGTAACCTCGAAAATTACTGAATGTTTTGAGATCCAGGTACGATTTTTAATAATTCCATTTTGCTGCGTCATTAATTAAGTGACTATATAATCAAAGTCGCCTATTTAAATCGTTACAGATGGATCCAAACGACGGTCTTCCGACGAGAATTTGCTACAGATGTTTATATAAAGTAGAGAAATGTTCTAAATTTAGACTGCAGTGTATACAAAGTGAATCTAGATTAAAACAAATCACAAGCAGAGTGAAATCTGAATTAGATACCTCAAGTTTAATAGAAAGTTACAAATATAGTAGTACTCAAGAGGGGCATAAAAGTAAAGCGGAAGATTATATTGTTGAAGACAGTGTTGTTATGGTGGTTGATCCTAGTCTGGATTATGACTCATCGGAAGAATCAGAAAATGTTGATCATCAAGGAACTGAAGTGGTGGAACAGGACCAAACAATGAGAAATGATTTACCAACACCAGAACAATTTTTTAAGAATGTTTTCATGTGTCAGTATTGTGACCAAGCATTCATTACAATGGAAAAATGTAAAGAACACGAACAATGCTATCATGACCCTAACTTGCCATTTAAATGCATAGAATGTAGTTTAGTGTTTGCAGAGCGCAGTCAACATGTTGCACACTGTAAGCAAATACATGGCAGTGATAAGCCGTATCATTGTCCGGAATGTGATAAATCATTTGGCAGGAGATCCGATCTGAGAAAACATTCAATTGTTCATACTGGAATAAGGCCATATCAATGTCATTATTGTTTCAAAAGTTTCTCTAGGAATACAAATTTGAGTAAGCATCTAAGAATACACTCTGGACATAAACCACATGTCTGTCCGCTGTGTCCTCGAAGTTTTGTTGCTAAAGGTGATTTGCAACGCCATGTACTTGTTCACTCAGGGATGAAACCATTTGCTTGTAAAAAATGTCCATTAACTTTTGGTAGACGAGACAAACTACTGAAACATGAAGTCAGGCATTGTCCATCATCTCCCGCACATGATAATCAAATTACTCAAGATATGGTAGTTAATGTAAATCCATTCAGTAATCTTTTAGCATCGTCTAACCATGATAATGATTATGAGTTACCTAGAGTGCCTGATCACATAGCCGGTGAGAGCAGTTTTGTAAATCAAATGCAAAAAACTCCATCTACGTCAGGAAAGCAACTACTTAATTCAGCTCCAAAGCAAAAATCTCCTATTAGCAATAAGAACAAGCCAAAGAACATCAAATGCCACCAGTGCCCTAAAAGGTTGTCTTCATTAGATGCATACAAAACTCATGTTTCTGTGGCACACATTGGATCAAGAATTTTTCAATGTAAGATTTGTTTTAAGAAATTTCCACGGAAGAGGGAGCTTGACCGTCATGTTGTGATACATTCTGGGATGAAACCTTTTAGCTGTAACCAATGTGATAAAGACTTTACTAAAAAAGAAAAACTCGATAGACATGTCGAGTCTAATGAATGTTTGGTTGTGAATATGCCTTGCATAGAGTGTGGTGCAACTTTTGAGAAAAAAGCTGATTTGGTTGCCCATATCAAGTCACACTTCACTGAGAATATTGAGGATAAAATTACTGAAAGTGATATTAAACAGGAAAATGATTTAGACTTTGAATTGACTGATGATTTCTATGGTTTAGAAAGTTAATGTTGTGTATTTCTAATTCTGTTTGGTTAATCATGTTATATTTTATTAAATTGTTTCTATTTCTCTAGACTGAAGGTCAATTTTGTAAAATAATTCATATTTCTTTATCTACATTATAACAGACTTCCAGTAAAAATATAAAAATGTTATTTAGAACTAACTAAACATTAGAAAATATTTATATATTCTAATGTTTAGTTATAATATCTACAGGATGTAAGGGTAATTAATGGATAACCCTGAAATGTCTTATAGTAGAACTTATGGCCGTTAAATAAATACAAAAAAAATCTATCATAAGTAGTAATGAACTTGCATATTTAAAAAAAAATAGGTTGTCTGTAAAGTCGGTTTACTGACGATAGTTGAACGTGACATCGTCATAAGAAAATACTGATGGATCGCTCACTCAAGTAGAAGAGACAGATGTCGATCGCTGCCGAACGCGGAGGCCGATTGTGCCTCTTTGTCGCTCGTTCCGCACTCTCGCTTGCACTTCAAGCCTTAAATGGAACGCCTCAGAGCGAGGTAACGCCGCATGAGTCATGTTTTTTCGTGCGTGCAGCCGGCTCCATCGAATTATAAGACGTAGTCACGTCAAAAAGTGCAATAGCTGGTCATACTATTTACTGTCTATTTATCAGCATAGTTAGTGTATATTAACAAAACAATAAAAAACCGATGTAAATAATTAATTTCTGGTCGTAGTGTTAAAAAAACTTGGACTTTTTTCTAAATAAAACTTATCTTAGGTACTTACTACTTACGATAGATTTTTTGTTGTATTATTTCATTAAGACATTTCAGGGTTATCCATTAATTACCGGACACCTGTATAATGTCAAAATATTTATTACAATAGCTATAGCAAGGGCACCATTCAAGTGAGTCTAAGCACAAACTACAAATCTGTTGAATAAAGCTTTTTAATTTGAAAATTTGTTATACATTAAAACAAAAAATTGCACATGTAACTGATTTTATTATCCAATGTTATAAAATTTCTTAGCCAGCCATGGGGTTTGCATGTATAGTGACTGAAGATATTTTTGTCTCTGTTAATGGCTTAAATGTCTTAGGATTTACTGCCAATTTCTCCAGGTCATCTAATGATTCAAAGCCATCTATTACTCTGAAAATTAAAAAATAAAACCATGAGACATCATAACAAACTCAAATTGTAATGTTTTAATAAAGCCAAACCAAATTATTATAAATAAATGTTCATTATTTCAAGTAAATTTTTTCATTTCATTATTGATGATTTAATTATTGGTAGGACAGATTTTATATTTACCTGCCAAATAAAGTATATTTCAAATCCAAGTGTGGTTGTTCACTATATGTGATAAAGAATTGGCTGCCATTTGTGTTTGGTCCATTGTTAGCCATGCTGACCATGCCTCGTGCAGTATGCTGCACAAATATTAACAAATAATCAAATTATGTTACAAATAATGAAAGCAATAGTATGCATTTCTTGAAAATAAATTGCTTTTGAAAATAAGGCTGAGGTTCAAATTCAATTCAATACTACAGCTCCATAAGCCAATACTATCTTATATATAAAAATGGATAGTAATTCCAATGTCTCGCTCACAAAACTTGAGAATGGCTGGACAGATTTGGCTAATTATTGTGGAAGTTCAGGGAAAGTTTAAACGGTGAGAAATATTGGAAAAAATTGATGTTCATAGTTTAGGCAGAACGTGTTGGGACAGCTAGTATTATTAGGTCCATAATATGAAATTGGCATTTTGTCGTACTGGCCACTTTGATCTCAAATATATCTTCTTTGATTAGGAATTCCAATTGATACCGCTATTTACTCATGCATTTGTGTTTCGAAAACCGTAATTCATTTGTTTTTTCCTCTTTTGGTTTTTTCTTTGCGTCACTCTGTTTACAAAATGGAAAACTTGAAATAAAGTATTATGTTCGAGTACGAGTTCCACTGTGGAACCAGTGCTGCAGAAACGGCTCAAAGGATTAATTAACTAACTAACTTAAAATTAAAACACGGTGCATTTTTGGTTCCAACGTTTTCGTTCTGGAAATTTCGACATGCAGAACAAGCCCCATGGACGGCCAGAGATCAAAGTTGATAATGAAGAATTGAAGGCTATTGTGGAAACGGATCCATCGCAAACCACGTCCGAGTTGGCTGCAGGCTGCGGTGTTAGTGACAAAACTGTTATAATCCACTTGAAGCAAATTGGGAAGGTGAAAAAGCTTGAAAGGTGGGTACCTCATGAATTGAGTGCAGCAAACCGACAAACGAGCGTCGACTGCTGCGTTACATTACTCAACCGGCACAATAATGAAGGGATTTTGTTCATTACAGCATTCTTAAATCTGGCCAGACGATTACTTCAGATGTCTATTGCCAGCAACTGCAAATCATGATGGAAAAGCTAGCTGCTAAGCAACCGAGGTTGGTTATTCGCTCTAGGCCACTGCTGCTTCAGGACAACGCAAGACCACACAATGCACAACAGAAGGCTACCAAATTAGAGGAGCTTCAATTGGAATGTTTAAGACATCCACAGTACTTCCCAGACCTTGCTCCAAGAGATTACCATTTTATTCGAAATTTGGCTAACATCTTGCAAGGGAAAAAATTCAACTCCAATGGGGCAGTCCAAAGTGCCTTCAAAGATTTTATTGATTCCTATCCGAATGGTTTATTTAGTAAAGGAATCAATGAACTACCTATGAGATTGCAAAAGTGCATAGATAGCAATGGTATATATATATATATACCATTGCTATCTATGCACTTATACACATATACACACATATATATATACTTTGATTAAATAAACATATTATGTTTAAAAAAAAAACGACTTTATGTCCCTCCTTTACAAAACGCCAATTTCATATGTAATGACCTAATATATAAAATTCTCAAGTCACAGACTTTGTTAGAGAACTGTTCAAAACAGGTTGACTGATCTTTAGTAGGTGTATTCGGTAGATATGAAAATGTTTTGTTTTTGTAATTTTTTTAAGATTGCCATTGAAACATACATTAACTACCCTTCAATTTCGCCCTTCTTACACCAACCTCCATTGTTTTATAGCAATATTAGTAGTGTAAAAATCTGTAACGCTCAGTGATCGATAACTCTTCCAACGTCACCTGTAGATAGGTGTCGATAGTATGTCTAGGTAGTTGTGGATGTGGGCAGTATAGTTATGCACTTTGTAGAAGAAGTTGTATGTAGGTAAGTTAAGACAACAATGTCTGTTGGGTAAAGCTAGTGTAAGTATAAAAGTGTATATTAACAAAATTATTGCCTTTAGCTCTTCTGAGAATTCATCTTCGAATTTCCTTCCCCATATTGATGTGCCACCTTTTCCAGTACCAGTGGGGTCGCCTGTCTGTACTATGAAACCCTAAAATCAAAAGTAAATATTTCGTGAGACAAACAGACCAAAAGTACAAAACATTTTACAAATATTACTAAAATAATAATAATAATTGACAAATTATTGTATAGGTATTGGGTAGTGCTTCTGTGTCGCGGTCGTAGTAAGTGGGACTCAATGAAACTGGAAATGGAAATGTGGGAACTCAATGAAACTGGAAAAAAAGGAAATGAAACACTCACGTGAAGGAAACTACTTGTATTAAAAAATATGAATACAGTTAAACAAACACTATTATACCAATTAACTTCTATTGAAAATGAACAATAACACGATAAATAGTTAAAATAAAACTATTAAGATGAAATTTGCGCGCGCGGAGAGTGACTACTGACTACTACAAATTTCATTCCCCTTCTAAATTTAAAACTCCGCGGCTAGCAAACAAACTACTCTTTACTCTTTCAACATTTTAACAGGCAATTTATAATGCAAGTGTTAATTTATGAAAGTAGTTGTATGAATACATAGAGAGGATTATAATAATAATATGTTATTAAAATAAATAAATATACCTACTGCATAGAGTTGTAACTTGTACTATGTTAAAATTATATAATAAATAGATGCAGGGTACAAACCTTAATGTTTCTATGAAATAAACAACCATTATAATAATCGCTAGCACATAATGCTAGAAAGTTTTCACAAGCTTTTGGACATTGCTCACAAAATAATTCGATTTTTATATCACCAACATCAGTATGCAAGGTTACAGACATTTCAAATGTTTATTGGTATATTGTATATTCTGCTCAAGTTGTACCTGTACCTACTTACTTTCTTATTTGAACACCATTTGATATTTCATTAAAATTTAATTATTATTAGTTACAAAAGACAAAAGGATTAGAAAAAAAAAACAAAATATGTTTTGAATTCATAAACGTCTATTCTTCTTCTTCTTCTTTTCACATGGCGGCACACAGTTTTTTTTTCTATTTATATATGGCATCGGCTTATAACCATTTGCCAGTGTCAAGTTAAAAAGGCGGGAAATAGAACTATCGTTTCAAGTTTCAACGCCGTATTCCTATATCGTCAAGTCTAAAGTCTAGTCAAAGTCCAAATATATAGTCAGTACCGTCTATGAGTCATGTCAGTCGATTCAGTAATGTGGTAGAAGCTTTACTGAAAGTTCCTGGGGAGTTTTGGCGGGAAACACAAAATAGCACGTTTTTAAAAGTTGTACCACTTGCCCACACTTGTGCACGATAACGAATATTTAATGGTTAATATTCTACCAATATTACACATTAAGAACCGAAATAACACAAATTTATTAAGTTTTACAAATTCCACAACATCACCCATTGAATTCCCCGGCAAAACTCCCGGCACACAGTTGAACGTGAACTGTCAATGTCAAGGTTTTTTTTTTTTTTTATATATGGAATCGGCTTATAACCATAGTGTCAAGTTAAAAAGGCGGGAAATAGAACTTTCGTTTCAATTTTCAACACCGTATTTCCCTATATCGTCAAGTCTAAAGTCTAGTCAAAGTCCAAATATATAGTCAGTACAGTCTGTGTCATGTCATGTCAGTCGATTCAGGAAAGTGGTAGAAGCTTTACTGAAAGTTCCTAGGGAGTTTTGGCGGAAAATACAAAATAGCACGTTTTTAGAAGTTGTACCACTTGCCCACACTTGTGCACGATAACGAATATTTAATGATTAATATTCTACCAATATTACACATTAAAAACCGAAATAACACAAATTTATGAAGGTTTACAAATTCCACAACATCACTCATTGAACTCCCCGGCAAAACTCAAGTTTTTTTACTCTAAATAAGGTAGTACGGCTTAAAACGCCAGTGTCAAGTTAAAAAACACCGTTTTTATCGTCAAGTCCAAAGTTCAAATAAATCGTCAGTGTAGCCAATGAGTCAAATCAGTCGATTCAGTAAAGTTTGGTAAAGTGATAGAGAGAGCAATAGCACGGTTTTTGAAGTTGTACCACGTCTTGCCCACACTTTTGCATGTTAACGAACAGTAAATAGTAAATGAGCGTGCATAATTTTCATATTTGATACTGCTACTGCTGAACTTATTGAAAAAAAAACAAATTTAGTTAGCATGATTTATTGAGATCAACAGAAATCACTCAACGCCACCGGATCTTTCGTTTTGTCCGGCGTGTGGTTCATGAGTGTTTTCGTCCGTGCCGTGGTTGCCATAATTTCCCAACAATCTTTGACCGTTCGGATCGAAAGGCGACTTGAGGTGGAGTTTCGCCTTATACCTCTTGCCCATAACTTCGATTTCATATGCGCCCTCTTGTAAGAAGTTCTTGGAGACTACAGATCCTTTGTTGCTGACATAACCGATGCCTATGGGGCTGTCTAGATAGTAACCGTAATCTCCTCTCCTCAGGTAACCTACTGGCTCTCCATTTCTGTATATGGCTTCTTGTCCAAATAAGGCAACCTGAAACAATTTAAACGATTTTTTAGTACTTAGGAAAGTTGTGGTCTTTAGGAAAGATTTTTTGTTTATTTATATGATTAATTCAAGTCATGAAAAAAAACAAAACAAGATTTTGTTGGCCTTATGTTGCCTAGTGTGGAATGTCACATTTATATAAATATTTTTTTAAATTGTTGATTAAACATACATAAATCTAAAGGAAATAGGTATTTAGATTGCCGCGATTGAAAATTATAAGCAATTAAAAATATTGTCCATCTCTCACTCACAAAACGCTTTGTTACGTTACAAGTTGCTACCGCCATACATTTTGTAATGACAAATGCGGGCGGGTGCAACTCGTGACGTAACAGGCCCTATATATATCGCTCTCTTTCATGTTGTAAATTTAAATTGTTTGCATCTTCGTTATTTTTTAGGATATACGAAAATGGATTTTAGGATATTTATTGTATGTCTAACATCGAATAGACGAAAGAAAAATTTAGGCAACATGCCTATTAAATGGCCTGGTGGCCTCTAATGTATTATAATGAGAAATGGCGTAATTATTGTAAATTACAACAAACCTTGTCATCCAGAGTGAAGAACGCGTATTTCTTAGTAACTCCATTGTTTCTAACTCTGGTCACATGTTCGTTTCCAATGTATTCACCGCCCTTACGACATGCGAAGCCTAGGTTAGCTTCAATCGGGTTGTCGTCTGTCCGTAAATCACTGTTCCATAGATGATATCCTGAGAAAATATATAACTACAATTTTATAAATTTACGTTATACGTTATTTACTACAGCGGCCATGTTTTCATGTTACGTGATACATGGTGATACATAATATATTGACGTTTTCTAAAAAGATACTAATATGCACGTATTTTTTTTATTTACTTCATATATATCTATCTTGTTTAATAAATCGTGTAGTACATACAATCAGCTTTTGGATATCATTGAGTAAACAAAGATATTACGTTTAAAGTAGTCAATTAGACAGAGAGATTCGATGTGTACGTCACATTACACGACTTGAATAGAAAGTTCATACTGAATTTCGGTTTGCTAGAAAGAGACTTTGACCGCTCATATATTGCTAATTTTCCTACAGATATTGGAAAATTGTTCACCATTTCTTATATTTATCAGTTTAGTATCATAATATATGTTAAAGTAATTGTAACGTTATGTGCATATAACCTATAATTGGACAACTTCACTGGAATGGCAAGTGTATGGTTAATTTGGAATACGCCATAAAAATACCTTTTTCAGCACTAAGCGACGTCAGCGCCCTCCATCCAGCGTTCGTCAGTCCTTTAGCCGAACTTAGTGACTTGTACACTTGTATAGCGTGTGAGGACGGTATATGTAGCTCCCAGCCCAATTCTCCTGACCAAGAGACTCTTAATGCTCGACAGGTGTAAGTTTTGTTCTCAGGGGAGTTAGGTGCCTTGTATAAGCGAATGCTGCGGTGCGTGTTGAGTGCGAACGCGTCGTTGGATAGACCCGCGTCGGTGTAGCGCTGTAAGATGCGCTGACTGGAATAAAAAAATATGTTTATTTAAATCCTAGGTAGATAACATACACATGTGAGACATAGCTACGTCACAGGAGCGACACAAGCTACACGTGACAGCTTGCGCACCACCGAATATCAGTCTTGTTGACAAAACGCTAACGTCATCATTCCGTGGTCCCGTGGATTACAGCTTGGCTCTCAACTCGGAGGTCGTGGGTTCGATTCCCGCATCATAACAACAAAAATGTTACTTCCAAGTTGGGTTAGGGCAATGCAGGCTGATCACCTGATTGACCGACAAGAAAGATGATCCATGCGTCGGATGGGTATGTAAAAAGTCAATCTCTCGCCAGTCGTGTCGATCATCCGTCCTACTGGGTTACGAGAGTAAAGGAAGAGAGAGTGCTCTTATGTACTGCGCACACACTTGGGCACTATACAATAACTCCTGCTTAGCTGGCCTGGTGTCAATGAAACCGGCCACTGTCACCGAAATCGGCGTAGGAAGCTATTATTATTATTAACTTCAGCAATTAGCACCCGAAATAACAACCAAATCCACAATCCGTACACAACAATAAACGTCGCGTCAGACAAATCTTTCTTAATATAAAATTATGTCAAAGCACAAAATGGCCAGCCACGTGAAAACAACTCTACGACTATGTAAACCCGCAACCCGCACGCGCCGCGCGGCCCCCGCATACGTCTAACCACGCACACATAGCTGCGACCTATGTATATGGGATATTTTGTGTAAGTCCATTAAATGTCGATATAAATATTATGTAATGTAATATTATTACGCTTATTTCAATACCATACACTTTTGATTTACAAACTTCATCATTGGAGTTATGGAAGGCATCTTGGCTAGACCCCCAATAGACTGAGAATGTTCGACGAAGTTCGAAAATATATGGGATTTGACATAAGCATCCCTAAGTGCTAATGTTTTTGTTTTATATATGCCCCTACATTTTTGTTTTCGAACTTCGTCGTCGTAATTAACGACGTAGCTAAAGGCTCTGTTGACGTATTATATAGTCGTAATTTGTCTCAATCCCTATCTTTACTGACCTATCGGGGCCGTTAATAGACAGTATGGCCAGCTGCTTGGTGACGTCTGTGATGGTGGCGCGCAGCTTGTACTTCTGAATGACGCGGCGCAGCATCGCGCACGCGTGGTTCGCGCTGAAGCCGCTGGTGACTACATAGTAGCCACGGCCCTGCATGAAAAACAATGTAAATAACTGACATAAGTTCATAATAACGAAACAAAAAGACTAAGGCTGGGACTATATGATCCGGAATCTGTAATGCCGGGGAAAATTCAGAGCACTGAAAATAGAACTCTGCGCTAATGCAGTAGAGTTGAAAATCGAAGTGTCGAGTGTCGAGCTGTCTTATGACATTGATTGACATTGACATTTGACGCGACGCAATGGCTGTGTTTGGCGGAAAAATGCGCTCGGGTGCGCTCGTAAGCAAAATGGCGATCGCTAAGCGGTAAGCGCTGTCAATGCTAAATGCTATTTTCCTTTAGGACGCTAAGTAAACGTTAACGGGGAACCTAACCTAACTTAAATATATGTTTATAAAGTATTCATTTCAATTTATATATTTATTACATTTTATTTCACTATGTTTTGCGCTGATTTTTTTTGTTAATTAGTACCTATACTATAATAATATTTTAATTAAATTAGTCGCACAAAACACTATTAACTGATTTCAAAACAAACAAAATAAATAAGCGGATTGTGTCAGCGCTATTGAAGTTAGTAAATGTGTCTTGGCCGACAACTGTAAATATTTTTTCAGCGCTAGCAAGCTTTTCCCGCCAAACAAAGCCATTATGTCTATTCGATTTTCCGTCTAGAAAAATCCTACTACTACTATTATAAAAGTGAAAGTTTGTGAGGATGTATGGATGGATGTTTGTTACTCTTTCACGCAAAAACTACGAACGGATTTTGATGAAATTTGATATGGCAGTAGTTTAAGCTCTGAATTAACTCATAGGCTACTTTTTATCCCACATAAGTACTGTGTTCCCGTAGGATACTGAGTTAACGCAGGCGGAGCCGCGGGCAAAAGCGAGTACAACATAATAGTATGTAGGCGTCGACAATTTATGTGCTCATTCAAATCTGTCCTTCCATCACCTGGGCCTTCGCTAGTTCAGTCACTCGGCGTAACAGAACGAAGTGTTTTTCACAGCTGCTTTCTGTGAGGCCGTCGTATCACATCACTCACATTTGTTCTAACTTATAATCATTGTTCAACGGTATAAATCTAAAGTTGTCTTGTTACGTACATCTTGACAAAAAAAGAGTATTACTTTAAATGTAGAGGAGTATGACTTATAATATACAGAAACATTAAATATCACTACATAGTTTAAGACAAAGTAGCTTTTTCTGTCTGTACCTATGTATGCTTAGATCTTTAAAACTACGTAACGGATTTTGAGGCGGGTTTTTTAATAGATAGAGTGATTTAAAGGGAAGGTTTAGATGTATATAACATGCATAATATAGTAGAGAAACACTGATAATTTTAGAGGTTTCTAATGTCGTACATAAACACATTTTTTTGCGCTTACATTGCAAACGCTTGCTGAACCCTACGGGATAGATCGTAATAATGTACTACAGTATTGTACACCTTAAAAAGGTCTACAAAAAAGTCCGCGATGATGTCTATCTCTTAAAAATAACTCACAATAACCATTTTTTATCCTTTTCCTTTTACGAGAAACAATGGGTTATTTACGAAGTGATGTTAAGCAATACAGCATTAATTCTTATCAAATTAGGTACCCTAAATACATTGTGCATGTAATATAGATCGATTTGGCTCGTTACAGTATGTATTAAGGCGGGTCAATAAGTCCGTGACTTTTTGAATTTCTAACCTCCTTACTGAAAAAGCAACACTACTCCTGTCAACAGGCATCTGTCAGTTGACTCCTATCAAAATTTCAACTTGCTGCGTCAGTTAGTTTGTGTTTTACAGCTATCTTTATCAGACTATCCAGTAACTTAAGGAAACAATGGAAAAAAGTGAATTTCGTGTGCTTATTAAGCATTATTTTTTGCGAAAAAAAACCATTACCGAGACCAAGGCTAAGCTTGATAAACACTATGGGGACTCTGCACCATCGATTTCAATGGTAAAAAAGTGGTTTACTGAATTTCGTTGTGGCCGTACAAGCACTGAAGATGCCGAACGTCCTGGACGCCCAGTTGAGGTCTCTACACCCGAAACAATCGAAAAAATTCACGATATGTTGGCCGACCGAAGATTGAAAGTGCAAGAGATTGTGGAAGCCATAGGCATCTCGCATGGCTCAGTGGTTTCAATTTTGAATGATCACTTGGGCATGAGAAAGCTTTCCGCAAGATGGGTGCCGCGTTTGCTCACAGTCGACCACAAACGCAATCGTGTAACAACTTCACAGGAAGGTTTGGCGTTGTTTAATCACAATATGGAGGAGTTTTTTAACCGTGGACGAAACATGGATCCATCACAACATACCAGAGACCAAACAACAGTCAAAACAGTGTGTTTCTAAGGGTGAATCGGCGCCAAAGAAGGCCAAGGTGGGTTTGTCAGCCAATAAAGTTATGGCGACTGTTTTTTGGGATGCACGTGGGATAATCCACATTGACTATCTTCAAAAGGGAAGAACAATTAATGGGGAATATTATGCCAACTTATTGGACCGCTTCAATGAGGATTTGAAAACAAAACCGACCTCATTTGGCCAAGAAAAAAGTTATTTTTCACCAAGACAATGCAAGGGTGCACACATGTGCAGTTGCCATGGCAAAAATCCATGAATTGGGCTATGAATTGCTCCCACATCCACCCTATTCTCAAGATTTGGCTCCGAGTGACTACTTCTTGTTCCCAAACCTGAAAAAATGGCTCGGTGGAAAAAGATTTGACTCCAATGATGAAGTCATCTCGCAAACAAAGGCCTATTTTGAGGACCTCGACAAATCATATTTTTTGGAAGGGATAAAAAAATTGGAGAAGCGTTGGACAAAGTGTATAGAGCTCAAGGGGGACTACGTTGAATAATAAAATGATTTATTTATCAAAAAAATCTGTGTTTTATTCCAAAAGTCACGGACTTATTGACCCGCCCTCGTAATTTCAATTAATATTTTCGAAGATATTACAGATTTTAAATGCAGGGACATAGTACAATGCGCGCAGCGCGGCGCTCCCGCGACCGGTTATTTGCTGAAGAAGTTGTTTCTCTAAGAACACTATTCCACGCGGGCGAAGCGACGGACAAAGGCTAGTATTATAATATAATAAATAAATGTAAATAATTTCATTCCAATCTAATACGGCTAACAGATGATAGAGTCGATAATGTTTTTAGTTCTCGCTGTCACCGCGTCATACTCTTTTTTGCCAAGCTGTACTTTGAATATCGGCTCGTGCAGTTGTCCGCTGCCACCGTCCAGGATGCTGACGGTGAGGTCCGCCTCCACTCCACCCTTCTCGTTCAGCAGGAGAGAGTATATGACTCTGTAACGTGAATATGTCATACGTCAGATAATATGTAATAGATGAGTGCGGCACTCAAAAGACATTTAATGCTACTTAAGGAGCTAATTAGTAGACAAAGTCCGTACAGTTTCTTTCAAAATCTCTAATAAGTGACTCCTTAAGTAAGCATAAAATGTTTCTGAGTGCGGCCATTCCTTTAACAAACATTTTCAAACAATAAATTACTTTTCAATAAATAAAAAAATATACATACGGTTTTCTATTCAAAGTAAGTATTACTTTAATAAAAAAACGGTACTTAAATTATAAAGTATTTTTAACGTGGTTCTAGTAACATCGTTCATTTGTATATTGACGAATTTGTGTACAGCTTGGCAAAAAAGAGTATGACGCGGTGAAAGCAGGAACTAAAATCATTTTTGACTGTATCATCTTCTATACCATAGATAAATGATTGGTCTCGGCACTCGACAAGATACCGCTGGTGTATTTCAGAAATGCGGCAACTAATAGTACCTACGCCGAAGTCGGCGTGCCCGGGCCCGTCACATTGAAATCTTCGTGTCAGACGTGCGTACCGAATTCACGCACACTAGATATTGTCTTACACACAATGATGTTATAAACCCACACTGCAATAACGAGTTGCCGCATTCACGGAGTTGTTGTTATTAGATAGCGCGGTATCTAGTCGGCACTTCAGTAGTCGAGACCAACCATTTAGGTATCTATGTTTTTAATAAAACATAGATAAATGATTGGTCTCGACTACCACACTACTCCAATCTAATATTAATATATTAGATTGGAGTGACATTTTTTAATGGAGTATATTAAAATATAATATGTCTCTTTCCAATCTGATAAGTATAAAAGATCAGATACAGTCGAAAATGTTTTTAGTTCCTGCTGTCACCGCGTCACACTCTTTTTTGCCAAGCTGTCCTTGCTTGGGTTATGAGTATTTGCTTGTATGTATGTTTGTGCTCTTGTCTGTACTCACTTGTCCTCGGACTTGGACAGGTCGGCGGTGAAGGCGAGGCCGGCGACGCGCTGCGCGTCCGGCCCCGTGAGGTAGAACTTGCCGTAGTACGACATATTGAACATAGCCGCCGCGTTGCGGCACGCTAGCGCTTCCTTGCCGATCTATAAATTGATAAATATATCTCTACAAATACATACATAAGTACTTGCAAATAAATACAATTGAAGGGTCTGTTTATAATTACAAATTAACATCTTTGCACTACATGCATATTCTACTACTATTATAAAGGTGAAAATTTGTGAGGATGGACGGATAGAAGGATGAATGTTTGTTGCTCTTTCACGCAAAAACTACTAAACGGATTTCGATAATATTTGGAGCCTAAACTAGGTAACATTAAATAGTAGTAACCAGTACCTAGTTCAGGCTCTGGATTAACACATAGTCTACTATTTTATTACTATTATTATAGAATATTTTATCCCGAAGAAATACAGTATTCCTGTGGGATACTGAAACTAGTGATAGTATACCGATAAGGTACCTACTTTATTAAGAAATGTCTGTTTGTGCAGGCTGAATCGGCTGGAAAGATTTTGACCGGTCCATTTATAGTTCCACGCAAACAACTTATTACTAATTAGCTGGTGCCCCCCAGATAGTTAATAACAAGACATCAAAGTCCGCAAGAGACTAAAGCCGAGTAATCAGAATCACTCGGCTTTAGTCTCTCCTTTGGCACGACATAAACTCTAAAATCAGTCTAACTGTGTGGCAAATGTTACACGCTCGATATTTATCACGGTATAGGAATCGTGATCGTGTGCGTGATACGAACTGCCGCGCCGCGCCGGAAGGAAAAAAGAAACAAGGAAAATTTGAACGATAAATATCGAGATGAGAGAATGCCACACATTCGTCTATCACAAATGCTAAAACTGCTATCCCACTCGCACAGTGGCAGTGCTCGCAATACAATGATTGTTAACCTTTCATCGGACATTAAATATCGAAATACGTATCATGGACTGTATAAATATATATGACAGCAATAAAATAATGCTTCTTATTAACATCTTATACTTAATATATAACCGGTTTCTCGAAAACGGCTGCACGTATTATCATGAAATTCAGTATGCTGGGATTTTTGGGGGAGAAAAATCTATCTAACATGGTCTTACCCCCGGGAAACTGCGCATTTTAAGCTCTATTTTTTAAAGTGAAACTTTTTCGTCTGTGTGTTGCATGTCGCGTGACGGTCGGCCGCGGAGTAGTGATAAAGTGAAAGGCGCTCGTCAGAGCAGCCGAGGCCAATATGGCGGCGCCTATAGTTCGCATCAGCTGACCGTGTAGTGTATGGACTAGTACTCATTTGTGCCAGTGCTATAAAATTAAGATTGATGAAGCGATTTTTATACTCTTAATGGAATATTATTCCGAAAATTTTTAGTTAAATGTCTATAATGTGAAAAAAAGTTTCACTTTTACCGTGGTTTCATAAAACCACACAATCCTTTTTTTCTTTCGTCGTGCAACAATATATCAATAATTTCGACTCTATTATGTCAGTCTAGGCAGTTTAGTATGCGTATGTATAATATTTTTTGCTTTGTCTGAAAATTCGGATTGTGGTGGGTTCGTATCCCGGTCGGACAAATATTTTACTGTTTTTTTTTTATTTGTCAGAACTCCGAGCAAAGTACGGTTACCCAGGCACTATAAGTTAATAAAAAGTAGAGTACTTACAAGATCGTGATGTTTGGAGAAGCCGAAGGAGTAGTCGCCTTTGACGACGTCCACATACCGCCGGTCCAGGTTACGCGGGTAGTCGTTGGTACCGCCCCAGTCGTATTGTTGCACTCGGATCTGTAAATATACGAGAGAAGATACGAATTCGCGTTAAATTAAATCAAAGTGAAGAAACTTATTAAAAATCTTTAAGAAATCGACATAAATTCTATTCAAGACTACAAATTTTAAGGGGTTTTTTCGTTTTCCTCGAGTTTCCATCATCAGATCCTAACTTCTTTGTCACAGGAAAATCCTTAAATAAAATATACGACTTTCTGACACAGTAGATTCATCAAAATTTACTCATAAACAAAAAAGTTAAGGCCGATCACAGCATCAGTCGCACGTCACTTGGTGTCTGTTGTTGAAAAGTTCCATGTTTATCTCCAAAGATCTTCATCGGATCTTGATACGTTGTATGGTACTAACCTTCCCTGATAAATGTGCTATTCAATAGTGAAAACCCCGTCCAAATAGCATCAGTATTTCTTTAGAATATCGCGGACATACATATATACATAAAGATCAAATAGAGAATCTCCTTTATTTAAAGTCAGTTAAAAAGTTATACATGCACGCACACGCTTGCACTCACACGAACACTCTTGCATATTCACGCATACGTACACGCACGCACACTTGTGCGCACGTACATACGCACTCACCTTTTCTCCAGGCATGAAGAACCCAGGTCTCTCCCAGCCTCCCCTCACTTGCATCACAGCTCCATCCTCCACCAGCTCTTGATGGATAGCGTCGTGGCTACAGTCTCTCCCCGCTAGGGGTTCATCATGGGGGAACACTATGCTGTAGTTGCGGACGTAGGACTCGTGGCTACTCTCTCTAACCCAGTGGGCTCTGGACATCTGGCCTTGGGTAAAGCGAGCTATGTCGAAGGTGAACATGTTGTAGTGCGGTCTGAAATGGATTCATCATCATCATCATCATCGGTGCATTATATATCTACTAGACTAAAATTCCTATACTTTTTACATTCTCAGTTAATAAAGACAATTTTCACTTCATCTCTCATTCTTTATTTGCCGTTATATAACAGAGATATATTTTAGGTGTCATTTCAGTAACTGAGATAAACTAAAAATAAAAATAATATAATAATTAAATATGTTTATTGCAGGTATCGTAGACCCATAAAATTTTTCTTACGATAAAAAACTACTGTATCACATCACAATAAATATTCAGAAACAATTAAATCATGCGTAGTAATAAAAAAAGAATGAAAATAAATCTACATTTAAATTTAAGAAAATGTTATTGTTAGAAATTAAAATAATTAAATTATATTAACTAAATTAAAAAATAATAACAATAAAATTACTATTATAAAGTTAACATCATAAAGTTAAAAATTAATATGTCAAATTGTAATGTTGCAACTGCCTCTTTATCAGATACTAGCTGTCCCGACAAACGTTGTTCTGTCGCACCTATAAATAAAGTGTTAATATTTATCCCGCAATTTTTCCAATATTTCTCACCGTTTAAAATTCAAGACCAAAATTAGTCAAATCGGTCCAACCGGTCTCAAGTTGTAGCGAGACATTGGAATAGCAATCCATTTTTATTATTATATTATAATATAAGATATGATTTTCCATTACTTTGTAATTGTCCATATCAAATCACTTAATTTATATACTTTATGTCACGTCCCACGGGAACGGGATAGAAAGTAGGTATCCTTTGTCCGCCTCCTGGTTCTAAGCTACCACCCCACCAATTTTCAGCCAAATCGGTTCAGCCGTTCTTGAGTTATAAATAGTGTAACTAACACGACTTTCTTTTATATACTATAGATGTTTGTCACAGCAGCAAAAAACAGTTTTTACTTTCCATTCCAATCTATCCATTGCTATTTATGCACTTTTGCCATCTTATAGGTAGTTCATTGATTGCTTTACTAAAAAAGTGATTCGGACAGGAATCAATAAAATCTTTGAAGGCGCTGCCCCATCGGAGTTGAATTTTTTCCCTTGCAAAATGTTATCCAAATTTTGAAAAAAAATGGTAATCTGTTGGAGCAAGGTCCGGGAAGTACGGTGGATGTCTTAGACATTCCAATTGAAGCTCCTCTAATTTGGTAGCCGTCTGTTGTGCAGTGTGTGGTCTAGCGTTGTCCTGAAGCAGCAGTGGCCTAGAGCGAATAACCAACCTCGGTTGTTTAGCAGCTAGCTTTTCCATCATGATTTGCAGTTGCTGGCAATAGACATCTGCCGTAATCGTCTGGCCAGATTTAAGAAAGCTGTAGTGAACGACACCGGCACTAGTCCACCAAACGCTCACAAGTAACTTTTTTTGAGTCAATTTTTGCTTGGGGCAGGCTTTGGCTGGTTCGCCAGAGTTCAGCCATTGCGATGAGCTTTTCCGATTATCGTACAGGATCCACTTTTCATCACAGGTAAAGATTCGATTTAAAATCCCTTCATTATTGTGCCGGTTGAGTAATGTAACGCAGTCGTCGACGCGTATTTGTCGGTTTGCTGCACTCAATTCATGAGGTACCTTATAAGTTTTTTCACCTTCCCAATTTGCTTCAAGTGGATTAAAATAGTTTTATCACTAACACCGTCTTAGTCAGTTTTATCACAACAGGCTGCAGCTAACTCGGACGTGGTTTGCGATGGATCCACTTCCACAATAGCCTTCAATTCTTCATTATCAACTTCGGTCTCCAGCCGTCCACGGGGCTTGTTCTGCAGGTCGAAATTTCCAGAACAATAACGTTGGAACCAAAAACGCACTGTGTTTTCTTTTGCGACACCGCCGCCATACACATCATTAATCCTTCGGGCCGTTTCAGCAGCACTGGTGCTGTGGAACTAGTACTCGAAAATAATACGATATTTCAAGTTTTTTTTGTAATTTTGTAAACAGAGTTACGCAAAGAAAAAACCAAAAGAGGAAAAACAAATGAATTAGGATTTTCGAAACACAAATGCATGAGTATTTAGCGGAATAAATTTGAAATTGTAATTCCTAACCAAAGAAGATATATTTGAGATCAAAGTGGCCAGTACGACAAAACGTCAATTTCATATGTCCTTACATAAATACCGGACACAATATGTTTAGTTGTCTACAGTACCTAGTGATAACATAAGGGTGAATGTACCGGAATATATATATATATATATATACGTATTAACAATTTAAATTTAATAATATATATTATATTATACAACTATGAACTAGTAAAATATTATATTGTGTAAAGAAAATTTCAAGGTTCAGCTTAATTGTAATTTTATTAAGGCCGCCCATGGGCACCCACAAAACACCAAAGAGGTTACAAATGGGCTTTTTAACATCGGCCCGCTCGGGCCTCCTCCTCCGAGTGAGGGACATTATAAACACATTAATGCTAGCATTGTTTCGCGTCGGTTTTCTGTGTGACCGAGGATTACTTCAGGTTGAGCTGGCCCAATGACTAAGCTCTGCCACGGCGAGTTGAACAGTGTAAAACTTTTGTGTCAATAAAGAAACCTCATCCAGCTAACTACAGAGGCTGCATTGTGGCCAAAGAGCTCCAAAGCATGAAATTCAAAGCAATAAAGAAAAAAGGGGCAGCGAATGCTATAGTCCAAAATCCAGTTTTAGGTAACGCTGAAAAGCCTAAAACTAGTTATAAAAATAATCACATCATGAAAAATGTTACTTTTGCGCAAATTACTAAAGCAAATAAGCAGCCACAATCACACCCTAAGGGAACTGGCAATACAGATGACAAAATAAACAGGATTCTCGGCCAACTAACCTCGTTTGATCATAGATTGAAAAAACTGGAGAGTAGCGCTAACATAGCTACTCACACGCAGAAATCAAAATGACCTGCTCGTTAAAAATTATGACATGGAATGCAAATGGACTACTGAAACAGCAAAATGAGTTACAAGTAGTTCTAAGCACAGAGAATATTGATGTATGTCTTATATTTGAGACACATTTCACAACAGAATCACACGTTCAAATAAAGGGCTACAAAATTTACCACGCCTTGCACCCTCACAATACTGCCCGAGGTGGTAGTGCTGTCATCATAAAGGGAAATATTTGTCACTATGAAGAATACAAATATGAGCAACAGGAAATACAGGCAGTGGCTGTATGAGAAAAAGCAAAATCCTATCTGGTTACTCTAGCCGCCATACATTGTCTACCAAGGTATGCCTTAAAAGCAGATGAATATATAAACTTCTTAAAAAATCTTGGCAATAGATTCATACTCGGTGGTGATTTTAACGCTAAAAAGACTGGGGATCAAGGCTAACTACTACCAAAGGAAAATAACTTTTAAGTGATGAATAAGATGAACTGTAATGTTATATCAACAGGAAAACCCACATACTGGCCTACAGATCCTAACAAAATCCCAGATTTGATTGATTTCGTCATATACAAAAATATATCATCAAATTTTCTACACATTGAGGAGGGATATGATATAAGCTCGGACCACTCACCTATAATACTGACAATTAATGAGAAAATAGTAGTAAAATAGCGCCCTCACATGCTTGTAAATAAAAACACAGGCTGGGAAAGCTTTAAGTTCGAATTAAAATCTATAATAGATCTCATGGTTCTATTAATCAAAGACTCCAAAACAATTGGATCTGGATGTGAGAAAGTTCATAAAAAATATCCAAAGCTACCCAATAGAAATAAGAAAACTTATAGCAGAAAAAAGGAAAACGCGGCGGATGTGGCAACAAACCAGATGCCCTGAAATAAAAAAAAAACTTAACAATCTCACAAAAAGGCTGAGGCGGGAAATTCAAAAGTTTAATGATAACAGCATGAATACATACCTCACTAGTCTAACAAGCGATCGAAAGCAACGAAAGGTCTTAAAAAGCCTATCACCCAGATACCTCCCATCAAAAAAGTAAATCGGTACTGGGCTATAAGCAGTGAACAGAAAGCATCTACATTTGTTGATCATCTTGAGGAAATTTTCCAACCTATTATAGAACTAGAGTAACAAACTGATTTAGAAGAACACTAGAAGATACATCACAAGATGAGATTGAAATAAAATTTGTTACACCAAGAGAAGTGAAAAGTGAGATAAAAAGGATAAGCGTAAAGAAATCTCCTGGATTCGATCTCATAACTGGAGAAGTTATCCGAAATTTTCCACGAAATGCTATAGTAAAGCTACCCACGCACATAAATGCGGCATTTAGACTCAGATACGTGCCTGATATGTGGAAAGTAGCAGAAGTCATAATGCTGCCAAAACCTGGGAAACCACCACAAGAAACAAAATCGTACAGACCAATTTCTCTACTACCTGTTATAACTAAACTATTTGAAAAGCTATTTCTCAAACGCCTAAAACCTATACTAGAAGAAAGGAATTTAATTCGAGACTTATCAGTTTGGTTTTAGAGAAAAATACCATAATATGACCAAGTGCATAGAATTACTACATTAATAGCAAAAGCACTAGAGGAAAATAAAGTCTGCATAACAGTCTTCTTGGATGTAGCTCAGGCCTTTGATAAGGTTTGGCATAAAGGCCTTATTCACAACATAAGAAATCTACTTCCAAAGCAGTTTGCTGATATCTTAGAGTCTTACCTAACCTCAGAATGTTTAGGGTGAGACAAGATGAAGCATATTTAGAGCTTAAGCATATAAAAGCTGGAGTACCTCAAGGAAGTGTCCTAGGCCCGGTCCTGTACCTACTTTACACTTCTGGTATTCCAGAAATAGAAAATAGTACCATTGCGGCCTTTGCAAACGACACAGCCATTATGGCTACGGGCGAGACGCAAGCGGAAGCAGTGGAAAAAGTAAAGAAAGCTATCCATACAGTGTATCACTGGACGAAAAAGTTACACGTACACGTTACAGTTACGGAGCGAATAAAGCCTAATGAAACAAAATCAATTCACGTAGATTTTACAAACAAGAGACCAAACAATCATCGGGTATATAGTAACAATGCTGTTATACCGCACGAAAATACAGCCAAATATCTTGGCATGACACTGGACACAAAGCTCCGCTGGAAAGCTCATGTGCTGAGCTGAGCTTCGCTACAGTAAAATGTACTGGTTACTTGGAAAAGAGTCAACCTTAACAATACATAACAAAATACTGTTGTATAAACAAGTCCTCATGCCTGTTTGGACTTATGGTATTCAGCTATGGGGCTGTACCAAAAAAAGCAATATCCTTATTATACAAAGATTTCAAAATAAAGTACTTAGAGGGGTTGTGAATGCACCTTGGTACATTAGAAATGAAGACCTACATCGGGACCTCAAAGTGGACATGGTCACAACTATTATCAAAAAATACGCCGAAGCTCATCAAAAGAGACTTTATCATCATGTGAATTTTGAGGCTATCCAGCTCCTCGATAACACGGGCATAGTCCGAAGACTGAAAAGGACAAAACCTTACGAGTTAGTGTAGTGTTAAAGTCAGTGAAGTGTGTGACTGTGACAGAACACAAACAATAATGTGTATTCTCCTTTATAGAGATTATAATAAATGTGTTGATGGACGGTATCTTAGTAATACTCTACTTAGCAATTTAATTTAACGTAAAAATACTTATTAGTCTAAGCTAGGCTAGATTGTAATGTTAATTAAATACCTAAATAGGTACTTCATGTAATAAAACGTAAAAAAAAAAGAATTTATAAAAATATTTAAAAAAGATAAACTTGTATATAATGATTACCTTCCATTGACAATCCACTCGGCCATCTGTATGGCTGTGCCGGCCGAGAACATCATGCCCGCAGAGTTGTAGCCGCAGTTGTGGTACAGACCTACAAAATTAATGGCATTTACTTTACATTAAAAAAAAAAATACTAAAAATCACATATACATTTAATCCAATTTTTGTTAAATATTCTTTTGAGTTTTTTATTAAATTATAATAATTTTATATATATATATATATATATATATATATATATATATATATATATATATATATATATATATATATATATATATATATATATAATTCATGCTTTAAAATTATAAAATCTTTATTCCTCATGAAGTAACAATTGTTCTGGTAGAAATTTTGCTTAATAATATTATATAGATAGGGGTAATTCACAGTTAGCTTACAGCGATTTTCGAAGTTTTTTTGCTTAGAATAAGATTTTTTTCTATACTAAATCAAAGATATTTCAAAATTAATGCCGCTACGAACTACACGACTATATTATAGGAGATAGCATTCTCATTTTATTATTTCATTTGCTTAGAACAGTAGTTCAATTCGGCAGCTCAAAAAAGTGCCTTCGCGCCTTTTATGACAATCTTTCTCTGCAATTTTGGGTTTGATTAAAAAGTTAAGCAAAATTTACAAAAAGCGAGGCCGCTATGAACTAGGCCAATAGCTATTCTGCACTATTCAATATGTCAAAATTGTTAATGTATTAATTGCTTCTGATATTAAGAACGCCATAATTGGCCATTTTACGCAAATATTACAGTCGAGATGTAATATGCCTCTTAAACTAGTCTGTAAAGATCCGTCAAAGTAAAAGAAAAAATTCAACGTTGGTATTTTATATACACTTTCTTAACGTCGAATCTACATAACGTACCTGGCTTGAAGAACTCGCGCGTGGCCATCTTTTATCGTAAATTCTATATACATGCCTCAGCATAAATAGTACTCGTAAATGTAAAATGTCTATCAATTCCATTATCCTATACTTTCCAAAACCAATGACGAAACCGTTAATAATTAATATTTAGACAGCGGACAATTCGGCGCACGTTTTTCGAACTTTTTGTGGCGCATTTCGCAGCTAACTTCACGCCTATATACCGTATACGTAGTTACAATCTGAAGATGTGACATACCAAACAGATTAGGATCCTCTCCCAGCAGCGGTTTATGGTCAGGCGTGAACGACTCGGGTCCACACACGGTGCTCTTGATGCCCACTGTGCCCAGCTTTGGGCAGAGATTCGCCGCGCTCTGCATGTGCACGTTAAATACATCCCAGTCTAGCTCGTAAAGATGAAACTGGATGTTGTCTGGTACCTGAAAACGCATTAAATTTAGGTACTCTTTAAACTTGCCTCCAATGGTAGTAAAAAATTGGCCAAGTGCGAGTCGGACAACGGAGTACGGAAGGATTGCGTACAAAACGGCAATCGGTGGTTGTATGGGAGGCCCAGTTAAATATTAATTTTATTGTTTTTAACATTTTAGACATAAATATATTATCTGTGAAAATTACAACTGTCTAGTCTTTGGGTATGGAACCCTAAAATCGAATGATAAAAAAATTGGGATTTTAGCATTAAAAAATCATTTACAACAATGAATTGTTAAAGGACCAAAAATTAAAAAACATGCTAAGTGCAGAACTGCAATGCATCACGCGCGGTGAAGGGGCAAGCGTCGCCATTTTAAGGTCATTTTGCTGGGCCTCCAGATTTCCTTACATTATTAAAATAAATAAAAATATTTTTTATTCCATGTAAATCTACAGAGATATTTATGGAAGGTCAAAGCAAAATCCCAACCACCGGTTCGCTGACCTCACCCGCCGAGAAAAATTGGCGTAAGAAACCGGCGTTTTACCTACCAACTTTTACCACGCCGTGCGGCGTGCGCGTGTTTCTCTGCCTGTCTCTCTCTCTCTCTCTGTCTCAATTATTACTCAAATGGAGCCTACTGATTAAGTTTATATTACATTATATTTGTTAATAATAAAAAAAAAAAAAATATAACTTAAAAAAAATAACATTTTATTACAATTCCTTCACTAATTAATCGAAAGGAACTTCGTTCCATCCGGGTGTCCCTTGACACCTTTCAAGTTTTTTGTTATATAAATATGCGATTTATTTATAATTTCGTAAATAAAACTCTTGTTTTAATATATGTATGTCATGGGATAGAAAACGCCAGCCGCCATTTTTTTCTTATAAGTGACGTCATAAGAACATAATCAAATCGAATAAACAACAGCGAAAGTTAAATCTAAGTTCATGCACTACACACGCACATATGACATTTGTTTGTTTCTGTTTTTATGAAGTCACGATAATGGTGGCTGTCGTTTTGGCGCAAACATTCGTTTAAATTTTAATCATTTTTTCTTTGCATAAAGAGATATTATTTCCAGGAAATAAAAATACTATTTGAATATCGAATCGATACGACCATTTTAAAATATATAATATTTGAAAAAAATGTAGAATAGCCTATTGTTCTTTGTAATGTTATGTATACGAGGGCTGATTGATAAGTTTCCGAAACGACAAAGAAAAACTTCAAAAATCTATTTAAAATAAATTTATTTCTCAACGTAGTTTCCTTCTACGAGGGCTGCACTAAACACTGTTTCTGTCATATTAAAATCTTTTTAATTTAAAACTCCTTGGTTTTAAAAATCGAATACCGTTTATTTATTTAAAAAAAGATTCTCATTCTTGTCACAAGGTCTTGTCAAAGTTGTTTAGTCGTTGAGAAAATGGAATTGACTCGAGAAAATTCTAGAGTCATCGCTCTATTTATTATGACTTTCGAAGTGGTTTAGCACAAAAACAGTGTGTTGACCGGATGATTTCTGCATTTGGTGATGAAGCCCCATCCAAAACCACAATTTATCGCTGGTTTGCTGAATTTCAACGTGGACGTGTCAAGCTCAGTGATGATCCCCGTCAAGGTCGTCCAAAAACTGCCACCCAAGAAAACATTGATGCTGTGCGTAAACTGATTGAGGAAGATCGACATGTGACATACCGCGAAATTCAGGCAACTTTAGACATTGGCATGAGCCAAATACAAATAATCTTGCATGAACAATTAGGTGTAAAAAAGTTGTTTTCCCGATGGATACCGCATTTGATCTGTGAAGAGCAAAAAGCGGCTCGCGTTACTTGGTGCGTCAGAACTCTCGAAAGATTCCACGCAAGATCCTCAAATGCTGTATACAACATCGTATCAGGTGACGAATCCTGGATATACGCCTACGAACCCGAAACAAAAAACCAGTCACGAGTTTGGGTGTTCGAAAATGAGTTAAAGCCAACAAAAATTGTTCGTTCACGGAGTGTTGCAAAAAAAATGGTGGCCACGTTTGTCTCCAAAACCGGCCATGTTGCGACTATTCCTCTTGAGGGACAAAGAACGGTTAATGCAGAATGGTATGCTAACATTTGTTTGCCACAGGTCGTTTCTGAACTCCGTAAAGAGAACTGCAACCGCCGCATCATCCTCCATCACGACAATGCGAGTTCTCACACCGCGCACAGAACAAAAGAGTTTTTAGAGCAAGAAATTATAGAATTATTAGACCATCCGCCGTACAGCCCGGACCTAAGCCCTAATGATTTCTATACTTTCCCTAAAATAAAGAATAAATTGCGTGGTCAGAGATTTTCATCACCTGAAGAAGCTGTGGACGCCTACAAAACGGCCATTTTGGAGACCCCAACTTCCGAATGGAATGGTTGCTTCAATGATTGGTTCCATCGTATGGAAAAATGTGTCAAATTTCGCGGAGAATACTTCGAAAAGCAATAAATACATTTTTAAATAGTAATGTTGTGTCACTTCCTTGATTCCCGAAATTTTCAGTGCCGCTCTCGTACCCTGATGCATTTAGTCCAGCGCTTCTCCAATGCCTTTGATAAAATGTTTTCTCCAACCCCTCAAAATACTCGTCCACGGCAACAATGACTTATTCATTTGATGAAAATCTCTGGCCATCTAACCATTTCATTAGGTTTGGGAATAAGTGGAAGTGGCACGGGGCCAGATCCGGGGAATAGGGTGGATGCGGTAGCAATTCGAACGCAATTCATGGAGTTTGGCGACTGCAACCATTGACGTGTGCGCAGGTGCGTTGTCATGGTGGAACAAAATTTTTTTTTTGGCCAAATGTGGTCGTTTCTTCTGGATTTCTTCACTTAATTTTTGCAGCAAGCTTGCGTAGTACTCTCCATTTATTGTTTTTTCTTTTTGCAGATAATCCACTAAAATAATCCTTCGAGCATCCCAAAAAACAGTCGCCATCACTTTGCCGGCCGACAAAACCGTTTTTGCTTTCTTCGGCGCAGGTTTTCCGCTCTCAGTCCACTGCTTAGATTGTTCTTTTGTCTCGGGAGTATAATGATGTATCCAGGTTTCATCGACTGTTACATAACGCCGCAAAAACTCATTAGGATCTCGGTTAAACAGCGCCAAACACTCCGTTAAATCGTCCACTCGACGTTGCTTTTGGTCTACAGTGAGCAAACGCGGCACCCATCGCGCGCAATTCTTTTTCATTCCCAAATGTTGGTGCAAAATATTAAAAACGCGTTCAGATGAAAAGCTCACCATCTCTGCTATCTCTCGCAACTTTAAGCGCCGATCATTCAATACAATTTTGTGAATTTTTTTGATCATGTCCGGATTCGTGACTTCATTTGGACGGCCAGACCTGTGGGCGTCTTCGCAGCTCTGTCTTCCACGTTTAAAATCAGTTACCCAGGTGTGAATTGTACTCAATGCAGGAGCAAAATTACCTAAAACACTGTCTAGCTTGGTTTTAATCTGGGTTGCTGTTTCCTCTTTTAAAACGTAAAACTTTATCACCGCACGAATTTCGTTTCTTTCCATTGTTAAGAAAATTTACGACAGAGAAAGTTCTACGTCCTCTCAAACAAATTCCATCGGTTCGATTAAATTCAAATTTGTCGTTCTATTTTCAAAAAGATGACAGAATATAATGTAATATTCCCTTTTTGCGTATCATTTTTTTAAGTTCGTCGTTTCGGCCAGTTATCAATCAGCCCAGGTATGTCACCGTAAAATTGTAAAAACCTTTATATAACTAGCGAGATTGTAAAATGTCGGAAGATTGCGAAACTGAAAATTCTGCTTACAATTTAACGCATTATTTTTCGTTAGATTATAATATATCGCAAATAATTCTTCGACATATTTTTACAATCTAGCTAGTTAAGTATATTACAATTTAACGGTTTTACAATTTTACGGTAACATGATATAGGTAGATTAGGTGTACCTGATCCAATATAATAGGGTTATTCTCGTATCCTCCTATCTGGCAGGTCTCACCCTGTATCTTGATGTACAGGCTGACATCGTGGTCCCTGATGTTGGGGCAGTTGCGGATCTCCGGTATCGCGTCGGAGACCACGTAGGCGTGCTTGAACGGTATTAGGGGGAGGGAGGGGATGCCGGCGTAGCGGGCTATACGCGGGCCCCAGGCACCTAGAAAGTTAATTATTATTTATACAAGATACTAGCGACCCGCCCCGGCTTCGCTCCAATAAAATCTGCTCCTCCCTAGATAATCCCCTTTAGAATTTTTTCCTAATTTTGGGGTGAAAATAAGTTGGCAGCACTGAGATCGTTGGCCGGCCCAATCGCCCGACCACTGTACACACGTTCGGATTTGGTACAGAACAAACCAAATCAGCAAAACTCAATTAATAATAATTATTTTCGCCAGATAGCTCTACACGGCCGGATTTGGTCTGGAGCAAACCAAATCGGTGGTTCACTCCGGACCGAATCTGAACGTGTGTTAGCACTTCAGATTTTAGAAGATCTAAGCGAACTTACAGCGGAAATGACTTCATTTTATACTATACTACTAATATTATAAATGTGCAAGTTTGTGAGAATGGATGGATGTATGGATGGATGGATGTTTGTAACTCTTTCACGGAAAAACTACTGAACTGATTTCGATGAAATTCGGTATGGTAGTAGTTTAGGCTCTGGATTAAAACATAGGCTACTTTTTATCCCGAAAAAGTACAGTGTTCCCGGGGATACTGTATTTACGCGGGCGGAGCCGCGGGCAACAGCTAGCGTAAGATAACGGTTTTTATATAGTTGTCATGATGGGCAATCAACGAGTACAAAAAATATAAAACCCCTTTAATCTAATATGCATACAAAGTTTTATCAATCAAAACATCGAGATTTATCAAGGAAATCTGTAAAATATGCAGTAGTGAAACATAAAAGTAATGTTTTTTTTGTTCTAATCCGGCAACGCACTAGTGATGAGAGGTGTCGTTCCGAGTGTTCTTTGTAAATACATAAGCATTCATTCTACAGCTATCCTTAAAAATTAATAGGGAAATGGCGCCTATGTAGCGTGAGGTCTCCGAAATGTCAAATGTTACTGTTTGCGGGTTGGCTACGCGGGTTTATTTCTATTTATATTAATGTTGCGAATATTAAGCAATACGTTAGATTAATGATGCTAAAGTTTCGGATCAATGAATGTGAGTGCTTTAATGGCGGAGCTAAGAATAAAAATCTGCGTTTTTTTTAGCAAAACACTGGCGTAGCCAATACGTTTACTCCACTGTTCTATTATATTTAATATGATTTAAATGTTATTTTTGGAGTTTACTCCTTAAGAATCGATTTTCATATAAGGCCCACGGTATGAAAAAAATATGAGGTGTAAAATCTACTGAACACGAATGACCTTGTGCGTTTTCGTGCGCAACCTATTCTGCGCACCTGTCACTTTTTTCACATGGCGCGAATTTTTGAACTCAAATTGATCGCTAAAGTTTTTGTTCCTTCTGAGGGACGTGTTTTACTTTTTAGAGTAAACTCCAGTCGTGCCTCGGAGCTGACACACTTTTTTTGTTTTGGCGCCCGTAATAACAAACTTTGACAGCCGTACTTTAGGATCTCACTCTACAGTGGCGCCACCTGGTGAGACAAAAAACTATTACATTCGGTACATACCTCCGCAGTTTACCACGCATTTGGTTTTGATGAATCCTTTATCAGTGTGTACCCCAGTCACCTCCTTGTTACCCAGAATATTGTGTGCGTAGTGCACATCAATGACAGGACAGTCTTCGTACACCTAAATATAATAATTTAAATAACTACATTTTTATAAAAAAAACTATAACCCGACTACGTAAATGATAAAGCCTATGTTACCCGGGCTATTGTTACGAATCTTTGACACCTGATTTATTAAACCAGTAGCGCTACGGTGCAAGGAACATACATACATACATACCGGGTAAATAAAAATGACGTGTACGGTGTACACGTGTAGAAGCATGATTCATCATATTTTAATATCCAAAAAAATACTCACAACGTGCCTAAAAGAAAAGAAAAATTAAAATATGTACACCTAGCGCCATCTGTGTATTGAGCCATACTTCTGAAAATTATGTTGTTATAAAAGATGTATACGTAGTTTCCGACAGATGCCGTCATTTCAAAATCGAGTCGTGACGCGCCTTGAAATTACGCCGCGCTACGACTGCGCCGCCAAAAAAGTTTCACTTACAAAATCTCAGCTTTGAGAACAAGGAAGAAACAATTGAAGATGAAATTGTGACCCAAAAGCGTGCTTGTTATTTGTAACATGAGGCATTTTACATAGTAACTTCACATATCATGTTTTCAATTATATAATTGTCTCGTAGCCTATAAAAAAATATAAAATAAAAAAATAGCATTTACATAGTACCGTCGTGTCACATGCAATGTATTTAGTCGGCACTCGTAACTCATTAAATAATTGATAACTGAGTTAAAATATATAAAATACTGAGTTAATTTATATTTACCTTTCCTCCATTTTTAGTAGCAGCTTTAACCAGCGCGTTGCAAGCCATGGACGGATCGATGGTGCCATCTTGCGGGGAGTAGAGCGCCATTTTGAACATCGAGGGGTCGAGCAGGGGGAACAGTTTCTGGGCGTCTTTAGGCGCTAGAACTTCGCTGGGTATTCCCATAGCTTTGCCTAGCGTGTGGAGTCGCATGTATTCTTCCGTTCGCACCTGAAATACGCACCAGTATAGGTAATTGATAATTAATAAAAATACTCTTACTACTATAAATGTGAGAGTTTGTAATGATGGAGGGATAGATGCTTGTAACTCTTTCACGCAAAAACTACTGAACAGATTTTGATGAAATTTGGTATGGTAGGCTCTGCATTAAACATAATGCTAAATTTTATGCCGATAAAGTACAGTGTTCCCGTGGGATACTGTATTTACGCAAGCAGAGCCGCAGACAAAAACTAGTTTTGTATATTGTATTCTTTATTAAGAGTGACAAACGAGCTGATACGTACGAACGAGCTGCGCTTATAGTCGTCCAACGACACCAGCATCTCCAGAGGAATTACATGTGCCTTACCGGTCTATTAACCCTTCCTTTTAGGCCTTCGGTTAATCTTCCTAATTCGAAAGTGTGGGTTCACTTCTTCGGAGCGCAAGGGTTACTTCTCCTTTTTTTCCGATCTTGGTATATATTCGGTCACGCACGACTGGGCCAAAGAGTGAGCTCTTTATGGTACGTTTCCACAAGCGTTTTTAGTGGTCGCGACAGAAAAAACTGCATGGTAAATAGAACTTTGCGCTAATACAATAGAACTGAAAATTGTGTACAGCTCTCAAATCTGTCAGTTTTTTTCTGTCGCGACCACAAATAAACTCTCGTGGGTACGAGGGCTTAATCTCTCCACAAAATCTCATACCTTACTCCTAGATATGAACATGCCGCCATTATTGATCCAGCCCGCGTAATCTCCCGTCTCTTTCTCCAGTCCGCTGTATACATCTCTGGAGTCCTGCAGCAGACGCACCTCCAAGTCGCACGGCCGGAGCGACCACACCAGACCTGGAAAGGTTTTGTGTGTATTTAAAAAACATGATGACTAAGTAGACTAGACATCGCTTTAAAACGATATAAAAGTTATTGTTGAGTAGGTACCAATTTTTTCAACTGTAAGGACGTAGTGTAGTAAGTAATATATAATCAGCTTTATCTCAGAGTTCAATTCAATCGGAGTTTACTGGCAGACCAAAAATATTGTGTTTAAGTAAAATGAGATAAACTTAGGTCGAAACGTACCTAAACAATTTTAATAATTAATAAGGCTGTGGCGGACCAATTAGCGCCACAATCCTGAATCGCGCTTTTGAAGTTTTCTGAGATCGGCACTATATATACAATATCTGAAATTCATACAAGTGGGCTTCGGCCGGACCGAGCATAGCACCTCGCTCGGTCGGAGATCTCCCTTTGGGGCTTGCCACCATATTCCCACATTGGTGACCCACGACAGAACACGCCTCTTTCTGGATATCATCATCATCACCCCCCACCCCTCCTCACCACACCAGCCAGCTACAGGCCTCATCGGGTACCTCGACCACCAGCCTCAACGCACCGCGGCCTGGTCGAACCCTCATCGGCTTCATCGGGCACTCTCACCACAACGACCGGTCAGCAAGCAGAGCACATCTCTCCTGGTCAGCACGTAGCATCGGCGGCCCGCACGGCAGCACTCCGACTCACTGGAGCCTGTGCAACAGCAGCACAGTTCCGACTCACTGGGACTCTCTGGCACTGGCGACTCAAGCAAGACGACTCAAGATTCGACCTCAGGTCTTCGGGGGGGTGTGATGTGGCGGACCAATTAGCGCCGCAATCCTGAATCGCGCTATCGAAGTTTTCTGAGATCGGCACTATATATACGATATCTGAAATTCATACAAGTGGGCTTCGGCCTGACCGAGCATAGCACCTCGCTCGGTCGGAGATCTCCCTTTGGTGCTTGCCACCATATTCCCACAATGCCTATAATAGTACACAATTAACCAACGCGGTACAAATACTGCATAACAAAGTTTTATTTATAACTAGCTTTTGCCCGCTGCTTCGCTCGCGTGGGAGTGTTCGTGACAAAAAACTTCTTTAGCAAATATACCTGCAATATAGTAGTAGTACAGATTAAAAATTTTATCCCCTAGATATTCGGTCCTAGATAAGGATTAATATTGTATCCGTCGAAATAGATATTGAAAATACCACATTATATTTTGTTATTTTTTAAACTTAGAATGGGTTATATAGGTAACCTAACCTAACCTATCCTTAAAAGATAGACATAATACTATACGCCGTCGCGAACTTTTTTGTAAACCTTTAGAAGAGAAACAATCCCACCATACATTGTTTTGTTATAACTATTTGTTATCTCCAACGGGTTAGGTTAGGCAGCGTTTTCGATAAAAGCTCCCAGACGGCTTGATTTTTTTTCGACACCTTCAACAATTATCGTCATAAATCAAACAATTTCCATAAAACCTTAACTAATTATTATCGACCTAAACCTTCCTAAGGAACCACTCTGTCGGTAGGTAAATGTAAACTGCATGAAAATCCATTTAGTAGTTTTTGAGATGAAAGTCCATTTAGTAGTTTTTGAGATTATCGCGAACATACAGACAGTCTAAGGGCCCCCAACGAGAGGCTGATCGTTTCAGTTAGAACTGACGTCAGTTCGGCCTGAACGGATTCGAGCACATACACGGGAAAAAAATCGCATCCGACCCAACTGACGTCATTTCGGCCTGAACGGATTCGAGGGACACACGGAAAAATCATATCAGTTCGTTCTGGTTTGCCGCGAGCTACGGTTGTGTTTTTAATTGTAAACTCACTACGCTTGTACACAATACACGCCCGCACGGCCGCGGCTCTGGCCAAAGAGAATGTAACTATACTACGTAATAAGAGGTGGCACTTTGAATAAAAAATAAGTGTTCGAAATTCAAAAGTTTACCGTAACTTTTATACGTATTATCGTCTAAAAGTGCAAAAGATTCAAGCCTAAAATGAAAAAAAAAATATTTAAAAAACAATACGTAAGTTATTATTATCATCGATTTTTTTATTTTAAGTTCCAATAATCAGGATAAAAAGGTAAATAAGACAACAAAACAACTATAATTTGCACTATAAATAGAGAAATAGAATATAGAATATAATGTAACTCTACGCTAATACCTACAACACAGCTGAAAATCGTGTACAGCTGTCAAACCCCACATTTTACACTCGACACTTCGATTTTCAGCTCTATTGTAGGTTAGCTGCAGAGTCCCATTTACAGTGCAGTTTTTTCTGTCACGAGTCGCGACCCCACAAACAAAACTTTCGTGGGTACGAGGGCTAAAGGTTTGTAACCAAAATATTTTAGGTTATCACATACGGCATAGCCTGATTATCTTCAGCGGTTATCTGTTGGTGCAAAACAGGTACACTTAAAAAAAAACTTAACTTAAAACTTAAACTTAAAACTGTGGGCCCACCAGGAACATTTGACTGCGGCGTAACCACCTAACGCCCGTTGCGTTGAGAATCGAATGAGAATTCTTGAAATGTGTTCATCTTGTCCATATTATTGCGGGCCCTTGAAATTGGAATCGAATGCCTGCAAATTATTAAATTATACTACATTTTATTTATTCGCAATACTAACAAAGGTTCAATTAAATGTAAAATTAGATCATTAAGTATGTGGTAAAACTGTACAATAGTAATATTAAAACTAAATTATAAATATTATTATGCACCTATTTTAAACTATAAAGTTTTTGGAGTTTACTCCTTAAGAATCGATTTTCATATAAGGCCCCCGGTATGAAAAAAATATGAGGAGTAAAACTACTGAACGAATGACCTCGTTACGTTTTCGTGCGCAACCTATTCTGCGCACCTGTCACTTTTTTTCACATGGCGCGAATTTTTGAACTCAAATCGATCGCATTGCACACAAAATTTTACTTTTTAGAGTAAACTCCAGTCGTGCGTCGGAGCTGACACACACTTTTAATATTTCTGACGGGTAGTCTGTATTTTTATAAATAATATATCAAGTATAGGTAACCAATATTAGGTAAGCAATAATATGACTTTGTTTTAAACATATTGCATTGAACATTCGATTCTTATATTATTAGTTGAGAAACTTTACAATCTTATATCTTAGCATGCACATTAAAATAACTACACAATATATTTCATTTATTGAAACAAATGTCTCTTTTCATTAAATCGAGAAGTTAAAAAAAAGTTTTATACAAATACTCACCGATATTCTTTGAGTTCAAGCATGTTTATCCAAATCATTGTTTCATCATAATAAATATTGATTTCGAGTTCACTTCACTAAAAATTTAGTAAGTAAAAGTAGTAAATAATTCAGTTTTTGCAAATAACAGAATTTTGTAAAAGTCGAAATAAATTTGTCAAACTTATTGAATTTTGAAATTTAAAATTAACCCTTTCTTCTACTTCTGCATCACCAATCATAGGCGATGTGTGAAAGAATAGGTACACACGTTATAAGAGCGAGCCATTATATGGTTTGCACAGACGATATTTGGGTATAATTTTGAATTTCGAACGCCCGTACTTATGATCGCCGTTGCGACACTCTGGCTCTGGCGAAAACTGAAGCCAACTTAGTTATTTTACAAACTTTTACTAATTTAATTGAGTATTAGTATATTATTGCCCCTTTTCTAGGAATTTAATTGTTAGTAGTGTTTTAGTAGGAAAGAGCCAGACAGTAATCATATGCAAAATGGCCTAGGTTAGGCACAAAAAAGACACCTTATCATAATAATATATCGTAGCATTCATCCGTAATTTTCTTAAAACTACATCTTTATATACTATGTACGTAATATTTCCTAGTATATTTTAATTTAACCATAAAATTTATAATATAATTTAATAAATAATAAAATTTTAATATAGCAAAACATAAAATGCAGTGGTTTTAGGAGGCTTTAGGTATTCCTAAGTTCAGTAGCTTTTTTGATAATTTTTAGTGTTCCTTACTTCAGTGTTAGTACTTTTCTGTAGAAATCGACGCGAGTTTAATAGTTTCGCAAAAACAGAGTAGGCAACACTGGAACGAACCGCTTCAGTCCATCCGGCCGACTGATGCGATCTCGAAATTGCACACAGACGATACGATTTTGCATCCGTTCAGGCCGAACTGAAGGAAAACCCGGATCGTATATCGGCCCCTTAGGCTAAGAACTCACAGAGCTATTTTTAGTCGCACTCGCCGCGATTGCGGGCCCGCAGCTTCAGTAGAATGCAAATATATATTTTAGGTCATTACATAGGAAATTGGCGTTTTGTAAAGGAGGAACATAAAGTCGATTTTTGACGTGATAACGTCTTATAATTTGATGGAGCCGGCTGCACGCAGGAAAAAACATGACTCATGCGTTACCTGTTACCAGCGTTACCTCGCAAAATATGACGCGATGCCGTTACCTCAGCTAGCTGCGCCTTAGGTATGTGAGCGGTGGGACGGAGAGGCGGGGCGCTCGATGTTATTACTCAGTTCGGCGCAGGACTTCGCGGCGGCAACACGCCTACCTAAGGCGTGGCCAATTAGTTCCGCACGCACTATAAACATGACGTTGTCACGTTCAACTATCGTCAGTAAACCGACTCTACAGACAACCGTTTTTTTTTAAACATAATATAATTATTTAATCAAAGTATATACCATTGCTATCTATGCACTTTTGCCATATCATAAGTAGTTCATTGATTCCTTTACTAAAAGAATCATTCGGACAGGAATCAATAAAATATTTGTAGGCGCTTTGGACTGCCCCATCGGAGTTGAATTTTTTCCCTTGCAGAAGTTATCCAAATTTCGAAAAAATGGTAATCTGTTGGAGCAAGGTCCGGGACGTTGGATGTCTTAGACATTTCAATTGAAGCTCCTCTAATTTGGTAGCCGTCTATTGTGCAGTTTGTGGTCTAGCGTTGTCCTGAAGCAGCAGTGGCCTAGAGCGAATGACCTACCTCGGTTGTTTAGCAGCTAGCTTTTCCACCATGATTTGCAGTTACTGGCAATAGTCATCTGCCGTAATCGTCTGGCCAGATTTAAGAAAGCTGTAGTGAACGACACCGGCACTAGTCCACCAAACGCTCACAAGTAACTTTTTTGAGTCAATTTTCGCTTGGGGCAGGCTTTGGCTGGTACGCCAGGGTTCAGCCATTGCGATGAGCGTTTTCGATTATCGTACAGGATCTACTTTTCATCACAGGTAATGATTCGATTTAAAATGCGTTCATTATTGTGCCGGTTGAGTAATGTAACGCAGCAGTCGACGCGCGTTTGTCGGCTTGCTGCACTCAATTCATGAGGTACCCACCTTTCAAACTTTTTTACCTTCCCAATTTGCTTCATGTGGATTAAAACAGTTTTATCACTAACACCGTAGCCTGCTAACTCGGACGTAATTTGCGATGGATCCGCTTCCACAATAGCCTTCAATTCTTCATTATCAACTTTGGTCTCCGGCTTGTTCTGCAGGTCGAAATTTCCAGAACGAAAACGATGGAACCAAAATCGCACTGTGTTTTCTTTTAGGATTAATGATGTGTATGACGGCGGTCCTTCGAGTATCATGTAATCCTTCAAGCCGTTTCTGCAGCACGGTGGAACTCGTACTCGAAAATAATACGGTATTTCAAGTTTCCCATTTTGTAAATAGAGTGACGCAAAGAAAAAACCGAAAGAGGAAAAAACAAATGAATTACGGTTACAAACTCACAAAGAAACAAACTTTCCTCTTTACAATATTAGCTTTACCTCTTTATAATATTAGTATAGTTTAGAACCGTTCTTTTTCCTACGATAAAAAGTAGATTCACGTCAAGCGGACAACCAAAAAACGAGGTCGTGAATTTTGTTTATACTCTGGTCAGTTAAACTTCTAGAAGACGTGTATGCGTTTTCTTTGCATCATAATTTATTGCTGAGTTATGAGCTTTTAAAAAATTACAAAGAGTGAAGTCCGTTATTTTTGGATACTTATAATAATATTTTCATCAATTAATTAGTAACAAAAACCAAAAAGTTTTGTTTCTTATAGTTAAAGAGTTTACATTTTTATTTTTTTATCGAATTCTAAATTTGAATTTCTTTGCGTATAATAAACCGGAAGTAAAAATTTCAAATCGATATTTAAGTAACTTTGACCTTTTGATTTTGTAATATTTTAGCCTTTTTAGCCTTGAATTAAAGCTTTAAATGTACTTAATCTCTACAAAAAAAAGTAAAAGTAATCGCTAATAGTTTAAGACTTAGAGCATAATATAGAGTACATACACATCGGTGAAATATTTACACAATGGATAACTTAAATAACGTTGCTGTGTTTGTCTGTCAAGTGACTTTTTCAACGTATCAGACAAAGACAGCAACGTTGTTTAAGTTATCTGTTTTGTAAATCTTTTTATTAGGAAGGCCGGGATAATCTTTGGACGCTTCCACACTACGGCAATTCTGGTCCCGTGCTAAGTTCTCGAAGAACTTGCGTTACGGGTACCATACAACGGAAATATATTTAATAATTTTATACGATACATCTTTTAGATTTTTTTATTTTATACACACATTCAATACACATCCATGACTCAGGAACATAGAAAACTTCTTGTTCCTGTGGCGGGATTCGAACCCGTGACCACTGGCTTGAGCACTGACGAGCTCAACTACTGAGCCACAGAGGTCTTCAGGTTTAGAATTATTGTTATACGAATTTCCATTTCATCATGTATCAATATTCGGCTCGTTTAATGTTATTGTAGACAGTACGACTTATTGTCTATTAATAATATTTCTATAGAAAATTTACATTCACTATCGCCGTCTCCTCACAACGTTATATCACTGCATTATATAACGGCATTTCCTATCAAGTTACTATTTTCTCCCCGGCCTTACAGATTTCGGACAATGGAGTCCCAGTCATAGAACAGTATGTTAAGTTACCGGCTGTATGCCATGTGGTCCCACTAGTCAGCTTATGTCTTTCCAACAGCACTGCGTTCACGCCGCGCTTGGACAGCTGGTACAGAGTGTTGCAGCCCGCTATACCACCACCTGATAAATAATATTATATTTACTTAAAATACGTGGCCACAAAAAATATTTATTGTAAGTTGTACTTTATAAACATAGGAACAAAAAAGCAATAATATCAAACATCAAACTCGGGGGATAAAATATAATTTGATTAAATACAACCTAACCTATACCAATAAATTTCACTAGTGGCGGTTTGCGGAAAAGCGACATCTATTAGTTGTGATTTCAATTACGTAATGAAATTATTAAGTAATAACTAGTTTGTTTGGAAACACAATATGCTAACAAATAAATGATAGATGTCGCTTTCACGTTACGAAAACCAAAAATATAATAATTATTTTTCTTGGTATAATTATAAATAGTATACAGGGATCTATTTCACACCCCAAGTAACTTTTTTTAATTTCATAAAACCAGTACTAAACTGTTGAACTATGAAAAAGAAAATAACATTATACTCCAATAAAACATAAATCTATCGATTGGGCCATTAGATGGAGCTTTTACGCCTCAAATTAACAATTTACACTTTACAGCATGATAACCATAGACTATGATGACAACGATTATCACATATAAGTAGATACGTATTTTGATGATTATAAGTCCTAAAAATATAATATTTTTTTATATAATAACTTTTTAAGTACTATAAAACCACATAATAATTATGTTCGAAACTTGGCCGCTCTTGATAGAAAATCGGGCAGGATTCGCCAGTGTCTTTGTTCCATTTTATTGTTTTAATGAGATGGGTATAAAAAGATATCTTTATATTTATTCATTTTTATGTATAGCGTTGTGTTATTAAAAGTGTTTAATATTTTTATAAAATTCCGGCGCTACTATGCTAATGCGATCATTAACACCCAGCGATAAAACAAGATGTTGTCGTAGAATGTTATTATTAAATAATAATCATATACAGTTTCTATACAGAGGACTGACTAAAAATAATCGGTTGCAATATACTAACAATGTTAAAAGGTTGAAGTAATTATTATTCTCACCAAATATTAATTATGAAGCATTTTATCATAATGCATTATATTTATTACATCCTGGGGAAAAAGTTTATGTGAAATAATTTAAGTAGAACATTTTCCACTGGCATGTTTTTATTTTAAGATATTATCACAGCACTAGTACTAATAAAATTGCAGTGTAAAAAAATAGTAAAATAATATTTATTTTCATAGCGAAGATTTGAGATTGCCTTAGTATGAGGCGTCTTTAGTCTTCATATCAACAGAATAAAATAACAGTTGAAGGGGGGCTCCCATACGATAAACGTGCTTTTTCTGCCGTTTTGCACCGAGCCCTTCATACGCGAGTCCGACTCGCACTTGACCGGTTTTATTTTTCTAATTTCGAAGTATCAAAATTGCAATCCCTAATACTACCTGTATTACACTGTTTTTTTTTCTGAATTTATTAAAGAAATAACCCCACTATAATAATAGGTTACCTATGAAATTGCCGTTCTGCAGTACTGGCCATTTCAAATCAAACCAATTTTTGTTTGGCTAAGAATTCTAATTTCAAATTAATTTTATTTTAAAAACATGGAATTCTTTTTCCAAAAGTAGTCATTTGTTTATTGAGTGTTACGTTTTCATCGCATTTCAATCTTTTTCGTCACCATGGATACGTTAAAAATTCGAGTAATTGGGTAAGGCCGCCAAAATTGTCAATTTATTTGTGTAACGTTTTTGTCGTTTTTTTGCAGTATCTTATGGTTGAAATATCCATTAAATTGTAGAGAATATCTGAATAATAAGTATACCGTCGAAGAATTAGATGGTAGTCCCTTGCTCAAATATTAATATTGTTGCGAAAACCCTTCAACTGACTTGTTTTATCGATAGTTTAAAATAAAATATGGATTTTTATTTTGTGTTACGATTTATTTGTGTGACGAATTTTTACCCCAAAGCTTATAGAGTCAAAGTGCAAAATGCAGTTGTTAATATGGCAACACTGTCATCAACAAAATTAAAAAAAAAAGGTAGCCATATTGTTTCAGGAGTGAAGGAGTCTAAAGTGCCCGTCACGTTTTTGTTTATGTGGAAAAATAAAGTAAATGTGAATGCCCAGATAAACAGATATTATAATGTTATTGTATTATATTTGTTGGCGATGAGGTCAAAAGTATATTATAAATCGCCCATTAATGCCTAGTTGCAATAAATAACCGAAATATAACCTAAAATTGTTGTAAATTCTAATTCTTTTGTGTTGCATTTGTATAACGCTTATGTTACATTAGTGTTACATCTGTGTTATTGTAACACAAAAGTATGTGTTACGTAACACAATTGATCTATAAAGCCGAATGCATAGTGGTATTTGGACAGCCATACAACGTGTAACTAAATTAAAGCATAGCTTGAAAACTACTACTTGGGCTCACATTACAATTTACATTACAAAGTTATTCAACTTTTGTATGGAAGCAACACTGAAAATGCGAAAAAAAATTAGGTATATCATTTCAACTGACTTCACTTGAAAAGTATGGAATAGCTGATTTATGTTTTATAACTATTTATCACTAGTAGGTAATGGTTTTCAAGTTGTGAGTTACTTACATGTTGTACACCTACCTACATTTAAATAGTGAAAACCTACCAAGTGCAACTTATACTTACACGTAACGATCGTTAGTACAGAAATTATTTAGTATGTTTTACTAATTTAGGTAATCCAGCGGTTAATAATTGTTTTCTATTGAAATATTTATAATCTATTCATGTGCATATATACTAACTGACCATTTTTTTAGATAATGGCGTTAACTGCCGCAGAACGACAACGAAGATATAGTGAAAAGTTGAAAACTACGAATCCTCAAAAATTTGAAGACCAAAAGAAAAAAACAGTGAAAGAACATTACGTGAGTATAAAAATAAAAGAGCCAATTATAACGAAGAACAGAAAGAAGAATTAAGAAAAAAATGGAGAGAGAATCGCAAAAAAAAGGAAAATGCGCCGTCCATATCTCAGCAACACGCCATGAAAAACTCCAATCAAAGTATTACCGACATTAAATTATTATATAAATTGCAACGGAGTAACGCGCAAAAACTTCAAAAGGAAAACATACTTTTGAATAGAAAAATAAATTCTATGATGAAATGGTTTAGTAATCTCCAAAGGAAAGTTCAACGACAACAGAAAATAATTGAAAGTTTGAATGAAAAATACGAAAATATAATGATGGAGCTAGAAGCTAATAAAACCAAAGAGGCAGGTAAAAGAAAGGAAGAAAGTGTTAGGTATTATTTAAATACTAATGAAACAGACGAGACACCTAATAAAAGAGTAACTGAGTTATACAATAACAAACTATACCAAATATCGAAACCCCCAAAAAAGAAGAGATTAAAAAAAAGTTACTTGAACATGATTTATTACAAGAATCTTTTAAAAATGAATACAAGACTTCTAAATTCTTAATAGACAATTTACACTCGTTTGGTTTGCTTAAGAGCAACAACGTGAATGACGTAGTGCAGGAATTAGTCTGTGATTCAAAATCAAAACGTTGCATGTACGATGACTGTTCTGACTGTTTTGAAAGAAAAATAGATAATGGTGATTTAGATCCAAATACTCAAGTGAAATGGTTTAAGTGGGCTCTAACAGATTATGAATATGGCAAAGAAGGTAATATGAAAAAATCTAAAAAAATAATGATGACAATAAAGGAAGGGACACTAAAGGATTTGTTAGAGATATTTAACAAAGAAATCAAGCCGTTCAAAAAACATCTTTTTAATTTTTATTATCAGTACAACCAGTACAAACTTTGCTCAGAAAATTTAAAAGATCACGAGGCATTAATTCACATAGATTTCGCAGAAAATTTTGTTTGTAAATACAATCACCAGGAGGTCCAGGCTAAACATTTTGTAAAATATCAAATTACATTGCATACAGATGTATTGTACCTAAAAAACCAAAAACCTATATCGTTTTGTTCAATATCTCCCGATAACACACAGAACCTAGAGTCCATATGGACACATCTAGATCCGATCCTTAATTATGTCAAGAATAATCACCCAAATGTAAACACAATCCATTTTTTTTCTGACGGCCCCGCGACCCAGTACAAGCAAAAGAAATTTTTTTTTCTTCTTAGTCGAAACATTTATGATTATGGATTCAGTACTAGTTCTTGGTCATTCTTCGAAGCAGCGCACGGTAAAGGTGCAGCTGATGGCGTTGGAGGAGCTATTAAACGTACCCTCGATATGAAGGCAGCTCAGGGACTAGATATTTTTTCTAGGACTAGATTCTTTATTTATTATTCTTCCCGTATATTTATGAATTACATATTATATGATTATGTTTATATTTACTAAAAATACTATTACATCTTATTATTACTCGCAATTATGATATTTTCAATTATATAATATTATATTATATCGAGCGTCGTTGTCGTGCCGCCCGTGTCGAGGCAGGAGCGCTGAACGCGTCTCTGCGCCGACTGACTGATTGTGTGCGGTGACTATGTGCGCCGTGAGATAAACAGCTTGAAGCGATAATATAATGTAATTAGTATCGTATCTATACTATTATATGTATATATGCGTTGTGTTTTATTTTTATTTATTTTTTTGTACCTTTTGTATTTTTGTAACTCAATAATTATGATTGAGTGCCGTCGTGAGATCGCGAACTTACAAGGGGGTCACGGAAGATCAGGCGCCACGGCTTGCCGCGGTCGAAGCCTGAGTGGCATCCCTTTAAACACATGGTGTGGGCATTGCATAGCCTTAATCAGCTGTGTTTTTAAAACTGTATTTTTTCGTATTCTTTGAATGATGTAGTGCGTTAGTGTATAATTTACTTGTTTTTTGTTAAAATTTGGCTGTGTCATGTCCCTTATGTTTAATAAAGATATTTTTATTTTATTTATATATCTACCCGACGCCAAGGCGGCATATGATGCTTTGTTATCTACAGGAAACAAGATCAAGATTTTTTACGTGCCAGCTGAAAGTATTAAACACTTAGATCCTTTGATTGTTGAGAATCTGATACCTATACCTGGGACTATGAAAATCCATCAATTAATAACCTGTGGACCATACAAAATTCAGTATAGAGATCTAAGCTGTTTTTGCAGAGATATTCGTGAAGCTTGTGCCTGTCATTCACTTACATTCCATAATTTTTCTACTATAAATAAAATTGTTAAAAGCAAACGCAATAGAAAGCGCTGTAATAGTCCTAAAAACAATATAAACTTTTCCACAAAAATTGAAAAAGAAAGCCAAACGACATCGTAAGCAATCCAGCTCATCATCAGAAGATGACACAAGTAGAGATCTAAGCTGTTTTTGCAGAGATATTCGTGAAGCTTGTGCCTGTCATTCACTTACATTCCATAATTTTTCTACTATAAATAAAATTGTTAAAAGCAAACGCAATAGAAAGCGCTGTAATAGTCCTAAAAACAATATAAACTTTTCCACAAAAATCGAAAAAGAAAGCCAAACGACATCGTAAGCAATCCAGCTCATCATCAGAAGATGACACAAGTATGGAAATTGAATTCGCTGAAAGTGATTGTGATGATGATTATCTGTCTGTTGGTTCTATGATTGCTGATCAGAATTTACAAATGCATGAAAATGAATCTGGCGGCAATCTTGATGGAAACTCTGGCATAACTTCAAATCCTAATAAAAAAATATATATCTTGTCAACGGTAATTATAAAGAAACCATCTCAAATTTCTAATGATCATTCAAATTTTAAATTAAAACAGCCGCAATTATTAAAATAATTAAGTATAAACCTCATAAATACAGCACTACAAAAGAAGACGAAAGAGAAAACGCTGGCATCGAAGGTCCGTTCATTGCGTGAAGTGTCCAAGACTAACAATGAAAATTTACCATTTGTGGCTGTATGTAAAAGTGATCTTCCACAATGTCTCCAAACATCCAAATCATCTGATCATGAAAGTGTAAGTCTTTTAAAATCTGCAAAAAAGGTTCTTTTACTCGGACTTTGACGACCAGATGTCATATGATGTTACAAAATGGGACAACATAGACCTGTGATGTGTGAAGGCCAGCTTCACTTCTCCCTGTTAGTGATCCCAGCCAACTTATTTCGCATTCGGATTCACAGGCGTCACGTCCACCAATATTTTAACACTCAATGATTAAAATAACGAATAACAATGATCCAGTGTTGTCAGATAAAATACCAAGTTCACAAAATACTGCAAGTGAACAGACAGCTTACGATTATTCTGTGAATAATAAAGTTTTGGTACGTTATTATGCCAGGAATGACACATTGAAATACTACATTGGAACAATTACGGCCCTTAATGCTGACCAAACTTTTGACGTCTCATTTTATGCTATGACACGTAATAAAGGCGAGATCAAATTTAAAAAGCCTAAAAAAATTGACAGAGATACTGTACCAAAAATATTAATAGTAAAAATAATTGAAATTGATAGAATATCAGATAAACTAGAGGAGTATAAAATACATGACCCAGCAGACGCAATTTATTTATTTTTTTGTTTAAAAAATATAGGACTTTTATCTTTATGTTTAGAGGTACATTCGACTAATATTTTAGGTATATTCATACACCTGAAATGTTGTGCAAGGTTGCAGCATTTGCGGTAGGTTACATCATAAAACTTGGTTTTGATACTGTACACCTCTAATAATCTGATATTACTCGTATGTACATAAAAATACAACAAATAATTACTGCACAATTCTATTGTTGCTAGGTATTAAGTTAAGTCAGTTTCGGTACTTTTAGTTATGGATAGCCCAGAATATGAATGTTACATAGTTACTTATATGTTTTTTCAATTTTTTTATTAAGAGTACCTACGCAAATACATCGTTAAAAATCATATTTCATTACTCCATAACACTGCACGTCCAAATTTTATCCTGTATTATATCGCCTTACAGTAATAAAAAAATAAAATTGTAGGTTATTTATTTAACCATTATGAAATCACCTTTACCCAAAAATTGTGTTACTTTTGTGATGTATTTGACAATTCTGGCGGCCTTATCCAATTATAAAATATGAGTACCGTCGTGACAGCAACGCGGCACAAGCGGCACGCAACATCAACGACGTTTACGGAGCTAACATTACAAACCAACGCACCACCTGTTATTGGTTTGCTTGCTTCCGTTCTGGAAATTTCGACCTGAAAAATGAACATCGCGGTCGTCCGAAGACTTTGGTCGACAATGACGAATAAAAGGCGATTGTGGAAGCTGATGATATACAATCTATGGCTGAATTAGCAGCAGCTTTCGACGTTAGCGTCAAAACAATATTGGTCCATTTGCGTCAAATTGGCAAGGTAAAACAGCTTGACAAATGGGTGCCCCACGAAATCAATGATCGCCAGCGCGAACTGCTCAACAGACACACAAATGAAGGAATTTTGAACCGCATTGTTACCTGCGATGAAAAATGGATTCTGTTTGATAACCGCAAGCGCTCAGCAAGTTGGTTGGATCCTGGTTCAGCATCTAAACAATGCCCTAAACGAAAACTTACCCCTAGAAAAGTGATGGTCACTGTTTGGTGGTCTAGCGCCGGTATGATTCATCACAGCTTCTTACCAAACGGGGTGAGCATTACTGCAGATGTGTACTGTGAAGAACTGAACACAATTATGGAGAAGCTGGCACATCTCCAACCAGCATTGGTCAATCGCTCGTCTCCGCTGCTCCTGCATGACAACGCGCGACCTCATACTGCACAGTAGACGGTCTCCGAGTTGCAAGAACCCCAAGCCCACCCAGGTTGGAAGCTCTCCGTCATCTGCCCTACTCACCAGACCTTGCGCCTACAGACTTTTTCCAGAATTTGGATAACTTCTTGCCGGGAAAAAAATTCAATACCCGGAGCAGGGGGGTGTCACTACGCCGTTCCGCCGCCGAGCTACAAGTACATACCGAGACTCCCCAACGTTGGGGCGATTCAATGGTTGCCACTTGCCACGCACTGACCGGCCGCGCCGTGGCGCACGCGCGCGCCTCTTACGCAGTACGACTCACTTTACGTCGCAAACGCGTGTCATATTTTAATTGGCAAAAATATGTATCCAAAAAAATACTGCATTGCAGCCGATTGTCGGAACAATGAAAAAAATAGCAATTGTCAGTTTTTCTCGGTTCCGTCAAGTGAGAAAGATAGCGAATGGTACGATAATCATTACTCATTTATAATTAAGGTCATGGTACCTAAATCTATAACAATAATTATTAAATATACACACAAAAGTTTTATATTATATGCTTATTTAAAATAGGTGGTAGGTAGCTGCATACATACATATAATCCATACCTACATCAAAAGAAAATCACGTGTCGTGTCTGTGTAAACTGTGTTCGGTATTCATTTATCTAATAGGTACATAGGTATAACAGTTTCCGCTTGTATACCTTGCGTGGTATTTATGTTCGGTCGGTATGTTGTATGGTATCTATATAATATGTATTATATCATTATTATATATTATATCGTCGTCTAGTATAAATCTGATAGTATAATCTAAGATATTTAATTAAAGTATTGACAAGTGACAACCCTATTTTCGGAATATCTGACAAGGTTTGGAATAATGTCGACCTTCGCGCGGCGACAGAGAGCTCAATTTCGGCTGCTCGCGTGCGGTCCATTTGTTAATAATAATTATATAGGCACATAAAAAGGCGGCATTTGTGAAGATCAAAACAGAGAGACTTCTGTACCTTGTACTATTATCTACGAGGGCGGGTCAATAAGTCCGTGACTTTTGGAATAAAACACAGATTTTTTGATAAATAAATCATTTTATTTTTCAACGTAGTCCCCCTTGAGCTCTATACACTTTGTCCAACGCTTCTCCAATTTTTTTATCCCTTCCAAAAAATATGATTTGTCGAGGTCCTCAAAATAGGCCTTTGTTTGCGAGATGACTTCATCATTGGAGTCAAATCTTTTTCCACCGAGCCATTTTTTCAGGTTTGGGAACAAGAAGTAGTCACTCGGAGCCAAATCTTGAGAATAGGGTAGATGTGGGAGCAATTCATAGCCCAATTCATGGATTTTTGCCATGGCAACTGCACATGTGTGCACCCTTGCATTGTCTTAGTGAAAAAGAACTTTTTCTTGGCCAAATGAGGTCGGTTTTTTTTCAAATCCTCATTGAAGCGGTCCAATAAGTTGGCATAATATTCCCCATTAATTGTTCTTCCCTTTTGAAGATAGTCAATGTGGATTATCACACGTGCATCCCAAAAAACAGTCGCCATAACTTTATTGGCTGACAAACCCACCTTGGCCTTCTTTGGCGCCGATTCACACTTAGAAACACACTGTTTTGACTGTTGTTTGGTCTCTGGTGTATTGTGATGGATCCATGTTTCGTCCACGGTTAAAAAACTCCTCCATATTGTGATTAAACAACTCTAAACCTTCCTGTGAAGTTGTTACACGATTGCGTTTGTGGTCGACTGTGAGCAAACGCGGCACCCATCTTGCGGAAAGCTTTCTCATGCCCAAGTGATCATTCAAAATTGAAACCACTGAGCCATGCGAGATGCCTATGGCTTCCACAATCTCTTGCACTTTCAATCTTCGGTCGGCCAACACCACATCGTGAATTTTTTCGATTGTTTCGGGTGTAGAGACCTCAACTGGGCGTCCAGGACGTTCGATATCTTCAGTGCTTGTAAGGCCACAACGAAATTCAGTAAACCACTTTTTTACCATTGAAATCGACGGTGCAGAGTCCCCATAGTATTTATCAAGCTTAGCCTTGGTCTCGGTAATGGTTTTTTTTCGCAAAAAATAATGCTTAATAAGCACACGAATTTCACTTTTTTCCATTGTTTCCTTAAGTTACTGGATAGTCTGATAAAGATAGCTGTAAAACACAAACTAACTGACGCAGCAAGTTCAAATTTTGATAGGAGTCAACTGACAGATGCCTGTTGACAGGAGTAGACTTGCTTTTTCAGTAACGAGGTTAGAAATTCAAAAAGTCACGGACTTATTGACCCGCCTTAGTATTCTGTGCCCGGAGAGGCAGTACAAAATGCCTTTGAAGAATTTGTTGCCTCCCGTCCAGCTGATTTCTTTAAGAAGGGTATCAATAAACTGCCACTGCGTTGGCAAAGATGCATTAATTGCATGGGTGATTACTTCGATTAATACAAATAAATAATACATGAAAAAAATTCGTATAATTTTTTTTCATACAAAACGGCAATTTCATAGGTAAAGGCCTAATAAAAGAAGAAAATTACTTAACCAAGTAACTAAAAATATTAAACTTACCAATAATAACAACATCAGCCGAAGTCACTACATCGCTACTGGCAAACCTTTTCTTCTCAACTCTAAAACTTTTGTAATAACTATTTACCTTACACCTAATACCGGCGTCTTTTATTACTTTAAACATATTTACATATAATATAAAGTCAGTGTGTCTTGTTCAAAAGCGCAAGACTGAATAACTATACTTTAATAACATCTCAACGCTTATCTCAATTACCTAAGTCAAAGGTTAAGAGTTTATCATCAATTCTGATAATTCTCTTTTTACCTAAGACAGAAAGGGAAAACGAATTAAAATGTACATACAAGTATGATAATAGTATTATTAATATATTTACATTTATTAACTTTACAATAAAAATAATATAAAACTATTGTCTAACGAACATAATAAACAAATTGCGTCAATACAATATTTTGTAAATAAGTTTTAGTCACTTACAAATAAACAAGTCATTGTACAATATCTCTCCGGCTTATAAGCTATACTCTAGAGTCTAGACCCTAGAGGAGAAATAGCACTCTCCGCACATTATATAAGAATCAGCTTACACGGCAACGAGACGCGACGCGCCGCTGCATTTTTAGACATTCGAAAATTTATGCTCAGGATCATGCACGTATACTGCGCATGCGAAAATATGTTTCCCCAAGGAACGCACCCATTTTTAACCGACTTCCAAAAAAAGGGTTACACGTTCGGCTGTATATATATATTGTATGTTCAACGATGACTCCGCCGTCTGTGGACCGATTTTCAAAATTATTTTTTTGATGTATAGGGTAGGTATAATCCCAAATTTGTCCCTTAGTCACCAATGTGGAGACCTGACGAGGGGGTCCTCGATAAATTGAGGGAACTCTTCGAAATTTATATGGACACATAATATAGTGATTTCGACTTTGTCTGAAGTAGTCCAAGAATATGATAACAAAAAACAAGATTTACTCTATTATTTACCAACTCTGGATCAAAAAGTACTGGACAGATCTCCCGAGTCCTTCTAGATACATGTTTGGGGATTCCGTCGTGGTTTAAATAACTGCAAGCATATGCCATCATACCACTTACAGTAATCATCATCATCACCACCATCTTCACACGAAACATCGTCAGAGTTTTGTGCACCGATATAAATGTCTTTGAAATTTTGCTATTGCTAAAATTATATTCGTGATCATCTTCATCACTATAGTATTTTTAATGCTTACTGCTACATTTTTGCCGCCGAATTTAACAATAGATTATTTAATAATATAGTATTTAATCATTATCATCACTGGTGATTGTTTAGTAGGTCCGCAGATCGGTAATGCTGATTTGGGGAAATACCATGGCCTCTCAGAAAACTGGCATGAAATAACGCTTGAGTTGGTATTGTCGGAAGAGTGACAATAGCGGAGGCTTTTTTATATTTATAACTTTCTTAAAATGTGTACATAATAATATAGATAGTAAATTTAGCTGAAAATAGAAAAAATATTATTTTTAAACAAAAGATTAAACCGACATCCCAAGTAAAACTGCACAAAAATTATGAAATAAAACTTATTTTCTAAATATTCCCCTTTTAAATTCGGGTAAAATTTTAACTATTTCTCTTTAATTTCGAAGTCGGTTCTACCTCTTTTGTGATTAGCATCTAACTTTTTTCATTTCCACATCTCAGGTACCTAGTCTCTTTTTTTTTATTTTGCTCACAGATATATTTCTACGACACATACCAGGCATCATTCTGGTCATCAAATACACTAGTGTATTCGGTGGACGAAGATAGTTTGGAGTTTGAACACATTGTATTTGAAGTTAGTGGTGTTGTAGCCTTGTGAAGTTTAATCGATATTGATGTCGCATCAAGAAAGTAATTAACTAGTTGAAATCAAATCGAAATTTTGGAATCTAAAAAAACTATATCGAGTCATGGTCGATTCACTGGTGCCAATCCCTGTGAGTTTTAACGTTCCGTTTTTCTGTGAACATTTTATTTTATAATAAAAATTATTTTAATATTAATAATATTAAATATGAGGTAAAAATTTTATTTCTGCTAAATATGTCAAAAATTTGTGAAAAGTTAGTAAATTTTAATCTGTCCAACTATCGTCGTCCAACGAATCTATAATACAATAACCATAACTTTACAAATAAAATCTCTCTAACAATTACTATTATTACACTTTAACTCTATGATATTAATACTTGTGAAATCATCCCAAAAAAAATCGAAGACTTTTAAAATAGTTAAGTGAATAATTCGTTTCTTTTGCAATTTTTATCATATCCCAAATTATTATTGCAAAATAAATGCAATGATTGGTATTGTTTTGTGATAATAATGTCAGAACCTAATTTACGCCGATGCCGTCGATTTCGGAATGTCAGTAGCTTATGGTGTATCTGAAAATAAAAAGAAAGTAAACAAAGGTCAAGTTTGAAAAAAATACTGAAGACTGAAGTCCAGTAGTAGGCACTACTTTTTATTTTAATACGACACTATAATCTATTGAGTCTTATTCGTACAATTGTTGTGGTCTCATTTTTAAAGTAAATGACATGACTTAATTATTATTAATTGTAGCTTCGTACAATAATTGCGTCGCAAATTTGAGGCTACTTTGCTGCGTATTCACACAACACCACGTGAGACGGCAACACTACTGACCTACAGCGCGGTGACGTCACACGTGATGCGGGGAGGCGACGCGGGGGGGCGTGAGCGCGAGCCGCTGGCGCGCGTGCTCGCCCGTCGCCACCGCCGCGGCCGCCTCTAACTGCGCCCGCAACGCGACGAGTTCGCGCGTGCGCTGGTATATCGGGTCCTGTACATAACGAATAATAATAGGCACAAAAAAATATATGAAAGAAACAAACATCAAACGGAAAACGTCATGATAAACGACTCCTGCGACAGATACCCGCAACTTTTTCGTTTGGCAGCGAGCCGTAACGCGCCTGTCGCGGCATATAAATGCGTACACGCACGAACTATATACATACTATCTGCGTAAATGCACGCATAGCGTTGAACAATATATTCCACAGTTTGGCGGCTAATATAAATATATTAATAATTAATTATATTTATTAAAGAAATAAACATTAGCAAACAAGTAAAATAATACCTGATGTCTCATAGTCGGATTCCATCTGCAGTACAGCGCTTTCCACAGCTTTATTATCCGCAGTGACGCTACTGGCACTAACACCATTTGCGGACGCGAATTCGGTGGAGACCCGGAACCGGGCGCCCAGTATAGCGGGTTTAGGTACAGGTTCTGACGGCTGTTGATGTACGACCATAGAGATACCGTCTTGGCTTTCACCTCTGAAACATCGGTTTGTTAATTGATTTGTTTGGTATCGATGTTGAAAATGTGGACCGAGCGAGCGATATCAAACGACTGATCTCACGATTAAAGCATTCACGCACTATTAGTGCAAGATCCGATATAAGAAATATATACCCTCATCTGTTATTAATTAGTGATAACAAATAAATGATAGATAATATACACATTGCAAATAGTTTGCCTAGTTAAACTGCGCCCTAATAATATTAAATAATAAAATTATAATTTTTGTATGTAAATTTTAAATGCGAGTGGTGAGAGTGACAAAAATGCGTTGCGCGCGCAACTTAAGATAACCAACCTTAAGATAAGATACATGAATTTTTTTTCTTCCAAACAATAACTTCAAAAAACATGATATGATATGTAATCAATCAATAATATATCCTCTAAACTAAAACTAAATATTATATTTATATTCATATATATATATATATATATATATATATATATATATATATTACCCTCATCTGTTATTTATTAGTGACAAAAAATAAATGATAGATGTTATTCACATTGACGCATTGCAAATAGGTGGCCTACTTAAATTACGCCCTAAGGGCCGATTCACACCGAAATGTTAGCTGAGCGGAGAGCAGCATAACTATTAGGGCGCAATTTAACTAGGTAGGTTGCCAGGTTTGCAATATTATATCTAATATATATAATATCTATCATTTATTTCTTATCACGATTAAATAACAGATGAGGGTATATATTTGCTATACCGGATCTAAGCCATATACAAATTTGTCAAAAACTGAACGCAAATTAACAAAAAAATGAATATCATTGAACAATAAAATATTTTGGGCCCGGATGTGAAAATTCTAACAAGTATCATGATATGATAAGTACAAAATCCTTATATAAAAATTAAGTTATCTACGCCGCCAATTGGTTTACATAAATTGATATGGCCTGTATTTTATTTTATATGAAAAAAAAAAAAAAAAAAATTAACTTACCCTCCTTAACCCTCTCCCGCTCAGTGTTAAACAGGAAAGTGCCGAAGCGGCAGGAGTAGAGATGATCAATGATGGTGATCAGCAGTCGCTCGGTGAACTCGAAGGCCGTGGGGAACTGTTGCTGCAACTGCCACACGCAGTCCACCCACTGCACGAAGACCGGCGACCGGTCTGCGTCCGAATGCCGCTCGTCTCCGTGGCCTATACGCTGTAAGTATGACGTGTAGATACATATACGTGTCCACTGTACGCATTTTACGAGTAATAGCTCTCCACACCGATTTCGGCGACGGTGGCCTGTTTCATTGAAACCAGGCCAGCTACGCAGGAGTTGTTATAGTGCCCAAGTGTGTGCGCAGTACACAAGAGCACTCTCTCCTCCTTTACTCTCGTAACCCAGTGGGACGGATAACCGACATGACTGGCGAGAGATTAGGCACAGGTCCTACTTTTTACATGCCCATCCGACGCATGGATCATCTTTCTTGTCAGACAATCAGGTGATCAGCCTGAATTGTCCTAACCAAACTTGGAAACAACATTTTTTTGTTCCAATGCGGGAATCGAACCCACGACCTCCGAGTCGAGAGCCAAGCTCTAACCACTAGACCACGGAGGCTGCTGCATTTTACGAGTATGCACACAATAGTACGTACGTAATTTGTGCGTACAAATGCACGAACGAAACATTCGGATTGTATGCTGTATTCGTTCGTATGTATTTATAGATACATACAACACTGTAATAAATAACATACCAACTGAAACTTGTGTCCAAACGAGAGCCATTCCTTCTCAATGAGAACTTGGAACCCTCTGAGCGTGCGATAGTACGGGTCTAACATCAGCATAGCGAGCGCCGTCAACTGCGCAGTGCGATCCCAACCATCGGAGCAGTGCACCAGAACTGACGTCTTATGGTTCTCCACCTGTGAAACAAATAATAATTATTATTTAGACTTTAGAATACTACCTATCATATAATATCTATCTCTCTCTAAATATCCTACAATCATGTGAATGTTTGTGAGGATCGATGGATGGATAAATGTTTGTGGCTCTTTCACGCAAAAACGATTGAACGAACTGTGATAAAAATTGGTATGGTTAAGGCTCTGTATTAAAACATAGGCAATTTTATCTCGAAAAAGTACAGTGTTCCCGTGGGAAACTGTTCTGTGCGGACAAAAGCTAGTTATCTATATCGAATAGTAGCCCGTGACATAGCGAAAAATAACCATGACGTGAGCCTTAATATTTTTTTCATACCTTATCTACAATTCTCACAGCTCCAGCCAAAATACATTTAATGTGTTTCAGCCAACAGCTAGCTTCAATACCGCTAAACCATCTGAAACATTTTATTTACTCTTGATTACTATTACAGAAGAAGCGAAAAAATTGTTCATCAAAAAATTGTTTTATTTACCTGGTTTGATCAATTTGAGGAAAGCAAAGTTCTTTCAGCTTCCGTAAACTCTCTCTCATGACGTGTATGTTGTGGATATCCAAAAACACCAACTCAGCATTCTGATAAGCATCCTCAGATTCATAACTAAAATCATTGTATCATGTAATATTACAATTTGATATATTAGAAAAAATACATAACATACTCAAAATAGTGCAAATAATTGATTTATAGTTGGCCATTACAGTATTTTCTTAAAATTTTGTATTTTTTTTGTATTTTGATACGAAACAATACAATTTCAAACACATACCCTCCTCCTTTAGCTTTATTGGCAATAGCATTGGCACTTGGTCTGGCATCCATGATAAACAATTTGTGTGCCTGAGCGTTTGCGTCCATGATGAGTTGTATGTATCTCTCATCCTCTCGACTGCGCTTGCCACTCACCTATATATAAATATAATTTTAGTAAGAATAGAATTAATCCTTAAAGAAATAGACCGATCTAGCATTTTTGTCATCATGCTAAAAATTCTTCAAATAACAAGAACATAGCGTAACTCACCCCAACCAAAGGTTGACTACATCTGGTTATAGTGGCTTGGGAGCTGGGATGTATCCACGACAAAACTGGTATGCGACCGCGCGAGCGGAATGCTGCTACTGATCGTAGCAGATCATCATTAGCAGCAGCCGGTACAGCCCATACAGAAGGATAACTATCACAGATCTCGTACTTGTCGTTAAAACGAGTTATTCTCCACATATCATTGTTGACACCCTTTAAAAACGGGTTTAATCATTTATTTTTTATAATTATGTTTAAAGATAACCAAATAAGCAACATATCACATTAAAACAACATTTTTAAAGAGTATACACAATTAAGTGTAATTTTCAGCATTACCATTCTTCTTAGCTCTGCAATAGGCTCATACACATGCCATCCATCTTCAGAGAAACTTTCGGAATTACTAAACGCAAAAAGTGGGATCCTGTGTGACAGTGGAAAGGCCAACTGTTGCAACTTCTCAAAAATTCCACGCCTGGAATGATTCTCTTGTTTGTGTGCAAATCGCAAGTTACGCATGTCCTAAAAAGTTTATTAAAAATATAAATTATGGAAATAATATTTAAAATGTATGAATTTATAAATATTATTTAATCTTTACTAATACATAAAATTGATAAAAACAATGATACACACACTACCTAAGATTAATAACTCACACTACCATACATTTGTATAATAACATTAGACCCTGTTGGTTTGACAATTGGTTTGATTTGACCCAATTGTCAATCTTTCTTTCACATTTCGTAGACAACATTTACAAATAATATGTTATTGCTTATCTAAGAGGCAAAAGAAACCTTACAAAGTCCAAACATAAAAATTGGTCTAATTTCGACCACTAGGTGACCACTAGAAATATATAAATTCTAAAATTATTACCTTACAAAATATCTCTATGCCATAAGAATTTTCACCTTTAGATGAAGCTCCACCAACTTTTTCAATACGCGAAACCTATAGTAATGACAAATACAATACAAATATAATCAAATAGGTAATTTTAAATTATAATATTTCAACATATAGTATTCTTATATATGCTTCAATGGTAAAACTTACAACACCAAGAGGTACACTGAGTGTGGTCTGCAAAGTTGTAGGGTCCATAGGTCTAAAGTGCAGCTGATAGTTTGTCACTTTGAGGAAACCACGAGAGGGGCCACTGTATGGACATAGGTATGTCACATCTTTTGAAACACCCATCACCTTCTCTCCATCCAATAATTGTATATCACCCAAAACATGAGTCTGAAATAATAAAATTTACTTATATTATGTGATTTTAAATACACGGGTACTTACAATACCTTAAAAAATATGATTTTAACTATTCCACCTTATAGTATGCTACATATTCTTTATGAGTCTGAATCCTGTCTACAAAGAGACATGTATGATAGTTATATTTACTCATTTTATGAGACACCAGACACTGCCTACGTCTTATTGGAAACAAAGCAGATGATATACTAATAACTAATACATTTGGCATCTCCGGAAGTCGCAATGCAACAGTTATAAAATTCAATAAGAATAAATTAATCGTTTTAGGTAGGTAACTTACGGAATCTTGTCCGTGTTTAGAATTCAATGAACTAGACTTCGAATCGGAATCTAGTGAGTCCGAACTAGCGTTCTTTGATAAAGAAAAATCTGAATTTAACAATTCAGAACTATTGTGTTTATCCATTATAGTTAATTATAATAAGACGTTTAAAGGTGCTAAAATACAATTAATTATTCTATTTATATTGTAGGAAAGTATTCAGTTACACGAAAATAAATTGCAAATTGACATTGACAAATGACAGCTGACAATTATCTTTATTTTGCCAGTCTTAGTATAGCAACATTGAGAAAAATACCAAGTTGTTGATACTTTCCCTGAACACAGTACTCTTTACTCAATAGTAGTTAACTTTTAAGTAAATATATTTTTAAAAGATTTATTTGATATTCTGAAACTAAAAAGGGATTTGGTTACATATATTAATAACTTCTTTAACAAAGTAACTTACCTTTTTTAATAAAACAATTTTTAATAAAAATCGACATTGTAAGTATTATAAAATTTAGATTGATAGTGTCCTTATAAATAACATATTTTGACCTGTAACTTCGGCATTTATTATAATAAGCACTTCGGCTAGCTTTTCAAAAGGAAAGTAACTGTTGTTTTATACTTAAATAAATTATTAGATTAGATATGTTTTCTTTAATAATAAAAGTATGTTACCACGGTTACAATATAACGGATGTTAATCAATAAGTTCCATTCATTTCTTGTTTCACTTTGGTAAAGTTGTTTTCGAACTAGCTAACAATAGTTTTTTAAATAATAAAGATGGAGGGATTTTAATCTTTATAAAGCTAACAATAGTAAAAGTATTACTACTTAATTTATAATAATGAAGTTACCAGCGACAGTCACAAATAATACTTATATCACCTACAAAAATAATGCTTATTTAGAAAAAGAACGAAAATTAAAAGCTGAAGAATTTGGTTGGGATTTTCATCATCCAAAAACTTTAGTGATACTATGTATAGAACAACTAAGCGCATCTTGGTTAGGTAATTTACTAATTAAAATATATTAAATAAGAAAAATATTATTTTACAATTTAAAATTTCCGAATTACAGCATAGCTTTGTTTGATATAGACATTAGACAAACAAAATATATATTTTTTGTTATCATCATTGTTAACTCATATTTTGATATCGTAATTTTTATTCCAATATAACGATGTGTAACCAATTTACTGACTATAAGTATTAGAATTATGCTACCAAATAAAATCGTTATTTAATTTTACAATTTTGATATAAGGTAAATTAAAAAAAACATTAAAATAGACGGAAATACACCTTTTATGTTTTGTTCCCGACCAACTCGTACCTATAGATATCAGAATCGTGGTACGTGTTTCAAAATAATAATGTGTTTACAGGGAATCCCAAATTAAGTGACTTTGTTCCAAAAGATCGTGATATATTCTTGCAAGTATTAAAGACGGATGTTCCGATACAAATATTAGTAGATAACATAAAAAATGACATCTTTTGGAAAAGGTTTTATTATTTTAATTGGACCGATTATCCCTTAATATCTGAACAAAAACCATGGATCAATATATTTATGGAAAAATATTACGCGGATATTATTGAAAACTTGAATCCTCGAGAATATGATCCGGAAAAGGTGAGTGATCTTCCAATAAGATTCTGATAGTTTGAAATGCGTGAGAAAATTTTATCTTAAAAAGCTTTAAAAGTATAAAACTACCATGAAAACTATAACTCGATGTTGCAGGTAAACAAATTAGTAAACCTATGCTGTCCCTACATAGGATCCCTGGATATAAGAAGCTTAATACCTGTAAATATGCCAGATAATAACCGGATAACGTCTCCAGAAATGGCTAATTTAGTTACAAGTCGTCAACATGATAGACAAAAGAAAACTATCAAGAATGATGAAGCTATAACAAGAGGTAATGATTAAAGTAGAGCTGGACTAGTTATAAGTGTTCATTGGGTATGCTGTAAATGTAATTGTGGTTTATTTCAACACATACATATATAATGCAATTCTTCAAATTAAATAACAGTAGGTATTATACTAAAGGGGTTTTGTGGCTGAATTTTATGTCATGAAAGTTTTATTTCTTTTTATTTTAGATCACATATCAATGCATGCAATATTGGGAAGCTTAACAAATTTGGTAGAACTTCATTTAACGTACCAGTTAAAGTTTACATATGATAACTATCGTCCTGACCAATTCCAATTTACTAACAATGATGCAAAAAGTTTAGCACGAGGCTTGGAAAAATGTAATCAATTAAAAGTTTTAAGGTACTGTAGTCTGTAATTGATTCTAATAATTCTAGTCACAGTAACAGAAATTTTATGAAAAGTTCTTCTTCTTTAATTTAAGTGCAGGGCCTTGTCGGTGTATCTTCTGGCACTTTTCTCTTTCCTCCACTTGTACCGTCAGCTCTATATAGGACATGACATTTACATTCTCTACAAGTTGACTAATATAGTTTTTCCTTGGCCTTCTCCTACCCCGCTTCCCTTCTATTTTTTCTTCGAATATTGTCCTCATGAATGTGTTATGTCTTATAAGATGCCCAATCATCTTTCCTATTCTATTTTCTAGAGTTTTTAATGTTTCTCTTTTCTCCTATCATCTGTAGCACTTCTTTGTTAGTTTTCTTTTCCTTCCAACTTATGCACTGCATTCTTCTCCTGCACCACATTTCGAACGCTTCTAATCGTGCCCTATCCCTACTTCTCATTGTCCAGGACTCGCTACCATATAAAGCTAAACTAAACCAGTTATATGTTTTTATTAGTTGTTTCTTTACTTTAATTTTTATTTTTGATGTTAAAATTGTTTCTTTATTAAAAAGAAACAATTTTCTCTCTTGGCTATTGAAATTCTAGTGGTAATTTCCGCAGTACATCTGGAGTAGTCACTTATTATACTTCCTATGTATATGAATTTATTAACTCCCTCTATCGTGTTTCCATTGATCGTTAGTTGTCCACGATCACTCTGTCGTCTATCCGCTACAAGATATTTTGTTTTTGAAAAATGTATGATCATTCCAATATTTTGTTCTCAGCTACGGCAGCTATGTCATCAACAAACCGTATGAAAGTAATATTTTCCCCGTTAATTTTGGTAACCCCTATATTTGCTTCTTTAATTTCATATAAAGTATGTTCAATAAACAGATTAAAAATGCTGGGTGACAATGGACTACCTTGATTGATTTTTGCGTAGCATTTCTCGTTTCTTCTTCTCGTTTTCTGTAATGGCGTTTTGATTTTTATAAAATTTGTATATGATTTATCTGTCTCTATAATCTATACCTATTTCTTTTAAAATTCTCATCGGTTTTTTCTAATTTATCCTGGAAAATGCTTTTTCCAAATCAATGAATGCTATATGCGTGTTTTTCCTAGGTGCAGCCTTTTATCTATTAGAAGTCTAAGTGTTAAAATTCCCTCTCTTGTTCCTTTAATTTTTCTAAATCCGAATTGTTCCAGTGACAAGTACTCGTCGATTCTCGGGTAAATGCGGTTGTGTATAATTTCGATTAAAATTTTTGCTGCTTGAGGTATTATGTATAACGTTCTATGTTGTTCGCAACGGTGAATATTCCGTTTTTTTGGAATGGCTACGAATCTGCTATTTTCAAAATCTTGTGGTATATGACCTGATATATGCATTAGTTTTGTGGGTTTATATATTTCGTCTAAAATTAGTTCGCACCTACAGTATTTAATAATTTCATTCTATTTTGCATTTATCGGTATATCTAAATGTGTATTTATACTTGTGTGTGTATACTTGATGTAATTGGGATATTATTTATCGTAAAAATACCGTAATTATTTTTTTTATAAAATATTTTTAGGATTACTCGAAGTGATTTAAACAGTCACAAACTGAAATATATTATTCGTGGTATGTCAGAGAACCATAACATTCGAACATTAGATTTTAGTCACTGCAAGATAGAAGATGAGGGTGCTGTGTTGCTTTCAAAATTTATAATATCGAAAGATACATTGCGCAACCTTATTTTGACTGATAATGTGTTTGGTAAATATTATAATTAAAACTATATACCTATTATGTATTTTTAAGTTTTTTAAACCTCTTGGACTGAGATTCCAGGCCTGCCTGACTACCCTTGTATTCTTACTGATAAAATATATGCCATTATCAATGCATTTGGTAAATATTAAAACTATCTATGTATTTTTAAGTTTTTTCAACTTCCTGGACTGAGATCCCATCCCGCCAGACTGCTCTTATATTCTTACTGATAAAATGCATACCCATTACCCGCTAGTTTATGCCGTGGGCCAATTATTAGGTACAAGGCACTAAAGTTGTGGAAAATTGTACTCACTTTAATTACGTTCTGATAAATTATTATAAATCTTATTTTTGTTTCTTAGAATAACATAAAACATAATATTATGAAAGTAATTTTTAACCCCCAACGCAAAACGTGGGTTGTTATAAGTTTGACGTGTCTGTCAGACTGTCTGTCTGTGTCTTTCCGTGGCATCGTAGCTCCTAAACAAAAGGTCCGATTTAGATGCGGTTTTTTTGTATGAAAGCTGACATAGTCGGGAGTGTTCTTATCGAGTTGTATCGAGAGCTATAATTCATCATCATCAGCTCTCTCACTGACAGAGAATACGGGGGTTATCTAGTTTATGAAAGCTTGTAAGCAACTTCCACTGGTCTGATCGGTTCAATATATCGTATCCTGGCATTTTAACAATATTGCCTACACTTGGTAACGTTAAGCTGAAGCTGCAGCATCACCTGGAATTTGTAGGATACCCATCACCTCACAAACTTACAGTAGGGGTATTTTATTTGGGATAACAACAGCTATCACTTTTATCGTGTTTGGGTTAATTTTAGTGATCTCCATGAATAGGATATAGATTAATAACGATCATTTGCACCTGATGATGCAGCATTATTTTCAATCTGCAGAAAGCCCATCGATGCAAGATGGTGATGGTGGTCTGATGGTGATCGCACCTGAATTGATGCTGCAGGGTGATACTAGAACCTCGCTTATAACATTAAAAATATATATATATGTACACAAATTTTAGAAGTGCTGGTAAAAAAATATATGTGTCTATAGTCGTCGTATATATAGTCCAAAAAACCTTCCACTTATGGTCAATAGAGTATATGCATGTTTTTTTTAACGTTTCTCCTGGTTATATATGGGCAGATAATAATTGTTATACTCGAAAAAAATCTTCCTTTATATTGAGTTTGCGTTAAGTGGAGATTCACCCATTATGAGATGCCCCATATTTTACTTTGAGTATGACAATATTTTTTGGTTAAACGTCTTTATATGAGCAATAGATCCTCCTATACCCAAAATATCTGTAGTTGATTTTACCAAACCTAATGTTGGATGTGTTATACATTCAAAATATTCATCCAAAATATCCATTAGACTGGAAAAATGTTTGTAAATCACTATAATTTTTGGGAGATTTATACATGCCATTTTCGCGCGCTTGTGTTGTGACGTCATCGCACTTAAATCTGACAGTTGGCAGATAAAATCATTGTTTGACTTTGACATATACACGAGCTAAATGTAAACAAACAACGAAGTGATTAGTTTATAAAAATAAGTGATAAAATCAACTTATTACCATGGAAAAGCACAGCAACCCATGTTATAAGTATTGTGTCGTCCCTATGTGCGAAAATAACATAAAATCTGAATCTGACAAAGTTTATTTTCATATGCCGAAAGGTGCAGGTATTAGGAAAAAGTAGTGCAAGGTGATGAGAAGAGACATCTTGTTTGAGCACCTTACACTGTTGTGAAGATCGGTCAGTACATTGAGAGAGACAAACCTTGACGAAAACAACCTAGTTAACGAAAAACTCGTAAATATATTTAATTCATTAATTATTATGTAATATCCTAGTGTTATGTACTAAATAAATCTATTAGATAAATATTAAGTCATGTTTTGAAAACAAAAAATCATAGAAAACATGAATAAACTTCTTCTTCTTTTATTTATGGCAATCGCGGTTTATAGAATTTATAGATTATCGACGACCTCTGTGGCTCAATGGTTCAGCGCGTTAGTGCTCAAGCCGGGGGTCGCGGGTTTGAATTCCGCCGAAGGAACAAAAAGTTTTTCTGTGTTCCTGGGTCATGGATGTGTATAAAATATATGTATAATACTAAAAATATTTATATATGTATAGTATAAAAGTATTAAATTAGAGTAATACTTCCCGTTTTCTGGTGCCTGTAACACAAGTATCCGAAGACTTAGCACGGGGCCTGATTGACGTGGTGTGAAGCGACCATAGATATTTATTTATTTATATTTATTATTATAAAACTTTCGATTTTATTTATTTACATTATACGAAATATAAAAAAAAAACATACATTTCGAGGATCGAGATTTCTCAACTGTTAGATTTATTACGCTGGAACTATATTATCCGGAATCCGTCTGGCCCTGGAAAATTCAGAGCACTGAAAATAGAACTCTGTCCTAATACTGATAGATAATAGAGTTGAAAATAGAGGTTACGAGTGTCGAGCTGTCATGTATAACTTTTTTTTTTCTTTCTGTTCCCCTAACATAATCAGGGCTGTTTATGTTCTTTTTGTTTTTTGTTCTTTCATTTTTTATATCTTTTTTCCTTACATTGTTTTACACTTACATTTTTAATAACATCAGTATGTCTTACATTCTTTTTTAACATATTACACATCTTACATTATTTTACAATCAAGAGTAATCAATAAATTAAGTTTATCACATGTGATGTACATGTCAGTTTTTTACAGTGTAAAAAGACAAAATTATACAGAATATATGTTTAAAAACCAATAAAAATTCAATAACATAAAATCCAATATAAATACAATAATATCCAATATAATAATAATAATAATAATAATAATTCTACAATAATAGTAATTACCATTAAAATATTCATTATAAATAATGATTCCAGTAAAATGACTCAGTAAAATACAATTAAAATATCAGCAATAAAACGACGGCACAAAGTAAAAGACTAACCTAATATCACAGCAAGACATATTATATAATAGAAGCTAACTAAATCACACTAAAATATCACCATTTTTCTTACAAACTACATCCACTATCTTCTTACAATAAGCGAGGAAGATGTCCCTCTTTTTGCCCCCCAGGATGGAAGGCAGATTCTCACCCGTCATGGATGTGCCCAATTTCTGCTTAATATCATATCTATTGCTAGTAAAAATTGGGCACTCCAGTAACAGGTGAGGAACCGTCTCCTCAACTCCCGGCTGACACGAACACGACGGATCCTCCTTCAGCTTGAATCTGTTCAAGTAGAAGGCGAATCCGCCGTGTCCGGTCAGTCATGTATGACATTGGTCTCGACACTTATGTATTCGATTTTCAACTGTATTGTTTTAGCGCAGAGTTCTATTTCAATGCTGAGAATTTTCCAGGGTCAGGCGGATATTCCGGATCATAAATCATAATAATATGGTCCCAGCCTTATACGAAAATTCTGTTTCACTTGACACAATGAAAATTCACACTGGCACTGGTTTAATACCTTCCGCTTTAAATATAAAAATTCCATAAATAAATGAGTTTTGAAAGTTGATATACAATCGTCTGTGCGATGACGTCACGTTTTGTTCCGCCAGTAAATATGCGTTTTTGAAATTTAAATAATTGTATAGGTATGTTTTTTTAGCGATAAAGATTACAAATAACAATATTTTAACCATTTTGGTGTCACATGCATATTCCCTATTAGTCAATGGTAGCATGGGCATAATCAGAAATTCAAAAGAAATGTAATTCGCAGAGACCAGTTAGAAGAAGGTTGTAAATTTTATTTAAATTAATTTAATAAGTATGAAATAAAATCAAAATTAAAAATTTTAAGTAACTAAAAACTAAACACAAAAAACTATAAAAAGTAAATAAATCAATTTATATTTTAGTCTTTTAATATTTTTATAGGATCATTTTAATATGTGCGTCGTCGAGTTGGAGGACCGCAGTATCAAGATGTTTCTCTTAGCTATAACAATAGAGAATAAAAAATTTCGCGATAAATATATATAATGGCTATATTTTTGTAATCTAGGTATATAAATTATTTAAAACTGGTAACTGCATATTCTCTATTAGCTATATGTGCATAAATTAATCCACATCGCGGTCCCCCTACTCGACTACGCCCATATTAAAAAGATCCTTTAAAAATATTAAAAGGCTAAAATAGAAGTATATTTATCTATTTTTTATAACTTTTTTGCGTCGGGGGTTACTTAAAATTTTTCTTTATTAGTATGAACAGAGGTTTAAAGGATAGAAGCTTAATGATTTTTATTTCTACAAGGATGATTTTGCATTTTTTATTTTTATGAAACAACAACATAAAAATAAGTAATCGGTGTCAATATCACTTTATAATATTTTAGTGTCATTATTTCAAAGGCTGTATGAAAAGTTTTAAACAATTTTCTTGTAACTTTGGCGCCCTGTACCTGAGAATTAGCCCACCACGCCAACTAGCGGGTATGCAATATGCATACGTTCATTTTATACACTAATACTACAGTGTGAAAAACATTTACTTACAATATATAAAACATTTATCAGTAAATAAGAGTAGTCTGGCGGGGCTGGGATGTCAGTACATCTTTCTATTTTATTTTCTAAGTACATACCTATTATATGCAACTTTTTGCTACTAAAAAATGAATTATGGTTAAAACTGTCACATGTTTAATATGAGCCTAATTTAATGTAAATAAGGTGACCTAAACCAAAGTATTTCAATGACCAGGTCCTTCGGGAATAGAATCCATATCCCACGTTTTAAATTATGTTACGTGTGAGCTACGAAGCCTGGATTTGAGGCTAAATAATCAGCTTGGTTCAGAAGGCATTGCTCATGTTGCAGTCGCTATAGCGCGAGGATGTAACCTTATTTCGTAAGATAACATATTTAATATTTTAAGGGCCTGTTTCACCATCTTTTATAAGTGTCGGATAGCATATTCGGAAGATTTTTCTGCTTACTTTATATCGGTAGATTGTAAAACAGGCCCATAAGTTAATATAATATTCAGGATTGCTACCTCTATGTTCAATTACGTACAAAATAATAATTTTGTAAAAAATCCGATAGTTATTAGTTTTAAGCTATTGCATAGCTTCTATCGCGGGCCTTGAGCGCGGGGACCGAATCCAGAAATTCCGTAAAGAAAAAACCTCACGCTCCCGCATCGTCTAACGTCGTTTCAGTTCGGCAGTCTTCGACACGGCGTTTTATTTTTAAGATTTAAGACGGAAGTAAAATCTATCTCTGAACCAAATATTAAAGCAAGGCTAACGCCGTTTTAGTAAGTACGTGCGCCTTTAAGTTACTCATTATTAAATTATTAAATAATTATTAATATATTTCTCTCTCATTCATTCTCATTCATCTCATTATTAATATATAAATTAATAAATAATTAAGTATACAAATCATAGATGACGCGAGTAACGCCGAAATAATTGATTTTACGGAGAGAAAATGTAACTACGTTACACGGCGTTGAAAGCCGTGCATCGTCTAGCGTCGTTTCAGTTCGGCAGACTTCGGCACGGTGTTTGTGTTCGTGCGACTAGACGTATCGTGTAGACTTACTATGCAATAGCTTTACCGTGGCAGTCCCCGAGTGCCACACGTATTTTTTTTTATTATTCTACTCGCTAATAATTTTCAGTTTAAATATTTCTGGGTGTGGTATAACACCTGAGCCATTACAAAAGCCACCAGCTGGGGTTTGGTCGACAACTAATGCAGAAAAACCTCCAACATGTGGGGAGCTACTAGCTAGAGCTATTGGACTAGTTAAAACTCCTTTAAGATCGTTGGACATAAGCGTTAACAATATAGGATCGGCAAGTATAAAACTCGACTTTCATACAAATCATTTTCTGTTTACTTCTAAACTAAAATTATGTACCAATTTTTTTAGCCAAGCGATAAAACGTTATCAAATGCTATTTGCCTTAGCTATTTGGTTGATATAAACTTGAAACGATCGGGAATGGGGGCCGCAGCAATGGCAATATCTGAATCTGCAGCGGCAGCCCAAAAACTGAGAAGAGAAGAAGAAAAGGGAATTAAATTTAGACTTAGTGCAGGTAGACTAATGCAAGCTCGTCGAGTTGTAAAAGGAATGAATATAGGTTAGTTATACATAGTAATAGTTAGTAATACTTAGTCGGGTCATAAGTTTTGTCAAAAACTTTTAATTTAAGAAATGATACACGTGAGATGAGATAATGTAATAAATGATACACAATGATAAATTATATTAGGTCATTACATATGAAATTGGCGTTTTGTAAAGGAGGAACATAAAGTCTATTTTTTTAAACAATATATTTACTTAATCAAAGTATATACCATTGCTATCTATGAACTTTTGCCATCTTATAGATAGTTCATTGATTGCTTTACTAAAAAAATAATTCTGTCCGGAATCAATAAAATCTTTGAAGGCGCTTTGGACTGCCCCATCGGAGTTGAATATTCTCCCTTGCAAGATGTTATTAAAATTTCGAAAAAAATGGTAATCTGTTGGAGCAAGGTCCGGGGAGTACGGTGGATGTTTTAGATATTCCAATTGAAGCTCCTCTAATTTGGTAGCCGTCTGTTGTGCAGTGTGTAGTCTAGCGTTGTCCTGAAGCAGCAGTGGCCTAGAGCGAATGACCAACCTCAATTGTTTAGCAGCTAGCTTTTCCATCATGGTTTGCAATCGCTGGCAAAAGACATCAGCCGTAATCGTCTGGCCGGATTTAAGAAAGCTGTAGTGAACGACACCGGCACTAGTCCACCAAACGCTCACAAGTAACTTTTTTGAGTCAATTTTCGCTTGGGGTAGGCTTTGGCTGGTTCGTCAGGGTTCAGCCATTGCGATGAGCATTTCCGATTATTGTACAGGATCCACTTTTCGGATTTCCGGATCGAACTTTCTAGAACGAAAACGTTAGAACCAAAAATGCACTGTGTTTTCTTTTGCGACACCGGGGCTATACACATCATTAATCCTTCGAGCCGTTCCGGCAGCACTGGTGCCAAAACGGCACGGTGGAAGTCGTACTCGAAAATAATACGATATTTTAAGTTTTCCATTTTGTAAACAGAGTGACACAAAGAAAAACCAAAAGAGAAAAAAACAAATGAAGCACGGATTTCGAAACACAAATGCATGCAAGATATACATTCTAACCGGTACTCGAACCCGTCGAATCCCGGTCAGACGAATATTTTTGTGATTCTTTTAATATCTTTTATATAATATATTTTTAAATTATATTATCGTGTTATATTAAATAAAATGAGATGACATATAGCCGCATGCTAACGATAGAAATGTAAAATTTATACGGTAATTTTAATTTACAATGTAAACGCACACTAAGAAGGGATTTTGAAAAATTCCACCCTTAAAGGGGTGAAATAGGGGTTGAAAGTTTGTATACGAAATCTTTAAATCTACTTATTGTTGGTAGGTAGGTAGATGTCGGTTTTGATTGGTGTAGTTGTTGTATATGTATGTGTAGATGTCGGTGAAAGTGTAGATGTAGGTGTACTTGTGGGTGTAGATGTATCATGTAGGTGTAGCTGTTATTTATTTATTCCAGATTATAGTTAAGAGAACTCTGTAAGAAGAAAGTCTGTCGGGTCAGCTAGTAGAATATAATAATGTTATTTTGTTAATTCCAGACGCCGACCCATTATTGCTAGCTCAACAGCTATCTGCAAGACCCTCCATAGTTTCAGTGACTTCGGAAGAAGGAATATATTATAACATTCAAACATTTCCATTGCCATCTGATTTTGGTTTTGTGCCATCTCTGAAGGTTAGCATTATCATAATAATTTAATATTGTTTCGCAATATGTAATGGGTAATCTTTATTATAATATAAAATATTATGATAAATATATATTTAAAAAGGTACTTATATTTTTAGAGTCCATTAGAGCTATCAAATCATGGTACTCCGACCACTGCGCCGTCAACATCTAGAAGGTCAAGTCAAAATAATGTTTTGGAGCCTGTAAAGGTAATATTATGTTAAAATCATATTTGGATTTTTTTACTTTAATAAAGATATATTGTGCTTAATAGTGACTGTACTAATATAATATATAAGCCAAAAAAGTAGCAAACTAATAAATCTATCAATAATAAAAAAAAACTTAGGCCTTTTCATCCGTTATTGGATGATTTATGCAGTATTCTTCGAGCTATGTAAAGTAGTGAAATACTGTAGTGCCTGGTAATACTGTAGTGGTGGGCCAAACCTACTATGGTTTTTAAATGTCGTATGGTTTCCCAAGCACATACGGCATTCTCACAACATAGTTAGCCTAGTCCAGAGGAATGACTGGTCAATATGTCTGGGGCCAACCATGTGCGGGTTTCCTCACGATGCTTTCCTTCACCGTTAGAGCGTCCGTATAATGTACTTGAGATCTGAAAAAGTCTCTTTGGTACACGCCACAACCTGGCAATCGAATCTGCACTCTCTCGAGTGCGAATCAAACGGTCTACCCACTAGACCACGGAGCTCGCTCAATAAAATAAAATAAATAAATAATAATAGTCATAACAGTACCTATATTCTTGGCCCGCGTATACATAATAATAGCTGTTATGAATCTTATGTTTCTTATTATTCTATATTGAAACTAAAAGACTTAAGGGCCATTTATTTTAACTATTTCACATTCGATTGATCGACAAATCCACCATATCAACCCGCCTTGCATGGCCCTTAGATGAGTTGGAAAAAGTAACATCTTAGAACTTAATACATAATAAAATCAAAAATGTATACACAGGGCAACGCTATAACTTCTTTTGTAAAACTATCGTCTGCTGTGTATGTCAGAGATATAATAGGGAGAAGAGCATTTTCTTGACAGTAAACACCATTAACTCCCAAATTCCTCCCCACCATGTCGCTGACTATAAAGTGCTTTTTAAAGTCTCGGCTTAAAATTCTGTAGTTAGTTGTTATTAAATCTAATTCCTTTACGACAACATGATAAGTATGAGATGAGATGACATTATAATTTTCTTCTAGCTCAATTATGTCATATCTTAACCATTCTTCAATTATAATACATATGAAATTGGCGTTTTGTAAAGGAGGAACATAAAATCGTTTTTTTTTAAATATAATATTATATTTATTGAATCGAAGTATGTATATAGTTAGTAAGTGCATTGTCTATTGCTATCTATGCACTTTGGCCATCTCATAGATAGTTCATTGATTCCTTTACTGAAAAAACCATTCTGACAGGAATCAATAAAATCTTTGAGGGCGCTTTGGACTGCCCTCCAACTGAAAAATTCAACTCCAATGTTTGTTGAATTTTTCGCCTTGCAAGAAGTTATCAAAATTTCGAAAATAACGGTAATCTGTTAGAGCAAGGTCCGGTGAGTAGGGTGGATGTCTTAGACATTCCAATTGAAGCTCCTCTAATTTGGTAGCTGTCTGTTGTGCAGTGTGTGGTCTAGCGTTGTCCTGAAGCAGCAGTGGCCTAGAGCGAATGACTAACCTCGGTTGTTTAGCAGCTAGCTTTTCCATCATGATTTGCAGTTGCTGGCATTTAAGAAAGCTGTAGTGAACGACACCGGCACTAGTCCACCAAATGCTCACAAGTAACTTTTTTTTTGGTCAATTTTCGCTTGGGGCAGGCTCTGGCTGGTTCACCAGGGTTCAGCATTTGCGATGAGCGTTTCCGATTATCGTACAGGATCCACTTTTCATCACAGATAATGATTCGATTTAAAATGCCTTCATTATTGTGCCGTTTAAGTAATGTAACGCAGAAGTCGACGCGCGTTCGTCGGTTTGCTGCACTCAATTCATGAGGTACCTTTCAAACTTTTCACCTTTCCAATTTGCTTCGAGTGGATTAAAACAGTTTTATCACTAACACCGCAGCCTGCAGCTAACTCGGACGTGGTTTGTGTTGGATCCGCTTCCATTTCAATTCTTCTATATCAACTTTGCTCTCCGGCCGTCCACGGGGCTTGTTCGAAAGCCGAGGTCAGGTGCAGGTCGAAATTTCCAGAACGAAACGGAACCAAAAACGCTCTGTGTTTTATTTTGCGACACTGCCGCCATACACATCATTAATTTTTCGAGCCGTTTCTGCTGCACTGGTGCCACGGTGGAACTCGTACTCGAAAATAATACTATATCTAAAATTTTCCATTTTGTAAACAGAGAGACGCAAAGAAAAAACCAAAAGAGGAAAAAACAAATGAATTACGGTTTTCGAAACACAAATGCACGAGTAAATAGCGGTATAAATTTGAAATATGAATTCTTAGCCAAAGAAAATATTATTTTGAGATCAAAGAGAGAGACCAGTACGACAAAACGCCAAAACACAAAATTTCATATATAAGGACTTAATGCAATACGTGCTCTATAAGGATTCCCAAAAGTTCTTGTCGTGTTGTCAAAGCATATCAGTCCCTTTAAAGCGGTATCAAAATTGTCTGTAACGTTTTCTTGTATTCAGTAACTTGTATGGTCTCCTCAAAGTGTCTCATTACTTCGACTGCTACCTTCTCACTCTTGACCACCACTTCATTTTTTATACGTAATACGTATCAACTGAAGACCCTGTAACGTGTTTACTGTGCGTGTGACTCGGGGACGTTGACGGTACTGCAGCAGAATCAGCGGAAAACATTTTTTGTAACTGTACTTGTACATCGGGCATATGCTATATACGCCTGTACAAAACTAAAGTACAAAAACAAACAAACAAACAGACTTACTGTTTGTTTGTTCTCTCCCTGCTTCATCGAGAACAATTCTATAATCTACTTAGAAGTATTATAATAATCTAAATGACGTATTGTCCATACAAATCTAATGAATGTAGGAGAGAGGTAAATGAAAAAGTTACCTTTTTCCCCAACCATTAACTTTGAATATTATAAAAAGCAGACACAAAATTATACGAGTTTCTTTCCAGTCTTGAGAATGCCAAAACAAAGGTTTTTACCAATTTACAGCCGATTCGCTTAGCCATTCTCAGGCTGGATGCTTATCTTACAAGAGTATAATTTGTATTTTGTACGTGTATTTTAAATTTCTTCCAGGAAATTTCATATGCGCCAATAATAAGGCGGAAATCGGATGGATCACTCATACAAAAAAGTAACAACAATCGTCATATTAGAATATTTGTATCAAATGAAGATGATTAACTGTATTGTAGTGCAGGATGACAGGAGCAAGACTCTGGACTCATGATGAATCCTACTAGGAGATGCGATACAGGATGCGAAAAATATTATATTATGGTACATTCTGTTTTGGTTTAATGTTTAAAATGAAATACTTTTATAATAATAATTTATATTTAAATAAATTCAAAGAGAGGAGTTGCTAATAACTATTTCTTTACCGTAATTAAATAAATCAATGAAGTGAAAAATGTTGTTTCATTTTATATTGCATCGGCAGTGGTTTGGAAGAATGGAGGTTTCAGTAAAAACCCCGACTTTGGACACTTTGTTCGTGTTTTGTAATCTGGTAATTATAAGATGACAGCAAAATTTTTAGTCTGTGCAACTAATGTTCAACCATAGAGATATTTGTCAAACATTAACAGCTGTCACTGTCATAAAATACGTCATTTTTATGCGTCAACTTGCGGCCAGTCGGCCATGTTTAGTGTTTGAAATGGTGGTATTTGTACAGGTTTAGGTGATAAAAACAAATTGTGTGAAAAAATTGTTAAAGATAAAGTTCTCAAGTGATAGTGTAATATTCAATGTTTTTGTGAAAATTGGTTAATATTTTGCTGATAAAATGAATTGGGGAACAGAGCTTTGGGTAAGTTTTCCTTCTTTACTACCCATTGAATCATACGGTTTGCATGTCAGTTATGAATGTGGACTGTGGTCTACAAATTAAATTAATCCACATTCTGTACAGATTTTCTGTAATGTAGTAAGCTCGGATATTATGCCTCGCAAAGATATTATGTTTGTTTCTTATTGCTTCAACATTTTATATTATATTTATAATGATAAATGTTATTTGTCTTGATAGTGGATGTGGATGTGGATTATGTAAATAATTCACTCTGGGTTGATAATATATAAAAAAAAAAACTAAGCCTGGTTTGGTTTGATGAGGATTTGTAGCTTCCTAAATTGAGTATTTCAATAAATTTACGATTTACATACAGTTTTTCTGTAATAATTTGATATTTCATTTAACAAGACGCATTTATTTCATGAAAATAATATTTAACATATTATTTTCATGAAATAAATGACGAAAAAAGACTCCATAAATGTTTAGTATCCAACATTGTTGGAGTGATATAATATACTAGCTGTTGGCCGCGACTCCGCCCGCGTAAATACAGTATCCCTCGGGAACACTGTACTTTTTCGGGATAAAAAGTAGCATATGCTTTAATCCAGAGCTCAAGTTACTACCATATCAAATTTCATCAACATCCATTCAGTAGTTATTGCGTGAAAGAGTTGCAAACATCCATCCATCCTCACAAACTTGATATTAGTAGGATATAATGAATAAGTAATAAAGATTACAACAGCTAACCTTCCCTAAGAATAAATAAACATGTAACTTATAAATTACACACATGACACATAATAAGATTTTCTTTGATTAGAAGCAACATTATTTGTGTAAAAAAAAAATATGAAATTTGGATATACAAAGACCAAGCTTTTATAATTAAGGTAGGTAGCGATTGTATAAATTAACAGGCATTTTTCTTGAAAAAGTTACTGTGAGATTGATACTACCACTGTAAATGTTATCAAAAATTAGATGTTCTCTTTGCATGAAAATGAATACATTGTATTTACCCACTTTTTCATAAAATGTTAAGCGTGAATGGCAAAAAAGAGCTTGGAAATGCAGTGACAGTAGGAAAACATTTTCGACTGTACCATAATTATAAAAGATGGTACAGGTACCCTATTGGACTGACATATTTAAATTAAATATATTATAATATAATAAATAAATAAATATAAGTTTTTCCAATCTAATAAGGATAAAAGATTATACAATAAAAATGTTTTAGTTCCTGCTGTCACCGCATTATACTCTTTTTTGCCAAGCTGTAAGCAGTGAACACTGACCCCAATTTAACAAGACTTCCCTTCATTCACTTTTGTAACTCTGTTCATACATGCTTGCCGGTTCCAGGTGCTCCTGACCTGAACGTTTTCAAGAATATCACTTGAATTGGTCCTTAGGTTCGTACTTGGAAGTCAGGGTGTGAACATTACAAAACCTTACCATTCACATTTTCGTAATTTAAAAAAAAAAACTTTTTATTGTGAGTACCATATATCGACCTATGCATAGAATAAAGTCACATCTGCAAAATCCTTACTTTACAGGAGAGCGAAAAGAAGGTTGACTTGGTCAATTCTTGATCTAACTTTTTTTCTGATTGGCCTAGCCGGATGAATATTTAAATAATTTTGTAAATAGGTTTAAAGTAATGTTTAGTTACTAATAAAATATATTGTAGATTAATATACATTGTTATTTAGGTGTGTCTAGGTTATATGTATATACATATAGTGGAAAACCATACGTCATATGTCTAGATGTAACTTTACTCTTGGGAAAAGTTTCAGTCCTATATATAAATATAACTTTGTTATACTTATTTAATTTATCAGTTTCTTGATTTTTATTTTATTTAAAAGATATAATATTTGTTTCGAGCCTGTACTGTCATGTTACTTATATTTTAAACTAATATTTTAATTAAAATTTGACCAACATCTATCGTAATAAGAATATTCGCGCCCGTGAGTCGTTCCAGAGAACATAAACACGAGTGAATATGAAACCCCCCCGCTCGAAGCGCGCGCACGCCGCCGATTCCGATGCACATATTAATATTTATGTTAATAAAGCTTTGTTTTTTGGAGAAAATATTATTATGTACCTTTGTTCAATTTCTATTTTTGAAACTATGTACAATTAATAAAAACAGATTTCACTAGTATATTGAATGAGTTAATTTAGTACTAACTATACAAAAAAATCAATTTGGCTTATTTGTCACATGTAACTTTGTTCTATGCATAGGTCGATATATACTTTCACATACATTGAGTAACACTGTTAATTTAAAATTACAAACAGATCCTTCAATTTCATTTATTTATAAGTATAGACTATCTATCAGGCTTTATGTTCTATAGAATGCATTACTATAAATTGCGTACTTTGTTGTTAATAATAAAAAGAATGAATTATTAATATTTTTTTAACTGACATGTATGTTTGTCCTCGATTTTTTAAATTTTATTATTAATCTACTTATTTGTAAACAAAAACTAACTTACCTACCAAGCTTCTAGCCAAATTTTCTAAAACACGTTACAATTAAAGCCAATTTTCCTTGTGGATAACTAATGAGTAAAGACTCTAACCTTATAAAATTATAAAGTGCGCACGACCCGTCGCGACGCAACGACGACGCGATGGACGGATGGGACTATTAAGTATATTGCAGTAGGTAGTAGGTACAGATATTTGCTAAAGAAGTTTTTTGCCACAAATTTATTGTTAAATTTATTGTTATCTAAATAGTAGGCATCCCAAATACTTTTGCTAATTTGAGTGCAGCGTCGAAAAAAAAAAAGCTGGAAGTCGCGACTCGCGTCGTGCGCGCGATGTCCTATGAGAATATTCTAAATTGAGTTTACATTGTTTTAATTGAGGGCGAGATGAGAATTCGACTTTGCGGGTCAACGCCCTGTTTACATGGTTATTTAACAAGTGAGCATGGCTTGTAATAAAGTGTATGAGCGAGTGGTCAGCACTCAGTTGGCAAGATGCAAGGCCGATTACTACGCCGGTCCACATTCCGCACTACTTGTTGTGAAATCTATTTGCTATACGCCCGTTACGTAGATTAACAGTTTTCATATTTCCTTACTACTCTATATTATATTGTTACACGCAGTTACGTCGGTGTATGATTGCAAATTTTAATAGGTACATAAAAAATTCGAAAACTTCGAATTTTACGATGGTACCTACAGGCAGTTGCAAAAATACTTTCTTAATACGTAATATGTTGTTGTTTACGGTTTACCAATAGGTGTTTTCTTACGACTGTAACAGTTTTCGTGAAATCGGGGCGTATACTGGAGCGTACGAAAAGACATTTCCAATGTAAAAATCGCGATAATATCAAACACGTTATAACACTGATTGTGAACCTAGCCCGAGTGCTGTGTACTGAGGTATTATCCGGGTCGCGGTTACAAAATGCAAAGAACTGGTTCACGGACGCAAGATAATTCGATAAGAGTGTCACCTGTAGTTATCATCAAAATTAACGACCTAAGTCAAATATTGCTTGCTTTATTCTGAACAGCTTTAGTTCAGAATAAAAAAAATTGAGGACCTTATATTTACTTAATTTCTAGAAGTTTTACGTCTTAACAAAAGTGCAGATAATCAGCTTACTTACGACTCTTTCTAAAAAAAAAAATTACGTACAGTAAAATCACGTGGCTAATGAATGGCCCACGGCAATTATCGTTTTTCAATGGAAATGTCTTGACGATCTATGAAAAAATACTATTGTCGATAGACATTGAGGACGTGGTCGAACTGTTTTATATTATTAAGCGTTAAACTCCTAAAGATATAATAATAGTTTCCCTCGTTAATTATTACATAATTCTTACATGCACCGTTAGATAAACGTTTGCAATTTGTACTTGAAAATACCGTTTACTACACCAATTAAATTTAACAACATACTTATGAATAAACATATTATATGATTTTGATATACATATCTGCAGATTACTATTATTGAGTATCATTAACGGAACTTTATGTAACTACGACAGTGTTATTATAGATCTATTATTTCATACACACTTTGTCGCCATCGCAAAAACGTATTCTTGTATTTGCTAGCTAAGTTATGTCGCGATAATTTGAGCGGCGCAGACGGTAGGATCGCTAACGTGGACTCCGTATGCTGTCGTAACACGCTTGTAAACTATAATTTAGAAATGTTACATTGCTTAAATGCTCATTTCTTTAAGTAAGCATATTATACTCGAGAGTAAAATTATATCATTAACGATATTCAACTTTCTAAACCCCGTCTTGGGGTCTATACGCTCTAGAGTATGATTTTAATCCGTTAAATATATTCAATCAATAAACGCTGCACAAACCCATACGTACGAATATAGTAAAAATACGAAGTAACGTTCGTAAACTGATAGAAATTTATATTATATCCTTATCCAACATAATAGTATTCTAGATTCCATCATTGATCTCCTACATAAAATGTCAATCTTTGGATCGGTTATTGACAGTTTACTTCCCAAAATTAAAAAATCGATTTCAATTTTGATCTTAGCCTGGGAACACACGTACTTAATTTGACATCCCTAAGGGTGTCAAATTCAGGCCGAAGGCCAGGTTTCCGTACAATCCACGCATGTCCCGCACACGTGCTGTATTATTCAGATCCTGAACATGTCAGACCATCCTGTGTGGATGATGCTGACGTTCCTGATTCCGAAAGCAGAAAAATTAAGATTAGTCTGACTGAAAAAGCATGTCTTTCTAATACATTCCCATAAAGTTGGCACACACGTACTGAATTTGGCATCCTGAATATGTAGAGACTGAAGTAGTGCGATAAGTCTCAGATTAATAACTATAAATTGCACATATACCCGGCTATTAGCAGGAGAAGAAGACAGAACATATTTCGTTCCTTATTGTCGTCCTATTCTCCCCCTATTCCTCCACGCTTGCTAATGGGGAACGGAGAGATGTCTAGTATTATTAGTCTATTCATACATATCTCACGTTTGTTTAAGCTTTTCGTACACAAATGACATTTATATTCTTTCAATTTAAGATGTATTAAGATTATTTACATCGCAATAAAGTCGTGATTAGTAGGTGCTATAAAAACCACCAAAATCACAACCAATGTACAAAAACCTATTGATAGTGGGACTTCCATGTAATATCAAGGAATCTCATTCATAAGCAGGGTGCCGTTGTCATCATAATAATATGATGATATCAAACTGAAATAATTATTTTCATTGACAATAGTATTGTGACTGCATGTCATCATTATAATACAAATAAATTATGAGAACACTGCACCTGATTATGAATTAGATTCCCTGATAGTACATTCTTCTTTCAAGCGATAAGTATATTCATTTCCCCTTTATTACACGTCACAATCTGAATTTTACATGTGTGGAGTGGTATCGGAATGTTGCTTATGCATTATTTCAGGAAGCTATTAAGTACGCGTGCGGCCAGGCTTAGATAGCTCTGAAGTCGGATCAAGACTGAGACCTTGTCCTGAAAGGCGAATTACGCGCGTAAATCTACGTGCGTAATTCATATAGTTTCTAGACAAAATGTCATGCAATCTAGTACGATACGCGCGTTAGTAGAAAAATACGCGCGTAGCTTCTGGACGCAATGTATTGGGACCTATCACCTCGACACGCGTGTTGGCCTTACGTGCGTATGATTACGCGCTTTCTGGACATAGTCTGATTGGTTTCGGGCGTTAGAAACGAAACTGGTAGATAAACATATTCAACGGTAACTCTATACACTCAAGTCTAGATTTATAGACTTATTTGCCAATAGAATGTTTATAGTAATTGACAATGCTGAGGAAAACGCTACATTTATCGACAGTTAAAGTATAACAGCGCTAATGCACATAACAATATAGGATTAACATCTTCATGTACCGTTGATCTCTCTCGCCGGCCTGCGCCGGTCCACGAAGGCTGTATTTATACTTCATGATGAAGCGAATACAAATAGACCCTAATAAGTGTCTATTATTGTACAGTTATTTCAATGGAAGTGGGTTCCAGTGCAGCGTCTGACGTGCTTTATAGCGTTTATAATAGCTCGTTTATAATAGCTGGCGGTGGCCGGTTTCATTGAAACCAGCTACACGGAGGAGTTATTTTATAGTGCCCAAGTGTGTGCGCAGTGCATAAGTGCACTCTCTTCCTATAATCTCGTAGCCCAGTGGGACGGATGACCGACACGGCTGGCGAGAGGTCAGGCGCAGGACCGACTTTTTACATGCCCGTCCGACGAATGGATTATCTTGTCAGACAATCAGGTGATAAGGCTGCATTGTCCTAACCAAATCGGAAACAACATTTTTGTTGTTCCAACGCGGAAATCGAATCCACGACCGTGTCGAGAGTCAAGCTCCAAACCGCTGGAAATATATTTAAAGCGTTTTTAAGTGACCGATTCTGATTTTGAAGTGGCATATATAGTGGCCATTATAGCATAAAATCATACTAGCATTATGAATTAGAAAACTTGTGTGGATGGATGGCTGTTTGTTACTCTTTCACGTAAAAACTACTAAACTGATTTTGATGAAATTTGGTATGGTATTAGGCTCTGGATTAACACATGTACATACTACTTTAATCGCAGGTATGATAGTTATAGTTATTATATTAAGCCCTGTATTAACGCATATACTACTTTTTATCGCAGCAAAATGTACAGGTTCAACGGGAGATTTCCTTTTGCGCGTACGAAGTCACGAACAACATCTAGTAGTGTTATAACGGCAACTTTAGTAGACTATACAAAAATTAAAATTCACATTGAAAATCTACAACCGAGCATAATGCCGCCATTACGATATCTAGTGATAGGAGACTTCACCTCCGAGTTTCAAGTGTTATGTGAACATTTTGACCTTCTTCGAATGTCCGTTACATAACACAACCTCAAATTAAATGAATAATATCTATTGTATAATTGATTTTTTTTTTATTTGAGACGCGTATTACGATTTACGACTACCAAGGCTAAGCTGTAACAAACTAATTACATATTAAAAATTTAAATATTTTAAAGAAATAAATCAAGAGGGTAAGTTAATAACAGCTACGCTAGTATGTCAACTAAAGCTATATAATATATATGCGTTAAATTGTAAGCACTAATGACTAAGCTGTGTGTTCGGGTTTACAATCTTTCATCATTTTACAATCTCGCTATTTTTAGCGAGATAATTATTATTATATTATAATCTTACGGTTTTTACAATTTTCTGTGACATACATATAATCGGAATCTGGGAAACGGCTGCAAGTAATATATTATGCAGGAAGTTTTGGCGAAAAATCGATCTAGACTTCAAAAAAAAGGTTCTCAGTTTGACCTGTATGTGTCCTCGTTTTCTCAAGAACCACTGATGCTATTTGGACGGGGTTTTCACCATCGAATATCATATTTATCAGGGAAGATCATACAACGTTTACAGGTCAGATCTTATCTTCGTAGATAAACTCTTCAACAACTACCACCACCACCAAGTGACGCGCGGATGCTTCCTTGATCGGCCTTAACTTTTTTTTGCTTTTTATGCTATTTGCTCGGATTCGAGTCCCGGCTAGGCGAATATTTTTGTTATTTTATATTTTTTTTATAAATAATTAATTAAATTTATTTTATCGTTCTATTTAAAAAAGGGGTTGGCAATTTCTTTGCAGTGCATTGTTTTTAGCGAGTAGATATTAATGACACTCGGTGAAAACATTGCAAAGCTTCTGAAAAAAGCTAAGCGATCTCAAAAATATTTAAAACATAGCTGAAGAAGCATTCAGTGAATCCTACTTGTTTTATAAAGATGTCAGTGCATTCAAAGCCGTACAATGCTCTCCATTAAGACGCAGCAGGCTTGGCCCTCGACGCAGCCCTCTGAACCCTCAAGCACTGCGGCTGGGACATTTACATTTTTATATTATGTCCGTTCCTGCTTGTCTCTATATTTTCATACTTACATATAATAATTTAATGGCTCTCTTTATTTTCACTAAAACGCGTGGACACCAGCTGTAGGTATGTCAATGGGGATAATGACTACATGTAAAATATTCAGTTGGATTGATATATTCAGAAATATTAAGGTATTACAACTTGATAGATGTAAAGAAATATAATATTTTATGTGTAGTTTAGTAATGAGAGACCAGAAAGTAGTAAAAAGTTCCATTTTTTTGGTAAATTAGTAAAAAAAACCTATATAATTACTTTATATAGGTACATCATATACAAAAATATTCACTATAGTTAGTATGAACTTAAACACACAAATATCGGAGGTTTTCACAAATATGTTCCTGCGGCCTTATATGTCATACTTATACTTTTACCTAGGCGTGACGTCACAGCTAGGTACGACTTTAGTATGGAGCGTTTTCACGATACATGCGAAATTTTGTATACAAATCGCTTTGAAAATATTGATTTTTTATCTACTGTTGCTTCTGAAAAGTTGCTTCTTAAATATGAGTAGGTACATATTTAAAAACACTATTCATTTATGCAATAAAAAAAAATGAATTTTTGCAGAAATTTAGCAGACTACTGCTAATTAATTACAGTAATAATACAGTTACGATCCAGTCGCAAAACTGAGACTGGATCTGAATACCATTTTGGATACTTTCTAATAAACGTCAAACCAACGTCAAACCCGTTTTGATTGGTCCAAACTCCAAAGATCAGTTTATGATATAAGAACATTAATTTATAATTCAATAAAAATAAACTGAAAGTGTAAGTCAATTACGAGAATTGGGGCTGTGGAAGATATGTATACATAATAAATTGTACGTTGGGGTGGCGTTGCGTTACTTCGCCAGGTTATCAAAACCACAGGTAGACTTATCGCATTAGATGTTTTGCTCATCAAACATTTACATTATAATAATTACCTACTAAGCTTTCTGGTCCTTTTGTTCATTTCATTAAAAAACTTGAAATGAAACAATCTATTTTTCATACCCACATAACGGATTGTCGCAAAAAAGTCGCGTAAAAACCTACGGCTAAGTTTAGCCTCTTGGGTATCCAACCTCCAAGATATGTGATGATGTCACCGCTCAATAGTTTTTGGCATTACAGTTTAGTTATTCCACACTTGGGGCGCGCTATGCCAAATTGTTTTTTTTGTAGCATTCCTTTGTTTAATGTTCTTATTATGTATCGTTATTGCAGTTACTAATTGTATTAGAAAATTACTTTATAACTTTATGTTATGGTGACGTCATTTTTGTGAATTATTATTAATTGCCGCAATTTGGCCACTTTAAAAGGGACTGAGTAAGTTATTCTTGAGAAATAAGGTGGCTTTTAATTTTTTCTTAGAATCGCTTTGACGAAGAAATAAGTGGGTTAAAGAATAATCTGTGTCTGATTCTTAAATGTCAGCAGTAAACTAGGACCAAATAAATACGTGAAGACAGAGCTTTGTCAAACATACCTGAGGCCGGGTTTTTATGTACCTACGCACGATACGAATTCGATGATGATAGAGTCGATGAATCGTGCGTATGCACACAGCTCACGTGTAAATACGGAGTTCAACCACGTCTGCAGTAGTTGCGGTCACTTCCTTTGTGTTTAAATATTTTGAAGCGTCCTAGTGCAAAGGACAATTTTTAAGTAACTGGTTGAGTATACAATATACATATCTACATAAAAAACCATACACCGCGACAGCTCGCCTGGCCAAGGTAAGGCGTAGTTTCGGTACATGTGTCTGCGTGACACTGTAATTACACAGCGACGCGTGGTTTACACCGGCCACACTGTGTGATACGCGGAACTCTTGTCATCACTTTTTTATTTGGTCTTAAGCCAGTAAATAATAATGGAAGAACAAAGCTTTTTATTCTTAGTAGTAGGCAGCTTCTTAGAAACAAAATATCAGGGAGTCAAGTTCCAACTACATATATTAGGTTTAGGTTTAAAGATTCTTTATTTCTCAAAAGATTACAAAATCACTTACGAGAAATACATTTTGTGACTTAAAAGTAATTAAAAATCTACGTGTAAAGCGAGCGCATTTAAAATAAATACAACAAAAAGATTACACATAATATTAAGAATACCCACATTTTTTTGTTTTACCAAATATAGTATATATAATATATATTTACGATACAGTTGCTGAATTTCTTACAGTTACTAATTAAAAATAGACCCATCTTTGAGGATTTGTTTAGTTTTGTAAGATAGTGCCATGAATAGCTAAACAATTTAAAAAGGCAAGTTAGCCAACCAATAGCTATCTAAGTAATAACTAAGCCTTAACCAACCGTCTTCTATGTATCTAAGTAATAGCTCAGCCGAAGAGGTTTATATTTCCACCTCGCTCGTGTCTACATTAAGGTTCACCTTCCAATAATAGTAAAAAATTCCACTATTTCCCGTTGACCTTTCCATGGACGCGATAAATTTTGATGTCTAGCCGCACCCTGCGCGACAGAATTAAAGATCTAGGTTCAGTTTGGTACATTCGAAGGCCTATTATGTTTAATAACTAGACTACAAAATTAGCAGTGTATCTTAGGTATACTTTAAACGAGACGATCTTGTATATATATAATCGGTATCTCGCAGTGGCGAAGGCTGGTTCTCCTTCATAGGGAAGCCCTAGCCTGTATAATAGGTAGGAATTTGGATGAGGATCTTCAAATTGTAAGTGAAGCCGATAGGAATGGAGTTATAGGAACCCCACGCCACTATATATCTCGACAACGGCTACGAGTATTACCATGAAATTTAGTATCCAGGGAGTGTTGGAGGAGAAAAATCGATCTAGCTAGGTCTTATCCCTTGAAACTGCGCATTTTTAAGCAACATATGTTTTTCTATTTCGTCGTGCAACAATATATCAATAGTTTCGATGTTCTTATGTCCGCGTCAGTCTGATTGGCAGCTTGGTATGCGTACCTACGTATAATTTTTGCATTGTTTGAAAATTCGGAAAGTGGTGGATTCGAATACCGGTAAGATAAATATTTTTGTGATTATTTTTATTTCTTTTTCTTTTATTTATTTTAATTATTTTATCGTTCTACTAAAACACCGAGCAAAGCTCGGTCTCCCAGGTACTACTAATATAATATTCGTGACCTATGAATGAATATGGTCACATTATATATATTGAGTTGTTCAGTTGGATTTGTTTTATTGTAAACAGGTTTATAAGCTGTGTGTGTTGTTTGGTTTTGTTTAATACTCGTGATCGCTAACAAATAATACCACTAAAACAAATTCTCTATTTTTCACACTCTTGTTCCTTTTTTTATTAATTTAAACGACCAGGAGGCCTATTATGAGGTCTTGTAGCAGTGTTAATTTAACATTACTTTTCAATTTCATATAAGCAAATATGATCTCTATTTATATAAACAAAAAGATATTTTTAATTTGCGCGAAATCTAAAAGTAATGTTAAAGTAATACTGCTACAAGACCTCATAATACGCCTACAGGAATTTGGATTGCTTTATTTTTCTGGTTTTCTACTTTCTACATCATTAACTGTACGTCATATTTTAACATAGCAGCACCAATGTTTGAAAAGCATATTGTGTGTGAAAACGCTAACTGCCAACGCTAGCTAAAGCGTCCATATTGGTATTTCTAATCATGCCGAGTGGATCACTTAAATGTTGACGAAATTCCACCTTTTACTACTCGTGCATACCTGCTCTGGCAGTCATCCAAAGTGAGTTTTTGTGACTGAGGCAGAGTGTCCCTCTTTTGGCGAACAGTAGTCATCAGGTCCGTTCGCAGACTCCAATGCTACAGCGAAACCGGTCCGACCAGAAATACAGTGCCGTAAAATAAAATGGCGACTTATTACGTGATCAAACGAAATTATATCCTCACTGTATGCACATAAAGTTGCAAATCCTTTTACACGTGGTGGGTCTTAAAATATTAATATGAAGAACGCTTAGGTTATTTTTGAATTGCGCTAAACGTTTATAGCCCAAGTTAGGTCTGTATTCGTAGTGCATATTGGATGCACAAAGTCATGGATCCTATGTATTGTTTCTGTATAGGTACTCTTTATTTCTTCAGTATTTTCAGAACGGGCTATCTATTAAAAAAGAAACCTTGGGCAAAAATAAAATAGCTAGTCGTTTAGGATATGCATATTTTATTTGCATTTTATTGCATGTTTAGAATATAAAAAGCCTTGCCAAAAAAAAAGGAACTTGGGACACAGTGATGATACACAGCGATTAACATACAATAAATAAATAAAACTCGTATGTTTTGAGCATACGTTCGCCTTGAATGTTGTTTCCTTAATTAAAAAACTACGATCTGATTAAAATTTCACAATTTGCGCGTATGCTCCCGGCCAACGCAGGCTTCCATTTAAGATCATCGGATACTGTCGACCAGTTCACAGATCGCCTACACTTGGCGAGTTACAACAGAGTTAATGGATTTTAATCTTATTACGGCAAAAACGTGTTCTAATATATTTCCAGAGGGAGAAACATTTTTATGAGGCGTGAGGCAACATGAGGTGAATTTCCTCGAAAATATTTTAGGAACATAAAATTTGTCAGAGAATTCGATAAAATGCGTCCACTTCACTGGCAATATTGTTCAAGTATAAGTTAATTCTTGAGAAGCAATTGTGAAAATTGTCATTTAATATACTCCAAAGAGAGGAATCCTTATAAAGTAGTCTCTGTACAGTGGTCACCTGGTCAGTATGCTGCTATGTTCCCAGTTATTAAATGCAATAAATGGAACGAGCTTGCGTTTGATGCCTTCCTGCAAAACGTAAGGTGTGAAGGACTCGCACTTTGTATTGTATTGCAACTGGTAGTCATTGGATTCTTAGTTTTGTCTATTAATATCGACCATAAAACCAGATCAAGATCAGCCTCAAATAAATACGTATTATTACACGACCATTAAAGTGTTCATTGTTGTCTCTACGTGTCGTATAATAAATGTAATGATTGCCGTGTGTCCGTCCGGTAATCGGGCGCGTTACATTGGTTTCACGTGCCGAGGGAAAGTGACTCGATACGTGTTTTAGTGAACGTAGCAAGCACATCTTGCAATCTGTATGCGAGTTAATGTCACTTGGTTATTTCGTCAGAGTCCACGTGGATCGGTCTTATCGTGATGTAATTACTCATAAAAGGCTTTAGCAGAGTTTAAATGGAACGTTACGAAATATTATTACAAACTGCATAGCTGTTATGCGGTTAAAAGTCAAATACGTCCCTATAAGTCCCTATAAGTCTCGCTTCTACTCTCTTTTCAATTTATTGTAGATTCAGTGCCATGTTATGCCTCTTTCAACATATTATTCGTCTATATGTATTTGTCTTTGGCAGTGTATACACGGCAGAATTTCTCCAGTCTATAAGTCTCGCTTCTACTGTCTATTCAATTTATGGTAGGTTCAGTGCCATGTTATGCCTCTTTCAACATATTATTCGTCTATATGTATTTGTCTTTGGCAGTGTATACACGGCAGAATTTCTCCAGTCTATAAGTCTCGCTTCTACTCTCTTTTGAATTTATGGTAGATTCAGTGCCATGTTATGCCTCTTTCAACATATTATTCGTCTTTGGCAGTGTATACAGGGTAGAACTTCTCCAGTCTATAAGTCTCGCTTCTACTCTATTTTGTGTTAGATTTAGTAGTGCCATATTTTGCCTCTTTCAACGTATGATAATATGTCTTTGGCAGCGTATACATGGCGGACCTTACGATCGCTACACCCAGATTGGTGTGACTATTGTTGTTATGTTAATCGTTATTTTTTGTCCAAAAAAGAGTACAAAAATGTGGTACTTCGTCGCTACAAATTTGTTCGTCTGATTCGTGGGATCGATTACTTGGAGCCACATGTATGTCGATGAGATTAAAACTTGGCTGCCTCAAGGATAAATAGTTGTTTAAGACATTTTTGCGCCGTTTACGCCTCGCCAACCTGGCGCCTACTGACATCATCTATTTTATTACAATAATCCCTTTATGTTATAACGCAGGATGAATACGACTATGCTTATTCCGTAGAGACATTTAGGTACCTAATCTATGGTAGTGAATCCAATCTGTCCGTTCTTTGATACATCAAAAAACGGCATTCAATGATCATGCATTCGTGCCATTATTAAAATATTAAGTAATGTATGAAGTTTCATACAATACTTCATACAAATACCCCTAATTCATTCAAATGATAGTAATCATTAATTATCTCATAAACATACTAGGTATACAAGATCGGGAATATAGAAAAATCCCAGACAAGTTTTATATTATACAAAAACTCTTCAACCGAGTGTCAATTTTTGTATGCTTCGCCGAGGAATAGGCTAGATGACTATTTTTTTATAAAAAAATAGTCATCTTGTACTTTTTAATATGAGAACTTCTCAGAAGAATCAGTATATTAAAAGTCATTTGTATACAAAATTTCGCAAGTCTCGTGAAAACGCTCTATACCAAAGTCGTACCTAGCTGTGACGTCACGCCTAGGTTAAAGTGTATGAAGTATACGGCCGCAGGAACATATTTGTAAATATCTCCGAAATTTGTGCGTTTAAGTTTATACTTACCATAGTAAATGTTTTCATATATGATGTAAGTAAACTAATGATGTAGCTTTTGTTTACTAATTAAGCAAAAAAAATAATAACTTTTTTGTACTTTTTAAATGTATCTAATTACTAAACTACACATTTTTTAATATATATATTTTATCAAGTAGTAATGCCTCAATATATCTGAGTATATTAATGAAATTAAATAGTTTAGATGTAGTCATCGTCCCTATTTAAGCAATATAATTATCAGAATGATTTGAAAGTAAGATGGATACATTTTGCTTAAAAACTGAGTAACTTTATTGAAACACTTCTACGAAGTCTGTTAAGTTTATTCGGATTTAACAATTTTAGGTAATTTTAGCCATACGTCAAAAGGTATTTGATGTATGGCTAAAATTGCCTTTGGAAGTGGTAATAAAATCACGAAAATTATATATTTAAGTAACACGATATTGTAATGGGTTTCACTTTTGTATCGTGTCTAATTTGGCGACAGCCTTGTTATTGAACAGACATTGACCTTCGTTTTTCATCTAATTTGGGGCGTGAAAGTCGATTGTACGATTTGGTAATGGATCGCAATTACACGATTGCTCAAGTTATCTAACGATTAAATACAACAGATTCTCTTTGGCTAAATCATCGAAGAATATTATAATTTTTTAAACTGTAGATACGCCAGACGCTAATTGTTCTAACATATCTTTGCGTAATTATCATAACATTATGTTAAATTATATAGGAAATTGTTGTAAATTAACTTAAGAATCGTTAAATGTTAGAATAGGTAACACCGTTACTTGAGCAACGAACGAACAAAATGTAACTTTACAATTATACGAGGGCGGGTCAATAAGTCCGTGACTTTTGGAATAAAACACAGATTTTTTGATAAATAAATCATTTTATTTTTCAACGTAGTCCCCCTTGAGCTCTATACACTTTGTCCAACGCTTCTCCAATTTTTTTATCCCTTCCAAAAAATATGATTTGTCGAGGTCCTCAAAATAGGCCTTTGTTTACGAGATGACTTCATCATTGGAGTCAAATCTTTTTCCACCGAGCCATTTTTTCAGGTTTGGGAACAAGAAGTAGTCACTCGGAGTCAAATCTGGAGAATAGGGTGGATGTGGGAGCAATTCATAGCCCAATTCATGGATTTTTGCCATGGCAACTGCACATGTGTGCACCCTTGCATTGTCTTGGTGAAAAAGAACTTTTTTCTTGGCCAAATGAGGTCGGTTTTTTTTCAAATCCTCATTGAAGCGGTCCAATAAGTCAGTCGCCATAACTTTATTGGCTGACAAACCCACCTTGGCCTTCTTTGGCGCCGATTCACCCTTAGAAACCTACTGTTTTGCCTGTTGTTTGGTCTCTGGTGTGTTGTGATGGATCCATGTTTCGTCCACGGTTACAAAACTGCGCAAAAACCCCTCCATATTGTGATTAAACAACGCCAAACCTTCCTGTGAAGTTGTTACACGATTGCGTTTGTGGTCGACTTGCGGAAAGCTTTCTCATGCCCAAGTGATCATTCAAAATTGAAACCACTGAGCCATGCGAGATGCCTATGGCTTCCACAATCTCTTGCACTTTCAATCTTCAGTCGGCCAACACCATATCGTGAATTTTTTCGATTGTTTCGGGTGTAGAGACCTCAACTGGGCGTCCAGGACGTTCGGCATCTTCAGTGCTTGTACGGCCACAACGAAATTCAGTAAACCACTTTTTTACCATTGAAATCGATGGTGCAGAATCCCTATAGTATTTATCAAGCCTAGCCTTGGTCTCGGTAATGGTTTTTTTTCGCAAAAAATAATGCTTAATAAGCACACGAAATTCACTTTTTTCCATTGTTTCCTTAAGTTCCTGGATAGTCTGATAAAGATAGCTGTAAAACACAAACTAACTGACGCAGCAAGTTCAAATTTTGTTAGGAGTCAACTGACAGATGCCTGTTGACAGGAGTAGTGTTGCTTTTTCAGTAAGGAGGTTAGAAATTCAAAAAGTCACGGACTTATTGACCCGCCCTAGTAGCATAGAAAGTAATATTCGTTCAATTAAAATTCAAACAATCGTATCGCTGGTTAGCATTATCGCTGGTTTCTATCGTAAAGGAATTGAATAACAATAACGAAGTTAACATACAATTGACACCTGCGATTCTTTCTCCGAATTGTACTTTACCTCGAAATGAGTGTATCATGTATCATGTATCATGTATCATGTATCATATCACTACCAACTAGGTTATCGTTCACATCGTCAGTATTTCAGAAATTATAATTTGCCCCAAAGGACATGGTAATTAAATTATTATTAACATTGCCAGTTGCCACTGAACAAATTACAAAGAATCAAAGTTCCTAAACTAACCAATGTATTTAATCTTATAGATTATCCTAATCGACTGAGCTGATCGTCAGCAAGGGCATTGAAGCGTTTAGTAATCTACCTCGTGGATAGGATTATAAATATATACGGGCTAACAGCAGCATGTTCCAAGAGCAATCCATTGCAGTCACAAATCACAATAGAAATCGCATATTCCAATCGTCCATTCAACTGGTCGTGACGTTATTTTTATGCATAATGTATCTGTTATAGTCAATCAAGACTGGGGAATGCATTAAAAATGCATTAACCTATCATAGGATAAAATCACGAATTCTTCTTAACCTATTTATCCAAACAAACCAAGGGGTTCGAGTTAAAAAAAAAGAAATTAAAATGTTGTAAGTAAACCCAAACGTCAAGCAGTGAGCAAGCTGATGATGATGAATTATAGCTAAGAACACACTCAATCACGTCGAGCTTTTAAACAAAAAGAAAACTAGATCAATATCCGATTCATCCGTTCGGGCTCTACGATGCCACGGACAGACACACACATACAGACAGACAGACACGTCAAACTTATAGCACACGTCTGTTTTCGTCGGGGGCCGTATAAAGTGAGTCAATTGATAACGAAGTTTCCAAAACCTCAGATATATACTTCTTGTTTTAAACAGCAAAACCGTGAATTGAGAATTTCTTTGTGGTTCAAAACAGGGAGTGTTGAATGATACGACCAATAAGTTGGTTAATTATACTGACTTCTACATAATCTGGGTTTATCTTACAGTCTTGCCAGTTGCGACGCGGGCATAACTCGGTTCACGTGACAGGGGATAGTTTTCTTGTGGTCATGAGACCGTGACGTCACACAATGTATGATATGAGGTAGCCAGTTCTTATTCAATGATGAAAATGTTACGAATACTATGCGAGGCTACGGATGAAAAAAGTTAATATATGTATAGAATGTTACATAGAAAACCACACACCTATCAGTATTTGACGAAAGAGATTTGTTCCTCACACCTCAGTAACTTTTACAATGCACACAACAAATATTTTAAGAGAACTGTCGAATCACTGTCGAATAGCCTAGTGTCAGTAGGCCGCAATTCCCACCAACGATATTTGAAAAGAACGGGAGCGTTTCCCATCTGAATAGAGTCAATACTCAATGCATTTGTGAAAGCGTTTCTACTAGAATATTCAAGAATCACCTAGGTACAACCTACATGTTCAATGGGTATAATAATCATTCATAAAAAAGTAAAAATGTCAAGTGACCGCCGTCCTTGTCAAGCAGTAAGCGAGCTGATGATGATGACTTGTAGCCCTCGAGATCACTCGATTACGTCAGCGTCGTTACGAACGAAAAAAACTAGTTCCCAATCGGTTCCTCCGTTTCGGTGCTACGATACCACGGACAAACACATATTCACACAGACATACACGTCCGACACTTTTAACACCCCTCTGTTTTCGTCGCGGGTATAAAAATCCTTTGTTGTAGTTTATTGCAAGGAGTGTTAAACTGAAGTATCCGTTAAATGTCTTTCGTACACTATTACGATGGGTTTGTTATGTGCTCTAAATTCAATTTTGCGTATCGGCCGTGTAAATTAATACGAATGTTAAGGCACATAAATAATAAGAGCAGGAAGAGTATCGTTAATTTTACGATCTTTAGATAATTTATCGGTTGGATGTGCTAAGGTGTTCAGTTCTAATTGTAGGTTATGAGGTGTTAAGGTTAAAATTGAACGCGTTACGGCTGTTTTATGTTATATATATATCTCTAAAGTGTTTATGTTTTAAAGCCAGATTTCTCTGTTTGGTACGTGTGCCGGATACATTATGCTATTAGAAATTTTCATTCATTAGAAATCTTCGTTTACGATATTCAAGTTCGAGGTCATTCACATCTTGTCATTTTTAACACTTATCTCCTCTTGGTTATGTGGTACGTGAAATTGTTAATGTAACATACACATGCACACCTCATTAATTCCTTGAAAATAAGACATTTTAATGGAATTAATGAGGTGTTTTGATAATTCGACTACTATAGTATTATATTATTATAATATATTTGCAAGTATATTTGCAACTACAACAACAACGAAAATGTTCTGCTCAGTCTATTCGTGCAATATTCTAAATTAGATTAGGCTTCCTCATTAAGGAAGATGGTGAAATAATAGAGAAAACTCTTAATTCTAACCCGAAGAAATTGCATGGTAAAATACTCTATTTTCTGTATCTCAGCTAGGGCCTCGTAACGGTAGTACGATTGGCCTAGCCCAATCAGATTACCATTACGAGGCAATTCAAAGGTTTGGGGAAAATATCGTTGTGGTAACTGCTGGACCATGGTCAAGTGTTAACACGGCGCGTTTGCCTTAAATGGCAAATAATATTATATTACGTCAGTTGCAAAATTCAAAACAACAACATTGTTCAATGTTGATAATTAACCGTGAAAATTGTTCATTATTCGTACGTGTCGATAGAACACGTTGTGGAATTCTGATCTGATTCAATGAGCTAAATTCGTTACTAATGTTGTGTTTTGTGTTAATAATCTTTAAATGCTGACGTCTTGCAGAGGAAAATTCTCCATAGCGTCAGCGTATTTCAATGTCGATTTCTTTAGACATAAGCTGCTGCTAGAACTAAAACTCTACCACACTCTACCACTGAGTAGAAAATATATACTTACGTACAGAACACAGCAGCTTTCATAGGATGATTCAAATCGATTCAAATTTGAAAATTTTGTCGTCCCCTTAAACGGTCCACAACTTTTCCACACAATCGTGGACAGACCGTATACTTGTAGTAGCGCAATTAAAACAGCTACATAGTTATCTTTCATAACTATGTAGCTGTTTATTTGCTTTAATCTGTAACTCTGTGTTTTCTCAGTGTTTCCCGAACACTGAGAAAATTTATTACTTGGCACGAATTCGAATTTCGACCACGGATTTGGTCCGCTCCGTACCAAATTCGACCGTGTGTAGAGTAGTCCGGCGAACATAATTATTATTAATTGAGTCCGCCGCTGTCCGCATCGGATTTGGTTCGCTCCGTACCAAATCCGTACGTGTGTAGAGCAATCGGGCGTTTGGGCCGGACAACGATCTGATCGTCTACAATCAATTGGAATGTGACATTTCAATTGATTGCTGGAATCATCGTCGTCGTCGAAAAACAGCACTGTAAATTTAACTCTGCGCTAATACAATAGAGCTGAAAATCGATCACACGAGTGTCGAGTTTTCAATTCGGTCTGCCGGACCAAATCTGCGCGTGTGTAGCGACACCGGATTCGGTACGCGGATATGGTCCGCGGACCAAGTTCGAGTGTCTGTTAGCACTATTAGCATTGTGTTTTTTTTTCATATTTTCACAAAATGTTACACATCATATGCGACTACTGTAATCTTTTTATTATTAATGAACTAATCGAGACTTATTTTTTACTCTGGTCATTGTTTGCCATTATCTCATCAATGAGCTCTTGGAGAGAATGCGTTGTAATTGGTCTACAAATAAAATAAACTTTATAAGCTAGCTTGTGGACGGTATGAATTCTGTTATTTTCCTATAATGAGGAATGCCGAGCCAATACAATCAAGGTCCTTGTCGTATTTAATGTTTCTGTGACCTGTTCATTTGTATTCGAAACGTGTAGAAATGTAGAAATATGTGTCATTGAGCCAATATAATTTTATTAAAATGTCGTTGCGACATGGTACCAGGACCAGTTCGAAATATTATTTGCAAATCCAATGTGCGAAGAAAAAAGTAAAAGTTTTACATTTTTCCCTCTTAAAAAATTTCTGGTTATCGGATAAACACACCTTTAGTTTGATTACCTTTATTAGAACACGGCTATTCTCCAGCAGCCGTGGTTCTCCCGTGATCACGGCTGCCGGAGAGTAGCCGAGACGTTGTTCTATACAATGAATATTTTTCGCGTAGGTAAACATAAGAAATCAATACTGTTTATTTAATAAGTTATTTTTTTTTAGTTTTACTTACTTTTAACTTTTAATGGTACCATATTGTAATCAGCCTTCGTTTATCTGTGCAGTTTACTTTGCGAACCATCTCTTCTTTATTCTCTACTAGCTGTTTTCCGCGGCTCCGTCCGCGTCAACATACTATCGAGTATCCCGCGGGAACACTGTACTTTTCCGGGATAAAAAGTAGCCTATGTTTAATCCAGAGCCTATACTACTACCATACCAAATATCATGAAAATCCGTTCAGTAGTTTTTGCGTGAAAGAGTAACAAACATCCATCCATCCATCCTTCCATCCTCACAAACTTTCACATTTATAATATTAGTAGGACCCTATACTCCAGTCTTTGTTATTAATAAGAAACAGAAATAATCTAAATTTAACTATTTGCATAATTTCTGCAATGAATCTTAATTCATTCAATAAACTAAATTCTTCACTAGTCTCTACACTTATGTAGAGACTAGTGAAGAGTTTAGTTTATCACATTCACACGTTGCTGTCATTTGAGATCCATCTACACCTGTAAACCATACATCCGTTGTAAGTAGGCGACTCGCTCCAATCGCTCGGCGTCTATTATAAGTGATTTTTACTCGGCCTTGATATTTAACGAGCGTCGCATCTACTCACGCTTGCTTTTGATATTTTTATTACACTTGATTTAATCTAATTGTGTCGCGTCTTCGGGCGCCATTTTTATTTACATTTGGAACGTCTTAATGTGTTTGTGTTTTCGCGGTTTGAGTGAATGTTTGTAACGTCTCGTCTAGTGTCTGATCCTTTCCCCCTGGGGATCATTATTTTACTAGACTCTAGAGAAACGACACGGGCGGAGTCAATGGTGTAATATTCCATTACATTTCCTCCAACTCCTTGCAGAATCGCTAACGACTACGGCGATCTAGTGACGGTGACTCATCAATGATTATAACGCGCATCGAATTAAATATTTACAATTTGTATTTGTAATATGTTAACGAGTCAAGGCGATCGAGTGAAAGTCGCGAGCAATTAGTTCCATCCGCATCTCGCGTACTGAACTTACCACTAAGGCTGGGACTATACGATCCGGAATCCGGTGGGATCGGGAAGAGCACTGAAAATAAAACTCTGCGCTAACTACAATAGAACTGAAAATCGAACACACAAGTGTCGAGTCAAATGTCAATGTCATATATGACAGTTCGACAATTCGATTTTAAGCTCTAGAATTTTGGCCGGCCTACCAGATTTAGAATCATATAATCCCAGCCTTATTCTGCACTCGCCATTTTAGCACTCTATTTCCCCTCAAAATAAACGCGCAAATAAAGGAGCACTTTTCCCCCGTGCGAGTTACCACTATTGAATGCGTCACCTGTTAACTGCACAAGTGTATAGGTTTCGTTTTGTGATTCAGAGCCGAATGGATGACGCTTTTGGTGAATCGAAGGTAGGTACGTTTTTTTGCTTACCATATTCAAAGTTGGAAATTTTAAGCTTTTATGGTTTTTGTTTTCGTGAAAGTGTTCTTTTTCGTATTTATAGTTGGTACCTGCGAGACCGAGCATAAATTTTTATTTAGCACACAACGTAAAAAGTTCTACTCATAATATGTAGTGCGTATTCGTGGTGATCCACGCGCTTTAAAAACTCAAAAATTCCTGGGGTAAGGTACTATTTTTAAAATCGATTTTTCACCCCGTGATCGTAAATGGTCGTACGTCCTGCATACTAAATTTCATGGAAAATTATTGAAACCGTTTCCGAGATTTTGATTTTATATTTATAATATATACATATTATATTATTGTATTATATATAATACAAGATAGTTTAAAGTGTAAGATGTAGTGATTTAATTAGTTTGCTCTTCGATAGGAAACAATAGACAAAGGTACACTGCAACATCGGTACACTCTCTAAGATTTAATATTATGTTGCTAGTTATTTCACATATCAAAAGCACGATCATTTACTCAATGCCTTTCGGCAATCTTAATTTTTCGTACATCGTCTGTCGTTTCCATAGAAAGACGATAATTGCCAAGGGACACTAGCAACATTGTTTTACTCTACATAATATTATGTATCTTTGTAGCTGACCCAAAACTAACAAATTAGTTTAAATATCGCTTATCAGCAACGGGTGACATCAGTGGGCTTTTTATCGAAGAGTCGTTTTAACCGACTTTAAAAAGACTGGTTGCAATGGTAACCGACGTAAAGGCAAGTATTCTTAAACAGCACACATTCTACGTAATGCTGAATGCCAAGTTTCACACCTTTCTCCCTCGCAAGATTAGAACGTGACTTCACCAATAGTTGTAATTTGCCGTCACGTCATAACTGTACCAACATCACGTATGCCTCGACCACAATTATGTGGAATTAGTTGAATTACCACTACAATGGAATATCTCAAACGCCCAGTTATCAGAATAGGGTAGGATAGTTAGGAGTATATAGGTTGAGATTGGCGTCATAGCTATAATGGATTTGTTTACATGAAACAGTAACGAGAATAATATAAAACACATAATAAACTTGGAGGAAATGTGTCATTCAAATCATCGTAAGATATTCATTTTGTAAGCCCATTTTATGCAAAGTGTTCGAAACGCGAAACTTCTGTAAATAGTTTTAATCGTATCTAAATAGGTTATATGCATAGTTTTTTGACGTGATAACGTCTTATACGAGGGCGGGTCAATAAGTCCGTGACTTTTGGAATAAAACACAGATTTTTTGATAAATAAATCATTTTATTTTTCAACGTAGTCCCCCTTGAGCTCTATACACTTTGTCCAACGCTTCTCCAATTTTTTTATCCCTTCCAAAAAATATGATTTGTCGAGGTCCTCAAAATAGGCCTTTGTTTGCGAGATGACTTCATCATTGGAGTCAAATCTTTTTCCACCGAGCCATTTTTTCAGGTTTGGGAACAAGAAGTAGTCACTCGGAGCCAAATCTGGAGAATAGGGTGGATGTGGGAGCAATTCATAGCCCAATTCATGGATTTTTGCCATGGCAACTGCACATGTCACTGCACCCTTGCATTGTCTTGGTGAAAAAGAACTTTTTTCTTGGCCAAATGAGGTCGGATTTTTTTTAAAACCTCATTGAAGCGGTCCAATAAGTTGGCATAATATTCCCCATTAATTGTTCTTCCCTTTTGAAGATAGTCAATGTGGATTATCCCACGTGCATCCCAAAAAACAGTCGCCATAACTTTATTGGCTGACAAATCCACCTTGGCCTTCTTTGGCGCCGATTCACCCTTAGAAACACACTGTTTTGACTGTTGTTTGGTCTCTGGTGTATTGTGATGGATCCATGTTTCGTCCACGGTTAAAAAACTCCTCCATATTGTGATTAAACAACGCCAAACCTTCCTGTGAAGTTGTTACACGATTGCGTTTGTGGTCGACTGTGAGCAAACGCGGCACCCATCTTGTGGAAAGCTTTCTCATGCCCAAGTGATCATTCAAAATTGAAACCACTGAGCCATGCGAGATGCCTATGGCTTCCACAATCTCTTGCACTTTCAATCTTCGGTCGGCCAACACCATATCGTGAATTTTTTCGATTGTTTCGGGTGTAGAGACCTCAACTGGGCGTCCAGGACGTTCGGCATCTTCAGTGCTTGTAAGGCCACAACGAAATTCAGTAAACCACTTTTTTACCGTTGAAATCGATGGTGCAGAGTCCCCATAGTATTTATCAAGCTTAGCCTTGGTCTCGGTAATGGTTTTTTATCGCAAAAAATAATGCTTAATAAGCACACGAAATTCACTTTTCTCCATTGTTTCCTTAAGTTACTGGATAGTCTGATAAAGATAGCTGTAAAACACAAACTAACTGACGCAGCAAGTTCAAATTTTGATAGGAGTCAACTGACAGATGCCTGTTGACAGGAGTAGTGTTGCTTTTTCAGTAAGGAGGTTAGAAATTCAAAAAGTCACGGACTTATTGACCCGCCTTAGTAATTTGATGGAGCCGGCTGCACGCACGAAAAAACATGACTCATGCGTTACCTGTTACCAGCGTTACCTCGCTAAATATGACGCAATGCCGTTTCCTCAGCTAGCCGCGCCTTAGGTATGTGAGCGGTGGGACGGAGAGGCGGGGGCGCTTGATTACTCAGTTCGGCGCCGGACTTCACGGCGGCAACACGCCTACCTAAGGCGCGGCCAATTAGTTCCGCGCGCACTATAAACATGACGTTGTCACGTTCAACTATCGTTAGTGAACCGACTTTACAGACAACCGATTTTTTTTATTGTTTTTCCGAAAAGTAAATAATAAGCTGGGAAATATTGTCCTTATACGACTTTTGCTGATTTAAAACAAATGCATAATATTCCCTAATCAATAAAAACGGAAAGTTGGCCGTGCGCATTAATCGAAATGTTCACTTACGTTTACGCCTTTTTATTTTGGAAAAACAAATGTTTATTTGATTATTAATGAGTCTAGGGAGAGTAAATTTGACCATTTCATTTAGTCTCTTAATTTAGTTAGGTATTGCGAGGGCAAAAGGTTATTGATCTCGCGCACATCCTAATTGTAAGACTGCTTTTTTAATTTGGGATTCTTTGAAGCTGAGCAAGATCGTGTTGCCCCGCGGTGTGTGGTTTTGTATGTTTATTTGTCTGTGTTTATATTGATGAATTGCGTCGTGTGAGTTGTAGTTACCTATAGTGCTCACTATGCATTAATCCCACATCTGATTTTTTTTTCGAGTGATATAATAGTTCAAAATATTATCCTCATGTTATTAAAAGGCGTTAGGATTGTGACAAATGTTTCTTCCGTCGATTTATTTTATTAATGGTGACGCTAAAAATATTAATCTCGATGTTCTGAATGAATTTTAATCGTCCACACTTTTATTTTTTCGAAGTGTTTTTATTGAAAGCATCCAACGTAAAACATGTTTTGATGACTCTCAAAGTGAAAGTATGGTATATACATACTGCGTATCGAACACAATTTGTCACTATTGAATGATCGGCGAGATAGAGGTGGTGACAAATTTTTTACTGTCGGCGTCGGAAGTCCGAATGTGCCACTCGCGACTGTGAGGAATGATTGTAAGTGCTCACAAAGTGACGAACTGAAACTTGAGACGATTAGGATGTTTAGGATTCCGTACACAAAGGGTAAAAATGGGAGCCTATTACCGACTTACTGAGACCGTCGCTGTCCGTCTGTCTGTCTGTATATCCAGGCAGTATACATACACCAGGCAGTATCTCGTGAACCGTGATAGCTAGACAGTTGAAATTTTCATACGTGATGTATTTCTATTGTTTAAGTTTTATTACTTTTTTTTATTTATAGGTAATAGTAATAATAGTATTATATTATAGGATAGGATATATGTAAAAGTATTAGTAAGTAAGTTATCGAATTGAAAACGCCAATTGAGGTGCATGCGAATCACCTTTCTCCATAAAATCAATTAGATGCGGTGATTTTATAATATGAATTATCGTACGATCCCATCTTTTACTTATATTATCTATTAGACATCAAATAAATGTTAACATTTTATTAGCATAATAAATTTATCGTTTGATATGCGATCACCCCATCTATGTTCAGGATAAATCCTAACAGTCCTATAATTTATGAAGTTTATTATTAATAGCCCTTCAATGTTGCTCCAATCAGATCACTAAACCTTGTTTTAAAACTATGCTATTATCGTTGTTAAATATGTGTTGCTCAATAGAAATTTTCAAATTGTACATTTTGAGCACCTACCCAATCATTATGGAGGCGCTTTCTCTGTTGCCTAGTTCTGAAACTGTGGAGTTTACCAACTATCATGGTCAAAGTAATTCAAGCGAAACGTTAGTTTGCACAGTAGTCCAGATGTTGTCAGATAATCTAGACCAGTGGTCGTCACACTTCTCTGGTCAAGGGCCATATATAATAGGACAAGTGAAGCAACACACACTTTGCATTCTTTTTCACATCAGGGAGTGTAGCGGGCTTGTCGCTGTCCACTCTGCCGCGTCTAAACTCTATATTTAAGATATGTTTTTAGTTTTTTGACGTGACAACGTCTTATAATTCGATGAAGCCGGCTGCACGCACGAAAAAACATGACTCATGCGGCGTTACCTCGCTCTGAGGCGTTCCATTTAAGGCTTAATAAAATTAAAATTTTCTTTTGAAAAATGCAACCATTCCATCAGTATTTTCTTATGACGTTGTCACGTTCAACTATCGTCAGTAAACCGACTTTACAGACAACCGATTTTTTTCGCTTGTTTTATGATATAAGAAAAAAAAAGTGTTTACCGCGTAAACGAAGTCAATAACTTGTATTTAGGGGCTAGGTCCTAGGTCGTAGGTACTTGCTTTATACATACACAATAAACAAAAATATTTTCAACTTCAATATAACAGCGCGAGCGGTTGATAAATTTTTCAGATGTATTTTGTTGATCGTATGCAACGAATAAAATGTGTTTCTATTTTTATGTTTATATACTGTTAAGCACCTGCTGCGGTCGGCCTCTGACCGGATCGGCTCCCGATAGCCCGGCCCGGCACCACTCGACTGTGAAATTACGCATCTGGCTTCAAATCATTTAACCCTAGTTTAATGTATTGTTCATTATTTTTAACGATGCTCAATATATTAAAATTATAACCATACTATTTTAAACGGTGCAACAACTTAGTACAATATTATTTTGTGTCATGCAGCATTCTCCATCTGTTGACACTATATCCACGTTATTAATACAATATCTATTGCTTTCAAGCCGGCGATGTCGGTACCCAATTTCCTTTTCCTTACTCTTAGTTTATTTATGGTTCAGTAATTTCTTCGTGCCTTTCCATTTCGATTCTATTTTTGATTTCAATGTACACACGTACCGTTTCTTTATATGTATATTTTTTAAGTTATAGATTGGGTTATGTTTATGTTTTAAAGGTGGTAATAATTTTTTAACGGTTAACGGTAACTTTAGCCTCAATAGCGTCATCGATAATTACGATCGAAATACAAACATCAATGTTTGTCAATGTTACGCAGTACCTGCCGTATAATGATGAAATATGTAATTAGAGTACTGGAATTTGATCTAAAAACCGGATGACGCATTGGAGTGGTCGCGGTTGATCGACCGCGGAGGAGTAATCGTGTCTACATCACATCGAAGGATAAAACAGTGGCCTCCTGTGATCGGCGGCGCCTGTCTGCCGCCTGAACGCTGCCAAATGTTCAAAAGTATACGTAGTATACACGCCGGTCTATGGACCGATGAAAAAAATCTTTTTGCTATCAGTGTCATTGTGTAAACATGAACCATGTTTACTGTGATATTTACTGTTCTATATCATTTCGTTCATGTCGGAATCGAGAGAGGATGTATCCGCATATGTACAGACTACATGTTTAATACTTTGTAGCAAATAATTTATGTGGAAGATCATAATATATCTATTGTCTTTTCTTTTTATGGACATTGCAGACCAGTACTCCAATTCTCGTAAATCCCCTTGATTGAGTTTGGAAAACGGGTTTGACGTTTATGAGAATACCATTTTGCAGTATACTCATCGGGACTGGATCGTAACTGTATTATTGCAGGACTAGTGCAGTATATTAGCAGAATCCACCTTCAGATGCGTCCATTTTTTTATCTAGGGATCAGTAAATAGAAATTCTTACTTGCTTTCCAAATTTCAGATACTATATCCAATGACCCACGCGAACAAACCCGTAAACAAAGAAGTTCACGTGTGAAATGTAATTTATGAGTATCGTGTCAATGTTGTGTCAGTGTGCGTTAATTTGCGCAGGTCGTCCCAACTTTCAAAGGTTCGTTGTAACGCGTTCGCAACTATTCCGAGCGCGTTACCTTGAGTCGTGATTGAATTGCCTTCGTGATTAGCGTTCGATATTAAAACTATTTTGTTTAGATACCAATTACATTTATTTCCATATTACGTTATACTAGGTACTATGGAAAGCAAATTATTTACGCCCATTATAAATTGCAGGTTCTAAAGTGTTTTATTATTTTGTGTATTTCTAATTTGGTAAAAAAAATTCACTCGCTTATAATAATTGATGTCCCAGATTTAAGTTAGAATTTAGAAGTCGATAATACATTCAAAATTTAAAATCTAATAATAAGACAAAAAACGTGGGAGTGCCATGCTTCGGTACGAATAAACCGGCTCGACCGGATAAATATCACGGCCTTACAGAAAACCGGCGTGCAATAACGCTTGCGCTGTTTGTTGTGTTTCCGGAGGCCCAAGGGAGGTTGGGGATTGGGGACACACGCAATTGTGCGCAACGCCAGAGGAGTTACAAGTGTAGCTGCTCTTGTGTTGTGTCCATGGACGGCGGTTACCGCTTAGCATCATGTGATCTGTCTGCTCGTATCCTGGTCGATTTTATAAAAAATATGTAGCGTCTAATCCTAATGTACATGTAAAATGCTAGGTATATACCTACATAAGTAGAGCATAGGAAGACTAAAGAAATAATCTATTCTTCGCTATATATTAGCGCTATCTACTAATACCGACAATTACGATGTGTTCTCGAAATCTGCTCATACGTTTACTTTCCAGTGTGTTGCATTTTTCCACGAGAAAGCGGAAACACGCGTGTCTCTACAGTGGTGATGGCGGGCGTGCGGCATTCAGCGCGGCTATTGTGCATGATTCCTAGAATCGCCAATACACGAACTCACCGATATACGATTCTACTTATTATTTATTGTATTATTATATTTCTATAAGTTTAGTTGGGGTTAATACACACCAATACGAAACAATACGTGACATGGCGCTGCATTACGTTTCATTGTAAGAGCTCGATGTCAGGTTGCACCGCACTGCACAGAGCATGTGCAGTGTACGACTGATGTCATAATATATCATAGGGATTTTAAAAATGCAGCGCCGCGTAGTGTCGTGTATTGTCGCGGCGTGAACTGACCCTTTCTGGGTCAGGAGGACTATATCTAAATCGTTATTCTTTGGTTTTGACCTATAGACCTCCATCCACTATCTCGCCCCATCCATCTTGACAATATTCAAGCATGGATGTGAAGCATAATTTTACTGGCCTTGAGCGTGCGCTCTTTGCTTTTGGGCTATATAGAGCTAGAGGTCGGCGTCGTAAAAGGAGGTCTTTATATCAAGAAACAGGAGCTAAGTTTATTTCAGTCTGGCTGAGTTTTGGGTATGTTGAGCATGCCAGACCGACGGAGACCAACATATTGACGTATAACTTGACCTTGTTCCCTATTTTTTTATTGAAATTTACATACATGACGGTTTTTTTTATTGACATTTTGGTCAACAACACAAAAAACCGTCAGGTCTAGAACCGCCAAACCGGCGGTTTTATATCAAACTTTTGGGCCCCTAGCGATCTACATTGTTGGTCCAATGCTTGTTCGCGATGACCTCCTTTTTTGACGCCGATCTCTAGCTTTAATAATATACTTAACTAATTAAAAAAAAAAAAATTATAACCCGACTACGTAAATTATAATATAGCCTACGTTACCCGGGCCATTATTGCGAATCTTTTGACACCTCATTCATTAAAATCTAATCAGTTTAGGGGCTAGAGTGGAACAAACATATATACACACGTCATACATACATAGGTACATAGACTGCCAAAATCATTACCGTACCTTGTGGCTTCGCCGTAGTCGGGTAAAAACTAGTGTCTACGTACGTTGGTAGTTTCAAGAACTGCCGCTATGAAGTCCGTAATTTCTATTTCGGTGTAAAATGTAGAAATTATTGTTACACATTAAACAAAATAGTTTTTAAAAGTTTTCCTGGACAATAAAAATTAAATTTTACGATTGGTACCTAGAGTTATTTCTACTGTTCCTAGTAGTTAAACACTCAAAAATACCGGTTTAGAACCATTTTCCTACAGAATTCTAACAGTACTGTATAATTTTTACTTCTTTTTTTTTGTATATATTTCAATGGAATTGCATGTTATTACATAGATCTAGGTACTTCGTGAAAACGGTAACGTTTTACGCACAGAGGAATAGTAACGAATGGTTCACACACGACACGAAAAACGTGTTTAGCTACTGCCAATATTAAAGTTAGCTAATGTTCGGTCACAGTAGACGTATACAGTACTACATCTTCATACTAGACCGCTCGAATCGTCGCACGCACACATACTAAATATGTCTAATGTGACGTGACCGAGCTGTGCCGTTTTATCGTTTTGGTCGGTAGCGGGCATTATCCAGTATTAAGAGTATCAATACATTCGATAGGCACTAGTAAACTAGTCACCCTTCTGCTGTAATCTCTCGGGGACGCGAACGCCGGTAATGCAATCAAAGACCCTTTCTTGGGGTAGGTGCAGTGTAGCTTACGCCTACGTTAATAAGAAGAGAAAAATGAATCGAAACTATATCTAGATTCGTACGAGTACCTACTTCGTATTATACCACGACTCCGCGTATTATTTGGAATTTTGTTCACAAAATTTAATCGACCTATCAGAATACTCTCTACTATAATAATTAATAAAGTGGCTAAGCGAGCTGTTCGGGCAATCTACAAGCTGGCCCCCAACACGTCATTAAGAGAGAAGTTTAAAGAAACTGGAATCTTAACTGTAGCTTCTCAGTATGTTCTATCAAATGTATTATATGTTAAAAAAAGTTAAACCTATTCAAAAAGAAAAGTTACAACCACAATAGAAATACCCGAAATAAGCATAAGCTTGATGTACCAGTGACTAGACTTAGTAAAGTAAAGAATTCGTTTAAAGGCCAGTGTATACGCCTATACAATAAGATCCCAGAAAGCGTTCAAAATTTTTCAATCAATAAATTTAAAAAAGTAGTTAAAGAACGTTTGTGTGCTAAAGCCTATTATAAAGTTAATGATTTTATGAATGATAGCACACCTTGGGAATGAGGTGACCCTCTGCAAGGCTACTTCTAAATTTCATATATTATTGTACTCTTGTTATGTAGTTTTAGTTATAACATTGTTATATATGCCTTTTTTATATTTTTAAAATAACAATTTTCCATCCTTGATAAAAGATGGCCCCGCGCGAGTTTCTTACGCCGGTTCTTCTCGCCGGGCTAGTTCCCGAACCGGTGGTAGGCATCATGTAGATCGACGTTCAGAAAGTGTATAAAAATACCTATTATGAATAAAAATTTTTGACTTTGACTTTGAGTACCTAATTCAGAACAAATCTGTTCCTGTAATAGAGCTACTAAACTACTGCTTGTAGGGGCGTAGAAAATGTATGTTTAATTCGCTATTATGTTGCACTTTGGTGCAACTTGTAGTCTTTTGTCATGCCCCGCTGGCTTTTGACGACAGGATACCAGGCATGCATCAACAATAGGCAATGAAATGACAAAAAAGTGTATCAACGTACACAATACGCCCGCGCCTTTCCTTCCCACGCGAATCGTTTCCATATTGAATGAAACCTCTAACTCGACAGTGCTCTTGGGGCGCTCTTTCTAACCGCTAAACTCTACGCTCTACAGGGTATGGCAATTGTCTAAATGGGCCTTAAAATATTGGACATTTTAATAATTATAGAAAGTTGTATCATGCCATTGTATTGTTTTCAAAATGTTTGACTTGGGTATGTTGTGCAGACCCTCTAAACTCATGTTTATTCTGAATAAAAGAGAAGCATGAAATTCTTTAGTTTATTCTTTCGGAAACTCAGTAAAAGAACTATTGAATACTTACGTTTTACGGACAAGAACATTCACTGCTGCTATAAATCAAATGCTAAATATTTTTATGAAAACACTAGTTCCCGCTAGGCGTGTTTCGCAGGAACTGTAAGTGGCTTGACGCACCTCGTTAGTAAATCTCACTTACATTTTTAACGGCACTTTAATACTCGACTCGTATTGCGCTGCGGAAATTATTTCAAGAACGTTCGTTATTTATGTTCCAACAGACTCGAGATGAAAACTATAATATAATAATTACACTCTTAATTATAGGATCCTGTTAATTAAGTAATGTACTGCTGACCTAACGACGGTAGTTCATTCACTCTCTTGGTGTTCACTGCTATATGATATCTGCATCACACATCTGCTACTATATTTTGTCAAAGATTTGGATATTAAATTTTGTTCCGGGAATAATATTAAGGATAGCAAAAAAACTGACTGATGATGATGCTAAAATATATCCCAAATAATAAAAATCAATCAACCACAGTTAATTAGCTAATTGGTGCTAGTTTGCTTTTACACTTCCTACATTTTAGTCATAGCAAACACGCAATTCCATTGATTGGATATTACCATATACTGCCTTAACTTGTAAAGATATATTAGGGTTATTATATATCCATTTACAGGCATTAAATTGCAAGGAATGCGAATAATTTTAGTAAAGCATTTAGGGATTATTAACTAATGACAAGCCGTATTATCTAATGATATCCTACATTTTTTTTATTGTAAAATGATGCTTAGATGAGTCCAAATGACTTGCACTGTCAAAAAGTTATTTGCAGGTCGCCATTTTAGACATTAAACGAATCATACTATGAAACATCAACTATTACAGAAGTTGCTCTTAAAGTAACTTATAATGATTCTCATAATTAACAATTAAGCAATTCTTATTATGTGTACCATTTTACGCATTTATATTGAAAACTGTCATAATAGAAATGTTAGAAGTTACTGTAAGAGCAACTTTTTCAAAAATTGATGTTTAGTAGTACGATTTACATAATGTGGCCATTTTAGACCTGCTGATCTCATCTAGAGCCAAGCTTCTGACTCTGCTCACCCTAACTCTCCAAGGCCTAACATCACAAACTCTACACTTGTACAATGTACAGTGAAAATATGTGGCTTGCGTTTTACTTGGCTCATCTTGGTAGGAGCACGGCGGTGCCCCCAGGTGACAATTTGGATAATTTGGGTGGCTGTTTGAATATTAAGAATGCCCTCAAAGACTAAGTGTTACCTACACTAAATCACAAATTGGTGATCTTAATTTAAACAGATGTGCAGTTGGTTCACCTTTCTGTACCCGCTTATGTCACACTTAAGAAAATGGAGAAAGTATTTCGTATGACATCATAATGTCGAATATGGAAACTTACTGAGAATATTCAAGTCGTAAGAACGTAAGAACTTTTCAAACTGAGGTATCTTGAGCAGAAGCTACTTAGTTTTTATATTCGCTTTTATTTGAAAACTCTCGAGATAGTAATCGACCCCAATTGGGACAAGATAAGGGAGACAAGAAAATATCCCAAGAAATGGAACAATTTTTTTAATACTGTTGTATAAAAATATTTTTTTGAAAATTAAGTTAACGCTTACCTACTCTGTTAAGACGAGCGAAAAATTCATATTGCAATAAATGACTAACAAGGAACTGATTAAGGAATTAATCACTTTAAGTAATTACATTCTTGACTTTCAACACGAGATGACTATCTTTGTACACAATAGGTATTCTAAATTTAGTGACAGTCAATAATCCATCATAGGTTATTCCTCTCAGTAAATATAATGAATTTTCCCTTAATCAAAAATTAATTTTAATCAATTCAAAAATTTTAATAAATTCTGTACAAAGAACCAAATTGATTAAATTTAAACGTCCAATAAAAAAGAGTTTGCATCAAGCTTAAGCATACGACTCTGTCCCAATTTCATCTGCAATTTTCAACAAATTGCCCGTAGGCTGAGCAAAAACTGGTCGTTAATGGAACTAGGTTGCAATCTAGGCCGGTAGTGCGTCGGTTACTGAGTATTAATTGGACATACGATCATTCTCATATTACGTAAAGTTATGTCGGGCAAAGCTCTGTGTGATCTAGTTGCGAGTATTTGGGCCATACCACGATAATCCTATGTGATTTTTACATGTCATTAAGTTAAACACTCGTTAAAAACTAGTTTACCGAGAGGGTAATTTCGATTCAAGTACTGGTTATTCAAGTAAGTGGTTTATGGGTTCTTGTTTTTAGTTAACTTTTGTTTTTTTGTTAAATCATTCATCATTGTGAGAATTATTTGCTTTGAGAAAAGATTTAATGTAGGCACCTATCGTATAAGAACTTGGATATTTTTGTAGTCGGATGCTTACCATCTTCGGCGGTATAATATTGTTAAGACTTAAGACTTTTTACTGAACTACTCAGTGAACTGAACGATTGCTATCAAGATCAGATTCAATATAAGAACTAAACATAATGAAATTGTCAGATTAATCGAGGTCCCGATCGAATTTCTTTTAGCTTGGAAACGAAAGTATCAAGATTTTACGCCACAGGTTTCTTGTTAATGTTTTGTAAACTCGTGCCGTCGGTTGAGTCAGATGGGGGACTCAGATAAGGGTGCACCCCCACCCTGTGACGTCACATTTCGTGACTCACGCCCGCCACCGCACTGCATGGGGCACACTCACTAGACTCTGTTGTTGCACTCAATTCATGTACGTGACATCAGATGTTATGATCACTAAAGAGGATAACGGCTGTATAAGTGACATAATACTCAGAAACGCCATTGAAGAATTAAGGTTTATGAGTTTACTTACACTATAATAGTGTCTTTGATATGCAATAACTTAAATTACTTATTGTTGCAGTATACTGGCAGACTCAGAAATAGAGTTCTTGATGGATGGATGGAGATCATTTTTATCTTTTCTTAATGTTTTTCTCGTACATGCCTACAGTAGGATCAGCTGTCGTAGTAATTAAATTTTTGTCTACATCATAGTCATTTCGCTATTTTGATCCGGTAGTGAGTAGTTTCTAAAGCGTCATTAAGGGCTCCTTATAACAAAAGGTGTTCCCAAAATGTTGTTTCTCACTAGGAACCTCTAAGGAACTCGGTTACTCCGTTACAATTTTATGCGTTACTCCCATTTCTTACATCATAGCTGTGTAAATCATATTTGCTAACAACCATACTTTTACTGGCTAGTTATAATTATTATTAAGTGCTAGAACCTAGTTAAATATCACGTTATCATAGATTTATGTTTGGATGACGGACGTTAGATAAGTTGGATTACGTGGGTGAATGTTACTTAATTTATAATACCATCAAAAGAGCACTTAATATCCTAGTTAAAAATGTTAATGCAAAAATTTGCTAATTTTTATCTATTCGTTGCTCATTTGTCTAAATGACTAGAGGTGCAGAAGGATAAGTTATGAAGATTCAAATGTTAACTGTGATGAAATACATCTATCCCGAAAATACCGATATCATAACAAAGGCTAACACGCACGGAGTCACAGGTAAAAGCTAGTTCCACTCTAAATGACAATTATTGTCACGCATAACAAGGCGACGAAGTGGTTTTTTCCCCTTTAATAATTATTCTCTGTAGAATATTAAGAGTGCAACTGTGTGTATATTAAGCCGTAATCATACCTGAGGTATTAAAACCCGGCGGTGTTTTGATGAGTTTGCTATAAGCTGGGGGAACTTGCATGTGTCGTGCCTGTTGGTTTAGCATTATTGATTAGTTATACTGAACTTGTCGCGTTGAATCTTTTAGGCTTATGACAGTGGATTTTTTTTTTTGCTTTTGATATTTGAATACGAATTGATGTAGGAGTCTGGAGTAAATTTTGTTTTACACTAATGAGTTTAGCTAGTAACTAGGATATATCCCCATAGACACATTTTCTGTTCTGATGTTGTACCTCATGAAGCTCTTGTTTCTCGTGTCTCGTTTTTTGACTACCAATTTCTATCGCTATTTCCCGTTGGTTGAATGTTAAAAGATAGTTTGTGTGCGGGATAAAGTTTTTTAATTCTCAGACGACCGCGATTGTAACAGGGAAGAGACGTCCAATGATTTCTCTGATTCTAAATCAGCGTTTGCCAACTTGTTTACGCGTATCCAGTTTGAAGTTCCTGTAAGGGCGTGCATATTTAAAATGTTATTAACACCAATTAAGTGTCTAACCATATAGGTGCATGTGCATGTGGGCGCGGTGGAATGTAGCTCACATGTAGCGGTTGAGGCTCTATCACATTATTCTGATGTGCTGAAAATTTTTAATGGAATTGTCTATGTAGTAGTAGCATTAACGATCGCTGAGATTTGGTGACTACTGTTTTGTATTTTTACAAAAATTAGATGCAGCAATTGAATGAGTTCTCACTGGGTAGGCCCTAGGATTAAAAATATCATGTTTCTTAGTTTTCAAATATATAAACTGTATTAACTCTTGTGTCGTTTCAGTTTTGTTTAGATCACTATGCTCGATGGCCGTCTAATGTAACAGCTGTTTTAATGACAAAATGATTTTTTCTATTACAAAACGCTTTTTTAACTACGTCTTTTGATAAGTTATCTGTATGCTCTATTTATTTATAGATTATGAAAACTTGTTTGTATGTTGATAGTGTCGTTTTACTTGACGATGTGTCATTTATTTTTTATTATTTATCTAACTTTATTTTCTTGTGTATGTTAAATTGTATTTGATAGGCCATAAAATTTTTTAATGCTATAAGTTAATGAAGTAGATCAATTATTATTTGTGTTAATACTTCTCTTCAAAATCTCTTAACGTGGGCCCTACAGCGCTTTACTTTTAGTTTTTTAATACACAGTTCTACTAGATAGCTTATTTTTAAATGGACTAGATCGTAGGTTTATTTCAGTTACTCTACAATAAAAAAAATTACAAAAATTCCAAGTGCTTCTAAAAGCACTTGGAATTTTTGTGTTTTTTGTGTAAATCTCTCAAATTGCTTACTACATATTCCTGTGTATTGTTTATGTAATACACATAATGATCTGTAAGGATGGGCGTCTGAGGATGCTGCGTAATCTTTTATCTTCTGATTGTTTTTGCTATTGGAAACAATGCAGTCAAGTTTGTCTATTGTTCTGTAACAGATCGGATCATCGTCTCTATTGTGCTGAAGCTATTTCGTCATAACACCATACCATCAGATATAATTTGGTTGGAAATGACAAAGGTCTCTTCATGATATATTGTCGTCGCCTCTTGGTTTATTCCATGTAAATAGTTATTTTCCTGTTTTATGTATAATTATTCTGAAGATAATATTTCATCCGTCTCAATTTATAGGAACATATACTTACAAAGAGGTTAGAAAACATTCGGTCGACGTAATAAAAGGTTAGCAGTTTGACATATTTTTAAATTTGCCATGTTAAAACTTACCACCTTATTGTAATACGAACTAATTGTGATGATCCTAATTTTCCCGACTGTTACCGCATAAAAAGTTGTGAATTTCGATTGACTACCTGGCTACATACCGGTGTCGCTATCGGTCATTATCAATTCTTCGCGCGTTGGACTATCACGACCTGTATTGTTGTGTGATAAAGAATGGATGCGTAAGCCAATAATTGGGGCCAGTGCCAGGGCGTTCCTCCAAAATGACTCACGACGACTGCCAAGTTCCGGTGCGATCGGAAGTAGAAACACTACAAATTCCACTACAACTACTATTACTACTACTATTTCTACTACTACACTGCTATTACTACTAATACTACTACATAAAGAATCGTGAGAACGGTTAAAGGAATGTGAAGTTTTTCTTTCAACAAGTGCAGAAGTTTCGATCACTAAGCACTGGCTATGAGAATCGTTGACTTGGTTCGATGGTTTCATTAATTGACTGCTTGTGCAGAAACAATGCCACCCCTTCATAACGTTTGACTCTTATCAATGCGTCGACGTCGAAATCAATAAACATAAATGGAAGGAGCTTTTTTTCGAGTGTTTGTTGTTTTAGTGCAGTGTGTGGTCTACGACGAATCGTATGATTTAAATTGTTTGAATGTATTTTTTTGTAAAAAATTTAGCAAAAATAAATAATCCATTATTTTTGCTTCTTTTGTTATCTTTTACTTGCAATATTTTGCTTATGTCTATCTTTTAATCGGCCTTACTTAACTGAAAATAAAATATTTTTAAACCTTTTTATAGATTGTAAAATAACATTCCTTAATATAACTCAAATGCTGATAAAATATTGCAACAAGATTTGGTGACAGAATAGTAATAATTATTACTATCCTTTCACCAGATCTTTATTTATACTATCTATTTTATTGTGCAATGTTTTATCAGCATTTGAGTTTTGTATGTAGTCTAGTTTTTTTCTACAAAGTACAACATAAATATTGTGTATCTATTATGTACATTGTACAATCATGTTTGTTGTAATACTTTTCCTGTGACTCATGTGGCGATATAGATGTTGCCACAAAAATAAATCTCGCGAGAACAGAGTACATTTTACCGCGGTAAAAAGCATTCTGTCCGTCCCCGTGGTCTACTCTGTGTGTGTGCCTAATTTCATCAAAATCGGTCTAGTAGTTTCGGAGCATATTCAATGCAAACAAACGAACAAACAAATCTTTACTCATTATTATACTAGTGTCGGAGAAGCTCAGTATAGCTCAATATCGTGAATTTTGTACTCCAAAACATCCTGACTGTAAATACTATAGGAAAATTTAGTTTTGGAGTTTCACTGTCGATGTCGTCATTACTTGTCCATAAATCTTATAATGGTGTGGTGTCTCGGTTTTCATCTGTGATCAAGTAAGTTACCGTCGTGAAATAGTAATATGACTAATTTCAGAAGCACACATATACACATATTTACCCGACTGCGCTAGAAGGAGGGTTATATTTTTCGAGAGTATGTATATATGTATGTATAATTGTTTGACACGCTCTGCGGCCTGAACGGCTCGATGGAGTTTCGCGTGAGAGGAGTCTAGATTCGTATTTACTGTGAGAGTGGCACTGGGTACATCAAAACTATTTGACGCAGTCGGTTTTTTTGGGTTTTTTTTTTATTTTACGGTATTTATTTATTCAATTTGTAACACAATGAACCGACTCGACCGACCTCCCAAGTAATAAATATTACTCCAACTGCAGCATCAGGCTGGTAAATTTTAATATGATGATAGACTCTGTTAAAATTTATTGTATAATTTCCGAATACTGGAAAGATAGTTAAATTAAGGGAAGCTCAAGTCACATGCTGTCTTTGTCATTTCGGCTAGCAGAGACAGCGACAGCCTGCGAATAGGAGGGCTCTTAATTTTGATTAGCGTTTCAGTATTCGGTCGTGTATAATTTATACTATCATCGTTACAAATTTTCCTTTTTAAAAGCAACGAACTGATCTTTAACTGAATGATCTTTCACGTCACATGTGGAAACTGACTCATAAAGTTATGTAGAAAGTGTTTGAGTTTTTGTATTCCGGTCAGAAATCTAGTTTATGTGAATAATAGTGTTTCCTGTACGTGAGAATTTTTCAATAAAGTATGGAGTAATGTGACTTTGAGGTTATGAAATTTTTGTTATATAATTTTGTATCGTTTATGCGTTATTCAATTTTTTTTTAAAAATTTGTTGTAGTTTTCAATGTTTACTATGATAGCCATATTAACTTGGACTTTTTAACGGACATTTTAAGGGGAATAAAGATGTTTTCCTTCTTTCTCTTGTGTACGTTAGAGCACAAATTGTTATTTATAAAGGATATAATGCAATGCATTCTCTAGGTCATTGGGAAAATCAAGGGTAGTTTCGAGGTTAAGGACTTCATTTCTTAATCATCTGTTAGTCATCTCGTTTTATAATATGCAAAATGTGTGTCATAGTATTTAAAACGCTAGTTCTTATATACCTACTTATCAATCTCATATGCCTACTTATCAATTTTCCAGATGTAGACGTATGTAAAATAAGTGTTCCCCGTAACACGACTCCATCATCAGGTACCAAATTGATTTAAATTTAGATTTAAATTGCGTAAAAGCATCCATATTGTTGTTTCATTACTACATAGTATAATAAAATAAAGTCGCTTTATCTGTCTGTCCGTCCCTATGCTTAGATCTTTAAAACTTCGCAACGAATTTTGATGCTGGTTTTTTAATAGATACAGTGATTCAAGAGGAAGGTTTATATGTATATAACATGCATAATATAGTAGAGAAACACTGATAATTTTAGAGGTTTCTAATGTCCTAAATAAACACATTTTTTTGAGCTTACATTATAAACGCTTGCTGAACCCTACGAGATAGATCAAAATAATGTACTACAGTATTGTACACCTTACAAAGGTCTACATAAAAGTCCGCGATGGTATATGTCTCTCTCTTAGGGATAACCTAAAATAACATTTTTTTTTATCCTTTACTTTTTACGAGAAATAATGGTTTATTTACGAAGCGATTTTAAGCATTTGGTACAGCATTAATCCTTATCCAATTAAGTACCTTAAATAGATTGTGCCGGCCCTTTACAGCATGTAATTTAAATTAATATTTTCGAAGATATTACAGATTTAAAATGCAGGGACATAGCGGTTTACTTAATAAATCTAGGTGCCCGTGCCCAGTTCATACTTATTATTATGTATGGTATTTGCAGAAGCTATCTAGACGGATACAGTATGATCCTTATCAAATTAAATACGTTACTCACTTTAAGTATTTTATACACATTATAGCCCTTTAAACCATACAGTTTAAATTAATATCTTATATTTCGAAGATATCGTAAAATTTATATTCAAGCGAGTAAAATATATATCAAGCGGTCTCGCACGTCGCGTCGCTCGGGGTGATAGGGTCCCGTTTTTACCCATTGGGTAAGAAACCCTAAAAACATTTTCAATATTGTATACAGAAGTATATTGCAGTGAGTAGAGTTATTTGCTAAAGAAGTTTTTTCTCCAAGAACACTATTCCACGCGGAGGAAGCTGCAGGCAAAATACCAGTAATATATTTAAAGATATAAAAGTAATAAAAAAGGGCATGTATAATTAAAATGAAGTCACACATTTTTCACAAAAGCAATGATAAAAGATACCAGTTTGTCATGTTGATATAATGTATGAAAGCTACACAGCGAAATGAAATCATTTAAAAATACAGGATTGCAATTCATGGCAGTAGGTACGCGGTCATTATGTGCAAATTTTTTGAAATTCAATGAGATACCGATCCTTTGCATAACATGATCATGTGGGTACAACGATACCTGGGTAATTGGTATAGGCGTACCAACGCGTTATGTTAAATCCTTCTTGACATCTTTAAATAAATAAAATAAGATAGCCTTTATTTGCCTTAAATTAAATAGGTAACAAAAATTAATAAATCAAAATTAAGTCCCTTGATCGAGGCACCCAAAAATGAGTGAAGGACTCCTCCATGTTGTGCTATGTACTGCGTTCGCGTGCTGTCCGTGTCCAGGCGGCGCCCGCCACCTCCACGATGTCGTCGCTCCACCTGGCGCGGGGCCGGCCCCTGCCGCGCGCGCCATCTCGGAGGTGCCAGTGGAGGATGCGCTCCCTCCACCGGCCATCTGTAGCTCTAGCGATGTGACCTGCCCATTTCCATTTCAGAGTCCGCAGAGCATCGTTCCTGCATCTAAGACTCGTCTTTGGTCTGATATCGACGTTTTTTATTTTATCTACTAGTCTTAGATCTAGCATAAAATGTCTGGCAATCATAAAGAACTGATGGAAGGATGGTGTTGTCCATCAATTGACATCTTTACTGTATTATTTTTTATGGAGATAAACTTAAGATAGAGGCAATTAGTATAATTTGTAAAGGTAGCAACTCTTTTTGTACCAGAGCATTTGCGCTGCACAGTCACAAAAACAAGTATGAATTTTTTTAAAGCGTTATTTCTTTAAAGTAGTTTCAAAAAACTTTGAATTCTTTTGCGAGTCATCGTCGTAAATGATCTTTTTATGTGTTGATTAGAAGAAATCTTATTTATAATATTTACATTATTTTCTGCGGTAACACTAAAATTCTCTTGCGAGTTACTTATTTTTTTTTGCAATTTGTAAAAGTTTTTAGCAATGCGTGATACGTCATAATAACGATTAATCAAGCTACGTTTCCACGAGAGCTTTTTTTGTGGTCGCGACAGAAAAACTGCACTGTAAATAGAACTCTGCGCTTTTACAAAAGAGTTAAAAATCGAAGTGTCAAATGTCAGATTTGACAACTTTACACGATTTTCAGCTCTATTGTATTAGCGAAAATGTCTTTTTCAGTACTGTTTTTCTGTCGCGGCTCGCGACCACTATAAAAGGCTCATGTGAACGTAGCCTTAGGGTCCGTTCACACGTCTCGGACCTGACGTGACGATTCTGTAATTTGTAACAATATAATGCATAATGCGGCGCCGCGCGCAATTTGGATTTTGTATCGCTATTAAAAAGTGCGCGCTGCGTTGCGCCGCGATGTGAACTGACCCTTAGTATATGATATCCCGTAGCTTGGTAACAAAATGTAAAAAAATCCTAAGATAGATAATAATTCTAAGATAGTCGATAAGAGTTTTATTGAATAGGTAAGCAAGTATGCAATTAAGTAGTTTACCTACTATGGAAATTATATTCTCATTAACGAAAATAACATAATTATATAAGCTCACTTTCGTCAATTAATCAAAAAAATATTAATATTCTCGTCGCGATGGGAGAAAGTAAGTAAAAAGTGGCAACTGGCAATCCATCACGTATGAATTGTCGATTATGCTATTGTAATTATTTAGTCAAGGTAGCCGAAGTTCTAACATGTGTCGGTCGCTTCGCTGTGATCTGCATACAGATTGACACAACAATATGCGCACATTCCTAGCACCGTGCTAGACGTTAAATAAAACGTGTCATACGATATTATACCGTATGAGTTTGTAATAATACACAAATTACATCAACCGTTTTGCGTGACGTTTGTTTTTATACTTCTAAAAAATATGCATACCCGGCTAGTTGCTACATCCTGTCATACATATCTCAAAAATAATTTCCAATATTAATAGAGAACCATTAAATTCTCAGACGGCTGAGACAAAAATGTGTCTGTTGATAGTCCCCACAGAAGCGCGAAGTAATGGGTCTCGCAATTATATCCCCTATACATTACACTTTAGTTTCGCGGCAGAAGAAGCGCGCGTTTGTCATCGGTCCAGCTGTTCTCTCACGCTCGCAGACGGGTAGAGCTGGGCGGCAGCGGCTGACTCGATGTCGAAAATTGATAAATAAAATACATCGTAAACCAATTTTACTGGCAGATGGGGCGAGATGAAAATAATAGGTCAGTGTCGGTTGCTGGTCCCCGCAGATGAACTGCTGAAGTAATAGGTCTAGACTCTAGGGTCAACCCTACCTACCCATTACTTCAACCGTTCATGTAGCAATTGTCAACACTTGGCCCTATAATTTTGAGATGTATTAGGTACCAGTGGCGAAGGCTGGTTCTCCTTCATAGGGAAGCACTAGCCTATATTTTAGGTAGGGATTTGGATGAGGGTCTTCAAAAGGGTACGTGGAAAATGAAGCCGATAGGAATGGAGTTATAGGAACCCCACGCCGCTGTTAGGTACATATTGCAATATGCATCTTCATTACTCAACTCTTTTACGTAAACATGTTGTGCCAGTGAGATCTAACTTATTCAACGAGATTGCTTTGACTTGACCTTCAAAATATCTACTAGAGCTGACTAGTGCCAAGTTTCTAACTTTAAAGTCAAAGAGACAGCCCCAACCGCGAGCGACTGGTCCGAAATCCGAACGGTGGTATGTATAATGTAAAAGTGGTGATGTAAAAAATAATTTATTACCTTTCGTCGACTTTCAATTTATATAACACGTTACACATATTGTGTGCCATATTACAGTGAGTCGACAGATAATTACAACGGCCAATTATATTAATTAACAGATATCGCTTATTTTCTTGTCAGGCCATTATAGAAATTGATGTTGTTTACAATTTTTTTACAACCGGTTTCTATTAATTACATAGCGTCCAAGCTACTACAAGTCTGGAGCCAGCCACCGATAGAGTGGATTACAATAGTAGTTTAGTTTTCTGCGTAGAGTCTCCGACTTATATGCTTAGACATAGTCACACTATCGTAAGCATTAGGAATGCGTGAAACGTCTCAAATCGCGTTTACAGCGTTTACAATACCGGTATGTCTAGTAGCTAGTAGGCGGTACGGTATCCTTTACAGATAGGTATCGTTTAACGGTAGAGTTATGTTCTTGAGGTATTGCATAATGCCGAGTCGGCGGTACTCCTGTTTGAAGTGTAGCCCTAACTTGATATTTATTTATTGGTAATCAGCTTATTAGTATTTTATACGTTACATCGGTATAATTTTGCGAATTTGTTGTATTGTGATAGTACAGGGGTAAGTGGTTTCTGTTTAGTTTCTGAAAGGCTTTCTTTGAGTTCTGCTCTTGTTTAATTAGAGTAAATGTCAAATAGTTTTCTTCGGATATTCCCTATTTTATTTTCAGCTACGTTTAAACTAAACTGTACGTAGTTAGCTGTAGCTTAGTATGCCTATTAAAACTAAACTTTACAGCAACCACATTATTCTTTGACAAGCTTTTTCTTAACGTAAAATTCTTTTGAAATGAGAACATACCCTTACATTTAAGGACTTTATTGAGTTGCAACTTGCAACTCAATATCTAACCTTGTTATTCTCCGCTCACACGTTTAAATAAACCATATATTTCATCCGTCTCAGGTAGGTACTGATTTAATATCGGCGCAGGTAACATAAATATGATACTGGCGGATATAATAGATATTGTCGGGATACGTGTCATACATTTGTCATAAGAAAACAGTCGTACGTACGGACGGGTGATCACTCAGCGAGTAAATTGACATTTTACGGTACTTGGGACAGGATGCTTTTACGCTGGTTTCCGAAATGATTCACCAGTTGTAATGTATGCGCACTTCTGGCATTCCTGCTTTATTGTATGAAATATTTTAGAAGGCTTTGAAATGCCAGTTTTTAGTAGAGTCAGTACCCACTGCCCCGTACTTCTAAGTTCTAACGCCAGGGATGAATGTTTTTCTAATGAAAAATACTTCTTAGATTCCTTCTTGTACGCATCCTTAAGATATCAGGCTCACATCCTTATCCATCTCACGTTGAGAGACGCAATCCTCAGCATTTTAATGGAGCTGAAACTTTACGCTCACCAAAAGCAAGTCCAACTGAATATTGTTAAAAGACATTTTTGAGCCTTTCCGTACAAAAGTTACGAGTGAGGATAGTAGTCGTTGATGATGATCATACGTTTGGCATACCTATTGCTGATTCTCCAAGATGGAAGAAAGCGAATCATACGAGGCCAGTTGAATGCAATTGACCGATGACATAACGTCACTTTCGTCTGGGCTCAAGTGAATAATACTCTTCCTTCCATTCATACGAGCTCCATTGACTTCCAGATTGACCTAACTAGATATTAGTTGTAAATTATGTAACGCTTTTATATACTGACCAACTTTTTTTGCTCGTGGGAATAATGAAAGATGAGATCTTTTCGAAAGTTAGCGACGCTACTGACAAAATTTATTGGGCTTCTATGTTCTATACCAGCATCCGCATTCCACAATCTGCCAAATTCTTAAATATGGTGTTAACTAATTCATCATTATTATATTTTGTAAGATATTATTTGAACTTTGTTGCACTTATATATTTTCAAATAAGTTTCCTATACACCATTTACTCGTATCTCCTTTTCCGAGATCGTCGCAAATGATTCACGCCAATATCGAACTTGAAAACAAAGGCGTGGAATATTATTAATAATGTTCAGTCGTAACTCATGAGTAATGCATTTTCAGTTACGTTTAAATAAATGTTTCGTACTCAAGGGCCCATTGAAGCTCTCCAAATTCCAATGATTATTTTAGGAGTGTTCCGCTCTCAATTTCTATCTCTCTCTTTCTGAAGCTGAACTTAATCCAAATAATGTATGGAAAAGTTTTTCCGTCTGCTGAGCACTATCTGAAATTTTCATTCCATTAAAATTGGCGATTTTTGTCTATAATGATTTTTGTTTCATATGATAAGAATAACACACTTGGGTCAATACTTAATTCACACGAAAAAGAAACGATACGCGACATAGCGCTGCATTTTTAAGACAGCTATTCAAAATTGTACTATATTCAATACATAAGAAGATACACGTTTCATTATAAGATATCGAATGTCAGGTTGCACCGCGCTACTATTCGCATGTGCAGAATATGACTGATGTCATGACTGATGTTTTGTGTAGTGAATAAAGTTAAATTATTTGTAGATCTAAATAATATGCCTTCTCTTTCATACGAAAAACGAGAGAGATAACATGATAATCAACGATAAACTTTAACAGAAGTTGGTTAAATTGGCACTAATTATAAAGCATTAAGGCATTATGTCATAGTCTCATGTTTAATAATAATAGTGAGATTAGTGCGAATTAACTAATAACAGACAATTGGCGTGCGCGCAGTTAGTTATTTGTGGTAGTGTTGTCTGGATTCTGATGATAACAATGAAGACATAATATTATTATAGTTCACACTGCACTTCCTAAACAATATTACAACTATCGTGTCAAATAATATTCTTCCTATTCTTAGTGATTGGCATTATTGGCATTTGCAAACTTCTATTCACAATTTGAGTACAGTTTTGACCTTTTTAAATTTTTAATTAAGTACGTTTGGTCATCACAGAGTCATTTACATTTTGTATCGCTTTGCGTTACGTGTACCAAATACAGGTTTTGTAAATCTTAACTTGTTGCTGATTAAATAGTCCAGTAATTATAGGCAAACAGTGTGATTCAATAGGAAATCACAATTATAATATTTAATAACATGATATTTAATAAAAAACGTATAAGGCAATTAATCGCTTGTTAAACTGTAGTTAAACATAATTTAGCGAGGTGCTTGGCCCTCGGGCCTCGCGACACCGGCGGCGGCGCAAGTCAAGGGCAATCTGTGTTGACAGGTCACATCGAGTGCACACTGAATTGTGTGCAATTGTGCATATAAATTATCGTCTGCCACCACAACTATAATCTAATTAAAATGTATACCGGCACTTAAACGACGATTAAAAAGTCGGTTAGATTGGACTCGTATATTATAATAATATAATTAAGGAAATTAAATAAGGTTGGGTTTTGTTTTGAACACTAACACTGCTTGTTAGTTTTTAACTTTTCAATTATTGGTATGGATTTTAAACGATGTTTTATAAAGTTTACATCTTCTAGGGCCCGTTTCATAATCTTCTAACAAGTGCCGGATACCTTATTCGGAAGTTTTGTCGTTGCTTACTTTATATCGAGTGACAGAGACAAAACATGCAATTAAGCTATCTGACACTTACCTATCACTAGACTGTGAAACAGGCTCTCAATATTGTCAGATTCGAAAAATATACTCCTCCCTCTAAGATGATCATTTGACAATGAAGAATGCCATTGAATGGTTTACACTAGGTAATTAATAATATGGCTATTAGCTACTGTTTTAATTAACATGAATCTAGTAAAATGTCATACAATACCTATACATCATAATCGACATGTAATATGCAGTATATTCATAATTTAATTAGTCACCGGGTAACAATAAAATAACTATAATGTACCTACGTTATCAATTGCGCCAGTTCCTGGCTACTTTGTTCGTATCGCTACTTCCTCCAGTTTTATGGCGAATGACACGAACACGGACGGCTCGTCCGAAGATATACCACAGCCTCACAGAAAACAGGCTTGACATAGGTAGTTGTTTCGCTGAATCGGTGAGGGTTACACTGAAAACCTAAGGCTGGGACTATAGGCTCCGGATTCCGGAACGCCGGTGAACATTCAGAGCACTGAAAATAGAACTCTGCGCTGATACAATAGAGCTGGAAATCGAACACACGAGAAATGTCAATGTCAAATATGACAACTCGACACACGACACTTCGATTTCAACTCTATTGTATTAGCGCTGAATTCTATTTTCAGCGCTCTGAATTTTCACCGGACCTCCGGATTCCGAACAATATAGTCCCAGCTTAAGGGGGTTAGGAGTTTAAAGGAACGATAGCGCGCTCCTCTGATGTTGGCAACTGGCACCATTGTCCGCTTGTTTGTCTACACTTATTCCATGCAAAGACAAAACTAACCATATATTTTCTTTGTCCACAGGATCAGTATGATAACTTAGCCGCCCATACACACAAAGGAATCGAGTTCTTAGACAAATACGGCAACTTCGTGAAGGAACGATGTGCAATAGAATTGGAATACGCTGGAAAACTCAGGTTAATGATAATTATTATTATTCGGATGATTTTACGATAACAGGTATTATAACTTTGTGTAGATGTGGATACGTATAAATAGTGCTAAGACTTTATATAGCATTTCATTTTGTAATAAATCAATACACATATATGTTTTCCTAATAAAATAAAATAAATAATAAATAAAATAAATAAATTTCTTAGAACATTTGGCGAAGGCCAACGAATGTTGGAAAACGTTGGAGTTTTTTCATTAAATATACTGGGTGTCCCAAAAATACCGTCTCATAGTGACATGGGAGATAGATTAGCCTTATATCTCTCGGATAAAATAAAAATGACCTTAGTAAAAGTTGCTTAGTTTTCGAGATATTTGGATTTTTTTGGTTTTATTCAAAATCTCCATTTTTAGTTAGTTTTTATTTCCGCATTAGTACAAATTCCTTTAATTTATTCATTTTAATTTTTTTTAAGTATCTCGAATAGTTGTTTGATGCATACAAAATAAACTTTTGTCAAATAGTAGTGTATTTTTTAAGAAAAAAATATTTTTGTGTTGCGTTTTAGCTCTCCCAAAATTTCGACCCAAATTTTGACAATCTGCCGTAGAAAAAAAATGTACTAAAGTAATCTGGCAAATTATTTTAAAAATTACTCAATTTATTGCAGATTTAGAAATGGTATAACACTTACATGAAAAATTTACAGAAACTTAGAAATTGCCATTTTTATCATTAAAGTCTAATTCAAGCCGGACTCAACTATGAAGTGAATATTCAATATTCAAACACAATGAAAAGGCCACATGTTGTCCTTTGTGTTCGGCGTTTGTGATCCTGTTCTTAGGTTAAAAACTGAGTGAGATAGCTGTCAATGATCAACGGTAATGTTTGTTAAAGGCCTAATAAGTGCAAGGGAGCGCGCAATATGCGCTACTCTCTTCCCACATTTTACAACACCGTGTTCCACGAACGATCTCGTGGACTTTAGTACGTTCTCTTCCGTTTTGTGCGATACACGTGCTATTTTGTACTGCTCTCGTTTCTCTCATTTTTTTTATTACTAGGCGTTATTTTTGGACTCTGATTTGCTTTCGATTTGGACTATTGTTGAACTGATTTGGTGACAACAACGACGGTTTGCGCTCTTACAGACAGCTGGCTGGTTTTACTGTGCTAAGAATGGAAAATCCACGAGGTGCTGCTACTCAATTTACTCATCGTGAGTACGCCGACATGTACTTAATTTATGGGGAAACCAGGCGTGTTTCTAATCGAGGCGTAGTAACTTTAAATTCAAGATTAGCTGCAAGATTGTACGCGGAACGTTATCCAAACCGTACACCGCCATCGTATCATGTGATTGAACGATTGGATTCTGCCTACAGAGAGGGTAGAGTCCCAGGAACTCGAGGTGGTGAAGGGAGACCGCAAACAACCGACGAAGATGTCGTGTTACAGCAAGTTACCGAAGATCACGGCAACTTCGGTTCGTTTGATTCAAAGTCGGACTGGAATACCGAAATCATCTGCTCATCGCGTTTTAAAAAGGAACAGGTATCATCCGTACCACATACAAAGAGTGCAAACTCTCCTTACGAGTGACTATGCCAGACGGGTACAATTTTGTCAACGAATGTTGGAAAAAAATAGGGAAGATCCCGACTTTTTTCATAAAGTACTGTGGAGTGACGAGTCGCAATGTAGAAGAGATGGTTATTTAAACCTTCATAATATTCATAGCTGGCAGCTAGAAAACCCACACGAGAATCTCTATTCTCGTGTGGGTTTTCTAGCTGCCGCAGAGATCGGTCGCAACACATGTTTAAAATAAATTTTATGGACCGGAATCTACAACGGTACAATAGTAGGACCAGTGGAGCTGCCTCCAATATTAAATGGTCACACCTATTTGGAATTTTTAGAAAACCAATTGCCAACGCTCCTCGGGGATGTGCCACTGGAATCATTACGAACGATGTGGTTTCAAAACGACGGCTGCCCAGCACATTACGCTCGAGACGTTCGAGCACACCTGGACCGCAGGTTCCCGGGAAGGTGGATTGGGCGACTGGGGCCAATCTTATGGCCACCACGATCCCCTGATCTTAATCCCCTGGATTTTTTTTATTGGGGATGTCTTAAAGACAAAGTTTATGGTAAACCAATACGCAACGAAAGGGAACTACGCGACAGAGTCACCGCAGCGGCTCAAGAAATATCTCAGATAAGTTTGAGAAGATTAAAGAATAATTTTATCAGAAGATGTCGATTGTGCATTCGTGTTGGAGGTCGACAGTTCGAGCATTTACTGTAATAAATCTAAGTTCTAAAGTTTTTTTCTAATTTTATTTATTATCACAGTGCCCCATAACAGCGAAGGAAAGAACGAAAAAACAAATTAGGGTTGCAATAGTACATTCAGTTTTACAAGTCTACAGATACAAAAGATAATAAAGGTCGATAGATAATAAGATTGCGATGAACATTCCTGGTACTTTTTCATCTTCTTTACTACATAAGAGTCTGGCTTGAATCAGACTTTAATGATAAAAATGGCAATTTCTAAGTTTCTGTAAATTTTTCATGTAAGTGTTATACCATTTCTAAATCTGCAATAAATTGAGTAATTTTTAAAATAATTTGCCAGATTACTTTAGTACATTTTTTTTCTACGGCAGATTGTCAAAATTTGGGTCGAAATTTTGGGAGAGCTAAAACGCAACACAAAAATATTTTTTTCTTAAAAAATACACTACTATTTGACAAAAGTTTATTTTGTATGCATCAAACAACTATTCGAGATACTTAAAAAAAATTAAAATGAATAAATTAAAGGAATTTGTACTAATGCGGAAATAAAAACTAACTAAAAATGGAGATTTTGAATAAAACCAAAAAAATCCAAATATCTCGAAAACTAAGCAACTTTTACTAAGGTCATTTTTATTTTATCCGAGAGATATAAGGCTAATCTATCTCCCATGTCACTATGAGACGGTATTTTTGGGACACCCAGTATATTACGATTATTATTGTCCCATTTCTATATCAGCAGGGCAATCGCGCAAAAAATCGGGCAGTTGAACCGCAAACGAACCGTGAACGTTACTCGACTTTTTGAATGATTCGGTATCGCGCTAACGTTTTGACAGATAGTTGGAACGCAGCCGCATCGCAGCCGAAGCGCAAACGCTGTTAAAACAATAAGTTGATTCGATGCTACTTTTCTCGCACGTTTCTGAAACGTTGCTTGTTTTGGTGTGTTAAATTGTTGAAAATATAAAAATTTATTCATATATAGTATTGATAGATATTTCTAACGAATTTGATACGTCAATGGCTGTATCCAGACGTGAAAATTTGAGTGATCGCATAAATAGAAATACCTTTACGTTATCCAATTGCCTTAAATAAAGAAGTGGCACCCCTCATGCCACCAACCTTGCGTTCAAGCCACTTTAATAAACTACGAAGTATGTCGACTAACTTCTTCTTTTAATAATTATGGTGGGCTTGGCTTGGTGATCAAAGACACACCTATAGACCACAAACGTCAAAGCAACTAGTGCGAGCGCGCAAGCAAAATCGATGGTCGAATAAATGCTTTATTTACACAAATACTAGGTTCACATCCCTAATGTCTATCGAAAGTTTCGTTCTAGTTTCTTCTAACGTTGAGTTACGTTTGGAAGGACAGTGCGATACTGAAATATGTTCAGACTCATCGGAACCAAACCTAAATCACAACTAAAGCAGAGTTTAACCTGAATTCAAACGATAAACAATAGCGCGATTGCCCTGCAGGACTCTCACACGACAGTCTTAGTTATGGACTGAGATCCCAGCCCCTCCAGAACCCCCCCTATATTCTCACTGATAAAATGTAGATCATATTGTAGCATTGGTTGTGTACAATGAACTCAGGTACAGGGCGCCAAAAGTACAAAAAGAAATTACTAATTTTTCTTACAGCCTTTGAAATTATTCTAACGTATATTATAGTAGAAAAAACAAGTAAACATGTGTCGCTTGTAGCGATAAGACCGCCTTTTGTTTTTATTTATGTTTAGTTTTTCTATGTTCTGTGTGTCCTATTTGTCTTTGGTGCAATAAAGTGTTTTTTATTCATTCATAGTAGAATAATGACATTTGAATAATAAAAAGTGAAATTTACACCGATTGCTTATTTTTATATTGTAGTTTTCATTTAAAAAAAATGGAAATCATCCACGTGGAAATAAAAATCATTAAACTTCGTACCTTTATATCTCTGTTTATACTAAGTTTAGAGAAAAATGCCTATAATAAGTTATGTTCCTTATGTTATTCAGAATCCAAAACAAAAATTGATACTTTATCAGTAAGAATATAAGGGGCGTCTGGCGGGGCTGGGATCTCAGTCCATTAGAGCTCGCCCTTAGTTAGAGAGCTTAGTTGAAATCGCGAATTACAAAGTTATTAATTTTTTGTAGTTCGGTTATCGAACATCGTAACAATTGTATTTTATTTTTATTATTGATATTCTTAATTTATTACTAACAAGTATAAAACGTAGGAGGCTGTAAATACGACGGATTTGATTTCACGCTTTGTACACGGTTGAAAAAAAATTCAAATTCATTATTCATACAATGAGACAGTTCATAATGAACAACATAGTGAATACTGCATGCTGTCTGGATCTGCGACCTGAAGGTCACAAATTTTCGCGACAAATTTTAATTACACGTTAAATTAGTAGGTTTCGTTTAAAATGTCATCAGAGAGTAGAGACACGTGAAGATGCCTTTAAGACTGCTTCTATATTGGTTGGTAATTCGATGATCTAAATTGGGGTTTGCGATTTATTCTTGCACCTAAATAGCTATTCTACCGCTATTATAAAATTATTTTACTGCGTATTCACGTACCAAAGATCGTATCCATTACACAGCCACGCCCCATTTTTCAACGCAATAAGTTCAAGGTTTTACATACCTACAAAATATAACTTACCAAAGACCTTGAGCAAAGCCTTCAGCGAGGTAAGATAATTAAATAATTCACTCGGCTCAATGCGGATTATGGGATCATTAATAAAATCCGCTTACCTACACTAATACTTATGACACAATAGGGCCCTGCACACGTAAAGTTCGAACCGCGCATCGGAGTGCGTCCAAGCAGCAGAGATATCCGTGCGGTTTTAGGACTGCGGATCGAACTGTCGTGTTAATTACGACTAAAGTTGAGTCCACGATTTGGACTCACGGTATATTTAGGCGTGTGCGCGGTTAAACTGCGAACAAATACGCTCGCGTCGACTTCAGATCGGACTGTCAGCCCCGCGCACCTACATGTTTGTCTCAGAGCGAGGGTTGGAACGGCGCGTGCTGTTTCCCGCGGTCCGAACTTTACGTGTGAAGGACGAGCTTATCCTATAGGTAACCTATTAGTGCCGCCGTTCGTGTTAGGTTTTGCGTGTTAACTGGTCCTATCTGATTTTAAGATACTGAACGGCAAAGGGATAGTTCTAAGTAACTCCTAAAAACGTTTATAGACCGCCTTTACTACGTAAACCATTAAGTGGGATTCTGGAACATTATTTGCTTCATACAGATTTAATATTCGTATTCCTATTCAAATCATCTAGGGTGCTCCTGATTTCATCTTAGCAGTATCACATAAGTGAAAAATATTTGTCATTTCATGTCAATGTACATAGCAAATTGTGACGTGAGATATCGTTTTACGTGAAAGAGATGGGCAACATTTTTTATTTAAATCGCGCCAACCTAAATTACATTTTTTTACAATTATGTTTCTCTATTCAAAAATTTTAAAATTAAATTTGTAATAATTACAATCGTTGTAAAAAAATATAACCCGACTACGTAAATTATAGAGCCAATGTTACCTGGGCTATTATTACGAATCTATTGACACCTCGTTTATTCAAATCGGACCAGTAGTTTATGCGCTACTGTGGAACAAACATACTTACATATTGCATACATACATAGACTGCCAAAATCATTTCCCTTTTGACTTCGCCGTAGTCGGGTAAGAATGTGATATTCGACACTAGGCAGCATCTCTATTGGAGGCCGTATTGTATTGATTTAATCATTTATCATCTTAAGTGTCAAATTTCTCATCGTCTACAGTCAGTCGTGTATAGTAGGTGTAATAAGTTTCAACCGTCTAGCAAAACATTGCACGAGCCTCCTGCTACTTTGTAGTTATTTACCAACTAGATTTTGTTTGATGTTGTGTTTTTATGAAAGGCCCAGCTTATGCGTCATTGGCCAATTTGAATTTTTTTGACGTTTCACTGTTTTTATGACGCGAATAGACTAAAAAAGGCTTTGGCCAAACGAAGCAGCAGTGTTGGGAATAAGTAATGGGATTTACCGGATTCTTGCGTAACAAGCGAAAGTTTTAACAACCTGAGAATATGAACATGAATTTGATGAACATTCGAATTTCGAATGTGAGAACAAGGTGGAGATGATACTCTCGGAAGTTCTTTATTTTTAATTTTTTTATCTCTACTTTATAATCACTCAGCGATTCTCTTGGTAGATAGTTGCTTGGTTTTCACTTATTACCAAATAGTACCTATTTGGTAATAAGTGAATTCATAATTAAAATTTTTGGTAAAAGATGGCCCCGCACGAGTTTCATACGCCGGTTCTTCTCGTCGGGGTAGTTCCCGAACCCGACGTTCAGTAAGTGTAAGTTTTAAAACGATCATATTTTGTTACAGAAGGCTTGTCAAAAACTATCAACCAAAAAGAAAAGAAGAAGACGAATACCAGTAAGTATACCTCAATAATTAATTTTATTACTGTTATAAAAATGCCCATTTTTGTTAAAAGACATAAGCAGATATTATTTAAAAAAAAAGCATTTGCTACAGAATGTTTTCATTTCAGGTACACACCATGCAAAGCATTCAGGCTGCTGCTACAGGAGTTAAATGACTTCGCGGGCCAAAGAGAAGTCGTAGCGGAGAATTTACAGTCAAACGTAGTCAGAGAGTTGCATTTGCTCGCAAAGGAGTTACGTGAGGAAAGAAAGGTGAGTTTCTGAGATGTTGTCTATGCTAATGCGACTCGTAATGCGTTGTGAATGTGCAATTATTTGTAAACAAACGCTCTATTCCATAGTTGTTACTCACTTGTTATTGTTTGGGAAAATACGCTTTCGAGGCGTAGAAAGGGCACTATTTTGAGACTAGTAAAACATCTTACCTAATATGAATGAGCTTCAGACATCAGGAAATAAATTCTGCCTTATTGTAGATTCAGTTAACATGTTTTTTTTTTAAATTCCCTTCTCGATATCGAAATGTTTATTTATAAATCCAATGTCGGCTTATCCCTTAAGGGCTGTTTTCGGTAAAGGTAGTTTTTACCCTATGGGAAACCGGCATGACATAATGTGTGTAGTTTAATATGTCTTGTCATATATGTGTTGTGTTTAAGCGTATAATTCACCTTTTCAGCAACACTTGAACGAGGGCGCGAAACAGATGGCAGTGCTCAACTCATCCATAGCGGCGCTGGAGCGCGCGCGGCGGGCATACGAGAGAGCGGCCAGAGAGTCGGAGAGAGCGTTAGAAGCGTTTCAGAAGGCAGACGCTGATTTCCATTTAAGGTAACTTTAAAAAGATAAGAACAGAAGATGACACGAAGCAGATCGCAGTGCTCAACTCATCCCAAGCGGCGCTGGAGCGCGCGCGGCGGACGTACGAGAGAGCGGCGAGAGAGTCAGATCGGACGTTAGACGCGTTCTCGAAGGCAGACGCTGACTTCTATTTAGATAAGCTCGAACCATATAACAGCTTAGTACTAAAGCGTTAAGGAATGATGGATTGAAACACGTGGCCAGCCACAGGGCCGCGTACCCCCAAAGCATACAGATGCTTTGGTGGGTATTTGAAGCTATTTTTGTATTTTTTAGATGTATCCAATTACAAAACTACACATAAAATATTTTTTTTTCACGTTAATCAAGTAGTAATACCTCAATATTTCTGAGTATATAAATTAAACTAAATATTTTACATGAAGTCGTCTCCCCAATTGGAGATCTGTGGTAGACATGCCTTAGCTGTTTTTTATGTAGGTAAGTCAATGTGTTTCCGCGTTTATGCTTCAATGTACTTTATCCTGTAAGGATTACAAAGTATGGCAGCTATTTAAAATGAGCGCAGGTGTCAGGTTAAGTTGCATTAAGGTAAAAGGTTTTTGACAGGTCCGCCTGTTGTCTCTACTTTGTCCATGGGCGCATACATTTAAACCCGTGAAGTTCGTTCCATAGTGATTCCTATTTGTGGACAAAAGAAACTGCGATTTATGACATCAAAATAAACACAATTTACTAACGATTTTTTTGCATTGACTCACTTTAAAGAGTCCAATTTATCCAAACAAGCAGATTGTTCAGTTCCGTATATTTACCGTGTGTCGTCATACATACACTCAAAATGATTTAAGGCCGAAACTGTACACCCCTGTGTAATGTATCCGTATGTGACTCAATCATACGATCAATAAAAGCCTCTCTGACCCGACTGTGTTATCGTAATTGTGCCAAATTGTGTTTGACGTTTGTATTTAATTTGTTTAATTAAATTTTTATCGTCACGTTAAGGCTTCGTTTAGACGAGTAGTCTTAAACATGGAACCATTGAGCAAATACAGAGAGGAGGTGTTGTAATTAGATTTTAGTGTAAAACAATAGTTTGTGGTGTGAGGGGATGTCAGACTCCGCCTACTTGTGTGTCATCATCCATACATCTACCATACAGGACAATAGCAAAACTACGTGTCTATTTAGGTTTTTTATCGACCTTACTTAGTACTTTAATTATTTCTCACTAAATCACTTTAATGACTAAAAAGTCTTTTGGAATACAATAGGCTATGTTCATCTATCAAAGTTGAATAATACACATTTGTTGTTTATATAGTTTCTATCATAAGAAATACGAATAGAACACTATTTTGTAATATAAATATGCGACTTATTTATAATTTCGAAAACAAATCTGTAGTATTATTATCTGTATGTCACGTGACCGAAAACACTAGTCGCCATATTTTTCTTGTGAGTGACGTCATAAGAACATAATCAAATCGAATAAACAACAGCGAAAGTTAAATATAAAGTTCATGCACTCCACACGCACGTATGATATTTGTTTGTTTCTGTTCTTATGACGTTACGATAATGGTGGCTGTCGTTTTGGCGCAAACATTTATCATTTAAATTTTAATCATTTTTTTCTTTGCATAAAGAGTTATTTTTTCCAGGAAATAAAAATACTAGTTGACTATCGAATCGATACGAACATTTTATAATATATTTGAAAAACAAATGTAGAATAGCCTATAGCAGGACAAACTTTACTACCAATGATAATTAAAATAATAAATAAACATTAAGCTTTACTTCCATAATATGTTTTAATCCCCGTGATCAAAATGCAATCTATAGGCAAGTAGAATAATTTACAAAGGAATGACGACTTGCGTTGACGCTAGACTAGCTTTGAGACTTTTCTAGAATATTTCTAACAAATTTCGTGTTAAATTTCCCACATATAAAATGTACTTAATGCCTTCTTTAACATCAAAACGCCTACGCTAGTAATTTTTACATGATAACAACCAACACTTCATCTTTTACTTTTCAGAAACAGGAAAATACAAAAAGTTAACTAAATCACAGAGGTGTGAACAATACGAAAGCTGACAGTACACTGATTTAGGCCACGCCCATTGTGATGACGTTAGGACCGAGTTGAAATCGCAGTGCAATGTTGCTTATGCCGTCTCCTCTCTGTATTTGCTCTGTGACTAACACTGATCCGTCAGTTAAATTATGCAAAAAATATAAAGAAAATTAAACCGGTAATCTTTTAATCCTTCTGGATTAAAATGTTTAAGGCCATCAAGCGACAAATTCAATAAGTTCAGTTTTTGAAAAATGTAAATGGTTAAATTAAATGAAAGTCAAATGAAATAAATCTAATGATGTATTCCATATGACGTAATGTATTGGTCGAAAGGGGCAGTCCTTTTTCAAGTGCAGTACCCAAAATTGATTAAGCTAATAGCAAGCGGCGGTGCCTTTTTATGATGTACCTTTTATTAGTGCATAAGCTATTCAGTATCAGTTTGAATGTTTGCTATCTATTCAGTATCAGTTTGGATGTTTTGGCGTATGTCTCGTTGATGTTTTTCAATTTATTCTATCACAAACGGAACCCGGCATTCCTATACGCAGTGAAGTCATTTTTAAACCAATTGAAAATGACTACCGAAATCATTTGCATTTGCGCGTTTGACCGCAATTTTTTATTGAACGAAGTGCATGAGTACTTCATTTATCGAATTACATACTTTCGACAGAGCATAACCGACTTTAACACATCATAATAAAGTACCCACATTGCCCGATAACTTTCCACACCGATTTCCGCGACGGTGGTCGGTTTCATTCAAACCAGGTCAGTTACGCAGGAGTGATTGTATAGTGACCATGTGTGTGCGCAGTACACAAGAGCACTCCTCCTTTATGCTCGAAACCTAGTGGAACGCACGTCCGACTTTTTACATGCCCATCCGTCGCATGGATCATCTTTCTTGGTAAACAATCAGGTGATCAGCCTGCATTTTCCTAACTAAACTTGAGAACAACATTTTTTGTTGTTCCAATGCGGGAATGGACCCCACGACCTCCGAGTCGAGAGCCAAGCTCTAACCACTGAACCACGGAGACCAGTCATTCCTCTGGACTAGGCTGACTATGTTGCGAGAATGCCGTATGTGCTTGAGCAACTATACGACAGGCACTATATTATTACAAGAGTGGTTACTTCGTTCGGAGAATACTGTATAAATCATCCAATAACGGATGAAAGTTTAATGCCCGATAATGATGGAAGACTCCTGACATGAGCAACTTATGACGTCGAATATCTGTAGACTGTTCGATCTAAACTGTTATTTAAAAAGTCTTTCTTGTAATTTCAGTCGAGCGGAGGTAGAGAAACAGAAAACAAACATGAAGCTCCGGAGTCAGGCGTGCGAAGACGCCAAGCAGGAGTACATGGACCAACTGAGGAAGACCAATGAGGCACAGAGACAGCACTACGAGCAAAGGCTGCCGCACGTGTTTAAACAGCTACAGGTGAGCTAAACCTAGCAGGAGAAGTAAGTGTAAAATTAAATAATGAATTTTCCTTTCTTGGTCTCCACTAAGCAACATAATTTGGTAACGTTTACCTTTGAAATATGAATATTATATTCTAAAATTATACTTTAATTACTTTATTACCTTATTTAACAATTACTTTATTTTATTAGGTGTGTATACCTAAGGGTCAATTCATATCGAAACGTAACGATACGCGACATACCGCTGCAAATATATTTAAGCTAGCTATTTAAAATTGAACTTTATTTATTATACAAGAAGATACAGTTTCGTTGTAAGTGTAAGAGTTGTAATGTCAGGTCGCACCGTGCATTGTGCAGTGTATGACGGATGTCATATGAAACGTGTATCTTTTTGTGTAGTGAATAAAGTTAATGAAAAAAAAAAGCAGCGCCTCTTATCGTTCTTTGATTTTTAGAGACATATGGTTGGTCTATTGATATTACAAAAATGTTTGTTCATTTAACCGAACTATACGAAATCACCAATTGTGTGTCTCATTTTTACAAGCCTCATATTACTTTATTGACGTGTAACGTCTTATAAATTTATATATTATAAAAATAGAACGCCGGCTGCACGCACGAAAAATTGTCACGTTACGCCTGATTGTCGCGTTTGAAGTCACGTTATGCCTGAGCCGAGCGCGCAAGCGATAAGAGAGGCACGATCGGCGGAAAATTATCGTCCGTAAGCCGATTTAACATAAAAATATTTTTTTTTGCTATAAATTGTAAGCTACTATAGCACAATTTAATGGGGCACCAGTGACAATTATGGCAGTGCTCTAAGGCATTCGGAACAAGCAAGTAATTTAAACTTTGACACAATTCAGCGCACCCTCTTGAGCGTGGCGCCGCCTTGGCTCGCGGCCAAGCGGGTCGCAAACCCACAAATAAGTGAAAACCTCTATTTTTATACGGCTGCATGTAACATGTATTTCAGGATGAACTACAGTATTCAAAGGAAAAAGCACCAAACTCAACGAAAAGTGATTAAAAAATTAAAAGTGTATTACGCCAGCGAGCGCCATGGTCCATTATAATGTAGTCATTTTCTTTTCCAAAGTTTTACAGTTCGAAACTAGCTAAGGTTCGGTACTTCTTCGTTTCTTAACTAACCGTATTTCCTTTAACAAACAATAGTTCAGTGCCATTTTTCGATTATGACGTGGTTTAAGAGCGTCAATTAAACATTAATTTAAAAATCAAAGTCCAAAACAAAAGTATCTTAGGCTAAATTAATAATAAATTCTTTATTTGCACAATTACAAAAATTAAATACAGGACGGCATATCTGGCGATATGCCACCATATCGCACTTTTTTTTCAGATATGCCGTCTTACCGCTTAAAGCGGTGTCTTCCAGACAACCATTCTTCAGGATTTATATTTTAATGGGAGATTTTCTGTACTTTTGTTATAATATTAACCTTTAACTAGGAACATGACTTTATTGTTATAAAGTCATGTAGGACAAGTGACATGGCATCTCACAGGCTACTACTTTCAAAGTTAAATTTTGGTATAAAATTGCTCTAGGACGATAAAAATTGTGTTGATATTTAACTGTTGACATGTAATAAAACAAATGTAAATGAATTTAATCAGTTTTTATGGTTAATAAAAAAAAACAAACAAATTAACAATTAGTGGTACATACTTAAATTGACATGCCATCGTGTTTTAGAATTTTAATATAATTTACATAAATAATATGACAAATTTAACACTTTTTACTTAAAATCTAATCAAGAAAAAAAATATCGGTTGTCTGTAAAGTCGGTTTACTGGCGACAGTTGAACGTGACAACGTCAACAACAACAACAACAATAATAATAATAATAATAATAATAATAAAATGCGAGGTAACGCTGGTACTTGGTAACGGTAACAGGTAACGGTACTTGGTAACGCATGAGTCATGTTTTTTCGTGCGTGCAGCCGGCTCCATCGAATTATAAGACGTTATCATGTCAAAAACAAAACATGAAAGCTACTTGTGTAAACAAAAAATAAAAATTCTGACACATACTTAATTTGGCATAAATAATTAGAAATTTTTCCACAATAAAATTGCAAGCATACGGGATTGTAACAATCCACGCGCGTGTACATTGTACAATGTCATTCTATGTAGTTTAGGCGGCATGCTGTACATGCCCTTCGCTTGCCTTCACTAGTTTCAGGACTTTGGATTTCTCCTTCAACCACATATCGTCACCTAGAAGTCGTGCTAGCCGTTACTCCCTTGGTGACTGCACACAACACAATATCTTTGCATTTAGGGTAGCAAACGGGCTGATGACTTTAGAAAATCTCCTTTGTCTGTAATCTTGGGCTGATGTATATAAATGAAAAAGTTTCCTAGCAGTTACTGCCATTTCGCACTAAAAATTAAAAAAAATTTGAAATAAATATTTGTATGACAACTAAGGACATGTAGCCTCACAGGGTACAGCCGATTTTCTAGTTTGTATTACTTACCTATTAAACAACTTAAATGACACTTCGGTCTTCTTCCGCGGTCGTATTAGCGCAAAAACAAAAGCTACTGAGACGCAGGGTCGCGTCAAGCGGGGGGAAGTGGTCAATCCTAAGAATTTGCAATACACGCGACACCCGTGAGACTATACTTCACTAGTTAAACGATAAATATTATCATTTCAGGACTTAGACGAGAAGAGGATAAAGAACATAAAAAATTTCATGCTCAGCTCCGTGGACGTTGAGCGGAAAGTGTTCCCCATCATCATGCAATGTCTCATCGGCATGGAGAGTGCGGCGAATAATATTAATGAGAAAGAGGTAAATTATAGTACTTAATGGTTAAAATAATATATTATATATTGTTAAAATAATAATGCACTAAATAAATATTTGGCTGGACAAAATATTTATCGTGTTTGATAAGCATTTCCTGTTAAATAAATGCATGGTCTATTGTTTTTTTTTTTTAATTTAGGATTAACAATTCAGCTTCAGTTTTAAGAATGTAAAATATAGAGCCGTGCTTCGGAAATACTGACGGGCTCTACTGTGTCGGCAGCAAGCTGTGGTAAAGTTGTCAGGATTGTGTTGTGTATCTTAATGTAACACATCAAAAACCAATATGTCAGAACCCTAGATTTTAATAACTTGTTATGAAACAAAATGTTTGTGAATTGTAAATTCCAGGACACACAGTTGGTGATAGAACGGTACAAGTCCGGCTTCGTGCCGCCCGAAGACTTTCGTTTCGAAGCGGCCTCGGAGTGTGACGCGACAGACGGTACGCACGCGCCCGTACACGCGCCGCACACGGTACGCGGCACGGTGTCCGCCAATAGGGTGAAGAAACGCGGCGGGCTTCTGTCCATATTCAGCTCTAACAAGGTGAGAATAAGGGCTAGTTTGGCATACACTAAATATTATTAATTATGAGTGCCTAGATAAAAGAAAGAAATAAAATATATTAAACTGATGTCCAAACAAGAAATTTCTACTGGAAAAGCGATATGACGTTTTAAGGCAGGATATTTTTAAACAATTTAATTTAATAAATTATTTAAGGTTGATGGGGCGGTGCTTATTAAAATTGGGCTTTGTGCTTTTTACTATGATATCGATTACATATTACGTAGGATATTATTTTTATAGATATTTCTAGCATGTTTATGTAAAGAGAAATTATGATTTATTACTTTATTTTGTTGAGCAGTAGAAGTTTAACTTGTACTGGCCAATCTATATTATTTATGTATAAAATTTATATGATACTAATATTATATTTTTTGTTACCTTATGACCCCTACCTAACTTGGGTTCACGCTCAACCAAATATTATTTTTGACCGGCGGCGCCATACGAAAAAGTAAGTTTTACCCGCCGAAAACATTTGTTCACGCATGATTTTGCTTTCCTCGTATCTCATTTTCGTTAAAACGTATATCTACTTCTAATACTACATTAATACTTTTTACCACTGACGTGTACATTTACAATATAAGCTATTATTTATTAAGTTGCTATGGTAACTGAGAAATATATTGTGACTAGGGTGAGCGAGACAAACAATGATTGAGTAAAAGAGAGAGGTATATTGAAAATAATAAATAAATATAATTTTTGTAAACAATTACATCGCTCGCTCTCTTACGGCCGGTTTCAATAACCTATCTACCAATAACTATTTGTAAAAACATCACATTTGGTGTCGCTGTCAGCGATCTCGCTGTCACAGACGAAGATACCTCTATCTAAGTTAGTTTATTGAAACGCAAAAAACCGGCAAATCATACCAAAGGTGACGTTTTTAACAAAAAGTTATTGGTACCAAAGTTATTGAAATCGGCCGTTAGCTGTCATTACATCCTAACAATAGTTTTAATTACGTATAATTTTTTCATAGATATTATGACTATTGTCTATTATACCATGTGTTACTCATTACATTCGATTTTTAAGCACATTCACCATTACAATGTTGTTTTCTTTTAATCTTATACATATAATATATTGTCAGTTGGGGCAGGATGGTATATGGGTAAAGATTGACAGTGCAATACAAACATTATGTTTCTCTTAATAGCGAAAGGAGAAAAAACTTATGCCACTCTTACCCCGACCGACCTTATCTAATTTTTTATTTTCTTTGCTATAAAATTTTATGTTCCGGACTCTCCTTGGAACGGTGCGAGTCTTATATTTGTTCCCTGTTTAATGTTTATTTATTTGCTTCCCCACCCCGCGCGCTGTTTTGCTTTGGCAACAGAAGATTATTGAGGCGTGCAACTCTCTCAAGGTCAGTTGTGTGGTGTGGTGTTCATGTGGCTGTCATGTGTCCTGAAAATGTTTAAACGAAATTGTGACGTGTCTTTAGTTATTAAGTATCATAATTGCTTCCGCTCAGAAGAATGAGGGTTTTCGATATTTTTTCTGCTGTTAGGAGGCTGACCCGACTCACACAAAGTACCATCTGGGGGCGAAAGTGATTCAATACGAATTGTTGATTCTTTTTCTGCCACCAGGCGGCGCTTCGTATAAGTCGGGTCCAAGTTGTGTTAAACAACAGTCAGATGTCAATAACTTAAAAACCCTCATTGATGATTATGATGCTTAATCTAGGCACCGCAAATATGAACCTTAATCGTACGGTTCAATTTCGCTTGGACAATTTTTTACGGACTAACGTGATTCAGCCTTTCGGGATGGCAATGTGAGATGGGTCTGAAGTTGATAACAGTTTCCAGAATCGATTTTAAAAATTTGTTTAAAGCAGCCATTGGGAAGTGTATATTTTTTTAAATGCATTCACCACAGCTTCATAATATCATTATTGAAATAAATAAAATAAAATTCCATCGGCAACGCAATCTGCACATTTTCTAGCATAATTGCGCGTAGATAAAATAGAGAAATGTGCCGCTAATTGAACCAGGCTCTGCGAGCCACGCGCTGACCGGGTCGACCATGGAGCAAATATAGAATGGAGGTGTTAAAAGTAGATTTCAGTATTAAACAATGCGTGAAATTTCGCGGGGTGAGCGGGTTTCTGACTCCGCTTACTCATCTACCGGTCAATAGCAAAACTACGTATGTACTTCGTTCGTTATCGACCTTACTAAGTAGTATTGCTATCGCCTATCTCACACTAGATGGCACAAAACGCAAGACTGCATCTTGGTCGGCAGGGGCGTAAAATGATGATAAGCTAAATATTGCTTTACGACTGAAAAATCTTTAGGAAGTACTGAAAAAAAACTTCAGTTTATAATCCCCGTGGTCAAATCTTTAAAAAAAAACGCCATCTATTGGCAAGTAGAAGAATTTCTAATTTAACCGAAGCTTAGAGACTTTTCTAGAACAATTATAATACATTTAGTTTTTTTATTATTTAGAATAACAATACTATAGAAGCATAATTGAGCCAAAAAAAATACCATTTTTTGCGATGGGCGGGGCTAAAAATATCAATCGCGCGGGCGATTAGTCTGTTGCCACACGGGGTTCGTGCGGTTGCGTCACGGGAACATTGCAACGGACATAATATTGTGTTTTTAAGATTTTTACGCTATTTACTTATTATACACAAGTAGTATACTCACAGTACATTGATTTAGGCCACGCCCATTGTGATGAAGTTGGGACCGAGTGGAAATCACAGTGCACAGTTGCTAATGCCCTCTCCTCTCTATGTCAGCTCCATGGGCCTGACACAGATTACTTCGACAAAATATATTGTCCCGAGACGCGTATGTCGTGTCGCGCCGCGACTATATTAGGTGAATTGTGCCAGGACTGGTCCCATAGTTAATATCATTCATGAATCATGCCATATACAATTTCCCATACCAAAAATATATAATGTCTGCTCTTTACTAGTAGTAAGCTTTTAAAATCGATTCTTCTATTCGATTTTGTTGTAGTTTGCCATCACTAGGTTTGGTCTTTGTCACTGGGTGTTTTTTTCAGAGTCGATGTAAATGCGCACAAACAATCATCCAATCAGTGTATCGGCTGAATACTGAAACGCTAATCAAAATTAAAAACCCTGCTATTCACAGGCTGTCGCTGTCTCTGCTAGCCGAAATGACAAGAACAACATGTGACTTGAGCGTCACTTAATTTAACTACCGTTCCAGTATTCGGCCGTAAATCTACTTAATTACTGTTTTATATTATTTTATTAATATTAATATTTATATTAAGCTTATAATACTAACTCAGAATAATAATTGTGTTTTTCTAGTCAGAATTGAGTAAAAATACTGTAAGTTTGATGTTTGTGTTTCCGATTTGAATGAATATTTTGTTACGGACCTTAAAATCTTATAAGGTAAATTAATTCAATTTCGTATCCGAAGCTACACTTGTCACTAAAAAAGTGATTCCCTCTAGTTAATTTAACATGCTTCATTAGCTAAAAGTAAATTGGAAACGTTTTAAGGCCTGTAACGAAATACGTAATATGATAGTATAATAATTAATATTTTGTATTTGTAGAACAACATGTCCGTGGACGGAAAGGAGGATTATTCAGATCTGCCCCCGAACCAGAAGAAAAAGAAATTGCAGGCAAAAATATCGGAGCTTAGTAAACAAGTATGTATTGTTTGATTTACTTACTACTTCCTTCCCTGACTTACTAAATGGCTTGATTGACCAACATGGTCTTACATAAAACCGGCGTGAACGCTTGCGTTGTTTCACTGAGTGAATAGAAGTAAATTAATCTTACAGAAGTCTCAAGTACCATTAGGCAATCTGTTTTCTCGTTTTTCTTCTATATAAAAAAGTTTTTACTTTATCTTAAAAAGTATGTTTATATAATTTAACCATTGTTTTCTTTTGATTTTCAGGTTGCGCAGGAACAAGCAGCAATGGAAGGGTTAATGAAAATGAAAGGCGTATACGAGACAAACCCATCGCTAGGTGACCCCATGACAGTTGAAGGTATGTACTCATAATAATTCTAGAACGATAGTTTTTACTGAAAAAAATTACACACTACAAAACAGCATTAGCGGACGTCATTTCGTAAAATAGTAATGTAAAACTATTGATTCTGTAGGTCAACTAAACGAATGTTGTGATAAACTGAAGAAACTGAAAACACAACTGCGGAAGTTTGAAGATTTACTTGCAGAAGCCAATAATCAAGTGTGCGCGCCCGCGATTCACCCCGCGCGGACCAACGGGACCGCGCCCACGCAGGCCACCAGGTATTCCTATTATCCATGTATTTTATTATTAATCGATATAGTATATGGGTAAATTTTTCAAACCGGCGTGGCAGGCTAGATCGGATACTTTGAGGAATAGCGAAAAGTAACCAAGGAATCGATTTTAATTAAAGTTGACTTGCAAAAATTACACCCTGTATTGATCGCAATAGATTAAGAGGCGTATAAACATACGCAGCAATTTATACGGCAAACTACGTGTCACGCGGTCAAGTTTCTACTTCAATGTCTATGTTTTTAAGAATAGCGCGCAAACATATTAGGCCATTACATATGGAATTGGCGTTTTGTAAAGGAGGAACATAAAGTCGATTTTTTTAAACATACTATATTTATTTAATCAGAGTATATAGCATTGCTATTTATGCATTATTGCCATCTCATAGGTAGTTCATTGATTCCTTTACTAAAAAAACCATTCGGACAGGAATCAATAAAATATTTGAAGGCGCTTTAATTAATATATTGGAGCAAGGTCCGGGGAGTATGGTGGATGTCTTAGGCATTCCAATTGAAGCTCCTCTAATTTAGTAGCCGTCTGTTGTGCAGTGTGTGGTCTAGCGTTGTCCTGAAACAGCAGTGGCCTAGAGCGAATGACCAACCTCGGTTGTTTAGCAGCTAGCTTTTCCATCATGATTTGCAGTTGCTGGCAATAGACATCTGCCGTAATCGTCTGGGCAGATTTAAGAAAGCGACACCGGCACTAGTCCACCAAACGCTCATAAGTAACTTTTTTTGAGTCAATGTTCGCTTGGGGCGGGCAGGCTTTGGCTGGTTCGCCAGGGTTCAGCCATTGCGATGAGCCTTTCCGATTATCGTCAGGATCCACTTTTCATCACAGGTAATGATTCGATTTAAAATCCCTTCATTGTTATTGTGCCGGTTGAGTAATGTAACGCAGCAGTCGACGCGCGTTTGTCGGTTTGCTGCACATCTTGAATCTTGAAAGGTACCTCATGAATTGCATGAGGTACCTTTCAAGCTTTTTCACCTTCCCAATTTGCTTCAAGTGGATTGAAACAGTTTTATCACTAACACCGCAGCCTGCAGCTAACTCGGACGTGGTTTGCAATGGATCCACTTCCACAATAGCCTTCAATTCTTTATTATCAACTTTGGTCTCTAGCCGTCCACGGGGCTTGTTCTGCAGGTCGAAATTTCCAGAACGAAAACGTTGGAACCAAAAACGCACTGTGTTTTCTTTTGCGACATCACCGCCATACACATCATTAATCCTTCTAGCCGTTTCTGCAGCACTGGTGCCACGGTGGAACTCGCTCACGGATACTCGAAAATAATACGATATTTCAAGTTTTCCATTTTGGAAACAGAGTGACGCAAAGAAAAATCCAAAAGAGTAAAAAACAAATAAATTACGGGTTTCGAAACACAAATGCATGAGTAAATAGCGGTATAAATTTGAAATTGGAATTCCTTACCAAAGATGATATATTTGAGATCAAAGTAGCCAGTACGACAAAACGCTAATTTTATATGTAAGGACCTAATATTATTAATTTATTATAAAATAATATAATATGTAGTAATTATACTACATATTATAGAGTCTAATAAGCATAACGTTACTTTCCAGTATCGGCTCAAACAGCGAATCCTTATCGCGGTCGGCATCAGAATCCTCCGTCAGTACGGGCACGGGTGCGCACACGCACGCCAACACGAGCGCGCGCGCCGCCGGTGGCTCGCCCGAGTCCGGCCTGGGCGGGGACCTCGCCGCCCATGCTGACCACACCAACGGCGACCACGACGACCACGACCACGATCAGGACCACGAGTCGGACTTCGACTACTACTACGAACCGGACTTACAGCCGCTGGGCTATTGCAAAGCGCTATATGCCTTTGAAGGTATGTTGATTTTTCATTAAACCTGGAAAATAATTTTGTAGAGTACTTTGAAGCAATAGATGCATGGATTTGTGTTACAATATTGAATTAATGGAAATATTAAAATATCGAAAACATCGAGCTCCGATTGCTTTTTGTTAAACAATAAATATTTAAACATATTTTCCAATAATATGTTCATAAAAATATTGTCGAGGCACAATAATTGTCTTTACTGGAATGTTCTTTCGAATTCTACATCCTTGGAACGTTTTACATTTCATATTATGAAAACTGCAGTTAACGTTTATTTTCAATTTCCAGCGAACGGCACGGGGTCAACAATGCGCATGGAAAGCGGCGAGAAGCTGCTGGTGCTGGAGACGGATGCGGGCGACGGGTGGACGCGCGTACGCCGCGCTGCCACTCGCGAGGAGGGCTTCGTGCCCACCACCTACATCGCAACCACGCTCTACGCCGACGTGCGCGACCACTAGCCGGTAGTACCTAGAACTCAAACTATGAGGGCGCGGCGAGAAGCTGCTCGTGCTGGAGACGGACGCGGCCGACGGGTGGACGCGCGTTCGTAGATATGAGAACTAGGCGTAATATCATTGACCAGGCATGACCAACGTGCGGCCCGCGGGCCTTTGCCTTGCGGCCTCTGAGCTAATTTAGCGGTCGAGTCGGTAATCGAGCGGTCGGCTTTTTAAAGTAGCAACCTACGCTTATGACAATATTTGATATAGTTTAAAAAACATTGATTTTTGGGGGTTTGTAGACGAATTGTGGATTTTTATAGATGTGCGGTCCCTTAGGGTTTTACTAAAATGAAAAATGGCACGCAATCTTGAATAGGTTGGTCATGCCTGTTAATAATAGCTCCCCACACCGATTTCGGTGACGGTGGCCTGTTTCATTGAAATCAGGCCAGCTACGCAGGAGTTATGTTATAGTGCCCAAGTGTGTGCGCAGTACACAAGAGCACTCTCTCCTCCTTTACTCTCGTTACCCAGTGGGACGGATAACCGACACGACTGGCGAGAGATCAGGTGCAGGTCCGACTTTTTACATGCCCATCCGACGCATGGATCATCTTTATTATCAGACAATCAGGTGATCAGCCTGAATTGTCCTAACCAAACTTGGAAACAACATTTAAATGCCTGTTATAGACTAATTAGACTATGGACAATATCATGAGCCGTAAGCCCTTGTACCCACAAGATTTTTTTTTGTGGTCGCGACGGAAAAAACTGCAATGTAAATAGAACTCTGCACGAATACAATAGAGCTGAAAATCGAAGTGTCATGTGTCAAATTTCAGATTTGACAACTCTACACGATTTCAGCTCTAGCGCAGAGTTCTATTTACAGTTTTTGTCGCGACCACAAAAAAACTCGTAGGTAGGTATAGGGTAAAAAGCGCCGAAGAACGGCGCGTGAACAAAATTCGAAGCATTACACGATATAAATAAGTTTTCTTCAAGAAACTTTGGACACTCCCTAACTTTATTAAGATAGATCTGGGCGACTTTTATGGTACATTAGTTTTTGTAGTGAGTGTGCGAAATGTGCTTGAAGCTTGATGATTCGCAGAATAATTTCGGAGTTTCATATTTATCAGTCGCTCCTCGGCAAAAGTACATACATATTTATGTTTTTTTTTATTGTTACAGATAATGTATATGTTTAGCGAGGAGCTGCGACTCAGGTGAGGCTAGTCAGGCGGGGGCGATAGTGTCGTGACGGACCAAGTGCAATGTTTAGCAGCACAGTTCTATGTGGCCTATATATTTACGTGTATTTTTGCTATAATTTATCGTAGGACGAGAGTTAGAATTATTTTTTATCAAGTGTCTTTTATACTCTGCCTCGACGGTCAGATACGAAATCATAATAACATTCCATGATCTTATTTATTGTGTATATTGTTGGTAATGTGGCGTACATATTTTCATGTATTGTCCGTGTACCGTTAGTTGTTAATTGTGTTTTTTTTGTACGGGCATGTCGGCGCCATTATGGTTTTTTTTTTTCATATCTATGGATTAAATTTTGAATTAAAATGGAATACATCGAAATTGTTTTTGTTATGTTAATAACATTCTTCATGTTTATACATATTTTATTCTTCATACTTTTATTACAGGACTTGTATTTTCTACTTTTATTTAAATAAGTAATTCATCTGTGAAGTGTAGATGATAAATTAAAAAGATATAATTTTGTATCCCACTTAGTATTAATTTAATTGTATTTAAGGGTATTTTTTTTATGTGCAAGATGCAGTTGACTGATTGTAATAATGAGTTTTGACCAATCTCTACAAACCATCTTGATGATGACGTGATATAAATGTGTGTGATTGGTCGGTTTATTTGAGTTATAATTCTTTTTTTTTTTTTAATATGAGTTCTACGATGTCGCCGACGCACAGGCCCAGACGTCTATTATTTGTGCCAGCCGTTTATGTGTTAAGATATTTTCGTACTTATTTAAATAGTTGTTACTGTTGCTTTGTCGCGATTCCGCCATTGTTTTGAAATTATAGCAAAAATAGTATTATTTGACGTGTATTATATTGTAAACATTAAATTTTTATCTCAAAATGTGCTCCGTTATTTGACTTATCGATTAACGAATAATGGACTAGTGTAATTGTCGATGTATTATAAAAGCTTATGTTTAAATAAATCTGATGTAGAATAAAGGCTAGCTGAATGACTTATTGTTAAGGTCGAAATAGGTGGAGCGAAAAGACTCGAACGTTCCCAATGTTACGTGTAATCGGCCTTACAACAGCTTAACATATCGAATAACACCCTACTACTGTAATATAAGGATGATTTAAGAACTTTAGAATGTTCGAGTATTTTTCGTTGAATCTGATTTAACCTATTTGTAGCAAATGCTATTTTCTGGATATTTGCCGTATGCAAGAACTATGTATTTATATATAGCGAGGTGACGCATGAATGCATTTGATTTTATATAAAATAAAAATATATGAGAACACACAGTTGTTTTGATTCTCAAATAATATTGTAATTGTTTTTCTAATTACTACGACTAAGAATAAATAAATATTCACGTAAGCGACTGTGAACAATTGAATGGACTGAGGACTTGATTCAAAAAAAGCACGTAAGCAGGTGGCCTACAGATAAAATGGGAAAGAAATACGAGGCAGGGAATTCTCAAGCGAAGGATTTTTGACAATTTCATTCGATAGCGTTACGTTTACGACGCTTTCAAATGTTATTGCTAGGAATGAATAACTCATTCTGCTATTGTTTTCAATCTAAGAAAATTATATAAGTCATATCGTTTTATGACAAAATACTGTTTGCTTAAATTATATGCCTGGCTTATAATGCATAGGCCAGTATCCTTTTAGCAATTAGCAGGTACTGTTATAACAATGTAGGCAAGTACATGTGTGATTATGAGAATGTATAGTCGGTACGCTTGCAGCTCATTGGTGTCAAGGCACTCTGGTAACGGGCATAAGCGGCATGCAATACGATTTATTATCTAATAGCTAGGTTTAGTATATGCAAATTTATTATATTAGATACCTACCTAGCTGATATCTTGGGTTGGTAAGATAAAATAATTTCAAATTGTAAAAAAAACACTTGTACTTATTGCATCTTAAAACTATTTGGCAGCGCATTAAGGTAAGGCTGGGACTAAATGCTCCGGAATCCGGAACGCCGGTGATAATTCAGAGCCCTGTAAATAGAACTCGGCCATAATACAATAGAGTTGAAAATCGAAGTGTCGAGTGTCGAGCTGTCATGTATGACATGGGCAGTTGACTCGACACGTCTTGTGTGTTCGATTTTCAGCTTTACTGTATTAGCGCAGAGTTCTATTTTCAGTAATCTGAAATTTCCACGGCCCGCCGGATTCCGGATCATATAGTCCCAGTTTAAGTACCTATCTACAGAATCAATTCGAAAAGCTAGGTCCTATATAGATAGCCATAGCTATCACAGATGAACTACAGTAATATTGAAGTTCATCCCTAATGGTACTATGTAGGTACTCCCTCTTGATGACGAGCGACCGTGTACAACCAGGGACATTTGGCGCGCAGCATAGAGAAAACGCATAGTTGTGTAGTGCTGTGTGCCAACTGCCAACCATATTATAAAATCTAAATTATTAATGATGGGGATGGATTTACTAAATAATTGTCACGTTAAACTATGCACTGGCAGGGAATCTGTTAGCACCTCTGTGAGTTTCACCCCTTTGGTGAAAGGAGGGGATAGTCATTGAACGTCGGCGCTCTATGCCGACTAGTCACCGACTAATCGCCGACTATGAAATTGTGTGATAAGTATTTTTTATAAAACGACTATTCTACACTAATGTGGCCCGCGAACATTTTGCCGCGATAAAAAGTAGCCTACGTCCTTCCCCGTGGAACTCTTTAGGTATCTTTGGCTGTGCCAAATATCAAAATTGGCCCAGTGATTTCGGGGTCTCTTCAATGTATTATGCAAATAAACACACAAACAATTAAATCTTCCCTCTTTATAGGTACTATTAGTATAGATTTTCATAAGTTTTAAACTTAAACCAGTATTATTCTTGAGCTGATTATCCTCACTCAAGCGACAAGTGCTGTAATTGAGTCTAGATTTGAATAGATTAGGTCTTAAAACTTCACAAACTTATAATTGCTTAATGGCTTGCCACTTTTCTCGAGCTGAATGCTAAGAGCGGATTGAAAAAAAATTAAAAAAAGACTTGACGAAAGCGCTGCTGCTCTATACATCGATTCAGGATGCTGCTAATTGGAATACAGTGTCGCATCGAAATGTTAAAATAGCAAAATGGTATTTTCTTAAACGTCAAACCATCATCTAACGCGTTTTAATCGGTTCAAACTTCAAAAATCAGTTTATGATATCAAGAGGATTCATTTTTGATTAATTGAAATAAAATTAAAAGTCCAAGTTAAATACGAGAATTGGAGCTCAGATTTATTACCTACAATTATTAACATCACCTAGAATACGCCAGCTCGATATGGAACCCAGCATACGCCGTTCATTCACAAAGGATCGAATGTATCCAAAGGTCCTTCACCAGACGCCTCGCATACAGCTGCTCGGGAATTTCGCATAGGTGCCCATACGAGCTACGGCTGAACTACTTTGGGGTGTCGACTTAAGGACGAGGCGAACAACACACGACCTGCTCCTATTACATAAAATAGTTAACGGCCTTACCTCTTGTTGTGATCTGCTAAATCTTTTCTCCTTGGCTGTCCCATACAATTTAGCTCGGAAGCCGATGACCAATATCCTGCGCGGCCCCATTTCCAGAACTAATTTGGGGATGCAAGCACCAATCTCCAGATTGTGCAATTTATACAGTAACGTTTGCACGAACCTCAACAATGACATTGATATTTTCGGTATGTGCCACAACCAATTTAAAAACAAGCTATCTTATTTTTATAAAATCAAAAAGAAGTCTAAAATTAAATAGAAGTCAAAAATGAATGATTGACGATAGTAAAAAATTTAAATTCCTATTATGTAAGTATCTTCAATACTTTGCTATTATGTTCAATTAAATTTTATTTGTATTGCATGACACAAAAATCAATTAGGTATTTTAAATGAACAATAAAATTCACTAAATTTTGTTTCATATTATTTTATTATTAGGTTAAGTAACTATGTATTTAAAATTAATTTAAGTTTAACTTAATTTGATTCTATCATTATAAATACATTTATTTGTATAATTTTACTGACGCTCTAATCAATATGTATAGTAATTGATGCAACGTAAAGTAATTGCCTCCAATGACATGTAATTTACCTAACTATATCTTATTTTAAATCATCAACTATATATTCATTGCTATATCTAGTATTGCTAAGTTAACATTATGATTTACTTGTACTTTTGTCAATGTTGTGTCACCTATAAAGGTGCATGTATCAGGAATATTGTATAAATTAATTTGTAACTTGAGTGTATAATACATGCGCTGCTGGTGTCCTTTCTAAATAAATAAATAAATAAACATATTTTTATGAAATAGCTGCTTCGCTTCGCTCGCAATTATTACTTAATTTCGCGCGTCATAGTTCGCTACCGTGCGTGCCAAATGGGGTTTGAGCTTGATAGTTCAATTATTAGCGCTTGCTTTTTAGGGTTTCGTACCCAAAGGGTAAAAACTGGACCCTATTACTGAGACTCCGCTGTCCGTTCCGTCAGTCTGTCTCTCTGTCACCAGGCTGTATCTCGTGTACCGTGACAGTTGAAGTTTTCACAAATGATGTTTTTTTGTTGCGGCTATAACAACAAATAGGTACTAAAAACTGAATAAAATAAAACATATATTTTCTCTTTCTTAACAAAAAAAAGTACTTTTAAAAAAAAAAAATTCAATCCGCTATTAGCATTCAGCTCGAGAAAAGTGGCAAGCCATTAAGCAATTACAAGTTTGTGAAGTTTTAAGACCTTTGCTAAATCTATTCAAAGCTAGACTCAATTACAGCACTTGTCGCTCGAGTGAGTATAATCAGCTCAAGAATAATACTGGTTTAAGTTTAAAACTTATGAAAATCTATACTAATAGTATAAAGAGGGAAGATTTAATTGTTTGTTTATTTGCATTATACATCGAAGATACCACGAAATCACTGGACCAATTTTGATATTTGGCACAGCCAGAGATACCTAAAGAGTTTCACGGCAAAATGTTAGTAGGTACTAAAGTTGTATATTTAGGTAATGGTATGGAACCCTCCGTGCGCGAGACCGACTCGCACTTGACCGGTATATGTATAGTTTTGCTAACCTATATCCAGTAACTAGGTACTGTTGGGTGTATGTCGTATCCACGTTGCGCAGTGTTGGCCAAGTTCTTAGAGCCTTCCGTGTCTCGCCACGATTATGTAACCAAACCGCACCTACAGCTATCATAATTAAATGTTGCTAATAATTTGCTGAGTTACCAAGACGTACGAAAATAATGTCCCCAACGAAACCGCAATGCGCTTTAAAGTTTTGAAACGCGTATAATATTCGAGACATTTCGCATATGGTAGTGCGGTGAATTCTCGATAAACAAGTTAAGCGGGAACCCCATCCAGAGGTCGGTTGCGCAAATTAAATGGTTTTCCTGTATGTCGGCGGGAATGTTTTGTTGCGTAACTTCAAATCCTTGTGATTGACTCGCATATCTGACGCATCTGTATTACGGTTGGAGGATGCAGACAAGTTACTATTACTTTGCGAACATGATTGTTCAAATTTGAAATGTTTGATTATTTAATACTAAGTACTAGTTTTGCCCGCCGCTCCACCCGCGTTTATACTTCCAGTATTCCACGAGAACACTGTACTTTATCGGGATAAAATGTAGGCTATGTATGTAATCCAGAGCCTAAACTCCTGCCATACCTAGCACCTACTAAATTTAATAACAATACGTTCAGTAGTTTTTACGAGAAACAGTCACAAACTTTCACATTTATAATTAAAGCTAAGTAGGATTGTAGCTGTCCAAGCAATTCGCCGTTATAAGCGCTAGAAAGTCGAGAAGATTTTGAACGACGACGCGACTCAGTCCTTGGGGAGGTGTGTTCATGGAGCAATCATAGTTCCTTCATGGGTGTGTCGCTTTTAACATATTCTTGTCTCTCTTATCACGGCGGCGGCGGCGCAGCGACTTGTGTTGAGATCAGAAGGCCGATTCTGCTAATTAACTCCTGCAATAATACATTTACGATCCAGTCCCGATATGTGAAAACTGCAAAATGGTATTCTAATGGTCAAACTAACGTCAAACGCGTTTTGATTTGAGCAAAAGTCAGTTTATGATAAGACGATTTGATTATAATTCAATAAAAGTAGAAAGTGTGTGTTAATTATGCGAATTGGCGTTCAGAGCCTTTAACCAAGCCATCGCTCGAAGTTCGAAAACAAAAATGTATGGGATTTAACATAAGCATCGCTTAGTGGCATAAGCATACATAGCATAGACAGACAATTAATCTATCATCATTACATATAAAAGAATATCCTTATTGCTATGCATATATATGATGCTTACTCAGTTTTTAAATAATCCTAAGTATAGGCCATAGTTATTGTTCTCTACATGTTACTTCACATACGCAATAGGTATTATATTCATGAATTCAGCCGCAACACAGGAAAAAATGTGGAGATGTTGCCGACCAAACCCGATTTTAGGTCAAAATAGTTTTGCCTAGCCTAAACTAGTTCATCTTATATACGATCGGATTAACCGGCACAGACTAGGACAAACTGGTCCGTCCTTAAAGGGCGATAGGTGAAACTAGTTTAACCTAGGAAGAACCGGTTGAGTCTAAAATGAATATGTACACTTCAGGATAAACTGGTTTGGCCCAGTTTATATTAACAGGGAATAATTAAATACTACAAGTAATAAAATCAAGATGAAATTATTGTATTACATTAAAATCAATTTCACGGCGTAGCATATTAATAAATTAATAAATGTCTATGGACGCATTACACCACCTCAATCTGGCCCCGTGCTAAGTATCCGAAGAACTTGTGTTACAGGTACCAGAAAACGGGAAGTATATTTAATACTTTTATACTATATATATATATATATATATATATATATATATATATATATATATATATATATATATATATATATATATATATATATATATATATATATATATATATATATATATTTAAGATTTTTATTATATTATACACATATTTAATACACATCCATAACACAGAAAAACTTTTTGTTCCTTCGGCGGGATTCGAACCCGCGACCCCCGGCTTGAGCACCAACGCGCTGAACAACAGAGCCACAGAGGTCGTCAATTAAAAAATATTGGAATTGCAGAGCACCATTTTTTCTTGCATTTAATTTGCATTGCATTTATTCTGATAAACCAGTTCCTCCTAGATTGAACTAGTTTCTGTTGTTGCCCTTAGGACCAGCTTGGCCTAGTAACCGGTTAAGCCGATCGCTTAAAGGACGAAAAAGTTTAGACTAAGCAAAACTAGTTTCGTCTAAAATCGGGTTTGGTCGGTAACAGAGACAGAGGTAATTGAAACAGAATTCATTTCCGTTTGGACGACTGAATGGACAAAGACGGTATCATACGGGTAATCTGGGCCGGCCGCCTGGTGTTGAATAATACAAAATCAAAAGTGATCCGGCGTAAAGGGCCTACGCAATATCTGTAAAGAACAGAAAAGAAAAATTAAAGAAAAGAATATGAAGATTGTGTAGTTGAGATTTTAGCTGAATTTAAAAGGGGAATTATTTAGAAAATAACATTTATTTCATACTTTTTTGGGTATTTTTTCGTTTTAAGTAGGTTTAATTTTTTGTTCAAAAATAATATTTTTTCCGTCTTTAGTCATATTTGTTATATTATTATTAACACATTTTAATGACTTTTAAAATAAACTATAATACGCGCCAAGCTTCCATTAGGTATTGTATATAAGATGATGACGATGATTACTGTAAGTTACATACTGGCATATGCTTGCAGTTCTTTAAACTGTCGAAATTTCTAAACTATAATAAATAACTAATAAAATAAATAACTATACTCAATGTCACTCACAGTCATTAGCCAGTTTTCGGAAAAGTCAAATAATAGACGATTTAAGTGCCAAATTCACGAACGCCTGTTAAAATTAATCGTTGATTAGAATATCATGTAATCTCTCCCGTTCTTCATATTAATGAAAGAGAAGGCGTGATATTTAACCAAACGATTAATTCTACCTTAGATGCCTTGTACTACCTAAAGCTTGGTGTGTCCCCGGTGTTATTCAAATGCTCAAGCCACAAGAATAACCACGGTTAGAAGATCTTTATGCGACTCAATTTAATAATCTTTTAATCATTGTGTGTGTGACATTTCTAACAATATTTTATCTGTTTATGTAGGTGATCAATTTTGTCGTGTTGTATACCTACAACCTACCGGTTGGTTCCATTCTAGCTTAATTCTCAAACCGAGTAGGATAGATATTAAAAACTTGAGAGGTGTCAAGGGACACCCGGATGGAACGAAGTTATAATATATATATATTATAATATAAATATATAGTTGATAATGCACTGATATACAGAGATTAGCCGGAACAAACACACAAACTGACAGACGGACAGAAAAATGTTAACAATTTATATTTTATTGTAAGTACCGATCATACTTTTAAATGCATTAAGTGAAAATAAAAGCTGTTAATTTGAAATTACAAACAGACACTTCAATTTTGTTTATCTGTATAGATATAATATATCATATTATACAAAACAAATAGTTGAAGTAAGTATATATAGTGCGCGCGGAACTAGCGCCTTAGGTAGGGACAGGGTTGCTTGCTGCTCGCAGTGTTGCCGCCGCGAAGTCCGGCTCCGTACTGAGTAATAACATCAAGCGCTCGGCTAGCTAGTCACAATATGTAACAGTCATAACAGTCACAATGTAATTGCAAAATTCTACATTATTGTCAAGGTGATAAGGTCGTTTTTTGTATCATTCTTAATAGTCGTTATTACATTGTGATTTCGACTGGCAAAAAGTGTCGCGCCAATTTTAATCTGCCTAGCCTCCAATTCGCAACGCGCCATAAGGAACTACGTTCCAATAATACACTTTCTACACACGTTCGTTTTCATTGCAACCAGACTAGCTACGCAGAAGTTATTTATAGTGCCTAAGTATGAGCTCAATACACAAGAGTACTCTCTCTTCCTTTACTCATGTATCCAAGACCCAAGTTTGCCGGATGTCCGACATGATTGGCGGGAGATAAATAGCTAGTATTAGGTATTATAGCCGCCCATATTGAGCTTTGTTTATATTTAGATTATCTACATTGAATCGTAATGGAGTATACATTTGTAACAATTATTGTACACAAGAGACACACTTTGTTTTGCCTCAGGGAAATAATTTCCGTGGTCTTATTGTTTGTGAATGTTTTTCAGATCCTTCGTAATAATACATTTATAATCTTTCTGGAAATATGTCCACAGGGAACTGTTATTTATTCTTAATCTCCATTGTTACCTACCTGAGTTTAATTCCTTGGGATCGCATCAAAAAAGCTAACCACTTACAAGATATAGATATTGGGTAGGTACATATATTTAACATAATATTTTCCATAATTCAATCAAAAACCTTTTTCATTTCATTTCATAATTATATATTATCTACTACCTATGTCCTATAGAATAGGCAACATTTAGGTATGGTAATAATTGGGAATATACCTACGAGGGAAGGTTTAAATTTGCAAATACAAAGCCGGGGCTAACAGGAGCAGATTAAACCGAATATTTCGGGTCATGATATTGAATTCTGTATGACTAAATTATTTCACAATGGAATTAACAAGATATTTGTAAGCCGTTTATGTTCGGGTTACATAGCCATAATTAAATCCCTTCTACCGAGAATTTCACCCTTATATCATTTGGGATTTCTTCAAGTCAGTGAATAATTAGAAATCTTAAAAATCCCTGCTTTGAATGGCTGGGCTTCGGGAGTAATTACATGACCACACTTGCGCTGCGTTTCGCCTAGTGAGTCCATAGTACCGACTACCGTCTTTCTACGCCATAAAACATAAAATCCGGCCAAGTGCCAGTCGGACACGCGCACGAAGGGTTCCGTAATAATAAAGTAATATTTTAAAGTTTTCCAAGTAAGCGCATTTTACAAGTTACCCAAGTAACAATTTATCGTCATACAATAGTTTAGTACACGTTATTATATTACCACACGCTAAGTCACACTAACGTTTAAATAACGTTTATTAAACGCGAAAAGGGCCTCATTTATAGGACCAAAGTTGTTGTATAATCGTCATTCAAAAGTCACAAGTGTCTTCGTTGAAGTCATTCAAAAGTTCCTTTCCTCGCACAGTAGTTTAATCGTAACTTTACAGCGACTCGTTTCGTCATATTTTGGTCGTACAGGTGATTTGAATGACTAAAACAGTTTATTTGAGTCAAGTAATAAAAGTACAACACCTGTACGACTGCTTTTCTTTCTACTTTTCGTACGAGAAAAAAAAACACTAGTTACTTGTGGTTTTCGGCAAGAGATTTGAGTGGAAAATAAGTATTTCCATAAAAATAAAAGATGAGTGTTACCATGTTATTTAATTTTCATATCTTTCTATCTCTAACTAATACCATTTAGTTCGACTGGGAATATAAGTATCATAGTAATATACCTATGTAAAAACTTTCAAATTCATATGCTCCTTTGTAGTTTTATATACTACTGACTACTTAGTATAAAATTTGTTTATTTCTATAAATGGAAGACCTGTTGCTTTTGTCGCATACCTCTTTATGACGCTATAAAGACAGTAAGTTGTTTTAAGGTTATTTCAAGACCATGCAATACGCCATCCAATTACTATTAGGGTTCCTCAAAAAAATTAATCTTTTTTAATTTGTCAATATTCACACAATATCAATTATCTTAAAATTTATTTTAAGCAAAAGCTGATGGTAGTGCGCAGTGCAGATTACAAAACATTTTATTATATTCAAGTACTTATATGTCAATTTCTAAAAAAAAATAAATTATATCAAACTTTCCATTAATATGGCGTTTAAAAGTAAAATTTTGACTCAAATGCGACAACAAGGTTGGTTAAAGTCAGGGCATGACTTTTAATCGATAACATGTAATATAAAAGTTATATTTAAGTTGCAAATGAACAACTAAGTCACTCAAGTATCTCAAATTGACTGCTGTAAAACAAGATGGGGTTTGTTTTACAATCGTCATTATGAAAAAGGGTATACAACTGATTCATTATATTATAAACGTCATATATAGGTTTTTCAATCACACAATTTTTTTTTTTTTTATAATATAACGTCGTGTTCTTGCCGACGTAGTTATGACATCTTAGTCCCACTACTAAAAAGTTAAATTAAAGACGTCTAAAGGACCTATTAGTCACCTCATTACTATTATAAAACTGCAATACACCTGGAAGTCGTACAAGCCTTGACTTATATTATGACGTTTTTGTTTGTTGGGTAGGCCCCTATAACTCCTGAACTAAGAAAGTTATATAAGCCGTTATTATAGTTATAGTTTTCCTTCAATGTTTATCACATGGACTACCATCATATTTTTTTTTCAGATTAATCGATTTTTTCAGCTTTTAGAATATCTGGCAAACCTACCTAAATAAATCAAAAAATAAAACAAATCTTCTCAGCGACCTCTTTAAAACGTTTTTAAAATACCTATCCAATGATACCCAACATCTCGGGGTATACGCGAGAAAAAAAATCATTTTCACCACTTTACGTATAGGGGAGGCACTTTGCCGACGTGGTAAATACACATATCCATGCAAAGTTTCATCTTTCTAGCACTAACCGTTTGGACGGTAAGCAGAATGCGGACTGACATAACGAACCTTAGGGCTTATGCTTCCGAGACGTGAACTACGGAACACTAAAATCCATAAGACCTGCTGGCTGCATACAATTATTATGTTAGAAGATAAACATCAAAATGCAAAAATAATGGTACTTTTATGATAGTTTATAATTATTTAATTTCTAAATAGAAGAAAGTTTTTGTCTAGGAATTATTAGAAAGTGTACCTCGCACGACAATACAAAGATTACTGATTAAGATTTAAATAACTTTTGATTCAAATAGACTAAATTATTTCTATCCTAGATCTAAAAATAAACTGGCATGTCAAAAATACTATATTTGATTACCAGATCTTGGCGCTCCGTCCGCGTTAATACAGTACCTATCTCATAGAAAGGCTGTACATTTCGGGATAAAAAGTACCCTCGTAATCCAGAGATGGACCACTGAGTCCTTCCCAGTGGTCCATATCTGCCAAATTTCATTAAAATCGACCTAGTAGTTTTGCAGCCTACTCAGTGCAAACAAACAAAAAAATTTTTGCACTTTATAATTTTTGTATAGATGTATAGTTAGTCTTACTATGTCTTACATTAGGTTAGGTAAATAATGTAACCGAAACGTTACGTAAATTAAAAATAAAATAAAACAGCGAATTATGTATCAGGGATTATAATTTTACTAATGACACAGAATAGATAATAGTACAAGGTACAAAAGTCTCTCTGTTTTGATCTTCACAAATGCCGCCTTTTTATGTGCCTATATAATTATTATTAACAAACGGACCGCACGCGAGCAGCCGAAATTAAGCTCTCTGGCGCCGCGCGAAGGTCGACATTATTCCACACCTTGTCAGATATTCCGAAAATAGGGTTGTCATTTGTCAATACTTTAATTAAATATCTTAGATTATACTATCAGATTTATACTCGACGACGTATAATATATAATAATGATATAATACATATTATATAGATACCATACAACATACCGACCGAACATAAATACCACGCAAGGTATACAAGCTGAAACTGTTATACCTATGTACCTATTAGGTAAATGAATACCGAACATATAAATCAGTTTACACAGACACGACACGTGATTCTCTTTTGATGTACGTATGGATTATATGTATGTATATGCAGCTACCTACCACCTATTTTAAATAAGCATATAATATAAACTTTTGTGTGTATATTTAATAATTATTGTTATAGATTTAGGTACCATGACAGTAGATATAAATGAGTAATGATTATCGTACCATTCGCTATCTATCTCACTTGCCGGAACCGGGAAAAACTGACAATTGCCATTTTTTTCATTGTTCCGACAATCGGCTGCAATACAGTATTTTTTTTGGATACATATTTTTCCCAATTAAAATATGACACGTGTTTGCGACGTAAAGTGAGTCGTACTGCGTAAGAGGCGCGCGCGTGCGCCACGGCCGGTCAGTGCGTGGCATGTGGCAACCATTGAATCGCCCCAACGTTGGGGAGTCTCGGTATGTACTTGTAGCTCGGCGGCGGAACGGCGTAGTTACACCCCCCTGCTAATGATAAGCGTCAAATGACATTGGCACAATTTATTAATGAAGCTTCCAATATATTCTTCCTGCATTCACTTAATATATTAAAATCTATTAAAGTAATAACATACAAATAAAAAAAACTAAGATAAATGGTACTATAATAAGATCACATATCCAAAATTTTTACTCACGTCTCATTCAATCAAAATAAACATAATATCATAAACTTGAAACTAATGGCTCCCATATACGGTCCGGTTTACCTTCAGTTCGGCCTGAACGGATGTAAAATCGTATCGTCTGTGTGTAAATTCGTTCCAGTGTTGCCAACACTGTTTTTGCGAAACTTCTAAACTCGCGTCGATTTCTACTAAAAATCACTGCATTTTAGGTTTTGTGATATTGAAATTTTATTATAAATTTTACCGATAAATTAAAATATACTAGGAAATATTACGTATATAGTAATTAAACTTAGGCCTTTTCATCCGTTATTGGATGATTTTTGCAGTATTCTCCGAGCGGTGGTTACTTACCACTCTTGAAATACTGTAGTACCTGGGACAGTTGGTTTTTTTTAATGTCGTATGGTTGCCCAAGGACATACTGCATTCTTCTAACACAGTCAGCCTAGTCCAGAGGAATGACTGGTCAATACGTCTGGGACCAACAATGTGCGGATTTCCTCACGATGTTTTCCTTCACCGTTAGAGCGTCCGTATAATGTACTTGAGATCTGAAAAAGTCTCGTTGGTACACGCCACAACCTGGGGAATCGAACCTGCACTCTCTCGAGTGCGAATCAATCGGTCTACCCACTAGGCCACGGAGCCCTATATAGTAATAAAACGTGTATTTGAGGCAAATTACGGACGCTATGATGTATTATTATGATAAGGTGTAAAAAATTTTTGTGCCTAGCCTAGGCCATTTTGCATATGATTATTGTCTGCCTATTTCCTACTAAAACACTACTATCAACTTAATTCCTACTAAGAATTAAATAAAATACTTAATTTAGTAGTAAAACTTTGGAAAATAACTAAGTTGGCAACATTAATTCTGGACTGAACGGATGGACTGAACGCACCATGTGTGACAAATCGCTTCAGTTCTCGCCAGAGCCGCGGCCGTGCGGGCGTGTATCGTGTACAAGCGTACGTAACACGATACGTAATACGTAATTAACACGACCGTAGCTCGCGTTAAACCAGAACGAACTGATGCAATTTTTCCGTGTATGTGCTCGAATCCGTTCAGGCCGAAATTACATCAGTTGGGTCGGATGCGATTTTTTTCCGTGTATGTGCTCGTATCCGTTTCGGCCGAACTGACATCTTCTAACTGAAACGATCCGCCTCGCGTCTGTGGAGACCTTAAGCCTAAAAGTTACGTAAACACCACAATACAGTTTACTCGGTGCGATTACTGTTTACATAAAAGTTAAATAATTATAGAAAGCTGTGTATGTTTTACCTACATCATTCGCTAGGGAAGTGTTGGAGTAACGTACCTACAAGTGAACTAGATACATGAACAAGGTCATTCAAATATTTACTTCATATCAAAGTTAGTTAGATACAATGACCAAAGTCACGTGATATTCAGCTATTGAAGTTGGTTTGCAATCAAATACTTTGTAGATATTGGGTAAATGAAATATCTAAGATATCGCATGAAAATATTAACTTTAAAGTATACTTTTAAAGTATACTACGCACTACGTATTTTCATTATTTCCACATAATCATATTATGTTATAGATTTTTAATTTTGTTTTAATATTATTGTAATCTAACGTAAGTGTATCTTTATTTAACTTTGTAAAACTTAACTAAAATATGTTTTATTGTGTTTTATAAAACAATGTCTTTAATTGATATGAACACTGATAATGGACCAAAATGATAAGTATGTATGCTTGTGTTTATATTGTTGATATGCCGAATAAATAAATAATTAAAATAAACATCTAGTAGAAAGTAGTAATGTAAACAAATAAAAAGATTTCAGATTCAAATCTTAGGGTCAGTTCACACCGCGACGATAGCACGTCAAAATTGAACTTTATTCACTACCCAAAAAGATACGTCGTTTCATATGACATCAGTCATACTCTAACAATGAGGCCTATCTTCTTGTGTAATAAATGAAGTTCAATCTTTAATGCTATTTTAAAAATGCAGCGATTTGTCGCGTATGGCTTCGATTCTGTGTGAATTGACCCTAATTAGTGCAAAATATTAAATTAGTTTAGATTTTTTGTTGTTGTCTCTTTTTCAATCTTTTAGAAGTTCGTTAGTACTAGAAGTTAGTATGTGCTAGAAGCTTGTCTAGAAGCCCAAATCCGTTCACAGTTAATTGAAATAATTAATACTTTACAGCTTTACCTCTTAGAGCGATAGTCCACGGTGCATTTTAAACGCGCTTAAATCGCACGCGCGTCGCTCCGCCGCCGCTTCGCTGTCTTACCTTAATTGCTATTTTAACGAGATTCGAGTGACTTTCTATATTTATGACAACAATCAGAATCAAGGCGCCGTAAGCGCGTCTTCTGCGCGTTTAAAATACGCCGCGTGCTATCGCTCTTACAATTTCTCTATATTACACGTAGTCGAAATGATAATAATGAAGACTACTCTGAACACATCAGTATTATTTTCTAGCGATCGTAATTCGTATGTTATACTTATCTTATGATGTTCAGTTTGTATCGGCATCATGAGCATGTTTATATTGCTCGCATCATTAACTCTGTTGGCGGAGAATCGTTTATACCTCATATGTTATGAGAATATTATTTATTCTGCACAAACAACTATGTGAAGAGGCTATTGATTAGGATGTTTACGCGAAAATCAGTGTAAAACTCTATGACCAAAGCTTTTTTAAATAAGGATGGGCTGTGACGTACATTTGACAGAACAAATCATCATACAAGAAAGAGTTACGGCATCTTGATTTCACCATACCTCAAATGTCAGCCATCTTGATTTCACCATAACTAAAATGTCAAAATGTCCCCAAAAACACGAAAAGTGGCCATTTTTGCAATTTTTTGCCACGACATATCTCGTCTATAATATATACGTCTATGCCATAGACCTGTATAATATTCTGAATATGAACAGCTATTGTACCACTTTTAGAGCAAATAAAGACCAGGCATTATCATGTTGAGGCAAAAGATAACTAATAAAAAACATAATAAATAAAGACACTTCAACTGCCCCACTTTTCGAATTATTTGATATTTGTCATCTTGACGTGGCGTAACTTTTTCTTGTATGATTTTTTTTTTGTCAAATGTAGGTCGTCATTGCCCATCCTCAGTTTTAAAATCATTGTGTAAAACTGTATTTTACAGGGTAGTTGTAGCACTGGTAAGTGACCACCGAGCGCCATAGGGGGGAGGCAGAGGGGCCGCCGAGGATAGCCCACTTCTTTTTTGTATGGTTTAATCTTGATAATGTCTAGACTAGCCTACATGAAGTACAATATCGGCAAAGTTCCTGCTGCTGATGAGCAGTATCTTCAAAATTTTAAACTTTTCTTAACACCTTAACACAAAAGAAGCGACCGCATCGTCTGCAGACGTGGTTCAAGTTCGTGTTTACACAATATGAGTATTTGTGCGAGTGGAGCGGCAACTTCTTCGATTGTACAGAATATATTCACCTTTTAAAATACAAAGAAATGCTAAATCCGAGAATTACCTGTTAAGTACTTACCTCAGAGTTCAGACTAAACTACGCATCGACGTGTGATTTGCACAGTGTCACGCACACACGTGTAACGAAACTACGCCTTACCTTGTAAGGGGAGCTGTCGCGGTGTGTGGTTTTTATGTATGTATTTCTTAATAGCCGCTCACTAGATACATAAAAACCGGCCTCGGTTTATATCTCTGCCTTTATTTTTTCATTTGGTCTAAGCCTGTTACTACATTTTTGACATAACTCGATGGTTATGCTTTAAAACTATATATTATACAATCCACCAGCGAGCAGGTTTCTAAAGATATTAAACCTGTTGATAGCAAATATCTCAGTATTGTGCAAGATCCGCTGACCTACAAAATACATTTTATGTTAACTAAAGTGGGCTTTGTGCTCTTGGATAAAACAATTATTTCCGAGAGACGTTAGTCGATAAACTAAAACGATAAGAAACTGCGACAAATCTGTAAAATTTGCTTCATTTGCAATAAGTAGGTAGGTATCAAATAGGTATTAAGATATAGTTTATCATAAGTATATCTACTAATCGCTTATACTTATGTATAAGCGATTAATAAGGACGGTTATACGGGACACACGATACTATTTATCGCGGCAAAATGTACGGTTTCTGGCATTATCTAGTAAAGAATCGAAGTTAAAGAGATGTAGAGCTTAACGGGCGAATACTGAAACGATAGTTAAATTAAGTGACGCTCAACTCACATGCTGTCCTTGTCATTTCGGCTAGCAGAGACAGCGACAGCCTGTGATAATAGGATTCTTGATTTTAATAATCATTCTAGAATTCGGTCGATAAATATTGATGAAGACGAGTTAAGTTTATTTTGCTCGTAATTTAACTAGTAAGTAATAGTTAGCCATTACGGGAACATATTACTGAGACATCGCTGTCTGTCTGTCTATCTGTCCATCCGCCTGTTTGACACCAGGCTGTATGATGACCACGATAGCTAGACAGTTGACGTTTTCACAGATGATGTAATTGCGTTGCCGCTATAATATTAAATACTAAAACCAGAATAAAATAGATTTTTTAGGGTACAACGGGTCCCATACAATTAACGGTTTTTGGTTTCGTGCGCGTTTTTGGTTTCACGATTGGTTTCGTGCGCGAGTCCGGCACGGCCGGGTTTTTTATATAGAAAAGTGTCTAATAACATAAATACAAATTATACGAGGGCGGGTCAATAAGTCCGTGACTTTTGGAATAAAACACAGATTTTTTGATAAATAAATCATTTTATTTTTCAACGTAGTCCCCCTTGAGCTCTATACACTTTGTCCAACGCTTCTCCAATTTTTTTATCCCTTCCAAAAAATATGATTTGTCGAGGTCCTCAAAATAGGCCTTTGTTTGCGAGACGACTTCATCATTGGAGTCAAATCTTTTTCCACCGAGCCATTTTTTCAGGTTTGGGAACAAGAAGTAGTCACTCGGAGCCAAATCTGGAGAATAGGGTGGATGTGGGAGCAATTCATAGCCCAATTCATGGATTTTTGCCATGGCAACTGCACATGTCACTGCACCCTTGCATTGTCTTGGTGAAAAAGAACTTTTTTCTTGGCCAAATGAGGTCGGTTTTTTTTCAAATCCTCATTGAAGCGGTCCAATAAGTTGGCATAATATTCCCCATTAATTGTTCTTCCCTTTTGAAGATAGTCAATGTGGATTATCCCACGTGCATCCCAAAAAACAGTCGCCATAACTTTATTGGCTGACAAACCCACCTTGGCCTTCTTTGGCGCCGATTCACCCTTAGAAACCCACTGTTTTGACTGTTGTTTGGTCTCTGGTGTGTTGTGATGGATCCATGTTTCGTCCACGGTTACAAAACGGCGCAAAAACTCCTCCATATTGTGATTAAACAACGCCAAACCTTCCTGTGAAGTTGTTACACGATTGCGTTTGTGGTCGACTTGCGGAAAGCTTTCTCATGCCCAAGTGATCATTCAAAATTGAAACCACTGAGCCATGCGAGATGCCTATGGCTTCCACAATCTCTTGCACTTTCAATCTTCGGTCGGCCAACACCATATCGTGAATTTTTTCGATTGTTTCGGGTGTAGAGACCTCAACTGGGCGTCCAGGACGTTCGGCATCTTCAGTGCTTGTACGGCCACAACGAAATTCAGTAAACCACTTTTTTACCATTAAAATCGATGGTGCAGAGTCCCCATAGTATTTATCAAGCTTAGCCTTGGTCTCGGTAATGGTTTTTTTTTGCAAAAAATAATGCTTAATAAGCACACGAAATTCACTTTTTTCCATTGTTTCCTTAAGTTACTGGATAGTCTGATAAAGATAGCTGTAAAACACAAACTAACTGACGCAGCAAGTTCAAATTTTGATAGGAGTCAACTGACAGATGCATGTTGACAGGAGTAGTGTTGCTTTTTCAGTAAGGAGGTTAGAAATTCAAAAAGTCACGGACTTATTGACCCGCCTTAGTAAATAGTGAAAAATTCAACCGTCTAGCTGTCATGGTTGCGTAGATACAGCCTGGTGACAGACAGGCGGACCGACAGATAAACAGACAGACAGACAGCGGTGTCTCAGTAATAGGGTGCCGTTTTTACCCTTCGGGTATGGAACGCTAGAAAACAAAGTCGGCATTGAAACCTTGTTCTGTTGAATTTTGAGCTAATTTAAAAGTATTAAAATTTAAATTACTTTGCGGTGATAACTAGCCAGAAACTAGCTACTTTCATACAAAATCGCTCAACTATTCACGAGCCAAATAGTTTCGAAGTTATGAAGTAGGTAAGAAGGAAGCTAAAACTTGTGGTAAGATAAAATACCGTCCCATTCTGAGCTCCGTCCGAATTTACTACAGACGATAGAGCTCGAGTCTGGTCTAAAGACATGAAATGGTTCAAATAATTCAATGGAGATTGGAGACTGAAATAGAACTGAAGTCAATAGATCGAATAGATTAGGGAGGTACGCTTTTCAAATACTCTAGTTAGTAAATATGTATTCTGAATTAAATATAGAGCTAACGTCAATTCTAGAAGAAAATCGGCCAAGTGCGAGTTAGACTCACACACAAAGGGTTCCGTACATAAAGACAAAAAAATCACGTTCGTTGCATGGAAGCCCCCTTAAATACTTATTTTATTCTGTGTTTTTGGTATTTGTTGTTATAGCGACAACAGAAATACATCATCTGTGAAAATTACAACTGTCTATCACGGTTCATGAGATACAGCCTGGTTAATAAATAGCCTATGTGTTAATGCTGAACCTCAATTCTCGTATTAATGTTGAATTTCATGTTGAAATTTACTTTGATTGTATTATAAGTGAAGCGACGTGTTATCGTAAACTGATTTGGTGACGTTTGGACCAATCAGGAGGCGCTAGTCGCTGCTTTAACGTTTACGAGAATACCGGTTTGACGGTTTTAGCGTGTCGAGACATGATTGTAATTGTATTATTGCAGGTTCTATTTAGCAGAATCGACTCTCAGAGCTCAAACCACTATCATACCAAATTTCATCAAAATCCGTTCAGTAGTTTTTGCGTTAGATGTAACACACATCCATCCATCCATCCTCACAAACATTCACGTTTATACCAGCAGTAGGATTGATATCCGTTGGTAAAAGAGAAACTTCTCCTACTAACGGTTGTCCTGCAAAAAAAGTATCATAAAAGTTGTCAAACGAATACGCAACAATGCGAAAAAACCCATTCAGGTAAAAGGCAGAGAATCGCAAAATAATGTCAAGGGTGTAGTGAATGTCCGCTGTGTTAATGACAGTGTGTCATTACTGTGGCTGTGTATCATTACGGTGTATCATTATAGTAATGCGCAGCACACACGCGTAACGAAAGATAATAAACGAGAAACCCAACCAAGAGCATGTCAGGGCATTTCTAAGGAGGGTTCCGTAACTATAAACGTGTAATAGGTTTTTTTTTCAAATTACTTCAAATGCTACTGTCCCGATTTCGTTCAAAATAATTACTAAAAACTAAAGAGTATTTAGCATAATCTATCAGCATGAAAAATTGCAATTTTCTAAATCTCATAGCTTAGAAATGCCAGCGGGGGATCAACTTCTAAACCACTTTGGAGGCCGATTATTCAAAAATGGTTGACTTTGTTATAAAAGTCATGTATCAAACCTTGCCTTTATTTCAAAAGACCTATTCAACAATAACCACCACGATGGGGTAGCATGAAAAAATATTTTTCATCCCCACTTCACATGTCGAGAGCCACCCCTAATATGTAAAATTATTATTACTTTACGATGCCAAAACTGAGATCTATACACAGTCTATAACTATACCAAATTTACACTACGAGACGCTAGAGGCGCGGTCAGACAGACAGAGCGAAACTATAACGGTTCCTTGAGTATTACGGAACCCTAAAAATGGGGTAGGTACCAATATCAACCAGTAGCAATTCACATCGGCTTCATGTTTAATTAAGATACAATAACTATGTTACCTAGTATAGTTTGTTACTTCGACCAACATTGACAGACATCATGAATATCAACTTGTACTCATTTACGGACACGACGATCTTTTTTGTCCAATGTATTCAATTTCTTAAGGTATTAAGATATTAAAATAAGTTTTGCAACTGATCCTACATCTATAGGCTAGGGCTTCCCTTTCATGGAGAACCAGCCTTCGCTACTGATTTCGACAAAGTTCTTGCGCGACCTGTTTCTAAACATTTCCTTTGCCTAGTGCAAAGCGATGAAAATCTGTCAAAATCATGACAGCGCCCAATTTTCATTCGATAACGTCACAATTACGCCTCTGTCAAATGTTCCTGCTAGGCCCCCTGAACCTTATAAGTTATGTAATTACATAATATTGTTTTTAATTTAAACTTTTAGAACGCTCAAGCTTAAAATAATTACGCGTCCAAGTTACTTTAAGGTATTTCAATTAAGGCAATTAATAATAAAAATAATTAACTACAGTACTCTTACCTCCTTACTTATAAAAATATTTACACTACGGATAACTTAAAATACAACGTTTGCTGTCTTTGTCTGACACGTTGGAAAAGTCACCTATCAGACATAGACAGCAACGTTGTGTAAGTTATCCGTTGTACATAAATATTTTTATAAGTAATTTTAAAAGTAATGTGTAGTGAAAATTTTATAGTGTCTGTACCTGCAAACTTTTCAATTTCATACACATTAATTACAAAAAGCATAAAATCGAAAAAAAAAAGAGTGAAATATTTAATTTTGCGCCTTTTTACGTGTTTGTCGGTCACTCGGTTCGGGTTAAAATTTTGCAAGTAATGTCAGGTTTGGCAATACCATGTATATTTGCATGACTGTGCAGAATTTGGCTAATGGAGTCAGGACAAGCGAGGCAGCTGCTAATGATGTCACAGCTTTGTTAAAAACGAGAGGATGATTGATGATGATGAATACTGTGTTTGAAATAACAAGCATTATTCAGAGCAAATCTAATTAATGTAAATTCAACACATTCTTGATGTTCTGGGTTTGGGTTCTGGGTTCTGGAATTGGATGCTGGCTTTACGATTTAAAACCTGTGCAAAATAATTTATGTAGTAGAATTACAACAATTACTCGGTGTCGAGTAGCTTATTTGCAAGTTTTGTCGCTGCTAACTTTATATCGAGGGACAGAGACAAAACATGCAAATAAGCTATGTGATACTTATCAGTATTGTGAAACAGGCCTTTAATAGGGCCTTTAATAATAATAAACTATCAGCTGTTAATTGCAATAGGCTAGACGACTGATTTTTTTTCGTTGCGTAAATGAATAGTAAATATGAGTAAGTTCTCAGAAGAAACGGTAGGTAGGTACTGCGATTAGATTTGTTTACAAAATTTCGCAAGTCTCATGAAAACGCATTATTCAAAAGTCGTACCGTACCGTCACGTCAAGATTAGGGTAAAGTGTATGAAATACTACAACACTGTTGCCCGTGGCTCCGCCCGCGTATATACAGTATAGCAAAGGAACACTGTACCTATTTTTTTGTGATAAAAAGTAGCCTATGTTTTAATCCAGAGCCAAAACTACCATTCCAAATTTCATCGAAATCCGTTTAGTAGTTTTTGCGTAAAAGCGAAACAAACATCCATTCATCCTCACAAACTTCCTGACATACTGTATTTACACGGGCGGAGCCACGGGCAAAAGCTAGGACGTAGTTGTTAGTTAATTCTATTCGACACATCGTCATCGTCACAACATCGTCATTAAACACGTAACAGCCGCCGTGGTCTAGTGGTTAGAGCTTGGCTCTCGACTAAACTAAACTAAACTCGGAGGTCGTGAGTTCGATTCCCGCATTGGATCAACAATAAATATTGTTTCCAAGTTTGGCTGATCACCTGATTGACTGACAAGAAAGATGATCCATGCGTCGGATGGGCATGTAAAAAGTCAGTCACACAAGATCAGGCGCAGGTCCGCTGCGCCTGATCTCTCGCCAGTCGTGTCGGTTATCCGTCCCACTGAGTTACGAGAATAAAGGAGGATTGTGTCTACTCCTGCGTAGCTGGCCTAGTTTCAATGAATGTAATAAAAAAACTCAATAATAACAAATTAATTAATATTTCATCATTTTTAATCCTAATTTAATAATTATAGCTATAGATGGCAGCGAGCAGCGACAAAACTTATTAGGCGATTGTGCAACAGGTCCTTAGTTGGAAAAAAGTCGGACACGGAACCCTGTTTTTTAAACGGAACCCTAAGATAAAGTAGCCTATGTCACACCTTATAAGATCAGCTATATGCCAGTGAAAGTCACGTGAAAATCGGTCCTGCCGAGATTAGCTGGAACAAAAGATAGACAGACAAAAATTTTAATTATTGATATTTTATTGCAAGTACCGTATTTATATACTTTCATAAGCATTTAGCGAAAAGCTTATAATTTAAATTTATTCATTTGTATAGATAAATTATATTATCAAAACATAATTCATAGCAAGATTTATGTTTATTGTGGAAAAACACTTCAAGAACAGTTGGTTGGGCAATACTTGTCAAAATGTTAGGACAACGGGTAAAGCGCGATACTTTCAACCGCGCGCGTGCTTCGTGGTGGCAAGCGCCGTGGTGGTGGTGGCGGATGGTGGTGGTAAGTGGTGGCAGGTGGTGGTGGTAAGCGACGGGCCAGTGGTGCACCAGCCGGCTGCCGCAGTACTCCAGTGCTAAGTGAGGTGCTCCTAGTTCGAGGAAGTGTTGTTACGTGCCGATTGTGTTCCTTGTCCGTGCTGGAATTATTGAGGTGCGTTATATTTTGTTTACGTTGTTGTAGAAATGGTGGTGGTGGTGCCAGCTAGACAGTTGAAAATTTCACAAATTATGTATTTCTTTTGTCGCTATAACAAACAAATATTAAAAATAGAATAAAATAAATATTTAAGTGGAAAAACATCATGTTTGTTGTATGGGTATGGCACGGGACCCTCCGTGATTGAGTCCGATTCGCACTTGGCTGGTTTTTTTAATCTGTGGATGAAGATAAGCATGAAGATTGTAATTATTGTTATGAAATACCTAAACAAATTGAATTGACCAATACCTTATTCGGATTTCAGTGTCTTATATAATGGTTTTGGTTTTTAAAATTTATTATCTACCTAATTGAACGTAACTATGGCGCTTCCAAAATAATCGAATTACAGGCTTTCGCCCCTTCGAAAACGACATATCTACTGAAACGATCACTGCGACAATTTGAAATGTGTGTACGGATGTTTGTTACTCTTTCACGCAATAACTATTCAACGGATTTTGATAAAATTTGGCATGGTAGTAGTTTAGGCTCCGGATTAACACACAGGCTGCATTTTCTCGCAGCAGAACCAACTGTTCCCGCGGAATTTCCTCTCGCGAGTGCGGAGTCGCGGGCAACATGTGAGAAAAAAAATAATTTAAAACATACAGACAGTTCCAATGACCGTTTATGTGTTTGCGCGCCGGTGATGTCGTGAAACTGTTTTGTTGATGGCGTGTAACTTTTTGTGATACAAACATTTGTTTCACATCTTGTAAAGTAATCTGATTTTTACTACATGAACAACTTTATCGTCCTATGATTACACATAAATCTTTATTATATCATAATCTTTGTCACATAATTTTTTTATTATTTACAATGTCATGGTGCTTGGTAACAAAGTAAAAGTTGGTATCGACAATAATTTTGAAAACAGACGGACAGACGGACGGACAGCGGACTTTTAGTAATAGGTACGGTCCCGTTTTTATACTTTAGGTACGAAACCCTAGAAATCAATTATTAACTATGTCACATTTCATAATTATATAAGGACATATGAAAGTAAAAGTTATGACGAAATATATGCAAATTCGTCGATGAAATTGCAAAAAAACTTGTGCTACTTATTTCCAAATAAATACGACGACGAAAACGGCCTCAGTTACTTTCTATTTCTTTAAGCGATAAGCGAACTGTAATCGAGCGAGCTCACTTGATATTATCTAGTGTCAATAATGTATACTTATACATTATTGACACTAGATAATATCCGCTAGTCGCTATGTAGAGCGTTAACCGCCCCCGTGGTCCAGTGGCTTAGAGGTCTAGGGTTCGAAGTTTGATTAGGACAATGCAGGCTACATCACCTGATTGTCTGACAAGAAAGGTGATCTATGCGTCGGATGGGCATGTAAAAAGTCGGACCTGCGCCCTCTCGCCAGTCATGTCGGTCATCCGTCCCACTGGGTTTCAAGAGTAAAGGAGAAGGCAGTGCTCTTGTGTACTGCGCACACACTTGGGAAATATAAAACAACTCCTGAGTACCGTCACCGACATCGGTATGGGGAGATATAGAGCGTACTTAGTGAACATATTTTGATCGAGTTTCAACTCTTCAGAGTTGAAACTAAAGGTTTCAACCTTTTAATGTTGCACTACCTGCGTCGCGTTGTTGCGTTTACAGAATTTTTCGTAATAATATAAATTTATAGGCAATGGTCTGGAAAACTTAATGATTTTTTATAAATATAAAAAGTGTCAGTCAGGGTTTTTGTTTGAACTTAATGATGAATCATGAAATTGATAGAAAAACAGTTGAAGATTTCTTTTTTTAAGACATTTAAATCTATTTATTTTTGCTGAGTGATTTCAAACTAAGTATCTTTACTTCTTTACTTACTTTAGGATTAAGAGGATTAACCAGAATTTAATAAGCCCTTTTAAAAGCATTAATAAACCTCTCCATTTTTACTTACTTCTTCATTTTGAATCTAAGTATTTAGTAATTTAAATGTTAGGCGCGTTGATTTTGAGAAAAAAAAGTTTAAATGCAATATTGTAAAAATATGTTTTTTATTTAACTTGATGGCTGCTATTAAGTTACATTGGAGAATCGACACAAGTGACGAGTCACGACATAAATATATAGACATAAATGGGACGTTAGCTGTCGCAAACTAAACTGATAATGATGATGGTGAAATACACGTATAATATTATATAAGACGTATATCCAAGACTTCTATATATTGGATGATGCTCCATTATACAATCAAACCGCTTCCATCCAAACAAAATATCTACATATCAAAGAGCAAGTCTGTTCATTCGAGTGTACTTTGCGGGGGTAAAAGTGCTCTGTTTCCGATAGTAGATATAGTAGGGTATTGCAAAAGCTTGTTTAGTTTCTAAAATATTTAAAAAGGAAATCTTTGTTAACCTTTGCTTTATGGTAGAGTTGCATAAGAAGGTTCAAAGCTGTAGGTGGCGTTCATGAAAAAAAACCGATTGTCTGTAATGTCGGTTTACTGACGATAGCTGAACGTGACAACGTCATAAGAAATGAGTAATGTTTATCGAGGTAACGCCGGTAACGCCGCATGAGTCATGTTTTTTCGTGCGTGCAGCCGGCTCCATCGAATTATAAGACGTTGTCACGTCAAAAATTCTTTGGTATACACACAGAGTAAAAATATTTACTTACGTATAAAGGATCAGCTCTCATAGAACTATCCAAATGAATTTAGGGTCGTCACAGAAGATGGGGGGTAAATTAAGCTAAGTGTAGTGTCAGTATACGGTATTGAGAAACTCTAATTGGTAAAACCGGCATCGAACCTGCACGATCACGCGTGTGATTCAAGGGGGTCTATTTACTAGGTCGTGACTCTTATAATAAAAAAAAATAAAAAAAACGTTATTTCAGGCTGCATAGGCCCATATTATAAATACCTTATAGACAAACATTATATACAATAAACTAACACTAACATTAAACACGTATTGTCTGCGACGTGGGGCGCGAAGTGTTCGGGAGTAATATTTTATTATTCGGGATAAAGCAAGACACTTACTAGGAAATGGAATATTTACTTACCTATTATTATCCTTAGGATAGGTCAAATAAGACATTGTTTTAATTTAGTCTATTACCTACTTTTTGTAGACACAGAAGTCAGTACTATACATAACCACTTTTGTGTTAAATATCATAAGTATTTAATATTATAAAGTTTTAAAACATTCATTGGACACAAATATACCTAATATCTAAAATTTGTTATTTGTCGTCACGACTACCAACGCTAATCAGTCACACACATCACAATTCTCAATCTCACATGACATAAAACTCAAATGCGAAATTTGAAAATTCTGACGTCCCTTCGACGGGACACAATCTATACCGGATTTTTCCACTATTGCCACGTCCCGATGGGAGTTTTGTCCACACGCGTACATTCACCGTATGCTTGTGCGTGTGCTTATGCGTAGTGCAATCAAATCGCAAGCTGTATTAGTAGCCCCAACCCATGTAGCTGTTTATCTGTCTGAGAAATACGTCGCGAGAAACCTGTATATCGAATAAGATTATAACAGTTTTCGAAAGCACTTGAAGTCCCATAGATCGCAATAGGTGATTGCAGTGGATTGCATTCTAATCGTCCCTATATTGAAGAGAGACATGTCTCTGCCCAATATCCAGCAAGTTTGTGGTAGTTATGTCAATAATGATTCTGAGATGATAGTGATAATGATTCGGAGAAAAATGATTTACGAGACATGAACAATCAAAGGGGATCACGACCTAAACGTAACGACGACATTTATTAATAGACCCGTCTTCGAGTAAACCCATGTTTGATTAATGTTAACGACCATGAAATTAGCTGAAAAAAAAAAAACAACTTAAGGCAGATCTCTGTAATATTTACATTTAACACAAAGTGCCTCTAATTTTTTTCGCAAATTTCGGCGCTATGTAAAGCGCCAATTTCACAAATGCCTGTTAAAGTTAATCGTTGATTAAATATCATGTTATTTATCTCGTTCTTCGTCCTCATGAAACTCTTATGATCCCTTTCATAAGAGGCATGATATTTAGACCAACGATTGCCACTAACAGGCGTTGGTAAAATTGGGAATAAAGATAGCAGTATTGTTTTGTGTAGCTGTGGCAAAGTAGGTATTATTGTCTTCTATCAAAGGATAAGTGTCAGATGATACAAATCGTATGCGACTACTGTAATAGGCACGCTTAATTTTTTATATCACATATTTTTTTTATCACATATTTGTTTTCACATCTTCCTACATAATATACTAAAAAATGCTTCTATTAAAAGCAAACACATTTATGATCCCATTGACAAATGGCTTATAGAAATTTCCTCCCATTATATCCTATATCGTTGCTCTGCAGTGTCGGCAGTGCGCCTGCCATGTATTGATAATTTTAATCTGCCTTTGATGCTCCCGTGAATAGATTTTTTTTTGTAAAGCTTAGAATATATATTGACAATAGGTACTCTTTATTTAGAAACGGCAAAGGATGAGTAAACAAAAAAAGTAAAAGTGTATAAAATACTTCGAAACTCATAGGCGCGAAGACTTTTCATAATTGTCTAATTCATTTACCTACTATTTCTTTTTTATGGTTCCGCATTAAGTATTAAAACCGGAACCCTATTACTGAGACTCCACTGTCCGTCTGTCCGCAAGCTGTATCTAAGCTATATATCATGAACCGTGATAGCTAGACAGTTGAAATTTTCACAGATGATGTATTTCCGTTATTTTATGTTTTGCCGCTATATAACAACAAATACTAAAAACAGAAAAAAATTGGGGAGATCCCATACAACAAGCGTGATTTTTTTTTCCGTTTTGTACGGAACCCTTTCTTTCTACTTACAAATACAAGGCATAACAATCATTTACGGCTGTTCACTAGAATTAAATATATTCGGCCGTAATCTATTTCTGCAGGCGAAATATATATAATTATACAAAAGTATATTCAAATATACAGATGAGAATGACGTAATGTGACGACATCTAGAGAAGCGGAGAAAGTCAGATATGGGGTCGCCGTTACCCGATGTAGATGACACGTAGATATTGTTGGACCATTGGGACCAAGTGAAGGTTGTTATTAATTGCAGTTTTTAATTGTTGAGTATGGTTATAAATAGGTATTTATAGCCTAAGGGTCAGCTCACACCGCGACGCGACGTGGCCTTTTTATGATAGTGATTAAATATTGAACTTTATTCACTACACAAGAAGATACACATTTCATTGCAATTGCAGTTCGACACTGCACCGGGCTGCGGAGCGCGCCGATCTTGCTCGGTGTGTATTTAAGCTAATCCAAAGATTTACCATAGTGTCAGTCAAGTATAATTTAAAATATTTTATAATTTAAACAATAATATAATTTAAACAATTTATATTTATAATTTAAACAATATAATTTTTACTAAACGAAGCCATCGACCACGGCAGTGCCGAGGCGTTGATCTTCCGTGGCTCCCTATCTGTTTGAAATCTCACAACAATAATAAAAATAATAATAATTAGGGACGCTTCACACCACGTCAGACACAGATTTTTGGAATGTTCTCGTTTTTAGTTCAAGTCCTAGTCAATGCACATTTTGCCGCGTTTTGAGTTATGACGGGAATAAAACTGATTTAGTACCAGAATGGAAAGAATTCGTTCTAGATTCTCTACGCTATGCTGCCGGCATACCAAATATCAATTGAAGCCTTTTCTTCAGAAGTCGCGAAAGTTTTGGTTTCAACTATCTGATTTGGCAAATTTTTATTTTTATTTTATTAATAAGATTTAGCATCGATCGCTACTACTTACATTTTTATAAAAATTATATTACATTGATGTTAAAGGTGTCACAATTACTTAAAGGTAAATACAGCATGCACTAACCAAACAACAGAAATGTCACAATCATCTGCTGTTCATATGTTTCTTAAAAATAAAAAGTTAGTTCTACTTCTAAATAATATGAACATCAATCATTATGATACACTTTATGCTCAAAACTAAGGTTGACATTATAAGCGTAAACCTATACATAGGTTGCTGCATTTATGCATCAAAATATTAGGTACACGATAAGGATATGCAATAAAATGTGCCTCACCTTTATGAGGTGAAACAATTTAATATAAGTCCGCGTCGTCTTAAGGTATTCCGATCTATGCGACCGCGACGCGAGACCGCGACCGGCAAACGCGTAACGCGACGATCGCGCGACGCGGGTCGCGGGGATTGTTATATAAATTCATACTAAGCAGTGGCTCCGCGACCCTCTTTCGGTCGCGGATCGCGGCCTCGCGTCGCGCGTCGGGTGCATCGAAAGCCTACCTTTAGCCACAGATCGTCTACTGCAGATTGCGGAACATTTTTTAGGACTGCTGTTTAGTGCGAAATAGATTTATCGATGGAGCGCGACAGGCCCGAGTCGCATCGCGGGCGCAATAACATTATATCCTATATTATTGGTTGACTGCATTTTTGACGTGATAACGTCTTATAAATCGATGGAGCCGGCAGCACGCACGAAAACACATGACTCATGCGTTACCTGTTACCCGTTATCGTTACCAAGTACCGTTACCAAGTACCGTTACCAAGTACCAGCATTAGCTCGCATTGCCTTTACCTCATTATTATTATTATTATTATTTTTGTTGTTGTTGTTGTTATTGTTGTTGTTGTTTACGTTGTCACGTTCAACTATCGTCAGTAAGCCGACTTTACAGGCAACCGGTATGTTTTTTTATTGCATAAGTGATAGTGCTCTTAAATATCAGTAATTTCTCAGAATAAACAGTATATTCAAAATCATAATGTTCAAAGTTACAGCGATTTGTAATACAGAATTGCGCAAGTCTCGTGATAACTCTCCATACAAATGTCTGACGTCACGCCTTCCTGCGTATGTAATAAAAGTCCGCAAATATTTATATGTTCATATTTCCTAATATCTCCTAAATTATTGCGTTTAAGTTTATAATTACTACAATTAATGTTTTTGTATTTTATGTAAGTAAACTGATTATGGAAAAAAAATATTCCAACTTTTTGCACCAAATAACAAAACTTCACATTAAATTTTATATATTTTTTTACATTTATCAAGTAATAATAAATTAAACTAAATATTTTACATGACGTAGTGCCCTATTGTGCTAGGGGAAAGGTCAATTAATAAAAGAGACAAATAAAATAATTTTATTACTGTAATGAGTATTGGTTATTTCGCGCGCCGTCTGCATTCGCGTTTCTGCGCTCCACATTGTAATCGGCTCTTGGTCAATACCGATATGCGATACATTTTCACTTTCGTTAGCGCGTGTGTCATCACAAATAGACCGGCACTTAATTACTTTACGCAACATCCGACCAGAATATTCCATTTTACTACTTTAAAACAAGAACAGTCAGAAATAATATCCTTAAGGTTAAGTTTTTGAACGCACAAAATGGTATTCCGTAATTTGGTGGTTGTCAAAGGTCAGTTGAATTCTTATGCACTTTTTGTTTACTGTACCCGAAACTGTATTTAAATTAAGTTACCGTCTCACCGAGCCGCGACGCGACACGACGCTGACTGCAATTTTAAGAGCAAGAGCGGCGCCGCGCTACGCATCTCGGTGCAGCTCAAAATTCGAACTCCTGCAATTAAACGTGTATCTTCTTATGTAGTGAATAAAGTTCAATTTAATTGCTATCTTAAACATGCAGCCCCGCGCTTAAGATCAAAGTTATTGTTCTAGAGAAGATAGCCTAGATAAACTATATTTTAATCTTGCCTGCTTTAAACCGACTTCGAAATTTCGGAATATTAACAGAAGTTCCGAACAATATCGGATATCATACAATACAGTATTAACAGCGACAGCTCGTACAAAATGTGTAGCGACTATCGATCTATTATGTTGTAAGTACAACCTATATATCTTTCGACCACGAAGACTCAGCATTTTTGTGGGACGCGAAGAGCGATGAATGGCAAGATATGTCTAAATAAATTTGTGGCTGAGTAAGGAGGAGGTATGATTTTTATTATACTATATGCGTCCTAAGAAGATATGCGTGACAGATAATAATTGACAATCGTAGTGAAGTTACCTAACGAAAATTAATCGATTGTTTAAAATATCGAATTAGTTCGTAAAGGAAATGAAATCGGAATTATCGATTTTAGATTTGTGAATTAAATTGCTAAGGAACGGGTAATTTGTAAATAAATAATAATAAAAGAATAAAAACTATTCAAATCGTTTATTTTCTTATTTACTGCAGTCGGAACTCGAAGATTGCGAGCTCGTTTCGGAATCGGAAACAAAAACAATGACAAAAAACTCAACAAAAAACAATAACAAAAGTCAAAATCAACAAAAACTCAAAGCAGACGCAACGAAAACACAAATCGCATACAAGGCAGATGCACTCGTACTGAAATTTCCGAGTTGCAATACGATCACAAGATGGCCGCTCCTATTCATCGATTTGATGTCGATTCAACAGTGTCAATCTCTATTGACAGAAGTACCGTTCCATGCATCTGCCATTTTTATGACATATTTTCTTAATTTAATTTCATATTTATATTTCACAGTTATTATAAGATATCAGAGTTAATAATAAGAATAATATCAGTTTTATTTATAATTAAAGAAAATATTATTTTTTGTCAATGGAATATAATTTATTTCGTTTGCTTTTTTGTTTTATTGTAAGAAGTTTGCGTAGCAAGGAATATAAGAACTGTCACCCATATCATCGTACGACGCATGAAGTATAGTGTATGCTTCGCATATAGCATCATACCTCATGGTATTGAATAAATAAATTTATATTTAGTCATATCTTCGAGTCTACGTGGTCGAAAGATATATAGGCTGTACTTATAACATAATAGTTAAAAAAAAAAAAAAAAAAAAATAGCCTATGTTACCCGGGCCGCTATTACGAAACTAATAACACCTCGTGAAATAAAATCAGATCAATAGTTTAGGCGCTACGGTGGAAAACATACATAAACTGCCAAAATCATTAACCTTCCTTTTAGCTTCGCCGTTGTTGGGAAAAAATCTTTAAAATCGACGTTATTTGGTTGCCAAGCCAATGATGGACTAAGAGATAAAACCACAAAACTGCCCGCAAATTCGAGTACCTACCTATTTTAAATCACGTTTTATATTACAGGAGTAGTCTTTCTACAAATATTGAAACTATTTAATTATATTCTTCATAATATAGCTACCCCGTGCCCATTCTAAAACATTTTGAATTGTAAATTTTTACTCAAAAAAAAAATTATAAAGTCCAGTGGACCAAATTGTAAATTGAATTTTTAACGAATTAAAACGATTCTTATTTCATTATTATTATTAGATATTAGTATTATATACCTACTTAAAGATAATAATGTGGTTGCAAATGGGTAAAACTTTGCGACGCATCTACTATAATATATTGTTATATCTGTGACTAGTCTGTTTTCCCTCTGGGAAACACTTTATGAATTGCTTATCCAGCAGCTCCATTAGTTTCTACTCAGTATTTCACTTCCTATTGCTACGAATTACGAACAATTAATAAGTATTAATAGCAATTAGTGCTAATCTTTACGGCTCACCTTACATATTTTAATACCTGTTCCTGCAGTCGAGAAAATTTAATGTTTTGCACATTGATCTCTGATTGATTGAGTTGACAGAGTCTCTGGTTGACATTAGTTACGTTTTGTTTAAGTTATGGTAAGAGAGTGAGAACTATTATAATAACCTATAATCTATAACCTATATAACCGCGTAATAGGTTTTTTTTCAAATTACTTCAAAAGTTAATCTCCGAATCCGTTCAAAATAATTTTCCTAAAGAGTTTTTAGCATGATCTATCAGCATGGAAACGTGCAAGTTTCTATCTGCAATAGTTTCGAAATGCTACACCCCCCTAACTATTTACAACTTACCTTACAAACCACCGTGGAGGCCGATTACTCGAAAATTGTCGACTTTGTAAAAAAGCCATGTATGAAATATTGCCTTTATTTTAAAAAGTTTTTTCCAACCTATTCGACGATACCTAACACAATGGGGTAGGATAAACAAATAATTTTCATCCCCACTTCACACGTATGGAGAACCACCCCTAAAATATAAATTTTTTATTATTTTATGATGCCAAATCCGAGATCAATAGACAATCTATTACTATAACAAATTTTATGCATTTATATTAATAATTACAGAACATAGAATAGCGGACAGACAGAGGGACGGACAGAGCGAAACTATAAGGGTTCCTTGTGTATTACGGAATCATATAAAACAAATGATGAAAACGACCTAAAATATTACATTTTCGACTTTTTAATTTTTTTTGACTTTTTAATTAACTTTTAATTCGACTGTTTAAAACACACAACAAACAAACACAGAACGGAGGAGTATGCAATTTGGCACACTTAAAATGTATGTGAAGGAAGGTGTGCAGAAAGACAATTTTTATATATATATTATTTATATATATATATATATATATATATATATATATATATATATATATATATATATATATATATATATATATATATATATATATATATATATATATATATATATATATATATATATATATATATATATATATATATATATATATATATATATATATATATATATATATATATATATATATATATATATATATAGTTAAAATAACCACACACACTACCTAAGATGATTAGCACGTGCGTTACATAGATAAAATTTTATTACACGTTGACGTTTGTCAGTCTGTCACTACACAACATTTTACAGTAGTTTGTTTATGTTATCAATTACATTATACAGGTGCTTGGTTATCCGACTGAAATATTGAACCCAACAATACGCCACAATTTTACATAAGTCATGGCAGTACGCATAAATAAAAATGTTCGTGAACTACACAAAAATAACATGATTAATGTTTCCTGACAACTTGCACTTCGCATGGACATCATCACACTGCCGTACAACGCCACCGGCTTCAAGGTCACGCGCTTGTCGAGAATATAATTTAAGTATTTTATAGCATAATCTGCTCAAAATTAAAGTTCACAAGTTATATTTATTTTGGAACGAGAATCGAACACTGATTACGCTCCTTGCATATCTATTTTTGTAAACCGAGCATTCTGTATACGAAATACTGTTTATGGCAAGTAACTATTTTACATTTGTGAAGAATACATGAAGGTTTAAAGCTTTATAAGGCTCCTCGGCGTGTCATTGTCAACTGTACCTTTTTGGTAGTGTTCTAGTTTTAATATAGAAATATAAACTAAGTTACTATTTTGCTAATGAATCTAGATTGTGTAATAATACTCTTACTTGTATATGTAAAGAAAATTAACATAATTCCCCCACACCGATTTCGGTGACGGTGGCCGGTTTCATTGAAACCAGGCCAGATACGGAGGTGTAATTTTATAGTGCCCAAGTGTGTGCGGAGTACACAAGAGCACTCTCCCTTCCTTTACCCTCGAAACACAGTGGGATCATAACCGACACGACTGGGGAGAGATCAGGCGCAGGTCCGAGTTTTTACATGCTCATCCGACGCATGGATCATCTTTCTTGTCAGACAATCAGGTGATCAGCTGCATTGTCCTAACCAAATTTGGAAACCGCATTTTTTATTGTTCCAATGCGGGAATCGCAACCGTCGTCGGTCGTCGATCGAGGTCGTCGACCGAGTCGAGAGCCAAGCTCTAACCACTAGACCACGGAGGCTGTAAAGAAAATTTATTGATAGTTAAGGGTGAGGCCAAACGAACATAACCGAAAACTTTTGTGAGTCGTGAGTTGCAGAATTTTTGTTAAATAAATCAGTTATTGTTTCGTTTAGATTATCCTGTATACGCCTCAGTTTCGATATAAAAATATGTGCGGACAAAACTGATGAAACAGTATCAAGTTGATGTTCATTGTCTGACTGTGCTTGATTTAACATAGTGAAGTTTTGTTAATGTGACTGTACAGTACAAAAATTTAAATTACAATTACAGCACTCGTTTGGCGAGATATAACTTAATTGTAATTATGTTTTTTTTTTATGAATAAATAAAGTAAAAAAAAATACGGTCAACAGAAATTCTGCTGCATTCCATAAAAGTCTAGTTTCATAAAAGTCCAATGATCTCAAAACTAAGGATGGGCTATCTACATAATATTTTGTAAGAAAAAATCTTCATACAAGAAAAAGTGACGCCATCTTGATTTCAGAAGGTTTTGTCAATTAAATGCGGACTGTCTGAATGTCAAGATGACAAATGCCCCAGACAACCCCAAAAGTGGGGCAGCTTAGGCGTGGACACTTTAGGCCTCGACATGTCTCGTCTATAATACATACATAGGTCTACGTAAACGTCCTATACGATTCATACGGCGACGCTTTAAGACTTTATTTAGTATGGAAAAAATATTACGCGACCGAAAATACGCAACTCTCAACTCACAAAATTAAGTGAGTAAGTAAATAGTCACCTAATGACTAATCAAATACTTTGGAAACAGGTGCTCAAAAATATAAAATCTTAGAAAAACTTCGCGTCGAAAATACCTACATTTTTGTGTTCTTCTAGTGAATAGTGATATGTTTGCGTCGTATAATTATAAACATACAAAAGCCCATATTTTGTTTCTAAATTCTATGCAATATTAGGTACTATTCGCAATGAGCTATTTTTTTGTATGAGAATCTCAAGTTCAAAATGGCTACGTTTGTCAGTCTTGTGGTATTAACATAATATTATGTAGCATGTCAATTGCCCAATTTTGAAGAAAATGTCAGTAAAAAGTCGAGAAACGCAAGTTACACTTATAATATCCGTATGTTAGGAAATTCAATTTTACAATCATTACAAAAAAATGGTCTTACATTACTTAATTTATATTTTAAAACTATAAATCTGTGTGAATTGAATCTGAACTCCAATTCTCGTATTTAAGTTAGAATTTCAATTTACTTTCAATGAATTATAAATTAATCGTCTTGGAAAGGATATCATACCTAAGCTGAGTTTGGACCTATCAAAACGCGATTGACGTTGGTTTTTTTAACATATCGAGATTGCATCGAAACTGTATTATTGTAAGATTTAATTAGCAGAATCGACCTACAGCAAACCGGGTCGGCGCGGCGCGGCGGCGCTCGTTAGCTGACGACGTTAGATCACTAATCTGGTAAACAGCTGCCATCTTACTTCAGTTATCTGCCATTTTACTGCCATCAGCATTAGCTGGAGCTTTGTATTGCTCTCAAGGGGTTGTGCGCTGGATAGAACTGGAAATCGGAGTTCTTTGAAACCTTTTTTCTCAGTCATGGTCGTATTGAACAATCCAAAAAAAATATATGTTAATCTGCAATATATCCAGCAGAGGACTGTCTTTTGATAAATTGATTTTTTTATTTAAATATTATTTTAAAAATAGGCTCCACCCTCTTTTTTTTAAAGTTAAAACCTTTTTTCTCTTCTCCTATAAGTCACACGAGTGTGAAAGTTATTTCAGTATTTTAAGTAAGATAAGACTCGGGGGAAGGTCGTTTTAGTTTTTGCAAATTTTGTCTCAAATATTTATAGCGATTTTTTATCCGATTTCATACTCGCCGGTCGGCACGATACGCCCTTGTCGCCTACAAAATTAGTATGGGACTTGAAGCTCAAGGTCACTGGCGTTATACAGAGCCTTACGGACGTGTATTTGAAATAAATTGGCTGTTTTTCGGATGATTGAGCGACCAAATTACACCGAATCCTACAAAACGAACAATTGTCACAAATAGAGTATTTTTACCCGCAAAAAGGTTAATAATATTTTAAATAATATTTTTTTATTTTTAATTTTGGATGATAATGATGAACTATCAGTCTATCACCCAAAATTTACAAAAAGAGGACTTGTTCGGGGAAAATTTTTCTCTTCTTATGTAGCTTATTTTGTTTGTTTAAAATGTTTCTTATGTCTAATGTTTGTTTCAAATTTGTTAAAAAATTATCCAACAATATTAAAAACAGATTTGGAAAAAGCCAAAAAAGTCTCCTCAAAATTTTCACGTGTCTGGCAAATATGCATGAATCTTAATGCGTGGCTATAATTTTTTGCGTGCGTGGTTTATTTTATTTGGTCAATGTGGATTTATTGCACAAAATATTTCTAAATTTCTCCATACCTACTCTGAATATTGTGCATAAAATACAAATTAGATTCCATTCAATGAATGAAGTTCAATTGGTCGAAGATATTATCAAAATTAACAGTCAAGAGCCAAGGATGTCATCTAATTAAGAGTTTTATTGAATTGAGGACCCTGCATCAAAATTTTGCCTTTATGAAAATTTCCTTTTGACTTCCTATTATATGTACGTACGATTTTGTAATAGATGGAGAGCTACTAGGAAAATTTAGAGCACGTGTTTAAGACAAGCTGAAACCTTGTTCTACACTTCTCCTATTGTAACTCAACGTGAGACTGCAGGTCTGGCTGGTCAGAAGCGGGTTAATTCAATATATAAATATTTTTTTAAAGTTAATATATATATATTTTTGAAAAGTGAATTTTTTAATCCCCAAAATCCCCAATTGTTTGAGGCAATTTAAAATATTGATATAGTATTAGTATAATGTTAAAGGAGTTGGGGAAAAAAGCTAAAATTCATCTATTTATTTTCATAATTACAGATGCTAGAAGCGCGGACAGGCAGACAGACAAACAGACAGATAGAAATTTGGTACAATTAAACACTGTGTATATCTCGGTTTTGGCATCATACAATTATAATAATTGTACATTTCAGGGTTCTCCATATACATATATGAAGTAGGGATGAAAAAGTCGAGTAATCGGCCTCCAAAGTGGTTTGTAAGTTGGTCCCCCCCTGGCATTTCTAATCTATAAGAGATAGAAACTTGTGAATTTTCATGCTGATAGATCATGCTAAAAACTCTTCAGAAAAATTATTTTGATCGAAATCGGACAATAACTTTTGAAGTAATTCAAAGAAAATCTATTGCGCGTTGGCAGTTACCGAACCCTGCTTAGATATGTCGTGACATGCTCTTGGTTAGATATTTATCCTAGAGTCTTTTACCCAGAGTTTAATGTTTAAGTTCTTAAGTTTATATCGTGCTTTTATTTTTTAAATCTTTTTCCAATTTACATTTACACTGGTCTGGAAAGGTTGAAGTTCCGACTAAATGACATGGCTTTTTCAGCTTGCCTCAAACACTTGCTCTAAATTTCCTAGTAGCTCTTGGGCTATAAGGTATAGGACGCACGTATGTCGTGACATATGACGCGTAGATTTTTACTCTTTACAAACATGGATAGAAATAGCTCTCCCGACGTTTTCAATGACTATTATTACCCGTAGACCGTACCCAATCCGGATAAAATATAGTTCGTATTAGTCAGTGTAACTTTCTATTAGCGACAGAACGACTTTTTGATACGGTTCAATAGTTGATACGGTTCGGAGACTACGTATTGAGGCCTCGATCACACGAATTCATCAGAAAACCTGCAAAATATATACTAATATTATAAAGAGGCAAGATATGTCTGTTTGCAATGAATAGGCTCTGAAACAACTGGAGCAATTTTGATTAAATTTGGCACAGATATAGAATAGGCTACGGAGAAAGTCAGGCTACTGTTCATGGCGGAAAAATTTCCTTTCACGCATACGATTACGAAGTTGAGGGAATACTATGTATTTTAAATACTATGTATTTTATATTTAACTGGATAAAATTAATAAAATATTATTAACTTCCCAAAAAATACCTCTTAATGTATGATGTATCTCTAAAGGCACGTCTCCTGCGCGTGTTTTTTTCGATACATTACACAAAACATTGAAACATTGGGTTGTGGCTATAGACATTTGTGTAGGAACACACAATGTTTTTGTTTTCCGAGACGGACGGAAAACATTCCCCGCGCGGGTAGAGAGTGGAAGGAATGTTTCATTTCTCATCAACTGTTAAACCGCTCACATGACCATTGTACATGGAAATACGGAAGAAATTATTTATCAATCTCAATCGGTCTTCTATTCATAACTCCTGATAAATACTAAAATTACGGGTCAGTAAATATGGCCTAACTCGAAATCTGGGGGTCTAAATAGGCCACTTTAGATGTTTCATATTATGTTTCATATGCATTTCATATCCATACAAAAATCATGAAATGGTATATTGGCTACATGATTCATCTGATTTCATAATATTAGAAAACATCAATTTTGACAGTTTTCAATAGAAATGCGTAAAATGGCGCACATAATATAAGTTGAAAAAAATATATGAAACAACTAAAGTGGCCTTTTTGACTCCCTGTGTTTTCTCCTAGATTCTGAACGGATCTAGAATCGGAACTCATGATCATGTCTACACAAAATGTTTAGTTTCAATCAAAAACATTTTCTATAGCTGGAGACATCTTGAGTATGAAAAAAAATGTTTTTGTTTAATGTTTTCTGTGTTATGTTTTGAATAAACATGAGCAGGAGACGCGCCTTAATATAGTAATATAGTGTTATAATTCATTAAAAGTGAAACAAGCCCAAGTAAGCCTTGAAAACCACAGACGAAATTACAGATACAATTTAATACGATTATAGCAATTTTCGAGACCTACATTACAATTGAATAGGCAGCGAATTTTCTCGAAAATTCGAAAAGATTTCTTCGTAAGCATAATTCTATGGAATGCCTCCGTCTTTCATTCAATAGCAAGCTACATGCAAGAAACAGACAATATACCAATGGACATCAGAAGACACCTTTGAGATGTGAAACGTAGAATTTGTTTTGTACAAATGATCTGTCGTGACGCATAAATCGCCACGCCTACGGACTCATGTTTAAACCTTCTGTTACTGTGAACTATAAAATATACCATACGTAGGTTTTTAATGTGTAACATCTTCCCTCTCGCTTTCCTGCAATTTGTGTGAGTGAAATTTTTCGTGAAATGGGACAGAAGTGTGCAACAGGAAGTCGCGGAAGCGTGCGCTATTTAAATTGACCAATGAGGGCGCGGTGGTAGAGTTGACCGTCGGATTCCAATAAAATATTTCAGTATTTAGCTTTTTTCTGTCACTGCTTAATGGAAAAGTTTCGGTTTTTGTTTTTCAAATTAGAAAATACATTGTGTTTTTTTTAAATACATATTTTCATAAAATGTTACACATCATATGCGACTACTGTAAGGCTCGCTGGTTTTTCTTAATTGGCAAAGTAGGTATAATGCAACACCATGGCTGATGGCGGTCAGCTTAGCAGAACTATTACATAACGTGCGTATGCCGATTTTGGTCGCCACTTTCCAAGATACACTTATATAATTCACCAGAGATATAAAGACATCTTAAAAGTGGCGAGTACTCTGCAAGTATTTCCCGCTTTAAAAGTATCGTTCGCTACTCAAATTACCAATTTCCTAATTGATTTATTACTCAGTCAAATATAATTTATGTATTTTTTAGAAGGTGGAAAATTTACAAATGACCCGACTAGTGACTATCCTATGTTATTTTTTATTGATCTATCAATTTTTGACCGTAAGCTAAAGAGTCGACATAGATTACCTTACTACACGCACTGCAACATATTTGGATATATTATATAAATGGAAATGTAATAAACAAAAAACTGTAATTAGAAATAAAACATACACTGTAACCAAAAAAATACAGCAAAAAATTGTCCCTGCTTACGGTAGGGGGAACAAGGAAAAAAAAAAAACATATTTGGAGATATTGCAACAGCAGAAGTAATATCTAAATTATAACATAATAATATGCTTACAAAATAATTAGAGAGAGAGACCGAGCTTTGCTAGTACGTTACTAGTATTGTAATTATTACACTGACCGGGACTCGAACCCGAGACATCAATTTGCCAGAAAGTACTACCCTTACGTAGCTGAGCCACGCGCTTTGACAATTATAGCGCGAAATAACTCTTATTATTATCTTAAATTGGCGTCGAAAGAAAAAATATATAAAGCTCGAAAATTTGCGGTTTCCCTGGGGTAACACCTAGATCGAATTTTCACCTCCAAAAGCCCCTGCATAAAAAGTTTCATTAAAATTGTTCAAGATGTTTCCGATATTCTGATTATACTTTATTTAGATAATTACTCGTTCAAAGAACCTGTAATAAAATGTTAAAGTCCCTAATAACATACATAATTATGAAACATTAACTACGAAGATAAAATTTAAAAAGTGTGTATTACAATTTTTAAAATTAAATTATTAAATTACAAAATTAATTACATTAAAATAATATGTTATATTTTCATACAAAAATAAGTGGACTATTGTGTCTTCATGACCCATAAAGCTCTTGCTTGCTATTCGATACGATGACCTTAACATTCCTAGATATTTATCTATTAACTTTCTTTACAGATGATCTACTAGTTTTACCAGATGTTAACACAAAATATCTTGTTTTATGTGTTGTTGTGAGTGGAGATGAACCTTCGACCTTCAAGAACTTTCGCCACTAGGTAATACTGTGTACACTGTACACTAGGTCGAACTGCACATGGAACAGACACTATATTTTTATATGATAATAGAAATAGCTACAGGCGCAAAACTTGTTTCTTGATATCCAAGATACAAACTATTCCTTAACTATATGAAAATACTAGATGTTGCCTGCGACTTCACGCGCGCAAAAGGTAATCCCGCGGGAGTAGCCAGTGTCCTTCCCCGTGTTCTAATCTAAGTCTGTACCAAATTTCAACAAAATCGGTCCAGTACTTTCAAGACATACTTTCAGACAAGAAAACCCTAACAATGATAGTATTACTGGGTACATTTGCGTCAAGCTTTTCGCAGTGCGTGATGACACGGTGCTAATAACACTCTGCCAGCCTGCCACACGCCATAGACCCGAACGCCATAGACCCTACGCCATCCGTCATGCGAACATCCGCAATGATTTATAAGACACTCGATCTCGGGCTACATAACGAATTACCCCGGCTGGAGTAGAGATGCAGAGCGTTACACCGAATATCCGTAAACAAATTTAAATAGTTTTTGAAATGAAATTTCTTTACCGGCTTTAGAGTGATATTACAAGGTCGCGTCACTATACAACACGCGTCACATTTTTGATATGATTATATAACGTCATGGATATAACGCCATCTGTCGGAAGTTACCAATACTCCTTACATGACAACTTTACTTTCAATTGTTCGGTTTAATACATAGATGCTGCTGAAGTGATGTTATTTAGGCACGATGAGAGTATTTTTGGATTTTATATGATGAATGAAGTTTCACTTATACCTCGTGTACTCTGTACACGACATGACTTTTCCGACGTTGTTTTAGGATTGATAAAGTCTGAAAAATGTACACACGCATTCACAAAATGCGCGTTTGAAAGCGCCTAATGTGTACAACCAATAGAGACTCTTTTAAGACAATTTCTGTGGCCGACGTCGCATGTTGATATGGGTATAATACAGATGCAGCGGTCTAAAATGGCCGTATTAAGTGAATCGTTCTATGAAACATCAACTTCAATCATCATTGAAGAAGCCGCTCTTACAGTATTAGTAATTTCTAACAATTCTATTTTGACGGTTTGCAATAGAAATAATAATAAGAATAATAAGAATTACTTAATTGTATTGAATTTTTAGAACTTACTTTAAGAGCAACTTCTTCAAAAGTTGACGTTTCATGATGTCATTCACATAATATGGCCATTTTAGACTATCAGTAGTTGAAAATTGTAGCCGAAAAGTAAGCCGAATATACATGACACTTATTTAATTCCGCCCTAGCTAAGTACGTTAAGCAACTTTAACGCTAACAAAATAGGACTTACAAAATCTAATGTGCCGAATGTGCACTTTCCGAATATTCGGTATCTAATATTCAAAGAAATCACTCTACAGTCTAGGGACGACCGTACCTAAAGGCTGCGGTGGTTACTCGCACGTTTAACACCATTCTGTATATTGTACTAATATTTACTAAGTACTCTCGTGCGACTATTCTGTACACAATAACGCAATCGTAGTGCGTCCTATATCTTTCATCGTAAAATTGTAAATACCGTAAGATTGTAATATAACTAGCGAGATTATAAAATATCGAAAGATTGTTGATTGAAATCCCAAACATACTACTTAAAAATTTAACGCATAATTTTTTATTAGATTATAACATAACGAGAAGAATCCGTCTAATTGTGAAATGGCGTGCGACGGAACGCACCTCGCACGCTGATTAGTTGAACGGGTTCACAATCTTTAGACATTTTACTATGTCGATAGTTATATTACAATATTACGGTATTTACAATTTTACGGTGACAGATTCAAGATAGATAGCAGCTATAAAACCAATTTATATGCAAATATATCGCACAAACCACAGTACATATAGTATTTTTTAGTTACATTATATTTAGTTTTTGCACCGAATGACAGGAAAAACGAAGTACGCTTTCAGAAACTATAAAAACGGATCCAATAAAATATTTTATGCAAAAGCGTAACAGGACAGTTTCGACAACTTTTCAAATGTTGTACGTATGTTGTTATATTAAAACAGAATCTATTAAATATATTATTGCCATTATAACACCATAAAGAGTAGGCACAATTTTACACTTTAACATTGTCTTAGAAATTCGTCTGCAGGCTAACCATGCACACCCTAAAAAACACCGGAGAGTCGACAAAATGACAGATTGAAGAAACATTAATACCATTTGGAGCAAAATAGTTCTTAATGTAAGGCAGCAAGGTCGATAAATCGTTGTTATGAGAAACAAGATTTCTTTTCTTCCCGAGCATGAGCTCACAAAATGGCCTCTTTTGACAGGTAAAGTAGAAACGTTCTTTTATTTCAATGTCAAATAGTCTTATAATAATGTCAACTACTCCACATCATGGCGGTCGAAGACAAATAGTTTCTTTACGTACAGTCATTTACTTGAAAATTTTATCATTTTTGACAGAGACATTTCCCGGCAGCCATTTTAAAAATATGGCTATTTAGAAATGTTGACTTCTGATGACGACCTTGTTACCACGAATTAAGAACCATTTTGCAGCAAACTGTTTTGGATAGAATATTTCTTCTTTAAAATTATTTCATCGGATCGCCATGCTAAGCCCGCTGGCACCTGTTAGTACATTTACACACACGCCGCAGTTCCCGCGGCGCCGCTGCACTAGGATTTGTATGTCACCACCATTCAAACTTTAGTCAAATAAAATATTATTTTTTATAAAATAATCCGGGAAATAAAACGTTGCGGGGCTTTCATCAGGCCGATTTTGAGACGATACCATATAAATTGTACAGTTTTGAGTTGGTTGCTCAAAATATTTGACACGAAAGCACCATAAGCATTTAATGCCTACTGTCAATATCTTATGCTTATATATATATAATGTTGCTTATATACATGGTTGCTTATTAAAATGCCAAAGAATATAATATTATAAGAAAATATAAATTCTTCGTTATAATTAAATATTGCGTTTATTATTTTCATTTTACAATTGGTTTTTTCATCTTTGAACATAAGAACATATAATATCTACCCGAATCTTACAGTAATCTTATTTTATATTGCAATGATTACATACACACACATTCTAAAATCTATATATGCTCTAATTATTACGGAACATAAATCGTAATTATGGCAACACCACTAACGCAGTGGTATAAACTATGTAAGTTGTAAGTATGAGATCGGCATATTATTTTCATAATTAGCACTTTCACTCATGTAAATTATGATTTTCGCATCTCTGTAACCGTGTTAAATATGTATAAATCCTATGATGAAACGGAATATTTTATGCCATAACATATTATTGATTCGTTTTATTATAAACCAATATATTTACACACACACACACACACAACACACACACACACACACACACACACATGCACGCACGCAGGACTTCACCCACAGTGACTGGATTGTATCTTACTGGATACTTTTTCGCACCGACAAATTATGTTTATTTTTACTATGCATAAAATTGTCAGTTGGGGCAAAGGGCGCAAACTTTATTTTTCTTTCCGAGTCGAGAGGAACAATGTTTTGTGGCACTGACCATCTTTGCCCATACACCATCTTGTCCCATCTGACAATAGTAATCCTTACTAATGCTATAAATGTGAATGTTAGTTTGTAACGCATTTACGTAAAAACTACTAAACCGATCATCACGGAATTTGGCACAAATATAGAGTAGACCACGGGGAAGGACATAGGTTACTTTTAATTACGGCAACATGTACGGTGTACTCGTAATTCAAGTGTCTGTTTGTAATTTCAAATTAACAGCCTTGCAATGCAGATAGTATATACGGTCTCTAGACCAAAAAATCTATTTTTAAAATTTTTGTCTGTGTCTGTTTATTTGTTACGGCTTATTTTTCAAACGGGCGGATTTTGCCCGGACTTTCACTGGTACATAGCCGATGTAATAAGAAGTAACATAGGCTACTTTTATATTTTAGGCAAACGTTTAAAAAATAGGTTTCCGTTTCCATTAGTTCCACGCAAACGATGTTACGGGTACCAGCTAGTTAATTTAATAAATCTGAATCCCATAGAAGTTTCAGTATTACCTTTGTTGTATTGTAGCGCCTGTAGCTTTTGTTTCAGTTACTCAGGTCAGTTGTAGCTAGAACGATTTATTTTCAAACCGACTTGCGACTTTCAATTTATGATTATGCGACTTAAACTTTAAGCGAATCGAAATCGAGGCCAATTGAGTTGTAAAATGCACCGGCATCGTATTATAACATTACATTAAACTTAAAGCTTTTCGAAGACAGTACTCGGAGCGAAATTAAAGTGGCCTTCGCAAAGAGTGGACTTTAATTACGGATTTGTCCTTTGTCGTGAAAAGGGTCGCTTTTTATGCTAAAATTGATATTTTAGGCTCACGAAAAACGTGTAAAACACGTCGTAATTTTGGTATTTTTAGTTTTTTACGTGTTAGATTTTAATTTGTTAAAAATAGGTATTTTCCGTCGCATTTTTTAGTAAAATATGTAATGTAAGGGTCAATTCACACCGGAACATAACGTAACGCGACATGGTGCTGCATTTAGATAGCTATTCAAAATTGAACTTTATTCATTACACAAAAGGTACACGTTTCATTGTACAAGAGTTCGAATGTCAAGTTGCATCGCGTTTCACAGCGCATGTGCAGTGTATGACTGATGTCATTTGAAACGTGTGAAACGTCTTTTGTGTAGTGATGAAGTTCAATTTCTAATAGCTATCTTAAAATGCAGCGCCGCTTCACGAATCGTCTCGTTTCGGTGTGAACTGACCCTTAGGCTAAGCAGAAACGGATTACATGCAACCGCGATCGGAAGTCAGCGACAGCCTATTTACACGCTTTTTGTTCATTTGTGTACACCCGCCGCATACGTGTAGCCTGTCGTGACAACTCAAAAAGTATGAAAAATGAGTAGCTGTAGCGCGCGACAGAATATGTCGCCCGGTCGCGCCGAGCTTAATAGTTTGTAGTTTTTGTTGAACTCAGTCAAGATAAGAAAAGGGCGGCCAGTCGACAAGAAACGTTAAATATGGACGACTTTAACTAATAAATAGTATGATATTTGTTTTCATGAAAATGTTCACAAAAAGTTTGTTGGGATAGACACTGGATTTAGACGTTTAGCTTTTTGTGGTGGCTACTACCTAGTAGGCACCATCACTAAGGGCCCATTCACACCTAAACGAAACGGTACGATAGCTATACAAAATTAAACTTTATTCATTACACAAGTAGATACAGTTTCATTGTAAGAGTTCGAATGTCAAGTTACACAGCGCCTGTGCAGCTTATGACTGACGACTGAAACGTGTATGTTATGTGTAGTGAATAAAGTTCAAATTTGAATAGCTATCTTATAAAAAATGCAGCGTCGCGTCGCGTCACCTATCGTCGCGGTGTGAACTGATTCAAGTGAGCGCTCGCTCTTAGGGTCGGTTCACGTCGTCAGTCCTAAGACAGACTATTTTTTTACAAAGTATATGAAGATGACTTGAAACAAAACGCCTCATATATGTAACTGTCTTATAAGTTATAACTGTAGATTAAAATGTTTAATTTAAGTCTTCAGACAGACTTGGCTATGTGGGACAAGTCTGTAGGTCGATGCTGTTAATTAAATCTTACAATAACACGGTTTCGGTGCAGTTTCGATATGTTAAAACAGCAAAATAGTACTATCATAAACGTCGAACCAACGTCAAACGCATTTTGATCGGTCAAACGATTGAAAGCAAATTGAAAGTCTATGTTAAATACGAAAATTAGGGCCTTAAGATTGTCGCGACTCAAATAAGCCTTAAAAAAACAAAGACGCAAGAACGATATGAAGTTTCATCATAGCATGATGCATCATAGCATAGCATTATTCATGCAAAGTTTGCATCACTCATACATAGCTGCATACGTCATGTTAGAAAAGCTTCTAGGGCTCGGATCTCTCCTCAATGTGACGTAGTAGCGTGTTTTCAGGCAAGTTACAACACTGTTTAACGCCCGAAATTAATAACGTATCTAAAATATTAGATTGACTTCAACCTTAGATTCTCAAACAAAAATTTACGTAAATTGACGTGAAGTTAATCCTAGGATCGTTGAAATGTATTGAAATCTTGATCTCAGATAGCTATAATATATTTGACATGATGATTGATTGAATTTCGGGTGTAAGTCTTCTCACGAAAAATTCCTTAGCAAAATGTTAATAGTATCTTATTTTGTTTGTAAGCCAGTTGAAGCATATAATATACTAGAAATAAATTGTAAAATATAAAGGCTCATTAAAATGAAACATTGCCTTCATAAAACAAGCCAACACCGCTTATCCGCTATTAAGACGCCATCGTTCGCGCCTTATTACGAGGGCGGGTCAATAAGTCCGTGACTTTTGGAATAAAACACAGTTTTTTTGATAAATAAATCATTTTATTTTTCAACGTAGTCCCCCTTGAGCTCTATACACTTTGTCCAACGCTTCTCCAATTTTTTTATCCCTTCCAAAAAATATGATTTGTCGAGGTCCTCAAAATAGGCCTTTGTTTGCGAGATGACTTCATCATTGGAGTCAAATCTTTTTCCACCGAGCCATTTTTTCAGGTTTGGGAACAAGAAGTAGTCACTCGGAGCCAAATCTTGAGAATAGGGTGGATGTGGGAGCAATTCATAGCCCAATTCATGGATTTTTGCCATGGCAACTGCACATGTGTGCACCCTTGCATTGTCTTGGTGAAAAAGAACTTTTTTCTTGGCCAAATGAGGTCGGTTTTGTTTTCAAATCCTCATTGAAGCGGTCCAATAAGTTGGCATAATATTCCCCATTAATTGTTCTTCCCTTTTGAAGATAGTCAATGTGGATTATCCCACGTGCATCCCAAAAAACAGTCGCCATAACTTTATTGGCTGACAAACCCACCTTGGCCTTCTTTGGCGCCGATTCACCCTTAGAAACACACTGTTTTGACTGTTATTTGGTCTCTGGTGTGTTGTGATGGATCCATGTTTCGTCCACGGTTAAAAAACTCCTCCATATTGTGATTAAACAACGCCAAACCTTCGTGTGAAGTTGTTACACGATTGCGTTTGTGGTCGACTGTGAGCAAACGCGGCACCCATCTTGCGGAAAGCTTTCTCATGCCCAAGTGATCATTCAAAATTGAAACCACTGAGCCATGCGAGATACCTATGGCTTCCACAATCTCTTGCACTTTTAATCTTCGGTCGGCCAACACCATATCGTGAATTTTTTCGATTGTTTCGGGTGTAGAGACCTCAACTGGGCGTCCAGGACGTTCGGCATCTTCAGTGCTTGTACGGCCACAACGAAATTCAGTAACCACTTTTTTACCATTGAAATCGATGGTGCAGAGTCCCCATAGTATTTATCAAGCTTAGCCTTGGTCTCGGTAATGGTTTTTTTTCGCAAAAAATAATGCTTAATAAGCACACGAAATTCACTTTTTTCCATTGTTTCCTTAAGTTACTGGATAGTCTGATAAAGATAGCTGTAAAACACAAACTAACTGACGCAGCAAGTTCAAATTTTGATAGGAGTCAACTGACAGATGCCTGTTGACAGGAGTAGTGTTGCTTTTTCAGTAAGGAGGTTAGAAATTCAAAAAGTCACGGACTTATTGACCCGCCTTAGTACCTACAATATTACCTAAGACTGTATTTAATAAATAAATATAAAATACAGTCTTATGTAAATGGCGTTCTTTATGCCTTAGCTTAGATATTTTTGTTTAATATTAAATATATTATCATACGCAATGCAGTACAAAAATTATGTAGTAATAAAAAAATACGACTCGACTTTCCCGGATTAATCGGCATCTCGCCGGGTTAAAATCTTGCCTCTAGGTGAGATGTCCCCTCTTGTAAAATGTTAGGGGACAACTCGCCCTAATGATGAACTAGGAGTCAAGGCCCTCTAAGGTAGATCGGGCAAGATGTCGAATAACCCGCTTTACCAACTTTAATTCCGGACTGTGCCTAAGTATGAGATGAAGGCTGATATTGATGACGATGTAATCAATTTCTTGACGATGCCAAATTTAGATCATTACAAGTTCCTGCGAGCTGCACTTAAATTTGTAAAGATCAAAGAAACAAAGAGAAATACCTGAGAGCTAATTAGTACAGAACTTTGCCAATCTCGTCGCTTAAGTGCTGCGCTGGCGTGAAATTATGAACGCATCTGTGACGTACAGATGTTAACTTTTGTTTTAAAATAAAAACCGCTCTATTTTTGTATTTATAAATCAATATTAGTAAAATATTAACAATATAACTATTTATGGATAAGGAGAAGGGAGGCCCAGGAAAGGGACAGGGATGGCGTAAAAAAATCCGAGGTTGCGGGCGCGCCTTCGCTAATACTTTAAGCGGCCCTACCATCTTTTCTCGAAGCATTTTGCATATTTTTGGTGCCAACGCCCTCGTGTCTAAGACTGCAATGATTTGGTTGACATTCTGAATGATAGCTCTATTTATTTATTACTAATATGAACAATATTTAGATTCTCAAATGCAAATTAGTAAGATAAATGTAGAGTATAGTAATTTAGCGATCTCAGCCAAAATCTTGTTGAGCGCTAAAATTCTTAAGGTAATGGTCTATCTGATTTATCCTTACGTCTATGGTTTGTAATATAGCCACATATAGTTTGGACGACGACAAATTATGCATGACCCTAATTACGGTCTACGGCATAGGTATTTAGGTTTTATTCAAGCATAAGGTAAAAACTAAAGTCTAGCCGCTAACGCTCCCTAGATTATCTCTGTGTAGCGTATGATTTGTAGAGAGTAACCTAATAATTGGCTAATTCGAAATCATTATATGTTTTTAAATATAATTATAGAGTTTTAACGGAAAGTTTTTCAGAAGTTGTGCATTATATCCTGTATCATAGCCATGTTTATGAACCAGGTTGCTTGGACTATCAGAAGTATCAATAAAATTGCAACCAATGTAATAGAACCATAAGAATTTAGATACATATATTAATATTTTTTCTCGTTTGTTCAAGTTCTTTTCTAAACGCGACAACAGAAGCTGTTTTCTTTTGTAATAAAAGAATATCTTAATAGGTTGGCGTTAGTTTTATTTCACGATCTTGGCGAGTGGCGACACATTATGTTTTGTTGTACGACAAAGCCTTGTTATACGAAAACCATTTGTATAAGGCTTTATTCATATACAAACAAGCAGTTTTTGTGTGAGTTTAACGTTTAGTAAAATATTTTTTGTTTGGAATTATTTAGGTATAGTAGTAATAAAATCTGGCAATTAGTAAAAAGCGAGGACTATATTCAAAAATTTAGCAACCTTGAAAAATCGGTTTATTTATAATAAACTAGCTGACCTGACAGGCGTTGTTCTGTCGTAACTTTTTTTATAGATTCGTACTAAATTTCAAAATGAAAGGTCCATTCCATGACACTTTAAAGCAGTTTTGCATGATAGAGTATTATTAAACAAACTGTAAAATTATCCAATCGAATATATATTTAAATAAACATTTCCTATAGTTCAAGTACATTTTGGCCGAACGTTGCCGAGCGATGGACAACGCCAACGTGTAAACAGCCGATTTGCCTTGGCTTGTCATCGCTCGGCGTTGCTCGCCTAGTTGGCCGAGGGAAGCCCAGCGCCTACATGTGTAGAATTTCTTTGGCGCAACTTGTCTTCGCTCGCCGTCACTCGTGATCACTTGCCTCCCTTCGGACCGGTGTCGATTTTGTACACAAAATATCAAAGGCGCTCGTTTGCGCTCGGCCAATGCGTGAGCAGATCGACATACACTCGTCTACATTGGCCGCATGCATTGGCATTCGACGAACTTGTCCATCACGACATTAGTACTTGCCTTGTACCTATTTGAAGACGTTCGCATTGGCCTACACTGGTTCAACATGTATAGCCGACTATATTATATGATGCGGTACATTTTTATGTATTTGTACTAATATTTTTTCTTGTTTGTTTCAGATGAGATCCGCGTGATCTTTTGCAATAGCGACTGTCCGAATTATGTCGATCAAAATGTATATATTGACAATGCTAGTGTTAGTCAGTGCAGTGAGTGCCAAGGTGAATATGACTGAAGTGGGGGAGGGGGGGTCGCGGATGACCTGGCTGAAGGGCATCCTGGACCACCACGACTGGCTGGACTACCTCAACACCAACCTCAGTCTCCCGGGGACCTGTGAAGATGACCTCAGGAATTACGTCACCGCGTTACGAGCGGGCAAGCTGTGGGCTTCCAAAAGTGAGTGCTGCTTTTTTGGTTTCGTAAGGGTGCGCTTACACTTCGACACACTGTACACTCGCTTTATTTTATTTTTTGATAAGACACAAAAAAAGACAGTGACCTTGGGATGCCCGAAAGAAGCGAAGCCTTATAGTATAGTATAAATATACTATATTATAGTATATTACTATTGCGACCGTGTAACGGTCGCGCAGCGATAGCCCGAGCTTGGCTTCAAAACTCAATGTAAATCATTAAGTTATAATGTACAACGTAATGTAAATATATTATGTCGTGGCCATATCGTAGATTTGCTCACTTCATGAAATGCTCGAGAATTTCATGAAAGGGTTGCATTTCATGAAATGTTTCACTGTCTATTGGCCACATCATGATGTGGTTTGGGCAGATCAATGATAAGAAAACGTTTATCTATATGGCCACCTACAAAAAATCAAAAATCAAATCAAATCATATTTATTTCAGGCAAAAGACCCATAAAACTACATATTGTATAAGTAGTAAAAACACCGCGCGGCTACTTCATGAAATGGTCAAGATTATTTGTCATTATATATCTTAAAATAATTACATTAATTACCGGAAGAGGCGCTGAAGGCGGTTTGTTTATATGTAAGAAGGTGCCAAAAATTAATTAGGGTTGTTGAGTTTTCCTACATTTTTTTTATTTTCGCGCATCTTACATGTTTTTGTCAGTGGGACTTAAATGACATTTGTAAACAAGTTCTTAATATGTTCTCTAGATTTTCATTAACTATTTTATGGTCACCTTGTTATACGATCCGGCTAAATGTGGATAACAAAATCGTAAAACGTTAAAGATTTAATTAACTGATCAAATTAAGTTGCCCACATCATGAAATGCGACCATTTCATAAAATTATCAAGTAGTTCATGAAGTGAGCAAATCTACGATATGGGCACGACATTTTACACCGAGTGTATATGTATGAACGTGAATTTAACATTTTTATGGAAATAGCACTGTGTCTCAAGACACTTATGTCGAGTGTAAGTGTCGTATTCTAGATGCATACTAAAATCTGCCGTTCATAATGAGTAATGGCACATGGTTTGGCGTGTAGGTCATAGTATCTTTGGATGGATTGCTACACAATGTACGTAACCAAACAATATGAAGATCTGAGGCTGGTATACTGGCCTGGTATTCTGATACATTTATCTAGGTTATACATTAAATAGGCAATACTGTCCAGTAAATAGTAATTAATCTTTGGACGTGATAACGTCTTATAATTCGATGGAGCCGGCTGCACGCACGAAAAAACATGACTCATGCGGCGTTACCGGCGTTACCAGCGTTACCTCGCTAAACATGACTCGTTTCTTATGACGTTGTCACGTTCAACTATCGTCAGTAAACCGACTTTACAGACAACCGATTTTTTTATATCAGAAGGAGTAATAAAAGAATTACAATATACTGACTCACTATTGCCAGTAGCTGGCCTAATTTGTGTTACGTCTTACTGGCACTCGCGTCATGAGCGTAACCTGTTCACATGTTCTAAGATCATACTTGCATACGTAACTTCGTAGAACATTAAATGGGTAAGACAGGTCATAATATTTATAAAAATATCTTTGTTTACGATTTTTAGCGAATTTGTGTTATGAAACTTTATTTACTATTGAGGAAATTGAGGAAACTTATTTTTTTTAGGGTTCCGTAGTTTACGTCCCTTATGGTTTCGTCATGTCTGTCCGTCCGTCTTCGACCTACTGTCCAAACGGTTCTTGCGAGAAAGATATAATGGATATGTATTTTTACTATGTCGACATAGTGCTAAAATAAAATCAGGAAAAATATTTTTTTTTTGGGGTACACGTAAAGTATTTTTTTTTCTCGCGTCTACCCCATGGTGAGGGGTAATATAAGAGGTCTTTTAAAAATATTGAAAGGTTGCTAAGACAATTTTTTGATTTAGGTATCCGTTTGTGAGATATTCAACTTTAAAGCGCATTTTCTTGTCCCCCTCCCTCTAAAAGCTAAACGGCTGGCTCTAAAAATCTAAAAAAAATCGTAATGGTAGTCCATGTCATGTGATGAAGTTTAAAGGAAAACTTTAACGCCTAATATAACTTTGTTAGTTTAGGAGTTATAGATGCCTAACTTGTAAAATGCGCTTACTTGGAAAAATTTGTACAAAAATAATGAAATAATAAGTAAACATGGTAAAAAGTGGTACGGAACCCTACGTGAACGAGTTCGACTGGCACTTGGCCGTTTTTAAAACAATCATGGTTGCTCTAATTAATATCATTTGACTTTTTTCTTTAGCCACAGCTAGTAGTGGCTCATGTTTTCATCTCTTTGGAAATTGTCTTATTTGACCTTTAATTATGTTAAACAATGACAATTTCCTCATCCCGCAAGCAATAACATGGTAATGATAACCTCTTTAAATTATTCATGAATAATTTCACCAGTTTCATTACTAACGAAAATGATAATAAAAACAATATGAATGTTTTTACATAACAGAGTATAATGTTCTACAATTATTTAATATGTATGCCTAATAGGCATTAGGCATACATATTAAATAATTGTACCACATAATAACACAGGCGTGTTTTAAATGTAATATAAATACCTAGGTAATTTATTTTTTTACAACAAATAACAAAAGAAAAAAAACTAAAAAAACTTATGCGGATACAAATAAATTTCCCCAAATTGGATGGATGCTATTGAATTTCTGCTACTATCTGTACGTTTCTTATATCTGCATAATTATAAGGTCAACGTTCATTTCCACACTCACACGAGTGGTTCATCGTTATGTAAGTATGTGGGCCGCGAGCCGTGCGCCCGGGGCTCTGGGACGTACAGACAGCCTGTCTGATCATTGTTGAGTTCAAGCCATCAAACACTGGTACTGCAGCAAGCAGGGAAAAAGTAATGTGTGCAATTCACACGCGTTAAAAGCTTGAAACCTTTAAAATGTAAAATGTAACAGAGAATTATCTCTTGCAAATAGCTTCTAAAAAGAAGGTAGAAGTTTTAGAACTAGAGCTCGGCGTCAAAAAAGGAGGTCATCGCGGACAAGCATAGGACCACTGTTTAGATCGCTAGGGGCCCAAAAGTTTAATATAAAACCGCCTGTCCGGCGGTACTAAGCCTGGCAGATTTTTTTTAATTTACCATAATGTGTAAAGATTTTTTGAGTAAAAGATGGAACAAGAAAACTGTTGTGATACACGGCTGCGTGCCAACTAGAAACCGATAAAAATGCAAGTCTGGCAGTCCTACTCTTGACCAGTTTCCAGTCAGACCGCCCTGAACTGTAAGAATTTTCAGTAAAAAAGGGTCATAGGGAACAAGGTCAAGTTATACGTCAACCTGTTGTTCTTTTAATCCTCTTTCGGAAACCGTCGGTCTGGCATGCTCATACCTGGCCAAAACTTAGCCAGACCGGCATAAAGTTACCTTCTGTGATGCTTACTAATAGGTAAATAATGATTAATTTGAACGAAGCGAATGAAGCGTGATTTTACTAGATTTGTGTGTATTCTTTCCAAATTTAAAATTTGCTATCTCATCTTGCGAGTGGTAACTCGATTTGCCATAAGAAAAAAAATGGCGATGTCTTTAAATTTTGTGGCAATATCTCTTCAGTGACACATTTTACGATAAAAGTATGTTCTACAATGTTGAGTTGAATACAATTCTCTACAATTTATTTTATGAGTAGTTTAATGTCAAGTTATTAATTTTTACCTATTAGTAAGCATCACAGGAGGTAACTTTATCCCGGTCTGGCTGAGTTTTAGGCGGGTTTAAGCATGTCAGATCGACGGTTTTCGAAAGAGGATCAGGAGACGAACAGATTGACGTATAACTTGACCTTGTTCCCTATGACCTTTTTTAACTGAAAATTCTTACACGTTCCTGGCGGTCTGGCTGGAAGCTGGTCAAGAGTAGGACTGCCAGACTTGCATTTTTATCGGTTTCTAGTTGGCACGCAGCCGTGTATCAAAACCAGTTTTCTTGTTCCTTATGACCTTTTTTTAACTCAAAAAATCTTCACACATTTTGGTCCATAAAAAAAAATCTGCCATGTTTACAACTGCCAGACTGGCGGGTTTATATGAAACTTTTGGGCCCCTAGCGATCTACAGTGATCCTATGCTCGTTCGCAATGACCTCCTTTTTCTAGCTAGCTCTAATATAAGTCTTTACTTCTTATAACAAACATGCATTTGATTGCACTACTACGTACAAGCATACGGTGTGTCCACAATTCTCCTATCGCGTAGGTACAGGTATAGTGGAAAGATCATTGTGTGCCGTCGAAGGGACGTCTAAATTTTCAAATTTTGCGTTTGAATTTTTATGTCAAGGTAGATTGAGAATTGTTATGTGTTGTTGGTCGTCATGACGACAAATAACAAATTTAAAAAATATTATATTTATGTACTTTTGTTTCAAACATTCATTATGTTAAAATTTTATAATGTATGAATATTAGATACAAATAATATCAAACAAAAAAATTAGTTATGTATTGTACTGTGTGTATGAAAAGTAATAAAATAAATAAAAATATCTCTTATCTCTAAAATATCCTAAGGATAACGTTCTAGCTATTTCATTTTCTAGGAGATGTCTTGCTTTAGTAAAAGAGCGTCCATGATCTAGTCAATAGACCCCCTGAGTCACACGCGTGATCGTGCAGGTTCGATGCCGGGTTGTGGGACATCACATAAATATATGATACACATATCAATAAGACTTTCTCATAACTGTATGCTGACGCTAAACTTAGTTTAATTTACCCCCATCTTCTGTTCCGAGCAAAGCTTGATTCCCTAGGTAATTCTTACATTATGCAGACTTCATTGTTACAAGTAATAACCACGAGCGAACTCATAATGTAACCTAACAATATGTCGGCGTTGTCTTCCACATTAGCTCCGGCGCGGCGGCTTTATCTTAAACGACACGCGTAAACAATTTACGGTACGGTTGCTCACGTTGTTTACGGTTTCGGTTGGCTACGGTTCTTTACGGTTATGTCCGCTCATTGACGTTATTGTTCACGTGTTATATAATAACCGCAATGAACGTTTTTAACACATGAACCGTGATTATCATGCATCAAAGTATTATAAATTAGTAATGTGTGTCAGTCTAGCACGTAAAACCACATAACACATTTGCATCATATTTTAAGTATTAAAACACATATTTATACCGTATTGAGTAAAGTCGGTCGATTAATTTTAAGAAATACTATTAAGCGATAGTTAGAATTTGAGAGCAATCTTTTTAAAGGGTAAATGCACCGCAGTGTGGTTTTTCCCCTAAAAAAAATTGCTTTTACTTAAGCCCCATATGTCAACAGGATTTCGTTTTACACGAAGCAAAGTTGCGGCCAAAAACTGAATGCATGTTTTCCCATGAGCATATTTCATGGTGAAGCACGCGACGTTGACAAAGGTATAATACTTTTTACCGGTAAAGTTTCATATATTATAGGAGACGTGGACCACATGAAACAACCACATTACGTCATCGAAGTCTAAGTTGACAAACTTCTTTCAATATAGCTGCGTGTTTAAATATACCAAATAGAGAATCACGTTCACTCATTTTATAAATCTAAGCTTTCTGTAAATACCCCGTGGAATATAAAAAATTCTTGTAAAAATAATAATTTATATACTTACGTGAAAGTTTCCAAGATATTTAATTATGTTCAATGGTCGGTGATGTTGTTAGTATAAGTCTACGCTACTTTGTGCGTTATAATTGAGGATTTAATGAATAAAAAATGCTGAAATTTGGCACAGTGAGGCCCACTTGCGCAAATCTGGTTTAAAGTTAACCCTGGGTTAAAATATCATGACCTCTTCTTTAATTAATACGAATAACAATAGAGATAACATGATATTTCACCCAGGGTTATCTTAACTCTGATCTGCGCAAGTGGCCCTGATAATTAGCGTATATTTTATTTTTGCCATTGTAAAATAATTTAGGTAGGGGTGGATCCCCATGTATGGGAAGTGGGGATGATTTTTTTTTCATTCTAACCCATTAAGAGGGGTATCATTGAATAGGGCTTTTTATATAGATTTTAATCAAGGCCCTGTCATATCGTAACGTCATGCGACAGTTAGCGGGACTTTGAATGAATGTTAAATCAAAACTAAGTGGTGTTTTTGAATAAAACAGAAACTAGTGTATCTGTATACATAAAATCTTTACTGTAACAACTTGTTTCAAGTAATGGAGTGAACTATACACCTAGTAACATTCTTAATTGTCGATTAAAAAAAAACCTAGACTTTCTGATGACTTTTACAGTAAACTTTCAATGTGCCGTTAACCATACCTATTTCATAAACAATAACAATATTTTCGCTTCAGCCAAAAGTTATTAATTATTCTTATTATTAGTTACAGTTGTTAGATACTGTCGCATGAAACAGCTAGTCATTATTTATGTAATTACACATTTTCCGTCGAAAAGTGATTAGAAGACGAGCTCGTATAATATTAAATGACACTGTGATATTAATATATTCATTAGCTCACTCTTAATTAATCAAGAGTAGAGCAAACATCGTGCCCCGCCTCATATAATATAAATAAGGAAAATATTACTTTGAGCATGTACATAGGCTGCACTAAAAGTATCGGGAATGGAATATTTCCACTATTCCTGTCATATTAAAATCTTTTTAATTTAAAACTCCTTGGTTTTAAAAATCGAATACCGTTTATTTATTTAAAAAAAGATTCTCGGTCTTGTCACAAGGTCTTGTCAAACTTGTTTAGTCGTTGAGAAAATGGAATTGACTCGAGAAAATTCTAGAGCGATGATTTATTATGACTTTCGAAGTAATTTAACACAAAAACAGTGTGTTGACCGGATGATTTCTGCATTTGGTGATGAAGCCCCATCCAAAGCCACAATTTATCGCTGGTTTGCTGAATTTCAACGTGGACGTGTCAAGCTCAGTGATGATCCCCGTCAAGGTCGTCCAAAAACTGCAGTCACCCAAGAAAACGTTGATGCGGTGCGTAAGCTGATTGAGTAAGATCGACATGTGACATACCGCGAAATTCAGGCAACTTTAGACATTGGCATGAGTCAAATACAAATAATCTTGCATGAACAATTAGGTGTAAAAAAGTTGTTTTCCCGATGGATACCGCATTTGCTCTTTGAAGAGCAAAAAGCGGCTCGCGTTACTTGGTGCGTCAGAACTCTCGAAAGATTCCACGCAGGATCCTCAAATACTGCATACAACATCGTATCAGGTGGCGAATCCTGGATATACGCGTACGAACCCGAAACAAAAAACCAGTCAAGAGTTTGGGTGTTCGAAAATGAGTTAAAGCCAACAAAAATTATTCGTTCACGGAGTGTTGCAAAAAAAAATGGTGGCCACGTTTGTCTCCAAAACCGGCCATGTTGCGACTATTCCTCTTGAGGGACAAGAACGGTTAATGCAGAATGGTATAATAACATTTGTTTGCCACAGGTCGTTTCTGAACTCCGTAAAGAGAACTGCAACCGCCGCATCATCCTCCATCACGACAATGCGAGTTCTCACACCGCGCACAGAACAAAAGAGTTTTTAGAGCAAGAAATCATAGAATTATTAGACCATCTGCCGTACAGCCCCGACCTAAGCTCTAATGATTTCTATACTTTCCCTAAGATAAAGAATAAATTGCGTGGTCAGAGATTTTCATCACCTGAAGAAGCTGTGGACGCCTACAAAACGGCCATTTTGGAGACCCCAACATCCGAATGAAATGGTTGCTTCAATAATTGGTTCCATCGTATGGAAAAATGTGTCAAATTTCGCGGAGAATACTTCGAAAAGCAATAAATACATTTTTAAATAGTAATGTTGTGTCACTTCCTTGATTCCCGAAATTTTCAGTGCCGCCCTCGTATGATGCCTATTTCAAAAACTTATCCCTGATAAACTACGCATTTTTAAGCTATTTATGTTTTTTCTTTCGTCGTGCTCCAATATATCAATAATTTCGGTTGAGTTATGTCAGTTAGTATAATTTTTCCTTTGTTCGAAAATTTGGAATGTGGCTTCGAATCCCGGTCGGATAAATATTTTTGTGATTCTTTTTAAGAGAAAAAATATCTATCATAACTCCGATCAAAGCTCGGTTACCCAGGTACTAACTTATTAAACAAGCAATAAACATATATCATTTTCTACTGAATCGCTATTAATTGCTTGTAAAAGTTAAATATTACTTTTAATTTAAGGATCTTAAAATTATTAAAACATTGAATTTTTTTTTTTGAAGAATAAGTTTGCGTCGAACTAACGGAAACGGGGGTCCACTAAGAAGTAGTCCAGGTAACTTCTTTTAACATCAGCCAGTGAAAGTACCGTGAAAATCAGTCCAGAACAAACAGACAACCAGACAGACCGACGACGTACAGACAAAAATTAAAAAAATGATTATTTTTATATGTAGTACCGTATATACTTTCATATGCATTTAGTGAATAAACACTTACATTTTATTTATTTGTATAGATTTTAACAGTTTGAACACAGGATGTTGACAATATTGCCAGAATTTCGCCTTTTCGGCGCCAGTTGACGCCAGTTGTTAAATACCTACCTAGCTTGCTATAAAAGACGGCGGGATAATGTTTACATTTATTCGATCTGGCCGGTACAGGTTGTCACGTAATAGTACGTGCCGCAGGTGAGGTCCATCATCTCTAATGACGGTCGGGTCCAAATTGCCCCCTATCCCCTACGCTGACGCGGACGCTGAAAATGTCGCTCTCATAATATAAATGACGCTCGTATGATGAAAACGACATATGTATTTCATTAAATGTAATGATATAGCTAATATAATGATATGATGAAAATAAAATTACTGTGATTTTGTCTGCGGTATCAGTTCCTCTGAACCTGCGACTACCTAGTGGAAATTCGTTCCGAAATGACTAACGTTATGCCGTAATGTCTTATTACAACATATAAATAATAATTAATAATGCGATCGAGCTAGATCAATCCACCAATTCAGGTAGTGGTAGACGACAATAGGGATGTTGCCTAGTGTAGAATATCACATTTTTAAACATAAAAATTAAAATTGTTGTTTAAAGATACATAAATCTAAAAAAAATTTTTTTGATTTATTTTATATTATATTTTTATTATATAATTTTTTTAGAAAAATTTAGATTGACGCGATTAAAAATTATAAGCAATAGTTGCTACCGCAATACATTTTGTAATGACAAATATATGGCGGGTGCAACTCGTGACGTCACAGGCCGATATAGGTATAGCTCTCTTTCATATTGTAAATTTAAATTGTTTGTATCTTCGTGATTTTTTAAGATATACGGAAATGGGTGGTTGTGTGGCATGTTATTAAGCAATGTGGCTACATTGTTTAATAACATGTTGTTTTACATCGATTAGACGAAAAAAATAATTTTAGCCAATATGCCTATTAAATTAAAGCTTATCTAGTATAACGGTAAAAACCAAAAATCTGAAAAGTTACCTAAGGTACCTATTACATATGCTACACACCTATCGTTTTATCGTAACGATTTAACGGTGTAAGCCAAACGGTACAGTTTTATCGATACATCGATCATGAAATATTCGTAGCGATTTGCCATACCGTGTGAATATTTCATGATTCGCTCTACCCTATATCAAGCGGTCTACGCACTAGGCGGCCGGAGACCTTTAACTACTTCTTACTCATAAGTTATTATTAAAATCATATTTTTTTATTTCTCACAAAAATTACAAATATCATTTGCAACAAGAGTTTTTGAAATTGGGACTTAGGGTCAATTCACACTGAATCAAAACGATATTCGACATGGAGCTGAATTTTAAGATAGCTAATCAAAATTGAACTTTATTCATTAGACAAGTATATATTCAAATGAACAGAGTTCGAATGTCGAGTTGCATCGCGCTGCACAGCGCATGTACAGTATATGACGGATGTCATATGAAAAGTGTATCTTTTTGTGTAGTAAATAAAGTTCAATTTGAATAGAATATGTGAAAATTGCAGCGCCGCGTAGCGACTCGTATCGTCGCGGTGTGAACTGTATCTGATGTTGAACTGACATATATAAATTATTTAATGAATAGAACATTTTTGCTACTAGGCATCTGGCATATATCTTATGATTACTAGATTGTTATTGTTTTGATTTTGAATTTGTATCGATATTCATTATATTATGAGTGATATGGCCCAGTTCCACAATGTTAGTAAACAAACATAAACTAAAACGTACAAACAATTTTATTCAAAGCATAATTAATGCATATTGTTTGAATAATAAATCCTCAATAAACACGTTTTGTGGCGATTTGCATATCATCAGGCGCAGATGCGATACCGCGACACTAACGAGTAACGACTATAATAATTAGCGAATGTATTATTATTCCAAAATCGACGGAAAATAGATAATATACAGCTTTCCACCTGAATACCTCTTTGTGCATGGACCTATGTACAAATATTTCAAAACTAAAGATAGGCTATGACGTACATTTGACAGAACAAATCTTCATACAAGAAAAAGTTACGCCATCTTGGTTTTCACCATACTTCAAATGTCAGCCATCTTAATTTCACCATACTTCAAATGCCAAAATGGCCCCAAAGATCTCAAAATCGGGGCCATTTAACTGGATACATTTTTTGCCTCAACATGCCTCGTCTATAATATATACGTTTATGCCTATATAATAAAGACGGAAGGTATGTCGAGGCAAAAAGTGTCCACACTTAAACTTTTGGAATTACTTTTGGGGTTGTTTGGGGCAGGCGAGGTTTGACATTTGCTTTCCGCAGTTTATTCAGTCTGCATTTAACTGACACAATCTTGTTAAATCTATTATTATAGCTATCATATATCTATATAGGCTAACAAAACTGATATTATAAGCAAACTAGATATTGCCAGCAAATTCGTGCGCGCAAAAAAAAAATCCCGTAATCGTACTTCAAGTCGCAATAAAAAGCAGCATAATAATATGTTCTTTCCCGTGGTCTAATCATTGGCCAGTAGCTTCGGAGCCTATTCAATGCAAACAAACAAAGAAACATGTAAGCAAACAAATCTTTCCTCTATAGTCTATACCAATGTTGGATGGATCTCCGTATACTCGCTACTTTTAATTCAATTTCATAAATCACATTTTTAAATTTAAATATACCTACGACTTAATAACTGTATCTATCGGTGAAAATCACATTAAAAACCATTTTGTAGTTTAATATGTTGTAACTTGTAAATATTGTGTATAAGTATTATTAAAATACTACTAGTATTATTAAATACACTTAAGCAAAATATTACTAGCTATGATTTTTGAAATCTTTGGCTATTTCAGTTAATGTTTATAACCATGTTTGGGTAAAGCTGGGCGTAATACGCACTAAAAGCAATGTCAGATATAGCTAGTACTAAGTCTCCAGAGACACATTTCGATATCGTATCTAGGTCATATATTTTGACCTATCTAGGCGTATTTGGCCTACTAGACGTATTTCTACTTCAAAGAAAATACGAAGAAATGGATGAGAAAATATTTTCTTTCCTACACTACCAAGTTTAATACCCGTGACGTATAGCACGTAAGGTTTTTCAGATTATAATATTAAAAGAAAACTAATAAATAAAATTAAGTAATATTTTTTTTATATTAATGTTACTAACAATGCATATCTTAATCGAATCGTGTTCAGTTGTTATTTAAAAATGTAAAAATTGAATTGCTGAAGTTTTGAAATGGAAATAAATGTAATGTATTTACCGTCTCCAAAAAAATGAAGAAAATTCTAGGAAGTCCTCAACCCTAATCCCGGAGACACTTCAGTCCTCAATCCCAAACTGGGTGACACTTCAGTCCTCCATGTCCCCCCTTTTGAGAAACCCTTTGTTGCTCCCGTCCGGGAATTGTTACCGGATACGTTTCTGGATTTTTTATGAAAAATATCCTTCAATTTAAACCTACTTTAAACGATACAAAGCGAATATGTGCCGTCGTAATTCATACAATACAAATAACTAAAATTGAAGTGTCTGTTTGTAATTTAAAATTAACAGCTTTTCACTCAATGCACATACAAGTGTATTCGGTACTTACAATAAAATATCAATTTTTAAAATTTTTGTCTGTCTCTCCGTCTGTTTGTTCCGGTTTATCTCTGAAATGGCTAGACTGATTTTCACGGGACTTTCACTAGCAGAGGCTACTTTATAGTAGGGTCCTAATTAAAAAAAAAGGCTTCCGTTTACGTTAGTTCTATGCAAACGATGTTGCGGGCACTAGCTAGTTAATATAAGTTAATACATGAAGAAAAAACTTGCAGTACAGTTTTACGAGAATTGTGCGAACGGAGGAGTATGATATTTGGCACAGTTAACGTTTATGTGGAGGAAGGGAAAACTATTACAGAAAACTAATATTTTTTAAATAATGCTTAGAAATACATACAATTTATGAAAATAACAACAACACACACTACCTCAGAATTCAGATTATTAACACACACTACCTCAGAATTAGGTAGGATTATTAACACACACTACCTCAGAATTCAGATTATTAACACACACTACCTCAGAATTCAGATTATTAACACACACTACCTCAGAATTCAGATTATTAACACACACTACCTCAGAATTCAGATTATTAACACACACTACCTCAGAATTCAGATTATTAACACACACTACCTCAGAATTCAGATTATTAACACACACTACCTCAGAATTCAGATTATTAACACACACTACCTCAGAATTCAGATTATTAACACACAGCACCGTGCGTTTGATAGATACAATTTTGTTACACGTTGACGCTTGTCAATTTATCACAACGCGACTCTTATAATTTTTTTTTACTATCTAAGAAGCAAAAGAATCCAAACTTAGAAAGTCCAAACATAAAAATTATATGAATTGTTATGGACGAATATCACGGGGCGACCTCAAGTATGTAGAAATCATCGAGATTTCAATTCAATGGCAATATTCGAAACAGATTCGATGCAGTATCTAAGTTCTCAATAACCTGACGGCCTGATTACAGGCTGTCACTGTCTCTGCTTGGAAAAACGACCTGGACAGCGTGTGACTTGAGAGCCTCTTGAATTGAGAAGAGTTTGAGTGATCGGCGTTAATCCCAACTTCTTTGTAAAGGGAACACATACGCGAATGTATGACAAATTGAATCGATCGGAAGTTGAACGACTTTTTACTTTACTGTGCTAGTAAATAGCGTGACTAAGTAGACTACATAACACGTATGTAACAAAAACTTCGTGCAGATAAACTGAGGAACTAATGCTGATTATATTACATACTGACTGATTCCTGAGTAGTGAGGTTATCTAATCAATTTATGTTGTAATTAGTTAGCCATGTGATGTGCCGGATAGATGATTTTTTATCTGTCTGGATGGTGGAGCGTGAAAGATTTTGCACTGAATTGATAGTGAATTAAAATTAAGTACAAGGCGCATTAGATAGAATAACCATAAAATAAAATGAAATGAAATGTTTCATTTTCCAAAATAATTACATTTAGAGATTTCATTTCATTTGGAAAAAAAATAAAAACATTTCATTTCATTTTTATGAACGTTTAATTAACTTAGCAAGTTGTGTAGCGCAAGATTTTTAACCAGAAGAACGATTCTGCTAATTAATCTTTGAAATAATCAAGTTTCAGCGCAGTCTCTATATGTAAAAACTGCAAAATGGTATTCTCACAAACGTCAAACGCAGAAATCTACCGCGATGCGAACATTTAGATCGAAGCTTAACTTAGTTTGATTGAACCTTTTATTCATACAAAACGGTATGGTTATATTATATAAATCGAAATCTCAATCTGTCACTAACAGATGACAGTCTTCTCCTTCTGTAAGTTTAGCCATTTTTGGGCGCTTGTGAGCCTAAACTTTTTTTTCAAATACCTAACCTAATTATTTCACATAATGAAATCAAATGCATCGCAATCAAAAAAATATATAAAAGTGTATTATGTAATAATTTTTATTTTGCTCCGAAAGGATTTCCTTTAACATATTTTATTTAAAATATGTTTCGAGTTACCATTAAACTCAGAATCGCGACTTTATCAATAAAAAGAATACATTGGTAACATTTCTTACTAAATGTCAGTTATCAAATTAATATAAGACAAGAACGAATGGTTAGACTGTGATTTGCACGAAATGATGATGATGATGAAATGAACTATGAGGTATACGGTGTTTTGGTTGTCTCAAAACCAGTTTACGATAAATTTATTATACATTGACAATCTATGTAAGTTATTGAAATAGGGTTCAGAGCCACAAGTCCAAGATGCATTCGATAATTTCGACGGCGAAATTCGAAAACAAAATGTATGGGATTGGACATAACGCATCGCAAGCGACATGTCATATAACGATGATATATGTCAAATCCCATACATTTTTGATTTAGAAGATCACCGTCGAAATTATCGAATGCATCTTGACTAAAGGGCCATGACTTACTTAATCAATGTTCAAATTCAAATATTTTTTACCTTGTAGGTAGGTACTGTTTAAAATATAAATGTTACGAACTTAAAAGTCAATGCTGATTTTGCAAACAATTTAGGATTTTAATTACACTCACAAGAGTGTAATAAATATATTTTTTTTAATTTAAAATTCCTTCTGAATGACTTTTACCTTATTAGACGTACGCGTATTTTGTTTTCAGTTACTATTTCTTATTTTAGTGAGTCCAAAAACCTCTGAATACCAGGTTTTTAACGAGATTTTTTCAGAGACTACTTATTTTCCAATTTTAAAAGTCGTTGTTTTTAATTGAAAATTGTATTGTTAAATTGCGAAGAAAAAGTAAAAAAAAACATCGAGGCTGTAAGAACTGTTCGGGAATGCCATCTGTAGTGTAATTTATTTAAATGTCAACCCGCAGTCGTTTGTCTTGATTCCCCCCCCTCCGCGACTATAGTACAGGATCCCACCGAGGAAAAACCAAGCCTCATTTAGTTTTTGTTCTCATTTAATACGTAGATAGTGTTTTGTTTCGTTTCTTAAGTATCAACTCAGTATTTCAGACCAGTAACCTTTATTACTTTCTCGCATAAATTAACGTTAATCCCAATATTAACTGACTGTTGGCTTAATTACAACTGGCCATAACCATAACTTGAACTTATTTTTAACAAAAAATCATAGCATATTTGTACAAAAATGTGAATAACAGCGAGATTAGAAAATATTTATTTTTAACTTATTTCTATTTTCTTTTCGAATATTATATGTGTGTGTGTTACTAACACACCAACACATTAATGTTTCACTGACTTAAGTTACGCAGATTTTCGTCATTATATAAAAATACAAATTCTTTATTTTACAAGAGACTAGTAACTTTGCTGTAACCCCTTTTCTAAACTTAATTAATTCTTTTGTCGACATTGTTAAGTGAAATATATGTGTCACACGAGGCAGAGACGTGCAAAATCTTTTGTGTAAGGCTGAGGGCATACATTCTCCTATATGTATTATGTTACTTTTATTGGAGTTTCCTTAAGAAACGATTTTCCTACTAATATTATAAACGTGCAAGTTTGTGAGGATGGATGGTTGGATGTTTGTTACTCTTTCACACATTAACTACTCAACGGATTTTGATGAAATTTGGTATGGTAGTAGTTTAGGCTCTGGATTAAAACATATTATCTTTATCCCGAAATAATACAAACTTTTATCCCGAAAAAATACAGTGTTCCTATGGGATACTGTATACGCGGGGGGAGTCGCGGGTAATAGCTAGTCATATATAAGCCCGGAGTATGAAAATCTATGGGAGTAAAATCAGATTCATCAGATTCAGAGTATGCACACCACGTCATCATGGGCGATTTTAATACAGCTTTCTCCAACCACACCTCTCTCCGTCCGACTAAGCTTAATAACTTGATTAGATCAGCTGGCCTTCACCTTCTACCTCTCCAACCTACTCATCACAACATCAATAGTGTCAATACCTGGCTTGATCTAATGCTCATTGTCGATGTCTTACCTTGCCCATGACCAACCTACCTACTATATATATATATATATATATATATATATATATATATATATATATATATATATATATATATATATATATATATATATATATATATATATATATATATATATAAATCCAGGAACACTTTTGGCAACCTTCAGGCAACCACGACTTACAGCAGTATTAGGGCAATAAAAGGTATGAATATTAACTTACTATAAGCTATAATACTGTGACTATTACTTAAAATATACCTTGTTGCAATATCCTCCAAAATAAATTTATACGGGTACATATATTTTTCGCAATACTTTTGACAACCAATCCGTATTGTTATACTTACACCGTCCATGTATATTGATGTATATTTATATTTATTTTAAAAGAGATAAGCCTACCGTTCTTACTTACATATATACTACTTCCGTATTGTCAAGTATATTGTCAACTCATTCCTAAGTACTTTGGGCATCCTACCATCAACGAGTACTTGTAACGCCTCACTACACTAACCGTATATTAACGTTTACGTAGCTAGCAAACATGCTTCCTTTCAGTAGGACTGTAATATGGAATCCGGAAAGTACAATCGAGCTCAAAAAAATTAACTGAATCAGTAATAATATGTTATCCACATCTCAATTTCTGCCATTTCATCGCCAACACGAAAAAAATGCGAAAAATAAACCCTTTGCACATTAATTCACAGTCTTTTACATATATCAAGAATATTATCATGTTCTTTTTTATAATGTTACTATAATTTTAATTACGTTATTATAATTTTAACTAGGTATCTAGTTATCTCATAAGTTTTTTTTCATAAAGGTGAAGTAAGAATCCAGGTTTTATTATTGTGGTAATTTCTTCTCATCAATAAATTATATATTGATTTAATTTCAAACATACATAGTTATAACCCTACCTCGGACTAATTCAGAATATAATGATAGGATTAAACGAACTTACCTGAATGAAGTTCTATCCTAATTATAGAGATATATCAAGAATATTATCATGTTCTTTTTTATAATGTTACTATAATTTTAATTACGTTATTATAATTTTAACTAGGTATCTAGTTATCTCATAAGTTTTTTTTCATAAAGGTGAAGTAAGAATCCTGGTTTTATTATTGTGGTAATTTCTTCTCATCAATAAATTATATATTGATTTAATTTCAAACATACATAGTTATAACCCTACCTCGGACTAATTCAGAATATAATGATAGGATTAAACGAACTTACCTGAATGAAGTTCTATCCTAATTATATGAAGTAATTAGTCCGAGGTAGGAGAGTTTCTTCCCTCCTCTTAACTTAGCTCTAAACTAATGATTTGACATAATTATGTTGCCAGTAGGAGTTTTTATTTTTTTCTTTTTCTGGTTCTCAAAAATTTGTGACGTGAAGCGGGAAAAGGCGAGTACTACATAGGTATTCCTACCTCGGACTAATTATATCATATAATTAGGATAGAACTTCACTTCAGGTAAGTTTGTTTAATCCTATCATTATGGAAGAAAGGAAAAAGCAATAAAGAGGATCATCATGAATTAAAACAGTTTTATTAATCTCAGAAAGTGAAAAGAAAATATCAAAAAAACAAAATTTTCTTACATTTGGTAACTAGCTGAATTATAAAATAATATTTGGAACGGTACCGCCACAATATAAAGAAATTACCTGCCTAAAAAAAAGGATAAAAAGTTATAAAGAGAACATAAGATAAAAATTAAACTTTCGTCTCTTGTGTCTTTTAATTTAATATTTATTAACCATGGATAAAGCTAATATCGTCATGTAGCACATACGAACCTCCGAGTTAGACAAACTATTGTAGGTAGTCTGCTAAGGTTCTGTCAATTTGATTCGAAGTTTTGGGATCACTATGGTACAGATTCGAACCAATTTAGCTCAAATAAAACTAATAACATAAAAAAACATGAACCTCAATTTGTCATGCATGGTAGACTAAAATCTATAGTTCCTATTGGTATTAACGTGGGTTTGAAAAAAATCACAACCCGCTCAGAAAAAACAACAATTTTGAATTATTTATCTACTTACTCTTACAGAATAAAAGGCTTTGAGAAAATAAAAATCTAACTTTTGATAAAATTAACAGTGCCATAATAACAATAAATTGTCACACGGAAAGCATCTCGACGTTCTGACTGTCACTGAAGTCTTTTGAATTTAGTATTCTAGTCTAGTCTTCAGCGCATAACTCATTTTGTTTGATAAACTTCATTTATATTTAAAAGATTTTAACTTCGAAGCAGGATCAAATGAAGACATAAAAGAAATAACCGGCTACGAAGTTTAAATGTTTTAAACATAAACAAAATGTATCAACAAATGAGTATGCGCTGAAGACCATACTACAATACATATAATATAATATAGCACAAATAATTGCTAATTGTATCAGAGATGTTTCTTATAATGAAATTATTAACTGTTTAAATGTACATTATGCTGAAACATAATATTATTAAGTACTAAATAACAACATAATTATTTCTTATTAAATAAACACTGATTAACACACATAAGTGCACTAGTTAACGTTATAAAACTCCTTGTTTTACACATAATTAACTTAATAATACTTTAAAAAATAGAATCAAAAACATAATATATCTTTCCGACAACAATTTAAATAATAAATTTGCAACCAGTTAATATTATAGAATTAATAACGAAATACACAACAACTTCCTTAACCATTAGCTACGTCTAGGAAGCATTTCTGAGATGATAAAAATAATACGTTTGATCAAACCAAAATCTACGTGAGCGACATATTATATATTATTGACATACATAAAGTTTATTCGTTTGATACCTGCTGCAGCACAGTGATTCTTCTCATGATAACAAACAATATTCTAACAGAAAAATTATACTAGCAACATTTTTCACATTCCCTATATATGTATATCATAGCTTAGATGAAATTAGTCCTTTTGTATGAGAAAGATGAACATTTTATGCAAATAAAGGTTTTCTTCCTTTGGTAAAGTCGATTGGTATAGTCGATTGGTAATTTAGGAGGAGAAACAACAGCGCTGCTTTTAAAACTAATTAAATTTTATGGTGCATAAGATATTTTACTGAATTTGTTGCCATAATTACTTAAGTAGGTGCGAGTAAACTTTAAAAAAGGCAAATACCCAAGTAATTACTTCTTTGTATAAATGTTTTGGATGAAAACTTTAATTTTGAGCCAATCTTTATTGGACAATAAATCTGGATATAATTCTTTTAATGCTTCGCACTCTGCCCTTTTTGGCGGTTTGCAACTTTTGACGTGCGTTTTAAAATATGATAAAACGGCAGATTTTTGTTCTGCTGTCCACGGAACCAAATTACGCTTCTTTTTGGCTTGGCCTAAACTTAAATTAGGTTTTTGATAGCTAGTTTCTGTGTTTGTATTGTATTCACCCATATCTTTTTTACTAATTGGCACATTACTTGGTTTTGGAACTGTATCCTTCTCAAAATCTTCTGCATACTCCAGTACTTCCTCTATATCTATATTTTCTCCCACCAATTCTTCGTCTAAGTTTAAATTAATTTCATCTAGATTTTTACCTTTGTAAGCATCAGCTTTGCCATCTTCCATCAACATAAGTAATTTGGAAATTTTTGCCGTTTGATAGATGTCATCAGGTAATCTATATGATTGTTTATGGACTGCACTCGTATGACCCATAAAGTTTGCGAGTTGTTCTATATCGTTTTCAGTCATGTTAAATTACAATAGTGCCTTTGGCAAGTGATCTCAAACTATTGAAAGAACATTTGACCAAATTAGCAAAGATCAGTAGCAGCAAGTTACAAAAAACGGAACGGAACGGTACACTTCTTCTTTTGAGGCAGCCGGTTTCCAATAGTTAAGTTATATACAAATATGAAATTTACTTCTGTATAGACTATTCAATTTTCATTTACACATTTTAAAATTTTACTGCGCTGTGCTCTACATATCTCTCTGTCATGTGACTATGACGCAATGCGCTCGGTGAAAATCGAACATTAAATGTAGTTAAGATCCATTATTAAAGAGGTAGCAGCGATGCACATTATGCGTTCGTTTAGATATCTTCTATTATAATTAATTACAATTATTATTATGATTACATCTAAAAAAATATTTACATTTCATCAGATCATTGTCACTCTAAATGAAAACATTCTATGTAATACTAGGGAATACCTACTACATAAATACCTCACTTCAGATTTCTAATACTACAGATAATTTACTGTAGATAAATAATTTTAGGAAACAAGTTATCAACCTATGCATAAAAAAGAAAGTAGACATAATCTTGTTAATAAATTATTACAGTCGCACTCATCCGGTGTATAATGATTGTAAACAGCATAAGTGCAAACATGACACCAAAAAAATTTTTGATGTGTCAAAGTTATTATAGATTTCCTATCCATGTTTGATATGAAATGGATCGGACTGTTTATATTTACGTCAGTACCACAGTTGAAGCATTCATCCATTCGCACAAAATGGGTGAATATCCAGGGCCAAACTAGTTTGTATTTCAAACAATGAACAAATTTCCTTTTTATTAAAAATCGATCAATGTCCATGTAAACAACCATTGTTGATATACAGTGTAATATATCAGAGAAAAGACTCTTCAGACTGGTTCTCCTCTAATGATGGTATGTACGATTCGGAAGAATCTTGGTAAGTCTGAAACAAAATGCAACACAAGTCACAACCAGTCGTCGTTCGTCATGTAAAATCAGTAGTAATAAATACGAAAGTTTTCATGGTCGGTGGTTCATCTGGTTTGTTCGATTCAGACGGTTTTTTAAGGTTATTTTTAATATAAAATAATGAAATATCTTTTTTAAATTGAAGAGCTAAAAACTTAACTGATTTAATAAATACAGGGTATAAGTGACGTGACAGGTCTTTTGAAAATCATAGGGTACACATTCTACTCATGATCTTCAATCATATAACACCGGAATTTCTTCCGGTTTTTTTTCTTTACTGGTAATTTGTGTCTATTTTTTACTAAATAATGTCAACTTAAAATACATACAGTTATTGGAATACAGTTATTACTGTATTCCAATAACTGTATGTATACCTACCTCAGGCTCAGACAAATCTTCAAAATCTTGTTCTATTGGCTCATCAATAATACTTTTATTCTTCTCACGGTTTTCTTCTGAGTGCTGATGATGTTTTTTAGTTGATTCTTCAAAATCTTGTTCCGCCAGACTTGATAAGGATGTTGATGAAACGTCCTTCACTTTCTCAGTGTCTTTAACTGGCTGCTGCGAGGCCAAGGTACGTTCTTCCGATAAATTATCAATATTTTGTTCAATTGGTCCAACTTCCGAATAATTAACAACTTCTGGCTGCAGCTGCTGAACCGCAGAAATTTCTTTAGTTATTGGCTCTTCCGTTGGTTTTTTCTCGGTCGTTACACATTCTGTATAAGCAGAAACACTTTTAAATAACATTAAGTATCGAATTTATCGGGTCACTTGCCCGTAACTGTTAAAATATTATGTTATTGACAAACAAACATTTTCCGAGTTCTGTAAAGATATTATTTTTAAACAAAAAATTAAACCGACTTTCATTCGGTTTAAATTTTGTTTAAAAATTATAAATTCACCCTTATTAGTCATATATATTGTTAAATTATTAATAATACACCTTAAGAGCGTCTAAAAAAACGACCGAATGTATAATTATTGAATATGCGCCAAGCTTCCATTAGGTATTGTAAATAAGATGATGATGATTACTGTAAGTTACAAAGTGGCATATGCTTGCAGTTCTTTATACAATGTCGAAATTTCCAAACGCATATCTTTAAAGACTGGGGAGTTCCGTTCAGTGCTTTTGGATCCAGGGTATACCTTGGTGCAAAATCTTATTTTTTGGTAGCATATGCTTGTGATACTTCAGTAAAAGTCAAAATCACTGTATATGTCCATAAAAATTTTCAGGAGTTCTCTCGATTCCTAATGGATCGCATCATCAGGTTTCCACTTTAGTGACTAAAGGACCGATTTCGAATTGAACCCTTTACAATAAAAAGAATTTTGTAAATAGATTCATAAACGGCAGAGTAATGTTCAAAGATCTCCGTGTCCGTATTCAATATGGTGACGTCGCGTTCTTACAAATTCCTAATAACTAAAAAAATAAACCTTACAAAAACAATGCTATGAATAATATTATGATTTAAAAAGAAACTATTTTGTGGTACTCAATTAAGTACTTTTGTTTCAGATTGTACTTTTTTTAACAGGTTTACCTGTAATTCTAACGTAAATTATACATATCAGGTTACATTCAGTAACAAATTTTTAGGCTGACTGTACCACATCTACAAAAACATGAAAATTGACTTTATAAGTTTTTCAAAATAATAGTTGCGTTTCTGACATATCCTACCTATCTCTGCCATGGTTGATTGTGTAAGCGAACCGCGACTACGATGGCTTAACGTGCCCTAAGAAGCACGGTACATACATAAGTATACCTATCGTGTTAGCTTTCTTATCTTACCATAAATTGCATTCTTTTAACCAAACTGAGAACAATCTGACAAAATATTTCTTACTTTGTGTCCCCCAAGCGAATGGAAATCGAACCCACTAAGTACCTCCGAGATCCCAAACGATAGAAGTAGGTAGGTACCTAAGGATCCAGATCCCAAGGCGCATATCACTAGAACTCAGAGATATTAAGTACAAAGGTTAATCTAGGTCTTGTTACCTAAATTAATCACTAAACATTAGTAGGTAGGTACTTACTTCTTTTTGATCGAAGAATCCTTGCTTGTGTCCGCCGCTTTCGCGTCATTGTATAATTTCTTTTTATCCCGGATATTGAATATACACACAACACTTCAATTCTTTTACTTTGATAATCATCACTTTGATAATTATAATTTAAAGTAAACCAACTAATTTTTATACCGGCCGGTCACCAGTCAACTTAGCGCACGTGGGGACGATCTGTCTGAGTTTGATTTGCATTGCGAAGCGAAAACAATAACAAAGGCAACGCCGCGCCAACAAGGGCACGAGCTGGCAACGTGGTAAAAGAAATCGGTAGCAAGATGATCGGGGTAATGAAAGTGACTATACAGCGCCCTGTATATAGACCCTCTAGCGTCATCACCGTGAACTAAAATATACATTTTCACGCACATCCGAGACAATTTGGAGTCCATCATAAAAATTGATATGGTATCCCTAACGCTATCTATGATCAAATGGTGTGAAAATTCAAGAAAATTAATCTGACGTCCGTATATCGGACGTCAAAAGTCGGTGGTCGCCACTTTAAATGTAATTAATGCCATGTTGGATGTCAGATAGGTTCCAGGATATATATATATATATATATATATAGTAGGTAGTCTCATACACAAACGTCTGTATAAAATCTGAGGAGATCCTGATTTTATACAGACGTTATTTTAGGAGTGTTGATAAAGATAAATTACGCACTGATCCAGGTAATATTGATTGGAAACCCCTGGTAGATGCTGTAAAGGTATATAAGGTACATAAAGGTACATAAACCTTTCACCTTTTCTTACTTGAAAATTCTTAGAATCCTTCGGCGTAATCAAGTCACATTAAGCGGAATTTACGATAATTTTACCGCAACTACCACACTTAATGATGAAACAAAATGTCAAACCATTCGTATTTTAAATAGTTTATCACGACCTTATAATATAGTACCTTTTCAATGTTCACCAATTGCAACAGACGAGATCAATAAGACGATAATTGCCATAGTATCTAATGCCGTAGGTCGTGACGGAATCAGTCGACAAATAATCACTATGATCGATTATCAACTTTTACCCGTTATTACGCACACTGTGTAAATTTTTCTCTCCTATCATCCCAGATCAGTGGCGTAAAGTCTACGTACGTCCCCTGCCTAAAATTAGCAAACCCCACTAATCCTTTCCATTTTCGTCCCATTTCCATCCTGCCTTACCTATCCAAGGTCCTCGAGGCCTGTGCTTATGCAACTGGACAGTTGCTTATAAGCAATTTATAATTTTGGTGTTCACGAAAATGATATTTTATCACCACTGCAATCTGGTTTCAGACCTGGGCATATCACCACCTCTGCATTATTAAAGGTGAGCTGAGACTAGGCATTGAGAATTCTAAAATAACTGTTTTAATTTTGATAGAGTTCTCGAATGCGTTTAATAACGTAAGTCATGAAATCCCATTAGAAATACTCTTCTAGTCTTACGATCTCTCTCTAAAAAAAATTTCCCATTATAAGTTTCTCATTGTAAGTAAATAACTTACATCACTTTCCGCTTTAATTAACCACTTATCATCGAACCTGTCATAAACTGAAAATTATTCTTTTTGTGACATGAATCTTTTAGTTTCAATCTTTCTTTACCACCTCTGCCTGGTGGAGACGACCTGGGAGATTTCTTTGTTTTGTAACATTTTAAGTTTTGGAGTAGTTATTATTTTTTTAGTACTAATCTACTTTTATAGTTTGTGAATATTTTAAATAGATTTTAGTTAATTTTAGTTTTTACAAATATTATTTTTAAATATGATATTGTGAAAAAAAACTAAATACTCCTAATACCTAATACTAATATATATGAAAACTAAAATATGATATTGTGAAAAAAAAACTAAATACTCCTCATACCTAATACTAATATGAATGAAAACTAAAATATGATGAAATGGTACGATGATTTATTTCATCAAGTGTTTATAAATTAACACTTCAATATGCATGCATGATGTATTGTATGAAAAGGTTATCTACTGCATCCGATATTTTTAACACAGTTAAAAAGAGTTTTTATTATTCCTATAAGGACATATTACACCACATTTTAACCGTACCAAGTTTAAAAACGCAAGGTCGCAATAAACATAAAATACACTTACAATAATTATGTAATATAATATAATATATGTTACTTCAGAGTACTAAGGATGTCAGGGTTACAAACCATGGTCTCTGGGGTCGTTAAATCATTTTGAACTCCAACGTTATATAATGTAAATTTTATGTTATTTTCAAATAAATATTATATTATACCATTTAAATTTATGTTATCCTATTTTATAGCGATCAATCACGTAATAAACCTTAGCAAGTTATTTGAATCCTTGGACTGTTTTGTAATTTATTTAAAGATACCTATCTACAATAGTTTGTAAAATTACATGATACAATGTAAGGACCTTTTTTAAATAGAAATCTAAATTAGTTATTACAAATTGTAAATCTAATACAACTATTAATATTATTTTAATAAATTGTGAATTTTAAACGGGTAATGTGCACTTCGCCTTATAATATAATACAACGATCAGATTCTGTAAAAGAGATCTCAATTCCTTTTCATACTTTAAATTCAAATTGAAGAATAGTAGTCCGGATGAAGATAGAAAACGTTTTAGTCCGTGTTTTCAGTGATTCAACTCAACATTTTTCCATTTTTATTAAAACTGAATGGTGCATATAGTTTTACGTAGTAACTACTCCTACCGTATATTATTATCTAGTACCTGGGTAACCTGGCTTTGCTCGGAGTTTTGAGTAATATAAATAAATAAAAAAAAAAAACACAAAAATATTTATCTGACCGAGATTTGAACCACATTCCAAATTTTCGAACAAAGCAAAAATTATAGTTTACATAAGCATACCAATCTGCCAATCGGACTGACATAATACAGTTGAAATTATTGATATATTGTTTCACGACAAAAGAAAAACCATAGGTCTATTTTTCTACACCAAAACTTCCTGCATACCAAATTTCATGGTAATACTTGCAGCCGTTTTCGAGATTACGATTATTATATACAATACCTACTAGCTGACCCGGCAAACGTTGTTTTGCCATTGTATGTATTTTTTAATTCCACATCATATAAATATAAAAACAAAATTCGAAAAAAAAAAAATATTTAGGGGTGGGTTACCCTTATCATTTAGGGGTTGAAAAAATAAATTACGACCGATTCTCAGACTTATATATATAGAATATGCAAAAAAATCATAAGAATCGGTCAAGCCGTTTCGGAGGAGTGTATCCCCGAACAATATGACATGAGAATTTTATATACTTATTAGATACAAGATTGTCTCGTTTAAAGTATAAGATTGAGGAACAATAATATGTATAGTAAAAGTATATTTTTAAAACCAGAACTAGCAAAAGACACGCATATACGTAATATGCGTTGTACGAAAGCTAATCAACCATCGCGGTACATCTGGAATGAAAAAAAGGGGTGAAAAGCCGTTAAATTTGCTACGCCTCGTTCATTTACCACCGTTTAGACGATGTGGCCTACAATCTTAACGACCGAACTCTGAAAGGCTACGTTCCCAAAAGCGTTTATAGTGGTCGGGACAGAAAAAAATGCACTGTAAATGGAAATGTGCGCTTATACAATAGAGCTGGAAATCGTGCAGTTGTCAAATCTGATATTTGACACATGACACTTCGATTTTCAGCTCTATTATACTTGCGCACAGTTCCATTTACAGTGCAGTTTTTTTCTGTCGCGACCACAAAAAAACTCCCGTGGGTACGAGAGCTAGCACTCCTTAATGATCAGCCTCCAAATCACATGCCATCACTGTCTCTATTTGACAAAAGAACAAGGTCAGTGACTTGAGTGCCTCTTAATTTAACTAGCGTTTGAGAATTCCACCGTTATGTTTTCAAATTTTTGCTAATATTAATAAAAAGAGGGAAGATTTGATTGTTTGTATGTTTGCTCCAAAACTACTGGACCGATTTTGATGAATGGCACTGATATAGAGTAGACCACGGGAGAGGACAAGGGCAACTTTTTACTTTCGCGTGCACGAAGTCACGGGCAACATCTTTGCGGCGGGCAATATATAACTAAAATAAAATAAATATTTTAACTTTTACTTCTTCTTTACTTCTACTTCCTCAAAGCAACAAGCCATGAATGACAATTTTATTTTCCACTTATAATTGCTTCCTTTTGCCCTTCCGTAATTTAGTTATATTGTGAGGTAAATTTAAGACCTTTTAGAATTTACACTTGACTTCGAATGTCTTTTAAAGTATCAAGATAAAGTGAAACAGGTAATTTTTGCTAGCTACGAGTAACATCGAGAATTTACTTTCATAAAGGTAATTTTGATAAACTTATGTTTGATAATTTGTTTCCATGAAATATTGTGTTTTCCTAATGATCTTGCACAATTTATAAGGACACGAGATCTTATATGTTATTATATTATCTTTTTTTATGTGTTTAAGTTCTTATCGCCTTAATAATATCAAGACTACTTCTAACAAAAAGCGAATGTAAAAAATACTCAGAATAGCATCAAAACGGTGTTCGCTGTTACAAAACGGACGAATACTGAAAGGAACGAAATGGTTGCCAAATCGATTATTGATTTTGCATTAAAAAAACGATTCAATGGTCGTCTATAATCGAGCTGTTTTGCTTCAATTGAACGTTAGTTTTTTTCGAGTTTTTGCGTTACAGCAAGTTTAGGACTGTATTAATCCCAATATGTTTTCTATAAGTTTATTTCTCTTAGGCTAAATACTAAAACGCTTGCCTTAAGAGGTTCTAAGTCGTATGCTCTCGTTGTCGTTAACTTAGAGAAATTAAATCTTACGGTCAATTGGTTGGCCGTATTTAGGGCCTTTTGGTTATAATATAATTACCTATATTCTGGTTGCCTGAATTGTATGATAGTCCAACTCAAACAATAGCTCACATTTCCGACATAAATTGCTTTAATAATTTATAGTAGATTGTTAGACTAGGGTTAAAAGAATCAATTCCCGAGCTGCCGTGGTATAACAAAAATGCCGTTAAGTGACATTTGGTCGATTTCCAAGTTTTGATGGTACATGAATAAGAAAAAAAATCTCTATCAACCTATATAAGCGGTTTTTTGATAAATTGAATAGTTTCAGAAATAATATTATTAAAAATGCCGTTATATTACCTTCTTTTGTGTATGTAATATGCATAAATGACGTTAAGTCATATTGCGAGTCAATATAGCCGCTAAAGTTTATTAACTTGTATTTTTGTAATATTTTTCTCTTGTAATTGAATTGCTTCACTAGATTGCCGTTATACGGCATTTTGTACACTGTAAAGCGGTTAAAGTACTTTAACTATTTTATTGTTACTCTTTTTTTATACAGGACTTTATGTTTGCTAAGCAATAATGCCGTTAAGTGAAAAAGCTAGACTTAAATGTGACTAACGAATCTTAACGGCATTATAGCTTAGTATTTGGTATACTTATATTTTGACTTTATGAACGTTATCAGCCAGTTCTAAAGTAAAATAAACAATATTTCAAATGAAATATTAGATTTAAGTGTCGTTATCTAACAATAATACACTATAATGCCGTCAACTAATCTCGCCCGGTGAGATCCTAGTTCCGCGGTCAGGGGTCGGGGGTGAAACTAGTGCGTTGCTGCAGGCGTTTGCCGGCGAAGGACGTGCGTCGCTCCGTGATTGTTCCCGCCAATCTTTCAACGATGGCGGACAGTGACTATCGGTAAGTTCATTTCTTCAAACTTGCCCTGTTTGTTGTGGTTGTTATTTGGATCGAACTCGACCGATTAAAAATATATTTTGCATGCGTATCTGCTCACCTATGTAAATCGTGTGATAATGCAATAAGTATTATTATTTAGTTTTACGGGGAGCTGATCCGATGACGGAACCTATAGACTTATATAAATTTGATACTTACGAATTTATATTGAATTAATTTTAAAAAACTCCAATTGAACACAACTATATAATATCAATTTTTATAAACTACTTAATTCATATACACGAATTTTAAATCTTCTTCTTGTTACAGAAGCTTTACTATCGCCAGCTGGAGAGCTAAAACTATTTTAGATATGGTAAAAGATAAGCCGGAGAAAAAACCTGAGATTTCCATGAGTATTTTAACGCCGAATAATAGCACAAATAAGAAATATAATTATAGTAGCCCTGAATATATTGACAGCTTATAGGAGACGGCTTTAGAAGGCATTATTCAATGACCAGTAACATTTTTGATACATTCTGCGAGTCACAAACAACATACAACTCGCATTATTTGACAAATATGGATTTAAATAAGTTAAATAACGCCTTATTTACCGAAAGTACCGATCGTACAAATAATCATAATTTTGTGAACGCAGTCGAAATTAATTTAACGTGCAATGAATTAATGCCAGAAAAATTCTCCTCTTGATTTTGGAGCGCAACTGTATGCAAAAGTAACTTGTGATAACAGTCCACATGATTTTGATTCCGACGATTCTATTCGTGACAAAGATTACTATCCCTCTGATTCCTCGGTAAGCCCTTTGTCAGATGTATGTGAAAAAATAAATAAAAAAAAGAAGTACAGGCCGCAAACCGACTTACAAACGAATGTAGCGAAGAATTTTACTGTGACCAACATGCAAACTTTGAAGCGACGACGACGACACTCAGTCGGTACAGCTTGTTGTAAGAAAATTATGCCCGAGCGCCGATTCCTCCACAACACCATTGATGGCAACGATTATTGCATGTTGCCTATGGATTGTGAAGCCAATATTATTTCTAACAAAAATCTAGTTTTGGAACGACCTCGTAGAAATTCAATTGGACCTACATGTTGTACAAAAACTTCACGGCAGCAACTATTTGTTCGTAAGCGTTGCAGTTCCGCTGATGGCAATTATTGTTCCTCGTTACCTGAAATACTTCAACCTCCACGCAAACGAAAAAAATATGGTACTTCTATAAAACAGAGAAAATTAGATGCTAAAAATGAAAGGAAAATCAAACATGGTGTTAAGCCTGGCTGCAACGATAAATGTTATAAAAAATGTATGAGTTTCTTTAATGAAGATGAAAGAAAATCTATAAATAAATCGTACTGGGACATGTTGTGGCAAGAGCAACATGCATTTGTAGAAGCTAACACGCATGTTGTAGTTCCTAAAAGAAAAATTACGAGTCAACCAAAACGCCTACCAAAGAGAGGCTTTGTATTGAACAAGCAAGACGGAACAAAAATAGATGTATGTAAAAATTTTTTCCTTAGGATACTTAAGGGTAAATGATAGGATCCTACACACAACTTACAGTGATCCTTCAACAGATAAACGAGGCAAACATCAAAAAACGCCACAATTTGATCGCAATCTACTAAATCAACATGTTGAATCGTTTAATCCGTTAGAACCGCACTACAGGCGAGAACATACACCTTTGCGAAGATACCTACCAAGTGACATTAGCATAACTCAGATGCATAAACATTTTTGTGAAACTTACCCAAACAAACATGTTTCGTATAGTTTATATAGATCACATGTAAAAAAAATGAATATATCTTTCATTACTCTGGGGAATGAGGAGTGTGAACTATGCGAAGCATATAATTTTCATAAAAAAGAAACATCACATGATGCCACTTGCCAGCTAATTGAAGAGTGTGGAGTTTGTCTGAACTGGCTTCAACATCACCAAAGGTATACAAAGGCACGAGAACTTTACACATCACATAAAGAGGAACCTCAAAATAGTTCACAGTTATTCTATAGTGCTGACCTGGACATAGTGATCATGTTACCTAGATTGGAAACATTCAAAGCAGCAATTTTCTGTCAGCGTCTTGTAGTATACAACCAAACCTTTGCACCACTTGGTAAGATTACTACTGAATGCAAGCCCCTTACTGTTATCTGGCATGATGGCATTGCAGGCAGAAAGCAAGAAGATATAATGTCTGCCTTTTATCATTTTCTTATACGTACGAGAGACATTGAGCAGGTCCATATCTGGCTATAGAATTGCAGTGATCAAAACAAAAATTAGCTTTTATATGCAATGTTATTTCATATGATTAACAGTGAAACCATTGCTATAAAAAAAATTATTCTTCACTACTTTGAGCCCGGCCACATGTTTATGAGAAGTGATCAAGTTCACCACCAGGTAGAGTTGGCTATGAAAAAAAAAGGCAAACTCTACGATTTCACGGATTTCGAAGAGTGTGTATCTTCAATTAACAATTCAAAAGTAATTGTACAGTCCATGTCACCCGAAAAAAATTTTAACATGCCCAATTTCGTGTCACAAAGAAGGATACAAACATCCAACCCAAGAGCATATTTAAAAAATATGGTAGAGGTATGTTTTACACGTGACTGATAGCAGTCCAGTCCAGATCATAGGATCTTCTGTACAAGATTCAAAGATACTATGTATATTTCTCTTCGTTTCATGAATGATAAATACCTAAAAAACCCACGTATCATGACATTTCAATTCCGAACTGAACCAAAATGTATTGAACCTAAAAGAAAAGCTGATATACTCGAAAAACTGCCAAGCATAATTCCCCCTCACAAATTGGTATTTTGGAAAAATATTCCAACAAAAGAAAATGCACATGCCGGTACAAGTTCTGACATTAACAATAAAGATTAGTAATAATGTAGGTTCCTTGAGACTGATTAAATATTTTAAATTCCTATTAGATGATAATGTTATTTTTATAGAGTATTGTTTTTATTTGATAAAGCTACTGTTAAGTTTTTTGATACCAGATTTTTTGAGATACTTAATTATACTAAATATTCTAAGTAAGTATATTAAGAACATTCAGAAACGAATTTTGTTTTTGGAAACTTTTTATGATTTTATGTTAAGGATAATATTTGACTTGATGTGTAGTTTTATAAAGTTTTATTTTATTTAGTTTTATTGTTTTTATTAATTATTTAGAGACACAGACTTAAAGACGGTCGTTGATTTTATGTTAAGGATAATATTTGACTTGATGTGTAGTTTTATAAAGTTTTATTTTATTTAGTTTTATTGTTTTTATTATTTATATAGAGACACAGAGACTTGAAGACGGTCGTCTTAGTAGGAGTAATGTTATCATGCTAAATTAAGTGCCTCTTACCTTCCTAATTAATGTGATATTTGTATTAAGTAGAGAGCTAAAAGTTCCATACAAATCTAGTTGTAAGTCAGTTCAGTCAGTTCAGTTGTCAGTCAGTAATCTAGTTGTTGTCTAGTTGTAAAAAATATATATCTATGATGCTCAATGATTAAACTTATAATTAATAAATATTGTGATTTATTAACTTGGGTTTTTATAATTTACAAATTATCCTTATTTATGTGTTTAACTACGAATAGTTAAATATCACATTTCAATATTATTTGCGGTTTTATCGCTATAATGCCGTTAACGTAAAAAGTAAATAGTGTAACGGCGTTTTTGAACAATATGTTGAGTTTTTCATAAACATTTGTAGTTTACTAGACTAAAATGCGGTAAAACACCAATAACAGCACTAAAGATTAACATGAGTCAGTTCTGTGTCACCTGATGTTAAACTAAATTAGGGTTATGTACTTTAACGACATTTTAACTAAACATATCAGAAATTTTATGTAGTGTTTATAGACAACGTTTTTATAAGGAATAGAAACACTAAAATGTCGTTAAGATATACCTAACGGCATTTAAGTCAATTGATACATAATAAATTAGAAACATTGATGATGAACTAAAACGAAAAAAACGTTTTTTTATTTATTTAAATAAATTTTTCAGTATCACAAAATAATAGATAATAAGTATTTTTTTTGATGTACCTATGTGCTGGTGCTTTTCGATCTTAAATCTGTTTTGTCATTGAGAAGTTACATAGGTTTAAATTTTTACCGCGTTTTTTGCTCATAACTCAAAACTAGGTTTAGGTAGTTAACGGCATTATAGAGATATCACGGCAGCGAGGTAGTTAGGCTATAGTCCGATTAGGAATTGATTCTTTTACCCGTGGCAAACACTCTACTTTTCATTTAGAATATGAGGAAAATAAAACTAGTTGTTTATCTAAACTATTTATTGATAATAATATAGTAGTAGTGCCTATTTGAAATTAATAGTCAAATTAGGACAATTCGTGAAATTAAAAGTTACATTTTTGTTTGTTGATGTTGACTTTTTAAATTTTAAATATGGAACTTGCCGCTCGCCGCCTAATTGTCGCGGCACTCACGGCTTATTCCGCTGAAAGAAGTTTGCGCTAAATTCACACTGGCTGTTTAGAAAGTCATGTCATTTTTTAATAGTTTTTTTTTTACATAAAACTCTTCACAGGGAGTTTTGCCGGGGAGTTCAATAGGTGATGTTGTGGAATTTGTAAAACTTCATAAATTTGTGTTATTTCGGTTCTTAATGTATAATATTGGTAGAATATTACCCATTAAATATTTGTTATCGTGCACAAGTGTAGGCAAGTGGTACAACTTCTAAAAACGTGCTATTTTGTGTTTCCCGCCAAAACTCCCTAAGAACTTTCAGTAAAGCTTCTACCACTTTACTGAATCGAATGACATGACTCATAGACTGTACTGACTATAATATATTTGGACTTGACTAGACTTTAGACTTGACGTTAAAGGAATACGGTGTTGAAAATTGAAACGAAAGTTCTATTTCCCGCCTTTTTAACTTGACACTGGCAAATGGTTATAAGCCGATGCCATATATAAATAATAAATAAAAAAAACTTCACAGCTGACAGCAGTTCTATTTTTGAAGTTTTGAAAACCCTCGGGCCGGAATGAATCTGTATGAGTTTTTCCCTCCCTATGAAAGGAAAGCAGCATCTTACACCCAATAATCAGATCAAAACAACACTATTTTCCGAGTATGAGAAATGAAAAAAATGACACCCTATCATAATAATACATCGTAGCATTCCTCCGTAATTTGCTTAAAACTACATGTTTAAATACTATATACACGTTATATTTCCTAGTATATTTAAATTTAACGATAAATTTTTTAATATAAATAATAAAATTTTAATATAACAAAACATAAAATGCAGTGGTTTTTTGGGGGCTTTAGGGATTTCTAAGTTGAGTAGCTATTATGATAGTTTTTAGTATTATTTTAGTAGTATTTAGTAGAAATCGACGCAAGTTTAGTAGTTTCGCAAAAACAGAGCTGGCAACACTGGAACGAATCGCTTCAGACCACGATGAAAGTGGTGACCTGATGATTGGATCCATGAGGAATCGAGGGAGCTCCTCAGAATTTTGAGTTCGTTTTGATTTTCGGGTTCGGTTGTTCTGGTTTGATTTCGACTTTTTCTGAAGTAGTCCCCAAGCATATGCTACCAAAAAGTAAGATTTTGCACTAAGGTATACCCTGGATCCGAAAGTACTGAACAAAATATTTTCTTCTGGGGTACTACTCCCCTACATGTAAAGTGAGGATAACATTTTTTTTCTCGCGTCTACCCAATAGTGTGGGGTATAATTGGATAGGTCTTTTGAAAACATTGCGAGAGATGATCTTCGTGTTACAGTCGTTATGTAGGTAAACATTTATATTTTGTGCAACTTTTGCAATTATTTTCATGAATATGAATGTAATGTACACACTGGCATACTATCACGTAGTAAGTTACAATATATGACCTTGGACCGTTAATCTTCGCCAAGCCTTGGTCTTCTAAGCTCTCGAGAAATCTGTGTGGTACCTATGCAATATCTGACACGAGCGGCACGTAGCTATTATGTAAAATACACAAACAGTTACAAACCACAATGTTTATCATTATTATATTAATACGTGAAGTAAAAACTTTTAGTACAGTTTTACGAGAATTGTGCAACCAACGGAGTGTGTAATTTGGACGGATAATTAAATTTAATTAATTAATATTATATCTAGCAATATCCCGCGAAAAACTACCCACAACCTGCAAGCATATGTGTAAGTGCACGCATAAGCATGCGTAAAGCACCTCCCTCCGCCCACCTCAGAAACAAGGTCTTCCAAACACCACCACCACACAAGCAATAATGTCAGCAGGATCGTGCAATGCCCCACACCACTATGCAGATTGCAAATCTCGACGCGCGTTTCGCCCCGAACCTGGAGCATCCTCATGAAGTGAACCTGCGAACCAAGTTCGTTAGTAATGCCGCCAGACAAACCACCACGTTATTCTTTTATCAGAGGATCTTTTATCAGAGAATACCTCTTGGTTTTTAGGGATTAGTGCCCAAAAGTTAAAAAGTAATAATACTAAGACTCCGTCTGTCTGTCGCTAAGCTGTATCTCATGAACCCTGATAGCTTGACAATTATACAAGTATTTCGGTTGCCGCTATTACAAAAAATACTAAAAACAGAAAAAAATATATTTAAGGGTAGGTAGTATAAATATATTATATAATATTTTGCGAAATTGATGGCATATTTTAGCTAAAGGGACAAATGGTAGATTCTATGGGTCACAGCATCACATTAAAGAAAGACAAGCCCAAACAGAGGAGAGTTAGGGGCAGGTAGACGGTAGCTGTATCCTCTCTGTGTGAGGTACACACACAGAATCCTAAGTAATTGAGTATTTTCCTACATGTAAAATTTTGTTTATTTTTAATAAATAAATAAATAATTAGGTTTAACAACTTGATAAAATAATATAATACGAATAATTTATTTCTCCCAAAAATTACAAAACAATTTGTGGGAGACGTGGAGCCCAAACTAAGCCTGAGCCTGTATATTGGTGCCCCAGGCAATGAATCCACACAAACAATGAACTTACTTAAATAAACTATTATTATATATTATATTTATCAGAAATTACAAAGGACACTGGGCATTCTCTATGCAACAATTTGCTACGACGGCGACCAAACATGAACGCATATCTGTACGAATTTTAACACATTTCAATGAATGTTTATTATAAATCAACAACACACTGATGGAGATACCACTTTCCATGAATCTGAACTAGAATAATAATAGGAAATGTAATGTGAGTGAAAATTATACAATCTAATAGTATTTTACTTTGTGGTCGAAAGTCATGAAAGCCTAATGTATTTTAGAAGATGGAGCATGTGGGTGTGTACCTATAAGTGTGTGTATGTGTCTGTATGAATGTGTGTGTGTGTCTGTTTGTGTTTTGAGTGTATGTGTATGTGTGAGGGCAAAGTATCTCTATTGATTAAGGTATGTTATTTTGATCGAATTAAGAGTTTTTCCGTATCATCATAACTTAAATCGGTGAGCCAGCGTATGACTTTCATTTTACATTTTATTTTGTTTTCATGATAGATTGATAAAATTTCGTTATTGTACAAAAAGCTACCAAGGAAGCAAAATAATCTTTGTGCAAAACTAGTTTTTAATATGTCAATGGTAGTACAAATCTGAGATTTTCTGCGACAGTTAAGTTTTAAATGTTTATCATAGTTTAGAGTAGTATGTTTTTTAATGATAGCGCCTAGGATGAACGACTGATGTACAGTTAATACTCCACATTTTTGGTATAATTCATCTGTGGGGTAGAGGGTTGGTAGTTTCCAGCCAACTTTAAGTATGCACCTCTGGGATCTTTCTAGACGCAATAATTTAGTTCTAGGAGCGCCACCCCATATAACTATACAATATGAGATGAGTGATTGTACGAGTGCAAAGTATATTTTTTTAATGAGATTATCATCACAAATATGTCTTAGGGCGGATTCGACCAAACTGGAGTAAAATTTTACTCGAGTATAAATGTTTCCTAATCTAAGAGTAAGCTGGTTTTGCGTTTTTCCAACTACTAATCCACAATACTAATAATCAAACTAATAATCCACAATATAATATTTACATGGGCGATTTTGACGGAGTAAAGTATTAAACTGAGAATAGTGAATAGTCGCACAGCTGGCTGTCAATTGTCACGATCAATGTCATTGTGAAGTGTTATAATTTGATATTGACATTTTACTGTATTACTCTACGAAATTAAATTATTATGGCGTACAAGTCATTCTAATACAAACAATAGTACATGATTTTTTGTCGGTTTATACATTCGTTCATTATTCATTGAAACATAATACCGAGCATAGTATACTCTTCGAGTAACTTGGTAAAACGCAAACGAAGATATCCTAGAGTAAATTGAAGGAGTAAAATTATTCTCATTATAGTTACACTCATGTAACTTCAAGTTTGGTCGAATCGGGCCTTATTTGTCTATAAAATAAAAATGTAAGTTTCCGAATCTTTTTGATAGTTATGCCAATGTGGTAATCAAATGTCATTCTACTGTCGATAAAGACCCCCAGATATTTAACGCATCCGGTACGAGACAGGGGTTTACATATACAGTTACTAGAAGTGTGGTCAAGACATGAATGGGCTTTTAAGTAACTCAGACTGGATGTGGGTTGTGATGCTCCAGTGAGGGAAAAGGTAATATAGTTCGTCTTGTCAACATTTAGGGTGAGGTAGTTATTGTTAAGCCATTTTGTGACTTTATTAAGCCCTAACTGAGCAGCACGAAACGTTTTATCCCCAGGATTCGGTTTGAAACAGAAGAGCTGTGTCATCGGCATATGTGAAGATTCTTTTAAATAAAAGTAAAAGGCATTAGGATTTTATATGTAGTTTATGATATAATAAGTTCAAATATTTTTTTAAAACATTAGTGTATAAAACTACATAGGTACCTAATTAGTTTACTTACATCAAATACAAAAAGATTTACTATGGTATGTATCAACATAAACGCGCAAAATGATGTGCATGTGGCCATACATTTCATAGCAACATTACTAGCGTGTGACGTCACCTACTAGTACACCTTTTATATGGGGCGTTTTCACGAGACTCACAAAAGTGCTTCAAACAATCCGCAATATCTTTGAAAAATTTGTTTTTAGTATACTATTCCTTTTGTAAACGGTATTATTTTTCAGAGCACTATTCGTTTATGTAATAAAAAAAGTACAGGAAAATACCGTAGTAAGATGACCATAATTAAAATTTAACGGTCATACGATTATTATCATTATGAAAATAATGAGACTAACGTATGACTGCGTAGATAAAAAACTTGTGTTGCGTTACTTACACGAGCACTCTGAGGAAACGTTAGTAGGTTACTCGTTCACCAGCGAAAATATTTTGTGAAATTCGTGTGATAATCTGATTCATACAAAAATATAAAGTAAATATATATCCAATTATTTACGTATCTTATTCGTTTCATATTTGTTTAATGTTTTGCAATAAATACAAAATGCATTTTCTTCATTGACTTCTTTTTCGCAGGTGGCTGTACCTAATCGCTTGCCATCAATACCCGTCTGCTTACTTGCTGGCCTTATTCCATAAATGAACTTTATTATACAGGCTTCTAATAATAGACTGGAGCAAGTCGTGGCCTAGTGGGTAGATCGTTTGTTTCGCACTCGAGAAGTGCCGGTACGTTTCCCAGGTTATGGCGTGTACCAATGAGACTTTTCAGATCTCAAGTACATTATATGTACTTGAGATCTGAAAAGTCTCATTGGTACCCTGCTCTAACGGTTAAGGAAAACATCGTGAGGAATCCCGTACATAGTTGGCACCAGACATATTGACCAGCCATTCCTCTGGACTAGGCTGACTGTGTTGTGAGAATGCCGTATGAGCTTGGGCAACCGTGCGACATTTTAAATCACCTGTCCCAGGTACTACAGTATTTCAAGAGTGGTTACTTCCCTCGGAGAATACTGTATAAATCATCAAACAACGGATGAAAAGGCCTAAGTTTAATAATAGACTTTACAGTGTATTTTTTTACAGTAGGTATCGGCGACAATGCTCACTTACCACAATATTTTTGGACACGATATGCATTGCTCCGGTGACACTTAATCCCCCTTTTTATTTTTTTAACCTTATTTCCAACGAGGGGCGACTGATAAGTCCGTGGCCTGAGCTACGTTGGAATGACCTATATTCTTGTTACTTATGTCACGTATAGAGCTACTCATTACTAGCGTAATTAACTTTAAAAATAACAAAAATATGGAACAATCATTAGCGCCGTGTCAACAGAAACGGAAGATCGGCGCATTTGCCAACAGCCTAAGCTAACTACTGTAAAAGTAGATACGTATTACCATGGAGGAATTGGTCTATGGTATTATTACCCATACAGGCTCTGTAAATTGAGTGTTCCTAGTCTCCCACAAGGACCATGTCCCTCTCCTCCCGTAAATATTGCTATTGACACACATTACACACACTTCTAGAAAATAATCATAACTGGGCCAGCTGCTTGCATAACCGAACAGATTCTGCAAATAAAATACACTGACCCACTTCAAATTAATCCACTTTTGTTGCTTTATTGTTTTGTTGTTGCTGCTTTATTAATCATATCGGATGCATGGTCGTATTTAATTTACATTAAAATAACATTATCTCTGAAAATTCCTTTATGCTTTTGTTACCTAGGAAATAAAGTTCCTTTGTAAACTGCAATTTTAACACTTTTGTTTTTAGTACAGTTCCTACTAGGGGTTTTGTTCTAAGCGTAATTTGTAATTTAAATTGTTAAGCAAAAATTGCTTATAAAGAAGAACCGTTTCGAACAAACGAATCTAACGCCGTTTTTCATAGATGCTTATGACATGCTCCATTCATGCGCTGCGTCGTCGAACGCGACGTCTCAACGGAATGACGGACAGGAGACGATGATGGAGGATGGATGATGCGCTGCGCGTCATCCTCTTGAATTGTTATGTCGTGCGTCGGCACAACGAGGTGTGGTATACAATGCGTTAATCCGTTACCCTTACGATAAAGCGACGCAACGCAACGCAACGCACTAATGGGGCCTCAGCCTTAGGTTAACAGAATTTGCAACGTTAATTCGTAAACCGTAACACAAAGGTGCTTCATTGGAATTGTATTAAAACGTCAGTCCAGTTAACGCTTCACTGCACATTAGTTCACTGTTCAGTAATTACTAATAATAATCAGACAAAGCTTTTACGTGCTTTTACTGCACGTTGACATGTTTACGAGCAACTTCTGACATATGCAAGTTATAAAACGCGCAATGTATGGGTAAAGTAACAAAGATTTACCGTACGTCATTACTTTCGAGAATTCGTTCCATTATTGGAAAATAGCAATACAGAACAGTATCAATTGGTGTAATAATACAGCGTGCTAATGTTTTTCTATAATCAATCGGTTCGATTCCTGGCTAGAATATTGCCAAAATGCAGTTTAAGTTTTTATCAAAATGTGGCTCCTAACCGCATTGCTCGGATTTAGCCCACCACTTTCACGCTGTATATTGTTCTATTTAGCCTACCACCCTCGCAAAAAATATACCTATAATCTATATATTATCATATAATATATTTTATATTCGCTCACCTGGTGTCGGCTTTGTTCACTATCAATTTCGTAGTTGTCTTACAAAAGCTTACTTACAAAAGACTCTGATGACACCACCGTGGTGTCCGAGTAAAACATACACCAATAGCTGGCGATAAAAAGGTTTACGAGAATTAGGAACATTTCAGAGTAAAACAGAGTAAAACTCTAAGTACTATCAGAGAATCTAATTCTTAAGCAGGTAGAGTGTTGTCATCATTTATTTTTGTATTTTAATGATGACATGTCGTCACAATACAATAATTGTCAATGCTGGAGCAAACCACGGATTTGGTTGCCAACTTAGGAGTTTCTCCCAAAAATTTGGAAAAAAATCCTCGAGGGGAGGATTTTTTAGGGTTATTTTTAGCGTTATTTTTAGGGTTATTTTTAGAGGTTTGTATTTTCTTGTTTTTAATAAAATCAAGCTATAGGCCGATATAACATCGACAAGCGATTTGTAAAGTCAACCTGTAGAAAATAAACTTTTTTAAGATATTTTTATGTAAAACGGACAGAATAATATTACAGAGGATATTTTTTTATTATTATTAACTAGCAACTTCGTTTGCTTAGAACTTACGAAAACGGAACCCTGACAAAAAGTATATATAGCCTATGTTACATCTTATAACATCAGCTATCTGCCACTGAACGTCCCGTGAAAATAGGTCTAGCCGTTTCAGAGATAAGCCGGAAGAAACAGACAGACAGACAAAAATTAAAAATATATATTTTTTAATGTAAATACCGTATATATACTTTTTAAGTGCAAAAGCTGTTTTTCTGTATAGATTTATCAGTTTATTTTTAACACTGGTTTTTCAGTTTATTTTTGAAACACTGCATAAAAATCGGAATTCATTGTAAATAGTACTCTATGCTAACACATTAGAGCTGAAAATCAAACACACGAGTGTCGTGCTGTCATAATGGTCCGCTCTAGACCAAACGTCTGAAGTCTGTTAATAGTATTCATATTTATTTATTAACCTGCTTATGAATTAAATTCCCTGATAGTAAGTAGGTACACAATTTCAGTAACACGCAATTTTATAACTTATCATTTCATTTACACACATACGCCCTCTACAAACAACTAGAAACATAAGTAACCCCCGTCACAAAAAACTATAAAACGCAAATAAATAAATTTCTGTTTTGGCCTTTCAATATTTTTATATAGGATCGTTTTAATGTGTGCGTCGCCGAGTCGGGGGACCGCATGTTTCTTTTAACTATAAAGAATAGAAACAGAGAATTCTTTACACCGCGGTCTCCCGACCCGGCGACGCATAAATTAAAAAGATCCTATATAAAAATATTGAAAGGCTTTCAGAAATTTATTTATTTGCTTTTTATAGTTGTTTGTGTAATTTTTAATATTGTTTTTATTTCATACTTTTTAAATTACAACCTTCTAACTGGTCTCTGCGAACTGCGAAGTCGATTCCATTTGATATTCGGTTTATGCCCACGCTATTGACCATAACTGGGAGGTCCATGGACTATAAATACGACGACTATATATAGATACATATATATTTAACAGCACTTATAAAATTTGCATACATTTCATTTAATGTAATAAGCAAGGTTAGAGTTTGGCTCTCGACTCGGAGGTCGTGGATTCGATTCCCGCATTGGAACAACAAAAAATATTGTTTCCAAGTTTGGTTAGGACAAAGCAGGCTGATCACCTGATTGTCTGACAAAAAAGATGATCCCTGCGTCGGATGGGCATGTAAAAATTCGGACCTGCGCCTGATCTCTCGCCAGTCGTGTCGGTTATCCGTCCCACTAGGTTACGAAAGTAAAGGAATAGAGAGTGCTCTTGTGTACTGCGCACACACTTGGGCACTATACAATTACTCCTGTGTAACTGGCTTGGTTTCAATGAAACCGGCCACCGTCACCGAAATCGGTGTGGGGGAGTTATATTTTATATAAGCAAAGTTCTCGTATGATGATGCAGTATCAAGTGCAGACGATCACCATCGGTATAATATATATACATCCTATTCATTGGAGCCTTTTTAATGAGCCCAAACACGATACGTCTCCTATAGGTTAGTGAAGAATTCGAACTTCTGCAGATTCCAAGTAATACAGCATCATCAGGTGCAAATGATCACTATTTATGTATATCCTATTCATTGAGATCACTAAAATGAGCCTTTGCAGTAAGTTTGTGAGGAGTTGGGTATCCTACGGGTTCCTGGTGATGCTGCAACATCAGCTTAACCTTACCAAGTGTAGGCAATATTGTTAATGTGCCAGGATACGAAACATTGAACCGATCAGACCGGTAGAAGTATTGTCAGGCAGTGAGCGAGCCGATGATGATGAATCATAGATAAGAAGACTCTCGATACGAGTTTTTTTTTGTATGAAAGCTCACATGGCTTTCATACAAAAAAAAACTGCATCTAAATCGGGGACTTTCGTTTAGAAGCTACGATGCCACGGACAGACACAGACAGACAGACGCGTCAAACTTATAACACCCCTCTTTTATGTCGGTGGTTAAAAATATAAAACGCCAAACAAGTTTTAATTTATTCGCTCGAATTATGGAAGTATTCATTGTGTAAATATATACCAATGAATGAATGTTCTTTGAATATTTATTACGTTAATACTCAAAGTGTGTCCCAACGTTAAACCTTGCCATGACAATAAAATCACAGTTTTATGCAAATGGCGCCGGAAACTTCGAGAATTAAAGTTAAATACTGTCAAGTAAGCGATTTCGGTAATTAAATATTACAAATTATTCACGACCATTAATATGTATACTGTATAGTCAGTAGGTATAGAGTATATACCATAACCGGCTATGTGCATACCTAAAAGAAATCTATTGTTTGCCGCATAATATTGTGTAATATTGTCGCTGTAACGATATTATAATATACGGGTGTTCAAAATCAATTACCCAATGCCCAAGATATATTGGGCATATGATTTACTGCTTATTTACTTTTAGACAGATATAATCTACAAATATTGAAATATAAAAAATAAGTATATAACGTCTCCGCAAATCAATTAGGTAAGTACGAATACTTATCAATTAATAGTAAAAAATCATCTCATGCTAAATGCGAAATCGCTCATATAAAGAAATAATATTTTTTTCCAGTAGGTTTTTTTTTTCCAATTCCAATTATTTTTATATTAGTTTTTGTTCCAATTATTTTTCGGCCTAAACGTCTTCCTAAACCTAAGCAGTAAATCATGTGCCCGAAATATCCGTAATTGATTTTTCTCTACCTTATTTAAAGACAATATACTTATTATAATTTATTTGTCATATTTATATATAATATATAATTCTACTGTACGTGTGTATGTCACTGAACTCCTCCTAAACGGCTGGACCGATTTGAATTAATTTTATTGTATGCGTTTAGGTGGCGTCCTGGATGGTTTAGATTCACAAATCAGGATCAGGCAGGACAACGTCTGTCGGGTCCGCTCGTGTTTTATAAAACTCTTAGTTTTATTCAACTTAATTAATCGTCAAATAAATATGTCAACTTTAATTTGTATGGAACGATTACAGACTAGAATTACAATAAGATAATATTTAATATTAATATTAATCGCTTTTTTAACATAAAAACATTATTAACTGTGAATTTTCCCGCGTTCAATTACCGATGATTCAATTTATATCCAACACGCAAATTTTCCTCAATCTCATTATCGTATTTCACACTTCATGTTGCTCGCAACTTCGTTCACATAGAAATATCTGTCTATCCCACGGGACCCGTACATTTTTCAGAAAAAATTTTTTTTCGTCTAATATGTGTCAATTTGACGTATAAACAATCTTGGCGCAAAATGTTATCCAAAACTCTTATAGTTTTTTCTTAAAACATGTAACAAACATGTCACATCCTAACGCTAGCATTTATAGTATTAGTGCAATAAATATATTTCACGTTTACAGCTACTAAAGTTCTGTTGCCTAATTGGTTATTATTACCTTATTTACCTTCACCGCCTGTTAATTGTAATCGGGCCTTAAGAATAGGCAAGGTCATGATTTCTAATCGCTTTTCAGTAAAGTTTCGCTAAAGAATAGAGAAACAAATGCCTGCTTACTGTATTACGTGGGGTCCAGGTGGACACCCTGGCGTCCATGGGAGAATGATTTTTGTCACACCAACGCCCACGTCACATTTCAGTCCACGTTGGTGTGACAAACAATGGGGGTTCACAACGATGACTCAAATGTTGGCTTGACTTCACCCACTCGTATCATTATATTGTTGCCAACCGTACTTTATTGTAAAGTATTGTACGTTGTTTCATGACTTGTTCTCTCTACTTTATGAAAAAGTCCAAATAGATTAGAAGGAGGCAATGGCCTGGAAGCGTCAAAGGACGGCGAAACCGGCCCTCGCGGCTGGGCGCCTCCAAGAATATTTTCATTTTAATTGATATTTGAAAAAGATAAGAAGTACCCAAATAGCTTTTACGTACGGCGTTAATACTACGTAAGTCAAAGATTTCCAAAACTCAAGATAGGCTATGACGTACGTTTGACAGGACAAATCTGCATACAATAAAAAGTTACTCCATCTTGGTTTTCACCCTACTTCAAATGTCAGCCATCTTGTTTTCATACATACATACATACATATACTCACGCCTCTTTCCCGTAGGGGTAGGCAGAGACCACTTCTTTCCACTTGCTCCTCTTGCTTCCACTCGTCCACTTTCATTATTCCCTTCATACATGCTCTTCGGTTTAGGGTACTCTTGACCTGGCCTTTTTTCCAAGACATCCCCGATTTGGTCTCGAAACGTCCGCCTAGGTCTACCCCTTCCAACACTTCCATTCACACTCGCCTTATACACTTTTTTCGTCAATCGTTCTTCATTCATTCTCTCGACATGGCCAAACCATCTCAGCATACCTTTCTCAATTTTTGTCACTACATCTTCTTTCTGACCACAAAGTTTCCTTATCTCACTATTTCTTATCCTGTCACTCAGTTTAACTCCTATCATACTTCTTAACGCTCTCATCTCAACTGCATTTATTCTGCTTTCATGTTTCTTCTGCCATACCCAACTTTCACTTCCGTACATGAGTGTCGGAATCAACACCCCCTCATGCACAGCCAAACGAGCCTTGTTAGACACCTTCCGACTGTTCATAAAGGAGTGCAAAGCTCCATTCACCCTGTTTCCTGTATTCACTCTTCTTTCAATATCACTCTCAAACTTTCCATGTCAAATTTCAAATGTCAAAATGGCTCCAAAAATCTCAAAATTGGGGTCATTAACTGAAGACACTATTTGCCTCAACATACCCCGTCTATAATCTAACGTCTATGACGTAAGTATATATTTTTAATCTGCGTAAATAATACACCAATTTGTTTTACTAAGCAAAAATTTTCTCTCGGTGTTGATGCTTAAATAATATTATTTTTTTCATGTTGCGGTTGAGTACCGATGCCAAAAGCTGCAGGGGGTTCACCGAAACCAACAAAATTTGAATGTGGTCTATGAGAAAAAAGAAATTGGGATCCTCCGGTTTATAGCTTACTGTAAGCTTTTACTTTGAAAGGCTGGCAGATTACTGAATTCAGTTACATATATTAATGTAAATAGTGCTTTTTGTTCAACGCTGACAGATCGTGCATGACGTGCATTTATTATTTAAATTACCGAATCGCAACTAAAATTCAACTCATGCTGTTACTAAGACTAACGAGTTAACAAAAATGTAACAGTTGTTTACCGTATGGATTTTCAATTTAATTTAAATATACAAAATGTAATATTTTAAAATAGCTGAGGGCCAATTCTGCTAAATAAAACCTGCAATAATACAATTACAATCAAGGTCCGATAATACTGCCAAACCGGTATTCTCGTAAACGTTAACCAGCGTCAAACGTGCTCTGATTGGTCCAAACATCGTAAAATCAATTTACGATAACAAGTCGCTTCACATAAAATACAATCAAAGTGAAACGAAAGTCTACTTTAAATACGAGAATTGAGGTTCTAAAGTTTGTACCACATAAAATACCATCTAGGTACTCGTAAATACGATTTCTTTTCCTCTTATGTTTAAGCGAATTATTATATGTTTTATGTACAACTAACGGGACACGCCCGGCTTCGCACGGATACAATGCATTATGTGATGCAAAGCTGTGTAAGTATTTTTGTGAACACCCAGTATACAATGTTTGGTCTGCAAAAATCTGCAACTCGTAGAGTATTGTTTATGTTCCTGGCTTGTTTACTGTTATCGTGTGCTTTTCAATAGTTATTAACCCTAGCCGGATGAATAGAACTTTGTAAAAAACTTTTTCAGATATTTTTACGGCTAAAATAAACTCTGTTTTAGATAGTTCAACTCATTTGTGCTCGCGGCGCTAGGTGTGCGTCGTATAATACGGTACATAGCGCCGCCCTGCGTAGGAGTAGGGCTGCATCACTGACACACATAATAAATTCAGGCTTTATAATTACAAGCGCACGCACACATAGATCCGCGCACACCATTGAGTTGAACTATCTGTACACCTAACAGAGATCACTATACTTAGAGTGGAACAGAAGGATCATCCATCATCATAGGTACAAAATAATTGTTAAGTAGAAATCCTATTATAAACAATTCATTAGTGAAACACAGTTGATAATTACAATTAAAAATCTGTTGATAATTACAACAGATTTTTTCTCAAAATTCAAACTAGTTTACATTCCTACATTTTAACACGCCCTGTTATAGAATACGGCAACGATTCTCAAACGGAATTAACTATCCCAAACGCAATTATTCTGAAGGTTAAAAACCCGAACAAATTCGCGGGAAGCAGCTGTAGAAGGTAACAAGTGCTGGAGATGAGCCGGGGTGCGTTAAATGGGCGTTAAATAATGCTCAGCGGAGTGTGACGTAACGCAGCGGCCGGTTCTTGCGCAAGCGCAGCACCGCATAATGTAAATTGGCAATTTCACAAGTAATCTGTGAAAGTAGACGATCCATTTGTACATGTGAAGCTCGGTAATTGAATTATTTAATTAATTATACATTTACGTTCACATAATATTATAATGGAAAGTCAATTGAATAATTGTCATTTGCCGGAAGTAGGTACTGTTTCCTTACTTTTAAAATTTTATTTTCCCTACGCAGTGTTCGCCTAGTACTTAATCCTTTCAGTTTTTATAACGTTTAGTATAACTACCGTAGAAATGGGTTCTTTCTACGGAAGAATAGACAAAATGGAAGTTGTCATTATGTCCATATATAATCTGTCAGTATGTCTATTCTTGTATACAAAATGCATTTCTATGGTGGTCGTGCTAAGCGTACAGGCGAATGAAAATACGAACTGTGGCACCTAAATACTGCCTAAGTTTGTTTCCAGGCTGTATTTTAAATATTTTTGAATGTTTTTAACTAAACTAAACATCTAATGTAGATCAAAGTCGCAATAAATTAGAAACATAAAACGAGACGGAATTCATTTAGTGTAACATTAACATTTCATTACAGTCATATAATAATATTATATCATGTGATGTGGAATTTTGCAATATTAGTTTATACAAAGCATACATTATGTAATTAAAACACATAATTGTTTGTCAAGAGACACTCAGTGCCTCATTACTAATAATGCAGTCGTTAGGTGATAGGTCATAGATCAGCATCCAACTCTTTGAGAATACATTCTATTACTACAGTCTATATGTACAAATTTTATAGGGTTCCGTAGTACATAATGAAACCTTATAGTTTCGCTTTGTACGTTCTTCTGTCTGTGTGTCTGCCCACCCTTCTAGCTTCTGTAATCTCATATAATATAAAAAATGTATTGCATGCAGTTCCATGTCTCACTAAAGCTTGCAAGTTCAAGTTCAGGAAAGGTTTAAATGGTGAGAAATATTGTAGGTTTATACTTAAGTCAAAACAACGTGTGTCGGGACAGTTATGAATATAAATGGATGAAATTTGGTAAACTTATAGGTTGTGTATAGATTTTAGTTTTGGCATCATTAAATAATAATGTTTTTATATTTCAGATATTGTGAAGTAAAGATATTTGTTAATTCTAACTTATTAGATAAATAAGGGCCTCCCCCTCTAAAAGCTAAACGAATGGCTCGGAAAATATGAAAAAAAAAATGTTAGTGGTCAATGTGGTGAACTTTAAAGGGAAACTATAACGGATTAGATAACTTTGTTAGGTACTTCAGAAATTTTAGAGATTTAACTTGTAAAATGCGCTTACTTGGACTTCGTACAAAAATAACGTACAAATAAGTAAGCATGAAAAATATTGGTATAATGGTACGGAACACCACGTGCGCGAGTCCAACTCGCACTTGGCTGGTTTTTTGTTGTAGTTGTAGTAGGTAGTTGGCGTAGAGCCTGTGAATTGCCGACGATAATTCTGTGCAAATACCCAGACCGCAAATCTTGTAATCCCATTATACAGGGACCACACCAGCGGAAAAACGAATTATCCATTTTCTTACAACAGCTTTCCTTGTGAAATGTTTATTTACTCAATACGTAATACAGTTAACATATCTGGTCGGGCCGGTCCGTAACTTGATTTCTTTCTCGGTACACTAACCCACATTTACGCCACTTTTTGCGATTTTTGCGCCACTGGAAGGCTGTTTATATTTTCCTCTTTTATTGTTACGTAACTTCCAAACAACATCTCAGCTCATTCAAATTATTCTTTAGAGTGTTCCCATTATCCGATCCGATATCCGACATTGGACCGACAATGAGAAAGACATGTATATGTTTCAATATGAAAGAGGGCGTGTAGGGCTTCAGATGATGACTATCGTTCTTAAAAATTGATGGTAATTTTTATCTTGAAAAAATAAACATACCTACCTGTCTTTCTCATTTTTTCGCATCAGTCCGATATCGGATATCCGATCGGATAATCGGAAAACGCTCTTACTTGCGTCACAAACTATAGAAGTATTTAAAAAAATGTGACTAATCTTTAGCCTACAAAAATTACTCCGAAGTCTAAACTCAGTCCAATGGAACTTCTCAAACTTTTTCAAACGTAATTACTAGTAGGTAAGTAACTAGTACCCAGTATATAGCTCGTAGCAATCAATTTAGTAAAGACATGCAGATGCCCATCACCACATTAATGATATACTGATGAGGTACTATTTTGAAGTTTTTTTAAAGGTTCCGTACCCAAAGGGCAAAAAACGGGACTCTATTACTGTTACCAGGCTGAAATTTTGCAGGCAGACATTTGCAGCTATAACAACAAATCCTAAAAACAGAATAGAATAAATATTTAAGTAAGGCTCCATGGCAAAATGGTTTCAAAAATCGGTGTGAATTTTTTGCCATTTTTGACGGACGTATCGCACTTGGCTGAGAAGACTCTGTAGCCTACCACGCTTGTATACTGCGAGTTATACAGACATTTGTCAAACTTCACAATACAAATAGAGAGCGAAGTGTCATCTTAACCTAATAACCCAGTAACTGGACTGCGAATACGGCTGGACCAGTTGCGTGGTCTCAGAATGTAGAGCGGGGATGTACCAGTGACGAAATGACCGAAACTATTAAACAAGACTTCATATCTTATACTTTAAACGAGCTAATTTTGTATATATACACGGCACGACGGAAACGGCTGCAAGTATTTCCATGAAATTTAGTATGCAGGGAGTTCTGAGGGAGAAAAATCGATAAAATATTGGTATAATGATACGGAACCATACGTGCGCAAGTCCAACTCGCACTTGGCTGGTTTTGTTTTCTTTCGTCGTGCAACAATATAATAGCAATAACTTTGACTCTAACATGTCAGTCCGATTGCCATATGCGTATGTGTAATTTTTGCGTTGTTCGGAAATTCGTTTTTTTTTAATATATTAGAGTTCCGAGCAAAGCTCGCTTAACCAAGTACTTAGTTATTACCACAGTAAAATGTGGTTCATAATAACTGTAGGATGTGTTATTACTGAGTGATAAGAGATGTTCCCTGACGCATAGATAGTTTGATGTTTAAAAGTAAATAAAATATCACAGTAAAATCGTTTAATTAATTATTAAGTTTTAAATGTTCATATTTTTTTATGTTTTATATATGCTTTTCGAGCCGAATTTCTTCTTCTTTTGGACCCGAACCGACCGACTTATGAACGATTTAATAGATCGATGAATCTGAAAGCTTAGATACATGTTTCCGATTTATAGATAAAATATAGCTATTGATTTTTATTTTATCATTTGACTGCTAAGGAAAGGAGGTAAATGTTTTTGTTTATATAACTAAAATTACCTATATCTTTCACAAAATAAGTTTCTGAACTTGTAACTCCTCTAGTGAATCTGAATCTGAAATCTGAATCTGACTGTCTGTCTGCTCGTTTCCCGGTCTATTCTAATAGCCTTGTCAAGTCGAGGTCAACGGCCAAAACCGTTACAGTCAATATAACTTAAACTTTATATTTACGTTATATTACGCTCAGGTATTTAACTGTTGCGCCATACCTTACCTCAAAAGGCCATACCTTCCCTCAAAAGGCACTATGATTAATCTAAATGGCCGGATATATAAAATATAGTAATTGAAAACACACCTTGATATATTGATTTCTTATGTTTACGCGAATATTGTTCATTGTTTTAAACACTTACGGATTGTGTCGCGGTGCACTATTCTTTTTTTGGACGTTTCGGCTACTTTCCATATGGATCGGAACACAAATAATAATTGAAGAATCTTCGGGTAGTTTGAACAACTTCAACAAATAGGACAATTGACACCTCAGTCCTCCCGTGACCACGGCTGCTGGAGTAAGTAAGTAAGTAGCCGAAACGTCGGGAAAAAGAAAAGTGCACCGCGACACAATCCGTAAGTGTTTCAAACAACACCTTGATATAGTAAATGTGAAAAAAATTATAAATAATAACAAACTTTCTGTAAAATAAAAAATACGTTATGTAGAATTTTGAAAACCCATCTCGTAAATAGTTATCGACTTAATTTATTTTTATTCTTTTAAACTAGTGTAGGTACTAAATATACAATTTTTTGTTCCCGCGAGGAACAGTCACATTTATGGTATTTTATATTATAAATTATAATACACATTTCTGTAAAAAAAATATACATATTGCTTGATCGGCAATATAAGACATGTCAAATTTTACTAAATATATAATTTTTTTGTTTTATAAGTTACTTTTAGAGAGAGAAGAAGAAAGAAAGATACTTTTTCAACAAATCCAGATACTTTTAATTTTTTTTAAAGTATCCGGATTTGTTCTATTGCTCTTCGTACACCCTGACTCGGTTTTTAACATTTTTCTCCTATGTACAGATTCGACCTCTACAGATTTATTACATGTACACATAGATAAACAACGTTTGGGGTTTTTGTATTTACGCAAAGGCATGTATAAAATATGTTTTTATCAAATTGTACTGTAATACATCTTTCGAGATATTTGATACGAATATACGTGTCGGTATGACATCAGGCAAATGTATGATATTTCCCATGCGTATCGTATAAATGCCATTCAAATACATTTTTGCGGTTACGTAGATAAAGGTAATATTTTTTTTACATTATGTAAATACTTTTCCATGCGTAGCTGCTTATCTCCAAATAATTGTTGTCAGTTCTGGCGTGATTTTCTATAGGTAAAGATTTATTTATTTATTTATTTATACACTTTCTGCACAATGTACAATGGCAGACTTAATGCCATAGGGCATTTTCTACCAGTCAACCATAGGGTGGTGACAGAGTCAAAATACCAAGGTGCTTTCCATCTAGAAAAATACAAAAATTTAACTATACGAAAGGTCGTGTAAAACTAATGATAAAAATAGACACAATAATATTCGTAGCAAACTATATAAATTTTACTAAAATAACCATAATACATATCAAACTAATTATACCTACATACTATAATATACAAGTACATAAATGATTTAATAAACATAATATATATTATACATATACCATACTGCATAATTACACGATACTAACCAACCAAAAATTATAATAAAAAGTTCATGATTCTGCCAAATACTTCAAATACAACTGTCGGACTCTGCGCTTAAACGTATCTCTGGTTGTGAACATTCTGATTTCCGTAGGAAGAGCGTTCCATAGTAGAATAGACTGGATGTGGAAGAAGGAATGGACTAAACTGAAGAACTATGTTGGGGACAAAGGAGGAGTGCATTATTTGAGGAGCGGAGGGATTTCTCATGACTACTAGAAAGATATTGGAAGTGGGACTTTAAGTAAGCAGGAGAATTGGGTGAGTTAAGGAAAGAGTAGAGCATACACAGGGCTCGCGACGTTCGCGCACAGGCAACCAGTGCAGCTTGGAGCGAAAGGAGAATGGAAAAAGGAGAAGATGTTAAGTACCAAACATATAGTACTTTCCTCTTAACCCATCTAACCGTGCGTTTACCGATTTCACACAGAGTTACGTGGATACAGAAACATTCAACGTCCAACATTCCAACAATATCGTTTACTCTCAATGTGGTATATTTGAAACAATCGACCCTATTAACTTTGACGTGAAACAATCGATACTATTAACATTCACGTGAAACAGATTTTCAAAGGCAAAACCGTCATATCTAATAGCGATGCTGGAAGTAAGCTGCTCGACCGCTGGAAATGGGTACTAAACCCGTTGGATAGCGTTCCTTTTACAACCATTTCTGACTTTAGTATTTAAGGGATACTGTAGTTATTGGTTACTAACTTGAGTGCTTATACTTTGCAACAAAACTAAAGTTTTTTCACCATATTATTATTTAATACTCAGTTTAAATGACGAAAAAGAAAACTTTTTCTAATCTATGTGGTTTTTGATGCCAATTTTCTGGGGTGAACCCTGAACAGTTGGTTAGCTGAATCTGAACCTGTGCTTATTTCATTTTCCTATTACAAAAGAGTTTTCAATCCGAAAAAAGTAAGATGCAGATGACTGTAACATTTCCCTTACACAAGACAAAAGTTTACATTTTTCCCTCGCAAATGAAAATTTATTTTTCCTCGAGACAGAAAGGAGGAAGATTTAAGTTAATCTTGGAAATATTAAGCGTAAAATATTTCTTTGTGACAAGTAGGATTTTTCAGAATTAGCATTCATAAGGAAAAGTTAGTTAAAGACGACGGCTTATTAAGGTTTCATTGTCAGCTTCCGTCTTTTGAATGTAACTTTATAAAGTATATAATTTAAACACAAGTTAAGAGTAAATATTTCAAAGTTAGTATTTATAGCTTTTGGTACAAAAGATCCTTAGTTAACCGTAATGTTAGTCATAAAGTTTGTTTCTAATGCTGAATGAATTGTTCTATTTAGCAAAGACATTTGAAATTACCTTAAAATTAACAGGTTTTATGTGAGTACTGAAATTACTGCCACCATTTTGTGAATCACTAAAAACTCTATCTAGAAATTTCAAACGTCATTTCATAAACAGTTTATTCACAAATCGCACAGTGTGTTTGGCGCTGCTTGTCACAAACCTATTTCTTTAAATTTAAGAACCATTTATGTTTCCGTCGAGTTGTCGCATAGCTCCAGAAGTGAACAAAGTATTACAAATGCTCGTTGGTGTCCAGGTGCCAGCAGCAGACAATGCAATTTCCCCTTATTGCTACTTTGTGTTTTAAAACTCACAACAACTATAGCTTTGAATATGCTGAAAATTCAAACGTAGGGATATCTGGATAGAAAAATCTCAAAGTTACATAAATTAAACTATAGATCAGATCACTACAGACATTTTTATATTACACACTTGATGTTGCCCGGGTAAAGAGAGTATACTTTATCGGGATAAAAAGTAGCCGATGTATTATCCAAAGCTTAAACTACAAGCATTCCAAATTTCATCAAAATCCGTTCAGTACTTTTTGCGTGAAAGAGTAACAAACATCCATCCATCCATATATACATCCAACCGTCCTCACAAACTTTCACACGGATTATTAACGAATTTATGCACCTGTCAAACCTTAACAAGGTTCATTTTAATATTGTTTAATTGGTTACTAATTATAGTGCAATCTGCACAGACTTACAAATCAGCCAAGGCTCAGTGGAAATTTCCAGTAAATCTTGAACATTATGTAATGTAAAGCAGTTTTCGATGTATGTTTCAAAACAGCGCCGCAACTGTGCCTATTGATGTAGTAAGTTTGGACTCTGTGAGTTATACAGTAAACTGCCAATCATTGCATTGCACGTGTTTCCTTTTACGATACATACAATTTATTAAATGCAGGCTCCGTTCACAGCATGCGTTATTTCCAAGAACATGTTTCCCCTGAACTACTGAACAGATTTTGATCAAATTTGGTGTGGTAGTAGTTTAGGCTCTGGATTAAATCATTCGCTACTTTTTATCCCCAAAAAGTTCTCGTGGGATTAATTATTTACGCCGCCGCGGGCCAAAAATAGTAATAAATATATAAGTTACTAGCTTCTGACTGCGGCTCTGTCCGCGTAAATACAGTATCCCAAAGGAACACTGTACTTTCGGGATAAAAAGTATCCTATGTTTTAATCCAGTGCTTAAACTATTGCATACCAAATTTCATCCAAATCCGTTTTGTAGTTTTTCACATCCATTCATCCATCCATCCATCCATTCTTCCTCACAAATTTTCACATTTATAATAATAGTAGTGTTAATTAATAAAATTGATTTGTTTAGATTATGGTTACCCAATATATAACTGAAATATATTAAATCAAGAAGCATAGAGCATAATTTTTCTTGTAAATTGTGATAAATCTAGCAAAAACTTGCACCCAAAAAAATAATTCATTACGCACGTCGTTATTACTAAGGCGGGTCAATAAGTCCGTGACTTTTTGAATTTCTAACCTCCTTACTGAAAAAGCAACACTACTCCTGTCAACAGGCATCTGTCAGTTGACTCCTATCAAAATTTGAACTTGCTGCGTCAGTTAGTTTGTGTTTTACAGCTATCTTTATCAGACTATCCAGTAACTTAAGGAAACAATGAAAAAAGTGACTTTCGTGTGCTTATTAAGCATTATTTTTTGCGAAAAAAAACCATTACCGAGACCAAGGCTAAGCTTGATAAATACTATGGGGACTCTGCACCATCGATTTCAATGGTAAAAAAGTGGTTTACTGAATTTCGTTGTGGCCGTACAAGCACTGAAGATGCCGAACGTCCTGGACGCCCAGTTGAGGTCTCTACACACGAAAAAATCGAAAAAATTCACGATATGGTGTTGGCCGACCGAAGATTGAAAGTGCAAGAGATTGTGGAAGCCATAGGCATCTCGCATGGCTCAGTGGTTTCAATTTTGAATGATCACTTGGGCATGAGAAAGCTTTCCGCAAGATGGGTGCCGCGTTTGCTCACAGTCGACCACAAACGCAATCGTGTAACAACTTCACAGGAAGGTTTGGCGTTGTTTAATCACAATATGGAGGAGTTTTTTAACCGTGGACGAAACATGGATCCATCACAACATACCAGAGACCAAACAACAGTCAAAATAGTGTGTTTCTAAGGGTGAATCGGCGGGAAAATAAGGCCAAGGTGGGTTTGTCAGCCAATAAAGTTATGGCGACTGTTTTTTGGGATGCACGTGGGATAATCCACATTGACTATCTTCAAAAGGGAAGAACAATTAATGGGGAATATTATGCCAACTTATTGGACCGCTTCAATGAGGATTTGAAAACAAAACCGACCTCATTTGGCCAAGAAAAAAGTTATTTTTCACCAAGACAATGCAAGGGTGCAGTTTACATGGAAAAAATCCATGAATTGGGCTATGAATTGCTCTCACATCCACCCTATTCTCCAGATTTGGCTCCGAGTGACTAATTCTTGTTCCCAAACCTGAAAAAATGGCTCGGTGGAAAAAGATTTGACTCCAATGATGAAGTCATCTCGCAAACAAAGGCCTATTTTGAGGACCTCGACAAATCATATTTTTTGGAAGGGATAAAAAAATTGGAGAAGCGTTGGACAAAGTGTATAGAGCTCAAGGGGGACTACGTTGAAAAATAAAATGATTTATTTATCAAAAAATCTGTGTTTTATTCCAAAAGTCACGGACTTATTGACCCGCCCTCGTATACCGACCTTATTTAATATTTTCCTAAGAAAACATTAACGTTACGTTTACGTTTATGTTTTCCTAAAAAAACATTAACCAATGGTTCCTGTCGCTAAATAAAACATTTCCTTTTATTTCAAATAAAAGGAAATTTTTAATTTAGTGACGAAATATACTTGAAATTCTTCAGCAGCTTAATTAAATTCTAAAAATACTACCTGAAAATTGCTGGCTCACTCATCGAGCAAACGTGCCCTAGGGTGGAATCTCTCTCTTTCTACCTCGTAGCCTTGTCTCTGTCCTTCTTCAGGACTTAGGACACAATGTTGACCTTAGCAAATGTAAAGAGCTAGCAGGCCTATGTATGCATAACCCGATTAAAGAGCTTTTCCACGTAAAATATTTGTACAGTTCTTTTACAGTATTAACCTTATGTGCCTAAGGGTCATTCACACCGAAACGAAACGATACGAGACGCTACGTTTTTAAGATAGCTAGCTATTCAAAATTGAATTTTATTCATGAATACACAAGTAGATGCACGTTTCATTGTAAGAGTTCGAATGTCAAGTTGCACCACGCAGCATTGCGCAATGTGCAGTGTATGACTGATGTTATATGAAACGTGTATATTTTGTGTAGTGAATGCCTAAGTACAATTTTGAATAGCTATCTTTAAAAATGCAGCGCCGCTTTTCGTCCCTTATCGTCTGAACATAACGGTATGCCTATAACATCAATGGTTTAAATATTCAGCATATTATAATCTATTAATAAATGACTAAGTCCAAATAATTTTTTTATATCCATACAAATTAAATAGTACATACGAGGGCGGGTCAATAAGTCCGTGACTTTTGGAATAAAACACAGATTTTTTGATAAATAAATCATTTTATTTTTCAACGTAGTCCCCCTTGAGCTCTATACACTTTGTCCAACGCTTCTCCAATTTTTTTATCCCTTCCAAAAAATATGATTTGTCGAGGTCCTCAAAATAGGCCTTTGTTTGCGAGATGACTTCATCATTGGAGACAAATCTTTTTCCACCGAGCCATTTTTTCAGGTTTGGGAACAAGAAGTAGTCACTCGGAGCCAAATCTTGAGAATAGGGTGGATGTGGGAGCAATTCATAGCCCAATTCATGGATTTTTGCCATGGCAACTGCACATGTGTGCACCCTTGCATTGTCTTAGTGAAAAAGAACTTTTTTCTTGGCCAAATGAGGTCGGTTTTTTTTTCAAATCCTCATTGAAGCGGTCCAATAAGTTGGCATAATATTCCCCATTAATTGTTCTTCCCTTTTGAAGATAGTCAATGTGGATTATCCCACGTGCATCCCAAAAAACAGTCGCCATAACTTTATTGGCTGACAAACCCACCTTGGCCTTCTTTGGCGCCGATTCACCCTTAGAAACACACTGTTTTGACTGTTGTTTGGTCTCTGGTGTATTGTGATGGATCCATGTTTCGTCCACGGTTAAAAAACTCCTCCATATTGTGATTAAACAACGCCAAACCTTCCTGTGAAGTTGTTACACGATTGCGTTTGTGGTCGACTGTGAGTAAACGCGGCACCCATCTTGCGGAAAGCTTTCTCATGCCCAAGTGATCATTCAAAATTGAAACCACTGAGCCATGCGAGATGCCTATGGCTTCCACAATCTCTTGCACTTTCAATCTTCGGTCGGCCAACACCATATCGTGAATTTTTTCGATTGTTTCGGGTGTAGAGACCTCAACTGGGCGTCCAGGACGTTCGGCATCTTCAGTGCTTGTAAGGCCACAACGAAATTCAGTAAACCACTTTTTTACCATTGAAATCGATGGTGCAGAGTCCCCATAGTATTTATCAAGCTTAGCCTTGGTCTCGGTAATGGTTTTTTTTCGCAAAAAATAATGCTTAATAAGCACACGAAATTCACTTTTTTCCATTATTTCCTGAAGTTACTGGATAGTCTGATAAAGATAGCTGTAAAACACAAACTAACTGACGCAGCAAGTTCAAATTTTGATAGGAGTCAACTGACAGATGCCTGTTGACAGGAGTAGTGTTGCTTTTTCAGTAAGGAGGTTAGAAATTCAAAAAGTCACGGACTTATTGACCCGCCTTAGTATAAAGAAAAATTAAGAAATATTTTTTTTCATCTAATTCAGCTTTATTCATAAGGTTATGATTTGAACGAATCTGTCGCCTGTTGAGAACAAATGGTAATTATATTCATAGTTATGGCTGGTAAATTCCAAAAGGTCTTTCTTGGGGCAAAGAGCAAAAAGGCCATAAAATAAATATTTTATTCATTGATTTCTTAGGTTTACGCGAATATTGTTCATTGTTTTAAACACTTACGGATTGTGTCGCGGTGCACTTTGCTTTTTCCCGACGTTTCGGCTACTTTCCAGCAGTCGTGGTGACGCGGCTTTAAGATACTGTTAGTATGTCTTGCATGGATCGAAACACAAATAATAATTGAAGAGTCTTCGGGTAGTTTGAACAACTTCAACAAATAGGACAATTGACACCTCAGTCCTCCCGTGACCACGGCTGCTGGAAAGTAGCCGAAACGTCGGGAAAAAGAAAAGTGCACCTCGACACAATCCGTAAGTGTTTAAAACAAATATTTTATTTTTTGGGTTTTTACACCCAAAGTGTAAAAACGGGAGCATATTACTAAGACACCGCTGTCTGTCCGTCTGTCTGTCACCAGATGTCTGTATCTCATGAACCCATTTATAATTTTCACCGATGATGCATTTCTGTTTCCGCTATAACAACAAATACTAAAAATAGAATAAAATAAATATTTAAGCGGGTGTCTCATAATGTAGCAAACGCGGTTTCTTTTCCTGTTTTATACGGAACCCTTCGTGCGCGAGTCTGATATGGCCGAATTTTTATTTCTTTCACTCTTTTGATAAAAATGCTTTGTTTTAATATGACGTAGATCAGGATTAATTAAATAACAAAACACACAAATACTAAAAATTAATTTATCAAAAACATAAATATAATTTTCCTTCATATAAGACTGTGCCGCGTCAGACTTGTGAAAAGCGCCATTTGTCTCGGGGTTACTTAACGTTTCTTAAGACAAAATATCATGTAAAAATGAAATCCAAATCAATTTACTCGTCACGCGACGCCGGCAACCAACATCAGTTTGCCGGCGGTAAAATACACGTTTAGCTGCAAGCTGACAGCTGCAAGAGTTCGAATGTCAAACTGCACCGCTCTGGCGCCGCGTCGCGTCTCGTTTCGTTTTGGTGTGAATTGACCCTTAGAAAATGACGCGCACGCGCGAATTGCGATCGCATCTCGGTGTGAATTGACGCTTAAAGTAACTTCGAATCATTGGAGGCCAAACAATACATGACAGTTCGAGTTGCGAAAATTTCATATTTATTACTCTTTTCTTTGTGAATCTTCTACGTGAATTTTTTATAATCGCTCAACTTTGATTTATTGAAGCTTACCAAAATAATATACAGAAGCCACTGTGCACAGCAAAATCAATTTTAAGTAAACTTGTACGAACTAAGATTAATAAAACACATTTATTTTCAAAAACCTTATAATTAACTGGCCTTAAAATATTTCAGCAATTAACGCAATTATTTATTTTCAACAATAAAAACTTCCGACATTTACATTCTAGAACACCAATGTTCCAGTCAACACATAACACCAATTACATATTTTTAACAATTTGAAAAATGTTAAGTCAACTTCGCTGACATTTAAATGGCGAAGTTAAGATGCGATGTTGAAACGTGTTAAATAATTTTTGTTTATCGGCTTTTTGTGAAGATTATGTGGTATGAAAGGTGTTCACTATGTGGGACGTTGGCCGGCCCTGACACAGACGGAGTGTCACACTAGCTGCGTAAACGTATATACATAATTGTATTGCAAAAGTTTGCAAAAGTTGTGTAAACACTGAACTTTAATTAATACAATAATCAATTCATTCTTATATCTACTATGTGGACAACAACACAAATTATAACTAAAACTAACATAAATTAATAGATGCAGCGGTTACATAGCAGCACAGCTGCAGTGACATAAATAGGTCACCCACTTCACCCAGGAATATAAATCGATTTGGTTTATGAAACTAATAACCATCCATTAGTTTCACTAATTAAAAATCAATAGGTAAACTAAATTACCATGACCGTCATTTAGCTCCTAGGGATGTAATATGTAATTACTATATGGCTATTAATTAGCATAATATAAGCTTCAATGGCTGCGTAGTTTTAAATATACGAAACGAAACGAACCTAAAATTTTAAAGCTTTAGTCGCATCAAGTGTGAAGAGTCCATTATGTTTAAAAGAAATCAGCATCTTGGCCGCTAATCCGCGAAGTTCAATGACCCAGTCCGCGGCTATGCGATCTGTTATATTTCATGATTGCATTACTGTTGACCTAGTTACTATAGTTAGACACAAAAGTCTAGTTGTCTGTTCTTGAAAATTATGCCCAAAAAGGGTTTTTGAGGTGATTTTCTAATAAATAACTACAATTTTTATAAAAAAATATAACCCGACTGCGTAAATTATATAGCCTATGTTACGCAGGCTATTATTACGATGTATTGACACCACATTTATTAAAATCGTACCAGTCGTTTTTTCGCTAAGGTGGTACAAACACATACATATACACATAGACTGCCAAAATTATAACCCTTTCTTTTGGCTTCGCCAGTAGTCGGGTGAAATAATGTATTGGCTACTGTTTTACCAGCATTGTGGCCACATGTTAGCATTGTTATCCATATTCAATCGCTTTACATGGAAAAACATAACTAACAAACGAAGTCGCTGTTTCTTCTAACTCCACTGAAAGGACTTTGTTTGGAGTCCATGTTATATAAAGCCACATACATTCATACATTTTACACGGTGTATTTTCAGAGGATACGTCAATTGCAAAAGTAATTGGGTATTGTCGATAATAAGTACACTACAAAAGCAGTCTCAGTTCGACGTGACAGTGACGTGGGTATAAAAATACCTACTGATACAGGGTCTGGGAAAAATTATATCGTGGCAAAGTCGACTCGTCCGCAAAATATGGCGACCCTTCAACATAAATTATGAGTGCGTAAACCCGTGTCCATATAAATGCGGGATATTTTCGAGTACCGATGATTAGGATTATGTTAAATCTGTTAGATATGTGAACAGTCACGAACACTATATGTTCACAATATTATCTATGTATACAAATAGTCACTGAAAAGTGGAGGTCAATTAGAATCGTAACAAAGTTTAAAATTTCGGTAATTTATGTTCGGTAGTTTGAAAACAATTGTCAAATAATTGTATTTTATGGTAACAAATATCTAATTAATTAATTCCCTAGAAATGCACCTCTTAAAAGGTGCTTGCAAACGAAAGTTGAACCTGAGAATTGGCGGCAAAGTTAAAAAATGTAAAGGCAATGTTGCCCTAAAAGAACCTATGAAAAAATTCAAATAAAATGATCAGTTACATGATAATTAAGGTATTAGTACTAACAGGATAAACAAAATGTGAAATATTTTTTTTTTACTCTTTTGAGCAAAACCCACTGAAGTTTTGTAAAATTTTATTTTGTCAAAATAACTTTGAAGGTCGTATAGAGTTGCCAAGTTAAAAATTTGCAAATAACCCAGGTTCATTTTTCATTTGTCAGTCTCTAGCAAGATTTATCTTAAGAAAATTAATACTAAAACATTATGAAAGGAAAATAATGAAATGTTATACAGATGGGCTCACATTATATAGAATCTCATTTTGTCTCGCTAATATTTCATGTTGCTACATTAGGCCTTGATTCTGCGTTACAAACACCGTTGTCATTTCCCTCTGGGGAGATATAAATCCTTTTAAGTCTGCTGATTATTAATATTTATGTATGAAACACGAAAAAGTAGCTAAAATTAGAATCAAGACAATGCGCTTAATGCTGCTCCAAACAGAAGTTATTGAACAATTTACACAACATATTTTGTGGACTAATAAAACACGTTAAAATGCATTGTTTTAAAATCGTATCGTATATTGTTGTTATATATGTATATTGTATAAAGTTATAGTTTTGACTAGTTAGATTGAGGTTTGCTCGGAGTATTGGTAGAACGATAAAATTATTAAAATATATTTAAAAAAGTATTTAAAAATCAATAAAAAGAACCACAAAATATATTTGTCTGACCGGGATTCGAACCCGAGTAGTGTAATTTGCAAACAACGCAAAATGTTCAACGCTATCCAGGGCGCTACTAAACCACGCTAACGCAAGCAACTTAAGAAATCGAAATCACTCGTATCTTATTTCGTGATGAAAGGAAAAACATAATAAACAACTTAAAAATACGCAGTTTCCCAGGGAATCCAGGGATAGCCTAGCTGGATCGATTTTTCTCCCCAAAAACTTTCTGCATAGCAAATGATAATACTTGCAGCCGTTTTCGAGATTATATATAATATGACCTATATAATATACAAGATTAGCTCGTTTAAAGTACCTATGAGATGATTTTTATAATAATAATAATATCTATGGACGCTTCCACGCCATGTCAGTCTGGTCCTTTCGTACTTAAATATATATATACTTATTTTAAAGATCCTGTACTAAATAGGAATATAGAAATATATTTACTACTTTTTTACAATATACATATTTAAGATTTTTAGCATACTATACATATATTTATATACACATCTAAGACATAGGAACACAGAAAAACTTTATTGTCCCTTCGGCGGGATTCGAACCCGCGACCTCCGGCTTAAGCGCCAACTAGCTAACCACTGAGCCACAGAGGTCGTCAGCATCATAATTTCTGTCTAGTGTCTGTTTCTGCCAAATAATTATGATGAGCAGAAAAGGCTAATAGGGAAGATTTCTTCGAATTTGTTTATTTGCTTATTAAAATCAGACATCCATCGTTGATCCAAAGAAACATTGCTTCTATTTGATTTTATATAGAAAATGCTTTTCATGTAAAACACAAGAGCCATGGGAAAGGTAACAGATACAAATCCGATCACAGCAAATGGGTATAATCCGAATATCTTCTGAAATTGGTTCTGAAAATTGATTCGGAGAATACTCTTGTATTTCGCATTCTAAACGCGGGGTGGATGCGACATGTTTCTCTCTAAATAATTGTCAAAAACTGGGATTTTATATCCAATTTGTGAACGCTATCGATTTTGGGTTCGTTATCAATTATCATTTAGTACTAACGTTCCCAGTAATAAAACGTGCTCACTGCGGAGGCACATATAATTAATGATTAAACGAACTTACCTGTATGTGAAGTTCTATTATTATACTTATATGAAGCGCCTCGTCCGAAGAGATTGGTAATTAAATTTATTTATTATGACATGTAGTAACACCATCTGGCCCCACTCTTACACTTAATTGAGAATTTTCGTGCAAATTTTAAATTTTTCTGCTGGCATACCACCCCCTCAGCCCACTGTCGTTAGCCTCGAGGCTGCTCATAAAGTTTTGAGGTAAGTACACCACTTCATTGATGTATTTCCTTTATTTTTGGGAGAGCGATTAGTTCGGGTGTGTGGGTTACCAATCTCTTCGGACGAGGCGCTTCATATAATTATGATAGAACTTCACATACAGGTAAGTTCGTTTAATCATTAATTATATTTCGCGCCTCGTCCTCGAGATTGTTATCGAGATTAATTAAATTTACTTATTTTGACATGTAGACTTTGAGAGCAAGTCTTGAAGGAAATATCATCAATAATAGGACTGTATGTCTACAAAATCACAATTTTTTGTTAAAGAATAATAGCGAATACCAATCAGGGATAACAACTAACAGTAAGCAATCTAAGTAACTACAATATCATGTATTATTATAATATATATAACAGTTACAAAGTTATGATTCTGAGCAATATTGTAAATCATCTAAGTTAATAATTGAGTTGGCTAGTGACAATTAAGAATTAATATTATTAATCACAGGTATATTTTAGAAACTATTTAGAAACTTCTAAGCAAACACAACCGATTTGCCACTCCAGCCAGCCGTGTTGCGTATGGCGTCTATGGTGACGCCCACCCTGTGCGCGTGCGACGTGCTCGCGTGCCGCGTGCTGTGCGCAGTAAATACGGTCGTGTCTACTCCGCAAGTACCTAACGCACACTTCACCCATCGGCTCAGGGTCTGCGTACCGACTGGCTTGTGTGGTTTTCTAAAACTAATAAACAACATGGCAGATCTTCTTAATGGGCGAGTTTTTTCTAAATATGCTAGTAGAGTCCTCGCCGGACATATCTGGTTTTTATGTGGAAAGAATGGTAAGTAAAGTATAGTTTGCTTCGAGCCAGGCTTAGATGTCTTTAAAATATCGGGAATTTGTATACTAATACATTGTGTGGAATATTGTATGTTATTTATATTTATTTTCGATAGCGTTTGTATTCTATGGGCTGTCGTAAGCGTTACAAGAGTAATAGTATTTTTTGTAAGTATTTCTAAATTTAGGTCTTCATTAGGGTACCACGAACCTAGGTGATCTAGAACTATATTTATATCCCAAGTGGTCGTATATTTTTTGCAACATTGGTCTAAGACGAAATACACCCTTAAGAAATCTTTGTATTCTATCATCGTTACATATATACTCGTAACTGCCGATAATCAAAGATAAGGCAGATCTACATGAATGAAGAGTTCCATATTGACATCCCTGGTTATACAGGTAAGTTAGAAAATAGATAATATTTGGAACTGATGCAGAGAAAACATCGCACGAGTTGCTTCTGCAGATGTTCCACCATCTTTTAAGGCTGACCTCGTATTGTTTGATTGTATTTTTCGAAAGCAACGCTAATACTATGTCGAGCGAACATGCGGGCACGCCCCGTCTTGATAGTGCGCTCCGGATAAGACTGCTGCTACCAGGGTAATCGTCTCGTGTATCTGACGCGAGCTGCAATGGGATATTATGGCATGTTCATGAGGTGGAAACATTAACACATTAGATACAATAAGTGATTGAAAAAGTGGATACCAGGCTTGGGTACGCTATAAAGGAACTACCATAATGCCTTGTGCTTTTTAAAAAATAATTTTACGAAGAGCCTTTAAAATAATCGAAAAAGGAGGAAATGCATAGAAGAAAATATTCGCCCATGGCACCGTAAATGAGTCGATGGCAAAGGATCTCGTTGCCAGGAAATATATATTTTACATTTATAATAAATGCGACTGGCAAACAAATCTATCTTTGGTCTGCCAAACGAGTTAACGATACGAGAGAAAGTAAAGTCGGCTAACTCCCATTCAATATCCGGATGAGATTTACGCGATTCAAAATCTGCTATTGCATTGTCTTTTGATTTTATATAAGAAGCGAAAATAAAAAGTTTACGATCCTCACACCGTTAACGGTCATCACCGTAAGTACCACATTGTATCCGGATATAAAGTGGTGGCTGAATAATATAGATAGTTCCGTTCATAGAATCCTAAACGATAACTATAGTTGTGAAATATATTCAGATGCCTCAACTACGGGGGCTGCATGTAACGGATTGACAGCAAATGGCCAGTGGTATAATTCCGAGGTACAAAAACACATTAATTATCTCGAACTTTTGGCTAGTTTTATTGCGCTCAAATCTTTTGCGCGGGATCTTTACAACTGCCAAATCCTCATGCGTATTGATAATTCCACTGCGATCGTTTATAATCGAATGGGCGGAATCCAATATCCTCACTTTACAGAAATAACGCGAGAAATTTGGCAGTGGTGTGAGGATCGTAAACTTTTAATTTTACTGTAGTCATCATCGTATCTTAAATTTAGGAATTTAGAACGCTCCATTTCTTTGGTGTGAAGAAGCCCATATTCGATTGCAGGGCACACGGATACAAGTAGACCTACGAGTTGAGCTTGTTTTCGAATTTTGCAGCGTTTTAGATTCCTGAATTTTTCTAATTCATTTCTGATTCTTGTTCTTTTCTCCGTTGGCAGACTTAAATTCATTTCGTGAGAGTTAATAATCATACCCAGATATTTACAAGCCCTAGAGGGTCAGAGGCATATTTTGTCTTTATTAATAATGAAGCCAAGCGATGTTAGTAAGGCCCTTGTGGTTTCAATGTTTTTATGACATTGTTTTTGAGACTGTCCTATCAACAACCAGTCGTCTAAATATACCGTGGATTAATATCCAACATAACACACTGGAATAATTTCCAGCAGAGCGTAACAGTTTAATTACGGGTTTCATTATTTTCTCTTTTGGCAGTGCTAAGGCCGAATGGTAGAACATTAAACTGGTATTAAATTATTGTTAAAAACAAATCGTAAATACTTTTTTGGATCTTCGTGAATTTTTATTAAAAAATAGGCGTCTTTGACATCAAGAGTCGCCATAAAACAGTCACATGTAATTAATTTAAGTGCTGTTCGAAGATCCTCCAGCTTGAAATGTTCCGTCACTATGAATCGGTTTAATTTTTTAAGCTTTAAAATAAAGCGTATTTTACCATTCGGCTTTTGTGTCAGAAAAACACTCGAAATAAATTGTCCCTTGCACGGCTTACACTCTGAAATGGCTTTCTTTGGTTTCTCCGATTCTTTGTAAATCAGTAATTCCCTGAAGAATCAAAGCATTATCTGGTTCTGAATGTTTGCGCAATGGAGGTAATGTATCCTGTTGTACAGGGCCTAAAAGACGTATCTTGTAATCTCTAATCCAGGATAGTATGGAAAGATTGTTTGTTATAAGAGACCACTATTCGAGGTAATAATGAAGACGACCAGCATAGTTAACTGTATCTAGTATCGGCGGCGCTGTAGCTGTCTGTCTGCTGCCGCTGCCGGCTGACGCAACAACGTCTTCGATAAGTGCGCGAGCTGCTGCATATGGGGAACTTCAGGCTGGTATTTCTTCCCTGTTTGGGTCTGCGGCCTGTACGCTGCACCCGGGGGCTTGCGGTTTAAAGTCTTCGTAGAAGAAGAAGGGGCTGGTCGTTTAGTTTTGGCAAGTGTATTTGCTTTAAGCTCGGTGCCAGATTTATTGATTGTCTTGGTGGACTTAAGAGTTTCAGGTAAAGCTAAACAAGAAAGAATCTATCTTCGTATTGCAAATATGTTCTTTTACGTCTTTCTTAAGAGAAAATATAAAATTTCTTCTTGTAATTGAGTCGTTGTGTTGAATGTCACACAAAAGTCTCGCGACATCCATAAGCTTTTGCAATAATTCTTTATTTTTGTTTCTAGAATTCATTTCATTGGATATAATATCCCCCAGACATGAAATGGCGTGTGCCATTTGTTTTTGTTTAACAATTAACCCTTTTTCTTCATTGGCCACGGCTTCTGGAATAGCGGCTTGCGCATCTCATAGCTAAGCCCTGTTGTTGCTATGTGTTGGAGGCTAGCTAGTTCAGTAAGAATTTCCTTTCCATATTTTTCTGTTACTGATGGATCGTCACCAAGGATTTCGAGAGCATCAGCGTCTAAGGCTGTATTTTCGCTATGCTACGTTATTGGGTTTGGATTTGCCTCTTCAATAACGGTAGCTTGTATCGTGTCTGTATCAAGTACTGCTTCTTGAATGTCAAGAGCATAGCTTCCATCGTGATCGTAAACACCCGGTTCTAGGTAGTATTGAGACCAGTCAGATTGTTCGAGTCCTTGTGTGCCTATAAAGACAATTAATAATAATGTAATTTTAATTTCTATAACATTAGTAAATGATTATTCATGTTATCTATATGTATAAAGTATATAATAAGTATATAAAATTTAAGCTCCGAAATACGGACTGTTACTTATTATTTTATGTTAGGCACAATTCTCAATGATTTGAACGCCAATTATTATTTAAGTAAGATAATTGCAATGTGCCGTAGACAACGGACTGTTGCTTGTACTTTATACAAATTAGGTACAATTCCAAACGAATTGAACGCCAACAGTAAAACAGTAGGTTAGGTACAATTCCTAAATATGCTTTTTTATTGTAGCGTATTCTGAAAGCTGCTTTATGCACTAAACTACAAAAATTTTAATATTATTTTAATATTCACGATTACTTTTATCGAAGTACCCGTTTTATTTACGACGCGAAGAAATATCGAAATAAATGTAGGTAGCAATAAAAGTTCCACAAGTCATGTATCTGCTGCAATGTTTATGTTTTGCCAACTTTCTTACTACGAGTTTTCCTTTCAGTTTTATGGAGAGTTTTATTAGCGTATATCACTTATTTATGCTTATGCTTATATTACTTATGAGGGGTTATCAATTATACGGGTGTTTTTTTTTTTTTTATATATTTGTTATTTAGGTGGTGTGTATGAAAAAGTTTTGAATACATATAGAACGCCCTTTTTTTATAAAAGTTAGTTTTAATCTTAGAATATTGTTTTTTAATTAAGAGATTAATCTCTTTCCTTGTGTTCACTAAGAAGACGCTTCACCAAGAAGACGCTTCAAGAACAACAAAAAACTTAAGTATACGAATATCAGTTATCCGAGTCGTTTTACTTAAATCCACCGTAACATAATCCTATTAATATAATACTTTTCAATATCATAAATGTGAAAGTTTATGATCATGGATGGATAGACGGATGTTTGTGACTCTTTCATAGAAAAACCACTATAGGGATTTTAATGAAATTTTAGTTTTAGAAAGTAGTCGTTTATTAACATCCAGAGCCTAATAGCCATCTACTACATTGGCTCCTTTTTATCCCGAAAAAATACAGTATTCCTGTGGAATACTTTGTTTCCGCGGGAAAAAGCTAGTCCTACTATTGTAATAGTTGATAATCTGTTTGTTTGTTCCAGTTTTCGACGCGTCAGGACAGTACAGTCCGAACGTGTTATTTGGGAGCGAATACTGGCTGGGGTCCATCAACGCCTGCAGGGACTTGCTGCTGACTAAGTACTACGCGGAGACCCCGCCCTTTGATACCACCTTCTACGTTGCCAAGGTCAACCTCACAGTCGACCAAGACCACATACCAAAGGTAATTACAACAGCCTCCGTGGTCTAGCGGTTGGCTTTCGAAAGCCGTTCCCGCGTTGGAGAAACAAAAAAAATTCGTTTCCATGTTTGGTTTGGAAATGCAGGCTTATCACCTGATTGTCTGACTAGAAAGATGATCCATGCGTCGGATGGACGGACGTTAAAAGTCGGTCCTGCGCCTGATTTCCCGCCAGTCGTGTCAGTCATCCATCCCAAAGATCCTAGAGTAAAGAAAAGAGAGAGTTCTCTTGTGTCTTGCGCGCACACTTGGAACGATAAAAATGACACCTGCGTGGCTGGCCTAGTTACAATCAACCCGGCAACCGTCACCGAAAATAGGTGTGGGAAGCTATTATTATTATTATTACTACTATACAAAAGCCAATATAAAGATTATGTATAATAATTACGGTCGCCAACAGACCCGGTTTACCACTTTTCGACCTTATTTATTGGCAACAACGTTCAAAAGTGGTACACCGGATCCGCATCCGGCACCGGATCTACATACCTGTTTTTATAATATCAAAACTTTTATTGGTACATACAGTCATAAGTACTACATAGCCCAGATTAACATATAGGACGTATACTAATCTTTTACCCGGAAAAATGTTAAGTTCTTGTCCGTCCATCTGACACCAGGCTATCTCCTTAACCGTGATAGCTATACAGTTTAAATTTTCACAGATTATGTATTTCTGTTGCCTCTATAACAACAAATACTAAGAATTATCGATGTATTATACTAAAAAGAGGCTAAGAACAGAATAAAATAAATATTTAAGGGGCTCCCATGTAAAAAAAGGGTTTTTTTGCCTTTTTGTACGCGAACCCTTCGTGCGCGAGTCCATCGCACTTGGCTGACTTTTCCCTTTGCGAAGTCACTGATAAAAGCTAGTATGTTGAATTTATTCAACATAAGAGATTATTTCAAGCCCTACCAAGAGCCATTGAAAGACAAAAGTATAAATCTTTTAAAGGCCACTTCTAACTTTTCGGGATCTTGTGCATAAGTTTTGAAGGGTGATTGATAAATTATTAACAATAAATCAGAAAGTGTTGAACTTTTGTCTAATATTATTATATCTTGTTGGGTATCTGCAAAGTAGTATAGACATTTTATATTTTTTAAGTATGCATGCCAAAGAAAAAACTACAAAAGATGAATCTTATGAATTAGTTTTCATAGTTATTGGGAGTAAAGGAATTAATAATAATAAAATAACTCTAAAGCTAGATAAAAATAATAATAAAAAAAAACAAAAAAAAAATGTAAAATATTAATTTGGGTTTTATTATTTGATAATATTGGAAATGTTAGGAGCTACAACCCCATAAAATATCGACTTTACCTATAACCCGTATATTTACATCTAATTATTGTGCTGATTTTCTTTTATCTGTACTATTGCGTTTGCGTTTCGTTCATCATCAAATTATATAAAAAGCCAATACGAAAACAAGCTTAAGATGAAACTGAGGTTTATAACCAAAAAAAAGACGACAAAACTAGTTCCATATATTTTAGGAAGTATTCGTATATTGGCGGGCTTTGACATGCTAATTTCCTGCGCGTATTGGACCGATACAAGCTTAATTTGAATACTTCCAAATTGAAACGTATCGCTATTTGATGCGACCTGTTGTTTGTCAATGGTGTATTTCAAATGCCCTCCAAATAATATGTAAATGAAGGCTATTCTTCTCCAGTAAAGCCTCTTTTGATGATCCCAGAATTTATTAAGAATTTTAATACGAAGTCTACATGGGTATGTGGTAAAAGCATCTTCAAATACTCTAACTAATATTTATTCAAGATCGAACAAGGCGACGTCAAAAAGGAACCTAAGCTTTTCAACTTTTCAATAACATTCGATTCCTAGGTCGGGGTCCAGGTCGCGTCTGAACTGCGAATTTCGATTCGAATAGCCCTTAAAAACGACTTGTGAAATGTTCTTCGATAGAAATTTATCCCTAGACTATTATTCCATTATTTTGGCGATATCAAACTAAATTTCTAGCGAAAAGGTCAACAGATAAAATGCACGCAATAAACAATTATTATATTGTATTGTAGATCCGAGCCAACAAGTCTGTTTGTGAACAATGAACTACTGAACTGACGAGCTACGCATAACAAGCCGAAACTAGTAATATGAGCGGCGATATGAAGCAACAACGTTATTTATATTCAAGACAATTCGCCTTCATATCTTACAAGATATTTCTATGATTTATTTATTTATATTTTCTGACTATTTTCAGTGTGAATGTTCATGATAACGTCAGCTTAGAAAATAAACATTTACATCCATTGTATTTACATTTTGCTCTCGAAAACTCTTGGTGTCCCAAATTCTTAAAACTTTGTTACTTTTTCAGATTAAATTGCAAATTTTATAGTTTAGGCTAGGGAAGCTACCTTTATAAGCTAGGAAAGCTAGCTACTTATATAATTAAGCTATTGCATAGCTTCTATCGCGAGCCTTGAGCGCGGGGACCGAATCCAGAAATTCCGTAACGAAAAAACCTCACGCTCCCCACTCCGACGGGCACGGAGGTGTGGCTTGAAGGCCGTGCATCGTCTAACGTCGTTTCAGTTCGGCAGTCTTCGACATGGCGTTGTGTGCGTGCGATAATGCGATGCAATAGAGTGCCACACGTCTTTTTTTGATTTTATTTACAGAATATATATTTTATCCGATAGTTAATATTCTTTTTCTCTATTCCGAAATTTCACTACCTACAATTTCATTATTAATTTTGAACGAAATATATATAATTAACATACCAAAACATTACGTTTGTACATAACCATGTACGAGTACTAAAATTAAGCAGCTAAATAAGGCTTATAATTGTTATTTAAATAAACAGTACTTCGAACAAAAAGAAAATAAAAATGATACAGTGCGGTCGTTAAATTCTTCCCATTTGTACTGGTTCTTGAAAAAATGTTTCCCCCAAGAATTGTTATGAATACTAAACGTTAAGAATATTAAGCGAGTGCTCAGCGTAATATTTCAGCAAATGAGATGGGCATTTAAATATAATTAGTCAAGGTTGTTAATGTAATTAAATAAAGCCTTCTTTTGCAAACTTGATGACTTCCTGTGTATTGATGATACATAAAAATTATTGCAATATTTTTTACAAGTCTTTGGATCTAATTCTAAGATATGAAATTCAAATTCAAACTTCTCATTATTCCTGTAAAAAAACTAACAATAGAGTATTGTTTATTCAACATTATGTTTGTGTTCTCAATATGAGGCAATAACCCGTCGTTGGCAGAGGTTTCTCGTTAAACCTTATGAGGTTCGATAATTAGGAACCGCAAACGAGGCTTTTCCCCAACATAAGATACGGGGAAATTAAATAACAAGTTCTCGATAAGATTGGTTCGAATCAATTACTATAATGATGAAAATGTTCACAAATATTTACTACGACGATGTTACAAAAATTGAGTTTAATTAAAGGTCTTTTTTCTTTTCGAGTATGCTATGGGAAAGAGTGAAGGAAGGAGGTGGTTGGGGGTAGGTGTTTAAAACACCTCATAGAATGTAAGTCGTAAATGTAATACATTACACACAATACAATGAAATACTACTACAGTAATGTAATATAAGTAATGTATGTAATATTAAGTTGCTAGGTGAAAAATACTCAAAGCATTGCTAAATAAACGAAAGAACACAATTTGGAATAAGTAACTTGCTACGACTGCTACGGCCCTATCTACGGCGTAGCAGCTACGCGCTCTATGTAAAGCAATTATTTTCCGAAAAAATTGCAGTAGAAGTTGAATTCTCATTATTTATGCACTAGCTTTTGCCTGCGACTCCGCCCGCGTAAATACAGTATCCTACGGGATTTACAGTTTATTTTTTTTCGGCATAAGAAGTAGCCTATGTATTAATCCAGAGCTTAAACTACTAACATACACTATTTCAGTCGTCTAGCAAGTTCAGTAGTTTTTCCGTGATAGAGTAACAAACTCACATTAGTAATAGGGATTATAGAGCTTCCAAAGATCTCATTATTTACCTGTATAATCAGATATACGTTACACATATTCTTTGTTGAAACATTGGAAACTGTTTAATGTCAAATTCGTGTAATTCATGCGCCAATTTGCTTTACCCTTCGTTTTCAGTTTATAAAACGCCCCAAATTTAAGTAGCCATGTCAGCACTTGAAAACAACGTACATTCGATTGTAAGTCTTAAATAAAAGAACTGACGGTTGCATTTACATTGGAAATAATGCGCTTCACTTTTTATAGAATAATGAGGCTTGTAAAAGAAGGGTATCCAATAGAGATAAAATTCTAATGTTATGAGTTACATGTATTATGTGTGCTCCTTGAGGTCAAATGTGGTAGCCTTAATTGGTTTCTGATTACTGAGATCTCTATTTATATTTTCTACTATTCCTCGTTTTGAAATAAATCTACTTAAAAAGACGATATAATTGATTACATTCATAATAGGTCTAGTCAAGCTATTTTACCTTGCCAATTTGACGCAATTGGACCAATATTGTTTTGAAGCTAATGTCGAAAGCTGCTGCTAATTCAACCGTAGATTGTGTATCATCAGCTTCCACAATCGCCTTTAATTCGTCATTGTTGACCTAAGTCTTCGGACGACCGCGAGGTTCATTTTTCAGGTCGAAATTTCCAGAACGGAAGCGAGCAAACCAATTACAGGTGGTGCGTTGGTTTGTAGTGTTAGCTCCGTAAACGTCGTTGATTTTGCGTGCCGCTTGTGCCGCGTTGCTGCCACGACGGTACTCATATTCCATAATTACTCGAATTTTTAACGTATCCATGATGACGAAAAATATTGAAATGCGATGAAAATGTAACACTTATCAATAAACAAATGACTAATTTTGGAAAAAAGAATTCCATGTTTTTAAAATAAAATTAATTTGAAATTAGAATTCTTAGCCAAACAAAAATTATTTTGATTTGAAATGGCCAGTACTGCAGAACGGCAATTTCATAGGTAAAGACCTAATATTACGACGTTAGTGTGTAGTCGTGCTCAAATAATAAAAAAAAGACCTGTACAGATTACACGTGTTAGAAGTGAAACTTCATTAATCATTTAAAATCCAAAAATACTCTCGTCGTGCCTTAAGTACTTCAAAAAAGAATAGAAAAATTAGTTGGTATGTAAGGTCTTATATCTCAACGCCGCTAAAAAGTTTCACTTCAAAAAGGTGTAAAATTACTTTGCTCATAATAATTATAATTCTGTTTCCTCAGACTCGACCGATGCTAGTCGGTCAGTGCGTGCCGGCGTCGTGCAGTTCGGATGCAGTTAAGACGGTGCTAGTGGCTGGGGAGGCGCGCGCGGTGGCCGCCGCATCCGCGATTGGAATCTCTGCATCCCTCAGCACGCTGTACGTCCGCCCCGTGCCAGGCCCCTACAACATACTGGAGGACCGCAAATTTCACATACTCGGGTATGTAAATTATCTACATGGCTTTGTCAATTATTTCAACTCTATTATGTCTGTCCGATTGGCAGCTTGGTATGCGTATGTATAATTTTTGCTTTGTTCAGAAATTTGGAATGTGGTGGGTTCGAATCTCTGTCGAATAAATAGTTTTGTGATTGTTTACTAGAGCTCCGAGCAAAAACTCCGAGCAAAGCACGGTTACCCAGGTACTTTCATAGTATGGCTGGAGTATGTAAGATACTTAATTAAACTGCACATAATTTGAAGTTGCTCCGTTGACTATGCTAATTGCTTTTGCTGTAAGCTAGCTATAATAATTAACCAACCAGCTATAATATTTACCATTTTTTAAATTTCTCCCTTAAATTCCTTAAGCGAAATAATTACTGGAATAATAATTCACGAGAATCAGAACATTAAACTAGTCTGGTTAGTTAAATGTATTTTGTTTGGAGATTTAGATCTACATTTACAAAGTGCTTAATTTATTGTAATTAGGATATAAGATTTTAGCTCTAAAATAGTACTTTATAGTCCTAGATCTTATCTTTACTTAAGTAGAGGACAATGGCCTAGCTGTATTTAAGACATGGAATTTTAATTAAGTAATAAAATGTTATAATTATAGTTTCGATATAAAAAATGCGTCATTTCATTTTAAAAGATGAAGCTAGTTTTCCAACGACATAAGCAAATACAGAACCTACTGGTTCCTACCTACCTAACCTACCTTTACATACGGCTATTTTCCGCACTTTTTCCTATTTACCATGAGCTAGGGACAGTGAAACACATTTTGTGACACTTTTCTTTTTTTTTTCCACATATATAAAGTCTTACATAATCACATAATTATACACATTTACAAATATTCACGTTCAAAGTTAAAAGTACAACTAAATGCTATGTATTTTCACCATTTTTTTCGCAATAATTTTTAAACCATTTACTTTAAGATGAAGAATTTTATTATTTACTTTAGTTAACACTTTTATCTATATAATATAAAAATAATGTTTTTAAGATACGATAAAAATAAATTTACGTTCATAAAACAACTAAATTATAAAATAACTAGTTTTATGTCAACCTCATTGTTAAGGATAGCAGTCTCGCAGTGAAATAACACATAGTGAGTGCATAAGCGAACGCTATATACATATATATATATATATATATATATATATATATATATATATATATATATATATATATATATATATATATATATATATATATATGTATATGTATGTATATAGCGTTCGCTTATGCACTCACTATGTGTTATTTCACTGCGAGACTGCTATCCTTAACAATGAGGTTGACATAAAACTGCTCTCTAAAGTATAATAGGCTATAATAAGCCAGCGAGAGATTATCACTAACAATCTGTTAATCTTTCTGGGCAAGCTAGCCAGCTAATGCGCCATAAACAAATTTATATCCTCATAACTTTTCGCAGTTACTACCAATAATAACCATATAACAAAGGCTCCCGTAAACTATGAGAACTATGTTTATTACATCACTGCGAAACAAATGTACTATATTCTACTTATTTATCCCATGGTGATTGTACATTTTGCTGATATAAATAGTTGTCTCTATGCTTTACGAAATCCAAAAGATTTATAAGAGAGAGGAGGATAAGAATTATAAGGAGGTTTCACACGCAAAAGTTATTGATATCCCTAAAGCGGTTTTACACAGACATTATTATGTCTGACATTAGTTACGATTAGCAAAATTGCTGTCTTAAGTTTCATTGCCATTAGTTCTGTAGTTTGCGTGAAACAATCCATCATTTCTGTCGAATTTTGGAGTGATATGGATCACCATCCAAAACTAGTTCACTAACTTTCCCCAACTTTTTTTGGAATGAAATTATTGCAGAACTAGCTTTTGCCCGCGGCTATGCCGTGTAAATACAGTATACCACGGGAAAACTGTAATTTTTTGTGATAAAAAGTAGGTCACATTTTATCACAAAAAATGTTTTAATCCAGAACCATATCAAATTTCGTCAAAATATGTTCTGTAGTTTTTGTGTGAAAGTGTTACACACGGATGTGTGGTTGGATTCCATACATACATCCATCCGTCCTCACAAACTTTCACATATATAATAGTAATTAAGATTTAATATACTAGTAAGATACTTCCCGGAATCAGTTCTCTGTTGCCAATTACTATGGTACACCTAAAACAAACATTCGCGTTGTTGCTTTATAATATGTCATCTTTCTTTACATAATTATCATCGATTAACAGCCACCGTGGACCAATGGTTTAGAGCTTCCGACTCGGAGGTCGTGGGTTCGATCCCGCGTTGGAACAACAAAAAATTTTGTTTCCATGTTTGGTTAGGACAATGAAGGTTGATCACTTGATTGTCTGACAAGAAAGATGATCCATGCGTCGGATGGACATGTAAAAAGTCGCCCCTGAGTCTTATCTCTCGCTAGTCGTGTCGGTTATCCGTCCCACGAGGTTTCGAGAATAAAGGAAGCGAAAGTGTTCTTGTGTACTGCTCACACACTTTGGCACTATAAAATAACTCCTGCGTAGCTGGCCTGGTTTCAATAATAACGGCTACCATCACCGACTCGGTGTGGAGCTATTATTATATTAGTTATTTTTATTATTTCGAAACAAATAGCATACATTTTAAAGTTAAATGCCAAATGTTTTATTTCATTTTATTGTTTTGTTTCATTTTACCCCAGAGCAATACTGTTTTACTTATTTATGCTTATTTTATTTTTATTCTAATTATCACCTTGACAAGGGTCGACGTGTTTTTTTAATAACAAAGTAAACAGCTAAAATAAATGATATTATTGATTTTCTTTAATTTTTATAAGATTATGTACTTTTTTTTTTAATGGACCAGGAAACGGATCACCTGATGGTAAGCGATTACCACCTCCCATAGACGTTCGCAATACAAGAGGAGTGATAGTGTAAAAACCCTGCATAGATAGTTTACTTATATGGTATACAAAAACAAACAAAATAATTTCGGACATATTAGCAAATATGTTTTTGCGACCCACAACTGCAGGAACGTGTGACAGCAGACTTTTGTATAGGGGATTTTTACGAGACTTGCTAAAATCTGTATTACGATTTTAAATAAACTGTTTCATCTGTGAAATTACTCATATTGTTGAGTAATTTTACAGATGAGACTGAGACTATTCATTTCTGCACATAAAAAATCAGACAACTAGCCTAATGTTCAAGTTTTCACTTCGGTCGGCAAAACCGGATTGCCGCTGTTTTTTTAAAAAAAGACGGAATGTTGAATAGGCCAACCCCAGTAGGTCATAGGTGAAGGTTGTGGGCTTAGTTAGATAAGTTGCTACCTAGGTTAGTTAGAACGTAGGTAGGTAGTTAGTTTTGTAGGTAGGTTGTAGGTGTAGGTTGTAGGTGTAGTTATTTATTCATAGATAATACAGAACAACGTATGTCGGATCAACTAGTTATATCTAATAAGTTATACAGAGGTTTTCAAGTAGTTTCCATCAAAATTATCTGAATGCGCTTACATCAAAGCCTTTCTTAATTGGGAATTTGAAAATAAATTTAAATATATAGTTGATAATTTCTAGCCTATTTCGGCCTCTATATATATATCTAGCCTCTATATATATATCTAGCCTATCTAGCCTGTATATATATATATACAGAGATTAGTCGGAACAAACACACAAATACATACATACTTTTAAATGCATTAAGTGAAAATAAAAGCTGTTAATTTGAAATTACAAACAATAATATATAATATATTATATTATACATTTTTTGTTTAATATAATATATTATACAAAACAAATAATTGAACTAAGTATATATAGTGCGCGCGGAACTTGTTGGCCGCGCCTGAGGCAGGGACAAGGGTGAGGGGGCGAGTTGCTTGCTGCTCGCAGAGTTGCCGCCGCGAAGTCCGGCTCCGTAGTGAGTAATAACATCAAGCGCTCTTCCGCTTACTCAGAATATGTAACAGTCATAACAGTCACAATGTGTAATTGCAAAATTCTGCATTTGATTGTGATTTCGAGTGGCAAAGAGTGTCGTGCCTATATTAATCCGTCTAGCCCCAATACAATTCGCAACGCGCCATAAGGAACTTCGTTCCAAAAATGTTTTTTTTTTATGTACTTTAAAACTTTATCATTAATAATATTGATATTTAATGCGAAAACTTAAAAAAAAAAGTTTTTTCAATTATTTAATTATATACAATTAAAAATTGATAAAATTATAAAAAAAATCACGTGTTGTGACGTCATAATGTTATACATTGAAAAGTCAATAAAACGATTATAATTTTGAATTTCAAACGCCAATACGCCAGTTGCGATCCCCTCGAGTGAAAACTAACATTATGACGTCACACGCCCTCGGATTTGTTCGAGAGCTGTCGGCGTGTCTTCGACACGAGCTCTCTGCATTACTTTACTATTTGGATTCAAAAATAAATTTTCTTTTTGATATAAGTTTTATTGAATTGAAAGAATTATTGCGAAAAATAAAAATAGTTTTGATAAGAAACTTGTATATGATCTTTCCATTTATCACAAAAAAAAAAATTCTAATACCCAATTGTCGGATGAGTTGCACACTTCTTATTGTAAGCGACTACATTTGTATTTCAGCCGCTTGTCGGATACGGATGCCGCTTGTCAATTATTCAACAACACTTAAAACGAGAGCCCGTGTAGAATTAAATATGAGATGTAACAGAGCTTTATTTGTTTCAAAATGGCGTTGAATTCTGAGTTACGTCTAATTTAAATAACATTAATTTTTTTAAAACTAAAAGTTTTATGTAATGGATCAGGGAACGATCAGACTTATCGCCTGATGGCGATTATCGCCACATATGGACACCAGCAACACTAGAGGAGTTACGAATTGGTAACAAGGCCTAAAAGAGGTTGGGGTTTTTAGGTACTGGGCACGTATCCCAGTCCATAAAACACCAGCCTCTCGAATCTCAACATTGTTAAACATTTCTAGAGCATTCGAGAGCGGGTAAAGCAATAAATTCTCCAAACTAAACAGTGTTGTGACGGCGGCAACGATAAGGTAATAAGATCGTTCAGACCTCAGTGATAAATACCAACATCCAAAGTGATAAATATCCATAGTTAAACCAACTCTAAAAATAGAAATGTCGATGTTCAAACGTAAAGCTTTAAAGAAATATTCTGTTACACAGAATCGTAAATATAGCATCCCACGTGAAAAGTGTATTTTTTCGGGATAAAAAGTAGCCTATGTTTTAATCTAGAGACTAAACTACTACCATACCAAATTTCATCGAAATCCGTTCAGTAGTTTTTGCTTGAAAGTAACAAACATCCACCGATCCATCCATTCATACATCCTCACAAACTTTCACATTTATAATAGTAGTCGAACTTAATTCTTAAATACAATACTACTCGTAGTAAATCGTAAGATTATATCCACTTAGATAGAATTTAACTAGGTGAGTATTGTCTTGTCGTCTCATGAAAAATGAGAAACTTCCAAAACGACCGTTTGATACAAAAGTTATTAGACGCATAAGTACATAAGGTTCTCCAAAGGTTTTGTATTTACTTTTTATAATTTAACCGTGATACTTATCATTGTAAAACAAATGCTCATCATAATAAATATAATTTTAGTTTTGGGCGTGCAGCCAAATAGCTCGGTAATTCCATATATAGTTGTCTGTCTGTACGTCACAGCCATTGTAGTCGCCACACTTGTTCCACAAGTGCAATTTGCTACAATTTCGTTTTATTGAGAGCATGTTCACTTGAAGTGACTATTGTGATACCTACGTGGCTTAAAGTAACTGAAATAAATATGACACTGTTAATATTACGTAGGTTCCAGAGGGTGGGTCATACTAAACGTGACAGTACATGTTAAGTACAGGTACGGGGATACTGAAAAAGCGTAAAACAAACCCTAAAAAAAAAAGATAAAAATTAACATATGGCTTAAAAAATATATCGACATTTTGCGTGACGTAATATGTGGACAGCCCCGTACTATTGGTATTTATTTGTCACTATTTATGTAAAGCAGATAGGTAAGTCTGCGTACGGCTAAGGGCTTATCCACATGTTCATTGACCAAGTCACGACGTCGTAATTTTTCACGACAAGGCAACGTCGCCGCAGAACGGCGCCGGAAAATGTACCGAAATTGTAAACGTGCCATACGTCGACAGGCGGGTAATACCTTCTTCTAATATTGTGTTACAAGTTGAGTCTCATTTTGGGAGATTGCTTTTAAAACTTCGGCTAAGGATAATTTTATTAAAAAAAAAAAAAACATGAATTTACCCTTAGCTTATAACTTTCGGCTAGCCAAATCCGGTATTTTTGAGTAACCCAATCATAACCAATATAACCGTTTGTTTTCATCCATTCAATAACGTTTCCCTCCGAATGTTTGGGATGCTCAACGTATCAAAACTTCCTTTCCCCTGTGACCATTATCGTTGTAAACTCGTAAAGTATCAAAATCGCTTGGAATATGGATATCAAAATGGGCCCATGATTGTAAAATCGATGAATCTTGTTGTATTATCAACAATTATGTTTATAATTCCTTTTGTTGACATCACATGAATTTAATACCTTTACCATTTAAACGGAGTGCAATGCCTCCTTCGAGAATCCTCTTACTTTTAAGACAGATTACTGTTAATTGTCTGGTGTGTTCTATTAAACAATATATAGTAATATATCAAACTGAGTATGATTTTCGATGCTGAAATAATATTAATCAATAAAACCAAACAAACGAAGTTAATCCAACCTATAAGACGTTTCAAAGTGTGATTCTATTGAGGTACAGGTAATACATAGATCTAAATCATTGGCCTATATTAAAGTGAATACAAAAATGTTCACAACTATAATAACATCTCTATCAATTAATCGGAGAATAACGCGAGTGTTATATCTAATCCGTAGTATAAGATGTATCACTGTTGTGTGTGGAGTAATTACCGGCGTTAGAGTTGTGGAGATTCATCTAATCTCGCCTCTCATACGATTGGAACATCCATTATGAATGCTGTGATGTATCATCACTATCGCAAGCCTGTAAAACCGTTTTATTTGGGTACTTATTAATATTTATTACAAGATTTAATTGTGATATTACTTGATATTATTTAATTGATTTGAAATCATTAAAAAACATCCGTGTTTAAAGGACATGAAATCTAGTAAACCGCATAAAATAGGCTAGCATCACAGAGTAGAAAATATATATACGTACAGAGAAAAAGCTTTCATAGTACGATCCAAATCGATCTAATTTAAAAAAAAATGATGTCTCCTTCAACGGTCCACAATTTTTCCACACAGTCGTGGACACACCGTATGCTTTTAGTAGTGCAATCAAAACGAAAGCTAACTATGTAGCTGTTTATCTGTTTGTCTTTATTTTGTCTGTGCTAGCCTGGTGGACAGTGGACACTTGACTACATCCATTCCTGATCTTACCTGTTTCTTCAATGTGTCTGGCATTAGTGGTTGATAATGATGATTTTGTTTCAGCATAACAACAGTGGTGGTAGTGACGTGGATGCTGCTGGCGTCACTGTACGAGGGCTACCTCGAGCGCAAGTACCGCATCGCCCGCCAGAAGGATCTGGAACTCGCCAACAACAACACTAAAGAGCCTGTTGGTACTTCCAAGCTTTTTACTTTGAACACACTGTGAAGTCATATTACACTAGTTACGTCGTATTACACTAGATCAGTAACATTTGTAAATTAAACCATACAGTTAGAATGTAGATCCTCATTTTGATGATGATTTTAATCTCATATTGTGTCACCATTGAGTTATTGAGATAGTTGAGTATACAGGTATTTATTACTTAATGTTTATAATATTTATAAGTAATGTTATAACTTACATTACGCTATTAATGAATAAAAGTAATGCTATTTGTTCCACATTCTGGCTCTTAAACCTTTTAGCATTACATGTATTTACACATTTTCAACCCACCCGTTAATGCTGCTAATGGAATTTCCCAACCTGAATAACCTAAGATGTAAAACACATATTTATTTATAACCAAGTCAAGGCTACGAATTACGAAATATAGCTCAAAAAATTACCGCTATTAAATAAGTAATGCTTGAGTATGTTGAACAGTTAAATTGCTTATATATAAATAGGTAATGAAAACCTCTTTTAACATTATTAGTGACTAAATATGAAAATAATTAAAAAAAATCCTCGAGTACCGACAGAAGTGAAAACAATAGCGCACAGGCTGCACGCGGCGCGCGACCCGCGCCCGCTCTACCTCATACCGCACCGGTGTCGGTAACAGTGTCGCGAATGGTTTTTTCCCATCTTAAAAAATGCTCAACGTGCTTAAAGTCGTTTTCACTTCAATAAATTATATTGTAAATAATAATAAATCTGCATCTATATTTCAGACAAATAGCACACCTCGCAGCGATAGTGTTGAATGGAAGAATTCAGAAGAAGACAGCAAAAGCAATAAGTTGGCAAGGGAAGTGTGCGGTAAGTCAGTACGAAACTAACGTAATATTTTAAAGATAAATTTGTCTATGGTTAAGCATTGCCAAGAAAAATGGCGGGAAGCAGCTATGAGTTGTTTATGATAGTGGGTTAATGTTAACCTTGGGTTGAATATCATGACGTTATCTCTCATTCTTCATTTTTGTGGAAGAGAAGGCAAGATATTTGAACCCAGGGTTAACTTTAACCCAGATCTGCGCAAGTGGGCCTTATTAAAATAAATATTTTCATAGTTTTCAACAGCTGCAGATTAGTGTCGCAAAACTAAATTAAGTGTTAGAAAATTAGTTAGTTAATTCTCTGACAAAACTTGTGCAGCGCTAAATGATATGTTATTGAACCTGCGCCAATCCCAATTGCAGATATGCTCGTGGGCAACAATTCTAGATTGTATTTTATTTATTTCATAAATTATTTATTTGTCCACAAACGTTTTTTATGCTGACAAATATAAAAAAAAAATCTGTAAAAAAAATTCCATGTTAATGAAACCTAAAAGCGTACGAGCGTTAGCAATGGATATGGTATTGGTAATGTCAAATGAAAATGAAAACTGAGTTAACTTTAAAGTTTACAGTAGCGTTTTCCCTTAGTGTAATACTTAAGAATTCAATTACTGAGATGGAACACGCGTAAGTGACAATTGTTCGCAAAATTGTTTTCGTCTACACGGTACATTATCATATTATTTGGGTATAAACTTCAACTTGGAAATAAATTGGAATAATACTATAATAAAGAGAATCCACGTTTACAAAGTAAATAATATTTAATTTTGCATTACAATTCTTACTTCATATAATATAAATGAAATTAGGTAAAGATTTTTGTTTGCGCTTAACAGAACTTTGGAACAACTGCATAAAACTAAATTTAAATAAGTATTTAACGAGGCTTAATATAGTGCAGAGCATACAATTTAATGCATATTATAGCAATATCCCGAGAAAAAAGTTTTTTTTTTCCGCGGGATATTGCTAGACACAATATAAATAAAATTGTATTCCGCAAAATTTCCGCAATGTAACGCCTGATTCTATTAACTATCTATTTATAGTGTACAAAAGATGTATTTAAAGGGTAGCAAACATAAAAACCCACTTGTTTCTTACCGTATACTACTCAAAGGGTGTTTTCAAAACAATGACTGTAGTTTTCGCCTTCTCAAGTTCCTTTCCAAAAGTAAATGCCGATTCATTCCTCGTGTAATTCAAACTTTTATATCTTGCGAGATATTTGAAGTGCTCCTTTGTTGTAACGTGGGTGATTTTTTTTCCTTCCGTAAAGTACCTACATATTGTTAAGATTTCAGCTTTGATGTTGTGATCAATCGATATGGTAGATACGTGATTTTTGACGAGAATACATAAAGTTATTATCTTCCATAAAAGTAATAATAATAGCTCCCACACCGATTTCGGTGACGGTGGCCTGTTTCATTGAAACCAGGCCAGCTACGCAGGGTTATGTTATAGTGCCCAAGTGTGTGCGCAGTACACAAGAGCACTCTCTCCTCCTTTTACTCTCGTAACCCAGTGGGACGGATAACCGACACGACTGGCGAGAGATTAGGCGCAGGTCCGACTTTTTACATGCCCATCCGACGCATGGATCATCTTTCTTGGCAGACAATCAGGTGATCAGCCTGAATTGTCCTAACCAAACTTGGAAACAATATTTTTTTGTTCCAATGCGGGAATCGAACCCACGACCTCCGAGTCGAGAGCCAAGCTCTAACCACTAGACCACGGAGGCTGTTAAAAGTAGAGACCTGGGCAATCGAGCTTCGCTCGGAGTTCTAGAAGGTTTTAAAAAAATATAAAGAACTAGCATTTTCCCACAGCTTCGCCCGCGTGAAATTAGGTGTCAAACTTTCATCCCCTATTTAACCCACCTAGGGGCTGAACTAATTAGAAATAACTGAAATATATAATTCATTTTTTTTTTGTGCTTAATTCATACGAAATATCTTGCAAATATATCCAATGAATAAAAAGTTTCATACAAACTTTAATTACCTATTTTACCCCATCGGGGGTGAGTTTTGAAAAATCCTTCCTTAGTGGATGCGTCATATAAGAAATACGTTTGCAAAATTTCAAATTTCTAGCCTTAAGGGTTTGGCCTGTGCGTTGATACATTAGTCAATCGGCTTTGCCTTTTATATATATATAGATAATAAATAATAAAAGTCGTATGCTGTCGCTGATTTTTTTGTAGGCATTATCTAGGTCTACTTTTCTCTAAGACTTAATCATATATCTCCCATCGGTAAGGCCGCGTTGGTAAGAAACGTTTTCGTTCGACCGTTTTTTCTCCGACTTACTTTGCAAATCCGGCTACCACTAAAAAGTATTTTCATTTTTCGGGTTAATATATAGCCTATATAACTCACAAATAACGTAGCTTTCTATTGGTAAAAGAATTTTCAAAATCGGTTCAGTAGATCCAGAGATTACCACCTACAACCTCACAAACTCACAAACTTACCTCTTTATAATATTAGTATTATAGATCACAAAAATATTTAAGCGGGATTCGGACCCGAATTTCCGAACAAACCAAAAATTATACATACGCATACCAAACTGCCAATTGGACTGACATAATAGTCGAATAACATAAAAATGCACAGTTTTCCATGGATTAGACCTATAGCTAGATCGATTTTTCTCCCCCAAAACTAGAGGCCTTGGTAATACTTGCAGCCGTTTCCGAGAATCCGATTATATATATATATATAAGATTAGCACGTTTGAAGTGTAAAATAATAACATCTACGTTTTATTTAGACAGTAATATGAACACTCGGAAAAATCTTTTAAAACAACATGAACTTTGTACTTCAAAGTTGCAATTAATTTCCAATGCTACTCGAAAAACAGAGCTGTTATCTTTATTTTTCATTTCTGTTATTTGCATTTTCAAATTCCCATTTGCAGCTTTTCAACATCCATTTTGTGGTCCTTGCGTCATATCTGTTGTGTTTCGTTTTCATGTTTCTAATGAAAGTGACGCGTGTTTACGGTGGTTGCCTTTTTTGTGGTTGTTGCTCCGTCCTTTCTGTTGTTAATAATTTCTGTTGTTGTTACATGGTTTAACGATATAGATGTAATGTTGTAACGTGCGTGTTGTCGCCAGGTTTGTGGTCGGAGGTGCTGCTGTCGTTCTCTGCGCTGTCCAACGGCCGCTCTATACTGAACACGCAGCAGCCGAGTGATGGAGCGCTCACGTGCTTACACGGAATGAGGTAATAATTCAACAGTTTACATTCTAACTTTGGGAGTATGTTTTATATACAATTTTTTTTTATATCTAGACTTCTAGTACCTATACTAATACCTGTTATAAAGAGGAAATATTGAATTGTTTGTTAGTTTGTATGTTTGTTTATTTGCATTGAATAGGCTCCGAAAGTACTAGACCCATTTTGACGACATTTCGCATAGATTTAATATGTGGACTGTTGCATAATAAAGTAGTTATAATAAGTAGATAATGTCAATGTCTTATTGACAGAGATGCAGAGCAAATCGAGAATTTAGTTAGCCAAAAGCGATATACAACGTATTAAGATGTGGTACTCCGAATAGAAACAAGTGTTATAAATTAATTTGAATTTTGAATTTGGAAGCTTTTTTACGTGTTATCGTCTAAAAGTGGAGAAGATTCAAGACAAAAATTAAAAAAAAAAAACTATACGTAAGTTATTATTAAGTATCTATTTTTATTTTATTTTAAGACCCAATTAAAATGGTAAATAAAACAACAAAACTATAATTCGATCGTTTTTATTGCAATAAAAAACGTTCCCACGAGCGTTTTTATGTTGTCGCGACAGAGAAAAGTGCATTATAAATACTGTACAATAATTATAAACATTGATAGAATATAATGTAACTCTACGCTAATACAACACAGCTGAAAATCGTGTACAGATGTCAAATCTGACATTTTACACTTGACACTTCGATTTTCAGCTCTATTGTAGGTTAGCTGCAGAGTTCTATTTACAGTGTAGTTTTTTCTGTCACATGTCGCGACCACAAAAAAAGCTCTCGTGGGTACGAGGGCTAAAGGTTTGTAACCAAAATATTTCAGGTTACTACATACGGCATAGCCTGATTATCTTCAGCGGTTATCCGTTGGTGCAAAACAGGTACACTTCTGTGGGCCCACCAGGAACATTTGACTGCGGCGTAACAACGTAATGCAACGTTATCGAATGAGAATTCTTGAAATGTGTTCATGTTGTCCATATTATTGCGGGCCCTTGAAATTGGAATCCAACACCTGCAAATTATTAAATTATACATTTTACTTATTCGCAATACTAACAAAGGATAAAATAAATGTAAAATTAGATTTAAATTAAGTATGTGGTAAAACTGTACAATAGTAATATTAAAACTAAAGTATAAATATTATTATGTACCAGGTACCTATTTTAAACTATAAAGTTTTTACTGACGGGTAGAAGAAAACGTAATATCTCTGTATTTTATAAATAACGAGCGGACCCGACAGACGTTGTCCTGCCGGGCTGATTTGTGAATCTAAACCATCCAGGGCGCCACCCAAACGCATACAATAAAATTCATTCAAATCGGTCCAGCCGTTTAGGAGGAGTTCAGTGACATACACACGCACAGTAGAATTATATATTTAAAGATATATCAAGTATAACCGATATTAGGTAAGCAATAATATGACATTTTAAACATATTGTGTGCATTATTGAACATTCGATTCTTATATTATTACAATTAGAGAAACTTTACAATCTTAATTCTTGCCTTGCACTTTAAAATCACTACTCAATATGTTTCATTTAATGAAACAAACGTAATACATCTATGTATGCTTAAGTCTCTTTTCATTAAATCGATAAGTTAAGGAAAAAAATTATACAAAAACTCACCGATATACTTTCAGTTCAAGCATGTTTATAATATAGTGGTTATATACATGAATTTATTTTATCAAAATCATTGTTTCATCATAATAAATATTGATTTCACTTCACTAAAAATTACAGTTTATTGCAAATAACAGAATTTTGTAATAGTTGAAATTAATTCTTGAAACTTATAGAATTTGGAAATTTAATAACCTTCTTCTATTTCTGCATCACCAATCACATGGGATGTGTGAAAGAGTACACACATTATAAGAGCGAGCCAGTTATATGGTTTGCACAGACGATATTTAGGTATAATTTTGAATTTCGAATGCCCATGCTTACGATCGTCAGTTGCGACACCCTGCCAAAAGGCTAGGTATATATAGTGTAGACGTATCGTGACAATAATCTCTCTCTTTTAAGTACCAATAAAGAAAAATATCACAATTGTTGCTGTATCATTATTATCACCACTCTAACAAGAAGGATCTGCAAGAACCAAAACGTCGCAACCCAGAACAGACCACGGGGAAGGACATAGGTTACTTTTCCTCGCGTTAAAATGTAGGTACTGTTCTCGCGGGATTTCCTTTAGCGCGCACAAAGTCCCGGGCAACATATGTAAATATATGTAAACATATGTAAAACAACATATGTAAACATATCTAAAACAACATAATAATTAATGATTTAATTATATGTTAGTGTTATTGCTTATTGTTGCGTTCTACTCGAATCTAGACAATGGCCCTTCCACAATATTAGTGCTTTAGTAATGCAATGATTATCATCTAGAATCTAATTATGATGAATTATAAATGAGATCGATATATATCTATTCAATTGATTTCCCATAACAAAATCAATAAGCCCAGTTAGTTTCAATATTTTTAAAGTAATTATTACATGTAAGAAAGCCTCTGATTTTCAGTGATTGAACATAAGTCAACATTGATAAATGATTGTTTAATAAAACCGTTAATTTTCGCACAAGTTTAGGGTGTTCTACCCAAAGAGTCTGTCTATCACTATATGCATTATATTATTCATCATATTCATCATTAACTGTACTAGCTAGTAGCCGTTATATAAAAAATACTAAAAACAGAATTAAAAAAATATATTTAAGTGGGGCTCTCATACAAGTTTTTATTCTTTTTTATACAAAATCCTTCGTGCGCGAGTCCGACTCGTATATAGTTGGCCAGTTTTTTGTTACCTCGGAGGCGTAGACTGAGTCGCCATTCTAAACAAAAAGAAGCTCGGAGATAATACAATATTCCAACTTTTTCATTACACTTGTTTGGAGTTGAGAATAAGTAGATAATGGTTATCGATCTTGCGACCCTCCACTCTCCACATCAATCTTAATATTGATGACACTTCAATATGAGCGTGAAAACTTAAGAAATTTTGGCACAATTTGGTAGAATCCAGACGAAGTTAAAATGTCGCCCCGAGGGCAGGACGACAGTTTACGATAATATAATATATTAAATTGTCACTTTTATAACCAAACAATTTATTCTGGTGTCAAAATGCCTATTACGGTGGTAGAAATAAGAAATGAAAAGCAAAAATTTCGTACGAAATATGATTTTTTTTTTCTAATTTACTTAGGTACTTTCAAAATGTGAAAAATGACCGGAATACTATAAAATTAATGAAAAGAAAACTATTAGAAGTGGACTTGAGAGGTAAGCGAGTAATGAGGCAGCTGCTTGGCCCCGACACGCACCTGACCTTTTCTTTACTTTTCATTAGAAAAGTACGCAATTGTATAAAAAAAAAGACGTGTGGCACTCGGGGACTGCTTACTAAGTATTTTTTACAATTACTTTCTCATAAACAGCTGCTTATGTATTCGTCCGATTTCGGAACAGCTCGTCTCGATTCGTGCGAGTTTCGTAGAGTCGTACAATACGTCTAATCGCACGCACACAACGCCGTGTCGAAGACTGCCGAACTGAAACGACGTTAGACGATGCACGGAGCGTGAGGTTTTTTCGTTACGAAATTTTTGGATTCGGTCCCCGCGCTCAAGGCCCGCGATAGAAGCTATGCAATAGCTTAATAAAAGAATATGCCGTTAAGAAATGTTTGTAACCTCGCGGTATACTAGTATATTGATTTACTATTTAATTAAGCGTTGAAGACGACTCGCCGTCGTGATTTTGAATACTGTATGCTAATATGTTGAGCTATGAAATGCGTATTCTACATTATGCAAGTCACATCACGTCACTCCCTGTCCCGTGAAGTCCCGTCCTAAGTATCCGAAGAACTTGTGTAACAGATACCAGACATGGGGAAGTATATTTAATACTTTTATACTATGCATATATTTAGGATTTTTATTATATTACACACATAGGTACTCAATACACATCCATGACCCAGGAATACAAAACACTTCTTTTGTTCCTTTGTCGAGATTCTAGGTCGTCTTATAACCAGGCGGCTTGTCGCATCTATTCTCTCATCTGTAAATCTGTCATACTAATGGCAACTCAATTCCAGATTCATGTCGGTATCATGGGTGATCATGGTGCACACGTACCTGACCGTGTTCTACGTGGCGGACAACAAGACCATGCGGGCGGTTACCGAGCGCAACTTCCTCTATCAGTCCGTCGGCAACGCCTCCTACTGCGTCGATACCTTCTTCTTCATCAGGTTAGTACCCACTCAGTAGCGCATGGTCTTGCAGATGAGCACAAAAAACATTACTTTATCAATTGACATTAGGTCATCAATTGAGAATTTGAACATTTTCTATTATATTTCAGTGGCTTACTAGTGACAGTATTATTTCTGAGATCCGAAGACACAAAAATACAGAAGCTAAAAAGCAAACAAGAAAAAGAGAACAAAATAAAAAACGATAAGGACATAAACAAAAATATAAACGGATACGCCAACCAAGGGTTGTCCGTGAGTGTACCTGTCATCAACCAGGAAGTATTCTACGAGGATCTCCTAGAGAGCCCGTCAAAAGGATATTCAATGAGAGATTTGGCTAGGATGACAAAATCGTTCCTGGTGCTTTTCTTCTATCGAGTGTCACGATTGACGCCGGCTTATGCGTTTGTTATTGGCGTGAACGAGCTGGCTCTAAGGATAACTCACGACCACACGGTATTCGAGCCCGCCATCTTCGACCACGTGAACTGTGACAACTACTGGTGGAGGAACCTGCTGTACATCAACAACCTGTTCCCGCAGAGAGAGATGTGTATGGTCTGGTCCTGGTACATGGCGAACGACACGCAGTTCTACGTCGTGGGCATCATTCTACTACTGATCTCTGTCAAGTAAGTTTAATTTAGATAGACATTGATGTTATTCATACTTGTACTTTTACATATTATACCCAACTATCTTATTTACTATTATAAAGGTTTGTGAGGATGGATGGATGGATGAATGGAACGGATTTTGAATAAATTTAGTATAGTAGTAGTTTGAGCTAGTAAATAATGTTAAAACTAGTATTAAATAATGTTTGTTGAAAATATTATGTGGCATCTAATTGAAATGGAAAGACAGAAAAATTAATTTATTTGGTAAGTAAAACATTTTATAATATAAAGTGATTACTGTAATTAAATCAAAGTGATACCAAATTGGTTCCCGTTCAGCATTATGTTGCGAACGGATCCGCAACGCTGGATTGATCCGCACCAAACTAAACTAAAGCAAAAATTTGTTTTATTATAAATTAGGATAGATGGTTAACTCACATAATTCTTATTAGGGGCAGGAATAATGTTTTTTTAAGGAGGAAGCGCTAGTTACCCAAATCTTAATTCAAAATCGTAACTAAATTAAAAAGTTTCAAAATCTCGTGTTCAATTAATTCAGTTTCGATAGTTTAGTAGAAAGTTGCATGTCAGCGAAATCGTACGGGTCAGCAATCGCCGCCGTCAGCTCGCCGCTTGCGGTCGAGTCGAAACTGAGTCCACTGACTCCGCGGAAAATATTTGCAAGCGTCGCTGCTTGCCCCACGCCGCCCCCGCGGGTGAAGTTGAGGGGAGTGAAGGAGGGTCGTAAGGCTGAACCTCTTCGACTCGGCAAGGACTAGTGCAGGAGGTGCGATGAGCAGGGCTTCACACTGGTGGAGAGAAAAAAGAAGAGGAAACCCGCCGTCCACAACCACCGCGGCACAGTACCCAGCGGGAGCGTCTGCGGTGTGAGGTACCCGCAACGCCGCTGTACTTGTCCCGCCTGCACTGGTCCACGAAAGTCGAGGACGTCGTGGACTACATCCGGAAGAAGACGTTTTTCACCTTAAGGGAGTCTTGGAGTCTCGTCACAAGGTTAACTTTATTTCATTTGCGGTGAGAGTATCAACGCATCTTCTACCGACCTTTGAGGTGAAGGAATTCTGGTCGACGGACGTGGTCTACCGAAAGTTTAGGGGGAGGCTCCCTAATGAAGCGCGCATCACGTCGCCGACTATACGTGAAAAATATGTGTGTTAGTGAGTGTGAGTGTAGATTATAGTTTTAGAATAGTATATTGTATATATCTGGTTTAAGTAACACAAGTTAAACTTATCACGGGACTATATAGGCGTGGTGTTGGTGTATTAATATAATTATTTATTTTTATTTTATTTATTTTACAATTTATGTACACACAATAAATAGGTTAACAAAAATAACTTAAAAATAAAACATTTTGTACAAAGGTACATCTTATTCCAAAATGGAATGTCTTCCAGAAGACCTGTATTATAAAGGAATAGTTGACTAATGAAAAGCAAACATTAGCGTGTATATAAAGTTGTAAAACTTTAAAATAACTACTTAATATAAATAAATTAATAATAATACATACATACAATAAAGATAAATAAATAAATACATAATAATAATAATAATAATAATATATATAATATTATTATTTTATACCTATATTGTTATTAGTATAAAATTATGTGTGTTTTGTATAAAATATATATCCGTTGTCTGATACCCGTAAACCAAGTTCTACTTAGCACGCGATTAGATCGACGTGATATATATTATTTAATTATGTATTTGTATATATTTTATGTGTGTGTGTGTGTGTGAATTAAGTCTATTTTTTGATAATGATTTTTAGAAGTCCCTCAGTAACTTTCGAAGCTAATATTTGCAATAAAACTTCGGGTTCGGCCATCCCTCCGCTTCGGCTGAAATTAATAAAATTTTATTGTTTGTTATAAGCAGCTTAAGTATTTGCCAACGTGAGTTCTATTTAAAATATTGTTTTATCAGGATGTTGTTCGGCCTGGTACCGACTTCAAAATTATGAAGATTGAGTAGAGAAATAGTTAAAATATTAGCCAAATTAAAAAGGGGAATTATTTAGAACGTAAGACTTATTTCATACTCTTTTGTGTATTTTTACTTTGAAAGTCGGTTTAATTTTTATTTATTTATTTATTTATTTACTATGAATAACCAACAAAAGTTACAATGATACAAATTTAAACATACATTAGAATAAGTAAAGAGCTTATTGTACTTTAAATTATAGGTTATTTCATCATGCAAGTAAAAACCATAAACAAAGAGAAAATTAAATTTAAAATTACTTAAATAAGTTTACAAAATACAAAATAATAATAAGTACTTTTACAATAATAATAATAATAATAACTAATTAATTAATTGCCCCTTTTTAGTGATATAGGTAAAATTATTATTAATACATTTTAAGAACGTTTACAATAAAGATCAAATGTATAATTAAATACGCGCCAAGTTTTCATTAGGTATTGTATATAAGATGATGATGATGATTACTGTAAGTTACATAATGGCATATGCTTGCAGTTTTTTATACAATGTCGAAATTTCCAAACGCATATCTTTAAAGACTGCGGAGTCCTGTTCAGTGCTTTTAGATTCAGGTTATAACCTTGGTGCAGAATCTTACTTTTTGCTAGCATATGCTTGGGTTACTTCAGAAAAAGTTAAAATCACTATTAATATGTGTCATCTAAATTTCGAGTAGTGCCCTCGATTCCTCATGGATCCATACCATCTTCCATCATCAGGTCATCACTTTAATGACAACGGGACCAACTTCGGATTATACCTTTTACATCAAAAAAAGAATTTTGAAAATTGGTCAACAGACGGCGGAGTTATCGTTGAACATACAAAAAGAAAACTTACAGCCGAACGTATAACCGCCTTTTTGTGGAAGTCGGTTAAAAAAATATCCACGTTTCATTGCAAGAGCGGCGCCGCGCCGCACAGCGCGGTGCAGCTTACAATTTGATATCTTGCAAAGTAACGTTTATTTCTAATTTGTATAGTAAATAAAGCTCAATTTATAATCTTAAAATTTATAATCGTAAAAAATGTGCTCCACGTCGCGTCTCGGTGTAAACTGACGCTAAGTGAACATTGAATAAGTATTCGTATAGTCACGTTCAAAATTGAAAAACAATAATGCATTTTGCTGTCTATAAATTGTAGTGTCGACTTGTCATATTAGTATCATTTTGTACAGTGACATGCAAAATGGAATGCGTTCGAATTGATTTACCGTGGCCACTAGGGAATACTTTTTATTTCAGTCAGAGCCCAGTTACTATTATTTAATTGTAATTAACGGTTATCAAGAGCTCGAAGAGCATTCATTACAAATTCGTGTTTAAATATCACCAATTGCTAATTAGTCGCCTTAGTTGACTTTTTTTAAGCACATTGAAATTGGGATTCTAATAATTATTTATTTTCTCATTATTGAAGAATATTTACTAACATCAATTCTGAATCACTCACTCTCTTCGCAAAACGGCGATTTTCAACCAACATACATGAAGATTTACTGCTTGAAAAAGCTTGCTTGCTTTTTGCGGAAAAAGCTCACCTTGTTTATTTAAACATTACTCTTTTAAATTTTTCTAAGTTATACGAAAGTTTCAGCTTGCATTTGCCTAAAAAATATTTAAATAAAGTACCGAATACCTACTTTAATTCCACGTAAGTTTCTAAACGAGAGTCTCGTATAGCAGAACTATTTGTAGACGTTTTCAGAGCCCATCATTTACAAGTTCCCGTATTCCAGGCATATCCGCTTCGCGATGATCTCCGTGGTGGTGGTGATGGTATCGTCGTGGGTGACCACCATCTACATCTCCGTGTGGCACCAGTACAAGGCGCGGATCTCGGAGCCCTTTGAGATGTTCGACCCGCTGTACGACAAACCCTGGTCGAGGATCGGACCCTATCTCATAGGTGAGAACGTTACCTTTTCCCACATTTAGCGTGTCAAAGAGAAATATAATGTACCTTTGAGGAGATATATGATAAAATTGAGATGTACGATTTATACCCGGTTAATTTTTAATCGCTGCAAAAAAGAGCTCATCAAACCTTTATAATCTACTAGATTTGGTGTTCTATAAATAATATTAATAATTAATAGAATCAGGCGTTACTTTGCGGAAATCAATAGCATATAATTTAATTAATATTATATCTAGCAATATCCCGAGAAATATACCTGCAACCTGCAAGCAATGTGTGAGTGCACGCAAAAGCATGCGTAAAGCACCTCCCTCCTCCCACACGCTCCTCTGTAATAATTAATAATAATAAGCCATCTAACACTTAAAAGCGCTGTAAACTTATCGATTTTTAATAAACACGCTTCGCGACGCTTTCCATTTTTTCCCAGATAAATGTTTTTATTCGATTAGCTATTCAATTCTACATTCATCTAGGAATATTGCTAGTGTCTACATGCGGTAAACATTCACCATCAGGCAACCCATCTACACGCTTACCAAGGCTACTTACTTACTATAAAAATAAATTAAAATATTTTTCCCCAGGCATGATGGTCGGGTGGTACCTCCACAAGACCAAGTGCCAGGTCAAGATGCCGGCGTGGCTGGTGGCGGCGGGCTGGACGCTGGCGTTCACTGTCATAGGCGTGCTCATCTTCGGCATGGTGGACGGGTATTTCGAGATCTGGCCGACCGCCTTCTACATCAGTGTGGGGCATACCGGTAAGTTTTTTATGATTAAGCTGAGAAAAATGGTAAGGAAACATTATTTAGTAACAGAATTATTTATTAATCAATTCTGCGAATGAATACCCTTTCGCTGAATCTAATTTCTCGTCTTTCTAACAGTTGGAACTAGAAAATATTAATAGTTTTGTGTCTGCTTTATAATCTTGTAAACAATAATAATAAACAAAATACTTTGGCCTTTTCATCCGTTATTTGATGATTTATACAGTATTCTTAGAGCGAAGTAATACCACTCTTGAAAAACTGTAGGGCCTGGGACAGTTGGTTTTTAAATGTCGTGTGGTTGCCCAAGTACATACGGCATTCTCACAACACAGTCAGCCTATTCTAGAGGAAAAACTGGTCAATACGTATGGGGCCAACCATGTGCAGGTTTTCTCACGATGTTTTCCTTCACCGTTAGAGCGTCCGTAGAATGTACTTGAGATCTGAAAAAGTCTCATTGGTACACGCCACAATCTGGGAATCGAACCTGCACTCTCTTGAGTGCGAATCAAACGGTCTACCCACTAGGCCACGGAGCTCATAAGCAATAATATCAGTGTCATATTTATCTAACCAAAGGTGCATCTTTGTCATTAATCGGACAAAAGCGAGCACTCGATTTTTCTTGAAAACATATTCTTGTGAAAATTCTATCAAGACTAGAGAATATTGTCAAAGGTTAAGAGTGGATATGAACAAACACACATCGCCTGTAGTGGCCAGACGGGTCGGGATTTATCCCTCGTGTGCCGAGCCGATAACGTTTATTAGCTGGTAGCTACGCGCGTGAGCTCTGACTGCTCTGAGATAAAACTGATGGTGTAATGACATATACTATACATTGTATAAAGTTTGATATCAAACTATCTGATCAATCGAATACGATTCGGCAAGTCATCGTTTCGACACGCATTCAAACCGGTTTCATAACATTACTAAAATCAGCTAGTTTAGATTTCTATCAAATCAACATTTCAGACTGTATCGCGCCTCCAGCTGTATAATTTTGGTGAAAAATTATTTAAAAACAATTTAGCGAATGCCTGTGTGTATATTCAGATGCAGCAATTTTCAGCATTATCATCTGAATTATCAGGTACAAAAAATTGAGAACGAGCTTGTAAACATTACAAAATAATTTGCTACAAGCTTTAACAACATTAAAACATGAATTTGGGGATCAATTGTAACATAGACATTGTTCAGTGTCGGTGCTATCAGGTGGTTTCCACAACTGCGGTATCTGGCTTCCGCGTCACTGCGCCCGTCCTATTTTCGCCTGGACTATTGTACACAGAGATTTGTGCGTCCAAACGTGCCCGCGAAATTAGTAGGAACTTTGCCCCAAATATGCTATCTAGAATCTACCATACACTAGAGTCTAGACAGTATTTTTACAGTTTAGTGTAATATGCAGTGGCGTGCACAGGATTATGACACTGGGTATGCGGCGAAGTACTCGGTCACAAAAACTTTTTCGTTTATAGATTTTTAGAATAGCTACAGCCAAGCGACGGATCTCGGAAGTCGAAACCATGCCAACAGAGCAAGTCTTAGATGTACTACTATTCAGTCCACACTGTACTAGAATTACTAAATAATACAACCACACAGCCAGTTATACGTTTCATAACTTTTAACATGAATTTTTCGAGTAACATTATTTTTTTGCTGGTTTAATTGTTGTAACTCGGGTACACCTTTAGACAGAATTTGAATATTTTCACTGAATGACAATTGTGAGAACTTGTTATTTTTAATTTTTAATAAACACACATTTTCAACACAAACCTCACAATCAAATAACATTTTAAAAAAATCAACAAACGCACTAGTAAAAGCAAATCACTACAATTATTATAGAAACTCAGTAATAAACTGTTAAATGTACACACTTTAAAATGTTAAAATGAAAACAATGCTTATCACATGAAATATGCAATATGGCCCCCGCGAAACACAAAACGTTTCTTCTATTTAAACAAATAAAACCTTACTAAACAAAAATGCATAATGTGCATACGTGATTTATTAGATTTCCGTCTATTATTTTTACTCGGATTATAGGCAACGAATAATTTCCGACAAGCCAGTTCGGCGGTTTTCGGAAGCGATCGGATAGCCTCTCGCCATCGCCTGCCGCGGGATTTGCCGCTATATAATCATGTCGATATCATGGGTTTGCGAAGTATGAAAATTACACATACATGCGATGATATGTCCTGCAGAACGCAACGGCATGAGATGAGTTGCTATTTATAAAATATTAGGCGTTTTAAGTTATTATATTCTTTAGATTAATTTATTTGCTATTAATTAAAGTCATCTAAAACGTACGAACGTTTTATTAAAATATCTGTGAATGACAAGTAAAGCAATGCATTTCTGCCTACAAGGAGCGCACGCCCCTGGTAATATGTGATGGTAGATAGCAGTCAGAGTTACTTGGTAGGCGGGGTCGAAAATGTAGATTCAATTCCATATTTTTTACCGACTTCCAAATAGGAAGAGGTTCTCAGTTTGCGTGTTTTCTCTATGGACATACTAAAATGAGGTATCAGAGAAGTGTTGTTTCGCATAATGTTCCGCAAAGTGACCCGTGCTTTAGTAGCAGAGAAGTTAGTGGTGTTCGACCACGCCATTTAGGCTCAACAAAGATGGCCAAACTAATTATACAACTTTGAAGATCTATTTACTCGTAGCCAGTGCACTTAATAGGCTTGAATCTTACGAGCAATATTAGAAATTACTTATGCGGAGAGTAAACCATGTTTGGATTGTTATTAAAACAAAAACTCAGTAACCACACTAATACCCGGGTTATGAGTTTTTTGTCGGTAGTTTACCTATTCAATAGCGCTATTGATTGGAAGACGCAAACACGTTAACCAATCAGAAACGCTATTGAATAGATTTTGTATTTACTACCGACAGTAACCTCAGAAACCGGCTATTAGGTAAAATAGTTTATCAGCTTCCGTGGTCCAGTGGTTTAGAGCTTGGCTCTGACTCGGAGGTCGTGGGTTCGATTCTCGCATTGGAACAACAAAAAACGTGTCGGTTTGTCCGTCCCACTGTGTTTCGAGGGTAAGGAAGAGAGAGTGCTCTTGTGTACTGCGCACACACTTGGGCACTATAATATAACTCCGGCTTAGCTGGACTGGTTTCAATGAAACCGGCCACTGTCACCGAAATCGGTGTGGCGAGCTATTATTATTATTATTAGTTTATCAGAACGTTTTTACATATTTATTTTAATATATGTACTATGTAAATTTTCTGGAAGCATTTGTGTTACTTCATGGAAGTTAACATTAAAACGCAAGGTTTCACTCGTTGCAGTAGTTGAGAGACGTAAATGTTCGCGTGCGGGCTGCGGACGGAAAGCTGCTTAGTGTCCGAAGGACTGTGTAGCAATTGCTACGACGTAATGTCCTCGTTTCCAAGCTTACAATTCAGTTAACACTAAGTTTGAAATTAAATTCTAAAGTTAAAATAACATTTTTAGAGGACATTTAAAATATATATACTTTCCGTTGTCTGTTACCTGTAGTAACACAAGTTCTTCGGATACTTAGCACGGGGCCAGATTGACTTGGCGTGAAGCGTTCATAAATGTTATATTTATTTATTTAAAGAAAGTCAGTTAAGATAAGTGCACTTTTTTAAAATTGGAGTAGACCAATAGAACTCTATTGATAATGATAAATATATATAGAATGATGTAATGTGTAGGACTGTAGGTTATAATTTTTCATTAAAAAAAAAAGTTTTTAATAAAAAAGGTATTTACTTTGAGGAAACTTAAATACAAGTTAATAATTATTAAACCATATTATTTATTAATTTAAAATATTAACTTGCGATTCATTACTGTCACGAAGTTTGATTTGGGACCAAAAACGTCTTGATTCCAAATCATAAAAATGTTTACGACTAAAGAGAAGATTACGTCATAAACATGGCCCAAGAGCTACTAAAACAGACATAAATAACAAAGTGCCACGACAGATAAAAAAAAACTCTCTTTGTTAATACATAGATATGGAAAAATGCGAGAAATGGCACTAAGAAAAATTAATCGTTATTTTTCGGGTTCCATAGTTTACGTTTTGGAACCCTTATGGTTTCGTCATGTCCGTCCGTCCATCCGTCTTCGGCTTACCGTCCAAACGGCTAGTACTAGTAGTAACTTTGCATAGATATGTGTATTTACTAAGTCAAAAAAGTTGTAAAATAATATTACATAAATATATTATTTGGGGTACCTCCCCTACAAGTAAAGTGGCAATAATTTTTTTTCTCTTTTGCGACATATTCAACACTTTAAAGCGTATTTTTTTTAAATAGGGCATGTCAAAGAATAACCTATACCATGCTTAAGCTTTGTATGAGTCCTCCATAGATATATTATTATAAAAAAAATATCTGAAGATAAAGAAAATTAACGTCAGTTTTACTGTTTTTTCAGGCTGGGGCGTCGCCTTAGGCTGGATAGCGCTCGCCTGCTGCACCGGCTACGGCGGGCTGGTCAACTCTCTCCTCTCCTACAACGGGTTCCTACCGCTCTCCCGGCTCACCTACTGCGCCTACCTCATCCACCCCACCATTATGATGTACTCTAGCTTCCTGCTCGACGGACCGCTGCATTTAGAAAACTCTATCGTCGTAAGTACACCTATAGCTGTTATGGATGCCTGGTACTTTATTAGATTAAGTGTGGCAATCGAACGTTATCTCTCTTTGATGTTACTGTGGAGAAGCTACGCTTGGACCGGCTTGACCGGAGGGATACCACGGCATTACTGAAAAACGGCGTAAAAATATTGCTTGCGTTTTTCGTCGTGTGAGTGAGGGTATAGGAGGCAGAAGGAAATGGAATTAAGAGAGAGACTGATAAAGGACTAGCAATTTCTGTAGTGTGCGGGATGCATGGGCTATCGCTTACCATCATCCGTCGACGCGATCCGTGCTCTTTTGCCGGCCTCATTCCATCTAAACTATTCTAGTAAGTGTATTCTACTTTGCCATAAAATCCGCCAAAACATGAACGAAATAGTTGTGGGACAAGTTTTGTTACAAATTAGCGGGCCAAAGTTGTGAAGGCTCCATAAAGTTTATATAGGGATTACTGGGGATTCCTCGATACACTACTGAGTTGTTTGCTGTGGGTTATTTCTTATGGGGTGTAATAAATGGACGCTTCACACCACGTCAGTGTTCTTTCAGTTGGCTTAAAAATGTTTCTAATGACCTAGCTAGATCGATTTTTCTCCCCCAAAACTCCCTGCATACTAAATTACTTGTAGCCGTAGCCTATATATATATATATAGGTATACAAGATCGTCTCGTTTAAAGTATAAGATTATTTGGTAACAATGACAGATTCGAGAACCAACAACCTTTACTTAAAATAATTTCAAAGTTAAAAGCACTCTTATAACACTTGAAAGTAAAACTTTATTAGCGCTTGTATTCAAACCGTATTTTTAATACTAGAAGTCGTTATGTAGGACATAAAAAAATATACTTAAAAAACAAATATAGCTTTTTGTAAAGAATATAAACTAAAGTTATTTATAAAGTTGTGATACTGAAAAGCTTGATTTACGGGAAACTGCAGGGAACAAAAACTGTTGGCAAACTCCACTCTCAATACAAGACTAAACTACTCTTGTTTTAGTTTTAAAAATGGCGACGCGTGAACTAAATCTTTTGCGCTTGAATTACGATGATTTTATTTCTTTTTAAGCGACAGCAACAAAGATTTCACTTAAAAGTTTTTAGAGAAATAAATGGTAGGCACTGGGCCAACTACGACAAATCCAAAAATAGGCATCATCGTCATCAGCATATCACCATCCACTGCTGAATCTCTCCCCCAATGAGCGCCAACCACCCCGATCTTGGGCAGCCCTCATCCATCCGCTGCCAGCCACCTTCTTCAAATTGTCGGTCCATCTCCACTGTAATACTTGTCTGCTCCATGGGCCATCTGTCCGTCTGCAGACATGGCCGGCCCACTTCCACTTCAGCGTGCTAATTCGTTGAGCAATGTCGGTGACTTGAATTTAATTAATTTTATCCACCAGAGATACTCTTAACATTGCTCTTTCCATCGCATAAGAATATTGAAAAACTAGCTGTCCCGACACACGTTGTTCTGTCTTAACTATAAACTGGAATAAATAAATAACTACACCAACCAAACAGGACACTGATGAACGCAGCTATAAATATTTGAACGTCAAGTGACAAATTGAATGTAGTGAACACTTAGTATGGGAAAATTCAATCGACGTTTTTAGTGTTTTCGCCGCTTTTTTCCAATATTTCTCACAGTCTAAACCTTCCCTGAAATTTCACAATTATTTAAAGACCAAAATTAGTCAAAGGCCAGTCCAGCCATTCTCGAGTTTTAGCGAGACATTGGAATTGCAATCCATTTTTATATATAGGAAGATAGGCATGATGTTTATAAATTTTAATCGCATTTTGTTGTTTCAGATCGCGCTGTACGCGGGCTACGCTGTAATGGCCTTCATAGCGTCGTTCTTCATCTCCCTGGCGTTCGAGGCGCCCGTAGTGAGGCTGATAAAAATTGCAAATGGCGGCACCCAGAGAAAATGAAAAGAATTTTAATGCTTTGCGCCCGACAAAGACCGAAATATGTAGTTACCTGCTCTCTGTGTAGAGCTTATTAGAATATTTAGACGTAGATTTTATAACTCATGGATACAGTAAAGTTACCCAAGGCGTTTTAATTTGGTTTCTGAAAAACCTAAAAAATCTATCATTGTATTATAACTCTTTGCATATTTAAATAGAAAAATAATTATTGAAGTATTCTATATTCTGTCGAATATTTAGGTTTTACCAAATGTAGGTGAATTGTATTTTATATAAGTGTTTTGTATTTCAACATTGGTATAATTTAAAGGAAAGAAGGAGAGTCATGATTAATTATGGACGAAATTTTAATTAAATTGAAATTTACGTAGACAAAAACGACCCAAATTGGAGATGTAACAGAATATCCTTAATATTAATTGCTTTTCGTAATTCAGTGTCTGATTTCGAAATTCTTGTTTAGGTTATCAAATTATTGTAATTAAAGATGTTTTATGAATAAATATTATTCCCTATATTAATTAATGTGTCCAGATTCCACTGAACAATTTATATTAAATGATTTGTCCCTAGTACCTGCAATTACACTAAAATAACTATATAATTTGATATCTTATGATGTGCATACTGCACACACATATTTTGTAATGTTGATATATTATGCTAACTTTTTGTTTTTAACACTGCTAAGTACGCTTACACACGCGCCGCAACTCTCGCATCGCGCGCCGCTGCACTAGGATTTTTTGCATTTTGCTTTTTTTTCCGCAGCGCCGGCGGCGGTGCAACGCCGCAGTTTAAATTTTTTCAAGCCTTTATATTTTGCCTTGTTTTACAGTATAACCTATAATAAGTTAATTTATTTACTTTATAACTCATAATATGTTCTAAAATTAGGTAAGTAGGTGTGATTAGAAGTAATCATTGTCAAACAATAGTAAAATTGAATAATTATTATTAATTTCAAAATAAAAATAATTGTAGTATTTTACAAACTACTTAACATTTTATTTTAAATTTAGATCAAAGTATATAATGTAAAAAAATCTTTAAATTTTTTAACATAACACCTCATCAATATTCCAATTCTGGGTGTTAGGTACACACAAATTTAAAGCAATACATAGATACAAATACTCAGCTAATGCTCTTTTATACTTTATGTTTTTAAAAATAAAATTAAGGTTTAGTTTATCTTATTAATGATATTTGTTAATAATTGTCAGTAATAATTTAATAATAATGATTATTTGTATAATAAACGATTGTAAACCATTATTGTTACTGAAATTTAACGAAGATATTGTGATATAGTTACAATTGAAAACTGTTGCTCTGTATGTTATGGTTAACCGTCAGTAAAATATTTCGCAATGGGGAAGATGGGGACACTTCATAATTTTTTTTTGGTTTTGACTTTTCATGCTTTTTTAAAAACTCACCATCAAATGTTGCTCAGTTTCTTGCTAAAGTCTATGCGTTAATTTGGCATGAAATGCTTTCCCATGTATCAAGGAAACAACACCAGGTCGTTTAATCTAGGTGAGTCTAGTAAATTAAGCCTGTACTTATCAAGTAGATATGTTATCCAAAAAGCATCTTTGGGCATGTAAAAAGTCGGACCTGCGCCTGATCTCTCGCCAGTCGTGTCGGTTATCCGTCCCACTGGGCTACGAGAGTAAAGGAGGAGAGAGTGCTCTTGTGTACTGCGCACACACTTGGGCACCATAACATAACTCCTGCGTAGCTGGCCTGGTTTCAATGAAACAGGCCACCGTCACTGAAATCGGTGTGGGGAGCTATCCAAAAAGGTGGTAGATTTAATGATTCCTACAAATCTAAGGCTTAACTAGGCATACCTAGGCTAAGATGCTTGACCATAACAGATAAAATGACCTCACATAGATACCTGAACATACATTAAACATTTTGTAAATAATTTAACATTGTTATAAATTAATATAAATTTCTAGTCCTAAATTATTTTTATTATTTGCTCCTTTTTGAAATCCGACCACTAACGAAATTATTATTTACTGGAGACGTCTTAGAAGTTTTTTATTATATTATACGGCACGGCAAAAAGTACTGAAACCGAACTCACGATGTGAAGTCAAGACTCAGCGCTGTTAGCCTGTTACCTACACAGGTTATCACAACTAGGGCCAAGGAGACGCCACAAATCACAACATCAAACGTAATAATATCAATTATTCCTTAGTAAGCCAATAGGAATAAATAAATAAATAAAATAAAGCTTTATTAAATTCCATACATTGGATGGGTACAATAATTATAAATTTCGAAGAAAAGGAATCTTACATGCTAACTATAGTGCTTTGAAATTAATAATATTATTTAATTGCGTTATAAACATTTTGATTTACTTAATTATTATAATTAAAATTATTAATTTTTTAACCATGTCATCAAAAAAATACATTGTAAACAATTATTGTCAGGCATTGTAAATTATATCAAAATGTCATATTATGTAAATAAGCAATTGTCAAGCATTAATTGGTTAAGTATTTCAAAATGTTAATAATATGTAAATGTGAAATTAAATTAGCAAACAAATTTTCAAGTATAGTAGGTAATATTCATAGTCATTTATGTATGGAAATTAAAATATTTACTAAAATTTACTACAATATTTAATATTTACCCCTAAGGGTAAAAGCCTCCTCTAATGAAATCCAAGTTGCTCTGTCTTTTGTGATGTCTAGACAGCCTTTTCCCGCTACCGCCTCTATTGCGTCTGCCCACCTTGCGCGTGGATGGCCTCTCGCTCTGGTGCCGGTAGGTCCGGTCCAAGCAGCTGATCTTATTGTCCATCTATCGTCAGTGTATCTAGCTACATGACCGGCCCACTTCCATTTCCTTTGTAAGGAGAATGATAATGCGTCGGTTACCTTGGATTTCTTACGAATTTCAGTGTTTTTTACTTTGTCCTTTAATTTTATGTTGAGATAGCTCCTCTCCATTCTTCTCTGTGTTGTCTGAATTTTCAGTTGGGTTTTTGTATCGTAAGTCCAAGTTTGGCAGCCGTAGGTAAGTTCTATGGTAAAATCATAATAAAATCTCTGAATCCATAATAATTTTTTTCGACAATAATGGGATGTTATTGGATTTAAATATTTCTTTGTGGGCCCAGTATTTTTTCCACGTAACGGCTATTCTTCTGTCTAATTCTTCTATGTTTCTTTCTTTTCTAAAGGAGATTTGTTTACCCAAATAGACACACGTTTCAACATACTCAATAGGAGTGTTGTTAATCACAACTGGCATTTTTTGGTGATTAGTCAGGATTTTTGCCTTATCTAGGTTCATTTCTAGCCTAATTTTATGCTCACTTTATGTAAGTCGTCAATCATAATTTGCAAGTTATGAGAGCTCTCCGAGAACAGGATTATGTCGTCGGCAAACCTGAGATGACTTAGACGATTTCCGTTTATATTGATGCCCTGTTTTGACCATAGTAATTCTTTCATAATGTGTTGTAAGACAGCAATGAAAAGTTTTGGCGAAATTGGGTCGCCTTGTCTGACGCCTCTTACTATTTTGATAGTTTTTTTCGAGTTTTGTTTTGTTGAGTTTGACTCTACTTGTACTGGCACTGTAAATGTTTCGCTGTAAATGTTTCTCAGGATATCTTTATATTTTTCATTTATGTTTTGTGCTCTTAATGCTTCCCAGGTGCTGTTGTGAGCTATAGAGTCAAATGCTTTTTGCGGTAATCTACGAAGGCCAAATATAGGAGTTTGCGAAATTCTGAGTACTTTTCTAACATCAGGTCGACTACTTGAATGTGACCTGCTGTGTTGTACCCGCTTCTGAAGCCAGCTTGTTCGACTGGTTGGTGCGCATTAATTTGTGGGCCTATTCTTTCCAGTAGACAGGAAGCGAATAATTTATAGAGGCATGGCATGAGGCTTATCGGTCTGTAATTCTTAATATCAGCTGGGTCACCTTTTTAAAAAAGCAAGATGATTTCCGATTATGTCCATTGGTATGGCACCTATTCCCCAGTAAGTATTTAATTCCATAGGATCGTGATGGGTGTCAGCAGAAGAGTTTTTGCATATTTAATGCATTCATTTGTTATCCCATCAGGCCCTGGGCTTTTTTCTAAATTTTAATTTTTTAATTTGTTTCATGATTTCTACTCCAGTAAACTCTTGAGTTTCAGAATAGTTACTATATTTGTTTTCAATACTAGGTGGCGGTGGTGAATCCGGTTGACTGTAGAGTTTTGCATAGAAGTCCGTCGCTATTTTTATGATGTTTGTTCGGGAGCTTGTTTTGATGGAGTCGAGCTGTAGTGATGGGATCCATTTTTTTGATTTGTTTAAATCTTTATAAGCTTTTTTCGTTGATCTGGATCTATCCAGATGTCTTTGTATAGTATTAATTCTGTGTATCTCATAACATCGTCTTATTTCTTTGTTTGTTACTTTGTAGAGTTACTTCAGTTTTTCTTTGTCACTTTTCGTAAGTTTTGGTTTGTTTTGTAATAAAGTTCTTTCTTTCATAAGTTTCAGTGCCTTGTCTGATAAAATCTTATGGCCTTTAATTTTATTAGAGCTTTTTAAGCTTTCCGATAAAGAGCGCACAATTTTTGACAGTATTCGTCGCTATTGCAGTTTACTTGTGTAGTCAAAAGCTCTGGTATATAATTACTTAGATTTTCGATGTATGTTTCCTGTTCTCTTATTGTTTTCAATGAGTTTACTGTGTTAGAAAAATTTCGTCTACTTTTCTTCGCTTATTTAATATTTAATGTGGCTTGTAACAGTCTATGATCAGAACCAAAGGGGAATGATGATACTACTTTATATTTGGTAAAAAGATGTGGCGTTGTCGACATTATGTAATCTATCTCATTTCTTGTGTTTTTGTCCGGAGAGATTCAGGTCCATCTATCCTTGGATTTTATTTCAAACATTGTGTTTATTATTTTCTGCTCATATTCTTGTGCGAACTGAATGAGTCTTTCACCTCGCGTGTTTCTTTTGCCTTGTCCGAATTTGCCGGTAACTCGTTCGTATTTGTTCTATCTGAGCATTGAAGTCTCCCATTGTAATAATGTTTTTTGACGGACTAGAGTCGTATGCTTTCGCCATATCTTGATAAAAGTTATCTATGTCTTCTTCACTTGAGCTTTCAGTGGGAGCGTATGCTTGTATTAGTGCAAAAAAAAAGGTTTTCTAAGTCAATGTGTAGTGTACATACTCTCTCAGATATGCCAATGAAAGCTTTAATGTTTTCTTTGAATTTCTTTTTGACTAAGAAGCCGACTCTATGTCCTTTCAATAGGAATATCCAATTATAATTTATATAAAGAAAGTCTCTAAAGGCTGTGAAATTTGGCTATAATTTTATCACGGCATCAGCAGCGTGTTAAGTAGACAAAAAAGCGAGTCGGCCATTCTCCCCCCACTTGCCCATAAAATGTTTACTTCATTAAGATTCCCCGAACCCGAAACTCAACGAACAGTATTCCGTTTTCCGATCAGGTAAGCTAATAGACTAAAAATGTTCGTGATATGGCACATTATCAATTGCGTAGGTTAGATGTAAAATTATTAGGGACAAAGTCCAGTAATCTGTTTATAGCCGGAAAGAAAGAGTGGAAGAAGGAAAGGGGATGGAAAAAATTAAAAACTGTGGAGACTGTACCTAATAAGGAAGACGAACTTCGAAAAATCGATTAATGTTTTAGATATTTGCATATAAAATAATTATTTTCATATCATGAAACTATTTTCGTTTGCAAGTACCTGTATTTTTAAATCCTAAGTGAGTTCTTACCATATCGACTCAATATATTTCGAGTTACTTAACGCCAGAAATTATTATCAATATTAAATTGATTATTTACAAGTAAATTTAAATAAGTCATAAACGTCATCAATAATTCAAATGTAACTTTCTGAGAAATAAAATCCGCAAACATTTCAAATCCAATAGCGATTTCGGCATCTAAAACTGCCCCGGGGCACGCCAGCCGAATGTGTACGGAAAAGTCCCAATGTCAATGTCTAAATCAGTGCTATATCATTGTCATATACATATAAGGTTTGGTAAAATCAACTACGGATATTTTGGGTATATGATGTGTTTAAAAGACGCTTAGGCAAAAAAAATATTGTCATACTCAAAGCAAAAACATCATTTATGTATTCGAATCTCCGCTCAGCGCAAACTCGCCCTAGATGGGCAATAAATAAGATTTTTTTGTCGAGTATGACAATCATTTTTTTGTCTAAACGTCTATACATAAGCAGTAGATCATATGACCAAAATATCCGTAGTTGATTTTACCGAACCTTATTTAAGAAGGAGATGGACATGTATCGTTTAGTGAATCATATTTTGTTTCGTTCGACTATTTCCGTAGCTATTTGGCTGCCTCAGGGAAGTTTTAGGAGCCAAAAGCGCTACAAGTAAAATGGAAGCAAGGGTTTTTTCAAATGTTAGCGCCTTAATACACGCGCCGCTACTCCGGCGACGACGCTTGATTTTTTATGGATTTCGCAGGACCTGTTCGCCACCGGCACTGCGGTAAAAATTACATAAATCCTGCGACGCGCGCCGCCGCGCTGCGGCGCGTATGTAATCGTACTTATTATGCTTATTATCGCTTTCACCATAAAAATCTTCCAAAAATAGCATCTAAAACTATTTTTCAATACTTAAATTTTTAAACCAAATAAGATTGCTAATTTGCTATAAAATAACCAATATTTAAAAGAGGTTTCGATTTTGAGATATGTAGTTTATATAGAAATTTTGAGAATCATCACTAAGACGTGTCAGTTCACACCGCAACGCGGTGCAACGCGACGCGACGCTACGATACTTAAAGAAACCAGTGACTGTTCGCTGCGCAGCGCATAGCCGCAAAACGCATTTGACAGCAGTATTCCGCAAGGTGCAGCGCGTGCAGACGAACGTCTATGTGGCTACAGTAAAAAAAACACTCTTTGGTTACTGGTTCTGACGCTTCTTTGACGGTGGGCGGCGACCTCAGGCTGCGTCTCGGGGCGTCGAGGTCAGTACCGGATTAGCCATAATATATACATAGGCAGAGGCAGCAAAAGCTACGGACGCCGCGCTTTGAGGGGCCTGCGCCGGCCGGCGCGCTCCAACGCGACGTCTATCCGGCCGCATCGACCGCGGGAGCGTAATAAATAATCTTCTTACAAAGTAATAACAGCGCTGAAAATATAACTCCGCGCTAATGTCTAATACTATAAGTATAATTCTGAAAATCGAACACACGACAGTAATTAAAGACTTGTCGCTTGTTCGATTTTCAGCTCTATTGTAATCCTCAATAGAGCTGAAAATCAATTGATAACTAATCAAGTAATAACTCAATAGCAATAGAGCGGAAACTCACACAAGAGTTAAATCTCAATTCTTTGATGAAATTAAGAATTTCCATTTTATATATTAATTATTATGGCTTTTAAAGTTATTTATCAGAAAGGAAATTATTTAATTAGCAAATTTATTAATTATTAAGGCATTCAAAGTTATTTATTAGAAAGGAAATTATTTAATTAGCAGATTTGCTTGACGATAATTTTTTTAATCTATCAAGTACCTAAACACGTTCTGAATACTAAAAAAGTATCTTCCTAACTTTTCAACGTTCCATATTAGTCCTGATTCCACTTGTCTTCAAAGTTTTTAAGACCTTGAAACGAAGGAAATAAAAAAAATCCTGTAAAATCTATTGTTTCTTTTTTGAAAAAATTTTGTTCGCTCCCTCCGCTCGCTCGCTTTTTTATATCAACAACATATTATTTTATACTGATGTTATGTTTTGAGCTATTAATCTAAATGTTTTTTTCTAAAGTACACAATCTTTCAGGGTGTAATGTTTAGTTCAGGTAGTAAAATAGAAAAAAAAATTTGCTCGCTCGCTACATTCGCTCGCATTTAACACAAACATCATATTATGTATTATTACTTACTATCGACTCGTACTCGTGTAAACATTTTTTTTTGTGAATTGTATTACGTATTCTATATTTCATTCTCGTGTGTAGATTCCAAATAATTTAAAAATATATTACGAAGTAAATGTTCTGATCGCACATTGTTTTACCTTTTTATATGAGCGTATAACAATGCAATCCTACAGTTTATATAAAAATTAACTGTCTGACCTTGTGTGTGGTAAGTTAATATAAGTATAAGATATTAACTATATAGAAATAAAGGTTTTTATTTTCATTTTATACCCTAAACTGAAGAATCGAAAGCAAACTAAGGGCGGCAGAAATTGCTACGGGCCCGCGCTGGCTTAATCCGGCACTGGTCGAGCTATGTCGCGTCGCCCACTTCATTGATAATAGAAAATGTGTTTAAGTGACTAATAAATAAAATCTAGAATACTGGAAGAGTATTCTAGATCTTAACTTTCAGAGAAAATAAATACTTGTTTGAAGGCCTTGAGGAAGGCCTTTGCACGGTTAAGAAATTAAGAATCAACAACAATTTTTTCCAGTGTCATCAAACATTAAGATTTCATGAAAATTTGGAGAAAACTGGGGTGTGTGCATTTAAACTTAATTTAAGTTCATTAAATATAGTCATTAGTCATTAACCTAATTAGTAAGCAAACGGTTTCGGCGAAGAGTTTCAACTTTATGTAACGCTGTTAGAAAATTGCTTGGATGATAGGCATTAAAGTTTTGTTTGTGTTTAATATTTATTATAATAGTACATACCTACGTACTTAATAATACCGAAAATTAAGTTTAAAAAAATTAGTTCAATTCAATTCAATTCATTTATTTCCGATTTTCATCCATAGTGTTAGTAACAATAGATCCTTATTCTAGTGTTAGTAAAAATATAAAATAAATTGGAATTACATTATTAATTAATTTAATTATATATATGGGAACCGAGCTATCGGGGCATGGAGCTGCACCCAATGCTTCAACAACATCGAATCCCACCTGCTACCCAACACATTCAGGAGTCTGTTTGGACTGTTTTGCACACGCGACCAGAGCGAGGCACATCTCTTTCTAATAATTGTCTGAAAACAATCTGTATGTGCCTCAGCGAACATAGATGAGGCGCTACAGTAACGTGACAGACCAAACAGCATCCTGAATATGTTGTTTAATATCACATAGTTTGAAAGTAAACAATATTTATTTAGTTTTATTAATATCTTTAAGTAGATATAAAATATTTTACTATTTACTAAATTAGAAATCTAAAAAAACTTGTGCATGCGCTGTGAGAAGTCGGAATTTCTCCGCAGTCAGTGTTGAGCTTTAATGAAGGAAGTTTAATGGAAATTAGCTGCGAAGCAAGACGTGCAACTTTGCCTTTCAGTGTTGGAGAAAAGCGCAGGAAGCGGTTGTGCTTTCTCAGAAATAGCGTGCCAGTTAAAGAAAAAATAGAGATAATAATATGAAGCCTTGAGATTAATATTCAAACTTTAGCACCTAGGTATTTGCTATTTGCCGATTGTGTTTCGAAAAATCTGTAAATTATGAAAACGTTGTGCGAATTGCCTTTAACCGAATTTTGTCGCATCTAAATTCTGAAGGAACCATTAAAATGTTCCAGCTACATGGAAGTCTCTCACATAACCCCGGTTGTCCGTTTGTGTGATAACCCCTGCAAAGGAACTTAAATCTAAATCTTATTTTAATAATTAAAATTAATAGAATATGAAGTAAACTTTTGCTGTGGGGCTCAAAGCCTAATAATAAATATTAATGAGACCACAAAGGCTTCCTTAACAAGATATATGGAGGCTTCGGATGAACGGGATGAAAGGGTATTGTAGTTATGAAAATTGTTTTGTCGGAAATGAAAACACCCTAGATTTTCTTTACTTACATTAAAATAATAATAAAATACCAGAAAATAAGAATTATCATAATATAATAAGAAGAAATGTCATTTTACATTGCACTTAGGCACCAATAATTTTATACACTTGCCTGCAAAAATAAGTACTACACTTTTAAAATTGCAATCATTTCAAAAGTATAAAAGTCAGAGATTAAAAAAAAATATGGTTGTCGGCTTACGAACGATAATTTTACGTGATAGCGTCATCACAAGCCGAACGCTTAGGCCGATCATCTCTCTATAGCTTGTTTCGCGCTCTCGCTTGCACGCTCGGCTCGGAAGGAACGTGACAATTTTGCAGAACGTGACTAATTTTCATGCGTGCAGCCGGCGTTCATCGATTTATAAGACGTTATCACGTCAAAATGTTTTATAGCAAATTTTATCAATTTTCTGAAACCAGTAGAAAACCGACAAAACTTCATAAGACGTTTTTTATTTAGAATCTACAACTTTTTTAGTTTTGAAACAAAAAACTTTCTTTTGTAGGCCTTGATTATTAATACACTTTTTTTCCATTTTAAGCACAATCGTTACAAGTTCCAGTAAACTACATAAAAACTGTTTTAAAGTCACACAACCTTTATTTATCTTCCTTTAATGCTCGATTTTCATAGTGTAAAGAAAGTTTTGCCCTAACTTTATATTAAACTAAAAAAGTGCAATTGAGTTAAGACATAATATTTACATTAAATGCGCCATTACAGCTCAGTAAAGATTCTCGAGTTGGAAAGAACGAACAGTTTGGAGCGATTAAAAGTTGAACAGTTTGTGAAGTGACTCGGCTGGCGTCCGCGGAAATTGTTGGAGTTTTAATACATCTCGTAGCACGATCAATTACAACAAATACCCAATAACGGGTAAGTTGGCCCACAATATTGGATGCATTATTTCTGGTAGGCGTTGTGTCGCTGGTAGGTTCACTGGTAGGTGAACGAGCCTCAAACAAAAATACAGGATACAATGCTGTTAAAAACCAATTGTTTTATAGTACCTGAGTGTGTGCAGCGTGCGCAAAAGCACCATCTCTTCCTTTACTCCCATAACCCAGGCACGGATAGCCGACACGACTGGTGAGAGATCAGACCGACTTTTTACATGCCCATAGGACGCATGGATCATCGTGGTCGACAGTCAGATGATTAGCCTGCATTGTCCTAACAGGACTTGAAAACAATTTTATTTGTGTTTCCGATCACGACCACGAAGTCAGGACTACGGAGGCTTCCTTATTATTATAATATGTGACTATGAGTTATAGTTATTGCTCGTAGCTCTGTACATCACTTGAAGAAACAATAGAAAACTTACTTATTGGGTAGCAAGATACAAAGTTAATGCAGAATTGTTAATGAATATAAATAGAGACCATAATGGTACTTACATGTGCATTCGGCTTTTTTAACTTGAAAAATATAATCTCGCTGTTACTTCTCTACTCGCTAGCTTTAATAGGAAGCGAGAACTCCGAAAATCGCAAGTGCAAGGTAGGGATGAGAATAGTTTGTAAGCTTTTTTTAAAAAAAACCGTTATCACTTAAGGTTGTCATCAACCTGACAACAGTCAGTTTTGGAGTTTACCCTTAAGAATCGATTTTCATATAAGGCGCCCGGTATGAAAAAAATATGAGATGTAAAATCTATTGAACGAATGACCTTGTTACGTTTTCGTGCGCAACCTATTCTGCGCACCTGTCACTTTTTCACATGGCGCGAATTTTTGAACTCAAATCGATCGATAAAGTTTTTAAAAACTTTGTCTAGTTTTTTGCCTATTTCCCCTAGTAGTTGGCACTTACTTAAAGCCTTAATACCTAGTACCCATTTAGTACCCAATTTTCACTAAGGGAAATAGAAGTTCATATTATTGTTTTCCAGTCCGGACGCCATCTATGGAAATAAACATTAACCATTGGTTTGGTCTTAATAATTTTACAGAAAAAATATAGATGGCGCTTATACGGAGTAGATTGTTTCTAATTTTAAATACTTTTTTATATATATTTTGCTGTACTAAAATTTCCTATCATCAATCACTTTAGTTATCATAATATTCGTTTATTGTTCGAAGTACGCACTTTTTAAAATTGTCCAATAAAATAAAAATAATATTATACAATTTAAATACTAAGCATTTAAAATGTCAACAAGTCTTGCTCAAGAGGAATCTCCTAGTACTCAGAGCTAAATATTATAAATAATTATTCTATCGAAATGTGTAAAGCGCCATCTATGTACATTTCAATGCATCACCGTTTTTCACATGGCGCGAATTTTTGAACTCAAATCGATCGCTAAAGTTTTTGTTCTTTCTGAGGGACGTGTTTTACTTTTTAGAGTAAACTCCAGTCGTGCGTCGGAGCTGACACACACTTTTTTTTATTATTATTATTTTATGATTTGGCATTAAAATACATATAACCCTCAATTTTTAAAAACACCAACCCTCCGTAGTGACACACACCTAATACCTACAGTATTAGGTGTAGGTGTAGGTTGGTGTAGGTAGTTGTATATGCAGTTTGTAGGTTGTAGGTGGTGTAGAAAATGTAGCTATATGTAGGTAGTCATTTATTATTCCAGTCCATAGTTAAAACAGAACAACGTTTGTCTAGTCAGCTATAAGTATATTATAATACAGTTTTTTAGGCATACTAAATATTTTATCTATTTATGCAAGTATCCAGTACCTGTTAATGTTATATATGATTCCAATTCCACGAGATAGCTTTCAGATTTACGAGTGAGTTTACATTTTCCTCTGCATTAGTATACTCATATCTTATGTAAGCTCTTACTGCCTATATTACACGTGTCTGACTACTGATTCGATCTGTTACGATTTGGACTTAATGTATCAGGTATTAGAGCATCAATTCCGTTTACATATATTTCGCATTTAAATATTAATTCGGTAATCTCTACCTGAACTGTAGCTGTCTTCATTTCAATCAATCTACATAAGGTATTTCGTCGTTACGCCTATTTAAGGTAAGGTGTTATTACACACACATAATATACGTTTTGATGTTTAAAGATTAGAATATTTTTAAGTTTGTTCACTTTAAATAATTATAAGTTTATATTAATTTTTCGTAATACTCATGACAGTAAGGAAAAACAGTTATCAATTACCTCATCTCCTCAAATTACCCCATAGGTAGGTAGTTGATACCTATTACCCCACATAAGGATCCATTACACTACCGGACAAACCTATTGCCTTGCTAAAGTGGAAACCAAAATATTCGAGTTATCTAGTATTTCTTTTTTTGTATCGGTGAAATAAAGAATATTATTTCCTTACAAATAGTTGGTATCTGTCGGAGTCCGTTTTGGCGCCATATATCAGTATATTCTAGAAACCACTGACCTGACACATAGGGCCGAGATAAATTTTATCGACCACATTCACAGCCGAATATGTGACACTTGACGAATCATACAAATCCTTTATTGCTACAAGTAGTAATTTTACTCTCCCAAAAAAGGCTTTATTTCTAGGGACTCAAAATTGATCGACACGATCACACTGTTCATCAAATCAATATTATTTGCGGATAAAATGGCACAATAATGGTATCCCATTTAAGCGCTTAAAAACTAAAAAAAAGGAAAAAAAATTTGAAGATTTAAACGTTCTAGAACGGATAATTAAAATGGCGACCGTGCCACAAATCTCAATGACTCTTTATGCCAACATTTATTTAATTAAAGCGGGAAAAAGTTCAGTCTGGAGTGCAATTCGAGGAAAGAGGGATTCAATTTGTTCAAACTCTTTTATTTTTAGTCTCGGTCATAATTTTTATATATATTCTTTCGAGTTAATATGTGCTGTTGACTGTTCTAGGGTTCCGTAGTACTACAAGGAACCCCTTTAGTTTCGCTCTGTCCGTCCCGGCCCTTGCCAACTTCTGTAATTAATAATATAAATTGATAAAATTTACTATAGTTATAGATTGCGTACAGATTTTACTTTTGGCATTAGGGGTGGCTACTTGTGAAGGGAGTGATATTTTTTCTCATTCTACCGCATCGCGTGAGGTGTTGTCGAAAGGGTATTTCTTAAATAAAGGTATGTTTTCATACAAATATGTACAGTAAAAATCTGCAAGAGCTTTAGCGACGTACAATCGCTTGAATGTACATATCCGTAACTTAAGCGGTTTACAAATGCACGTTGAAGATTTTAATAATCCTATGCGTTACAGTTTACACTGCACTAACGGCACTAACCGCCTACGACTCGGTCTACTACACATGGCTAAGAACACAAAGGTACCTTAAGCGAGCATTCCTGGATCGTCCTGTCTCCTAGTTCGCGTGTGTCAGTGTCTCACTCCGCGTTTCGTGTCGTCTCGCTCTGACTGCGTAGTAGTGACTCGCTCACTCCGCGTCAGTTGCCGTCTCGCTCCAAACGCGTCGAGTGTCTCGCTCACTCCGCGATCGTGCCGACCCCTTTCATTAGAGCAGTGCCAAGTGTTTCCCAATAGCGATCGTAAATCCACACCTTATTCATTAGAATAAGCTGTGGATTTGCGCCTTGCTGGGGAGTTGCCCTGCTCCTGGCCTCCCGTTGAGTTCCGACTCAACGTTGGGTCACGAGGAGACAGCCCCCCTAAGTGTGTGTACCGTCTTCGTGTATGTACACTTAGTGTATCGTTTCGTCCACGTAACGTGTGAATACCCTTGTGTTTGTGATACGTACACTCGTTACCGTTCAGTGTTGACTGTTTCTGTGTGACTTGTGTGTTTTATTGTTATGTCGTAACAATGTCGGACCATGACCCGCGGTTACACCGCGACTACCTGGACTTCTCATGTGCGGACTCCGTGCTGTCGTACAGCCCGGCCTCATCGAGGTCTAGCTCACGTCTGACGCAGGACCGCACACACCACCGCTTGCTCTCCGAGCCTAGCTTGCGTGGGCAGGACACCGCCCGCCCCGGGTCGCCTTCGGCATTCTCGCGGGGGTGTACTGGTACGCCCCCGCCCCAATGCCCTCCGACGGCGGCCTGCGACGAGTTTGGGCACCCGCCCCGCACAGCCGACCAGGGTTCGGCTAACCATGTGCGCGTCTCGCGCCGTACTGCGCACCCTGGCGATCCCCGCCAGCCTGCCGCTCACCCTGGACGCCACAACGTCCAGCAAGGGGACACACCCCGTACCCCGAGCTCTCCGCGCTCACCAGATGTCTCGCCGGCCCCACAGCCGCGCGACAACCGCCGAGCCGCACCTGGCGCGGCCACAGATACCCGCTCAAGCGCGCCGCACGGGTATCGCCACCGCGCGCTTACTTTTCCACCGCCGCTCATCGATCCGTCGACACCACCGACGGCCAGGTACACCGACCGTCAGCTGTCTTATGCCGAGGTGAGTGCGATCAGCCCACAAGTAGGCATTTGTAGATCCCCCACACCGACGCAGTCGGAGAGAAAAACCCCGCCGCCGCCATCTACTACCCGCTACCCGCCCCTGATCGCCGAGCGTATCGACGACTGGGTGCACCATTTTAGCCGTCTACGAGACAAACTGGGGCACCCACCAAATGCCAAATGTAACGGCCAGGTGTTTCGCTTTTCGCCCCAAAGCGAACATGAACACACGGTCGTGACGCGCTACCTGACGGACCTGGAGAAACAAGGACAAGCCTCCTGGTTCTCCTACTCGCTGCCACAGGACCGGACCATCAAGGTAGGTATTAGGGGCCTACCTTCCTTCACAGACACCGGAGTGATCAGGGCCGGCCTCGCCGAACTGGGATACGTGGCGGAGCACGTCTCCCTGATCCAGGCGAGGTCTGATCCCGGCGCCTGCTTATTCCTCGCCCTTATCACAAGGGCCCCGGACGTTGTACCCGGCATATACGAGGTACGGGAGCTCCTGAATATGCCGGGAGTCACCATCGAAGCCTGGCGGGGCCGTGGCGGCCCGGCCCAATGCCGCCGATGCTACCAGTTCCGGCACTCCAGCCACAACTGCCACCGGAGGGTGGCCTGTGTCCGGTGTGCCGAGGAACACTCTGTGCGGGACTGCCCCCGCTCCCCCTCTGAGACGCCCACCTGCGTTAACTGCAGGGGGGCCCATCCTGCCAACAGCAGCAAGTGCCCAGTGTACCGCAGGGCGGCGCGGAAACCGCGTGCCGATAATGCCCGCGCCTCACCCCCCTGCGCACCTGCCAATTCGCCTCCTCTGGAGCAAGAAGCTCCCCCTCCTCCGCCGACCTCTACCTCACTGATGGCGGAGGCCAACGACCATACGCCCAGGTATGTCCCCCCCTCGGCCCCTCTTTCCCCTGTGCAAATCCCCAGGAGGAAAAAGCAGCCGAGCTCCAGGAGGAAGGATGCCACGTCCCCCGCGGCCCCCTCCTGTGATGCCGCCGCAAATCCAGCCAACTCCCAGCTGGAGCCTGAGCCGCTCGCGCTCGCCCCTCCGCAGTCGGACCTCACGCGGGCCACTCGGCGCCCACAGCGCCCCCCGCGCAGACCTACGGACCCCCCCGCGGTTGCCGCGGAAACAGATTTCGCCCCGGAGCCTGCAAATCGTGCGGACGCCCCGCACCCACAGCCTCCGGCGCCTACTCCGCCGCCCCAAGAGCCGGCGGAAAGCAAGGCCCCCGCATCGACTGCAGAGCTTCTGCGGTCCCTCCTCTCCCTGGCCGTGAACTGCGTCCAGAAGCTTATGGCCGGGGAGGAAGTCCTTCCGACCATCCTAAAGGCCCTCGTAGATGGCACCCCCCTTGCAGCCGCCCTTGCACACATATGGCTCCCCCGGCCCTAACCCGGACCTGCGCCCAGATATCTCCGGCATCCAGAAGCTCCTACAGAGGAGCCGACTGTCGACTGCCGGAGATCTGCGCTGCGCGTTTCCGGACCCGGGACACTTTCGCGTGTTTCTTTTTACCGCCCCCCCGCACTCCTTGAACGCAATAATTTTCCGCTCTAGTTGCAGGACCACCGAACCTCCGAGCGAGCGGAAGCCACGCACCCGGCCTTTATCGACCCGCTGCCGTGGCATGCCCGCTTGCCAAACGGCACCCACCCTGCTGACACCAGACGCAGGGAGCATCCCGGAGCTACGCTATCGAGACGCCCCCTAGCGCGGTGCGCCCCCCGCCCTGCACCGTTGATCGTTGCCCCCCCCCTACCCCCCGCGTCGGTCACAAAAACCGGCGCAATCACCTTTTTGTGCGCCCGGAGTATGACGTGGGGCAGCCCTATTGCCCCACACGTCAGCCCCGTGGTTGCCTTTTCCCCCCCGACATCAAAAGTCAGGGGCCCGGGAACACCTTTCCCCCCTTCCTACCCCAGGTCGCTTGTGTCCGCGGTCCGGCAAAACGCGGCGTGTGAGGGAGTGGTCCCATACACGTTTTCTCGGCCCCCGGGTCGGGACCCCCACGCGCCGCTTGGAGCCGACCGCCGGTCTTGGTCGGGCCTGGATTGGTCAATCGCCGCTCTCTTGTACATTGTCGGTTGCCCACCCCCACGGGCTTACCCCGCGTTCTGCCGCGGGGTGTCTTCCCTAAAGACACAGAGACTCATGCGCCCAGCACTAGTGCTGGGCGCGTCCTCCCACCCCAATTAGAGGGGCATAGCCCCTGGTATTGGTTAGCCCGCCGTAAGGCCCTTTTCAGGGGCCCGGCGTCGAGCCGAGAAGAGTCTCCTTAAAAAAAAATAAAAAAAAAAATAGCGAGCATTCTGCTCTCGGACACCGTCCGATGAATAGCTCCGCTCGCTCCAATCGTTCCGTCGTTTCCGTATTATTGCGCTCTCGCGTGTGTGTGTACCACCTGAAGAAAGAAGTCCGAAGAAAGAAGACTCAAGAGTCAAGACAGCAAGAAAGAAGAGTACAAGGCGCCACCCAACCGCCTTTGCCGCCCGACCCGTGCCGTACCGTGTCTCGCGACGCGCCGCGACCGCCGCCTACCGGACGATTCGTGCGACCGCTCGCATCGTCCGTCTCGCTCTTTTGTGCGAGCCTTCTGCTCGCACACCCACCGCGTGTTTATCGCCGCGTTAGGACGAGCGTGCGACCGGTCGCATCGTCTGTCTCGGTTTTAGCGCGAGCCTTCTGCTCGCGCTCCGCCGCTTCTCGTTCGCGAACACTAGCGCCCTAGTGTTTAGTGTAACGTTAGTGAGTGAGTTCCAGCCGCCCGAGGAACAATTGTAAGTACCGTGACACGTTTAGGCACACTACACGAGGAGTTTTTCCTCCATACACACCTCCCCTCCCGGTCGCCGGGAGGGGCTGTACCCCCAACCATTTAAGATAGAGAGCAGAATTCCCCACTAACCAGGATAAAACTTCCTAATTATGGCAGACGCCTTAATCAGGAAGTTCCTGTCGTTCCTTCAGAACGAATTCCCCGATGTAGCGTCCAAGTGGGAACGCTTCGTGCACATGCACGAAGCAGACTCACCGGTGTCGCCCGATAGCGACGTCCCTTTAATTCCGGCCGACAATGAATCCCCATCATCTCCTTCAGAGATGTCTTGCTCAGAGCAAGAAGACGACCGTAGCGAAGGGGAGTTCACTACGGTCCAACATAAAAAGACGAAGAAGAGGAAGCGTCCAGAGGGCACCTCCTCTCCAGTCTTAAGCTCCCCGACCAAGTCGGTCATTAAGAATAGGAAAACCGTGCAGGCTCATGGCTCCGCGGCCCCTACTACCTCATCGGCCCCTCTGGCCCCCAAGGCCCCTCTTGCTTCCCAGGCCCCTCTGGCCTCCCAGGTCCCCCGAACCTCGCAGGCCCCTCCGGCCCCCCAGGCCCTTCCGGCACCCCAGGCCCCTCAGGCCTCCCAGGCCCCTCAGGCCTCTCAGGCCCCTCAGGCCGTCCGTTCTAAAATGCCTCCTCCTGTAATCATACAGGAGAAGGCAAAATGGAACCTCATCTCTGCTGCGATTAACGAGCAAAAGCTACGTTACTCGTCTGCACACACAACCCCCATCGGCATTAAGGTGCAGGTAAAAACCTCGGAGGATCACCGCCTCCTCACCGCGTTCCTACGTAACAAAAACATAGGTTACCATACATACGCCCTCGAAGACGAGCGCCTTCTGCGCGTCGTCATTACAGGTGTCGATAAGTGCCTCTCAACAAAAGAGGTACTCATGGACATCCGGTCCCAAGGCTATCCCGCCTTAGAGGTACATCGTATGTACCACCCCATCAAAAAACACGAGTACAATATGGTACTCGTGACCCTCCCCCTTACGCCAGAGGGCAAGGATATCTTTAATATCCGAGCCATCTGCTACATTACCGGCATCCGTGTAGAGCCCCCCCGTAAAAGTGGCATCCCTGGCCAGTGCCACCGATGCCAACTCTACGAGCACTCGGCACGGAATTGCCAAGCTAGGCCGCGTTGCGTCAAGTGCCTCGGTGACCACGGCACCTCTGACTGCCCCCGAAAGAGCCCAGCTGAGGAGTCCGAACCCCCCAGCTGTGTTCTCTGCAAGTCCCAAGGACACCCCGCCAATTACAGAGGGTGCAAAAAAGCACCCAAAGTTAAAAAACGCGTTGCACCACAGACGAAAGGTTGCACCCCCAAACAGAGATTCGTCCCTGCCCCCCTACCCTCCCAATCTGCATGGTTCAAGCCCGCGCAGAACAGTAGGTTGGAGCCAGCGGCTTTCCCCGCTCTCCCCAGCAAGGCCATGCCCTCCGCGCCCAAAGCGCCTAAGGCCACGCCCCCTCCGACTCCCAGCTTCACTGCAGACCTCTCTTTCGTCCAGCAGTTCCTAAGCAACGTCGGGCCTATTGACCCGATGGAGCTTTCTATTTTAGCGACAAAGCTAAAAGGATCGGCCACAGACCGCATCCAAGCTTTGTCAGACCATCAGGTCTTGATCCGTCAGATCAAGGCTCTCTCCACAAACGGTATCTAATGGAGCCTTCGGGAAGGACAAAGCCGCACACGAGTGCGGCTTTGTCCTTCCCGTTCAATGCCGTTCGTATTGAACGACACTACGCGTAACGATACGCGTAGTGTCGTTCAATACGAACGGCATTAGGAATAACATAAGCGAAATTCGCGATTTTGTAAGCAGCCAAAATGTCGATATTCTTCTAGTGCAGGAGACGTTTTTAAAACCTAGTATGAGGAGCCCAAAAATAGCTAACTACAAAATAATCAGAAATGATAGAACTCGATCCCGACTCGGAGGTACTCTTTATCTACTATAAAAAATCATTACATTGTATTCCCCTAGAGCCACCGCTATTGTTAAGTTTAGAAACATCTGTTTGTCATATTAGCATGTCCTCCCCCCCGATCTTCGTACGGCTAACACCGTCTGACGTGCGCTCCGGGAAATAAATTGTTTTCAGTGGTTTAAAATCAACAAATACGTGCTGAGTGTGGGTAATAAGCTCGGTAGAGGTGTGAGCAACGTTTACTGTATGTTTTTGAAACACATTTGTCCGTAGTTTGTTGGATTTCATTCGGTAAGTTGATTTCCTTGTTCACTTTTATTGTTGTCAACAAGTAGGTAGGCAAAAATTTTTTACTGTCGGTAGCTCTCGCGCAGCGCCGGCCGCTCTGTTCGAACAGCTGTTAGTTATTTACCTATTCAATCTTTATTTTGGCCATTGTTTTTCTATTGCATATTGAAGTGTAGTATTTAAATCTTTTTAGTAAGTACCTAGCCAGAATGTCGACTCATAATATGCCACCGGATAAAGATACTAATCCGTTTTCGAAAAATGACAAAATTCCCTGCTCACCGCCAACTTCTTCAGGTACTAAACGTTTACTGTCACAATTATCGCCCTCTTCTCTGTCACCTGATGAAAAGCGCCACCAGCCCACAAGGGACGATCAACCGCCCCCCGTAATTTCGTTATTGGATACAAGCCGTGGCCCCGACGATACGTGCAATTATTACGAGCTAGTTCGCGAGGCCTCTTCATACTTATCTAAAATAAATGAGTTCGCTAACGACACAGTATCTCGTCGCAATAACTTCGCAAACAAAGCAGAAATAATGAACATGACACAAAAATTAACGGCCATCGTCTCACTTCTGGCACTTAAAAATTCGTCATTAGAAACTAAAGTCGCTAATTTGGAAAAGGATTTGCTGACCGCCAAAACTACTACTCAGGTTGAGCAACCGGCCGCCTCAGGGCCGCCATTTTCTTATTCTGACGCGCTCAAACTCAGACTCGCGAAGTCGGTGCCACCTATTGAAACGCGTAGACCGCTCCCGTGCGTAATAGCTTATCCGACGCAAGACAAATCGGCGGAATTAAAATCCTCAGACGAGACCAAACAGGCATTAATGAAAGCGATCAACCCATCTGACGGCTTTCAAATCCACGGCGTCAAAAAGACATCTAATTCGGGCGTGATCCTGCGCTTAACAAACGAGTCACAAGTCAGGAGATTAAAATCCGTTGAAGGTTTAAAATCAGCCGGTCTGCGTCTAGAAACACCGAGAGGGCGTAACCCACGTATTCTAATTAAAGATGTCCCGCAAAATATTACGGACGGAAATTTCCTTTTATCGCTTTATAACCAAAATATTAAGGGCGAAATTAATGTGACACAAGAACAATTTATGAACTCGAAAAAAATTATTAGACGGCGCATAAATAATAACTACAATCAAAAATGGATGGGCCTAGAGGTAGACCGAAAGATTCGGAAACATCTCATTGAAACTAAACAAAAACTTTTTATTGACTGGGCAATGTGTCGGTTCATCGATGACGTCGAACTTGTACGCTGCGCTAATTGTCAACAATACGGTCACATTGCTAAATTCTGCCGCGATTCAGACCCGTGCTGTTGTCACTGCGCCGATAAACATACCTCAATTAACTGTCCCGAAAAAGACTTAAGAGATTTCAAACCGGTTTGCGGAAGCTGCACCCGGTATAAGAAACCTAACGCCCACCCCACGGGTTCCCCTGACTGCCCAACATACAAGGCAAAAATGGAGCAATTAATTTTAACAACTCGCTATGGATAAGTTAGTTATAGGACAGTTGAACCTACATAACAATAAGCACGCGACGATTGAATTAGAAAAATTGGTGTCGGATTATAATTTAGACTTAGTTCTCATACAAGAGCAATATCAATCCGCGTCGCTAAGGTCGAAAGTCGTACAAGTTAACAACCTAGCGCGCGCCGGCATTTACACACCTCAGTCTAAATTTTCAATTACGGCCCTTACAAATCTGTCAACGTCTCACTGTGCGGTAGCGGAGGTTTCGTGTCTTCACTTTAGATTGTACGTAGTTAGTTGTTATTTTCAATACTCCGATCCTGTAGGTCCTCACTTACACCAACTACGTCATGTCCTACAATGTCTTGCGGGGAATAAAATTGTTATTGGTGCCGACGTAAATGCTTCTTCACCCTTATGGCATGGGGAACTTAGATACACTGACCGCGACCGTCGTAGCTCAGTGGAAGACTTCATAGCAGAGTTCAACCTGCAAATTCATAACACTCCCAATGCACCACCTACATTTAGCAGACCCTCTGGTGAATCTTCCATCAACGTAACGCTTTCCAGCGCGTACGTCCATAATAACAATATAATAAATTGGTGCGTCATTCCTGATGCGTCATGCAGCGACCATCGTTTAATTGTCTTTGAGTTTATTCGCGCACCCTCGAGTTGTCCCGTGATTGAGTCGAAAGATTATAAATATAATGTTAAAAATGGTAATTGGAATTTATTCCGGTCTCTTATGTTCGCTCATTCCAGAGATTTCACTCGTCCAGACTTAAACTCAAATGATAGTGCGGAAATAATAACCAACACCTTTGTCTACTGTGCCGACACCGCCCTGGGCCGTAGGCCGCTTAAAACAGAAAATAAGTGTAATTGGTGGCACGATAATTTATATAACTTGCGTCGGGAGTTTAGGAGAGCCAGACGGAAAATTAATTATGCACGTAGACAGGGACTCAGTCTATTGGACGATAATTACGTATCGTACCTAACTGACCTTAGGGCTTCAAGGTCGCGTTATCGCGCCGCCGTCACCTTAGCAAAAAATAATATGTTGAGAAATGCAGCCGTTAGACTGGATAAGGAGGGACCATGGTCTTCTTTATACCATGAACTCAAACCAAATAATACCACTGCTCCACAGTATTTTTCAAATATCAAGATTAATAATTCGTATACTCATAGTTTAAGAGACACGGCGAAGGCGTACCTCGACGTACTAATTCCAGACGACAAGCCGGACCTGGACAATGATTTTCACCGCGAGATAAGGTTCAGAATGTTAGACCCTATCAATACACCGGTATCTGACTTACCTACACTTGATGAGTTCACTTCAACAGTTAATTTGTTACCTACGAAAAAGTCAGCAGGCGAGGATAAAATATCTAATATTATGATTAAGCAGGCGTGTCTAGCGGTAGGTTCATCTATATTACAGGTTTTTAATAAATGTATTGCAGAAGGCACTTTTCCAAAAATCTGGCGAATCGGCACAATAAAATTAATTCCAAAAGCCGATGATAAACCACCAGACGATCCGAAATCCTACCGTCCTATAACGCTATTATCATGCTTAGGTAAATTATTAGAACGTCTTATTGTTCCCCGATTGCTACCCGGTGGCCCGAAATTTAATAATCAGCAATTTGGATTTACCGCCGGGAAGTCAACAGTGGATGCAGCAATCGAGGTCAGAAAAACAGTAAATCTATCGGAGTGTAAATATGTAGTAGGTATATCTCTGGATATCGCGGGTGCCTTCGATAATGCCTGGTGGCCAATGCTACTACTGAAGTTAAGAAACAGAGGCTGCTATCTTAATATTTATTATTTAATTTACTCGTATTTTTGCAACGGCGTAACAAAACTCCAACTCGGCCATTACACACATTCCAAAAACTTAACGCGCGGCTGCCCTCAAGGATCAGTACTATCGCCGCACTTGTGGAATATAAGTTTTGATGATTTATTATGTGTTCCCTTGCCTCCTCTGTGCTCTCTGATAGGTTATGCTGACGATGGTTTTCTTATTATTCAAGCCAATTCGCGATCTGAAATTGAAAACAAGGCCAACAAGTGCCTCAACGTAATATCGAGTTGGGGCCACAGAAATCGATTAGAATTTGCAGCACATAAAACCTTTCAAGTACTTTTAAAAGGTTCATTAATATCAACTCCTTGCATTAAACTGAACAACATCAATGTGAAACGTAAACAGTCACTTTGTTACCTAGGACTTATTTAAGAAAATAAATTTACATTCCTCGAACATATAATACAGACCGGTGAGAAAGCTAAAAGGAATTTCTATTGTTTCACAAAAATATCAACGTCGATATGGGGCCTTTCATTTAAAACATTAAAAATAATTTATAATGCGACGTACCTCGGCAGCATTTGCTTTGGCGCACCGGCTTGGGCAGATAGGGCTACAATAGGAGCGGCCCGTCGTAAACTTTTGCAAAGCCAACGTCTCGCCTTAATATTTTTATGTAAGGCATACCGTACCGTAAGTACTGAAGCACTCCCAGTCTTAGCCGGAGTCCTACCAGTAGATTTAGAGATACAGCGTCGTGCAGCGCTATATTATAAAAATAAAAAAATGACTAACCCTGAGTTTTTAAGCGCGAAAGAGAGTAATAAGATAACTAGATTATTCGAGCCATTAGATATTTCTATACAGAACCTAATTTCTGAGTGGCAGGAACGGTGGGACAACACTATCAAAGGGCGTCACCTATATAATTTCTTCCCTTCGGTACGCGATCGACTCTCGAAGCAATGGATAGAAATAGACCACTACGTCGCACAATTTTTGACAGGACACGGAAACTTTAAAGCGAAACTATTTGGATTTACATTAGTCTCGTCTCCGCTATGCGAGTGTTCGACCGAAGGTAGCCCTTATGAACAAACTGCTCATCACATACTCTGGGAGTGTGATCTCTGGTATGACGAAAGAATCGAAATGTTGAACAGCGTCCATTGTGTTTCTAGGGTTGTGTACTATGAAGATCTCGTGGGCTGCGCGAAGAACTTCCGAGCTTTCAAACGTTTTTGTCATAAGTACTATTGGAAACAATGCAACACTTTTTTGTCATTATAAATGCATTGTAATCAATTGTCATATTATAAATTAAAACATTTAATTACATTCTGTATTTCATTTTCATTCATACAGTTGTGGGTAAGTGTGGTGGGCCAATTGCCCGTTTAAAAAAAATATATATATTAGCATGTCCGGTCACGGACCCATTGTTATAGTTAGCGCGTACCTGGCATGTAACAATTAACTACATTCCAGCGACCTGCAGGCGCTATTCAATTTAGGCAACGCTGTCATCATTGCCGGCGACTTAAATTGTAAACACACTGAGTGGGGAAATATAAATAACAATAAGAACGGCTCAATCCTTTGTAGCTTAACCGACACATTAAATTTTGCACTTTTAGCTCCCACGGACCCCACTCGCTATGACACCAATGAAAACATCAACGGCGTCATACGCAATCCTAGTACTATAGACATAGCTTAAGTAAAAATGTGTCCCTAAATATCTATATTGAGACTCTCCACGAGCTTAACTCGGACCACAGACCGGTTGTGATTACACTTGGTAGTCTTAACCCCAATAATTGCAGTACTAGGAAGATAGTAGATTACAAATTACTAGCGGAGAACATCAAAGTCCTCCAATCTAGTCACTTAGATAAAATCCCCGACATCATAGATAGTAAAGAGACAGCCATAGAGGCCGCCTCCCACTTGACCGATCACCTGGTAGCGACCATAGAGAGATCATCTAGGGAGGTGCCAGAGGACTGAGGACATAAGGGAGTCCATCAGACTCCGAAATGCGGCTAAGCGCACATATGATCGCTACCCGTCGGAAGAGTGGAGTAAAGCCCTCCGTCACTACGAGAGGGAAGTTAAGTTTAAGATCAAACAACACAAAGCCGAGAGTTGAGGATCGACTTCTTAGTGATTTAGAACCGTCTCACGTGGCATACTGGCCACTCGCGAGGGCCCTCAAAAACGACACGGAGTGCGATATGCCTCCGTTAGACAGACCTAACCGTCCTCCTGCATTCGAAGACATAGACAAGGCCGAGTGCCTAGCTGATAACTTCGAACAACAGTGCCGGCCGAGTACTCTCCCGATTGATCCCGTGCACCTTAGCTTAGTGAATAGCGAGGTCGACAGCCGACTCTCGAGGCCACCTGATGTAGATAGGGTAAGGATGGTGGACTCGGAGGAGGTCAGTGACATTATCAAGTGTATGAAAGCCAAAAAGGCCCCAGGCCTCGACGGTATTTCAAACAAAACACTTAAAATGCTACCGTCCGAGCTTACTCAACTCCTAGTGAACATCTTTAACGCCCTCTTAGTAGGATGTTCATTCCCAGACATTTGGAAAGTAGCTATTGTCATAGGTATCCACAAACCGGGGAAACCCCGGAAGGTGCCTGGTAGTTATCGTCCAATAAGTCTCATTAGCTCCCTCGGTAAAGTCTACGAAAGAGTTATTAAAAGGCGCCTCAATGACGTCATATCCGACAAAAAACTCCTTCCAGACGAGCAGTTTGCCTTCCGCAAATTGCACAGCTGTCCCGCTCAAGTACACCGCTTAACGGAGTACATAATATCTAGCAAAAACGACAGGAAGACGACATGCGCCGTATTCTTTGACATTGCAAAAGCTTTTGATAAAATTTGGCATAACGGGCTGTTATACAAACTCTATCAAATGGAAATACCCGACTATCTTGTTCTACTGATTAGTAACTTTTTAAAAAACCGTAAATTTCATTTCCGCGTTGAAGGCGCACTGTCGTCGCCAAGATATATGGAGGCGGGAGTGCCGCAGGGCTCGGTCCTCTCGCCCTCCCTATATAACCTGTATACTAGTGACATCCCCAAACACGCTAAGGTGCATTTAGCCATGTTCGCGGACGACACAGCCCTCTATTATTCCCACATACGAGCCTGTACCGCGTCAAAAGCCCTCCAGGAGTCAGTTACCGCTCTCGGTAACTGGTTCTCCAAATGGAGAATAGAAGTCAATCCCGACAAAAGTCACGCCATCCAATTCGATATTAAAAGTGCAATGAGGCGTACTTGCCCCCGTAAACTTATGAGCCCTATAAGCCTGCACGGCAACATAATCCCACAGGTCACTCAGGTGAAATATCTAGGCGTAGCACTAAACAAGTCGATGACGTTTTCGAGTCATATTAGTAACACATTACGAAAAGCGAAATTTGTACTCTACAAATTATATCCGCTACCTAATTCGCGAACCAAATTGTCCCTAAGACATAAGCTTACATTGTATAAAGTTTGCATTAGAACGATACTCACTTATGCGTGCGTCTCTTACGCACAGATAAGCGGGTCTCAACTGGACCGTTTGCAAAGAGTCCAAAACCGATTTCTACGCATGGCAACAGGCGCCCCCTGGTACATGCGTAACATCGACTTGCATAGGGACTGCGAAATCGTCACTATTAAAGCCTATATCAAGGAACTCGTAGAGAGATTCTTTGATAAAGGCAAAAATCACCCAAACCCCCTTATCAAAAATGCACTGGACTATGACCACGACGCACAGACCTTCCGACACCCGTACAAACGGCCTAAGCATATCTTAGCCGATCCCGTTGACCCGATCACAAAACACGTAACGTACTGTGTACAGTTACGTAAACACAAAACACACGCACCCGCGAGATTAGTATCGCACCGGGGTCGACGCCGGCGCCTACCCCGAGGTCCCACATCCGACACGACAACACGTACAGACATACAGACCGACCCTAACACGGGACCGGACCCGAACCCGAGTTCGAGTTCGCATCCTAGTAGACTAGGTACACTACTAAATAGTGCCCGCGACCGCGATATTGATATAGAGAGCTCTATCAATACCGCGAACCTGATCGACATTAGGACTTACGCGCGCGAGTCATCCCGACCGTACGCGGAAGGGGAGAGGGACGGCCCTCTCAGTACCGATAGCGATAAAAATGAGAGCTCCTCTATCGCGACAACTCGCACGCCGCTAACTTCTGCTACCGCGCGCGAGCAACCTCACTCATCAGCGAGTGAGGAAGGGGTCGGACCCCTCAGCAGGAGAGACCCGCGTCTCCCCTGTCATAATAATAGCTCACATCCGTAGCTGTCCCCAAAATCCGGTCTGAACATCACCCGGGTGATGTTAGGGAGGGTCAAACCCTCCCATCGACTCTAACCAAATTAAACTAGCCACCAGGCTAGTTATAGTCCGACTTAGCTACAGCGGTCTTAACCCGACCCTTAGCATAGACCCGTTCGAAAAAAAAAAAAAAAAAAAATAAGCGAGCAAATCTTGTATAAAATAGGTATATACCTAATCGGTAATTGACCTAGAATCGACAGAAACGAATATGATATCACTAAAGAGCAAACTCAAAAAACGCCGGGTACAGAAGTTAAGAGCAAGAATAAAATCAGTTTTTGTACGGGAATGACAGGACATGAGATGACGTATGAAATACGATGGTTCCCGAAAGACATTAAAAACGTGGTTGTAATGTATTTCAAATGTTGGTCGGTATCGGTAGTAGGTGTATGTTGGTGTTGAAATTGTAGGTATACTAGTACATACATACGGCGACAATTTCAATGTATGGAAGTAAGATTTCTTGCGGAAGTTCCGCAATTGAAGAGGCAACAAATATATCTCCCCCTACATCTCTATCTACTATGATTTTGGATTTTATTCTTACTCATAACTTCTATACCCGGCGTTGTTTAGGATTGCCCGTTTGGTGACATCATATGATTTAAAGTGAACCTTTTAAAGGGAACATTAGCTACCATATCACTGATGTCGATTCTATGATTTTTTAGTTTGAACTTTAAACCAAGCCCTTTAGCCATTACGATTTCGTTGTTTGTTAAGTTTTTGGGGGAGAAAAATCGATCTAGCAAGGACTTAAGGATTTAAGTTATATAATATGTATATTATTTAATCGTGTACATAAGATTAATACGTGGTACATAAGAGTGATTTCGATTTCTAAATGTCAAATCCGGTTGGCGTTTTGGTTAGCGTTGGACTTTTTGCGTTGTTCGCAAATTGGTGTTTCGGGTCCGGGTCAGACGAATATTTATTGGTTATTTTTATTTGGCATGAATTTAAACTTGCGACAAAACAATCTAATTTTGGATGTGAAAAACCGAATATGGAATACTAAATTACCAAGTTGGCGAAAGAATGTAAGGAACTAAAAATTCCAAATCTGACGACTAATTGATACCAGTTTTGTTCACTGAATATTCCAAACTGGCAGACAGATATTATTTTGGCGAACAAATAACCATCTTGGCAACTATTTGAGAGTACACATTTAATTTAAGAATAGGCACATATATTTTCCTGTGTCCAGTGTCGTCTTCGAGGTTTTTGCCCATGCTGAATACAAAAATGATATCCACATTTATTTTTAATAAAATGAATCTAGGTGTCTTTTTCTAGGTTTAGGGGATGTTAATTCCAAAAAAAAAAAACATTTATTTTAAATTTCAAAAAGGCTGATGTATATCGTATCGTATCTCAAAGTAGAGCGATATTTTTTTTCTATAATCGCTTCTATCTCGGAAACGGTGCATCATACTGAAAAAATTGTGAAAATTTCCACGCCCCTAGTACCATCACCACAAAGTATAACAACGTATTTTCTTTATGATATAACTTAACAACGTATTTTCTTTATGATAAGTTTAATTCTATAGCTTTAACATAGCTACATAACATACTGTGATAATAATAATTAATCCTAATCAGCATTCCCAAGACTTTTTAATCAGTTCTCATGTAATTTTTAATGCCAGTTTGGATTAAATTTCGCCACCTTGTATCTGCCGATTTTTGTATTTTTTGTCGGGGGAGTGCTTTCGCCAGTTTAGTAATTTAGTCGCCAACATATTAATACGCTGCCAAATTCAGTAATACAGTATGCTAATGTGCATTCGCCAACTTATTTTTGTTCGCAAGATTAATTATATCCCTTTTTATTTTATACATATTTTATTTAGTTTTTAGCTATTATATTGTTTTACTAAAACTTCTAGTACTCCCAGGTCCATACTAATTTTTTTATTTAATCTGATTGTGTATCCTCGTTAACTAGTAAATAGGATCAGGCGTCACTTTGCGGAAATCCATAGCACACAATTTAATTAGTATTGTATCTAGCAATATCCCGCGAAAAACTACCCACAACCTACATGCAAATGTGTGAGTGCACGCATACGTAAGCGAAAAGCACCTCCGTCCTCCCATACTGCTTATGCGTACACTCAGAAACAAGATCGTGCAAATATCACCACCACACAAGCAACAATGTCAGCAAGGTCGTGCAAGGCCAAATCAATTGTGTCATAATAAGGAGCGGATTGATTTAAAGTATCAATCCGGTGTCTATAAAATCGATTGTCCTGAATGCGATAGTGTATACGTGGGTGGGTAATTGTATGTAACTTTGAGATTCGGTACAAAGAACACATCGCGGCTTACAGATGTGGTCATCGTGATAAATCACATTTTTCTAAGCACTTTTAGATAGTGGTCATCGTCATAGTGTACCCGATGGCCATTCCTATAAGGTATCCCATAAATGTGACAAAGGCTTTCGACTGAGTGTGTTGGAACAATTATAATTAATTAAAGAAAAGAACAACAATAGACTTGCATTATTGAATGACCAAACTTGCTTGCTACGTCACCGCTCATTAACCTGTTTGGTGGGGATACTAGTAGCCAGTAAGGTGGTGGTTTGGCAGGTGGTATTACTAACGAACTTTGTTAGCATGTCCACTTCCTGAGGATGCTCCGGATTCGGGGCGAAACGCGCGTCGAGTTTTGCAACCTGCATGGTGGTGTGGGGCCTTGCACGATCTTGCTGAGATTGTTGCTTGTGTGGTGGTGGTATTTGCACGATCTTATTTCATAGTGTATGCATAAGCAGTGTGGGAGGATGGAGGTACTTTACGCATCCTTATGCGTGCACTCATGTAATCTCTATATTAGTCATAACTCATCTAAACCAAAGCACCTTAAATGCTTGGGGCTCACCGTGGGAGAGCCATGCTTCGGCATCGGGCCGGCTCGACCGGAGAAATACCACGGACTCACAGAAAACCGGCGTGAAACAGCGCTTGCGCTGTGTTTCGCCGAGTGAGTGAGTTTACCGGAGGCCCAATCCCCTACCCCCCTAGAAATGCCGCAGTTGAAAAGCAATTTGTTACCCCAGGAGGGTACCAACTGCGTTGGAGATTCCCTCTCTGGACGTCCATGCTCAGGAACCCCTGGAACTGAACGTGGACGTCCAGGCTGCCCCTCGTATTCTGGGGAGGGCAAAACTGCGCTCCAATCTGCTCGGGGCAAGAGCAAACGCACAAAGGCACCCCCCTCGATATTAAACATGGACTTTTGTAATATCAGGGGATTACACTCCAACCTTAATGCCGTCCATTACCACCTTGAGACGGCAAAGCCGGCTTTGCTCTTTTTAACCGAGACGCAGATATCATCTCCGAGTGACACATCATAGCTTTCCCACCCAGGGTATTCTCTCGAGCACTCCTTTCTGCCCACAGCTAGAGTGTGTGTGTATGTCAGAGATGATATCAGCTCTCGCCGCCTCAATCTTGAGGACAGGGACCTGTCAACGTTATGGCTCCGCATTGATTGCGGTGACCCCGAGACGGACCGACTCTTGGAACACCTGCAAGCTGCTTCAGATTTTGTGTAGCGGCAGATTCCATCCGCAGAGATCATAATACTTGGCGACTTTAATGCCCACCACGCCGACTGGCTCAATTCCAGTAAAACCGATCATGCGGGGAGATCTGTCTGCAACTTTGCCCTTGCGAACGACTTGACACAACTGGTCACTACGCCTACGCGAATCCCAGATGTGGATGGTCAGAATCCTTCCTTGTTGGACCTTCTGCTGACTTCAAATCCTGACGGCTACCAAATATCCGTAATCGCACCACTTGGTTCATCGGATCACTGCCTTGTTAGGAGTTCTGTGCCACTTACGACGGTGTTACGACAGCGTGCTGTTAAATACCGTCGTGTGTGGAACTACAAGTCAGCAGACTGGGATGGGGTGCGGTCGTTTTTTGCATCCTATCCTTGGGGGAACGTGTGCTTCTCGCCGGATTATTCCGACAACACTGCCAACTCTGTTGCCGATGTGGTGATGCAAGGGATGGAACTTTTCATTCCGTCCTCCGTAGTGCCAACTGGCGGCAGATTTCGTCCCTGGTTTGGTTCATCCCGCAAAAAAGCTTTTCGCCGGAAGCAGGAGGCTTACCAATCCTGGGCCAATGCAGTGTCTGCTTGGGATTTAAATACCAGCACATATAAAAGGAGTACAACCTTGCCTCTAGGTCCCTCAAGAAAGAGATCACTCGGGCAAAGAAACAGCACGTCAATAGAATTGGTAAGAGACTTGAGCGCCTCCCCTCGGGAACCCGTGCATTCTGGTCTCTGGCCAAAGCTATTGAAGGAAATTTCTAAAAGCCAACCCTACCATCCCTACACGTAGGAAATGGATCGTTGGCCGTGGACGCAAACGACAAAGCCGATCTTCTGGGCATGCTCTTTGCGTCAAACTCGACCCTGGATGACAGGGGGCAGAAACCACCGACGATGCACGAGCATCATGTCGGATATTCGGTTTCATCAGCGCTCAGTGCGAAAAGCCCTTGATATCCAAAAGTCGAGTGGGCCTGACGGAATTCCTCCTATTGTGTTGAAAAAGTGTGCTCCAGAGTTGGCTCCGGTCTTGACGCGTCTTTTTCGGTTCTCCTACTCTTCTGGCATCATCCCGGCTTCTTGGAAGATATCTCGGTGCACCCGATCCCCAAAAAAGGTAATCGCTCAAATCCTTCCAACTACAGACCAATCGCTATAACCTCTCTCTTCTCGAAGATAATGGAATCCATTATCAATATCCAGCTACTTCGATACTTGGACGGCCAGGGATTACTAAGCGACAAACAATACGGGTTCCGTAAGGGTCCCTCGGCTGGTGATCTCTTGGCGTACCTAACTCATCGTTGGGCTCAGGCAATTGAGTCGAAGGGAGAGGCATTGGCTGTTAGTTTGGACATTGCGAAGGCCTTTGATCGGGTTTGGCATAAAGCGCTGCTATCAAAGCTTCCATCATACGGGCTGCCCGAGAAATTATGTAAGTGGGTCACTAGTTTCTTAGCAGATAGAAGCATAAAGGTCGTAGTTGACGGCGAATGCTCGGAAACTCAGTCTGTTGATGCTGGTGTCCCTCAGGGCTGTGTGCTATCGCCTACCCTGTTCATACTGCATATCAATAACATGTTACAGACCAACAGCATTCATTGCTATGCGGATGATAGTACAGGTGATGCTGTATATACCGGCTCCCGTAATATTTCTCGACTAAATGTCAATGAGAGTCGAAACGAACTTGTGTCTAAAATAGAGAATTCATTGGAGAAAGTCTCTGAATGGCGTAGACGTAACTTAGTCCAATTCAACCCCGCCAAGACACAAGTCTGCGCGTTCACCACTAAAAAGTCACCAAAGGTCGTATATCCTCGTTTTGAGGGCACATCTTTAACCATCTCCCCTAGATACTTGGCGTCAACATATCGAGCGAAGTCCAGTTCCGATATCATCTAGAGGGTAAGGCCAAGTTAGCCTCGAAGAAGCTTGGTGTTCTTAACAGAGCGAGACAGTACTTCAGTCCGGACTAACGCCTACAACTCTACAAGGCGCAGGTTCGGCCTCATATGGAATATTGTTCTCATCTCTGGGCAGAGGCGCCAAAATACCAACTGCTCCCTCTGGATCGTATCCAACGAAGGGCCGCTCGAATTGTTGACTGCCATAGTGTTTCAATCAGCTTGGACCCCTTGGAATTACGCCGAGATGTAGCTTCACTCTGCATCCTCTATCGCTTGTATCACGGGGAGTGCTCTGAGGAATTGTTCGGAAACATACCACCTGCAACTTTTCGCCATCGTCCCACGCGAAAAACATACCATCCTCATCACCTTGATGAGTGGCAGTCTTCCACCGTGCGCTTTTCGCGTAACTTTCTGCCGCGCACTGTAAAACTCTGGAACGAACTGTCACCAGCAGTATTTCCGGGCCTATACAACCTGCAAACCTTCAAGAAGAGAGCGTATTCCCTCTTAAAAGGCCGGCAACGCACCTGCAGCTCTTCTGATGTTGAGAGTGTCCATGGGCGACGGTAGTTGCTTACCATCAGGTGACCCGTTTGCTCGTTTGCCCCCTTATTTAATAAAAAAAAATAATGAAATGTTGTTAACAGATTACGTTGTGGCGCTAGTAGGTCCCCAACATCGTGAAATTACTGCTGTCGATTCTGGGCTATCAGTATAACATAGTTGGGAATGTTTAGTAGAGCCAGTTCGGACCGCGGGAAAAACCACTCGCCGTTCCAAACTGCGCTCTGAAACGAACGTGTAAATGCGAGGGGATGACAGACCGATCTGGCATGTCGATGACAGCGCATTTTTCACAATTTTAACCGTGTGCTTCAACGTATTTTATCGTATTATGTGATAGGCCGGCAGTCCAAACCATGGATTTGACGTCTTAGACAATTCGATCCGCAGTACAAACCGCGCAGATCCATCCCTCTGCGGTTTGGAATGCAGCCCGATTTCTTTCCATCGTAAGTAGTGCCTTACACGGGCGTAACTACAACCTGTATCTACAACACCAGAGGAATTACAAGTGTAACTCCTCTGGTGTTGCGAGTGTCCATGAGCGGCGGTAATTGCTTACCATCAGGCGATCCGTTTCCTCGTTTTGTGATCCATTTCATAAAAATTATTGTATTTATTCAAGACTACATGTTTCCCGCGACTTCGTACGCGAAGTAGTGTCTATCTAGACATAGAGAAGCTTCGTAAAGATTTCCAGATTATCAAATAATTAAAAGCATATCAAGATCTTCATAAATATTTGCTGATATTCTCGGCCACGTCCTGCAAATTTGTACAGTGAAACGCTATGTACATTTTGTATTAAGTGTACATAGGGTAGAGACCCGAAGTGAGGTCCCTTATTAATAGTTGAGGTTTGTCTTGTCGGATCCTCTGACTATGATTTAATACTAGATATAATATGTTGCTTCTTACGAATAAGCACTAGACCTAGTTATCACCTAATTAGATTACTAATTCATTAGCAGGTTGACTGTTGTCATAATAGGCGATTCTACATTTTTTTCAAATATATTTTTAAATGTTCGTATTCGTTATTCAACTAGTATTTTTATTTCCTGGAAATAATATCTGTTCATGCAAAGAAAAAATGATTAAAGCTTAAACGATAAATGTTTGCGCCATAACGACAGCCTCCATTAATGTGACATCATAAGAACATAAACAAATAAATGTCATATGTGTATGTGTAGTGCATGAACTTTAGATTTAACTTTCACTGTTGCTTATTCGATTTTTAAGTTCTTATGACGTCACTTACAAGAAAAATATGGCAGCTGGCGTTTTAGGTCACGTGACATACAGATAATAAAACTACAGTTTTATTTACGAAATTATAAATAAATCACATAATTATATAACAAAATAGTGTTCTATTCGTATTTCTTATGATAGAAACTATATAAAATACAAATTTATATATTTATATGTTTTTGATAGATGAAACTAGCCTATTTGTTCCTATTATGTTACTAGCTTTTACACGCGACTTAGTCAGCGTGAATCCTCATTGCACCCCGTGGGGTATGTATTCCGAAAAATCCTTTTTTAACGGATTTCTACGTCATAATAAGTATCTGCGTGACCAGCTGTTGATATTTCACCATACAAACTTTGGAACCCATTTCACACCCTTCACACGAATTTTAAAAAAACTATATAATACGTACTCAATATTTTTTATTTATTTCTTCGGATAATAAATTTCACGAAAATTGGCACAGATTTTAATTATTTTTTTATACAAACTTTCATCCCTTATTTACACCCTCGGATGGTAAATTCTAATAAATACTGAAACACATATTTAATTAAATATATTAAGGAGCATGTTTCCCAATTTTCATCGAAATCGGTGAAAAAATAAAGATTTTTCATACAAATTTTCAACTCCTATTTCACCCCTTTAAGGGTGGAATCTATTCCTTCTTAGTGTGCGTCTACATTGGAAAATAAAAATTACTGTCCAAATTTCACGTTTTTATGTATTGTGAGTCGTGACCGCATGTCCTCATTATAACAGAAGTAAATGAAGAAAACACTATACCTGATTATGAATAAGATTCCCTGATAGTACATAAGAATATTAATGCAACTAAAATATACTACCCGCGACTACATTCGCATAAGGTAGATCTATCCACCCCACAGGAATGGAAAGGAGGTAGAAGATGTTTTCATCCAGGTTATAAACTATATATGTAGCAGTGGCGTGGGGTTCCTATAACTACATTCCTATCGGCTTCACTTACCACTTAACTTTTGAAGACCCATCTAAATCCCTACCTATTGTACAGGCTAGGGTTTCCCTATGAAGATGAACCAGAACTTCGCCATTGCGATATTATAGGTACCCAGTTCAGCAGTTTTTGCGTAAAATTGTAACATTTAAACATCCGCCTAATGTACAGTACCTACCCATCTGGGATATGATTCTAAGGATTAGTAATTGATTCTGAATTTAGGTCAGTTTAACAGAGGAATATTAAAAAGACGCTAAGCGAGTCGTTAAAGCGAAATGTGACGACGGGAAGGACGATGGGCTTAAATGTTTTTGGCAGGATCAGAATTTCAGTATAATTAGCAAAATTTATGGACTTTCAACGGGGAATTTTTCCCTTTTAATGAATGCTCACCATATTAAACAGATTTAGCTTCTGTTCAACGTTTGTACGTTTTCAAACTGAAATTCCTGCAGCTAAGCTAAGTCTTCCTTTAAAGGTTCCTTTAAGGGTTGAGAAAATATATTCATGTAAATTATTATAGTTGTGAATTGTAAAAAAAACACTTCAATTTCTTGATGAAAAAGTTTGTTTAATCTTATTTATTTGTCCAATGTCCATGACCCTGTAAAAGAGGAACAAAAAAGAAAAGATAAAGTCTGGATTAATTTTAGCTCAATGTGCTGCACTAGATATTCGAATTGAACCAGAATTCGAACCTCTGCTTTGTTTCAAACTTGTTACAAATAAAGGAAAATGAAATCCATAATTGCAGGAGTCTATTGAAGTAAATTAGGTCGATCTCTTTGCTCAAAACTCAGTTTCAAAATATTATAGAAATAAGTACAAAAATTCAAATTATTGCGATCTTGAATATTGTTCTTGATCTTTTTATTTCTTTGTATCTTATTTTCCTTATCTCCTTATCTTATTATTCTTATTTCTTTGTATCTTGATCTTGAGCGTTGTTTTATTTAACTTCAATATTATGAACAAAGCGTCAGTCTAACCTACATACAATTACGGGCCCACCTATTACATAACCTACTACTATTATAAATGTGAATGTTTGGGAGGATGGATGGATGAATGTTTGTTACTCTTTCACGCAAAAACTACTGAAAAAATGTTGACGGGTGTGGTTGTAGTTTGTGCTCTGGATTAACCACATAGGCAACATTTTATCACGAAAAGTACAGTGTTTCCGTGGGATACTGTATTTACGGCGGGCCGCGTGTCTCGTGTCATAGTGTCTTCTTACTTCAACTCCCACAGTTTGATAGCGATATTAGTGCTGTGATAATCTTCAACCCTCAGTAGTCGATAACTCTTTCACACATCACATTTGTTTCAAAACACATTCAGCATTCGTTGTAGTAGGTGTAGGTTGTATGTGTAGTTGTTGGCGTAGAAACTATAGGTGTATGTAGGTAGTTATTTACTTATTCCAGTTCATAGTTAAGACAGAACAACATCTGTTGGGTACAGCTAATTAAATAGAAATACAACTATAGGATGGGAATTATTGTAAATCGATTACAAGATGGATCTAAAAAGAGAGAAGCTGGTGACATACCTATATAAGGCATGTCTTGTGTCTACGGTAGACAAAACCGTCGTGACGACATAATATTAGCGCCCGTCACACGTACGGTTCTGAACACAGGAAATAGCACGCGCCGTTCCAACCCGTCTGATCTGGCATATTGTTGACAGCATATTTTTCACATCTCAAGCCGCGCGCTATGACGTATTTTGACGTATTATGTAAGATGTCTGCAGTATAAACCGTGACGCATTTTAGTCGTAATTAGCACGGCAGTTTGATCCGCAGTCCAATCCTCAGTCCGAACTTTACGTGTGCAGGGCACTATTCTCTCTCAGACATCTCAATAGCTGATATAGCAATACATAAGATAAACTTGGAAGTAAACAGATTAGTTGCCGATTAATTGCAGACTTTCAGTCATAAGAACGATCTTTAATTTGTAAATGGACGTTTAAATTTTACTTATAAGGTCTATAAATATCCATCGACCGAACCAATGTAATTGGTTGTAAAATATAAATTGACAACGATTACTTCACTGAAAATATATGCCAAGCTATTGTGTTAAAAAGATCGAAACACAAGTCGAGCTTTTAGGGTTCCGTAATACTCAAGAAACCCTTATAGTTTTGCTCTGTCCGTCTGTCTATCTGTCTATCTGTCTGTCTGCTCTTCTAGCTTCTGTAATTATATATAATATAAATGGATGAAGTTATGTAATGTTTATAGACCTCAGTTTTGGAATCATAAAATAATAATAATTTTACACTTTATGGGTAGCTCTCCATACATTTGAAGTGGGCAGGAGAAATATTTTTCATTTCTCATACTCGGAAAGTAGTGTTGTTTTGATCTGATTATTGGGTGGAAGTTACTGCTTTCCTTTCATAGGGAGGGAAAAACTCATACAAATTCATTCCGGCCCGAGGGTTTTCAAAACTTCAAAAATAGAACTGCTGTCAGCTGTGAAGAGTTTTATGTAAAAAAAAAAACTATTATTACATACTAAAATAATGACATGACTTTCTAAACACCCAGTGTGAATTTAGCGCAAACTTCTTTGAGCGGAATATGCCGCGAGTATCGCGATAATTACGCGGCGAGCGGCAAGTTCCATATTTTAAATTTAAATTTTCAACACAAATTGGCGGGATACTAAAATCTGTTATGTATGTATCTGTGACGGACTTTTGTGCTAAGATTTGAATTGAATATTAAAAATAAGTTCAAGCGAAATATTGACACCAGATTCCATTACAGACGAGGCAAATTGTGTCATAGAAAATCTTTTGACAAAAATATCAAAAGAAAGATATATAAACCCATACAATGATTTTATGAAGTGGCGAGAAGACAAGAATATAAAATCGTTTTCCGAAAGTGTATTTCTTACATATTTTAATGGACTGTGTAGCAAATTACAGCCTTCAACGGTATGGAGCCGATATTCAATGCTCAAGAGTAGGGGAGAAAGGGGGAATGGGAGTCACTTAAGCAATATTGTATCCAAAACACAAGTTTTTGTAGTAATGTTTATAATTATAATTTTTTTATGTAATTTACTTAATTAACTATCAGTCTAACGAGTTTCATTAACTTTGGTAAGCTACTTTACTAATAATAATACTTTTAAAAAATAATGCCTTTGACCACCATTGTCCGCACATGCGGGTAATAGTAATCACACAGGGAGTTATTGGGAATCAGCCGATCCTAGCAGTTGTCACACATGTATCCTTCAGCTGAATCCCAGCCGGTGCAGTCTGCGTGTGCCCATAGCCCACAAGACGTGCATCTGTACCAAATCTCGTTGTTGCGACCGAATTCGCAACAAATAAGGCAAGTATTGGTACCAATACCAGCAGCGTCTTCCACATCATCATTTTCGTCATCGTCACAAATGTTAATGAGACTTGAATCTGACCCGGAGGTGGATTGAATGTCTTGTAAAACACGTCTCTTTGCCTTGTTTTTCACGGCCTTGCTTTGTGTTTTAGGTTTCTTTCTTTTGTCAATTTTATTTTTCTTATCTTCACCTTTTTTCTTAGTTTCTTTTGGCTTCTACCTTTTAGCGTTTTCATTCTCAGCTTTTTCTTTTTTCTTATTTTCTTTCTCTAGTAAATATTCATTGAATGGCGTAGACGTTAAAATTTTTGCATGCTGCTTAAGTCCTCTTTTTCTCATTTTGACACATCTTGTTTTTTCCGGAATTGGAAGCAAATTTTTAAAAGATGTAAGCGAGTATTGAGTGTTTTTATCGAGGTTTTTAGTAAGAGACACCAAGATGGAGCTGGTAGAAGCGACAGGAGATGGAGATCCTTGTGGAATGATTTGTATTAACGGATTGGTCGGTGCGATAAAGGAACTAGAAGATGCAATTGGGGAAGCTGATGTTTGTGGAATGACTTGCCTGGGAGGAGTAGAAAATTCCAATGTTGGATCAATGTTCAAAACCAACAAACACAAAGATGCAAGAGTGGGTACCGCAAGGTTTTACTGTGGTGTGCATGGCAAAGCCAAAGAGTTTGCAGATTCATGCATAGGCTCGGATACAGGAGGGTCTATCTGTGTGGTACTCATTATAATCACAGAGCTAGAAGATGGAACAGGTGTAGCCATGGAAGCTGATGGATTTTGCGATGTACAGCAGTCTTGAACAACAATTTCACTGTTTAATATTTCAGCTGGTATAAAGTCTTCGTCGGAAAAAACGCCGGGGTTGAGCGGAAATATACCTGTTGATCGGAATCCAGAAACTCCCTTGTTAATAGATGCCACAGCTTCATATGCTTTGCGTGATATTGATGCCACATCATATGGCGTTATTTTTTCAGCATGCCGAGATTTTAAAAACAAATCACACTCTCCTGTAAGCTGCTTTAAAAGGTCCAAAAAATGTAACATCAAGAGTTAATTAATTTCAATAAAATTAATAAAATAGACAAAAGACAGACAGACAGACAGACAAGACAGGGGTTCATGAGTAAGAAATTTAAAGTTTTCACATCTCATGAGGTGGATTTTTTTTTAAATGATTCTCCTGACGAGATATATTTGGCAGTGAAGGTAAGTTTACCTAATTATTTATGGATTTATTCTAAATATGGACGTATCTATTACACAAATACTAAAATAATTACATGTTTTTCACAGGTCGTATTGATACTCAGTATAAGCGGCGCTTGCAGAAGCAGTGAACTCACAAATTTGACAATTAACGACATTGAAAGTCAACGCGATTTATTGTTAGTAAAACTGACAAAAACAAAGACACATATTGAGCGCTCGTTTATAGTAAAAGAAGAGTTTACACAAATGGTAAAGAAATATCAAAAAATGAGACCTAGTGATGTAAAAACGGACCGCTTTTTTCTCAACTATCAGAAGGGAAAATGCTATAAACAAGTGATCGGTAAAAATAAAATCTCAGGTATGCCGAAGCAGATAGCAATATATTTGAATTTACCAAACTGTGAGCAGTATACCGGACACTGTTTTAGACGAACTTCAGCGACACTTTTCACAGCCGATTCTGGGGCAAACATGACTACGGTAAAAAGACATGGAGGCTGGAAATCCAGTACAAACGCCGAAGGCTACATAGAGGATTCAGTCCAAAATACTAAAACTTCACTAACTGTATACTTAGTGGAGTGTCTGGGGGTTTTGACCTCAGACTTTTGTTACAGTGAATGAATTTAAATGGTCGAGGGGGGTTTTCTTTTTTATACTATGAAGTGTAAAGTTTACCCAAATTTTTTTTGTGCTTTTGATTTTTTTATTATTTAAACAAAAACTATAAAAAATTAATACTTGAGCATGTAATTTTATTTGAAGTAAATTTTTTTTCGTATCTATACGTTGAATAATACCTAAATAGACATAAATGAATATTTTTTATAATGTTGGAGCGTATGAAGGGTCATAACGACCTTGGACAGGTAGTAAGAACGTGGAGAGGGGAGAACGGCAACGCCAGCTGTTCCAAAACTAAACGACATTTTTCTAGCTACTTTTTAGTTATAAATGACACGTGTTCTGCGCATGTTGTATATATTTGAGAGTAAAATTATATAATTTAAGTAAAAGAAAAAAAAAATGTAATAAATTAATCATTTCATGTATTCAATTGTTTTCTATCACAGTTTTCTAACAATGGATGAATCAAGGACCATTAGTACAAGTAATGAGCACAGCTGCCTTATCTGTGAAAAATTGGGTTCATCTTCCGAAACCAATTCAGATTTAGGTGTTATTAAAAAAATAAATAAAGGAACGACAACGTTACGAGCTGCTTCAAGCGAACGAAAGGATGGCTTGTTACCTAATCATGAAACTGAATTCATTTACGCTCATACAGGTTGTCACCAAAAATATATCCATAAAAAATATATTGAAATATATAAGAAGAGGTCTAATGAAACTCCATTTTCGCTTCCGAAAAAGAAACTCCGAAGTGGCGCTGATTTATCGAGCTTTGAGTGGGAAAAAAAGTCTAGTAGTTTCGGAGACTGTTTGGTGCAGAACAGGCATAAAAACACAGCCCGCTACAAAAATCTTTCCTCTTTATAATATTAGTATTTAAGTATTTATAATATTACTAAGGCGGGTCAATAAGTCCGTGACTTTTTGAATTTCTAACCTCCTTACTGAAAAAGCAACACTACTCCTGTCAACAGGCATCTGTCAGTTGACTCCTATCAAAATTTGAACTTGCTGCGTCAGTTAGTTTGTGTTTTACAGCTATCTTTATCAGACTATCCAGTAACTTAAGGAAACAATGGAAAAAAGTAAATTTCGTGTGCTTATTAAGCATTATTTTTTGCGAAAAAAACCATTACCGAGACCAAGCCTAAGCTTGATAAATACCTCTCTCAGCACCATCTAAGGACTCTGCACCATCGATTTCAATGGTAAAAAAGTGGTTTACTGAATTTCGTTATGGCCGTACAAGCACTGAAGATGCCGAACGTCCTGGACGCCCAGTTGAGGTCTCTACACCCGAAACAATCGAAAAAATTCACGATATGGTGTTGGCCGACCGAAGATTGAAAGTGCAACAGATTGTGGAAGCCATAGGCATCTCGCATAGCTCAGTGGTTTCAATTTTGAATGATCACTTGGGCATGAGAAAGCTTTCCGCAAGTCGACCACAAACGCAATCGTGTAACAACTTCACATGAAGGTTTGGCGTTGTTTAATCACAATATGGAGGAGTTTTTGCGCCGTTTTGTAACCGTGGACGAAACATGGATCCATCACAACACACCAGAGACCAAACAACAGTCAAAACAGTGGTTTTCTAAGGGTGAATCGGCGCCAAAGAAGGCCAAGGTGGGTTTGTCAGCCAATAAAGTTATGGCGACTGTTTTTTGGGATGCACGTGGGATAATCCACATTGACTATCTTCAAAAGGGAAGAACAATTTATGGGGAATATTATGCCAACTTATTGGGCCGCTTCAATGAGGATTTGAAAAAAAACCGACCTCATTTGGCCAAGAAAAAAGTTCTTTTTCACCAAGACAATGCAAGGGTGCAGTTTACATGGCAAAAATCCATGAATTGGGCTATGAATTGCTCCCACATCCACCCTATTCTCCAGATTTGGCTCCGAGTGACTACTTCTTGTTCCCAAACCTGAAAAAATGGCTCGGTGGAAAAAGATTTGACTCCAATGATGAAGTCATCTCGCAAACAAAGGCCTGTTTTGAGGACCTCGAAAAATCATATTTTTTGGAAGGGATAAAAAAATTGGAGAAGCGTTGTACAAAGTGTATAGAGCTCAAGGGGGACTACGTTGAAAAATAAAATGATTTATTTATCAAAAAATCTGTGTTTTATTCCAAAAGTCACGGACTTATTGACCCGCCCTCGTAGTATAGAAGTATTATAGGTAATTGTGTGTTTATCACAGAAAGCAAAGTTCTCTGGTAGTTGTGCACCTATGACTTAAACTGGCGTTCCATAAAAGTTTTTACTATATTATAAAGTATCATACTGACTGAGATGTTTTTAGACAAAGGTCATTATATAGACCAGCTGTTTAATAATAGAAATATAATCGAGTTGTTCCCTTGAATATAGATAAAAAAAACCTTACCTAACCAAGAGCATGTCAGGGCATGTCTAAGGAGGGTTCAGTAACTATTAACGAGTAACAGGTTTTTCTCAAACTACTTCAAAAGTTACTGTCCAATTTTGTTCAAAATAACTTTCCTAAATAGTTTTTAGCATGATCTATAAGCGTGGAAACTTACAAGTTTCTATCTCCAATAGTTTAGAAATGCTTGGGCAACTTATAAACCACTTTGGAGGCCGATTATTAGAAAATGGTCGACTTTGTAAAAAAGTAATGTATGATGCCTTGCCTTTATTTTAAAAGACCTATTCAACGATACCCCACACGATGGGGTAGAGTGGAAAAATATTTCATCATCCCCATTTTACATGTATAGAGAGCCACCCCTAAAATATAAAATTATTATTATTTTATGATGCCAAAACCGAGATCTATCTAAACTACTGCACCGAAAATACTTGTTCTAATACTCCACCAATCATTGAAATAAGTGAAGTTGAAGAAAAATAGAAAATAATGTAAATTGTTTAAATAAACATATGATTTATTCATTTTTTTTTCTTTCATTTTCCTTCATTTATTTCTTTTTCCTAATTATTATCTCTATATGAATATATAAATTAATTTAATTTTGGTGTAGAAAAATGTTCTACAGCCTAATATTATAAGTTATTGTATCGTTTAAACTATTAAAATGATAGTAATTTCATTTTTTTTTTCTAATCGAGATCACAATTTTTTAATAGGTAAACTTTTTTGTATATATTATAAGCTAAACATTCCACTTTGAATTATAAAATTTCATTCACTGTAACAGAAATCCTAGGTTTTCATGTTTTTAACGCCTCAGGCGCTCCACTAACTAAAATTTCAACCAAATTAACCGAAACTATAAAAATACACCCCAATTCGCCTCTGCCGACAACTTCCAGGGAGTGTCCGCGATGGAATCTATCATCTGATAAAATACCAGAGTCTCCTACTTTTACAGAGATCCAGAACAGCCAAATTTCTCAAAATATATCAAACAACATAGATATTACAAGCAAAAATGTAACTTTTAATTTCACGAATTGTCCTAATTTGACTATTAATTTTAAATAGGCACTACTAATATATTATTATCAATAAATAGTTTAGATAAACAACTAATTTTAATTTCCTCATATTCTAAATGAAAAGTAGAGTGTTTGCCACGGGTAAAAGAATCAATTCCTAATCGGACTATACCCTAACTACCTCGGGAATTGATTCTTTTTAACCCTAGGCTAACAATCTACTATTTTTCAGTCAGTACACCACAGGATGGGGTCCTGTGGGGTACAAAGTGAACCAATTTTTCGGCCAATCGGCCTTCAAAGTGGATCATTCGTGTCTCGAATTCGTGTGTTCAAAGTATGGTCAACCACTCTGTGACAAATAAAAGCTGAGCGACCTTCGATCGCGGTCGCGTTGCATAGCACAGTTGAATTTAATTTCAAATTCAAATCGCAAATTATACAAGTTCAACGGATTCAATCGCACGTTTGTAGGTACATACAGCAAACGTGGTCACAAGACGACTTCTTATTTTATTCAACACACAAAAAAGAATGAAATAAATCTTATTTTCTTAATAATTCCCCTTTTAAATTCGGCTAAAATTTTAACGATTGAATTCTGCACCAAAACTAATTAATATCTGCAGTGAAAAGACGGTTATCTTCGAGCAACTAATGACATTTTTTTCAAAATACAAAACTAGTGGTGGTGTTAATTCAGACTAAGAAGTGCAAAAGTGACAATACGCATCGTCAATAAACATAAACTTCTGAAATTGCTTAAAATAATAGGATGAATTAGCAAAATTTATCAAAAAAAACAGCGCCATTTATGAGCAATCCTCACTCAGTACATCCTAGCTTCTCTATCTACTTACTTCAGTCTCGTTGTACTCGTCGTACTTACTTCAATCTCGGAACGATAGAGGGCGCTACTAGTGTCAAAAATAAATTACTATCTCTCATCCCACTGGACTTTGACACCGAGTAGACGTAATCAAAACTCTATTCAAAAATTATTTAAAATAAATTTAAAAGTAACGATGAGTAAAGCGATACGCACTGCACCAAAAAACTCACCGAAGCAGAGTGGTAGCTCGGCAGGCGATAAACACAACAAGCGACCACGACCTTATACTTCACCACAGCAGGGTGGAAAATCCCAGTATAAACAGGAAGAAATGTTAAGTATGCTGTCACAAGTACTTTCGGAGATATCGGAGATGCATAAATCGAAACTTAATCGTATCTCTTGAATTTTACGCAAAAAACTACGAAGATTTAAACACGAGTATAGGTACTGGAAGAAGAAAAACACCAGCGAGAGATGTATGTTTTTAAACTGAAAAATAAACTGGAAGACTTTGAACGTCATTCTAGAAGGTCCTGCATAGAAGTTCGAGGAATCCCATCTAAAAAGGTGAATCGAAGAATGATCCTATTAATCACATTTCACCTGAAGATCATTGTTCAGTTTCAGGGCAATGTTATCAAGGACATTTTTCGTTTAAATCGTAAAACAAGTGGAGAACGCCAAAATTGTGGTTAAGTATACGACAAACTTGTTCAAAGACCAGATGATACACGCAATAAAAAATACAACGCGGCTAACACCACCGATAGATTGAATACCACAGCCCTTGGCATAGAAGGCAATAAGACCCCAGTGTTTATATCCGAGTTGCTAACACCAAAAGCAAAACGACTTTATTTTCTAGCGAGAGATGTTGCTAAACAAATTGGCTATGATTTTTGCTGGACTGCAAGTGGCAAAGTTCTATTGCGTAAAAAGAAAGGACTGCCACCCATTGTAATCTTCAGCGAACAGCAACTTGAAGAGCTGAAACAAAAAAACTAGCTTTAGTTATAAGTGAATTTTCTTTAATACTAACAGAACTAAACAATCTATAATTTCATTAAAACTACATACACTTACACACATCAAATATATTAATAATGTATAATTATAAACACACAAATTCTATCATACTGTCTTACTCGCCCCTATACATACATTTACACTCAAAATTAGCTCTGCTACCCTGGCTTATTTTGGAACGGACAATAATAAAAATGTACCGTTATAAAAATCGGTCTCAAATTTCTTTCGTCTTATGATTATGGATAGGGACCATCAAGATATACTGTGCAATAACATATATACACAGGCTCTAATGGACAGTTGCATCCCTAGAAGCTCGGTCTCCCAGGTACTAGTTAATAATATGATAATATCACTAAATAGCAATAAATAAATAAATATTTAAAAACCGACATCCAGATTAAAAGCAATAACATTCTTCAAAATCACAAAAAAGTATGAAATAATTCGTGTCGAAATAGTTTCCCTTTTAAATTCAGCAAAAATTTAACTATTTCTCTACTCAATTTTCCTATTTTCGAAGTCGGTACCAGCCTAAACAATTGTAATCCTAAAATCCTTTAAGAAAAAAAATCATTAATTTTAACACAACTACGTCCTTAAACATACAAACAATATTTTAAAGCACTCACGTTCAAATTGGCTGGTACCGACTACAAAAATAAGAACACTATACACTAACGATGTAGGTTGTTTTACCAGAAATATTTTAAACTTTTTTGTATTTTTTACATATATCTAATTACTAACCTACATAAAATATGATATTTTGTTATGTTTATCAAGTAGTAATACTTGAATATTTCTTAGTAAGTATATAAATTAAACTAATCAGGCTCAGGATCAGAGTCTACTGAAGTTGTTCGAATAATTTGTGGGTAAATTTCGTGTGTACCCTCAGGCTATTTCAGTACAGAGTACCTTACTCTTGTACTCATTTTATTTTACACTAGATTTTGCCTGCGCCTTCGTGCGCACATAAGAAAATACCTCGGGAATCTTTTGCTGCGATAAAAGTAGCATTCGTTCTTCCCCGTGGTCTAATCTATATCCGTACCAAATTTAATCGAAATCGATCCAGAAGTTTTGGAGCCAATTCAATGCAAACAACCAAGCAAGCAAACAAATTTTTCCTATGTATAATATTAGTATAGAAGACATCTAAACAATATACAGACAGAGAGGTATAGACATTTCATTAAACTTTCGAGTAACACGTATCGTTGCCTAAATCTACGTTAAGAAAGCTTTTTCAAAGTCAACATAATATTTCCACGAGCACACAAATATAAATTGTAAAGAAATGTAAACATCGGCAATATTCTTTTACTCTACTTATAATCCTGTCTTAGTTTCATCATTTTCATGCACAATCTGTTAGGTATTTAAATAAAATTTGTTACTATCTAGAAAAATACTAAAAGCTGAGGGTAATAACAAACTTTTGCAATCAAATTCCAGGCCGACTTGAAACTATTGCGATTTGTTTTCAAATGAGAAATTTAATTTGCGAGTGATCATGGTTAAGACACAAGTTAGTGGTTACGAGGTGAATTTTATAGTCGTCAACACTATATGTAATAAACACACCGGCATATTTAGCGGAACACAAAAAAAGGTCCATAATTAAAAAAATATGGTTTTATTTTAAAATCTACTTACTACACTTCTTTTGTTATTTAAAGTTTTATTTGTTTTACTTAAAATGAGATCACATTAAGATAAGATTTTGCGAGTAAAGGCTAGTTGTGAAAAATGATACATTTTTGAACTTTTCATGTAACTGGGAAAAGTGATAATTAATATTAAAATAACAATTAATTAAATTAGAAAAATGGTGATTAATATCGCGTATTTCCTCCACGTGCTCTTTTTAAAGTTTCTACTCGTCTAGGCATACTGAGAATGATGTTATCGATGGTCTCCTGGGATAGTCTCCGCCATTTCTTAACTACGGCGATTCGCAGTTCACCCACGTTGGCAGAAGCTGGAATTCTGGACTTAACTTTTCTTTTCAGTAAGTCCCAAACGTGCTCTATTGGGTTCATATCCGGTAATCTCGCCGGCCACTCCATAACAGTGATATTCATATCATTAAGATAAACTTGAGTTACCCGATCGGTATACGGCCGAGCATTATCCTGCATAAAAACAAAATCGTCACCGATATATGGGGCAAACGGTACGACATTTTCTTCTAAAACTTCTCTGATATAGCGGTCTGCAGTTAGAATCCCTCTGTCAATCACTACCAAGTCTGTGCGAGCTTCCAAACAAATACCCGCCCAAACCATTATTGATCCGCCACCGTATGCAATTGTAGTTTCAAAATTTGTCTGAATGTATCGTTCTCCTTTGCGTCTGTATATTCTTTGCCTGCCATCAATTTGATTTAAGAAAATTCTGCACTCATCACTAAACAATACCTTACTCCATTGGTCCGCGTTCCAAAGTCGATATTCCTGAGCAAAAGTTAACCTATTTCTAAGATGATTTACCTCGAGCCTTGGAGCCTTGGCGGGCACAAATGAACCCAAACCAGCTTCTTCGAACCTTCTTCGTACCGTACACTCACTAACGGTTATACCCCGCACTGCTTCTAACTCATGTCGGGCTTGGACGGCCGTCAAACGGGGGTTCCTACGTACACGAAGCCGAATGAAACGATCATCCCTGAAGTGCGTCTTTTTCTGCCTTGTCCTGCTCTTCTCACATAAGTACCGGTCTCCCTGAACCGTTGGATACTGCGATGGATCGTTGAAACTGGTCGACGAAGATCTCTGGATATCAATCTGTAGGTTTGACCATTTCTTCGCATTTCGAGTGCCCTGGCAATCTCCGTTGGGGCTAAGTCAGGCATAATTCAGTCCTCAACTCCAAAAAGACACGCGATAAAAAAAAACTAACAAAAAACAGTATTTGAATGAAATTTGAAATCAAACTCAGAAGGAAGAAATACTCGAAGTTCGCTCCAGATAAGGTGTATTTGAATAAAATTAAAACAATTGCATAAAATGTGATGTTTAGTTGTTTTCTTAATTTGAAAATATTTATTTTTAAATTAAATGACGTATAAACCAGTCAGCAACCTTATATGATACTGATATCAAACCTTTATTTTATGTTCCGCTAAATATGCCGGTGTGTGTAGTTTAGAGTGCCCATTATTAGGAGGCTTGACTCGTCAATTTTCATGAAAAAATGCAACTGGATACAACTGGAAATACAATGGCTTTCTTCCTTAATCGACACTGTCGAGTGTTAACCTGTTACGTGTACAGATTGTACTTAGTTCAGTTCAGTCATTTTCTTGCTAGTAATATAAAAAATCAAGGTTAGTGCCAATAATTTTCTTACTGAATTTTTACCCCTGCAGAAAACTGCTGGGATAAAAGTTAGAAAAAGCTGCTAGGGCTGATGGCTATATTACTTTATCGTCGTTGACACTTAGACGTATGTAGTCTATAACTATGATGTAGTAGCGTATAACAACAAACAATAAGTGGAAAGATCTGAAGGTCGATTCTGCTATTTAAATCCAATAATAATGCATCTTCGATACTTGTTCGATACAGTCCGGATCCTATCAAATGATGCTTTTTAGTGACCGTCAACCTTGAACATTTTGCTCGGTCGTCGAACATTTTAATAAAATTAGTTCGGTTTAATATGATGTGTAATTAAATTGTATTTATTAACACCAATGCACATATAAGACAAGTAGACAGTCCGACATTGTTAGTGTACATATAAAAAAAACAACTTTGCATATATATGATTATGGTAAACATAAGACAGCATATATAGCTACAGTAAGACAAAACATCACATCTGTATGTGTCTAGTATATCATCTCAAATTAACTGTAAACTGGTACTATTAGCATACACACGCGCCATGGAGTCTCACAGAGGTTGCAAGAGATTTATATAGTGTATAAATTTTGAGCACACGAATTGTCGGGGCGGACACCTCGACCTGGATTATAAATAAGAAATACATATAAAATGAACTTAAACAATTACGAGTGAGAAGTAAATATGTAATATGTAAAGCAAAGAATGTTAATTTAAAGTAGAGCCAAACAAGAAAGTAAAGATAGTAAAAACGAATTGTAATTAGAAAATAAAAAATTAATGTAAGGAAACAAAATGTGAAAATTGACAAGTAAACATAGTATAAACAAAAATAAATATTGTAACGGGCTTCGACCTCTTGATTTGTATCTCCTTCTTGCGTTGAGTGGTGATGATAATAATACAGCAACAATTCTTATACTCTCCTTTATTGGTGCTTACCACAGATACGTATTATATATTATGAGATATGCTTAACATAAGATATACGTCTACACTATGTATAGCCTTTTGGCCAACTAAAATAAACTAACTCGATAGGCTTTACTTCATGACATCTGTCAATGTCAATAATGACATTGATAGTTACATCTTACTGTTGATATATGTAACACCTCCCTTTTCGAGTATAAAAGCAAACTAATAATATAGGTACATAACTAATAACAATACATTACTTATCTACTCAAATTTCTCATGCATATACAATTTAGGACGCTTTACACTTCTACCAGACCTGGTTACGTAACCGGTATTTTCTAGACTCTCCATAGGAACACAGCTATCATCGATAATGCAATTTTGAACGGGACAGTTTCCGAGTTGTGTCGAACTCATGGGATCTATACTCTCCTGCATGGAAGTCATATTGTCAGTAATGCCGTTGCCATAAAAAAAAGGTGGAGGATTTATTTCTTTTAAATTCTTTTTTCTAGGTCTTATGTCTCCCCTATTCCTCCTATACACAACACCGTTTGGATCCGCAACATAATACGATCTACCACATCCTAACTTCTCTTTAATTATTCCCATGACATTGACAGTTACATCTTACTGTTGATATATGTAACAAATATAAGCAGACGAAAATAAGATAGTAGAAGGAAACTGTAATAGTAAATATGTAAATAAGAACGTAGAATGTTGAATTAAAATGAATATAGATTAGGAAAGATAGTAAGAATAGATATAGCAAATAAGAGCAATGTAAAGAAACAAAATGTAAAATTGAGAAGTAATATAACATATAAGCAAAAAAGTAGAAATACAACTAGACGAAAATGTAAAGTAGAAGGAGATTGTAATTGCAAAATAAACTTAAGGAAAAGCTGAAAAATTTAAAATCGATTAGTAAATAACAATATAAATGAATGTAGAAACAGGACAAATAGAAAATAAGTACAGTAGTAGAAATAAAAAATGTAATTAGAAAATAAATAAAATATACACATGGTAATTGGATAAAGAAAACAATTGTTCTGACCTCGCTATTGGGGGAACAAGTAGGGCCCAGCAATGGGCCCAAAAAAAAAAAGATGTGTAATAGACAGTAAAGGTTGTGATCGACCGCCGAACATTATATATGTTAATTAACAGGGAACATTATGGATGTGGAGTGACAATTCAATATCCGATATAGCGTGTAACGGCTAGGGCTGACAGCTCAGACTATTCTAGATTTTCGACACAAATCTACTATTTAAAGACGGGATTGGATTGCCATAATGTATGTACCGTGTATACAGAGCGTTTGGTAAACGGCTATACATTCTAATGCAGATCGCTGCAATAGCTAGTTATCGTCAGTTTTATATGGGATATAAGATGTCTAATCCAGATGTGCTTTTTAATTTAGATTTAGACATGATTTCAAAACTAGATAAAGATTTAGAAACATCCTAGCTTTACAAAAAGCTATGACAATGGCTAAAGGTTTATTTAGAATTTCAATTCATGAACTTCCATTCTGAAATTTAAAAATTATTGTGAATTAATGATTAACATTTATTATTAAGTATTAATATTGAGAACCCTGGTCTCGAACAACAGCCGCAGCTTTATTCTCTACCGGAAGATTGAAACGCGTCAATTTTAAAATGACTTGATTTTTATCGGCTTCATTTTATCATTTTAAAGAGGTGATTACTAACTCCCACAATATACTTGTACTTATCCACTTGACCTTCTATGTTCAAATGGATGTTTTAAAAAATTGGCGATTTTATACAAAAAGTTTGCAAAAAAATAATCGGTTATCTGTAAAGTCGGTTTACTGACGATAGTTGAATGTGACAACGTCATATGGAACGCCTCAGCCATAACACATAAATGTAGTTATGTAGTTGGTAGGATAGAAACGCTCGGATGGAACAAAGTTAGAATATAAATATATAGTTGATAATGAAGAATTCAAGCCTTTTGGAAGATATATATATATATATATATATATATATATATATATATATATATATATATATATATATATATATATATATATATGTGTGTACAGAGATTAGCCAGAACAAACACACAGACTGACAGACGGACAGAAAAATGTTAACAATTTATATTTTATTGTAAGTACCGATCATACTTTTAAATGCATTAAGCGAAAATTAAAGCTGTTAATTTGAAATTACAAACAGACACATCAATTTTGTTTATCTGTATAGATATAATATATTATATTACTAAGGCGGGTCAATAAGTCCGTGACTTTTTGAATTTCTAACCTCCTTACTGAAAAAGCAACACTACTCCTGTCAACAGACATCTATCAGTTGACTACTATCAAAATTCGAACTTGCTGCGTCAGTTAGTTTGTATTTTACAGCTATCTTTATCAGACTATCCAGTAACTTAAGGAAACAATGGAAAAAAGTGAATTTCGTGTGCTTATTAAGCATTATTTTTTGCGAAAAAAACCATTACCGAGACCAAGGCTAAGCTTGATAAATACTATGGGGACTCTGCACCATCGATTTCAATGGTAAAAAAGTGGTTTACTGAATTTCGTTGTGGCCTTACAAGCACTGAAGATGCCGAGCGTCCTGGACGCCCAGTTGAGGTCTCTACACCCGAAACAATCGAAAAAATTCACGATATGGTGTTGGCCGACCGAAGATTGAAAGTGCAAGAGATTGTGGAAGCCATAGGCATCTCGCATGGCTCAGTGGTTTCAATTTTGCATGATCACTTGGGCATGAGAAAGCTTTCCGCAAGATGGGTGCCGCGTTTGCTCACAGTCGACCACAAACGCAATCGTGTAACAACTTCACAGGAAGGTTTGGCGTTGTTTAATCACAATATGGAGGAGTTTTTTAACCGTGGACGAAATATGGATCCATCACAATACACCAGAGACCAAACAACAGTCAAAACAGTGTGTTTCTAAGGGTGAATCGGCGCCAAAGAAGGCCAAGGTGGGTTTGTCAGCCAATAAAGTTATGGCGACTGTTTTTTGGGATGCACGTGGGATAATCCACATTGACTATCTTCAAAAGGGAAGAACAATTAATGGGGACTATTATGCCAACTTATTGGACCGCTTCAATGAGGATTTGAAAAAAAACCGACCTCATTTGGCCAAGAAAAAAGTTCTTTTTCACTAAGACAATGCAAGGGTGCACACATGTGCAGTTGCCATGGCAAAAATCCATGAATTGGGCTATGAATTGCTCCCACATTCTCAAGATTTGGCTCCGAGTGACTACTTCTTGTTCCCAAACCTGAAAAAATGGCTCGGTGGAAAAAGATTTGACTCCAATGATGAAGTCATCTCGCAAACAAAGGCCTATTTTGAGGACCTCGACAAATCATATTTTTTGGAAGGGATAAAAAAATTGGAGAAGCGTTGGACAAAATGTATAGAGCTCAAGGGGGACTTCGTTGAAAAATAAAATGATTTATTTATCAAAAAATCTGTGTTTTATTCCAAAAGTCACGGACTTATTGACCCGCCCTCGTATACAAAACAAATAGTTGAACTAAGTATATATATAGTGCGCGCGGAACTAGTTGCCAGCGCCTTAGGTAGGGACAGGGGTGAGGGGGCGGGTTGCTTGCTGCTCGCAGTGTTGCCGCCGCGAAGTCCGGCTCCGTACTGAGTAATAACATCAAGCGCAATAACATCAAGGCCCGCCTAGCTAGTCCCAATATGTAACAGTCATAACAGTCACAATATGTAATTGCAAAATACTACATTATTGTCAAGGTGATAAGGTCGTTTTTTGTATCATTCTTAATAGTCGTTATTACATTGTGATTTCGAGTGGCAAAAAGTGTCGTGCCTATAATCCGTCCAGCCTCAATACAATTCGCAACGCGCCATAAGGAACTTCTTTCCAAAAATCACCCAGTATATTATATTATTTTCCATGATAGTATTATATGCCAAAGGTCCGAGATTTCACAGTTCGATTATTGAATTATTGTACATTTATACAAAACTAATGGACCATTATTTACTTGAACATAATTTAAGGAATTCGTATGATATATAAGGTGGAAAGTGACGTGAAGTATATTCACTGAAATTGAATAAAAAATAAAACAATACCTCGGAGGTCACTTTTATAACTCTACACGACACGGCCTGCGTCATTATAATTTTATGTTACATTTTATTTCTCTGGTCTCGTAAAATTATTCCAACCCTACGTACACCCGGTACTCTAGGTACTTGTTAAGAAACCGAGAACTCCGGAGAAGGTTCGTGAAGATAAAATTTAATCTAGTAAAATAATAAACTTTCTGCGCCTTTTGTGAGATTCTTGAAAAAAGTTTCTAGGCGAGCTGAAATTAAAAAGGGCTGAAAGGGGTGGAAAACTGGTCAAGTGCATTTGTAAGAAGCAACGAACCTGTCGTTGCTTCTTACAAATTTGTAGTACTTAGCTTCCTTAAGATTCCTACTTGTACTATTTTCCTGTTATATTTTCTTAAGCTACATTAAAATTTTTGTTTACGTTATGCTTGGTTGCTGAGCGCTTATATATTTTCAACCGACTTCCAAAACACAGGAGGAGGTTATCAATTCGTGTGTATGTTTTTTTTTGTGTATGTTACGCGATTACTCCGCCGCTTGTGGACCGATTTTCAAAATTATTTTTTTATTGTAAAGAGTTGACTCCTGAATTGGTCCCATTGTCACCAAATGGTAGACCTGGGTGAGGGGATCCTCGAGGAATCGAGAGAAGTCCTCAAAATTTATAGGGACACCGATAGTGATTTTGACTTCTTTTGAAGTACCTCGAGCATATGCTACCAAAAAGTGAAATGTGCCCTGTACCCTGGATCCAAAAGCACTGAATGGCATTTCTCAGTCTTTGAAGATGCACGTTTGGAAATTTCAACATCGTTTAAAGAACTGCAAGCATATGTCACTATTAAATAATAATCAACATCACCACAATTATGTTCACACCGTACATGATGATATTATGTTTATATAGGTATTTCTCAGAGTATTTTACATTATATTATTATATTCATTTCTTTGAATATTTACAGCTACCAAAAAATAAATGTTGTGCTAATCAAACAACGATGATGATGGGATCCATGAGGAATCGAGGAAACTCTTATTAGAAAAGTTAATGACCGTTAAGTTTTCTTACATATTTTTAATTTCCCCGCAACTTTTTCTGTCAACACAACACCACAAAAAAGATTTATGAAAATTGGTCTAGCAGTTCATACAATGAATGACCATGAGAAAAGATTTTTTTTTTTTTTTTAAATATAGAAGATGATCACTATGAACTTTTCTGAGATACGGCGCCGGCCGATTCAACATTAGTAATTTTGAGTAGATTTCATTTTAGACATCGTGAGTGAGTTTAGGATCTCTTGCGTCAACTAACTTTATGGAGGTGTTGTGTGCATAAGTGCTTAAAGTCGACATTGGAAACACATGATTATACTACAGTAGACGTAGCTCGCGACTTCGAGCGCGCGAAAGGAAATCTCGCGGGTTCCGTACATTTCGCCGCGATAAAATGTAGCTTCAGCTGGATGGTAGAATGGTTATTTGTGTGTTGCTTACGAATTGGTCTCGGGTTCGAAAACCGGTCAAATAAATATTTTTGTGATTATTTTTATTGCCTTTCTCTTATATTTTTAAATATTTAACGTCCTACTAAGACTCCGAATAAATTTCGGTCTCCCAGGTACTAGTTAATAATATTATAATATCACTAAAAAGAAAAAATAAAATATATTTAAAAAAATAAAGAAACCGACTTCCACAGTAAATGCAATAAATAACATTCTTAAAATCACTAAAAAGTATAAAATAATTGTTATTGTCGAAATAGTTCACCTTTTAAATTCTGCTAAAATGTTACTATTTTTCTACTCAATCTTCTTATTTTTGAAGTCCCGTGAAGTGAAAAAATTACTATCATTGAATGAAATGAAAAAATAAAGTTATGCAACTTTTTATAATTTTATGTATAATAGCCATGTTACTTTGTACCTACTCCTACCTGGAAGTCTTTGGTATTTCTATGAATCCATTCATTACAAATGTAGCTTAATTTGCAAATTCCAACAAAACAACTCATTACACTTATTTTTAAACTCATAACACTTTGCGATTTAAAGTTATAATACGTCATAATATCTTACAATCTTTTATCTCCCGCTGATAAAGTAAGTACAAGAATGGAATAATATAATAAGTTTGGGGATGTTGACGGTGGCGTAGGTAGACCGGAGTCTCCCCAAATGAAAGTCATAGGTTGCAAACACATTTATAGTTTTAACACTAAGATACAGAGTAATACCTTATTTTATAATCTCATGTACCAAACAATCAATTTAGCAGTCCTAACATATATGTTAACATATAATATGTTAAGACTATAGTCTTGCGGGACAATCGCGAGGGGAAAAACCCACTGTCAAAGTACCTGGCAGCCCTTTCCTTTCTCTTAACGGTGCGCGTTGCGTTTTATGCCACGCCACATATGTAAAGCCAACATTCGCGAGCCATACATCATTTAGTCCTCGACATAGTGCCGCGCGGTCGACATGTGGGACCATATTATGTTATGTACTTTGCTATCGCTGTGTGTGTGCACCATAATCCTTTTGGGTATGTATGTGCACCAAACTTATAACTACTGGAAGAAACGGGGCGTAGAATATGAAAAACCATACTTTCCTTTGGGCAACCTGAATTTTCTTATGCGCAAAAGTTTTAGCGATTATTGTTTGCAGTTGAAGAATAAGTTTCCTAGAGATTACGTTGGTATATACCTCGTTCTGAAGCCGGCGCTCGTGGTGCAGACTCCTGAACTAGCGCGGATAGTCCTTACGAAGGATTTCGAGTATTTCCAAGATCGGTATATATATTCCAACCAGTCGGATCCACTTGGTGCACTCAACTTATTCACAATAAAGGTAAGTTGTTGCTATTGTCTATAATATTATTAATATAAAAAGGGGAATGATTTGTTTACTTGTTTGTTTGTATTGAATAGGCTCCGAAACTATTGGACCGATTTTTAGTGATGAGCAAAGCAAGACAAAGACCAAGACTTGGACAGTCTTGGTCTTGGTCTTAGTCTTGCTCATTCAGTATTGGTCTTGATCTTGCTTAAATGCGCCTGGTCTTGGTCTTGGTCTTGCTCATTTTATCTGTTACTTATTTTTTCGCTACTTTTCTACTTTTAAATATCACTATTGTTATAAATTAAAATAATTTACAATCTATTATTAACTAACAAAACACTTTACTTTATTAATATTCAAAAAAAATTTAAATTACACCACTTTTTAATTATAATGTTTTAGTATAGTAGAGAAATGAGGGCGAAACAGCCCCTTAAGATTAACTTAAGCACTTCAATAAATAATAAATTTTCAATTTTCTTATGGGGAAGTTAAAAATTATTTCCTCTTTATACTTTAACCATGTGTTTTCCAGACGTTATGACAAAGAACATTCTTGTAGATCCTTTTTATTTTCAAATAGTGATTAAGTTTTTTTTTTTTTTTTATCCTTAATGTTAAAATTTAATAAAGGAAACTGATGATTCCTAGTACCAAAAATATTTTGTTTCTGGAAAAGCATGTGTTGACGCTGTCACAAATATTTTAACTCATAGATGCTCCGGTCTTGGTCTTGCATATTTGGTCTTGGTATTGGTCTTGTTCTTGTTCATTCGGTCTTGGTCTTGCTAGTCTAATGATAGTCTTGGTCTTGGTCTTGGTCTTGCATATTTGGTCTTGGTATTGGTCTTGTTCTTGTTCATTCGGTCTTGGTCTTGCTAGTCTAATGATAGTCTTGGTCTTGGTCTTGGTCTTGCGAAAAAGCAAGACCAAGACCAAGACTGCAAGAACAAGACCAATTTTTTTGTGAAATTTTATGCATACAGGATGACCTGAAATTCGATACATTCCTTTGAAAGATAGAAAGTATACCTCATTTACAGTAATATTTTTCATGGCATCCCCTATCCGAAAGTTGATATTTACAAAGTTATTGAAATTTCAAAGATTTTTTCTTTATTTTCGACTTTTTGACTTTGACATGACGTATTTTTAAAAATATTTGTCTTTTTAGTGATTTTTTTTATGTATTTTAACCGTCAATGAGTCAAATAATATTTTTAAGGAATAAATAGGGACAAACTAAGCGAGAATTTTTCATTATGAGACATGAAACAGAATTTTCTTTTAAGAAAAATGCACATTTTTCTTAAAAACAGGTGATTTTAGACATTTAGACTGAATCTGGTTTGATGGGCCCTTTCTTTTTTCATCCTGGGGTTTTCTCCTTCTGGTGCCCAGTAATGTGTGTTGTGGAAATTGTTTATCCCGTCACGGTCAAATTTCTATTCATCCGTCCACAATATTCTTGAGAAGAAATTGCGATCCTCCATGTCTGCATTTATCATAAAACGGCAGAATTCCATTCTTTTAACCGGGTCTCCCTCTTCCAACGCTTGGACAGGTGTGTAGTGAAATGGATGTAGACGCGCTGTGTGTACTGTAAACCACACCTTCCATTGATCCAATCCAAGTCTTCTAGCTGCCGCTCTTGTACAAATAGAAGGATCATTTTGAAAAAGTGTTAAAATTTCTTCTTCTTCTTCTTCTTCTGTTGAAAACACTCTAACGTTTGGCACTATTCGATTCGGAAAACGTTTATTCAACTTCGTGCAGCAGCAGCATTACCATTACAAAGTCCGTAACAAAACAAGATGTCAGCGTATTCATCGTACTCAAAAGCAGCCATCGCGATTCCAAAAAATCACAAGTAGAAGTAAGGGTGTAGTTTAAAGCAACAATACGTCCGTACACGGCAATAGTTGACTTAAAACTAATATTAGCTACTACGAGGGCGGCAATGAAAATTTCGGGAATCAAGGAAGTGACACAACATTACTATTTAAAAATGTATTTATTGCTTTTCGAAGTATTCTCCGCGAAATTTGACACATTATTCCATACGATGGAACCAATCATTGAAGCAACCATTCCATTCGGAAGTTGGGGTCTCCAAAATGGCCGTTTTGTAGGCGTCCACAGCTTCTTCAGGTGATGAAAATCTCTGACCACGCAATTTATTCTTTATTTTAGGGAAAGTATAGAAATCATTAGGGCTAAGGTCGGGGCTGTACGGCGGATGGTCTAGTAATTCTATGATTTCTTGCTCTAAAAACTCTTTTGTTCTGTGCGCGGTGTGAGAACTCGCATTGTCGTGATGGAGGATGTGCGGCGGTTGCAGTTCTCTTTACGGAGTTCAGAAACGACCTGTGGCAAACAAATGTTAGCATACCATTCTGCATTAACCGTTCTTTGTCCCTCAAGAGGAATAGTCGCAACATGGCCGGTTTTGGAGACAAACGTGGCCACCATTTTTTTTGCAACACTCCTCGAACGAACAATTTTTGTTGGCTTTAACTCATTTTCGAACACCCAAACTCGTGACTGGTTTTTTGTTTCGGATTCGTACGCATATATCCAGGATTCGTCACCTGATACGATGTTGTATACAGCATTTGAGGATCCTGTGTGGAATCTTTCGAGAGTTCTGACGCACCAAGTAACGCGAGCCGCTTTTTGCTCTTCACAGAGCAAATGCGGTATCCATCGGGAAAACAACTTTTTTACACCTAATTTTTCATGCAAGATTATTTGTATTTGACTCATGCCAATGTCTAAAGTTGCCTGAATTTCGCAGTATGTCTCATGTCGATCTTCCTCAATCAGCTTACGCACAGCATCAACGTTTTCTTGGGTGACTGCAGTTTTTGGACGACTTTGACGGGGATCATCACTGAGCTTGACACGTCCACGTTGAAATTCAGCAAATCAGCGATAAGTTGTGGTTATGGACGGGGCTTCATCACCAAATGCAGAAATCATCCGGTCAAAACACTGTTTTTGTGTTAAACCACTTCGAAAGTCATTATAAATCATCGCTCTAGAATTTTCTCGAGTCAATTCCATTTTCTCAACGACTAAACAACTTTGACAAGACCTTGTGACAAGACCGATAATCTTTTTTTAAATAAATAACGCGTATTCGATTTTTAAAACCAAGGAGTTTTAAATTAAAAAGATTTTAATATGACGGGAACAGTGGAAATATTCCATTCCCGATACTTTTAGTGCAGCCTATGTAAATTTGCTCTCTAAGCCAGTCGGTAACTCATTGACAAAGGGCCGCGATGACAGTAGCCGAAACATCCCGAAGTTTGAACAAAGGAAACAATTGAAAAAAAAGGTCGCCTCAGGTAGAGTAATTCTTGAGATAACGTTACCTGATGATTGTTTTGTCTTTGTTTATTAAATGTTCATATTTTTATGTACATATTTGTACCTTTTTTGGAAGCTTATGAGGTAAGAAAATTATTTAAGGTATTTGTACGCATTGTATCATACAACTTTTTAAAGAACATCACCTGTTTTTAAGAAAAATGTGCATTTTTCTTAAAAGAAAATTCTGTTTCATGTCTCATAATGAAAAATTCTCGCTTAGTTTATCCCTATTTATTCCTTAAAAATATTATTTGACTCATTGACGGTTAAAATACATAAAATAAATCACTAAAAAGACAAACATTTTTAAAAATACGTCATGTCAAAGTCAAAAAGTCGAAAATAAGGAAAAAAAAATTGAAATTTCAATAACTTTGTAAATATCAACTTTCTTTGCCATGAAAAATATTACTGTAAATGAGGTCTACTTTCTGTCTTTCAAAGGAATGTATCGAATTTCAGGTCACCCTAAGACCACGAGAAAAGCACACAGGTTACTTTTATTCGGTCTGAAAATTGTTGTAGGGATCCGATAATAATAAAAATATTAGATTAATAAAATAATCATGTAATAATCATCTTTATTGACAACAAAAAATACAATAAGTATTTTTAATCTTTATCCGTTATTAACAAAAAATGTAATGAAACAACCATGTTACCCTTTGTAAAGAACAAAAAACACAATAGTATTTTAATCTCTATCCACATATTTAAATGTACTTCATCTTAAATAGCTTGTAAACATAATAATATCAATAATGTGTATTAAAGTAGTGCTTAATGCTACCGACAGATGTAAGCGCTTCGACCCCTGACCCGCGCTAACGCTGTGAAATAATACTTAAGTTAAGATATCAAAGAAAAATAGTTTTCCCTGAAAGATTCGGATTTATTTATTTATTTATTTATTTATTGTATATTGACACATCAATAGTTTGTAGGAGTATTACATTTGAGCTTAAAACTAAATTACATAAAACAATTTCTGTCCTACTTACTAATAATAGATGTTAAACAGCACTCTTTGTTCATGCGTGACAAAATATTAAAAACATAAAAATAAAAATAACAAAAATAAAAATACAAAACAGAATACACATAACCTAAAATCGAACTAACACTTCAAACTTCAAATATAAAAAATAAACAAATCAAGTTTCTTTTGGTTGCAGTATTGTTTTTTTGAGCTTGCCTATAGCGTCTACATTGATATCAAAATTTTCTGTGTGCACAATTTGGTTCAAGCTATTTTGCATTCTATTTAAAGCTGAAAATTTGCCTACATTTGTCCTACAAAATTTTGTGTGAAAATATAGAGACCGTTTTTTTCTTTTGTTTATTCTGGGTAATAACAAGTATCCGGGAGTAACCTGGGAGATCGAGCTTTGTTTGGAGTTATATTAGTACGGAAAAAAAGAATTAAGAAATAAAAAGAATAAAAACGTTTCACTAAATCCATCCAATTTTACTTAAGAGACAGCGTTTATGTTACTATACTTTAATAATACGAGGGCAGCACTGAAAATTTCGGGAATCAAGGAAGTGACACAACATTACTATTTAAAAATGTATTTATTGCTTTTCGAAGTATTCTCCGCGAAATTTGACACATTTTTCCATACCATGGAACCAATCATTGAAGCAACCATTCCATTCGGAAGTTGGGGTCTCCAAAATGGCCGTTTTGTAGGCGTCCACAGCTTCTTCAGGTGATGAAAATCTCTGACCACGCAATTTATTCTTTATTTTAGGGAAAGTATAGAAATCATTAGGGCTCAGGTCGGGGCTGTACGGCGTATGGTCTAATAATTCTATGATTTCTTGCTCTAAAAACTCTTTTGTTCTGTGCGCGGTGTGAGAACTCGCATTGTCGTGATGGCGGATGATGCGGCGGTTGCAGTTCTCTTTGCGGAGTTCAGAAACGACCTGTGGCAAACAAATGTAAGCATACAATTCTGCATTAACCGTTCTTTGTCCCTCAAGAGGAATAGTCGCAACATGGCCGGTTTTGGAGACAAACGTGGCCACCATTTTTTTGCAACACTCCGTGAACGAACACCCAAACTCGTGACTGGTTTTTTGTTTCGGGTTCGTACGCGTATATCCAGGATTCGTCACCTGATACGATGTTGTATACAGCATTTGAGGATCCTGCGTGGAATCTTTCGAGAGTTCTGACGCACCAAGTAACGCGAGCCGCTTTTTGCTCTTCACAGAGCAAATGCGGTATCCATCGGGAAAACAACTTTTTTACACCTAATTGTTCATGCAAGATTATTTGTATTTGACTCATGCCAATGTCTAAAGTTGCCTGAATTTCGCGGTATGTCACATGTCGATCTTCCTCAATCAGCTTACGCACAGCATCAACGTTTTCTTGGGTGACTGCAGTTTTTGGACGACCTTGACGGGGATCATCACTGAGCTTAACACGTCTACGTTGGAATTCAGCAAACCAGCGATAAATTGTGGTTTTGGATGGGGCTTCATCACCAAATGCAGAAATCATCCGGTCAACACTGTTTTTGTGTTAAACCACTTCGAAAGTCATAATAAATCAACGCTCTAGAATTTTCTCGAGTCAATTCCATTTTCTCAACGACTAAACAAGTTTGACAAGACCTTGTGACAAGACCGAGAATCTTTTTTTAAATAAATAAACGGTATTCGATTTTTAAAACCAAGGAGCTTTAAATTAAAAAGATTTTAATATCACAGGAAAAGTGGAAATATTCCATTCCCGAAACTTTTAGTGCAGCCTATGTATACTGCTATAAGTATGTCGGTGACGCGAATGCACGAGATTTCACCCATCAATTTACAATATAATATATTAACACACGAATATTTACAACAACTTAGAGAAACTAAATAATAAATAAAATAATTAGGTATACCGCTTTCAACAATATTAGACTATAGTAGGTAGTAGGTAGTACCTGGGAGACCAAGCATTGCTCGGAGTTTTAGTAGTGCTAGAAAAAAATAAAAATTATAAAAGAAAAATAAATGAAAGAATAATAATATTTCATCCAACCGAGATTCGAACCCGAGACTAATTGGTCAACAAAAGCAAAATCCGAGTGCCTACGTAGCTGCGTTATACGCATCTGACATTAGTAGTCGAAAGAACTAAAATTGAAGATCTTATATTTTGTATTAGACGACAAAAGAAAAAACATGGCAAACTGAGATCCTGAAGTCGTCGGCTTAAAGGTCAAGTCGGAGGTAAAATATTTTGAACGGACTTTCAACGAGTCAGTCATGTGCAGCGGGACGCGAACCCAAGGAATAAAAATTTTCATACAAACCTTTATCTCCTATTTGACCCCCTTGGGGTTAAATTTTGAAAAATCCTTCCTTAGTGGATGCCTACGTCATATGAGGAATGCTTGTGCAAAATTACAAATTTCTAGCCTTAAGGGCTTTCTGGCCTGTGCGTTGATACATAAGCAATTAGTTTTGCCTTTTATATATATAGATAGATTTACAAGATTTGCTCGATTTATTTACTATACGATAATAAAAAATTGTATTGTAATACGTTGCATTAGATAGTGATATTAATGTTCCAGTATAATGTGTATGAAAATATAGTTACATTATAGTTCATTATGATAAGAAACGCGCAAACGTGAATCCTGGGGCCTTACTCCCGAAAGTAATACGATTTCGATTTACGAGTCTGATCCGATGTCGATTTTGATTCAGTTTCGATCCTGATGCGTACTCCCGAACAAAATCGAATCGAAATAGGGATCGCGTTGAGATCGTGTCTTATCAGCGTCGTTAGCTGTATCCGGTTGTTGATGTCACGTCCACAGTGTAAACAAGTTACAGCTGAGTGCCATAGTCTGTGGCAAAGATTAATAATAATACGGCAAAATTATATATTTTTCACTTTAAACAACATTTTGTGTATGTTTATTCAAATGAATCAGCCTCAATCTCATGCAAATAAGGTTTTTAAAGGTTGTTTTTCTAAAAAAAACTATGACAGTAAATCCTAGTTTCGAAATTCCTGTTTAAAGTATTTGACATTCTGTCTTTCAAAGTCATATTTTGATTTATTTTGTTAGCAAAACTCAAGTGTTATGTACAAAACACATTCAATAACTACATTAACTGGCCATAAATAGGTAAATAGTAGTATTGTAAAACGGAAGTTAATTGTTAATTTTGGTGCAAATATAAGTGGTATATTGCAAATGATACAATAATAAATTCGTGTTTAGTGTTTCCATTTTAAAACCCGAGCATAGTAATAATATCAACATACAACTTTTTACAACTATTTATTGACTTTGTTTATTCAAAAACAGATTGAGACAAACGAAGTATTCATAGGATACGTAAACTTCATTTGTCTCAGTCCCTGTCTTAAGTGAAATATAATACATGAATTAGCGGCCAAATGTGTAAACAAATGCGTAACGGTTTTAAATAACTTTACACATAACGGTGATATAAGTTAAGTGATTCGGTTTCTTCATATGAGTATTTAAATCTGCGACTCATACGTCAAATAAATTATTTTTAAGGCAATAACTGCATCGAAATTCCTCACAATCCATGTCCATTGCAAATGTGTTGAAGTTGGTGAATGTTCGTAAATTTTTCATTTACTAAACGCGCATTCTATTAGCTCCTTCAATAACATTAAATAATGCTGCAATACTACAATAAAAATCTCGTAATTTAGTTCAAATACACTAAAACAAGCTGAAACGATACTATAAATGAGACCTCTTTAGTTATCGTGTAATTTGACATTTGTTTTCGATCCTGCCATTCGATTCTCAGTCGATTGATTTCGTCGGGAGTACCAAAAATTACGATATAACGAACTTCTCGATCCAGGTTAGTTACCAATTGAGCCACCGCACGATCGTGCGCTAGTGTAGGTGTCGGGAGTATCAAAAGCTATTGAGATCGAACTGATTCGATTCTCGATTGTGTCGGGTGTAAGGGGGCAGCAGCTGGATCGATGGAATTCATTTGGGCAATTTTCACATAACAGGATCAAAAAATTTATTGGGTCGTTATGCTATCTAGTTCCTAGGATTATGTAGCATGCTCTAGAGGACTGATTTGCAAGGTGTTAAATATACCTTATAAATATTGACTTTAGTAGTATTAAAGCACAACAGTCAGCTACATTCGAATATTACAATAACGATTCTTCAACGAGTCGCTCTTAACTGTCACTTATATATTATATAGTAACAATTAAATAACAAAGAAAAAAAGGCTAAGATTGTTACGGGTAAAAATAAATGAAACGAGGATTTACCGTGACAAATATATTTAAAAAAGAGGACGTAGGCAGAAGGCCGAAAAAACCTGGTTTAGCCTCTTGGTGTATGTGGCAATCGGAGGGGCTTTAACCACACGGGAACTTAGCTGGATCCGGGAATGTAGTCAGCACGTGGCGCGAGGAGCCCAACTTCCGGTAGCGTCTCTGTCTCTCTGTCGTTCAGGCCGGTATGTTCGCCGCGACGTAGATCGTCCAAGGGGCGGTGCGGACTGGGTCCGAAGCCGGTCAGGTCAGTCCGGAATAACTAGCGGCAGTCAGAAATCCGGATTTGTGGAAACTAGCCATAAGTCCATGAAAAACGGTGCCTTGAACCCGGAGTATAGGTCCCTGGAAAATCTATACAAACACGTGGAGCCAGAGTCTCGCAGCCGGCATGATCTTAACCCCAAACGATCAAAATCAGTGGCCGTGTGACCATCACAAAATAAAAAAGGTAAGCAAAATAAAAGATGATATAAAGAACACTTAAGAATGGATACAAACATCCTAATATAATATCAATGCAAAAACGGAAAGATGAAACTACAAATGAACACGTGGTTTGGCCAATCAAATTTTGACAATTAATTTTACAAGGTGATAGTTTACATGAAAAAATAATGTGTTTTAAATACAAGCGTGATTTACCAAATAAAACTTCACAACACAGATATAAAAAAACCACCGTGAAAACGGGATTAAGAAATATAACGACTACATCTTGAGTCTATAGAAAATTTTATTCTAAAAGGAAAACGTCAATTGACGAAGTGCCTTAAATACCCTTCTTCGTCTTTTTTTTCTTAACATTTGACAACTAAAAAACTAAAGCGTAAAGAGAAAAAGTCCACAAATCAAAATAAAAAGATAATATATTAATGATCAATATATTATGTTATATAATAATACAAATCTACTGTATTTTAATTAGTATTTAAGGTTACTAAGGTTAAATTATAAATTTTAATATAGATTAAACCTCAAAAATTGAGAAGTGGTAGGTTATTTTAGGTTAGAGTAGATGCTTCCAAAAGAAAGGGCCGACTCAACCGGATAAATCAGACGGCCTCACATAAAACCGTTGGGAAATAGCACTTGCGTTATATTTCACTGCGTCCGGAAGGTACCTAAGATACCGGTGGCCCAAAGTGGGTTTTAAAGATCGGAAACGCACTAGTAACTCCTCTGGTGTTGCGGATGTCCATGAGTGCCAGTAATCGTTATAATAATGGAATAGATCTGGAAACAATGGAAACGAGCAAATGGATCGCTCTTTGTTATGAAATTGTAATAAGTTTTTACTAATTAATTTGGGAACGAGCAAAACAATCACCTGATGTTTAGAAATTGTTATAACTTCTTTCCACCAGAGGTTAGTGGTTTTAAAGATCGCGAACACACTTTAAAGTCTCTGGTGTTGCAAATGTCCATGAGCGACGTTAATCGCTTTAATAATGGAATAGATCTGGAAACGAGCAAACGTATTTGCCCTATGGTAAGCATAAGGCGATCCGTTTGCACACTTAGACATCTGAAACACCAGAGGAGTTACAAGTAGGTTCCCGATCCTTAAGTGTGGAACCACCAACCACTGATGGCAAGAAATTCCTACAGTTTCTTACCATCATGCGATCGGTTCGCTCGTTTACAGATATATTCCACAATAATACGTTATGGCGTTATTCTCACCAGGGCTGATGTATCCTCTCCTGTCATCGCGATTCGTGGAGAAAAAGACTTGTCCAAACTTACGGCGCACAAAAATTAAATATATATGTCGCAGATTCGAATGGATTAACAACCGCACGGTCGCCATCGGTGTCCGACATATTTAATTTTTATCACTTTAAACACAGTCAGTGCGCACGACCGGCGCAGGCGTTGTTCTCAGAGCAAGTGAAGTCTCGACTAATGAACAAACGCACCACTGACAGTTATAATGACGTTGACAACTGACAAGTTATCATGCTGACAGCTGACAGCTGAAGTCTGTACAGTACTTCCGGTACAATTAATTTTTTAATTCTTTTTTATCTCTTACACGGCCATTCTGCGCATAAACGCGCTCTCGCGTTTCCCCTTGACGTTTGATGTGCCCAGACGGCAAAGCGCTTATAGCACACACACACACAGAGCAAAGCGTAAAAGCTTTCATCAAGTTTTAGTTTTAGCGTCTAGCATAGCCTCGAAGCTTATAACATCACCTGCTCGTAACACATAAGCAAAGCGTTGTAGCTTTCAGCATCAACTATGAGTATCAAATATTCTCAAACTCAATTTCACTGCAAAGCGTAGTAGCTTTCAGCAGATCAGAAGGACAAAGCGTCAGACAAGAGCTTTCAGTCCACTTTTCTGTAAAGCGTTGCAGCTTTCAACCCCAAGCTCAACTGCACTGCAAATCGTGGTAGCTTTCAACACACCACACAGACAAAGCAATCGCTTTCAGTTTTTCCTTCAACAAAGCGTACTCAGCTTTCAGTTCAAATAAAACATTTTATTAATCAGTAACGGACTTCGTCTTTTATTAAGGAATTACCTTACTTGTTACAATTCATAATATTAAACAGAAAGGATAAGATCCAATCACGAAACAAAATTCACTACAATGTAAAAAAAACTCATTTCAACAAACAATAAACACATTATTGAAAACAATCTGTTCTGCAATAATTATTAAATAAAACTAATCCGTTATGAGTTCTACACGATCAAGACATTCTGACAATCCTGGAAGACTAGCTGGATATTTACGTAATCGTTCATGGCACACGTATTGTGCCTGTCCTCCAGATAATGGTTCAACCATGTAGCGCTCATTTGGATAAACCTTAGTAATTTTACACGGGCCGCAAAATTTTTCACTTAGCTTATTAATTATTCGGGGGTTTCTCTGAACTAATACTAGATCACCAATAACAAAAGGATGAATAACAGCTTTACTAGAGTCATAACGCTTTTTATCTTTTGACGCTTGCTCGTCCATCCTACACTTAGCCGTTTGTCTTATTTCAGGTAAATCCTGCTCGTTTGTAGCATGGGACTCTACTGAAAGATAGTTTAATTTGGGTGGGGATTTATTAAATCCAAATAATAACTCGAAAGGACTCTTGTCAGTACTTTTAGAAATAGTACAATTTAAAGCTAATTGAACTTCACTGATAACAGATTTCCAGGATTTATTTTCATGATTCTCAGCAACGGTAAAACAATTAGTTAAAACGGACATTAAACGCTCTACTTGCCCGTTAGCACGGCTGACGCCGCTAGCAATTTCATGGAATTCAATACACCATTCCTTACAAAGATTTTGAAAATCTTGACCTGTGAAGGAGGTGCCTTGATCCGAGATAATACGTTGCGGTGTTCCGAATGTGTGAACAAAACTTCTGAGGGCTTCGCAAGCAGATCGAGATGTTAAGTCTTTGACAGCTGTTAAGTGGCAGAACTTAGTGAAAGCGTCGACTATTACTATCACATATTCCTTGGACATCATACCACTAGTCAGTTTACCACTAGTATCAATGTGAATGGTATGAAAAGGTTCTGCAACTTTATCTATGGGATGTAACGCTGATTGTTTTTTACCAGGATTTTTATTAATTTTGCACGGTAAACAATGGTCTACATAAGTCCTTACCGATGAAGATATATTTGGGAACCAAAAATGCTCACGAATTTTAAACAAAGTTTTTTCCCATCCTAGGTGTTTTAATTCATCATGAAATTTTTAATTATTTGCCAACGAAAGTTTTTGGGAACAATTACGCGACTAAAAGTTTTACCATCTAATTGAAATTTTTTATACAACAAATTGTCTTTGTAGGTGTAAGATGACCTAAGATTAACTTCAATGGTATCATTCTCAAGGGACTATATAATTCGGTTTATGTCAGAATCTAATATTTGTTCAGCCTGCAGCCATTCATCACTCACACTTCCACTTGTGACATTCACTTCCTTGCAGTTCGCGGGGTTACGGCTCAAATAGTCTACGTGCGGAATTCTTTCACACTTTCGATACTCTATCTCAAAATCGAAGGTTTGCATATACGCCCACCACCTATGGACACGCGGTAAAAGCTCTCGTTTGTGACGTGATGCCTTTAACGCGTTGCAATCAGTCACGACTTTGAATTCTCTACCAAGTATATAATGACGGCAATGTTTAAGCGCCCTGAACACCGCTAGCGTCTCCAGTTCATAACTATGGTATCTACTTTCTGCGTTCGAAGTCCTTTGACTAACATAACCTATAACTTTTAATTGATTATCAAACTTTTGAAATAAAATAGCGCCATATCCGATCGAACTCGCATCAGAGTGTAGTTCGATCGGCTTACTGGGGTCAAAAATCGTTAACACAGGTTCGGAAGTCAAATAGCCTATCACAGTTGCATGAGCTTTTGTGTGTTCAGTAGTCCATATCCACTTAGCGTTCTTTTTTGTAAGGGAGTATAGAGGCGCCATAATAGAGGAGAAATTAGGTACAAACTTTCGGAAATACCCAGCGAGACCGTGAAATTGACGTAACTCCTTCACATTAGTTGGTAGTAAGGGTGCGTTAGCTAAAGCCTCTATCTTCCTAGGATTAGGTTTAATGCTATTGTTGCCGACAATGTAGCCTAGGTATTCTACTGAAGATTTGAGAAAGGTGCATTTCTTACAGTTAAAAGCAAAACCTGCCTTTGATAGTGCAGATAACACCAGATCAAGGCCACGAAACGCATCCTCCTTAGTTTTTGAAAAAATTAGGACATCGTCGATATAAACCAATGCTACCTTATCTTTTAACCCTTTAAGCGCCTTATTAATGGCCCTTTGGTAAACAGAAGGTGCGTTGCAAAGCCCAAACGGCATTTTCAAATATTCTCATACACCGTCCGGCGTAATAAACGCGGTTTTTTCAATGTCCGCCTGGGATGCCATCAAAATTTGATGGAATGGCCATATCTAAGCTTGAAAAATGAGATGCTTGCCCAAGAGCATCAATTTGTTCCGATATCAGCGGCAAAGGGTAACTATCACGTACAGTGTTGGAGTTAAGCTCCCTATAATCGACACAAAGGCGGTCAGACCCGTCCCTTTTCTTTACTAGCAATGCGGGGCTAGAAAAAGGAGAGGAACTTTCGCGGATTATACCTTTACTCTCTAAATCAGCAATAATATCTCGCATAATAGTGCGTTCGGAAGGGGCTAGTCAGTACGGATGTCGCTGTACGATTTTATCGGGATTCTTAAGTTTAATTTCCATGGTACCTGTATTGACGGTAGTTTGAGAATTTCTACTTGTAAAATTATTCTTGTATACTGCCAATACGGTCTTCAACCTATCAATATCGTTAGATTCGGTCAAGTCAGTGTTAATTTTATCTAACTCTGCATCCATGTTCCAATTTTGGCACATATTAACACTAGCATCGCGTATAATTTTAGCGCCATCGCTATTGAGAGTAAATATTAATCCAGGGGTTTTAAAAATCTCTCTACCTAAGATTACGTCATACGGTAGTAAGTGTGAATCGACTATCACAAACGCGACCTCGGTATGTAACCCGTCAAACTCAGCAAATGTTGTCATTTTACGAAATGAAAAACATGGCACCGAACCAATACCTGAAAGACGAGTAAACGAAACCTCCTTCTTATCGGGTAAATAATCAGCTATTTCCTTTTTAATCAATGAACATTCTGAACCACTGTCAATGAGTGCTAGTAAAGTATAGCCACCAATACACGTTTTAATCAAAGAGTCATTGGAAGATAAACGTTAACCGATTTCGTCTGTAATTTGGAATCTTTAAAATTTTTTGATTTTTCATCGCGCTGTTTAGTAAAGCAAATAGATTCAGAATGTCCAGTCTTATGACAATAAGAACATTGAGTAACATTTTGCTTATTACTAGGTTTATCGACTGGCATGCAAGAATCGGGGTCCTCACGCTTATTTTTATTACGCAACTGTAAACAATGTCGCTTCAAATGGCCGGTCTTATTACAATAATGACAGCGACGCTCGGTAAGTGGCTCGCCTAGTCTGGAACGCTTGGGAATTTCATTATCAGTTCGCGTCATAACGGATTGACGCTTAAATTTTTTAATTTTAGGGTACGTATTTAAATGTCTATCAAATGCCACAAAATTGGTAGGCGTGTTTTTAAGTAAGTCAGTGCGTACCTGAACGTCTGTGATGCCGGAGATCACCACCTCAATTTTGTTAGACTCACCCCAACCGGTATCCAACCGGTCTATCAGCGCCATTTTGTTAGTTGAATACTCGATGTACGTCGCCGCCTGGTCGCTCGTGTACTCCACCATGTCGCGAAACAAGTCGTAAAATCTCCTGGTCGAAATAAACTGCTGTGTGAGCCGCTCCTTTACTCAAGGACTTTTCTTCCCAAGTCTTGCACAGCGGGTACGAACGTGCTGCCCATTTCTTGGCACGGCCCTGCAGGCGAATAAAAGCCGCATTCCTGGTTTCATAATTCGTCCACGAGTTGCGCTGTTTGTGGTTCTCAATCTCGTCGCACCATTGTGCCGCAGTGAATTGACACTCGTCCGGATCAAAAGAGGGTAGATAAATTTCGCTAGCTTTCAGTTTTCTAGATTCTACGGCGCTTGTTGGTGACGATTTGGAGTTTTGGAGGCCCGCCATCCATTTTGGAGGAACACAGCCCAGTTTTCAGGTGAAGGCACCGAATTTCCTTTGTTCTCCGATGTTGAGGGACCCACCACATTGTCACCTTGATCTTCGCGTTCCGGCCGAAAATATTCTTCGTTTTGAGTAGTAGCCATTGCGGTAGACATGTGGGATGATTTTGAGATCAATCCCACCGCTGCTGTCGCAGATTCGAATGGATTATCAACCGCACGGTCGCCATCGGTGTCCGACATATTTAATTTTTATCACTTTAAACACAGTCAGTGCGCACGACCGGCGCAGGCGTTGTTCTCAGAGCAAGTGAAGCGCAGAACACTATTACTCCTACCGGAGAAGAACGATAACTCCGTACAATCAGTTTTTACTACTGCCATCTATATTCTGCCCACCGTACTAATCGTGAAAAAAATAAGCGCGGGAAACTTTAAATTATTAGTGCGGTAAATTTAAATTTAATAGTTTTAATGGGGTTTATAAAGAGTCTTTTTTTAGTTGTTAGAAAAATTAAATAGGTAAACCTATTATTGGGACTGCTGTTTACCTATTTAGCTTTTCTTACATCTAAAAATTTACATAATATGAAGTAAAAACAAATATATAATATTTTGATTACATATATTGAAATTTCACATTTATAAATATTACTTGAAGGAACAGAATCTCAGATAAAATGAAATATTATTGTTACTTACAGATATATATTTTAATAGAATCAGGCAATACTTTGCAAAAATCAATATCATACAATAATTGTATAATATTTATACTAATATTATAAAGCGAAATAGTTTGTTTGTTTGTTTGAACGCGCTAATCTCAGGAACTACTGGTTCGATTTGAAAAATTATTTTGCACATTTTTGTCATATATTTGCTGCATTTTTTAAATAAATCTTTTACCCTTGGTGTTGGCTTAATAGAAGTGGAAGTAGATTCTGTGAGCTGAACCTGAGATACTTCAATAACATTGCTCCTCTCTCCAAGTGGTTCTCGAGGTTGAGAAGGTCCAGGTTGGCCAAAACACACAGGCAACTCATGTTTAGACTGCAAGAGAAAAAAAAAAATATCGCCGCCCCAACCGAATAAAACCGTAATCGAAAAATCTAAATTTTACAGAAAAAATAAAAACCAAAAAGTTTTTGGCTTATAACTTTTTAACAGGTTCTTGCAGGAAAAATATTTTTATACCAAAATAAAGCAAATTTTTTCTAAATATTGACTTTCAATTTACTGTGTAGGTATTTGTAATTTAAAATAAATTGTTTAATTAACTGTATAAAGATGTGACACTTTATGTACCAAGTTTCAAAAGCCACCAAAAATCCTTGTTGGACTTGAATTAAGTATAAAATATATGCAATAAATTATATCACTTACGTCACATGGGATAGCTGTCCTTGATAAGAGCTTTTTCTTACCATAAGTGAAGTCTTTGAAATGTCGCTCACATAGCATCCTATGCTCAGAGTACAGTTTTTTTTGGACATCCAATGTATAGTTTCCATCTGGAAATACATATCTTGCCCATGACTCACAACTGAAAATAAAGGATGAATACATAAATTATAATAAACAAAACGAATTATTGTTATGCCTGCCATGTTAATATAGGTATTTAACCCATAAATAAGTATTATTTACTACAATATAATAATAAAATTTAACCCAACTAATACAAGGGTAGCACATTCATGTTGATGAATTATTTTATATATAAGCTCTAAGGATACACTTTTCTTATTACTTCTAAAGCTAAACTACTCTTTATAGTTCATTACAGCTATAAATAAACATCAGAAAGAGGAGTTAGTGTTTCAAATGTGAGGGTTATTTTATATACAATGACATACATATTTACGTACCGTAACAGGTTACTTATTCCAGGATTAGGAAAACGAAACAATTTAACGCCGTCTTCAGCAGGTGAAGAGCAGCATTTAAAGCATCTTCTTCTGTTTTCTTTGTCAGACATTTTCACACAGAAACACCGAGTCTATATCTCACTATACAACAACACCGAGTCTATTTCTCACACACACACACACAGTTTTGCAATTGATGCAGGAATATAAAAACGGAGGAACAGAAGCTCAACTCAAAGTTTCAATCACCAAATACACCAATAACACAAAACAGCATCGTTCGTAAAGCGCAAAACAAAACAAACGCCATTTTGTTGTTATGACCGGAGACCAGGGTTGCCATAAGGAAAAGGCAATGTACATTACGTTTACAACTGCCTGTCTAGCGCTAAGCGGCCCACTTGGGCCGCGCCATTTGTACAGCGCTATACAATTGTTTGGCAGGTGTTAATGGTGGAAATTATTTTAAAATCACAATATTTAACACGAACGAAATAAAATCTCACAATTTATATTTCTATTTTCCGTATATATGAATATATAAACGATTCACCCAATTGAGCTCACCCAAAAAATTGGGAGTATTTTTTAGTCAGTCGAACATAAACTGCCCCCGTAGGTATTTTTTTCTGCCCTTTAAAGTTGACCCCCCCTGAAGTGAAGTCTCGACTAATGAACAAACGCACCACTGACAGTTATAATGACGTTGACAACTGACAAGTTATCATGCTGACAGCTGACAGCTGAAGTCTGTACAGTACTTCCGGTACAATTAATTTTTTAATTCTTTATTATCTCTTACATATAATTAAATATTATGTTATAGCTGTTCTTAGTGTGTGTTCTCATATTTTGTACTATTATAACAAATATATTTTTGAGTGTGATGTGTGTCGTTGTTTTGTGCATAATATAGTTTATTTCATAATGTTTAGTGTATGTTCTCTGAATCATAATATTAGTAAGCTACTCTGTGCAGCGACAAGGTATGCGACTATCTTTGTTTTTACCTTCAATCAAACGATGTTATTTGTTTGTTATTTTGTGACCTGCTATTATTTATTTTGGAATACCTGCTAGCTTTTCAACTGTGTTCAAACATAACATTTTATAAATTATATTATAATAGCAAACATTACACAGTAACTACTCCTAATGCACCGTTAATTATAATAATTAAATACATACTGTATCCAGACAACTTTTTCTTCGATTTTTTGCGTGTTGCGATTAAAAGCGAGTTTCTCTCATGATAATGTAGTGGTAGGTAACAAATATTTAGATTTCGTTTTGAAAAATGAGTATTAATAATCTATCCTTCTACTACCAATTGTCGCGGGCTATGAACAAAGATAAATACTTTGTACAGTAACATAATGGCAGATTCTCACGATATTATATTATTCTATCGGAGACATGGTTGGTACCTGAAATTGAAGATCGCGAGTTTATTGACACGAGGTACACAGTGTATCGTTGTGATAGGAATCGTGTTCTCACTGGCAAATCTGACGGTGGCGGCGTGTTAATAGCGATTATGTCATTTTAAAGTTTTACTCTAAATCATTTAATAGATATCACATATTATGCGGTTTTTACCCCCCAATCAATCCCTTATCACTTATCAATCTTTATTCGATACGCTTGAGCAGGAATTCTGTTGTTCTACTGTAGCTGACATATATATATTTGGAGATTTTAATCTACCACATGTTGATTGGGTAGGACACAATATGCCTGCACTTATGCCCAATTTATATAATAATACCAGCTCACTGAACATGATTTTAAGAAAATTTTTATCGACAGTTAACTGTAAACAGTATAATAATATTAAAAATAACCTAAACCGTACTTTAGATTTATTGTTTTCAAATAAATTATGTGAATGTCTGCCTGCGCCACTGCCTTTAATATCGATTGACATATTACATCCTCCTTTTGTAATTATTAACTCCTTTGAATTATCTTATCTGCCCATGGCTACGTTGCCGGTACCAAAATATCGTTTTATAGAAGCTGACTATTCTGCTGTCAATAGGGACATTGGTAAGATTGATTGGTCTGTGCTTCAGAGTTTTAGCTCTATTGATTCTGCAGATTATTTCTATGAAACTCTCTATAATATAATTAAAACTCATGTTCCAATTAGACCTGTTAAGTGTAACGAATATCCTATCTGGTTTTCTCGCCCACTGATACACATCTTTAAAAATAAAGAAAAGGCATGGGTTAAATGGAAAAAAATATAAAAATTGTTCTGATTATGAACAATTTTCCTTATATCGAAAAAGATTTGAGTAAATGTCTGCAGAATGTTTTAACAAATATATACAATCAATCGAAAACAGTCTAAAAAAGGATGTTAAATATTTCTGGTCATTCATAAAAAGCCGTTCTGCTACTCCCGGTATACCTAATACTATGTATTACAATGAAGAGGAGTGTAGTGGCCCAGTACAGTACAAACTGTCGACGTATGATGTAGACGTTACCGGAGTGCCAATTTGCTTGTAATAGTTATTGTAATATTGTTCATAAAATAAGTTATATTGTGGATAATGGTGTTGGTTGCGTAATTACCTTAATTTCATTGTTTACTTATGTGTTAGTATTAAGCATGTACGCAATTGTTTGTTGTCCCAAATAAAAAAAAACCGTTTTGACCTACAAGAATACTATAACAGAAAAACAGTCAGTAAATTTTCAGTAAATCCTTACACCCAAGCGAATGTGGCGAATTAGCCAGGCCACATAAATTGACTAAGGTGTAGAGAGTGAAGTTAGGCTTGTATAGTTAAGGCGTGTAGAGTCAGAAGCTTGGTTTTACATACGATCTGATAACTTTTTGACAGTGCGATCTTGGCATCACTTTACATGAAAATGTTTTTGGTGGCATTCACATTTACACTATTAGTAAGAATAAGGATATTGTGGCAGTTGAATACTAAAACGTGCCGATACTGGAACATCGTGATTATGATATTTCTAGAGTAACAACCACGTTACTTTGTCTGTTATTACACGCTCGCTTAAATCTTCAACGTAATTTATAACAAATAGCTACTAAGGACTACAAGGCTTAACAAATCAATGTTTTAGAATCCTTAGAAGTCAAGTGATAAAACATCAAATAACTTAGTTTAATTAATTGGACCAAGTTATTTGATGTTGTCTTTTGACAAGTAATTAATTAATTCTAACTTTCTTTTACATATTATTGATTTAAAATTAGCCTTTTAATTTAAACTATCTGCTGAGTACCCGTGACTTATTTCGCGTTAAAGGAAAACCTTATTTTTTCCGGTATAAGATTTTCCGGTATTACCCAATTGTTAGTCACATTCAAGTCCGAAGAATCCTACCATTCTTAAGTTATGATGGAAATAACACGACTTTGTTACAAAATTAATTGTAAATTAAGTAATAATACGTAAGATATGTATTGTCTTAATTAACTTTAATTAAGTATATATTAAATCCCAGTATTATTTGAAGCTTACCACACTGAGAGAGGCCTTATCTGTTTTCTGGTTTTATCTCTCTTTCTAACGCTTTCTATCTCTCTTCCAATTCCCTTCCCAACACCAGCAGGGCACGAGCTTGCAAGCTCGGCGCCATCCGCCATTGGCGTTCTGTTTTCCTAACCTACAAGAACTAAAATAAGTGTTTAGTGTAACTTAAGTTCTAAAAATTTATTTTAAGTCCATATTATTCCTCCGTGTTCCGAACGTGTCAAGTCTAATCATGTAAGTGAACACAATGATTTTGTTTTTGTTATTTGGACATTATAACAGTGTTAACGTTCGAAACTAAGTACATGTTTTAAGTCTTAGATATTTTAAATAGCTAACGCATCTGGATATCAATTATAACGTACCTACCGTAGTTTTCTTTGTTAACGGCTGTCAAAATTCGAACTGAAATTACGCGTGACCTAGTCTTTTACATTATCGCGTACGTATTACTCACTAGTGTGTTTCATTTACTTTAAATTTCTTTTGGTCGAGCTAACAAAATTGTTTCAGAAAATGGAAGACACTGCGGACAATATCGGAAAAAATATTTCCGAATCAGGTAAGATATCTAACCCGCCTAAAGTCGATCGTAGGCGCCGCATTAGTATCTGTAGTAGTAGTACTTCCAGTAGTTCAAGCTCTTCAAGCTCGACCGTTTCATCGGAGTCCGATCGCGGTAAAAAACGCTCTAAGCGACGCGATCATCGTCATCGTAGGTATAAGAAGAATAAACGAAATAATTCTTCTGAAGATATTCGTATTACTATTCTGACAAATGAATTAATGGAACTACGTAACCAAATTTCATGTTACGGTGGCTTGTCGAGCCATTCGTGTGAGATACCGCCGCCGCCCGCGCCGCCACGTGGTGAGGCTTTTGACAGTGATGTCTTAGATGATAACGTAAGCGGAATTATATACAGAGACAGGGACGGCGTAAGTGTTTCACCAGATAACGAGCAGCAGTAGTTTAAATTTGACCTTAAAATAAATTAAAGGAAAGCGTCGGATAATTTCGTAAAAAACTTAAATGAAATACAGTACTTCAATAGGAGCGAATGGAGTGAGGTAAGGTACGCAGAGGTGCAAAAGTTATATAATCACACCCCGGGCTTTGTTGATCTCGATTACAACGACGAAATTAAGGCGTATGACCAGTTGAAGCACCTAACGTATGCGGACAAGGCATACGCAGCTATCACATTCTGTGCTCTCAAACAAAGAGAGGCACTAGCTACGTCACTAACAGAGCTACTTGCATGGGCTCGAGAAGAACAAAGTATTAGCCCATTGTCGCTTCACGAAAAAGTGACAGAGTTATTTTCCCAAGGTGAGTGTCATAAGGTTTCATCTGATTTGCTACAACTTGTTTGTGGACATCGGGCTGAAGTGATTCAGATGCGGCGAGATGGAATTACTAATCAGGTCCGTGACCCACTGGTAAAAGCAGCCCTCCGCAAGATCCCGCCATCGGATCGACATCTGTTTGGCGCTGAAAATTTCACGTCAGCCCTTGAGAAATTCGGAGGGGTAAAAAAGACATTTTTTAGTCTGACGAGACCTAATACGGGTTCTACTTCACATGCAGGACCTAGTCAGGCATTTCGCCACCCCTCGCAGGGGTTGGCTCATGACCCTCGCAGGGTACCAATAGAGTTGGCTGTGCTGGACCATCAAACTCACATTACCAGCCCTCGCAGGGCTTACAGTATAACCAGCCCTCGCAGGGCGCACAATACCACCAGCCTTCGCAAGGCTGTACTCACGGATGTTCTTCAAAACGAAGAAATTATCACGACGCTGACCGTCGCACGGGAGGCCACTTCAAAAACTCCTTTCGTCCGCTTGGAAGCAGCCAGAACAAATCCGGCCAGGGGAGGGTCAGCCGAAAACGAACTGGAGGCCCCTCCGATTACCATTCATCGTCGAAAAAACGAAAGTTCTGACTCGCAGAGCTTCAAGGCAGGGAGGTTAAGTCAGTATCATCATCGTTGGGTGAAACTAGGTGCACCTCAATTTCTGCTTCGTATAATAAAAGGGTATCGCGTACCCTTTTATCGAAAGTCACCATTAATGATGCCCCCATCGATGGGCAGCACTTTTGTGACCAGAGAGTCGGAGTCAATGACGGCTATTATAAACACGATGAAAAATCAGGGTGTACTAGAAGTAGCGCGACGCTCGCTGAGTTTTCTGTCAACGATGTTTCTAGTGCCCAAGAGTGACAGGTCCGATCGCCCAATATTCAATCTAAAAGCTCTCAACGAATACGTAATTACAAAACCGTTCAGCCTTATAAACATGGTCCGTGTGCCAAGCTTTCTTCAGCCGAACGATTGGCTGTGCAAGGTGGACATCTCGCAGGCATACTTTCATCTTCCGATTGCTTTGGGTCACAGGAGATTTCTACGTCTTATCTATCAAAGAGAGCTCTTGGAAATGACCTGTCTTCCTTTCGGCCTCAATACTGCTCCCAGAGTGTTCACATCTCTGACCAACTGGATCGCACAGACGTTGCGGGACCAAAATCTACGTGTGATCGTCTATTGCGACGATTTTCTAATTTCACACCAAGACAAAAGCACTCTGCAGAACCACTGTCAAATTTTACTGAACCGCCTCCAGTATCTAGGCTGGCAAATAAAACTGGAAAAATTTCTGATCCATCCATTGAAAGTGAATTCCTAGTCATCGTGTGGAATCCTTGTACCAACACAAAATGCCTTCCTGGTGATAAAATCCTTACAATCAAGAGGAAAATTACGGAAATGTTAACTCTTGGCAAAATATGCTTGCAAAACCTCCAAAGCCTAATAGGTATGTTGAACTTTGCGTCCTTCGTCGTACCCAGGGGCAAGTTACACCTTCGAGCATTACTCAGGTTCCTCAGGTGCTACACACCCCAGCCAGATGGATGGTGCATATTCCAGACGAAGTTGCAATAGAACTAACGTGGTGGTTTCACGAATGTCACCAGACGACTGCAATCCATCTCCCGACACCAACCCGCTTTGTGACAACGGATGCTTCCGACATAGCTTGGGGAGCACAAATAGACGATCAGTCCCAGGCAGGAAGCTGGAGCGTTGCAGAACAACATCTTCACTGCAATATGAAAGAGATGCTGGCAATACTAAAGGTTCTCGAAAGTCATGGTCACTTACTCGCTCAAAGAACGACTCTCTTCCAGTGCGACAACAAAACAGTCGTAGCGTATCTGCGTAACGAGGGGGGGAAGAAATCACTCCCACTAATGGTGACGACTTACAAAGTGTTCGAAGTCCTGGATCGCTTTGAAATAAATTTGACAGCCCAATACTTACCCGGCATATTCAACAGCACGACCGATCACCTTTCGCGACACAAGATGGCATCGAGATGGCATCGGAGTGGCATCTCCTTCAGACGTGCACAGAGAAAATATTTATTCATTGTTAGAGAAGGAGACTTTCCTCAGCTCGACGCCGGGCCCCTGAAAAGGGCCTTACGGCGGACTAATCCAATATCAGGGGCTAAGCCCCTCTAATTGGGGTGGGGAAGACGCGCCCAGTACGAGTACTGGGCGCATGAGTCTTGTGTCTTATGGGAAGACCCCCCGCGGCAGAACGCGGGGTAAGCCCGTGGGGGGGGCAATCAACAATGCGAGGGAATGTCGATCGACCAATCCAGGCCCGACCAAGACCGGCGGTCGGCTCCAAGCGGCGCGTGGGGGTCCCGACCCGGGGGCCGAGAAAACGTGTATGGGACCACTCCCTCACACGCCGCGCTTTGCCGGACCGTGGACGCAAGCGACCTGGGGAAAGGGGGAAAATATTTATAAATTCGGAATACCAGTAATAAACTTACTAGCGTCGAGCTCATATTGTGGTCTCCAATTACGTGTCTCTAGATCTGAACGACAGTCAGGCAGTGTTCCACGATGCATTTTTCCGCCAGTGGAACTATCACCTAGCGTGGCTGTTCCCACCGCCATACTTGATACCGAAGGTGCTATCTCACCTCAACTCGGCACGCGGATTATATCTGATCGTAGTCCCACGATGGAATCTAGTTTTTTGGAGGGCAGATTTGAAGAGCCGTGTAATAGCGGCTCCATATACAATCAAGAATCTCGATCGGAGCCTAATAGATACAGCAACGGGTCTACCACCGACCAGATGCCAGGAAATGACTTTAGAGATTTGGAAATGTGGGGGTGGGTAAGGAGTCTGAATGATTGGACTAATAACCAAGTGCAACTGCTCAGATCTTCTTGGAGGTCCTCGACTCGTAAAACTTAAGAAATTGCATGGAAGAGATGGGTAAATTGGGCATGCAGTCACGATCGTGATCCTCTGCACCCTAGCGGATCTGTTTTGGCAAGATAGCTCGCAGATCTGCACATTGTTAACAAATTGTCATACAACACAATACTGGTTCACAAATCTGTGGTGTCTACCTTATGTAATATTAAAGACAATGGAAAACTTAGGTCACACGTCTTAGTTAAGCATATCTTAAAATCGATTGCCCTGTCTAAACCTGTAACTCTTAATCGTTTTGTGTGGGATGTCGACAAATTGGCTTCTTTTCTCAGTAAGGTTAATATAGACGAAAGGAGTGCATTTGCTGTTTCTCGACATACTGCAACCCTGCTTCTTTTGTGTTCAGGTAGACGTGTCCATGATTTGACCTTACTGGCAGTTGATTCAGATCATCTGATTGATTAGAGTGACAGTTTAATTTTATGGCCGCTGTTTGGTTCAAAGACCGACAATGCTAATTATAGACAGTCCGGTTGGAGGCTTTTGTCAAATTCTGATAATAAAAATTTAAACCCGGTATTTTGGGTAAAAGCATTGGTCCATCAGCACCATGATAAGCGGATGCTGAATAATTGTACAAACCTCTTTCTTACGATCGGAGATAAGGTAAAAAGCGCCAGCCGAACCTTAATCGCAGGCTGGATCAAGCCTGTGCTGGCAGATGCGGGCATTAACGCTCCCCCTGGAAGCATACGTTCGGCTGTTGCATCCAAAAATTGGGCTAATAACTTACCCCTGGACGAAATTCTCTCTAGAGGTAATTGGCGCTCTAGTAATACGTTCACGCGTTTTTACAGGCGGGAGGTAATGCTAGCATCTGCTAGCAATTATAGTAATGTCACCATTAACTTTGACTATGTGAATTAAGACGATTTTAAATCATGATCATAACTAGTTAAGTGATTTTTGTACATTTTGATTATATTTGGAGTATTTTCTTCAATGTAATGACGTATGATTCAGTGTTATTATATATGTTATATATTTTATTTTTTATTTTTTGTGGTTTACCATTATACTAAGGTATTCTTTCCTTATATGAAACTGAGCTCCTTTAACAATACTTTCATTATTTAATATTTATATTTAATATTGATTCCAATTCCACCTTAATAGTTAAGCATGCTTTTCCAACCTTCGTAAGTAGAATATAATTTTACTGTTTGGTAATCTATTACATAGTTCCAAATTCACGTTGGCGTTCCCCAACACCAGGCGATAACAAACACGTCTCAGTGTGGTAAGCTTCAAATAATACTGGGATTTAATAGAGGCGTTTTTCCTGAAATAAAAACGCATATTAAATACTTACCTTATTTGAAGCTTACACAGTAATTCCTGCCTGGTACTTTCGACTCAATGGCGGATGGCACCGACCTTGCAAGCTCGTGCCCTGCTGGTGTTGGGAAGGGAATTGGAAGAGAGAAATAGAAAGCGTTAGAAAGAGAGACAAAATCGGAAAACAGATAAGGCCTCTCTCAGTGTGGTAAGCTTCAAATAAGGTATTTAATATGCGTTTTTATTTCAGGAAAAACGCCTCTATTAAACTTAAAAAGTTAAACTTATGGAGCCAAGTACCTAACTAAATGTACTAGCTAAGGGATGTTTGTTACTCTTTCACGCAAAAACTACTGAACGGATTTTTATAAAATTTGGTATGGTAGTAGTTTGGGCTCTAGATTAACACATAGACTTTATATCGGGAAAAAGTACAGTGTTCTCGCGGGATACTGTATCTACGCGGCTAAAGCTAGTATTACTATAAACAGAGTATTTTAGGACCCTAGTACCTTATTATAATATTCCAGAACCCAATGTGGCGGGAGGTGCAGCACCAGCTATCACCCATGTTCACCGGCCACCGGTTGAAGCTCGTCACAGAGCTCATGAACCAGAACTCCATGGAGCTGGTGAAGAAGGTGCAAAGGGATTATGTGGATAATAATAAGAAAGTTAACCTTAAGGTAAGTTCAAGGAATATGCCTTTTTCACTTAAAAATATAGCCTTTATTTATGTATCAGATTTTTAGAGGTTCAAATTTTGCCCTAAGAATGTTGATGTTATTACTAATATTAAAATCAATAACAAAAGGTACATTCAAATAGGAAAATCTGCAGTAAATATTATGTACTTGAAATAATGCTACTAAATAGCTGTGAGTAATTCACGAATGCAGAATCATGTTTTCTTCTTATAATGTTTAACGGCAACGTGAAAGATAATATTTTTATTTTATCGGAAACGTCTTTTGGAAGGGAGGAAAATGAGTAATTTTTTTAGAACTATATTACATACACTACTAGTGACATTATATAATACCAGTAGCTTTTAGGAAAAATAAAATAGTTTCTATATCTCGTTATGGCTCTTTCTAATTTTTAATGCAAAACATGACTTAATTTTTTTGGCGTAGTGACGTGACGATGTAACGCGTAACCGTTGGCGTTGGCACTGCACAACTCTTTCTTGACTCTTTTCTAAGTGTCAGCAATTGTTCTGTGGTGGAATTAAAGGATTTAAATTAATTTTAGGAACTCTTCTCCATGTATACGTCAGACACAGTGGCGTACTCGGTATTCGGCATCAGACTGAGTATCCTCAACGATCAGCCGTCCCCGCTGTGGTTCATCACCAGAAACATGGTGTACTTCACCTTCTGGAGGGGACTGGAGTTCACGCTGATCTTTTTAGTGCCCGCGTTAGCTGCTTTCTTGAGGTGAGAAAGACATAAGATGCGTAGTAATAAAAGTTACGGAAGAACAATGTAGAGATTTATGAACCCTCCTAGGCGTGTCTGGAGGAATCTGCGGGTAATGATGATGATGGTATGATGAATCATGTATTCCAGTCTGTAAGTATGAAACTAAGAGGCACAATTTGATATGATATTTTATTGGTAACATGATAAGATTTTTACTTACAATTTTTGGGTCCAGTTCTTAGACGAGTCCTAATCAGTCCCTCTGTGTAGCTTATTTTGACTGTGTATGTGGTATGTGTTGGTATGTGGCCTCTGCTGTCTGCCATCCCTTTTGGAAAAATGGTCGCGCGGCGTGAGCCAACCTATTATATGTACTAGCTTCCCGTATGCGAGTTTTTATAATATAATTCCACTTTTCAACACATAAAGATACTAATTAATGCTTTTAGACTAAAACTCTTCTCTAAAGCCGCAACAGAGATTATAAAGAAGATGTTTTGGACGATCGTGAATGAACGCAAGGGTGAACGGGACCCCAACGCCAAAGATCTGGTGAACCATCTGCTGCAGCTGAAGGAAAATTTCAAATTACCTATTCATGACCATTCAGGTATGATTGCAATACATTTTCACCTAATTTAATTTCAACATAAGATACAGTTGGGTTAAAATATTTCTCAGTTAAAATCGATAAAATAAAGCCCCTTAATTAATGATGTTATCATCTAAGGCTGCTATCTTTATAGCAGATAAAAGATCAAACTATTGAACTTCTTTTGGTCAAATTTCAGGCTTACATTGTTCAAACATACGAAATTAAATTTCGTGGGTCTACAATAAATTCCAAATTCAGGGAGTCTTGCCAACAAACCAAGCAAGTTCAAAGTTCATTTATTTTGCATTTACAATGTAACAGTTTTCTGTTTTAAGTACATTTCTGAGTTAGGTATAGAAATCTCTAACTTGTCTTACTCTTCATAGAAAATATAAATTTACTTTGCTTAATCTGGCGGTTATCGATATGCAGACAGGTTTCTTCAATTCAGGATTCATAAATCATAGACTTCTAGAATCCAGGATTGATCGATGAATTTATGGGAAAATCGTCGAATCCGTTTTCTAAAATTCGTGGTAACATTACTTCGCCATTTCACTCCCCAACAGAAGGTTGATTGCATTAAATGTTTAATATCAATTGCTAATCAAATCATAAAGATCCAGAAATGGCGGACAAACTTATGCTGGCTCAGACCGCTGCATTCATATTTGGCTCCGTGGAGACCTCCTCCAACACGCTATCCTATCTACTCCATGAGTTGGCTTATCATCCAGAGGAACAGGTAACAATTCTGTATATTTACATAATCTATACAAATCTTTGTTTCACCTCTAAGTACACTATGTAGCCGAGAAGGACATTTAGAGTCTATAAGTAGTTTTTATTAGGACATATAATTATTTTATGTACAACTATAATTATGTCCTCAATAGCTGCTCGTTAATTTTTTATTAACAAATATTTGTAACCTCATTGTTTTTTAGACTTGACAATGAATGTCAACTGTCAAGGGAATGAGACTTATATTTAATTTCTTATGAATTATTCGTATAAAATATTATTTAAATTGTGAAATATTAGCATTAAATGTTGTTTCTTTAGTTGTAAAGCAACACATGTTGTTAAATAATCATATTATAAAACAGACGGAAATCCAGATTATGAATTGATTTCCGAGATTTAAATAAAATTGTGATACTACAGTCACAACCGTTTCCCTTAATAGAAGACTTAGTGGTGAAAACTCGAAATTGTAAACACTTTACAACACTTGGTGTTAATTCAGAATTTTGTTCAATCCCGCTCAAAATTGAAGACAGACATAAAACAGCCTTTGTAACTCAAGATGGACATTTTCAATGGACCTGCCTAGCCTTTGGATTAAAAACTTCACCAGCAATTTTTTAAAGAGTATTAAGCAATATAATATGGAAGCACAAACTATCGAACTTTACTGAAAATTATATTGGTGACATTTTGATTTTTTCTAAGACGTTTCAAGAACATATTACACATTTATCATTACTACTGGAAGCAATATCAAAAGAAGGATTCAGATTAAAATTTTCAAAATGTAACCTTGCACAAGATTTAGTAAAGTACCTTGGTCATATAATTAAGAACAACACGATTGCTCCTTTGAAAGAATTTAATGCAATAAGTAAAAGATTTTCCATTACCAAAGACGCAAAAGAACGTACGTCAATTTTTAGGAAAAATCAATTTTTATGGTAAATACATACCAAATATATCTATTATTTTAGACCCTTTACATAATTTATTGAGAAAAGGGCAACAATTGCTTTGGTCAAAAAAGTGTAAAGAATCTTTTCAGTTGATTAGAAACTTAATGTGCCAGAAGCCTATATTAACTATTTTTGATCCTGATTTTCCAATACATATTTATACTGAAGCCAGCATACTGGGTATTGGCGCTGTTATGAAACAGCCACAGCTTAGGTAATGGAGAGGAAAAGCCGTGTGCATATTTTTCAAGAAAACTGAATGATACTCAGAAAAAGAAAAAAGCTATTTACTTAGAATGTTTAGCTATAAAGGAGGCTGTTAAGTATTGGCAACATTGGTTATTAGGAAAAAGGTTTATAGTTCTTACAGATCATAAGCCTTTAGAAAAAATGAATATCGACCAGATGAAGAACTAGGAGATCTTACATATTATTTATCTCAATACAATTTTGAAGTTATTTATTCACCGGGTAAATATAACTTGGAAGCTGATAGTCTTATTAGAAATCCAGTATTGGAACCAGATTGTAATCATGATGATAATTTAAAAATTGAAAATTTTGTTAAAATAGAAGATATTCAATGTGATCAGCAAAGAAATGAATACATAAGACAAAATAAAAATAAATTAAAATTTGAAAATTTAATATACTATAAAAAGTCAAAGAAAAAAGAAAAATCATACTAACGGAAGAATTTAGTAAAAAGCCAATAAAAGATATTCATTACCTCTACTGTCACATAGGAGCAGAACAGATTAGGAATTAAATAAGCTCATTTTATACTGCAAATAACTTGATGAGAAATATAAAGAATATGTGTGACACATGTGAAGTGTGCATAAGAAATAAGTCCAGACGTAAATATAATTATGGGTTATTGTCTCAGTTGGGACCAGTTTCATGTCCTTATGAAATAATGTCAATAGACACTATTGGAGGATTTAATGGATCTCGATCTACAAAAAAATATTTGCACATTTTAGTGGATCACTTTACAAGATATGCTTACATTTTGACCTCGAAAACACAGAAGTCAAATGATTTTATAAAGTTATTGCAGAAAGTGGAAGGAACATAAAATTGGCATAATTTTATCTGATCAATATCCAGATATAAATTCAAAAGAATTTAAATCATTTTTAGATACAGAAAATATAACTATAGTTTTTACTGCCGTAAATGCGCCGTTTTCAAATGGTTTAAATGAGAGATTAAACCAAACTATTGTAAATAAAATAAGATGTAAGATAAATGAAAATAACAATAACTTAGCCTGGACAACTATTGCTCATGAATATATCAAAAGATATAATGAGACAGAACATACTGTTACAAAGTTTATACCTCAATATCTTCTGGAAGGCAAAAATTATACCCTTCTATCAGCTGAATTAAAAGAAAATTCTACAGTTGAAGATTTAAAAAGGGACAGAAAATTGGCATTTGAAAATTCTATGAAGTCACATTTATACAATAAATTGCAAAAATTTGATAGAAAGAGGAGAGATCTAGATTTGAAAGTTAGTGATTTCGTATATATTGAAAATGGAAATAAACTTAATAGAAGAAAGTTAGATGATTTAAAGATTGGGGCTTTTGAGGTTTTGGAACAGATATCTGACTCTATATACAGAGTAGACACTGGTCACAAGAAGTGTGAATCAAATTTCTATCACATTATGGAGATGGTTCCAGCTCCTACAGCTGCAGCGGTCGGAGTCTGATCTGGAGGGGGAGATGTAACCTCATTGTTTTTTAGACTTGACAATGAATGTCAACTGTCAAGGGAATGAGACTTATATTTAATTTCTTATGAATTATTTGTATATAATATTATTTAAATTGTGAAATATTAGCATTAAATGTTGTTTCTTTAGTTGTAAAGCAACACATTATCTTTTATTTCTATATTGTTAAATAATCTTATTATATATTTATAAAATGAAACGGTGAATTAAAGAATAAAAGGAATATACAACGACGTACAAAAATATAGCTGGGGAAATACCATTTCATATAATATTCATCTCATGAAATATTACTTCAGCTTCTTCTTTCATGAGAATCATCTTTATCTGCAACATTTACCTTATCAAAAAAATACACTGCAAAAAAATACACTACAAATACCTACACAGCATTCTTTTATGAAAGTTTTATCACAAGAAATATTTTCCCCCAGTATACTCTGTATGAGGAAATAAGCCAGACATTAGCCAAGACTGAAGGTGACGTGCTTCAGTACCAGGACCTCATGGAAATGAAATACCTGTCGGCTTGCATATATGGTGAGTTGTAGTTTTTTTTTTAATATGGCGGTATAGTATAACTAGCCATTGCCTGTGTCCAGTTAAAAAGCCGGGAAAAAGATTTTTCTGTTATGTTTTAACATCGTTTCTTAAATCGTCAAGTCCAAAGTGTAGTCAAGGTCTAAATAAATATTTAATGCAGTCAATGAGTTAGGTCAGTCGAGTCAGTAAAGTGGTAGACGCTTAACTGAAACTTCCTAGGGAGTTTTGGAAAGAACATAAAATAGCACGCTTTTTGAAGTTGTACTACATGCCCACACTTACAAGATAACGAATATTTAATGGTTAATATTCTACCAATATTACACAACATGAACCGAAATAAAACTAATTTAAGTAAGAAATACAACAACATCACACATACACATCCCCGCTAAACTCTCGTGAGTAGCAGTTGGCCTATCTAATAATTAGGATGTTATTTTCTTGCATCGAATGACAATAGACAAACTCCACACATATTAGAACTGTGGCTAAGGTACTGTATCAACTAACTACAGTCAAAAATAATAATATTAACTTTTATGTAGCGAAAAATTCTAGCTTGTAAATTGCATTGAAACAAAATGTTATTCATCCCGCGCAAGCCATAGAACGGACAGAAATTTATTATTTTCCTATATATTATATCATGGATAGCATAATATATTGGGGTAATGCTATAGAAAGTTAATCCAGCGGGCAAAGTCAAAGTCAAAATTTTTTATTCAAAATAGGTATTTTCATACACTTTCTGAACGTCGATCTACATGATGCCTACCACCGGTTCGGGAACTAGCCCGGCGAGAAGAACCGGCGTAAGAAACTCGCGCGGGGCCATCTTTTATCAAAAAGATGGAAAATTGTTCTTTTAAAATATATAAAGGCATATATAACAATGTTATGACTAAAACTACATAACAAGAGTACAATAATATATGTAATTTAGAAGTAGCCTTGCAGGGGATCACCTCATTCTTATGGTGTGCTATCATTCATAAAATCATTAACTTTATAATAGGCTTTAGCACACAAACGTTCTTTAACTACTTTTTTAAATTTATTGATTGAAAAATTTTGAACGCTTTCTGGGATCTTATTGTATAGGCGTATGCACTGGCCTTTAAACGAGTTATAAAACCATAATGATTTGTAACCGATTATCTATTTTTATTACAGAGACGTTACGGAAATGGCCTCCAGTACCGTACCTGGATAGAAAATGTGACAGGACATACAAATTGAACGACGAATTGACTATAGAAGCGGGTACACCAGTGTTCGTGAACTTACTGGCTATTCACTACAATGACCAGGTATACCCTGAACCAAAGAGGTGGAACCCTGAGAGGTTCGCGAATGTTTCTGATGGGGATAATCTTAACTACACGTTCCTGCCTTTTGGAGAAGGACCTCGGTTTTGTATAGGTTAGTATGAGTATTTTTGTGTTTTTACATTAAAAACAATTTTTGCTCTAAAATGAACAAGTGCATAAATTAACTTGATTTTTTTAATGAGTTTATCATGAAATTATATACGATACCTACATGCATTTTGAAGTCGTACAAATATTGACGAACATAATCATCATCATCATCATAATTATATTACCTCATACGAGGAGCAAAAACTTTGAGTACAATTTTACGCAAATTGTGCGAACGGAGGAGATATTTGGCACATTTATAGTTTATGTTGAGGAAGAAAACTAATGTTTTTAACAATTCTTAGAAGTACAAAAAAAAATAGTTACACAGACACTACCGCAATCACACAACCATGCGTATGTATAATAGCAGTAGGCGTTGGTTTGACACAATTGCCAAAATTTACATATTTTTGATTGCGTATCAAAGAGGCAAAAAAACCCTAAAGACTTTAAATTTTAATACGAATTTAGGTCGAATTTATATTTATACGTATTAAGAAATTCGCTATATTTGAGGCTTGTTCGCTGTGTATCGTTTTCTACAAATTTTTAATTGGCTTTTTGTTTCAGGTAAAAGATACGGAATGATGCAAGTGCGGGCGGCGTTGGCGAAAATAGTTGAGAAGTTCAGAATCGAGCCTGGTGAACACTATGACGTGCCTACGGACCCCTACAGCGTGTTGTTGGCGCCGAAGGGCGGTGGCACTGTCAAGTTTGTTCCTCGATAAGTTAAAAATATTGTAAAATTATATATTATGGTAATGTATTTAAAAAAATAAAGTTAAGTTTATTTTTAGCTTTATTTTTAACCGACGAAAATTAAAGGTTCTCAGTCAACGCGTATATTTTTTTTAATGTATAATGCACATCTTTACAGTGTAGTCCGATTTTGATAATTCTTTTTTTGTTGTAATAGGTTTACTTCTAAGTTGATCCCATTGTCACCAAATGGTAGACCTGGTGATGGATTCCATGAGGAATCGAGGAAACTCCTCGAAATTTATATGGACACACAGAGTGATTTCGACTTTTTTTATGTAACCTAGCTATATGCTACCAAAAATTAAGATTTTATGCTAAGGCACACTTTGGATCCAAAACCACTATAGAATAGAACTCCTGAGTCTTTAAAAATACAATATGTTTGGGGATTTCAGCGTTGTTTAAAGAACAGCAAGCATTTGCTACTATGCCAATTACAGTAATGTCAGTTATCTTTATGTGATGATATAGGTACTTCTCATAGTCTTTTACACTGATATCGATGTATTTGAACACTTTCCATTCCCAAAAAAATATTCATCATGATCATCATCATTTGCTTACAGGTTTTAATGTTAAGTTGATTATTACAACAACATAAAATTATTACAAAAAACCTTACGATTAATGAGCATAAGCATCTAGTTAATACTGATTAGAAAATTCTAGCCACAAAAAATCTAAAATAATAAGTTTTTAACAAAAAAATATGGTTACATAAAAAAGGGTTTGTTAAGTTTTGCTTTTCAGTTTTTTCGGCGGTTTAATTTTTTTGTTTAGTAGAAAGTATAATTTATTTTAATCCGAATTTTTTTTATGACTGCACAGTGATTACACATCAACGCTTAAATTACGCTAATTAACGCTTACTTATCGTTATGTTATGAAAATAAAATCGAAAGAAAACAGAGATGAAATTGTTATTTGTTTTAAAATATTTTTCGTTCCTCATTAACTCTATCTGAAAATTATTAAATCTTATTGCGTTTGATGCACTCATCGAAGCATAGTGGTAGCTCGGCATGCGATAAACACAACAAGCGACCACGACCTAATACTTCAGCACAGCAGGGTGGAAAATCCCAGTATAAACAGGAAGAAATGTTAAGTATGCTGTCACAAGTACTTTCGGAGCTATCGGAGATGCATAAATCGAAACTTAATCGTATCTCTTGAATTTTACGCAAAAAACTACGAAGATTTAAACACTAGAGTATAGGTACTGGAAGAAGAAAAACACCAGCGAGAGATGTACGTTTTTAAACTGAAAAATAAACTGAAAGACTTCGAACGTTATTTTAGAAGGTCCTGCATAGAAGTTCGGGGAATCCCATCTAAAAAGGTGAATCGAAGAATGATCTTTTTAATCACATTTCACCTGAAGATCATTGTTCAGTTTCAGGGCAATGTTATCAAGGACATTTTTCGCTTAATTCGTAAACCAAGTAAGAACGCCCAATTGTGGTTGAGTATACGACAAACTTGTTCAAATACCAGATGATACACGCAATAAAAAATACAATGCGGCTAACACCACCGACAGATTGAATACCACAACCCTTGGCATAGAAGGCAATAAGACCCCAGTGTTTATATCCGAGTTGCTAACACCAAAAGCAAAACGACTTTGTTTTCTAGCGAGAGATGTTGCTAAACAAATTGGCTATGATTTTTGCTGGACCGCAAATGGCAAAGATCTATTTCGTAAAAAACAAGGACTGCCACCCATTGTAATCTTCAGCGAACAGCAACTTGAAGAGCTGAAACAAAAAACTAGCTTTAGTTATAAGTGATTTTTCTTTAATACTAACATTACTAAACAATCTATAATTTCATTAAAACACACATAAAATATATTTTTATAATTATAAACACACAAATTATATCATACTGTCTTACTCGCCCCTATACATACACTTACACTCAAAATTAGCTCTGCTACCCTGGCTTATTTTGGAACGGACAATAATAAAAATGTACCTTTATAAAAATCGGTCTCAAATTTCTTTCGTCTTATGATTATGGATAGGGACCATCAAGATATACTGTGCAATAACATATATACACTGGCTCTAATGGACAGTTGCATCCCTAGAAGCTCGGTCTCCCAGGTACTAGTTAATAATATGATAATATCACTAAAAATAAATTAATAAATAAATATTAAAAATATATATATAAACCGACTTCCAGAGTATAAGCAATAAAATTCTTCAAAATCACAAAAAAGTATGAAATAATTTGTGTCGAAATAGTTTCCTCCTTCAATTCTGCAAATATTTAACTATTGATCTACTCAATCTTCTTTTTGAAGTCGGTACCAGCCCAAACAATTGTAAAAATCTTTAATCAAAAAAATCATTAATTTTAACACAACCAGGGGGGTGTCACTACGCCGTTCCGCCGCCAAGCTACAAGTACATACCGAGACTCCCCAACGTTGGGGCGATTCAATGGTTGCCACTTGCCACGCACTGACCGGCCGCGGCCGTGGCGCACGCGCGCGCCTCTTACGCAGTACGACTCACTTTACGTCGCAAACGCGTGTCATATTTTAATTGGCAAAAATAAATATCCAAAAAAATACTGCATTGCAGCCGATTGTCGGAACAATGAAAAAAATAGCAATTGTCAGTTTTTCTCGGTTCCGTCAAGTGAGAAAGATAGCGAATGGTACGATAATCATTACTCATTTATAATTACTGTCATGGTACCTAAATCTATAACAATAATTATTAAATATACACACAAAAGTTTTATATTATAAGTCTTATTTAAAATAGGTGGTAGGTAGCTGCATATACATACATATAATCCATACCTACATCAAAAGAAAATCACGTGTCGTGTCTGTGTAAACTGATTTATATGTTCGGTATTCATTTACTTAATAGGTACATAGGTACGAGGGCGGGTCAATAAGTCCGTGACTTTTGGAATAAAACACAGATTTTTTGATAAATAAATCATTTTATTTTTCAACGTAGTCCCCCTTGAGCTCTATACACTTTGTCCGAAGCATATGATTTGTCGAGGTCCTCAAAATAGGCCTTTGTTTGCGAGATGACTTCATCATTGGAGTCAAATCTTTTTCCACCGAGCCATTTTTTCAGGTTTGGGAACAAGAAGTAGTCACTCGGAGCCAAATCTTGAGAATAGGGTGGATGTGGGAGCAATTCATAGCCCAATTCATGGATTTTTGCCATGGCAACTGCACATGTGTGCACCCTTGCATTGTCTTAGTGAAAAAGAACTTTTTTCTTGGCCAAATGAGGTCGGTTTTTTTTCAAATCCTCATTGAAGCGGTCCAATAAGTTGGCATAATATTCAACATTAATTGTTCTTCCCTTTTGAAGATAGTCAATGTGGATTATCCCACGTGCATCCCAAAAAACAGTCGCCATAACTTTATTGGCTGACAAACCCACCTTGGCCTTCTTTGGCGCCGATTCACCCTTAGAAACACACTGTTTTGACTGTTGTTTGGTCTCTGGTGTATTGTGATGGATCCATGTTTCGTCCACGGTTAAAAAACTCCTCCATATTGTGATTAAACAACGCCAAACCTTCCTGTGAAGTTGTTACACGATTGCGTTTGTGGTCGACTGTGAGCAAACGCGGCACCCATCTTGCGGAAAGCTTTCTCATGCCCAAGTGATCATTCAAAATTGAAACCACTGAGCCATGCGAGATGCCTATGGCTTCCACAATCTCTTGCACTTTCAATCTTCGGTCGGCCAACACCATATCGTGAATTTTTTTCATTGTTTCGGGTGTAGAGACCTCAACTGGGCGTCCAGGACGTTCGGCATCTTCAGTGCTTGTACGGCCACAACATAATTCAGTAAACCACTTTTATACCATTGAAATCGAAGGTGTAGAGTCCCCATAGTATTTATCAAGCTTAGCCTTGGTCTCGGTAATGGTTTTTTTTCGCAAAAAATAATGTTTAATAAGCACACGAAATTCACTTTTTTCCATTGTTTCCTTAAGTTACTGGATAGTCTGATAAAGATAGCTGTAAAACACAAACTAACTGACGCAGCAAGTTCAAATTTTGATAGGAGTCAACTGACAGATGCCTGTTGACAGGAGTAGTGTTGCTTTTTCAGTAAGGAGGTTAGAAATTCAAAAAGTCACGGGCTTATTGACCCGCCTTAGTATAACAGTTTCCGCTTGTATACCTTGCGTGGTATTTATGTTCGGTCGGTATGTTGTATGGTATCTATATAATATGTATTATATCATTATTATATATTATATCGTCGTCTAGTATAAATCTGATAGTATAATCTAAGATATTTAATTAAAGTATTGACAAGTGACAACCCTATTTTCGGAATATCTGACAAGGTTTGGAATAATGTCGACTTTCGCGCGGCGCCAGAGAGCTCAATTTCGGCTGCTCGCGTGCGGTCCATTTGTTAATAATAATTATATAGGCACATAAAAAGGCGGCATTTGTGAAGATCAAAACAGAGAGACTTCTGTACCTTGTACTATTATCTATTCTGTGACACAACTACGTCTTTAAATATACAAACAATATTTTAAAGAACTCACGTTCAAATTGGCTGGTACCGACTTCAAAAATAAGAAGATTGAGTAAAGAAATAGTTTAATTTTTGCAGCTATTTCGACACTCAGAATTATTTCATACTTTTTAGTGATTTTGAAGAATGTTATTGCTTTGAAAGTCGGTTTATATATTTTTTAAATATTTTTTGGATAATATGATGTAAGTAGGTACACTAACGATGTAGGTTTTTTTTTAGCAAAAAATTTGAAACTTTTTTGTATCCTATCCTTTTTTGTATTGTAACCAACATAAAATATGATATTTTGTTATGTTTATCAAGTAGTAATACTTTAATATTTCTTAGTAAGTATATAAATTAAACTAATCAGGCTCAGGATCAGAATCTACTGAAGTTGTTCGAATAATTTGTGGGCAAATTTCGTGTGTTTCAGGCTATTTTAGTACAGAATACCTTAATCTTGTTCTCATTTCATTTTACACTAGATTTTGCCTGCGCCTTCGTGCACACATAAGAAAATACCTCGGGAATCTTTTGCTGCGATAAAAGTAGCATTCGTTCTTCCCCGTGGTCTAATCTATATCCGTACCAAATATAATCAAAATCGGTCCAGAAGTTTTGGAGCCTATTCAATGCAAACCACCAAGCAAACAAACAATTTTTTCCTATGTACGAGTATAATATTAGTATAGAAGACACCTAAACAATTTACTGACAGAGAGGTACAGACATTTCAACTTTCGAATAACACGTATTGTTGCCTAAAGCTACGTTAAGAAAGCTTTTTCAAAGTCAACATAATATTTCCACGAGCATACAAATATAAATTCTAAAGAAATGTAAACATCGGCAATATTCTTTTACTCTACTTATAATCCTGTCTTAGTTTCATCATTTTCATGCACAATCTATTAGGTATTTAAATAAAATTTGTTACTATCTAGAACAATACTAAAAGCTGAGGGTAATAACAAACTTTTGCAATCAAATTCCAGGCCGACTTGAAAGTTGAAACTATTGCGATTTGTTTTCAAATGAGAAATTTAATTTGCGAGTGATCATGGTTAAGACACAAGTTAGTGGTTACGAGGTGAATTTTATAGTCGTCAACACTATTTTATTTTATTTAGAGTGCCCATTGTTAGGAGGCTTAACTCGTCAATTTTTATGAAAAAATACAACTGGATACTACTGGCAATACAGTGGCTTTCTTCCTTAATCGACACTGTCAAATGTTAAACTGTTACGTGTACAGATTGTACTTAGTTCAGTTCAGTCATTTTCTTGCTAGTAATATAAAAAAAAAGACGTGTGGCACTCGGGGACTACCGCGGTAAAGCTATTGCATAGCATTTTGTATCAACTTTTGCAATTATAATTATTTATTTATTTTATTTTATTTATGCAGTATTTATTTTTCTTTGATATTAATTCAAGTTACACTTTTTGAGCGTGGTGACCGATAAGAAAACAAATTTTTCTTTTACTAAATAAATAAAAAGTTAATATTGCTTAAAATATTTTTATTATTTTACAATACATGTGGGTTTTAAATTATTATTTTTTACAATTACTTTCTCATAAACAGCTGCTTATGTATTCGTCCGATTTCGGAGCAGCTCGTCTCGATTCGTGCGAGTTTCGTAGAGTCGTACAATACGTCTAATCGCACGCACACAACGCCGTGTCGAAGACTGTCGAACTGAAACGACGTTAGACGATGCACGGAGCGTGAGGTTTTTTCGTTACGGAATTTCTGGATTCGGTCCCCGCGCTCAAGGACCGCGATAGAAGCTATGCAATAGCTTAAAATCAAGGTTAGCGCCAATAATTGTCTTACTGAATTTTTACACCTGCAGAAAACTACTGGGATAAAAGTGAGAGAAACCTGCTAGAGCTTGGTGGCTATATTACTTTATCGTCGTTGACACTTAGACGTATGTAGTCTGTAACTATGATGTAGTAGTATATAACTACAAACAATAAGTGGAAAGATCTGAAGGTCGATTCTGCTATTTAAGTCCAACAATAATGCAGCTTCGATACTTGTTCGATACAGTCCGGATCCTATCAAAAAGCAAAATCGTATTCTACTTAACTTCAAACAAACGTCAAACGACGAATTTCACTGCGATGCTTTTATTATTGTAACAAAGCTTAATTGTAGATTTAGCGAAACACTTATCCATACAAAACGGTATTCTCTTATATTTATAAACTTGACTCCAATTTGACTCGAACCGAACCGTCAACCAGATTTTTTTTTCACTTTGACATGTGGGGATGCCATAACATAAAAATATTTATTTTATGCACTAATCACTTTTTTGCCATCCCCTCTCTACCCGCGCGGGGAATGTTTTCCGTCCGTCTTGGGATACAAAAACATTGTGTATGCGCACACAAATGTGCATAGCCATGCCCCAATTTCGATGATTTTGTGTATCAAAAAATACGAGCAGGAGACGCGCCTTATCTGACAATAATTGGCAACACTGGATCGATTTAATTAATATTATATCTAGCTTTATCCCGCGAAAAAAATACCCACAACCTGCAAGCAAATGTATGAGTGCATGCATAAGCATGCGTAACACACCTCCCTGCTCCCACGCTGCTTATGCGTACACTCAGAAACAAGATCGTGCAAACACCACCACCATACAAGCAATAATGTCAGCAAGATCGTGCAAGGCCCCACACTACCATGCAGGTTGCGTTTCGCCCCGAACTCAGAGCATTCTCAGGAAGTGGACCTGCGAACAAAGTTCGTTAGACTAACGAGTTTTGCAACCTGCATGGTGGTCCGTGTACTCACATATTTGCTTGAGGGTTGTGGGTATTTTTTCGCGGGATATTGCTAAATATAATATTAATTAAATTGTATGCTATAGATTTTCGCAAAGTAACAAACGTCAAGCAACAGCTGTTTTGTTTGTTTGTACTCGTAATAATTATGAATTGTAGTCAATGTAATTTCAAAATTACTGTGTTGGGATTTTAAATATACTGAAATAGTGTAATAAAATACCGACTTTCGGTCAATTTATGATAACAGGATGATTAATTTATAATGAATTGATGGTAAGTTTAAAGTCTGAGTTAAATACGAGAATCGGGTCTCCGGTAGCTCTCCGGCAGGTCTTCGCGTGATTCGTATCAAACACATAGTCAGTAGAGTACTTTCGCCGCCTACAGACGCGGCGACAACAGTGTCACGCTGATCCACTTTCGAAGCGAGCGTCAGTAACGTCGCGGCACCTATGGCCTAGGATATCGCGGCAAAGTCTCAAGACAGTTTTTGACGTGATAACGTCTTATAAATCGATGGAGCCGGCTGCACGCACGAAAAAACATGACTCATGCGTTACCTGTTACCTGTTTAACGTTACCAAGTACCAGCGTTACCTATTACCTGTTACCGTTACAAGTACCAGCGTTACCTCGCATTGCCGTTACCTCATTATTATTATTATTATTATTGTTGTTGTTGTTGTTGTTGTTGTTGTTGTTGTTGACGTTGTCACGTGCAACTATCGTCAGTAAACCGACTTTACAGACAACCTATTTTTTTTTATTGTTACAAAAAAAAAATTGTTTAAAGAAGAATAAAATTGTTAAAAGAACGAGACATTCCAGTCCACACTTTTTCCGTCTTGAGTGTGTTTATGAATTCATCAAAGGGTTGTTCTTGGGTTAAGTGTTATGTTAAGGATTGTTAACATATCGGGTACTCAAATATTCATCTTCAAAAGTTACATCTTCTTCTGCCGAAAACACCTCAAAAGATGTTCTTTTTATAAAATATCCTTAGAAAAATTATATGTTATATTGCGGCGACAGCGCATGAAGCTGCGGGGCACTGTCGCGAGGTAGTATAGGTCGCAAGTCTCTAGCGACACAGGGCCTCTAGCCAAGATGCTTTTTTTAATTCCAATGATGTAGTTTGCAAATCAAAAATGTTTGGGTTTGACATAAGCATGCGTTAAATGACATGTCTAATCATATCGTTAAAATAATAGTAGCCAAACAACCATTTTGAACGATTAGGATAACGAATCACTCAAACAGCGAATTGCTCAAACTCTTTTCCCCATACAATGCCTAGACAAGAGGCCATAAGTGACACTCAGCAGATCGTCATCTTGATTGATAATGACCTAACGATCAAGGCACCTAGGAAGGACACTGCTACACCGACACTGACGCCACGTCACTGTTGCAGCACTCGACAGCCATCTCATACTATTCAGGACTACATTCATCGTCGCACGTACAGTCGCGGCGGTACTGTCGCTATAGACGCTCGCTTCGAAAGTCAAGCTTGAACATTTTGCTCGGTCGTCAATTAAACTGTTAATAAAATTAGTTCAGTTTAATATGATGTGTAATAGACAGTAAAGGTTGTGATCGACCGCCGAACATGCCCTCTGTTAATTAACGGCGAACATTCTGGATGTGGAGTGACAATCCAATATCCGATAGAGCGTGTAGCGGCTAGGGTTGACAGCTCAGACTATTCTAGACTTTGGACACAAATCTACTATTTAACTTAGCACTGGTTTAGATTGACTTAATGTATGAACAGTGTATACAGAGCGTTTGGTTAACAGCTATATATTCTAATGCAGATCGCTGCAATAGATAGTTATCGCCAATTTTATATGGGATAGAAGATGTCTAATCCAGATGTGCTTTTCAATTTAGATTAAGACATGATTTCAAAACTAGATAAAGATTTAGAAACATCCTAGCTTTACAAAAAGCTATGACAATGGCTAAAGGTTTATTTAGAATTTAAATTCATGAACTTCCATTCTGAAATATAAAAACTAATGGTTTACAATTATTATTAAGTATTAATGTTGACAACCCTGGTCTCGAACAAAACAGCCGCAGCTTTATTCTCTACCGGAAGATTGAAACCCGGCAATTTTAAAATGACTTGATTTTTATGGCTTCATTTTATCATTTAAAGAGGTGATTATTGACTCCCACAATATACTTGTACTTATCCACTTGACCTTCTAGGTTCAAATGGACATGTGGGAATATGATGGCAAGCCCCGACGGAGAGGTCGGAGATCTCCGACCGAGCGAGGTGCTATGCTCGGTCAGGCCGAAGGCAGGAGGCTGAAGCTGGCCGGCGTGGTGCGGAGGGGTGGGGAGTGATGATGATGATGTCCAGAAGGTGGCGTGTTCTGTCGAGGGGTCACATGTGGGAACAGTGGTGGATGCCCCAAAGGGAGATCTCCGACCGAGCGAGGTGGTATACTCGGTCAGGTCAGGAGAAAGGTGCTTTACGCATGCTTATGCGTCCACTCACACATTTGCTTAAAGGTTGTGGGTAGGTTTTCGCGGGATATTGCTAGATATAATATTAATTAAATTGTATAGGTACATTTATGATACTGGCAACACATTGTTTTATTCATGTTGTACCTATAAAAATAAAATAAATAATATTTTTAAATAAATAAATAAATATTTTTTATTTCAGATACCACCCGTATAGTAAATTGAGACAAATTAAAAAATTAAATAAAATTAAAATTAAAATACTGTATACTATCTATAAAATAATTTGAAATTTATAGTAACAACATTCATTAAATTAATACATGATGCAACGTGTTGCAAGATTAACAAATAAAATCTATGCTCCAAAATCAAACGTATAGTATTTTTTTACCTACATGCTTTTATATCTTTTTTATTATTATTATTATTATTTTTATATTTTATACTATCTATAAAATAATTTGAAATTTATAGTAACAACATTCATTAAATTAATACATGATGCAACGTGTTGCAAGATTAACAAATAAAATCTATGCTCCAAAATCAAACGTATAGTATTTTTTTACCTACATGCTTTTGTTTTCGCACCGTACTCAAACGCCAAAACGACATCATCAAGCCCATGCGTCAACTTAATGTGACCGCGTTATATTTGTAGACTATCCCCCGGTTTCTGAAAGGCTAATCAACGCCAATATCAACTAATCAGCGGTCAAATCTATGGTCAAGTGTAAATTGAGTTGCAAAAAGCTTGATCAGTCGTTTGATTTGATCAACGTGTTAGTTAACAAAACTAATGTCAAACGAATGGTCAAACAACATGTCAAGCGCTGTTTTCGGTTTCAGAAAAGCTATTTAAGGCTTGTATGTGTCATGTCAATTTGATCAATGATTAGTAAATTTTTCACTAATCAGCTTTTCAGAAACGCAAATTGATTTAACAAGCCTGTCAACTCAACAACGTGTTATTTCATCAACTATTTGATTAGCCTTTCAGAAACCGGGTGTTAGACCATCATATATTGTGATTGTAATTATCTATAATTATCTATCTATAAACATAGCACAATAATAATTACAAACAACATTTTCCCTTTATAACGTAATAGGCTTATAATTCTCCCGCAGACTAAAGGCTGACTAACGTACGAGGATAAAGACAGCTGGTAATTATGCTAGTATAACAACCTGTAGGTGATAATATTGACTACAAAATATTATATTAAGCTCTAGAACATTTTCCTCTCAAGAACGCTATCCAAGGGAAGCCGGCACAGCTGACGACCTCTGTGGCTGAGTGGTTAGCGCGTCGGTACTCAAGCCGGAGGATACGGGTTCGAATGATTAGTATATTTATTTAATTATTTATTGCTAATATTAACGCAATCCAAGTATTGCCTGAAATTATAAAAAAAAAACACTAAAAGTAAAATCAAGCCTTAAATATTTCAAACCTGAAATCCTAGCCCAAAATATTTCGTATAAAACATGGGCCTAGTGCCCAGTGTAACTTTGTGAGTGTAGTTGAACGTGTTTATTATAACACTCGGCGCGGAGGCCGACGGCAAACATATAAGCGCGCTCAATCAGGAGGTGATTGAGCGCGCTTATTTGCTCTACAAATTCCACATTATAACGATTTCATAGGGTTGCCACTAGCCAAATTATTTTCCAAACTAATAATCTTAAATCTCTACGCATCATAACTCGTGGGTGTGATCCGTGAGGGCTAGTGCGATTACGATAGTAATGTATAATATTACTAAACGGAATTAAAAAAACATACCCAGTATAATGAGTGATTTTTTTTATTCCGTTTCCAGAAAAACAGGGTAAAATGTTTCGTATCAAAAATTGAACATAATAATAATAAATACAAAAGCATTGGTGTCAACGCTCAAGTAGTAGAATTTAGAAAGTTGGAAAATCTTGAAAAGATCATGAATTTAGGTCACCTTGCCGCGGGGGCGCGGGGCGCCGCCTAGCGCGCCGTGCGCCACTGTACGCTCCCATCACGCTCATGGTAATTGGGGACAATTATTTGCAGTTTAATTTTTGTTTTTATTTTTTCTAAATACTTTTTTTAATGTACTTGTAGGTAAATTAGTAAATACTGATTTTCAAATAAGTAGTCCGATGTTGTTAAACAAATTTTCAGCAAAATTGTAAATTAAGTATGATATAGTACTCTATTTCGTTTTCCTATATATAATATTCCTATCCCTGTTTCTCTTGAAACGGAATAAAAAATCACCCAGTATAATGAGTATATTCTTTGAGAAAGAATATATTCTTTGCCATGATAGTATATAATACTAATATATATGAAGGTTCGAAGATTTCACAGTCCGATTATTGAATTCTTGTACATTTATACAGGCGGGGCGCCGCCTCGCGCGCCGTGCGCCGTTGTACGCTCCAATCACGCGTATGGTAATTGGGGACAATTATTTGTAATTTAATTTTTGTTAAAATTTTCTAACTATATTCTTTGCCATGATAGTATTATATGCCAAAGGTTCGAAGATTTCACAGTCCGATTATTGAATTATTGTACATTTATACAAAACTAATGGATCATTATTTACTTAAACATAATTTAAAGAATTCGTATGATACGAGTATGTAAGGTCGAAAGTGACGAGAAGTATATTCACTGAAATTGAATTAAAAAATAAAACAATAACTCGGACGTCACTTTTATAACTCTACACGACACGGCCTGCGTCATATAATTTATGTTACATTTTATTTCTCTGGTCTCGTAAAATTATTCCAACCCTACGTACACCCGGTACTCTAGGTGGATACATAATACTTTTTACGCTTGTTAAGAAACCGAGAACTCCGGAGAAGGTTCGCGAAGATAAAATTTAATCTAGTAAAATAATAAACTTTCAGCGCCTTTTGTGAGATTCTTGAAAAAGTTTCTAGGCGAGCTGAAATTAAAAAGGGGTGAAAGGGGTGGAAAACTGGTCAAGTGCATTTGTAAGAAGCAACGAACCTGTCGTTGCTTCTTACAAATTTGTAGTACTTAGCTTCCTTAAGATTCCTACTTGTACTATTTTCCTGTTATATTTTCTTAAGCTACATTTAAAATTTTTGTTTACGTTATGCTTGGTTGCTGAGCGTTTATATATTTTCAACCGACTTCCAAAACACAGGAGGAGGTTATTAATTCGTGTGTATGTTTTTTTCTCTGTGTGTATGTTACGCGATTACTCCGCCGCTTGTGGAACGATTTTCAAAATTACTTTTTTATTGTAAAGAGATGACTCCTGAATTGGTCCCATTGTCACCAAATGGTAGACCTGGTGATGGGATCCACGAGAAATCGAGAGAAGTCCTCAAAATTTATCCAAATCCAAAAGCACTGAATGGCAGTTCTGTCTTTGAATATGCACGTTTGGAAATTTCCGCATTGTTTATAAAACTGCAAAATGTCACTATTAAATAATCATCATCACCACCACCATCGTCACACCATACACCATAATATTATGTTGATATCTAGGTATTTCTCATAGTCTTTTACACCGATATCGATTTCTTTGAACATTTACAGGTATCAAAAAAGTGAAATGTGCCAAGGTGGATCCTGGATACAAATCATTGGAAGGATGGACAATGGATGCAACACGCCTACCTAAGGCGCGGCCAATTAGTGCCGCGCGCACTATAAACATGACATTGTCACCCTTAACTATCGTCAGTAAAGCGACTTTACACACCTACCTAAGGCGCGGCCAATTAGTTCCGCGCGCACTATAAACATGACATTGTCACCCTTAACTATCGTCAGTAAACCGACTTTACACACCTACCTAAGGCGCGGCCAATTAGTTCCGCGCGCACTATAAACATGACATTGTCACCCTTAACTATCGTCAGTAAACCGACTTTACAGACCTACCTAAGGCGCGGCCAATTAGTTCCGCGCGCACTATAAACATGACATTGTCACCCTTAACTATCGTCAGTAAACCGACTTTACACACCTACCTAAGGCGCGGCCAATTAGTTCCGCGCGCACTATAAACATGACATTGTCACCCTTAACTATCGTCAGTAAACCGACTTTACAGACCTACCTAAGGCGCGGCCAATTAGTTCCGCGCGCACTATAAACATGACATTGTCACCCTTAACTATCGTCAGTAAAGCGACTTTACAGACAACAGATTTTTATTTAAATATAGAAGATGATCACTAACTGTGAACTTATCTGAGACACGGCGACGGCCTATTCAAAATTAGTAATTTTAGGTAGATTTCATTTTAGAAGTCGTGAGTTCTCCTCCTCCTCCACCTCTTGCTCCAACTAACTTCATGGAGGTGTTTTGTGCATAAATGCTTGAAATCGACATTGGAAACACATGATTATACTATAGTAGACGTAGCTCGCGATTTCGTGCGCGCAAAAGGAAATCCCGCGGGAACCGCACATTTCGCCGCGATAAAATGTAGCTTCAGCTGGATGGTAGAATGGTTATTTGTGTGTTGTTTACGAATTGGTCTCGGGTTCGATAACGGTCAGATAAATATTTTTGTGATTCTTTTTATTGCATTTCTGTTATATTTTTAAATATTTAACGTCCTACTAAAACTCCGAACAAATCTCGGTATCACAGGTACTAGTTAAAAATAATATAATATCACTGAAAAGAAAAAAAATATAGAAACCTATGCAATAGCATTCTTAAAATCACTAAAAAGTATGAAATAATTCTTATAGTCAAAATAGTTCACCTTTCAAATTCTGCTAAAATGTATAATATAAATATTTTTCTACTCAATCTTCTTATTTTTGAAGTCGGTACCAGCCCAAACAATTGCGTAAATCCTTTGATAAACCGACCGACTTCAAAAATATATTGAGTCGAAAAATATTTATATTATACATTTTAGCAGAATTTGAAAGGTGAACTATTTCGACAATAAGAATTATTTCATACTTTTTAGTAATTTTAAGAATGCTATTGCTTTTACTTTGGAAGTCGGTTTCCATATTTTTTTAAATGTTTTTTTTTACGATTATGTTGTGTTTTGATAAAATTGATATGACTCAAGTTATTGATTGTTTAATAAAAATACGCGTGCAAATATTACTATCAATGAATGAAATGAAAAAATAAAGTTATGCAACTTTTTATAATTTTATGTAAAGCCATGTTACTTTGTACCAACTGCAAGTCTTTGGTATTTCTATTAATCCATTCATTACAAATGTAGCTTAATTTGCAAATTCGAACAAATCAACTCATAACCCTTCGCAATTTAAAGTTAGTTATACATTTGCCCGTCATACGATATCACTGGCTCTTATCTCCCGCTGATAAAGTAAGTACAAGAATTGAATAATAGTATATGTAAAGGCAACATTCGCGTGTCAAACATCATATAGTTTCCGACATAGCGCCGCGCGGTCGCCATGTGGGACCATATGTTATGTACTTTGCTATGGCTGTGTGTGTGCACCATAATCCTTTTGGGTGTGTATGTGCACCAAACTTATAACTACTGGAAGAAAAGGGGCGTAGAATATGAAAAACCATACTTTCCTTTGGGCAACCTGAATTTTCTTATGCGCAAAAGTTTTTGGGATTATTGTTTGCAGTTGAAGAATAAGTTTCCTAGAGATTACGTTGGTATATACCTCGGGCTGAAGCCGGCGCTCGTGGTGCAGACTCCTGAACTAGCGCGGATAGTCCTTACGAAGGATTTCGAGTATTTCCAAGATCGGTATCTATATTCCAACCAGTCGGATCCACTTGGTGCACTCAACTTATTCACAGTAAAGGTAAGTTGTTGCTATTGTCTATAATATTATTAATATAAAAAGGGGAAAGATTTGTTTACTTGTTTGTTTTGTATTGAATAGGCTCCGAAACTATTGGACCGATTTTGGTGAAATTTTATGCATACATAGATAAGACCACAAGAAAAGCACAAGAGTTACTTTTAATCTGTCTGAAAATCGTCGTAGGGATCCGATAACAACAAAAATATTAGATTAATAAAATAATCATGTAACCCTTTATTGACAACAAAAAATACAATAAGTATTTTTAATCTTTATCCGTTATTAACAAAAAAATGTAATGAAATAACCATGTTACCCTTTGTTACGAACAAAAAACACAATAGTATGTTAATCTCTATCCACATATTGAAATGTACTTCATCTTAAATAGCTTGTAAACATAATAATATTAATAATGTGTATTAAAGTAGTACTTAATGCTACCGACAGATGTAAGCGCTTCGACCCCTGACCCGCGCTAACACTGTGAAATATTACTTAGTCTTAAGATATCAAAGAAAAATAGTTTTCCCTGAATGATTCGGATAATAACAAGTATCCGGGAGCAACCTGGGAGATCGAGCTTTGCTCGGAGTTATATTAGTACGGAAAAAAATTATAAAAGAATTAAGAAATAAAAAGAATAAAAACCTTTCACTACATCCATCACGTTTCACTTAAGAGATGTGCACAGCGTTTATGTTACTATACTTTAATAATATACTGCTGTATGTCGGTGACGCGAACGCACGAGATTTCACCAATCTATTTACAATATAATATATTAATACACGAATATTTACAACAACTTAGAGAAACTAAATAATAAATAAAATAATTAGGTATACCGCTTTCAACAATATTAGACTATAGTAGGTAGTAGGTAGTACCTGGGAGACCAAGCATTGCTCGGAGTTTTAGTAGTGCTAGAAAAAAATAAAAATTATAAAAGAAAAATAAATGAAAGAATAATAATATTTTGTCCAACCGAGATTCGAACCCGAGACTAATTGGTCAACAAAAGCAAAATCCGAGTGCCTACGTAGCTGCGTTATACGCATCTGACATTAGTAGTCGAAAGAACTAAAATTGAAGGTCTTATATTTTGTATTAGACGACAAAAGAAAAAACATGACAAACTAAGATCCTGAAGTCGTCGGCATAAAGGTCAAGTCGGAGATAAAATATTTTGAACGGACTTTCAACGAGTCAGTCATGTGCAACGCGAACCCAAGGAATAAAAATTTTCATAGAAACTTTTATCTCCTATTTGACCCCCTTGGGGTTAAATTTTGAAAAATCCTTCCTTAGTGGATGCCTACGTCATATGCGTGTGCAAAATTACAAATTTCTAGCCTAAAGGGTCTGGCCTGTGCGTTAATACATCATCAATTAGTTTTGCCTTTTATATATATAGATATAGATAGATTTACAAGATTTGCTCGATTTATTTACTATAAGATAATAAAAAATTGTATTGTAATACGTTGTATTAGATAGTGATTAATGTTCCAGTGTAATGTGTATGAAAATATCGTTACATTATAGTTCATTATAATAAGAAACGCTCAAACGTGAAACCAGGGGCCTCACTCCCGAAAGTGATACGATTTCGATTTACGAGTCAGATCCGATGTCGATTTTGATTCAGTTTCGATCCTGATGCGTTTGACTCCCGAAAAAAATCGAATCGAAATAGAGATCACGTTGAGATCGTGTCTTATCAGCGTCGCGTCGTTAGCTGTATCCGGATGCTGACGTCACGTCCACAGTGTAAACAAGTTACAGCTGAGTTCCGTAGTCTATGGCAAAGATTATTAAAAATACGGAAAAATTATATATTTTTCACTTTAAATAACATTTTGTGTATGTTTATTTAAATGAATCAGCCTCAATCTCATGCAAATAAGGTTTTTAAAGGTTATTTTCCTAAAAAAAAACTGTCAGTAAATACTAGTTTCGAAATTCCTGTTTAAATTCTTTGACATTCTGTCAAATTTCAAAGTCATATTTTGTTTTATTTTGTCAGCAAATCTCAAGTGTTATGCACAAAACACATTCAATAGCTACATTAACTGGCCATAAATAGGTAATTGGTAGTATTGTAAAACGGAAGTTAATTGTTAATTTTGGTGCAAATATAAGTGGTATATTGCAAAATATGATACAATAACAAATTCATGTTTAGTGTTTACATTTAGAAAACCCGAGCATAGTAATAATATCAACATACGACTTTTTACAACTATTTATTGACTTTGTTTATTCAAAAACAGAATGAGACAAACGAAGTATTCATATGATACGTAGACTTCATTTGTCTCAGTCCCTGTCTGAAATTGAAAATATAATACATGAATTAGCGGCCAATGTGTAAACTAATGCGTAAAGGTTTTAAATAACTTTACACATAACGGTGATATAAGTTTAGTGAGTCGGTTCCTTCATATGAGTAGTTAAATCTGCGACTCATACGTCAAATAAATCATTTTGAAGGCAATAACTGCAAATGTGTTGAAGTTGGTGAATCTTCGTAAATTTTTCATTTATTAAACGCGCATTCTATTAGCTCCTTCAGTAACATTAAATAATGCTGCAGCATTATTTAATGTTAAATTTTAGTGTAGTATTGCAATACTACACTAAAATTCTCGTAATTTAGTTCAAATACACTAAAACAAGCTAAAACGATACTATAAATGAGACCTTCTCGATCCAGGTTAGTTACAAATTGAGCCACCGCACGATCGTGCGCTAGTGTAGGTGTCGGGAGTATCAAAAGCTATTAAGATTGAACTGATTCGATTCTCGATTGTGTCGGGATTAAGGCAGGCAGCAGCTGGATCGATGGAATTCATTTGGGCAATTTTCACATAACAGATCAAAAAATGTATTGGGTCGTTATGCTATCTTGTTCCTAGGATTATGTAGCATGCTCTAGAGGACTAATTTGCAAGGTGTTAAATATACCTCATAAATATTGACTTTAGTAGTATTAAAGCACAACAGTCAGCTACAGTCGAATATATTATATTACAATAACGATTCTTCAACGAGTCGCTCTTAACTGTCACTTATATATATGTATAGTAACAATTAAATAACAAAGAAAAAAAGGCTAAGATTGTTACGGGTAAGAATAAATGAAGCGAGGATTTACCGTGACAAATATATTTAAAAAAGAGGACGTAGGCAGAAGGGCGAAAAATCTGGTTTAGCCTCTTGGTGTCTGTGGGAATTCGAGGGGTTTTAACCACACGGGCACTTAGCTGGATCCGGGAATGTAGTCAACACGTGGCGCGAGGAGCCCAAGGTAAGGTACGAGTCTACGGCGTCTTCTCCGGAGAGCACCCCATCACCGCCGGCGTCCCTCAGGGCAGCGTGCTCTCCCCGGGGCTATATAACTTCTATGCCAGTGACGTCCCCAAGGACCCTGGCACCACCGCAGCGTTATACGCTGACGACACGGCGTTTATAACCAGCTCGCTGACACCAGACCACGCCGCCCTGAAGCTTCAGAGGACGCTGGACCTTCTCCCTGACTGGCTGATCAACTGGCGACTGTCTGTAAACGCAGGTAAGTCCCAGGCGCTCGCCGTCACCACGAGAAGGGGGTTCCCAGCTCCTCTGAAAATCGGAGACGCTGAAATACCATGGGGGAGAACGGCGAAGTATCTAGGTGTCGTCATAGACCGCCGTCTCTCCATGGTCGCCCAGCGTCAGACAGCCGTGGCAAAGGCCAAAGCGGCTACCGCACAACTGCGCCCCGCCTTCTCATCTCCTCAGATCCCCCTCAACATGCGGACGGCCTTGTACCAAACCTACATTAGGTCCCGCCTCACCTACGCAGCACCTGCGTGGCACCACCTGCTCTCTGCACCCCAGAAAAGGTCGCTGCAGAGAGCCCAGAACCGGGTGCTGCGCTACATTGTGGGCGCCCCCTGGTACGTCCGCAACTCCACCATCGAAAGGGATCTTAGGATGGAGAGCGTGGAGGCCTTTGTGGCCCGGCTCGCCACTAACTTGTTCGCGCGAGCGGATGCCTCGCGCCTGGTCGAGCTGACCGACCTGGCGCCCTGGCACGCCCGCCCGCCCAACCGCCACATTCTGCCAAGGGACGCTGTCCCTCCGGCAGACCCAGCGGAGCCCCGCCACCCCCGAAGAGGAGGAGCCCAGGCGCAATGATGCGCCACCCCGCCCTCGAAGAGGAGGAGCCCAGGCGCAAAGATGCGCCACCATGCCCCCGAAGAGGAGGAGCCCTGGTGAACTGATGTGCGCCACACCGAGGCGCATGTTACAGCGCTCCATTCACCGCTGCATCGCTGCCCCCCCCTCCTCTCCCTGCACCGGTAGGAAACAAAACCTACCGGTACAACCATTTTAACTACACCCGGGGCCTGTCGGAATGGCAGCCCTCTTGCCACCCCGTCGCCCCCTAGATGCACCTACCCCCCCCCGACACCAAAAGTCGGGGCCCGGAAGTTTTATATTTCCTCCCCTTTCCCCAGGTTCGTTCGTTCCACGGTCCGGTAAACACGGCGCGTGAGGGAGTGGACCCAAACACGTTTCTCGGCCTCCGGGTCGGGACCCCCACGCGCCGTTTGGAGCCGACCGCCGGTCTCAGTTGGGCCTGGATTGGCACATCGACATTCCCTTGTTTTCGTGTTGCCCCCCCCCCCCCCACGGGTACCCCGCGTTCTGCCGCGGGGGTCTTCCCTAAAACTTGACTGTTTGCGCCCGGTACTCGTACTGGGCGTGTTATCCCAATAAGAGGGGCTTATCCCTCCTCCTCTCCTTCTCTAACATGGAGCCCAACTTCCGGTAGCGTCTCTTTCTCTCTGTCGTTCAGGCCGGTATGTTCGCCGCGTCGCATCATAGATCGTCCAAGGGGCGGTGCGGACTGGGTCCGAAGCCGGTCAGTTCAGTCCGGAATAACCAGCGGCAGTCAGAAATCCGAATTTGTGGAAACTAGCCATAAGGCCATGAAAAACGGTGCCTTGAACCCGGTGTATAGGTCCCTGGAAAATCCATACAAACACGTGGAGTCTGAGTCTCGCAGCCGGCATGTGCTTAACCCCAAACGATCAAAATCAGGGGCCGTGTGACCATCACAAAATTTAAGTTACTAACTACTAAATACTAATTACTAATTTTACAAGGTAATAATTTACATAAAAAAAATGTGTTTTAATACAAGCGTGATTTACCAAATAAAACTTCACAACACAAATATAAAAAACTCACCGTGAAAACGGGATTAAGAAATATAACCACTACGTCTTGAGTCTATAGAAAATTTTATTCTAAACGGAAAACGTCAATCGACGAAGTGCATTAAATACCCTTCTTCGTCTTTTTTTCTTAACATTTGACAACTAAAAAACTAAAGCGTAAAGAGAAAAAGTCCACAAATCAAAATAAAAAGATATTATATTAATGATCAATATATTATGTTATATAATAATACAAATCTACTGTATTGTAATTAGTATTCAAGGTTACCAAGGTTAAATTATAAATTTTAATATAGATTAAACCTCAAAAATTGAGAAGTGGTAGGTTATTTTAGGTTAGAGTAGATGCTTCCAAAAGAAAGGGCCGACTCAACCGGATAAATCAGACGGCCTCACATAAAACCGTTGGGAAATAGCACTTGCGTTATATTTCACTGCGTCAGGAAGGTACCTAAGATACCGGTGGCCCAAAGTGGGTTTTAAAGATCGGAAACGCACTAGTAACTCCTCTGGTGTTGCGGATGTCCATGAGCGACGATAATCGCTTTAATCATGGAATAGATCTGGAAACGAGCAAACGTATTTGCCCTATGGTAAGCATAAGGCGATCCGTTTGCACACTTAGACATCTGAAACACCAGAGGAGTTACAAGTACGTTCCCTATCCTTAAGTATGGAACCACCAACCACTGATGGCAAGAAATTCCTACAATTTCCTACCATTATGCGATCGGTTCGCTCGTTTCCAGATATATTCTATAATAATACCGCTTCGTACCTACAAAAATACTATAATAGAAAAACAGTCAGTAAATTTTCAGTAAATCACCTTACACCCAAGCGAATGTGGCGAATTGGCCAGGCCACATAAATTGACTAAGGTGTAGAGAGTGAAGTTAGGCTTGTATAGTTAAGGCGTGTAGAGTCAGAAGCTTGGTTTTACATACGATCTGATAACTTTTTGACAGTGCGATCTTGGCATCACTTTACATGAAAATGTTTTTGGTGACATTCACATTTACACTATTAGTAAGAATAAGGATATTGTGGCAGTTGAATACTAAAACGTGCCGATACTGGAACATCGTGATTATGATATTTCTAGACTATCAACCACGTTACTTTATCTGTTATTACACGTTCGTTTAAATCTTCAAAGTAATTTATAACAAATAGCTACTAAGGACTACAAGGCTTAACAAATCAATGTTTTAGAATCCTTAGAAGTCAAGCGATAAAACATCAAATAACTTGGTTTAATTAATTGGACCAAGTTATTTGATGTTGTCTGTTGACAAGTAATTATTAAATCTAACTTTCTTTTACATATTATTGATTTAAAATTAGCCTTTTCATTTAAACTTTCTGCTGAGTACCCGCGTCTTAAACGAAATCGTGTTAAACGAAAATACTCTGGAAAACCTTATTTTTTCCGGTATAAGATTTTCTGGTATTACCCAATTGTTAGTCACATTCAAGTCCGAAGAATCCTACCATTCTTAAGTTATGATGGAACTAACACGACTTTGTGACAAAATTAAGTGTAAATTAAGTAATAATACGTATGTTATGTACTGTCTTAATTAACTTTAATTAAGTATATTAAACTTAAAAAATTAAACTTATGTAGCCAAGTACCTAACTAAATGTAGCCAAGGGATGTTTGTTACTCTTTCACGCAAAAACTACTGAACGGATTTTGATAAAATTTGGTATAGGAGCAGTTTGAGCTCTTGATTAACACATAGACTTAATATCGGGAAAAAGTACAGTGTTCTCGCGGGATACTGTATCTACGCGGGCGGAGCTGCGGGCTAGTACAACCTTATTATAATATTCCAGAACCCAATATGGCGGAAGGTGCGGCACGAGCTATCACCCATGTTCACCGGCCACCGGTTGAAGCTCGTCACAGAGCTCATGAACCTAAACTCCAAGGAGCTGGTGAAGAAGGTGCAAAGGGATTATGTGGATAGTAATAAGAACGTTAACCTTAAGGTAAGTTCAAGGACTATGCCTTTTTCACTTAAAAATATAGCCTTTATTTATGTATCAGATTTTTAGAGGTGCAAATATTGGCCTAAAATGTTCATGTTATTACTAATATTAAAACCATCTAATATTAGAAACAATAACAAAAGGTACATTCAAACAGGAAAATCTGCAGTAAATATTATGTACCTACTTGAAATAATGTTACTAAATAGCTGTGAGTAATTCACGAATGCAGAATCATGTTTTCCTCTTATATTTTATGTTTAACACATTCAGTGCCACCGACTCGCCCGGAGAGTCCATGTAAATTTTATTCCAACGCCGTAGACTCGCCCGGCGAGTTCAGTGTTTTTCCTTTTTTTTTTCCAAAACGCATTGCAATTTTTTGCTTAAAATAATATTGAAGACTAAACATACACTATTCTAAAGAATTACGTGGCGGGCCGGGTGTGCAGACCCAGTTTATAATCAAAAGAAAATAAATTATTCTGCAATGCCTTGAACTCGCTAGGCGAGTTCACTGTCATAGATTCTCAAACTTTTATTAATGAAAAATTTATATGGTAGACATACTTTTATTTTTAACCGACTTCAAAAAAAGGAGGCGGTTATACGTTCGGTTGTATATATATAAATATATATATATATTTTTTAATTTTCTGTTTAGACTTCTAACGGCGGTTTTCAATATCCTATCTATCTTAAAATTTTCTTATCTATCTTAAAATTTTGACAGATTTTGTAAGAAAATGTGTCAAAATTTCAAGATAGATAAGAAAAATATTAAGATAGATAGGATATTGAAAACCGCCGTAAGTGTTTGAGTGTGTTCTTGCGGTTTTTTTGAAAGAAACGTACAAAAAACACAAACTCAACTCTCGGTCTATAAATTAAGAGTTGTAATTGAAAGAGGATACCTTTGCATTGTTAAAAAATAGCCGGCAAAACAAAAGACGGGCAGGATGATACGTCTCTTTAGCAAATTCTGTTTCTTGCGAATGCGAATGCCAATATATGTACGTACTTTTATTTAGCGTATGTTTTTTAGTAATCAATAAAAAGAATCATGTTATATCTAAGTTTAATTAAGAAAGGCATCCTTAGAGGAGGAACATATATGTATTTCTAAATTTGAAAAAATTTTAAAAAAAATTAATTTAATTTTAAAAAATTTTAATAATTTGAACGCAATTAAAATAAAAATATTGACAGCCACTGCATATATTACGAAACAAACTTACCTTTTCTATTATTTATAGTGTTTCTTGCCATTTTTGTATGTTAAATTACACCGTAGACCAGTTAAACAATTTTTAATTGCGTTAAACACTATCACGGCCACAAAAATAACATATTATTGTTTTTACCCTAACGCAATGCCACTGAACTCGCGTGGCGAGTCGATTCAATTCGTGTTGCAGCGCCGGCGACTCGCCTAGCGAGTCCAACGTAAAATGTATGCGGCATTCCAGTAAACATCGTGAAAATCGTAGTGGTAATGAATGTGTTTTAAAGGCAACGTGAAAGATAATATTTTTATTTTATCGGAATCATCTTTTTGTATTAGAGGAAAATGAGTAATTTTTTTTAGAACTATATTACATACACTACTAGTAACATTAATTAATACCAGTAGCTTTTAGGAAAAATAAAATAGTTTCTATATCTCGTTAGGGCTCTTTCTAATTTTTATGCAAAACATGACTTAATGTTTCTGGCGTAGTGACGCGACGATGTAACGCGTAACCGTTGGGGTTGGCACTGCACAACTCTTTCTCGACTTTTCTAAGTGTCAGCAATTGTTCTGTGGTGGAATTAAAAGATTTAAATTTATTTTTAGGAACTCTTCTCCATGTATACGTCAGACACAGTGGCGTACTCGGTATTCGGCATCAGACTGAGTATCCTCAACGACCAGCCGTCCCCGCTGTGGTTCATCACCAAAAACATGGTGTACTTCACCTTTTGGAGGGGACTGGAGTTCACGCTGATCTTCCTAGTGCCCGCGTTAGCTGCTTTCTTGAGGTGAGAAAGATATAGGATGCATATATATAAGTAACGGAAGAACAATGTAGAGATATATGAACCCTCCTAGGCGTGTCTGGAGGAATCTGCGGGTGATGATGATGATGGTATGATGAATCATGTATTCCAGTCTGTAAGTATGAAACTAAGAGGCACAATTTGATATGATATTTTATTGGTAACATGATAAGATTTTACTTACAATTTTTGGGTCCAGTTCTTACACGAGTCCTAATCAGTCCCTCTGTGTAGCTTATTTTGATTGTAATCGCTGTCAGTGTAGGTATGTGGCCTCTGCTGTATGCCATCGCTTTGGAAAAATGGGCGCGCGGCGTGAGCCAACCTATTATGTGTACTAGCTTCCCGTATGCGAGTTTTTATAATATAATTCCACGTTTCAACAAATTAAGATACTAATTAATGCTTTTAGACTAAAATTCTTCTCTAAAGCCGCAACAGAGATTATAAAGAAGATGTTTCGGACGATCGTGAATGAACGCAAGGGTGAACGAAACCCCAACGCCAAAGATCTGGTGAACCATCTGCTGCAGCTGAAGGAAAATTTCAAATTACCTATTCATGACCATTCAGGTATGATTGCAATACATTTTCACCTAATTTAATTTTAACATAAGATACAGTGGATTAAAATAATATTATTTTCTCAGTTAAAATCGATAAGATAAATAATAATATTATCATCTATGACTGCTATCTTTATGCAGGTAAAAGATCAAACTACGTAACTTCTTTTGGTCAAATTTTAGGCTTACATTGTTCAAACATATGAAATTAAATGTCGTGGGTCAACATTAAATTCCAAATTTAGGGAGTCTTGCCAACAATCCAAACAAGTTTAAAGTTTATTTATTTTGCATTTACAATGTAACAGTTTTCTGTTTTAAGTACATTTCTGAGTTAGGTATAGAAAGCTCTAACTTGTCTTACTCTTCATAGAAAATATAAATTGACTTTGCTTAATCTGGCGGTTACTGATATGCAGACAGGTCATAATTCATAAATCATCAACTTCTAGAATCTACGATTGATCGACGATTTATGGGAAAATCATCGAAGCCATTTTCTAAAATTCGTGGTAACGTTACTTCACCATTTCACTCCCCAACAGATGGTTTATTGCATTAAATGTTTAATATCAATTGCTAATCAAATAATAAAGATCCAGAAATGGCGGACAAACTTATGCTGGCTCAGACCGCTGCATTCATATTTGGCTCCGTGGAGACCTCCTCCACCACGCTATCCTATCTACTCCATGAGTTGGCTTATCATCCAGAGGAACAGGTAACAATTCTGTATATTTACATAATCTATACAAATCTTCGTTTCACGTCTAAGTACACTATATAGTTGAGAAGGACATTTAAAGTTCATAAGTAGTTTTTATTACTTAGGACATATTATTATACTATGTACAACTATAATAATGTCTTCAATTGCTGCTCGTTAATTTTTTATTAACAAATATTTATAAAATAAAACAGTGAATTAAGCATAAAAGGACTTACAACGGCGTACAAAAATATAGCTGGGGAAATACCATTTCATATAATATTCATCTCATGAAATATTACTTCAGCTTTAGTTTCATGAGCATCATCTTTATCTGCAACATTTACCTTATCAAAAAAAAAAAAACATTCTACATTCACACAATAATTTATGCCTTGAGACCTTGCACAGCATTCATTTATGAAAGTTTTATCACAAGAAATAATTTCCCCAGGAAACTCTGTATGAGGAAGTAAGCCAGACGTTAGCCAAGACTGAAGATGGCGTCCTTCAGTACCAGGATCTCATGGAAATGAAATACCTGTCGGCTTGCATGTATGGTGAGTTGAAGTTTTTTTTTTACTATGGCGGTATAGTATAACTAGCCATTGCTAGTGTCCAGTTAAAAAGCCGGGAAAAAGATTTTTTGGTTATGTTTTAACGCCGTTTTTTAAATCGACAAGTCCAAAGTCTAGTCAAGGTCCAAATAAATCCTTAATGCAGTTAATGGGTCAAGTCAGTCGAGTCAGTAAAGTGGTAGACGCTTAACTGAAACTTCCTAGGGAGTTTTGGATAGAACACAAAATAGCATGCTTTTTGAAGTTGTACCACATGCCCACACTTACAAGATAACGAATATTTAATGGTTAATATTCTACCAATATTACACAACATGAACCGAAATAAAACTAATTTATGTAAGAAATACAACAACATCACACGTACACGTCCCCGCCAAACTCTCGTGAGTAGCAGTTGGCCTATCTAGTAATTAGGATGTTATTTTCTTGGATCGAATGACAACAGACAAACTCCACACATATTAGAACTGTGGCTAAGGTCTAAACTACAGGAAAAAATAATAATATTAATTTTTATGTAGCGAAAAATTCTAGCTTGTAAATTGTATTGAAACAAAATGTTATTCATCCCGCGCAAGCCATAGAACGGACAGAAATTTATTATTTTCCGATATATTATATCATGGATAGCATAATAAATTGGGGTAATGCTATAGAAAGTTAATCCAGCGGGCAAAGCCGCAGGTCATAATGATTTGTAACTGATTATCTATTATTATTACAGAGACGTTACGGAAATGGCCTCCAGTACCGTACCTGGATAGAAAATGTGACAGGACATACAAATTGAACGACGAATTGACTATAGAAGCGGGTACACCAGTGTTCGTGAACTTAATGGCTATTCACTACAATGACCAGGTATACCCTGAACCAAAGAGGTGGAACCCTGAGAGGTTTACGAATGTTTCTGATGGGGATAATCTTAACTACACGTTCCTGCCTTTTGGAGAAGGACCTCGGTTTTGTATAGGTTAGTATGAGTATTTTTGTGTTTTTACATTAAAAACAATTTTTGCTCTAAAATGAACAAGTGCATGAATTAACTTGATTTTTTTAATGATAAACTTCGAAAATTATATACGATACCTACATACATTTTGAAGTCGTACAAATATTGACGAACATATTCATCGTCATCATCATAATTATATTACCTCATACGAGGAGCAAAAATTTTGAGTACAATTTTACGTGAATTGTGCGAACGGAGGAGATATTTGGCACATTTAAAGTTTATGTTGAGGAAGAAAACTAATATGTTTTTAACATGTCTTAGAAATACAAAAAAAAAAAAAAAAAAATAGTTACACAGACACTACCGCAATCACACAACCATGCGATTGTATAATAATAGTAGGCGTTGGATTGACACAAACTATTTTTTTATTATTTTTTTGTATTTCTAAGAATTGTTAAAAACATATTAGTTTTCTTTATGTTTTTAACAATTCTTTTCAAATTTTGTATATGGAATGTGAATTCCATATACAAAATTTACATATTTTTGATTGCGTATCAAAGAGGCCTAAAACCCTAAAGACTTTAAATTTAAATACGAATTTAGGTCAAATTTATATTTATACGTATTAAGAAATTCGCTATAATTGAGGCTTGTTCGCTGTGTATCGTTTTCTACAAATTTTTAATTGGCTTTTTGTTCCAGGTAAAAGATACGGAATGATGCAAGTGCGGGCAGCGTTGGCGAAAATAGTTGAGAAGTTCAGAATCGAGCCTGGTGAACACTATGACGTACCTACGGACCCCTACAGCGTGTTTTTAGCGCCGAATGGCGGTGGCACTGTCAAGTTTGTTCCTAGATAAGTTAAAAATATTGTAAAATTATATAATTATTATGATAATGTATTTAAAAAAATAAAGATAAGTTTATTTTTAGCTTTTCTTTTTCTAACCGACGAAAATTAAAGGTTCTCAGTCAACGCGTATATTTTTTATGTATAATGCATATATTTACAGTGTAGTCCGATTTTGATAATTCTTTTGGAACGAAGTTCCTTATCGCGCGTTGCGAAAGGGGGCTAGATGGAAAAAATTGAGACTGTAACGACACTTTTTGCTATAGTTGTAAGCCGTGCGGCGTGCGCGTGTTTCTCTGTCTGTCTCTCTCTCTCTCAATTATAACTAAAATTGAGCCTACTGATTACGTTTAAATTACATTATATTTGTTAATAATAAAAAATATTATTAAAACTTTTAAAAAATAAATTTTTATTACAATTCCTTCACTAATTAATCGAAAGGAACTTCGTTCCATCCGGGTGTCCCTTGACACCTCTCAAGTTTTTTTTGTTTTAATAGGTTTACTTCTAAGTTGGTCCCATTGTCACCAAATGGTAGACCTTTTGATGGATTCCATGAGGAATCGAGGGAACTCCTCGAAATTTATATGGACACACAGAGTGATTTTGAATATATTTATGTAACCTAGCCATATGCTACCAAAAATTAAGATTTTGTGCTAAGGCACACTTTGGATCCAAAACCACTATAGAATAGAATCATTCACTCACAGGTTTTAATGTTAAGTTGATTATTACAACAACATAAAATTATTACAAAAAACCTTACGATTAATGAGCATAAGCATCGAGTTAATAGTGATAAGAAGATTCTAGCCACAAAAAATCTAAAATAATAGTTTTTAACAAAAAAATATGGTTACATAAAAAAGGGTTTGTTATGTTTTGCTTTTTAGTTTTTTGGGCTTTTTAATTTTTTTGTTAAGTAGAAAGTATAATTTATTTTAATCTGATTTTTTTGATGACTGCACAGTGATTACACATCATCGCGTAAATAGGTACCCACTACCTATCGTTATGTTATAAAAATAAAATCGAAAGAAAACAGAGATGAAATTGTTACTTGTTTTTAAAATATTTTGACGTGATAACGTCTTATAATTTGATGAAGCCGGCTGCACGCACGAAAAAACATGACTCATGCGTTACCTGTTACCAGCGTTACCTCGCTAAATATGACGCATTGCCGTTACCTTAGCTAGCCGCGCCTTAGGTATGTGAGCGGTGGGACGGAGAGGCGGGGGCGCTTGATGTTATTACTCAGTTCGGCGCCGGACTTCGCGGCGCGGCGCCGAACTGATGAACAGGCGCGGCCAATTAGTTCCGCGCGCACTATAAACATGACATTGTCACGTTCAACTATCGTCAGTAAACCGACTTTACAGACAACCGATTTTTTTCGTTCCTCATTAACTCTATCTGAAAATTAATAATATCTTATCGCGTTTGATGCACCTTATTATCAAGAGATTACAGAATAACACGGCTAATTGAATATATGGATAATTAGTATTTCTTACACCATTCAACTGAAAAATCTACTTTAGATTATCGGATTAACACTATCACAGACTAATCATAAGCCAGATTACGAGTCTCACGTGCTTAAAATTTCTAATAAAATTAAAATGTTGAAGAATTGTTAAAAAAAAATAATATTTACGCTCGTTCGCTTCGCTCGCTACAATTTGTAAAGTTTAACTTTTATAGACAGCGAATTTTGCAGCGAAGTTCTGTACCTAATTCATTTTCTTGATTAATTTCCTAAATTTCCAAGCAACGTATGTAACACAACTCAAAGTAGTTAAATGATAATATAAATATAACTAATAACAACAAATCACATACAAGATCAATACTAAGATAGCACAGAACTACAGCAATAAATAGTATACAACCACGAGAGACTACAAAAACTTTAAGTTTTTATTCACAAAGCGAAAGGCGAAGATGACACAAACGCAAACGTGGCGTTGACTTTTAAAGTTTTTGGCAGCTCGGTGAAAAGCCACTCCCGGCTTCAATCGTCTTACCTGAATAGACTTAACTCAGACTCAAAATAGATTCGTAAATCAATACGAACAAATTTTACGGCTGTCCTGTTCCACAACTTACTGAAAATTTTTAGACATGAGTCATGACAAAAGATTTCAAATCTAAAAATAGGTTATGACGTACATTTGACAGAATAAAAATTCATACAAAAAAAGGTACGCCATCTTGATTTCACCATACTTCATAGTCGAATTAGCACGACAGTTTGATCCGCAGTCCAATCCTCAGTCCGAACTTTACGTGTGCAGGGCGCTATTCTCTCTCAGACATCTCAATTGCTGATATAGCAATACATAAGATAAACTTGGAAGTAAACAGATTAGTTGCCGATTAATTGCAGACTTTCAGTCATAAGAACGATCTTTAATTTGTAAATGGACGTTTAAATTTTACTTATAAAGTCTATAAATATCCATTGACCGAACCAATGTAATTGGTTGTAAAATATAAATTGACAACGATTACTTCACTGAAAATATATGCCAAGCTATTGTGTTAAAAAGATCGAAACACAAGTCGAGCTTTTAGGGTTCCGTAATACTCAAGAAACCCTTATGGTTTTGCTGTGTCCGTCTGTCTGTGTTATACAATTCAGTGGAACTAGAAGGTAGGCGCGGCGTATTGAATGATACAGTGGAATTAGTAGATTGGCGCGGCCTGTTATACGATTCAGTGGAACTAGAAGGTAGGCGCGGCGTATTGAATGATACAGTGGAATTAGTAGATTGGCGCGGCTTGTTATACGATTCAGTGGAACTAGAAGGTAGGCGCGGCGTATTGAATGATACAGTGGAATTAGTAGATTGGCGCGGCCTGTTATACGATTCAGTGGAACTAGAAGGTAGGCGCGGCGTATTGAATGATACAGTGGAATTAGTAGATTTGCGCGGCCTGTTATACGATTCAGTGGAACTAGAAGGTAGGCGCGGCGTATTGAATGATACAGTGGAATTAGTAGATTGGCGCGGCCTGTTATACGATTCAGTGGTACTCGAAGGTAGGCGCGGCGTATTGAATGATACAGTGGAATTAGTAGATTGGCGCGGCCTCTTATACGATACAGTGGAACTAGAAGGTAGGCGCGGCGTATTGAATGATACAGTGGAATTAGTAAACGATTCAGTGGATTTAGTATCGTATTTTAATTTACTTGGGTATTTTCCCGACCGATACCTACCGGGAAATTTTACTCCTTTAAATATTCGTATTCTTCGTCGGCTACTGGTTCGTGAGCTCTGTTAGCAGAAAAAACTGCTCGAGATGACCCCGGGGTCGATCTTGGATTTGTTCCTGTCGGTGGATCCCTAGAGTTCTGTCTATATCTATTTTTTTTAGTATTATTATTATTAAATTGGCGTTTTCTACAGGATTCTATAGTGACCAATGTTCTTGCAGTATCGGCATATTAGTTCATTTGTATTGACTGGTCTCCTGAACTGATTTGGTTGTGGCCTTTGACTCATCTGAAATCGCGGAGGTTGTAACGAAAAGTCGCGACGAGGTTGGTTTCGGTCTTTCATTGTTAAACTGTGGGAATCGTTTCGTTGTATTTGACATTATTTTCTCTTCGGAGATAGCGAAATTTAATGCCGAGTTAAGAGATTCAGGGTTACGACATCTAACCATTTGTGAAATTCGTGGATGTAACCCCATGATATATGTGTGTGTGGCTAAATCTTGTATAGTAGCAATTCGTCCGGATAGATCAGTTTTCCTCTTGGTCGGGTTGGATATATTTATTTCTGTTATTAATTTAGAAAGAAGTGTTTCTATATTTAAGGTGAACTGACAAACCGATTTCGATGAACTTTGTTTGCATTCTTGTAATTCAGAAAGTAGGTGTGAGTAATGTTTTTTCTCTCCGAACTGATTTTTGATCAATTGAGTAAATTGATCAAAGGATTCGAACTCCTTTATGTCACACGTAGACTGGGCTTTACCTTCAAGCTGACTAAGTATATATTTAAATATTATTGGTTTCTGTGTAATCCGCTAAGTTATATGCACTTGGACGATTAGATATGAAAGAATTTAATTTTTCGCGACTACCATCAAATGGCTTAATGAATTTTAAGAGTAAACCTAATTCGATTCTTTCTAGGACATTAATTTCAATATCTGTTTAAGGTTTTGTTGATAATCTGGATGTGCTCGAGCTTCTCGATTAACTAGACATTTTGATTTCTCTACTGTGTTGATTAATAATAAGATAGAATTAAGTTGAGTATAATTATTAAAATAAATCGATGGCCTCGGTGTACGCCTTACCTTATTGAGGGGGCAAGGAATTCCTTATGTAAACAAAACCATCCGGTCACTGGGTAGACTTCTTATCTTAGAATTACAATATAACAACTCTGTATGTGTTTCGTGCTATGAAAGAACGTGAAAAATGAAATCTAGAAAGAATTAATGACGGATTCTGAGTTATTGGCAAGAATTAAAGTTCACTCACAGGAAGATCAGGATCATAGGAATCACTGCTGGGACCATCGTCGATCTTCTAGGACTCCTCGTAGCGGGATATTGTTGCTGCTGATGATGACAGGATGATGCTGATGAAATTTTGTGATTTTCGATATTCACGTAGTATACAGTTTTGTCAGACTCACTGATTGATCTGTATAATATGCTTTAGGATAGTTCACACATTCGCTAACTTGTAAGTCACTTCATTTGCGTCGAATCAGTCAGATCGGGTCGAAATCGGGTTTTACGTTTTACGGGAATTTTCGAATCCCACCGCTGCCGCCAAATATTATATGGGATCCGGCGAAAGTCTTTTTAAAAAAAATTGTTTTACTGCTAAACTTATTTATAAGAAAATAGAAAAATGATATTAGACAATTAATCATTACGACCGACCGGGTTTGAGACTGAACTTCAACTGCCTCCTCTCTGGCACTCAACAACCATCCTGCTATCTGCTGCTGACATAGTCAAAGGGATAGTGTCGATTAAGCGTTATTGCTAACAGTGTAGGGTTATAACAGAACGAAGTTCCTTTCGATTAATTAGTGAAGGAATTGTAATTATTATTTTTTTAAGTTTTTTCCGTCTGGCTGGCGTCTGGCTCCCTTTCGCAACGCGTGATAAGGAAATTCGTTCCAATAAGAAGATTGAGTAGAGAAATAGAATAAAATTTGCAAAATTTAAAAGGGGATCTATTTCGACACTCGGAATTATTTCATACTTTTTAGTGATTTTAAAGAATGTTATTGCTTTTACTTTGGAGGTCGGTTTATATATTTTTTATATATTTTTTAGATGATATTATATAAAACTATGTGATAAAAAAACCTGCCGATGTAGGTTTTTTTAGCAAAAACATATGAAACTTTTTTGTATTTTTTACATATATCTAATTACTAACCTACATACAATATGATATTTTGTTACGTTTATCAAGTAGTAATACTTTAATATTTCTAAGTAAGTATATAAATTAAGCTTTCAGGCTCAGGATCAGAGTCTACTGAAGTTGTTCGAATAATTTGTGGGCAAATTTCGTGTGTACCCTCAGGCTATTTTTGTACAGAATACCTTACTCTTATTCTCATTTTATTTTACACTAGATTTTGCCTGCGCCTTCGTGCGCACATAAGAAAGTACCTCGGGAATCTTTTGCTGCGTTAAAAAGTAGCATTCGTTCTCCCCCGTGGTCTAATCTATATCCGTACCAAATTTAATCAAAATTGGTCCAGAAGTTTTGGAGCCAATTCAATGCAAACAACCAAGCAAACAAACAAATTTTTCTTATGTATAATATTAGTATAGAAGACATCTAAACAATATACAGACAGAGAGGTATAGACATTTCATTAAACTTTCGAGTAACACGTATCGTTGCCTAAAGCTACGTTAAGAAAGCTTTTTCAAAGACAACATAATAGTGCCACGAGCTCACAAATAAAAATTCTAAAGAAATGTAAACATTATGGCAATATTCTTTTACTCTATTTACAATCCTGTCTTAGTTTCATCATTTTCATACACGATCTGTTAGGTATTTAAATAAAATTTATTACTATCTAGAACAATACTAAAAGTTGAGGGTAATAACAAACTTTTGCAATAAAATTCCAGGCCGACTTGAAAGTTGAAACTATTGCGATTTGTTTTCAAATGAGAAATTTAATTTGCGAGTGATATTGGTTAATACACAAGTTAGTGGTTACGAGGTGAATTTTATAGTCGTCAACACTATATGTAATAGTTTAGAGTGCCCATTATTATGAGGCTAGACTCGTCAATTTTCATGAAAAAATACAACTGGATACTACTGGCAATACAGTGGCTTTCTTCCTTAATCGACACTGTCGAATGTTAATCTGTTACGTGTACAGATTGTACTTAGTTCAATTCAGTCATTTCCTTGCTAGTTATAATAAAAAATCAAGGTTAGCGCCAATAATTGTCTTACTGAATTTTTACCCCTGCAGAAAACTGCTGGGATAAAAGTGACAAAAACCTGCTAGGGCTGGTGGCTGTATTACTTTATCGTCGTTGACATTTAGACGTAACGTAGTCTGCAACTATGATGTAGTAGTGTATAACTACAAACAATAAGTGGAAAGCTCTGAAGGTCGATTCTGCTATTTAAGTCCAACAATAATGCAGCTTCGATACTTGTTCGATACAGTCCGGATCCTATCAAACAGCAAAATCGTATTCTACTTAACTTCAAACAAACGTCAAACGACGAATTTCAATGCGATGCTATTTATTATTGTAACGAAGCTTAATTGTAGATTGAGCGAAACACTTATCCATATAAAATGGTATTCTCTTATATTTATAAACTTGACTCCAATTTGACTCGAACCGAACCGTTTTTTTTCACTTTGACATGTGGGGATGTCATAACATAAAAATATTTATTTTACACACTAATCACTTTTTTTCCATCCCCTCTCTACCCGCGTGGAGAATGTTTTCCGTCCGTCTTTGTGATTGCGCACACAAATGTGCATAGCCATGCCCCAATTTCGATGATTTTGTGTATCAAAAAATACGAGAAGGAGACGGGCCTTAACTGACAATAATTGGCAACACTGGATCGATTTAATTAATATTATATCAAAAACGAACTTTGTTCGCAGGTCCACTTCCTGAGAATGCTCCGAGTTCGGGGCGAAACGCGGGTCGAGTTTTGCAACCTGCATGGTGGTGTGGGGCCTTGCACGATCTTGTTTCTGAGTGTACGCATAAGCAGTGTGGGAGCAGGGAGGTGCGTTACGCATGCTTATGCGTGCACTCATACATTTGCTTGCAGGTTGTGGGTATTTTTTCGCGGGATATTGCTAGATATAATATTAATTAAATTGTATGCTATAGATTTTCGCAAAGTATCGCCTGATTCTATTAAATAACACTGGATCGTACAAGCGTCAAGCAACAGCTGTCTTTGTACTCTCTATAATTATGTATTGTAGTCAAAATTACTGTGTTAGGAATTTAAATATATTAAAATAGTGTAGTAGAATACCGACTTTCGGTCAATTTACAATTAATATATAAGTAAAAGTACGAAAGTACTCTACTGACGTCGCGGTGGTGACGCTTGTTTCGAAAGTCTACTCGCGTCTAGTCGCGAAAATTAGAGCTACCTGAGGCCCGATTCTCGAATTTAACTCAGACTTTAAACTTACCGTCAATCCTTACTATATATATATATATATATATAACATATTTTAATAAGTTTAAAATTATGTGTACAGTGTAGTAGACTTTCGAAACAAGCGTCACCACCGCGACGTCAGTAGAGTACTTTCGCCGCCTACAGACGCGGCGACAGTGTCGCGCTGATCCACTTTCGAAGCGAGCGTCAGTAACACCGCGGCACCTATGACCTAGGATATCGCGGCAAAGTCATAAGACAGTTTTTATTGTTATAAAAAAAATTGTTGGAAGAAGAATAAAATTGTTTTTAAAAGAAGAACGAGACAATCCAGTCCATGTGAAAAAGTCCAGATGAAAAAGTTTTCATCAAAGGGTTGTAATTGAGTTAAGTGTTAATTATGTTAAGGGTTGTTATCGGGTTGTGTTATATATATCGGGTACTGAAATATTCATCTTCAGAAGTTACATCTTCTTCTACCGAAAACACCTCAACAGATGTTCTTTTTATAAAATATCCTTAGAAAAATGATATGCTATATTGCGGCGACAGCGACAGTGCATGCAGCTGCGGGGCACTGTCGCAAGGAAGTATAGGTCGCGAGTGTCTAGCGACACAGGGCCTCTAGCCAAGATGTTTTTTTTAATTCCAATGATGTAGTTCGCAAAAAAAAATGTTTGGGATTGACATCAGCATGCGTTAAATGACATGTCCAATCATATCGTTAAAATAATAGTAGCCAAACAACCATTTTGAACGATTAGGATAACGAATCACTCAAACAGCGAATTGCTCAAACGCTTTTCCCCATACAATGCCTAGACAAGAGGCCATAAGTGACACTCAGCAGATCGTCATCTTGATCGATAGTGACCTAACGATCAAGGCACCTAGGAATGACACTGCTACACCGACACTGACGCCACGTCACTGTCGCAGCACTCGACAGCCATCCCATACTATTCAGGACTACATTAATCTGTCGCACTGTCACGGCGGCACTGTCGCTATAGACGCTCGCTTCGAAAGTCAACCTTGAACATTTGGCTCGGGCGTCGAACATTTTGCTCGGTCGTCAATTATTTTAATAAAATTAGTTCAGTTTAATATGATGTGTAAAGGATGTGATCGACCGCCGAACATGCCCTCTGTTAATTAACGGCGAACATTCTGGATGTGGAGTGACAATCCAATATCTGATATCAGACTATTCTAGATTTTCGACACAAATCTAATATTTAAATTAGCACGGGATTGGATTGACATAATGTATGTACAGTGTATACAGAGCGTTTGGTTAACGGCTATACATTCTAATGCAGGTCGCTGCAATAGCTAGTTATCGCCAGTTTTATATGGGATACAAGATGTCTAATCCAGATGTGCTTTTCAATTTAGATTAAGACATGATTTCAAAACTAGATAAAGATTTAGAAACATCCTAGCTTTACAAAAATCTATGTCAATGGCTAAAGGTTTATTTAGAATTTCAAATCATGAACTTCTATTCTGAAATTTAAAAATTATTGTGAACTAATGGTTAACAATTATTATTAAGTATTAATGTTGACAACCCTGGTCTCGAACAAAACAGCCGCAGCTTTATTCTCTACCGGAAGATTGAAATCCGTCAATTTTAAAATGACTTGATTTTTATCGGCTTCATTTTATCATTTAAAGAGGTGATTACTAACTCCCACAATAAACTTGTACTTATTTACTTGACCTTCTAGGGTCAAATGGACATTTTAAACAATTTGTGATTTTATACAAAAAGTTTGCAAAAAAATTTGTATGGTATAATGTTTAACGTGCTACGACCTCTTGATTTGTATGTCCTTCTTGTGCTTGAGTGGTGATGACAATAATACAGCAACAATTCTTATACTCTCCTTTATTGGTGCTTACCACAGATACGTATTACATATTATGAGATATGCTTAACATAAAATATACGTCTGCACTATGTATAGCCTAGACTACTAACTAGATAGGCTTTACTTCATGACATCTGTCAATGTCAATAATGACATTGACAGTTACATCTTACTGTTGACATATGTAACATAATGGTATGTCAAAAATGCGTGCGTACCTAACATAAAAATGCTGTATAATAGGTTTATCATGCGTAGTGTTATTACATCAATTCTTCGTTGTTAAATTTATTTTTATACCTTTATGTCGTCTACGACGTCACAAAAAGTTTCTATCCTACCAACTACAAAAGTACATTTATGTGTTATGTAGTTGGTAGGATAGAGAAATTTGAATAGTGTGGGAGGAGGAAGGTGCTTTACACATGCTTATGCGTCCACTCACACATTTGCTTGAAGGTTATGGGTATTTTTTCGCGGGATATTGCTAGATATAATATTAATTAAATTGTATAGGTACATTTATGATACTGGCAACCCATTGTTTTATTCATGTTATACCTATTTGTAGACTATGACCATCATATTCCTATATTGTGATTGTAATTATTATCTATAATTATCTATCTATAAACATAGCACAATAATAATTACAAACAACATTTTGCCTAGACAAGAGGCCATAAGTGACACTCAGCAGATCGTCATCTTGATCGATAGTGACCTAACGATCAAGGCACCTAGGAATGACACTGCTACACCGACACTGACGCCACGTCACTGTCGCAGCACTCGACAGCCATCCCATACTATTCAGGACTACATTAATCTGTCGCACTGTCACGGCGGCACTGTCGCTATAGACGCTCGCTTCGAAAGTCAACCTTGAACATTTGGCTCGGGCGTCGAACATTTTGCTCGGTCGTCAATTATTTTAATAAAATTAGTTCAGTTTAATATGATGTGTAAAGGATGTGATCGACCGACGAACATGCCCTCTGTTAATTAACGGCGAACATTCTGGATGTGGAGTGACAATCCAATATCTGATATCAGACTATTCTAGATTTTCGACACAAATCTAATATTTAAATTAGCACGGGATTGGATTGACATAATGTATGTACAGTGTATACAGAGCGTTTGGTTAACGGCTATACATTCTAATGAAGGTCGCTGCAATAGCTAGTTATCGCCAGTTTTATATGGGATACAAGATGTCTAATCCAGATGTGCTTTTCAATTTAGATTAAGACATGATTTCAAAACTAGATAAAGATTTAGAAACATCCTAGCTTTACAAAAATCTATGTCAATGGCTAAAGGTTTATTTAGAATTTCAAATCATGAACTTCCATTCTGAAATTTAAAAATTATTGTGAACTAATGGTTAACAATTATTATTAAGTATTAATGTTGACAACCCTGGTCTCGAACAAAACAGCCGCAGCTTTATTCTCTACCGGAAGATTGAAATCCGTCAATTTTAAAATGACTTGATTTTTATCGGCTTCATTTTATCATTTAAAGAGGTGATTACTAACTCCCACAATAAACTTGTACTTATTTACTTGACCTTCTAGGGTCAAATGGACATTTTAAACATTTTGTGATTTTATACAAAAAGTTTGCAAAAAAATTTGTATGGTATAATGTGTAACGTGCTACGACCTCTTGATTTGTATGTCCTTCTTGTGCTTGAGTGGTGATGACAATAATACAGCAACAATTCTTATACTCTCCTTTATTGGTGCTTACCACAGATACGTATTACATATTATGAGATATGCTTAACATAAAATATACGTCTGCACTATGTATAGCCTAGACTACTAACTAACTAGATAGGCTTTACTTCATGACATCTGTCAATGTCAATAATGACATTGACAGTTACATCTTACTGTTGACATATGTAACATAATGGTATGTCAAAAATGCGTGCGTACCTAACATAAAAATGCTGTATAATAGGTTTATCATGCGTAGTGTTATTACATCAATTCTTCGTTGTTAAATTTATTTTTATACCTTTATGTCGTCTACGACGTCACAAAAAGTTTCTATCCTACCAACTACAAAAGTACATTTATGTGTTATGTAGTTGGTAGGATAGAGAAATTTGAATAGTGTGGGAGGAGGAAGGTGCTTTACACATGCTTATGCGTCCACTCACACATTTGCTTGAAGGTTATGGGTATTTTTTCGCGGGATATTGCTAGATATAATATTAATTAAATTGTATAGGTACATTTATGATACTGGCAACCCATTGTTTTATTCATGTTATACCTATTTGTAGACTATGACCATCATATTCCTATATTGTGATTGTAATTATTATCTATAATTATCTATCTATAAACATAGCACAATAATAATTACAAACAACATTTTCCCTTTATAACGTAATAGGCGTTGAATTCTCCCGCAGACTAAAGGCTGACTAACGTACGAGGATAAAGACAGCTGGTAATTATGCTAGTATAACAACCTGTAGGTGATAATATTGTCTACAAAATATTATATTATGCTCTAGAACATTTTCCTCTCAAGAACGCTATCTAAGAGAAGCCGGCATAGCTGACGACCTCAGCTGTGGCTCAGTGGTTAGCGCGTCGGTACTCAAGCCGGAGGTTGCGGGTTCGAATTATTAGTATATTTATTTAATTATCTATTGCTAATATTAACGCAATCCAAGTATTGCATGAAATTATAAAAAAACACTAAAAGTAAAATCAAGCCTTAAATATTTCTAACCTGAAATCCTAGGCATTTGTAAACTAAGTATGATATAGTACTCTATTTCGTTTTCCTATATATTATTCCTATCCCTGTTTCTCTGGAAACGGAATAAAAATTCACCCAGTATATTATATTATTTGCCATGATAGTATTATATGCCAAAGGTCCGAGATTTCACAGTCCGATTATTGAATTATTGTACATTTATACAAAACAAATGGACCATTATTTACTTAAACATAATTTAAAGAATTCGTGTGATACGAGTATGTAAGGTGGAAAGTGACGAGAAGTATATTCACTGAAATTGAATAAAAAATAAAACAATAACTCGTAGGTCACTTTTATAACTCTACACGACACGGCCTGCGTCATATAATTTTATGTTACATTTTATTTCTCTGGTCTCGTAAAATTATTCCAACCCTACGTACACCCGGTACTCTAGGTGGATACTTTGTGTGTATGTTACGCGATTACTCCGCCGCTTGTGGAACGATTTTGAAAATTATTTTTTCATTGTAAAGAGATGACTCCTGAATTGGTCCCATTGTCACCAAATGGTGGACCTGGATGGGATCCACGAGAAATCGAGAGAAGTCCTCAAAATTTATCCAAATCCAAAAGCACTGAATGGCATTTCTCAGTCTTTGAATATGCACCTTTGGAAATTTCCGCATTGCTTATAAAACTGCAAGCAAATGTCACTATTAAATAATCATCATCACCACCACCATAGTCACACCATACACCATAATATTATGTTGATATCTAGGTATTTCTCATAGTCTTTTACACCGATATCGATTTCTTTGAACATTTACAGGTATCAAAAAAGTAAAAATATGTTGTGCCAAGGTGGATCCTGGATACAAATGGTCTAAATAGAACTCCTCAGTCTTTAAAGATACACGTTTGGAAATTTCAACATCGTTTAAAGAACTGCAAGCATATGTCACTATTAAATAATAATCATCATCACCACAACTATGTTCACACCATACATCATGATATTATGGTATATAGGTATTTCCCATATTATACACCAATATTCATTTCTTTGAATATTCACAGCTACCAAAAATTAAATGTGGTGATAAGCCTATAAACCCTAACAACGATGATGATGGGATCCATGAGGAATCGAGGAAACTCTTCTTAGAAAAGTTAATAATAGAAAAGTTAAGTTTTCTTACATATTTTTAATTTCCCCGCAATTTTTTCTGTCAACACAACAACACAATAAAGATTTATAGATTCATACAATGAATGACCAAGAGAAAAGGGGATTATTTTTGACGTGATAACGTCTTATAATTTGATGGAGCCGGCTGCACGCACGAAAAAACATGACTCATGCGTTACCTGTTACCAGCGTTACCTCTCTAAATATGACGCATTGCCGTTACCTCAGCTAGCCGCACCTTAGGTATGTGAGCGGTGGGACGGAGAGGCGGCGCTTGATGTTATTACTCAGTTCGGCGCCGGATTTCGCGGAAGCAACACGCCTACCTAAGGCGCGGCCAATTAGTGCCGCGCGCACTATAAACATGACCTTGTCACGCTTAACTATCGTCAGTAAACCGACTTTACAGACAACCGATTTTTATTTAAATATAGAAGATGATCACTAACTATGAACTTATCTGAGACACGGCGCCGGCCGATTCAAAATTAGTCATTTTAGGTAGATTTCATTTTAGAAGTCGTGAGTTCTCCTCCTCCTCCACCTCTTGCTCCAAATAACGTCATGGAGGTGTTTTGTGCATAAGTGCTTAAAATCGACATTGGAAACACATGATTATACTATAGTAGACGTAGCTCGCGACTTCGTGCGCGCAAAAGGAAATCCCGCGGGAACCGCACATTTCGCCGCGATAAAATGTAGCTTCAGCTGGATGGTAGAATGGTATATTGTGTGTTGTTTACGAATTGGTCTCGGGTCAAAAACGGTCAGATAAATATTTTTGTGATTCTTTTTATTGCCTTTCTCTTATATTTTTAAATATTTAACGTCCTACTAAAACTCCGAACAAATCTCGGTATCACAGGTACTAGTTAAAAATAATATAATATCACTGAAAAGAAAAAAATAAAAAATATTTAAAAAAATATAGAAACCGACTTCCAAAGTAAAAGCAATAGCATTCTTAAAATCACTAAAAAGTATGAAATAATTCTTATAGTCAAAATAGTTCACCTTTTAAATTCTGCTAAAATGTTACTATTTTTCTACTCAATCTTCTTATTTTTGAAGTCGGTACCAGCCCAAACAATTGTATAAATCCTTTGATAAACCGACCGACTTCAAAAATAAGAGTATTGAGTCGAAAAATATTAACATTTTAGCAGAATTTGAAAGGTGAACTTTCGACAATAAGAATTATTTCATACTTTTTAGTGATTTTAAGAATGCTATTGCTTTTACTTTGGAAGTCGGTTTCTATATTTTTTTTAATGTTTTTTTTTTACGATTATGTTGTGTTTTGATAAAATTCATATGACTCAAGTTATTGATTGTTTAATAAAAATACGCGTGCAAAAATTACTATCAATGAATGAAATGAAAAAATAAAGTTATGCAACTTTAAATAATTTTATGTATAGCCATGTTACTTTGTACCTACTGGAAGTCTTTGGTATTTCTATTAATTCATTCATTACAAATGTAGCTTAATTTGCAAATTCGAAAAAAAAAAAAACAAATCACTTACATAGGCTGCACTAAAAGTATCGGGAATGGAATATTTCCACTGTTCCTGTCATATTAAAATCTTTTTAATTTAAAACTCCTTGGTTTTAAAAATCGAATACCGTTTATTTATTTAAAAAAGATTCTCGGTCTTGTCACAAGGTCTTGTCAAACTTGTTTAGTCGTTGAGAAAATGGAATTGACTCGAGAAAATTCTAGAGCGATGATTTATTATGACTTTCGAAGTGGTTTAACACAAAAACAGTGTGTTGACCGGATGATTTCTGCATTTGGTGATGAAGCCCCATCCAAAACCACAATTTATCGCTGGTTTGCTAAATTTCAACGTGGACGTGTCAAGCTCAGTGATGATCCCCGTCAAGGTCGTCCAAAAACTGCAGTCACCCAAGAAAACGTTGATGCTGTGCGTAAGCTGATTGAGGAAGATCGACATGTGACATACCGCGAAATTCAGGCAACTTTAGACATTGGCATGAGTCAAATACAAATAATCTTGCATGAACAATTAGGCGTAAAAAAGTTGTTTTCCCGATGGATACCGCATTTTTTTTGCTCTGTGAAGAGCAAAAAGAGGCTCGCGTTACTTGGTGCGTCAGAACTCTCGAAAGATTCCACGCAGGATCCTCAAATGCTGTATACAACATCGTATGAGGTGACGAATCCTGGATATACGCGTACGAACCCGAAAAAAAAAACCAGTCACGAGTTTGGGTGTTCGAAAATGAGTTAAAGCTAACAAAAATTGTTCGTTCACGGAGTGTTGCAAAAAAAATGGTGGCCACGTTTGTCTCCAAAACCGGCCATGTTGCGACTATTCCTCTTGAGAGACAAAGAACGGTTAATGCAGAATGGTATGCTAACATTTGTTTGCCACAGGTCGTTTCTGAACTCCGTAAAGAGAACTGCAACCGCCGCATCATCCTCCATCACGACAATGCGAGTTCTCACACCGCGCACAGAACAATAGAGTTTTTAGAGCAAGAAATCATAGAATTATTAGACCATCCGCCGTACAGCCTCGACCTAAGCTCTATGATTTCTATACTTTCCCTAAAATAAAGAATAAATTGCGTGGTTAGAGATTTTCATCACCTGAAAAAGCTGTGGACGCCTACAAAACGGCCATTTTGGAGACCCCAACTTCCGAATGGAATGGTTGCTTTAATGATTGGTTCCATCGTATGGAAAAATGTGCTAAATTTCGCGGAGAATATTTTGAAAAGCAATAAATACATTTTTAAATAGTAATGTTGTGTCACTTCCTTGATTCCCGAAATTTTCAGTGCCGCCCTCGTAACTCATAACACAACTCATAACACTTCGCGATTTAAAGTTAGTTATACATTTGCCCGTCATACGATATCACTGGCTCTTATCTCCCGCTGATAAAGTAGGTACAAGAATTGAATAATATTATATGTAAAGGCAACATTCGCGTGTCAAACATCATATAGTTTCCGACATAGCGCCGCGCGGTCGCCATGTGGGACCATATGTTATGTACTTTGCTATGGCTGTGTGTGTGCACCATAATCCTTTTGGGTGTGTATGTGCACCAAACTTATAACTACTGGAAGAAACGGGGCGTAGAATATGAAAAACCATACTTTCCTTTGGGCAACCTGAATTTTCTTATGCGCAAAAGTTTTTGGGATTATTGTTTGCAGTTGAAGAATAAGTTTCCTAGAGATTACGTTGGTATATACCTCGGGCTGAAGCCGGCGCTCGTGGTGCAGACTCCTGAACTAGCGCGGATAGTCCTTACGAAGGATTTCGAGTATTTCCAAGATCGGTATCTATATTCCAACCAGTCGGATCCACTTGGTGCACTCAACTTATTCACAGTAAAGGTAAGTTGTTGCTATTGTCTATAATATTATTAATATAAAAAGGGGAAAGATTTGTTTACTTGTTTGTTTTGTATTGAATAGGCTCCGAAACTATTGGACCGATTTTGGTGAAATTTTATGCATACATAGATAAGAACACAAGAAAAGCACAAGGGTTACTTTTAATCTGTCTGAAAATCGTCGTAGGGATCCGATAACAACAAAAATATTAGATTAATAAAATAATCATGTAACCCTTTATTGACAACAAAAATACAATAAGTATTTTTAATCTTTATCCGTTATTAACAAAAAAATGTAATGAAATAACCATGTTACCCTTTGTTACGAACAAAAAACACAATAGTATGTTAATCTCTATCCACATATTGAAATGTACTTCATCTTAAATAGCTTGTAAACATAATAATATTAATAATGTGTATTAAAGTAGTAAGTACTTAATGCTACCGACAGATGTAAGCGCTTCGACCCCTGACCCGCGCTAACACTGTGAAATATTACTTAGTCTTAAGATATCAAAGAAAAATAGTTTTCCCTGAATGATTCGGATAATAACAAGTATCCGGGAGCAACCTGGGAGATCGAGCTTTGCTCGGAGTTATATTAGTACGGAAAAAAATTATAAAAGAATTAAGAAATAAAAAGAATAAAAACCTTTCACTACATCCATCAAGTTTCACTTAAGAGATGTGCACAGCGTTTATGTTACTATACTTTAATAATATACTGCTGTATGTCGGTGACGCGAACGCACGAGATTTCACCAATCTATTTACAATATAATATATTAATACACGAATATTTACAACAACTTAGAGAAACTAAATAATAAATAAAATAATTAGGTATACCGCTTTCAACAATATTAGACTATAGTAGGTAGTAGGTAGTACCTGGGAGACCAAGCATTGCTCGGAGTTTTAGTAGTGCTAGAAAAAAATAAAAATTATAAAAGAAAAATAAATGAAAGAATAATAATATTTTGTCCAACCGAGATTCGAACCCGAGACTAATAATTGGTCAACAAAAGCAAAATCCGAGTGCCTACGTAGCTGCGTTATACGCATCTGACATTAGTAGTCGAAAGAACTAAAATTGAAGGTCTTATATTTTGTATTAGACGACAAAAGAAAAAACATGACAAACTAAGATCCTGAAGTCGTCGGCATAAAGGTCAAGTCGGAGGTAAAATATTTTGAACGGACTTTCAACGAGTCAGTCATGTGCAACGCGAACCCAAGGAATAAAAATTTTCATAGAAACTTTTATCTCCTATTTGACCCCCTTGGGGTTAAATTTTGAAAAATCCTTCCTTAGTGGATGCCTACGTCATATGCGTGTGCAAAATTACAAATTTCTAGCCTAAAGGGTCTGGCCTGTGCGTTAATACATCATCAATTAGTTTTGTCTTTTATATATATAGATATAGATAGATTTACAAGATTTGCTCGATTTATTTACTATAAGATAATAAAAAATTGTATTGTAATACGTTGTATTAGATAGTGATTAATGTTCCAGTGTAATGTGTATGAAAATATCGTTACATTATAGTTCATTATAATAAGAAACGCTCAAACGTGAAACCAGGGGCCTCACTCCCGAAAGTGATACGATTTCGATTTACGAGTCAGATCCGATGTCGATTTTGATTCAGTTTCGATCCTGATGCGTTTGACTCCCGAAAAAAATCGAATCGAAATAGAGATCACGTTGAGATCGTGTCTTATCAGCGTCGCGTCGTTAGCTGTATCCGGATGCTGACGTCACGTCCACAGTGTAAACAAGTTACAGCTGAGTTCCGTAGTCTATGGCAAAGATTATTAAAAATACGGAAAAATTATATATTTTTCACTTTAAATAACATTTTGTGTATGTTTATTTAAATGAATCAGCCTCAATCTCATGCAAATAAGGTTTTTAAAGGTTATTTTCCTAAAAAAAAACTGTCAGTAAATACTAGTTTCGAAATTCCTGTTTAAATTCTTTGACATTCTGTCAAATTTCAAAGTCATATTTTGTTTTATTTTGTCAGCAAATCTCAAGTGTTATGCACAAAACACATTCAATAGCTACATTAACTGGCCATAAATAGGTAATTGGTAGTATTGTAAAACGGAAGTTAATTGTTAATTTTGGTGCAAATATAAGTGGTATATTGCAAAATATGATACAATAACAAATTCATGTTTAGTGTTTACATTTAGAAAACCCGAGCATAGTAATAATATCAACATACGACTTTTTACAACTATTTATTGACTTTGTTTATTCAAAAACAGAATGAGACAAACGAAGTATTCATATGATACGTAGACTTCATTTGTCTCAGTCCCTGTCTGAAATTGAAAATATAATACATGAATTAGCGGCCAATGTGTAAACTAATGCGTAAAGGTTTTAAATAACTTTACACATAACGGTGATATAAGTTTAGTGAGTCGGTTCCTTCATATGAGTAGTTAAATCTGCGACTCATACGTCAAATAAATCATTTTGAAGGCAATAACTGCAAATGTGTTGAAGTTGGTGAATCTTCGTAAATTTTTCATTTATTAAACGCGCATTCTATTAGCTCCTTCAGTAACATTAAATAATGCTGCAGCATTATTTAATGTTAAATTTTAGTGTAGTATTGCAATACTACACTAAAATTCTCGTAATTTAGTTCAAATACACTAAAACAAGCTAAAACGATACTATAAATGAGACCTTCTCGATCCAGGTTAGTTACAAATTGAGCCACCGCACGATCGTGCGCTAGTGTAGGTGTCGGGAGTATCAAAAGCTATTAAGATTGAACTGATTCGATTCTCGATTGTGTCGGGATTAAGGCAGGCAGCAGCTGGATCGATGGAATTCATTTGGGCAATTTTCACATAACAGATCAAAAAATGTATTGGGTCGTTATGCTATCTTGTTCCTAGGATTATGTAGCATGCTCTAGAGGACTAATTTGCAAGGTGTTAAATATACCTCATAAATATTGACTTTAGTAGTATTAAAGCACAACAGTCAGCTACAGTCGAATATATTATATTACAATAACGATTCTTCAACGAGTCGCTCTTAACTGTCACTTATATATATGTATAGTAACAATTAAATAACAAAGAAAAAAAGGCTAAGATTGTTACGGGTAAGAATAAATGAAGCGAGGATTTACCGTGACAAATATATTTAAAAAAGAGGACGTAGGCAGAAGGGCGAAAAATCTGGTTTAGCCTCTTGGTGTCTGTGGGAATTCGAGGGGTTTTAACCACACGGGCACTTAGCTGGATCCGGGAATGTAGTCAACACGTGGCGCGAGGAGCCCAAGGTAAGGTACGAGTCTACGGCGTCTTCTCCGGAGAGCACCCCATCACCGCCGGCGTCCCTCAGGGCAGCGTGCTCTCCCCGGGGCTATATAACTTCTATGCCAGTGACGTCCCCAAGGACCCTGGCACCACCGCAGCGTTATACGCTGACGACACGGCGTTTATAACCAGCTCGCTGACACCAGACCACGCCGCCCTGAAGCTTCAGAGGACGCTGGACCTTCTCCCTGACTGGCTGATCAACTGGCGACTGTCTGTAAACGCAGGTAAGTCCCAGGCGCTCGCCGTCACCACGAGAAGGGGGTTCCCAGCTCCTCTGAAAATCGGAGACGCTGAAATACCATGGGGGAGAACGGCGAAGTATCTAGGTGTCGTCATAGACCGCCGTCTCTCCATGGTCGCCCAGCGCCAGACAGCCGTGGCAAAGGCCAAAGCGGCTACCGCACAACTGCGCCCCGCCTTCTCATCTCCTCAGATCCCCCTCAACATGCGGACGGCCTTGTACCAAACCTACATTAGGTCCCGCCTCACCTACGCAGCACCTGCGTGGCACCACCTGCTCTCTGCACCCCAGAAAAGGTCGCTGCAGAGAGCCCAGAACCGGGTGCTGCGCTACATTGTGGGCGCCCCCTGGTACGTCCGCAACTCCACCATCGAAAGGGATCTTAGGATGGAGAGCGTGGAGGCCTTTGTGGCCCGGCTCGCCACTAACTTGTTCGCGCGAGCGGATGCCTCGCGCCTGGTCGAGCTGACCGACCTGGCGCCCTGGCACGCCCGCCCGCCCAACCGCCACATTCTGCCAAGGGACGCTGTCCCTCCGGCAGACCCAGCGGAGCCCCGCCACCCCCGAAGAGGAGGAGCCCAGGCGCAATGATGCGCCACCCCGCCCTCGAAGAGGAGGAGCCCAGGCGCAAAGATGCGCCACCATGCCCCCGAAGAGGAGGAGCCCTGGTGAACTGATGTGCGCCACACCGAGGCGCATGTTACAGCGCTCCATTCACCGCTGCATCGCTGCCCCCCCCCCCTCCTCTCCCTGCACCGGTAGGAAACAAAACCTACCGGTACAACCATTTTAACTACACCCGGGGCCTGTCGGAATGGCAGCCCTCTTGCCACCCCGTCGCCCCCTAGATGCACCTACCCCCCCCCGACACCAAAAGTCGGGGCCCGGAAGTTTTATATTTCCTCCCCTTTCCCCAGGTTCGTTCATTCCACGGTCCGGTAAACACGGCGCGTGAGGGAGTGGACCCAAACACGTTTCTCGGCCTCCGGGTCGGGACCCCCACGCGCCGTTTAGAGCCGACCGCCGGTCTCAGTTGGGCCTGGATTGGCACATCGACATTCCCTTGTTTTCGTGTTGCCCCCCCCCACGGGTACCCCGCGTTCTGCCGCGGGGGTCTTCCCTAAAACTTGACTGTTTGCGCCCGGTACTCGTACTGGGCGTGTCATCCCAATAAGAGGGGCTTACCCCTGATATTGGTTAGCGCCGTAAGGCCCTTTTCAGGGGCCCGGCGTCGAGAGAAGAGTCTCCTTCTCTAACATGGAGCCCAACTTCCGGTAGCGTCTCTTTCTCTCTGTCGTTCAGGCCGGTATGTTCGCCGCGTCGCATCGTAGATCGTCCAAGGGGCGGTGCGGACTGGGTCCGAAGCCGGTCAGTTCAGTCCGGAATAACCAGCGGCAGTCAGAAATCCGAATTTGTGGAAACTAGCCGGCCTATACTACCGGAACTATAAGGCCATGAAAAACGGTGCCTTGAACCCGGTGTATAGGTCCCTGGAAAATCCATACAAACACGTAGAGTCGGAGTCTCGCAGCCGGCATGTGCTTAACCCCAAACGATCAAAATCAGGGGCCGTGTGACCATCACAAAATTTAAGTTACTAGCTACTAAATACTAATTACTAATTTTACAAGGTTTTTTTACAAAATTTACATAAAAAAAAATGTGTTTTAATACAAGCGTGATTTACCAAATAAAACTTCACAACACAAATATAAAAAACTCACCGTGAAAACGGGATTAAGAAATATAACCACTACGTCTTGAGTCTATAGAAAATTTTATTCTAAAAGGAAAACGTCAATCGACGAAGTGCATTAAATACCCTTCTTCGTCTTTTTTTCTTAACATTTGACAACTAAAAAACTAAAGCGTAAAGAGAAAAAGTCCACAAATCAAAATAAAAAGATATTATATTAATGATCAATATATTATTATGTTATATAATAATACAAATCTACTGTATTGTAATTAGTATTCAAGGTTACCAAGGTTAAATTATAAATTTTAATATAGATTAAACCTCAAAAATTGAGAAGTGGTAGGTTATTTTAGGTTAGAGTAGATGCTTCCAAAAGAAAGGGTCGACTCAACCGGATAAATCAGACGGCCTCACATAAAACCGTTGGGAAATAGCACTTGCGTTATATTTCACTGCGTCAGGAAGGTACCTAAGATACCGGTGGCCCAAAGTGGGTTTTAAAGATCGGAAACGCACTAGTAACTCCTCTGGTGTTGCGGATGTCCATGAGCGACGATAATCGCTTTAATCATGGAATAGATCTGGAAACGAGCAAACGTATTTGCCCTATGGTAAGCATAAGGCGATCCGTTTGCACACTTAGACATCTGAAACACAAGAGGAGTTACAAGTACGTTCCCTATCCTTAAGTATGGAACCACCAACCACTGATGGCAAGAAATTCCTACAATTTCCTACCATTATGCGATGGGTTCGCTCGTTTCCAGATATATTCTATAATAATACCGTTTCGTACCTACAAAAATACTATAATAGAAAAACAGTCAGTAAATTTTCAGTAAATCACCTTACACCCAAGCGAATGTGGCGAATTGGCCAGGCCACATAAATTGACTAAGGTGTAGAGAGTGAAGTTAGGCTTGTATAGTTAAGGCGTGTAGAGTCAGAAGCTTGGTTTTACATACGATCTGATAACTTTTTGACAGTGCGATCTTGGCATCACTTTACATGAAAATGTTTTTGGTGACATTCACATTTACACTATTAGTAAGAATAAGGATATTGTGGCAGTTGAATACTAAAACGTGCCGATACTGGAACATCGTGATTATGATATTTCTAGACTATCAACCACGTTACTTTATCTGTTATTACACGTTCGTTTAAATCTTCAAAGTAATTTATAACAAATAGCTACTAAGGACTACAAGGCTTAACAAATCAATGTTTTAGAATCCTTAGAAGTCAAGCGATAAAACATCAAATAACTTGGTTTAATTAATTGGACCAAGTTATTTGATGTTGTCTGTTGACAAGTAATTATTAAATCTAACTTTCTTTTACATATTATTGATTTAAAATTAGCCTTTTCATTTAAACTTTCTGCTGAGTACCCGCGTCTTAAACGACAATACTCTGGAAAACCTTATTTTTTCCGGTATAAGATTTTCTGGTATTACCCAATTGTTAGTCACATTCAAGTCCGAAGAATCCTACCATTCTTAAGTTATGATGGAACTAACACGACTTTGTGACAAAATTAAGTGTAAATTAAGTAATAATACGTATGTTATGTACTGTCTTAATTAACTTTAATTAAGTATATTAAACTTAAAAAATTAAACTTATGTAGCCAAGTACCTAACTAAATGTAGCCAAGGGATGTTTGTTACTCTTTCACGCAAAAACTACTGAACGGATTTTGATAAAATTTGGTATAGGAGCAGTTTGAGCTCTTGATTAACACATAGACTTAATATCGGGAAAAAGTACAGTGTTCTCGCGGGATACTGTATCTACGCGGGCGGAGCTGCGGGCTAGTACAACCTTATTATAATATTCCAGAACCCAATATGGCGGAAGGTGCGGCACGAGCTATCACCCATGTTCACCGGCCACCGGTTGAAGCTCGTCACAGAGCTCATGAACCTAAACTCCAAGGAGCTGGTGAAGAAGGTGCAAAGGGATTATGTGGATAGTAATAAGAACGTTAACCTTAAGGTAAGTTCAAGGACTATGCCTTTTTCACTTAAAAATATAGCCTTTATTTATGTATCAGATTTTTAGAGGTGCAAATATTGGCCTAAAATGTTCATGTTATTACTAATATTAAAACCATCTAATATCAATAACAAAAGGTACATTCAAACAGGAAAATCTGCAGTAAATATTATGTACCTACTTGAAATAATGTTACTAAATAGCTGTGAGTAATTCACGAATGCAGAATCATGTTTTCCTCTTATATTTTATGTTTAAAGGCAACGTGAAAGATAATATTTTTATTTTATCGGAATCATCTTTTTGTATTAGAGGAAAATGAGTAATTTTTTTTAGAACTATATTACATACACTACTAGTAACATTAATTAATACCAGTAGCTTTTAGGAAAAATAAAATAGTTTCTATATCTCGTTAGGGCTCTTTCTAATTTTTATGCAAAACATGACTTAATGTTTCTGGCGTAGTGACGCGACGATGTAACGCGTAACCGTTGGGGTTGGCACTGCACAACTCTTTCTCGACTTTTCTAAGTGTCAGCAATTGTTCTGTGGTGGAATTAAAAGATTTAAATTTATTTTTAGGAACTCTTCTCCATGTATACGTCAGACACAGTGGCGTACTCGGTATTCGGCATCAGACTGAGTATCCTCAACGACCAGCCGTCCCCGCTGTGGTTCATCACCAAAAACATGGTGTACTTCACCTTTTGGAGGGGACTGGAGTTCACGCTGATCTTCCTAGTGCCCGCGTTAGCTGCTTTCTTGAGGTGAGAAAGATATAAGATGCATATATATAAGTAACGGAAGAACAATGTAGAGATATATGAACCCTCCTAGGCGTGTCTGGAGGAATCTGCGGGTGATGATGATGATGGTATGATGAATCATGTATTCCAGTCTGTAAGTATGAAACTAAGAGGCACAATTTGATATGATATTTTATTGGTAACATGATAAGATTTTACTTACAATTTTTGGGTCCAGTTCTTACACGAGTCCTAATCAGTCCCTCTGTGTAGCTTATTTTGATTGTAAGCGCTGTCTGTGTAGGTGTGTGGCCTCTGCTGTATGCCATCGCTTTGGAAAAATGGGCGCGCGGCGTGAGCCAACCTATTATGTGTACTAGCTTCCCGTATGCGAGTTTTTATAATATAATTCCACGTTTCAACAAATTAAGATACTAATTAATGCTTTTAGACTGAAATTCTTCTCTAAAGCCGCAACAGAGATTATAAAGAAGATGTTTCGGACGATCGTGAATGAACGCAAGGGTGAACGAAACCCCAACGCCAAAGATCTGGTGAACCATCTGCTGCAGCTGAAGGAAAATTTCAAATTACCTATTCATGACCATTCAGGTATGATTGCAATACATTTTCACCTAATTTAATTTTAACATAAGATACAGTGGATTAAAATAATATTATTTTCTCAGTTAAAATCGATAAGATAAATAATAATATTATCATCTATGACTGCTATCTTTATGCAGGTAAAAGATCAAACTACGTAACTTCTTTTGGTCAAATTTTAGGCTTACATTGTTCAAACATATGAAATTAAATGTCGTGGGTCAACAATAAATTCCAAATTTAGGGAGTCTTGCCAACAATCCAAACAAGTTTAAAGTTTATTTATTTTGCATTTACAATGTAACAGTTTTCTGTTTTAAGTACATTTCTGAGTTAGGTATAGAAAGCTCTAACTTGTCTTACTCTTCATAGAAAATATAAATTGACTTTGCTTAATCTGGCGGTTACTGATATGCAGACAGTTATGACCTTCATAAATCATCAACTTCTAGAATCTACGATTGATCGACGATTTATGGGAAAATCATCGAAGCCATTTTCTAAAATTCGTGGTAACGTTGCTTCACCATTTCACTCCCCAACAGATGGTTTATTTCATTAATGGTTTAATATCAATTGCTAATCAAATAATAAAGATCCAGAAATGGCGGACAAACTTATGCTGGCTCAGACCGCTGTATTCATACTTGGCTCCGTGGAGACCTCCTCCACCACGCTATCCTATCTACTCCATGAGTTGGCTTATCATCCAGAGGAACAGGTAACAATTCTGTATATTTACATAATCTATACAAATCTTCGTTTCACGTCTAAGTACACTATATAGTTGAGAAGGACATTTAAAGTTCATAAGTAGTTTTTATTACTTAGGACATATTATTATACTATGTACAACCATAATAATGTCTTCAATTGCTGCTCGTTAATTTTTTATTAACAAATATTTATAAAATAAAACAGTGAATTAGGCATAAAAGGACTTACAACGGCGTACAAAAATATAGCTGGGGAAATACCATTTCATATAATATTCATCTCATGAAATATTACTTCAGCTTTAGTTTCATGAGCATCATCTTTATCTGCAACATTTACCTTATCAAAAAAAAAAAAACATTCTACATTCACACAATAATTTATGCCTTGAGACCTTGCACAGCATTCATTTATGAAAGTTTTATCACAAGAAATAATTTCCCCAGGAAACTCTGTATGAGGAAGTAAGCCAGACGTTAGCCAAGACTGAAGATGGCGTCCTTCAGTACCAGGATCTCATGGAAATGAAATACCTGTCGGCTTGCATGTATGGTGAGTTGAAGTTTTTTTTTTACTATGGCGGTATAGTATAACTAGCCATTGCTAGTGTCCAGTTAAAAAGCCGGGAAAAAGATTTTTTGGTTATGTTTTAACGCCGTATTTAAATCGACAAGTCCAAAGTCTAGTCAAGGTCCAAATAAATCCTTAATGCAGTTAATGGGTCAAGTCAGTCGAGTCAGTAAAGTGGTAGACGCTTAACTGAAACTTCCTAGGGAGTTTTGGATAGAACACAAAATAGCATGCTTTTTGAAGTTGTACCACATGCCCACACTTACAAGATAACGAATATTTAATGGTTAATATTCTACCAATATTACACAACATGAACCGAAATAAAACTAATTTATGTAAGAAATACAACAACATCACACATACACGTCCCCGCCAAACTCTCGTGAGTAGCAGTTGGCCTATCTAGTAATTAGGATGTTATTTTCTTGGATCGAATGACAACAGACAAACTCCACACATATTAGAACTGTGGCTAAGGTCTAAACTACAGGAAAAAATAATAATATTAATTTTTATGTAGCGAAAAATTCTAGCTTGTAAATTGTATTGAAACAAAATGTTATTCATCCCGCGCAAGCCATAGAACGGACAGAAATTTATTATTTTCCGATATATTATATCATGGATAGCATAATAAATTGGGGTAATGCTATAGAAAGTTAATCCAGCGGGCAAAGCCGCAGGTCATAATGATTTGTAACTGATTATCTATTATTATTACAGAGACGTTACGGAAATGGCCTCCAGTACCGTACCTGGATAGAAAATGTGACAGGACATACAAATTGAACGACGAATTGACTTTTCGACGAATTACCGGCGTAAGAAACTCGCGCGGGGCCATCTTTTATCAAAAAGATGGAAAATTGTTCTTTTAAAATATAAAAGGCATATATAACAATGTTATGACTAAAACTACATAACAAGAGTACAATAATATATGTAATTTAGAAGTAGCCTTGCAGGGGATCACCTCATTCTTATGGTGTGCTATCATTCATAAAATCATTAACTTTATAATAGGCTTTAGCACACAAACGTTCTTTAACTACTTTTTTAAAGTTATTGATTGAAAAATTTTGAACGCTTTCTGGGATCTTATTGTATAGGCGTATGCACTGGCCTTCAAACGAGTTATAAAACCATAATGATTTGTAACCGATTATCTATTTTTATTACAGAGACGTTACGGAAATGGCCTCCAGTACCGTACCTGGATAGAAAATGTGACAGGACATACAAATTGAACGACGAATTGACTATAGAAGCGGGTACACCAGTGTTCGTGAACTTACTGGCTATTCACTACAATGACCAGGTATACCCTGAACCAAAGAGGTGGAACCCTGAGAGGTTTACGAATGTTTCTGATGGGGATAATCTTAACTACACGTTCCTGCCTTTTGGAGAAGGACCTCGGTTTTGTATAGGTTAGTATGAGTATTTTTGTGTTTTTACATTAAAAACAATTTTTGCTCTAAAATGAACAAGTGCATGAATTAACTTGATTTTTTTAATGATAAACTTCGAAAATTATATACGATACCTACATACATTTTGAAGTCGTACAAATATTGACGAACATATTCATCGTCATCATCATAATTATATTACCTCATACGAGGAGCAAAAATTTTGAGTACAATTTTACGTGAATTGTGCGAACGGAGGAGATATTTGGCACATTTAAAGTTTATGTTGAGGAAGAAAACTAATATGTTTTTAACATGTCTTAGAAATACAAAAAAAAAAATAAAAAAATAGTTACACAGACACTACCGCAATCACACAACCATGCGATTGTATAATAATAGTAGGCGTTGGATTGACACAAACTATTTTTTTATTATTTTTTTGTATTTCTAAGAATTGTTAAAAACATATTAGTTTTCTTTATGTTTTTAACAATTCTTTTCAAATTTTGTATATGGAATGTGAATTCCATATACAAAATTTACATATTTTTGATTGCGTATCAAAGAGGCCTAAAACCCTAAAGACTTTAAATTTAAATACGAATTTAGGTCAAATTTATATTTATACGTATTAAGAAATTCGCTATAATTGAGGCTTGTTCGCTGTGTATCGTTTTCTACAAATTTTTAATTGGCTTTTTGTTCCAGGTAAAAGATACGGAATGATGCAAGTGCGGGCAGCGTTGGCGAAAATAGTTGAGAAGTTCAGAATCGAGCCTGGTGAACACTATGACGTACCTACGGACCCCTACAGCGTGTTTTTAGCGCCGAATGGCGGTGGCACTGTCAAGTTTGTTCCTAGATAAGTTAAAAATATTGTAAAATTATATAATTATTATGATAATGTATTTAAAAAAATAAAGATAAGTTTATTTTTAGCTTTTCTTTTTCTAACCGACGAAAATTAAAGGTTCTCAGTCAACGCGTATATTTTTTATGTATAATGCATATATTTACAGTGTAGTCCGATTTTGATAATTCTTTTGGAACGAAGTTCCTTATCGCGCGTTGCGAAAGGGGGCTAGATGGAAAAAATTGAGACTGTAACGACACTTTTTGCTATAGTTGTAAGCCGTGCGGCGTGCGCGTGTTTCTCTGTCTGTCTCTCTCTCTCTCAATTATAACTAAAATTGAGCCTACTGATTACGTTTAAATTACATTATATTTGTTAATAATAAAAAATATTATTAAAACTTTTAAAAAATAAATTTTTATTACAATTCCTTCACTAATAAATCGAAAGGAACTTCGTTCCATCCGGGTGTCCCTTGACACCTCTCAAGTTTTTTTTGTTTTAATAGGTTTACTTCTAAGTTGGTCCCATTGTCACCAAATGGTAGACCTTTTGATGGATTCCATGAGGAATCGAGGGAACTCCTCGAAATTTATATGGACACACAGAGTGATTTTGAATATATTTATGTAACCTAGCCATATGCTACCAAAAATTAAGATTTTGTGCTAAGGCACACTTTGGATCCAAAACCACTATAGAATAGAATCATTCACTCACAGGTTTTAATGTTAAGTTGATTATTACAACAACATAAAATTATTACAAAAAACCTTACGATTAATGAGCATAAGCATCGAGTTAATAGTGATAAGAAGATTCTAGCCACAAAAAATCTAAAATAATAGTTTTTAACAAAAAAATATGGCTACATAAAAAAGGGTTTGTTATGTTTTGCTTTTTAGTTTTTTGGGCTTTTTAATTTTTTTGTTAAGTAGAAAGTATAATTTATTTTAATCTGATTTTTTTGATGACTGCACAGTGATTACACATCATCGCTTAAATAGGTACCCACTACCTATCGTTATGTTATAAAAATAAAATCGAAAGAAAACAGAGGTGAAATTGTTACTTGTTTTTAAAATATTTTGACGTGATAACGTCTTATAATTTGATGAAGCCGGCTGCACGCACGAAAAAACATGACTCATGCGTTACCTGTTACCAGCGTTACCTCGCTAAATATGACGCATTGCCGTTACCTTAGCTAGCCGCGCCTTAGGTATGTGAGCGGTGGGACGGAGAGGCGGGGGCGCTTGATGTTATTACTCAGTTCGGCGCCGGACTTCGCGGCGCGGCGCCGAACTGATGAACAGGCGCGGCCAATTAGTTCCGCGCGCACTATAAACATGACATTGTCACGTTCAACTATCGTCAGTAAACCGACTTTACAGACAACCGATTTTTTTCGTTCCTCATTAACTCTATCTGAAAATTAATAATATCTTATCGCGTTTGATGCACCTTATTATCAAGAGATTACAGAATAACACGGCTAATTGAATATATGGATAATTAGTATTTCTTACACCATTCAACTGAAAAATCTACTTTAGATTATCGGATTAACACTATCACAGACTAATCATAAGCCAGATTACGAGTCTCACGTGCTTAAAATTTCTAATAAAATTAAAATGTTGAAGAATTGTTAAAAAAAAATAATATTTACGCTCGTTCGCTTCGCTCGCTACAATTTGTAAAGTTTAACTTTTATAGACAGCGAATTTTGCAGCGAAGTTCTGTACCTAATTCATTTTCTTGATTAATTTCCTAAATTTCCAAGCAACGTATGTAACACAACTCAAAGTAGTTAAATGATAATATAAATATAACTAATAACAACAAATCACATACAAGATCAATACTAAGATAGCACAGAACTACAGCAATAAATAGTATACAACCACGAGAGACTACAAAAACTTTAAGTTTTTATTCACAAAGCGAAAGGCGAAGATGACACAAACGCAAACGTGGCGTTGACTTTTAAAGTTTTTGGCAGCTCGGTGAAAAGCCACTCCCGGCTTCAATCGTCTTACCTGAATAGACTTAACTCAGACTCAAAATAGATTCGTAAATCAATACGAACAAATTTTACGGCTGTCCTGTTCCACAACTTACTGAAAATTTTTAGACATGAGTCATGACAAAAGATTTCAAATCTAAAAATAGGTTATGACGTACATTTGACAGAATAAAAATTCATACAAAAAAAGGTACGCCATCTTGATTTCACCATACTTCATAGTCGAATTAGCACGACAGTTTGATCCGCAGTCCAATCCTCAGTCCGAACTTTACGTGTGCAGGGCGCTATTCTCTCTCAGACATCTCAATTGCTGATATAGCAATACATAAGATAAACTTGGAAGTAAACAGATTAGTTGCCGATTAATTGCAGACTTTCAGTCATAAGAACGATCTTTAATTTGTAAATGGACGTTTAAATTTTACTTATAAAGTCTATAAATATCCATTGACCGAACCAATGTAATTGGTTGTAAAATATAAATTGACAACGATTACTTCACTGAAAATATATGCCAAGCTATTGTGTTAAAAAGATCGAAACACAAGTCGAGCTTTTAGGGTTCCGTAATACTCAAGAAACCCTTATGGTTTTGCTGTGTCCGTCTGTCTGTGTTATACAATTCAGTGGAACTAGAAGGTAGGCGCGGCGTATTGAATGATACAGTGGAATTAGTAGATTGGCGCGGCCTGTTATACGATTCAGTGGAACTAGAAGGTAGGCGCGGCGTATTGAATGATACAGTGGAATTAGTAGATTGGCGCGGCTTGTTATACGATTCAGTGGAACTAGAAGGTAGGCGCGGCGTATTGAATGATACAGTGGAATTAGTAGATTGGCGCGGCCTGTTATACGATTCAGTGGAACTAGAAGGTAGGCGCGGCGTATTGAATGATACAGTGGAATTAGTAGATTTGCGCGGCCTGTTATACGATTCAGTGGAACTAGAAGGTAGGCGCGGCGTATTGAATGATACAGTGGAATTAGTAGATTGGCGCGGCCTGTTATACGATTCAGTGGTACTCGAAGGTAGGCGCGGCGTATTGAATGATACAGTGGAATTAGTAGATTGGCGCGGCCTCTTATACGATACAGTGGAACTAGAAGGTAGGCGCGGCGTATTGAATGATACAGTGGAATTAGTAAACGATTCAGTGGATTTAGTATCGTATTTTAATTTACTTGGGTATTTTCCCGACCGATACCTACCGGGAAATTTTACTCCTTTAAATATTCGTATTCTTCGTCGGCTACTGGTTCGTGAGCTCTGTTAGCAGAAAAAACTGCTCGAGATGACCCCGGGGTCGATCTTGGATTTGTTCCTGTCGGTGGATCCCTAGAGTTCTGTCTATATCTATTTTTTTTAGTATTATTATTATTAAATTGGCGTTTTCTACAGGATTCTATAGTGACCAATGTTCTTGCAGTATCGGCATATTAGTTCATTTGTATTGACTGGTCTCCTGAACTGATTTGGTTGTGGCCTTTGACTCATCTGAAATCGCGGAGGTTGTAACGAAAAGTCGCGACGAGGTTGGTTTCGGTCTTTCATTGTTAAACTGTGGGAATCGTTTCGTTGTATTTGACATTATTTTCTCTTCGGAGATAGCGAAATTTAATGCCGAGTTAAGAGATTCAGGGTTACGACATCTAACCATTTGTGAAATTCGTGGATGTAACCCCATGATATATGTGTGTGTGGCTAAATCTTGTATAGTAGCAATTCGTCCGGATAGATCAGTTTTCCTCTTGGTCGGGTTGGATATATTTATTTCTGTTATTAATTTAGAAAGAAGTGTTTCTATATTTAAGGTGAACTGACAAACCGATTTCGATGAACTTTGTTTGCATTCTTGTAATTCAGAAAGTAGGTGTGAGTAATGTTTTTTCTCTCCGAACTGATTTTTGATCAATTGAGTAAATTGATCAAAGGATTCGAACTCCTTTATGTCACACGTAGACTGGGCTTTACCTTCAAGCTGACTAAGTATATATTTAAATATTATTGGTTTCTGTGTAATCCGCTAAGTTATATGCACTTGGACGATTAGATATGAAAGAATTTAATTTTTCGCGACTACCATCAAATGGCTTAATGAATTTTAAGAGTAAACCTAATTCGATTCTTTCTAGGACATTAATTTCAATATCTGTTTAAGGTTTTGTTGATAATCTGGATGTGCTCGAGCTTCTCGATTAACTAGACATTTTGATTTCTCTACTGTGTTGATTAATAATAAGATAGAATTAAGTTGAGTATAATTATTAAAATAAATCGATGGCCTCGGTGTACGCCTTGCCTTATTGAGGGGGCAAGGAATTCCTTATGTAAACAAAACCATCCGGTCACTGGGTAGACTTCTTATCTTAGAATTACAATATAACAACTCTGTATGTGTTTCGTGCTATGAAAGAACGTGAAAAATGAAATCTAGAAAGAATTAATGACGGATTCTGAGTTATTGGCAAGAATTAAAGTTCACTCACAGGAAGATCAGGATCATAGGAATCACTGCTGGGACCATCGTCGATCTTCTAGGACTCCTCGTAGCGGGATATTGTTGCTGCTGATGATGACAGGATGATGCTGATGAAATTTTGTGATTTTCGATATTCACGTAGTATACAGTTTTGTCAGACTCACTGATTGATCTGTATAATATGCTTTAGGATAGTTCACACATTCGCTAACTTGTAAGTCACTTCATTTGCGTCGAATCAGTCAGATCGGGTCGAAATCGGGTTTTACGTTTTACGGGAATTTTCGAATCCCACCGCTGCCGCCAAATATTATATGGGATCCGGCGAAAGTCTTTTTAAAAAAAATTGTTTTACTGCTAAACTTATTTATAAGAAAATAGAAAAATGATATTAGACAATTAATCATTACGACCGACCGGGTTTGAGACTGAACTTCAACTGCCTCCTCTCTGGCACTCAACAACCATCCTGCTATCTGCTGCTGACATAGTCAAAGGGATAGTGTCGATTAAGCGTTATTGCTAACAGTGTAGGGTTATAACAGAACGAAGTTCCTTTCGATTAATTAGTGAAGGAATTGTAATTATTATTTTTTTAAGTTTTTTCCGTCTGGCTGGCGTCTGGCTCCCTTTCGCAACGCGTGATAAGGAAATTCGTTCCAATAAGAAGATTGAGTAGAGAAATAGAATAAAATTTGCAAAATTTAAAAGGGGATCTATTTCGACACTCAGAATTATTTCATACTTTTTAGTGATTTTAAAGAATGTTATTGCTTTTACTTTGGAGGTCGGTTTATATATTTTTTATATATTTTTTAGATGATATTATATAAAACTATGTGATAAAAAAACCTGCCGATGTAGGTTTTTTTAGCAAAAACATATGAAACTTTTTTGTATTTTTTACATATATCTAATTACTAACCTACATACAATATGATATTTTGTTACGTTTATCAAGTAGTAATACTTTAATATTTCTAAGTAAGTATATAAATTAAGCTTTCAGGCTCAGGATCAGAGTCTACTGAAGTTGTTCGAATAATTTGTGGGCAAATTTCGTGTGTACCCTCAGGCTATTTTTGTACAGAATACCTTACTCTTATTCTCATTTTATTTTACACTAGATTTTGCCTGCGCCTTCGTGCGCACATAAGAAAGTACCTCGGGAATCTTTTGCTGCGTTAAAAAGTAGCATTCGTTCTCCCCCGTGGTCTAATCTATATCCGTACCAAATTTAATCAAAATTGGTCCAGAAGTTTTGGAGCCAATTCAATGCAAACAACCAAGCAAACAAACAAATTTTTCCTATGTATAATATTAGTATAGAAGACATCTAAACAATATACAGACAGAGAGGTACAGACATTTCATTAAACTTTCGAGTAACACGTATCGTTGCCTAAAGCTACGTTAAGAAAGCTTTTTCAAAGACAACATAATAGTGCCACGAGCTCACAAATAAAAATTCTAAAGAAATGTAAACATTATGGCAATATTCTTTTACTCTATTTACAATCCTGTCTTAGTTTCATCATTTTCATACACGATCTGTTAGGTATTTAAATAAAATTTATTACTATCCAGAACAATACTAAAAGTTGAGGGTAATAACAAACTTTTGCAATAAAATTCCAGGCCGACTTGAAAGTTGAAACTATTGCGATTTGTTTTCAAATGAGAAATTTAATTTGCGAGTGATATTGGTTAATACACAAGTTAGTGGTTACGAGGTGAATTTTATAGTCGTCAACACTATATGTAATAGTTTAGAGTGCCCATTATTATGAGGCTTGACTCGTCAATTTTCATGAAAAAATACAACTGGATACTACTGGCAATACAGTGGCTTTCTTCCTTAATCGACACTGTCGAATGTTAACCTGTTACGTGTACAGATTGTACTTAGTTCAGTTCAGTCATTTTCTTGCTAGTAATATAAAAAATCAAGGTTAGCGCCAATAATTGTCTTACTGAATTTTTACCCCCGCAGATAACTGCTGGGATAAAAGTGAGGAAAACCTGCTAGGGCTTGGTGGCTATATTACTTTATCGTCGTTGACATTTAGACGTAATGTAGTCTGCAACTATGATGTAGTAGTGTATAACTACAAACAATAAGTGGAAATCTCTGAAGGTCGATTCTGCTATTTAAGTCCAACAATAATGCAGCTTCGATACTTGTTCGATACAGTCCGGATCCTATCAAACAGCAAAATCGTATTCTACTTAACTTCAAACAAACGTCAAACGACGAATTTCACTGCGATGCTATTTATTATTGTAACGAAGCTTAATTGTAGATTGAGCGAAACACTTATCCATATAAAATGATATTCTCTTATATTTATAAACTTGACTCCAATTTGACTCGAACCGAACCGTCAACCAGTTTTTTTTTCACTTTGACATGTGGGGATGTTTAACATAAAAATATTTATTTTACGCACTAATCACTTTTTTGCTATCCCCTCTCTACCCGCGCGGGGAATGTTTTCCGTCCGTCTTGGGATACAAAAACATTGTGTATGCGCACAAAAATGTGCATAGCCATGCCCCAATTTCGATGATTTTGTGTATCAAAAAATACGAGCAGGAGACGCGCCTTAACTGACAATAATTGGCAACACTGGATCAATTTAATTAATATTATATCTAGCTATATCCCACGAAAAAAATACCCACAACCTGCAAGCAAATGTATGAGTGCACGCATAAGCATGCGTAACACACCTTCCTGCTCCCACACTGCTTATGCGTACACTCAGAAACAAGATCGTGCAAGGCCCCACACCACCATGCAGGTTGCAAAACTCGACCCGCGTTTCGCCCCGAACTCGGAGCATTCTCAGGAAGTGGACTTGCGAACAAAGTTCGTTTTGCAACGAGTTTTGCAACCTGCATGGTGATCCGTCCACTCATACATTTGCTTGCAGGTTGTGGGTATTTTTTTGCGGGATATTGCTAGATATAATATTATTTAAATTGTATGCTATAGATTTCCGCAAAGTAACGCATGATTCTATTAAATAACAATGGATCGTACAAGCGTCAAGCAACAGCTGTCTTTGTACTCTCTATAATTATGAATTGTAGTCAATGTAATTTCAAAATTACTGTGTTGGGAATTTAAATATATTAAAATAGTGTAGTAGAATACCGACTTTCGGTCAATTTATGATAACAGGATGATTAATTTATAATGAACTTGCTGATTCCCGCGGCTCCGCCCGCGTAAATACAGTATCCCTCGGGAACACTACTTTTTCGGGATAAAAAGTAGTCTATGTTTTAATCCAGGGTCTAAACTACTACCATACCAAATTTCATCGAAATCCGTTCTGTGGTTTTTGCGTGAAAGAGTAACAAACATCCACGCTTTCACATTTATAATATTGTAAAATACCTAAAATAAGTCCTTACTTATATAGTATACTATATCCTTATATAGTAAGGATTGACGGTAAGTTTAAAGTCTGAGTTAAATACGAGAATCGGGCCTCTGGTAGCTCTAATTTTCGCGTGATTCGTATCAAACATATTTTAATTAGTTTAAAATGATGTGTTACACTGTACACATCATTTTTCAAAGTAGACTTTCAAAGCAAGCGTCACCACCGCGACGTCAGTAGAGTACTTTCGCCGCCTACAGACGCGGCGACAGTGTCGCGCTGATCCACTTTCGAAGCGAACGTCAGTAACGCCGCGGCACCTATGACCTAGGATATCGCGGCAAAGTCTCAAGACAGTTTTTATTGTTATAAAAAAAAAAAAAAAGTTGGAAGAAGAATAAAATTGTTTTTAAAAGAAAAACGAGACATTCCAGTCCATACTTTTTCATCAAAGGGTTGTTATTGAGTTAAGTGTTAATTATGTTAAGGGTTGTTATCGGGTTGTATTATGTATATTACTGAAATATTAATCTTCAGAAGTTACATCTTCTTCTGCCGAAAACACCTCAACAGATGTTCTTTTTATAAAATATCCTTAGAAAAATGATATGCTATATTGCGGCGAAAGCGCAATATACTGTCGCAAGGAAGTATAGGTCGCGAGTGTCTAGCGACACAGGGCCTCTAGCCAAGATGTTTTTTTTTATTCCAATGATGTAGTTCGCAAAAAAAAATGTTTGGGATTGACATAAGCATGCGTTAAATGACATGTCCAATCATATCGTTAAAATAATAGTAGCCAAACAGCCATTTTGAATGATTAGGATAACGAATCACTCAAACAGCGAATTGCTCAAACTCTTTTCCCCATACAATACCTAGACAAGAGGCCATAAGTGACACTCAGCAGATCGTCATCTTGATCGATAATGACCTAACGATCAAGGCACCTAGGAAGGACACTGCTACACCGACACTGACACCACGTCACTGTCGCAGCACTCGACAGCCATCCCATACTATTCAGGACTACATTAATCTGTCGCACTGTCACGGCGGCACTGTCGCTATAGACGCTCGCTTCGAAAGTCAACCTTGAACATTTGGCTCGGTCGTCGAACATTTTGCTCGGTCGTCGATTATTTTAATAAAATTAGTTCAGTTTAATATGATGTGTAAAGGTTGTGATCGACAGCCGAACATGCCCTTTGTTAATTAATGGCGAACATTCTGGATGTGGAGTGACAATCCAATATCTGATGTCAGACTATTCTAGATTTTCGACACAAATCTACTATTTAAATTAGCACGGGATTGGATTGACATAATGTATGTACAGTGTATACAGAACGTTTGGTTAACGGCTATATATTCTAATGCAGGTCGCTGCAATAGCTAGTTATCGCCAGTTTTATATGGGATACAAGATGTCTAATCCAGATGTGCTTTTCAATTTAGATTAGGACATGATCTCAAAACTAGATAAAGATTTAGAAACATCCTAGCTTTACAAAAATCTATGTCAATGGCTAAAGGTTTATTTAGAATTTCAAATCATGAACTTCCATTCTGAAATTTAAAAATTATTGTGAACTAATGGTTAACAATTATTATTAAGTATTAATGTTGACAACCCTGGTCTCGAACAAAACAGCCGCAGCTTTATTCTCTACCGGAAGATTGAAATCCGTCAATTTTAAAATGACTTGATTTTTATCGGCTTCATTTTATCATTTAAAGAGGTGATTACTAACTCCCACAATAAACTTGTACTTATTTACTTGACCTTCTAGGGTCAAATGGACATTTTAAACAATTTGTGATTTTATACAAAAAGTTTGCAAAAAAATTTGTATGGTATAATGTGTAACGTGCTACGACCTCTTGATTTGTATGTCCTTCTTGTGCTTGAGTGGTGATGACAATAATACAGCAACAATTCTCATACTCTCCTTTATTGGTGCTTACCACATATACGTATTACATATTATGAGATATGCTTAACATAAAATATACGTCTGCACTATGTATAGCCTAGACTACTAACTAACTAGATAGGCTTTACTTCATGACATCTGTCAATGTCAATAATGACATTGACAGTTACATCTTACTGTTGACATATGTAACATAATGGTATGTCAAAAATGCGTGCGTACCTAACATAAAAATGCTGTATAATAGGTTTATCATGCGTAGTGTTATTACATCAATTCTTCGTTGTTAAATTTATTTTTATACCTTTATGTCGTCTACGACGTCACAAAAAGTTTCTATCCTACCAACTACAAAAGTACATTTATGTGTTATGTAGTTGGTAGGGTAGAGAAATTTGAATAGTGTGGGAGGAGGAAGGTGCTTTACACATGCTTATGCGTCCACTCACACATTTGCTTGAAGGTTATGGATATTTTTTCGCGGGATATTGCTAGATATAATATTAATTAAATTGTATAGGTACATTTATGATACTGGCAACCCATTGTTTTATTCATGTTATACCTATTTGTAGACTATGACCATCATATTCCTATATTGTGATTGTAATTATTATCTATAATTATCTATCTATAAACATAGCACAATAATAATTACAAACAACATTTTCCCTTTATAACGTAATAGGCGTTGAATTCTCCCGCAGACTAAAGGCTGACTAACGTACGAGGATAAAGACAGCTGGTAATTATGCTAGTATAACAACCTGTAGGTGATAATATTGACTACAAAATATTATATTAAGCTCTAGAACATTTTCCTCTCAAGAACGCTATCCAAGAGAAGCCGGCACAGCTGACGACCTCTGTGGCTGAGTGGTTAGCGCGTCGGTACTCAAGCCGGAGGTTGCGGGTTCGAATTATTAGTATATTTATTTAATTATCTATTGCTAATATTAACGCAATCCAAGTATTGCATGAAATTATAAAAAAACACTAAAAGTAAAATCAAGCCTTAAATATTTCTAACCTGAAATCCTAGGCCATTTGTAAACTAAGTATGATATAGTACTCTATTTCGTTTTCCTATATATTATTCCTATCCCTGTTTCTCTGGAAACGGAATAAAAATTCACCCAGTATATTATATTATTTGCCATGATAGTATTATATGCCAAAGGTCCGAGATTTCACAGTCCGATTATTGAATTATTGTACATTTATACAAAACTAATGGACCATTATTTACTTAAACATAATTTAAAGAATTCGTGTGATACGAGTATGTAAGGTGGAAAGTGACGAGAAGTATATTCACTGAAATTGAATAAAAAATAAAACAATAACTCGTAGGTCACTTTTATAACTCTACACGACACGGCCTGCGTCATATAATTTTATGTTACATTTTATTTCTCTGGTCTCGTAAAATTATTCCAACCCTACGTACACCCGGTACTCTAGGTGGATACATACTCGTACCTAATACTTTTTACGCTTGTTAAGAAACCGAGAACTCCGGAGAAGGTTCGCGAAGATAAAATTTAATCTAGTAAAATAATAAACTTTCAGCGCCTTTTGTGAGATTCTTGAAAAAAGTTTCGAGGCGAGATGAAATAAAAAGGGGTAAAAGGGGTGGAAAACTGGTCAAGTGCATTTGGTAGGTACGTTGCTTCTTACAAATTTGTAGTACTTAGCTTCCTTATGATTCCTACTTGTACTATTTTCCTGTTGTATTTTCTTAAGCTACATTAAAATTTTTGTTTACCTTATGCTTGGTTGCTGAGCGTTTATATATTTTCAACCGACTTCCAAAACACAGGAGGAGGTTATCAATTCGTGTGTATGTTTTTTTCTTTGTGTGTATGTTACGCGATTACTCCGCCGCTTGTGGAACGATTTTGAAAATTATTTTTTCATTGTAAAGAGATGACTCCTGAATTGGTCCCATTGTCACCAAATGGTAGACCTGGTGATGGGATCCACGAGAAATCGAGAGAAGTCCTCAAAATTTATCCAAATCCAAAAGCACTGAATGGCATTTCTCAGTCTTTGAATATGCACCTTTGGAAATTTCCGCATTGCTTATAAAACTGCAAGCAAATGTCACTATTAAATAATCATCATCACCACCACCATAGTCACACCATACACCATAATATTATGTTGATATCTAGGTATTTCTCATAGTCTTTTACACCGATATCGATTTCTTTGAACATTTACAGGTATCAAAAAAGTAAAAATATGTTGTGCCAAGGTGGATCCTGAATACAAATGGTCTAAATAGAACTCCTCAGTCTTTAAAGATACACGTTTGGAAATTTCAACATCGTTTAAAGAACTGCAAGCATATGTCACTATTAAATAATAATCATCATCACCACAACTATGTTCACACCATACATCATGATATTATGGTATATAGGTATTTCCCATATTATACACCAATATTCATTTCTTTGAATATTCACAGCTACCAAAAATTAAATGTGGTAATAAGCCTATAAACCCTAACAACGATGATGATGGGATCCATGAGGAATCGAGGAAACTCTTCTTAGAAAGTTAATAATAGAAAAGTTAAGTTTTCTTACATATTTTTAATTTCCCCGCAATTTTTTCTGTCAACACAACAACACAATAAAGATTTATAGATTCATACAATGAATGACCAAGAGAAAAGGGGATTATTTTTGACGTGATAACGTCTTATAATTTGATGGAGCCGGCTGCACGCACGAAAAAACATGACTCATGCGTTACCTGTTACCAGCGTTACCTCTCTAAATATGATGCATTGCCGTTACCTCAGCTAGCCGCACCTTAGGTATGTGAGCGGTGGGACGGAGAGGCGGCGCTTGATGTTATTACTCAGTTCGGCGCCGGATTTCGCGGAAGCAACACGCCTACCTAAGGCGCGGCCAATTAGTGCCGCGCGCACTATAAACATGACCTTGTCACGCTTAACTATCGTCAGTAAACCGACTTTACAGACAACCGATTTTTATTTAAATATAGAAGATGATCACTAACTATGAACTTATCTGAGACACGGCGCCGGCCGATTCAAAATTAGTCATTTTAGGTAGATTTCATTTTAGAAGTCGTGAGTTCTCCTCCTCCTCCACCTCTTGCTCCAAATAACGTCATGGAGGTGTTTTGTGCATAAGTGCTTAAAATCGACATTGGAAACACATGATTATACTATAGTAGACGTAGCTCGCGACTTCGTGCGCGCAAAAGGAAATCCCGCGGGAACCGCACATTTCGCCGCGATAAAATGTAGCTTCAGCTGGATGGTAGAATGGTATATTGTGTGTTGTTTACGAATTGGTCTCGGGTCAAATCCGGTCAGATAAATATTTTTGTGATTCTTTTTATTGCCTTTCTCTTATATTTTTAAATATTTAACGTCCTACTAAAACTCCGAACAAATCTCGGTATCACAGGTACTAGTTAAAAATAATATAATATCACTGAAAAGAAAAAAATAAAAAATATTTAAAAAAATATAGAAACCGACTTCCAAAGTAAAAGCAATAGCATTCTTAATATCACTAAAAAGTATGAAATAATTCTTATAGTCAAAATAGTTCACCTTTTAAATTCTGCTAAAATGTTACTATTTTTCTACTCAATCTTCTTATTTTTGAAGTCGGTACCAGCCCAAACAATTGTATAAATCCTTTGATAAACCGACCGACTTCAAAAATAAGAGTATTGAGTCGAAAAATATTAACATTTTAGCAGAATTTGAAAGGTGAACTTTCGACAATAAGAATTATTTCATACTTTTTAGTGATTTTAAGAATGCTATTGCTTTTACTTTGGAAGTCGGTTTCTATATTTTTTTTAATGTTTTTTTTTTACGATTATGTTGTGTTTTGATAAAATTCATATGACTCAAGTTATTGATTGTTTAATAAAAATACGCGTGCAAAAATTACTATCAATGAATGAAATGAAAAAATAAAGTTATACAACTTTAAATAATTTTATGTATAGCCATGTTACTTTGTACCTACTGGAAGTCTTTGGTATTTCTATTAATTCATTCATTACAAATGTAGCTTAATTTGCAAATTCGAAAAAAAAAACAAATCACTTACATAGGCTGCACTAAAAGTATCGGGAATGGAATATTTCCACTGTTCCTGTCATATTAAAATCTTTTTAATTTAAAACTCCTTGGTTTTAAAAATCGAATACCGTTTATTTATTTAAAAAAGATTCTCGGTCTTGTCACAAGGTCTTGTCAAACTTGTTTAGTCGTTGAGAAAATGGAATTGACTCGAGAAAATTCTAGAGCGATGATTTATTATGACTTTCGAAGTGGTTTAACACAAAAACAGTGTGTTGACCGGATGATTTCTGCATTTGGTGATGAAGCCCCATCCAAAACCACAATTTATCGCTGGTTTGCTAAATTTCAACGTGGACGTGTCAAGCTCAGTGATGATCCCCGTCAAGGTCGTCCAAAAACTGCAGTCACCCAAGAAAACGTTGATGCTGTGCGTAAGCTGATTGAGGAAGATCAACATGTGACATACCGCGAAATTCAGGCAACTTTAGACATTGGCATGAGTCAAATACAAATAATCTTGCATGAACAATTAGGCGTAAAAAAGTTGTTTTCCCGATGGATACCGCATTTTTTTTGCTCTGTGAAGAGCAAAAAGAGGCTCGCGTTACTTGGTGCGTCAGAACTCTCGAAAGATTCCACGCAGGATCCTCAAATGCTGTATACAACATCGTATGAGGTGACGAATCCTGGATATACGCGTACGAACCCGAAAAAAAAAACCAGTCACGAGTTTGGGTGTTCGAAAATGAGTTAAAGCTAACAAAAATTGTTCGTTCACGGAGTGTTGCAAAAAAAATGGTGGCCACGTTTGTCTCCAAAACCGGCCATGTTGCGACTATTCCTCTTGGGAGACAAAGAACGGTTAATGCAGAATGGTATGCTAACATTTGTTTGCCACAGGTCGTTTCTGAACTCCGTAAAGAGAACTGCAACCGCCGCATCATCCTCCATCACGACAATGCGAGTTCTCACACCGCGCACAGAACAATAGAGTTTTTAGAGCAAGAAATCATAGAATTATTAGACCATCCGCCGTACAGCCTCGACCTAAGCTCTATGATTTCTATACTTTCCCTAAAATAAAGAATAAATTGCGTGGTTAGAGATTTTCATCACCTGAAAAAGCTGTGGACGCCTACAAAACGGCCATTTTGGAGACCCCAACTTCCGAATGGAATGGTTGCTTCAATGATTGGTTCCATCGTATGGAAAAATGTGCTAAATTTCGCGGAGAATATTTTGAAAAGCAATAAATACATTTTTAAATAGTAATGTTGTGTCACTTCCTTGATTCCCGAAATTTTCAGTGCCGCCCTCGTAACTCATAACACAACTCATAACACTTCGCGATTTAAAGTTAGTTATACATTTGCCCGTCATACGATATCACTGGCTCTTATCTCCCGCTGATAAAGTAGGTACAAGAATTGAATAATATTATATGTAAAGGCAACATTCGCGTGTCAAACATCATATAGTTTCCGACATAGCGCCGCGCGGTCGCCATGTGGGACCATATGTTATGTACTTTGCTATGGCTGTGTGTGTGCACCATAATCCTTTTGGGTGTGTATGTGCACCAAACTTATAACTACTGGAAGAAACGGGGCGTAGAATATGAAAAACCATACTTTCCTTTGGGCAACCTGAATTTTCTTATGCGCAAAAGTTTTTGGGATTATTGTTTGCAGTTGAAGAATAAGTTTCCTAGAGATTACGTTGGTATATACCTCGGGCTGAAGCCGGCGCTCGTGGTGCAGACTCCTGAACTAGCGCGGATAGTCCTTACGAAGGATTTCGAGTATTTCCAAGATCGGTATCTATATTCCAACCAGTCGGATCCACTTGGTGCACTCAACTTATTCACAGTAAGGGTATGTTGTTGCTATTGTCTATAATATTATTAATATAAAAAGAGGAAAGATTTGTTAACTTGTTTGTTTTGTATTGAATAAGCTCCGAAACTATTGGACCGATTTTGGTGAAATTTTATGCATATATAGATAAGACCACAAGAAAAGCACAAGGGTTACTTTTAATCGGTCTGAAAATTGTTGTAGGGATCCGATAAAAACAAAAATATTAGATTAATAAAATAATCATATAACCTTTTATTGACAACAAAAAATACAATAAGTATTATTAATCTTTGTCCGTTATTAACAAAAAAATGTAATGAAATAACCATGTTACCCTTTGTTAAGAACAAAAAACACAAGAGTATGTTAATATCTATCCACATATTTAAATGTACTTCATCTTAAATAGCTTGTAAACATAATAATATTAATAATGTGTATTAAAGTAGTACTTAATGCTACCGACAGATGTAAGCGCTTCGACCCCTGACCCGCGCTAACGCTGTGAAATATTACTTAAGTCAAGAAAAATAGTTTTCCCTGAATGATTCGGATAATAACAAGTATCCAGGAGTAACCTGGGAGATCGAGCTTTGCTCGGAGTTATATTAGTACGGAAAAAAATTATAAAAGAATTAAGAAATAAAAAGAATAAAAACCTTTCACTACATCCATCAAGTTTCACTTAAGAGATGTGCACAGCGTTTATGTTACTATACTTTAATAATATACTGCTGTATGTCGGTGACGCGAACGCACGAGATTTCACCCACCTATTTACAATATAATATATTAATACACGAATATTTACAACAACTTAGAGAAACTAAATAATAAATAAAATAATTAGGTATACCGCTTTCAACAATATTAGATTATAGTAGGTAGTAGGTAGTACCTGGGAGACCAAGCATTGCTCGGAGTTTTAGTAGTGCTAGAAAAAATAAAAATTATAAAAGAAAAATAATAGAAAAAATAAAAATATTCTGTCCGAGCCACAGAATAGATAATAGTACAAGGTAGCGTCCGAATCCTGTCCGAAATCTGTCCGAGCGAGATTCGAACCAGAGACGAATTGGTCAACAAAAGCAAAATCCGAGTGCCTACGTAGCTGCGTTATACGTATCTGACATTAGTAATCGAAAGTACTAAAATTGAAGATCTTATTTGTATTAAACGACGAAAGAAATAACATAACAAACTAAGATCCTGAAGTATAACGGTCATATATCGGTGTAAAGGTCAAGTCGGAGGTAAAATATTTTGAACTGACTTTCAACGAGTCAGTCATGTGCAGCGGTACGCGAACCCAAGGAATAAAAATTTTCATTCCAACTTTTCTCAAGTATTTTACCCCCTTGGGGTTAAATTTTGAAAAATCCTTCCTTAGTGGATGCCTACGTCATATGAGGAATACGTGTGCAAAATTACAAATTTCTAGCCTTACGGGTCTGGCCTGTGCGTCGATACATCAGCAATTAGTTTTGCCTTTTATATATATAGATATAGATAGATTTACAAGATTTGTTTGATTTGTTTACTATAAGATAATAAAAAATTGTATTGTAATACGTTGTATTAGATATTGATATTAATGTTCCAGTATAATCTGTATGAAAATATCGTTACATTATAGTTCATTATGATAAGAAACGCGCAAACGTGAAACCAGGGGCCTTACTCCCGAAAGTGATACGATTTCGATTTACGAGTCAGATCCGATGTCGATTTTGATTCAGTTTCGATCCTGATGCGTTTGACTCCCAAAAAAAATCGAATCGAAATAGAGATCGCGTTGAGATCGTGTCTTATCAGCGTCGCGTCGTTAGCTGTATGCGGATGCTGACGTCACGTCCACAGTGTAAACAAGTTACAGCTGAGTGCCGTAGTCTATGGCAAAGATTATTAAAAATACGGAAAAATTATATATTTTTCACTTTAAATAACATTTTGTGTATGTTTATTCAAATAAATCAGCCTCAATCTCATGCAAATAAGGTTTTTAAAGGTTATTTTCCTAAAAAAAAACTATGGCAGTAAATACTAGTTTCGAAATTCCTTTCGAAAGTCTTTGACATTCTGTCAAATTTCAAAGTCATATTTTGTTTTGTTTTGTCAGCAAATCTCAAGTGTTATGCACAAAACACATTTAATAACTACATTAACTGGCCATAAATAGGTAATTGGTAGTATTGTAAAACGGAATTTAATTGTTAATTTTGGTGCAAATATAAGTGGTGTATTGCAAATAATAATATAACAAATTCGTGTTTAGTGTTTACATTTAGAAAACCCGAGCATAGTAATAATATCAACATACGACTTTTTACAACTATTTATTGACTTTGTTTGTTCAAAAACATTGAGACAAACGATGTATTCATATGATACGTAGACTTCATTTGTCTCAGTCCCTGTCTGAAAGTGAAAATATAATACATGAATTAGCGGCCAAATGTGTAAACAAATGCGTAAAGGTTTTAGATAACTTTACACATAACGGTGATATAAGTTTAGTGAGTCGGTTCCTTCATATGAGTAGTTAAATCTGCGACTCATACGTCAAATAAATCATTTTGAAGGCAATAACTGCATCGAAATTCCTCACAATCTATGTCCATTGCAAATGTGTTGAAGTTGTTGAATCTTCGTAAATTTTTCATTTATTAAACGCGCATTCTATTAAGCTCCTTCAATAACATTAAATAATGCTGCAATACTACACTAAAAATCTCGTAATTTAGTTCAAATACACTAAAACAAGCTAAAACGATACTATAAATGAGACCTCCTCGATTCAGGTTAGTTACAAATTGAGCCACCGCACGTGGTGCGGTGCGCTAGTGTAGGTGTCGGGAGTATCAAAAGCTATTGAGATCGAACTGATTCGATTCTCGATTGTGTCGGGAGTAAGGGGGCAGCAGCTGGATCGATGGAATTCATTTGGGCAATTTTCACATAAGGGATCAAAAAATTTATTGGGTCGTTATGCTATCTAGTTCCTAGGATTATGTAGCATGCTCTAGAGGACTAATTTGCAAGGTGTTAAATATACCTTATAAATATTGACTTTAGTAATATTAAAGCACAACAGTCAGCTACAGTCGAATATATTATATTACAACAACGATTCTTCAACGAGTCGCTCTTAACTGTCACTTATATATATATATATATATATATATATATATATATATATATATATATATATATATATATATATATATATATATATATATATATATATATATATATATATATATATATATATATATATATATATATATATATATATATATGTATAGTAACAATTAAATAACAAAGAAAAAAAGGCTAAGATTGTTACGGGTAAGAATAAATGAAACGAGTAATTACCGTGACAAATATATTAAAAAAGAGGACGTAGGCAGAAGGGCGAAAAAACCTGGTTTATCCTGGTATCTGTGGGAATCGGAGGAGCTTTAACCACACGGGCACTTAGCTGGATCCGGGAATGTAGTCAACACGTGGCGCGAGGAGCCCAACTTCCGGTAGCGTCTCTTTCTCTCTGTCGTTCAGGCCGGTATGTTCGCCGCGTCGCGTCGTAGATCGTCCAAGGGGCGGTGCGGACTGGGTCCGAAGCCGGTCAGTTCAGTCCGGAATAACCAGCGGCAGTCAGAAATCTGAATTTGTGGAAACTAGCCATAAGTCCATGAAAAACGGTGCCTTGAACCCGGTGTATAGGTCCCTGGAAAATCCATACAAACACGTAGAGTCGGAGTCTCGCAGCCGGCATGTGCTTAACCCCAAACGATCAAAATCAGGGGCCGTGTGACCATCACAAAATTTAAATTACTAACTACTAAATACTAATTACTAATTTTACAAGGTAATAATTTACATAAAAAAATAATGTGTTTTAATACAAGCGTGATTTACCAAATAAAACTTCACAACACAGATATAAAAAACTCACCGTGAAAACGGGATTAAGAAATATAACGACTACATCTTGAGTCTATAGAAAATTTTATTCTAAAAGGAAAACGTCAATCGACGAAGTGCATTAAATACCCTTCTTCGTCTTTTTTTTCTTAACATTTGACAACTAAAAAACTAAAGCGTAAAGAGAAAAAGTCCACAAATCAAAATAAAAAGATATTATATTAATGATCAATATATTATTTGACGACCTCTGTGGCTCAGTGGTTCAGCGCGTTGGTGCTCAAGCCGGGGGTCGAGGGTTCGAATCCCGCCGAAGGAACAAAAAGTTTTTCTGTGTTCCTGGGTCATGGATGTGTATTAAATATGTGTATAATATAATAAAATCTTAAATATATGTATAGTATAAAAGTATTAAATATACTTCATGTTTTCTGGTACCTGTAACACAAGTTCTTCGGATACTTAGCACGGGGCCGGATTGACGTGGTGTGAAGCGTCCATAGATATTTATTTATTTATATTTTATTTATTATTTATTTATTATGTTATATAATAATACAAATCTACTGTATTTTAATTAGTATTCAAGGTTATCAAGGTTAAATTATAAATTTTAATATAGATTAAACCTCAAAAATTGAGAAGTGGTAGGTTATTTTAGGTTAGAGTAGATGCTTCCAAAAGAAAGGGCCGACTCAACCGGATAAATCAGACGGCCTCACAGAAAACCGTTGGGAAATAGCACTTGCGTTATATTTCGCTGCGTCCGGAAGGTACCTAAGATACCGGTGGCCCAATGTGGGTTTTAAAGATCGGAAACGCACTAGTAACTCCTCTGGTGTTGCGGATGTCCATGAGTGCAAGTAATCGTTTTTATTATGGAATAGATCTGGAAACAATGGAAACGAGCAAATTGATCGCCTGATGTTTAGAAATTGTTATAACTTCTTACCACCAGAGATTGGTGGTTTTAAAGATCGCGAACACACTTTAAAGTCTCTGGTGTTGCAAATGTCCATGAGCGACGTTAATCGCTTTAATAATGGAATAGATCTGGAAACGAGCAAACGTATTTGCCCTATGGTAAGCATAAGGCAATCCGTTTGCACACTTAGACATCTGAAACACCAGTGGCGTTACAAGTACGTTCCCGATCCTTAAGTGTGGAACCACCAACCACTGATGGCAAGAAATTCCTACAATTTCCTACCATTATGTGATCGGTTCGCTCGTTTCCAGATATATTACACAATAATACCGTTTCGTACCTACAAAAATACTATAACAGAAAAACAGTCCGTAAATTTTCAGTAAATCACCTTACACCCAAGCGAATGTGGCGAACTGGCCAGGCCACATAAATTGACTAAGGTGTAGAGAGTGAAGTTAGGCTTGTATAGTTAAGGCGTGTAGAGTCAGAAGCTTGGTTTTACATACGATCTGATAACTTTTCGAAAGTGCGATCTTGGCATCACTTTACATGGAAATGTTTTTGGTGACATTCACATTTACACTATTAGTAAGAATAAGGATATTGTGGCAGTTGAATACTAAAACGTGCCGATACTGGAACATCGTGATTATGATATTTCTAGAGTACCATCCACGTTACTTTGTCTGTTATTACACGCTCGCTTAAATCTTCAACATAATTTATAACAAATAGCTACTAAGGACTACAAGGCTTAACAAATCAATGTTTTATATTCCTTAGAAGTCAAGCGATAAAACATCAAATAACTTGGTTTAATTAATTGAACCAAGTTATTTGATGTTGTCTGTTGAAAATTAATTATTAAATCTAACTTTCTTTTACATATTATTGATTTAAAATTAGCCTTTTCATTTAAACTATCTGCTGAGTATATACGTATATATATACGCGGGTGCGTCTTCTATCGCGTTAAATGAAAATACTCTGGAAAACCATATTTTTTCCGGTATAAGATTTTCCGGTATTACCCAATTGTTAGTCACATTCAAGTCTGAAGAATCCTACCATTCTTAAGTTATGATGGAACTAACACGACTTTGTGACAAAATTAAGTGTAAATTAAGTAATAATACGTATGTTATGTATTGTCTTAAATAACTTTAATTAAGTATAATAAACTTAAAAAATTAAACATATGTAGCCAAGTACCTAACTAAATGTAACCAAGGGATGTTTGTTACTCTTTCACGCAAAAACTACTGAACGGATTTTGATAAAATTTGGTATGGTAGCAGTTTGAGCTCTAGATTAACACATAGACTTTATATCGGGAAAAAGTACAGAGTTCTCATGGGATACTGTATCTACGCGGGCGGAGCAGCGGGCTAAAGCTAGTATTACTATAGACAGAATATTTTAGGACCCTAGTACAACCTTATTATAATATTCCAGAACCCAATATGGCGGAAGGTGCGGCACGAGCTATCACCCATGTTCACCGGCCACCGGTTGAAGCTCGTCACAGAGCTCATGAACCAGAACGCCAAGGAGCTGGTGAAGAAGGTGCAAAGGGATTATGTGGATAATAATAAGAACGTTAACCTTAAGGTAAGTTCAAAGACTATGCCTTTTTCACTTAAAAATATAGCCTTTATTTATGTATCAGATTTTTAGAGGTGCAAATATAGGGCTAAAATGTTGATGTTATTACTAATATTAAAACCATCTAATATTAGAAACAATAACAAAAGGTACATTCAAACAGGAAAATCTGCAGTAAATATTATGTACCTACTTGAAATAATGCTACTAAATAGCTGTGAGTAATTCACAAATGCAGAATCATGTTTTCCTCTTATATTTTATGTTTAAAGGCAACGTGAAAGATAATATTTTTATTTTATCGGAATCATCTTTTTGTATTAGAGCAAAGTGAGTAATTTTTTTAGAACTATATTACATACACTACTAGTTTCATTATATAATACCAGTAGCTTTTAGGAAAAATAAAATGGTTTCTATATCTCGTTAGGGCTCTTTCTAATTTTTAATGCAAAACATGACTTAATGTTTTTGGCGTAGTGACGCGACGATGTAACGCGTAACCGTTGGCGTTGGCACTGTACAACTCTTTCTTGACTTCTAAGTGTCAGCAATTGTTCTGTGGTGGAATTTAAGAATTTAAATTTATTTTTAGGAACTCTTCTCCATGTATACGTCAGACACAGTGGCGTACTCGGTATTCGGCATCAGACTGAGTATTCTCAACGACCAGCCGTCCCCGCTGTGGTTCATCACCAGAAACATGGTGTACTTCACCTTCTGGAGGGGACTGGAGTTCACGCTGATTTTCCTAGTGCCCGCGTTAGCTGCTTTCTTGAGGTGAGAAAGATATAAGCTGCGTAATAATAGAAGTTACGAAAAAACAATGTAGAGATTTATAAACCCTCCTAGACGTGTCTGGAGGAATCTGCGGGTGATGATGATGATGGTATGATGAATCATGTATTCCAGTCTGTAAGTATGAAACTAAGAGGCACAATTTGATATGATATTTTATTGGTAACATGATAAGATTTTTACTTACAATTTTTGGGTCCAGTTCTTACACGAGTCCTAATCAGTTCCTCTGTGTAGCTTATTTTGATTGTAATCGCTGTCAGTGTAGGTATGTGGCCTCTGCTGTATGCCATCCCTTTGGAACCCGTTTTTCCACGCGCGGCGTGAGCCAACCTTTTATTATATGTACTAGCTTCCCGTATGCGAGTTTTTATAATATAATTCCACTTTTCAACACATTAAGATACTAATTAATGCTTTTAGACTAAAATTCTTCTCTAAAGCCGCAACAGAGATTATAAAGAAGATGTTTTGGACGATCGTGAATGAACGCAAGGGTGAACGAAACCCCAACGCCAAAGATCTGGTGAACCATCTGCTGCAGCTGAAGGAAAATTTCAAATTACCTATTCATGACCATTCAGGTATGATTGCAATACATTTTCACCTAATTAAATTTTAACATAAGATACAGTGGGTTGAAATAATATTATTTTCTCAGTTAAAATCGATAAGATAAATCTATGACTGCTAATCTTTATGCAGGTAAAAGATCAAACTACGTAACTTCTTTTGGTCAAATTTTAGGCTTACATTGTTCAAACATATGAAATTAAATGTCGTGGGTCTACAATAAATTCCAAATTTAGGGAGTATTGCCAACAATCCAAACAATTTTAAAGTTTATTTATTTTGCATTTACAATGTAACAGTTTTCTGTTTTAAGTACATTTCTGAGTTAGGTATAGAAAGCTCTAACTTGTCTTACTCTTCATAGAAAATATAAATTGACTTTGCTTAATCTGGCGGTTACTGATATGCAGACAGGTCATAATTCATAAATCATCAACTTCTAGAATCCACGATTGATCGACAATTTATGGGAAAATCATCGAAGCCATTTTCTAAAATTCGTGGTAACGTTGCTTCACCATTTCACTCCCCAACAGATGGTTTATTTCATTAATGGTTTAATATCAATTGCTAATCAAATAATAAAGATCCAGAAATGGCGGACAAACTTATGCTGGCTCAGACCGCTGTATTCATACTTGGCTCCGTGGAGACCTCCTCCACCACGCTATCCTATCTACTCCATGAGTTGGCTTATCATCCAGAGGAACAGGTAACAATTCTGTATATTTACATAATCTATACAAATCTTTGTTTCACGTCTAAGTACACTATATAGCTGAGAAGGACATTTTAAGTTTATAAGTAGTTTTTATTACTTAGGACATATTATTATATTATGTACAACCATAATAATGTCTTCAATTGCTGCTCGTTAATTTTTATTAACAAATATTTATAAAATAAAACAGTGAATTAAAGCATAAAAGGGCATACAACGGCGTACAAAAATATAGCTGGGGAAATACCATTTCATATAATATTCATCTCATGAAATATTACTTCAGCTTTAGTTTCATGAGCATCATCTTTATCTGCAACATTTACCTTATCAAAAAAAAAAAAACCTTCTACATTCACACAATAATTTATGCCTTGAGACCTTGCACAGCATTCTTTTATGAAAGTTTTATCACAAGAAATAATTTCCCCAGGAAACTCTGTATGAGGAAGTAAGCCAGACGTTAGCCAAGACTGAAGATGGCGTCCTTCAGTACCAGGATCTCATGGAAATGAAATACCTGTCGGCTTGCATGTATGGTGAGTTGTAGTTTTTTTTACTATGGCGGTATAGTATAACTAGCCATTGTCAGTGTCCAGTTAAAAAACCGGGAAAAAGATTTTTCGGTTATGTATTAACGCCGTTTTTTAAATCGTCAAGTCCAAAGTCTAGTCAAGGCCCAAATAAATCTTTAATGCAGTCAATGGGTCAAGTCAGTCGAGTCAGTAAAGTGGGAGACGCTTAACTGAAACTTCCTAGGGAGTTTTGGAACGAACACAAAATAGCACGTTTTTTGAAGTTGTACCACATCTATATCAAATATAACAACATCACACATACACATCCCCGCCAAACTCTCGTGAGTAGCAGTTGGCCTATCTAGTTATTAGGATGTTATTTTCTTGCATCGAATGACAACAGACAAACTCCACACATACTAGACTCGTGGCTAAGGTACTGTTTGAACTAACTATAGTAAAAAATAATAATATTAACTTTTATGTAGCGAAAAATTCTAGCTTGTAAATTGCATTGAAACAAAATGTTATTCATCCCGCGCAAGCCATAGAACGGACAGAAATTTATTATTTTTTCGATATATTATATCATGGATAGCATAATAATGCTATAGAAAGTTAATCCAGCGGGCAAAGCCGGCGGTCATAATGATTTATAACCGATTATCTATTATTATTACAGAGACATTACGGAAATACCCTCCAGTACCGTACCTGGATAGAAAATGTGACAGGACATACAAATTGAACGACGAATTGACTATAGAAGCGGGTACACCAGTGTTCGTGAACTTAATGGCTATTCACTACAATGACCAGGTATACCCTGAACCAAAGAGGTGGAACCCTGAGAGGTTCACGAATGTTTCTGATGGGGACAATCTTAACTACACGTTCCTGCCTTTTGGAGAAGGACCTCGGTTTTGTATAGGTTAGTATGTGTATTTTTGTGTTTTTACATTAAAAACAATTTTTGCTCTAAAATGAACAAGTGCATGAATTAACTTGATTTTTTTAATGATAAACTACGAAAATTATATACGATACCTACATACATTTTGAAGTCCCACAAATATTGACGAACATAATCATCGTCATCATCATAATAATTATATTACCTCATACGAGGAGCAAAAACTTTGAGTATAATTTTACGCGAATTGTGCGAACGGAGGAGATATTTGGCACATTTAAAGTTTATGTTGAGGAAAAGAACTGATATGTTTTTAACAATTCTTAGAAATACAAAAAAATAAATAAAATATAGTTACACAGACACTACCGCAATCACACAACCATGAGTTTGTATCATAACAGTAGGCGTTGATTTGACACAATTACCAATATTTCTTTCACATTCCATATACAAAATTAACATATTTTTGATTGCGTATCAAAGAGGCAAAAAAACCCTGAAGACTTTAAATTTAAATACGAATTTAGGTCATATTTATATTTATACGTATTAAAAAATTCGCTATATTTGAGGCCTGTTCGCTGTGTATCGTTTTCTACAAATTTTTAATTGGCTTTTTGTTTTAGGTAAAAGATACGGAATGATGCAAGTGCGGGCGGCGTTGGCGAAAATAGTTGAGAAGTTCAGAATCGAGCCTGGTGAACACTATGACGTGCCTACGGACCCCTACAGTGTGTTGTTGGCGCCGAAGGGCGGTGGCACTGTCAAGTTTGTTCCTCGATAAGTTAAAAATATTGTAAAATTATATATTATGATAATGTATTTAAAATAATAAAGATAAGTTTATTTTTAGCTTTTCTTTTTCTAACCGACGAAAATTGAAGGTTCTCAGTCAACGCGTATATTTTTTATGTATAATGCATATCTTTACAGTGTAGTCCGATTTTGATAATTCTTTTGGAACGAAGTTCCTTATCGCGCGTTGCGAAAGGGGGCTAGATGGAAAAATTAAGAATGTAACGACACTTTTTGCTATAGTTGTAAGCCTCTCTCTCTCTCTCTCTCTCTCTCTCAATTATAACTAAAATTTAGCCTACTGATTACGTTTAAATTACATTATATTTGTTATTAATAAAAAAATATTATTAAAACTTTAAAAAAATAAATTTTTATTACAATTCCTTCACTAATTAATCGAAAGGAACTTCGTTCCATCCGGGTGTCCCTTGACACCTCTCAAGTTTTTTTTCTTTTAATAGGTTTACTTCCTATAGTAAGTTGGTCCCATTGTCACCAAATGGTAGACCTGGTGATGGATTCCATGAGGAATCGAGGGAACTCCTCGAAATTTATATGGACACACAGAGTGATTTCGAATATTTTTATGTAACCTAGCCATATGCTACCAAAAATCAAGATTTTGTGCTAAGGCACACTTTGGATCCAAAACCACTATAGAATAGAACTCCTGAGTCTTTAAAGATACATGTTTGGGGATTTCAGCGTTGTTTAAAGATTAGCAAGCATTTGCTCCTATGCCAATTACAGTAATCATCATTATCACCACTGATGCCAATTATCTTTATGTGATGATATAGGTACTTCTCATAGTCTTTTACACTGATATCGATGTATTTGAACATTTTCCATTCCATAAAAAAATATTCATCATCATCATCATTGGCTCACAGGTTTTAATGTTAAGTTGATTATTACAACAACATAAAATTATTACAAAAAACTTTACGATTAATGAGCATAAGCATCTAGTTAATAGTGATAAGAAGATTCTAGCCACAAAAAAATCTAAAATAATAGTTTTTAACAAAAAAATATGGTTACATAAAAAAGGGTTTGTTATGTTTTGCTTTTCAGTTTTTTGGGCTTTTTAATTTTTTTGTTTAGTAGAAAGTATAATTTATTTTAATCTAATTTTTTTTATGACTGCACAGTGATTACACATCATCGCTTAAATTGGTACCCACTACCTATCGTTATGTTATGAAAATAAAATCGAAAGAAAACAAAGATGAAATTGTTATTTGTTTTTAAAAATATTTTGACGTGATAACGTCTTATAATTTGATGAAGCCGGCTGCACGCACGAAAAAACATGACTCATGCGTTACCTGTTCCAGCGTTACCTCGCTAAATATGACGCATTGCCGTTACCTCAGCTAGCCGCGCCTTAGGTATGTGAGCGGTGGGACGTAGAGGCGGGGCGCTTGATGTTATTACTTAGTTCGGCGCCGGACTTTGCGGCGGCAACACGCCTACCTAAGGCGCGGCCAATTAGTTCCGCGCGCACTATAAACATGACGTTGTCACGTTCAACTATCGTCAGTAAACCGACTTTACAGACAACCGATTTTTTTCGTTCCTCATTAACTCTATCTGAAAATTAATAATATCTTATCGCGTTTGATGCACCTTATTATCAAGAGATTACAGAATAACACGGCTAATTGAATATATGGATAATTAGTATTTCTTACACCATTCAACTGAAAAATTTACTTTAGATTATCGGATTAACACTATCAAAGACTAATCACAAGCCAGAATTCGAGTCTCACGTGATTAAAATTCCTAATAAAATAAAAATGTTTAAGAATTGTTTAAATAAAATAACATTTACGCTCGTTCGCTTCGCTCGCTACAATTTGTAAAGTTAAACTTTTATAGACAGCGAATTTTGCAGCGAAGTTCTGTACCTAATTCTTTTTCTTTATTTATTTCCTAAATTTCCAAACAACGTATGTAACACAACTCAAAGTAGTTAAATGATAATATAAATATAACTAATAACAACAAATCACACAAATCACATACAAGATCAATACTAAGATAGCACAGAACTACAGCAATAAATAGTATACAACCACGAGAGACTACAAAAACTTTAAGTTTTTATTCACAAAGCGAAAGGCGAAGATGACAAAGGCAAACGTGGCGTTGACTTTTAAAGTTTCTGGCAGCTCGGTGAAAAGCCACTCCGGCTTCAATCGTCTTACCTGAATAGACTTAACTCAGACTCAAAATAGATTCGTAAATCAATACGAACAAACTTTATGGCTGTTCTGTTCCACAACTTACTGAAAATTTTTAAACATGAGTCATGACCAAAGATTTCAAGTCTAAAGATAGGCTATGACGTATATTTGACAGAATAAAAATTCATACTAAATAAAGGTACGCCGTCTTGATTTCACCATACTTCAAATGTCAAAATGGCCCCAAACAATACCAAAAATGTAACCATTTAAGTGGTGACAGTTTTTGCCTCAATATGCCTCGTCTATAATATATACGTCTATGGTCATGACTCATGACATATTATTTCAGTAATTCTATTTTGTATAGTCAAGGAAATTAATGTTTAGCAGTTTGATCGACCTGATTTTTTTTATAATATTATACTTACGTGGGTCGTGGTTTCGGAATATTTCCGTCGGATCGGGAAAAAGTAACATGACCAATTTCAAAAGTACCTATCCTAATCTACTAAACATTACAGGCCCGTTTCACAATCGCCTAATAAGTGACGAATAGCTTATCCGGAAGTTTTGTCGCTGCTTACTCTATACTGAGCGATAGAGAGAAAACTTCCGGATAAGCTTTCGTCACTTATTAGGCGATTGTGAAACGGGCCCTTAATTTTCTTAACTATACATCTCCCAAAATTATGTGTTATTCGACTTACCTTTACTGAGTAAGTAAAAAACATGCCATACCTATATACATTTTTGCTCCCCTAGACGGGCAGTTTCAAATGAATACATGCAAGTATATTATTGTATATGTGTTGCCATACACAATGCAATTACGAGCAAATAATTAGATGCACTTGAAAATAAAACACTAGGAGCTAATTTTACTGTCGTTTACCATGTTGTGACGTCACAGCCATTGTTAATTAATTAAACAAAGGCACGTTTTAATTTTTCGAATGCCACTTACATTCAATTCGCAACGTTAATTACCATCCTTGTCACCCGCAATGTTTGAATCCATTTAATAACCAAGTAATTGAAATTTTATGTTGTATAATGTATTTATAATATACTAGCTGACCCGGCGAATTTCGTACCGCCATATTTTCATCTTTTTTATATTTTTTTTCTCATACAAACCTTCTGTTGACAATAACGAACACATAAAAGAAATATTCATCCATTTTGGTGCAGTCGTTTGGAAGCTATGCGCGTTCAAACATTTCCGTAATTCATTTTTATTTATATAGATTTTTATAAGTGTTTACTAAACTCGAAAAGAACATAAATTATTTCGCCAGTAGCAAACCAACACTTAAAATATTTGAAATGAATAATTCCTATACAAGCTGATCATGAATCATGATAGATTGAGAGAAATGATATATGTAGCCAGTAGTTATATGTCAATCTATCTCCATAGATAGATCTCCAGTCTCCACTGAAAGTACTCAAGCAGAACTGACACGAGAAATTGCTGTAAGCTGAATAGTTGGACTTGCCGATTGTGTCCATTGTACGCTGAACACCTCCAATTCTAAAGACAGTAATGAATGCACTATACACAAAACTATGAACGGGAATTCCAATAATACAGATTGTTTTGTGTCAATGGAGATTCAGATTCTGGTTTTTGATCTTATGCACTTACTGATGAAATGTTTTATAGAGATTAAAATCTCTAATCATAAATATTGTATAATATAGTATCTACATCTAGTACAGCAGACATCGAAAAGATGTACAGGCAAATTTGGGGTTTTCCCGAAGATCAAGCATATCAGAAATTACGAACAACAAAGCGCAAACAACGCCGCGAAGGATATCTCACATTACGAGAATTACAATACGCAAAAATGCTTATTGTAAGGAATGTACAGCTGGAGCACTTTAATGAAGAAATTAACCGTCGCATACAAGCACACAAAGGCAGCTTTAGTTTTTTAGGCTGCAAGTTGTAACTAATGTTACAGTAAGTGTTAAAAATAAATACAATAAATCTGTGAGCATGGTATAGCTCCAGCCAAGACAAGACCACTATGTGCCTTTTCTCGGAGCACTTCGTCGATTTTTTAAACTAAAGGTCACCCTGTGGTCGATATTCGCCCATAATAATTCATATTATTTTTATTTTTAGGTTTGAACTATAAGGGTTCTTTGGCATCTGAGATAGAAAAAATAAAAATGGTATCATGTTGTGATATTGACAAATGTCAACGTGTAACAAAATTGTACCTATCCTCACCTTCTTCCGTGTATCTATCAATTACAACAGGTAGTGTGTTTGATAATTCGAGGAAGTGTGTGTTGTTGTTATTTTTATTAACTTTATGTATTTCTAAGCATTATTAAAAAATATATTAGTTTATTGCACACTTTTCATTTAAAATTTAAGTTATCGGCCAAATTTCATACTCCTCCGGTGGCACAATCGTCTGCACTGTACTGTAAAGCTTTAGCTTCACGTATTAATATAATAATATTCTAGCTAGATTACATATTGTACAGATATATTCTAAATTGTATCACGTATATTTCGGAGGGATTCGGGTTTGACTGCGTTTATTTATCTTACCTTCAGCAACACCAGACTTTTCTTTTGACATTAAACTTGTTTATTTTGATTAAAACTCCAGTTATTTTAATAATATTTATTTATAGGATAACTGAAATTATCACAATCCATTTTGCAACATTTAGAACCACTTTTAGACTTAATACACGAAACTTTACTAAACTTTGAAACTTTAAGTAATAATAATAATAAAGAAATGTAATGATTCTGGCGAGCTATTTTAATAACAACTAGATGTTGCTTGAACCAACATTCCCGTAATAATGATCTTCCTCCCGAGCACGCTGTACTGCCCTCTTCATAGGATGGGGCAAATCCTCACTATCCCCACCTTGCGGATTCATGGGTTGTCAACAGTGGTTCGATCAGTAACATTGCACGTGGGCATGACAAACAACAGCAGGTGCATTATCACCTGTGCCGACACGGCCATCCTGCATAGAGGTCGCGCTCGACCTTAAAAAAAAGGTTACATTGCAAAAGTAAGGGAGGCCCCTGTCCTCGACCATACAATTGCACAAGTAAGGAGGCCCTGTCGTCAACTTACATGCAAACAATTTTTGCTTACTTTAGTAAGTAATGAGGCCCCTGTCCTCGACTCACGTTACAAAAGTAAGTTACCCTTAACATCAATTAGGTATTATTTATGATGTGTCCGCTCATTTTTAACATAAATCATTGCACGAGAAACAAAACAATTTTTTTGCATTGAACATTAATTGTTACTTCTGTCTGAATTTGACACTAATCATTAAAGGTACAACCGTAAGTCTTTCAAATCGACGATTGCGATGGCAGCGCATCTAAGTAGCCCGTTTTCAGCCGAAATTATTGGAACGAAGTTCCTTATGGCGCGTTACGAATTGTATTGAGGCTAGACGGATTATAGGCACGACACTTTTTGCCACTCGAAATCACAATGTAATAACGACTATTAAGAATGATACAAAAAACGACCTTATCACCTTGATAATAATGTAGAATTTTGCAATTACACATTGTGACTGTTATGACTGTTACATATTGTGACTAGCTAGCCCGGCCTTAGGTATGCGAATATGTATATGAAGAGCGCTTGAAGTTATTACTCAGTACGGAGCCGGGCTTCGCGGCGGCAACACTGCGAGCAGCAAGCAACCCGCCCCGCCCCCTCACCCCTGACCCTACCTGAGGCGCGGCCACTAGTTCGCGAGCACTATATATACTTAGTTCAACTGTTTATTTTGTTAATTATATAAAATATTATATCTATACAGATAAAGAAAATTGAAGTCTGTTTGTAATTTCAAAATAACAGCTTTTATTTTCACTTAATGCATTTAAAAGTATGATCGGTACTTACAATAAAATATAAATTGTTAATATTTTTCTGTCCGTCTGTCAGTCTCTGTGTTTGTTCCGGCTAATCTCTGTATAAATATGTATATTTCTTCCAAAATAGGCTTCAATTCTTCATTATCAACTATATATTTTTATAATATATATATATTACATATATATACAGAGATTAGCCGTTCCATCCGGGTGTCCCTTGACACCTCTCAAGTTTTTTTTTTTATTTTGATTTGTAAACGACATTCATTTTCTTTGTTTAATCATTTAAAGTTATAGTACCTGGGTAAGCGAGCTCCACTCGGAGCTCAAAGAAAATTAAATACTTAAATAAAAATAATCACAAAAATATTTATCCCACCGGGATTCGTTCACACCACATTCCGAATTTTCGAACAAAGCCTAAATCATACATAAGCATACCAATCCACCAATCGGACTGTAATAATAGAGTCAAAATCATTGCTATTTGTCGCACGACGAAAGAAAAAAAAACTTTAACCGATTAAAAATGCGCAGTTTCCCAGGGTCAATCGCTTGGGTCCCCCAAAACTCTCTGCATACCAAATTTCATGGTAATAGTTACTTGAAGCTGTATACAAGATTACGATTCCATACTGTTTTCTTTTCGAAAGCAATCTGCCAAAATGAAAGAAGCATTCTAATATTAAATTTCGTCATGGATTATTACCGTAATTGATTTTCGTATTCCAAAAAGAATTAAATAAAATTCATTTTAAGTGCCAAACTAAATACACCGGCATATTTAGCGGAACACAAAAAAAGGTCCATAATTAAAAAAATATGGTTTTATTTTAAAATCTACTCACTACACTTCTTTTGTTATTTAAAGTTTCATTTGTTTTACTTAAAATGATATCACATTAAGAACTGATTTTGCGAGTAAAGGCTATTTGTGAAAAATGGTACATTTTTGAACTTTTCATGTATCCGGGAAAAGTGAAAATTAATATTAAAATAACAATTAATTAATTAGAAAAATGGAGATTAATATCGCGTATTTCCTCCACGTGCTCTTATTAAAGTTTCTACCCGTCTAGGCATACTGAGAATGATGTTATCGATGGTCTCCTGGGATAGTCTCCGCCATTCCTCAACTACGGCGATTCGCAGTTCACCCACGTTGGCAGGAGCTGGAATTCTGGACTTAACTTTTCTTTCCAGCAAGTCGCAAACGTGCTCTATTGGATTCACATCCGGTGATCTCGCCGGCCACTCCATAACAGTGATATTCATATCATTAAGATAAGCTTGAGTTACCCGAGCGGTATGCGGCCGAGCATTATCCTGCATAAAAACAAAATCGTCACCGATATATGGGGCAAACGGTACGACAATTTCTTTTAAAACTTCTCTGATATAGCGGTCTGCAGTCAGACTCCCTCTGTCAATCACTACCAAGTCTGTGCGAGCTCCCAAACAAATGCCCGCCTAAATCATTATTGATCCACCACCGTATGCAACTGTAGTTTCAAAATTTGTCTGAATGTATCGTTCTCCTTTGCATCTGTATATTCTTTGCCTGCCGTCAATTTGATTTAAGAGAATTCTGCTCTTATCACTAAACAATACCTTACTCCATTGGTCCGCGTTCCAAATTCGATGTTCGTGAGCAAAAGTTAACCTGTTTCTACGATGATTTATCTCGAGCCTTGGAGCCTTGGCGGGCACAAATGAACCCAAACCAGCTTCTTCCAACCTTCTTCGTACCGTACGCTCACTTATGGTTACACCCCGCACTGCTTCTAACTCATGTCGAGCATAGACGGCCGTCAAACGGGGGTTCCTACGTACACGAAGCCGAATGAAACGATCATCCCAGATCAAATACAGAATTATAAAATCTATTAGAACACAACTGAAATCACTAAATATCGATACTTATTTGTAGTGAGTGAAGTGATTCAACATTTCAGACATATCGAGACAAACTACCTTCTTTTGCTATTTTAATCTTTCAAACACCTAGTATCAATATCAATATTATCATCAAGCTTACTTTTTCCTTTGTAAATATAATTTATCTTAGATCAGTACAGTTGATAGGTTAAGCTAATTAACTCAAAAATTTTCAAATAATATATATAACACTGTCGCAATTCGCAACGGATAGATAATTTTTTCTCAACTTACGTGCTACAGGAAAGCTACGAACGAGAACTATAAACAAAACGACAAATGAGCATCTAAAACTCATAATTGTAATAATCAGATTAAAATTTTATTTTATAATTTATAATGGTAACCTAGAAGTAGACTACCAAAATCACTCTATAGTAAATTATTATTATTATTTTAAAATAGAACGTAGGTACAAAGCTACTTTGACAATGTCAAAGTAAATACGATAAAGTTACAATAATAAAGGTTAACTTGAATAATAATAACAGCTGAAACGAAAAGACCATGACAATAGTAAACGCCTTCGTTCGGTATGAAATTGATGTTTTTTTTTACTACACATTGTCTGAAGTTCTGAACCCTAAAGCTGTAGGGCGACTGTTGGAACTGATATTTAGTAGGTACAATATCAATAAGTTCCTGCTCGATTAATTTCTGAACATTTTGCTATGCACTATTTCGCCTCAAAATATTTAAACACAAAGGAAGTGACTGCAACGATTATGACGTGGTGAACTACGTGTTTACGCGTAAATATGTGTGCGAGTGCACGATTAAACGGCGCTATTATGCGATGTTCACCTTATGCCTGGTCGAGCGACAACTTCTATAGTACATACCTTGTGTCGGCTGATGATTCTTAAGTGATCCATCCCGCTTCTGATTTCGGAGGGACTCAGGTTTGACGGCCGAATAATAATAATAAAGAAATATAATGATTCCGACGAGATAATTTAATAACAACTAGATGTGTGCTTGGACCAACGTCCCCGATTACGGGGATGATCTTCCTCCCGAGCACCAGGGGCGTGCGCTCCTTGTAGGCAGAAATGCAGTGCTTTACTTGTCATTCACAGATATTGTAATAAAACGTTCGTACGTTTTAGGTGACTTTAATTAATAGTAAATAAATTAATTAAAAAAATATAATAACTTAAAAACACCTAATATTTTATAAATAGCAACTCATCTCATGCCGTTCTGCAGGACAAATCATCGCATGTATGTGTGATTTTCATACTTCGCAAACGCACACACCCATGAATATCGACATGATTATATAGCGGTAATTCCAGCGGCAGGCGATGGCTCTCGGCTTCGGTTCGGCTATCCGATCGCTTCCGAAAACCGCCGAACTGGCTTGTCGGAAATTATTCGTTGCCTATAATCCGAGTAAAAATAATAGACGCGAATCTAATAATTCACGTATGCACATTATGCATTTTTGTTTAGTAAAGTTTTATTTGTTTAAATAGAAAAAACGTTTTGTGTTTCGCGGGGGCCATATTGCATATTTCATGTGATAAGCATTGTTTAAAATTTAATCGCTCCTGTTTATTTATAGTTTTCTTAAAAGATTTTTAATTTTAACATTACTGTTATTTCATTTTAACAAACTGTTAAATGTACACACTTTCACTGTGTACATTTAACAGTTTCTAACTGAGTTTCTATAATAATTGTAGTGATTTGCTTTTACTAGTGCGTTTGTTGATTTTTTTTAAATGTTATTTGATTGTGAGGCTTGCGTTGATAATGTGTGTTTATTAAAAATTAAAAATAACAAGTTCTCACAATTGTCATTCAGTGAAAAGATTCAAATTCTGTCTAAAGGTAGATGTGTACCCGAGTTACAACAATTAAACCAGCAAAAATAATGTAACTCGAAAATTTCATGTTAAAAGTTATGAAACGTATAACTGGCAGTGTGGTTGTGTACACACGATTAAATTATATTGTTTTCTTTGCATATTATTTAGTAATTCTAGTACAGTGTGGACTGATTCGGGATATTCAGATTTAAATAATTTCTATTCCGCGGCCTCACTCACTTAGATAAGATATTTGAGGTGGCCGAAATCTTGCGTTTATTTACATCGGGATATAGTAATCTCAAGTAACCGGAACCTTGAATATGTGAAAATTGAAGCTGACTGACTGGTGAGTAGTTATAATATTTTAAAATATGCTTATTATTTTACTTATTAGAATTTCTTCCGCCGCGACGATCGATCGCTGTTTTGTCTGCGTTGCCGTAGAAGATGTACATGAATAGTAGTACATCTAAGACTTGCTCTGTTGGCATGGTTTCGACTTAGAGATCCGTCGCTTGGCTGTAGCTATGCTAAAAATCTATAAACGAAAAAGTTTTTGTGACCGAGTACTTCGCCGCATAGCCAGTGTCATAATCCTGTGCACGCTACTGCCGAGCACGATGTACTCCCCTCTTCATAGGGTGGGGCGAATCCTCACTATCCCCAGCTTGCAGATTCATGGGTTGTCAACAGTGGTTCGATGAGTAACATTGCACGTGTGCATGACAAACAACAGCAGGTGCATTAACAAATGCGCCGATATATACTTTCCGACCCTTTTCAGTTCGTTTCAAATATTTTATCTCATACCTTACATATCAATCCCGAAAGATAACCAATAAACAAAAAAAGATTATAATATCATTTAAGTATTTTCACAGAAATAAAATTTCAGCTAACACGGTGGGATTGTGTCATTAGATATTAGTTTCTTGGTTTCTTTCGGTATTAGATATGAGTATGCTGGTTTCATTACGTAAAATATGATAAATGTGATTTTATGTTTTTTTACCTTTATGATAAGAAACGTTGAATAATGTTTATGGTATGTTTTGTTATAATTAATATTACCTATCCGAAAAAAAGTACCTATCCGAGTAATATTTTTTAATAATTATAACTTGGAAGTGCTAGGAAACACTATTATCGGTTTAGTTTTAAACTATGTATTTTACATTCACTCCTTCATAATTAGTCGTGGACATTTAATGAGCATATGCCACTTTATCTATGGAAATCGACTGTACCTTACATTGTTGTATTTGTTTAGTATAAAATATTACGACAGATCAAATGAATACATTTTGTATGTATGCTTATGCGTATATTAAATACGCTTATATATAAATGGAATTGCGATTTTTACGGTTAAAAAATATATCTGCAACTTATGCAACAAAGTCAATGAAAAAATGTTGATTTTCTTATCTTTACGATAATACAACTTTCATTGCATAGTTACGTTTACACTTTACGGATAACAAGTGTATTGCAGTATATTGCCATTTTAGTTTCCGGCTTTTCGGACACTTTACAGCGAATATGGTCACAGGAAGACACATTTAATCCGTACAAGTAATGTCATTTTCATAAAAAATACCTTTATTTACACAATCCTTATTGTGAAGAGAAAATAACGAAATCAAAAAAAAACAGACATCAGAAGGCCCAGGAACAGAAACAGGCGCTTCGTTAGTATTAGACGGTGTCGGAATACACAACAAGGAAAATTTTTCATTGTCTTCACAATGGGAATATTAGTTTGAAATTCTTTGAAAATGTTAATTTAGGATATCATCAACATTTGTAAAAAAACATAATGAATCTTCTAAATCGTTAGCGAGTGTTTTCTGACGGTATCTTATGTTTTTAAATACGTCTATGATTTTAAATGTCAATCAGCCCAATATAACAATAATCTTACATTAAGCTTTTCTTATAAGAGTAAAAGGTTCACATATAGTAGAACCTTATGTATTGTAGGGATATTGTAGGCATACCTCGTAGGCATAAGTACTCGGTGTCGGCCACCCTTCATTTAGGTATACACAAATAGATAAGAAGGAGCATAATTATATATTGAGGAACTTATTCCTTTTTCCTACTCCTTAGAGTAGAAAAAGATAAACAAAACGAATACGCAACCGCATTTTATATGATAAGGGGTTAGCCCGTAATTGGGGTGGGGGCCAACAGTTGGTTCTTTGAGGGTCAACAATTGGTGGTTTTAACCACCAATATAAGCAGGATCGAGCAGTAAACAATAAGACTGAGAAAACAGGCACATATCCGTATCTCGTTTCAAAATTATAAATGGTTTTAAAATATCATCTTAGTAAATACATTTGCTTTATTTATCAATGAACATTAGTCTGGCAATCACAACCTACATTAGAGGCCGGAACTAGCCCATTAGCGTGTGAGACTCGCCGAACATCTATCACATGGTAACGACCTTCATTTGATCTGAACAAGTAATCGAGAAACCTTAATTCGATAGCCAAAAATGTATCAGTTTTGTATCCAATTTGTGGAACTCCTGACATATATTCCGTTTAGAGGTAGTAGAGACCTCGGATTAACTATAAATAGCATAGATACCCGGCACAACACACTTATATCGTTCCTTTTTCTTCTTACGAGTTACGACACGTACCAATGAGGAAGAAAGAGACGTTAATAAAATTAGTCAATTCATCCAAATCCCACTTTTGTGTACGGAAACGTACACAAATGACATTTATATTCTTACTATTTAAGATGTATCTTATATACATTGCAATAAAGTCGTAAATCGTACGTCGCACTAGAAAAAACACTAAAATCACAACAAAAGTACAAAAACCCATAGACTTCGGTGTTCCTTCCATGTATATTCTTCTTCCAAGGGACACCGTAGCCATATGGGCTATGGCTTGTATACTAAAGCTACGGCTATGTATTCTCCCAGACTCTTAGTATTCAATAATGATTAAATTTTCGAACAAAATATTTAAAGTAAGTAGATTTAATTTTTAAACCACTTCCCTATGAAAATTTTTCTAAAGGTTGTCTTAAGATGTATATACAGGGTGGCCAAAAAGTCGTGGATCAAACGAAACAGGGAGTAAAGGAGGTAATTTCCAGCACAAAATCTTTCTCCAGCATGGCTATAACTTCATTGCACGAAAAGATATGAACTATTTTTATTTTTTCAATGAAAGTACCGAGTTTTTTTACAATTTAATCAGTAAAAAGTTAAAATGATTAAAAATAATTAAAAAAAAGCTGTTCTATTATAACTTGATTTTGTATCAATACTACAAAAAATGTATTGCAGCTCTTGGTATGAAACTTAACGAGCAATTAATGTTTTTCTGTAAATTTTGATGCGTTTCAAAAAATTACTTCTCACTTTAAGAGCACCATTTGAAAAAAAAAACGTATTACGGAAAGGTGACCCTGTATTATAAAAACTTTCCGGTTTAATGCTGATTAAAATGAGGTTTTTTTGCACCACTTTACTTTTTGATCTTTAGTTTTGGTTTTATAATCTTTTTTCATATCAAGGTGCAAATTTCATAAAATGATAAATTCAAAGGAAAAATTAGATTTTTTCTCATACATATTACATAGTAATTTCAGAAGCCATTATGAAATAAAAGCAACGATTGTGCCTTAGTACTTTTATTAAATACAAATTTTTACATTAAATGTTCAAAGTTCCTACCTGTGACCATAACGCACAATCTGCACCGCCTAATAAAATTTGCTCGTAATCGGCGGAATGCACCTCTGTTATTTTGAATTTGTAACTTAGCAAACTCGAGCTTTTGTCGTAGTTCTTGTTCGGTGTTATTCTCTCCATGATACACTATTTCTTTAAAATAGCCCCAAACAAAAAAGTCCATGGGATTAAGGTCGGGCGACCGGGGTGGCCATGCAATAGGTCCACCTCGACCAATCCACCGGTTAGGGAAACGCTCGTTCAAATGTTCTCGAACTGCTCTAGTGTAATGAGGCGGGGCGCCGTCTTGTTGCAGCCACATTTCTGCCACTCTATCTTCAGGAATCTCAGCTTCGTTCAGTATTTCGTTCAAATTATTTTGTAAAAAATTCAAATACATACACAAAAACCATTCAGCCTTGGTGGCATTTCATGTAGCACAAGCTGCTGGTCAATTATTCCACCCCACATGTTTATCCCAAACAGATGCTGGAATCGATCATTTCTGATGATATGTGGGTTCACTCTGGAGTAATAATGTAAATTGTGGATGTTAAAAACTCCCATTCTTCTAAAATTTGACTCATCAGTCCATAACACTTTTTTGAAGAACTGCGGATCCTCTCTGTGTCTTCTAAGCATCTCTCTACAAAACCTCACTCTAGGTACATAGTCAGCTGGCAGTAAAGCTTGCACCCTTTGCACGTGGTAAGCGTGAAATTTATTTCTTTTAATGATAAGCTGCACCGTCGATCGTGGGATCCCGAGATTTCGTGATATTTGGCGTTGCCTAATACCAGGGTCCAATCTTAACTGTCTCAGTATTTGCTCTTCATTATCAAATCGTACTACTGGTCTTCCTGTTCTCGCAGCATGCTCCCCGGGTAAGGTTCCCTCCATGCACGCATTATGCACGCGCATAAAGACCCTGTAGTCCGGGAAACGGTCTCGATTAGGGTAGCGTTGTCGATATTTTCTGGCAGCAGCGCGAGCATTACCGTCGCAAAAACCATAGAGGTAATGCATTTCTGCATACTCCCGTTGGGTGTATGCTCTCCTCGCAGCAGCCATTTTAGCTTATCTAGCCAATCCGAAGTAATCACAAAATCCGATTCACACAGCGCTGGTCACATGTAGGCAATATCACAAGTCCATAAACAAAGCGTAGGTCACAGGTAGGCAATCAATCACAAGTTCAGAAACGAAGCGCGGGTCACAACTAATCACAAAAAATACCGTGCAAAATAATAAGTGTGCGTAGTCACATCCAGAAAGTGAGTGAGACACAAAGAAAGATACTCACGCGCTTCCACCCCTCCCGCTCTGCTTCGCCCGGCATTCTACTACCTGAACTAAGACGGGTATTCTGACCTTTTTCGACAAAGGATTAAATGGTTAGTGTGAAAGAGAGGCACAATTCCTTTGTATCGAGTGTTTTTACAGAGTTGTTTGTATTGTATGACCCTTTCGTTTCCTAAAAAAGATAAATCGTTAAATTTAAAAATAAGGCTCATTTAATGAAATTTGCACCTTGGTATGAAAAAACGATCATAAAACCAAAACTAAAGATCAAAAAGTAAAGTGTTGTACCTCATTTTAATCAGCATTAAACCAGCAAGTTTTTATAATACAGGGTCACCTTTCCGTAATACGTTTTTTGTTCAAATGCTGCTCTTAAAGTGAGAAGTAATTTTTTGAAACGCATCAAAATTTACGGAAAAACATTAATTGCTCGTTAAGTTTGATACCAAGAGCTGCAATACATTTTTTGTAGTATTGATACAAAATCGAGTCATAATACAACAGCTTTTTTTAATTATTTTTAATCATTTTTTTTACTGATTAAATTGTAAAAAAACTCGGTACTTTCATTGAAAAAACAAAAATAGTTCATATCTTTTCGTGCAATGAAGTTATAGCCATGCTGGAGAAAGATTTTTTTGTTGGAAATTACCTCCTTTATCTCCCTGTTTCGTTTGATCCACGACTTTTTGGCCACCCTGTATATAAGCTCACTTCCAACCCGCGTCTTCCACTTCTATTAAAAACTGTTTGTTATGGAAAAAGTACACATCAGTTCAATTACGGCTAAGCTAAAAGTACTTACAAAAGATATTACGTCCTTATGATGATATTTTCATTATACGGAGCAAGTGAGCGGGAAGAAAAATTGTAGATCAATATAATACTCCGTTGAAGAAGCTTATAATTTCAATTCCCCAGAGATAAATTGAAGATAGGTGTGAAATAATAAGAGGAAAAGAGATTAGGAGGAAAATTATTTCGTCGTGGTGGGTAGTCGTTATTCCTTAGTTACCGTTACTCGTAGAAATCTGTTAAACAGTTTTGCAAGTGATTGAAAACTTGTTGAGATTGAATAATAAGAATGACATACGAAATAAAAGTCACACAATGGTTGTTTTTATAATCGTAACATTATTATTTTTGTTACCTAATACTAAGATAGAAACGCTGCTGCGTAGCCGCATCGGAAACCAGAAAATATAAACGTTAAAACAAAGACAAGTAACGGAAGCGAAGGTACAAATTAATGTTTCTACGTGATTTTATCGCTATCATCTATCGCGAGTGTTCTTAAGTTAAATAAATACTACTTTGTTTTACTTATCTCTTACAATATGTGCTAAAGTTAGGAATTCCGAACTTTACTGTCATTTTTTTGTTACTAGCTTCTTCCCGCGACTTACCCGGTTCTGCCTAATATTTTGTAACGTCGAATCGTTACAAGTGTTTTCACTACATAAAGGGGCCCATACATGGTCCGGTCTGCCTTCAGTTCGGCTCGAATCCGTTCAGGCCGAACTGACGTCAATTGAGTCGGATGCGATTTTTTCCGTGTATGGGCTCGAATCCGTTCAGGCGTCAGTTCTAACTGAAACGATCGGCCTCTCGTCTGTGGCTGCCTTAAGGGCTGGTGGCCAATGACCAAAAAAAAAACTATTCAATTTTTTGACGCACGTCTGCGTGTGTACGCACGTCGCACGCACGTAATAGAGATAGCATGCGCTGTCGCTGGCGCCATACTGCAAATTACGTGAATGACCCTTGGACATTGAAGTTTAAAATTGGTGCGAAGGATATTTGTTACTTAGTATCAATATTTTGATTTTGTGCCGTAATCGACGAAAATAGAACAAGAAAGGCGTGTATTTTTTACTCGACTTGGCGGGTCAGTGCCACACCCCTAGAAAATGTCAACGGCTGTCGGTGGGGGGAAAATTATTGGCTGTTGTGTTTTCTTTTTTGAGTTGCTTTTGTTTTACACGAAGATCATTTTACCAAAAGGCCTTCGAAGGGAAAACAAGTAAAATAAGTAAGTAAGTAATGTGTATTTAATAGGATTTTTTTATTTGCCTATATGTATGTATCTGATATTGATGTATGGTAAGCGTACTTTACCTAGTGAGCTATACCTAGAGTAGCAAAGAGTGATAGTCACTTTAATAACGTGTAATATTGCAACAAACAACTGCAGAACTTGAAATATAGACTGCAGATGATGCAGACTATATTTCAAGTTAGAAGAATTCCTTTAGAGATTGCCATTTAGTAAGCGGTATTTATATCAGAGATGGCTTCAAACAAGCTTTACAATAACAAAATAATTTATTACTTAATTTCTTTGTTTTGCAGCGTTTATATTGTAAAAAGAGTAATGGCAACGAATAAAACTTAAATAGTAATTAACACATTACAGGACTTAAAAGCTAATTAAAATGATTACAGGCTTTCATATAAAGCGCGTTAAATTATATATTTACATTTTACTTGAAACCTCATTTATAAGTAAGTACTTATTACAAATAAAAAACGAGCGACCCTTACAGTAGTCGCATAATATGTGTAATAACATTTTATGAAAATATTTCAAAAAAACACAATGCCGTACGATTTCCTAATATGATAAAAAATATGGAAATATGGAAAGTTTTCCATTAACCAGTTACAGAAATCAACGTCAAACTTACTACGAACTTCGAATACTTTATTCGAATCTGACGGCCAACTCTACCACCGCGCTATCATTCGTCAATTTAAATAGCGCGCGCTTCCGATACTTCCTGTTACACACTTCCGTCCCGCCATTTCTTCCGCCCACCCCACCACTTCCACCACCGTGCACGAAATAACTCCCACAGATTACAATACAATAATATCAATAATTTCAGTAAATGATTACATCTTTGATTGGAAAGCAAAAGCTATGTACAAAATATTACAGTTATCAAAGCCTTTGCGTTAATACATAGTCATGAACGCCGACTGCGGATTTAACTAACCCTTTCGGACACTGACAAGATTAAACATGTTAATATGTAATGAAATCACTGGCCGGCCGTGTAAATACATCCCACAGTATACGGCTCACAGGCACGAAGGGAAGTATCTGGGCTACTAAAATCTGGGACGTTTTTTATGGTGGATAGAAATTTTATAACGCTCTGGGGTGACAGTGCGGATAAATCACTGTATTGACCCATTTTTGGTAACTTAAGAATATGCCTGATAAAATATAGGTTTTAGCTGTATTTTTTATTATATATATATTAGCTTTATAGCAAATTCAATATTGGTACAGTTAAAAGGGTCGATATTTGTATTAATAAAGGCTGAAGCTGAACATCGGGGTCGCTAGATGCATACAAGCGTTTGAGCCAGGGCCGCCGATTACCTACGTTGTGTTTACATTGTGGTTTTCCCTTATAAATTATAAGAGTTTGTTCGAAAAATTCCGTGCGTGTGGCAGCCCTGCGCATTCCCATTTCACCCGTTCCCGGTGAGCTTCAGTTTTCCACCAGCCGGGACCCGGGACGCCCGTTAGTTCTCGCCAAAATTCCCGCGCTCCCGAAGTATAATATACTAGTATAATACATATATTTTTTTAGTTTTGTTTTATAATATTATAAAAGTTGGTAATATATGTTACTTGTTAACGTTTCGATGCGCGTGAAAAGGTTTTTATAGCGAAGAGGAGCCGTACTGGTGAGTTATTAAATACATTTATGCCAGTAGGGTTGAAAAAATCAACTAATTTTTTTATACTTGTAGAAGACAAGTCGAAAGGTGAATTTTTTTACGAATATTTAATGGTTAAAAATAGTCACGACAAACCATACAAAGAAGTACGAAAAAATTAATAAGCTGTGAATTGTTAAAATAGTATCCAATTAGCTAGATTTAGTTCAACATTAATCATTAATCGTTAGGGCAATAGAGCATTGTGATTTGTAAGCTGGAAACTTACTAATTATAAAAACCTTATTAATCATGTAAGGTAGGTATTTTCTTACATTCAGCAACACCTTTATGCCTCTCTCTTAAAATACCCTGCAATTTTTTTTAAAAAAATTATCTTCGAATAACATACACTTAAATTAGAAAAATATGCTTAACTTTACCCAAGTAACTTACATACGTGGGAAGTTTAAAACATGTTCCGGAATAACTTACTCGGCTTCACCCTTGTAAAATATGCATGCACGAAAACTTTGAAACCCCTACGCACTGGAATATAAAATAAACCTAAATATCTTATGAACGACAATTTGATCCTAAATTCCGAGAGCTACTGAACGTATGAGCTGTTAGTTAAGAGTTGGCGTCTATCCATATCCATATTTATCCATAGACAGCACACAACGTAACATATTGTATACATGTTGTAAGCGCCAACTCTTATCGAACGACCTGAATTATGAACTAATACTTAAAGTCTCCGGCAATATAAAAGTGTCTCAATTTGATTTTCACTATCTGAACAAGTCAAATGAGTATTCGGAATCTTACTGTGTCCAGAACTTACCTCACGCTACTTGAAGATTCTACTGAAATAAATAAGTTACATAATGGGGAACAAGCATAGTTTTTTTATTGGCTTATATCGAATAGTACATAATAAGCCAGAAAATATTGCGTTTGCAATGGCATATCTGCGACCAACCGTTGACGAAATACAGTCATCATAAAAGTGAGATCGTTGGAGACCATTAAAAACGCTCTGTACAAAAAAATTATGCACGAGTGACGTCTCAGCAGTTGAAATTGATTTTATTAACTCAAATACTGCGTTTATGTAGTACTATTATTATAACTTTAATACATAATCGCCACAATAATACAAATAAAATGTCACAAATAACAGCAAAATAAAAACTTCGTTTTTAGGGTTCCGTAATACTCAAGGAGGATATAGTTACGCTCTGTCCGTCCGTCTGTGTGTCCGTCCGCGCTTCTAGCTTCTGTAGTTATGAATATAAATGGTTGAAATTTGGTGTAATAGTTAAAGACTGTATATATCTCGGTTTTGGCATCATAAAATAATACTTATTTTTTAGGAGTGACTCTCCATGCATGTGAATTGGGGATGAAATTTTTTTTTTATGATCGTGTGTGGTATCATTGAATAGGTATTTCTATTGAAATTAATTCGGTAATTGAAAAATAAAGACAAGGTTTCATACGTGACTTTTTTAAAAAGTAAACCATTTTCGAGTAATCGGCCTCCAAAGTGGTTAATGAGTTGGTCCCCCCTGGCATTTCTAAACTTTAAGAGATAGAAACTAGTACGTGTCTATGCTGATAGATCATGCTAAAAACTAACTATATGAAAATTATTTTGAGCAAAATCTGACAATGACTTTAAAAGTATTTCAAAGAAAAACACGTTGCACGTTGATAGTTACGGATCCCTCCTTAGACATGTTGTAACATGCTCTTGGTTAGGTTATTTTAGTTCTTTTTAGTCCTGTAACTTTTTAATTTAGGTAGCAACCGATTACTGTACTTTTTGCATTTTGCGGTCCATATTTATGTTGCCTTTCGGAAAATGTAAGAATTTTTGCTGATTTAAAACAAATTCATGTTCCCTATTGAAATTTCACTATCTGGACACGAATCAGATTAACAGCCTCCGTGGTCCTGTGGTTAAGAGCTTGGCTCTCAATTCGGAGGTCGTGGGTTCGATTCCCGCGTTGGAACAACAAAGAATGTTGTTTTCAAGTTTGGTTAAGACAATACAGGCTGATCATCTGATTGACAAGAAAAACGATTCATGCGTCGGATGGGTATGTAAAAAGTCGGTCCTGTGCCTGATCTCTCGCCAGTCGTGTCGATCCATCCGTCCTGGAAGAGAGTGCTCTTGTGTACTGCGCACACACCTCAGTACTATAATATAACTCCTGCGTAGCTGGTCTGGTTTCAATGAAACCGAAATCGATGTGGGGAGCTATTATGGACACGAATAAAAATCTTTCTATCCAGATAAGCAGTACTATGTTGTATTTGTGGGTTTTGCCGAACACGCGCGCGTTCAGTCTCGTGTCCAGTTCTGAATGAAAATGAAATAAAAATATACTTTATTATGCACAATCAGTAGTTACACATACACACAAATATAGACAGTGGGAATCGTGCGTCTAGACTGTTACGCCAACTAGTGTCAAGTAACCAAAACAGTTGGGATCATGTATTTAACGTAAACACATGTGATTTACTTTTTAATAATTATAAATAAAATATATTTAATTTTTTTAAATAATGCCAGCTTCGAGAAAAAATTGTTGTATTCTTGGATGTAATAATACATCACGTCGAGAACGTGGATTCAGTGTGGAAGTGAAATTTTATAAATTTCCAGAGAGCGTGTTAGGAGCCTCATGGAAAATAGTAAAACGTAAATAGTAGATAAATGCAGTGAAAAATTACGTGTAAGTACTATATTAATTAAAAATTTAAAAAATGAAGTGCACCATTCAGTAAAATTATAACATTTAAATAAGTACGACATGTAAAACTTGATCATTTAATTGATGAAATTTCAAATATTCGTGACAGTTATCTTATAGTTATGACTTAACCTTTTATTTCATTTCTTTGATTTCAGAGAAAATCCAAAAGACTGGGATAAAATACCCCAGATAAAAACTCAAGTCGAAAACAAAAATGCTATTTTTATCATGCCTCCTTTTTGCCACAAAGATTAATTCACCCCTGAAGAAGTTGACGAAACATACAACATTGCTTCTGTGAGAATACAATGTATAGAACGAGTAAATCAACGAATTAAGGACTTTAGAATTCTATCAAAAGTACCTAATTCATTATTTCCTCATATTAATGAAATTGTTTTTGTTATTTGTGCTTTGGTAAATGTACAGAAGCCATTGTTTAAACAAAAATAAGTTGACAAATAAGCCTTTTTCAAATAATTGTAAAAACTGAATAAAATTTCTAATAGTATTAAATAAAAACTACTTAATTGTTTACAAAAAAGAAAGGTTTTATTTTCTTATATAATTTCAAATGTAATGTTTATTATTTCTCTGTTTTATAATAACTCTGACATAAGGTAAGTACAGACTCATAAATGATAAATATTTTTATATTATATTATTTGCTTGTAATATTAAATATTTTTAACAAAGATACCATTTATAAAACTTTTCATAATGAATTAGTACAAAAAATAATTTCTAACGATTTGTATAAAATTAAGATAATAATAAAAAATAATTTTAGGCAACTTTAAAATCTCAACAGTCTTAGAAATAACATGTACTATAACATTTCTCAATACCGCACATTTGGTCGATTCCAAAATTATTCTTAGGTTATTTTATAATTAGTATCTAAAAAGTGATGTACTAATGATAATCATAAATGTATTGTTACTTAGTTGTCTTTGGCGTATAATTTTTGTATGTATTGGGTAAAATAAAACTTTTCAAGATGAGGTATTAAGTTATTCAACAATTTGATTTGAATAATTTTTTGCCTTTCTCATCGTTCTGGCCATGTATTATATTATTGACTATTGGTTTAAATTCATATTTTATTATTTTATCCATTGTTATAATTTTTTTTAAATGTTATTAAACATTTGTTTTGATCCCACTATGTTCACCAATGAAACACCAGAGAGCGCTCACTTCGACAGTAGTGCTGCCTCTATATTTCACGCACGATCCCTATACTAAGAACACTACGATAATACACAAACGCGGCCTTATTACTAAATAACATTTTTTTCCAGACAATCTTTGAAAGAAAGAAAAAAATTCTTTCAGCGCAATACCCCTCGTATATATTGCGCTGAAAGTATATCATTTCATACTAAAACAAAATAAATAAATACATACATACACAATAATACACATACAATAACATAAATAATAATATAATATAAGTAATAAAAACAATTTTCGTTATAATAATAATATATTATATAACACTATACGCATATTATTACATCTAACACAGACAGAAGTAGTACTCTTTTAGGGAGGATTTAAAAGTATTCAATGTTTTGTCATATTCGGGTAGGAAGAGAGTTCGCAAGAAATTTGCGCAAGCCATAGATGAACCTCAGGGACAGATTCTGGAGTTGCTTTAGTTTCTTTAGTTGGTCTTCGGTCAAGTTAATGAAGCAATCATCCGCATAATCAAGAAGGGAGAGAAATAACGATTCAGCTAAGGCCACCTTAGTAGGTACCGGCAGAACATACCGAAGTAGTACCGGGAGTGCCACGTTGATTAAACCTTTCTGCTAATCTCTTTCAGCTACTGAGACCAAGATAGATGCTCCTCAACGTACACACCAAGATTATTTACAACCTTACTATATGGTATACCGTTGATGGACAACGACGGTAAAGTAACCCTGTCAATTCTGGAGACCTGCCCCGGACTATTATTACTATACTATACTATAATATACTATACTATTAACTGAGACTTAACGGGGTAAATGAGAAGTCCATGTTCCTTGCTCCAGTCACATATAGCCGATAAGTTTCTGTTCATAACACCCACCGCCGCAGGCAATGCATTCAGAGTTGACTGCATATAAATTTGCAAATCTCCGCATATAAATGAAAAAAAGCGTAAATAAATAGAGTAATTAATTTATTAACAAGGCACAGAGTAATGGGGATAAAATACCGTCTTGAGGAACGCCGGCAGTATTATTGGTCCAGTCAGAAAAAGATTCAGAGATTTTAATCCTCTGCCGACGACCCACAGATAACTGCGAAGTAATTGAATCACAGAAGGTGAGAGGTTAAAAGACGCCAACAGACTAATAAGGATGTCATGTTTAATAGAATTAATTGCGTTGCTGAAGTCAAGTAGAGTTAGGATGGTGAGCTTCTTATTGTCCATTCCAGACCGAATATCGTCAGCCACCTTGACTAAGGCTGTAGTGGTACTGTGACCTGTGCGGAAACCAGATTGATATGTGCTTAGGAGATTGTTGCGCGTAATGTATCTGTTGAGTTGATGATGCAAGGGACGCTCCCAAACTTTAGATAGGATAGGAAGAATTGATATTGGGCGGATTGATATCAGAAAAAAAATTAGGACGGATTGAAGCAAGGGGATTATATGAGCAGATTTCCAGGTATCAGGAGACGATGGAGGAAAGAAGCAAGTTGATACGCAGAAATTGAAAATATATAAACGGATAGGTGCAATTATGTGAAGAATCGGGATAATCATTCTGCGACTGATGCTATCATCACCAATGGAATTCGAGGCTATCGTAATGTCGTGTCTTTTAACCTCACACTCAGTTAATGAAGCGATAGAGAAAGGTTGGAGTTTGAAATTGGCATCAATGAAATTTTACGAAGGGTTTGTAATTTAATGGCCGGGTCGGGCCGGTTAGGGGTACATGTAAAGTGGTTATTTAGTAAGTCAGTGTCAATATTTCAGAAGTCATTTAGAATTTTTGCTAATTCCGAGAGATTTTATAAATTTTCATGTTTTCGGAACTCCATTCTCGACCGCTGAATGAATATGACACTATAGTATTGCAGCGGTTTCTTAATTTAATATATTTATCGTGATACTCATTTGTACTATATTTTTTGTATTTGGCTTTGGCTGCATGCTTGGCATTAATAAGAGATTTAATATTATCTGACAGCCATGGAGCCTGAAGATATTTAATTATATTTGACTTGACAGGAGCATGCTTATCGTATAGAGATTTGAGTAGGATATTAAATATCTCTAACTTATCATCAGCCGATTCCGTTGTGTACAATGATGTACCAATCTTCCGTCTTCCCTCGGGCTATCTACATCCATGGATGAGAAATTACGCTGAAGAAATGTTTTACCTTTAGGTTTAGGTATGCGAACATTAAAGGCAACATATATAAGATCGTGGTAAGAGATCATTTCTGCTGAACTCTGGCCGTGTATAGAATTTGGTGATGATACGATGATGAGATCCAGCAAGGAAGGACAGCAACCAGGAGAACAGTGTGTTGGGTTAAGTGGCAGTAAACTCATGTTATAGGAGTCCAAAATAGACTTAAGAGAATCCAAGTATTAAAGTCGCCCATTATGCCTCAGATAGTCAATTATACCTAAAGCATAATGAAATTGAGGTTGCTAAGATTTAATTAATATTATTTAATTAAAATTGAAAGTTATAATATTAATACCTAAATCGCCGCTTGAGTTATGTTTCAAATTTCAATATCTGCCTCAAGGGATCTCAGCTTGACCTCAAGCCTAGATATTAATATTCTATTCATCATCATCATCATCACGAATTGGTCTCGTACAGATTGTTAACGTAAAGTAAGCCAATCTCTGTGTTTCGGATTAAAAACATTTTTTTAACAAACAGATCGACAAACTACTAAATTGTGCTATATGCAAATTCCAAATATACTAATTTTTCCATAACCAGATATATAATTTATTAGTTTTTTCTAAAGAACATTTTACTTATTTCAACATTCAATTACCATGCACACAGCACAACAGATCGAAAAACCTATATTTTTGCCTATATTACATAAATCTGTTTTAAACCTTACTTTATCCATAGCTTTAAAGTTTCTGAAATAAGTCTTAAAATAACGTCTAGTTTTTGGTGAATTTTCCGGCCGTTCTTATAATAAATTATGTCTATCTGCCTCCTTTTTTGGAAGTCGGTTAAAAATGCGAACATTTATAAACAATCACTAGTTGGCTCCCAGCCAAGAAAACTGATCGAAAATCAGGTCCCATAGTTTGTATTGTGAATTGTAATTTATTACATTATATCCCATTTACTCGCGAGACAAAAGTAGCTATAAAACATAGACGTATATATTAATAATATTACAATATATTATGACAAATATTAAACGCTTGTCTAATATAAAAAACTGGACAAAAGCGTCGGACTCTCCTTCTGTAGATTCCGTACAAAGTAGGAACATCATAAATTGTTCAGGAATCGAGTCTCACAATTTCTGTCGAGCCTAAAAATGGGTGATGAAAGTTTTCGACATTTTGAATTCAAATAAAAATTTATGCATCCTAAAAATCTAAATAAATATGTTTTAGAATACTCACATCAAACGGATGGACGGACGAACTTCAAAGTATGTATGGTAGAGTGTAGGGCTAAAATAATTATTAACCATATTCAACCTTTAGTCATTTTCATACAAGATTATTTGGTCTTTGGTCAATAACCTGTGTAGGAGGTAAGAGTACCTCTACCTACATAAGTAAATTTACCGTTGCCTTCTTGTATTTGTAACAAGCAGGTATAGTTAGGTAATGAAAAATAAAAAAATAAAAAATATTATAAATACTGATGTTGTAACAACAAATAATAACCTAACCATGAGCATGTCAGGACATGTCTTAGAAGGGTTCCGTACGTATCAACGCGCAATAGGTTTTCTTTGAATTACTTCAAAATTTACTGTCCGATTTCACTCAAAATAATTGTCCTAAAGAGTTTTAGCATGATCAATCAGCATGTAGACTTACAAGTTTCTATCTCATATAGATTAAAAATGCCAACCAACCAACTTATAAACCAATTTGCAGGCCGATTATTCGAAAATGGTTAACTTTGTAAAAAAGTGACGTATGAAACCTTGCCTTATACTACTTATAATACCTATTTAACGATACCCCACACGACGGGGTAGAATGAAAAAAAAAACATCCCCATGTATGGAGAGCCACCTCTAATACAATATTATTATTATTGTATGATGCCAAAACCGAGATCTACACACAACCTATAACTAAACCAAATTTCATTCATTTATATTCATAAATACAGAAGCTAGAAGCGCCGACAGACAGACAGACAAACTATAAGGGTAAAACTGAAATAACAACTGTTTTTGTACAGTAGGTAAAGTTGTAAGATCAAACAAAACTCTTATCTTACAACTCTACCTTGTGCCTACCTCAGTAATGTGTAAATTAACTAGGCGTGGATTCATAACAGTTTTATTTAAACACGTTTTATAAAAACATGTTTCTTTTTAGTTTGTTACGTTTTCCTATTAGTGAGATTGGTTTTCAGCCAGTGCAGAGTGACCTTGACCATGAAAACTGCAATGGATCCAGTAGATTCTATTTAGGTTTTTATTGGTCAATGTTTAACTAAAAATTGTGTACATCTTTTAAATCTTACAAATTAAAATTATATTGTATAATATGTTTTCTCTTTAAATAAGTAACATCAACGGTGAGCCTAAAAAATTATTTAATTTTTTCAATATTTTTTTAGATCAAAGTAAACTTTAATATTAGAACGATCGATGCACTTTTATTAACCGACTTCCAAAAAAAGGAAGCGTTTCGTCGATTGAACCCTCATAACTTGGGCTTGGATTATACCAGATAAATTAAATTTTTCAGGATATGTTCCCAGTAGCGGCATTATTAAACTTGTAAAGTTTTGGTTGCATGGGTCTACTTTAGATTTTAGTGATATCTAAAAATCCCTGATTTCGTCACTGACTCACTGATGATCAACAAAATTATATGGTACTGCCGTATGTCCTAGAAAGCTAAAATTTGGTACATAATCTTGTATTAGTACACAACTAACATAATAATTGTCAAAATTTTAACTTTTATCCTCCAACTTCTTAAACTAAGGGATTAAAAGTTAATTTTGGTTGAAAGCGCCATCTATCGCGTATATTATGAACTATGTTAGTTATGTCGTCGTTTGACGCTTGGATCGGAAACTAATTGACGTAATAGTGAAATAATTATTTCCCGAGTATTCTGTAGTAATTTCAACGGAAAATTAAACATAAAAGTAATATTCTAATTATTAAACGGAAGTCTCATAGAAACTTTTGTTCTCGAACAGGAGATGGAAATTGTACGAGACTTTCACAAATTTTGACGCTACAGGTGTGAAAATTTTTGTAGGGATCCGATAATAACAATAAAATGTAATAAAATAATCATGTACACAATTAGCCCTTTATTGACAACAAAAAACACAATAAGTATTTTTAATCTTTATCGACGTATTTTAATATACTTTATCTTAAATAGTAGTGTGCGAAAATAGTAGTGTACCTTATCCACCTCCTTATACCTTTATATACCACAAACTCTACACTTTAGTCGAGATATGTACCTTGAGCGTTTCGTTCCTACAAGAGAACGATAAGAGATAGAAAAACAGTCGGTGAATTTTTCACCTTGTGTCCAAGTACCTAAATGTAGCGAAATGGCCAGGCCACATACGAAATTATTACTAATTATTACACACACGAATGTATTACTATGTGTACGTGTATTCTGCCGGTCCTAACCTACGTGCACGTCTCTGTGCACCGTGGGTTAGGACAGACAGGATACACGTGTCCACGAGTTGTCGTTTATACTTATAAAAGAATGAAATTGCGAGCAACTCCTAGTTATACATAAGCTATGTTGCGTTAGAAAAAGACAAAGTATAGAGTGGCTTCATCTCTGTCTACACAAAACACTGTGGTCAATACCACCAGAATATAATAGCGCAAGGAATGCATCCATTCGCAATTTCTGTGGTCACGACGGACAAAATTTATAGCACCCGCATTAAACTTGACTTTGATTTTCGCCGTAAACTTATAATAGCATTTTGTATCTCTTGATACTATAGCATAGACAATAGATTTCGATTCTGCTTTACAATTGCCAATTACTAAATATCTTGCATTTGACTCAATATATTATTATGTTAAGCACATAATACAACACGGGAGCAAATTTGTTTGCCCAAATTGAATTACATTATGTTGAGTCAAATTAATAATAATAATTAATGAAAAGAAGTCAAAAGATACCTTGCGCCAAAATTACGTTTCCAACATTCGTAACATTTCAATGTTAGGAACAGTGCTAGCTAATACACTATTCACGTGGAATTATATTAATATAAACAAACCTAGAAATGTATGGTACCAATAAGCTTCTTATTGAATAAAGATATTTTATCTGATTTAAATATACAATAAATCCGAAATCCGTATTTGTAATACGGTTTTTTTACCCTTACAAAATGTATAGCTTGAAAAATATGAATTCGTTTTCAATATTTCAAATTATAATATCGCTTCATATCAGAATATTTATCGCGATATCTAACGCGCGTATCTTTCACGATGTTAATGAATGTTTTATGAAAATTGCAACATTATTTTCATGAATAATTCATTTCAAGATAAGATTTTTCCATTTCAATTTCACAAGCAAACCAATTAATATATTTTATTTTACACTAAAATACTATCCCTATATTGACCTTAAATATTACCTACTTACAGCCGAATAATCATGCGCTTTTTAATTAATTTTTTTTTAAATTAAAAAGCCATTATTTTATCCATTTATATTCATAATTACAGAACTTAGAAGGGCGGACAGACAGACATACAGACAGTTGGATGGACAAGGAAAACTATAAGTATATAACTAAGAGTTCCTTGAGTACCTACTACGGAACCCTAAAAATAGGCACAAGAATATTGAGCACACCTTACAGTGTTGAAGTATTTTGATCTTAATACAAAGCATAATCTAGCTACATTTTGAGCTAGATTATAATGCTCAAAGCAAATTCTGGACTTAATACAAACAGCAATCTCTCTCCGAAATTCATTATGCGCGAATCTCCCAAAGTGACTACTTTATTCAAACAAGTAATTGCCACGAAGGCAAGACAAGCTTTACATTTTTTGATAACGCTGCTCAGGTAAAAAGTTCATAAACTACGTCTATAAGGCTATTTGAAATATGTTTCAAAGTAGAAATTAAACATCGAAATTAATTTAAGTTAATTTTCGTTTAATTTGCTGAGTGAGTTAAACTGTTGCAGAAGTAATACAACTCTAAATTTCCATACCATTTCGTAAGCTTTTTCCAAATCTAGGGCAATTAATACTACTTTATTGTTGTTCGCAAAAGACTTGAGATTATCATCTTCTAAAAGGCATAAATGATCTATTGTTGAAACTGTCTAAACCCAAACTGAGAAGACGCTAAATACTGATTTTGCTCCAAATACCATCTAATTCTATTGCTCACAATTTTTTCTAAAAATTTACATAGGTTACATGTAAGTGATATTGGTCTATAGCTTGATGTCGGTGTAGGTAGTTTACCTGGTTTTAAGATAGGTACAACAATGGACTCTTTCCACAGATCAGGAAAAACTTGGTTTACCCAAATGTAATTATAAATATCTAAAGTCGTTCGAGAGCTATTAAGGGAAGTTTTTTAATTATTGTATTTCATATTTTGTCACGACCAGGGCTGTAATTTCCTAACTTTTGTATAATAAAGTTAAGTTCATCCATAGTTATATTATTATTGATAGGATGACTATTATCATGTTTATCAAAACCTATATTATGACTTTCTTCTTTTTCTTTTTTATAATCCAAGAATTCTTTTCTATAATTATTTGAGCTAGAATTTGCAGCAAATCTCTAACTAATAACTCAGAGTTAATTTTAGGGTCACTACAAAGTTCTCCTTCATTATTCTTTAACATTATTTCTACTTTATTCCTTCTTTTACCATTTATAGAATTTATTCTTTGCCATACAGTTCTTAATGGCATTTGACTATTAATTGACGAAATATATCTTTCCCAATTTACTTCTCTACTTTCTTTAAAAAAATTTTGTAGTCTTAGATCTAATTTTACGATATTCTATCTTTAATAATTATTTTTCATGTATTTCATCTTGGTTATATTATACTTGTCTAATTTGCTTATATAGATTTTCTTTTTTCATTTTTATATATTTTCTACAAACCCTTTTCCTTTCTTTTAATGATTTAGAACATTCATCATTCCACCATGGTACCTGATTATTTTTTAGCTTTCCACTAGTTTTAGGTATATTCTTTTAAGCTGAGTTAACTATTATTTTATTGAATTCATCCTTAGTTTTATTAATACAAATACGTGACGTAAGATTTAATTTTTCTAATTGTTTAATCTGATTTTTAATGTCATTATAAAAATTTATCCAATCAGCATTTGAATATTTCCAACACTTTGAACAGGTTGTATGAATGGGCCTAAATTAATTTCTGCAGATATTATTATAGAAAAACTGTCATAAAGGTAATCCAATGCATTCCAGTCAAAATAGGTCGATATATTTTGAGAAGCAAAAGATAAATCAATATTACTTGTATGACCTGTACTAGCATTAAAATGTGTTGGTTTATTTTTGTTAAGCAGGATTATACTGTCATTCAGATCCAACCACTCAGCTATTATTTTCCCCCTGATCGCAATGATTTGAACCCCAATAAAAATGATGACAATTGAAATCTCCTAATAGAAGAAACGGCGACGGAAGCTGATGACTAAATTATTAAGCTCATTAACATTAAAAGAACAGCTATTATGTAGGTATACATTACAAACAGTAATTACTAGAGGAAATTTAATTCTTATTGCAACAACTTCAAGACCACTACTAATACTTATCGGTTCAGGTAGTTAATGAGGCTTAATATAAGTAGCCACACTACCACTAGCAATACTGCTATGTATTTGGTTTTATTTAAACATTCATACTTTTTTAATTTAGCAAAATAACTATCTTTAAAATTTATTTCTTGTACACAAAACATAAAGGATCGACATCATTTAAAAGTAATTTTATGTTTTCGAATCTTACATGAAAACCGTTTGCATTCCACTGCAAAATTCTCATATTAACTTTCTTAACAATATAGTATGACTACTTATTTAATTTAACAAATAATTTAAAGGAAAACGAATTAAAAAAATCACTTATTTTTTCTTAAATGAAGTTCTTGAAGTTTTCTCGTAAATTTCGAACATCTATACTTTAAATTTCTATTGAGCTTCGGATGAAGAAATAGGCACATGTTAATTAAATCGGCCGTGTTTTCTGTGTAGTCTTGTATAATTTCTTGGATATTTTGTTTGTTGCGTGTTTCGTCTAGGAGATTGCTAAATTGGTCCAATGTTAAGGGAAAGCGAGATAAAAAGTCTTTATTTATTATTTCTTTAATTTCATTTCTTACATCTGGACTGATGTAAGATCTTGTTCATCCGATCTATTGTTTAATGTTTTCTTTTTCCTTTTAAGGTTTTTCTTGTTAGGTGCTTCTTCTTCTAATGAAAAATTTCTCTCGGTGTCATTAGTATAATCACTCACTAGTACGATTTCTTCCAAAATAAGGTCTTTGTTTTGATTCACGTCTGATTGCGAAGGTTTTGAGGTGGTATTTGAGTGAATTCGTTTAATGCCCTTGATATGTTCATATTCTTTTATAGTTTCTTCTAAAACGGAGTTACGGTTTCTAATAGGTTCTAGTGTATCTTTAAGGTTTTTAGAGGTAGTTAAAGCATGATTACTTTGGGGACAATTTTTAGCCAAATGTCCCATAGTATTGCAAACAAAACATTTCATTGGCTCATTTGATATGTAAATCCAGTAATTGGTGTTTTCATATTGGATTTGTAACGATTCAGAAAGTCTTTTTTCATCCTCAGGAGAAACATACAATTGATGTCTAAAACTCATAATGTGGGAGAAACCAATTACTTTTATGAAAGTTGGAATACCGGATGGTATTCCAACTTTCATAAACGGACTTGCGATTTTAATATTTATTTTATTTAATTTTTCTATTAAAACCTCGTGCGTAATAATCGGGCAAACATTCGATAAAATAATACGTTTATTTCTTGAAATCAATGGTCGAATTTCTAAGATGTGATCTTTAATTTTTATTTTTTTAGTTACATCAACAAGTTCATTTATAGTTTCTTTGGAATCCATGTATACACATATTCCTGAATTGGCGAACCGGGAAATAAATCGAATATCGATGATTTTGTCACGGTCGAGAGCGCCAGTAAATAATCTCTTAACATTAATCCGTCAATAGAATAAATTACGATCGCTTGGTCTTTCTTTGGGTACATTATTTTAGAGTTAACGTTGGCATAACTTACTGTAGGGGTACTTGTTATATTCGCCAAAACGAATAAAGGTGCCTCTTCAGGCAGGAGCACCCGCGATAATAATTGCTTAGGTAGTTACGATATCTAATAGGCGAGCCGTTGCGTCGGAGTACGATAACGCGTGAACCGATCGGCGCGGTAGTCGCAGGGTAACTGGACCAACCTTTGTCAGCATAAGTTTCACAGAAACATTCATTCCATGTTTTCCATTCCGAATTAATTTCATATTTAATCATCATGGAGGAATACCAGTCTAGGTCTTCTAAAAATGCTCTTATAATCTCAATTTTCTTTGCATCTTCAACAATTGATAATCGTGAACATTCCTCTTTAAATCTATTCATCCATTGAGATGCATTAGATGTCCGCCTGTTAAACTTTTCCAAAATAAATTTGTCTACTTTATTTCCCGAAATTTGTGGTTTATTTGATTCCCTGCATTTATGTAATAATTCTGTCAAAGACTCTTACGAAATTCCTATATGCTGTGATGCTCTTTCAATTTTTGAAGTTATTTCCTCTAAAAATATTCGTTAAATTGAATGTTTCCATCGTCATCTATATAGGTATCATGTATTTCTTGTGTCATTGTAATCCATACTTATCTTAACTCATGCTTTTTCTTTAATGTTTTTTTTTATATTATCATATACTTGCGTCTTAAGAATAGCATCATGTAATTTAGCCGGCTGAAAATGTTGTTTCATAATAAGATTTTTAACAATATGGAAATAAAAGATAATGTGTGGCTTTATAACTAAAGAAACAACATTTAATGCTAATATTTCACAAATTAAACAATATTTACAAACAAATTATTCATATGAAATTAAATATAAATCTCATTCACTTGACAGCTGACATTCATTGTCAAGTCTTAAAAGTATATCAAAGAGAAGCAATGAGGTTACATATATACAAGATCATATGCCATCATACCACTTACAGTAATCATCATCACCACCATCTTCACACGAAACACCAACATATTATTATGATGACATATGTTCTCACTACTCATCAGAATTTTGTATCATCATCACTATAGTATTTTTAATGCTTATTGCTACATTTTTGCCGCCGACTATAACAATCGACAATAATAATTATTTAATAATAAAGTATCTAATCATTATCATCACTGGTGATTGTTTAGTAGGTCCGCAGATCGGTAATGCTGACCAAATAGGAATTTCCCAAAGGAAATACCACGGCCTCTCAGAAAACTGGCATGAAATAACGCTTGAGTTTGTTATGCCGAGAATAGCGGAGGCTTTTTTGTATTTATAATAATATTGATAATAAATTTAATTTAAAATAATAGGTCTTTACCTATGAAATTGCCGTTCTGCAGTACTGGCCATTTCAAAACAAAATATTTTTTGTTTGATTAAGAATCCTATTTTCCAATTAATTTTATTTTAAAAACATGGAATTCTTTTTTCAAAAGTAGTCATTAGTGTTATATTTTCATCGCATTTCAATCTTTTTCGTCATCATGGATACGTTAAAAATTCGAGTAATTATTGAATATGAGTACCGTCGTGGCAGCATCGCGGCACAAGCGGCACGCAACATCAACGACGTTTACGGAGCTAACACTACAAACCAACGCACCACCTGTTATTGGTTTGCTCGCTTCCGTTCTGGAAATTTCGACCTAAAAAATGAACCTCGCGGTCATCCGAAGACTTTATTCGACAATGACGAATCAAAGGCGATTGTGGAAGCTAAGAATACACAATCTACGTCTGAATTAGAGGCAGCTTTCGACGTTAGCGTCAAAACAATATCGGTCCATTTGCGTCAAGTTGGCAAGGTAACAAAGCTTGACAAATGGGTGCCCCACGAACTCAATGATCGCCAGCGCGAAGTACGCGTCGAGATGTGCCTTGCACTGCTCAACAGACACACAAATGAAGGAATTTTGAACCGCATTGTTACCTGCGATGAAAAATGGATTCTGTTTGATAGCCGCAAGCGCTCAGCAAGTTGGTTGGATCCTGGTTCAGCACCTAAATAATGCCCTAAACGAAAACTTACCCCTAGAAAAGTGATGGTCACTGTTTGGTGGTCTAGCGCCGGTGTCATTCATCACAGCTTCTTACCAAACGGGGTGAGCATTACTGCAGATGTGTACTGTGAAGAACTGAACACAATGATGGAGAAGCTGGCACATCTCCAACCAGCATTGGCCAATCGCTCGTTTCCGCTGCTCCTGCACGACAACGAGCGACCTCATACTACACAGCAGACGGTCTCCAAGTTGCAAGAACTGGGGTTGGAAGCTCTCCGTCATCCCTACTCACCAGACCTTGCGCCTACAGACTACTAATTTTTCCAGAATTTGGATTATTTTGTGGCGGGAAAAAAATTCAATACCCGAGAGGTAGTACAAAATGCCTTTGAAGAATTTGTTGTCTCCCGTCCAGCTGATTTCTTTAAGAAGGGCATCAATAAACTACTTTGGCAAAGATGCATTGATTGCATGGGTTAAAAAATACATGACAAAAATTCGTTAAATTTTTTTTCATTATATATATAATAAATCTTATATTCTAAATAATTCCCTTTTTAACTTCGGCTACAATTTTATCTATTTCACTACACAACAACAATATACTATAGAATACTAAAGAATATAACAATATTTTATAGAACACACATTTAAGTTGGCTGGTAAGATTGAGTAGAGTAGAGTACAAACATGGATGTTTGTTACTCTTTCACGCAAAACTACAAGGGCTGCACTAAAAGTATCGGGAATGGAATATTTCCACTGTTCCTGTCATATTAAAATCTTTTTAATTTAAAACTCCTCGGTTTTAAAAATCGAATACCGTTTATTTATTTAAAAAAAGATTCTCGGTCTTGTCACAAGGTCTTGTCAAAATTGTTTAGTCGTTGAGAAAATGGAATTGACTCGAGAAAATTCTAGAGCGATGATTTATTATGACTTTCGAAGTGGTTTAACACAAAAACAGTGTGTTGACCGGATGATTTCTGTATTTGGTGATGAAGCCCCATCTAAAACCACAATTTATCGCTGGTTTGCTGAATTTCAACGTAGACGTGTCAAGCTCAGTGATGATCCCCGTCAAGGTCGTCCAAAAACTGCAGTCACCCAAGAAAACGTTGATGCTGTGCGTAAGCTGATTGAGGAAGATCGACATGTGACATACCGCGAAATTCAGGCAACTTTAGACATTGGTATGAGTCAAATACAAATAATCTTGCATGAACAATTAGGTGTAAAAAAGTTGTTTTCCCTATGGATACCGCATTTGCTCTGTGAAGAGCAAAAAGCGGCTCGCGTTACTTGGTGCGTCAGAACTCTCGAAAGATTCCACGCAGGATCCTCAAATGCTGTATACAACATCGTATCAGGTGACGAATCCTGGATATACGCGTACGAACCCGAAACAAAAAACCAGTCACGAGTTTGGGTGTTCGAAAATGAGTTAAAGCCAACAAAAATTGTTCGTTCACGGAGTGTTGCAAAAAAAATGGTGGCCACGTTTGTCTCCAAAACCGGCCATGTTGCGACTATTCCTCTTGAGGGACAAAGAACGGTTAATGCAGAATGGTATACTAACATTTGTTTGCCACAGGTCGTTTCTGAACTCCGTAAAGAGAATTGCAACCGCCGCATCATCTTCCATCACGACAATGCGAGTTCTCACACCGCGCACAGAACAAAAGAGTTTTTAGAGCAAGAAATCATAGAATTATTAGACCATCCGCCGTACAGCCCCGACCTAAGCACTAATGATTTCTATACTTTCCCTAAAATAAAGAATAAATTGCGTGGTCAGAGATTTTCATCACCTGAAGAAGCTGTGGACGCCTACAAAACGGCCATTTTGGAGACCCCATCTTCCGAATGGAATGGTTGCTTCAATGATTGGTTCCATCGTATGGAAAAATGTGTCAAATTTCGCGGAGAATACTTCGAAAAGCAATAAATACATTTTTAAATAGTAATGTTGTGTCACTTCCTTGATTCCCGAAATTTTCAGTGCCGCCCTCGTACTGAACGGATTTCGATGAAATTTGGTCTGATAGTAGTTTAGGACTTAGGCTCTGGATTTAAGCGTAGGCTACGTTTTATCCTGAAAAAGTACTCAGCGCTTTAAATTCAAGCGCAAAATATATATATTAAGCGATCTCGCACGTCGCGTCGAGGTGATACTTGATAGGGTCCCGTTTTTACCCATTTGGTACAAAACTCAAATAAAAAAAATAAATTGTATATTATAGTGAGTAGAGTTATTTTCTGAAGAAGTTTTTTCTCCAAGAACACTATTCCACGCGGGGGAAGCCGCGGGCAAAAGCTAGTTTTAAATACGGAGCTTACGTTACTGTCTCAGATGACAGATGTCAGAAACGACTAGTCAATGTATCAGAGAGTTGGGGTTAACAGAGAGTTACCGTGTCGTAGTAAAGGGGTTTTGCTGTTCCGTCACTACGCCGTCTTGCATCCGACCTATTTCGGACCCCAACTGAAATCGATGTTACAGTAGGTATGGTAAATTGATAGTTGTCACACTCGGTTCATTGGTCAAATTTCATTTATATTCCAGTTTGTTTACTTTATGTACGGGCAGGGAAAATTATTGTTTAATAGGTGGTCTAAATAACATTTTGTTCCTACTATAATGACGAAAATGTGGCACATTATGGGAATTTTCACAGATTATATTATATTCCCGTTGCTGCTATAACAACAAATACTAAAAACAGAATAAAATAAATATTTAAGCATTGAAATGTATGAGATACAACAAACGTGTTTTTTGCCGTTTTGTACGGAGGCATTCGTGCGCGAGTCCGACTCGCACTTAGCCAGATTTTTGTTTGTTGTCGAGTACGCTACGCTAGATTTTTTTAACATTAAATGTAATACAAACGTATGAGCTTCAAGACTTACGTAAAGCTGTAAGGAATTAATCTTATACTTTGAACGAGACGATCTTGTAATATAATAATATATAATCGGTATCTCGACAACGACTACAAGTATTACCATGAAATTTAGTATACAGGTAGTTTTGGGGGAGAAAAATCGATCTAGCTGGGTCTTATTCCTTAGAAAATGCACATTTTTAAACAATATAATATGTTTTTTTATTTCGTCGTGCGACAATATATCAATAATTTCGACTGTGTTACGTTAGTGTGGTTGGCAGCTTGGTATGCGTACCTACGTTTAGTTTTTGCATTGTTTGGAAATTCGGAATGTGGTGGGTTCGAATCCCGGTAATATAAATATTTTTGTGACTCTTATTATTTCTTTTTTTTAATTTTTTTTTTTTAATTATTAACTAAAACACCGAGCAAAGCTCGGTCTCCCAGGTACTATTAATTAAAATATGAACTACTAGCCAAAATATTAATAACCTTAAGCTGCTTTATTCAAGTAAATACTTTTTTAATAGTAAAATTGATTTATTCGTATCAGTTCATTCCTATAGCTGGGAAAATTAATAAGTTAGCAACCGAGGACTTAATACCTACCCTAATTGGTTTTGTGATTTTATTCAATTTATTAACATCGAAACCTTATTCGAATCGAAAACTATTGTTATTACAAAGAGAACGGCATCATATATATTATTACGTGAAGTTAAAACTTTCAGTACAGTTTACGAGAATTGTGCAAACGTAGGAGTGTAAGATGTGGCACAGTTAAAGTTTATATAGAAATGTTCGGAAAGCATTTTTTTTTATAATGCTTATAAATACATAAAGTAACACACACTATCCGACTCACACTACATTGCGTATCTAAGAGGCGGAAGAAAACCAAAAAAGTAAAAACTTGAAAATTTAAATATATAAATTATGGTCGAATTTCGACCACAGGGCGCTTTCTAGTAATATTTAAAACGACCAATTCTAGTTTCCTTCTCATTTGCATATTTCAAATTGGGATGTATTGCAGATTTTGAGATTTTACACAAATTATACCTGATTAATTATGATTAAAAAATATCGGTTGTCTGTAAAGTCGGTTTACTGACGATAGTTGAACGTGACAACGTCAACAACAACAACAACAACAACAACAACAACAACAACAACAACAACAGCAGCAGCAGCAGCAGCAACAACAAGAACAACAACAACAACAACAACAACAATAATAATAATAATAAAATGCGAGGTAACGCTGGTACTTGATAACGGTAACAGGTAACGGTACTTGGTAACAGTACTTGGTAACGCATGAGTCATGTTTTTTCGTGCGCACGCACGTTACCTCGCATTTTATTATTATTATTGTTGTTGTTGTTGTGGTTGTCATCGAATTATAAGACGTTATCACGTCAAAAACATCCTCGAAAGCACATGAAGTCTGCTAATACGCAGTAGCCTCATTGCTCAACGTGGAGGCACGTGTCCAAATAGGTATTAGAAACATTAGATGTAGACTATAATAATGAGAACAAACAAAATAAATGTAACCGTCTAAAAAAAATTGTTTTATAGTTCATACTATTAGCTGTTATAAGCAAATATCGTGATTTGTTCGCCGCCTCCCCCGGGGTAACTCAAAGTACACAATGGGCCAATCTTACCCCAACCCTTCAGATAACACTGTAAGCAAAATAATGCTCTGACTATTACTATTGTCATATCTGATTCTTCTTATTATATAAACAAAGAATAGTGCTTTTGTATACTTTATTAGCTATTGAAGTGGAAACTCCTAAAACTGCCCTGGGCACTTTTTCGAAGGGGAAAATCTTATGGATTCGCGTCACCATCCTCATGACTGACTTGTTGAACGACCGTTCAAAATTATTTTACCTCCGACTTGAACTTTATGCCGGCGACATAAGGATCGATACGCGTAACGCAAAATCCAAGCACCTACGGAAGAAGCGCTTGGATTTTGCGTTATTGACCGATTGGTCTCGGGTTCGAATCTCGCTCAGACGATATATTTTATTTCTTTTTGAAAATTGAGTAACCCCCGAATTGTCAAGCATTGAGTGAGCTGATGATGATGAATTATAGCTAAGAACACTCTTGATCATGTCAGCTTTCATTATGAAAATTACTCTAATATGAAAATGAGATGTAAAGCTTATATTCAAATCCTTTTATCTGTTTTCTACGGTTCCAAAAAAGATAAGACCTAAATAGGTAAATGAAACATATTTAATTAATCTAATTTTTAAGGATAGTTAATTCGGTAACAAGTACTAGATATGATATAAAACGAAGACGATGAATATGACTTTATATCTCGACCTTGTCCTCTATATTAATCCTAGTCTAACCACATGACTATTTTAACTACAGCTAGTATTCATCTATACTAATATTATAAAGAGGTAAAGTTTAGGTCTAGTGAACCGATTTCGAAAATTCTTTTACCAATAGAAGGCTACGTTATTTGTGAGTTTAATAGGCTATATATTAACCCGAAAAATGAAAAGACTTTTTCGTGGTAGCCAGATTTGCAAAGTAAGTCGGAGAAAAACGGATCGCACGATTTAAAAACGTTTCTTAGGAATGCTGCCTTACCGATGGGAGATATATGATTAAGTCCTAGAGAAAATTTGTAGAGCTTGATAATACTAAATAAAAACGTCGATATTAAGGTTAATTTTTAAACTGCACTTATATTAAATACATTAGGTTAGATAAGATTAGATGAAAACCATAATTTATCAATTCACTATTTTAGCGGGTCGCTATTTATAATAGGTCTTTACCTATGAAATTGCCGTTTTTGCAGTACTGGCCATTTCAAATCAAAATAATTTTTGTTTGGCTAAGAATTCTAATTTCAAATTAATTTTATTTTAAAAACATGGAATTCTTTTTCTAAAAGTAGTCACTTGTTTATTGATTAGTTTTACATTTTCATCGCATTTCGTCATCATGGATACGTTAAAAATTAATTCGATCGATTCGAAAAATCGAGTAATTATGGAATATGAGTACCGTCGTGGCAGCAACAAGCGGCACACAACATCAACGACGTTTACGGAGATAACACTACAAACTAAGGCACCACATATTATTGGTTTACTCGCTTCCGTTCTGGAAATTTCGACCTGAAAAATGAACCTCGCGGTCGTCCGAAGACTTTGGTCGACAATGACGAATTAAAGGCGACTGTGGAAGCTGATGATACACAATATACAGCTGAATTAGCAGCAGCTTTCGACGTTAGCGTCAAAACAATATTGGTCCATTTGCGTCAAATTGGTAAGGTATTAAAGCTTGACAAATGGGTGCCCCACGAACTCAATGATCACCAGCACGAAATACGCGTCGAGACGTGCCTTGCACTGCTCAACAGACACATGTGACACAAATGAAGGAATTTTGAACCACATTGTTACCTGCAATGAAAAATGGATTCTGTTTGATAACCGCAAGCGCTCAGCAAGTTGGTTGGATCCTGGTTCAGCACCTAAACAATGCCTAAACGAAAACTTACCCCTAGAAAAGTGATGGTCACTGTTTGGTGGTCTAGCGCCGGTGTGATTCATCACAGCTTCTTACCAAACGGGGTGAGCATTACTGCAGATGTGTACTGTGAAGAACTGAACACAATGATGGAGAAGCTGGCACATCTCCAACCAGCATTGGTCAATCGCTCGTCTCCGCTGCTCCTGCACGACAACGCGCGACCTCATACTGCACAGCAGACGGTCTCCAAGTTGCAAGAACTGGGGTTGGAAGCTCTCCATCATCCGCCCAACTCACCAGACCTTGCGCCTACAGACTACTACCTTTTCCAGAATTTGGATAACATCTTGGCGGGAAAAAAATTCAATACCCGAGAGACAGTACAAAATACCTTTGAAGAATTTGTTGTCTCCCGTCCAGCTTCTTTAAGAAGGGCATCAATAAACTGCCACTGCGTTGGCAAAAATGCATTGATTGCATGGGTGATTACTTCGATTAATACAAATAAAAAATTTAATTTTTTTCATACAAAACGGCAATTTCATTTACAGGGCAAAATGACGAGGTCGACGAACTCCAGCCTTCTAGAACAATTCCGAAGTTCCAGCACGACCACGACCGTGTCCAACAACGTGGTTATCGTGGCGAAATCCACGAACGGCAACAAACGACCTCCGGTCATCATTTACCCTACGGGTGAGTTTCGACATCCAAATTTTTCTATAGCTGATTGAAAAATTAATATTTTATTTATGTACCTCATTTGATAGCTTGTAAACATATACGCTTTGACGAAACAAATGTACGAGTAATTTAAAAATAGTAGAGTCGGTTATCCGTTTTATTTTGTTTTAATAATGTTTACTGCTTAGAAAATTTTATAATATTATCATTGAATCTAATTCATATATTTATAAAATTTATTTGTATTATTATGACGGCATGCAGTCACAATACAATTGGGTACCTGACTGCAATTTTTTAATAACATAAATGAGAAGAAAAACTGAGAAAAATGAAACGTGCTCATAAAAATCAAAATGCTTGCGATTTTTTTTTACTGTGTGAATCTTATGAATACGCTCCATAAAAAAGTTACTGCGATTGTGATGTCACATTTCCTAAGTTGCTACCATAGATCAATTATAAATTCGTCTATAGTTGCTAAGAACGTAATTTCAAAACTTCACATATAATCTTATTTTCTCTTACTTTTATCAAGTAGTAATACCTCGTTATTTCGAAATGTATAAAAAACTACATTATTACATGTTATCAAATACTCAATTGTCAGTGACATGTCAGTTTGATATAATAATAATATAATACGAACGAATTATGACAACAGCTTATGAATTAGATTTCCCGATAGTACCAACTCTCGTTAGAGAAACATGCTGCATGTAAAAGAATTCAATAAGGAACATTAATATTACGTTCCTCTATGATATTACGTTAGCAATAACAAGATTCTCGTACTCGTTAATATGAATGCCAGTTCTTCACATTTTAAATGTTACAAGTTTTCAAATGAAATTCTTGCTTCACATACCTATTTCATATAAGCCTCTGGCAGCCGACATTGTTCGAGGTGGATTTACTCTACAACTTTATTCACTTAAAGTAATGGATTCGTATGAAATGTGAAATTTTGTGTTCAGGTATGCTATGTGCCATTCCAAAACATTTTTAAAATTCAAGACCACACTTTTACTGAAAAGAATTAGTGGCAATGTAAATGTGCTTAAATAAATTATATACAGAATTAAATAAAATGTAATAAGTATTTACTCTTTATCATTAACGCCGACGTGGTTCGTCACGTTGCCAACCATCATGCAAGGGTTCCGGCGTGGGCGGGAGTGGGCTACAGCCTACAGATTTGCTCTGTGGCTCTTGGGCCTACCCCTTTTGGGTAATGGACTTGAGTATGTTTTTTTAAACGGGCAATTGGCGAACCACACATACCCACCACTGCAACTCCTGTGTAACCAAGATCTACAGAGGTACCCAACCATAAAAACCTTTTGATATGATATCAGGGGTGCCCGAGGGACATGCGAAGTCTGTCTTAGATCTGCAACGAAATTAATCAGATGAATATAGGAGGAGTAGGAAGTGTTCCAGTTTCCCTCCCAAAGCAAAGCGGGAGACAGCAAAAGCATGTGTAGAGTACCTACAACCAATTTTCTATTGTATTTCGGGCATCGTCTGTCATTATCATAGAAATACGATGATTGCCGAGGACTATTAGCAACATGGTCGTGCTGTACGTTACATTATTTGGTAGTCAAATAATGTAACGTACAGCACGACCATGTTGCTCGTTATCATTATTGCCATGTGTTTTTTACATCTTATGTCAACACTACATTGCCATGATCATGATGTCTCGTTATCATTATTGCCATGTGTTTTTTACATCTTATGTCAACAATACATTGCCATGATCATGATGTCTCGTTATCATTATTGCCATGTGTTTTTTACATCTTATGTCAACACTACATTGCCATGATCATGATGTCTCGTTATCATTATTGCCATGTGTTTTTTACATCTTATGTTAACACTACATAATATATTACATAATATATTCCCTTGACTGTACTAAATCTTCATAATGGGGTTTTGTTTTCAGACAAAACAATATTTACATTTATACCCACTTGATAAAGATTTATAGGTTGTTTACAGGTTATGTTATACATAAGTTTACTTTTGTTTAGGTAAAATGTAAAGAGAATTTAAAAATTCTTTTATACGACCCCGTCGTCGTCCCCAAGCAACCCGTGTCTCTGTTGTTTTATGTTAGTTGGGAATAAATAATTCTAGAACAATTTGTTTTGTTCCAGTTACTCCGGAATCGATAGTCGTGCCGATCGTGTCGTGTATATTCGGGTTTCCTCTGTTGGCTCTAACTATCATATGCTGTTTGCGGAGAAGAGCTAAATTGGCCAGGTAAGATACATCCCACCCAAAAACATTTTCATGTAAAGTGACGCCAAGATCACACAGTCAAAAAGTTATCAGATCGTATGTAAAACAAGCTTATAACTCTACACGTCTTAACTCTACAAGCCTAACTTCACAAACTACACCTTAGTCAAGTTATGTGGCCTGGCCATTTCGTTACATTCGCTTGAGCGTAAGATGAAAAATTTACTGACTGTTATTCTGTAAAACTATTATTATAAAAACAAAACGGCCTAGTCACATAACTTGACTAAGTTGTAGAGTTTGTGAAGTTAGGCTTGTAGAGCTAAGACGTATAGAGTCAGAAGCTTGGTATTAAATGATATCTGATAACTTTTTGACAGTGCGATCTTGGCATCACTTTACATGAAAATGTTTTTGGTAGGATTTTCTTCTTTTTGTAAGTTGTTATGACAATATTTTTATTTTCGTTCTCTTTTTAGGGTATATTTCTTGTACAACAGAGGCGCCTTTTTACTGCCCACTTTCTTATCTTTGCCGTTTTTCTTTGTTGGCTTCCTATTTATAATAAGACAGATCAGGGCGATTCTTGGCTCATCGATTATAGCTGACTGTTGTGCTTTAATACTACTAAATTCAATATTTATATGGTGAACACCAATTGCCAATTAGTCAGCTCAAAAATCGTCAATTTTGAATTATCATCATCATTACCATCAAATTCCCGCAATAAAAGCCTATCTACCAATAAAACAGATTTAAAAATATGTTTACAACTCGATACGCCGTCTACGTTTAGAGTAACGAGCGAGCTAATCGCTAACCCCGCTAACCTCCCGCCAAAACAGGGGCATGCTAAATGTAATGAGAATTACGATCCTTATGAGAGTTATACCTGTATAGCATTTTAAGTTTCTGGTTAATCTTCAAAAGAGGGCAAACTAAGAACTTAATTCACCAACACAGGCTCAACTCAAAATATAAAATAAAATACACATACATTGTTTATCAATAGGGAAATAACTCCGAAAATCTAATTTTTTACCCCAATACATGAGAAAAACACTAGGTTCTTCCTATAATATACTTGTTCTATTAGTGTGGTAAAAGCATATTTCTATTCAGAACACTTCTGCAGCACTACACAGGGTGACAGTTATCAGTTTTTTGCCTTTTCTGAAAAAAAGTGCTTTTTTGAGTTAATACTACTTTAGATCTGGATGTGCGACATAATTCTTCTCACAAGAGAACGTAGATGACCCAATAAATCATTTGATCTGATAAGTAAAATTTGCCCATACAGGTAATTATAAAACGGTAGCGCGATTCAGCAGGACGTTATCGATAATTGATACCTATCAGCAACATTAACTAAACTGGAATTCTATATCCATTAAATAAATATATAATGTAGTATCATCAAAGCGCCATCTATTGCGCGAGATGTGATGTAGAAAAGAAGCATGAGCATACTAGTACAGTATAGGTACTAAAGGTTGGCAACGCACTTGCAACTCCTATAATATCGCGGGTATTCATGGGCAACAGTAGTTGCCTTTCTTCAGGTGACCCAGCTGCTGGTTGCAGGTTTGCCCCCTCATATCATAATGAATAATAATTTAACGGTATTTTCATACTCATTACACTGGAACAAACAAACACATATCATATACAACATATTACATAACAATACAAATTTTTATCATCTTTTACTTTAAATGTGCAAATCTTGTAAATATGTAATAATATTATAATATTGAGAATATCAAACGGCTTCCAGTATTTCAGCTACTAAGCATTAGACTTTGCGTTGCTGTCAAATTGGACAAGGGTTTGAATCCCGGTCAGACGATTTTTTTTGTATTTAAATATGGGAGAGCCACGCTTCGACATGAATGGGTCGGCTCAACTGGGTAAATACCACGGCCTCACAGAAAACCAGCGTGAAATAACGCTTGCGTTGTATTTCGCCGAGTGAGTGAAGTTACCGGAGGCCCAAGGGGTGTTGAGGATTTTAACGACTTGAAACGCAAGTCGCAACACCAGAGGAGTTACAAGTGCAATTCCTCTGGTGTTGCGAGTGTCCATAGGCGGCGGTAGTCGCTTACCATCGCGATCCGTCTGTTCCTTTCCTGGTTCATTTCATAAAAACAAGAAATATTTTCTTTTATATATTTTTTGTCCGTACTAATAATATAACTTCGAGCGAACCTCGGTCTCCCAAGTGCTTATTAATATTGTCCGAATCTTTTGGTAAAAGAAATATATTTATAGAATCTACGATTTCATAGGTAATCTATTCAAGGCAAGCGTAAGCGTGATACAGCGTCCAAACACTGACATCTGTCGGTAGCATTAAGCACTACTTGAATACACATCATTGATATTGTTTATTAGCTAAGTATATATTTGCCTAGATGGCGCTTTTATCTAGATGTTTTTTTCTCTAGTAGCCCGCGGGCCGGATCTGGCCCGCCGTAAGTATGAACCGGCTCGCGAGACATTTTGAAAAAACCCAATTTAAACATATTACATTAGGTACTTATACTCACAGTAGTGACAGTGAGGCGGCAAACATCAAATCCTGTGATGTTTGCCGCCTCACTCTTTGATAATCGCCGCCACTCGGCTTGGTCGGTCAAATTCTTTGAGGTTTGCTGCCTCACGGGCGACACTACAAAAGATTTATTGCTTCTCAATTATTCTAAACTAGTTTCATTTTGCCTATTTAAGTGGATGGATGGCCCGAACGTTAGTTCAGTTCTATTTGAGTTACCGAGGTGATAACTTGGACATGCGATATCCTAGCGAACTGCTCGAGCCGTCATCAAAGTCACTTGCTTTGTGACTTTGTGTGCATCTTGACTTATGGGTTACTAGCTATAGTTTGTTATTAAGTTAATTGAACGAAAAGTAAACAAAAATGATGTCGGAAAGAAACGAAAAGTAGATACAGAGGGTCGCCAGTTTCAAGACAAATGAACGGAAGAATTCTTTTTATCTTGCACAATAGTAAGCCTATTTGTTTGCTGTGTAATGAATCCATTTCAGTAATGAAAGAATTAAATATAAAGAGGCATTACTCAACTAATCATGCTACGCTGCACTCACTGTAAGGACAATTAAGAACAGACAAAATCCAGAAGCTTACCGCAAATTTGGAAAAACAGCAACAAATGTTTCATAAACAAATAACACACCTTGATAATGTTGTGAAAGCTAGTTTTATAGTTAGCTCAAAATTGGCAAAGGCATTAAAACCATTTGCCGAAGGAAAATTTATCAAGGAGTGTATGTTAGAAGTTTGCGGTATTTTGTGTCCTGAAAAGAAAAATTATTTTGAAAAAATTAGTTTGTCAAGACGAACTGTTGTTCGACGTATAGAAATGATGGATAATGATATAAAAACAACATTGACTGACCGTATCGCTGGTTTTGAATAATTTTCCATAGCATTAGACGAGAGCACCGATTTGTCTGACACAGCTTAACTGGCTATATTGATTCGATAAGGAGTTCATTGTTAATGAGGAATTGCTTGCTTTACAGCCGCTAAAAGGAACCACTACAGGAGAGGATATTTTTATTGAAGTTCTAATAATTACATGGTCAAAATTAATTGGAGTATGCACTGATGGTGCACCTTCTATGGTCTGCTTACGTAAAGGTTTCATCGGAATTTTGAATGAAAAAGCAACAGAATTAAATGTGCAAAAAGATGATTTGATAGTCCTTCACTGCATTATCCACCAACAGAACTTGTGTTCAAAGTCCATTCGACTCCAGAATGTTATGAATGTAGTAAAAACAATCAACTTTATTCGATCCCGAGGGCTTAACCATCGTCAGTTCAAGGCGTTTTTGGATGAAATATCAGCTGAATATAACGACGTAACATATTATTATGAAGTCAGATGGCTGAGCAAAAGAAAAATGTTGAAACGGTTTTACGAGCTTAGAAATAAGATAGCAGACTTTATGAAAATAAAAGATAAACCACTATCTGAATGAAGTGACCCAAAATGTGACTTAGCATTTCTGGTCGATCTTACAGGCTTTTTGGATTATTTAAATTTGAAACTTCAAAAACAAGAACAGTTAGTAAATGATTTGTACAGCCATTTGTAAGCACTTCAGATAAAACTACGCTTGTGAGAGTCACAGATGCTGTCTGGTAACAGTTACCATTTCAACACGCTCTCTGCGTATGAAAATATTTCATATAATAAACCCGACCGTAGGACCGTAACAAACCTAATCCCAAGGCGCGGCAAACCAGAACGTTTTTGTGCTCGACTCCGTTCAAGCCGAAATGATGTCAGTTCTAACTGAAACGATCGGCCTCTCGTCTGCGGGGGCCTTCAAAAATATATTTAGATTCCCGGTATTTATTATCCTCTCGTTATCATATTTTATGAGGGTCCACGTGGTTATATAATAAACGATAAAACACGTAAAGGTAATTTTATTATATAAGCAATGTTTTTGTATGTATATATTATAGCATGTTTCCAACCATACACCTAATAGTGGTTTTAATTCTAAAGATTGTACCTGGTGGAACCATTTAAAGATAACCTTGCTTTTTTAACTTTGATTTCGTTCACATTCTTTTGCCCAGCTGCTTAAATGTTCCTGCTTCGAAGTTTTATATTTTCTTTACTCTTTATTGTTTGATATTTGTTTATTTAGGGCCTGTTTCACAATCGCCTAATAAGTGACAAATGGCTTATCCGGAAGTTTTGTCTCTGTTGCTCAGTATAAAGCAAGCAGCGACAAAATTGCCCTTACGGTTTGAATCTAGCTTATATAAAACTTTCCAACTGTGACAATTACTAAATAAATAATATTCTTGTAACGACATGAGTAGGAGAATATACATACTCGAGTGGTACATACAACACTATACCATATGTATGGTACCACTTTCATTCTACTTACATGCTTAGTTTACGGCTAAGCTTGTAAGTGTGAAGTAAATTTTCTTGTACACAATAGGGATGTTGCCTAGTGTGGAATATCACATTTTTATAAATTTAATTTTAAATTTGTTGATTAAAGATAAATAAATCTAAAAGAAATAGGTATTTAGATTGACGCGATTAAAAATTATAACCATATAAAAATATTGCCCATCTCTTTCTCGCAAAACGATTGGTTACGTCACAAGTTGCTACCGCCAAACATTTTGTAATGACAATTAATATGTATGGCGGTAGCAACTCGTCGTAACAGCCGATATATCGCTCTCTTTCATATTGTGTAAATTGTTTGCATCTGCGTATTTTTTTAAGATACACGAAAATGGGTTCTAGATTGTTTATTAACATGTTGTCTAACATCGTATAGACTAAAAAAAATTTTTAGGCAACATGCCTATAGGTACGCTACAGGGTATAAGGTTTTAGGCAGGCAGCCAAAGCGCCCCGCTGTGCCGACAGCTTTGATCCGTGTTAGAATATATTTAAATGTACAGAAGGATAAAATTGCCACTTCGAACACACAAGCTGCCAATTTAAAGGTGACTAGCAAGAGCGTGACTGCAAAAATTTAAGTCTCCCTACAACATATCGTTTCACAAAGACTTTAAGCCTTTGCTTGGTCAAAATGGAAAGGCGTCTAAGATTTATTTAGGTACAAGTTTTAAAAAAAAACGCATAAAACTTTCATGTCATTTGAACATTAGATCACGCCTTTTCCAGAAGCGCTATAACATTTAATTATTTCCATATAGTATTTTTTTTTGGAATATATTTCATATTATACTTTAAGCTTTTCTTAATTTCTTCTAAACAAATCCGAGTTTTTCAAGTAATAAAAGTACGCGAGTTTAGCGAAGTTATTTGCATAATATTTCGAAATTTTCTCAACGTCAGGATTCACGAATGATAATATTAAAATTAGCACGGATGATATTAGTGAAAAAAAACGGCCAAGTACCTATCCTTCGTTCGCGAGTAATACTAAGGGTTCCTTACAAAAAATAACACAAAACACGTTTGTTGTATTGGGAGCACCACTTAAATTTTAATTTTATTCTGTTTTTGTTATTTGTTATTATAGCGACACCGGAAATACATAATGTGTGAAAATGTTAACTGTCTAACTATCACGGTTCATGAGATACAGCCTGGTGACAGACGGACAGACAGACGGACGGACAGCGGAGTCTTAGTAATAGGTTGCCGTTTTACCCTTTGGGTCGGTTACGGAACCCTTAAAAACCGAGAAAAATCAAATTGTGTATTTTAGATTTCAATGCGCATTCCATAAGAAAACTTTAAAGCTTTAATCAAGTAAATATAGAAAAGAAATATATTTCTAAAACAAACAATGGTTTCTTTTTCATGTGTTTTAGTTTATTATTAGCTTTGGTATCCGTCTGCATAATAGTGTTAAAAAAAAAATTAATCCATTTTCGAGCGTTGATAAAGCATTTATTTACATCGGCCATCTATCTATAGGTACATATAATAAATTCGTAACTGGTCGCTGTCTGTACATAGAAGATATATACGAAAAACTATTACAGGGGGGCTTTATTTTATTTTATTTTATTTTATTAGGTTTTTCAACAATTGATTACACGTAATACATTTAAAAAATACAATTAAAATCACAATGAAACGTATATCAATTTCTTAAAGACTAACACAACCTGCGTAATTAATTAAATCACATTACAAAGAATTAACATTAAAATAAACAAAAATCATGCATTACAATTCGCAAAAAAAAACTTATATTACTAAAATTGATACAAACCTTCTTTAAAATTAAAAAAATAATAATTATAATTCCAAAAAAAAACAATAAAATCATTGATAAAATAAATAAAAAAAGAAACCTAATTGTAATTACAAAATAATTAATAGTGACAACAAAAGAAAGCTAATTGCAATTACAAATTAATTAATATTGAAAGAATGACAATGATTTTTGAGAACGATTTCAAATTTTAGTAAGACTTAAGATGATCTCTCAAATGGTGGAAAAAAGACGTCGGAGAATTGATGTGCAAGTCCAAGACATTACAGCATTCGTTAATTATTCTTGACATTCGAGTCAGAGGAGAATTCATGCCATGATTTGTTCTCTTTGGTTGGCAGTAAAGAGGTGTTCCAGTGGAACGCGATACTCTATACAATGCAGTAATTGGGAGCACGATATTTTATGTCTTAATACTTTATATGAGAACATCTATTATTTTTGCCCTAAGAATTAGCGGATTAAATCCAGAGCGAGTAAATTGTGAAAAGTATTTTAATCTACTGCTATACGAATCAAGCTCCTTATTTTTGCCAAGAGAAAAAGCTAAGTACCAAAGAAACCTCTTTTGGACTCGCTTTAACCGGAGTGTATGTGTAGCATAGTGAGGCCGCCAAATTTGTATTCCGTATTCAAGAACACTCCGTACTAAGGAATAATAAAGCAAAACTTTTACTTTAGGATTATGAAAATCCTTACATGTCCTTATCACAAAGTCCACTAACTTTGACGCCTTTGCAATTACATATTCCATATGCAAGATAAATGTCAACTTTCTATCAAAAATTATGCCCAGGTCCTTGATTTTGTCAACGTTCTCTATTATTTGGTTTTCTACATGGTAATTAAATTCAATTATTTTATATTTTCTAGTATAGTTAACGGAACAACATTTTTGTATATTTAGGAACATTAAATTATTGTTACACCAATTGCTAAGTCTGTTAAGGTCATTTTGTAAAAGAATACAATCATTTGATAACATAATTATTTTACAAAATTTTAGGTCGTCAGCGTACATGAGTATTACTCATCGACTTCTGATGAGTGAAAACATTCTGCGATATCATTAATAAAAAAATTAAACAAGGTGGGTCCTAGAGTTCCTTGGGGAACGCCAGATGTTGCATAATTATAGCAGGATTGATATCCATTAACTACGACAAAAAACGGGCGGTTTTTTAAGTACGATCTTACAAAATTTAAAAGTGAGTCTGTAATTCCATATGCAGATAATTTGCTAAGCAATTTATGATGAGATATTTTTTCGAACGCTTTTGAAAATTTTGTGTATATAACATCACACTGTTTACCAGAATCCACGGCATTTTTTATAAATTCAGTAAATGTAACCAAGTTTGTAATTACTGACCTACCAGAAACGAAACCGTGTTGACTACTAGAGATGTATAACTGCAAATGACTTTGAAAATGGGAACACAACAATGCCTCAAATACTTTAGCAAACACGGATAAAATAGAAATCGGGCGGTAATTAGAAATAACATCATTGTCGCCAGATTTATGTATGGGCACTATTTTTGCTTTCTTCCATTCATAAGGAAAAACACCTGTTGTAAGAGAATGGTTAAATATATCAATCTAAGAGGGACAGTTAGAGAAGTAGCAGACGATATTATAAAAATTGGTGGTATTTTCACAGCGGTCGTCACTTTCGGGCTCATATGCAGACGTAAAGTACGACGCGAACATGTCACAAATGTCCGTGCCATTATAGGTCTCAGTTACACCGTTAAAAAATGTACTTGGATAAACCTTCGATCCCCTCCGCTTTGTTTTAACATGTGACCAAAAAAGCTTAAGGTTACTTAAGAGACCATCCTCAAGTTTACATATATAGTTTTTATAACAATATACAGCTTGCCTTTTACATCTTGCACTAAGCAGCTGAAGCTCGATTTCGTCCCTCGGATTTCGGTAAATTTTAAAACTTTTTCTAATTTTATTCTTTTCATTTAAAATTCTTATAAGATTTTTGTCCAACCGTTGAACCAACGCGGATAGTTTTTTCCCCTTCGTCTTGTCTCCGGGACGAACTCATCTATCAGATGCTTTAATTTATTATAAAAGAATTCTAGCATTGCATTAACATCGGGCAGCATTTTAAATTCATATATCCATTGAATTTCATCTAATTTTGTACAAATTGCTTTTTAGTTAGCTTTATAATAGTTAAATGTATTATTTGTAGAGCAACTTTTTAGTGGTCTCTCCTTACGATATGAAATGATAATGTCTATTGCAGGATGCGACACATTCATAGGTACAAGAGGTGCGACTGTGTTAACAGTACAACTTAACGGCTTAGGAATAAGACAAAGGTCTAGAATGCGGTTGTTTCTGTTTAAAATACTGTTACTTTGCGACAGGCTATTTAAATTTAAAAAGTCTAAGAACATTTGTTAAGTGGCAGATAGAGTGGTTTTATAGTCATTTGCACATCCTCAGGCATTCCAGATTATATTGCCAAGATTAAAAACACCAAATATACAAATCTGCATCGCAGTTTGTTCCGCCACTAAATTACAATTATTGATAAAATGTTTAAGAACAGAACTATTAACAGGTGGAGGCAAGTAGACTGCACATATAGCCATTAGGCGATTGCCTTCAGATGGAGAAAGACCCGAATCTATAGTAACCCAAAGATCTTCGCAATTACTCTGCCAGTTAAGGACACATTTTGGTTTTAAATAGTGTTTTATAGCTATGAAAACTCCTCCACCGTCTTTACCTCGAGCAAAAACTGAGGTTTCTCTATCCCTCCTATAAACTACGTATCTTTCGTCGAATAGTTCTGTACTCAATATACTATTATTAAGCCATGTCTCTGTTAAGATTATTATATCAAAGTTATTGCAACAAATATTTCTATAAAATATACTAGTTTTTGTTCTTATCCCACGACAATTCTGATAATATACGATAAGATCATTGAATTTTAAATTAATGAACACAAAATACTTTCAAAGATATAAAAATATACATAAATTAAGTTATTATAGTTTGTTAAGTCTAAATTTCTTATTAACATATGTTCTGATACATCATCCTTCCTGGTAAATATCTTTCCGTTCCGAATCCATACATATTTATAGCTCTTCTCCTTGGTCTTTACTCTGGTTGCTGCGTGCAGCGCTTTATAAGGGGGAGATAAATGCTCAACAATGTATATAGGAACCTTATTTCCGGGATATTCCAGATGAGAAGTATTTAATTTGTTTTGAGAATTGGCTTTGTTGAATTTTACAAATGCCGCCAAAAAATTATCGCGGATGCGAGGACTTGCAAATTGTACGACTATTGATCGCGGACGAAAATTGTTGGATTGGAGTTTGGCAACTCGAGTGCAGTGTAATATGGTGTTATCATGCAACTCACAGTTAAAAATTGTACCGAGCTTCTTTACTATATTTAATAAATTTTCATAACGTTTTTCTGGTAGACATTGTATTTCTATATTATTGGCACAAGATTGTTGTTCCATATATAGTTTATTTTGTTAGTGAGATCATACACGCTAGATCTCAATTCAAGATTTTCTTTCTCAACAATATTTAACTTATCTTTGGTACTTATTTGTTCTTTTTCGAAATCATCAAATTTACTATTAATAAATGCCATTGATTCACCGATGTCCTTTATACTTTTTTCAATAGGTTGTATTTGTTTCTGAATTTTATTCTTTTTCTTGAATTTTATCTTGTAATTCTAACTTCATTTCCTGCATTTGGTTTTGTATTTGCTTTAACTGCAAATTCATTTTTTATTCGGTCCAACATTCTTTCAAATTCTCTTTTTATGACCTCCTCCACCATAGATTCCATACTGTCCTTAGTCGAGGATGGTGGTAGTGAAGATAATGCTCTTACTTCCTCTCGATAAGGTGATGTTTCTCACAGGAGTAGTGTCCTTTTTAGGAACTTTTTGTGTAACAGACGCAAATATGTTGTTTCTGAGAGAGACAAACACACCTGATGGAAAGCTTTTTTGCATACTAAACATATTAAAAATAACTCATTTTCGTTATGAGAGACACTGCAGCAACCCCAGTTCATAGAAGACGATAACATATTATTTTTGTAATAATTTTATAAAAAAAACATTAAAAAAGGGAAAACTATATTTTTATACAATTCGAGTCGAAACTTGATAACTTGATGTACTCAAAGATTATGTTGCGTGCATACGTGGGATTTGATCCTCCAACTAAACGATTATGATGTCCGAGCTGTTCCCACAATTCTATGGGCACTGATGAGTGTTGGAGCAAAATTATTGATCACTAGTAATGTTCGATGTTGACACTAATGCACGCCTGCCGGTAGAGTAAAAATTAAAGATGTTGATTAATAAAAAACACTTAAGGACCACCGTCACTGAACACTTTAGTTTGTAGATTTAACTCACTAAAACAGTTCCATTGGACGAAAAAACTTTATCATTTGTTTTACAAATTATGTACTTAAAAGATTCACTATAATACTCAATCGAAAAACATATTTACTATTATTTTCATTTAAAACTTCGGATCGAATTGTAACGTGACTGTTCTGTTTTACATGTATTAAAAACATTCTTAAAATGTGTTAACAATAATAAATGTAACTAAAAATAGGTTTTATTTTCATACTTTTTTGTGCATTTTTATGAACGACATAGAACCCAAAACAATGATTTTTATAATTTTTCTCTGTTTATCTGTTTGTCTGTTTGTATGTACGTTTGTACGCGCTAATCTCAGAATCTACTGAACGAATTTTGAGGAAATTTGGTATAGTAGTAGCATGGACCAATAATTTTAGACTAAATTAACACATAGGCTACTTTTTATTGCGGAAAAATGTACGGTTCCGAAGTCAACGGCTTAACCGATTTTAATGCGGTTTGGTTACTCCACTCCACTTAAAATTTAATTGACCGACTTTCAAAAAAGGAGGTGGTTATACATAGAGCTGTTTATATAATTTTTTTTTGTATATCAAACGATTACTCCACCGCCTGTGGACCGATTATCAAAATTATTTTTTTGCTGTAGAGGCTATAATCCCTATTTGGTCTTTTTGACACCGAAGTGGCGACCTGATTATGGGCACCGTGAGGAATCGAGGGAACTCCTCAAAATTTATATAGACACATATAGTGATTTTGACTTTGTCTGAAGTAACACAAGCATATTATGCTACCAAAAAATAAGATTTTGCACCCAGGTATACCCTGAATCCTAAAGCACTGAACAGAACTCCACAAAACGTCTTTAATGGAGCACGGTACCAGCAAGTTTGAACGTGAGTTCTGTAAAATATAGGATATTGTTTGGGCTGGTACCGACTTCAAAATTAGGAAGATTGAGTAGAGAAATAGTTTACTTTTTTGTGTATTTTTACTATGGAAGTCGGTTTAATTTGTATTAATAACTTTCTTAAAATGTGTTAATAATAATAAATGTAACTAAAAATAGGTTTTATTTCATACTTTTTTGTGCATTTTTACTTGGGAAGTCGGTTTCATTTTATGTTTAAAAATAATATTTTTCCCTTTTTAGTGATATTTGTTAAATTATTATTAATACTTCAATTTAAGAACGTTTAAACGATTGAATGTATGATTGAATACGCGCCAAGATTCCATTAGGTATTATAAATAAGCTGATGATGATGATTACTGTAAGTTACATAGTGGCATGGTGTCTACAAAAAAGTCCGCGATGGCATAGATATGTCTATCTTTTAAGGATAAGTTAGGAACTATACCCATTCTAAGTTTAAAAAAATTATCACAAATAATATGGTATTTTCAGAAGCTATTTGGACGGCTACAATATTATCTAATCCTTGTCTAGCGGATATATATAAAATTAAAAAGTACGTGTGAAAATTTATTATAAGTATATATTTTTACTCTTTATCTACGCTATTACTATAATGCAGTAGGAACGCTCTTCCACGCGGGCGAAGCTGCGGGCAAAAGCTTGTCCAACATAAAATCGGATGACGTCCAAAAAGGAAATAGACCGCAAATTAAGAGCATATTTCAAACATGGCCATGCTGCTCTTGACATGTAAGGGAAATAGAAAACCAATCAGAGTCGATCGTTAATTGAAATAGCTATTTTCCATAATGTTACCCCGTAATGTCCCCTACATATTATTATTACAAACTATATTACATTATGAAATAATAATTTTCATTTATTTGTTGTAAATAGCGGTCGCCCTCTTGTCGATATTCGCCCGTAATATTTCATACATACAGTGTGTTTCGTCTCGAGCTTAAGATATTTTAACAGCAGATTTAACGTAAGGTAGTAACCAAAACATAAAAGATTCAATTGCTTGTAGCTCGGAGGGGTGGGGGTTTGCGGCCCCCTAAAAGGGGGGTGTTTTGTCGATAAAATTAAACCTATTACGTGCTGTTAAAATATCCTAAACTCGAGACGAAACACACTGTAATTTTAAGTTTCAACTTTATAAGGGTTCTTTTACCGCTTAAGGCAGCCACAGACGAGAGGCCGATCGTTTCAGTTAGAACTGACGCCTGAACGGATTCGAGCCCATACACGGAAAAAATCGCATCCGACCCAACTGACTTCAGTTCGGCCCGAACGGATTCGAGCACACACACGACACGATTTTGCATCCGTTCAGGCCGAACTGAAGGCCGACCGGACCATGTATGGGCCCCTTTAGGTAGAAAGAAAATGTTGTGATATATTGACAAACGCCAACGTGTAACACAATTGCATAGCTATCAAACGCACGGTAGTAAGTTATTAATCTGAGGTTTTGTGTTGTTGTGATTTTTATCAATTTTATGTATTTCTAAGCATTATTTTTTTATATGGAGAGTTGTTTTTTCACTATTTAGGTAATGAATAATAATTATCAGATCATTTTAGTTCAAATTATATTATAGGACACGTATATAATATAAAATTAATAACTTCGCCTTGCCATCGCCTTGAAACTTATTTAATTTCGACACAGTCTTTATTAATGATTGGAACCTTCATCATCTCAGAACTGCAGAGTCATTCGACACCGACGTTTCTGTTATTATCATTTCAGTTACTACTCGGAAAGGTCATCCAAAGATGTAAATCACTTTCAAAACAATCGAAAAATCTGCTGATTCATTTTGTTATTTAATCTGTGTCAATGTCAAATTATGCTCGTGATTAGTGATTTTTCGGGATCGGTTAATGGGAAAACGCTCTTACATTGCAATATACATAGTTCACCATTTAGAAATTTCAGTTTTAATGATGTCTCATATTTTAGTAGATATCTTCTTCTCCTTTAATTTAAGGCCAGGGCCCTTGTCGTAATAATTATTTATTTATTTTCGAATCACATAAATATAAATGTTTACTATTATTATGAGAACTTATTAGTACAGTTTATGTAATTATTCAGTAGTTAGCGTTGGAAGCTATACTAGTACACATTGTGACACAGCTCCCAGCGTCCTCCACTCTGGTACATTATAATATTCCTACTTAAAACACAAGACATCAAAAGATCACAAAACGCTCAACACATTGTTGTCACAAATTATCTTTTAAAATGTCTTTATATTCTAACAATCCATAGGTTAAACTAGCCTATGTTTTTGAAGGTGATTCACAAAACAATTTAGAATGAACGAATAAAAATGTTAATATCGTAGTATTTTAGCACGTTAGCGCTTAAACCCGATTGCTTACAAAGTGCTCATACCTATGTGTATGTACTCTATATGCTCTTAAGTCTTAAACTATTAGAGATCACTTTTTAATTTTTTTGTGAAGAACTAGTACATTTAAAGCTTTAATTCGAGGTTAAAATACTTAATTTAAAAAAGGTCGAAGTTACTCAAATATCGATTTGAAATTTTTACTTCCGGTTTACTACATGCAAAAAAATTTAGAATTCGAGAAAAAAAAATTTCAACTTTTTAACTATAAGAAACAATAATTTTTAGTTTTTGTTACAAATTAATTGATACAGTTAGTAAGCATTCAAAAATAATACACATCCGTCTACTAGAAGTATAACTAACCAGAATATAAACAAAATTCACGACCTCATTTTTTTTGGTTGTCCGCTTGACGTGAAATGCCTCTATAACTAAGTGATTAATGATTATGCAGCACCAGCAAATACGATCCACTAATAAACTAATGTTATGCTTGACCATAAATAGACTCATTTTTTTCAACCGGGCGGAAGTGTTCCATCAGATTTCATGGATTATACTATATTGTTGAGAACCGTACGGATGCTCGCCCTAAGAACTTGAATATAAACTTGGCATCAGACTATCTGTCTATCTATTAAAATTTAAGTGTCTGTAGGTGAAGTAATTTTCGACTTTATAACGTCTGTAGACTTAGGCTCGGACTAAATGCATCCGAAACTTCTCCGGCCGGAAAAAAACAACGGTGAAAATAGAAATCCGAGCCAATACAATAAAGCTGAAAATCGAACACACTCAAACACAAGGCAGCAATTTAAGAACTCGCCGCTTGTGTGTTCGTTTTTCTGGTCTCATTGTGGTAATAACGTAGAGTTCTATTCTAGGCGCTATATTTATTCCGGTCGGAGATTCCGGATGCATGTAGTCTGAGCCTTACGGCATTACATTTGCTCCGCCATGTGTCGGAATGCTCCTGACGACTGTCTACGTTCGCTGGAATGTTGCAAATTAATGTATCCTCGCACGTGAGTAGGGTTGTCTCTTGCCAGGACGATAAATAGCTTTCCTACGAAACATACACCCAGCTCTAAATACACGTGAACAATCCGACTCTCAATGTTACGTGTGAGAACAGTAATAGTAGGTACTCGTTTCTGATCGTAGAACATTAGTTTGATTTGAGTACAGATCACGTTAGCCCGTATCCGTATCTTAAGTGAAGCGTTGTCAATAATTTTTGGAATTCGAACAAGAATATCTACACCAAAATAAATTATGTTAGGAAAATATGTTATAGATACTTGCGAAAAAACAAGGTAAATTAACGTAAATATTTATCAACACGCGCAACCCTGTTTGGAAGACACAACACCCAAGCAACACTTTAATGGCAAACGAACCAAAGTAATTACACCAGCACTGACTTCAGACACACAGTAAATAAAATATATGCTTACGTATTTCAGTTCTACTATGATAAAATCTCTTAGCCTCGTGAAGAGAGACACTAAGTACATCAAATTAAGCGTAATCACGATGTTTATCGAGGAGTTCACGATATTACTATCATGATCTCAGTACTTAGTACACCTACCCTGAAATTGTAATGAAATTTCACTTTGTCTGTTTAATCAGAGTTTACAATTTAATTAATATTATATCCAGCAATATCCCGCGGAAAAATACCCACAACCTGCAAGCAAATGTGTGAGTGTACACATAAACAAGCGTAAAGCACCTCCCACACTGCTTATGCGTACACTCAGAAACAAGATCGTGCAAACACCACCACCAAAAATAGATCCAGAGAAAGTTAAAGTCATAAAAGATATGCCCATACCTAAAAGTATTAAAGATTTGCAGAGATTTCTAGGCATTTGATTAATTTTGTAGCACTTTTTATAGAAAATCTAGCAGAAAAAACTAATACCTTAAGAAATTTGTTAAAAAAAGATATATTATGGTTATGGGATGAAAAATTTTAAAAGTGCTTTGATTCGTTAAAAGAAGTTGTATCTAAAGCACATGTGTTAACTAATTATAATTGCAACTTACCTGTGACTTTGTCGGTAGATTCCTAAAAGAATGCACTGGGAGCAGTCTTGATGGAAAACAAATGACCCATTGCATACAGTTTAAGAACACTAACAGGCTCTCAACAAAACTATGCTCAGATTGAAAAAGAATTGTTTGCCATACAGTTTGGATGTAATAAATTTCACCAATATATTTATGGCAGTAAAACAACTGTTCATACTGATCACAAACCTTTAATTTACCTTTTTAAAAAACCTCGTCATGAAGTACCTGCTAGATTACAAAGATTGATGTTATCTTTGCAGGGTTACGACCTAGAAGTGGTTTATGTACCTGATAAATATATGTATATAGCAGATACTTTGTCAAGAGCCTCACTTAGTGATACATACATACCGCAGTATGAACAAGACTTACAATATCATGTTATTTCAATCTTTTCTAATCTCTCAGTGAGTAAGCCATATTTAAAATTTATATTATTAGAAAGTAAAAATGATGAATCTTTAAATCTGCTCAAGTCTTGTATTCAGAATGGTTGGCCAAAAAGCAAAAAAAGCAAAAAAAGGCAAGCAAAGTAAGCTGTCTGGTGAAACCATATTGGAATATTCAAAATGAAATACATATAATTAAAAAATTAAAAAATAAAAGACTTTTTAAAGGCTTATTGTTCCAAAGTCCTTGCACAGACAGATTTTAGATAAAATACACTGTGGTCATTTAGGTATTAATAAAACACTCAACATCGCTAGAGAAACAGTTTACTGGCCAAATATAAACGAGGATATTAAAAATTTAATTGATCAACGTTCGGTATGTGCTAAATTCAAGCCAAACACACCTAATGAACCGTTGAAATGTTATGAGATACCTCATCTTCCGTGGGAGAAGGAAATTTTCTCCATCGAAATATAATAATAAAATACCTATAGTTTTATTATATTTCGATGGAGAAAATTTCCTTGTTTGCATGGATTACTATTCCAAGTACATAGAGCTAGCTTCTTTGCATAAGAATTACACTGTCGATAATGTTGTTAAAAACCTCAAATCCTTCTTTGCTCGACATGGAATACCAAAAGCATTGGTGTCTGACCACCATTTAACTCCTGCAAATTCAAATCTTTTCTTGTTGATTGGGATGTGGAACACATAACCACCAGTCCTTATTTCTTGTTGATTGGGATGTGGAACACATAACCACCAGTCCTTATTGGTCCAGGTCTAATGGCCAGGCTGAAAGTGGAGCCTAAAATTGTCAAAAACATATTAAGAAAGTGCAAGGAAGACGGCTCGGACGCACACTTGGCACTGTTACATTACCGCAACGCTGCTAAGGGAGATTTTCTCAGTCCGGCCGCATTATTAATGTCTAGAAACTTGCGAGTAAATTTACCAATTCTATACAAAAACCTTAAACCTAAAATTGTAAAATTTTCGACCTTTGAAAAATGTCATAGACATTGCAGAGACAAAATGTCTTTTTATTTTGACAGAAATGTGAAGCAAACATCTTATCATTTTCAGCCTGGAGATGACATTTACTTCAAAAAAAATCCCAAATCCTTTTGGACTCCGAGAATAATTAAAGAGAAATTAAGATGTGGTAGATCCTATTATATTGTAGATCCAAATGCACACCATATAGGAGGAATAATAATAATAATAAGGAATTTAAAAAAAAAAACAAATAAAAAAACAAATCCTCCACCTTCTTTTTATGGTAACGGTCACAGTAATGGCAGTTATAGCAGCACTGACAGTGTGACTCCCTCATTAGATATTGTAAATCCCATAGTTCGGCACAACTAGGAAACTGTGTTCCTATGGAGAGTCTAGAAAAAACCGGTTACGTAACCAGGTCTGGTAGAAGTGTAAGACGTCCTAAATTGTATATACATGAGAAATTTGATTAGATAAGTAATATATTGTTATTAGTTATATACTTATATTATTAGTTTGCTTTTTCTCGAAAAGGGAGATGCTGCTTAGTGTCAACAGTATTTTAAGAAATATAATTGTCAATGTCATATTGACAGATGTCACATATGCAGCCAAACACACACACACACACGTATTTAGTTAGTTTATTTCAGTTAGCCAAAAGGCTATAGGTACATAGTGTAGACGTATTTGTGTTAGGCATATCTAATATGTAATACGTATCTGTTTTAAATATTTCTCATAAGCACCAATAAAGGAGAATATAAGAATTGTTGCTGTATTATTATTATCACCACTCAAGCGTAAGAAGGATATGTAAAAACCAAGAGGTCGTAGCCCTCTACACACACAAGCAACAATATCAGCAAGATCGTGCAAGGTCCCACACCACCATGCAGGTTGCAAAACTCGACGCGCGTTTCGCCCCGAACCCGGAGCATCCTCAGAAGTGGACCTGCGAACAAAGTTCGTTAACAATGCTGCCAGCCAAGAGACTCTTCTCGGCTCGACGCCGGGCCCCTGAAAAGGGCCTTACGGCGGACCTAACCAATATCAGGGGCTATGCCCCTCTAATTGGGGTGACACGCCCAGTACGAATACTGGGCGCAAAGAGTCAATTTTGGGGGAAGACCCCCCGCGGCAGAACGCGGGGGAAACCCGTGGGGGGGCAACACAAATTCCGAGGGAATGACGTTATGCCAATCCAGGCCCGACCAAGACCAACGGTCGGCTCCAAGCGGCGCGTGGAGGTCCCGACCCGGGGGCCGGGAAACGTGTGTGGGTCCACTCCCTCACGCGCCGCGTTTACCGGACCGCGGACACGAACAACCTGGGGGATGGGGGGGAAGTGTGAGAGGGAAAACTTCCGGGCCCCGACTTTGTGTGTCGGGGGGGAAGGTGCACCAAGGGGGCGACGGGGTGGCAAGAGGGCTGCCATCCCGACAGACCCCGGGTGAAGTTAGACAGGTTGTACCGGTAGGTTTTATTTCCTACCGGTGCAGGGGAAGAGGGGGGGGGCAGCGATCCAGCGGTGTTTGGAGCGCTGTAACATGCGCCTCGGGTGGGGCGCACATCAATGCACCGGGACTCCTCCACTTCGGGGGCATGGAGGCGCGTCAAGCGCTTGGGCTCCTCCTCTTCGAGGGCGGGGTGGCGCATCATTGCGCCGGGGCTCCTCCTCTTCGGGGGTGGCGGGGCTCCGCTGGGTCTGCCGGGGGGACAGCGTCCCTTGGCAGGATGTGGCGGTCGGGCGGGCGGGCGTGCCAGAGCGCCAGGTCGGTCAGCTCGACCAGGCGCGAGGCATCCGCTCGCGCGAACAGGTTGGTGGCGAGCCGGGCCACAAAGGCCTCAACGCTCTCCATCCTGAGATCCCTCTCAATGGTGGAGTTGCGGACGTACCAGGGGGCGCCCACGATGTGGCGCAGCACCCGGTTCTGGGCTCTCTGCAGCAACCTTTTCTGGGGTGCAGAGAGCAGGTGGTGCCACGCAGGTGCTGCGTAGGTGAGGCGGGACCTAATGTAAGTTTGGTACAAGGCCGTCCGCATGTTGAGGGGGATCTGAGGAGACGAGAAGGCGGGGCGCAGTTGCGCGGTAGCCGCTTTGGCCTTTGCCACGGCTGTCTGGCGCTGGGCGACCATGGAGAGACGGCGGTCTATGACGACACCTAGATACTTCGCCGTTCTCCCCCATGGTATTTCAGCGTCTCCGATTTTCAGAGGAGCTGGAAACCCCGTTCTCGTAGTGACGGCGAGCGCCTGGGACTTACCTGCGTTTACAGACAGTCGCCAGTTGCTCAGCCAGTCAGGGAGAAGGTCCAGCGTCCTCTGAAGCTTCAGGGCGGCGTGGTCTGGTGTCAGCGAGCTGGTTATAAACGCCGTGTCGTCGGCGTATAACGCTGCGGTGGTGCCAGGGTCTTTGGGGACGTCGCTGGCATAGAAATTATACAGTCCCGGGGAGAGCACGCTGCCCTGAGGGACGCCGGCGGTGATGGGGCGCTCTCCGGAGAGGACGCCGTCGACTCTTACCTTGAAGGTGCGGCCGGAGAGAAATGATGCCACAAGCCTTACCAGGGGGGATGGGGCGTTGGCTCGGATGAGCTTGAAGAGCAGACCTTCATACCAAACACAGTCGAACGCCTTTTCCATATCAAGGAATACTGCGACCGAAGATTCCTTCTTGTTCGCCGCAACGGACAGATGATGGATAACTCTTACCAGCTGGAGGGTGGTGCTGAGCTCTGACCTGAATCCGAATTGGTCCTCACGAGGAGGGAGGTGGGGAGCCAGGTGCTTAAGGAGAAGGATTTCAAAGGTTTTGGAGAGGGTTGAGAGGAGGGTTATGGGGCGGTAGCCCTCTGCCCTTCTCAAATTTTTGTGGGGTTTGGGGATGGTGATGATTATCCCCAACTTCCAGGTGGTGGGAAAGTGGCCGGTCCTGACGATTCCGTTGAACAGGCGGGTCAGGGCGGCCACCGTCCTGAAAGGTAAATGTCGAAGAGCAGAGTTGGGAATACCATCTGCTCCGGGGGCCTTCTTCGGTTTAAGACGTGCTAGGGTCTTCTGCACTTCCCTCGGAGAGAAGGAGAAGGAGGGAGGGGGGGAGGGGGAAAGTAGGAACACCTTTACCTCCTCGGAGACGTTCCTCCCTCGAGTCGTTGGCAGTGGTGAAAACTGGCGCTCGAGGTGTTCGGCATGAATCTCTGCTCTGTCCTGTGCACGGTACCTTAAGTTCCCGTCGGTGTGGAGCAGGGGGTAAACAGGGGCAGTGGCACTGGTAAGACTGCGGCAAAAGCGGTGTAAAGAGGGCCAGTCCTCTCCCGCCTCCTGGATGCGTCGGGTCCAGTTTTCCGCATTGAGGGTCTCTAGTTGGGATCTTACCTCTGCGGTGAGGCGGTTGAGCTGCGTCTTTATCGCTGGGCATCGGGTGCGCTGCCATCGTCGTCGCAGGCGCTTCTTTTCGGCGATCAGGTCCATTAGGTGGCGAGGTAGGAGAGGCCGCTTATGTTGGCGGTGGGTGAGCGGTTGGGTGGCCGCATCCATTGCAGCTGCAATCGCCCCGGTGAGCTGCACCGTCATAGATTCGACGGTTTCTGCAGTGTTCACCGGGAAATTTGGCGTATTTTCGTGCAGCTGCAGGGAGAAAGCGTCCCAGTCGCGGACTGGGTATGTGGGGAGGGGGGGGACACTTACTGGGGATGCTCGGACGATGGCCAGGACCGGGAGATGGTCTGAACCGTGGGCCATGTCCAGTACCTCCTGGTGGAGGTCGCCTGCGACGCGATAGGTAATGGTGACGTCTAGGACGTCTGGCGAGTGCGAGGATTGCTCCGGGTAATGGGTTGGGGTGTAAGTACCCACCACCGTATATCCAGCCTGCACAGAGTCGGCGAGCAGACGTCTTCCGTCTGCATTTGTCGTGCGAGAGCCCCACTCGGGGTGCTTACAATTTAGATCTCCGGCAATCACAGTCGGCTCATCTGATATGAGCCTGTGGATGTCGGAGATATCTAAATGTGATCCCGGGGGCTTGTAGCACGCAAATATGCGGGTGCGGTGGGTGCCGAGTGCAACTTCGATGCCCAGCGCATAAAGGGATGACACCGCGGGGGTAGGGAGGAGTTGGTGGAGGAGCCTCCTGCCGACCAAGACAGCGAGGCCTCTACACACTCGGTCTCCTCCTAGGTAATCTTGCCTGTAGGTTAAATACCTAGGAACAGAGAAACGGTCCGGGGGGGAGAGGAGTGTTTCGCTCAGGAAGGCGATGTCTATCTCGTACTCCCGAAGGAGGAGACGGATCGAGGCTACTTTCCCGCGGACCCCTCGGACGTTCCAGTGAACTATCTTTAGTGAGGTTGGGGCGTGGGAAGCCATTTGGACAATAATTTTGAGGTGAGGGAGGCCCCTTCGGGGAGGGCCGACAGAAGGGTTTTGAGTATATCTTCCCCGGCCTGGATTTTTGAGAAGATATCCATAGCCAGGGAGAAGAGGGCGTAGATTAACTCAGCGGTGGATTCAGGGGCCGAGGAGACCTCCCTCCTGGAACGGCGCTGAGAGGGCGGTGCGGCAATTGCTGGCAGGGTGGTGGCAGCTACTGCTGGGTTGGCCGGTTCGGTGGCAACCTCAGCCACTTCGGCAGTGGTAGTGGCCGACGGGACCTTGCGCGATGCACGCGAGATGCGGGGGGGGCGCGGGGTGCGCTGAGGTAAGGGGGAGGCCGACAAAACAGCCTCGACATTTGGCAGCGGAAGTGCAAGGGGCTCGTATTCAGAGTCCGTTGCTGCCGCGGAGGTGGCACCGGACTTGGGGCCCTTTTTCTTGGTCCTCTTTCTTTTCCTCTGTTTCCGCACTGAGGGGGCGGGGAGAGTGGAGGATGAGGGACGGGGGGTGGGGTCGTTGGCCTCGGCCATAAGGGATGTGGCCGTAGGCGGTGGAGGGGGGACCTCTTTCTCCGTTATGACGTTATATATACGTTGACTTACCCGGTGAGGTGCGCGCCTGGTGCGGGCAGTGGGCCTGCACGGCGGTTTCGGGCCTCGCGTTTAAAAACCGGGCAGTTTTTACTGTTGGCCGGGTGGGCCCCCTTGCAGTTGACGCAGGTGGGCTGTTCGGAGGGCGGGCGGGGGCAGTCAGATGCGAAGTGCTCTTCGCCACACCTGACGGACGCCGGCCTTCGGTGGCAGTTCTGGCTAGAGTGCCGGAACTGCTGGCAGCGGTGGCATTGGGCGGGGCCGTCCTTGCCACGCCAGGCTTCCACCCTAATACCTGGCATATTCAGGAGTTCCGTCAGCTGGAAGATCCCGGGGACCAGGTCCGGGGTGCGTTTCAGCAGCACGAAGTACGAGCACCCTGGGCGGTCCTTCCTAGCTAGGATCCGAGACACGTGCTCTACCTCGTAGCCCTTCTTGTTGAGTGCGGTGGCTATGGCGTCGGTGGGGGTATGGACCGGGAGGCCGTGGACACCTACCTTAAGTCCACGGTCCTGCGGGAGCGCGTAAGAGAACCAGCTTACGCGCTCAGTCTTGCTTAGGTCGTCAAAATATTTTTGGACGACACGGTATTCTTTTTCCCCTTTTGGGGTGAATTTGATCCCTTGTCCCAGTGGCTTCGCATTGGGAGGGTGGCCGAGGAGATCTGCGAGATTACTAAAGTGCCTTACCCAGTCCTCCAGCTTTTCCACGATGAGTGGCGGGGGGCGGGGGGAGGCGGTGGCGAAGACACATTCCGTGTTTGTGTCACGGAGGTTGCCGTGGTAGTATCCATCGGCGATACGGCCCTCGATGTCGAGGCCGATGGAGATCCGGATTGAGCAGCCGTAGTCGCTGCTGCGTACGTCGCCGGGCGATCGGCGCGCTTGGCAGGTGGCGAGATGTCAGATGGTGCATCTTGTCGCTGCCGTTTGGTGACCTGCGCAGGGGGGGCAGGGGGCGGGGGCATGCTGCTCGACGAGGGGGCCGGAGCGGGGGCCCTCGGAGCAGGAGCACTTACCGCACGACGATCCTCTTGAGGCGGTGATGCCGGCGAGGCGGTAAAAGTGAGCTTAGTGCTCACTGCGGCGGATGTTGGAGGGTGGCGGGGGGTGCACACCTCCGTCGAAGGGCGCGCGGGGCGCGGCGGTGAGGCCGGACCCTTTTTGGCTGGGCGGGGTGGGGGCCCAGACTCGCGGCGGGGCGCCGTCGGAAGGCATTGTGGCGGGGGGGGTGTCAGTACACCCCCGCGATAATGCCGAAGGCGGCCCGGGGCGAGCGGTATCCGTACCGCTCAAGCTGGGCTCGGTGGCAGAATGGTACGCGCGCTCTGACGTGCGCGAGCTGGACCGTGATGAGGGTCCGCTGCGCGACGCAACTGTGCTGGCGCGGGAATGGCTGGGGCGATCGCGGCTATGCGGCCGCGAACCACGGTCGGCCATGGTAGTAATATAGTTTATAATGTACTATAAGTACGTGGACATGACGCACAAAACAGTCACATATTTACATACACGCACAGAAATACAATGTACATGTACAAGAAAAAGTTAATAAAAAAAGTACTCACACAACACAGGTAAACTAAACACAAAACACGTATTTAGTGTCTAAGCAGTCACAAAAGTGTACGTACTTGCACGGTTAAAACACACAACACTGTGAGGGCTGACTCCTCGTGACCCCAGCGATGAGTAAGTCTCAACGGGAGGTCAAGAGCAGTTCAACTCCCAGCAAGGCGCCAATTTACAACCTATTCTAACGAAGTAGGGTCTAAATTGACGATCGCTATTAGAGTTTTACTAAAACTGCACTAGAGGGCGGGGTCGGCACGAGCGTGGAGTGCGCGCGCGACACTCGACACGTTAAGAGCGGGACGGCACTACCGCGGAGTGAGCGAGTCACTACGACGCGGAGGGAACGAGACGGCACGAAACGCGGAGTGAGCGGGAACGCACTAGCACACACTGGAGACGGAGAATGTCATTAGTTTGCTTTTTCTCGAAAAGGGAGATGCTGCTTAGTGTCAACAGTATTTTAAGAAATATAATTGTCAATGTCATATTGACAGATGTCACATATGCAGCCAAACACACACACACACACGTATTTAGTTAGTTTATTTCAGTTAGCCAAAAGGCTATAGGTACATAGTGTAGACGTATTTGTGTTAGGCATATCTAATATGTAATACGTATCTGTTTTAAATATTTCTCATAAGCACCAATAAAGGAGAATATAAGAATTGTTGCTGTATTATTATTATCACCACTCAAGCGTAAGAAGGATATGTAAAAACCAAGAGGTCGTAGCCCTCTACACACACAAGCAACAATATCAGCAAGATCGTGCAAGGTCCCACACCACCATGCAGGTTGCAAAACTCGACGCGCGTTTCGCCCCGAACCCGGAGCATCCTCAGAAGTGGACCTGCGAACAAAGTTCGTTAACAATGCTGCCAGCCAAACCCTACCTTACCACCTTATATACCCTACTGGTTACTAGTACCCCCACCAAAAAGCCTAATGAGCGAAGACGTAGTCAAGCAAGTTTGGTCATTCAATAATGGAAGTCTATTGTTGTTCTTTTCTTCAATTATTTCTAATTGTTCCAACACGCTCAGTCGAAAGCCTTTGTAATATTTATGTAACACCTTATAGAAATGGCCATCGGGTACACTATGACTACTATCTAAAAGGTGTTTAGCAAAATGAGATTTATCACGATGAGCATTTCTATAAGCCGCGATGTGTTATCTGTACCTAGTCTCAAAGTTACGTCCAGTTTGACCCACGTATACACTATCGCATTTAGTACTATCGATTCGGACTATCGATTTTATAGACACCGGACGGAGTCAGAGTCCGAACCTTTTTCTTTTCACCCTCGCGTCAAAAACTTAACCAGTGTCTAATTTGCCAATAAAAAGTATAACATGGTCAAGGGTTTACTAGTGAATTAAATCAAGAGTACTCCTTCCGGTTATTCATTTAACCGTGAAAGAGTAGCTTTGAGGTCATCAAAACAAACAATATATTATAATAATGGCTTGGTTATATCTAAAGCGGATAAGGGTAACACAAAAGTGGTGATGGAGCATGTAGATTACATGGAGAAAGTAAAAACGTGATTCGGTGTGATCAATTTCTAAGGGTTCCATCTGACCCAACAAACAAAATTATGGTTAAGGTTAAATTAGCTATAAACAATAATAAATATTTATTTGGTACCGAAACAGCGAAGAGAAAACTTATTCCAATGAATCCTCGCGCACCATCTCTGTATAGTTTGCCAAAGATTCAAAAAACTGATATTCCCATACGAGTTGGCAAAGTCATTAAATTACACTATTAAAGAAAACCTTTTATTTCGGCCACCTTATGCAATGAAAAAAAGCTTGCAATTAGTAAGCCAAATTAAAAATGTGACTGCCACCTCGTTGTAAATTAGTTTCGCTCGATATAAACAATTTGCTTAATAATGTTCCGTGTGAGGAAACGTTGGGTATTTTAGGGAATGCATTGAAAAACGCTTGCCTCCTGGTGAAGGTCTGGTATTGCTTGCTCTTACTAAAATCTGCATGGAATAAATCTACTTTAGATTTAACAATCAATTCTTTGTTCAACAAGACGATGTATCAATGGACTCACCACCCTTGCTGACCGAAATATTTATGAATGATTTTGAACAAAGAAATATTGTTGTTTACATAAGTATTTTATATTACTATAGATATGTAGATGATTGCGTCCTTTGTTCGACCGGTACACAGAGACAACTGGACGTTTTTGTTAAAAACCTTAATAAAAAACATATTGAATATAAATTAGAATGTGAAACTAATAACACGCTTAATTTTCTTGATTGATCTATTACTAGAGACAATAATAAACACAGTATTGGAATATTTCGCAAACCAAAATATGCTCAACGTAATTTCACAAAGTAACGCCTGATTCTATTAACTATTTAATCAGAGTTTGGTTGGATAGGTTTGGACCCCAAGCAAATTTAGAGTATAGCATTAGGCAAGCCTAGCATTCTCACCATTTGCCACTAACTAGACAAGTTTAGCCACCTGGCAAAAGGTAACAACTTGCTAAGTAGTTACACGTTACTGTAGCATTAAAATATTTTTATGGAAAGTTGTAAAAACGCTAACGTATTTTTAAATACAGGAGGATTGAATTATTATAATAAGGCCTCGGGCGATCTTTCTTTATTCAAAATTCAATTTGAAATTCATAAATTTACATGATTTTTAAATGTTTTAATATGAGCTTTTAGTAAAAGGTTACCAAAATTTACATCAAACTTTACTGATTAATATTTCACAATTGGTTGGGGCTTTTAATTTTTTTTTTTGACGTATACTATTGTATGTTCCTGGGAGACCGAGCTTCGCTCGGAGTTCTAGTACGGGCAGTACAGAAAAAACGGATCACAAAAATATTCATCTGACCAGGATTCGAACGTGAGACACCAACTACAACGCAAAAATTGTACATAACTGCGCGTACCAAACTTTCTTTGGATCTTCATTACTAGAGTTGAAATGGTTGACATATTGTTGCATGACATGGTACTACTATTATAAATTTGAAAGTTTGTGCGGTTGTATGGATGGATGTTTGTGACTCCTTCACGCAAGTACTATAGAATTAATACGAACGAATACCTATAGAAATAGTCTAATCATTTTGATGAAATTCGGTGTGGTAGTAATAAAAGTAGTAGGGGCTCTGGATTAACACATAGGCTATTTTTTATCCCGAAAAAGTACAGTATTCCTGTGGGATACTATATTTACGCGGGCGGAGCCACATGAAAAAGCTAGATCGATTTTCTCCTCCAAAACCTTACTAAAGTTAATACCATATTAAAGTTCTTGAAGCCGATTCTGAGATTCGAAATATATATATATATTTAAGAATTGCTCATTAAAAGTACAAGATGCAAGCACACAATAATGAATTAAGGTCTAATGAGGCGTTGTTGAAGATGGATATGGTATTTTTAAATCCGAATCACCAAGTTTTGATACAAAAATACCAATAATAGTCGAGTCAAGTCTACGAAGTGCACCTTCGAACAATAAAAATATTATATTTTATCTTATTTTAAAATAAATGGAAAACTTACAGCTATAATAGAGTTAGAAACAGAATACGCAATTACTAGGCCAGTTAAAAGTTTTCGCTAGTAGCAATAGTTTACAATTACATTGCCATTATTGTAGATCTTACGATGCTAAAACAGTTTAATATATGAATTTATTGTGCCAATCCAACTATTGCCTTATAATATGACAAATGAGTACGACATGTGAAATGGCCATTAAAGAAACAATAATAATTTTAAATAAGACTATGTAGAACATTGTGTAATAATAATACAACATTATATATGATCATAGTTCCACATTATCACCAACATATTGATTGGTCAACAGAGACGCAAAATTACAATTAGATATGTCCAAATCTAAAGAGGAACAAGCTGAGTTAAATTGCTTATAAATCAAGTCGTAATAAAACTAAACTTGTTTTCCAAGAACATTCAATTTTGTATCCTAAATAAGAAATCCAAAGAAAATAATAACGTTATACTCAACGATGTTATACTCAATAAATTCTTTAAAAAATAATCTTATATTTCCAAAGTTATTTGATTTACGGTTACTTTATAGGCTTTTGTGAAAACGAAAGACTAAACGATAATTGTATAAGAGATTCGACCAAAATATGATATGGAAGAATATAAACTAACTCGGCCGCTACTTAAAAGCAAGGGTCCTTCTTAGTAGGGAGTATAAGGGACTGCGGCCTGCCCTGAGTGAGGAACATATTAATGCCCGAAGGTACTTTTTCCGCAGGGAGCGAGCGAGGCGGCGGAATTGTGAGCTGGACCGCGGCGAGCTGTCGGTGGTGCGGCTGTCCCCCATCAGGGCCCGGCCGCGCGCTGTCAGCCTAGTGCGCTCCCCGCGCCCGCCGCCTAACCTCGAGCTCGACACCGTGCTCGAGGAGCGCTCCGACCCCGAACAGACCACACTCTCGCACGTGAGTACTGTCGGTTGTGCGGCTTTCCCCATCAGACCCGGCAGAGCGCGCGCCGTCATCCTTGTGCGCTCCCCGCGCCCGCCTCCTAGCCTCGAGTTCGACATCGTGCTCGAGGAGCGCTCGTACCCTGAGCAGACCACACTCTCGCACGTGTGTGGTGGTGTTGGCCCACCCATAAGGGATCCTACCTAACCGACACCAATGTAGTCTTGGTCTTACATTTGAGCATGGGCGTAATATACGATTAAGAACTGTGGACATTTAAAAATGTTGAGGACCCAGAATAATCTACACAATTTTTCACGCAATTTATGTACGCCCCTGTGGGAATAATATTGTGGCAAGCCCCAGAGGGAGATCTCCGACCGAGCGAGGTGATATGCTCGGTCAGGCCGAAGCCCACTTGTATGCATTCCGGATGTTGGATATATATATATATATATATATTTATATATTTATACCGCCGATATTAGAAAATTTCGATTGCGCAATTCAGGATTGTGGCGCTAATTGGTCCGCCACACCCCTATGCAAATTTGTCGCAAAGAGTGATGATACATGAGTATGTCTTGCGTCTAATTTCTCTGCGGTCAATGGTCGGCCATTTGCCACATTAGGCTACTAGACACCAGTTAGAAACAATAATTTATTCATAGAAGCCTACGATTTTCACAGTAGCAAATGAATTGAAAGACTAGATTCTAGAAATACATTCTTGTTGGTGTCTGTTTCGGTTTTACCCTATACAAAACATAATATGCCAAAATCGAACCGCTGGTATACAGCTCAATCATTTTCGCGTTTATGTTATACGTGTCTGGTGTCACTGATACGTGTGTGTGCAGCCTAAATCGAAATAAACTCTGTATTATGTAATGGTAAATATAGGCAATTTTAAATGGCTACCTTGCCCTGTGTCTGAATTAAATTTAACACTTTTGCTTTCATCCTTCAAGGAGATGATGCAAGTACGTAAATCGTGTTCTCGTCGAGTGTGTGAATTTTAGAGAGTATTTTTTTCAAATTAGGTTGAAAATATATTCTCTAAAAAATTATCATTCTCAGAATTATTTACTTGCAATTATTTAATTGGCTTTCCTAGAATATTGCTATTAAATAATTCTAAGATAATTTTATGGTTTCGTCGGTGCGTTAGGTAGGAACTTAGAATGCATTGAATATTGTTCGAAATTTTAAGCAATAGAGCTGCATCGTGCCTCCGCCAATAGTGTGTAGAGTAGAGACTAGAGAACCTATGAAAATAAATGGCTTTCTAGTGTGCGCTATATCGAAATCACCAGGCTCGTTCGTTCAATCAGTCGTTAGTCCGAAATATGTTAAATCCATAAAAAGTCATGTTGAAACTCGATTAGCTGCAAACAACAAATAAACATTGCTTGACGCTTCTCTTTCCCAACAGTAAACTCATTGAAAGTTAGGGCTACGTTAATTATTACATATGTAATAACACACACGTTTAATTGCAAGAGTTCGAATGTCAAACTAGACCGCTCTGCATAGCGCGGCGCCGCTCTTGCAATGAAACTATATCTTCTAGTGTACTGAATAATATTCAATTTTGAATCGCTACTTAAAAAATGAAGCGCCGCGTCGTGTGTTATCTCATTTCGGTGTGAGCTGTATTATATAGCCCTCACAATAAATTGTTCGTTCACCGAGTAACGACCGACGAGCGCACTGGGACAGAAGCAAACATTTTTGTTGCGATCTTGATTTATGCTTCAATGTCACGGCTGACAGCATGGCCGACGTGCCCAAAAACACGTTTCTTACACGTCTGAATATTAACCACATAGTGATGCAATGAAAGCTTAATAAAATGTCCGTAGCTATATCTACAAAGTAGGTAGTTACCAGTAAAGGTCTTATGCTATAAATAGCAACATTGCATGCGTGTGTAGGTACAGTGTACTATGTAATGCTTTGTCGACTGTGAGGACTGGGTACACCTACATAAAGACCTATACACTACACGGTATTCAGGGACCCTTACCCTTATTTAGGGCAGTGTAATCGAATTCCTGGAGTAATTAGGGCGATCGGACGGTCCCGGCAAACCTTGTTCCCTAATCGCCCTTACGATCGAGTAGTGTAATAACACTTACTGCGGTCAGAGAGCTTCCTGTAGCTAGAAATCTTAATGTGCCAACCAGTCTTTGTCTAGCACTTACACCCTGGCTTTAAATTGTGTCTTCGTTTTTTATATACGGAGCTACTAAATTTAATATGTATTCAAATTCCTCCTCTCCCATTCTTAAATAATTTTTAAATCCACTGGTTCCAGAGCACTGAGTATCCGCATATTGGAGTGCTTTTCTCTTAATTTCAAGTATTGCTCAATTTCAAGCAATACATGCTACTAGCATTACATTAAGAAAAGAAAAGAAAGGGGGCCGGTGTTCAGTGCAGTGTAACAATCGACGCCCTTGCTAGGGGCCACGCTCTCCCTGACTACCGGGCCCTGAATACCGTGTAGTGTAATAGGCCTAATATTAAAGTTGTTTAGGAGGCATAAAAACGATTCATTTTATTAGAAATCCTAATACTAAATTCACTACAAAAACATGTCGGAAGGCTGCATGATCTAGCTTGTAATAGATAAGGTGTTTGCATGATGTGTGTGAAAATAAGAAGATGCATACGCGGCCACTCCTTAGTATAACATAGCTGATGAAGCCTAATTGGATCATGACGCCTGTTGCTGGCCTCCGGTAGACCGCAACGTGTATGGCTCACTTAATATACTATCTTTAACGATGTTTTATTCCAGGTGGAGATGACACCAGACCGCGAGGTGGGGACGATAATATTCAGCGCGATGAGCGCGGTGGGTGCGGCGGCGGTATCGGCGGCGGCCTGCGCTCGCGAGAGCTAGCGGCGCGGCTCGGCGCAGCTCGGCGCGCGTTCGCCGCTTTGGGCTGCGCTCACGAGCCAACCGATCGACGAGGACTCCGTCGACATAGACGACGAGAGCTAGTTCGACGAACGCTCGGTCACGGACGTCGCCGAGCGTATGAAGCTGTTTCTAGACATTCCACTTAGGTTCTAAACACTTGGACGTTTTTTCGGCGCTACACGTGGGTGTTTGCCTGCAGTGATCAGGTTGACGCCGATTATAAAGAATTTATTTCTTTGCTTTATCAGTTTTTGGACTCGGTGCTGACCAAATATTTCCTAATTTTCCACTTATCAGGAATTATAAAGTAGGACGGTTTTTACCGCGGCCACTGTCGTATTTGTATATTTTTCTCTGTTAAATGTATTAAACGTTTGCATGTTATTTCTTATTCGGTCAAACGTATTTTATAGCAGAGAAATTTAAAATGGGTCCACCGTCGTTAATGTAGAGACATGGTAAAGACTAGAGACATAACATTTTCTTACTCGCTTTCTTGACAAAATTAAGTAGCAGCTATATTTATTTAGTTCGTAATTATTTAGAGAAATCTCAAAATAAATAAATATCAAAATATGCAATTAATTATATTGTTTTTTAAAGAAACGTCAAAGGATTTCTGTTTTTATTAATGTGGTTTAATAATATAAAGTGTGCACGCAATTATTATGTAAAAACTAAAACGACATTGTATTAATAAATTATTTATTTAGGTATGTACATAGAATATCTAATTAGTAGAACCGCTTTTAGATGGATCGAGAGATGCTTTGTTTTAAAGAAATGGTCCAGTATGCGAATATACTTTATTGTTAATTACTTTAAAAAGTAAATTATTTATGTTATTATATTATACCTACTTTTGCCATAAATACTGAAACAAAGAAATCATTTTTTTTCTATTGCAAATAACATTTATTACTTTTACAGTGTGTTAGTTTAATACATAAATATAAAACAATTTAAAATATATAAAGCTTATTCGAATTGGTCTCCATTGGCCATTGGCTGCAATACAGTCCTTTAAACGTTGAGGCCAGTTATCAATAGAAGCACGCACCCTTCCCATGGGAAAATTCTTCACTGCCAATCGTACGGATTGTTTTAGGAACTCCAAATTATAATGGCGTTTAGAGCAAGCCGTACTCTCTAAAACTGACCATAAATCATGATCCAGCGGATAAAGATCGTGACTACACGACGGCCATTCTCAGCTCTGACGAAGTCCGAAACGTTCGTTTCTAACCAAGAAAGTTCGTTTTAAATTATCAGTTGAGAAATGACCAGTACGTCTCTTAAAGGCTGCAAGTCCTAATTCATCTTCTAAAATACACGACATGGTTCTAGGTGCTATCTTCATCTCCCGAGATAAAATCTTTTGCTTTCGGACAGGATTTCTTCGAATTCATTCCCTTACTGCTTTGACCACCTTTTTCGTACGAACACTACGTGGACGTCCAGATCTTTTTCTGTCATAAACAGAGGAGGTCTCATTGTACCTATTAATAGCCCGGTAAACAAACATTTTACTAATACCAAGCGTATGGGGAGTTTTAAAAATAGCATTTGGCTCCATACCTACTTTGTGTAATGCAATCACAGCGATTCGGTTCTCTTTGTCACCCCACTCCATTTTAATGTCGCAAAATATTGTACAAAATATTGTAAATGCACCAAAATGAGAAAACACAATGAACAATCATATAAAAATGACAGATTCCAAATTAAAATGTAATATTTTGTTTATTTTTAATTGTAACAGTATTTATGGCCAGACTAAGTATAATTATTATTAGTTAGCATTGTTTTTAAATTAATGTTAAGTTTTTGTATATTTAAATTATTCACAAGTTGAAAAGTTGTAAATGTTACAGGGTCACCTCGTATCACACTGTCAATGACATGATATAGTTAAAATATAAGATATAATATATTGCATATAGCATTTAAAAGTAGGCATATGTCAAAGTTTGTATTTCCTGAAGGAATTAACGTCTTATGTTTTAAAGAGGACATAAGGGAGAGTTCCATATTGTAAACGCTTGCCAAATGCCACGGTCACGGGAAGTAAAACGTAGCTGTATAGGCCCTACTAATAGGGTTAGGGTTAGGGTTGCAACTTTTATTATAATTTAAATTACCAACAAATAGGAAAATTTACATTTTGGTAAAATATTTAGATATCAGCTACTACTGACTCGTGAAAAAATCGATAAAAGCGACACTTTACACAGCGTTATTTTAGTTTGTTAGATAAACGACATCGATATTTTCAGTCTTTTACTTTATTTAAATTTTGTCAAAACGATGTTAATTGTGATAAATGAAGTTAGAAAATAATACGTCTGTTTCATTTTTTTTCACAAAATTTTCAAATTTTTGAATAATATTTTTAACTAGTTTTTTTCGCGGCTCCGCCCGCTTAAATATAGTATCCCACGAGAAAACTGCACATTTTCGTGATACAAAGTAGCCTATGTTTTAATCCAGAACCTAAACTAGTCGAAATCCGTCGTGTAGTTTTTGCGTGAAACATCCATCCATCCATCCTCAAAAACTTTCACTTTTATAATAGTAGTAGGATATGTCCTCATAAATATTATGTAAAGAATCATGAATGTCACGCCTACTGAAAAGTTTTTTCGATTCCTTTCTTTTAGAGATCTTTCTTTTAGAGAGGTTTATTCCATGTTCAACCCCTAGATATTCGACCCCTTTATTACGACGTTACTTAGGACGGGGGTTGAATATATCCCCTATATACCCTATATTGAACAGAATAAACCGGATCTGTTACAGTAGCTTTCTGCTATAACCACCACTACCACGTACCACGCTATTAAATTTAATCTTTGTTTTGTACTCTACATTTAATATTTCAGTTATGGAAGTACTAGATGTTTCCCAAGACTTTATAAGAGCGCCAAAAAATTGCGGAAACCGTCCATTTTGCTGGGATAAAAAGTAGCCTATGTGCCTAAACTACTACCTAGCATACCAAATTTCATCAAAAGCCGTACTGTAGTTTTTGCGTGAAAGAGTAACAAACATCCATCCATCCATCCTCACAAAGGTTCACATTTATAATAGTATCAGGTTTTGCCCGCGGCTCCGCCCACGTAATTAGAGTATCCCATGGGAACACAGTACTTTTTCGGGATAGTAAAGGAAAAGGAAAGTAGCCTATGTGTTAATGCAGAGTTCAAACTACTACCATACCAAAGTTCATTAAAATCCGTCCAGTAGTTTTTGCGTGAGAGAGTAACAAACGTCCATCCATCCATACATACATCCTCACAAACTTTAACATTTATAATAGCATACTGTCGAAGGCAGGTCGAAATCGAGCCCTGACGTCACTGCGACCCAAGTGGATCTATTGTGACTCCAAATATACAATGTAAAAATGTACTATATTTATGGTGATTAAGACCAAATATTAAAAAAGTGGGAGTGGGCTAGTTATCAGTTACTATGCTACGCGAGCACTGGGTGACATATTATACAACACACTGTGTAAATTATGTTAAGAGACACGACCTTAATTTTGAGTAACAACAAACCTTGGATCTCAGTTATTATGATTTGTGTATGAATTCAAATCATAATTCTAAATCATCATAAATATGAATGCATAAAATTGCTACCATGTGATGAACCTCATCCGGTATTTTGGTTAATAACGTTCATCTTATTGAGATGGAATTTAAATGCATATTCATTATTCAACATTTTAAATTTACTCTAGCTCAGGGTTACTAAGTGTCATAATTCAAACTAGAATAAACTACAGCGTCTGTGACTCCTAGAATTCTTATTTTAGCTTTCCTATGAATGCAGCTGGATTTAATCGTTTTCATTGTTTGATGCGTCAGAAAGGCTGCGGTGCCGAAATCTGGTATTGGAGTAATTGAAAAATCTCATCACAAATAAAAGTTAGATGTTCAGTGCATTGCAGAGATCTTGTGTCTCCGAGAATGCGATTTTTTCCCGATTTAGATTCTAAATATTCATTAAAGCCCTCCGATTTGACACTTCAGTTACATACATACATAAGCTGCCCTTCATTTTGGCTTCGCCGTAGTCGGGAAAAAATTTGTCTTGCAAAAACTTTCACAACCACCATCATTACTCTATACATCGTGATATTATGTTGATATTATGCTGGGTATTTCTCATAGTATTTTACATCATATCGATTTCTATAAAAACATTCACAACTTTGAACCAAAATGTGAAATGTTGTGCCAATGTGCCCTGGATCCAAAACGACTTTACAGAACTCCTCAGCTTTTTCTGTCGACTTTCCGAAAAATTCTTGTTAAGTTTCATTTGGAAATAAATAAAAATATTTTCATTTCATTCATTTCATATTTCTCATAGTATTTTACACCGATATCGATTTCTTTGAATATTTACAGCTTCCATAAAGTGAAATGTTGTGCCAAAGTATACCCTAACAACGATGATGATGGGATCCATGAGGAATCGAGGAAACTCTTATTAGAAAAGTTTAAATAATGCTCGTTAAGTTTTCTTACACATTTTTAATTTCCGCGCGACTTTTCCTGTCAACACAACACCACAAAAAAGATTTATGAAAATTGGTCGAGCAGTTCGTACAATGAATGACCAAGGTAAAAAGGGATTATTTTTTTATACATAGAAGATAATCACTAACTACGAACTAATATGAGAGACGGGGCCGGCGGATTCAACATTAATCACTTGTCATGTGACTAAAGAATTCATTTTTGAAATCGTGAGTGAGTGTCTCGTCTCCTCGTCTCTTCATGAACTTCATGGAGGTATTTTGTGCATATGTGCTTAAATCAACGTTAAAAACACATGATTATATTTTAATAGACGTCGACGCAAAGGGAAATCTCGCGGGAACCGTACATTTTGCCGCGATAAAATGTAGCTTCAGCTAGATGGTAGAATGGTAATTTGTGCGTTGTTTACGAATTGGTCTCAGGTTCGAAACCCGGTCATATAAATACTTTTGTGATTATTTTTATTTTCTTTCTTTTATATTTTTTATTTATTTTTATATATTTTATCGTCCTACTAAAAGTCTCCCAGGTACTAATTAATAATATTATATTATCACTAAAAAGGAAAAAATAAAAAATATATATTAGAGAAAGAAAATAAAAAGACACCGACATTTTTATATTATATTATATTTTTAGGTACCGACTTCAAAAATAAGAAGATTGAGTAGAGAAATAGTTAAATTTAAGCAGAATTTAAAAGGGGAACTATTTCGACATTATGAATTATTTCGTACTTTTTTGTGATTTTTACTTTGATAATGTCTTAAAAATCACTTTAAACGAAATCTGACCGTTTGAAGTGGATCAAAATCAAATCCACTGGAGTCGGTTACATACAAACAAACGTACAGGTGAAGACACTGCACCCCACGCTTTTTTACAATAATAAACATTTATTTTTCATTTACACTATTCTTAATCGAAAATTAAATTTTATTTTTTATTTTTTAGTTAGATTTTCTATACAAGCGTGATTTTTTAGTTTTTAAATTATAACTTATTAACAATGCTCAACGTTCAACAATTCTTTTACTTTGGAAGTCGGTTTATATATTTTAATATTTTTTTAGGTGTTATTTTTAGGGTTTCCCACAAAATGTCGCTGTCGTCGAGTGCTACAGTTTAGAAAGTTTACGTCACTCGTCACAAGGTCAATGAACAAAGGAGTCAATTACTAACATGACAAGGTCACCCAGGCAATTAAAACCTTAAATCCATGTCATCATCACCAATTCACCAACGTCACGACTAACCAATACATTACTGGGACATGGGATAGGTACTTCTTAACGTGAGTATCACCCTCCTAACATAAGTCCACTGAACCAGGCTACTGTGAGTTCGCAAATATCTTATACTTTAAACGCGACAATCTTGTATATATATAATCGGTCCCTCGAAAACAGCGTCAAGTTTTACCATGAATTTGTGGTGAATTGTGGTGAAAAAAAAAAAAAATGGTGGGTGATAATGACTTGAAGGACCACTCGGCTAGAAAGGAAGAAGAGAGAAAGCCTACTGCGAGTTGACATACTTGAGATGCCTTTGTAGATTATTTCTATCTATTCTCGGACACTCATATTTCCTCACAATTACTTCCTTTACTCTCCGCTTCTTCACTCACCTCGCAATGCTTCAATTGCAATGTAATCATGTACTTATGAAAAATCGTGTACTTGCTACCCGACGTCAAACCTCACCACTTCGCAAGAAATTCTAGCGAGCTTTGAGCCTTACTTTAACATATAATGATCAAACTTTGATTTTTAAACTTTACAAAATAAAGAGTTTGGCAAGAAAAGATTAAACGAGTTATAACCTGTATAATAAATTTTACGGCGCAGTCTGCAGAAGTAGCACTATGAAATGTTTAAAGAGAACGCTGTATAGTGAAACGCGCACTTGACACTCTCGACTTGAAATAAAGCAGGTATTACGTCGGGTCGCGTCGGGTGTTGAGCAGGACTGGAATTTATGAATTACAACAAGTGCACTATTTTCGAAGTGAATATTTTAAACGTGAATCTTATACGGGGTAATAAGACTTTTCTCATGCAGAGACTTTGAATAAAGGCGACAAATACAGACTTATTAATGGGTTACATTTAAGATTTTAGTGAAACTTTTATTACATCGTCTCAAACTTTTTCGTCTGTGTGTTGCATGTCGCGTGTCGGTCGGCCGCGGAGTAGGGATAAAGTGAAAGGCGCTCGTCAGAGCAGCCTAGGCCAATATGGCGGCGCCTATAGTTTGCATCAGCTGACCGTGTAGTGTATAGACTGGTACTCATTTGTGCCAGTGCTCCACGCTATTTTGTTATTAAGTTTCACTTTACCGTGGTTTCATAAAACCACACAATCCTTGATTGGTTTACAACCCAAAAATACTTCACATTAGTAAGGCCCTCATAAACATCTTATGCAAATAGGTTCGCTTTACCTATAACGTGATCTAGCGGCAAATCAGCGCCATCTAGTATACCATATGAGAACCAAAGTTCCTTAAGAAAATTAACTTAAAATCTAACGCATAAACAGTCTGTATATTGATAAAGACCGCATTTAACTCGTTATGTAGTTCACGCGAAGACACAAGAAGCGCATTTTATTGTTATTAAGTTTCACTTTTACCGTGGTTTCATAAAACCACACAATCCTTTTTTATGTTTAACTGCAAGTATAAAGTTATCTTTTAGAATATAATATTATATGTTCCGTTGATTTTTTATCGGATGTGGGTTTAGTAGTAGAAGATATATAAAAGAATGCACAATAGCTACAGCAATACGGTTTTAGCCAAAAGTTTACGGTTAACGGAGATTCTGAAATGAATATAAAAGTTGAATATTCGATAAATTTCAAAAGCAGATCTTTCTATGGCGAGTGCATTTGTGGCTGATGCAATGATGCAATTACAACTTAATTCAAAACAAAATAAGTATGAGTGATGAGCATTGTATAATTAAGCTCTTGTTAAACATCGCTGGTATTTACACAGTAAACAAGCAAAATGCAATATATTCGTACCTTCGATATTCTTCTGATATTGCGGTCATGTCACGGTCGAGTCAGCCTGTTCTCTTTCCCACGTTTATTTCATTTTTACCTATATTAGGTATCAGTAATATCATCATCATCTATACAATAAGACCCACTGACGCAGATTTGGGTGTAATCCTGGGTTAAAATATCATATTTTCTCTTTCATAATTTCGACGAATGAGAGAGATAACATACTATTCAACCCAGGGTTAACTTTAACCCAAAAAGTCTGCTTATGAAATTTCGCAATAAAACAGGATCCAGTCCCTATATGTTAAAACTGCAAAATGGTATTCTCATTAACCCCAAACCCATTTTGTTTGGTCCAAATCCAAAAAAATCAGTTTACGATAACAAGACGATTGATTTATAATTCAATAAAAGTAAAATGAAAGGTAATTACGAGAACTGGGGTTCAGATCGGCGCAAGTGAGCCTAAAGTGACCAAATTTTGCAATGAAACAGCTGGGTGCACTGTAAAAGAAGCTACAAAAGAAGTATACCGGCGCAGGTTATAAGGTGAAATTATGATGAAACTGAAATTTTCGTGCAATGTCATTTTAGGATTATACATTTGTTCAATTATTCTTATACTAGATGTTTCCCGCGACTTCGTACGCACAAAAGAAAATCCCGCTGGAACCTTACATTTTTGCGTGATAAAAAGTATCCGATGTCTTTCTCCGTTGTCTACTCTATATGTGTACCAAATGTCATCAAAATCGCTTTAGTAGTTTCAGAGCCTATTCAATTCAAACAAACAAACTATTCGTATTCAAAAATCTATTTAAAATATTTACAAACTATAAAAGTAGGTAAGTACCTACTAAAAAAATAATAACTACTCCAGAACTTAAAATGCTACAAAAAAAGAAATCTCTCAGGTCGTCCTCACCAGGCAGGGTACCTAGAAGGCTCAAAGAGTTTCCTCGCTGGTTTGCGATACTTATTCTCTGGGCCAGGTAGGTGCCGGCTCTGGGGTCTCGGGTGGCCTCAATGAGTTTTTTGGAGATTTCTCCGAAAAGTTTGTGCGCACCCAGACCCCATGTACCTAGGCTTTCAACCCCAAATGGTTCAAATATGAGATCCCCACTAAGGTTCTCATATTTGTGCCGCTTGAGGTTTTCCGCCTGATTGGCGGCCGCACCTGCAGAACTCGAGGTGCCCTGGACATGGGACGGAGCAAGTGTATCGACGCAAGTAGCGTCCCATACAAGAGCCCGTCCCACTCTCCAAGGGACCATGGTCATAATATTAATATAAGTCATTCGTATTAATAATATTAATATATAAGAAAAAAAAATATATTGTTATTATTATCACCGACTTGTGTTCCCACTGCCAAAGATTAAAGAAAGGAATAGATAGAGAATAGGAATAGATAAACAGCTACATAATTAGCTTTCGATCTGATTGCACTACTACACAAGCATGCGGTGTGTCCACGATTGTGTGGAAAAATTGTGGGCCGTTGAAGAGAACGTAAAAATTATCAATTTTTGTTCGTTCTATGCAAGCTGTTTCTCTATACGTAAGTATATTTTCTTCTTTGTATCACTGGGAAACTGCGCATTTTTAGATTTTAAATAGTGTTTCTTTCGTCATGCAACAATAATCGATAATTACGACTCTAATAATGACTGTCCGATTGACAGTTTGCTTAATTTTTGCTTTATTCGGAAATTCAGAATGTGGTTGTTACGAGCCCCGGTAAAATATATTTGTGATTCTTTTTTTTTTTTTAATCTCTCGTGGCTTTAAAAATAATAAAGATCTCCAAGCAAAGCTTGGTTACCCAGGTACTATATATTAATCAGAGGAAAACTTTACAAGTACTTACATTGTTTGTATTGAAGCAATTACGTACTTTGAAAGCATCAAATTTATTGTTACAGAGGTCCTCGACGTCGTCCCTAAGGGCCTGAGGGATTCGGGAAAATAATCACGAAGTTTATCGAGGACTTTAATATCCATTAAAATTTTACTGTTACAATATATATTAAGCTTAGGATAATAATATCCTTTTAGTAACCAAAATATTCGCGATAAAATAAATGTAATATGTAAGAATTTATGAAATATGTGAAATATGTGGAGACTGAGATGGAATGTGTAATAAGCATAGACTAATTTTTCAGACGAAAACACAGCAAGGCTTGTATATTTTAGTTACTTCCACAGTATAATGTCCTATGGCATTCTACTGTGGGGAAATGCTGCAGAAGCGAGCTGTTCGGTCAATCTACAAACTGGCCCTCAACACTTCATTAATAGAGAAGATTAAAGAAACTGGAATCATAACGGTAGCTTCTCAGTATGTTCTATCAATATTATATGTTAAAAAAAATTTAAGCCTATTCAAAAAGAAAAGTGACAACCACAATAGACATACCCAAAATAAGCATAAGCTTGATGTACCAGTGACTAGACTCTACGACTAGAATTCGTTTAAAGGCCATTGTATACGCCTATACTATAAGATCCGAAAGCGTTCAAAATGTTATAAATGATAAGCACCTACCTTGGGAATGAGGTGGCCCCTGCAAGGCTACTTCTAAATTACATATATTATTATACTCTTGATATGTAGTTTTAATCATAATATATATATATATATATATATATATATATATATATATATATATATATATATATATATATATACCTTTTTTATTTTAAAAGAACAATTTTCCATCTTTCTGTTAAAAGATAAGAGGCCCCGCGCGAGTTTCTTACGCAGGATCTTCTCGCCGGGCTAGTTCCCGTTAGTGTATAAAAATACCAATTTTGAATATTTATTTCAAAACATCAAACGGAATGTAACATCGCAATTTTACTACTAACCGTAGTCACGGGAGGACTGACCACGTCCTCCTGTGACCATGGCTACTGGAAAGTAGCCGAAACGTCGGGAAAAAGAAAAGTGCACCGCGACACAATCCGTAAGTGTTAAAAACAATGAACAATATTCGCGTAAACATAAGAAATTAATGTTATATTCTTTTTTTGTGCGTAATGAAACAATTAAGAAGCGTTTAGGATATAATAAAAACAAGGTCAAGTAGCCTATTAGTTCAGTACTTAAACACTTTTGACCTAAGGTAAATCGTGCCTACCGATCGCGATTTAGATTTAACATTATGCAAGATAATTGTTAATGACTTAACAAGCTTTTAACGATGCGCACGAATGTCAAAACGTTTAAGGCAGGGTAAAGTAGGCTTGTTGTTTGCCCGTACTTCCATGCTGGTTTTAAATGTTTCTGTTTTTGTAAGGACAGATGGAGTAAGAGAAATATACTTTATAACGTTAATAGTAATAACATCTATGGACGCCTCATACCACGTCAGTCTAGCCCCGTGCTAAGTATCCGAAGAACTTGTGTTACTGGTACCTGACAACGTTAAGTATATTTAATACTTTTATATAAACTATACATAGATTTAAGATTTTTATTATATTATACACATATTTAATTCACACCCATGACCCAGAAATACAAAAAATTTTTTGTTCCCTCGGCGGGATTGGAACCCGCGACCTCCGGTTTGAGCGCCAATGCGCTAACCACTGAGCCACAGAGGTTGTCTACATGATACTCCCTCTTTCCCCATAGACCATACGGCATACCCCATCTCACTAGACCTATATAATGTATTAGCGAAGTTAACACTTCACTTAAAATAAATGTTTAAAGTAGTTTAGACTTGAAGGGGCCCATTGATTTGATAAACTGGTTTCGTCGAAAGCAAATCATTTACAACAGTCGTAAACGATGTACTTGATATTATCGTAAACGATCCAGTACAAAAACTTAGTGAAGTTTTCGAGAGATAATATTAGAACAGGTGATGTTACTTACTTACTGTACTACTATATTATACACGTGAAAGTTTATGAGGATGGATGAATGGATGGATGTTTGTTACTCTTTCACGCAAAAACTACTGAATGCATTTTGATGAAATTTGGTATGGTAGTAGTTTAAGGGCTACTTTTTAATCCGAAAAAAATGTTACGCGGGCGGAGCTGCAGGCAAAAGCTAGTTTTTTTATCATGTGTCAGAGCAAAAGGAGCCTAGCTCTCTTGATTAGGGGAGGCAATCATTGTACTCACAACAATACAATTTATCAGTAAAAATTTAAGTGACAAATAAAGTCAGGCGGGCATGGGATCTCAGTCTATAAAGTCATTACTTTATAGACTGAGATCCCATGCCCACCTGACATTATTTACATATTATGGTACATTTACCATACACTATATCGTATACGACCAATTACATCGTTTACGACCATCGTAAACGATTTGCTATGGACGAAACCAGTTTATTACAGTTTTATCGTAACGATCCGTCGAAAGCTAAGCTCGCAAGTCAGTGGGCCCCTGACACGAATATAGAGTTTTAATTTGTCCTAAAGTATTTTGCCTAAAATCGAAAGTCGAAACATTATTATGCTCTAAAACTAGTGTATTATCCCCTAAACTTAGTGGAGAGTGCGTACGTAGTTTGGAGGATAGAAACTTATATATCTACTTAAATAACTTAGAAGAAGTAAATTATATAATTTATTAAAATTATGAGTTGTAACCCTAGTATGGATATTTATAACTTTTTACTGTACTTAATAAAGGTTAATGTTATTATTTAACATTCTTCACATTATTAAAAGCATAAAATAATAATAAAAAATAGAAAATAGTCCGTTAAACAAATCATAATATTATTTCATAATAATATTATGATTTGTTTAACGGACTATTTTCTATTTTTTATTATTATTCCTAGTTTTAATAAATTGTTAGGCAAGATTACGGCTAAAAAAATAATTCTAAACGTGGGAGAGCCATGCTTCGGCACGAATGGGCTTGCTCGACCAGATAAATACCACGGCCTCACAGAAAAGCGCCGCGTTGTGTTTCGCCGAGTGAGTGAGGTTACAGGAGATCGGTATTCTAAGGACTAAAACGCAAGAGCGCAATACGATGCAATGTGATTTAAATGTTATAATACTTACTGTCCGATTAATTTTTACAACGTTTAGAAAAACATAACATATATTTTGAGTTTACTGTATAATTCTTTTCAACGATTCTTTTCAAAATATTCGAAACTAGCTGTCCCGACATACGTTGTTCAGTCTTAACTACGAACTGGAATAAATAAATAACTACACCTAAAACTACATACCTACACCTGCACCTACTACTACAACTAACTCTACACCTACTACTACAACTAACTCTGCACCTACAATTACACGTTTTACTCCTACACCTACACCTATACCATTTTCAATATTTCTCACCGCTCAAACCTTCCCTGAACTTCCACAATTATTTTAAGAACAAAGTAAGCCAAATCGGTCCAGCCGTTCTCAAGTTTTAGCGAGACATAGTAATTGCAATCCATTTTTATATATAAGAAGAAGATTTGAATAGAATCGTCCAACAAGCTAATTTTCTTGGCCCGACTTTTTTTCCACACTCTATAACTTCTTATTATTTTCACTATGCTATATATTAATTTGTAATTAAAGTGAAACTTTTATTACATCGTCTCAAACTTTTTCGTCTGTGTGTTGCATGTCGCGTGACGGTCGGCCGCGGAGTAGGGATAAAGTGAAAGGCGCTCGTGGCGCAGAGCAGCCGAGGCCAATATGGCGGCGCCTATAGTTCGCATCAGCTGACCGTGTAGTGTATAGACTAGTACTCATTTGTGCCAGTGCTCCACGCTGTTTTGTTATTAAGTTTCACTTTTACCGTGGTTTCATAAAACCACACAATCCTTTTTATTATTATAAATATTTTAAAAATATAATAGATTACAATACAAAATAATCTCAGAGCAAAGCGAGCTCGTGCGTGCTCTACAAATTACAAGATCGGACTTGAGCTTTAAAGATCAGCAAATCTTTACAAAACTTGTTGTTTCGCGTTAATAAAGTAGGTCACTAGTCCAAGTTCACAGGATTGGAATGCGAAGTTCATAATTTCACGTAAAAGCTATTTAAGTGGCTAGCGGGCAAGGTCGCCCGGCTGCTCGCTGTTTATACGCGCCTCCGATCACAGACTATCCTATAAACGCTTTGCCTACGGATAGTGCGTGCGGAATTGTGAAATCTGCGTGATAAAAAAAAAAAAACAAAAATAAAAATTGAAGTGAAAAAAAAATTTAAATGGGTACGCTCATAACATATCTGCGCTCACGTGTATGAATGAAATGTTATGTGCACAATTTTATGGGATTATTACAGAATACATTTATTTAAACGTAAGTACCTACACTACCGTTGCATTAATTTGTAATTCACATTTAAAGAACACTTCTATAAAGGTATCATTAAACTACGACTCTTCCATAGGCCATAGGCCACACTTTAAAAATAGCTGACTGAAACATTTTAAGTTATATAATTTTGTGATCCATTTTAATTTTTTTATTGTTTAATGAACTTTTTCATATAATAACTTAATGATTTATAATTCAAAATAGTTCTTGGCCTTGAACACATCGCATCAATTGGCCATCAATCATTGATTTGGGGATCAACATAGGTCCCTTTTGTGGAGGTTTACATAAAATTCCTACAATCCTTATCATCTTTAATCAATCATCAATCGTAGAGTCCGCGGGTAAACGGTTTATGTTTCGGTGATTTGTAATGCCCATATTATGGAGAATCATGTGTATGAATGAATGTAGTTCCTCCTGAAAACAAGTTACAAACTTAGCAGGGTATTTTAATGAAATTTGTATAATGAATCGTATTGATTGCAATTATGATACGCGTAGTATACTCATCATAAAATTGTCTGCGACAGCAACACTGTCTGTGAAGGTATTAAATGTCTGTATATTTCTTCACATAAATAATAAAAGCTATATAAAAAGAACTTGTATCAAAATGACATAGAAGTGGCTACAACTATATTGCTTACACGCGCGGAAATTTCTTTCGGAGCTATGTTTTACGAAGCATTGCTAGTGCTTCGGATAGTAGATATGTCTCAGCCATCTGGTTAATTAAGGCAGCTAATTGGACTTCGTGTCCGTTCATTAAACGCCGGCATCCAATTGAATGCAAAGGCCGAGAGTTAATTGCACTAAAATCACTGAACTGTTTTAATACAGAGCTTATTATTTCATCAAAATCCGTTCAGTAGTATTTGCATGAAAGAGTAACAAACATCCATCCATCCATCCATCCTCACATACTTTCACATTTATAATAATAGTAGCAGGATATACAAAATTGAAACATGTCATTTATAAATTTCTCGTGATGTAGGCGAATTTAGTTCCTTGTTTTTACTCATGTATCAAAGCGCGTTGCAAAATAACCACTATTTCGCAATGCTAAAGAACCCGTTGACTAGAGCTACATACACATCATATATATGTCGCTCAATTACTCGTTAATACCATATATATGCGGTATATGTCGCTGGCAACATTTATAGTATATGTGTTAAGTACGACTCTAGCCCCATCTCGCTCTACTGACACAGTGATGTAACTCTACTGTAAATGAATAATGATTTGTCAATAAAACAGTTTTTTTTATATAGAATGCAAACAAACAATCGGATCACCTCATTGTGAGAGATTACCGTCGCCCATAGACTCTCTCAACAGCAGAGGGGTTACAAGTGCGTTAAAGTGATTTGACTTTGTTTTATAACAAACAATAGAAAAAAAGATACTTATGTATCTGCATATGATTGAATTGACAGGCTAGTTAGAAGTTAGAACGCTGTCTCTCGAGTTGAAGTTGGTGGACTCCAGCAATTGCTGACCTTATTTAAGAGTATTTTTATTTAAGTAAGCACGCAAAGAGTTTCTGTTTACACTTTCTTGCGTAGAGACAGAGTATGAAATACTGTATTTCATCTTCAAAATTAAGCTGAACTGAATAATTGACAGTTTTTTTTTGGTTTGTATATGCACTTAACATAAAGCCATATTGAGTAGGAGACAGAAGGTCTACTTACTCAATACGTGTACAAGCTGTATGTCATTACAAAAGTCTCTTCTTATACTTTATTTCTCTGGACTGCCATAAACGTGTAGCTAATGGGGTTTTTGTGTAGACGCCAAAAACTAAAAAATAAAACATTAAATCTGGACTGGGGAGCGTGGAAAAGTTGTTTTTCAACGTGGAATAGTCATGCTTTGGCACAAACGGGCCAGCCCGACTAGAAAAATGACATCATAGAAAAACCAGCGTAATAAAACCGACTAATTTTGAAAAAATACACATCCTGTGATCTGCGTGTATTTTTTTTTTTAAATTAGTTACTACACCATTCGATTCCTTAGGCCTTTTCATCCGTTGTTTGATGATTTATACAGTATTCTCCGAGCGAAGTAACCACTATTGAAATACTGTAGTGCCTGGGACAGTTGGTTTTTAAATGTCTTATGGTTGCCCAAGCACATACGGCGTTCTCACAACATAGTCAGCCTAGTCCAGAGGAATGACTGTTCAATACGTCTGGGGCCAACCATGTGCGGGTTTCCTCACGATATTTTCCTTCACCGTTAGAGCGTCCGTATTGAGATTGAGATCTGAAAAAGTCTCATTGGTACATGCCACAACCCGTGAATCGAACCTGCACTCTCTCGAGTGCGAATCAAACAGTCTACCCACTACGCCACGGAACAATACCATTCGATAGTGTTGCTAAGAAGGATTAAATTCTGGCATGTAATATAGCATGCGGCAAACTTAAGGATATCACAGTATTTTAATAAATAGCTTCAAATTGAAAGAAATGTCTGAGAATAATTTGTATGTTCGAATGCCATATTTCTCTTAACAGGCCCATTTTATTTGGGTATTGGTGCCATAGTAAGCTAATTCTCACGGTAAGTGTCAAGTGTTGAATGTCAGTTTTGACCATGGAGAATAGAGTAAAGGAGTACCATCTCCATACATAGGCTGCACTAAAAGTATCGGGAATGGAATATTTCCACTGTTCCTGACATATTAAAATCTTTTTAATTTAAAACTCCTTGGTTTTAAAAATCGAATACCGTTTATTTATTTAAAAAAAGATTCTCGGTCTTGTTACAAGGTCTTGTCAAACTTGTTTAGTCGTTGTGAAAATGGAATTGATTCGAGAAAATTCTAGAGCGATGATTTATTATGACTTTCGAAGTGGTTTAACACAAAAACAGTGTGTTGACCGGATGATTTCTGCATTTGGTAATGAAGCCCCATCCAAAACCACAATTTATCGCTGGTTTGCTGAATTTCAACGTGGACGTGTCAAGCCCAGTGATGATCCCCGTCAAGGTCGTCCAAAAACTGCAGTCACCCAAGAAAACGTTGATGCTGTGCGTAAGCTGATTGAGGAAGATCGACATGTGACATACCGCGAAATTCAGGCAACTTTAGACATTGGCATGAGTCAAATACAAATAATCTTGCATGAACAATTAGGTGTAAAAAAGTTGTTTTCCCGATGGATACCGCAAAGCAAAAAGCGGCTCGCGTTACTTGGTGCGTCAGAACTCTCGAAAGATTCCACGCAGGATCCTCAAATGCTGTATACAACATCGTATCAGGTGACGAATCCTGGATATACGCGTACGAACCCGAAACAAAAAACCAGTCACGAGTTTGGGTGTTCGAAAATGAGTTAAAGCCAACAAAAATTGTTCGTTCACGGAGTGTTGCAAAAAAAATGGTGGCCACGTTTGTCTCCAAAACCGGCCATGTTGCGACTATTCCTCTTGAGGGACAAAGAACGGTTAATGCAGAATGGTATGCTAACATTTGTTTGCCACAGGTCGTTTCTGAACTCCGTAAAGAGAACTGCAACCGCCGCTCCATCCACCGCTCCGCCGCTCCATCACGACAATGCGAGTTCTCACACCGCGCACAGAACAAAAGAGTTTTTAGAGCAAGAAATCATAGAATTATTAGACCATCCGCCGTACAGCCCCGACCTAAGCCCTAATGATTTCTATACTTTCCCTAAAATAAAGAATAAATTGCGTGGTCAGAGATTTTCATCACCTGAAGAAGCTGTGGACGCCTACAAAATGGCCATTTTGGAGACCCCAACTTCCGAATGGAATGGTTGCTTCAATGATTGGTTCCATCGCATGGAAAAATGTGTCAAATTTCGCGGAGAATACTTCGAAAAGCAATAAATACATTTTTAAATAGTAATGTTGTGTCACTTCCTTGATTCCCGAAATTTTCAGTGCCGCCCTCGTACATGAAAAATGTCCGTAAAATAGCGTTAAATAGGGGGGATACAGTTGCAAGGGTGTAATGCGGCAAAATTTAAACGGATAATTAAATCTAAGCATCTTCTTCGGTTTTATATATAAAAATATTTTCGACTATATGAGTAATTAGAATTGTCATGATTTACTGAATTAACTACTTTTAATCTACTAAAGTCGTCAAAAATTTTAAATAACAAACTTAACTCACTTTACTTCATCTCTTATTGCTAACTTCATATCACACACCCTTGCCACTCTAGCGCCATTATGGCCAGTTTTGGAACTATTATTTCATTACTTTTGTCGGACACTTTTTAGCTTTTCTGCCTTAGAGAGATTGTCGTCCTTATAGAATATATAGAATAGAGATTCTCCATGGTTTTGACAACACGAAACTTGACACTTAAATTTTCAGTTCTATTGTATTACCGCAGAGTTCTATTTACAGTGCTGTTTTTTCTGTCGCGATCACAAAAAAAACTCTCGTGGGAACAAGGGCTAAGGGAAACTAAAAATTTAACGGTTATGTAAACTAGCAATGCTTTTGTTGCCTGCATATGGCCATTCAGGTTTTAGAATTTTCGAACAATATATTATGCATAGACGGAGTGTGTTTGATCCTACCTCACTAATTGCCCTCTTCTTCGCATTAAGCGGTCCAAATGCAGTAGATAATATAATGTCTGCTGACAGTAAAGAGAAGAAAAACTGTTATTTTTGTTTTTGACGTATACACAAAAAAAAACATTAGTAATCCAATATTATGTACCTATCCAAAGAAGACAATAATGTACCCATAAAATCGGCAATGTGCGTCAAATCGCATAAAATCAGGCCACGCATAGAATAGGGCTTCATAGTCACCCAGTTATGAGTTTATTTTAACATCTTACATGTTTACTATTTCATTACCATTAAAAAATTGCCAGATCTGTCGGTTCTACTGGCTTTAAAAAGTGAGTTGCTATATAAATACAACCGACATAGGCACTGTAATATTAGATATGGCCCATAATATATGGCTCTGTAAATTGAGTGTACCTAGTCTCCCATAAGGATCAAGTCTCCCTCTTCTCCCGTACCCATAAGAATAATTATTCAATTGTTTTATTGATAGATTAGATGATTAATAGATCAAATGCACATAAATTAAACTATTATAAAACTTCCATGTATTACCTGTAAAATATTCAATAATAATTCCTATTAAAATATTATACACTACCTACCTACTGATGTAGGTAGGTAGTGTATAATATTTTAACACTACATTATGTTAATATTTTATGGGCTTATCTCTATAGTGACCCGAAATGCCTTTTGAGTGCTAACAAAGGCTCTCCCTCATCACTCGTAATCTGATCTGAACCCTTTAGTTAGGGCCCAGCTGACTATTTATATTATACACTAGTCAGTGCCCAAGACTTGGTATGCTATTTCATAACAAACGTTCGGACTCCGTCATTGTATTCGTATTTAGCCGATTCGACTATGTTACCGACTTCAAAATTAAGAAGATTGAGTAGAAAAATAGTTAAAATTTTAGCCGAATTTAAAAGGGGAATTATTTTGAAAATAAGTTTTATTTCATAATTTTTGTTCATTTTTACTTTGGAAGTCGGTTTAATTTTTTTTTTTAATAATATTTTTCTCTGTTCAATTAAATTTACTATCTATATTATTATGAACACATTTTAAGAAAGTTATAAATACAAAAAAGCCTCCGCTATTCTCACTTTCACGGCAAAACAAATTCAAGCGTTATTTCATGCCAGTTTTCTAAGAGGCCGTAGTATTTCCTCAAATAAGCATTACCGATCTGCGGACCTACTAAACAATCACCAGTGATGATAATAAATATGAAAAAAAATATTATATTATTAAATAATTATTATTATAATATATTGTTATTGTCGGCGGTAAAAATGTAGCAGTAAGCATTAAATATACTATAGTGATGATGATGATCACGAATATAATTTTGGCAATAGCAAAATTTCAAAGACATTGATAGGTGTCGGTGCACAAAACTCTGATGAGTAGTCAGTACCTATGTACCTAATCATAATAATATGTAGGTGTTTCGTGTGAAGATGGTGGTGGTGATGATTACTGTAAGTGGTATGATGGTATATGCTTGCAGTGCTTAAAACAACTCCGGAATCCCCAAACATGTATCTATAAGGATTCAGGAGTTCTGTCCGGTACTTTTGGATCCATGGTATACCTTGGTGCAAAATCTTACTTTTTGGTAGCATATGCTTGGACTACTTCATACAAAGTTGAAATCACTATAATATGACGTGTCTGTATAAATTTCGAAGATTTCCCATCATTTATCATGGATCCCATCATCAGTTCACCACTTTGGCGACTAAGGGACAAATTTAGAATTATAGCCATTACAACAACAAAAGAAATTTACAAATAGGTTCACAATCAGCAAAGTAATGTTCAAAGATATCCGTGTCGGTGTAAAATACTATGAGAAGTACCTATTACATCATCATAATGTGATTATGTATGTTGTGATGATGGTGATGATGATGATGGTGATGATGATGATGATGATTACTTTAATTGACATAGTGGCATATGCTTGCAGTTCATTGAACAACGCTGAAATCCTCAAACATGTGTCTATAAGGAGTCAGGAGTTCTCTTCAGTACTTTTGGATCCAGGGTATATCTTGGTGCAAATCTTACTTTTTGGTAGCATATGCTTAGATAACTAAGATAAAAGAAAAAGTTGAAATCACCATATGACACATGTAAATTTCAAAGAGTTCCCTCGATTCTTCATGGATCCCAGCATCAGGTTACCACTTTGATATAAAAAAAAAACAATTTAGGATTATATACTATACATGAAAAAAATAATTTTGTAAATCGGTCTACAGACGGCGGAGTAAGTAATCGTTGAATATGCAAAAATATATATATATAAGGTCTCCAAAAATTAATTATCATACTCAAACTAAAAAAATCATCTCATGTATGGGTGACTCTCCGCAAAATGAAAACTCGCCTATATAAAGAACTATTCTCTTTCTTTTAGAGTTTGACAATTATTTTTCAGCTTAAACATAACACAAGCAGTAAATCATAATATGCCCGAAGTATCCGTGATTGATCTTACTAAACCTTATAAGTAAGTAAGTCGGTTGAAAAATGGGTTTTAAATTCCCTAGTTATTATAATAATTATATTTATTATATTGACACGTGAAGCAAAAACCTTCAGTCCAGTTATACGAGTTCATCCGGAAAAGTATGAAATTTGACCGGTTAGTTTATAATATGGAAGAACGTGTGCATAAAGCTAATATTTTTTTAAATAATGCTTGAAAATCAAAGATACGTAAAATTTATAAAAATAACAATAACACCCACTACCCCAGATTATTAAGACACTAACACGTAGTGTATTGTATTCTCTTTGCACACTACAGTGCGTTTGATAAACCCAATTTTATGCTCTGTTAAAAACCAACATACAAAATACGCGCGAAAAACACAACGCGGTTAAAAATAAATGTGCAAACATAAAAATTATATGATTTATTATGAGCGAATTTCGACCACAGGGCGACTGTTAATACGTGAAGGAAATAATTCGTACACCTTTTTACGAATATTATGCCAACGCATGAGTATGAAATTTGGATATAAAGTTTAATTTAAGTGTACTGCACAAATACTTTTTATAATAATGCTTAAAAATACAATAAAATAATAAAAATAGCGTTACACACATTAATTACTCACACTACCATACGTTTAATACAATTTTTTCACACATTGACGTTTTTCAATCTGTATTTGACATTCAATAGGCTCTTATATATGACATTTACATGTTTATTTCTTTTTATTTTTGGTATATAAGAGGCAAAAGAAAGCTTAAAATAGTCAAAGGTAAAAATTCGACCACTTATATGTTATTACGCCGGTAGCCCTAATGGATTGTTGTTTACTTTTCAGCTAAGTTTCCAGCTCTATTTGTATGTCCCTAACAAAACAACTCTACATTCCTAGTTTCAGTTTTAGCATCAAAATATTTGAAGAGGAAGTCTTTTTGTTACTTATATAAGTAAGACTGTGGAAATCAAGCATTGAATTAATTAAATTACACGTGAATTACAAAAAAATCCAAGATTTTTTTTAAATGTAGGTACTTTATGATTTCCTAATTCAGAAGGGTTCTGAATTAGGAGAGTTAATTTTTTAGGATTTTAATTTGAACATTTAGTTAAATAGTTTATTTGCGATTTAATATTAATGATTTCACAAATCTATATTAATAATTTCCCTAATTCAGAAGGGTTCTGAATTAGGAGAGTTAATTTTTTAGGATTTTAATTTGAAAATTTAGTTAAAATATAGTTTATTTGCGATGTAATATTAATTGATTTCACAATTCTTGCTAATTTCAATCATCCATTTGTATGTTTAACTCCAAAAACACGCCTGAGACATGTCTCTACAGTCTACATAATAATATGTAAATAAATTTCTTAAATTTCAGCTGACCATACGTATATAATCTATAATCTTACCAGATGAACGACACGACCTCAGTGAATGAGATTTTTTCCCATAAACAATCTGTTTGTAAACAAAAGAAAAAACAATTTTGTAACACAATCGAGATTTCTATAAAAAATCTTGAATCCAGTTCAAGGCGAATGCGTAATCGGGAATCGGTTATTGACCTTCACAATACGCATAAGCAACCACTGTAACCTAGGCCCATGGGCGGGATATATAATAAATCATGTTTGACATAATCGTTTAATAGGTTTAAATGAATTTTATTAATAATAATAATAATAATAATATATATGGACGCTTCACTCCACGTCAATCTGGTCCTGTGGTAAGTTCTCGAAGAACTTGTGTTACGGGTACGTACCAGACAACGGAAATATATTGAATACTTTTTATATTATACACATATTTAAGATTTTTAATATATTATATACATATTTAATACACATCCATGACCCAGGAACACGGACTTTATGTTCCTTCGGCGGGATTCGAACCCGCGACCCCCGGCTTGAGCATCAACACGTTCAACCACTGAGCCACAGAGGTCGTCGAATTTTAATTATTTGAAAATTAAGTATGTTAATAACCAGTATATGTAATAAGGTAACGCTTATTTAATATTGTGTGGCTTCTAGCACTTAATTACATGACAATTAAATTTAAATATTAAGTCCCATAATATATCAGTCGGGTACCAGATAACGAAAATATATTTAATTCTTTTATACTATACACATATTTAAGGTTTTTGTTCTTTTATACATATATTTAATACACATCTATGACCCAGGAACATAGAAAACTTTTTTGTTCTAGAGGCGGGACTCGAATCCGCGACTTGAGCACAGACTGTGCCACAGAAATTATAGTTACAAATAATATTTTAAGCAGAACATAGAAGATATATTTTTTCTTGACTTTCTTAATGTACAATTTTCATAAACCCAAACTTTTACGGTCACAGACTGCGATATTTTCAGACATTTTACGAGAGTCTGGTCTTAGTCTCCACTGAGCAGTAATTGTGTTTTACTCTGACATTTATTCTTTGGAAAACCCTCAGCTAATATAGCTTAAAATTCACGTACAATAGATAATAATAAAAACAAATGTTTACGACCCGAAACGGCCCTGGCGAGACTGAAGCCGGCAAATAATAAATATAATGACAAACAATTACAATTTGCACTGCGGTCGTATCATTTAGGCAAATAATAATTGCCACTTTGCCGGTTCCGATACTAATGATGTTTTGTTTGCTAATCCACAAAATATGTGCTAAGAGATAATTACAGGAAGTATTAAATCAACTTATAAAAGCATTATTTAGTAATTCACCAGCGGAGTCCGTACTCCAGGAATGGATATTGAACAAAAATTTTAAAACTCAAGATAGGCTATGACATACATTTGACAGAACAATACTTCATACAATAAAAAGTTACGCCATCTTGGTTTTCACCATACTTCAAATGTCAGCCATCTTGTTTTCACCATACTTCAAATGTCAAATGGCCCAAAAAATCTCAAAAGTGGGGCCATTTAACTGGAGGCACTTTTTGCCTCGACATGCCTTGTCTGTAATATTGAATAACACAATTTTACGTCTATTTTTGTTACAATTTTCCGATAGTTTTCGAAACGGTCTATACTCTAACTAATACTCGAATAACAAGAACTTTAACAATTGTTACATGTGTATAAGAAATAGAATATTGCGCCTTTTTCCATTGTATAGGGTTTTCTATCGAGTACCAGCTACGAAACGCTACGAGTGCCACGCTCGTAGTTTTGTAGAATATTTTCGTTTTAGAGTGGACTAGGTCTTATCCCTTAGAAACTGCGCATAGGCAATATATGTTTTTTTATTTCGTCGTGCAACAATATATCAATAATTTCGACTGTTTATGTCAGTCTGATTGGCAGCTTGGTATAATATATAACATATATAATATACCTACATATAATTTTTGCATTGTTTTGAAATTCGGAATGTGGTGGGTTCAAATCCTATTAAGATAAATATTTTTGTGATTCTAATTATTTCTTTTTCTTATATTTTTTTTATATTTATTTTTAATTATTTCATCGTTCTACTAAAACACCGAGCAAAGTTCGGTCAACCAGGTACTATACTATACTATCTATGTTCGATATCTACTTTCTTGAAAGTAACAAATAAACACAGAAATTCTCGTTTTAAAATACAATTTAAGCCCAAATTTTCCAAATGTCGACTCTTGTCCCATAATTCACTGAGTTAATGGGTGGGTATTGATTTTTGTATTTTTTCGTTTAATCTGCAATCCCAATTCCCGATTAAGCATGGGCTTACGGGGTATTATATTAAATTGGAGTACGACATAAATTGAATACTTGGTTTCAGTTTAACACCTACCGTGTATCGTGGCTCATCAAAGTTCCGAAATATTGAACAAAGCAAATAGGCCCAACTGCAAGTAGCACTAACTATAAAACCACTTGTTAAATAATAACAAGACCCAACCTCAATATGCAGACTTTTGCAGTTTGCACTGTACTTAATAGAGGTCGCACTGTGGTCAAAATTCGCCCATATATTTTTTAAGTCTGAACTTTAAAATGGTTCTTTTGCCACTAAGATTGAAAAAAAATAATTAAAAACTAAATGTTGTTTTGACTCAGACAGACAAACGTCAATGTGTAACAAAATTGTACCTATAAAACGCACAGTAGTGTGTAATCTGAGGTAGTGTATGTGTTGTAATTTGTATACATTTATAAGTATTATTTAAAACAAAATATTTGCTTCCACACCTTCCTTCACATAAACTTTTATTTACCGGCCAAATTTCATACTCCCGGTTGCACAATTCTCGTAAAACTGCACTTGAAAATTTTGCTTCGTACGTATTGATATAAGTACGTGATAATTACTAATAGGTAACATATGAAATTGCCGTTCTGCAGTACTGGCCATTTCAAATCAAAATAATTTTTGTTTGGCTAAGAATTCTAATTTCAAATTAATTTTATTTTAAAAACATGGAATTCTTTTTCCTAAAGTAGTCATTTGTTTATTGATTAGTGTTACATTTTCATCGCATTTCAATCTTTTTCGTCATCATGGATACGTTAAAAATTCGAGTAATTATGGAATATGAGTACCGTCGTGGCAGCAACGCGGCACAAGCGGCAGGCAACATCAACGACGTTTACAGAGCTAACACTACAAACCAACGCACCACCTGTTATTGGTTTGCTCGCTTCCGTTCTGGAAATTTCGACCTGAAAAATGAACCTCGCGGTCGTCCGAAGACTTTGGTCGACAATGACGAATTAAAGGCGATTGTGGAAGCTGATGATACACAATCTACGGCTGAATTAGCAGCAGCTTTCGACGTTAGCGTCAAAACAATATTGGTCCATCTGCGTCAAATTGGCAAGGTAAAAATGCTTGACAAATGGGTGCCACACGAACTCAATGATCGCCAGCACAAAGTGCGCGTCGAGACGTGCCTTGCACTGGTCAACAGACACACAAATGAAGGAATTTTGAACCGCATTGTTACCTGCGATGATAAATGGATATACTGTTTGATAACCGCAAGCGCTCAGCAAGTTGGTTGGATCCTGGTTCAGCACCTAAACAATACCCTAAACGATAACTTACCCCTAGAAAAGTGATGGTCACTGTTTGATGGTCTAGCGCCGGTTAATTCATCACAGCTTCTTTCCAAACGGGGTGAGCATTACTGCAGATGTGTACTGTGAAGAACTGAACACAATGATGGAGAAGCTGGCACATCTCCAACCAGCATTGGTGAATCGCTCGTCTCCGCTGCTCCTGCACGACAACGCGCGACCTCATACTGCACAGCAGACGGTCTTCAAGTTGCAAGAACTGGGGTTGGAAGCTCTCCGGATGACGGAAAGCTTCCAACTCCCTACTCACCAGACCTTGCGCCTACAGACTACTACTTTTTCCAGAATTTGGATAACTTCTTGGCGGGAAAGAAATTCAATACCCGAGAGGCAGTACAAAATGCCTTTGAAGAATTTGTTGCCTCCCGTCCAGCTGATTTCTTTAAGAAGGGCATCAATAAACTGCCACTGCGTTGGCAAAGATGCATTGATTGCATAGGTGATTACTTCGATTAATACAAATAAAAAATACACGAAGAAAATTCGTTTAAATTTTTTCATACAAAACGGCAATTTCATAGGTAATTTCCAAGACCTAATATTTCCCTAGTAATTAGCCGGAATCAAATCAGTAGCACAGAATACATAATAGCACAAGTATCAGTAGCTGTAAATGTATTGTATAATATTGTTGTAACGTAAACACTAAACAGCATGCAGCACAAATATCAAGACACACGATTTACGTCATCACTACTTGTGTTACGTGTAAATATTTACAATGACTGAATAATTGTAAACATAACAGTTGACATTGACCAATCACTGTATAATATTATACATATTTGCAGACTGCGGTATACTGCAGTAGACAGCAGGTATAATAATTGTGTGATGTTAATATTAATAGGGGAGACTGATAACACTCAATCCATCTTTTCGTTTTTTATCCCCAACTTTCTCAACGTCTTAATACTAGTAAGAGCAGGACGCTCATTAGAAAAATGTTGGCACTAAAATAAGTACATGGAATTTCAGCAATAAAAATATGTCTGCTGCAATCTCTAATGGTTTGCTATTGCATTTTAGTTTAGAGATTTTAAACCAATGATGATGATGTCAATCTTCTATTTATAGTCACAGTGAACAGAACACGAGCTGGATACCTGATGAACACATGGTTGTAGAGCTAATCTTTATTCCGTCGATGTAGGTAACAATCTATTTAATACAGGGAAAATACAGTGATCGTTCATTCCATTCACGCGGCCTGATTCTCTGATGAATTGTTCAATAAAGTCCGCTTACCCTTCCGCATTTATTAATGTTTCTTGAATTATTATCAATTTGGAATTTATTTTAGAGTCTACAACAAATTCTTTGTTACGATTAATTTATGTATTTCATCACTACATAGTATAAAACAAAGTCGCTTTCTCTGTCCCTATATCCCTATGTATGCTTTAATCTTTAAAACTACGCAACGGATTTTGATGCGGTTTTTTTAAATAGTCTTTTTATTCTCAAGCGCGATAGATATAATAATATAATGTATATCAAGCGGTCGCGCATGTCGCGTCGAGATGATAGGGTCCCATTTTTAACCATTTGCATTGGGTAAACCTATAAACTTTTTCAATATTTTATCAGAAGTAGGTAGTTATATTGCTGTAAATAGAGAGTTATTCGCCGAAGTAGTTTTTTCTCTAAGAACACTATACTACGCGGGCGAAGCGGCGGGCAAAAGCTAGTATATTATATTATAATAATTATATAAACTCATATTACAAATTCACATTCGTATGTTTCTTAGATTATTTTAATTTTAATAATAACCTTGCTAAAAATCTACGCGGTTTCGCGCAAGGCTAAGAAAAAAATATAACACTCATTTACTTCATACATATCATCAATCATCATTAATCAATCAATACATTTGGAAGATATATGAGAAATACTATTAAACTTCATGAACGAAATAGAATCCAAAACAATGATTTTAGAATATTTGTCTGTTTGTGTGTATGTATATATACATACACACGATAATCTCAGAAATGCTTAACCGATTTGGATGTGGTTTTCACTAATACACTTTGATTTTCTCCACAGTAAATTTAGCGGTTGTTTCATTTCAATCAGTTCATTTTATACAAAGTTATTATTCATTCATAATAAGTACCTATCAATCTAGATAATACCAATAAAAATTAAAATGCCATAGAATAACCGATCAGTTGAATTTGCTGAAATTACCTAATCATTGAAGTATACTTATAATACCAGGAAGAATTAATAAAAAGTTCGATGGGTTTGTGGTCGTAGCGCTAACTCATGTTAAGAAACCCGGTCATCGTTCCAACTGGGACGGGTGACCACAACCCTTACTAATATTATAAACGCAATAACTACTGAATGGATTTAGATAAAATTCGGTATTGTAGTAGTTTAGACTCTGGATCAACACATAGGCGCCTTTATATCGTAGCAAAGTGTACGGTCCTCACTTCTCGCGCGATTTCTTTTTGCACATACGTTGTCGCGGGCTACATCTAGTAACATAATATAATATAAGAAATACTAATACTTTTCAGGAATGCTAAGTAAAAGTGAGCACAATGAGGAGGTCGATTCTTCTGCTGCTACTACTAAGTTACGAGGCGTCCCTTGAAACATACAACATATTCGACCTGGGGACAGACTTGTTTCGTCCTTTACCCCGAAATAAAGACGAGGGATTTGTGGCTGACTACACACCGAAAGACAATCAGGAGTATGACTTTATCATAGTCGGAGCCGGGTCAGCCGGCTGTGTCTTAGCAAATAGATTGTCAGAAGTATCAGATTGGAAAGTTCTTCTTCTAGAAGCGGGTGGCAATGAAAACTTCTTCTCAGATATCCCTATATTTGCACCATTTATTTCGATAACTTCGATGAACTGGGGCTACACGTCCGAACCGGAGCAGAAAGCTTGTAGAGGCCTCAGAGGGAGCGTGTGTTATATGCCGCGTGGTAAAGTCCTCGGAGGTAGTAGCGTCCTTAACTATCTGATTTACCAACGCGGTCACCCAGACGACTACAACGACTGGGCACGCATGGGCAACCCAGGCTGGAGCTACGAAGAAGTGTTACCATATTTCAAGAAATCAGAAAACATTAAAATCAACGACCTAAAGTATTCCGAATTTCACGGCACGGGAGGGTACTTGGATATCTCATATTCACCGTACACTACTCCTCTCGATCGTGCGTTCAAGGAGGCAGGCGAGGAGCTGGGCTTCGAGTGGAACGATCCTAACGGCGAACAAGTGATCGGTTTCTCAAGACCACAGGCAACATTACGAAATGGCAGAAGATGCAGCTCGTCAAAAGCCTTCCTGGAACCAGTGCGCCATAGACGAAACTTGAAAGTCTCAAAATATTCGACAGCTACAAAAATCTTAATTGATCCGAAAACTAAAAAGGCTATTGGTGTAGAATTTATTAAGTTCAACAAAAGGTAATTAATCACATTTTTCTGCTTAAATAAAATAGATTACGAATTTGACATCAATTAGCTAAGCTTTTATCTTCAAAGAAAGGTCTAAATTACTAAGCCCTTAGTGCTTTTAGATGGCCGACTCAGCGGAAATTCCCTTCCATCGTTTCAGAGCTAATCAATTAGATTTAATATAAATAGGGACATTTACACGCTATTTACAAAATGTTTGACATTATTACGTTACTACAAAAAGTTGTACAACTCTCAGAGTATTCGATCTTTAATAAGTTCATTTGTTTATTCAGACGAAGGGTTTACGCGCGTCGTGAAGTGGTTCTGACAAGCGGCACAGTGGGCTCCGCGCAACTGCTGATGCTGTCGGGCGTGGGACCGGAAGACCACCTGCGGGAGCTTGGCCTTGACCCCGTAGCAGCGGCGCCCGTCGGCCACAATCTACAAGACCACATCACATTCTCGGGCAACGCGTTCATGGTCAACAGTAGCGGGGTGACGGTGAATGACGTAAGTTGAATTGTACTTAAGTACCTATATCACAATTTACAGCAGAGGTTCGCGACTTCGTTCGTTCGTACATGGTTTCAACAATATAAGATTAATATCTTATATCTCAATCGCTTATGTGACCGATTTGATTCAGATTAAAATGCCAATAAAATATGTTAATACTAAATAATTAAACACTTATCAATATAATAGGTAGATGCTCGCACAGCCGTAACCGCTAATAGTAGAAACGTGAAATTTAGACAGTAGTTTTATTGGATATAGTTCTGTGTCAGATCTTGAGAAACTTAAATTGATGAATTATATAATTGTTAAGCCCGTCACAGACGGCGAAAATACTAAGTATAACTAATATTTTATCTTAACTTGCCTGGATATATTTCATATTACAGTACGTAATATGAAAAAAATATATTATAATATCTTAGCCGTCTGTGATGCCCCTTATTGTTTGTATTGTGTATAGGTATAACATTTTTCACCTTTTTTATTTTAATCCCATTTAAATGGCTCGAGACTCAGCCGCCAATGTGAGCTGGTCTGGTAATCTTCTTCTTTCTATCAAAGTCTAGCGGGATACAAAACAATATGATAATTTTTAACCCTGACGTCATCAGATGATTGCCGCGTCGCCAGTGTCTGCTGCAGCCTACATGGCCGGGAGAGGACCGCTGACACTGCCGGGCGGCGCCGCCGGGTTGGCCTTCACACAGACCAAGTTCGCCAACGATAGCTCTAAAGGCCGACCTGACATAGAGTTGGTTCTAGGTGCAGGGTCTCTGGCTGGTGACTTCCTGGGCATTCTGAGGTCTATGCTTGGTATGTGGATTTGGTCAACCAAAGGCACTATATCGAAGACGTAGATACTTTTCATGGTTATTTAAGGGAAATTAATAAAAAATATAAAGCTGTAAAAATATAGTAAGTTATCAGTAGGGAATCTCCTAGTACCTATTATAACTAAGTAATACAGTGAAAGTGTCGCTCAGTTGCGCGTTGGTTGACATAATATTAAAGGCAGACTCTCGCTCGTGCTTGTAACTAATCAAACAAAAAATACATAGGTATCACAGACGAATGGTACTGGAAAGTATACGGCTCCGTGCCGTTAGAGAAGAGACAGCAGTCATTTGCACTTAACCCCATACTGATACGGCCGCGCAGCGTGGGCAGGTTGACCCTGCGGTCGGCGCGGTACAGCGACCCGCCGCGGCTGCAGCTCAACTACTTCAATGACCCCAACGATATGAGGACAATTAGAGAGGGCGTGCGATTTGTGAGTATGTTCATAAGATAGAGTAATAATCCTGATACGAGATTTACGATTACTTATAGGTATTAATTAAAAAGAGTGCTCCCACACTGCTGTTAAAAAATGTTTACTAACGTTAGTAAACATTTGTTTACAAACATTTGATTACAATGTTAAAAAATGTTTTCACGTTAGGTAATGTAAGTAATGGACTGAGATCCCAGCCCCGCCAGACTCTCCTTATATTCTTACTGATAAAATGTGTTTTATATTATACCTAGTATTAGTGTGTACAATTAACGTATGCATACCTGCCAGATTATGCCGTGGGAAACATCTTACAGTTCCTAACAAATATAGGTATAAGACCTATATTTGTTAGGAACTGTAAGACGTTTAATTGTTACATTTTGTTAGGCATAATGTAACAATTGGTAACATTAATTGTAAGTAAATGTTTTAGGCCACTCCGCCCTCGCCCACGGGGACTTTTTGTAGTGATATTGTCGCGCGTTTCGTAAACGATCGACAGCATTGCTACGCGCGTTAGTCGCATTTGCAACTTGCTACAGAAGTGATGCCAACGAGCTTCTAACGCGCTACAGCATTGCAACTGCATCGATATTTTAAACGTTGTAATATAATATATAATCGAATATTGACGCTGCTTTCGCTTCGGGCTGCTTACGTAAAAGCAGCACCAAAGACAACAATCCAAGTCCATCTTGCAACTGTAACGATCACTAGCATTTTGGTGCCGTTACTGAATCGCGACTGCATTGCAGCGTGTTTATGTGGGCGAGGGCACACAGCTAGCGACTGCTTCGCGACTGTATCGATACCAATGCGCTACTGCATCGCTACAAAAAGTCACCGTGGGCGAGGGGCCCTTAGTGTTAGAAAATGTTTGTAAACGTTTTCTAACGGCAGTGTAGCGCCATAATGGATACGAGAATCTGACATTGTATAGAACTTGGCAAAAGAGTAGACGAATCGACTGATGGTTGATAAAGGGAGGGTAGGTTAGTTACTTAGCACTTAGCGGTTACCGCCGCTCATGGAGTTGTGCAAGTGTTTTTCACTGTTTTGCTATTTTACTTCCGAAAAAAAAACGCAATAAATTGCTTTTAGGTGCAACGAGTCATAAATACGAAAGCTTTTAAACGATTCGACACAAAACTGAACGATGTCCCGTTCCCGGGCTGCGAGGACCTCGCGTTCGACTCGGACGAGTACTGGGAGTGCGCTATAATGCAGACGTCCATTACTTTGGACCATATGGTTAGTATTTGCTATCGATTTTATTTGTATTTTAAAGCTCTTAGCTCTTACGGGTTAGATACTTTAAATAAGTACTTAAGCTATAGACTATAGAGCAGGCACGGCCAACCTGCGGCCCTGAGCTAATTTAAACCTCGAATCATCTAGTCGCGATTTATTTATTTATTTATTTTTTATTTAACAATTTATTGTACACACAGAAATTATGACAGTAAAATTAACAAAGAAAGATGACACAAAGGACTGCTTATTTCTAATAAGAAATTTCTTCCAGCAGCCCTACGTAGAGAAATGGGATGATATATAGCAGTTAGGACGTGCACAATATTATTTCTACAAATATTGTATAAATAATCATTCAAATATTTATATCTATAATAAAATAAAATATAGTAAATAAACTAAATAAATTAATTAAAAATGTTAGCTAGTTAATATAAATAAATACTAATATAATATTAATATAACTATAATATATAAATACTATATGTATACATAATAACGGTATCTATATGGATTCAGATTTGAGGTAACGCTCTTTCAAGCGTCTTTTAAATACATCGATGTTGGGACTGTCGCGAATGGTGTGAGGAAGAGAGTTCCACAATCTAACTGCATGAAGTAGGAGTAGAAGTTGGAGCGATGGGAGGGAAGAGAAAGATTTGTCCTGACAGTGGACCTGCAAGGAATATCGAGGGGTCGAGAAAAATTGAATCGATCAAGAAGATAACGAGGAGAGCGAGGATTATGCAAAATGTTGTAGAGTAAACTAGAAAATAGAGGAGCCACTTGAGTTTCGATCGAAAGGCTGAAACATGGTCGAACTTTCTTAGACCAAACACAAAACGAATACAAATATTCTGTAAACGTTCCAGTTTAGTTAACAGCTCCTCGGTAGCGTCTAAGTAGCAGGAATCGGCATAGTCAATGATAGGGAAGATGAGTGTCTGGACAAGGAAAATTTTGGTGCTTATAGGCAAAAAGTTTTGGAGGCACTTCAACGTGTGCAGCGAGTAGTGAACATTTCTGCTCACTTCACTCACCTGACGTACCCAGGAGAGATTACTGTCTAGAGTTATACCTAAGTTTTTAGCAAAGCCTGTGTAATTAATAATGGTACCATCATATATACCTCTAGGCACATTATCTAAGCGTTGAGTCATGTATCTGCTACCTATGATCATAGCTTGCGATTTGCTAGGATTATGATTTTTGATTAGGATTTATGGAAAAATCCTGATATTTGCGGACAAATGGTAATCGACCCAGTGTCCATAACGGTGCGCCCGATATTCGCCTGGCGTCCGAGTGTTTATTACAATATTTGATAATGTTTGAAAAACATTGACTGAAAAGGTTGGTCATGCCTGTTACCTATAGAGTAAAGAAATATAGAGACTGAATAAATAAAAGTTTCTTCAACTTCATAGGAATAAATTGATACCAGGTTCTACAATGATGAATATTAAAAGCGTCGTGGCGCCTTGGAAAATTTCCACCTTAGTACTTTTTTGGTATACGAAGTTACTAGTTAGTAGGTAATACAATTTAAAACTAGACACTAAACTAATTCTTTTCCAGGCCGGCACGTGCAAAATGGGTCCAAGTAACGACTCATCTGCTGTAGTATCGCCAAGGCTGTTGGTGCACGGCATCCAAGGACTGCGGGTGGCCGACGCGTCCATAATGCCCCAAATACCGGCGGCGCACACGCACGCGCCCGTCGTCATGATTGCTGAAAAGGCTGCGGACTTGATCAAAGAAGATTGGGGGGTTAGCACTAATAATGTGTAGAACACCTGCATGAACCACTTTAGATCACCAAAACTGTTTTTTTAATTCAATCAAATTAAGATTCTAACGGCCGAATACTGGAAAGCTAATAAAAACTAAGAGCCTTCACCCCTATTCACAGGCTGTCGTTGTCTCTTCTAGCCGAAATGACAAGGACAGCACGTGACTTGAGCGACTTATATACTTTCACTTTCCAGTATTCGGCGGTAAGAGCAATCGGTAAATGTGCTAATGAAACCTTAAACTACAAATTCCCAGACTTAGTCTAAATTTCTTTTTAGACTTCTACTAAAACCCTCTACTAAGTCCCTCGTTCCACACACACAAGGTGATTCTATCACCCAGCAGTGGCCCGCGCTATGAATGTAGTTGATACAAAACAGTCTTTGGACATCCTTGTTTCATTGAGAGTTACTAAGGAATTGCCACTACTTTAGTACCCTCTGTTACTTAGTAGTCAGTTGGTAATTATTAACCAGCAAAATAAACACACAGGCCAAATTGCTAATCGAACTTAGGGCCTGTTTAATAATCACCTAATAGGTGATGAATAACTTAACCGGAAGTTTTGCCCCTGCTTACGTTGTACTGAGCGACAGAGACAAAACTTTCGGGTAAGCTATTCATCACTTATTAGGCGATTGTGAAACAGGCCCTAAGTGTTGTATTATTCATTTAAATAAATGTTCTGTCAAATTGCTAGTTGTGGAGACCTTAAATAAAGTCATAAAACTAGTCAACAAAATTAAAATTAATATGTATTATAAATGTATTATTATTAATAATAATTAGTAGTTGTTCGATAAGTATCCAAAGAGTAAAATAAAATGTAGTCACAGACCTGTACATTATAAGCACAATATTATATTAAAGGTAAATAATTCAAAAGCAGAATTTTTCAAAAGTATTTGAAATTTATCTATGTATGATGAATATTAAAAATTGCTATAACAATTATTTTAAACAATTTTAAATAAAAATACAATTACAAAGATTTGTTTAATTTTATTAATATAACAATACATAAAACTAAGATTCGACTATAAAAATGTACTTAATTCTACTGGGAGGATTTTCCGGTTTTAGTTTTTCTATTGAGTATCCTGTACAAGTAGGCAAGTCGTTTCTGGTATTCCTTCCATTTTGTTGGTCGCACAACAGGTGAGGCAGTTTTAGCAAACATTTTCTTTTTCCTTAGAAGAACCTGAAAAATATATTTATTGAGGTTTTGTAAAATAATTATTACAGTTAAAACTACAAAAATATAATATTTAAAGTCTTAAATATTAGGTCATTACATAATATGAAATTGGCGTTTTGTTGTACTGGCCACTTTAATCTCAAATATATCTTCTTTGGTTAGGAATTCCAATTTAAAATTTATATTTCTATTCACTCATGCATTTGTATTTCGAAAACCGTAATTTATTTGATTTTTCCTCTTTTGGTGTTTTCTTTGCGTCACTCTAGTTTACGAAATGGAAAACTTGAAATATCGTATTATTTTCGAGTACAAGTTCCACAGTGGCACCAGTGCTGCAGAAACGGCTCGAAGGTTTAATGATGTGTATGGCAGCGGTGTCGCAAAAGAAAACACAATGCGTTTTTGTTCCAACGTTTTCGTTCTGGAAATTTCGACCTGCAGAACAAGCCCCGTGAACGGCCGGAGACCAAAATTGATAATGAAAAATTGAAGGCTATTACGGAAGCAGATCCTTAGCAAACCACGTCCGAGTTAGCTGCAGGCTGCGGTGTTAGTGATAAAACTGTTTGAATCCACTTGAAGCAAATTGGGAAGGTGAAAAAGCTTGAAAGGTGGGTACCTCATGAATTGAGTGCAGCAAAGCAACAAATGTACGTCGACTGCTACAATAATGAAGAGATTTTAAATCGAATTATTACCTCTGATGAAAAGTGGATCCTGTACTATAATCGGAAACGCTCATCGCAATGGCTGAACCCTGGCGAACCTGCCAAGCATGCCTCAAGCGAAAATTGACTCAAAAAAAGTTACTTGTGAGTGTTTGGTGGACTAGTGCCGGTGTCATTCACTACCTAGCTTTCTTAAATGTGGCCAGACGATTACAGCAGATGTCTATTGCCAGCAGCTGCAAATTATGATGGAAAAGCTAGCTGTTAAACAACCGAGGTTGGTCATTCGCTCTAGGCCACTGCTGCTTCAGGACAACGCTAGACCACCCACTGCACAACAGACGGCTACCAAATTAGAGGAGCTTCAATTGGAATGTCTAAGACATCCACCGTACTCCCCGGACCTTGCTCTAACAGATTACCATTTTTTTCGAAATTTTGATAACTACTTGCAAGGGAAAAAATTCAACTGTGATGGGGCAGTCCAAAGCGCCTTCAAAGATTTTATTGATTCCTGTCCGAATGGTTTTTTTAGTAAAGGAATCAATAAACTACCTATGAGATGGCAAAAGTGCATAGATAGCAATGGTATATACTTTGATTAAAAAAATCGACTTTATGTTCCTCCTTTACAAAACACCAATTTCATATGTAATGACCTAATACAAAAATCTTATTACTTACATGGTACTCTTTGCCACTGAAGCCTCTTATCCATGATGGTACTGAATACAGAGTCTTTACTGGGTGCAGTTCACCGGTACCCAAAATATCAATGTAATCATTCTGACCAAACAGTGCTCTTTTCTCTGACCATGCATTCTTAGGTCTGAAAGATTTTACATAAATTATATTCTATTTAGTAATCTTTTGTAATGTTATAGTATGTTTCTACATACATTTCATAAATAATTACAAGTCCATAGCATTCAAAGTTTGGTATCCTTCAGCCTTCTATTACAAACATTTTACCTGTATTCTGGCATTGGTAAACGTTTTCCTTCTAAGCGCGGTAAAAGACCTCCACTCCAAATTTTCTCTTCGTATCCATATCTTCTTACAAGACGCGTTTTATCTGCATGATATCGTGTCCTACAACAGGAAATTAAAGATAATGTTGTTTTAAAGTAAATATTGTATATAATCGAAATATAACCTACAAACATGTTTATACAGAAGATTACAGTACCTTACTATGTTAATTGTGGGACGCCATATGGTTTGCAGAATTGAGGAACATAAACGATCCATTTTGAATTATTTTTTGCTTATAGTTATTTTTTAATTTCATTCAACTATTTATGAAGACTGGAAATGGAAATTTTAATTTCCAGTGACTTTGACAGTTGTGTATTTTTTATTTATTTAAATATGGCACCGGCTTATTACCATTTGCCAGTGTCAAGTTAAAAAGGCGGGAAATAGAACTTTCCTTTCAATTTCCAACACCGTATTCCTAAATCGTCAAGTCTAAAGTCTAGTCAAAGTCCAAATAAATAGTCAGTGCAGTCCATGAGTCATGTCAGTCGATTCAGTAAAGTGTTAAAAGCTTTACTGAAAGTTCGAGTTAACGAATATTTAATGGTTAATATTCTACCAATATTACACATTAAGAACCGAAATAACACAAATTTATGAATCTGTACAAAATCCACAACGTCACCCATTGAGCTCCCCGGCAAAACTCCCCGACGGTTGAGTAGGACTCACTGACAACACTCAAAATTCAGTCAACCTCTCCTTTTTTACCCGACTACAGCGAATCCAAAAGGAAGGGTAATGATTTTGGCAAGCTATTTTATTTAAATATGGCCATACGGAATATAATAATTTTCAACAAGTACGGTCAAATTAAAAAGGCAGGAAAATAGATTTAGCCATACTCGCTGTTCATCCTGCCAGACAACGGAAAGTACATTTATACAACACATATATTATTTAAGATTTCTATTATATCATACACATATTTAACATACATCCATGACTCAGGAACATTGTAAACTCGGTGGGATTCGAACGCGTGACCTCCGGCTTAGAGTCAACACTCTAACCACTGAGCCACAGAGTTCGTCAATTAATTAATGGTTAAACAAACTTACCATAAGTGAAGTTTGACCATAATTATTAGAGTCGCTGCATCCGAAGAGACTTTATAATTAACATGGTTGTCCGCCCCTAGCTTCCGGCATCGAACACGTTTTAGAGTTTCCTGAAAAAATAAAATAGATGGCGCGGCAATGGCGCGCGCGTAATATCTCGGCGGGAACAACTTACGTCACCCGCCACTCCCCACCAGTCTGCCTCAGAGGTTTTCTGGGGATCGACCCTCATTCATTTTAGAGTACAATCCCCCTACGATTTTCCCGAGACACGTAAGGATAATATTTTTATAAGAAATCTTTATGGGTGGGTGGGTAATAAAGTCTCTTCGGATGCAGCGACTCTAATAATTATGGTCAAACTTCACTTATGGTAAGTTTGTTTAAGCATTAATTATAATTCGTCGCTGCATCCTCGAGACTTTATAATTAACATGGTAGATGGTTAGAGTTTTAGGAAAATCGTTATTTTAAATAAAATAAATTAATATATTAATCGCAACATTATGATTTATTATTATAATTTCCAAAAATCAATTTAGTTACCCATGTAATTTACTTGTATTTAACATACCTAATCAATATAATATTATGTACTACAGACATTATTTAGATATTTATTTAAAGTATTAATGCTCTCTTCCAGGTCATGATCAAAAATCTTATTTGCAAATGTTGTATTAACATTTGTAGGTAAAATAGATCGATTGTAAAATTAATCAAAAACAAGAGAGCTTCCTGACCAACCTGCGACCTTATTTATAGTCTCAATGGAAACGCCGCGGCGACAAGCCGCCGAAGTAGATGCATGACGAGTGCTATGTGCCGAGGCGTGTATCTATACCACTTTCTTCTAGTACTTGTTTAATCCAGCGGCTTATCGTGGATGCGCCTGCATTGTGATGAGGCTTTTTCGTTGTTAAAATTAATCTTATGATTATAAATAATCATAAGATCAACTGAAGAATCAGCCAGTCTTCAGCTCTGATGAAGTTCGAAACGTTCGTTTCCAACCAAGACTGCGTAGACTGAGCTTTATGACCCGGCGTCGAGTCTTGCTGGAAGGATCATTCTTGGTTATTGAGTCAAAGTCAAAAAAAATTATTAAAAATAGGTATTTTTATACACTTTCTGAACGAACATGATGTTGTTAAGGGGCTTGCTACCTTCTCAAGAATGGTATCTTGATACACTGTCTTGTGCCGATGTTTTGATACCTTTTTCACAAAAGTATGGCCCAGTCACTCCTTCATAGCTAATACCCCACCGAACTATCACTGAAGTCGGATAGTGCCCACGTTGCACTCTGCCCACTAATTGGGAAGCTTCCTTAGAGCTTAGAGCATAAATACGGTCATTTTGTTTGTTAAAATGCTGCTCAATTGTAAAAAAATTATCATCCGTAAACAAAAAATTTCTGTGACCTCCCTTTGCGTACCGCATCAGTAGTTGTTTCGATTTTACCACCCCATTCTTTTTTAAGTTATCAGTTAAGAAATTACCCGTACGTCTCTTATAGGCTGCAAGTTCTAATTCATCTTTTAAAATGTGCGACATGGTTCTAGGTGCTATCTTCATCTCCCGAGATAAAATATTTTGCTTTTGGGCAGGATTTCTTCAAATTCTTTCCCTTACTGCTTTGACCACCTTTTTCGTACGAACACTACGTTGACGGCCAGATCTTTTTCTGTCACAAATAGAGGAGGTCTCATTGTACCTATTAATAGCCCGGTACTCAAACATTTTCCTAATACCAAGGGTATAGAGAGTTTTAAAAATTGCATTTGGCTCCATACCTACTTTGTGTAATGCATTCACAGCGATTCAGTTCTCTGTATCACCCCACTCCGTTTGAATACCGCAAAATATTACACAATGTATTGGCGCCAAAATGAGCACACTTGGGAACCTAGCTGAAGCTTCTGCATAGGATATATTTTCTTCAGACATTACAACCTTAATTTCATTTTGTCTCACAAATTCTGGGCATTTAGGGTTGTTAGACGTCTGGGCGCCAGAACAGAAGAGGCAGGTGGCCATTTGAATGTTGCAAGTGTCACCCTCATGTGGTTGTGAGCACCTGTAACATCTAGGGTCCGACCTACAAATAGATTTAACTTGTCCAAACCTACAGCACCGCGCACTTGCATTGGATAGTGGGGAGCTTATATAATTCTACAGGAAAGGAAGTGTAAAATATATGAGGAGTAAGTTTCTGTCCATTAATAGTCACAACAACAGTCTGGGTGGGTATCCATGTCGTGCCGCTGATAGGATCTATGGATTTACGGCACATACGACGTGCCTTTATAACGTCACCATAACCAGTGGGTGAAATGCAGTTAAGGTCAAATTCCTCCATATCAATGTCCAGAGCGACATTTCTTACAATGCCCATCCGCGATACATTAAATGACGGGATGGAGACTGTAAAACCTGCATTTGTAAGAATTGATGAATCTAGGAACGAATTGGCGTCATCTGGATTTTTTAGTTCTACCGACACACGGTTTCTACCTATTCGCTTTACGCCACCAAGTGAAACTGTATTAAAATTGTTCTGGAATAAGTAACGGCCAAACTCCATGGGTCGGATCTGGTTATTAGTGTTATTTGTGGAGTCTGTTTTCGACACATGCACTACATATGGAGGGGAATCAGATAAAGAGTATTTTCGTTTATTATAAAAATTAGGTCTTATGTAGGGTAGTTTATCATTTTGTGGAGAAGCCAGGGTATTATCATTATTATTTTGGATAGGAGAATTACGTCTAGGACGCTTATTCGGAATGTTGTCTAAGCTAACAACTACTTACGTCATTCTGTGGAGTAACATAACCTCCTGGCGTACCGCCGGGATCAGGCGGTTCATTATCCATGATAAATAATAATTAACTACGCTACTTACGACTTATAGTGTTCTCTATCGGGAGTTCCAAATAAAACGATTGTATTTAAAAGATTTATTGAAGTTAAAATTACAAACTATTTTACATTTAAACTTAACAAAAATGAATCAGATTTATGTTGGATCTAAACTCAAGAATTATAACTAAATTAAGACTACCGACTTTGACCGATGTAAGATCTGAAGTGTTCATCTTAACTCCAAATTCACGGTCCCACGGAGTTGGGACCACCACGATGATGCGGCGACAGCATTTCCAGTATACGACGATTTCTTTCGTAATTTATGAAGAAACTGCACGACATGTATTTTCTTTATAGTCCAAGAGGCGGCTTCAATTATTATACGTTGTATGTTAATTATAGTCCAAGAGTATGTTCGACTGCGACTGACCGATGATGATGATTCCCATATAATGGTATTCGGCAATTCGGTGCTAAGTCCATATTACATAGGGGGTACATATGTAACACCTCCCCCCACAGTTCGGCGACTATTTCGAAAGTTTTGATAAAGTTGCCGAAATATCGCTGTGATCTATTTCTATTTCAGCAGGACGCGGTCTTCTTCTTTCCAGAGGTATATCGCTGTTGTCTTCTACGTCGTGAGTTTTGCGAAGGCTTCTTTTACGTAGATATTTGTATAAGATGTATAAGGCACATAGTTTAATCGCAATCGATATCGTATAAAATGGGATGGTTGTATGGTACAAACTTAGTTGTAAATTCTTGTCTAGTTTTATGGGGTTTTGGAATATAATTTTCTCATTAATAGAGTGAAGATTTCGGAGATCGATTGAGTTTAAGGTTGCATGTGTGTGATATGTGCTTTCATTAAGTTCTTGATATTTCGGTAGTTCTATGATTTTCAGAGGGTGACCTTTTATGTGATCATCGGAGTTGAAGATTGTGAACGTAGACGTCTTGAAGTAGCAATTTGCTGGAACAATAGTTAAGTAGCTTCCTTGTAGGCTTCTGTATTGTTCTTGGTCACATGATGTTCTAACTTTCGTGATGTTCGGAAAATTCATAGTAAAATGCCTGTCGTCAAGTTGTTCAACTGCTCCTTTGGTGAGGGTGACGGTAGTTATCTTGCACGATCAGTGAAGTTCTTGCTTGGTGATTAGGTGATAGATGCATTCGGGGTATTCTGTTACTTTGTAGTTTGATACTGATAGGCAGAGGTACCATTCTTTTACCTTCGGGCATTCAGCCTCCATGTACTTAGAATCGTCACCAGAGATTGCTAGGTAAGGTGAGACAGGTAGGAGAATTTGGTTGTACTTGTTAGGTACAAGGGATAGTTTATACAAGTCATATGTTAAGGAAGAGACAATCGGAATCTTATATACTATAACTATATAATTATCTGCATAGAAATATGCTAACCTAATAAAATCATAAAAATATCTAGTATCTACGTCAATAATTTGAATCTTAGAATATAATATTTTTAACTTATCTATCATTAATTTTAAATCATCAATATTTAAGGCAAAGTGCGGTGCACCGGCTATTCTAATAAAAGCTAAAGTATTTTCGAGTCTATATATTCCTTCAGACAGGTTATCTATATTACCACTAAGAATAATTAAATGTTGCGCAAAATGAGAATATTTAATATACTCGTTGTCCCTATTACTATCACTATTAATTATCAAATCTAAAGTCTTAGCTATTCTATTTTGATTAAATGTAATATTTTCTAAAATTTCGGAATTCTTCAAAGTCTATTCTTTATTTAGGCTTACGTGATTATTAATTTCCAACTCCAATTTATGCTGATTTTTACTTAAAACTTCAATGGCATTATTATATTTAATTGCGTCTGTATAATCCAAATTACCTGAAATGCTTTTGATTATTGAACCAAGTCCGTCAATGAGACCTGGTTTTTTACGGTCGGACTCGTTTTCTTTTAGTATAAATATGTATGGGAAGGTAAGTTAAAACTACATCCTGCGTATACCGCGGGGCAAGTTTCTGACGAGATGCCATAGGGTTTCCGTACGAAAACTTGCTGATCTGGGGAATATTCGCGTTCCGGCTCTCGATCTCTATTTCTATTTTCAATTAACTGAGTTCTACTATGTAATGATGTTTCGTTAATCATGTCGTATACTTGAGTCATCCTGAGCTTATGGTCTATTATATATTGTTGTAATAGGTGTTGTGTTAAGTCTATGTCAGTAGGGTCTCTAGGGTCGAAATGTCCAGAGATAAGGTCTATAGGTCGACATTTTGGGAAGCTATGAATAGAACTATTATAGGCCAAAAGGGCGTAAGGCATAAGATTGACACTTGTTTCAGAATTTCTTTCAAGCTTTAGTATACGCAAATGTTCGAGTATTGTTGAGTGAAACCTTTCCACTATACCATTACCGTTTGGAGCATGTGCTAAAATTTTATGATGCTGAATTTTATGAAGTCTTACGAACTCTGAAAATAATGCATTTGTAAATTCGCTTCCTTGGTCAGATACTATTGTTACAGGTAGACCGTGATGGGTACAAAATTTAAGTAGAGCCTGGACGACGCTTAAGGCGGTTCCATCTCTCAAATGGTATGCCTGGGCATATTTTGAAAAAGCATCGACTAAGGTTAGGTATTTTTCGCTTTCGACTGTAAAAAGATCAAGATGAAGAATTTCGAATGGTTTTGTTGGAGGTGGCACTACTGAAAATCTTTGATTAATTGGATTCCTATCGTATTTTGCTTGACCACAAATACCACACTCATTTATAAATTTAGTTATCGATTCTCTCATTTCTGGCCAATAGTATCTACGAGAAAGGGCAAGAAAGCATTAGTTAATACCACGGTGGTTGGTTTTTCCTACATGATACTTACTAATAATTTCATTTTGTTTTAAATAGTCTTTAACATTTTCCAGTTCCGTTTTTGTAAGAACTAATTTCATTGCTGAACTTTTAAATTTATTTTGCCCGTTGTAATTTGTCCCGTTTTAATTTTAGAGTTCACATATTCTTTATCGCATTTACTACGTCATTTTCTAAATTCGATCCCGAGTTTTGAATAGTGGTTTTTGTATGAGTCTCAAATGGCTTGGTAACTGTCGGTCGTTTTTTTATATCTCCTACTACTACAAGAGATATTTGTCTTCTAAACTTATTTAACGGGTCGTCAGATATAGGAATTTCTAGGATAGGATTTTCTGCGCTGGAATGGACGGTAATTGTAGAGGAACTAGTGTGTGCAGTAAGTGTTGAGGATCCAGATGGGGATTGAGGTCTGTCTGCTTCAGAAACATTTACTATAATAGAAGTAACGTCCTCGTTGTTAATTTCTATTCGTGATAAGGCGTCGGCATTTGTGTTACATTTGCCTTGTTTGTAGATGGGTGTGAAATTATATTCACTTAGTTTTAAACGCCATCTAGTGAGCCTTGAGCCGGGCTCTTTAAGATTCATTATCCATTGAAGTGGCTTATGGTCTGTTACTACCTTAAATTTTCTACCGAATAGATAGGGGCGAAAGTATTTTGTGCCAAAGACTATAGCTAAAAGCTCCTTTTCAATTGTACTATAGTTAATTTCACTTGTATTTAGCGTCCTAGATGCCTAAGCTATTGGTCTATTGCTACCAATAGGTCCTTGGGTGAGAACTGCTCCTCAAAAGAATGTTCCTGTAATGAAGTAGTGAATACTACTATGTCGTCTAAATAAACTAAGCAAATTTCATTTTGAAGGCCTTTTAATACATTGTCAATCACGCGTTGAAACGTGGCTGGTGAATTCTTTAGACCCATGGGCATCCGCAGAAATTCGAAGTGTCCATAATCTACATTGAATGCTGTTTTCGGAATATCACTAGGATTCATCTCTACCTGGTAGAATCCACTGGCTAGGTCGAGGGTGGTAAAATATTGGCAATTACCTAATTTATTAAGAGCATCTGAAATATTTGGAATTGGAATCGTCTATTGTTTTATCATTTAATTTCCTAAAGTCTACGACCAAACGACATTTGGTTTTTCCTGAGGCGTCTGTTTTTTTGGGAACCACCCAGATGGGGAGTTCCAAGCTGATTGAGAGGGGCGGATTATACCCTGCTCCAACATTTTTGAAATTTGTTCCTGAACTTCCTGCTTATGTATGAAAGGATACCTATAACTTCTGGTATAGACCGGAATTTTGTCAGTTGTACGTATGTTGTGTTCTATTTGATTTGTAAATGTCAGCGGTTCGTCGTCTATGTAAAATATATCTGAATATCGAGAACAAAGAGCTTGTAAATTAGCACGTTCTTCCGGGTTTAAATGCTTCGTTCGCAACCGAGATAAAACCTCAGTAACACGGTCTGGTTGATTTTTTTTATAAAAATTTAAATTAAAAATTTCGGCAGTAACTGGACAATCCATTGAGAAAACTATGTCATATCGAGAAGGTTTTTTTATTTCTATGGTGCCACGATTATTTTTTACGGTGGTCACACAGTTAGAAATTATACAGTTACAAATTATTTGCTCAGGTATGAAGGCTTCACCATCCTGAAAATTTATGGGTTCACTAATTACTAATTTTGAAGTATTTGCTGGTATTATTTCCTCATATAAATTAGAATTACGTGAATCGTACATAATTAAAGGGGTCATTGAAAATTTCGTTATTAATAATTTATTTTTAAGATCAATATTCGACTCCCATTTTTCTAATAAATCTAACCCAATTAATTCATCGAAAAAATTATGAAATTTATATATAAATAATGTAATTTTATCATTGTCATTTATTTCCTGAAAGCAAGGTACAGTTATAGAATAATTATTTCTAGTTGTAGCATGAATATTAGTTACCTCAAAAGGATCATAATTACACTCAATATGTGAATAAAATTTTCCTACGGCGCTAGGGCTAATAAAAGATTGATTTGCCCCGGTGTCGATTAAAAGTTTTAAAGGTGGTTTACTTATTTGAATATAGGGCAACTGTCTTTGAGTTTGTAAATTTAGTTCTATTTTAACTTGTTTGACTCGGCTATTTTCTGAAAATCCTGCTCGTTCTTTGATGTAGGGGTGGTATCCTGTGCCTCCTCTACAATACAAGTTTGAGAAAACTGGGGTTGTTGATCTACTGGGTATTCGTAATAAAAATTATTATAATATTCGTCATCATAGTCAAAGTAAGTTCTGTCAAAGTCTGAGTTATAGTATGGGTCGTAAATTTCGTTAAAATTAATTTCCCTAGTTTTAAAATAATTATTTGCTGGAGGGTTGCCGAATTTTCTCCAGTCATGGGGTTGTCTGTTCGTCGGTGCAAATGGTTTAGTTATGAAATGGCTTACACCATTCATAGGCTGTGGTTCGTTTTGAGGGACCTTTTGGTAATCTGAATACATGACTTTGAGGTCTATAGTTTTGTGGGGGCGCGGCAAACATTTGCTGCGTCCTTGTAGGTCGCGTTCCGTGGACCTACGGCTGTACTCTCCAACCCTGATCTGGGCGTGGGAGGTTTGTACCTAGTTGAGGGCGGAATGGCGTGCCTGACATAGCGTTGAATGGTCGCGCTGATGCTACAAACTGTTGCGCGGGTAATAAGGACATAGAAGGTTGTTGCCCGTACTTAAACCTATTTTCACTAACCTGGATTTTCTTCTCCGACGGACGCTCGTTACGCTGCTGCATGTAGAGTGTGTTCATCTCTTCATGAACATATTCTAAAGGGGCCCATACACTTACAGTCCGCCTGCAGTCTCTGGTCCTAACAGGCGGCCTGCCGTCCAAGGTCTGCATAGCTCACTCACTGTAGCGATTATTGCCTGCCGGCAATGGTCGAACAACGGCCCTGAGTCTACACACTAGCAGGCAGCAGTCGACAGTTTCACACCGCAATGCCGCGTGCCGGCAATCGTACACACTAGCAGGCGGCAGTCGGCAGTTCGTTTACAGTTGCGCGTAGTTGTCGACAGTTTTGAAATCGTATCAGCTCATAAAGTGATAATGTTACGTAAAAAACGATGTGCTATTTTAATACTTCATTTATTATCATCATCAGAAAGAAGATATTGGATGAAGAATTGGCTGCGTGGAAGAGAATCAAGATCTCATATGACGTTAGTACGTGAACTGAGGCAATCGCATCAGGAAGATCTATTTAATTACTTGCGAATGTCTTCAGAGACCTTTAACATGTTATTGACCATGGTTAAACCATACATCAGTAAAATGAATACAAAAATGCGTCAGTCTATAAACGCAGAAGAGAGATTAATAGCAACTTTACGGTTTTTGGCAACAGGACAAAGCTTTGAGGATTTAAAATTTCCTACAAGAATTTCACCTCAATCCCTGGGTGTAATTATCCCGGAAACATCGAAATATATTTGTTTAGTGCTAAAGGATTTATGTATAAAGGTAAGCAAACAACATTAGAAATTGTTAATCGCTTTATTTACAAAAAATACAGTAATATTTATTGCTGGTTTTTAAAAAGTACATACTGCGTTATATCATCAGTGTCATTACGTACATTGTAATGCTCATTAATCATAATCGTCTCGGAAGTTCCAACATCCACAGGAGATACTTGTAATATTGACTGAGATAAAGATGGGTTTATTGGTTGACGCTGTAAAATAGTTTCAGTAGATGTTGAAGGCACCTGTGTTAAAAACGAAGAACGTGTAATTTGCGACTGTGTGGGCACAAGACCAGAAAGACTAGTTTCTTCTTGCAGCCTATGTTTCATTCCGTATAATAGTACTTTATTAATCAATAATTCTGCATATAACCTTTGCTCTTCGTTCATACGTCGCAACTTACACGCTACATTCAGTCCTATACCATCATACTCATCGTCTTCCTTTAAGGCTTTATAAGCTTCATTAAGTAATACACTTTTCCTTTTATTTGCTGACGAATTTTTGGATAACACTGTAGGCGTTGATTGTCGTGATTGTAAGGAAGGCTGCGGCGAGTTTGGTGGCAGCAGCGATTGTGATGATGATGAAGTAGACGGCGATGGCATTTGTGTATAATCTTCGCAAACCTGAAAAATAGTAATAGTTTGTTTTTATGTTCTTTTTTCAGTTACCATCGTCTATCGAAGAATGGCAAGAGATTGCAAGAGGTTATGAAAGTCGATGGCATTTTCCTAATTGTGGAGGTGCTATTGATTGTAAGCACATCAGAATTCGAAAACCAGCAAACAGTGGATCTTACTATTATAACTACAAACATTATTTTAGTATTGTGTTGATGGCAATTGTAAATGCAGATTACGAATTTCTATATGTTGATATCGGCTGTAATGGAAGAGTATCAGATGGAGGTGTTAATGAATATACTAGTTTTTATAACAAGTTGCAAAACGAGCAATTGAATTTACCACCTAACAATATGAATAAAAACAATATGAACTTTATATTTGTAGCCGATGATGCTTTTGCATTACATGAAAATGTTATAAAACCCTACCCACAAAGAAATTTAACTCGTGAAGAGCGCATTTTTAACTACCGCTTGTGTAGAGGTCGACGCACAGTAGAAAATGCTTTTGGCATATTATCTAGCCGATTTAGAGTTTTACATACAGAAATCAATATGAAACCAGAAAAAATTGATTACATAGTTTTAGCTTTATGTTGCCTGCACAATTTGTTAAAGAAAAAAAAAAGAGCCAGTTACCTACCTACTCGAGCACTGGTTACTGAAGATTTAGATTTTGGTAGGGTTGTACATGGAGATTTAAGCGAAGATAATCCCCTGACCAGTTTACAACGCAAAAATAAATCGTGACAAATACAAAGAATATTTTATGCATGACGGATATACATCAATATAATTTTGTAAATTAAAATAAATATTTAAAAAATGCTTACTGTTTCATTTTGATTTGTTTCATTTTCATCAACGATGCTGTCGCTTCCTATACTATTCCATGGCATTTCTTGATCTGCGGTGAACATCAACAAGTCAAAATACCATAAATTTGATGTATATACGTCGTCAGCTGATGATCCTGACTTTTGGTTCTTGACCTAAAAAGTTAGATAGAAAATAAACTAAAAATATGTAGAAATAGATACAATTAAACTAAATACGAAGTTGATCCAAATTAGTTTTCCAAATATATTTCCTACTGTGTACCCAGGGCTACCAGTGTGCAAAAAAAATACAAAATATGACAGGATAAACCAGATAGGTAAAAAAGCCACACATACCTTTTTTAATTCTTTTCGGAAAGAACTTTTTAAATTATTAATTTTTCTTTTCACCGTATCAATTGTGGCTGAAGGTACTGTGGTTTGATAATATGCTAATAATTTGGCGTAAACGTCAAAGACAAAGACAAAGACAAAGACAAAGACAAAGACAAAGACAAAGGCAAAGGCAAAGGCAAAGGCAAAGGCAAAGGCAAAGGCAAAGGCAAAGGCAAAGGCAAAGGCAAAGGCAAAGGCAAAGGCAAAGGCAAAGGCAAAGGCAAAGGCAAAGGCAAAGGCAAAGGCAAAGGCAAAGGCAAAGGCAAAGGCAAAGGCAAAGGCAAAGGCAAAGGCAAAGGCAAAGGCAAAGGCAAAGGCAAAGGCAAAGGCAAAGGCAAAGGCAAAGGCAAAGGCAAAGGCAAAGGCAAAGGCAAAGGCAAAGGCAAAGGCAAAGGCAAAGGCAAAGGCAAAGGCAAAGGCAAAGGCAAAGGCAAAGGCAAAGGCAAAGGCAAAGGCAAAGGCAAAGGCAAAGGCAAAGGCAAAGGCAAAGGCAAAGGCAAAGGCAAAGGCAAAGGCAAAGGCAAAGGCAAAGGCAAAGGCAAAGGCAAAGGCAAAGGCAAAGGCAAAGGCAAAGGCAAAGGCAAAGGCAAAGGCAAAGGCAAAGGCAAAGGCAAAGGCAAAGGCAAAGGCAAAGGCAAAGGCAAAGGCAAAGGCAAAGGCAAAGGCAAAGGCAAAGGCAAAGGCAAAGGCAAAGGCAAAGGCAAAGGCAAAGGCAAAGGCAAAGGCAAAGGCAAAGGCAAAGGCAAAGGCAAAGGCAAAGGCAAAGGCAAAGGCAAAGGCAAAGGCAAAGGCAAAGGCAAAGGCAAAGGCAAAGGCAAAGGCAAAGGCAAAGGCAAAGGCAAAGGCAAAGGCAAAGGCAAAGGCAAAGGCAAAGGCAAAGGCAAAGGCAAAGGCAAAGGCAAAGGCAAAGGCAAAGGCAAAGGCAAAGGCAAAGGCAAAGGCAAAGGCAAAGGCAAAGGCAAAGGCAAAGGCAAAGACAAAGACAAAGACAAAGACAAAGACAAAGACAAAGACAAAGACAAAGACAAAGACAAAGACAAAGACAAAGACAAAGACAAAGACAAAGACAAAGACAAAGACAAAGACAAAGACAAAGACAAAGACAAAGACAAAGACAAAGACAAAGACAAAGACAAAGACAAAGACAAAGAAATATTTATTGCTTAAAACTGTGTTACAAAGGTGTTACAGATTTGATGGCTTCAACAGTTTACCCGTTCGGGCATGCAATATTTGTATGAAAAGTAAACACTAGGGAAACATAGAGCACTCATCCGAGTAATTTCATTTTACAATAATAATAGATTTGATTTTATAATGATTAAAATACATAACATTGAATCCTAATTTATAATACATAATTATTATTAAAAGTCATTTCATAAGCATAAAATTACAATAATTAGTAGTTAATTTTTTTTTTTTAATCGAAACAAAACAAAATATAATATTTATCATTTTACCTCTTTATTATACATACTTATATTAGGCACAATTTATAATTAGTTGGTCATTTTTCTTTGAAAAATTCGTCCAAATTATAGAATACTTTTGCAATTAACCATTTTTTTAGTTTATTTTTGAATTTAAGTCCATTTAATTCTTTTATTTCTGTAGGTAAATGATTGTAAACTCGTATAGCAGTATAATATAAGCACTTTTGTAGAAAATCATATTATTAATTTTTGGAAGAGATAAGTTGTATTTATATTTATTGCGTAAGATTCTGTTTGTTTCCGATTTGAAGCTAAAGTATTCTATATTATTTTTTACAAATAGACATAATTCAAGGATATATGCCAGTCAGTGTCAGGTAATTGTTTGTTCTAAATAAGTCCCTTAGAGATTCTGTGTTATGCATCTTGTATATAGTTCGAAGGCATTTTTTTTGGAGTGTAAATGTAGACTTGACGTTTGTTGCATTACCCCAGTATATAATCCCATAAAGCAGCAATGGGTACACGTTTCCAAAATAGGCACTTCTTGTGACATCTGTATTTGTTGTCTCGGCAAGGATAGAGAGGCCGTAGCAGGCACTTAAATTTTTTTTATTTATATTGTTTATATGTGCTTTCCAGCTTAGATGCTGGTCTATTGTGACGCCAAGAAAACGTAGTTGGTTTACTTCCTCAATAGCAACGTTTGATACTTCAACGTTGAGCGTGGAAGGTTTACTTTGGTAACTTTTAAATTGCATAACATTGGTTTTTGAGAGGTTAACTTTTAGATTTAGTGATTTGAGCCAATTAGTAATAGTTGTTAAGATTTCATTTAATTCCTTTCTGAAGTCTTCCTTTGATGCATATTCATTTCTTATAAATATTGTCGTGTCATCGGCATACATGATGCTAAGGTGTTTAGGTATAATGTTAGGAAGTTCATTAATGTAGAGTAAAAATAAGAGCGGCCCTACTATACTACCTTGAGGTACACCGAGTAATACCTTTTCGAAGCTGGACATAATCACCTCTAACATTTTTGTAGCGCAATCATATGTTTCTATTGCAGTAGCTTGCCATCTGTCATTTAAATAGCTTTCGATTAGTTTTAATGCTGTGCCTCTTATTCCAATAATTTCTAATATATTCAGGAGTATATCAAATTTTACACAATCAAAAGCTTTTGACAGGTCGATAAATATTGCAGCACATTTCTTTTTGTCGTTCATATTATTCCATACTGATTGAAATAGTTTAAATATAGCCAAAGATGTGGTTTTATTCCTTGAATCCATATTGGTTTTCACTTAAAATTTTGTAGCAATTTAAAAATTGCATTAATCTATTATAAATAATTTTTTCAAAAATTTTAGAAATACTTGGCTACAATGCTATCGGTCTGTAGTTGTTCATGTCATGAGTGGAACCTTTTTTATGTACAGGTTTTATTACAGCTTTTTTTAATTGTTTTGGAAATTCACCAGTTTCCAGCATAAGGTTTATAATATGTACAAGCGGATTTACTATATAGGAGATACTTTCTTTAACTGCCTTTATCGGTATATTATCATAACCATAGCTTGTTTTATTTTTAGACCTTTTACTATTTTAGTTACTTCTTCGCAATCTGTAGGGTATAGGAAAATGCTATTAGGGTTCCTTTTGGGAAGCATTTTATTTTTGTTTAGTAATTCTGAACTGCAATTTTGTTTTATAAAAAAGTTGTTAAGAGTGTGGACGAGTTTATGTGGTGATTTTATAATTTTTTCATCTTGTATGATGTAATCAATAGTAGGCTTAAGTGTTTGTGTTCTTTGTGTTTGTTTTTTTATTAGTTGCCATGTTGCTTTAGTTTTATTAGTGCTTTTTGCTATAAATTTAATATTTGCATTTTTTTTTTTATAATTTAATAACGCGTTTAAGTATTTGACAATATCGAGAGTATCTATTTTTTATTTCAAGATTGTAATTTTTTTTCGCATGAATATAAAGCTTCCTTTTAATTTTTGTAGACTTTAATATACCTTTGGTTTTCCATGGTTTTTGGCTTTTATGAAAAACTTTTTTCATCTGTAGTGGGACACATAGTTCATTTTTTAAAAACACTCTTGTATCCAGTTTTCATTGTTTTCATGCAGTACTAATCACATAACTAACCTTCGCATTCATTCATGTAGTGTTCTTTCCGGTGGTATTTACAGTATTTTAGGGTTTTATTTCTGTTGAGTTCGATTGTTGTCTTTTAATTTTTTTCCAATAAATGTAGAAGTTCCACTTATGATACCATTTCCACGTCTAGTTCACAGATTTTTGCACACACTGTAGCGCTTTTGTAGCAGTTTTTAGCACTTTACTATTTTTAAACACTTTAAAATATCGGAGCCGATGTCATCTTTCGAACTCCTGTTGTGGTAAGAATCGTCCTTAACTTTCCATAAACAAGGAAAACGTCTGTATAATTCTATAAAATGTGTACTAAATTGCGGCTTGTTGTCCATTTTGCCTATAAATTTACGCGATGTCGAAAAACAAAGAACTGTCGGCGGTTAACTGACACGTGGTTAGGACCGAAAGGCCGCCGGCCGACTACCTGCTAGTGTGTGTTCGATTCGCCCTTGAGATCGTGATCTCAGTCCGTGGGACTGTCCGGCCGATACCTGTCGACGCAGACCTGTGACGGCAAACGGCCACATACTTTGGGTTCGCATTGACCGTCGATACAAAATCGTCAGGGGAACTGTGTGTCTGTGATCTTTTCCGGTTAACTGACAGGCTGATATCCGCCGGCGAACTGTTAATGTGTGGGGCCCTTAACGTTTTTTCTATAGTGTCAGGGCGCATGCAACGGATACGAGATCCTAGTGGATCGCGGAGTCCACGTAAATATGATTGAAGCGTTAATTTTTTATATAACGCACGCTTAGACTCTATTGTGCTCGGCACCGTTTCATGCAGACTGACATATGTGATAATAGTACTAAATGGATTCTGACATAAAATTTTCATATTTTTTTTTCTTTTCATAAAATTCTTGAGGGCTTAAGGACCCCTGGTTCAATAATGCTAAATCGTTATAGAGCGATGTTTCATCTCGCTGATCGGCAAAATTATTAATTAAGGCAGATCGAATGCCATTCCAGTTTTCTGGTATACCATTAGAATTAATCAAACGAGAAGCTGAGCCTACGACCTTATTTAAAATTCCATTAATTAATGCGCAATTACTAAGTTCATAGCCTTCCTCATTTCGAATAAATTGTTGCACTAGCCGGTCACATAATCTAATAAATCTAGTTAAAACATTTGGGTTTCCGTCAAACTCGGGCAATAGCCGTAAAGCCTTAAAGATATTATCCAAATTTGCATATTTAATATATTATAATTTTCAAAATAGCTTTCACTAAAAATTAAATTTTCCTCTAATTCTAAAATTATTCCTAAATTTCTATTCGCATCTAACAAATTATTTCTACTGCTATTACTAACTCTAGGATTCCGTGATTGCCTTGGATGGAAAATCTTGGAAAATTATGTTAAAATTATAGGATAAAAAGGAAGCAAATCTAGATAGAAACTAAAGCACTTACATATACATTCTGGTCTCTGCTGGATCGATTTCTGGATCTCACACACACCCGAATTTATTACTCCCGGAATACTTTCGAAGGTTCTTTTATTTTTCCGTAATTTTGGAAAAATCCACCAACACTGCGCCACTTATAGTGTTCTCTATCGGGAGTTCCAAAAAAAACGATTATATTTAAAAGATTTATTGAAGTTAAAATTACAAACTATTTTACATTTAAACTTAACAAACTCAAGAATTATAACTAAATTAAGACTACCGACTTTGACCGATGTAAGATCTGAAGTGTTCATCTTAACTCCAAATTCACGGTCCCACGGAGTTGGGACCACCACGATGATGCGGCGACAGCATTTCCAGTATACGACGATTTCTTTCGTAATTTATGAAGAAACTGCACGACATGTATTTTCTTTATAGTCCAAGAGGCGGCTTCAATTATTATACGTTGTATGTTAATTATAGTCCAAGAGCATGTTCGACTGCCACTGACCGATGATGATGATTCCCATATAATGGTATTCGGCAATTCGGTGCTAAGTCCATATTACATAGGGGGTACATATGTAACATACGTGTAAACAAACAAACACAAACAACACAGACACACACTAGGTAAACAAACAAGATGGTAGGATCTAAAACAGATACGGAATTCCTTATGAAAACTTTAAAAATAGCCGAACACTTGTATCAAGCACTCAACCAAATCGCAAAGCCCACCGATCAGTGATTGTAGTAGGGCAGCTGCGGCGCTATTACAAACTCGTTGGTCATGGTCATCATTTAGACATTACAATTTTTTAAAAAGACAATTTGAAAAGTTAAAAAGTCAAAAAAGATTGCGCAAGCCTATGGGCATGCCCAATTAAATAGTCCGCCATTTTGTCCTGCAGAGAACGAATGAAACGCCCTTTAAACCAATCAAATCGTGTGACGTAGGGTATTTTGACATAAGCTATGAAATGATAACTGTCAAATGACTGTTTCATTCGTCAAGCGTATCTTAAGAGAGGATACGGTTAAAGAATGGGACAGGAGATACGAAGTGGGAGGGACCGCCGGAGTTACGAAGCTCTTTTTCCCAAGCGCTGCTGCTGCATACAAGATAGTTCGCAATATAGATATCACACACCACACCACACAAGCACTGACTGGCCACGGTGGATTCGCCTTCTACTTGAACAGATTCAAGCTGAGGGAGGATCTATCGTGCCTATGTCAGCCCGGAATTGAGGAGGCGGTTCCTCATCTGCTCTCTGCACTCGAGTGCCCAATTTTTGCAAGCGATAGATATGATATTGAGCAGAAATTGGGCATCGCGATGGCGGGTGAGAATCTGCTTTCAATCCTGCGGGGAAAGCGCAGGGAAATTTTCCTGAAATACTGTGCAAAAATCGTAAAGACAGTAAACAAGAGAAATTGTAGTGGCGAGGTGAATTTGCTGTGATATTAGTTCGTAGGCCTTTTAAACATTGTTATAGTCATAGTTTTAGTTTTTTGCATTTATTCCCTATCTATGCAATGTATTGTCTATTGTTCATTTTATCTGAATTTTATTGCTATTGCACCATTATATTGTGTTGTGAATATTTTATTGTGAATTGTGACTTTCCACATTGTATCGTGAATTTTAAAAATTATAGTATAGTAAAATTATAGTATTGTTATATCTTTTGCATCATTCTTGTTAGTATACTTAAAAATTGTCGAGTTGTTGTATTGTTAAATTGTAGTATTGTAAACAGTATTAGACTTAGCAAAATTGTAAAAGAGAAAACTGTAACGGAATGGAACGGAAATAATTTAAAAATAGTAGAATGTAAGGCAATCAAAAAACACAAAGAAAGACAAAAAAAGAGCCCTGTTCATGATAGGGGACTAGGAAAAAAAACACTGTCAAACGAAGCATGGACCTTTTGGGCTTCCGGCTTCAACATTTTTAACCAACTTCCAAAAAAGGAGATGGTTATCATAATATGTAGACTTCATATTATTAAGTAATTAATAATCTGTGCTTCATAGAAAGGTACCTACTATGTGAGCCACTTCGATCGCAAATATTCTTGTCTCTTGATTTATTCGTTCTTCTCAGTTTTAATTAATATTGTGGCCTGTGAGTTTACAAAACAATTCAATCATGGAATCTCATAGATCCGAACATCGAAAAGAAACTAATAATATCATAACTTACTTCTTTTCTATTAAAATCTAAATTGATGAAACTTATTTTTTAATGCGAAATGTTTAAAATATTTTAGGTTAGTTATTGTTTGGCATGGTTTAAAATTTTGGTTTTTTTTTTTGGGATTTTATGATCCGGTGCTTTTACAACCTTAAGGTCAACTCTTATTATTCATAGACGTATATTACGTATAAGAGCACATTCCATTTAATTGTTTTAATTGTATTCTTTATGTAATTGTAGACGTGCTTGTAAGTAATTTCGTCTTGTAACAATTGTTTTACTGGCGGCGGGCAGTCAATAAATCACACTTATTTTCAACATCACTAAGTTCACTGGCCAACACTAGTCTGTCGATCAAAAATTTTTGACAATCGAAGATAATGTGCTCCACAGTTCCATCACTTGAATTGCAATGTGAACACGTTTTATTCGCAATAATGCCGAGTCGAGCAAGGTGTGACGGTGCAGTATTATGACCAAAATGACCATTTTCCTTTCGTATCTTGATCTTTCTTCCACATTTCTAACCACAACTTTTGAGTATTCTGGTCAATACATTGCAAGTAATCGGACATAGGAACACTCATTGTATTTCTAACGTCAACAGCATTAACTCCTTCATATGCAGTTTTATCAGCCATTTCATTGCCAGAGATACCTTTGTGGGAAGGCACCCATAAAAAGAAAATTTGGATATTTTTATTGTGGTATTGGTGAATTATTTGTTTAATGAAGTAAAGGATATAATTAGACTTGAATTCAACTGTGAGGGTAGTTAAAGATGTGATCAAACTCAAGGAATCAGAAATTATTAAAAAATAATTAATGTTATTGATTTCGCGAATACGCATTAATGCCTGATACACTGCATATGCCTCTGCCATAAATATAGAGCAGGGTTCATGCAGAATAAAACTTGAAGAGAATTTTGCTTGTGGATCATATAGAGCAGCATGTACATAATCACTTGCTTTGCTCCCATCAGTGTAGATAACATAGTACATTGTATTTTCCTCCAAAAATTGAAGCATTTCCGAATTATTGTTTATTGTCTGTTGAACTACATTAATTGGATGTGAAATACACTGATAAGAGAAAGAGTAACATGGCCATGGAAACTGTTTTCTAATTTTTGAAAAAATATTGTCTATTTCCAGAAATATATCGGACAGTGTTGGAGAATTACCACATAGTAGACCTTGTGCTGTTGTTAATGGTCTTCTTGGGGATCTATCTATATAAGGTACGATTTTGTTAATTACTTGAGTTTTGTTTGATGCTATTAGTTTGAGACAGTATCTTTTACCAAGTAAGATTCGCCTCAAAATCAAAGGCATCACTTTTGTCTCAACTTCCATGGCCCTTATGGGAGTTGAGCACATAGCACCAGATATTGTTCTTAAAGCCTTATTCTGCAATATATCTAATTTATTTACATGAGAACTATTCATATAAACGAGTGAGCTATAGTCTAAGTGACTTCTAACAATACTTTTATACAATATTGACAATATTTTAGGGTCTGCACCCCATGTTACGCCACAAAGTGATCTGATAACATTAAGTCCTGTGTGAGCATTTTTGGATATATATTTAATATGTTCTTCAAAAGTTAGCTTTGGGTCCAGTATTATTCCTAAAAATTTCTTTGAAGTGACTCTATTTATAATTTCATTATTGTAAAAAATAATTTGAATTTGGGGCTTCTTTGCCAAAAAACATAACACTACTTTTAGAGGGGTTAATTTTTAAATGTAAACTATCATTGTAATATTGTAATAGTTGAAATAAGGATTTGTATTATCTATTGCAATATCTAAGTTGTAATTAATGATGTATAATAATACAATGTCATCAGCAAATAGTAAAATATTTACATTCCTATTATTTACATATTTACAAATTTCACTTGTGTATATATTGTACAGTAATGGAGATAGTGTGGCACCCTGCATTGTGCCTCTTGAGGAACATTTGGGTACATGTAAAATATTGTTATGCCTAGCATAGATTGTTCTGTTGTTCAAAAAATTAAAAATCCACTTACATAAGTGCCCGGGCACACCCAACCTAGACATGATTTGAACTAGTATACCAGGATCAACACTGTCAAAAGCACTTTGAACGTCTAGGAATATGCAAACAGTGTTTAATTTTCTATGTTTTGCATTTTTCAGGTCAGAGATTAAAGAGGTGAAACTGTCTGCACTACTACGCCCTCTACGGAAGCCATATTGTATATGTGGAATGAAACACTTGGATTCAATATACCAATCAAGACGGACTTTCACCATATTTTCGAATATTTTACTAAGACAGGATGACAAGGAAATTGGTCTATAAGAACTAGCAAACTCAGGAGATTTGTCGGGCTTAAGTATTGGGACTACACACTGTGTTTTCCATGACTGTGGAATAGATTTATGATGCCAAAGCAAATTGAGGATGTTAAGAAACAACTTTTGGGCAGATACATCTAAGTTTTTAATTATCATGTAAGGATAATCATCTAAGCCAGGAGTTGTATTTCGTCTAGAGTGCAAGCTTGCTAAAAATTCAGACCATGAAAATGGATCCAGTAAAAATTTAGAATTTGGGTTATCATTGTTGATTTCAAAAAGAATGTTCAGTTGATCTACTTCAATTAAGTTGTTATTATCTGATAATTTATCCAAGAGTGGAGATATAAACTCATTTGTATATGATTTATTCTTAGGTCTTATGCCTTTGAACATTTTCAATAAATTCCAAATTTTACTTATGTGAGTATTTCTAGTAAAAGTGTTACATAAGTTATTCCATCGTATTTTTTTCTGTTCTGAAATTGTTCTCTTTTTTCTTTTATAATAAATATCATTTTCAATAGTAGGCTCTTTTCTATATAGTTTTAGTGCATTATATGAAGCAATAACACTTTGTTCACATATACTATTCCACCAGGGAGATGGTGGTCTGCTTATGAAAGTGTTCATTTTAGTGAGCTTTGGGATTGACATTTCTTTAAGAGTATCTAAATGAAAACAGAAATTATTATAAGTTGAAATAGGATCATGTGATTGAAGTGTCAAATCATTAAATATTGTTTTTGAAAGAACTGTGTATGTTGCCCAGTCAGCTTTTTTATATAAGAACCTATCTATAGGGGAATTGAGATGATATTTATCTATATGTAATGAAATCTCTGTTATTGTTGGATAATGGTAACTTCCCATTGTATCATCATGTACAGACCATTCACATAGTGGTGCGAGGCTGCCACTGATGAAGCTTACATCAATGGCAGAAGCAGTTTGTCCAGGGCGATTTATAGTTGTAGGTCTACCATCATTTAAAATACACAAATCTAAGTCATCAATTAAATTAAATAACTCCTGACCTCTACCTTTCGTTGACTGACAACCAAATGCAATATGATGAGCATTAAAATCACCACTCATAAATATGGGCTTTGGTAGATCATTAATAATGTAACTTGAAGGTGGACAGTATATACAGAGAATTGTTAAACTACTATGTCCTGATGATACAGATATAGCAACTGTTTGAATGTCTTCATAAAATCTGGTAGTTAATATATTATATTTAAGGTATGGTTTTATCAGTATTGCAACTCCATTATGTACATTGTTTGAATTTTTGTTGTAAATATTATATCCTGGTATTTTAAAATTATTATCTTTGAACCATGTCTCATTAAGAAGGCAAATATCAATATTTTGTTGTTTTAAAAATTGGATTAATAAAGGTTTTTTACTATTTGCACTTTGAATGTGCGCAATACATAGCTTGGATTGTGTAGAACTAGGCCCTACACAATCCATTATGTTAAGTTTTTTAATAATGCATCTTTAATAGTTTTAATATTAGTGGGTGTACTGTCATCTTTATTGGCTAATTCCACCAACGTCTGCACTAGGGCCATAAGTACATCGTTGTTGGAAATTATTTGAGTTTTAAGATCTTTAGAATGGACTATTTTATTTTTATTTAGATCTTGTACAGACTTATTTGCAGAGATATTTACAGACTTATTTACAATAACATTACTATTTACAGGTTGTGGTTTTGGTGGTGGTAGTGAAGGGAAATCTGTTTCATTGGTGGTGACTTGTTTTGTTAAGGCGACACTTGCATAAGATATGTTGTTTTTCTTTTCAATGATCTTCTTTGTTTTAATAGGACATTTTAGATTCTAGATTATTCTAGATATCGCAAGATGAGGCCCACTGCAATTTATGCAGCTGATTTCTGTTGGCTTATCACATTCCTTATACAAGTGCTCACCTCCGCAAGTACTACATCTTTGTTTACCATTACAGATCTTTGCTGAATGATTAAATTTAAAACACCTATAGCACTGTAGTAATGGTGGAATGTATTCAAAAACTCTGTACGAGAATAAATCATATTGTACATTATTAGGCAGTACATTAGATAAAAAAGTGGTGCTTACAGTCTGCAATGCAATGCGCTCTTGTCCTACTTTCTTTGAAAACCTTCTTATTGCCACTATTTCATAAATTGAAGAAAGTCTGTGTAAAGTTCTTTGTTAGATATATTCGCTGGAACAAATCTAATGATGCCGGTTTTTTTCAATTTGCGCTGCCGGTATGAACGCCTTCATGTTATATTTTGTGAGGAAAGTGGTGTTATTAATAAAGTTATTGGCCGTATTATATTGCTTGAAAATAACTGCTATTTTATTGGCATTCACCCTGTGAATACCCGTCACACCTTTTATGTCCATTGCGAAAATATGGTTTAAGTATATAGGGCTCTTGTTGCCCAATCTTTCGTCGTTTGTGGATTCCACATACACTTTAAAGTCTGTGTTGGTTGATTTTTCCGGATAGTCTTTTATAATTCGGTTTGTAATAAGGCAGATATGCATCTCGCTCATCGCCGCAGTCCGATCGTCCAGAGCCTACGCTCTATTAGTTTACCTCCATTGCTATTGTGCTTTTCAGCAGCTAATAGCAATATTTAAATTCACTTTAACTATATAAAAACACTATTTATAGGGAAAATTTAAAATTAAGTTTTATAGTCAACCGCGCTTTTTCAAGGTTCCCGCCAGAATCTTAAAATTTTGCTGTAAAGTGAAAATATTGCGTTTCAATATTACACATGATAGCCTTTTTCAAAAATTATATAAAATGTTTTATATAATTTTGGTGTTTTAAAGTACACAATTTATTTGAAATGCTCTTTTTAAGTCCTTATTAGTTTTTATAATTAATTAATAGTATAAAATTTAAATACATTACATGGTACATACACACAACAAAACGCAAATTTCAATACAAATAAGTTCACTCTTCGTGACCAACATAGTTTCATAGGTAAGTACGTATTTGCGTAATACCCCGCCACCATTGGCTGGGAGAATTTATACAAGCATTTCCATGATTTCCATCGAAGTTAGGTAATAGCCCTGCTAGTCAAAATTCAAATAAATCGTCAGTACAGCCAAAAGCAGAAACTAGAAAGTCGATTCAGGAAAGTGGTAGACGCTTTACTGAAACTTTTTTTAAAGTAGGCATGTTGCCTAAAAATTTTGTTTCGTCTATTCATTGTTAGACAACATATTAGACAACTAACAATCTAAAGCCCATTTTCGTATATTTAAAAAAATAAAGGAAATACAAACAATTTAAATTTACAATATGAAAGAGAACGATATATCGTATTGCGAGAAAGAAATGGGCAATATTTTTGATCTTCTTATAATTTTTAATCGCATCAATCTAAATACCTATTTCTTTTATATTTATGTATCTCTAATCAACAATTTTAAAATTTAATTTATAAAAATGTGATAATCCACACTAGGCATCATCCCTATTGGCGATGAGCAGATTCCCTAGCGAACCTCCTACCGAAAAGTTACGAAAATGTTGGGAATTAATACATGCTAGTTTGCTCACGTTTCACAGAATTAGTCATTAGATTACTTTCCAGAAGTTAGTGCAGCTAAGCCACGCTTGTAATTAGCGATATGTTTACCATATTTGTATTCGTTGTTATGTTATTAGGCTGTAAGTCTTCTTAAAATTTAATAAATAAAAATAAATAAAGCCTAAACATCTAACTTCTCCAGATTTTCGTTCATTTTTTAAACACTTTTAAAAATTAAAATACTGTTCACCCTCACGAAGTGGTTTTTTTGGATATTTTTTTATTTACTTCTTCGTAGAAGTCCAACAATGAAATCATCAACGCACTTTTAAACAATAATTTCAAAATAAGAATAAAATCGGCTACTTTTACTATTTTATTACTATTTTACTATACTATGTACCTACATACGGAAATATCAGTCATAAGATAGTTCCGAAATCTGCCATCAGGGAAATTTCCTCACCACCAATTGACACTAATATAGTATGGCACTTTGAAGGGTACTATTGACACAAATGACGGTTAATGATTAGTACTGGTGCTGGATTTGCAGGCTGGACGGTGAGTAGTGAGTAGTTTTATTGCTATACTCACCGTCCAGCCTGCAAATCCAGCACCTGTATTAATGATCGTCATTAATTGTATTCTGTATAATTTTGCCTACATGCCCGCTTCAAGGCCGCGCATTGGATCTTCAGCCTGGATTAAACAATAATTATTTGTATAATTATTTTATTAAATATGTTATAAAAATACATTGTAAGTAAGTAATTTAAAATACCTAGTACCACCTAAAAATATTTTTTGTAGTTTCTATAAAATGGTCGAATGCTGTTTAAGCAGATGCCTGTACCTAATATAATAATAAAGATGAAATAATTAAAAAATATAAAGTTAAATGATATGAAATTAAAAACAAAATGGCCGAATTGATAAACTAACAATTGTTGGAATTTGATAATTGTTTATGAAAACTTTCAATAAAAGTATGTATAAACCAGTTATTCACAAAATGATTCCTTGTCATAAAATTATAATTTTTAATGATGTATGAATTAATCAATTAAAAGTCTATTAGGGAGCGGTATAGAAAATCCGCGCATTTGCGTTGTTTGTTTACTTTGGTAATGGTTGTGAAATCCATAACAATCAAAATGATGAAGCTTATAAATAAGTGTTTCATAAATTTAATTAACAAAACATTCAATAAACGTTGGGACTAAGAAAAACATCAAATATTGTTTCAGAAACACCTAAAAATGTCAAAAAAAGAACCAAATGATCGAAACGAAAGGAAGTTAGATTCCAATGACTATGAACATCTCATATCACAACATAATATATTTGAATCAACGAGGCCTAAAAATCAGGAGCTTCCGAGTTTTCCAGGATTTTCTAACGCTGAGACACAAACTAAACCTAGTGATATTAAGGGACAGAGTTTACAAGCTGGACTTGGGACTTGGCAATATAACCCTTGGTGGATGCTCGCAAGTACTTCGCGAAGTGTGGCTTCTCAAGATGATTTTTCTGAAGGCAGCGAACCTACTAAAGTAAAAGAAGAACCTGGTAGTGCAGCTTCTGCTGATGATGATACTTTACCAAACGAACTCGAACAATTTCAGTCTACAGTGACGCCACCTGCAGGTCTCGATTCATTTTGCGACGACTGTTCTGATCCATTTTGTGACTCAAGTGCAAGTATATGCCGTAAGTTGTTTCACTGTCCGCATTGTAGAAAGAGCTATCCTTCTATCTTAGAATTCAACACTCATTTGACAGGTGTTCATCCAGCTCAGAAGCCTTTCAGATGTCAAATATGCTTGGAGCCTTTCCTCAAGAAGTCTTATCTACGAAGACACTTAGATTCGTCTCATACTCGGAAGGATGTAAATAAATGCTCCGTGTGTTCAAAATACATCAAAGACAAGAGCAATTTACGTAAGCATATGCAAGTGCACACAGGAAGACTACCTCAGAAACAGTTTAAATGTGATCTTTGCAACAACAAGAGATACATGTCCATAGACAGATTGAACAATCACAAAGTGGTGTGTACTGGTGAAAAGACATTGAAATACTGTGACATGTGTGACAAGGTGTTTGATAACTCTAGATCACTTAACAGCCACAAAAAAGTGCATGCAAGGGATTTGAAATGTAATGCATGTGGGGAGCAACTGCGCTCACTCGAGCAATTTACGAACCATAAAATGGTTTGTGTAAACAATCAAGAGACAAGCACAACATCCATGAGTAATGCTGGAATGTCGGTAAATCGATGTTGCACTCAACCAGGTTTATGTGAACACGATAAGCCTGCCTACTTAAACATCCCCAGCTATGCAGCAGGTAGATCTTTGGACGCTGCATTATCTTTAAAGTCAGAAATGAACTAATAGCTACCACCTACTCTCTGATTTAACCGTTGTACTGATTTTATTTGAAACATTACCAAAAATCCTCGATAATTAACAATTAATAATTTTTACAACTGAGAATTTCACAAGACTGATGCAAATATCCCGCCTCACAACTTGCTTTATTATTACCAATAGTTAGAGTATAGTTAGTGAGTAATGCTGATAGAGTAAGTTTATTTAGAGAGTCTGTCCTTTGGGCCTAATCATTTGGTGTATATTTTTATTGTATGTGTTGAGAACTTAATGATTGCGCCCAAATTGTTACCCACCTTTTATTTAATTACTTAATTAAAAACATAAGTTTCCATAATCTGCACTGATTACCATTCTATCTACAGATACTACCTACATGCATCAACATGAAACAATACCTTGACTGATATGATATAATAACCTAATAGTACGCAGTATTACATTTTTTGCTGAAGTTTGTATAAAACTATATTTTTTTTATAATTATTAGAGTATATTTTAGAATACCCTAGTTTTATATAACATACTAGTTGGACACAGTACAAAGAGCATAATATTTTTATTCTATTTTTGATGCTCAGTACTTTCTCCAAGGAATATATTATAAAAGTTAAGGATTATAATGGTAAATTCAGGATTTTTTTATAAACATTATTTCGTTGACACTAGACAAAAGTTAGCTGCAAAGTGCAATCATATTTTGGCTAAGCCATTGCATGTTGAGAGGACTTATTTTCTTGTTTATTGTAATATATATTTAACATATTTATCCAGACGTGTTTTACACTTGCCATAATATCCTTAGGATATTATCATATAATAATTTTAATTCTAATACACTTTATTTATCAATTACCAAATATTCATAATTTTTACTACAACTTTTAATAGACTTTAAATTTCCAACACTGCACTATAAATAAGTATACCATACTATTATTACGAAAATAATTAGAACAGAAGTGTATGAGAATTATGATTAACCCATTTATGTATTTAGCCTTAGCGATAGCCTTTAAAATTTTGAATGGTTATAAAGCAGTAACTGTGGGATGGGGGCATGCAATGGGTTCCATTGTTATATTTTGTTATTCAGCCTTCTTATTAACCCTGAATGCTGCAAGGTCATATTATATACCTGATTTTATAAATTGGTAATAAACCTTAAAAAATAACTTTTTATTTGTTAAGAAAAACAAATAGCATGCTTTTAATTAATATAAATGACATTAATAATATGTACTATTTTAATAGTTATAATACTTACATTTAGAGGCTCTATTTGTTTTAAGTTATTGCTATTTACATTTGTTTTAACATGTGTTTATTTTTTATAATGATTAGATCAAGAAAAATCATATTTTTTGTTACTAAATTTTAGCTTATTTACATATAGAATTAGGTGTTTCTTTTTAAATTATTTTATTGCACTAATCAATTTGACAAGTCAATCAGTGTAAACAAGGTTACAAAATTAAAGAAATATTATGTGAAATACACTTTTCAATCAGTCAATTACAACAAAGACAATAAATTTTAAAACAAAATTTCTAATAATGTAAAACACTCATGTACCTTTTGGTATTCATACATCTTCAGAGCTAAAAACTATTTGCATATACAAATAGCTATGAATCCAAATTTTGCCATTTCTTTCATAATGGCAGAATCTAATATATTTTTAACATCTGTACTTGCCTAGGACAGTAATTGAACTGTAAACTGTTGAATTTATCTTGTATCATAAAAATGATATAATGACTTTAAAAAAATACTACATTTTAAGCAAATTAGCGTTACGGGAAGTGTAGTAGAACAGTACAAAACCACAATATGAATGTCATTCGTAAAATATAGTGGATGGTGTTTTGTTTTAACTTTGTATCATGTAAAATATTATTACTTATTGATAAGAAAAACAAGTGTTCATATTATTTTAGTTTTTATTACATATAGAATGTAGTTATTCTATTATTTTTAGTGTATTGTAATAAGATGCCTAACTGTAAAACAGTAAAAAACGTTCATACAGTTTACATATTGCTCTTTTTGAGGGGCAAAGGTAGATTTAGACGAAATAAAAGTTAATTTGGCATTGCTCTAAAAGTAGATTCACAAATTATGTAAATAGACGTGTACGTGTGGACTGAGGGACCTACCTGATTTTCCCCAAAATAAGTATAGCTTTTAAGTAGAAGTCTAAAAAAAATTGTAGAACATATCTGGGAATTTGTAAAAATAAAGTTAAAGAACTACAGCCCTCAGAGTGTGGTCCCTCAGTTCACACACCGCTATTTTCCAGATCTCGAAAAGTATGTGGAAAATTATGATATTTTCACTACACAATTTTAGTAGAACTTTTGTAAAAGTTTTTACAAATTTATCAAATACTTAGCATCAGAAATAAAATATCTATAACTACTGAAGTGTGATCCCTCAGTTCACACAAAAGTGACATATTCATTTTCGCGTTATATTACTGACTTTTTTGAATACTTTTCTACGTAGAATTTTTGTACAAAATTTGTAGAATTTGTAGACAAAATTTCAGAAAAATCTATCGGTGCATTTTGAAGATATCAAACATTATGTAGGGTCCCTCAGTTCACACAGTTTTTCTTATACACTATATAAGAAAAACTCAATTATCTATTAAACGAGAAAAATAACAGAGAGCCTATGTCTGCTTTACCATCCATATTTTTGTATCTTGTAAATGTGCTGACTATAAAAGCTATGTGAGATCATGCGTATGTAGTCAATAGACATAATGTGTATCCTAATGCGGTCTGCACATTGTTTGACGAATATCGAAATATTAACAAACATCAAGAATGTCCAATAATTATTTGGATTGAGTATCAATTAATGCTCAGTTCTAAATAAACATGGCTAGTATAATCATATTATTATTAATAGGTATTATACAGTGTTATTCGTATAACATTGTTCATTTAAACATAAGTGCGAGCTACAGCTGCTTCTGCACCTAGTCTAGACAAGACCTTTGTCTTACCCCCGCTAGATATCACTACATGTCGTAAAATCTTACAAAAGAGAAGCTTAGTTTGTTTTCATTGACAAGATAAAATAGTCTTCCCATCAGACTCTTCTTTTTCAAAATAATACCTAATTTTTGGACCCATAGAATTTTAAGGATATTTTCCATGCCTGCTCCAAATATATATATATATACAATAATATCAGCTATAGACGCTTTCACACTACGTCAAATCTGGTCCCGTAGTAAGTTCTCGAAGAACTTGTGCTACGGGTACTAGACAACGAAAATATATTTAATACTTTTATACTATACTTATATTTAAGATTTTTATCATATAATACAAATATTTAATGTACATCATGACCCAGGAACACAGAAAACTTATTTTGTTCCCTGGCAGGATTCGAACCCGCGACCTCCGACTTGAGCACCACGCACTAACTACAGAGCCACATATGTCGTCGTTTGTGATTGTGAGATTTTACTTGGAAGGAGCACAGTTGGTTACGGGATTGTAAAATTACACCCTCCACCCACCCTTACTCATAAAAATATGAAAACTACTGATTAGCTGTGTCCCCATCACCTTTTGTCAAGTAATGTTTTTAAAGTATTAGATAAAGACAGGAACATTGATTAACACATCAGTTGTTTAAATATTTTTATGATTGTTAAATATTAACTACTGTTACCTATACATACACAAAATCATGGAATCGTTTGATAAACACAGCCAAACTTGCGCCTGCGCGTATGAGTCTCTTAAAGTATAGTTAGTTTTTTCATTTTAACTAATATTGTTGTTATTAATTATTGTGTTTATCAATCGAATATACATGACCCACCCACCTCAAATAATAATTTTTATATTTATTTATTACCTACATAGGCACACTAGCATGTTCTAGTTATTATAATACAAAATATACAATTAAATTGTGGCGATTAAAGGAAATTATTTTCCGTTTACAAATTATTTATTTTGAAGCCTCTTTTTCCTTTGGTTGATCTAATTTATTAACAATTTACTGTACAGTTTGGCAGCAACATTGTATCAAAAGCAGTTTAAAAAAAAGCAAATGTTTCAGTGCATTAATAAAAGTGTGAAAAATGGAAGGAATACTGTGCAATTTGAATAAGTTCTGTAATAGCAAATCATTTCATTTGAAATGAAATGTTATGAGACATTATTGTTGTAAGTACATTAATTAAAACAACAGATTAAAATAATTATTTATTATTATGTCATATCACAACTCGTCCTCTTTTTTGTGCTGCTTTAACAACCTTAGCCTTCTTTTCTTTCTTCTTCTTAGAAATGTTTTCTTTTCTTTTTGTCTGTCTGTCTTGTTTTTTCTTCTCCACACCTTCAATTCTATTTTCCCATTTCTTTTTACTTACTTTCTTCTTTTGCTCCTGTAAAGTGAATAATGATATTTTATAGTAAATGTTTAGTAAAAGACTTAAATAGCTTAGTAGCCTATAAAGGCACCATGTAATTTAGATTTCTTAAACATACAAATAACACAGATGAAACTGCCCATTGATAAAAAAAAATGTTTGTTTATTTAATTGTTCAATTATAACAGCAACAGTATGTAACAAAATAAGAAATATTTACCATTTTCTTTATAGATTTCTTTAGAAGTGTGGGATCGTCTTTAACTTTTTCCCCTTCAGCTTTCTGAAGAATAGTTTTCCAAGCAAGCTTCTCATTTATTTCTTTAGCTTTATCTCCGTCAGTCTCAGCTAATTGCTGTATTTTTTGCTCCTGATTCTTCAATTGATCTAGAAGTTTTCTTGGGTCCTTTTGTGATTTATGTATCTTTTCTGTAATGTAAGATTTGTGTGTTAAGTAAACATAAACCATAAATGTGTACACAATAATTACTTATTTAAATATAAAAATTGTAAGTACTAATAATTTCATTTTCATAATTCATTTTATCAATTATTTTTTTTTAAATTTATAACTAATTGAAGAAAATAAATACACATTCACCTTTTCCTCCAAGTTTAGCGAAGTCAAACTTTGAAAACACCAATTTGCCATCTGTATTAAAAACTGGCTTTGGTGGTGGATTAACTTTAGGTTTTTCATCCTTCGCTTCTTTTAAATCCGTCTCAGAATCCACAACAGGTTTGGGCTTTTTGTTAATTTTATTTCTTTCAGTTTTCCTTAACTTTTTGCTGAGTTTACTGTTTAAACTTTTTTTTGCTAGTTTTCCCTTTATTTGAAACTTGTTTTGTGATTTCACTTTATGCAACTTTGCTTCTAGTTCAGCTATTGTATTTGCCCTTGTGTACTTTTCAGGTTCTTTATTCGTCGCTGACTTTTCCATTTCAAAATCCATTTGTTCAGAATCATCTGAAAAAAATAATTAAACTAATGAAAAGGCTATTTTTAATAGTAATCCAACCCCTGTTTACTTTATACTTTCTAGTCAAACATAAATTGATAAAGCTTTGTGAAGGGTATTAGTTTTTACAATCTACCTTATAATGTATAATTTTTTTTACTTGGTACCTTTTTTGTGCAGGGGTATATAAGCGACGGAAAAGATGTTCTTTAAGAAGTTCATTTCTTTGATTATTTCGTTTTTCACATGTTTTATTTTCAAAGGTTTCTTTTGTATCCCCATTTTGTAAATTTATTACAAGTTAAGCTTATATGAAACAATATTTCGCGTTAATATTTTTTTAGGTTAGATATTTTATTGTTCTTTCGTGTGATATGTCATGTATTATTTTTTTTAACATGGCGTCAGCTTAAATTTATTTGCCAGTGTCAAGTTAAAAAGGCGGGAAATAGAATTTTCGTTTAAATTTTCAACACCGTATTTCTGAATCGTCAAGTTTAAAGTCTAGTCAAAGTCCAATTAAATAGTCAGTGCAGTCAATGAGTCAAGTCAGTCGATTCAGTAAAGTGGTAGAAGCTTTACTGAAAGTTCCTCAGGAGTTTTCCACTGAATCGACTGACATGACTCATTGACTGTACTGACTATTTATTTGGACTTTGACTAGACTTTAGACTTGACGTTAAAGGAATACAGTGTTGAAAATTAAAACGATAGTTCTATTTCCCGCCTTTTTTACTTGACACTGGCAAATGGTTTTAAGATAAGCTGACGCCATATTAAAAAAAAAACTTGAGAGGTGTCAAGGGACACCCGGATGGAACGAAGTTATAATATATATAATATTATAATATAAATATATAGTTGATAATGAAGAATTGAAGCCTATTTTGGAATATATAGTCGGTGCTGAACAAATATATATATATATTTGTTCAGCACCGACTCAAAATTACTTGAGCATACTTACATTACTTTAAGAACTTAGTTATTATGGTGAAATAAAAAAAGGTTTGTTATTTTTTGCTTTTCAGTTATTTCGACGGTTTAATTTTAAAAACTTATATTTTTTTGTGGCTCGGATCTAGTAATCACATGTTGCTATGCTTATTAATCGAGAGGTTTTTGCAATAATTTTATGTTGTAATAAACAACTCGGCATAAAAACCTGTGAGCGAATGATGTTGATGATGATGTTGAATATAAATTTGGGAATAACAAATATTCAAAAACATCAATACCAGTGTAAAAGACTATGAGAAGTACCTATAATATGATCATAATATGATATAGGTACTTCTCATATTATGTATATATATATATATAAATATATATATATATATGAGATAATATGAGAAGTACCTATATATATATATATATATATATATATATATATATATATATATATATATATATATATACAGACTGACAGGCGGACAGAAAAATGTTAACAATTTATATTTTATTGTAAGTACCGATCATACTTTTAAATGCATTAAGTGAAAATAAATGCTGTTAATTTGAAATTACAAAATTACAAACAGACACTTCAATTTTGTTTATCTGTATAGATATAATATTATATTATATTATACAAAACAAATAGTTGAACTAAGTATATATAGTGCGCGCAGAACTACTTGGCCGCGCCTTAGGTAGGGACAGGGGTGAGGGGGCGGGTTGCTTGCTGCTCGCAGTGTTGCCGCCGCGAAGTCCGGCTCTGTACTGAGTAATAACATCAAGCGCTCTTCCGCTTAGTCACAATATATAACAGCATGTCTGGTCAGTTTCATACATTGGAAAATGAAGTACATGCTCAGTACGTAAAGATGTCGCTACGAGTAAGCATTGTGAACCATGGAAAGTAAATCACATTAAAAGCACAATTAACCCGCCATCTAACTTGTTTTGTTTTACGTCAGTGATTTATTTAGTTTTATTCTTCAAAATTTTCAATGATTACTAAATAAAATATGAATTTATAACAATATTTTATTCATACAACGCCCTCTTTTTTAAAAATTAAATTGATAAAGTACATCGGCACTACGGGACTCTTCAAATTAAATATCGTCAATTCACGATAGATGGCGGCCTAGTTAAAACGACGACGCAACGCGCAGGCGGCGCTATGGGCGCTAATTTAACAATTTATCTTTATAGCACAGAGGTAATAATATACTACGTGAGTACGTAGATAATAATATACTTAGTTATGTTTGGTTATGTTCGTTCTCTGAAAATAGTGTCATTTATAATTTCCACGTAAAGTGCCATCTAGTAAGTTTTCTTAGTAAATAACTTTATACTGACAGTCATAGAACTCGTTGTAGTACCAAGCTCGCGCCACGGGCGCCCGCGCCGCGCGACTTAGTGTGGGGTCAAATTGACCAATGGCATTGTCCCTCTGTTGTACGTAGTATATTATTGTCTCTGTGGTAACATTCATAAATTCATAACAGTCACAATGTGTAATTGCAGATTTCTACATTATTGTCAAGGTGATAAGGTCGTTTTTTGTATCATTCTTAATAGTCGTTATTACATTGTGATTTCGAGTGGCAAAAAGTGTCGTGCCTATAATCCGTCTAGCTCAATACAATTCGCAACGCGCCATAAGGAACTTCATTCCAAAAAAAAAGTTAAAATGTAAATTTTGTCATTAGAATTTTTTAAATAACTCGCCTTTTTAACTTGACAGTGGCAATGGTTTTATGAGACTTTTATTATGCCGTATCGCCTACTCTAAATAAAAAAAAACAAATGTCATTGTTAAATTATTTTTTTAAATTTTAATTCAAATTTCATAGTGCGGCTTTGAATTGAATAAAATTGAATTATATTAGTGTAAATAGTTTTTAAGGAATAAATATGTCACAACAAGAAATATCGTGCGGGCTGGAATATATTACATCTCCAGATATCCAACAATGTTTAACAGAGGGATTACACTTCAATTATTCTTTCATTGTTGCACCCATAGTTCACCCACGTTTTCGCCGGTCTGTACATCCTAATGGAAGTGTTGTCGGAGGATTCACAAGATCTGATATGGTCATATCGCCTCAAGATTGGACAACCAGGATTGTAGGCAAGCTATCGCCTTATTTAGATGTCGACTCACCGTCACCAGTAGTTCGTCAACGAAATGAAGATTGTATGAATGAGGAGCTTTCCTACTGCCGTGGTCTTGGGCTTCCTGCTGTTATGTTAAATATACATTCCAAAAACACTAGTAATTTAGCCAGGATAATAAGTGGTTATTTTGAAACAAGGTAAGTAGAAGTAAGCACTTACCAATAGTATAATTATTAAAAGAAATATTTAGTAAAGAGCCGGATGTTTTCAATTAGGGGTTTGTTTTGGAATAGGGGTAGCCTAAATAGGAGGTCACCAAACCCCCCTCATCTACTACTCTAACCTAACTTAACCCAAAAATACACAAACATTATTTCACACCAGGTTTTTGTGAGGCCATGTTAATACTCAGAAGATGTTATGAATGTGATAAAAATGTTCTAACCAAACCTAACCCAAAAGTACACAAACATTATTTAATAACAACAAAATATAATGTCAAAAACAATAAAATAAATACTTAACTCCCAAGCAACAAAACATGACATTTGTTTTTGACGTTAAGGTTTGCGCACAAATCTGACTTGCACTTGGCTGGTTTTTTCCTAACGTTATATGTTTCTAATTTCATTTTCAGCTATCATCCCACAATAATTTGGGTGAGTGTACCAATGTTCTGCAACAGAACATTAATAAACAGTGGACCAGAAAATGATATTGAGGAAAATGAGGAGCCATGGAGTGAAGCCTGGCTCTGGTGGTCTAAATTCCATGAACGTGTTGGTTGGGAAAAGAGAGTTGGGGTAGTACTAAAAATATCAGCGGACCTGCCATCCCAGGAAGTTATAAAAAGATGGCTGGGAGAACCTGTCAAAGCTATAATTGTCCCAACCTCCATTTTCCACAATAATAAAAAAGGGTGAGTTGATATTCAAATAATAATAATTGTAAAGAATACAGGCATTATGATAATTTTTTCTTATATACATGGAACATAAAACAAGTGGAAGTGCAAAGTAGGAGTGGTTTGCATGCAAGCATTCTTACACATACTTATTTTTGTTTATTATTTGTCACATTTCATTTCACATAGAATACAAAATGTGAGTACTTTTTGCTACTTATTACATAAACTATTTGCTAAATTATTAGCAATCACTTTTTACTTTTTTAAAGCTTTAATTCAAGGTTAAAATATTTATAAATAAAAAAGGTCGAAGTTACTTAAATATTTGAAATTTTCACTTCCTGTTTATTATATGCAAAAAAAAATCAAATTTAGAATTTGTTAAAAAAGTCAAAATTTTCAACAATATAACAAACAATACTTTTTGGTTTTTGTTACAAATTAATTGATGAAAATATTAAGCATCCAAAAATCTTAGTAATTTTTAAAGCTCATATCGTTCAGCAATAAAGCATGATACGAAAAAACATTGTATGTATCCCCATCCATCCATCTACATCTACTGGAAGTATAATTGATCAGAGTATAAACAAAATTCACGACATCATTTTTTTTTTGGTTGTCCGCTTGACGTAAAATGCCCCATCTGATAAAACATACTTGTTTCTACTCATTATACAACTAATCTACTAAACTAAAAAGAATTAATTTTCTTTGTGTGTATTATGATGGAAGATTATTATCAGTGCATTTGTGTGAGTGTAGCAACTTCCATACTAATTGTGTCATATAACATTTCCACTTGTTTTCTGTTTTGTGGTATTATACTATAACACTATTTGACTTTAAAATCCATCAAGAAACATCCACAACTGAAATATTGTGTTCCATACTTCCATTACATAGCTGATTTCCTTGGTTTTTAGATATCCAGTGTTATCAAGGGCTCACCAGCAATTGGTTATCAGTATGGTGGAACATGATGCCCAGGTGATAGTTAGTGGTGCCAGGAGGTCCAATGCCGAGCATTATCTGCAATACCTGTATAGACTACATAAGAGACGACCAAATGCTGTAGATAATCCAATGCTCAGCTATGCAAGAGGGTAATTTTTTTTTTAATTCACTGTTTTTTACCCGACTACGGTGAAGCCAAAAGGAAGGGTAATGATTTAGGCAGTCCTTGTATGTATGTTTGTTTGTTTGTGTCTAAACTACGGGTTCGATTTTAATATATGAGATGTCAATAGATTCGTAATGATGCCGCGGGTAACATAGTCTATATAATTTTTTTCAAAATTTTGTATTTCGAAAATTGAACCTCAAATTCTAACATCTAAAAAAATTAAACCGAGGTAATCATCACGTGTTTGTTATCAAAAGAATGGTCTTGCCAAGCACACCACAAATATGTATATATATTATACATATTTTTGGTATGCTTGCACAAATATATCAAAATACACATTTAAAATGTGGTCGTACAAACCCAGTTGTCCAATTTTCAAACATTACGTAATATGAGACTATAAATATATAATTTTATATTATACATATTATTTTACCTTCATAAAATATATTTTATTTTATAAATATTATAATATTATTATTATTATCATTCTTAAAATCTAGAAAAAAAAAATGACTCACTTTGCACTTGTGAAGAAGATATTATTTTTAATTTGAAATGTTTTGATTAGGTACTTATTAATATTATTCCAACACATGTTCACACAACACAACATGTTCGATTGGGAAACGGAAAAATGCAAAATAAAAAAAAAGTTAAAAAAAACAATATCTCGACTATGTTATATAAAAGGGGTCTAAAAAGGCCGAAACAAGAAAATAATTCAGATAGAAATCCAGAAATGCATAGATACAAAAATAGTCAAGGCTGCAAGGCTTAGTGTCTCGGTGTAAGCTGTTGCTTAGATGCCATTAGTGGGTGCAACCACAGCCTTAGCTTGACAATTTTTTAGAAGTGCAATGAAAGTTTATGCATAAAATTGTATTGTGAAGCTTTTAAGTTCATTTTGTTTTTTTTTTTTAAATATTCTTTATTATTTTAATATTATATAAAATTTTTCATTTGCAGCTGGGAAGACTATCTACAAATACCGCTGCAACCACTTGCTGATAACTTAGACACATACACATACAATGTATTTGAAAAAGATCCAGTAAAATATGATCAATATCAAAAAGCAATAGCTAAGGCACTGGTAGATTTACAAAAAAAAGCAATTGGCAAGGCATTGATAGATTTTCATACAAAAAGAAAAAGTGAGAATACAGAGGTTAGTTTTTTAAATTTTTATGTGAGACACACACACATTGTTCTCTACTTCTAACTTAACTATGAACTGTAATAAATAAATAACAACACTCTTCACCTATATCTACACCTAAACCTACATCTACCAACGTAATAGGGATGTTGCCTAGTGTGGAATATCACATTTTTATAAATTAAATTTTAAAATTGTCGATTAAAGATACATAAATCTAAAAGAATATAGGTATTTAGATTGACGCGATTAAAAATTATAAGTAAGTAAGTTATGTAAATATAAAGCTAAGAATTTTAGAACAAATATGGAAAAGAATACAGGAAAAAAATGGTTTTCATGGTTCATCCAATGGTTGGAGCTAATTCAATATAGCATGGGATTAGAGGAAACAAAATACATAAATAATGACTTTATATTATGATGTCATGAACTACTAATTTACATAAACACGTTCCGTTTCACTACTACATATGTGTTTAGTGTGTTTGTGTCGTCACATCCTTTCCGGATGTTACTTTGAGGTGTTTTCATCAGTAGAAATTCAAAACCTACGTTTTTAATTTATTATGTCGCTAGAATACGTTTCCCTAAGCCAAGGTCTAAAGGAAATGATCCTTCAATGTATGAAATTAAATATGAGACAAGTAGCCTATTATTCGAGAAAGACAAAAACGAAAAAAGTTATGGCCGTAATAGTGAAACAAATAGTTGAACTTTTACTGATTTTTTTTAATAATGGCACTTGATATTTGGAAACGAAGAATGATATCAAAAATTTGAGGAAGCCTCCTCTGGCCAATTAAGTCAGCTACAATTTGAGCCTAAAGCAAAGACAAACGGGTTAAGGGTTTGCCCTGTAGCCTAACCTTTTTGCGACAATATATTTTCGAATTCCGTAGATTAATTTCCAATGTGCTCGATAGTCGTGTGAGGCACGAAATCTGTGAATTTTTATATATTAGGTCTTTACTATGAATTGTATGTAAAAATTTAACCGAATTTTTTTCATGTATTTTTTATTTCTATTAATCGAAGTAATCACCCATGAAATCAATGCATCTTTGCCAACGCAGTGGCAGTTTATTGATTTTTTATATTTTAGATTGTTTATAGCCCTTCTTAAAGAAATCAGCTGGACGGGAGGCAACAAATTCTTCAAAGGCATTTTGTACTGCCTCTCGGGTATTGAATTTTTTTCCCGCCAAGAAGTTTAAATTCTGGAAAAAGTCAAAAAAGTAGTCTGTAGGCGCAAGGTCTGGTGAGTAGGTGGATGACGGAGAGCTTCCAACCCCAGTTCTTGCAACTTGGAGACCGTCTGCTGTGCAGTATGAGGTCGCGCGTTGTCGTGCAGGAGCAGCGGAGACGAGCGATTGACCAAAATTCTGGTTGGAGATGTGCCAGCTTCTCCATCATTGTGTTCAGTTCTTCACAGTACACATCTGCAGTAATGCTTACCCCGTTTGGTAAGACAACAACAAGAATCACACCGGCGCTCTAGCGCCGGTGTGATTCTTGTTGTTGTCTACCACCTACCTTCTTGTTGTTGTCTACCACCGGTGTGTGGTCTACCACCAAACAGTGACTATCACTTTTCTAGGGTAAGTTTTCGTTTAGGGCATTGTTTAGGTGCTGAACCAGGATCCAACCAACTTGCTGAGCGCTTGCGGTTATCAAACAGAATCCATTTTTTATCGCAGGTAACAATGCGGTTCAAAATTCCTTCATTTGTGTGTCTGTTGAGCAGTGCAAGGCACGTCTCGACGCGTACTTCGCGCTGGCGATCATTGAGTTCGTGGGGCACCCATTTGTCAAGCTTTTTAACCTTGCCAATTTGACGCAAATGGACCAATATTGTTTTGACGCTAACGTCGAAAGCTGCTGCTAATTCAGCCGTAGATTGTGTATCATCAGCTTCCACAATCGCCTTTAATTCGTCATTGTTGGCCAAAGTCGGACGACCACGAGGTTCATTTTTCAGGTCGAAATTGAACGGAAGCGAGCAAACCAATAACAGGTGGTGCGTTGGTTTGTAGTGTTAGCTCCGTAAACGTCGTTGATGTTGCGTGCCGCTTCTGCCGCGTTTCCGCCACGACGGTACTCATATTCCATAATTACTCGAATTTTTAACGTATCCATGATGACGAAAAAGATTGAAATGCGATGAAAATGTAACACTAATCAATAAATGACTACTTTTGGAAAAAGAATTCCATGTTTTTAAAATAAAATTAATTTGAAATTAGAATTCTTAGCCCAACAAAAATTATTTTGATTTGAAATGGCCAGTACTGCAGAACGGCAATTTCATAGGTAAAGACCTATTATAAGAAGATTATATTCCTTCTGACTTGTTTCAAATTTCTATAATATGAATGCAATTTTGTTTTCAACACACACATATTGTCATATTAAAAAAATAATAGCCAGATTGAGCGCAACGAACGTCTGGGTGTAACCAGGCCTGTCCCACTCCCCGTGTAGGTATCGAAAATGTAAAGTACGTGCAGCGGCCGACTCGAGCGGGCCAATCAGCAGGGCCTCACGCGCGAGCAGTGAGTGACGTACGAGCGGTTCGTCGCATTGTTTTAATAGATTGGATTGAATACCTTAGAATCTGGACACATTTACACATATTACATTAATGTGTTAAAGTTAGGTAAAAATCACCCGGCCAGGTCCTGCACGATAATACCATAATATAATATATGTATAACAAAAATTTAACTCCCCACACCTATTTCGGTGACGGTGGCCGGTTTCGTTGAAACCAGGCCAGTTACGCAGGAGTAATTTTATAGTGCCCATAAGTGTGCATCGCAGTACACAAGAGCAAAAGCCAAGCTCTAACCACTAGACCACGGAGGCTGTTTATAATATTATAAACAATATAGTTTGACTTACTGCAATTAGTTGAGAACCAATATTAAGTTTTTAGTTGTTGGCTCCTGATTCCTGAACAATCTGTTCGCGTCGTATGTCATTCCGATGGGATAAGATTTTAAAAGTCATTTGTTGACAAAAGTACCTAGAGTAATAGTAAGGCGGCGTGATTCAATATCTTTGAGTAATATCAGGCCTGTCTCACTTCCCGTAAAAGTATTTATTACAATTAATGTACTATTAACAACTACCTTAGGTTTTTTTATTTTGTTAAGAGTTAAAGCACTGCGCGATCTGATAGTATCGTAGCAAGAGTCCCTATTTCTTTAAATGACTTTTCGGAGTGAGTCTTCTGTATACTTGTACTATTATGTATTCTGTGGTGTAACTTCAAAACCTACTATGAAACCAAAAGCTACTACGATTTCACCGCAGTGCTAAACAGAGCGTCGTACCTTAACACGTCACGAACTTCAAACTTTTTTTTTCTGTTGCTGGTATCATTAGACGCACACAGATGTACGTGTACCGACAGTGTTTCTCGATTGACTTACACATGTCTTAAAGGTAGCTTTAATCCATTCGTTGCATACAGCAATACCAAGTTCATGAGAACATAGTATAGCAATACCAACAATTTTTTTCAGAACTCATCGAGCGATTCCTGCATAATGAGTACAAATGTAGATAATGCTATAGTAACACCAAAGCAAGATTCCGAAGAGGGAACTGTCACAGTGATGGTTCTGGGGGCCGGCCGTGGACCTTTAGTTAGAGCAACACTTAATGCTGCCGACATAACTAACAGCAAAGTGAAGGTAAGTAAAATATTGATACTTTGGTTTTTCTCAGGTTTGGCGGTGTAATTGTGACCAAAAATTTTCAAATACAAACTAAATCAATACCAATGACATTTTTTATTTTGCACAATTACACCCCTACTAATAAAAATGATTACACAACTGATTAGTATTCAATGTTGCTGTCTTTGTCTGATATGTTGACAAAGTCACTTGACTGACAAAGGCAGCGACATTTTCATAAATGGTTAGACCATAACCAGAGGGGTTACTGGTCTTAATTTAGAGGGGACTAAATTTTGTCTTTATTTAGATTGTCTTAATTTAGGTAAGAAATTAAAGGCAAAGATTTTTTTTTGCATATTTTAATTTCAATTGAATTATTTTTTAGCTTTTCAGTGGGTTAGTTTTTTGAAGACGGTAAAAAGAAATATGTTTAATATTTGTTTTGTTTTTCTTTATTTCATACTTTTTTACTGTATTTTAGTTTATTTCAGATTTAAGAACACATAAACAAAAAAGTTAGGTAAGGCATATCATAGCAGCAGTCGCGCGACAGTGTTAGTTGTTAAAGAGTTCCATGGTATGCCATACAATGTTACATGATATACTGTTGTAAATGTTTCAAATGGAAACATTGTATGGCGATAACTCTTCCCTGATTATTATTATTCAATGGTGAAAACCCTATCCAAGTAGCATGAGTAGTCTTTGAAAAAATCGCGCACATACATGCCAAACTGAGAACCTCTTTTTTTTTTAAGTCGGCTAAAATAGCGAACTCGCACCCCACACACACACAATATTGTGTTACATTAGTTTCTTTACAATTAAAAAGATAGGGAAGCAACTATTATATTATTCAGCAGGATCCAATAGCTAAAACTATTGGTTTCATAACATTAATTTATATTATTTATGCCCCGTTTCTGAGGCTTTTTGTTGGGCAGTTTATCTATACAATAGCGTTTTTGTTTGTATGACGCAAAAGCGTTAACCAATCAAAAGCACTATTGAATAGATAATTAACCGACAAAAATCTCAGAAACTGGGCATTATAGTAGTAGTAAAAGGATGCAAAGAAAAAAATTAATTCAACATTTTTCAAAGGTAATAGCTGTAGAGAAGAATCCGTGTGCTGTGGTAGTGCTGGCCGCCCAAGTGAGAGAGTTGTGGAGGGACAGAGATGTCAGCGTCGTGCCTGGAGATATGAGATACATCAATTTATCACCGAAGGCTGATATTATAGTTTCCGAGTTATTAGGTTAGTGTGGTAGTGCCTCAAATCACATTCTCCTGTTTTTAATTGTTTAAACAAGAGTGTAAGTTTATTTAGCACCTGTAAAAAATACACTTTTTATATGATTTAAACATTTCAGGCTCCTGGGGTGATAATGAATTATCGCCAGAATGTTTAGATGGAGCGGCTGGTCTTTTGAAAAGTACCGGCATTTCAATACCTTGTCAATACAAGTCGTATGTAGCTCCCATATCTACACCTCGACTTTGGGCAGCGGCTAAGGCGGCAACCAACAATGCCTCACAGGCAGACAAAAATCTTGAAACCCTATGGGTCGTTTATATGCAAAACAAACATGACATAGCAGAAACAAAGGTAATAATGTTTTCGGTTTGCATTCATTTAATTGACAAACCCATAAAAATTATCCTATAAATATTGAAGACCAATAATTTTACATAAAGGACCAATCTGAAATAGATATTTTTTTCATATTAAAAGGTAGCATGTTTTTAATTTTTAAACTACTTTCCAGGAAGTATTTACGTTTGAACATCCTGCAAAACCTGTCATAGATCACGAGGGTAAAGAAATGATGAATCACCGAGGCTTGCCATTAACAGACAACAGAAGGTCCGCAACCGTTAAATGGGAAGTAAAGCAAGATAATGTGATGCACGGCTTTGGAGGCTATTTTGACTGTCTGTTGTATGGCGATGAGACAATTAGTATAGTACCATCCACACATAGTCCAGGGATGATATCCTGGTTTCCAGTGTTCATACCAATCAAGGTATACATATTATTATTGACTGATTTAATACAATATAAATCACAAATTATAACATTTTTTCAGAAAAAAGATAGTAATCTTAAAGTTTGCTGATTTTTGCAATAGTACTTGGCAATTGTTGTATGTTGTAAAACTTTATTTTCAGACCCCACTAAGAGTTAAGAAAGGTGATATTATTGAAGCAACATTCTGGCGGTGTGTTAATTCCCGCCGAGTTTGGTACGAATGGATTGTGGAAGTGGACAACCGCCTCTCACCTCTACACAATCCCAATGGACGTAGTTCTGAAATGTTGTTATGATTGTGTTCCATGTTCAAAATAGTATGCAACTAAGAATATATTATTTGCTATTGATATTTTTATTTTTGATCTTATTTTGTGGCTCATACATTTTCTTAATAAAATAGCACATAATAATTTTGTCTTTCTATATTACAAAACCTCATTATTTATTTACAATTTGAATATTTATCTATCTACATTATAAGTCAACTTTTCAAACAACAGATGTAACAGAAGAAGTAATAGATTTCTCTAATATTTAAATTAATATAATGCATGGTTTGTTAAGAGTTAATTGACCTGTATACATTTTGTACTGAAATAACTTGTATTCAATTCAAACAATACTATTCACTTATTTATTATTAGTTTAACCACTTTCATCTCTTTGTGAAAATCATCTATGTCTTGCTCCCATCTCTTTTCAAAATATACACCTGTAAAAAAATACTCTTTAATACCATATAAAACTGCTAATTATAATTTAAAATTTTGAGTATAATTACATCATTCTCTACCTTGTAAAAATTTGGCATTCATTCCAGTCCTTATAGCCCAAGGGAGATAATAATTCTGGTATAGTTGTCTATGTTTGGGTTTAAGTCTTGCTGCACCCCAAATTCCTCCCCCAATGCACATAGGTAGAGATGTTTGAATACCCTCTACCCATTTCACGGTAACCTGCGAGTCATTTGAAATGTATGTGAAATTTAATTTTTGGCCAATCGTTTCTTCTTCTATCTTTTTAATAGCTAGGGAGTTAGCTGGTGCCAATTTAGGTATATGATTTAATAATTGTTAATACTGAGACATAAGCTGCAACTATGTGAACTAGAAAAAAAAGTGTGTAGGTTCACATAGTTGCAGACTACATTACATCTTAGTATCATCAATGATGAAATCAAATACCTAAATAGCCACCAGATCCCCAGCTAAATAACTGATTACCGATAGGAATGTTATTTACACCTGTAAAAAAAGTAGCAGTAGGTACTACTGTACCTATACCTTATGGGATATCTGATTGTTGAGTTGGGGTTCTATAATACATAGGTAATCATTGGAACTATTACATACCTCGCCTAACATTGTAGTCTTCATATAAAGTGTAGCATGGACCAGGTCATGTACTTCCCTATATCTTTGCATTACATAAGCTAAATCAGGATCCTCTATAAACCGAACAGGTAATCTAGAATCTGAAGTTATGTTATTTTCCCTCATAAAATCTACATACACTCTTCCTAATGTCCTTTCTGGTAATTGGGATAAAGTTCTAAAGCACACAGTTTGAGAGTTAATTCTAGGCATGTCTTTAAGAATTTCGGCTCCTTCATTCGATTGCAACATCTTCTCTCTCATATACTTCAGAGACGATTCTCCAGTGACTTCACCTAAACAAGCTATCATATCGCCTCTGTGTGGGTCGAAAAGAGACACGGCAGCTGACCCAACAGATAACATAATTTTCTGGAATGGAGTAATTTTGATGACATTTTTTTCCCAGTCATTAAAATAGTTTAATTTTCGTTTAATGGTCACCGAGTAATTCCTGACAAAAGCGTAGCCTTTCATGACTTCTGCGATTTATTCAGTCTGTATTTCACAAATAATTAAAGAAAATATATTTCAAAAATTCATATTTTGCAAGAGCACTTGATTCGTAGCTTTGTTTAGTGGTTAATAATTGGAGTTGTACGTAGTTAAGTACGTAATATTATTATTTTTTAATTATATTATATATTTTGAATCTTGTAAAAATACAGCTCCAGCTGATTCCTGACTCCTGTCTCTTGACCATAGATGATAAGTAATACCACTGAAGACTCTTGACAGAAAATTTGAAAGGGAAAAATTCAGAGCTATTAAAATAGAACTCTGCGATATTACAATAGAGCCTAAACTCGAAGGCACGAGTGAAGACAAATGTCAATGTCAAACCTGACAACTGGACAATCCTCAATTTTTTTTTTAATAAATTGCATCGGCTTATAACCATTTGCCAGTGACAACTTAAAAAGGCGGGAATAAAACTTCATACTAAAAAAAGTTATGCCATCTTAGTTTTCACCTTACCTCAAATGTCAGCCATCTTGATTTCACCATAATTTAAATGTCAAAATGGCCCCAAAAACTCCACAACTGGGGCCGTTTAAGTTGTCTCCACTTAAACGGCCCCAGTTGTGGAGTTTTTGGGGCCATTTTTGCCTCAACATGCCCAGTCTTCAAGTCTTAATGTCAAACAGCAGTTTCTTCCATACAACCAAACAAATAAATTATAATTAAAAAAAAATATATACGACGAAATACTACACACACGTTTTATATATTCTGAGCACGTTACACATATAATAAATTTAAATTAAGGCATGTTTATTAAATTTAAGACAAAGTAGAGAATAGGCAGTGGAAACGAGGTGGAAATAGAATTTCGTAATTTTGGATTTAGGGTCAAGAATGTTTTATTTCAGTCTAGAACTTTCATTTTAATTTTCAACACTCAAAAATATATACAGAACAATATTAATACATACAGGAAATAAAATATTTACAAACTATACAAGTAGGTAAGTACTAAAAAACAATAATAACTACTCCAAAACTTAAAATGCTACAATACAAAGAAATCTACCAGGTCGTCCCCACCAGGCAGAGTACCTACAAGACTCTAAGAAAGTTATTTAATTTTTTAGTTATTTCAGTCTATACTACGATATTATATTAAAAGTCAATGGTAATTGAATTTTTACATAATATATATTGAGATAAAATTATTACATGGAATTTAACAAAACTGATGAATAAAAAATGAAAGTGGGAAATGGGGTAGATAGAGAGGTGTCAGGTGAGGCTTTTTTCTTGTTCGATCTAAAACCCATTTTTGTGACGTCACATATCGTTTTGAAAGAATGAGATGGGCAACAAAAATCAATTTTCTTTTAGTATCTATAATCAACCATTTTATAGTTTAATTTGTTAAAACGTGAAATTTGACATTAGCCAACATCCTATTGGCAAGAATAAGGTGACGTTACTAGAAGTTTGAGGTTGCATGCATGTGGTATGAACAAGATCTATTTTACGCCCAATCGGACTCTATAGAGGCTGAGACAGTCGCGTTTGGTTCACAACGCATCGGAACGGACTATACCTTCCATCATAATCCATTTATAAAAAAAAACACAAAGTCAAACCGTGGAGTTTTGCCGGGAATTTCACACAAACACGTTGTGTTTGTATTTCTTTCAAAATTTGCGTTATTTCGGTTTTTAATCTATAATATTGATAGAATAATAACCATTAGATATTCATTGATATGCACAAGTGTGGGCAAGTGGTAACTACAAAAAGGGTGCTATTTTGTGCTTTCTCCAAAACACCCTAGGAACTTTCAGTAAAGCTTCTACCACTTTACTGAATCGATTGACTTGACTCATTGCTGCACTGACTATATATTTGGACTTTGACTAGACGATTTAGAAATACGGTGTTGAAAATTGAAACGAAAGTTCTATTTCCCGCCTTTTTAAATTGACACTTGCAAATGGTTATAAGCCGATGCCATATAAAAAAATAAAAATTAATTATCTATAATCGGCGCGGCGAACCTTTTTTTTTTTGCCAGTGTCAATTTAAAAAGGCGGGAAATAGAACTTTCGTTTCAATTTTCAACACCGTATTTCTATATCGTCAAGTCTAAAGTCTAGTCAAAGTCCAAATATATAGTCAGTACAGTACATGAGTCGTGTCAGTCGATTCAGTAAAGTGGTAGAAGCTTTACTGAAAGTTTCTATGGAGTTTTGGCAGAAAACACAAAATAGCACATTTTTAGAAGTTGTACCACTTGCCCACACTTGTGCACGGTAACGAATATTAATAATTCCACAACGTCACCCATTGAACTCCCCGACAAAACTCTTGTTTAGATAATATTGTTACATTAATGTTTTAGATGTATTATTTAAACTGTAAATAAATGAAAAAAAAAAAACGTCAAACTGTCAGAGAAATCATTCAAAAATAAAATTCAGAGGCAGATAAAGCATTACATAATTATATGTAAAATAGGATTAAAATAACTACAATGGACCTAATTGATATAAATGACGAAAACCCGCTTCATTTGTACAATTTTCCAAGTACACAACAATGTAAAAATTCCGGACGTCCACGAAGAAATCAAAAAACAATATTTAGCTCACCACCCAGGTCCATTGTATCACTTTTACTTAGAAAAACAATATACGACGAAACTAATAAAACAAATAGCCGTAATAATTTACTTTCTAATACAAACAAGGACACAAAAAGTGAAGGAAAAGACAAAGAATGGGTTTGTCGACAATGCTCATTTAGGTACTGAAACTTTTGTTTATATCATATGAATACTGTTTGTTTACATAAAGCGTCTCTATAGATTACGCAATTATATACTTTTAAGTTTTTTTGACATATTTTTAACTATGACACAAAGCTTCTTATATCTGTATTTTTTGTTTGAATTTTTTTATGCCACAAAAAGATGCTTGATATTTAATTTATAATTACACAAATTGTGCTGTGATAAGTCTAATGCTATAGCTGTTAATGATTTTTCAGGACTGACAACAAAGATTCATTAAAGGTACACAAGGCTGCTCATAAAAACAAACTGCACCGATGTGATTTTAATAATTGTAAATATTCCACCAAGTCATCTTCTAACTTGATAAAGCATAGAAGAACACATACTGCGGAAAAACCTTATATTTGTGATAAATGTTTATTTAGAACAAATTTTCAAAATTCCCTTACTGTGCATAAGCGCATTCACACTTCAGAAAAGCCATATGCTTGCCAATACTGTGAATATAGATGTAATAGCAGTTCTAATTTGAAAAAACATTGCAGTCATAGACATGAAAAAAGTGGGCTTAAGGACCTAGGTAATTAGTATTGTACTATAATTTTTAATAAAAAAATTTAATAAGTATTCATCTTTCCAAGTTTTGAGATGGTTTCAGATAAGGGTTATTAATTTTGCTAAGCAGGCGTGATCTCAAACCAATAAATATAGAATGAATAAATTTGTTCTGGATTGCATATTGCTATATTTCATTTATTATTCTAGAATATTGCAACCATTTATGTACATAACAATAGGTATAAATATATTTAACCTAGTTTGTCTTATACAATTTATATATTCAATAATAATACTGTCAAACATAATCTTATAACCAAATATCAATGACAATGTTCCGTAAAATCAACTACAACAGATTCCCTCCAACCAAATAGGAAGTATCCTGTGGCAGATCCCAAAACAACAGCTGCACACAACCAAGTATTGTAAGTCATAAAAATTAACATCAACATATAGCTGACAAGCACTTGAATACCGTGAAGAAATGTCTGCCATCCATGGGACGCACTTAACATTGTTGGGCTGAAAGAAATTATAAATGTTAACAAATAATAAAAACACTATCGAAATAGGTGTCTTTCAGAGAATGTTCAGGCAATTTAAATTAATTTTCTGAATAATAGAAAAAAATATTGTGAGTTAACCTATGTTTAAATGTTTTTTTTTTTAAATATTTTCATAACTCAATTATTTAATAATATTTTAAAGTAATGTATGTTAAAAAAAGTTAAAACTTACATATTTCTGTCAACTACATGGGGCATAGGCCTGAAAAAATAATTTTGAATTAGCTTTTCAAGTTACATTCATATTTAATAAACAATGGAACAAGACAATATGTGTATATATTTTATGTTTACAATATTTTTTGTTTGACAGTGGCCTAGTGTGGACTGACTGACATTTTCTTAGAAATGTCTTGTGCAATATCCAGACAGTGAGGAAATAAATTAAGCCTTATTGCAATGACGCAATGTTTTTTCAATTTCAAACTTTGTGATGTTTTCAATGTCCAAGGACACATTTTTATCAGCTATTAATGAAAAATACTTCACTCACTGAATCACTTGTGGATCATCAGGAGTGCAAATATTTGCAACACCTTTGTCTGGTGGCGCTACAGCACAATACTGTAGTCCGGTGTAAGTTTTCCACAACAAATGCTTTCTGTAATATTTCAGCCTGAAACCAAATAACTAAAATTTTTATTAAAAACTATAAAACAACTATGTCAATTATATTATAGTTTATGTTACCCGGGCTATTATAACGAATCGCCGCCTCTACTACTATGAACTATATTATTGACACCTCATTTCAAATTGGACAAGTAGTTAAGGCGCTATAGTGGAACAAACATACATACAATAAACATACATAGACTGCCAAAATCATTACCCTTCCTTTTAACTTTGCCATAGTCAGGTAGAAAGTGAAACATGAGAACTTCTATAGTAAAACAAAAAGACCTTGTTTAAATTGAGTAACAATTGTTTTAAAGGTGACAATTAATAAAAAAAAATATGACACTTTCATCTTGTAATAATAAGAATGTGGAAGGAAAAAGTAAGCTTGGAAATGACTATTCAACCAAATTATTCTTTATTATTCAAGAATATGTAATCCTTATGAGTATTATAAAATATGTGAATGTGAGTTTGTTTGTTTGCTTTTACATAAAAACTGCCGTGCTAAGGGCAAAAGCGTTATCTAAAAAATTTTTTTTTATGTCACTCGATAGCCTAAAAAAATATGCAATCAATGAACTAAGTCACAAAGCAATATCTTATGTAAAACATATTAAAAAAAATCTCTCGGAAAGTTTCACTACGAGATTACTAATTTACAAATTCAATTTTCTCAAAACTTTTTTTGAGATACTGCTTTTGCACTTAGCATGGCAGAAAACTACTTAACCTATCATCATGAAATTTGGCACTGACATAAAGTAGACCACCGGGAAGGACATAAGACTACTTTTTATTGTGGGAAAATATATGGCCCCCATGAGATTTCATTTTGTTCGTACGACGTCAAGGGAAACATTACTATTTTATATTTCTTTAAATTAGATGTAAAACACATACCCTTCATATAATAGAGCAATAATAAATATTGCAATAAATGATCCAACAAATTGTCCCACTTCTTTCACATCCCACCAAGAGAATAGGATTGTCTCCATGTAGCCACCATGAAACTAAATAAACAAAATATAAGATCATAATATTAAACATTTTCTTGTGACAGATTCCAGTCCCACATATGTATGGGTTTTTTGTGTGATTTGAGGTACTTACTACCATCGACATCATCATGTTATGTGACCCAGAAGTTTTGTGGGCCATATGGTCCATTCCCATTTTGCCATGATCCATGTGATTGGTGTGGTCCATTTGGTGGTGAGATTCATGACCATCCATCATTATGCTAAGAGGGCTGCAATAAAAATTTAATATAATGTATGGTATCTACTATTTTGATGAAAGCTTTTTATGTTTCTTATAGTCTGTGAACTTTATTACAAAACCTAAATACTTGTTTTAAATTAACGTAACAGACTTACACAATTTTTATAAACTAAATTCTAGATTTAACAAGTTAGCAATAAACAAGTTAGGGGTCCGAGTGTAGAAAAGGGTGTGCAAGGCGTAGACTTAGAAAATTTTCGTTAGGTGTAGATATTTTTTCTAGGACTCTAATTACCCTATGATAGTGAATGAATAAGATGTAAATATATTATTGAACAGAAATATTATTTATTCACATGTTAGTTTCACAGCACAGAAGTAACAGGCACAATGTGTTTGTGTAGACATTAGGTTTTCAATTGGTTGAGGTTTATAAAACATTAAATATAAACTTAAAACAACTTCGCTTACCGATAACACTTATAATTTCAAGATTACTGCATAAAAATTAATGAATAATCGGCTAATTCTTCATAACTGAATATCGCGTGGCTACTTTCACTTTTTAGTTTAAGTAACAATCGGTTAGCCTCGAACATCGTGAGCACAATCTTTAGGTAGAGTAATGAAGTTGCGAGTACCGTCGCGTTTACATAATGTCAGTGGGAATTACTATAATATACGTACCTACAATATTAGCTGTTACACAATTATTATTAGCAGGATTGTATTTGTCTAAAAAGGTGTTATTAAACAAGTACCCACGTAAGGAAGATATTATGCAAAACTTATTTAGATGGCTTTTAAATATTGATACTATACAAAAATAAACCTAATAAACTTCGTAAAAAACAATTTATCGCAGCATCTACAATCTTTTGTGACATTGATACATTAGTGACGGATCACGGACTATGACCATTTTTTTTCCTTCGGTATTGGCCATAGATGATAAGTAACTCTACTGAAGGTATTGGCACTGACACTTGGAATTAGTGAACTTTGCCATAGACAAGGTAGGGAATAGGCTATTTTACATTTTATTTCTAATATATTTTAAAATGTTCGTATTGATTCATTAGTCAACTAGTATTTTTATTTCCTGGAAATAATATTTCTATAAACAAAGAAAAAAATATTAAAATTTAAATGACAAATGTTTGCGCAAAACGACAACCACCAATAACGTGACGTCCTAAGAACAGAAACAAATAAATTTATGATGTGCGTGTGTAGTGCATGAAAATAAGATTTATGAAAATAGTTTTATTCGATTTTTAAGTTCTTAGGACGTCACTTACAAGAAAAAGCGCTTGGCGTTTTAGGTCACGTGACATACAGATAATAAAACTAAATTATACTTTTCTAAATTATAAATAAATCGCATTTTTATATAACAAAATAGTGTTGTATTCGTATTTCTTAAGATAGAAAGTATTTATATAACAAATTTATATTTAACTAGCCTATTCTGTAGAAATAAAGGAAATTTCGGAATTTTGGATTTCGGGTCAGGTTAGGAAGTTTCACTTCAATCTTAACTACAATATAATAAAAGTTAAATTTTACTTAAATATGGAGATAAAAATGAATAGGATAAACAATATCCTACGGGAAAACTATACCCTTTCGGGATAAAATGTAGCCTATGTCTTAATCCAGATCCTAAACTACTACCATATCAGAATCTGTTCAGTAGTTTTTGCGTGAAAAAATAACAAACATCCAACCTTCCATCCATCATCCATCCGCACAAACTTTCTACTACTAGGATAAACAAAAATGTTGTAAAATAAAATAAAAGGTATTTTTTAACCGACCCCAAAAAGAAGGAGGCGGTTATGCATTCGGGTGTAGGTATATATAAATGGTGTCAGAAGACCACTTCCATTATTTTTGGATTATGATTATACTACTTTTTCTCATTACAAAAATGTAATTTTTTTAAATTATTTTCTCAAAACTCATTTTTTTTTATTTATTTTTTTACATTTTATACCTTTTAATCATAAGAACAAGATGTTTAGAAGTAGATTTTTATGAAAATAAAAAAAAATATTATTTTATTTCATTACGCAATGTAATTTACTTTATTGCGCACGCGGGCCAAAGACCCGACCCGACGAGTCAGCTGGGCACAGCTGACACGTTGCCGCGCCGTGCTCCTCTCCCGGTACCTACACGCATTTAGCGCTGGTGTAACATGCGGTGACTTAGAACCACAAAAGTGACGGTAAGATGATAAGATAAGATTCCAAAATCCAATTTTGGAACTCAGACCTAGATAATGCCGTAGTCCGGATTTTTGTCAACTACCAAGTAAAGATCCTAATTTCATAATCAAATAATTTTGGCGGAACCTTGATGACTATCCTACGGAACCCACTTTGGAAATCCCTGCTCTACACCGCCTGCAGTGTGGTTCGTAAATATTTGGGAATGTCGCAGAGGCATTGAGGATTTACCGGAGGTGATATCCTCATGCCCGCCATCTTTCCGACTCCCGTACCATTACATAGGCATGCGACTGTTAGAAAGTAGGCCCATTGAGCCTCCGGCGGTGGGCGGCAACTGGACGTAAATATCGAGGAGCAAATTTTAGACGGTGCACCGGGATCATCGTTTTGGAGCCCGCAGTGTGGCTAAATTGCTTTGACGTCGGCACGGTAGGCCAGTTGCTACTTGCTGTTCGATTTAACTGTATGTACCTCATCTCATTTTATTTTTATTTATTTTTCTTAATCAGAACAAAAAATTGAAAGTAATTAAATGTTAACTTAACAAAAGTTAGTAAATAGGTACTTAATGTTATTAGAACTTTAAATAAACTGAGGCCTTTTCGTCCGTTATTGGATGCGAGCGATCGAGCGAAGAACCGCTCTTTAAATACTGTAGTGCCTGGGACAGTTGGTTTTTAAATGTCGTATTGTTGCCCAAGCACATACGGAATTCTCACAGCATAGTCAGTCAGTCCAGAGGAATGACTGATCAATACGTCTGGGGCCAACCATGTGCGGATTTCCTCACGATGTTTTCCTTCACCGTTAGAGCGTCCGTATAATGTACTTGAGATCTGAAGAAGTCTCATTGGTACACGCCACAACCTAGGAATCGAACCTACACTCTCTCGAGTGCGAATCAAACGGTCTACCCAATAGGCCACGGTGCTATGTAACTTTAAATAAGATTGTTATTAATCTATCCAATTTTCGTGTTTATTTACTACATATCGCATATTCGCACCTGCGCGGGCGCGGGGGACGTGTTTGCGCGGCCTACCCCGCCCGCGACCACCTCCGACCTCCCGTGTGGTTATGTACGTTGTACATTGCGTATTGACTTTAAATTACGTTGTACATTGCGAATTTTTGATTGAAAATTTTAACTTTTACAACAACAATTGATTAAAAGCAAATGACTAGCACCAATGGATCTAACTCATAGCCTAATAAAAGCCCACGGAGTTATCGGGACTGGATCTGAATACATTCTGTATAAATACATATTTTTTTGTATGTTCAACGATAATTCCGCCGTCTGTGGACTGAATTTCAACATTCTTTTTTTGATGTAAATGGGATAACACCTGTTCGCTCAAGCATAGTGAAGAGGCCACTTGAAATTCCACACTTTAGTACAATTTTCTATGAGGGCCCATTTTCGGTTGCTGCGGCACGTCGCTAGAATGGTCTGCCGGACTACATTCGGGAGGCCCCCAACTCTCAATGCATTTAAATTGCGTTTAAAACAGCACTATCTATCATTAGTTTAATTTTTAGTTTATATTAAAATCACTTTGAAAATTTCAGGAGCAGTTTAATAGTCATTCGTTCGACAGTTCGACAGTGAGTCTTGAGCAGTGCGGACGTGTTATCGTTAATACTCCGAAGTCTTCATTCAAAATTAAACCGTATCCCAACTTACTTAAATCACAATTTACAAATCACTACCGTTAAGTGCAGCGGTCAAAGAGCAAAAATGTTTCGATCGCCTGACGAAAAGGATAAATACGCTTCTAATCCCGAAATAAGAAACTCATTGGAAGAATGTAATGTGACGCTATGAACGAAACGGAAGTACAACGATGAGTTGACGGAGGCTATTGAAAGCATTACATCCAAAGTTATGGCTACTATGGAAGTCTGATTTTCAAAAAACCTTTCTAAACATGACATCTGAGTTCAACACCTTAATGACAACGGATCTTGAAAAACTTAGTGCATCTCTCAATGTCTCTCTTGCTGAAATCAAATCGGATATAAGCCATATGCATCAAGAATATCAAGATGTCAAAAATCACGTTCAATCTTTGGAGCTAAAACAAAATGACACGATCAAGCAAGTAACAGCTATTGAGAAGTCGTTACAGTTTCACAGCGATCAGTACGATACATTCAATAAAAAATGGATTCGTTAGCTATCGGAAATAAAGCTATTGACGCATTGGAATCATAAATTGACATACTCTCAAATAAAAATAAACGCTTGCAATTGGAATTAAACGCTAATAATCAAAGAGAACGGTTATTGAATTTAGAAATTGTAGGAGTTCCAGAACAAAAGAATGAAAATTTATTGGACATCTTTTTTGCGATAGCTACGCATTGTGGCTTAAATATATCATTAAGTGACGTTCTCGAGATTAACCGTGTAACGCCAAAACACAAGCAGCAAGGGCGGTCCAGGAATATCATAGTAAAACTAGAATCACGTCTTCTAAAGGATAACATAATATCTGGAGTACGTAAAAACCATCTCACCCCCAACGTTTTAAGACTTACAGGCTATAACTCGAGAATTTTTGTGAATGAGCATCTCACGCTGCTAAAAAAGATGCTTTTGAAAAAGTGCAGAGAAGCTGCGAAGCTAAAAAACTATCAGTACGTGTGGACAAAACATGGAAGAATTTTTGTGAGGAAAAGCGACACTGCACGGCCACTTCAAATTGCGCAAGAGGCGGATATACTGAAGATTGTCTAATTAACCGTTATTTCGTTAAAAACATCAGATATCTCTGTAACGTATTTTTGCATGTCTCACAAAAAATCTTTTTTCCACTTAATGCATGCTCAAATATATTAAAATTACGTCTCAAAAAGTCATTTAAATGATTCATTTTATGTATTTTATTAAAGTAACTCTTAGTCCTATCGAAATGTTTTACAGTTGCTCCTCTTTTGAAATGACATACTCTTTGCCACATTCAAAAATAGCAAGCATTAATATTTTTTCTCAATCTACCGACATGACACATTCACTAAATAAGGGTGCGACACTTTATAAAAATCAGACTACGATAATTCCTATTGCCCAAAAATTAATTTTAATTAAGGGAATTTTGACCTTATACATGATACTACTACTATCAAATATTAGTTACAATTACATAATGCAGACTGTGTTCCAGGGTTTTATTTTATATACAAATAAAAAAAATAAAAATTTAAATTACTAATATTCTGCGTGCCTATTGCGTGTAGAAGAGATACAATATGGATTAAACATATTTTAAAACTACGCTTGGGTATTTATACTATTTTATTGATTAATATTTTATCGTTAATCGATATAAATACAAATATATTTCTCACGGATATGCACATTCATAATGTACTATTTTCTTTAATACTCGTATTATACTTACACATGACTTCTGGTTTTAATGATATTACAAATGGCTTCTTATTCTTTAAATGTTTACTATCAAAACGTTCGAGGCTTAAGAACCAAATGCGAGGACCTAAGACTTAGCATTTTAAGTAACAACTACGACGTAATAGATCTGCATCTGACTGAGACTTGGTTGCACGACGGTGTATTCAACGGCGAGCTGTGGGACGACAGGTACGACGTGTTCCGCGCCGACCGCGACCCGGCTGCCAGCGGCAAGCGCCTGGGTGGCGGCGTCGCCGTGCTGGTGCGCCGCACGCTGGCCGTCGTGCCGCGCGCGCGCGCCTGCCCCGCCACGGAGTTGCTCTGGGTTACCATACCATCGAGTGCGTGCTCCTCGACATCGGAACTGCACTTATGCGCTGTTTATGTTCCACTAAATCCTAGGAGTCTGCCTACCGACTTGGATACAGTAATTAAAACCGTTACCGACATGGCAGAATTTAGTCCAAATGATAATTTCATAATAATTGGAGATTTTAATCTGCCCTGTGTTTATTAGGATGAATATGGTAGCTCCTCGATTAGGAAAGGGTCGGTGGAGGTCCAAGCTGCCGGTACCAAATTTATAGACTCACTAGCTTTTTATGGCCTTCAACAATACAATTTCTTAAAAAATAGTTCCAATAACACATTAGATTTAGTATTCTCAAATCTTCTAGTACATTTAATCCCAGTTTCTAAACCCCTTCTCAATGAAGACCGTGCTCACCCTTCGTTTAAATTCACCGTGTTGGATTTAAATGTAACACCATTACGTGAGGTCGCTACTGAAAGGTACAATTTTAGAAAGGCGCTTTACTCATCGATTAACGACTACGTCATGGAACAAGATTGGTCGTCTGCACTATCTACGGGCACCTTGGATGAAGCTGTCGACTTTATGTACGATACTATCAACGAGTGTGTTAAGTTATACGTTCCTATCAGTCGTAGCTCGGGCAAGCGCTCATATCCAAGGTGGTACTCTCCTGCCCCTATAAACATTATAAAAGAAAAATCCAAAGCACATATACGGTGGAAAAAGTATAGGAATAAATTGGACTATGACGAATTTTCATTGTTGAGGTCGAGAGAACGTCTGATACAAAGGAAATGTTTTAGGGACTATACTACAAACTGTGAGCGCAATTTAAAAAACCATCCGAAGCTATTTTGGACTTACATAAAAGCACTGCGTGGAGGCTCAGTTTATCCTAAAAAATTAAACCTAAAGGGTGTGGATTATACAGACGGTAAAGAAATATGCGGGCAGATTGATGTGATCTACGTGGACTTTGAGAAAGCCTTCGATCGTGTGGACCATGTTATTCTCCTCCACAAACTGCATGCACTCGGCATTCATGGCGACCTGTTACGGTGGATAAAGTCATATCTCTCAAACCGATCTCAGGCTGTAGTGATGAGTGGTTATCGCTCAGATTTCATTAATGTTCCATCTGGGGTACCTCAAGGCTAACATTTAGGTCCACTCCTATACAACGCGTATCTTTATGACATAGGTTCAGTCATAAAACACTCTAAATATCTAATGTATGCGTATCTAATGTATATCCCTAAAATGATGACTCATAAAATATTAATTGCTTGTTTGCTGTGATATTGGAGTAGTATCTACTGCTACAATGATACAGGTATATTGTTTTTACAAATTCCTAATCTACATGGTAGCTGTAAAATTTTAATTTAATTTATAGCAAGAGTTACTGTTTACTTTTTGACGTGATAACGTCTTATAATTCGATGGAGCCGGCTGCACGCACGAAAAAACATGACTCATGCGTTATCAAGTACTGTTACCAAGTACCGTTACCTGTTACTGTTACCAAGTACCAGCGTTACCTCGCATTGCCGGTACCTCATTAGTATTATTATTGTTGTTGTTGTTGTTGACGTTGTCACGTTCAACTATCGTCAGTTAACCGACTTTACAGACAACAGCTTTTTTTTTTAATTAAAATTGTAAACCAGTTTTTTTTTTAAGAATCTCTATTTACATTTCTTACTTTTAAATTATCATTCATCTTTTCACGTTAGCACTTTTGTTAATATTATGGGAAACCTGTTATTGGCTACATCTTTGTAAAATACTAATCTTGTAAAATTTATTTGTATTAAGCTGTTGGTTCTCATAATAAATAAAAATAAAATAAAAATAAGTTTCATAAAATTTGGCATTTGTATGTATGTGTATTATATTGCGATCTGTGTTTGTAAGTGTGTTTAATTATATTTATATTATTAGTGTCCTATTTTATTTTTTGGTATTGTATAAGTTTTAGTTTAAGTCTGAATGTTAATGTTTTACTTATATTATGTTGTGCCTTTGTCCATTGCCCTATCTACTCTACTTGCATTCACAATTATTATTTATAGGTTTGCTGGAAGAGATCTCTTAAAGAGATAAGTACGCCAATGTATTGTTATAACTTTCAAATGTGTCTGTGTTAATGTCTACATGAAGAATAAAATAATAATATAATCCCAAATTGGTCCCGTTTTCACCAATGTAGTGACCTGATGATGGTATCCATGAGGAATCAAGGGAACTCCTCGAAATTTATGTGGACACAAATGGTGATTTAGACTTTTTCTAAAGTAGTTTACGCATATGCTATCAAAAAGAAAGATTTTGCACCAAGGTATACACTGGATCCAAAAGTACTAAACAGAACTCCTGAATCCTTATAGATAGGTACATATTGTTTGAGGATTTCGGCGTTGTTAAAAGAACTGCAAGCATGTGCCACTAACCTCCGAAATTAATAACGCATGTAAAATCTTAGATTGACTTCAACTTTAGATTCTGATACAAAAATTGACGTTGGGTGTGTCAATTACGATAATCATCATCATCAATAACATCGTCACACCATACATCATCACATTATAATGATATAATAGGTACTTCTCATAGTATTTTACATCGACATGGATATCTTTGAATATTAGTCATTACTTTGCCGTATGTGAACCTATTTGCGAAATTGTTTTGTTGTTGTAAAGGTTATAATTCGAAATTTATCCCTTAGTCACCAAAGTGGAGACTTGATAAGGGATCCAAAAGTACCTGCATACCTCCATCTATATCTTTCAAAATCGCGTTTTTTGCCGCTTAATATCTCCTAAACTATGTATACAATTTTTATTAAATTTAAAACATTGGCTTGTGCCGCTAACAACTTCTCCGCGATTAAAATTCATACCGCTAGCTTTATTACAAACGAAAATATGGGGGCACGAAAAAGACGCGAAATGCTTGGAGAAAAATACTTACGGCTGATTATAGACTGCGTTATCAGATTGTTTAGGCTGGTACCAATTTCAAAATGAAGAAGATTTAGTAGAGAAATAGTTGAATTTTTTTCCGAATTTTAAAGGGGAATTATGTATTTAGAAAATAAGTTTTTTCTCATACTTTTTTGTGCATTTTTACTTTGGAAGTCGGTTTTAATTTTTTATTTAACGCCATAGGTTGTTGGATAAGAATATTTTAAAAAAAGTTCCCCGTTCCTTCACCCGTTCTGTCGCGGGCGGGTCTGTTCATTAGACGCACACAGATTACAGAAGTGCGTATAATATACTCCTATGACTTTTCTTATAAATACATTATAGTAACAAAAAAAATTATAGTATTTTGGTATAATTATTGAATTTCTTTAGGTGTTTTTAGTACATTTTAAAGATTCCGTTGGTAGGTTTATAAGTTTTGAAACGGTCACACTGAGTGTCACAGATTAAAAATAAATGGAAAATGCAAGCCATTCTAACGTTGTGAATTAAAATAAATCCCACAACTTCCATCATAAACTATGTCATCATGCACTTAATAATATTACAATCTTTATTCATCACGTTTTTCTATCAATTTTTTTCAATATTTTGATTTTCAGAATGAAATTGTGGAATTAAAATTTTAGGAATGACCGAAAGACGCTTGTCACTCGGTATAGGCTTGGCCGCCATATCCGAAGCTCGTTTGGACAATTTAGTTGTGCCGTGCGATTCTTTGTTATATCAATTAAAGCTGTGATTCTTTGTTTAATAAAGACGATGAAATAATAATTTTATGTAATGACTATGAACTATGTTAACTGTGGAGTGATAGAGAAATTTAAGCAGATCAATAGAATTTGCAATTGGAAGTGTAGCTCTCAACATCGTATTTTTAGTTCGTCCGCCATATTGGCGTTATTTTAACTTCGTAAGTCTTTTTCGTAATTTTTTAGCTTTTATCAAATGTTAAACCTTATTTTTTAATGTTATTTTGTTGTTGTTTATTTTGGTCTATGTCATTTAAAACAGTAGAGTTGCATGATGCAAGTACTAGTCTAAAATCTCGAAGTATGATTTTGGGTCCTATGAAAAAGATTTTCACTCGTTTTTTCACATAAAATTTGCGGGGCTTTACTCTGAAATTATGCTTATATAATACATTTTTTCATATAAGAGGTTTATAATATTCATTTGCCATACTTAAATTAGGCTTGATGGCGTATACTTTAGTTTGTTATAAATGTGGAATCATTCAATGTAAAATCATCAAATTGTTTCATATTATCTTTGTGTTTTTAACTGTTATCAAATATATGCAGTCTTAATTTATGAAATAAAAGCTTTTTTACTATATCTACCTTTAACACCCCTTGAATTTGTCTCAAGTTCTATATTATGTACGAACCCACAGAATATTCTAGATCTAGAACCCACTCTCCAATCTCCTTGAAGTTTTAAAACAACCCTAAAGCTGCTGTATTTTATAAATCTTAAATCGTTTACAAATATAGGTACTAATTGGGACAATCTTAGCTTCAGATGAACCAAATATAAAATAGTAAAAAACTATTTTATTAATAATCAAATGTATATGTATGATTTTTTTTAAATAGTTTTTAACAAATATAACTAAATAAATATTCTGTTGTATGTACTACTAAAATGGTACACAATAAAATAAAATCACAGCATGAGAAAAGGACTGACAAATAAATGTATACCTAAATGCAAGAAATAATTCAGTGAGCCATAAAAGACCGCAATTTAAAAATTTGGTAAAAATCTTACTTCAAATAAAACTTGCTAATATGAATATATATATTATCATTTGGGTATTTCTCATAATATTACAACTCGGGCGAATTAACTTGACACCTGTTTCGACTGACATTTGCATAAAATACTGAGTGCAAGTCAAATATACAGATTAAAAAGGGCACAAATCAGTGAATAATCTGGATATGAATATATTGTACTATGTGTAATGATTACTCTGCTGTCTGTTGACCGATTTTCTTTTTTGATGTAAGGTATAATTCAAAGTTGGTAACATAACAAAAACTCGAAAAAAAAACAATAACAAATAATAGCTAATAAATGAATTCGAAACACAAACTGAAGGATACATGCATTGGTAACAGATATGCTAACGCTACTGGACTCTCATGGCGGGAGCAGGGCTCAGCGCGGGGAAGCCGGAGGGAGGTTGAGTTTCGAGCCAGGTGTCAAGTTAATTCGACCTGGTTGTACTTCTTAATTTTTTATCATCATTCAAAACACAATATTTAATACATTTTCGTTTTTTCGAATCACATAAATAAGGTTATCATCTCTAAGTACCTAAATACAATAATATTTTCTAAGCTGAAAATATACCTACTAAAATAGGAGTGTTTATGCCCACCTTTGCATTTTAGGCTAGCAATACATATATCAAATAGTCTTAAGTAATTTGAAACATACTGAAAAGCTATAAATACAATAGGGTGGATACTTGACTGTATTTTTTTTTTATTACATGATAGTGCTCTGAATAAACAAGAAAGTTAATAACAAAATAATAGTAGAACAAAAATCGATATTTTCAAAGAAATTGTGGATTGTTTGAATCACTTTTGTGAGTCTTGTAAAAATGGCCCATACATCCTTGTGATGATAATATGTATGGTATGATACATGCAGAAAATTTATAATATCCAAATTTTTCATACTTATCATAGTAAATCTTATTGTATTTGAAAATAAAGTTGTAAAATACTTTAACCTTTTTAAACTTTGAAATGCACCTAATTACAAAACAATACATAAATTATAATTGTTTTTTATTTATCAAGTTGTAATATCTCATTATTACTGATTGTATTAAAAAAAGTCAGTTAAATAAAATATATGTTGTGTCAAAATATGTTGTCAGATACCCAATTAATAATATTATTTTTCAATCAATAGAAAATAGCAATAGCTTATATGTCAAGTAATTGTAAAAAATTGTAAATTAAAATATCAGTTGCCATAGAGGAGCATGTGTACCTTCGAGGTAAAGGAGTCGGGACTAATGTTACTATCAAGGAACCTAATTCGTAAGCAGGTTGACCGTTGTCATAGTTTGTTCGTAATTTGTATTATATATAACAATTATTATGATGTCAAACTGCAAAGTTTATAGGCAGTATAGTTTTCTTATAATAATGGTCTTTTATAAGGCATTCCATGTATGGAAGTGTCCATGGGAAGCGGTAATTGTTTATCATTAGGTTATCTGGTCTTCCAGATGCTGGTCTTATTACATAAAATAACAGTCTGTTTTACTTATAATGGATAACTTTTAAACTGCAGTGTGACACTGAGACTGAAGCAATACTAAAATTTAACATATGAATTTGCCTTCAGATTTTGTGGAAAATACTTTTATTTATAGGGAAGTTTATCTTTAGGCTTCTGTAGTACTACAAGGAACCCTTATAGCTTTGCTGTGTCCGTCCATCTGTCTATATCTCCACCCTTCTAACTTCTGTAATTATGAATAAAAATTTACAAAATTTTGGTATAGATTTTGAATTTATTTTTGGCATTATAATGATTGGCATTTATAAACTATAAGAGGTAGAAACTTGTTAAACTTAGCATGTTGATAGGTTATCCTAAACATTCTTTAGGAAAATTAACGAATGCGAACCATTACTTAAAGTAATTAAAAAAAAATCTATTGTGCATTGATAGTCATAGAAACCTCCTTAGACATGTTCTGAAATGCTCTTATTTTAGAAGAAGGATAAGTTTGTACATATTTTAAAACAAATTTTATAAAATTCTATTTCTATAAAAGTTTCTCACTATATATATCATATAGTGAGAAACTACTTTTATAGAGCAGGCAAAGCAGGAATAGGGCTATAGTGCAATACTGACAAATTTCTTACTTAACCATAACCATCTAAAAAGGTAGTGGCACGAAATAAAAAATGTTTGAAAGAGTTTTCTAAGACACAATTTTTATAATACATACAAGAGGATTTACTTTTAAAAATGAATGTCTACTAAATTATGTGGTGATGAATCATAATACAATTGTTTGACAGTAATGAACAGTTTTTTTTAAAGTAAGTAGTAAAATAATTAGAATAATAACTCTTATTCTTATCCTTAACAGGCAAATAAAACTTATTGTGGTAGTACCATCAAATTCTAACACATAATACAACTATGCAGCAATGAAAACTAAGTATGAAAAGATTAGTTCAAGCAAATAAATGGACTGTAAATATTAAAGACAATACATAATAAGTTACAAAAAAAAATAAAACTATAAAGTTACGGAATAACTTATTATAAAATTAGGAAGTGAACCACTTTTCTTCCAGATATAATAATTAGGTCATTCAATTATTGGGCTAGAATATTTTTGAATGAAGATTTTTTTTGTTCCAGGTAAAATCTTTTCAAGATACTGATAAAAACAACATCTCAGATCCACATGTAGCAAGGTACACATTTATATTCTATCAAATAATAAAAAGTGGATTAGTGGTTTTATTCTTGGATAATAAACTTTGTTACAAACCGATTTTACAGGGTAGAAGAATTCATTAATGAATGCAATGAAATGCTCTTAGGTGCATCGGCACCACGGTATATTATGATAGAATGGTTCAAAGTTCTAAGAGGACTTAGCTGATGCCTCTGAGCCAGAAATTGGATGAGCCTCTTGTTACAATTGAGGTGAATGTTTTTTTATGTAACTTTAGTGTATTGAGTACTTTGATGATCAGCTACTACAGTGTTTCCGTGTTTTCGGTAGGTAGATTGCTGACTCGAGCACAATGCAGCAGGCCGTCGATCCTCTTGCTACGACCAGCACTGTAAGTATTTCATTGTGATGTATTGACCTGAGTTTTATTTGCCATGTGGGTTATGAGTTAACAATAATGTTGTTACACAGCCAGCGGCGGAACCCGTCAATGGAGCCTCCTCCGAGGAGACTCCCCGCCGACAGGGGCGGATGACCAATCAGTTACAGTTCCTTCAGAAAAATGTGATAAAAGCCGTCTGGAAACACAAGTTCGCTTGGCCCTTCCACCAGCCGGTCGACGCCAAAAAATTGAACCTTCCTGTGAGTAGAAGAAGACTAACCTATATTTAAAAGTATATTGTGCGTTACATAGAGAAATAACCCTTGTATTTGGTTTTGCAGGACTATCATAAAATTATCAAGAAGCCCATGGATTTGGGCACCATCAAAAAACGTTTAGAATCAAATTATTATTATTCTGCCCAAGAATGTATCCAAGACTTCAACACCATGTTCACGAATTGCTACGTTTACAACAAGCCAGGAGAGGATGTGGTTGTGATGGCGCAAACATTAGAAAAATTATTTTTAAATCGGGTGCGTGTAAACAATTATTTATCTAATTAATATTTTGTACTTATACATTTTAAAGTATTCTCTCGACGCACAATGCGCTTTGTTGATCTTTCTTTGTTTCATTATTTATTTCCGCGTCCAGATAGCTCAAATGGAGAAGGAAGAGAAGGAGATCGAGATGCCGTCGAACACCAACAAGGGGAGCGTCAAAAAGCGCGCCGGGTCGAGCGGGCCGGCCAGCGCAGGCGCGGTGCCGGCGCGCGCCGCGGTGAAGACGGTGCCGGCGCCGCACCCCGCCTTCGTCGGTTCCACCAATACCACCACCACACCCACGCTCACCGCGCCGCCCGCCACGCCACCCGCCACGCACACTGGCCTGCCGCAGCAGGTATGTCTGGCGTCATTGTCTTTTTGTAACATTTTGCTTCTTGCTCTCTGTCATGTGTTTTTACACATGCTTCGGCACGAATAGGTCGGCTCGATCGGATAAATGCTACGAAAACGGGTAAATATTAATTTTGTAATCGGATAATGTTAGAAAATGTCTACTAAGAGTCGTATCCGAAATATTTTATCAAAAGTAAGACAAAAGTAACTATTTACCGTATCTAATTGCCTTCCAAAAACTGGCGGACGTATAGCCTGTAACTATAAGAATTATATCCTGTAACTAGAAGAAAAAGATAATCTTTTTTTTGCGTAAAATGCATTAAACATTTTGTGAAGAGAAGACCACATGAAGCAAATTTGTTCTTAATTAATTTGATTTTTATTGAAAACTTAAAGGACACTAGCGAATCCTGCCTGATTTTCCATCAAAAGCGGCCACATGTGGTTTTATAGTACTTAAAAAGGTATTATAAAAAAAAATATACTATATTTTTAGGACTTGGGAATAAAAAGTTATGAATCTCCGAATATCAGAGAATTGATGTGCAAAATACGTATCTGTGGTAATCGTTGTCATCATATCTCTATAGTCTATGGTTACCATGCTGTAAATTGACAATTTGAGGCGTAAAAGCTCCAAGTGGCCCAGTAGATATATTTATTTCTATAGCTTTCTATTCTTTTTCTATAGCTCAGCAGTTTCGTACTGGTTTTATGAAAAAAAATATTACTTGGGGTGTGAAATATATCACTCTATACTATTTATACTAAGAAAAATAATTATTATGTTTTTGGTTTTAGTAACGCGAAAGCGACATCTATCATTTATCTGTTAGCATATTGAGTTTCCAAATAATCTAGTTATTAATTTCATTACGTAATTAACATCGCAAATAATAGATGTAGCTTTTCCGCAAACCGCCACTAGAGCAATATATTGAACAATAGACAAGATTTTATTTAATCAATTATCTTTTATCCTCCCAGTTTGATGTATAATATTATTGCTTTTTTTGTTCCTATGTTCATAAAGTACAACTTACAATAAATACTTTTTGTAGCCTCGTATTTTAATTACTAGGCAGTAAATGTATGGTGACTTGCCGGTATCCTTTTGTTGATTTTCAAATTTCTTTTGTGCATTTCACATAATAAAAAAATCTTAACATTAGTTTATCTAGTAGTTTCATCATTGTATTATATTAAAATACTAAGGTATTTTTTAAATAAAATACATGCAGGAATTATGAAAAATAACCCAAGTTATAATGTATATATTAAATCTCTTATTTTTGTACAGATTTTATGGTGATATAAAATCAATACAAATAAGTATTTGATTGAATGTTTTGGACATATTGTCTTTTAGAAAATAAACATTCACTGTTATTAAGTGGTTTAGGAAAAAAATTACAACATTGTACTGGGTCTAATTATTGATCTGGTAGCGCGTGCTTGTGTACATATTAAGGCACGACTCTTAAGTGCTAAGGACTGGGAACGCACTCTTAACTCGTCTGACATTGCGGATGTCTATGGGTCGTTGTCATTGCTTACCATCAGGCTATCCGTCTGCTCGCTTCCTAGTCTATTTCATAAAAAAATCTGTGAATGTGATTTTAACAACAACAAGACCGCACCTGAAGTACTCATCTGATGCTTAGATCTTTCTAAGCATCAGATAGATTTCTAAGCTATATTTTATGATGTTTGTCACAGGTGGCTACACAACCCTCCAATTTCCATGTGACGCAAGCAGCCGCGCAACCAGTTTCCACCATAACGACGGTGCCACTGTCACAAACTCAACCTGCCAAGGTAATTGCTTGTTACATTTGCCAAACTTGTGAATTCTGTTGATTACGTTTTAATGAACATTTTATTCAAGAAATAATTGTTTTAGGTTAAAAAGGGTGTGAAAAGAAAAGCTGATACTACTACGCCTATGGGAAGTTCCTTTGAAGGCTACACAACTCCTACAATAGAGCAGCAAGGTGGTCCAAAACCTGCTAAAATATCAACGAGAAGAGAAAGTGGACGACAGAAAAAAGTAAGTGTAAAAATATTTCGAAAGTATGTACTTATTATTCTTCAGGATATAACAATGCTTAAAACAGCGTTTTATATTTCTATTGTTAGCTACCACGAAACTAAGATACTTGCCGTGTTATAGCTCGTGTTAATAAAGGATTAGACTGCCACAAATGTCAATGCCTGATACATCAACTAACCATATTATGTAGTCCCTATTCGCCTTAGTCTCCCTTGAGTTGTTTGGAAGAAATTGATGAGAGCATTAGAAATGCCGTTTTTGCACCGTTTCTCTAGGTTAATAAAGAGTTTTCTATCTATCTTCCTCTTTATCTAAACTAGAGTCATACAAATTATTGTTATTATTTTAGGCTGCGCGAGTGGGCGAGGACAGTTTCAAGATGGGCGGGCTGTCGCCCGGCGTCGGGGCCACGGGCGCGGCGCACCACTCCGCCATGACGCCGCAGTTGCCCAAGGGCAAGGAGAAATTGACGGACGCGCTCAAGAGCTGTAACGAAATATTAAAGGAGCTGTTCTCGAAAAAACATTCTGTGAGTAGTCCTCTATTCAATACTGGTACACTGTATGTGTGCGTAAGCTATTCAATACGGGATCCCATTTTCTCTCATAATTTTTTTGGCATAATCAGACGTTTTCATGTAAAGTGATGCTAAGACGATACCATATGACTCGCACTGTCAAATAGCTATTTGATCTCATGTAAAACCAACCTTTTGACTCTATCAAACTTCTAACTCTTCATGCCTTAAGTCTACAAGCATAACTTCACACCTTAGTCAAAATATGTGGCCTGGCCATTCTGCTACATTCGCTTGGGCGTAAGGTAAAAAATTTACGGACTGTTTTTCTGTTATACTATTCTTGTAGGATCGAAACGATTGGCCTAATTTAATGTGGCATAACTCGTTAGACATTTTTTTGGCATAATTGTTTTTGGCATAACTCGTTACGCATTTTTTTTTGACATATCAATACTTTGGCATAATTGTTTCTTGGCATACTTGGGTACCATACTCCATAGTGTAATAATACGTTAATCCGATTCCGGCGTGAAATAATGTTTGTGTAGTTTTGGGTTACGTTAAAACTTTTTTATCTCGTTCAAAACGTCTTCGGAGTGGTAACACGGCCTCATCAAGTCCCGACGTGAAATAACGTCTGTGTAGTTTTGGGTTAGGTTAGAACTTTTTAGTTCTATGTCACATTCAAAATGTCTTCAAATATTTTAAATCATTATGCTAAAAATGTATGCTTTGTAAAAATATGCTTAAATATCATTATGTGTAAATAAATGTATGCTTAATGATTATTATGCTTAAAGTGATTATGTAAAAAAAATATGCTTAAACAGTTATGCCAAATTATTATTATGCGTAACTATTATTAGTACAAATTAAATTGTGCCAAGTTAAATTATGACATGATTTTATACAAAAAATAGGAAACCATTAATACTGTTAAACTAATCAGTAATAGATACCTATTTACAATTCTCAGACATATTATTGCAATAAAAAAGTATATATTATTATTAGTTGACAGTGTTAATTTTCTTAAATTTTTTACCATGACCGTTTCATATTTTTCCATAGGGTTATGCCTGGCCATTTTATAAACCAGTGGACGCGGTTTTACTGGGACTACATGACTATTTTGAAATAATTAAAAAACCAATGGACCTCGGTACAGTCAAACACAACATGGACAACAGGGCTTACAAGACGGCTGCCGAATTTGCTGCAGACGTTCGCTTAATATTTACAAATTGCTACAAGTACAACCCCCCCGATCATGATGTCGTCGCTATGGCTCGAAAACTACAAGACGTTTTTGAAATGAGGCAAGTATTTGCATTTGTAGACAAATTTATTTTAATTTCTTAAAAATATACTGTGGCATATTGTTTTAAATTTTGTAACATGCTACTTATTCTGGATACTTATACAGGTATGCAAAGATTCCGGATGAACCAGTGCATGTTGGAGTGTCACACATAGACAAAGGCAGCTCAGCGTCTAGCTCAGAATCTGGTTCAGACTCCGAATCTGATTCAGATGACTCTGAAGAGGAGAGAAACAATAAAGTTAAAATACTCGAAAAAGAGCTGTTGGCTCTTCAAGAGAAAATGAGAAAACTAGTAGAAGAGTCCAATACTAAAAAGAAAGCCAAGAAAAAGATAAAAGAGAAGCAGCAGAAAAAACAGATCGGTAATAGCACGAGTATTCCAAAGGCGAATGCGGTGGCTGCTTACAATGCTAAAGCGAATAACATAGTTGGCGAAAACATAAGTAAGTTTAATTGAATCTTATAAAATATATATTTTATGTGTTGTTAATTTGTTCAAATATAATGCAATCTAGTACCAAGCTTATCTTAGTAAAGTGCTATTATTATAGCTTTTTCAAACCTTAATAATATAAGCATTTTAAAACTCACACAGAAGGACAAAAAACATTGAATTAGTCTTTTAAACAACCATTATGTAATTGTAGCGACGGCGGGCGTAATCCGTGGTAAAGCGGGCGGCAAGCGCGGCGCGGGCGCAAGTGCGGCGAGTGCGGGCACGGGCAAGACGGGCGCGCGAGCCGCGGCGCCGCCGAAGAAGAAGGGCTCGACGCCGACTGCGCCGCCACACCACGCGCACGCGCCGCCCGACACCGACGACGAGGACCTCGCCAAGCCCATGTCCTACGACGAGAAGCGCCAGCTCTCGCTTGACATTAATAAGCTGCCTGGTTAGTTTTTTTCTAAGGAGGGTTTGTTTGTTCATATCTGGTGTGTAATAGACATGTCACTTCCCGGTCGATCAAATTTAAATTACCATGTCAGACTCATTCATTTCAAAGTACAGACTCTTGAAAGCCGTCGCCCGTCGCTCTTGAAAGCATATTTTTCGACCTATTGTATTTCTACAAAATTATAAACTAAATTGTTGATTCACCGGAGCTACTGTCTCAAATTAGTTTTAATATTAAATTTAGTACAAACTTATTCAACTTACAAGTTTATAAAAATAATATTTCTTATTTTAACCCATTAACACCATACGTGTTACGTGACGAGCCCGTCAATATAATAATTTTGCTAAAGATAATAAAATGTTGGACATTTTCGATCATAATAGTAAATCATACAATTATTTTTTAAAAGACATCCTCCATAGCATGCTGACCTTAGAGTGTTCTGAGTAACACGGGTAGCGTCCTAAAGTATTATGTATAAATTGTACTAAATGTGACACTATTATTTATGTCTAGAATAGTATTGTGTTTTATAGTGTGCACATATTTGTTACGTTGCGATCTAGATAAAAAAATGTATTAACATTTGTGATTTGTGAAGATTGTAGACATTATTATATAACTATAACAAGAGCTAGGGCGTAAATCCAAAATACAGTCAGAGATATGACTTTTAATGTTCGTTCACAGGTGCGTGCGCAATTTTTAACGCACAAATTATTGTTTAGTGTTAGTATGTGCTGCATTTTATTATTTTAAAAATTAATAGGTCTATCTAGATAGGTAATATTATATGGGAAGCTGATAGGAAGTTGGTTTGTATGGACGTTTCGCCACTGAATTACATATTACAGTTATATTTTAGGGATACTTTTACATTTTTTAATTATTATTTCACAGGTGACAAGCTTGGAAAAGTAGTGCACATAATTCAAAACAGAGAACCTTCTCTGAGAGATTCCAACCCAGATGAAATAGAAATAGATTTCGAGACCCTTAAACCGTCAACGCTACGTGAGTTAGAAAGCTATGTTGCGTCATGTCTTCGAAAAAAGACACGTAAGTGTGTGTTGTCCAATTTATCACTTATGAAATAATTACTAGAAATTTCACCATCATAACATAATTATGTAAATACATAAATAAAAGTAAATTATCGATGTTGTGATTGGCAGATCGAAAAGTATCAGGAAAATCAAAAGATGAACAAATGGCTGAAAAGAAACAAGAATTAGAAAAAAGATTGCAAGATGTATCAGGTCAACTAGGAACAAACAAAAAACAACAGCCCAAAAAAGGTATAGTTTTGTTTTCACTTTTTTGTTAGAAGTACTTTTTTCTGTTAATTAATTTATCTTAATTTAATTCCCATTTCTATTTGCAATATGTAACAGTAAAATTAACCAAACTCTTTAGAAAAAAAAGGGCGATATAGCAAATTACACACATATCCTATAGACTAGTCTGCCCAAATATCCAAAACGAATAAGTGAATTTGTATAAGTCGTTTATGTGAAATTTTTACATTTAAATACACCATTTGACTATAAATCAAAAGATAATTTGGTGGATATTTTTACCCATTCAAAATGAGTGCTATTAAGACTTTATTGGGGTATTTCCTCACATATCGGCCAGAAGTGAGAATGTGTCGTGTTCCACAGAAGGCTGCAAGGACGGGCTGGGTGGCGGCATGTCGTCCTCGTCGAGCTCGTCGGACTCGTCCAACTCCTCCTCCAGCACCGACACCAGCTCCTCCGACAGCAGCGACAGCGAAGCAGGTTAGACCCGACACTTACACGCACGCTCGAGCGTAAACGCGTGCGGCACGGCGGCGCCGCGATGCCGCGCGTACCATGTGTACATTATTCAAAGTAGATTTTAATGTTACTTGCATTTAATTAAGAGCAATCTTCATGTCATATTTTCAAAAGGCTTGAGATCTTGCGTAGGTTTAGGTTATCGGCATGTAAGAGACAAAATTCAGAATCTTAAAAAGGTTGTATTTACCTTTTCCAGTATTTTTTTAATATGACTGATCAGTACTATATATTTTGAATGGATGAGAATAATATTTTATCATTTTATTCTAGTCTCAATATGTCAGTGACGTGAGCGACACGCGCGTGTCGAGGAATGGTAGTCTCTTAAAATGAGTATGGATGTGACTGAACATTTTAACGTAGGTTATAAATATGCCTATTTCGTAGTAGGTTAATTTGTCCAATAATTGGATTTGTTTTTATTATTTAGTTTTTTTATTTCAATACTTTTCAAAAGTAATTATTATCGATTACATTCAAATATAAATGTTTATGATCGACGACTGTAACATGAGTAAGACTTACATTTACAATATGTGCATTTGGTATATATTTTTGTTTGATGAAGAACTGTAACTTGAAACAGCTCGTTGCATCAAGTAAAATTGTTAAATTAATAACGACACGACCACCTCGCAATATTTCTCGATAGTAGTACTTATTTTTCTTATAAAATGGTATAGGTGTCTATATAAGTTTGAATGCGAGCGTTTCGAATATGCCCGCTAAAATTTTTCTTACTGTGATATTGGAAAGAGAAAACTACTCAAAATAGTCGGAACATTGTCAGTTAAGGCACAAAACTATTCGCGAAGGAGGAGAAGCCAGCTTTGGTGTCATGGACACCTATTTAGTGCCGGTAAGGATTATCATATCGACAGCTTTCATAAGCCAATAGGAAATACCTTTTCACAATTTTAACTATATCATGTCCTTAAATGCGACTTTATTTCATTTGCATCCTTAAACCTAATCGCTCCGGGATATATCGGACACTTCAGATCTCACGGTACGAATTGCTTTTGTGTGACATTGGTATGAGGTGGGCGGAGCGGCTGCGGCGGCTGCAGCGGCGGCGCGCGCGCGTCGCACCACGTATTGCAAACAATTGTGTAAGGATGGATACCATTTAGCAAGCAAAATTATTTCACCCCCAGTCTTTCACCCCTCATGAGGATGTATTTTAGTGACATGTTGTAGTTAAAAATTTGTGATCATTGAAAAGGTATCGTTTATTGGTTGATCGCTTGACAGTTTAAAATTGCTTGCTCAAAAATTCAAACATGTGTGCCCGGTACTGTTTATGATACACCCGAAGCTGGCCTCCCTCCTTCCACAAATTGTTTGCAAACCTACTCGATATTATCATATAATTATGTACTTCAGTATATTTTGTTAAAGATTTATTTGTATGTACTCAAAAAAACCTTTAGTGGAAAACTATTGTGTGACGTTCTCGTTACGATAATTTTGACTGTAATTGTGTTTAGTAAGATCGTGTATTTGTATTTATAAATATTTATGCGAAAGAAGGAGGAATGGTGCAATTAATTATTATTATGGGTGCATATTGTGAGACATGTGCTTGGCATGGACATTTTAGGTTCGGTTTGTATGATGAAAACTTTACATTCACAAAAACTCGAATCTAATAAAAAGTATTTAAATATTGTTATGCCATAAAACAACCTTTGATAAAAAACTTGCGACTACAGAAAAATATAATAGAAAGAAATCCTGGCCGACTTGTATTTATATACTATATAGGTGTGTAATTATAAAATTATAACTATCTCTTTATTATGTTGCCACAGCAATTGTCTATCGCACCTCGGATATATTTGGATTAATTTTATCGAAAAAGCTCTTGTACCATTTGTAAATGAATAAGTAAAAAATACATGCAAAATACTATAGTTTTGTGTTAGTATTACTTTATTTAGCTTAATTGGTGAAAATATTTTAGAAATATAAAATAAAATATTAACATAATATTATAATATATAATAATATCTTATATCTAGTGTAATTACATGTCATATTACTTAATTTATTTTTTACCACTACATTAAAAGTAATGTACAAAGTAATATTGCAAAGTCAATTTTTATCCTAACTGTATAATTGGAATACAAAATAAACATCAGTTTTAACATTTTATGTATTATTTGACTGACACAGTATTTAAATTGTTTTTTGATGATATTTATCATACCCGACTTATTTTATGTTGGACCTGTCGTCCTTTAAAGTTTTATTTCAAAAGTGTTTTAATCAAATTGCCAAACTTACCCAGTGCGGTAGGTATAACTATAGTTTTCGATTAATTAGTTAGCAAATTATGTGCACCTTTTTATAATCATTCTTGTATCAATGCAGTGACCGAATTGGATAAGTTTGTGAATTAGTACATACACTGTATGTTTAATATTTGGATGTTTATGTTATAATTTTGAAATATTTAGATCTACAGAAAAAGATAGTAAATGTACATTCCTAAAACATCTATATGTATAAAACGATGAAAACACTACATAGAGTTTGCTTAAAGTACAACTCGATCGATTCATTGTAAGTAAGAGTTAGTGTTTTAGTCTATATATTATATAACGGAACTGAGCTAAGGTGGCGTTTTATTCTGGTTTTGTTACGATTATTTATTGATTGTTTTACATGAACTTCACAATCCTGTCGTTGTATATTATTTATTTATTTACTATAATTACTGATTTTATCTATCGCCTGTGTTTCTTCAGTTTCATATTTTATTTATATTAATTTGAAAATACACACATAATTTTCTTTATTTTGAGTCATTGAAACCGAACAAATTACATGTTTTTATAATTTCCTTAACAAAATGTGAACTATGTTGTCAGAGATTATGTGTGGTCAGATGTCTAGTAAACTCAATGAATCTTTAATGTTTATTTGCAAAACTGTGTAAGGTATATTAAAATTAGTTGCAAATAATAGTCGGTACAAATAAATCGTATGCAATGTTTAGTTTTGTTGATGTAGGTTTTGTGTCAATAGACGGTATTGTGTAAATTTAACTGCATAAGATTTATTTTACACTCGCATACCCTCATGAATTTAAATCTAGTTGATAAGAATGAGTGGTGTTAAGTATACTTTGTATATAATTCGATATATAACAAAATTTAAGTAAAAACTTTTAAATAAAATATCTTTATTTATTTGCCCTGAGATCTGAAGTGATGCAAATTTTTAAATAATTTTCGTGTACCATTTACAAGTAGCTAGTCTAATACATTAAATAGCAAATTTTGTGGCTGGCTTCTCATCCGACGTTTTACAGAGCGGGAATAGGAAACTACTTTTTTATCGTCAGTAGACAATAAAAGTCAATAAAATTATAAAGAAAAGAACACTACACGGCATTTTTATAATATTTCTGAGGTATGTTATGCTTATTTCTAATAATTATTTGTTGAACATTCAGCATTCCATTACTCATATAATGTAATTTTTAGGTACAAACTCGGTTAAACCACCGAAAAAAAAGGTCAAGAAGCAGTCCCACAATGTTCCTGTAAGTATCTTTATATCAAAATATTATACTTGTTATTATGGGTAGTGATATAAGCACAATAGGCTAGGTCTTATAGCAGTATTATTTTAACATTACTTTTAGATTTTGCACAAATTAAAATATATATTTTTCGTTTTTATAGATAGCGATATGTTTGTTTATATAAAATTACAAAGAAATGTTACACAAAAAGTAAAAAAATATCGAATAATCAATATCAAAAGTCTTATACTGATACATACTTAACTGATTATGTGTTGGAATTTTCCAGAAACCCGCAGTTATGTCCCTGCCGGCAGCGGCGCCGGTAGCACCCGCGCCCGCGCCCGCAGTGCCGTCTGCGCCAGGCGAGCCGTCAGCGCCCGCCGTGCCCGAGGTCAAACCCGAACCCGTCAACCCCCATCCGTCCCCGCCGCCCGAGGTCAAGAAGCCTCCCGCCCAGCCGCCGCCGCGCACTCACTCCTTGGCCGCGACCGTTCACCCCCCCAACAACATTCCGGATTCCTCCGTCGTGCCTGTCACCGAAATCCAGAAGCCGCCGACGAGGCCGGAGCCGCGTAATGGTTTGGAGAAGGTGGATGCGTCCCACTACATCGACCCCATCGAGCGTTCGCTAGCCAGCCTAGAGCGAAGCCTGCAGGCGGACGTGCCAATGGACGTGAGCGTGAGCGTGGCTGAGTCCTCCATGCGCCTCGAGGACTTCGCACTGCCGAAGCCGAGCCTGATGCCGGACGCCGCGCACCACACGCTCATGGCGCAGCTGGGGGGGTTGGCGGACATGACGCACGTTGCCGATCAGATAAAGAGCGACGTGTACGCGCCGCAGCACAACGGCTTCGTGGACAAGAGCTCGCACGAGCTGCTGCGGCCCGACGTGCCCGCCATGTCCGGCCTGACGTCCGCGCCGCCCGTGTCTTCCATATTCGACCCGATCTACTCAACGCCGCAGCCGCACGCACCTCCTGCGTTGCACCTCAGCATGCCCGGTACCATGCCGCCAGTCAAGAAGGAGGACACCAAGCCGCTCCTCACGCCGAAGCCGATAGAGGATCTCATGGGAGTTCCCAACATGGTCCCCAATCACATGACGGACAGGTCGAAGTATGATATGGATAAAAAAGCGGAGGACACCAAGAACTCGAACTTTGCTCAAGCCTTTAAGATTAAACAGGATCAGAATTTGAAAAATGCCAGCTCGTGGTCCTCGTTGGCCCAGGCGGGCAGTCCGCAGAATATACCCACAATGGGTAGCAATAGTCAAGTGAAACCTAAACCCGTTATGGATAGTTTTCAGGTGAGTTTTATTAGTTTAATATAACAGGATAAGTTTTATACAACACATTATTGTATAATTTTCGAGTATAGGTTTGTCTAAAATACATCGCCAGCAAATAAGGTAATATTTTTGTTGCTAGGCTTTTAAGAAACAAGCGCGTGAGAAAATTGACAGGCAACGAGCTCTTATAGAACAGCAAGAGCTCAGAAAGAAGGAACTGGCGGAGAGAGAGAGACAGCGACAACAAGAGACGAGGCAACCCGACGACGACAAAATTAGGTAAGTTTCGGTGATAATTGCGATTTCTTGAGTGTGCACATCTTGTTTACCAACAAGCAATGATTTAAAGTCTAAGCTTTTCTATTTACTTCAGATTTATTTCACTCTCGATAATATGACGTCTTTTTTAATATCTCTATTCTTTGAAAATTAACGCTGGTCGAATTATTATATTGACCTTTAAAAAAAATAGTGGTTACTGGTTAGTGTTGGCTTTATAGATCAACATATTTCCGAAACATTGCCAATAGGAATAAGGCGAAATGTCACTGCTACAAAGCAGTCTTCGAAGTACGTACGTACAAACGTAATAGGAAACGCTCTACAAAGCCCGAACTAGCCGAATGTCTCTTTTTAATGGTCGATGTGCGTTCTTTTTGACCAGGCACAGTAAATTAATTGGTTTAATCAATTAACTAAAAGTTAACTGTACCTTTCAGCTCCAGCTTTGTTGCAATAGTATAATATTTTATCTCACAAGGTTCATAGTATTTACTGTGGTGTAAATCTTCAGCAGGGGTAGCGGTATGGTGGGAGTAGGCGCGGGAGCGGCGGCGGGCGGCGCACGTGCGGGCGGCGAGGTGGCGTCCCCCCATGCGTCACCAGCGGCGCGCGCCTCGCCCCCCGCGCCGCCCGCCGCGCCCGCGCCGCACGCGCCGCCGCCAGACAAGCCGCCAGCATCTGATCGCGAGCGCCTGCGACAGCGCGAGCAGGAGCGTCGCCGTAGAGAGGCGGTGAGTACATACTTTTTTCATAGCTGCAATGAGCAGACGGATTGTTTCTTTGTCAACGCATAGGCGAACGCTACACGCTCGTATTTTTTAATACGATATTAGCGTATTACACTCGTGAACCAGATCTCTTGAAGAATCCAAGAGATCTGAAAAATTTACGAAAATATCAAAAGTTTACGATAATAATATAAAGATAAAATAGATCGGATTCGCTGTGTCCATTAACAAGCGTCAAACATTTAATAATTAACAGCTCAATCCTTACAAGGTAAGGCGTAGTTTCGTTACATGTGTGTGAGTGTGCTACACACATGTTAGCGCAAGCGCCAAAAAATACGCCAATGAACACGGCCATAGTTACGAAATCCTCCTAAGACATGTTTCGACATACTCTTGGTTAGGTCATTTACATAAGCAAAAAGTAACAATGGATCTCTTCTAAATGACATTTTTCTGTTGCAGATGGCCGGCCAAATAGACATGAACATGCAAAGTGATCTGATGGCCGCTTTCGAGGAGTCGTTGTAATGTGTTCCACAGACCTGTAATGTTAATTGTACATATGAGTATATATATATATATATATATATATATATATATATATATACATAAAATATATAATTTCAATGCAATCTATACATAATATGGTTATAGTATGACACCAGAGTGATTTTGTGGTCGTTTTGTGTGTGCAGTTGTTGACTAACATGTGGTTAAGTGCTGTGAATAGATATACTTATTATAATTAAACTGTTGTACCGTCGATCTTGACTTCGTGGTTGCGTGCTCTATGCTCTAGGCCTTTATATAGAGGGTTGCATTTTAAAATAACTTGTATTATAATAGTTTCTATGCAATTTATAACTGTAAACTCTCTTTACATTTGTAAGTCTATATTTATATTATGTTCTAGATGCCTCGTCTACCTTGCGAAATTGTTTTTTAGTATGTATCTACTAATGAATAATACGGTAGTGATGGAAATTAAAATCAAACTTTTTTATCTAATTGATATAGACAATCTATTTTAACAATGAAATCAGTTGTCGCGCGCGGTTCGCATATTGCGCGGAGGCTGTCTGTGTGTGTGTATGTCTGCGGTTCACGGCGCGCTAGCTCTCGACACCCGTACGACCGAGGTGCAATATGGGAAGCGGAGATCGTTATGTATTTAATAGCAAATGAAATTTCTGTTAAAAGTTGGTTTTACGACACTTATTACTTAATGTTAGTAGATTTTTTATCAGTCTGTCAACGGAAACAGATCAAATGTCATACATTTGATTTGAAATATATTTATTTTACATTTGAATGTCTTTTTATGTTTTGTAGTTAGATGACTCCAGTGGGAAATGTAAAGTATTATCAGAAATCATCATACTCATAAGTTTATTATATGAGTAATTTAGTTTGATAAACTATAAACAAATATTGTATATTATAAGCATTTTTTAATTTCAAGTCACCTACTCAAACTCGAAATCGATGTAGAAATAAAGTAAAATATATTGACATTCCATATTGTATTTTGTGTTTGTGTTGTAAATTATTGATTACGTGACGGGAGGTTCCAGGATGTCGCTAGCCTACCTGAGGAACTCCCTCGATTCATTAGCAATAATAATAAGTCGACAGTAGACAGTATGCCAACTTGTCGAGTGTTAGTTCATTGTTGATGCAATTTAGTTTGTCATTGTTTTAGTTTTTTTAATAACACCATATAAGTGAAGCTAATTCAAAAGTTGAGTAATAAATAAACTTAAAACAAATACATTTCTTATATTATGAAAATTTATTTCTCTGTATGACAAGAAATGGCTTGGAGTTGTTTTGTATGTCGTAGGATAATTGGAAAATTAGTATCTTTGCGAGAATTCAATGATTATTGCAAAGAGCCGGATTATTTGATTCTTAGAAAAAATTCCGCCTTCTTCGTAACAATTTTCAGGACCTTTGCAAAAAACCCAACCTTACTAGGAACTTGAGTATTGATTGACTGTTGCAACGAGTTTAGAGCACCTTTATTCAGATTGGTCAAAATCAGTAAAGTATAGTGGTTATAGTTCTATTAGTACAGGATCCCACTGCTCGGTTCTGCAGGTATCAATTTTTTAGATAAAACTAATTTGAAATTAATGTTAAGAAAGTATGCAATGGATTAGGGATAGGTTGCCTATAAAAAATTAGCCGCAATTACCTGTAATTATTTTTAGTATAATTAATTCTCTATTATAACTTGCAACTATATGTCTTTTTAATACATTTTTCGACATTTGAAAGAAATGATGTTACGAATTGAAAAAAAAATGGTTGCCAGCTCTCAGTCAGCCGCAGCGTTAGGGTTACCAGGTGTAAACAGGTATATTATTATTAATTATTTACACTCACCTGTTTTTTAAATTTAATACAAAATTAAAGTTTTATACTAATTACGAAAGTCCATGGTTTCCAGTTGGCAAAGGTTTGGCAAACAGAACCTCTGTTTGATTTGCCATTTTGCCATGATTTCAATGAACGATTATCGCTCCGTCCAAGTGAAAGCGCAAGAGAGAAAATGTACGCATTGTTATGTGCTGTAAACAAGAGTATAATGTAGTGTAGATGTAGTTATAGTATTTTTTTACTTATTATTTATGAAACATAAATTTTAGAGCATATTGATTTTTTTTTTCTCGTGAGAAAATACCTACACTATCCGTCATTAATGCATGTATATGCATGTAATTTATTAATGAAAATCTACAGTGGCAGTTGGCAAATTTACACAGCATTGATGACGGATAGTGTATTTTTTACTTGAAAAATTGTCTACAGGATCTTTAAAGAAAATCGGAGTTTTTTCATTTAATCATTCAATGTTCATGTATAGTAATATTTCTGTTTTAATTGTATTAAGAAATACTTTTTCTTAATTATAATATCTTATCAATAGTATCATATTTCACTTGTGATAATTACTACACATTGATTCACAGCCCCGAACAGCATCCTGATAAAACAATATTTAAAATAAACTCGCGTTCAAGTTCGCTGGTACCGGACTTCAAAATTATGAAGATTGATTAGAGAAATAGTTCAAATATTAGCCGAATTTCAAAGGTGAATTATTTAAAAAATAAGTTTTATTTCATACTTTTTTGTGCATTTTTACTTTGGAAGTCGGTTTTAATTTTTTGTTTAGAAATAATATTTTTTCTCTTTTAAGTTATATTTATTATATTATTACATATTAACAAAATTTAAGAAAGTTGTATACAAAATACAAAAAAGCTGTTCTCACTCTCTCGACCAAACAAACTCGAGCGTTATTTCATGCCAGTTTTCTGAGAGGCCGTGGTATTTCTCCAAATAAGCACTACCGATCTGTAGACCTAATAAACAATCACCAGTGATGATAATGATTAGATACTACACTGGCGGACACATAAACTGCATCATGGTGCAAGAACATATTCAATCAAATTTTATTACGAAATATGCAAACTTTTTATATTTATTGGTATTGGAAAATAAAGGCTGGTTTATAAACACAAAAAAAAAATCAATTTAAAATATGGTACCTACTGTCATAAAAGAAAGAAAATATTCTATAGAAGAAATCTTGTCAATTTACTAAAGATTAACTCGTTACGTTAATGTTGTGATTGATGGTTATTTTTTTTGTTTTGTTACATGTTGAATTATCGTTACTAATTGTTTAATTGCTAGTCTGTTTTCATTTTAAACACGTTTTTCTCTCACGAATATGGATGTATCGTCCGAAAAAGCCGTACGGATTCTTGCTCTAGTGCTGCAAGGGCTAGACCAATGAACAATTGCTGCAGATTTAAATGTAAACCAGTCTACGGTTTCCTGAGTTTACAGAAGGCTTATGATGACAGGTTCATTCCAAAGAAGACGTGGAACCGGCAGAACTCGGCTGACAACGTATCGTGACGACGGGTTTATTGTGACAACTTCCTGGCGAAATCGATTTTTAACGTCTATAAGCATTAAAAATGAGCTCCACCAGGTACGTGACGTAGCAGTTAGTGCACGAACCATAAGAAGAAGGCTAAAAGAGCGTGATATCACACCTTTCAGACCCGCAAATAGACCAAAATTGTCTACAGCTCACAGGCAAGCTTGACTAAGATTTGCTCGTGAACACTTAAATTGGACTGAAGAGCAATAGGCTTCCGTATTATACACTGATGAGTGTAGGACTTGTTTGTACGGTGCTGATGGTCGCAGACTAGTCTACCGTAGACGAGGAGAGCGATATGCTCATAATTGCAATGAGGAGAGGGTTCCATTTGGAGGCGGGTCTTGTATGGTTTGGGGCGGCATATCGATGGATGCTCGAACTAAACTTTACTTTTATTGACGCAGACACACATGGCCGTGGTAACCGTGGTTTAACATCACATCGCTATATAACGGAGATATTGGACCCTCATGTGGTACCTTTTAGCGGATTTATAGGCGAAAACTTCATTCTGATGCAGGATAATGCTCGTCCACACGCAGCGAGACAAGTTGAGCAATACTTTACTCAGGTTGAGATTCGTTCCATGGATTGGCTAGCACGTAGCCCGGATCTCAATCCGATAGAACACGTGTGGGACAACCTAAAAAGAGCTGTGTTTACAAGAAATCCGGTCCCAACAACGGTTGCTGAGCTCGAGTTGCGTTGTCACAAGAATGGCACAATACTCCGAAAGATCTTTCAAAAAACACTGATCAGGTCGATGCGAAACCGACGTGAAATATTAAGGCAAGAGGAGGTAATACACCTTATTAAAAACAATAAAAACTTTGTTTTCTTAGTATAGTAAAATTTTCATAATAAAGCCGTTTTTGTTCTATTCACTGTTTCATTCCACAAAGCTGCAAAAGGAGTAATTTGATTCTTTTAGTGAGAAAGGTTGACCTATACACACATGAATTGATTTTTTTATCAGATTAAGAACCAGCCTTAGCATTATCATTGAAATAAATCAAAATAGTTTGCACTTTCACTAATTATATTTAATTGAAAGTTATCTTGCACTATGATGCAGTTTATGTGTCTACCAGTGTATATTATTATAAAATTATTATGTATACCTGTGGATTGAGGGACGTACCTGAATTTTCCCAAAATAAGTATATTTACATCTGGGAATTTGTAAAAAGATAGTTTAAGAACTACATCCCTCAGAGTGTGGTCCCTCAGTTCACACACCGCTATTATCCAGATCTCGAAAAGTATGTAGAAAATTATGGTTTATTCACTTTCACACTATTTTTGTACAATATTTGTAGATTTTATACAACATTTCAGAAAAATCTATCAGCGCATTTTGAAGATATCAACCATTATGTTGGGTCCCTCAGTTCACACACTGGTGTATAAGAAAAACTCAAATATATATTGAACGAGAAAAATATCAGAAAGTCTACTGCACTTCAATTTTTGAAGTTTGAAGTTTTTTTTTTCTTGGATTAGCACAAAATATTTAATTTCTTGCTTCCTAGCTGAGATAATGTTAATTTTTTGATAGGTACTATGAAAATATGAAGAGTAATACTAATAATAGTAATACCACACAACAGGCAAAATAAGGACACCACCAAAGATTATAATATTATGACTGCATCTAATATTTATTATATTTTTAATTGTAAACATTTATTATATTACTAATTACGAATTACACAAATTTATATTAATAATTATAATTAATATTCTCTACATGTAGTCGAGTTACTAAAAAAGGTAGGTATGTAACTCAAAACGATTAGACAGATTTTGACTACCTCCATGGCTCAGTGATCCATGGTCGCGGTTTCGAATATACAGGGTGTTCGGCACATGTTTGGACAAACGAAAACCGTGGACCCGTGGAGCCTTCTGCTATACATTGAGGCCTAATTACAAGACTCAGGCCCAATAGTTTTTTTTTAAATATTTTTTTAAGTTAATTTCGAAAAAAGCCAGTTTTTAAACTTCAAACGACTATTTACTTTTAACATTGAAAATCCAAACATGCTTTTGTAATAATTATCATCATTAGTTGTAGAATCATATTAAATTCAGTTTTGGAGCAAATGCTATGATAATTTTAATTTATTTCCAAAATTTATTTTATAACAATTGTTCGAATTGGTGCCCTTGACTTCTTATGCATGCTCGGCACCGTTTTAAAATTTCCACTGTTGTTGTTTGAAATATCATTTCGGCTGTTATTTTTTCGAATGCTTCATTTATTCTAATTATTAACTGCTCTCGACTGGGCACCACGGTTGCGTACACTAGCTCTTTGGCTCTACCCCAGACGTAAAAGTCTATTGGGGGGGGTAAGGTCGGGCGACCTTGGTGGCCAAGGAATTGGACCACCCCGACCGATCCACGAGTTCGGGAATACATTATTAAGGTATTCCCTCACAGCTATGCTCCAATGGGCTGGGCAGCCATCGTGTTGGAACACAAAAGGTCTGTCTTCTTGTAATACTTCTTCTACTAAACCGGGCAAATCATTTTGCAGAAATTCTAAGTAATTATTTCCATTAATATTGTCCGGTAAATAATGCGGCCCGATTAGTTTATTTCCAATGACCCCAGCCCAAACATTTACACTGAATCTTCTTTGAAATTTTCTCGGTCTCGTCACTCGTGGATTTTGGTTTTTGGGTGCCCAGTAATGGAGATTATGGTAATTTGAAATACCTTCCTTATCAAATTTTGATTCATCTGTCCACAGAATACTTCTTAAAAAATTTTCGTCTTCCACGTCAGTGTGTAGTAGATGTCGACAAAATTCTACGCGTCTACCAAAATCATTATCTTGAAGATCTGAAAACAAAGAAAAAAGGCTTGAGAATTTAAAATAAGGAAGACTAGATCTAGGCTTTGGTACATATTCAGTCTCTTTACGGAATTAAGAAAAATCTATTGTATCCATACCTTGCACGGGAGTGTAATGGAAAGCATGTTGCCGATTTTCCCGGAGAACTGCCCACACTTTCCATATGCCAAGGCCCAGCATTGCAGCTACCTCTCATATACTTTTATTAGGGTTATTATTAAATTCTTCTAATACACGTTCGTCTGTAGCAACATGATGTTGTATATTCACCCTCGGTTCTTGATAACGCAAATTACCCGTTTCTCTAAATCGTCGGTATGTAGTAGCAAAAGTTTGGTGGCTAGGCAGTCGACGGTTAGTATCATTATTAGTCAATCAGTCATTTTACGAAAAAAAAAACAACAACGTAACAACAAAATAACAGAAAACTTAACAAACTGAAGCAACAACAATAACGTAAAACGTAAACAAAATCACAAAACGAAAACAATAACAGTAAGCGCAACGGACACGTCAGATCGCAGAGGCAGTTAAGACTCGACAAATAAGTAAAACAATTTTTTCCAAAATTAACGTTTGACTGATAAGGAATAGACAAAATCAAACAATAGCGCAATTGCAGAGTGAAATAACAACCCTTTTTCTACCTGCTATGTACGTACGGCTATTGTCCAAATTCAACAAAAGAGACAAGAGATAGTATCGTGACTGGTAGGAGAGAGAGACTGACTACTAGCTCCCACGTGTAGTGTTAGTGAACATACCGAAAGCAATTATGACAAATTGGCTTGTACTTGATTTAAGTTTTCGCAAATTGAGTCTTATGAATTAAGGCCCCGTTAGTTTAAATTGCGATTTACTCTAGTTATTTTTAAACAAATATGTGCAAATTGTATACCGATATAAAGGGTACGAACCACAGATGTTTTCCTAGAATTTTAAGTGCTCTAAAAATCATAGTTTTTTTTTTTAAGAATTTCAAAGTGGAATATGAAAATTATTTTTTCACTTTGTTTATCGTTTAAGGATCTAATTTTATATCTAACATTTGCTCCAAAACTGAATTTAATATGATTCTACAACTAATGCAGATAATTATTACAAAAGCATGTTTAGATTTGCAATGTTAAAAGTAAATTTATAGTCATTTGAAGTTTGAAAACTGGCTTTTTTCGAAATTAACTTAAAAAATTATTAAAAAAAAAAACTATTGGGCCTGAGTCTTGTAATTAGGCCTCAATGTATAGCAGACGGGTCCACGGTTTTCGTTTGTCCATCCAAGTGCCGAACACCCTGAATATATATAAAAGTTTTAAATATATTTCCGTTGCCCGGTACCCGTAAGAACTTGTCTTCGAGAACTTAGCACGGGACCAGATTGACGTAGTGTGAAAGTGTACATAGATATTATTATATTATTATTATTTGAAGATTACTTTGATGGATTGGGTTTCCGGTCTTAATTAAAAAAAATTGTAAATTAAATAGCGAATTTATAATTGATTCGACCATTGAGACACTGACTGAATGCCAAAGGATACCAGTTACACTTTTTTGAATGCTATACAGTAAGCTAGTACAAAAGCTTACTTTTTGGTAGATATGCTTAGACTACTTCAGAAAAAGTCGAAATCAATTCAAGAGTGCCCTCGATTCATCATGGATCCCATCATCAGGTCACCACTTTGGTGACTAAGGGACAGATTTCGAATTATAAACTTTACAACAACAAAAGAATTTTGCAAATAGGTTTAAAAATTGCAAAGTGATGTCAAAGTGAAAGATATCTGTGTCGGTGTAAAATACTATGAGAAATCACCATAATGATAATGTACACCATACATCATCACATTATGATGATTACTGATGATGGTGATGATTACCGTAATTGACATAGTGGCATATGCTTGCAGTTCTTTACACAACGCTGAAATCCCTAAACATGTTTCTATAAGGAGTCAGGAGTTCTGTTCAGTACTTTTGGATCCAGGGTATACCTTGGTGCAAAATCTTACTTTTTAGTAGCATATGCTTCAGAAAAAGTCGAAATCACCATGTGTCCATATACATTTCGAGGAGTTCCCTCGATTCCTCATGGATCCCATCATCAGGTCACCGCTTTGGTGAAAACAGGACCAACTTGGAATTATACCTTTTACATCGAAAAAAGGATTTTAAAAATCAGTCCACAGAAGCCCAATGTATAACCGACCTTTTTTGGCAGCAAACAACACTTGTCTCTTTTTCATACTTCTTTAATAATCTTAATATCGCACGTAACAATGCGTGCATCTTCTCTCTTGCGCTTACACTTACCTGGAGCGAGAATCGTTCATTGAAATCATGGCAACCATGGATTTTCGTTTTTAGTATATATAAAACTTTAATTTTGTATTAAAAAAAATACAGGTGAGTGTAAATAATTAACATTATATACCGATTTACACCTGGTAACCGCTGCGGCTGACTGAGACCTGGCAACCATTTATTTTTCAATTCGTGACAATATTTTCTTCCACATGTCGTAAAATTCGTTAAAAAAACATATATGTAGTTGCAAGTTATATTAGCGAATTAATTATACTAAATTAATTACAGGTAATTGCGGCTAATTTTTTTATAGGCAACCTATCCCTGATCCATTGCATACTTTCTTAACATTTATTTAAAATTAGTTTTATCAAAAAACAGATACCTGCAGAATCTAGCAGTGGGATCTTAGACTATATAAACCTTAGACAGCCAATTAGCGCGCACGACATACAAGTGTCACTGTATGTCGTACTGCTCCTAGTACAGTCAGGTTTTTTTATGTGTAATCTGGATGATAATAAATTTAATACAATAAATTAAAATCTATTGTACAAATCAAATATTTAGATCTTAACATTTAAATCATAGAATTTAGCCAATTTAACATAAGTTTTGTGTGTGTGTTTGTGGAACGAGTGACCCAGCTGAATTTCACCAAAATAAATATACAGGTGTTTTGTCGTTTTGTCCAGTCAGTGTCCAAACTTTCAGGAGTTAATATACTCTTGAATATAAGCATCTTTTACTATGGGATCAACTTTCCTACTGAAAAAAAAATCCGCAGTTTCCTACAAAATGCTATAAATACCAGCTGATTTTTTTTTCAAGTAGGAAAGTTGATCCCATAGTAAAAGTTGCATTATATTCAAGAGTATTGTAACGGACTTGGGTAGAGTTGTTACTTAAACGCACGGTAAAGTAATGTCATATTTTTTTTTTCGAAAGGGTCTACGCTAAGCTAACGTTCGGGTTAAGACTGCTGTAGCTACGTCGGACTATAACTAGCCTGGTGGCTAGTTGATTAGGTGAGAGTCGAAGGGAGTTTTTGACCCTCCCTAACATCACCCGGGTGATGTTAAGACCGGATATTGGGGACAGCTACGGGTTGTAAGCTATTATTATGACGGGAGAGACGCGGGTCTCTCCTGCTAAGGGGTCCGACCCCTTCCGCACTTTGAGGAGTGAGGTTGCTCGCGCGCAGTAGCAAAAACTAACGGCGTGCGAGATATCGCGATAGAGGAGCTCGAGTTATTAGTGGTTTCGGTACTGAGAGGGCCGTCCCTCTCCCCTGCCGCGTACGGTCGGGATGACGCGCGCGTAAGTCCTAATGTCGATGAGGTACACGGTATTGGTAGAGCTCTCTATATTAATATCGCGGTCGCGGTCACTATTTTGTAGTGTACCTAGGCTGCTAGGATGCGAACTCGTACTCGGGTTCGGTCCCGTGTTAGGGTCGGTCTGTATGTCTGTACGTGTGATCGTGTCGGATGTGGGACCTCGGGGTAGGCGCCGGCGTCGACGCCGGTGCGATACTAACTTCGCGGGTGCGTGTGATTTGTGTTTACGTAACTGTACACAGTACGTTACGTCTTTTGTGATCGGGTCAATGGGATCGGCTAAGATGTGCTTAGGCCGCTTGTACGTGTGTCGGAAAGTCTGTGCGTCGTGGTTGTAGTACATCTTATTAATAAATCGCACGATATCGGATATACAAAATTTAACTTTTTATTACTTCGGCTGAAGTCAGATGGCGCTGCAGTTGCTGTGCTCCATGCGCATGCGCGGGCCAAACATACAAATATGCCAGGCGCATGCGCGATGCTTCAGTGCAATTCTCGCTGGCTAACGGGCTGGTGCTGCGTCACGCTGCATGAGCTAGAGCGAGATAGCGCTACGCTCTACGCGCATGCGCGAGCCGAGCATATAAGCATGCCAGGCCCATGCTCGATGTGTCCCCGGGTGATGTTAGGGAGGGTCAAACCCTCCCCTCGTCTCTCACCTAATCAACTAGCCACCAGGCTAGTTATAGTCCGACGTGACTACAGCGGTCTTAACCCGACCGTTAGCGTAGACCCTTTCGAAAAAAAAAATGCGCGATGCCTCAGTGCGGCTCTCGCGTCCAGCGGGCTGGTGTTGTGGCACGGCTCCTTGTCGCGCTCTCCCTTCTAGAGCGAGATGGAGATATGCACGGCTGTGCATACAAATATGCCTGGCGCGCGTGCGTTGCCTCAATTTAGCCACCAGGCTAGTTATAGTCCGACGTAGCTGCAGCGGTCTTAACCCTACCGTTAGCGTAGACCCTTTCGAAAAAAAAATTGCGTTGCCTCAGTGTGGCGCTCGCAGACCGGCGCGCTGGTGTTGCGGGACGCCTCCATAGTATATTCACTCCTGAAAGTTTGGATACTGACTGGAAAAACACCCGGTATTATATAGCTAGAGCTTGCCGTCGAAAAGGAGGTCATCGAGAATAAGCATTGGACTATTGTAGAATATTGTATACCAAAATTTGGCATAGCACGCTAGCACCGCCTGAATTTAATGCGCAGAACTAAAAGCCTGTTGTCCTTATTAATATATTATGTACCTACCTACATAACTCAATAGTAATACTTATCATCTATGGGTACTTAGCTATATACTACTGAGTAATCTGGACTGACTGGAAATACTACTGAGAGTATAACCTCAGGTAGTAGTCATCTATGAGTATAGCTACAATTTATTTACAAACCATGGTATAATCGATGAACCAGACAATATTTTAAGTCTAGTAGAATAAAAGAAGAAGATCAAAGAATGTAAATCTTTTTATGATTATTTTTAAGAAGCCATTTGCGGGTTTACAATAATTGTTATTTTGCTTTTAACCTATAAATCGTTACAGTCCATTTTCACACACAAATTTATGCATAACGAATTAATTAATAATTTTAGTACATTAGTAAATATTTCCAAAAATATTTTATTTTATATTTTTGTTCCCAAATCACTAACTCAATATACACAATAACACTAAAAAGTATAACTAGCCTAGTTTAGCCTAAAGTAAATAAGTACATTTAACATAACACTTCTCAAAAACAAAATCCCCTTTAAAATTAAGAGAATGCTTTATTTTGCACTGGCAGAATCATATATCCAATATAGCCTCACCAGTTACGGACGGAGATATAAGACGTAGTTAGACCAATTAAATTATAAATTGCAATTAAAAATACTGAAAACAATCGTCCCGCCTAATATTAAGCAGCTATTTAGTAATGATGACATTTAACTGTTTGGGCTATTTAAGTACTGTCAAATTGTGCCAGTACACAATCTGGTGCAATATTTGTTCCTTATAGGCAACTTTTTCAATGAGTCTATAAAGAGTCTTTAAAGAGCAAAAAAGATCACCCGTACATATTATACGAGCTATTTCGCAGAATCGGTCGCAGTACCTAGTCCCTCGTACCAGTACCTAGGCTTATCATTAACTTATCTCTTGAGTTACAAACTTCTCTTAAACCAAATAATATTAAAAATCAATTATAAAAACACTTTGCTGCGACACATTATAATAATATAATAGCTTAGCTCCTATTCTCCATTATGACTTTGTTATAAATATTTTATACAATAATATTATTTTAAAACTTATGTTTGTTGTAATAGACTACATTATTATATATATAAGGAATTTTTACAGCAACACGGAGCAACAAAACAATGTAGCAAAATCCATAAAATCTATATTTCAAATTTAAAAATGTTTGACAGATATTACGACATGTTTCGAGTTTTCTATAATGTTGCTATTCTATTTCAGTAATTAGCACAAAAAGAAAATTGTTTTTTTAGTTTACTACTTTATTAAAATTGTTATTTTAGCAATTATTGAATAAAATATATATTTGCACGAAGTACCTATTAACTTTAAATAGCAAATTTGAAGCTATAAAATATTTACATTCGATATTCAAGACTTATTTTGCACAATTTTTTTGATTAAGTTAAGCGTTAAGCGGCAACATTAAATTTCGCACACAGGTTATCAGATAAGTAAGTCAGTAGTAGTAGGACAGTAGGTACTTAACATCTATTATGTAAGCTCCAGTCGTGCGTCGGAGCTGACATACATACTTTTGACATTGGAAATGTCTTTTCGTGCGCTCCAGTATACTTAGGCCCCGATTTCACGAAAATATTATGATATTATTATATTCAAAAAAGGATGTACGTGTGGACTGAGGGGCGTACCTGAATTTCCCCAAAATAAGTATACTTACCTAGCAAATTTTAGTAGAAGTCTAAAAAAAATGTAAAACAAATCTGGGAATTTGTACAATTGATATAGTTTAAGAACTACAGCCCTCGAAGTGTGGTCGGTCAGTTCACACACAGCTATTTCCCAGATCTCGAAAAGAAAATTATGTTTTTTTCACTACAGAATTATAGTAGAACTATTGTAAAAGTTTTTTACAAATTTATAGAATACATAGCATCAGAAATAAAAAATCTATAAATATATAACGTATTATATTTCTACGTAGAATTTGTAGACAAAATTTCAGAAAAATCTATCGGCGTAATTTGAAGATATCAACCATTATGTTAGGTCCCTCAGTTCACACACTGGTGTATAAGAAAAACTCAATTATCTATTAAACGAGCAAAATATCAGAAAGTCTATACTTAAATTTTTGTAGAATTTTTTTTCTCTTAGATTAGCACATAAAATATTTAATTTCTTGCTTCCCCGCTTGCATGCCCCGGGCGGCAAGTTCAGAGGGCGACCAAATTTGCACTTTACATACGAATGGACAACTCATCATTGACTTAACTTTGACCACAGAATAGTTATTAGTACGAGTACAGAAATTTCACTCTTGTTTTACTGTGACTATATAATATCAACTCGACTGATACGCAGAGGTAGGTACAGAACACGAACCACGTGACCGGGCACGGCGCGCGGCGAGAGTGCGGAGTGAGATGCGCTGCACTGCACGAACATTATGGTCTTTAGATCCGGTATACCGTTTATGAAAAAAAATGATAGATAATATTCACATTGACACATTGCAAATAGGTTGCTTATTTAAATTGCGCCCTAAGGGCCGATTCACACCGAAATGTCAGCGGAGCGGCGAGCAGCATAACTATAATAAACTTTATCTTCATTACCATAAAATACAGTTTCGCTTGAGACAACCGCCGCCGCTCACACCGCTCAAGGCCGGCGATGGCCGGTACGGTAGCTAGCGGCCATCAGCGGCTGCTAGCGACCGTAGTTCGCCAAACGACAGTGTAGTTATCCGATTCATTAAATTATTCTGAGTCTTATAGTAGCTCGATCGGTACCAACATTGTGCAAGTTTTTTTTTTTCATTTATTAACTTATTTTCCAAAAACTTAACACTTCCTTTCTTTATAACAAAAATGAAACGTAACAGTTTGAATAAATAAGGTTTGGTAAAATCAGTTACGAGTTACGACTTACGGATATTTCGGGCATATGATCTACTGCATAAGTAAAGACGTTTAGGCAGAAAAATAATTAAAATAAACGTGTGACACTCGGGGACTGCCGCGGTAAAGCTATTGCAATTCAAAATTAACACTGCATTTGTGATAATAATAAAATGTATGTATATAGAGTACTCTCATTTTCTTTCACTATTTTTTCGTGACTTTCTTCTTTTTTTTTGACAGATTTTGAAGACTATTTTGATGGATTGGGTGTCCCGGTCTTAATTAAAATAATGTTGTAAATTAAATAGCTAATTTATAATTGATTCGACCATTGAGACACTGCCTCAATGCCAAAAGGATACCAGTTACACTTTGTTGAAACCTATCTTAATATTGCCCTTAGGGGTTTTCTCCACAGTAAGTAAGTACCTACCTATAATGCAAAATAAAAATCTTTGTTTTAATTAAAAAAACACTTTATTGTTATTTCATATTAGTACTTGTAATTAAATAAGTTCATAATTATTATTTTTAAGAAATGGGCACAAGACAGGAAGCTGGCAGTGGAGAATTCCATACATCCTACAGATGTATAGTGAAATAATTAATTATTAAAGTAGTTTTATAAATGCTGCTCTAACACCAATACCTATCTGCTAAGAAGTGCGTGAACTGTATAACATTTTTTTTTTAAATAAACTCAATTTTCATCAACTATTATATTGTGTAGGTTATATTTAAATTCTAAGAAACTTAGATAATATTATACTTTTATAGATAGAGACTGAAACAAATGATAATCGTGTTTTAGAATAGTTCATCATTACAAATTGATATTAGTTTTTATGGACAATACTGTAAGTATGTACCTTACCTAATTAAGTACTTACCTATATTTTTACTAATTTTGTAAAATTCTTTCTGCAAAAATATGTACCCATCATGCGAATCTAAGCTAAAAAAATAGATTTCAAAACGAATCATTGTATAATTGTTATCACATAATATCTACTTTAAAAAACAATGTTTCTAAAGGGTCAGTGTAATAATGTTAAAATTTGAATGTCCCCAAATCGCTATTATAGATACAAGAAGTATTTAACATTTAAATATTACATTGTTGATGAAAGTTAATATTTGTTATTACACTAAGTCCGTGGGAAGGCATGTTGAAAATGACGTATTTGACATATACACAAGTCTATGACCTGCATTGTTTCTTGGTATAGTCCGTTCAGAGTTACTTCTCCTTGAGATTCTATAGGAGTGACCCTTGTGTCATTGGCATAAAGGTTCTGTTAGAGGTAAATTAACTTCAGAGTTAATAGTACTACAGTGCGATCAGACGCACTGTAGTAATGTAGGCCGACTAGTGAAAAGCTGCGAAACCGCGAGCAAAACGTAAATTTAACAAGGTATAATATATACAATATATTAGGTACTGCCCTCATTTTGCTTCTTGTGTGGTAACCATAGAGCTAAAACAGAGCTCTGTTTTAGCTCTATGGTGGTAACCCTACTCTATATTTTCATAGAAACAAAAAATTAATATTATCTCAGCTAGGAAGCAAGAAATTAAATATTTTGTGCCGATCCAAGAGAAAAAAAATCCTACAAAAATTTAAGTACTTATAGTTTAGACTTCCTGATAATTTTCTCGTTTAATAGATAATTGAGTTTTTCTTATACACAAGTGTGTGAACTGAGGGACCCAACATCAGGACATGTTTGCGCTGGTACCGACTTCAAAATAATGAAGATTGTGTACAGAAATAGGAAAAAAAAATGCCGAATTTTAAAAAGGAATTATTTAGAAACTAAGATTTATTTTATTCTTTTTTATGTATTTTTACTTTGGAAGACGGTTTAAATTTTTATTTATTCTACGTAGACTTTTAGTAGATAAGTAGTATATATCTGACAATTCACTTGGAAGATATTGGTTGGGAAGTGGGTTATAGTTTTGCTCTATGGCCTCGACCCATTGGGGGTTCGGTGGCATCGTGGTCTCTGGTTACCTACCCATTTGTGAAAAATGGGCGCAAGGGCCGGTATGTATGTACTAAGAAGAAGACTACTCATATTCAGATCTAAATTATTGACTATACCTAATTCATACTTCGTTACAAATAATAACGACCACTGGTTGAAATAAAAATACAAAATCGTGTTGGAATTATAGTATATCACATTCCTTGAACTTACTGTACACCTAAACTAGACAGACAAGCGCTTATATATTATTTATTTAAGTATATACGAATTATTATAAAATAGTGTACTGAATGTGATATTATATTGTATCGCAAAAACAAGGTGTGTATTGTTTTGTATTTTGAATATAGGAGGAAATTGTACAGTACATTATTTTATATGAAATGTATATTGAAATGAATTCGACGGATTGGCCACACATAATTTTATGTTCTTCTTTTACATATGAAGTGAGAAAATATTATTGTATTTTCAGGTTTAACATTAAATATACAAGAGATTACATATAGGATAAATTCTAAGTCCTCTGGAACTAAATATAATACAGAAGTCGAATTAAGAGACTTTTATAAATTGAGACAGGGTCGAAAAATATTTTTATAGGTATATGCACTGTTTTTGTCAGTGTTTATTGTAGGTATGATATAAAAATATATTTTTTTCGTAATACTGAGGTCAACGCCGTAAATCAAGCTAGGAAAGCATAACCCTATTTTTGGCATTGCCACTTTTAGGTACATATATAATTAGTTATTTTTATTGAATGCAGATAGAATCACGATCTCCTATAGTTGTGCATACACTTACGAAAAAATTTTAATATGATCATTAAAATAACAAAGACTCAACCATATTATTGAAAACATAACTTAATCCATCAAGCTCAACAGCAAAACACTACATTTTCCTATACATTTTTACCAATTCCCTAATAACAAAAGATATGTTACAATTTAGATACATTTAACAATATCTACTATTTTGTTTACAAATCTTGGTTCTTTAAACTATTACCAAATACATACACCAGCTAGACACTTTTGACAAGTCACACCTGCGACTTTGGCCAAATTCACACAATTAGTTAAATTTGGATTATTCGTTAAAGCATTTGGTATACAATTATGTCTATCATTATAACATCACATATACAAAATTACTTCTACAATGTAAATGTGTCTATAAAACAAACATTGTGATAATTTAAACCACTTTGTCATTTTAATGCATTAGAAAACAAAAGACAAAGAGTCAGAGAATCTTTTATGAAGATTCGAATCTCGATTGACAAAATATTTGTCATATAACTATACGCAAGTGGTACCTCCTGGTAACAGAATAATCTGTGATAACATATAGCACATTTGAGTGTCAATAATGTAAAACAAAAACTTAAATATGGAAACATTGACAACTTTCAGAGTAAAGCCTCATTAGTGATTAACCGATTGTGTGTTGTCCCAAACAAAATTAAAATACTTAATATTTGAGAAAAAATTATCTGCACAAGTCTTTTGCACCATTAAAAACAAAAGTACATAATACATAACGCGAGTTATTTATATCTACTTTTACAACCTTTAATAATTATCGTAACATTCAGACTTCACTTCTTACAAATTGAGAACTAGACAATAATTATAAGAAGATTTCATAATTTCCTATAAGCTCAAAATTCATTCTCTTATTTCTCCATGATATTGGTTATAATTTTTAATAATAAATTGTTCTACTGTTTCTTTCAGTTTAATTAGAATTTATAATGTAACCTTATTATAAACGAAAACAAACTTGGCTGGGAGTGAACACAAAATAATTATAAACAAATTAATTGATGGAGACCTAGTTTGCTGTTTCACATTGTACATACAGTACCCCTATGCCAATAGGAGACTATCCGAGGACCGAGTTACACTACAAAAGTAGTGATTTTTACGCAGTTACAATAGAAATACCCTGGCTAATACTAGTCGACGGTACAGGGGTCCTTATATTAGAGGCTAGGAGGTATCCCACTCGATAAGGTAGGCCGGGAGCGCTTGGGAAGCCCGTCTTCGAGCTAGGACGCGGAACCCACGGCCGGCGCGGAAATACGACTGCACTGACGACTTTAATTCTGACAACTGACGGGGGTCATCTTCCCCGGACTTGTGAGGGCTCAGTTGTAGACTTTTCACACTGTTATTAGTCGCACTATTAGTTCTCCGAGCGTTCTCGTAGTAGTTCTTCTCCTGGCGTTGTCTCAGTCGTCTGCCGTGGAAGTTTACGTTGTGATTGGCAGGCGGTGTAATGTCTCCTTCCGCAGCAGTTTGTCCAGTCTTTGCGGTTTCTTCTGGCAGTGGACATGATTTGTTGAGCTGAAAATATCAATAAATGGAATTACTTATTTAGATTATTGCACATAGTTTAAAAACAAAGTCGCTTTTTCTGTCTATCCCTATGTATGCTTTGATCTTTAAAAACAACTAGATGGATTTTGATGCTGTTTTTTTTAATAGAGTGATTCAAGAGGAAGGTTTATATGTATATAACATGAATAATATAGTAGAAAAACACTGATAATTTTAGAGGTTTCTAATGTATAAACACATTTTTGAGCTTACATTACAAATGCTTGCTGAACCCTACGAGATATATCAAAATAATGTACTACAGTATTGTACACCTTACAAAGGTCTACAAAAAAGCCTGCGATGGTATATGTCTATCTCTTAGGGATAATCCACAATAACTACTTTTTATCATTTACTTTTTACGAGAAATAATGGCTTATTTACGAAGCGATTTTAAGCAATACAGCATGATCCTTATTAAATTAAATAAGTTACTCACTTTAAGCATTTTATACACATTATAGTAGCTCTTTAAACCATACAGTTTAAATTAATATTTTATATTTAGAAGATATAGCAGAATTTATATTCAAGCGCGAAAAATATAATGTATGAAGCGGTCTCGCACGTCGCGTCGAGGTGATAGGGTCCCGTTTTTACCCATTGGATACGAAACCCTAAAAAACAAACTCCAAGAACACTATTCCACGCGGGCGAAAACAAGTAGTTTTATAAATACTTGTAAATTGATAATAATTAACATATTATGTAAGTTCATAGTATATATCAATCCTTTACCCATGTCATACGTAATCCTCAAAACTGGTAACTCGCATTATGATTTATGCCTAAATCAAATCGCGAAGTAGGCAAAACGAGAGTTAGCCTTATTAACCAAGTAGGCTATCCGCGAGATAGGCTTAATGATACATTAGACATACTGAGATTGAGTATTCACTATTCAAGCTGTCTTTTTACAACCTTCCTTTAAAGATGAGACTCAGAATATACTCTTTCCATAAGGTGGCACAGGCCATTATTTAAACTACTACTCCGATATATTACATATAAAGTAATTACGTTCTGGCTAGTTTTTTTTTAAAGAAATGAATCAGAAAACGCGCAGATGGAATGCCTGATGGTAAGTGATTAATAATCACTTACCATCAGGCGTTCCACCTGATTCACTGATTACTGCCGCTGGCACTCATGAACATGGCCGCATGGACAATAACCTATATAATATAAATAATAATAACCGCGGAAGATTTCGGTAACGCCGTGGTATTTATCCGATCGAGCCTTGTCGATTTATTCCTGCCGAAGCATGGCTCTCTTATAGATATGAGAAATAATAATATCGATAGACAGGATATAGATAGGCAAAATGCGCGTAAGCTATTTGCTAATGACGTTTACGCATAATGCGAGTTAGTTGTTCTTTGAATTAGGTTACATAATAATCGTAACCGTAACTTAGGATAAAAATATTTGTTATAACTCATCATTTTAGAAAAGGATTGAACATAAACTCATACGAAAAGTATTGAACTATAACGCTTTGCGCATCTGTATACTTAAACGCAACATATTATGTTTTTTAATTCGGTTTTTATCAATAGGCAGAGATTTGAGAGGAAAGTTTTAAATGTGATTTGTTGCAAAATATGCTTGCTAATGCAGGCATATTATGCGGATACCAATTATGATGCGAGCTGATAAATCGACCGACTAAATAGAAATTTTGTCACTTACGACCTCGCCTAATAGAAATTTTGACGGTCGATTTTCGCCGTGCGGCTTAGTCACCAATGTAAATCCCGCATTAGTTTTATATTTGTTTACCTGTAATTGTAAATGTTTTCGCGGTCGTCTATATTTTCTCCTTTTCACTTCACCATTCGGGCCTATGACGATATCTTTTTCGCTTAGCTTTCGTTTCAACGGCCTGACGATGGGGCCCATCAGAGGGTTCAATTGGTTAGGTAACGAAAACCTCGAATGAATGTTAGTCCTTCCATTTTGTTTATTATATAAATTCATATTAGACGCAAACGGCGTTTTGGACGGGTACGTGTTTTGCATTAAAAACGGATTGTTTTTTCCTTGGAAGTCTTTCAGTGGGGGTATAATAGCATCTAAAGTCCCTCTACTCGACGTTTCGTCGCCCGACGACTCGATTTCATGATTAAAACTATTACTATTGTATGAGGGCGCACTATCCATGTGTTGCAGAGACATTATTTTGGAATGTTCGATAATATTCTTTGTGGATAGTTTGGATACTTCTAGGTTCATTGTGGCTATCCTAGACGTGTGCGTGTTTATATTTACATTACATGTGTCATTATTGCTCGGATTGACATCGGTGCTTTCTTTGGCTACTTTATCTAATCGAACCGAACAGGGCAGAAGCGACTCTTCGACTGATGGCACGGGAGTAGTTTCACGATTCACTTCACTGCTTGGCTTCGCTTCGTTAGATTCATTCAACTCTGACACTTTTTCTAAATTATCATCTTTGGCATCGGATTTTCTGGCGGTGGATGTGCATTCGGAGGGAGAGGGCTGCTCTTCGCATTCAGTTAGTTTGGCAGATTCGTAGGAACTTGTGGAATCGTTTTCCGAATTTGAATTCGAATTAAGACTTTCGTGAAACCGTTTGCCCATCATGAGGCCTAACCAGTGACCATCCACTGGCACTATCATGTGATTGTGAATCTTTTCATTGTTGCTACTGGATGGTTGTGAACTGGAAAAAAATATTAGTTATATAAAATAATCATTGACATCTAAAATAAATGAAATCTATACCAATAACAACTCACCAATCATCCAGATACGACACAGTTTGCGGCGAGGGCGCTCTGGACAAAAACCGTAGTCGCGGGGCGTATTCTCTTACCAACTCATCAGTCAATTGAAGGCCTTTCTTAACCTAAGAATGAAAAAATGTCAGTAATGTTCGGAACATTAAACAAATTAATCCTTGAGGAAAGTTATCTCATATGTCTGCCTCACAAACAAATAAAAATCTGGCATTGCAATAATATAATCGGTAGCCATCATAGGTGACGTATCACCTCGTTATACCTGTTCCAAGGCGGACAACTGCATGGGCGCGGGCGGCGGGCGCCGCAGCCGCAGCCCCCAGATGGTGGCGCGCTTCTTCATCTCGCGGCCGCACTTGAACCGCTTGCGCGATGACGTCAGCGCGTCGAGTATCATCTCTCGCCGCTCGTTCACCGGCGTCCGCCACATCTGTGTTAAAATTACTGTACAATACGGTAGTGTTGATGATAATAATTTCGCAAGATCGGTGCTTATTGGTTAATGCAACGCGCGCATTGACTAATGAGCTGCAAGAAATTTTGTTTTCTAATATTGTGGTAACTAAAGTCTTAAACTAAACTTATAAATAGACCTCAGAAAGTCGGTGGATACAGACCACGAGCGACCGGTCGTGTTAGTAAACTATGGGACAGAACTATGATGTCTATGAATTTGTACATTGTTTAATTTTTAATTTCATTTTAAAGCCTTTATTACCAAGATATTATAATTCAATTTACATGCTTTTGATATATTTTGTTTTATTTATCCTGCTTAATATTTAATTTTGCCCTTGGTCTGCTCTTCTGGCATAGGCCTCCTCCAGATTTTTCCACTCTTTCTTTTCTTGAGCTTTATTATCCCTTGTGGTCCTGCTGTCCTCCGTATATCGTCTTTCCATCTAAGATTTGGACGTCCTCTCCTTGCGCCATTTCTTGGATACCATTCCAGTACATCCTTGTGCCACTTTCCCGTGTCTCTGGCCATGTGTCCCTTCCACTTCCATTTGAGATATCTTTTACCTTTGTGTTTTCTTTCTAATGGAACTCAGTCTTAGTTTATCTGTCCTTATTGCACCAACCGGACTCCTTTCCATGTTGTGTTGACAAACTTTGAGTGAGTTCAACGATTTTTGTGTCAGACCCCAAGTTCGACATCCGTAAGTGACACATGGCAGCACGCACATATTGAAAGTATTTGTCTTACACTCCAAGGGAAGGTCTTTGTTTTTCTATATATGCTTAAGTGACTAGAAAGACTTCCAAGGGACGACATTTTGTATTTTTTTTTGACTTCTTTTAGTGTTGAGTCTGTAGGAGATATTTGCCCAACGTAGGTGTATTCCTCTACATAGCTGATGTTTTTTCCGTTAACGTTTATGGGTTCTCTCACATTGTTATTAGTTGATGTAATGGTTTTTTCCGTATTCATTGTCAGTTTCACTTTTACAGTTTTTTCAGATAATGATGCTACAAGAGCATTTATAAGTCTTTTGGTTTGTCTGCAAATATAACAAGGTCTTCTCTCTCTCAAGGTCTCAAGGTCTGCAAATCTTTCATGGTTTAACATTTTGCCGTTTATATTTATTACTTTGGATTCCCACTTTAGTTTTCTAAATAGGCTTTCAAGAACGGCTGACAATAATTTTGGAGACAGCGGATCACCTTGCCTTACGACTTTTTTAATTTTGAATTCACGACCAGTTGTTTCCAGTTGTATTTTTGCTGTGTTGTAGCTATAAATTTCCAGATGTCTGTGTGTTTCAGTGAGTCAAATGCCTTGTTATAATCCACAAAACATATATAATATGTTATGCGATATACGTTTAGTTTCTCAACTAGTTGTTTCACTACAAATATTAATTCATTATATATGAAATTGGCGTTTTGTAAACGAGGAACATAAAGCCATTTTTTTTAAACATTATAATATATTTATTTAATCAAAGTATATAACCATTGCTATCTATACACTTTTGCCATCTCATAGGTAGTTCATTGATTCCTGAACTAAAAACACCATTCGGACAGGAATCAATAAAATTTTTGAAGGCGCTTTGGACTGCCCCATCGGAGTTGAATTACATCCCTTGCAAAAAGTTATCCAAATTTTGAAAAAAAAAAAATGGTAATCTGTTGGAGCAAGATTCGGGGAGTACGGTGGATGTCTTAGACAATTGAAGCTTCTCTAATTTGGTAGCCGTCTGTTGTGCTGTGTGTGGTCTAGCGTTGACCTGAAGCAGCAGGGGCCTAGAGCGAATGACCAACCTCGGTTGTTTAGCAGCTAGCTTTTCCATCATGATTTGCAGTTGCTGGCAATAGACATCTGCCGTAATCGTCTGGACAGATTTAAGCCTTGGTGGACTAGTGCCGGTGTCGTTCACTACAACGACACCGGCACTAGTCCACCAAACGCTCACAAGTAACTTTTTTTGAGTCATTTTGGCTTGGGGCATGCTTTGGCTGGTTCGCCAGGGTTCAGCCATTGCGATGAGCGTTTCCGATTATCGTACAGGATCCACTTTTCATCACAGGTAATGATTCGATTTAAAATCCCTTAATTATTGTGCCGGTTGAGTAATGTAACGCGGCAGTCGACGCGCGTTTGTCGGTTTGCTGCACTCAATTCATAAGGTACCATTTTCAAGTTTTTTCACCTTCCCAATTTGCTTCAAGTGGATTAAAACAGTTTTATCACTAACACCGCAGCCTGCAGCTAACTCGGACGTGATTTGCGATGGATCCGCTTACACAGTAGACTTCAATTCTTCATTATCAACTTTGGTCTCCGGCCGTCCACGGGCTTGTTCTGCAGGTCGAAATTTACAGAACGAAAACGTTGGAACCAAAAACGCACTGTGTTTTCTTTTGCGACACCGCCGCCATACACATCATTAATCCTTCGACCAGTTTCTGCAGCACTGGTGCCACGGTGGAACTCGTACTCGAAAATAATACGAAATTTCAAGTTTTCCATTTTGTATAAAGAGTGACGCATAGAAAAAACCAAAAGAGGAAAAAACAAATGAATTACGGAAACACAAATGCATGAGTAAGTAGCGGTATAAATTTGAAATTGGAATTCCTAACCAAAGAAGATATATTAGGTCTTTACCTATGAAATTGCCGTTTTGTATGAAAAATATTAAACGAATTTTTTTCATGTATTTTAAATTTGTATTAATCGAAGTAATCACCCATGCAATCAATGCATCTTTGCCAACGCAGTAGCAGTTTATTGATGGGCATCATTTCTTAAAGAAATCAGCTGGGCGGGAGAGGCAACAAATTCTTCAAAGGCATTTTGTACTGCCCCTCTCGGGTGTTGAATTTTTTTTCCGCCAAGAAGTTATCCAAATTCTGGAAAATTTAGTAGTCTGTAGGCGCAAGGTCTGGTGAGTAGGGCGGATGACGGAGAGCTTCCAAACTCCAGTTCTTGCAACTTGGAGACCGTCTGCTGTGGAGTATGAGATCGCGCGTTGTCGTGTAGGAGCAGCGGAGACGAGCGATTGACCAATGCTGGTTGGAGATGTGCCAGCTTTTCCATCATTGTGTTCAGTTCTTCACAGTACACATCTGCAGTAATGCTCACCCCGTTTGGTAAGAAGCTGTGATGAATCACACCGGCGCTAGACCACCAAACAGTGACCATCACTTTTCTAGGGGTAAGTTTTCGTTTAGGGCATTGTTTAGGTGCTGAACCAGGATCCAACCAACTTGCTGAGCGCTTGCGGTTATCAAACAGAATCCATTTTTCATCGCAGGTAACAATGCGGTTCAAAGTGTGTCTGTTGAGCAGTGCAAGGCACGTCTCGACGCGTACTTCGCGCTGGCGATCATTGAGTTCGTGGGGCACCCATTTGTCAAGCTTTTTTTACCTTGCCAATTTGACGCAAATGGACCAATATTGTTTTGACGCTAACGTCGAAAGCTGCTGCTAATTCAGCCGTAGATTGTGTATCATCAGCTTCCAAAATCGCCTTTAATTCGTCATTGTCGACCAAAGTCTTTTAACGACCGCGAGGTTAATTTTTGAGGTCGAAATTTCCAGAACGGAAGCGAGCAAACCAATAACAGGCGGTGCGTTGGTTTGTAGTGTTAGCTCCGTAAACGTCGTTGATGTTGTGTGCCGCTTGTGCCACGTTGCTGCCACGACGGTACTCATATTCCATAATTACTCGAATTTTTAACGTATCCATGATGACGAAAAAGATTGAAATGCGATGAAAATGTAACACTAATCAATAAACAAAATATGACTACTTTTGGAAAAAGAATTCCATGTTTTTAAAATAAAATTAATTTGAAATTAGAATTCTTAACCAAAATAAAAATAAAATAAAATATACGTATATAAGATTGTAGTTATTGTAGTTATAGGGAGAGTATAATATATAGATAGGGTTTGCATTCTGCGATTCGAAATTAAATAATATATTACGGATACTATAATTGATATACGAGTAAGTAATAACGACACAGTTATATATAAATTAAATACTAATTGGTATATTACAATTCAGTTGTCATTAGTTTTGAAGAGACTGGTAAGAAGAAAGTTGTTGCTGCATTATAAAGGCTTTGTATTTTAACTTGAACCCCTGTATTGTTTGCAGAGCTCGGATTGGTGGCGGCAGATTGTTCCAGACCTTACTCGACAAATACCGGAAACTACCTCTGAATGCGGAGGTGTGATGCAGAAGATTAATAAGAAGATAGGATGATCCCCTAGTTGTGATAGTCAGCTGTTTATCTCCTGCCCACTGTAGTTTATTATAGAGATAGGTTGGTAATTTAAATTTTACTATCCCAAACAGCAGCGTGGCAAATTGCAGTTGCCTTCTATTATCCATTCTAAGCCAACGCGTTTCGTTAATGTAAGGGGATACATGAGCACGAGGAGGGACGTTATGACAAAATCTGGCACAAGAGTTCTGAACCTTTTGTATTAGTTTTTTTGACTTACATGACAAACAGGGGCCGACTACCACATCAGCGTAATTTAGTTTAGATAAGATTAGGGACTCACACAGTATAACACGTATGTTGACGGGCAGAACATTTCTAATTTTATACAGTACCTTTAGCCGGTAGAAACAATTGCTGACGGTTTTTATAACATGCTTCTCGAACTTCAATTTTTCGTCCATTAATACACCTAGATTACGAGCCTCGTCTACTCTTTCGATTAATTCTCCATCTACATATACTTTTGGTTGCGATGCTTTTATTTTTTGAATTTGTAGCCTTGTTCCCAATGTCATGTACTTAGTTTTCGCCGGGTTGAGAACAAGTGCATTGGCCTTAGCCCAATCTGAAATACCAGCCAGATCACTATTTAGCTTACTAACAGCCTCAATTATTTTATTTGGCCTGAAAGATATGTATAATTGTATGTCGTCCGCGTAGATATGGAATTTGCAGTATTTTATGATTCGTACAATATCAGCACAGTATAACGCGAAGGCCTCTGGTCCAATAACCGACCCCTGAGGTACTCCCCTACTTACATCACATGGGTCTGAACGTGACGATATTCCACTACAATCATCAATTATCTCCACAAGTTGGGTACGATTGTTTAAATAGCTTGAGAACCAATCGAAAGAATTGTGATCGAAACCATAATATTTCATTTTAGCTAGTAGTAAAGAGATGTTAATAGTATCAAACGCACGTGAAAAATCAAGTAGTACAAGTATTGTACCCTCGCCTGCATCTTGCGCAGCAAGAATATTATCTACTACGTCCATGAGCGCCGTGGTAGTGCTGTGACTTCTCCGAAATCCCGACTGAACCTCAGGCAAAATACGGTTTGTGTCTAGGTACTGAGTCATTTGGTTACAAACAACCTTCTCGAGAACCTTTGACGCACAAGCAAGAATGCTTATAGGTCTCAACTCCTTTAGTTCGCTAACATTTTCCTTTTTAGGAACGGTTTTTAACCAAGGCTAGGCGCCAGGCTTCAGGGAAAACACCAGAGCTCATTGATTTATTGATTACTTGAGTTAAACTATTAAGACAAGCAGGATAACGACAGACTGTCTGTATCATATCAAGCGTAATGCAATCAGCACCCATAGCGTTTGACTTACACGAGTTTAGAATCTTTTGAACGTCATTACTACATATCTATTCGATGTAAAGAAACTTAGGGAAGAAGGTGTAGAATTATCGCCTGGCATATCTAGAAAGTGTAAATTTATTAAAGTAGGATTTTTGAGATGTAACGGAAGAGAAAGGATTGTTTTACTATTGCTAATAGTTACATTCTCTTTAAGGCGGTTCCACATAAGTCGCGGCTGTTTGATATTGCAGTTTATGCACGATTGGAAATAAGCTGTTTTTTCTCTAGCCAGTGCCAGAGCCACTTCTCGCTTGAGGTTTTTATAAAACTCAATATGCGTTACATTTTTACTTTTGCGTGCTCGCCGATGAGCCTCATCTCTTCGCCGCATCATTAATTTAATGTTGTAAGTGATCCATGGGTGTTGTTTTTGTTTTATGTAAAAAGTTCTAACAGGTGCAAGCAAATCAAATACCCATAAAACACTACTATTAAATTCACGCACCATATCATTAATATCTGCCTGCTGTTGTATTGTAGACCAGTCTATAGTACCAACGGCTAATTCCAAATCATCTGCTTCGATATTTTTTATAGCTCTGTAGTGCATTATTTTTGGGGTAAACTTTTCTTTGCGTATGTTACTAGTGAAAGATAGAAATGCATGACTACTGAGATCCGGAATATAATCAACACAAACTTGAAATTGGTCTGCATTCGAACAGACCAAGTCAAGTAAGGTTTCCGTATCAGACGTAAAATGTGTAGGGTGAGTTGTATACTGTCGCAATTGATGCAAAGTTAAGAAATCCTCTAACAAAAGAAAAGAATTATTATTTACATGTAAATAGTTAATATTAAAATCTCCCATTAAATATATGTAGTCGTAAAAAGACAAGGTACTGATAGTGTCTGATAGGGCGTCAAGGAACACGTTGATTGACAGCCATGGAGGTCTATATGCCGTACCCAAACAGATAATCCTTCCGTTAGCCTGAAAAGATAGCCACATCTGTTCTACGTTATTTGTCACTGGGTGCGTTAGGACACGTACCTTTAAAGTGTTTTTCAAATAGAAACCGACGCCGCCCCCGCGAGCTCGCACACTCACGGGTCTAGGTACGTGGACTAAGCGATAACCAGGGACCCGAGGCGCGCGGCCCTCCTCGCCAGAACGTAGCCAAGTTTCATTTATAGCTACGAGATCACAGTCATGAACATTCATAGCCACCAAGAAGTCATCATGTCTAGAACCAAGAGATCCAGGATTTAAGAATCCTAATTTAATATATTTTGTGTTTATCATTTTAGAAAGTCACTATATAGGTGGCATAATTGTATTAAGTGATAAAAATATATAAAGTTATAATAAATACGTTGTAGATTGTTTTTTAATAATAGGTATAAGGATTCGATAAGGAATAATTTAGTATATTTTACATTTTTAAGGATTGCGATTATGTTATAAATATGCGTGTATATAATATGTGAGTTATATATGTAACATACCAAAGAGTTACTTAATAATAAAGTAAGACTATGTGCCGTGTGACAGTAACATAATTTTAGTTCAGTTGTTGGTTTAGAAGGGTAAGGCATTGCATATTCGCAATAGTACCACAATGCTTTTTTAACTATAGTCATTAGGCGTAATTTAGTGATGCGTTGCAAAATATACAAAATATTAAAATTTAAATGTGGTAGCCGAAACAAAAAGGTATATATGTATGAGACTAGTGTATGACAATATAATAATAAGTCTAAGGACTTTGACCAACAGAGGATAGTCCAAAAACCCGTTTCAAGTCGCTCTCAGCTCGTATGCGGTGCACTACAGAACCTGGATCCCGCCTGGCAAAGATGGCCCCACCACGCGTCCAGATATATCGCCAGTTGTTACGTCGTCCCTCCTCCCGGGCTAGGTGGAATATAGTACGGTTCAATTTTGTTAGGCGCTCGTTTATATATATACGACGAGGCACTCCATCTACGACGCCTGATGTGTCGACGCCACGACGAACCCGCGCTGCCTTCAGGATATTGTCACATAATAATTTTCGTGAAAATCTGACGACAATGGGCCTGGAGTTCAGGCGGTCATTATCCTCAGCGCTGACTGCTACTTTTTTCCCGCCTTTCCGAACAGCACTCACAATATCATATTCGCCAATATCAACGCCTATCTTTTTGGCTACCAATCCAACCAGATGGACAACATTTTCCCCATTTTTTTCAGGCAGGCCCGATAATTGTACGTCGCATTGTAAACTCTGCTGATCTCGATCATTCACATCGAGCTTTAATCGCTCGATCACTTCAGTAACGTCCGGGCCAACCTCGCAAGTGCATGTGTGCGCTTCGATCCTTTGCTCCACTGCAGCTAGGCGCGATTCAACTATGCCCACGCGATTATGAGTCTCCACGATAGTTGCGCTAAGTTTTGTGATTTCCTGCCTAACTGACACCATCTCTGACCGGAAATCACATATAACCTCCCTCAATAGTTAAATCTCCTCTGCTAGGGAGTTTGGAGAGTGAGATCCCATGGTGTTAAGTGGTGCGTCGACATATATATCCTGGCGGGAGTTTTGGCTTTCCAGTGAGGGAGACTCGGTGCCAACGTTGCAGGTACGACAAAGCCACTTAGCTATGCTTTTGGAGTCAGATACTTTGGCACAGTATCGATGGTATGTACCACTACATTTAATGCATTTAATGCTGTCATTAATTCTCAGAAATTTTGCACATTGGATGCACTTGAAATTAGGCATATTTATCAAGTTTGCAAATGCGATTTGTAAAAAAAATAAAATAAAAAATACACTGTGGGTAGGTATGCACTGAACAGCTGACTCTCACTATAAACCGATACTAATTTTCAATGTTTTATAGTTATTTTTCACTTTTTATGCAATGTACAAAATGTTACTAGGATAATTGTTCTACACCGATCAATAATATATATTTGTAAAACTTATAAAGCAAATCTTTTTATTTTTAAAATAAGATTATCACAGTGCCGTGTGAGATCGGCCAAACTATATAACTATATAATAACCAAACTATATAATAACTATATAATAACAAAAAATATAACTATATAATAAATTAACCAAACAAAAATGATTATGATTTGAAATGTCCAGTACTGCAGAAAGGCAATTTCATAGGTAAAGACCTATTATTTGAGATGAAGTGGCCAGTACGGCAAAACGCCAATTTCATATGTAAGGGATATAGTGCTAAAGCTCGAAAATCGCCTTGTTCAGGTGGTTGATTTTCATCCAGACGTTTAGTTAGCCTTTTAAAAATAACTTTGTAGAATATTTTATACTATATAGACTATAAGGTCTATAATGCATGTGACACCAAGATGGATAAAATATTTTATTTTGTAATCTTTATCGCTAAAAAAACATACCTGTACAAATATTTTTAAAATTTATCATGAATTAATAGTGAAATTTAATCATCAAAATGTGGATTTTATGACAATCTTGCGCAAATTTTAAAAACGCATATGTACTGGCGGAGCTAAACGTGACGTCCTCGTAACACGAACGTGTATCAACTTCCAAAACTCATTTCTTTTTATATTTCAGGCGGAGGAGGTATTAAACCATTGCCAGTGTCAATTTTCATTGTGTCAAGTAAAACAAACAAGAAATTTTCGTATAAGGCTGGGACTATAATATTATGAATAGAAATTAATGAATAGAAAAAGAATTGATAGAATCTTTAATAGATTTTAGATAGAAACTTTGAACATTGAAAATAGAACTCTGCGCTAAAATAAAATAGAGTTGAAAATCGAACACATGAGTGTCGAGACAAATGTCAATGTCATTATGACAGCTCGATACTCGTAACTTCCATTTTCAACTCTATTGTATTAGCGCACAGTTCTATTTTCAATGCACTGAATTTTTCAGGGCCAGGCGGATTCCGGGTGAAATAGTCCCAACTCCCAGCGTAATAAATCTAAGAGTAGAGAAATCTCGACCCTCGATATTTATGTTTTTGTTACAATTCGTATAATGATAATGTAGTTAAATAAAATCCAAAAGTTGCAAAACATTTGCAACCGCGATTGCCATAAATAAAAGAAGAATAAGTTAATTCATGTTTTCTGTGGTTTGTTTTTTTAAAATATGATTATTTATTTATTAGATATTAGATTTATTTAGTACTTATCACTAGGAAATTACATAAAAATGCATGAATTAAACAATATGTTTACGAACTTTTCGTTAACTAGGCTGTTTTCGTTGAGGTTTGTAAATATAACAACTGCAGGGATGGCCAGACGTCCCGTATTTCCCTGGACGTCCCGTATTTTAAGTATTATTTAAAACGTCTCGCCGGGACAAGCGCTGTCCCGTAAATCGACCGATCTAGAATTAAAAAACTAAAAAGTATCCCCTATAAATAAATATGAGCTCAGGCACCCTAAAAGTAATCAAAAATGCAAAAACTAGCTAGATCCTCAGAAAAATGTTAAAAAATTGTCGCTAATTAATTAATTTTGTTCTTTTTTTGTCCCGGGTAAAAAACTGAAATCTCGTATTTTTTGGCATTGTTTGGTATGTAAGTAAGCATTTGTCCCTTATAGGCTGAAAAAAATCTGACAACCCTAAAAACAAGTATGTGTTGGAAATCTATTTCAATGTACTGACTGATCTTCACAACAGTATAAAGTGCTCAAATGGGATTAAGAAGTAAGAACGTGTTTACATAAACGTGTCAAATAGGATCTCTATGGTAAATAGTTACCATATGGTACACTTTCTCTTCTCATCGCCTTACACCACTTATTCCTAACACTTACTTTTTCCTTTCGGCATATGAAAATAAACTTTATCAAATGCAGTTTTTGTATTATTTTCGCACATAGGGACGACACAATATTTATATAATGGGTTGCTGTGCTTGTCCATGGTTAATAAGTTGATTTTATCACATATTTTTATAACTTTGTGAACTTTCGTTGTTTGTTTACATCGAACTCGTATATGACTGTATGTCAAAGTTAAACAATGATTTTTACTGTCAACTGTCTTTTATATGTACGATGACGTCACAACTCAAGCGCGCGAAAAAGGCGTGTTTAAATCGCCTAAAAAATATTGTGATTTTAAAACATTTTTCCAGCCTAATGGAATAATACTTTGGATGTGTTGTATATATATTTGGTCATATTGTAACCAGTAGAAAGGTATAAAAAAAAGAAAATACATGCATATCCCTATTGTTAATCTGGTTTTCATCACCTTTCTTGTGTAGGAGCACTATTGCTGATGTTTTCCACTGTTCTGGGATTGTTTCATCGTTTAGAATTTTGTTAAACATATCCGTGACTGGTTTTATACTACCCTTCTCTATGAGATCTCTAGCTTTGTCCCCTATTTTGTGTTTAGGTTTCAATTCTGGTCGGGTATTTTCTTTATATATTTTGTGTCTTTTCTAGATTACCTTTCTTGTGCGTTTAATTTTTTGCTCCAGTTCTTCTAGGCTATACTTCAATTGTGGTGTTGTCGATGGCTTGAATTAAAGTTAAGTTTGTTAAGTGCATCGACATCTTTGATAGCCTTTGGTTGGTTTGTTAAGACGAAATCGATTTCATTTTTGTATGTTCCTTCATCCAGTTTCCATACCTGTATCCAGGTCCACTTTTTATTGAAACTTTTTTTTAAAAAGTGTTCATAATGTACAGGTTTTTTCTGGTAGCAAAGTCTATCAGTCTCTGGCCATTGTCATTTCTCTTTCAGCTAGTATACTGTCCAATTACATTTAATCCCGATGTTATGTTTGTTCCAAGTTGGCCATTAAAGTCTTCCATAACTATTATTCTTTCATGAGCCGTTTCAATGTTTTCATCTAGTTGTTCATTTTACATCGTATAATATTATGATAAAATAGTACGACACTTCCGTTTAAGCAATTCTGATAAGTACCACAAATACCACACTGTTATAAACAATGTCAAAAATTAACAAAATGCCCTTACCTTTTCCGGTAATTGTAAAGCGTGCCAATTGTCCATTATGTAAGGCATGATAACGGTGTCCAGGTCAAAATAGTTAGGAGCGTTATAGGCCGTCAGGTTGTATAGAGCTAGATGGGCCAAGTCTAACCAACACAACTCCAGACGCCGCAGGTATTCTTCCCCACCGTTACAATTCGCACACGAAAATATGTATAACCTGAAATACAATAAGGAAAATTGACGAGAAAACTTCTAGAAAACATGGCGGCAAACAAGTTTTGAATTTTTACTTTGTATCTGTAAGATAACTTTTAACACTCGTAATTGACAGATTATAATATTACTGTATCTTGTATTTACGTAATAATTAGAACTTTCATGCTTTTTAAAAGAATGGTCTAGGCTAGGCTAACCTAACATACTTTAAAACTACACATTGTGCAAGAAAGGTAATTTAAACATGTTTATTAAAAAAACCGTATAAAATAAACTTACTTATCACCAGCATACAATGGATACTGCAAACTCGAAACGCATCTTTGGTGAAACCACCGGAGGCATCTACAGCACATGAGCATCTGGAAAGATGGCTTTTATTCAATATAGAGTCAAACGGCATTCTCATGTACATTGTGTGATGTCAAACATACTTGTGCGAGCCAATCGCTTTTCTCCCCGCAGTAGCAGTGAGCTTCATTCTGGTCCTTGCCCGCCTCTGACGCAGTGGATGATGTCGTTGATGCTGTCTGGAATGTTAATAATAAATATTACATATGAAATTGGCGTTTTGTCGTACTGGCCACTTTGATCTCAAATATATCTTTTTTGGTTAGGAATTTCAATTTCAAATTTATTCCGCTATTTACTCATGCATTTGTGTTTCGAAAACCGTAATTCATTTGTTTTTTACTCTTTTCGTTTTTTCTTTGCGTCTCTCTGTTTACAAAATGGAAAACTTGAAATATCGTATTATTCGAGTACGAGCTCCACCGTGGAACCAGTGCTACAGAAACGGCTCGAAAGATTAATTATGTGTATGGTGGCGGTGTCGCAAAAGAAAACACAGTGCGTTTTTGGTTCCAATGTTTTCGTTCTTGAAATTTCGACCTGCAGAACAAGCCCCGTGGACGGCCGGAGACCAAAGTTGATAATGAAGAATTGAAGGCTATTGTGGAATCCATCGCAAACCACGTCTGAGTTAGCTGCAGGCTGCGGTGTTAGTGTTTTAATCCACTTGAAGCAAATTGGGAAGGTAAAAAAGCTTGAAAGGTGGGTACCTCATGAATTGAGTGCAGCAAACCGACTGTAACGTAGTTACATCTCCTCTTTTCATTCAGAGGCTTTAGCGCCATCTATCGGCGCACGTCCTTACTAAAACGGCGTTAGCCTTCCTTTAATATTCGATTCATAGATCGATTTTACTTTCGTCTTAAATCTTAGAAAAATATTAATTTAGTTTTTTAATAATGAAAAAACAGTAGATTTGTAATATTATATTACATAATATATTGATTATTGATATAATATCTTTTTATTTTGATTTCTGGATTTCTTATCTTTACGCTTTAGTTTATAGCTGTCAAAAGTTTAAAAAAGAGGAAGGAAAGGTATATATATGGCACTTCTTCGAATGACATTTCCTTTTCGAATTAAATTTTCGCTAAGACTCAAGATGTAGTCGTTATAATTATAATATTTTAATCCCGTGTTCTACGGTGAGTAATTTAGTGTATCTGTGTTGTGAATGTTTGGAAAATTACGCTTGTATTAAAACGCATTATTCCTTCATGTAAACTATCATCTTGGTAAATTAGTTGTCAATTATTTGATTAGCCATACCACGTGTTCAATTTGTAGTTTCATCTTTCCAATTTAGCACTATTAAAATGTTAGGATGTTTGTATCATATTGGTTGTCCTAAATATCATCTTATCTTTTTTATTTTGCCTACCTTCTTTGTAATGGTCACACAGCCAGTGATTTTTGATCGTTTGGGGTTAAGATCACACAGGCTGTAGGACCGGACTCCTACCGACACGTTGTCGTGAATATTTCAGGGAACTTGGTTACGGGCACGAACACCGCCAACTACAGCATTCGAGGCACCAATTAAAAGGACTTATATCTAGCTGGAGTTCAGAGTGCTGGTAGACATTGGACGGGGATTTATTTTTTTGAGACGATCTATCTACGACGAACGGACGCAGCGGTGACGGAGAAGCTTCCAGAAGTTGGAGCCCTATCTCGCATCCGCCCCGTGCTAGACACCTGGATCCTCAGCTAAGTTCCCACGTGGATTAAAGCCCCTTAGATACCCTTCAGACACCAAGAGGCTAGATCAGACCGTACGGCCTTCTGCCCACAACCCCCTTTTTTTAATAAATATATTATTGTCACGGGAAATCTCTCTTTTAATTTCACCCGTAACACGACAAACGCGCGTCGACTGCTGCGTTACATTACTCAACCGGCACAATAATGAAGGGATTTTTAATCGAATCATTACCTATGATGAAAAGTGGATCCTGTACGATAATCGGAAATGCTCATCGCAATGGCTGAACCAGCCAAAGGCTGCCCCCAAGCGAAAATTGACTCAAAAAAAGATACTTGAGAGCGTTTGGTGGACTAGTGCTGGTGTCGTTCACTACAGCTTTTTGACGTGATAACGTCTTATAAATCGATGGAGCCGGCTGCATGCACGAAAAAACATGACTCATGCGTTACCTGTTACCCGTTATCGTTACCAAGTACCGTTACCAAGTACCAGCGTTAGCTCGCATTGCCTTTACCTCATTATTATTATTGTTGTTGTTGACGTTGTCACGTTCAACTATCGTCAGTAAACCGACTTTACAGACAACCGGTATGTTTTTTTAAATCTGGCCAGACGATTACGGCAGATGTCCATTGCCAGCAACTGCAAATCATGATGGAAAAGCTAGCTGCTAAACAACCGAGGATGGTCATTCGCTTTAGGCCACTGCTGCTTCAGGATAACGCAATTGTTAGACCACACACTGCACAACAGACGGCTACCAAATTAGAGGAACTTCATTTGGAATGTCTCAGACATCCACCGTCAGGGGCGTGCGCCCCTTGTAGGCAGAAATGCAGTGCTTTACTTGTTATTCACAGATATTTTAATAAAACGTTCGTACGTTTTAGATGACTTTAATTAATAGTAAATTAATTAATTTAAAAAAATATAATAACTTAAAAACGCCTAATATTTTATAAATAGCAACTCATCTCATGCCGTTGCGTTCTGCAGGACAAATCATCGCATGTATGTGTAATTTTCATACTTCGCAAACTCACACACCCATGAATATCGACATGATTATATAGCGGTAACTCCAGCGGCAGGCGATGGCTCTCGGCTTCGGTTCGGCTATCCGATCGCTTCCGAAAACCGCCGAACTGGCTTGTCGGAAATTATTCGTTGCCTATTATTAATCCGAGTAAAAATAATAGACGCGAATCTAATAATTCACGTATGCACATTATGCATTTTTGTTTAGTAAGGTTTTATTTGTTTAAATAGAAGAAACGTTTTGTGTTTCGCGGGGGCCATATTGTATATTTCATGTGATAAGCATTGTTTAAAATTTAATCGCTCCTGTTTATTTATAGTTTTCTTAAAAGATTTTTCATTTTAACATTTGAAAGTGTGTACATTTAACGGTTTCTTACTGAGTTTCTATAATAATTGTAGTGATTTGCTTTTACTAGTGCATTTGTTGATTTTTTTAAAATGTTATTTGATTGTGAGGTTTGCGTTGATAATGTGTGTTTATTAAAAATTAAAAATAACAAGTTCTCACAATTGTCATTCAGTGAAAAGATTCAAATTCTGTCTAAAGGTAGGTGTGTGCCCGAGTTACAACAATTAAACCAGCAAAAAAATAATGTAACTCGAAAATTTCATGTTAAAAGTTATGAAACGTATAACTGGCTGTGTGGTTGTGTACACACGATTAAATTATATTGTTTTCCTTGCATAATATTTAGTAATTCTAGTACAGTGTGGACTGATTCGGGATATTCAGATTTAAATAATTTCTATTCCGCGGCCTCACTCACTTGGATAAGATATTTGAGGTGGCCGAAATCTTGCGTTTATTTACATCGGGATATAGTAATCTCAAGTAACCGGAACCTTGAATATGTGAAAATTGAAGCTGACTGACTGGTGAGGAGTTATAATATTTTAAAATATGCTTATTATTTTACTTATTAGAATTTCTTCCGCCGCGACGATCGATCGCTGTTTTGTCTGCGTTGCCGTAGAAGATGTACATGAATAGTAGTACATCTAAGACTTGCTCTGTTGGCATGGTTTCGACTTAGAGATCCGTCGCTTGGCTGTAGCTATGCTAAAAATCTATAAACGAAAAAGTTTTTGTGACCGAGTACTTCGCCGCATACCCAGTGTCATAATCCTGTGCACGCCACTGTCCACCGTACTTCCAGGACCTTGCTCCAACAGATTACCATTTGTTTTCGAAATTTGGATAACTTCTTGCAAGGGAAAAAATTCAACTCCGATGGGGCAGTCCAAAACGCCTTCAAAGATTTTATTGATTCCTGTCCGAATGGTTTTTTTAGTACAGGAATCAATGAACTACCTATGAGATGGAAAAAGTGCATAGATAGCAATTGTATGATACTTTGATTAAATAAATATATTGTTTAAAAAAAAATCGACTATATGTTCCTTTACAAAACGCCAATTTCATATGTAATGACCTTATATTATTTTAATATAATAAGAATTAAACTATTATGGTATATGCAATACGAAAATTGTCATTATTAAATACTTAACCTAGTTAAGGCCGCACTAAGAGACATTTAATGCTTACTTAAGGAGCTGTGTATGTATTTTGAGATGAATTTTCTGTCAAAATCTCTACTAAGTATCTCCTTAAGTACCTATTAACATTCAGATAATTATTCAGAACAAGTTCTAAACAATGTAGGAATGTGTTTTATGTTCTGAAAAATCATCAGAATAAAACATTTAAAAACCATATAAATAACCATAAAAAAAATTTAATCAATATATTTGACGAGGCTTATGATGCACTTGGCATCTATGTCTGCCTCATAGTTCCTCATAGCCAATTTGTATTAAATCAATAAAGACTTATTAGTGTATTCAAGTGCGACCCTTCACAGATAAAATATAAAATTTTATTAACAAACGGGCATCCCGCGAGAGAGGCAACGCCAAAATAATATTCATTTGTTCTCCGAACAAATTCTTCGGGAACATAACGGCTTCTGAGGTCACGATTTCGGCCACAACACACCAACAAGTGCATCAAGTTCGATGACCTCTGTGGCTCAGTGGTTCAGCGCGTTGGTGCTCAAGCCGGGGGTCGCGTGTTCGAATCCCGCCGAAGGAACAATATAGTTTTTCTGTGTTCCTGGGTCATGGATGTGTATTAAATACGTGTATAATATAATAAAAATCTCCAACATATGTACAGTATAAAAGTATTAATACACTTCCCGTTGTCTGGTACCTGTAACACAAGTTCTTTGGATACTTAGAACGGGGCCAGACTGACGTGGTGTGATAGATATTATTAATAGGTCTTTACCTATGAAATTGCCGTTCGGCAGTACTGGCCATTTCAAATCAAAATAATTTTTGTTTGGCTAAGAATTCTAATTTCAAATTAATTTTATTTAAAAAAACATGGAATTCTTTTTCCAAAAGTAGTCATTTGTTTATTGATTAGTGTTACATTTTCATCGCATTTCAATCTTTTTCGTCATCATGGATACGTTAAAAATTCGAGTAATTATGGAATATGAATACCGTCGTGGCAGCAACGCGGCACAAGCGGCAAGCAAAATCAACGACGTTTACGGAGCCAACACAACAAACCAACGCACCACCTGTTATTTCGACTGGAAATTTCGACCTGAACAATGAACCTCGCGGTCGTCCGAAGACTTCGGTCGACAATGATGAATTAAAGGCGATTGTGGAAGCTTATGATACACAATCTACGGCTAAATTAGCAGCAGCTTTCGACGTTAGCGTCAAAACAATATTGGTCCATTTGCGCCAGCGCGAAGTACGCGTCGAGACGTGCCTTGCACTGCTCAACAGACAAACAAATGAAGGAATTTTGAACCGCATTGTTACCTGCGATGAAAAATGGATTCTGTTTGATAACCGCAAGCGCTCAGCAAGTTGGTTGGATCCTGGTTCAGCACCTAAACAATGCCCTAAACGAAAACTTACCCCTAGAAAAGTGATGGTCACTGTTTGGTGGTCTAGCGCCGGTGTGATTCATCACAGCTTCTTACCAAACGAGGTGATCATTACTGCAGATGTGTATATGATGAACTGAACACAATGATAGAGAAGCTGGCACATCTCCAACCAGCATTGGTCAATCGCTCGTCTCCGCTGCTCATGCACGACAACGCGCGACCTCATACTGCACAGCAGACGGTCTCCAAGTTGCAAGAACTGGGGTTGGAAGCTCTCCGTCATCCGCCCTACTCACCAGACCTTGCGCCTACAGACTACTACTTTTTCCAGAATTGGGATAACTTCTTGGCGGGAAAAAAATTCAATACCCGAGAGGCAGTACAAAATGCCTTTGAAGAATTTGTTGCCTCCCGTCCAGCTGATTTCTTTAAGAAGGGCATCAATAAACTGCCACTGCGTTGGCAAAGATGCATTGATTGCATGGGTGATTACTTCGATTAATACAAATAAAAAATACATGAAAAAAATAGTTTAATTTTTTTCATACAAAACGGCAATTTCATAGGTAAAGACCTAATATAAGTCTTCCGTAACAACACAGTAAACACACTGAGGGGACTCCTTTTGCCCAATCTTATGATTAAACTTGTTGAGTGGAACATGGCCGGAACGCAACCTCATAGCTGTAACCAAACTATTTCTGGAAATATTAACGCCTTCAAACCATGGGCTCAGACCTGGCTCATTAATCAAACCCTGTATCAGATACCCTTGGAGGTTGAGCGATCATTAGACATTTTCCTCCACCTATCGATACAAATACGTTTAGCTATTTGGAAATTCTGTTTAGTATGGTTGTATATGAGCGGACATATCCCGGCCATCACAGAGTGCTTACTTGGCCAGCCGATTGGCAATCTCGTTGCCTCTCACGACGATATGGGAGTGTATCCATTGCAGTCTAACGCGAGATGTCTTATCAAAATCATTTAGAATTTTAAGAACTTCATATGCAATGGGTACACCTCTTTCCCCGAGACGCAACGAGTAAGGTACTGGAGCGCGGACATTGAGTCAGATAAAACAACAACTTTATCCAAACTGTTAAGCTGTGCATATCGAAGTGTTTCCAGTATTGCTAAAAGCTCAGCTCGCATGATAGAAATGTTTCCCCCAAGTTTTAATTTGGAAGAAACATTTCTTTTCATTACAACCTGTGGTAGCCGGGATATGTGATATCCACATCCTTTAAAGTGAGAGATCTTAATACTGAAATATCAAAATTACGCTTGGCATGTGCTACTCCCTCGACTCGGAGTCTTATTATATTTTTAATATCAATATAAGACAACCATACTTCTAAATGGAACATCTCCAGGTTAGAGCTCGTATACAGAGCTTTATCTTTAAAAAAATTATGTATTTCAATTAAACTATGTGCATTCTTATTTCTGCAGAAATTACTAAAATGCGTCAAACATTCTTGTAATTCTCACACAAGACAATGAAGAGACTTCCAATCAATATCTACATCCGAGCCAAAATCGACAAATATATAATGGTGGAATAAAACTACCACAAATTCTTAGTACTTTGTTTTGTATAAGGTTAAGTTTATTTAAATGCGTTTTAACTGAACTACCATATAAAAAGCTACCTTAATCAATAAGATTTCTGATGAGAGAAATGTACAGTCGTAGCAAATTGGAAAGCTTGTAAAATTTTCAAGTTTTCTGATTAATATGAGCACTCCACTTCAGTGAGGACACAAGCCACATCTTTTCTTAAATTTTGGAAAACACAATCATTCATATTAATGGATACATTTAGATTCTTTCTTGTTTTTTTTGAATATACAAACATTAAAGCAATATTTGTATATTAAAAAAAAAACAAGAATTCTTCAGATAAGCTTAAGCCAATATCACCTAAAATATTTATTAAAACTAAAATCACTTCGCTAAATACCCTTTCTGCTAAATTAAAATTCTTAATCTAAGGTCATGTACATAACAAAATCATTAGCGTGTTGTGATGCATTGAGGTTGACAATAATATTACTGATATTCCTTGTTAAAATATTAAATAAAAGTGGAGATATAGGGTCACCCTGAGCTAAGCCTCGGCAGGTTTATCTAGTGACGTAATTATATCCAATTTACATAATACAATGTCTATTAGAGAGAAAATTACATCCTATGACCAATACCTATCCTGTTTAAGGCTGTTAAAGTCCTGTTTAAGAGCAGCAATATTAACATTATTGTAAGCATTAGTGATATCCACAAAATATGCTATTCTTTCTTTATTATTAGCAATACCTGTCTGAATATCAGTAATTAAGTCAGTTAGATTGTCAAGACTAGATCTAGTGCGACTAAATGCAATCGTGGACACGGACAATAAGTTTCTATGCTCAATGCACCATTCCATTCTTTTGAGTAATATAAGATGAAACAATTTGCAAGGACATGACATAAGTGAAATGGGTCTTATAGCAGAATAGGATATGGCGTCCAGGCTTTGGAATAGGGATCACAAGAATATCTCTCTATTGATGCGGCACTTAACCACTGCTAATTGAGGTTGGTATTCCTCAACTGTAAACGGCGTAAGAGAGTATAAAGTCTTTAGCTTTGATTGGATCTATAGTACCATATTTACCACCACCCTTAAACCATCTAATCTTACGCCACATATCAGGGGAATACGTTTCGTGGTCAATGCTAGATCAAAATTTAGATCATCCATCATAGCGAGCTTTTTTAACTAAAAAGTTTGCTTCTAGAAGTTTGTTCTTAAAGAGAGAGTAATTATCAGGAGTAGGATTGCGTCTGACTGTTGCTAAAGCAAGTCGGCTTTCAGCCACTGCTTTCGATAAAGTAGAATTCCAGTAAGGTTTAGCCTTAAATTTAGAGGTCAGATCCTGATTAATTTTGATCCATGAAATAAACTCACCTGCGGCACTTTGTATGATATTAATAAAGAAATCGTAGCACTCGTAACACACAGTAGAATGTGTACACTTGGTACACATTCCCAACCAAAGAAGTCTTCATAATTTTTTTCTTCTCATCCCATTCTGCCTTTTTATAATTTCTTTCTTTCACGTTAAGTCTAGTCCTCTCAAAACCTAATTTCACCTTATTATTAACATGGTCACTCCCCAGCAGTGGCGTGGGGTTCCTATAGCTCCATTCCTTTCGACTTCACTTACCACTTACCTTTTGAAGACCCTCATCCAAATCCCTATTATATAGACTAGGGCTTCCCTATGAAGGAGAACCAGCCTTCTCCACTACTTCCCAGTGATTCATTAATTGTCTTCTGTTTTGTATGTAAGTTATCTCAATAGTCTGGCAATGTTTTGAGGTTGGCAACAAAATAATTTATCTGTGAGAATGTCGATGGTCGGGCATGATTGTAATAAAGATGTCGTGTTGAATACCAAAATAAAAGTCTGTCTACAAGTATGGTCGTTTATTAGTCTTCCTGCACATCCACAACTCTACTCCGTGAGCACACTGGAACCCTGGTCACCTCGTCCAACAATAAACATCAAATCTTCCATGTGAATTTAATAGCCATAACAACAGAGCCAAAAGAGGTGATGTGCACCGGATCACATCATTCACCCTTTTAATTCGAGTATGGCTACCACTTTAAGGCACAAATAATCGTTTTCAAACATTGCTTGATAAATTTGTTCACTTCTTCGATCATTTTTCACAGACCATTTTTCGATCTTTTTTTTTATGTGATGTGCATTCATGTCACCAACAATAATAGTCTCCGAGTCAAATAGATGAAATATTTCGTTCTAGTCATCTTGAGTTGAATTACCAGAAGGTGGGCCAGGACAATATATGGATATGACATGCTTTAGACCAGGAACATTAAATCTCTACTTTCTTTCTTATTGTTAAAAGAGAGTAAAGCCACCTTATATGTGCTGTTGTATTGAGCCATATGTAAGTGAATACTCCGTTCACGTAAGAATGCTGGACACTCACTCTTAATAAGAGACAAATGTGCTCCCTTTCAATTTACACATTTAAATTGATTAGTTGTGCATATAACATGTTCACCGCCACATTTCGGACATATCTGTGATTTAGCTGGACAAAATGTTTCAAATGACCGTACCTCCAGTATTTTGAACATTGTGTTACAGAAAAAAATTATGACTCCACTCTCATACGGCAACCATATGCTTTAACATAATATGTTGGTAGAGTGCCCCCTTAAAAAGCGATTCTAATGGTCTCGGATTTTCACCATTCACCCTTCTCATTCCTTTTTAATAGTCGCTTGACTAATATCTTCACTTCTCATTCCAAAATTTCTTTTTCATCCATATCAATATCTATGTCTTTAACTATCCCGTAAGAATAAACAACTTCATATGTTTTTCTGCCTATCGAACCTCTTTTCTTATTATTATCACTAGTAATAAAACTTTCTGCTGCACCGCTGGACTTAAAGCAAATTAGAATTTTGTAAGGATTTTTATAGGAAACTTTCACAATATCCTGCACATTTTCCGTTCTTAAAAGCTTCACAATAGCCAATTGTTTTGGTAATGGATTCTGAGAAGAAACTGCAACTTCATAAAAGCTAGGTAGTACATCTTCCATCACTTGAGATAAAATTCTATCTTCATGTGATGGTCAATGCCTCAAATTAGGTTTCTTTTTTCTCGTAACAATGACAAACCCTCATTATCTTCTACAGCACTTGATTCATCCCTTGCTCTCTTTAAATTTGTCCTTCAAATCAAAACCAATTAATTGGTACAGTATTATTTTCTTCACTCCTAACCTCAAAATTTTCATCTTGACTTAAAGGGCTATGTAATGGCGAAGACCCTAATATATTTCTTCGCACCTCTCTAGCATTTCATATTGGTAACATCCACACCAGGAGGAGGTTCCTCCTCATTAATATCACTCATTATAAACAAAAGTTTTCACACACAAAAACTGAGAGTAGATAAAAAAAAATAACAAAAGTCGTCTTCACATGACAACTGATCTGAATGACTGCTGATCCTACTAATATTATAAATGTGAAAGTTTCTGAGGATGGATGGATAGATGTTTACTCTTTCACGTAAAAACTACTGAACGGATTTTGATGACATTTAGTATGGTAGTAGTTTGAGATCTGGATTAACACATAGGCTACTTTTTAAAAAAAGTAGTGTTACAGTGAGATACTGAATTTACGCTGGCGCAGCCGCGGGCTAGTATTTTTAATAATAACTTTGTACAGATTGCAGAATATATTTCATTTGGAATAATGATTCTTATTGATTACAATACAACACAACTGAGGGTACTGCAGACCCAAGGGTTTAAAGACCAGGAGCTTCTGGTGTAGTGATAATCGCTGACCATCTGCTAATAAAAAAATTAAAAAACTACTTACATCACATGATGGCGTAAGCTCCTGCTGCTGCCTTCTCTGCTGTCCTCCCTTGAATCTGATGAGGTCTGATCTCTTCAGCGCCCTGTTCTCCGCCGCAGCCACTCTGTACCTTTGGTCAACACATCTCTTGCAATGCCATGATGCACCTGTTTCAAAGAAAAAAAATTTTAAACCATATATTTGAAAGATTATACATACATCTTAGGTTGCAAAAATATAACGTAACAAGAAAAAGATAACATTTAAAAACCAATACTTACAAGAATAAAGTTGTAATAAAAAATGCTCACCATTAATCCACGACTCCACGGGCGGAGTATGGCATTTTGCGTGGTACCCTCTCCCGCACATGTCGCATGCAATAATAGCATTGATGGCAGGGCTCGCGGCCGGGCCCTCTCTCCTCTTACACACCACACACATAATCCGTCCATCATCCACCGGGGGGACGCTGAGCAACTTAAGCGAGGACACTGGGGCCCAAGCGTGAGTTCCGTCACCAAACTTGACGAGGCACCGCGCCACACCCGTTCCGACCTCACACGAATCATTATCGTTGCTGGTGCTTAGCTCTACAATTGTGCCTAAAAAAATGTTGTTTGTTAAGTCGGTTTACGGACGATAATTTTACGTGATAACGTCATCACAAACCGAACGCTTAGGCCGATCGTGCCTCTCTATCGCTTGTTCTGTGCTCTCGCTTGCACGCTCGGCTCAGGCGGAACGTGACTTCGTGCGTGCAGTCGGCGCTCATCGACTTATAAGACGTTATCACGTCAAAAACATTTTGGCACATTTAGTAGGTAAAACTAGTACTAAACTTTACATTTCTGTATCATTGCTGAAACCTATTATTAACCACTGTTTCTTTTGTTTTGATTGATATTAATAATAATCTGAGATAACATATTATGTTAATGTATGAAAACTATGGTTATGGAGTTGGGACATATTTAAAACTTCCATTTTATTCCATACTAGCTAATCAGAACTGGCATAAAGAAATAACTACCAACCTACACCTACAGTTTCTACACCAACAACTATGTATGAGAAAATTTAAGTGTCGTTTATACATTGGAAAAATACTAAATTTTCTATATACACCATTAAAACCATCCCAGAACTTCCACAATTATTTCAAGACCAAAATAAGACAAATTGGTCCAGCTGTTCTCAAGTTTTAGTAAGACATAAGAATTGCAATCCATTTTTTATATAAAATGAATAAAAATTAATTTAATAATTTATTTTATATATATTAATATCTAACAATCTAACTGTTAAATCTTTAGTCAATATCTTCAGTACTTTAAGCTATGCTAAGTCAGTAAATAAATGTGGCGTTTTATTTATTACCTTACCTAAATAATATTTTCCATCCTTGTTAGGAACAAAGACGTCATCACCACATTGGAAGGGGTTGGTAGTGTTTTTCTCCGTGTTGGTCGTAGAGTCTGGCATGGCATCCTGTGTTTCTTCCTCTTTTTTTTCATTCTTTTTGTTAGGACATGGTGCAATTGTCTTGTCAAAGTTGCTCAATAGTGCATCGATCAGGGAGATCTGCTTTGACACCTCTTTGAAAAAGGAAAACACTGTAGTAAGATATTTTAATGATAAGAAATTATAAGTTAGTAAAAATTTATTACTAATTAGGGTTAGCCTTCTAAAGAAAATATATAATTCTTGAATGACTTATTGTTTAGTTTACTTCTTTCATTATTTACTAATTAAAATATTAGTTCTTTTAATGTTTTAATTTCGAAAAAATGTAAGATCCATATTAAGATTTAAAATTATTGTCACACTATTTCTATAGTACTTTTCAATGATTTTTTATTTAATTTCAGATAAAACAGTCTTCAATATGTACCCTGAACACACGATTTGTGTTTTTGGGTACTCCACACTACTATCATAATATTATTAATTTTTATACACATTTCATAACAATTATTTGGAATACCTCAAATGGAAAAAATAAAACTGACCCTTTATATGATCACTTGTTGTCCGTCCATCTGTCTGTCTGCCAAGACCTTTATTTCAGGAACATGTGGGGGGGGTATCAAGTTGAAATTATATCTCAGGTCTTATACTCAGGTATATTTGCCACAAAAAACGCATATTTGGTTACTTTCCTCTATATCCTATAATTCTAGGTGAATTATGAAATTTGGCATGTATCATAATATATACTACAAGTACATGAAAAAAAATTTTGCACTTGCACTTGTAATTAAATAACATATTCTAAGGTCTAAACTCTAAGGTTTCAGAGGTGGTCGAAATTGCAAATTGAAGCTACTAGTTCAAATAGGGTATCATATGGAAGACCTTGATGTGAGCTAACCACAAGAAATTTTATTTTTTATAATGCATAACTTTTTATTTAAAATTAAAAATATCAAAAGTAAGGGTGCATTTAAGAGATAATATGAATCACAATGTGGCCACAGCAAAATTGAGCTTTATTGACTAATCAACAACATACAGAATTTTTACGTTAGGTTGTACTTTGTGGCCTAGTCAATAAAGCTCAGTGCGCAGTGCCACATCACCACCACACACCACATCTAACTGGGTGCTGATAGCTTCTCCGAAAAAACTTTCATCACCCATTTTAAGGTTTAACAAACACTGCAAGACTCAATTTCTGAACTTTATTATGTATGTAGCTCCTACTTTGTACTCTAAACACTTGGTGGGCAAGTAGAACTTGTACTTGTTTTAATAATAGAAATAAAACAGAATAATTTTTATGAAAAAACAACATCACAAGAGTTTAGTTTTAACCTTGAAAATGTAACTCTAATACTGAAATAAAATACACAATATATTTACACTATCTAACCAATATGACAATTATACTTACATAATATATCCATATTTGGAGCAAGAATAAACAAAAATATTGAGATCATTGTTTTTGTTTATGGGTTAAAATAATAGTATAGGTTGAGTGAGAAATATATTTAAATATGACATATAAAAATAAAATTGACTTCAATTTGATAATTATTTTCTATTGCATTTGTTGTATCTTAGTTGTATTTTGAATATATTAGGGATCTAAATGAAAATAACATTTTAGCATGTTTTTTACTTCATGCATTACATATTGCAACGAATTATAAGTAATTAATATTTGCAATTTTAATGTTCAAAAGGAAGGTTTTATTCCTGAAGCAATTTGCTATAAAATAAATGCTACATTATAACTTATGAGGTACTTATTCATATCTTTATCATTATACTTCTAAGGTTATTCTTAGTGTAGTGCTTTGATGATTTATAATAAATTCTTATGGAAGCTTGTAATCAAGTTATTAGAAGAATGATTAGAATAGAGGCCAATCGTAAAAGTGCAAATAAATAATGTTGAAAACGATCGTTAACTGGCTGAATATACAACTCTTCAATAAAATGCGAAATAGCAGCATCGAACATGCAAAATTATCGTAATTTTTCTTGTAAAGATTTTGTAAAGACGGTTTCTGAGAATCTCTAAAGCACTAGGCATGCTTACAGAATAAATGAATACTTTATCTTAAAACTCTGCTCATCTGTAAATAACTACTCACCAGCGTTAATGTCCATTTCAATTCTCCTCAAAAGTGTAAATAACGGGGCATTGCACCTTTAATTAATACATAATTCAAAATCATACTTTAAGAATAAATACCACAGCATTGGCGCTATTGCGGCCATTAAAGAAGTCAAACGAAACTGTTTTCCCGCGGTAACCTAATATTACATTACATAAAAAATATAACAAAGCATACACGGCAGTGATTATTTCAATGCATTGCGTAAACTTAATTTATTAGTTTTATTCACAACGTAGGTAATTCGATGAATCAAATTGTAAATATATTTTAAAATAACACTGAAATGTCTAGTTGCAAATCGCTGTCGTCAAATTTTTTTTTGGCATCTTTACTCTATGATTTTTGGTTTCGTCTATTGTTATTTGTCTATGTCATCTATGGTTCAGCATGACTTCTAAACTATTTTTAATAGATCCTTACTTATGAAATTGGCGTTTTATTGTATTGGCCACTTTGATCACAAATAATAGGTCTTTACCTATGAAATTGCCGTTCTGCAGTATTGGCCATTTCAAATCAAATAATTTTTGTTTGGCTAAGAATTTTAATTTCAAATTAATTTTATTTTAAAAACAAGGAATTCTTTTTCCAAAAGTAGTTATTTGTTTATTGATTAGTGTTACATTTTCATCGCATTTCAATCTTTTTCGTCCACATGGATACATTAAAAATTCGAGTAATTATGGTATTGGACGGATGGACGGTATGTATAATACCGTCGTGGCAGCAACGCGACACAAGCGGTACGCAACATGAACAATGTTTACGGAGCTAACACTACAATCCAACGCACCACCTGTTATTGGTTTGCTCACTTCCGTTCTGGAAATTTCGACCTGAAAAATGAACCTCGCGGTCGTCCGAAGACTTTGGTCGACAATGACGAATTAAAGGCGATTGTGGAAGCTGATGATACACAATCTACGCCTGAATTAGCAGCAGCTTTCGACGTTAGCGTCAAAACAATATTGGTCCATTTGCGTCAAATTGGCAAGGGCTGAATTAGCAGCAGCTTTCGACGTTAGCGTCAAAACAATATTGGTCCATTTGCGTTAAATTGGCAAGATAAAAAAGCTTAAAAAATGGGTGCCCCACGAACTCAATGATCGCCAGAGCAAAGTACGCGTCGAGACGTGCCTTGCACTGCTCAACAGACACACAAATGAAGCAATTTTAAATCGCATTGTTACCTGCGATGAAAAATGGATTCTGTTTGATAACCCTGGTTCAGCACCTAAACAATGCCCTAAACGAAAACTTACCCCTAGAAAAGTGATGGTCACTGTTTGGTGGTCTAGCGCCGGATGATTCATCACAGCTTCTTTCCAAACGGGGTGATCATTACTGCAGATATGTACTGTGATGAACTGAGTACAATGATGGAGAAGCTGGCACATCTCCAACAAGCATTGGTCAATCGCTCGTCTCCGCTGCTCCTGCACGACAACGCGCGACCTCATACTGCACAGCAGATGGTCTCCAAGTTGCAAGAACTGGGGTTGGAAGCTCTTCGTCATCCACCCTACTCACCAGGTTCAACTCAGTTCAACAATCAACCAGGAAAAGGTTGTGGCGTGTACCAATGAGACTTTTTCAGATCTCAAGTACATTATACGGACGCTCCAACGGTGAAGGAAAACATCGTGAGGAAATCCGCACATGGTTGGCCCCAGACGTATTGACCAGTCATTCCTCTGGACTAGGCTGACTATCTCACTATGTTGTGAGAATGCCGTATGTACTTGAGCAACCATACGACATTTAAAAACCAACTGTCCCAGGCACTACAGTATTTCAAGAGTGGTTACTTCGCTCCAATAACGGATGAAAAACCCTAAGTATTATCTACTGGTAAACGATAAATTAATATCATAATACAACATAGATTATAATTCTTCCTCTCTCAAGTTTCAGTTACAGTATTTTTATAAATATTTCTTGTATTTTCAATGTTGGTATAATAATAGCTAGCTGTTACGACATTATATTTCTTTCTTTTACTCAAAACCTTCTCTTTTAGCTCCACTTCAGCCATTATAATTATGTATTATTAACCATCTTTACGTCTGCTGCACCTTAAAGACGAGACAAAAGTGACTATAAAACGTTCGTGGGATTGTTCAAATCGACGGTCCCAAGTGTTTAATCTCGATCAAAAATTGGACATCGTCTTCGTTAATTCGAAAGAGTTAAAACACCCATGACGCTCGCTTGCATAGTTTTAAGATTACCTCAAAAAGAAAATTCGTATCCCGCATTGATAAAAACGTAAAAAAACATTTTAACGTCAAGTACTCATGTCTCATGAGTGACTTTAGTCGTTTACCATCAGGTGATCCATTAGATCGTTTATCTACTAAACACGCAAAAAAAGGTCCATAATTAAAAAAATATGGTTTTATTTTAAAATCTACTTACTACACTTCTTTTGTTAATTAAAGTTTCATTTGCTTTACTTAAAATGAGATCACATTAAGAACAGATTTTGCGAGTAAAGGCAATTTGTGAAAAATTGTACATTTTTGAACTTTTCATGTAACCGGGAAAAGTGAAAATTAATATTACGAGGGCGGCACTGAAAATTTCGGGAATCAAGGAAGTGACATAACATTACTATTTAAAAATGTATTTATTGCTTTTCGAAGTATTCTCCGCGAAATTTGACACATTTTTCCATACGATGGAACCAGTCATTGAAGCAACCATTCCATTCGGAAGTTGGGGTCTCCAAAATGGCCGTTTTGTAGGCGTCCACAGCTTCTTCAGGTGATGAAAATCTCTGACCACGCAATTTATTCTTTATTTTAGAGAAAGTATAGAAATCATTAGGGCTTAGGTCGGGGCTGTACGGCGGATGGTCTAATAATTCTATGATTTCTTGCTCTAAAAACTCTTTTGTTCTGTGCGCGGTGTGAGAACTCGCATTGTCGTGATGGAGGATGATGCGGCGGTTGCAGTTCTCTTTACGGAGTTCAGAAACAACCTGTGGCAAACAAATGTTAGCATACCATTCTGCATTAACCGTTCTTTGTCCCTCAAGAGGAATAGTCGCAACATGGCCGGTTTTGGAGACAAACGTGGCCACCATTTTTTTTGCAACACTCCGTGAACGGACAATTTTTGTTGGCTTTAACTCATTTTCGAACACCCAAACTCGTGACTGGTTTTTTGTTTCGGGTTCGTATATAACGCATATGCGTTATCCAGGATTCGTCATGTTGTATACAGCATTTCAGGATCCTGCGTGGAATCTTTCGAGAGTTCTGACGCACCAAGTAACGCGAGCCGCTTTTTGCTCTTCACAGAGCAAATGCGGTATCCATCGGGAAAACAACTTTTTTTCAACCTAATTAATACAACAATTAATTAAATTAGAAAAATGGTGATTAATATCGCGTATTTCCTTCACGTGCTCTTATTATAGTTTCTACCCGTCTAGGCATACTGAGAATGATGTTATGGTCTCCTGGGATAGTCTCCGCCATTCCTCAACTACGGCGATTCGCAGTTCACCCACGTTGGCAGCAGCTGGAATTCTGGACGCAACTTTTCTTTTCAGCAAGTCCCAAACGTGCTCTATTGGGTTCATATCCGGTGATCTCTCCGGCCGGCTACTCCATAACAGTGATATTCATATCATTAAGATAAGCTTGAGTTATCCGAGCGGTATGCGGCCGAGCATTATCCTGCATAAAAACAAAATCGTCACCGATATATGGGGCGAACGGTACGACATTTTCTTCTAAAACTTCTCTGATATAGCGGTCTGCAGTCAGACTCCCTCTGTCAATCACTACCAAGTCTGTGCGAGCTCGCAAACAAATGCCCGCCCAAACCATTATTGATCCACCACCGTATGCAACTGTAGTTTCAAAATTTGTCTGAATGTATCGTTCTCCTTTGCGTTTGTATATTCTTTGCCTGCCGTCAATTTGATTTAAGAGAATTCTGCACTCATCACTAAGCAATACCTTACTCCATTGGTCCGCGTTCCAAAGTTGATGTTCCTGAGCAAAAGTTAACCTGTTTCTACGATGATTTACCTCGAGCCTTGGAGCCTTGGCGGGCACAAATGAACCCAAACCAGCTTCTTCGAACCTTCTTCGTACCGTACGCTCACTTACGGTTACACCCCGCACTGCTTCTAACTCATGTCGGGCTTGGACGGCCGTCAACGGGGGTTCCTACGTACACGAAGCCGAATGAAACGAGCATCCCTACTCGAAATGCGTCTTTTTCTGCCTTGTCCTGCTCTTCTCACATAAGTACTGGTCTCCCTGAACCGTTGGATACTGCGATGGATCGTTGAAACTGGTCGACAAAGATCTCTAGATATCACTCTGTAGTTTTGACCATTTCTTCGCATTTCGAGTGTCCTGGCAATCTCCGTTGGGGCTAAGTCAGGCATAATTCAGTCCTCAACTCCAAAAAGATATGCGATTAAAAAAAAACTAACAAAAAACAGTATTTCAATGAAATTTTAAATCAAACTCAGAAGGAAGAAATACTCGAAGTTCGCTCCAGATAAGGCGTATTTGAATAAAATTAAAACAATTGCATAAAATGTCATGTTCAGTTGTTTTCTTAATTTGAAAATATTTCTTTTTAAATTAAATGACGTATAAACCAGCCAGCACCCTTATATTATACTGATATCAAACCTTTATTTTATGTTAAATATGCCGCTAAATATGCCGGTGTGTGTATTTCATAAGAACATAAACATCTTTTGTAATGAAATCTAACATTAAAATTATTTAAATAATTTTTAGAAAATAAATAAAGATTAAGAAAATACCTACCATACATATCATACACTAATAAATATTAAATTGTTAGAATAATTCATCATTTTAACTGTAATAATTTTAAGGTACTAAATATCTAACAAAATACTTTAAGTTTAATATCGCTTCCAGGTCAGCTCGATCTGTCTTACCGATAAGCACAAGGAGTTTGAACCAATGCTTTGCAGTTATTTTTCAATTTACCCTCAACATAAAATGTACATCTATTGCCTAGCAAAAATAAGAAAAGTGATATTTATTTTGAGTTATTGTGTATTTAATTGTTTTAAAAATACTAAAAAATTACTTGTGTGTCGCCGCGCCGCTGTCCAATAAGTTTTAATAATATATTCTCCCTCAATGTAAGTGAATTATTGTATTCTTTTTTGAGGAATCAATGATCTTAAACCGGAATTAAAAATTCTTAAGGAATAGCCAAAACGATGTTATACGTTATTTAAAGAACATACAAAAAGCTACATTTTGAACCCTTTTCATGTCGGCTATGACATATGGGGGCCATAAAAACAAAGAAAATCAAACTTTCTTTTTCTCTTTCTAAAGAGGTGGAGAATCGTAAAAAAATAGTTTTGAAAAAATGCGGGATTCGCGGGATCCATCTTGAGAAAATTATATACTTTATCGAAACATAATTTTTTTTAGACTGGTCAGAACTTGAACAAGAACAATATAACCGACTGAAGGACTTTGTATCCATGGTCATGAATAAATTAAAATAAAAAAAAAGAACAATATATCTTTAGAATTAGATTTTTTACCAGTGGTAATGGTGATCACTAGCTTCCTATTAATGAATATTAAAATTGCAGGTGCTACTTCTGCGAAAATTAGTCAGAAAAAAATAAAAACTAAAATTAGATTTTTCTTGTCTTTATAGCCCCCATAAGTCATAGACGACTTGAAAAGGGTTCAAAATGTAGCTTTTTGTATGTTCTTTAAATAATATATAACATCTGAATCGAATTTTGGATTACATTTTTTTTCGCTTTTTATCAATGCGGGATACGAATTTTCTTTTTGAGATAATTTTAAAAGTATGCAAGCGAGCTTCATAGGTGTTTTATTCGGGCATTTATAATTAAGTACTCTTTCGAATTAACCGATAAAAAGACGATGTCCGATTTTTGATTGATATTGAACACTGTGCGACCGCGACATAGAAAACTGGCTCGTGTTGGACTTAATCGTGACTACAAAAAATCGCTCGTGGGAAGGTAGCCTCAATATTTTATTTAAATTTAGAAATATTAAAAACGACCATGGTTTAATCATAGTTTAATGATGTACAGCCAGATTAAAAAAAAGTGCTGTCAGTTGTCAAATGTCAACTGATTTGAAATTACTTTTGACAATTTTTTAGCTAACTACATATTTGTAAAAATTTGTATTTTGTAAACATTTATTATAAAACTGATTTACAATACGTACCTAAAGTCAATTCTTTTAAAAGAGCCTTGATCTTATGTAATCATTAAAAAGTTAAGTGACGAAAATAATAAGTCCTTGCTTGATTGCTTGCTTGAATCGTAGCAAGTGGTAAAAAGTGAACCTACATACGTATAAGTATTTGTGCAAAAATAATATACATACCCGTTGGTTTTCATCATTCATGGGTAATTCTGGGTTAAAACAACACTATGAAACTGCGTCCAAAACAGGGGTACTACAAATATCTAATAGCAAGCTAAAGGAAATACCTCAAGAAGTGTTTCACTTGTCTGATCACCTGAGAAATTTAGACCTATCCAAAAATAAAATAACAAGCATCCCCGATGATATAAGTAGATTTAAATTATTAAGACAACTGAACTTGAGCAGCAACTCTATTCAAAATGTGCCCAATTCGTTGGCAAGCCTTGAGAAATTGGAATTGCTAAACTTATCTCTTAATAGTATTGTCGAACTTCCCGATTCGTTTGTAAATTTGAGCAACTTAAAGCAATTATACTTAAATAATAACAAATTTAAGCTCTTTCCCAAACAATTACTTGAGCTGAAAAATTTGGAAGTTATTGATCTTTCCAATAATAAACTTGTATATTTACCCAATGGTATGTCAAAAATAACAGCAGCAGAAATGAATTTGAGTAGAAATGAAATATCAAGTCTGAGTGAAGATTTACATGAAGCTCCTAAGTTGAAGATTTTGAGATTGGAAGAAAACTGTTTGGCCTTGGATGCAATAAAACTGACCTTGCTTAGAGACTCGAAAATTCACACATTAAATGTTGATGGCAACCTGTTTGAATCAAAACAGCTGGCTGCCCTTGAGGGTTACAACGAGTATACTGAAAGATATACAGCCATGAAGAAGAAGATGTTTTAATAAGAAAGCACCAATTTTTTATATTATTAAAAGTTGCATAAATGTTTACCAAGATATTGTCAGTCTTTTACACAAATCGTTGTTCGTTCGTTGTTGTTGTTTCGTCGTCGCATTATTGATGTTACAAATTCTATAATTTAAAACATCACAGTAAATGATACCTACTGGAAGCTGTTTGTTAAAATATGTAGAAGAAAGTAATGGTATTGTACATCAGCCTTCAATTAAAATGTGTAATATTCATATGATAAAAATAAACTTTCTGTTTTTGAATGTTGGAAGATAATTTAATTCTAATTTAGGCAAGACACATCATGCTCATCAAAAGTTGTATCCACCACTCACCAAGTTTGTTCGTTTCAAATAAAATTTTACAGCTATGAATGCAAATTACTAATGACATGATAAAATTGGTAAAAGCACAAAAATGCATAGTAAAATAATTCATAATAAATAGGTATATATAAATATTGTATATAATATTATAATATGTGTATTTGAAAACATTATTTTGTAAATGTATGAATACTTTAATAATTGTCCAAATAAGTTAATTTATTGCAATAAATTATTATAAAAGTAATATTTTATTCATTTATTAGCAGCATGCTAAGAGTAATTATTAATTACTAATTTAATACAGGGGCAGAATAAAGTACATAATAGGTAGTAGACACGCATATTTACCTGTGGCATCTGTGATAAGCAAATCAAGGATGCTGCATATCAACATGTTGTAAAGATTCTCTGTGAACTGTTATTATTGTGGGTAAAATAAATTGCTTCACAGAACAAATGATAAGAGAGATTCGGACCAGCAAATGAGCAGACGAATCATCTGATGATAAAAGATTACCGGCGCCCAAGTGTGTCATTACAAGTGTTTGCTGCACCAGAGAAGTTGCAAGTGCGTCTTTCAGATTTCCACTCCGCATTGGGTACCAAGTTATTTAATAACCAAGGTTATCGTAGGTCCAACGTAATCGTTACGTCAAATGGTACCTAACGCAAACGCTTAGAGCATTAAATTGGTTATTGGTTGGATGCTCTAAGCACAAATTTTTGTCAAGACCTTCTATTCGTGCCGAAACATGGCTTTCCCTCGATATGGACTATGGAAGTAAGTATATTATGTGCGACGCGGCGAGAATTTTTTACGGTAATACTAGCTTTTGCCCGCGGCTTCCCCCACTAATACTCCCGCAGGCAGTGGCGGTTTTAGCATTAGCAGCTCCATGGGCTATTAATGAATGATGATTTCATACTGCAAAGATTATAGTGACGAAGTGGAAAGATGTTTCATAGCTGCTGCAGACTCTGTGACTATAATCTTTTGACTTACTAACTTGGCTAAAAGATTGTTTGATAAATATATTTTATTATTATAACGATTTTCTTATTGTTCCTAGCATACACTATAATAGGCTACTTGACTCATATTTAATTTCATACATTGAAGTAGTAGTTCCTTTAGTAGGTACCTACTTGGCTTAGGGAAACGTATTCTAGCGATATCATAAATTAAAAAATTAAGATTGTTAAGTAAAGTTGACATAAAAATATGTATTTTTTTATTTTCTATTTCTACTGATGAAAACACCTCGAAGAGCAAGGATGTGACGACAGAAACACACTAAACACATTGCTGGAATGTGAAGCCCCACCCCCTTCTCCTTTTACCTACCCGCGCTCGCCCCGTCGCGTCAGTACAGTTAGCATTTTCATTGCCGATAAAAAATGTAGTTCATAATTGTTTACAATAATATCCTAGTGTTTCTCGTTTTGCGCACCGTGCCAGAGCGCCGACGTGACGTCATCGACGCCAGGTCCACAGATACTGTAACCGGGTTGTAGTAGTGAAACATTTCTGTTACTAAATAGTTCATGATATCTTAAAAAGTTATTTATGTCAAAACGTCAAACGGAACCTAACACCGCTATTTTACTACTACGGACTATAGCACAGATTACAAATAGTATTAGTATGACGTCACAGCACAGATAATCTATCAACCAACATGGCGAATAGTCTTTACGGCGGTTTTTAAAAAGTGTATTTAAAAAAATTTTTTTTTGTAGGTTTTTAGGATTCAAAATAATGATAAATGAAACAATTATGAAGCGTTTAGGACGTAATAAAAACAAGGTCAAGTAGCCTATTGTCGGTAGTGGTTGGAATGTGCCGTAGAAGTTGTTCAGCTTCTTCAGTGATACGGCTTTTAAGGTAATGGTGTTTCTGAACATCATCAACGCAAGAATTTTTATGTATTAAAGAAATAAAAAAATCCGAAAGCTTACCCATTTCGAATATTTTCCCGAAAATTTTGGCAAACTAATTTTAGATAAACTTACTGCAGGCTTGTCATTTGCAGTTGCAACTGATTCCTTAACACTATTTACATAATTACTTAAAGCATTTTTTAACAGCGACTTGTAATCAGTGTACAACTCCTCAGCCTGCTCGTACAAATCATCGGTAATGTACTCAGATTTTTCTAGGTTTCTTCGGCTTCTACTTCTAATATAATCGTATTATGATTAGAAGTAAATGTTTGCCAGTAGTTTTCAAGGGTTTCTAATCGGTATCTATATATCCTCTGTTTAAGCACTCTTTCGGCGACTTTTAAAATTTATTTGAGCTTTATTAATTTTACCTATGACACTTTTCTGAATGACTATTGCCTCCATACTTAAGCTCTTTGACTATGTCCAGTCTATTCTTCGCAAAAAACTTATAATAATTATGTTCGCAGTTCGCACAGCACTATTTTTTCTATTATTTTTCCCCTTTTGCACTATTTGCTTTCACTATAGGGAATAAGGATCAAAATCGCTCACTCAGGGCTTCAATATACAAACTTTTGGGGTGCTCCGGTTCGGCCGCTCGGAGTGTAGACGGACACCTGCTCCAGCACCTTGGGTTTCTCTGCTGCCAGAGCCAAAGAGTCCAGTATGTTGGGGCAGTGTACTACACATGTACACTGCCCCGGGCACGGCCTGGCATACATGGAGAAAGATATGCTCAAGGCCGTATTTAGCAAATTTGGGTGATTAATGTTCATATCTCAACCCGATTAAGCATACCCTGAGATGAGCTTGGAAGGCTAGTATACTTATAGTATCAAAAAATTAACATTATCTTAGCTAGGAAGCAAGAAATTAAATATTTTATGCGTTAATCCAAGAGAAAAAAACTTCTACAAAAATTTAAGTATAGTAAGACTTTCTAATATTTTTCTCGTTTAATAGATACTAGTTGAATACTTACTCAAATCGACTATTGAGGAATTCCTAACCAAAGAAGATATATTTGAGATTAAAGTAGCCAGTACGACAAAACGCCCATTTCATATGTAATGACCTAATAATACACGTAACATATGCATTGAGCACTCAGCAGGCTCCAACAGTTCGTCTTACTATGCAATTACGATAGAATGGTACATAACAATAGCTGCATTTCCACTACGACAGCCGTAGACTAAAATATTTTTTTCAAGTTTTTGTGATCTGAATTCTGTAATAATTAAAGCAGTGGTCGTTGAAAATCAACTAATTCGGAAGGCACTCAAAACGCATCAGAAAACACGAAACGAGTGAATTAAAAGTAAAAACGTCAACGGCCTATGACAAAATTGTTAATTTTAAATGGCTTGTGCAAAAAATTACTGTAATACTGAAATCGATTGAATAAATGGACGATAACTAACGTTTTGTTCATAGTTAATAAGTAAAGTTATAATATCTAAATTGATAGATGCACCGGTGTACGGACAAACCTTCTAGGTTTTTGTGACACCGAGTTTTTATTGTAACTTGCTTTTAAAATTTGTTAAAAAAATAAAAATAAAAAATAAATATCACGAAACCGAAAACATCTTTCTTATTTTTCTCGGCTCCCAGATTGAGAATTGAGCTGATTTTTTATATTTTGGGATAAAACAAAATACGATTTCTAACACGCTTTTATTAGTTTCACCTGTATGTTTGCTTGCTAGATTGCTTGTTTGTTTGTTTGTAACCGACTCCTTTGGGCTCGATTTTGTCCTACTTTGAACGATCAGATTTAATTCAAACTTTGCACACCTGTCAAAGACCGATGACAATGTTTACATGACAAAAATTAAAAATTTAAATTTAAATTTTATTTTAAACTCACTAATTAAACCAATGTCGATACAGTTCTCAGCAAAATACAGCTATGGAACTGTTGAGAGACGAATGTTGCCATTAATCCTGAGTTGGGCGTCGACCGTCCACAAAATGCAAGGTTGATCATGCAGTCATTAATTTAGGTTCACGATTGTTTGCTGCTGGACAAGCTTATGTAGCACTTAGTCGTGGAAGATCCTTGGACGGTATACGAATTGCAGAACTTGATTGCTCAAAATTAACAGGAAGAACTCCATGTAACAGTGAAGCATTAAATGAAATGGTTCGATTACGAGATAATCCATAAGACTTGTTTGTAAATAAAGTTGCACCACTATGTCTCGCTGTTTATTTTGGCAACATAGAAATCTGTGAATATGTGTTCTAAATCGAGATGCAATTGTTAACACATCTGTACATATTAAAGACGGTTATTAGATAGCAAATCGTACTAAAAAGCAAAAAAATAAATTATAGTTTAAAAAAAAAACATACCGGTTGTCTGTTAAGTCGGTTTACTAACGATAGTTGAACGTGACGTCAACAACAACAACAAAAACAACAACACCAACACCAACAACAACAACAACAACAACAACAACAACAACAACAACGTGACAAAATGAGGTAAAGGCAATGCTCGACCGAATCATCGATTTATAAGACGTTATCAAGTCAAAAAACTAAAAAAACACGCTTTTATAGAAAATCTAACTAAAATTAAAAAAACGGTTACATACAAAAAAACGTACAGGTGAAGACACTGCACCCCACACTTTTTTACAATAATAAACATTTATTTTTCATTTAGACTATTCTTAATCCAAATTTATTAAATTTTATTTTTTTATTTTTTAGTTAGATTTTCTATAAAAGCTTTTTTTTTTACTTTTTTTAAACTATAATTTAAACCATATATCTAGCCATATTACATTTGGGCCCACGATGTTCAGTCTCCTTTGGTATAGTTATAAATTGTGTATAGATCCCAGTTTGGATCATAAAAAAAATATAATTTAATATAATAGGTCTTTACCTATGAAATTGCCGTTCTGCAGTACTGGCCATTTCAAATAAAAATAATTTTTGTTTGGCTAAGAATTCTAATTTCAAATTGATTTTATTTTAAAAACATGGCATTCTTTTTCCAAATGTAGTCATTTGTTTATTGATTAGTGTTACATTTTCATCGCATTTCAATCTTTTTCGTCATCATGGATAAGTTAAAAATTCGAGGAATTATGGAATATGAGTACCGTCGTGGCAGCAACGCGGCACAAGCGGCACGCAACATCAACCACGTTTACGGAGCTAACACTACAAACCAACGCACCACCTGTTATTGGTTTGCTCGCTTCCGTTCTGGAAATTTCGACCTGAAAAATGAACCTCGCGGTCGTCCGAAGACTTTGGTCGACAATGACGAATTAAAGGCGATTGTGGAAGCTAATGATACACAATCTACGGCTGAATTAGCAGCAGCTTTCGACGTTAGCGTCAAAACAAAATTGGTCCATTTGCGTCAAATTGGCAAGGTAAAAAAGCTTGACTAATGGGTGCCCCAGGAGCTCAATGATCGCCAGCGCGAAGTACGCGTCGAGACGTGCCTTGCACTGTTCAACAGACACACAAATGAAGGAATTTTGAACCGCATTGTTACCTGTGATGAAAAATGGTTTCTGTTTGATAACCGCAAGCGCTCAGCAAGTTGGTTGGATCCTGGTTCAGCACCTAAACAATGCCCTAAACGAAAACTTACCCCTAGAAAAGTGATGGTCAATGTTGGGTGGTCTAACGCCGGTGTGATTCATCAAAGCTTCTTACCAAACGGGGTGAGCATTACTGCAGATGTGTACTGTAAAGAACTGAACACAATGATGGAGAACTGGCACATCTCCAACCAGCACTGGTCAATCGCTCGTCTCCGCTGCTCCTACACGACAACGCGCGACCTCATACTGCACAGCAGACGGTCTCCAAGTTGCAAGAACTGGGGTTGGAAGCTCTCCGTCATCCGCCTTACTCACCAGACCTTGCGCCTACAGACTACTACTTTTTTCAGAATTTGGATAACTTCTTGGCGGGAAAAAAAATTCAATACCCGAAAAGGCAGTACAAAATGCCTTTGAAGAATTTGTTGCCTCCCGTCCAGCTGATTTCTTTAAGAAGGGCATCAATAAACTGCCACTGCGTTGGCAAAGATGCATTGATTGCATGGGTGATTACTTCGATTAATACAAATAAAAAATACATGAAAAAAATTCGTTTAAATTTTTTCATACAAAACGGCAATTTCATAGGTAAAGACCTAATATTTTAGGGGTGATATACATGTGAAGTGGGGATAAAAATATTTTTTCATTCTACCCCATCGTGTGGGGTATCGTTGAATATGTCTTTTAAAATAAAAGCAAGGTTTCAATATGACTTTTACAAAATCAACCATTTTCGAGTAATTGGCCTCCAAAGTGGTGGCCTCCCTTCGCATTTCTTAACTATGAGACAGAAACTTGCAATTTTTCATACTGGTAGATCATAAATACTCTTTAGGAAAATCATTTTGAACGTAATCAGACAGTAACTTTTTAAGAAATTTGAAAAAAAACGTATTTCTACGCGTTTATAAAACCCTTAGACATAACTGGACATGCTCTTGGTTAGGTTATTTTAACATTGCGCGTGAGCTTGGCGTCCTTTCGCAGTTGTCTGTAAAAACAGATTTATATTCTTTCACAAACAGTGTAGTTAAATCAGTTTTCAGATATTTTAATAAATATTTGATGATAATTTTAATAAATAATAATAATAATGTATTCAATGACGTAACTTGTGGGTGGTGGTGGTGATGAATATTAAATAGTGACATACTATGCATGCAGTTTTATAAACAATGCTGAAATTTCCAAACATGTATCTTCAAAGACTTAGGAGTGCCGTTTAGTGCTTTTGGATCCAGGGTATAGGGGACAGAATTAAAACCACGATTTTGGTTAGTTATGTGCCGCTGGAGGGTTCAAACGTACGGTGGTGCGTTTGTGTGTTTGTTGGTGCTGTTGTTCCCGGAATGGCGGGCAAAGCATTACAAATTTAACGTCCCAGCGGCCCGACTTTATTCTTTCTGTTACATAAACACAAAATGATATATTTTAAACAAATGGGCTTATAAAGTATAAACAACTTAATTCTAATAAGTATTACCATGTAATAATAATAACTTATGCCTAGATGAAACCTAATCGTAGTGCGTCGCCTACACAGGGTATACCTTGGCACAACTCATGGATCACATCAGTCTACCATTTGGTGACAATGGGACCAACTTGGGAGTCAACCATTTAAACTAAAAAAAGAATTTCGAAAATCGGTCCACAAACGGCGGAGTAATCGCGTCTACATACACACAAAAAAACATACACACGAATTGATAACCTCCTCCTGTGTTTTGGAAGTCGGTTGAAACCCCGCATGTAAATTCGTTGCGTAGTTTTAAAGATCTAAACATATAGAAGGACAGAGTACAGACAAATAAGCGACTTTGTTTTATACTATGTAGTGATGAGTAATTTAAAATACAAAATTATTATCGCATCGATTGCAAACATCTTTAAAGTCGGCTTTTACGCTTGACTATGTGTGCGTGATGACTGATGAGTCGTATCATCATGATTCTTGGCTGCGATTGTAGCCTTATGCCTGGTCGAGCGGAATCTTTGACGATAGTACCTACCTAACAAGTAACAACGTCTACATAAGTCTTTTGCCAATTAATTGGCTATAGCCTATAACATATTATCCTCTATAATATTAAATATACCTTTACGATTGATGATTCATCAATCATCATAGTATATTGCATGTTTTTTAAATAATAATAATAATAATAATAATAATAATAATAATAATAATAAGGGGGTGAAGCTGGTCCCTCCTAGTTGGTGTCCCCGGGCAACACTTGGGTGCGCCACCCCACTCTCTTCGGGGTGAGGTACTCACGTGGCTGATCATCGGCTCTTTCTTTCTTTCTTTCTCGTCACTATCTTTTCATCAACTTTTTATTAATCACCCCTTGTTTTTGCATCTTTTTTTGGTTTGGTTTGGTTTTGGTTTGTCTAATTTTCACCACCTTTATTTCTTCTCTTCCTATATTTCCTTTTTCGTAAACTCTTCCTATTTTTGTTCTAATATATTAAAAGAAAAATGCGACTACGTAATAGAAATATACTACCCCAGGCGGGTACCGGCGCGAAAAGCAATGGAGAATCCCGCCCCGGGCTTTCGGGCCCGGGCTGTCCCTCGTATTCTGGGGGGGGCACCGTATCGCATCCTACTGCCCAGTCTAGTACTGCTGCAGAGAATACTAATATCCAAACAATAAGCAACACATACTCATATCCTTCATCACCTACCTCATCCGTCAGCTTGTTTCCATCGCTTCACTCTTCACCGCAGTCATTCATCCTCAATAACTCATTCTCATCACGATCCACCACATTATCACCATTGTCAGACGATGTTACACAGGAAGCAATAGCTACTAATCCGGTGCCCATTCCTGACACCAGTCCGTCTACGAGAAATTCTGAATACATTAATCCGAATATCGTAGATCATAATACTCATACGCAGCCTCATCTCACAAACACTCCAGTAAGAAGTGTTTTGCAGGAAATGCTTCCTCCAACCACTCTCTCTGGAAAAAGTAGACAACGGATGAAATGGACTGATCAAATAAACAGAGAACTTCTCCGTTGCTACTACATTATAACATCATGCGAATCTAACCTCACAGCATTCAGACCATCACTCCATAAAAAATTCACAGAGTCCTACCCTGAACTAAGCCACATATCTGAGCAACGATTAGCAGATCAAATCCGTGTTATACATCGCAATAACAGAATACCAAGTCATGAAAGAGACAAGATAAAAAATACAGTAGCGCATACGTTCGATTATTCCAACGACCAGAACAATACAATATGTAGCATAGACACACAGCTTAGCCCCTGCGATATTCTTACCATCCCACATAATGCAACGAACGACCCGAATCTACAACATTTTACAATTCAACCCACAAATAATAATCAACCCATAACTCTATCAAACTCTTCTGAAACTGTAGAAAATCTAATAGCACCAGAGACAAACAACGCTGAAATACTCACAACTGATGCCGATCAAACACAGAATCACAAAATTAGACAAGTATTTACAGAAATGTTAATCAAATACGCCGATACAGATCCAACACTTAGACCGGTAATACCAAAACTCCAGATTACACGCAACATAATAAAGACGGTAAATTCACTTAACAAGTTAATAGGAGAACATCTAGAAGCGAAAGAAACGCCAGATTTAACAGAAATCCACAGTGCTATTTATTGCGCTGCAATATCAACTACAACTCTACACACTAATCTAAATAACCCCCCTGAAAAAGATATATCAAATAAAACAGGAGACCCGAAAATGCCAAAATGGCAACTACGAATTGAAAATAGAGTCAAGAAACTACGAAAAGAAATTGGACAACTTACACAGTACCTTAAAGGAAATCTTAGCCACACAAAACAACGAAAATTAAACCCCAACAATCTCACTGAAAATCAAATAGTAGAATTATTAGATACTCTGAAACAAAAACTACAAGCACAATCAAAAAGACTCCACCGACTTAAAATCAGTAACTCTAGAAGAACGGATAATTTATTTTTTACTAACAATCAAAAGCTCTTTTATCAAAATTTAAACTCCGAAAATATTAAAATCATACAACCGCCTAGTACAGATACAATTAAGGACTATTGGGAAAACCTATGGTCCAAACCAGCCCATCACAACGTACACGCTTCATGGCTTGATACCGAAATAAGTGAATGTCACAATATTAATCCAATGCCTGAAGTTATAATAGATGATAACGATGTCACATACGCCATAAAGAAGACTTTGAACTGGAAGGCACCAGGGCCAGATAAAATTCAAAATTATTGGATAAAATATTTTACTTCAACACATCACTACATCGCCAAAGCATTCAATTCAGCCCTTAAGGATCCCAAATTAGTGCCGCTATTTATGATGCAAGGAATAACATATCTAAAGCCTAAAGATAAAAACGATACTAAAAATCCGACTAAATACCGTCCAATCACCTGCCTTCCAACTCTTTACAAACTACTTACGTCAATAATCACACAAAAACTAAATACTCACATTACTGATAATAAAATAATCCCTGAAGAACAAAAAGGCTGCGCTAAAGGATCAATGGGCTGTAAAGAACAACTCATCATCGACGCCCAAATACATAATCAAACTAAAAAAGATCATAAGAACCTTTATTACGCATACATAGATTACCAAAAAGCCTTTGATAGTGTCCCGCATTCTTGGTTGATACATGTACTAAAAATATATAAGATTCATAATACTTTAACTCACTTTCTACAATATATAATGCATAACTGGTCTACTAAACTCAATCTAAGAACAGTCAGTACCACCGTCAGTACCTCACCAATCAAAATTAAGCGTGGTATTTTCCAAGGCGACTCACTTAGCCCCTTATGGTTTTGCTTAGCTTTAAACCCTCTATCTAAAACTCTTAATAGGTCAAACTTAGGATATATTATAGATAAAGTCAATAAAATCAAAATCACTCACCTTCTTTACATGGACGACATAAAACTCTTCGCACCTGACAGGCAACAACTGGAACAACTATTAAAATTAACGGAAAAATTTAGCGCTGATATTTACATGACATTCGGAACTGATAAATGTAAAATTAATTGCATTCTTAGGGGCAAACATACACATACAGAACCACTCAACTTAGAACTACAAGAAGGGACAATAGACAGCATGCAAGCGAAAGACACATATAAGTACCTAGGTTATATACAAAATACAGCTATAGATCATAAAGAAATAAAAAATACATTAAAAAATAAATACAAACAGAGACTAAATAAAATTTTAAAAACGCAATTGTCAGGCCAAAACAAAATTAAAGCTGTAAATACCTATGCGATCCCTATATTAACGTATTCATTTGGAATTATCAGGTGGTCTGACACTGATTTGGAAACCCTCAACACCGCAACCAGAACCGCTTGTTACAAACACAATATTCACCACATTCATTCAGCAGTTGAAAGATTTACAATAAAGAGGAAGCAGGGAGGGCGTGGTTTTATAGACATAAAAAATCTACATTACACCCAAATAGATAACCTCCGAAATTATTTTAAGACAAAAGCTAACACAAGCCCACTTCATAAAGCCATTGTAAATTTACCTCATTCTGGAACACCGCTACAGTTAAATAATGACAAATTTAACCCTAAAAATAAAATAATTAATGATGAAAACAAAATAGAAAAATGGAAAAGTAAGGCTCTACATGGTAAATTTCCGTACCAGTTAAGTCAGGACCATATCGATCAAGCCGCGTCATTCAGTTGGTTAACTAAGGGCAACATTTATAGTGAAACAGAAGGGTTCTTAATAGCTATACAGGACCAAATTATCAAAACTCGCAATTACTCAAAATATATCCTCAAAGAAGCCATAGAAACTGATAAGTGTAGATTATGCCACCAAACCACTGAGACAATAGACCATATTACCGGAGGATGCAGTGCACTAGCAAATAAAGAATATACTCACCGTCACGATAACGTAGCCAAACATATACATCAATTAATAGCAATCAAGTTTAACCTTATAGATACACATACACCGTACTACAAATACAAACCATCTAACGTTCTAGAAAATGACTCCGTAAAACTCTACTGGGATCGCGATATCGTCACAGATCGTACCATCCTAAGCAATAGACCAGACATAACCCTCACAATTAAATCTGAAAAAACCACTTACCTTATAGACATCGCCGTTCCAAACACCAACAACCTGAAACAGAAACACACAGAAAAAATCCAAAAATACATACCGCTTGCAGATGGGATCAAACAAATGTGGCATCAAAACACAGTAAAAATAATCCCGATAGTCATCTCCTCAACGGGCGTTATTCCAAAAACGCTTGCAGTTGCACTTAAATCCCTTAACCTTCACAAAAACACGTATATACAGTTACAAAAGTCAATCGTTATAGATACCTGCTCTATAGTCCGCCGCTTCCTTAATTCATCTTCATCCTTCCCTACAACTCACACCAATTAAACTTCTTCCACGCTACATGAACAGGATACTTGGCAATCGCCCGTACCTGCTTCATTCTACCGGTTAAGCCGAGACAAATATATGTTAAATAATAATAATAATAATAATAATAATATGTTACATGTAGATTCAAGATTGCAGGTATAAGGTAAGTACCTAGGTATAATATTTTGGTTTTTTTTTTGGTAATCTTTTAATGAAGAAGTTTCTTTGAGACACATTTTTCAGTGAAACCTCAAGTGAAACCCTTTCCGCCTGTAGCTTTGCAATCAGCAAATAATTTAAAATGGATTATCCAATAGCTCATGAGATATTTTAAACGTTTTATCGTTCTGTTATCACGTTGGAAATAGTCGTGACAGTGTACTCATGTACTGTGTACACAGTTGGAAGTCAGTAGTGTGTGTGCGTTGGGCTCGGGCGGTCTATTATCATTCAATGAATCAATTGTGTCGCGCATAATTTACGATCGCACGATCGTAGTTGTTTTTATAAGTTTTAAATTCAGTGGGTAGGTAAGTCCATATTTCATTTAATATTTTACTATTAGCTAATTATTGTCAGATAAAATTACTTTTTACTAGGCAAATTAAATAAAAGGTAGACAAATATGTACGTAGATATTAAGTAGGTACCTACCTAATACATATTGCAGTTAAATTTTGATAACTAGCTGCAGGAGAATATTAAATACCTAGGTATTCTTTGAACAAGCGTCTATAAATTAATAAAGTAGCATTAATTGCCCGCGGCTTCGCCCGGTTGAAATTAGGTTTTAAACTTTCATCCCCTATTTTACCCTCCTAGGGGCTGAATTTTAGTAAACGCTAAATTACGTAACTCATTTTTTTCCATACTCAATTCATACGAGATACCAAGCAAACATAGAATAAATACGCTAGCAAATATGTCCAAGGAATAAAAAGTTTCATACAATCTTTTATCACCTATTTTACCCCTTTTGGGGGTTGAATTTTAAAAAATCCTTCCTTTGGATGCCTAGTGCCTAACGTTATATGAGAAATTTTAAATTTATAGCCTTAAGGGTTTGGCCTATGCATTGACACATCATTCAATCATCTTTGCCTTATAAATATTATTTAGATTAACTAACTTAGCAATAAAAATGTTTACACAACGCATAACTTAAACAACGTTGCTGTCTTTGTCTGTCAAGCGACTTTTCCAACGTATCAGACAAAGATAGCAACGTTGTATTATATATTTAAAACTCTGAAGTCAGAACATTTTTTGGATGGTCTGTTTTTTTACAATTGCCGTATTATTATTTTTGGAACGAAGTTCCTTATGGGGCGATGCGAAGGGGTACCCTAGCCGGGAGAAAACGTCCGTAACGTAAGATTTTTATGTATAGTCTTTATTATTTTCTTTATACCTCGAATAGAACTTAAAATTAATATTTTTATAATAAGGAACTTCGTTCCTATCCGGTGTCCCACGACAGCACACGTCTTTTTTTTAAATCCTGACTTGGATTTTTATAGAGTACGGACCTTTCCAGACCAAACAAAAAAGTGAACAGTTCTGCGAATCACACACACAGTGAGGGCGGTCTAAACTACGCCTCGCCGACCGCCGTGTAATAACACACACTATATTATATTGTAACAAAAATACGCCTTACCATGTAAGGCGAGCTGTCGCGGTGTGTGATTTTTAGGGTTCCGTGCCCAAAGGGTAAAAAGGGACTCTATTACTAAGACTCCGCTATCCGTCCGTCTTTCATCAGGCTGTGTCTCATAAACCGTGATTGTTAGATAGTTGAAATTTTCATATATGATGTATATTTCGGTTGCCGCTATTAAACAACAAGTATTAAAAATATTTATTTTGGGAACGTTATTATATTTATTTATTATATTTTAATATATTTTTATAAATTCAATAATCAATTCCAATCTAATAAGAATAAAAGATGATACAGTCGAAATTTTTTCTCCCTGTCACCGCGTTATACTCTTTTTTGCCAAGCTATACAAAATAATATATATTATTTATAACACGAAAGTGATACCATAGCTCCATAGCCATATATAGGGTTACCAGGCGTCCGGATAAAGCCTGACATAGGCTTTTTGATTGCGAGTCCGGTCAAAAAAAACGGTGTCCGGCTTATCAGGATTTTGTTAGGCTTTGTAGAGTTTAAAAATGGTGATAAATGTTTATCTAGAACTTAATTTTAATTGCTGACTTAGACCTAGTCTCGCAAAACATGCAAAATGTTTATATGGGATATAAATCTTGAGCATGCAATATGTCGGGGCGGACACCTCGACCTGGATAGAAATAAGAAGGGAAGATAATAACGTAATAAATGTACCTAATGTAAATGAGCAGAGAATAGACTAAAAATAGACCAATGCAAAATCAATATGTAAATGAAACTGAAATAATGTTGATAAGTATAAAAGGAAATGTAAAACATGATAGAAAGAGAAATATAATTTTAAAAATAGAAATTAGTAAATAAATAAGAAATGTAAAATGCTAAAGATATAAATCTATCAATATATATATTTTAAGAAATGTAGAAATTAAAAGAGAAATGAAATGAAATGTAATTTTAAAAAAGAAAAATGTAAGGCAAAAGAAAAGTAGTGTAAGTAAATGTTGATGTGGTGACAAACGTAAAGGAAATGTAAAGGAAATGTAAAAATGTAAGTAAGAAATAGAGTTATATAAGTAAGCAATAAATGTAATAAAAGGAAATAATTTAAGAAAATGCAAAAATGTGACGTAAAAAATTTGTTAAGTAGATAGCTGATAAGATGCTAAGGTTGTAAACGTGAAAATAGAAATGTAATAAGAAAATGAGAAATGTAATGTGAAAGCAATAGAAATGGAAATGTAAGAAATAAAAATTGTAACTAAAAATAAAACATAAACTGTAAACAAAAAACAATGCAATAATGTTAGGGGGAACAAGAAGAAAAAAAAAAAAAACAATATTTGGACTGATTTATAATATATATATATATATATATATATATATATATATATATATATATATATATATATATATATATATATATATATATATATATATATATATATATATATATATATATATAATAAAAGGCTGGTTTATAAACTGGTACTGTCACAAAAGCAAGAAAATATTCTATAGAAGAAATCTTGTCAATTTACTAAAGATTAACTCGTTAATGTTGTGATTGATGGTTTTTTTTTGTTTTGTTACATGTTGAATTATCGTTACTAATTGTTTAACTGCTACTCTGTTTTCATTTAAAACACGTTTTTCTCTCACGAATATGGACGTATCGTCCGAAAAAGCCGCACGAATTGTAGCTCTAGTGCAGCAAGGCTTAGACCAACGAATAATTGCTGCAGATTTAAATGTAAACCAGTCTACGGTTTCCCGAGTTTACAGAAGGTTTATGGAGACAGGTTCATTCAAAAGAAGACGTGGAACCGGCAGAACTTGGGTGACAACGTCTCGTGACGACAGGCTTATTGTGACAACTTCGTTGTGAAATCGGTTTTTATCGTCTATAAGCAATAAAAATGAGCTCCACCAGGTACGTGACGTAGTAGTTAGTGCACGAACCATAAGAAGAAAGCTAAAAGAGCGTGATATCATACCTTTCAGACCCGCAAATGGACCAAAATTGTCTGCAGCTCACAGGCAACCTCGACTAAGATTTGCTCGTGAACACTTAAATTGGACTGAAGAGCAATGGGCTTCCGTATTATTCACTGATGAGTGTAGGACTTGTTTGCACGGTGCTGATGGTCGCAGACTAGTCTACCGTAGACGAGGAGAGTGATATGCTCAAAATTGCATTGAGGAGAGGGTTCCATTTGGAGGTGGGTCTTGTATGGTTTGGGGCGGCATATCGATGGATGCTCGAACTGAATTTATCTTTATTGACGCAGACACACATGGCCGTGGTAGCCGTGGTCTAACATTACATCGCTATATAACGGAGATATTAGACCCTCATGTGGTACCTTTAAGCGGATTTATAGGCAAAAACTTCATTCTGATGCAGGATAATGCTCGTCCGCACGCAGCGAGACAAGTTGAGCAATACTTTACTCAGGTTGAGATTCGTTCCATGGATTGGCCAGCACGTACCCCGGACCTCAATCCGATAGAACACGTGTTGCGCAACCTAAAAAGGGCTGTATCAAGAAGAAATCCGGTCCCAACAACGGTTGCGGAGCTAAGAGTTGCATTGGCACAAGAATGGGACAATACTCCGCAAGATCTTTTAAAAACACTTATCAGGTCGATGCGAAACCGACGTGAATCAGTATTTAGGGAGGAGGTAATACATCTTATTAAAAACAAAAAAAAACTTTTTCTATTCTTAGTATTGTAAAATTTTCACAAAAAGCTGCAAAAGGAGTAATTTGATTCTTTTAGTGAGAAAGGTTGACCTACCTATACACACATGAATTGATTTTTTTATCAGATTAAGAACCAGTCTTAGCATTATCATTGAAATAAATCGAAATAGTTTGCACTTTCACTAATTATATTTCATTACAAGTTATCTTGCACTATAATGCATTAAATCCTCATAGTCAATAGACTGTCCGATTATTAGGTTTGGCGACCTGGCAACCCTAGGTGCATAGGCAGATAGTGAATGTGTATTATTTAAACTGACATAACTTTCTTTCGAGTGAAATCACACACCGCCTACCAATCGCAGTCTATCTTGCATGATGCGACTTTAACTTGACACCCTGGTTTGACCGGTCTCGGTAATTATTTAAAGCTCAAACCAAATAAAAAAGTGAAGACAGAGCTTTGTCAAACTAAAACTGAGGTCGGTTTTTTAATTTTTATGTATGTATTGCGCGTGTAGCTACGGGCTACGTATGCATAAAAAAACGGCCAAAATACGGCCGGTTCCGTGCCATTATCTATAAAAACGGAAAAAAATCACGTTTGTTGTATGTATCCCAAAATAAATATTTTTAATATTTGTTGTTTAATAGCGGCAACAGAAATACATCATGTATGAAAATTTCAACTGCATAACTATCACGGTTTATGAGATACAGCCTGATGACAGACGGACGGGCAGCGGAGTCTAAACACCCGTATCATTACGACACTCGAGAGAGCCTCAAGCGCAAGGAAATTTCTCAAGTCGAGGACATTTTGTTGAACTAATGATACAATTTTCGTGAATTGAGGTTGAGTCGAGTGGAAGAAATACCTAGGAAACAACTTATGATACGGGTGTTAGTTAATAAAAGATATCTGTTCGCGACACTGCGTACTTGTACAGCGCACAGTGACCACAGCTTGCTGCGTCTACGGCGCGTATAGATCTTCCGCGCGCGCACCTCACCGTTGGGCGCCGGCCCGGGACTTCACGCCAAGCCCTATTAGATATAGCATCGTTTTTAATTCATATTGTACCTTTCTACTTGAATACAGTCCACATTAGTAATTGTACCAACAATCTTTTATTTACACGAACAATACCAGAGCGTGGAAGTGGACCACCGAGTGGGTTTTTGGTCGGCAGTCGGTACATACCACTGGCAACTCCTAAATATAGTCCAGGAGGTGAGAGGAACTGGATTATCGATCCGGTCATTCCACAAAAATTATCAGACAAATATTTTGATAGGTAATAATTATTTTAAGTGATGTTATGAGTTCTGACGTTTACAAATATTTGTTCACGCAACAGTTTACTTAAATTACTGCTAGATAATAATTATGTTTGTATTGTAACTGATTTGCAACAATTATTATTTATAAACACGTTAACAAATTTTATTTCGTAAGCTACCTACACGTGTATCACAGTAGGTAAAGTAATGGATAAAGCTTATTTGTGCTAATAAAGATACCTACATAGCTGGTACCTAAATTTTGATTATATAATACATATATTTAATACATATCCATGACCCAGGAACACAGAAAACTTTTTGTTCCCTGGCGGTATTCGGACCCGCGACCTCCGATTTAAGCGCACACGCGATAACCACAGAGGTCGTCAGTGCAGTCAATGAGTCAAGTCACTCGATTCAGTAAAGTGGTAGAAGCTTTATTGAAAGTTCTTAGGGAGTTTTGGAGGGAATACATAATAATACGTTTTTTGAATTTGTACCACTTGTGCACGAAATTTGAAATTTAACGAATATTTAATGGTTAATATTCTACCAAAATTACACATTAAGAACCAAAATAACACAAATTTATGGAAGTAATAAATAAACAACAACGTCACACATTGAATTCCCCGGCAAAACTCCAATATTATTGTTCATTAATTGTATGCTACCTTTGATTTGCCTTTGATTAGCGGTAAAGAGCAACAGCAATTAAATGTTTTTTTTTCATTTATAGCTCGGGCCTCAGACCAAATAAAAAAGTAATTAACAAATAGTTTCTAAATGGTTTCTAATAAATTATACACAACTGATAGACTCGGATTTCTTAGTTTAATGGGAAGTCTTTCACTCTTTGAGTCATTTATTTAAATTTACCAAAAAAAAAAAACAAACCAAAAAAAGTCTCTTTGACTCTAGTTTTTTAGCCCTTTAAATCATTAATGATACCTAGTAATAATATTATGTTTGTTATGGACTCTACGCAAATGCCCCGACCTAGTGATCGAGGGCTTACGTCATCCAATGTTTACGTTTCCTATCTTGTTTCACGTTCTGAGTTATGATTCTGTATCTGTAGGGTATATTATGGTTTATCAGTTATCGCTCCACATTTTTAGAATAGTACAAAGATGCATGTTTAACGATCTTAAATATGATAAGAAATTGTCTCTTGACAATGATGCAAATCCAAGATTATCGATATCCATTTGGAATTTGGATTCAACTTTTTGAAGTGATAACTTCTTATGGGAGGATAATCCGCTTTGATAAACTGTAACGCCTTACGGCGCCCTAATAAGATATTATGAGTAATTTTGAATACTAATGTCAGATACGTGTAACGCATATACGTAGACACTTGGATTTTTGACCAATTGGTTTTGGGTTCGAAACTCGGTCAGACGAAATATTTTTATTCTTTTTATATCTTTTTCTTTTATAATTTTAATTTTTTTTATAAAATTTAAGTAATAACCTAAGCTTTTATTAAGTTAATCAATTTCAATATTAAATAGTTAAACTTAGATTAGTTAAAGTTATCACTTCTGTCGCGCGTCCCGAGACGCACACGTTTTTTTTTTGATACATAACTCGCAAAATAATATATCAATAGTAAAGCCCCGTTTCAAATATGAATCTCGTGAAGTAGAAACCTTATCTAATATCTACATATTTAAATTAAAAAAAAACTAGGTTCTTTCAAATGCGGGTGCGGCATGAACTAATGGTCACTACTAGGTACCTATTATGAATTTGAATTTTTTTATTTTTATTAAAAGAAAATAATTATTTATTGCTCACTCAAGCCGGGGGTCGCGGGTTCAAATCCCGCCGATAGAACAAAAAGTTTAGCTGTGTTTCTGGGTCATGGATGTGTATTAAATATGTGTATAATATTAGGTCCTTACATATGAAATTGGCGTTTTGTCGTACTGGCCACTTTGATCTCAAATATATCTTCTTTGATTAGGAATTCCAATTTCAAATATACCGCTATTTACTCATGCATTTGTGCGTCGAAAACCGTAATTCATTTGTTTTTTCCTCTTTTGGTTTTTTCTTTGCGTCACTCTGTTTACAAAATGGAAAACTTGAAACATTGTATTTTTTTTCAAGTACGAGTTTCCAGTAGGGTTCAGCCAGAGTTTGCAGTATAAGCGCAAAAAAATGTGTTTATTTACGACATTAGAAACCTCTAAAATTATCAGTATTTCTCTACTATATTATGCATGTTATATACATATGAACTTTCCTCTTGAATCACTCTATCTATTAAAAAAAACGCATCAAAATCCGTTGCCTAGTTTTAAAGATCTAAGCATACATAGGAACAGACAGAAAAAGCGACATTGTTTTATACTATGTAGTGATGGTACGGAACACGGAAGAAGAATATACATATATTATTAATCTGAGGTACGGAACCCTTCGTGCGCGAGTCCGACTCGCACTTGTCTGTTTTTTTTTCATTCCTTTTTACTTCACAATTATTTATATCACGCAGCAATTTTAAAATTAAAAATATAATTATATATAATTTATTATATGCAATATATATATATATATATATATATATATATTATATATGCAATAAACATTATATTAAGATACATCCAACAATTAACATTTATCCTTCATATTTTTTTGCCGAAAAGTTCTTATACAGGGTGGTCCAATTAGTGACGTCAACAAATTTTTTTTAGATTCCTCGCACCTTGGGGTATCCGAAAATACCCTATGTATGTTCAGCGATTTTGCTTAGTTTTCGAGTTATGATTTTTTTTGTGTATTTTTAATGATTTCTGCCAGCGAGGTTTCAAAAATTCGTAGTAGGTATTTTGCAGTCTTTTTTGTGACATGATTTGTCTTGAATGCTGTTTTAATTTTAAAAAAATAACTCAGCTTCCTGAAATCACTTAAAGTTACTCAAAAAAGGCTTGAAAGTCAGAAGTTTAGTTTTTAGTAGGATTTACTCAAACCTTCAACTTCAATTTAAAAATACAAAAAGTAGTTTCCATAGCTTCTGGCTAAGTTTAAAAACTCCGCATGCTTCTAAACTATAAAAATCGTAAAAAAAAAATTATACTTTATGGGCCTATTTTTGTTGTAATTGGCCTTCGAAGGCGGATAGGCTAAAAATCATTGAAACACGATTAGAGCATTAAAAATTATTTTATCTACTTTTTATCATTGTTATGGTAAATTAAACTTAAAAATGTAATTTTAATTTGAATTTCATTGAAGTTCCTGTAAAATAATTTTAGCATGTGTAATTTAATTTTACATTAATTTTGGTTTCATCACTAATCTTTCAAAATGTGATCTTTGAGAAAAGGGTTTCTGTCTGCTGACACGCCACTAAATTTCAAGGCCAGGTAACAAGGAGACTGGTTTTTACCTGCTCCATAACCCGCCCAGGTCGGTTAGAACTCCAAGTGCGAGTGAGCGCGCAATACTCCTTGGCCCTTGCATCGAGAAATTAGTCTACTGTGACGTCGTATTAATTTAGTCATTTCTTGCCATCGCGCGTGTTAAGACTGCTCTCGTTTACGTTATTTTCTCTGCCTTGAACTACTTACGCTGTGTTAACTGGACTCTGATTTACCTCACGATTACCTTTGCTTGTGTTTCGGACCCTGATTTGCCTTACGAACTACTTGTGCTTGAGATTTGGACCTTCGTTTACCTAACGAACAACCTGTGCTTGTTACTCAGTGATTTGGATTGGTCTTGTGCAGTATCATGAGTTATTCTCTAAGTCAGTACGCAGAGATGCATTATTATTATGGCGTGGCCCAAGGCAACGGTAGTGAAGCTGCGAGGTTTTATCGAGAGGCATTGGTGAGGCGAGGAGAAGTAATGGAGCATTTCCCGGACCACAGGGTTTTTATTAATACGCATAATACCCTGATGGCTGGACGTATCCCCGGGCGAAATCAACCTCACGGAGCTGTACCTCAGGATCCCGATCGAGTGGATGAAGTCTTGGAAGAAATTCAAAGAGACCCGTCTACAAGTTCGAGGAAAATAACTAGGCGAACCGGGATTCCACGGACTGCGGTTTTGAGAATTCTTAAGGAAGGTGAGTGGTATAGTCATAAAACTTTTAATTGTGTTGCAAAAAAAAGGAAGGTTTAATTTAGATTGTTTTTATGTAGGCGTCGTCGTAGTAAGCCTATCTCTGATCTAGATAAAAGTCTCTTTCTCCCAAACCCCTTTTGTACAGACCGCGCTGTAACCAATTAACCTGTGTTGGGTAAGTACCCAAGTAAGTTAAGTAACTTAACAATGATTTTTGTTTCCAGAAGGGTACCATGCATACCACATCCAGCGCGTCCAGCAGCTCCAAGAAAGTGATTACCCGAGAAGAGTGGCTTTTTGTCAAACAATGTTGCAACGATCTGAAGAAGACCCTGATTTTTTTAACAAAATACTGTGGACCGACGAGTCCCGATTTGAAAGGACTGGAGTATTCAATATGCATAATTACCATACCTGGGCCATAGAAAACCCACATTTGGCAAGGGCGTCAAATTTTCAAACACGCTTTAGTGTCAACCTTTGGTCTGGGGTCCTAAATGGAGAATTAATTGGCCCCTTTGAATTGCCGGCCAGGTTGGATGGAAACAGTTACTTAAATTTTTTACAAAATAATCTCATTGGATTGTTAGAAAATGTCAATCTCCAGACCCGACAAAGGATGATTTTTCAACAAGATGGCGCGCCCTGTCACTATGCGGCACGAGTAAGAGAGCATTTGAACTCCACATATCCCGAAAGATGGATCGGGCGTGCAGGGCCGATCGAATGGCCTGCGCGTTCGCCAGACCTCAACCCCATCGATTTTTTTATTTGGGGATTTTACAAAGAGCTGGTGTACGCGAAGGAAAGCAACAGCGAACAAGAATTGAGGCAAAGACTTACAGAAGCGGAAACAAAAATAAAGCAAGAATATTCAAGTAGCTTCAGACAATTAAAACATAACTTTTTAAGACGTTGTCGATTATGTATTCAGGTTGGAGGAAGGAGTTTTGAAAATGTACTGTAATAAATAGTTATTTTTTTGTAATTTGTGCTTTTATTTGTTATCAAAAAAACAGGTAATTTCCCAACTAGCATTTTTATTCTTGCTTACATTTTAAATCATAGTGGTGAACTAAAATTGTTAAATTACACGTCATGCTACAGTTATTTTACAGGAACTTCAATGAAATTTAATTTAAAATTACATTTTTAAGTTTAATTTACCATAACAACGATAAAAAATAGATAAAATAATTTTTAATGCTTTAATCTTGTTTCAAAGATTTTTAGCCTATCCGCCTTCGAAGGCCAATTACAACAAAAATAGGCCCATAAAGTATAATTTTTTTTTTACGATTTTTATAGTTTAGAAGCATGCGGAGTTTTTAAACTTAGCCAGAAGCTATGGAAACTACTTTTTTGTATTTTTAAATTGAAGTTGAAGGTTTGAGTAAATCCTACTAAAAACTAAACTTCTGACTTTCAAGCCTTTTTTGAGTAACTTTAAGTGATTTCAGGAAGCTGAGTTATTTTTCTTAAATTAAAACAGCATTCAAGACAAATCATGTCACAAAAAGACTGCAAAATACCTACTACGAAAAAAGATATGAATTTTTGAAACCTCGCTGGCAGAAATCATTAAAAATACACAAAAAAAATCATAACTCGAAAACTAAGCAAAATCGCTGAACATACATAGGGTATTTTCGGATACCCCAAGGTGCGAGGAATCTAAAAAAAATTTGTTGACGTCACTAATTGGACCACCCTGTATGATAATGCGATCAAAAGTACGAGGGCGGGTCAATAAGTCCGTGACTTTTGGAATAAAACACAGATTTTTTGATAAATAAATCATTTTATTTTTCAACGTAGTCCCCCTTGAGCTCTATACACTTTGTCCAACGCTTCTCCAATTTTTTTATCCCTTCCAAAAAATATGATTTGTCGAGGTCCTCAAAATAGAAGGCCTATTTTGAGGATCTCGACAAATCATATCATATGTTTGCGAGATGACTTCATCATTGGAGTCAAATCTTTTTCCACCGAGCCATTTTTTCAGGTTTGGGAACAAGAAGTAGTCACTCGGAGCCAAATCTGGAGAATAGGGTGGATGTGGGAGCAATTCATAGCCCAATTCATGGATTTTTGCCATGGCAACTACACATGTGTGCACCCTTGCATTGTCTTGGTGAAAAAGAACTTTTTTCTTGGCCAAATGAGGTCGGTTTTTTTTTCAAATCCTCATTGAAGCGGTCCAATAAGTTGGCATAATATTCCCCATTAATTGTTCTTCCCTTTTGGAGATAGTCAATGTGGATTATCCCACGTGCATCCCAAAAAACAGTCGCCATAACTTTATTGGCTGACAAACCCACCTTGGCCTTCTTTGGCACCGATTCACCCTTAGAAACCCACTGTTTTGACTGTTGTTTGGTCTCTGGTGTGTTGTGATGGATCCATGTTTCGTCCACGGTTACAAAACGGCGCAAAAACTCCTCCATATTGTGATTAAACAACGCCAAACCTTCCTGTGAAGTTGTTACACGATTGCGTTTGTGGTCGACTGTGAGCAAACGCGGCACCCATCTTGCGGAAAGCTTTCTCATGCCCAAGTGATCATTCAAAATTGAAACCACTGAGCCATGCGAGATGCCTATGGCTTCCACAATCTCTTGCACTTTCAATCTTCGGTCGGCCAACACCATATCGTGAATTTTTTCGATTGTTTCGGGTGTAGAGACCTCAACTGGGCGTCCAGGACGTTCGGCATCTTCAGTGCTTGTACGGCCACAACGAAATTCAGTAAACCACTTTTTTACCATTGAAATCGATGGTGCAGAGTCCCCATAGTATTTATCAAGCTTAGCCTTGGTCTCGGTAATGGTTTTTTTTCGCAAAAAATAATGCTTAATAAGCACACGAAATTCACTTTTTTCCATTGTTTCCTTAAGTTACTGGATAGTCTGATAAAGATAGCTGTAAAACACAAACTAACTGACGCAGCAAGTTCAAATTTTGATAGGAGTCAACTGACAGATGCCTGTTGACAGGAGTAGTGTTGCTTTTTCAGTAAGGAGGTTAGAAATTCAAAAAGTCACGGACTTATTGACCCGCCTTAGTAGTTAAAATAATTAAGGTTTAAGACTTTATTTTCTCACAAAAATAGTAAATAATAATATTAATAAACAAAGGCGAGAAACACAAGATACACATACAAAAATAGTACACAAACACTTAAATAGTTACATAAATCTAAACCTAACATTTTTAACGGACTTCCAAAAAAGGAGGCGGTTATACGTTCGGCTGTATAATATTAGGTCCATACATATGATATTGACGTTTTGTCGTACTGGCCACTTTGATCTCAAATATATCTTATTATCTATATTAAATATATCTATATTTGGTTAGGAATTCCAATTTCAAATTTATACCGCTATTTACTCATGCATTTGTTTTTCGAAACCGTAATTCATTTGTTTTTTCCTCTTTTGGTTTTTTCTTTGCGTCACTCTGTTTACAAAATAAAAAAATTACAAAATGAAATATCGTATTATTTTCGAGTACGAGTTCCACCGTGGCACCAGTGCTGCAGAAACGGCTCGAAGGATTAATGATGTGTATGGCGGCAGTGTGGCAACGAAAACACAGTGCGTTTTTGGTTTTAACGTTTTCGTTCTGGAAATTTGGACCTGCTGAACTAGCCCCGTGGACGGCAGAAGACCAAAGTTGATAATGAAGAATTGAAGGGTATTGTGGAAGCGGTTCCATCGCAAACCACGTCCGAGTTAGCTGCAGGCTGCGGTGTTAGTGATAAAACTTTTAATTCACTTGAAGCAAATTGGGAAGGTGAAAAAGCTTGAAAGGTGGGTACCTCATGAATTGAGTGCAGCAAACCGACAAACGCGCGTCGACTGCGTTACATTACTCAACCGGCATAGTAATGAAGGGATTTTAAATCGAATCATTACCACTGATGAAAAGTTGATGCTGATGCTGATGAGAGTTTCCGATTATCGTAATCGGAAACGCTCATCGCAATGGTTGAATCCTAGCGAACCAGCGTAAGCCTGCCCTAAGCGAAAATTGACTCAAAAAAGTTACTTGTGAGCGTTTGGTGGACTAGTGCCGGTGTCGTTCACTACAGCTCTCTTAAATTTGGCAAAACGATTACGGCAGATGTCCATTGCCAGCAACTGCAAATCATGATGGAAAAGCTAGCTGCTAAACAACTAAGGTTGGTCATTCGCTCTAGGCCACTGTTGCTTCAGGATAACGCTAGACCATACACTGCACAACATACGGCTATCAAATTAGAGGAGCTTCAATTGGAATGTCTAAGACATCCACCGTACTCCCCGGACCTTGCTCCAACTGATTTTATTGATTCCTGTCCGAATGGTTTTTTTAGTAAACAAATCAATAAACTACCTATGAGATGGCAAAAGTGCATAGATAGCAATGGTATATACATAATTTGATTAAATAAATATATTGTGTTTTAAAAAAATCGACTTTATGTTCCTCCTTTACAAAACGCCAATTTCATATGTATTAATAACGTAAATAATAACCTAATATATATTATGTATATGCATTATCATCAATTACTCCGCCTTCGTTGGACCGATTTTTTAAATTCTTTTTTTACAAAATGAAATTTCCAAAAAAACCAGCAAAGTTGAACGTGAGTTCTATAAAATATTGTTTTATAAGGATATTGTTCGGGCTGGTACCGACTTCAAAGATTGAGTAGAGAAATTACTGTTTTGTGCATCTTTACTTTGGAAGTTTTTTTAATTTTATGTTTATATTTTTATTTAATTAAAAAGTGTTTTGATAATTTTATTTTGTTTTGTTTGAAGTTTTTAATATTTTCTTTGGTATTAGACCCCCATACTTCAATTAAGTAGGTTAGGTTGTATTTAACGAGGGAGTTGTATACTAGATATTTAATATTTCTTGGAAATCAATATGAACTACCCTTAAGGATTCCCATTAGCGTCGACAGTTTATTAAATATTTTACCTATATGTGGTTTCCAAGTAAGGTGTTTGTTGGTAGTAAGGCCAAGATATTTCTCCGATTCCACTTTATATATGGGTTCATTGTTAATTGACGGAATTAGTTTTTTTTACATTAATTGTTAGCAAATTGTACTTAAACCATCCATTTAACTTATCGAGGTCGTTTTGGGCTTGTGTCACTATAGACTCAATTTTTTGTTTAACGTAAAAGAGGCATGTATCATCAGCGTACAGGGTTGTATCAGCTGTTAAGTCTAGGTCTTTTATGTTGTTAATGTAAATTAAGAAAAGTAAAGTCTGAGAATTGATCCCTGTGGAACACCACAAGAAACGGAATTAGTGCTATTCAAGGTTTCATCTACTTTAACTTTCTGCTGTCGATTTTTTAAACACGACTTAAGATTTTGTATGCTGTGCCTTTGATATCAATATTTTGTAATTTGTGAAGTATCAAAGCTGATTGTATTGAAGGTTTTTTGTAAGTCTATGAATATTCCAAGGGCCACTTGTTTTTTGACAATACAGCATTTTAGTTTTGTTACTAAGTCGATACAGGCAGACAAAGTATTCGACTTTTTTCTAAAACCATACTTTGGCGTATAGGCCAAACAGTATGGTTATATGTGTTCTATAGATTATTATAAGAATTTAAATATTGCATTAATATGACATATATTTATTACCTTTTCTAAAACTTTTGACAATACCGGGAGTACTGATATGGGCCGATAATTACCGGGTTCAGTATTATCACCTGTCTTAAAAATTGGTGACACTTTAGCGACCTTTAGTGAGTCAGGAAAACGACCTTTTTCAAGGCAGTCATTTATACAATCAGTGACTTCATTCATAATGAGTAATGACCCTTTTAACGCACTTAAGAGCCTTACATGTAATCCCATTTAGTCCAGTTATAGCATTTGTATTTAAACTGTCAATCATTTTGTTAACATCTTGTGTTGACACAGGCTCGCAGTTCACAGTCTGAAGAATTTACTATTTTGTCGTGATATTTTTGTGGGATTTTTTCTACCAAAGTTGGCCCGACACTGCTGAAGAATGAATTAAAACAATTGCATATGTCTAAGGTTTCACTGTAAGAGTCAGTAGGAATTTCATGTTTTGTTGGTGCAGTCCTGTTTTTCGTTTTGTTCACACTTAATGAGATATACTGCCACATTTTATAGGTTTTTTGTTGAGCCTCTCAAACGCTGAACAGTAGTAATTTCGTTTTGTTTCTTTAATTGTTTGTCGAACCTCTTTTTTAAGCATTTGTAAATTCCACATAATTTATCTCGTTTGTCATCGTTCTTAGAAAATTTAGACCACACACACTCACTGTACAGTTACTTACACTACACTTTTACACTTTTTGTTTATCAAAGCAATTATATTTTTATTTATCCAATAATCTTTAGGCGCTTTTTGTATTTTGATTTTACTTATAGAACACCGCTTTGTAGATTCTATTAACTTGATTTCTAGTTTTTCGTAATCGATATTACTCGTAGTGTCTAAATGTGATTTTGCTTTTAGTGTTTTGTATAATTTTTCATATTGAATTGCAGTGTATTTGATTTTATTGTTCTTTTCTTTTATGTGTTTATGTATTTCCAGAAATAAATGTTTATTGTGTATTGAAAAGTGTAGATTATGTAGTCAATTATAGCCACTACAGGCTAAGAACATAAACAGAATAAAAAAAATAAGTAATAATTAACAAAAGCACTCGGACTGTATAGATAACAAAAATATTAAATATATGTACCTACCCACTTACTAATAAAAATATTTATATAGTGTATAAGCTATACAATGTTTTGTCCTTGTCTGTCAAGCGAATTTTCCGACGTATCAGACGAGGACAATACATTGTATAGCTTATACACTGTATAAATATTTTGATTAGTAAGGTGGTGGTTAGAGTATAACAGTATTAAATATATTTTAGTTGTCTGGTACCTACTTGTGATACAAGTGCCCGCCAGGTTGTATCGGCCGCGTGGTTATGAATATAATTTAAGTATTTATAGGACAATCTGTTAACATTTTAATGTCACGTGTTATATTTTGGAACGAGAATCGAACATTGATTACGCTCCCCGAATATCTTTTTTGTTTTGAAGACGATTTTATATGGTTTTCCATTTATTGTAAGTATATATCGACTTATGCATAGAACAAAGTTACATGTGACAATTGAGCCAAATAGACTTTTTTGTATATTTAGTACTAAATTAACTCATTTAATATACTAGTGAATTCCGTTTTAATTAATTGTATTGTACGTACTTTCAAGAATAGAAATTGAACAAAGGTACATTAATTTTTCCTCCAAAAAACAAAGCTTTATGTGTAAGACGACCGAACTGTTATATACTAGTCCTGTATATAATAGTGCCTAGCACTGCACTGCCAGTCAGTTCATCTCCAGTCCTCATAAAGACAATTCCTCAGTTTTGAGTATCCGTGCGCGACATTTGCCTTTTGCCAGTAAACTTTTACTTTGTATTCAATTAACTTTTCAGTGTAATAAAAGTTCTTTTTTAAAAAGTGATTTTTAAAATCCCCCATAACAAATTGGTGGCAGCGTGGTGGGATACCGAGAAAGGTATCCTTGGGAAACGTCTCCGTATCCAGTGTTTCTTTGTGTATTCTAAATTCCAAAATAAGTGGAATTATATATAATATTCAGTGCTATCCTGTGTTAAATTGTGCATAGTTAAAATCATCGATAAGTGATCCAGTGATGTTCCTGTTCTTGTTCCTGTTTGTATCCTGCAAGTTGCTGTAAGTCCTAGAAAATAATAACTATAATCATCCTTTGTTGGCGACCGCGAGTGTGAGTGAAAATACGAAATCCTGAATAAAGTGCGTGTAACGATTAAGTTTAGTTAAGTTGTTATCTCACGAGTGTTGTTATCGCTTTAAGATAATTCTTAGAATTAGCCAAGAAGCATATCGCATTCGCTGCACTGTGGCTGCCTATTGCACCGAAACATTCATTTATAACATATAATTTTGTAATTATCTAGTAACTATCTGAAAAATGGCTTCACCGCAACCACAACCGCAACCACAACCACAAACACAACCAAAACAAAGATCACAAACACAAATCCAAATCGCGAGAGTAGACCTCGATATAGGAATCTTGTTCAAATTCATAAAACCCTTTGATGGAACAAGGGAAAAATTAAACTCATTCATAGCAAATTGTGATAATGCAATGAAATTAGTATCAGAAGACCAAAAACATATTTTGTTTAAAATTATTCTCTCACAATTAGAAGGAAAAGCTGAGTCCACATGCTCCATCAAAGAATTTGAATCATGGGCTCAATTAAATATTTTTCTTAATACTCAATTTGGGGAAAGAAAACATTATGCCCATTTGTTGACAGATTTACAAGAATGTAGACAGTTAAATAATGAACCAGTTAATAAATTTGCTTTGCGTGTAGAGACTTGTTTGTCTAAATTATTAACAGAAATAACTCTATCAAATAAAAAGAAATCTGAATTGCAGGGTCGTATAAGCGCTATGGAAGATTTAGCCCTACACACATTTTTAATAGGCCTTAAGCCGAAGTTTCTAATTTAGTGCGCAGTAAAAGTTCGGCTAATCTCAATCAAGCCATTAACGTAGCGCTTTCTGAAGAAGCAATTATAAATCTGTTCAACAAGCGTAATCCGCATCCATCATCCTCGTCTCAGCGTCAATCCCCATCGAATCGCTTCATCCCCAAACCTTCAAATCCTAACCCATTTTATAGGCCTCAGATACCAAAATTTAATGAGCAAAATGTACACAGCCTATTTTGTCGATATTGCAAAACCCAGGAACACACCATTGAACAATGTAGAAAACGTGAGTTTAATAACAACAGATAGGGAGTTTTAGTAACCACATGCCTCATAGTATGTGCTATAGCTATAGATAATCACGAGTCACATCTGTCAATCGAAGCTTTTAATTAGCAAAATGTTCAGGTGTCACAATTCTTACATTGCATCCTCACACCACAGCCAAGATGCAGCCTCTATATGTTGGGTTAAATGGCCCCTTTAAAGTCTATTATAACAGCGCATCGACTCCTGGATGGTGAGACATCCAGGAAGGTCTATGACTATCTACGATGCGGAGTGTGTTGGAGAAGCTTACGCTAGAGCAATGACACCTGTGAACATTTTCGCAGCTTTTAAGAAGTGTGGTATATTTCCTTTTAATCCGGAAGTGTTCACTGACATCGACTTTTTGCCGCCGTTTTTCTGACAGACCTGAGCCTGAGCCACATGACCAAAATTTAGATCCCAATGCACAAAATGTTGAACACGATAGCACGCCCCACAAGTGTGAGTGATTATAATATTTATATATAGGTGTCAATACTTCTTCATACATCTAGCTTTTACAACATTGAAAAACAAGAATATATTTTTATCGAGACTACTATTAATCACCAACATATATTTTTTGTCATAGAAAAATCTACCACTGGTTCAACCCTAACCCGCCGAGAAGAACCGGCGAAACAAACTCGGTCGGGCGCCACCTTTTCCCAAAAAGATGAAAAAATTACAATGTAAACTTAATATAAATAACAATATCATAAGTACATATTAAGTACATAGGAACTACCTTGCAAGGTTCCATCTTGTTTCCAATGTCTGAAATCGTTAACAAAATATACCTATTACCAATTTACTAACTTTATAAGCAATTATAAAATATAAAAATATATCGTTTGAATGATTACTCATAATATTATTCTCTCTTGTGCTTTATAGACAAGTATAGACCCCCGTCACTAAACTCTTTTTCATTCAGTGGCTCTTTTAATCATTGGTTGAAAGTTCAGAGACAACTTACCCGTCCTTAACCGTAACCTTCATTATTATTCATTAGTCCACAGCTTTTTCTGCCAAATGTACGTCATGGTCCATAGCCCATCCTTATTTTTGAAATCTTTCTTTAATTAAACCATAAATCTTAAGTTACCCGAATTAATATGGATTTCTTGTGTTTACGCGAATATTGTTCATTGTTTTAAACACTTACGGATTGTGTCGTGGTGCACTTTTTAATCTGTGATCAGCAGCATTTGGATACCGAGCTTCATCATGTCACACAAGTTGTACGTGACAATAAGCTTCGAGTCCAACGCTTGTCACAGTGACCGAGTGAACTGTCGAACGAATATCAGTAGTTCTACCGTTTATGAAAGGAGTCACTGATAAAGTTGGGTATATTCTATGTATATATGGCTATAATATATTTTTACAAACAGTGAAATGACCCATTCCCTTCAAGATGCAGGAGTCTGTAAGCTCGACTGTGACTGCGGTCTGTCCTTTATAGGGCAAACTAAAAGGTCCATCAAAACCCGCGTAACACCGCGGAACATATCGCAGATGCTAAACGCCGTCGCAACAATAAATCTGCAATTTGCTAACACACACTTGATCAACCTCGCCATTACATAAGATTTGATAAGCCACAAGTACAGGCAAAGGAACACCATTATCGCCCAAGAATGAAACGCGAGGCTATCGAAATTAAAAAGTACCCTAATTTTAACCCAGAAGATGGCTGGGTGCTGCCATCTAGTTGGGATCCAATAATAAACAAAATTTTATTCAAAAACACCTCGGTTTCAAGATACTGTTAGTATGTTTTGCGTGGATCGGAACACAAATAATAATTGAAGAATCTTCGGGTAGTTTGAACAACTTCAACAAATAGGACAACCGCCACCTCAGACCTCCCGTGACCCCGGCCGCTGGAAAGTAGCCGGAAAGTCGTGAAAAAGAAAATTGCACCGCGACACAATCCGTAAGGTGCTAGTCAAGTATCGAGTAGTATTATAATGCTATTCCAACAAAGATATTAGAAAACTGTATATTTATCACGAACGCTCGAAAATTGACTCATCCAAGAGTGCCTAAAATGCGAATAAACAGACCTATAAGTCAGTATTTTCAGATTCAAATAATGAACCTTACAGAGTAAGAACTAAAATATTGAATGACAATTCAATCATAGTAAGTCATAAAAGACTTAGCTGTTTACTTTGATATTTTTGCAAAATAAGGCTGTACTAAGTAGTAATCAGTAAGCTTAATCTTCAATAACGTCATATAATATAGGTAGTAGTGAGACTATTTTGTCATTTCGTGATTGCTTCATAAATAATGTTTTCGTAAAGTTTTTTGTAGGCGATTTTGTATTCGGGTTTTCTAATATCTTTGGTCTCCAACCACAATTATATTAATTAATCAATAATATTACTATCAAAATAAGTAGCATTATCAACACAATTCCATTAAAACATTAGCATAGTATATAATTTAAATTCGTAATGTTAAACATAATATTATTATGTAAAAACATAATGTTATGTTACTCTTTATATATATGTCAGTCCCATACTGAAACCATTGTAACTTGTTCTAGGTTGAACTATTAAGATCGAACATTCAGATCAAATAAGCATGCCTACATGATACCTGTTATCTTATAGTCTTATTAGATTTGTCGATCTAATCATGGATTTTATTTATTAGTCGAATTCATGACTGCAGATATTTGAAATTATTAATATTTATAGTTCCTTGCAAATTAATTCAATTCAATTTCAAGACCTCTTCATTCAATTGAATGAAGAGGTCACACATCTAATGACAGGTACGACGTAACTCCCCTGCGTCCTGTAAGTACAACTTCACTGAGTAGGTATAGCGACGTCTTAACTTCGGAGAACCAACTATTATGCTTAAAAGTATGCTATTTGTTACAACGTATATAATTTTATTTTTTCCCACAGCTTACTCAATCTGAGAAGCCTGTGTATCCCGATGCAGTTCGGGTTATTGCTACCCAAGCACTCAAGTATTCGCTGCCCACTGCTAGCAAATACGTTATTATAGGAACATTCAGTCCAAGATATACATATAATAATAATAATAATAAAGCCATTTATTCCATATCATAAACATTTGTTTTTGTGTTAGTAAGTTGTAGCTTAGAAATAAGATAAAGTTACTTATAAATTAATGTTAGTACCTATAATTTATGTGATATGGACCCCTGTTGGGGTAAAGGCCTCCTCCATCGTTTTCCAGGATTCCCTGTCTTTGCCTGACATTATCCAGTCATGTCCTGCGACTTGTGTTATGTCATCAGCCCACCGTCTTATTTGTCGACCCACATTCCTTTTCCCTTTTGGTCCTTTCCATCGTGTGGCTTCTATGGTCCATCTTCTGTCTGGGTATCGAGAGATGTGTCCGGCCCATCTCCACTTTAGTGAGAGTGCATGTCTGAGAGCGTCTGTGAGTTTAGTTTTTTGACGAATGATTACATTTTTAATTTTGTGTATTTTTCGAATTTTCAACATGCTTCTTTCCATTGCTGTTTGACTGTATCTAATTTTTTGTTTGATTTTGTTTGTATATACCGTTTTGTGTATAAGTTTGACAATCGTACAGTAAGCATGGTAAAAGGCATGTATCATATGTTGTCTTTTTCATGTGCAAGCTATAGTTTCCTTTTAGGATTTCTCTTAGTACCCAGAATTTTCTCCAAGTTGTGTTGACTCTTCTTGTTACTTCTTCTTCGTTGTTTGATGTTTTAAATTTTTTTGGAGCTTTCGCAGTCAAGTGAACACATCATTTTCTCTAAATCTTTGGCAGTTTCGGCTATTATGACAATATCATCGGCGAATCTCAGATGGTTTAAATAATGTCCGTTTATGTACACTCCCATTTTTTTCCAGTCTAGCTTTTGGAAAATGCTTTCAAGTACTGCTATAAATAGCTTCGGAGATAGAGGGTCCCCTTGTCTTACTCCACGTTCTATTTTTATTTCGTCTCCTCTTGTTTATAATTTTATTTTGCTCGTATTATTAGTGTTAATGTATTTTAAGATATTGATGTATTTAGAGTTGATTTTTATTTGTTGTAGTGCGTTCCAAATTGAACAGTGACTGATGCTATCAAAAGCTTTGGCGTAATCAATGAATGCCACATATAGAGGTCTATTGTATTCTCTGTATTTTTCTATAATTTGTTCTAGTGTCTGTATGTGGTCCATTGTGCTAAAACCTGATCTAAATCCCGCTTGTTCCTTTGGTTGTTGTTAACTTAAAGATAATGTAAACAAAACATTCCCCAACCCGACTTGTCCACGTGGGGAATTAGACTACAACCCTCCACTAGTCCAAGATATATTACTATACAATTCAAGGACCTATCCCGAGAAATCTATCCCGATTTAATTTATTATTGAGATATTCATCAAATGATTAGCGTCAACCATTATTCCATTTGGCTGCGACCTAAATGTACCTTACCTTTTACCTTATACCTTTAGGATTAAATTAGCGTTTTTTGTTTTACATACAAACATTTGGCTTTGGGAGACTGATTGCACTCTAACTCTATGGTGGTGATGTCCAGGTTACTGATATCCTAATTACTACTATATTATCAATGTGCCATTAGGAACTTACTTTTATTTTGCATTCAAATTTAGAACCGTATGGTCTTAATTTATTGTATTAACAGTACAAAACAGTAATTAGGGCAAATAACTTCACTATTTCGCTTTCGGATTTTAGCTTTAAGTTTAAATTCATTTAATATTTAGGAAATTTTATGAAAATTTTAAATCATCTATACTTTTAACTTGCTTTCTAACTTAACTAAAAGCAACTCTGCACGCTCTGGCGCACGTTGTAAACAACAACTGCACCAACAGGTGTGGTTGTTATTGCGTATACAGTTGTGCCTGAAAAACCTACACCTGCGCTCGCAGCTGTGCGCTATCAATGCAATAATGTGAAAATTGACCTTGACCATCATACATAATATGGTGCTTAATTTCATTTTAAAAAAACTTGCACAACTCACGTCTAGTGACTAGAGCTTCCCTCTGAAGTAAAACCACCCTTCGCCAACTGATATACAAGGTATATCATAAGTATTGTAATTTATTAACGTGGCAAGCAAGAAAGCAATTTTAGATACCAATCAACGCAACAGGCCGGTTTTATTTCTACACGAGTTTTATGTTCCAATCTTGATACTCAGAACAAAATCTATTAGGTAATATAAGTTCTTAAACTTGTACAGTCATTGTTAATACTTCAATATTAAATCGGAAATATTGAAGTCTGAACAAATGACACACAGTAAAAGCCCGTAATTCTAGTAGTAATTATTGCGTAGTTTAAAATTAAACAAAATATTTAAACAACGTTTCACTTTTACAATTCCATTTCCTGTACATTTTCCCCATAAAAAGATAAAATGTAAGATCTGAGTTTATAGTTTGAAATTACGTATTAATTATTACGCTATTTCATGAAAATATTTCGTTACCTGGCTTGTTTGTCGATTTACCTGTAATTTATTTGTATGATTATTTGTTTTTACGTACGTTTTTCATTTTTTTGATCCAGTCACTGGCAGGGTCGCCACTTTGTAGGATTGGGATGGGTAACAAAAATACTTCGAGACTGCTGTATAACGGACCCACTCGGTCGGTAGTCGGTATTGGAATGGCAGTGGACAGTGGGTGCTTGAGCTCCCAACTACTAGTTTACCACCACCACTACACCACCGATACCAAGCCCAACTAGTGTACGTGATTATAATATTTATTATTATAAGTGTCAATACACTGCAATGTGCATGGTATTCAAGAATAAGTAAAGATGCATTTTGAAGGTAAATTCAATAAGATTATGGTGTATTAATTTGATTTTTGTAGCTTCTGTATTATTTGAGATACAATTTTCTTTTTGGTTAGGTGCCTAATCTATGAGATGGTATAGGTGTATGTCATCTCTCATATTTGAGAAAATCTGGCCGACAATAAAAAAAAGAGTCCTTTTGCCATCGTCTAGACTTAGAGAGTCATCGTCGAAGAACTAATTGCATCGGACAACGAAGTAAATAGGAGTCTTTCTCGTGATGGAGAATGCTGGCTTCAATGCCAATTTCCGCCAATAGTGTCACGCGGCATGTATCTGATTACCGAAAATAGCAAAAATATAATATGTGATGTTTGTATCTAAGTGATTATATTTACTAAACATGACAAATAATTGATTTTTCATGTTAATCATCTATAATATACCGTCTTACCCACAGGGGTAGGGTGAGATGGATTTTGGAATGTTTTCTTACTATCGATTATTTCTATAAAAAAAAGACGTGTGGCACTCGGGGACTGGCGCGGTAAAGCTATTGCATAGCATTTTGTATCAACTTATGCAATTATAATTATTATTTATTTATTTTATTTTATTTATGCAGTATTTCTTTTTCTTTGATATTAATTCAAGTTACACTTTTTGAGCATGGTGACCGATAAGAAAACAATTTTTTCTTTTATTAAATAAATAAAAAGTTAATATTGTTTAAAATATTTTTATTATTTTACAATACATGTGGGTTTTAAATTATTATTTTTTACAATTACTTTCTCATAAACAGCTGCTTATGTATTCGTCCGATTTCGAAGCAGCTCGTCTCGATTCGTGCGAGTTTCGTAGAGTCGTACAATACGTCTAATCGCATGCACACAACGCCGTGTCGAAGACTGCCGAACTGAAACGACGTTAGACGATGCACGGAGCGTGAGGTTTTTTCATTACGGAATTTCTGGATTCGGTCCCCGCGCTCAAGGCCCGCGATAGAAGCTATGCAATAGCTTAAAATAATAATTTAAGTTCAACTTTGATACTGATAAATTAACTAAGAATAAATGACATTTTAATCTAGAATGCCTTTTTATTTCTATTTCAATTCGTGTTTTTTTTTATATACGACGATTTCTGCCATCTCAGACCATTTTCCGCTATGCCTTTGTGACTCCCTGACTATATCTGTCTTACTTTGGTCTTACTAAGTAGGTACTCTGAACAAGATGGTTTTTTTTTTCAGATATACTGGAAGAAATGGCGGCGTTTAATGTAATTTTAGGGTGTGTTATGGCACTACTTGTCATATTGTTTACAATCAGCTCCATTGCCAGATATTACATTAAGGTGAGCTTTGATTTATTACTTTATTGCGAATGATATTGTTTTGTAATGATGGTACGAAAGGCAGTTATCGCTGACCAGCAGGCGAACTGACTGCTCGTTTGCCTCGTAGCAAATAAAAGTACAACACAAAGAATTTGTATGCCTTCATAAATCTAAGGAAAAACTCTGAAACCCCCTTTCATTGGATTTACTTTGTTGGGAAAACACCAACATAGTACCTATTGCATGTTGGTACAAAGCTTTAAATATTAGATACACTCGTGTCTCATAATATTTATAACGTAGTAAGTAATTAGAGTTTAATCTAAAGACTAAACTGAGATCATTATAATTTCATAGCAAATATATTTATACGTTAATTAATACTTACCTAATTAACTTTTTTCAGTTTACATTATTCATTGTGCTGTCGCTAATATTCGCAACAGCGCCTCTACCGTTGATGTGCTTGAAACCATTCGATCCAAGAAATGCTCTGTAAGTATGATAAATAAAAAAATAATAAAAAAAAAAATATCTATGGACGCACTATTAAAATATAATGAATATAATATATAATAAATAAACAAAATTAAAACATTTACAAAGTAACCCTCGTCATTATCAAGCTGTGAGGGAGCTGATGATGATGAATTTTAGCTAAGAACACTCAATCATGTCAGCTTCTAGTCAAGCAGTGAACTGTTATTAAACTTTTCAACCCTACCAAAACACAGGGGAGGTTATCAATTCGTGTGTATATATTTTTTTGTGTGTATGTTACGCGATTACTCCGCCGTTTGTGGACCGATTTTCAAAATTCTTTCTTTATTGTAAAGAGTTGACTAATAAATTGGTCCCATTGTTACCAAATGGTAGACCTGGTGATTGAATCCATGAGGAATCGAGAGAAGTCTTCAAAATTTATAGGGACACTGATAGTGATTTTGACTTCTTTTGAAGTAACTCGAGCATATGCTACCAAAAAGTGAAATGTGCCGACTTCAAGAATATGAAGATTGAGTAGAAAAAAAAGTAACATTTTAGCAGAATTTAAAAGGTGAATTTCGACAGTAAAAATTATTTCATACTTTTTAGTTATTTTATGAATGTTATTGCTTTTACTTTGGAGGTCGGTTTCTATATTTTTTTAAATATTTTTTCTTTAATTAGGTACGTTATAGCACTAACAGCGATAGTAAATAGTAATTAAATAATTTAACTAATTTTATAAACACTTGTAGAACGTAGAATTCAAGGTTAGCAAGACGTAGAGGTAGCGTTTATGTTTGTAATTTATACGAATTGTTAAAGTAATAATAGTGATTTTTTATTGTCCATTTATATGATAATTTAATGATGTACACTTTTATTGCGATAACTATAATTGTGTCTTAAAATTTCAAAGATAATAAAAGTACGGTAAACGGTTCCTACCCGGTGGCTTACATTATTGTTAGAGGCTTTTTACCCGACTACGGCGAAGCCAAAAGGAAGGGTAATGATTTTGGCAGTCTATGTATGTATGTTTGTATGTTTGTTCCCTCGTAGCGTCTAAACTACTGGTCCGATTTTAATAAATGAGGTGTAAATAGATTCGTAATGATGCCGCGGGTAACATAGGCTATATAATTTTTTCAAAATTATGTATTTCGAAAATTAAACCTAAGATTCTAACATCTAAAAAAATTAAATCGAGATAATTATCACATGTTTGGTATCAAAACAAAGGTCTTGGCAAGCACACTACAAATATTTACATAATTTGTAAATATATTATATTATATCATATTGTTAAAGTCAAAATATACGTTTAAAATACAATTCGTACAGTATTTGTCCAATTTTCTAACATTACGTATAATAAGACTATAAATATATAATTTATATATTATGTTCCTTCATAAATTTATATTTTATTTTATAAATATAATTTTTTACAGGCAATACATAACAAATAAAAAAACACCTATATTGTCAAGCAGTGAACGAGCTGATGATGATGAATTATAGCTAAGACCACTCTTAATTATGTCAGCTTTCAAACAAAAAAAACTAGATCAAAATCGGTTAATTGGTTCATCCGATTTTAATAAGAAAATGAAGATGAAATCAATCACTAGCACTTTTATTAGTCACTCGTTCGATAGATGTCACTATACGAGTCTTAAATTTTTCTGAATTGCGGAATCGTTGTGTTTAGAAGTTTATGATATATTACACTACGATTATTGTATGAGATCTAGTGACATCCCTAAACACGCTAAGGTGAAATTAGCTATGTTCGCGGACGACACAGCCCTTTATTATTCCCACATACGAGCGTGTACCGCATCTAAAGCCCTCCAGGAGTCAGTTACCGCTCTCGGTATATGGTTCTCCAAATGGAGAATAGAAATTAGGTAATCCCGACAAAAGTCACGCCATCCAATTCGATAGGAAAAGTGCAATGAGGCGCATTTGCCCCCGTAAAATAATGAGCCCTATAAGCCTGCACGGCAACATAATCCCAGAGGTCACTCAGGTCAAATATTTAGACGTAGTACTAAACAAGTCGATGTCTTTTTAGAGTCACATTAGTAATACATTACGTAAAGCGAAATTTGTACTCTACAAATTATATCCGCTAATTAATTCGCGAAGAAAAATGTCCCTAAGACATAAGCTTACATTGTATAAAGTTTGCATCAGAACGATACTCACTTATGCGCGCGTCTCTTTCGCACAGATAAGCGAGTCTCAATTGGACCGTTTGCAAAGAGTCCAAAACTGGTTTCTACGCATGGCAACAGGCGCCCCCTGGTACATGCGTAACATCGACTTGCATAGGGACTGCGAGCTCATCACAATTAAAGCCTATATCAAGGAACTCGTAGAGAGATTCTTTGATAAAGGCAAATTATTGAATATAAATTATAAATAGTTATATTTTATAAATCGTTCTTCGAGTTCGAATCAAGTCATCATTTACTGTGTATGCTATGGTTAGTTCATTTTAATTTCAGTTTTTCAGTTACTCTATTACCTTTAAGGTCCTTTAATAAATAATATTAACTATTGTTTCCTCGTGATACGGTAATTACTTTTTAAAATTGTAAATAATATACGTATAGTTTTGTATTAGATTAAAGTAATAACTTTATATATATTATATAGTATAGTTATAGTATAGTGTACGTCTTGTACATTTAGGTATAGTCTTTAATTTAGTTTAGTGGTAAGTTAGTGTATAAAAGTATTTACTATAGTTATTAGAATTTATAACTCATTAGAATGCCGCTTTCAAAGAAAAATAAGAAAGCGACAAGCTGTTTACGTGAAAAAGAATCCTCCGCGGCTCGAGTTTCTAGACGCGAAAAGGTAAAGCAGAATATTTCAACGCACGTTCACGTGAAGACTCTCTATGTAGAGAAAAAAGGCTGAGCTCACTGCGTAAATATGCTAGACAAATAAGATCAGCGGAGTCATCGCAATCACGGAAAGATGGTACTATGTTATTGTATTTTAAGTACATTACTTAAAAACATTAAAGAATATTTTGAAAAGTACCTGGATCGGTCCGCGCTTTCTTTCTCTTTTGATAATATACTTATAAAAATTTTTGGTTTGTTTGTTTTGTCAGTCTTTTGTCACAAAAAAATATGTAAAAAAAATTTGCCCGCTCGTGGATAATTTGTAAAAAAATAGTTACGAAACGGAAAAATAGTAAATAAAAAATAAGTTTAAAAACTATAACCCGACTACGTAAAAAAGGGGTCTAAGAAAGCCGATACAAGAAAATAATTCAAATAGAAATCCAGAAATGCATAGTTACAAAAATGGTCAAGGTAGAGTCGTAGTCGCACACAATAATGGCGTCATCTAAGCGTCAGTTCACACCGAGATGCGTGACGTCTAGGTATCAACTGAAACTGCGTATATCGTCATGTACACATGCATACCCCAAGATAGTTATAGACGGCTGCGTTTTGACATCGACTGTTCCGAACAGTAGGTGCGACCACGGCTCTACCTTGACATTTTTGTAACTATGGATTTCTGGATTTCTATTTGAATTATTTTCTTGTTTCGGCCTTTTTAGACCCCCTTTTTACGTAGTCGGGTTATAGTTTTTTAAACTTATTTTTTTATCACTTTCCATGTACACAGCTGGACCCTGCAGTCATTGAACATTTCTCGTTTTCTGTCAAAGCAATAATACGCTAAATGAAAATTACGTGCGATTGAAGATCTCACTGGGGTCACAGGCACCCACAAGCAGTCGCACATTAACCATATCATCTGGCTCCTAACTGTCACAATGAGGACCGTCGTTTCTTGTCTCACAAGGTGGCCACCACAGTAGAGTGAGGCCCTAAAGTACGGCTGTCAAAGTTTGTTATTACGGGCGCCAAGACAAAAGTTAACATATTGGCCACATCACAGTATTGCGCAGTCCCGTTTTGCTCGAAAAAAAGCTTCTTTCTTAGCTCCTCTAGCTTTTAAAGCACTCAAATTAATTTAACGTATTGCTAAATATCCACAACATTAATATAAATAGAAAGATACGATTTCGGAGACCTCACGCTACACAAGCGCCCCTAGCGGCGAATCCATACGGAATAGCCCTCATTCTGTGTAGGATTCCAGCAGCGCTGCTGCGGTTCACTGCGCGCGTGCTCGGGCTGCGCTGGACGGTGCGCGGCACGGAGAACGTGGACGACACCAGGGGCGCAGTCGTGCTGCTTAACCACCAGAGCGCGTTGGATTTGTATGGTAAGAGATACGGACCATAGTATTAGTACAAGGTTAATAGAAGTACCTATTGCTCATATGATCGATGACGTTATAATGCAAGATCCGGTATAAGAAATATGTACCCTCATCTGTTATTTATCCGTGATAAGAAATTAATTAAGTATAGATAAATATTCACATTGACACATTGCAAATAGGTTGCCTAGTTAAATTGCGCCCTAAGGGCCGATTCACACCGAAATGTCAGCGCAGCGGCGAGCAGCATAACTGTCATATACTTAATTAACCGACTTCCAAAAAAGGTGGCGGTTATGCGTTGGGCTGTATGTTTTTTTTGGTACGTTCAACGATAACTCCGTCGTCTGTTGATCGATTTTCAAAATTCTTTTTTTGATTTTAAACTTTATCTTCATTACTATAAAACACAGTTTCGCTTGAGACAACCGCCACCGCTCACGGCCGCTGATGGCCGCTGGCGACCGTAGCGGCTATCGGCGGCCGTGAGCGGAGAGAGCGGCTCACATGAACCGTGATAGTTGTAGTTGGTGAAATTTTCATAGATGATATATTTCTGTTGCCGCTATAATAACAAATAGAAAAAAAATAGAATAAAATAAATATCCGGCTAATAAACCGGCTAAGTGCGAGTCCGACTCGCACTTAGCCGGTTTTATAGAATGCTTTTGTATATTCAGTGCTGGCGGTGCTGTGGCCGCTGATGGCGCGCTGCACGGTGGTGGCGAAGCGCTCGCTGCAGTACCTGGTACCCTTCGGCACCGCCACCTGGATGTGGGGCACCGTGTTCATAGACCGCGGCGCCCAGTCCGCCAGGTCCACTCTCAACAAGCAGGCGGACGCTGTCAGGGATCAGAAGGTATTGGTTACATAATATGTTCTAGTCTAGGGCCGGCATGACCAACCTTTTCAAGATTGAGTGCCATTTGTAACCGACTTCCAAAAAAAGGAGGCTGTTATACGTTCGGCTGTAATCTGTATATATTATATATATTAGTTCCTAACATATGAATACGTCGTTTTGTCGTACTGGCCACTTTGATCTCAAATATATCTTCTTTGGTTAGGAATTCCAATTTCAAATTTATACCGCTATTTACTCATGCAACTGTGTTTCGAAAAACGTAATTCATTTGTATTTTCCTCTTTTGGTTTTTTCTTTGCATCACTCTTTTTACAAAATGGAAAACTTGAAATATTGTATTATTTTCGAGTACGAGTTCCACCGTGGTACCAGTGCTGCTGAAATGGCTCGAAAGGTTAATGGTGTGTATGGCAGCGGTGTCGCAAAAGAAAACACAGTGCGTTTTTGATTTCAACGTTTTCGTTCTGGAAATTTCGATCTGCAGAACAAGCCCCAGTGGACGGCCGGAGACCAAAGTTGATTATGAAGAATTGAAGGCTATTGTGGAAGCGGATCCATCGCAAACCCCGTCCGAGCTAGCTGCAGGCTGGGGTGTTAGTGATAAAACTGTTTTAATCCACTTGAAGCAAATTGGGAAGGTGAAAAAGCTTGAAAGGTTGAACCTCATGAATTGAGTGCAGCAAACCGACAAACGCGCGTCGACTGCTGCGTTAACTCAACGGGCACAATAATTAATTCATTTTAAATCGAATCATTACCCGTGATGAAAAGTGGATGCTGTACGATAATCGGAAATGCTCATCGCAATGACTGAATCCTGGCGAACCAGCCAAAGCCTGCCCCAAGCGAAAATTGACTCAAAAAAGTTACTTGTGAGCGTTTGGTGGACTAGTGCCGGTGTCGTTCACTACAGCTTTCTTAAATCTGGCCAGACGATTACGGCAGATGTATAGACATCTGCCGTAATCGTCTGGCCAGATTTATATCTTATTCATATTTATATTTATAGCCAGCAGTTGCTGGCTATAAATATTCATGTTCTATAAATATTCATGCAATTCATGCAAATCATGATAGAAAAGCTAGCTGCTAAACAACCGAGGTTTGTCATTCGCTCTAGGCCACTGCTGCTTCAGGACAACGCTAGACTACACACTGCACAACAGACGGCTACCAAATTAGAGGAGCTTCAATTGGAATGTCTAAGACATCCACCGTACTCCCCGGACCTTGCTCCAACAGATTACTATTTTGTTCGAAATTTGGATAACTTCTTGCAAGGGAAAAAATTCAACTCCGATGGGGCAGTCCAAAGCGCCTTCAAAGATGTTATTGATTTCTGTCCGAATGGTTTTTTTAGTAAAGGAATTAATGAACTACCTATGAGATGGCAAAAGTGCATAGATAGCAATGTTATATACTTTGATTAAATATATATATTATGTTTAAAAAAATCGACTTTATGTTCCTCCTTTACAAAACGCCAATTTCATATTATTTAGGTAATGACCTAATATATATATATTTTTGTATGTTCAACGATTACTCCGCCGTCTGTGGACCGATTCTCAAAATTCTTTTTTTGATGTATAGGGTATAATCCCAAATTGGTTCTTTTGACATCAAAGTGGTGACCTGATGATGGGATCCATGAGGAATCGAGGGAACTGATCGAAGTTTATATGGTGTATACATCCAATTTATATAGTGGTTTCAACTTTTTCTGAAGAAGTCCAAGCATATGTTACCAAATAGTAAGATTGTGCTCCAAGGTATACCCTGGATCCAAAAGTACTGAACAGAACTCCTGACTGACATGTTTGGGCATTTCGGCGTTGTTTAAAGAACTGCAAGCATATGCCACTATGTCAATTAGAGTAATCATCATCACCACCATCATCACACCATACTTCATCACATTATGATGATATAAAAGGTACTTCTCATTTGTATATATACAATATATACAATAGTATTTCACACCGACACGGATATCTTTGAACATTACTCTGCCGTTTATGGATTTTTATAGACGTGCGGCCCGTTAGGGTTTTGCTAAAATAAATTATTATTTTTAAACAAAACATTAAACCGGCTTGCAAAGTAAAAATGCACAAAAAAGTATGAAATAAAACTCATTTCCTTCATAATTCCTCTTTTAAATTTTGCTAAAATTTTAACTATTTCTCTAAGCTTATTGATTTCTTAGGTTTACGCGAATATTGTTCATTGTTTTAAACACTTACGGATTGTGTCGCGGTGCACTTTTCTTTTTCCCGACGTTTCGGCTACTTTCCAGCAGCCGTGGTCACTGGAGGACTGAGGTGTCAATGGTCCTATTTGTTGAAGTTGTTCAAACTACCCAAAGATTCTTCACTCATTATATGTATATTTCTCTACTCAATCTTCATATTTTTTATTATCTTTATTTGAGGAGATTAGTCATAATTGAATATGCCACTCCATTATACCAACGATTACAATAATTACAATTATAATATAATTAAGTACTAACTACATCACTAATTATAATCTATTTTACGTCGATTTAGAGCTTTATTGACCATTTTATGCACTTCTATAGCTTGTTCAGACAAGGGATACGCTAGAATACAGCTACAAGTTCCAATATTCATAAAATCTCCAATTTTTCTCACAACCTGAAATCTAATATCTTCGTTACGGACACAATCCAATATTATATGGATAACGTCTTCTATCATTCCACATTCCGAACAAAGAGGAGATGCTACTTTTCTCATCAAATGTCCAAATTTATTCAGGGGAATGTGTCCAGAACGAATTCTAAATGCAATTTTTAACATATTTCTATTTAAATTAACATCTGCAAACCACGGTGATTTCCATGGTTCATTTTGTAGTGTTCGGTACCATATGCCCTTCTCCACTGATCTTTCGTCAAAATGCACTTTCCACAGAAGGTAACAGTGTTGCTTAACTAGATTTATACAGTCAGAGAAGGAAGGCAGAAAGTCCCTTATTACGCCATCAACAGCAGCTTCTTTTGCGAGGCCATCTACCCTTTCGTTCCCTTCTAAGCCAATATGAGAAGGGATCCATTGTAGGATTACTTCTTTTGACAGGGCCTTAATTTCGAATATTAGCTTTATAATATCGTAGGCAATCGGTGTGCCTCTTAAGAGGTGCACCGAGCCACGTGTTGAAGGGAACTTTTTGAGTCAGATACAATTACAAATTTATTATAATCTATACATTTTATACAATAAAGAGCTTCTAAAATAGATATTAATTCTAAATACATGATAGACATCTTATCAGATTTTAAATTTCATGTAATTATCAGTTTGAGGATCGAAAAATGCTGCACCCATGGATCCTTGCGGTTATGTTATGTCTTTGTAAGCGTCCGTAAATATCTTGTAGTGTGAGGAATGACGTTCTTCTATGTACGCGTTACACGTTTGCCTGAGACTTATCTCATTATACTCCTTTTTAGCCCTATTTAACATTATAGAGACATACAGACATTTATTACGTCACTTAATTTATACCAACTTATCCAGTAGTCAAATGTATACATAGGTAGACACTCCGCCACATGAATTTTCATATTTTTGAATTTTAAATACATATTTACTAAAATTGGAACTTGTTTCCGTCTCCAGTATCTACGTTTCCTAAGTGTGTTTAGTTCGCAAAGCTTGGTTTTTTAATTTGTCTAATTTAATTAAATTTGATTTACTAGCGTTATTGTATAAAAAACTGCCAAAATCTAATCGACTTCTAATCATAGCTATGTAAATTCTTCTCAAATATTTCGGGTGGACACCCCAGCTCGATCCAGCTAATATTTTTAAAATATTCAAAAATGTATGCGCCTTTTCAATTAGTGTATTAATGTGTTTTGTCCGTCTCAAGGATCGATCAAGCTCCATGCCTAAATATCTCACGTTAGACACCGCCGTTAATGGCATGTCACGAATGAAAATACGAACACTGTTTATGTTTTGGCCCTTTTTAAAAGTGCATATTTGCTTTTTGTAGAAGACACGCTAAGACCTAAATTTTCTAATAATTTAATCAAAATATCTAAAGAACTTTGTTTCGAACAACGTGCGGATTCTAAATTTCTATCAATCGCGTATAGTGCAAAGTCGTCAGCATATTGTGTAGCAAATACTTTTCGAACTGCCTTACAAATAGGATGAGTCGCGACGTTAAATAATAACGGCGATAAAGGATCACCTTGTGCGAGACTTTGAGCAGTACATTGACAAATAAAAGTTTTTTTGTCTTATTTTTAAGTTCCTGGTGCGTAGAAAATTCCACAAATATTCACATATTTTTAAACCAACACCAGTTTCATCTAAGACTTTGATTTTACATTTTTGTTTGACATTTAAGACATGAATTTAAATACAAAAAAAAACAACAAAACGAAAATTTGAATACAATAGTTCACTCTTCATGACCAACATAGTTTCATAGGTAAGTACATAGTTGCGTAATACCCCGACATCAATTGGCTGGGAGAATTTAAACAAGCATTTACATGAATTCCTATGAAGTTAGGTAATAGCCCTGTTGATTTACGTACTGTTTCCAAGAGATTTCGACCGATAAGTGGGCAAATATTTATATTATTGTACGCGTTATCAATATCCAGGAAGCACGCAAGAATTGTTAAATCCTTAGAAAAACCTGATCCTTGTAACCAATCTGACCAAACTGTCAAGACATGATTTTGATTTTCTAGAACCTACGGTATCAGATGAAAATATACTCTTTTTTTCCAAGTACCACTCTAATCTTCTGTTGATAATAGAATGGAAAATTTGGGGATGGACACAAGATAAAACTAAAGACGGATCTCGGTTCGGTTTCGGAATCGGAATAACGTAAATATCTCGCCATTGAAAAGGTAAGAAACTTGTAGAAGGAAAATTATTAAATAAATAAAGTAAAATATTTTTACCATTAATAGGAAGACGTTTTATCATAGAAAAATATATACTATCACAACCCGGGGCGGTGTCTTTGGCTTTAATACACGATTCCAATTCGTGTAAAGTTATGGCACATTCTAGTTTTAAATTTACCGAATTAATTAATGGCTTAGGAGGAGAAACATATGCAGGACACAGACTTCATCTTTCTCCACATTTCTGTAGGAGATATAGATAGATTCGTCAACAGAATTACTAAATTCTTCCAACTGTTGGATGCGGCTGTTCTTATTAGGTTTTGCGATTCTCTGACACAGTCTTTAAAAATTATCAAGTTTGAGGGGGAGGGATTTTTCCTAAATTTTGATAGGGCTAATCTTCTTTTAGCTACTGAATGAGACAAGGTAGGATTCCAATTGGATTTAGGGGAAAACTTATTAGATGGATTTAAATTAATTTTAATTTTAGGAATATATATATATATATATATATATATATATATATATATATATATATATATATATATATATATATATATATATATATATATATATAATATGTTTATTTAACAATATGGAAATAAAAGATAATGTGTTGCTTTACAACTAAAGAAACAATATTTATTTCACAATTTAAATAAAATTTTATACAAATAATTCATAAGAAATTAAATATTAAGTCTCATTCCCTTGACAGTTGAGATTCATTGTCAAGTCTAAAAAACAATGAGGTTACATATATATCTGCGGCTGAATTAATATGGTCTAAAAAATTATCGTACAGGAATTGTGGGTCACCAGATAAATCGAATTGTAAAAAACATTATTCGAGGTAAGATTTATAACCTTCCCAGTCAGCATACTTGAAATTGCGTTTAATTAATAAAGAAGGATTAAATACGTTACTAGAAGAAAGCTTGATGACGAGATGACCACTTCCTAGAGTTTCGTTAGTTTCCTGCCGATTAAAATTACATGATATATCGGAAGTACAAAAGGAAATATCTGGGGCACTTTATTGCAAATTGCCTGCTACTAATTTTATACGCGTTGAACTACCGTCGTTTAAGGATACTAAATTACTGTCAGGCATAGAATCATAAATTTGGGATCCCCTGACATCTGTTTTATGCAACGACTTAAAATTTAATGCACACCGCATTAAAGTCTCCCAAAATCAAGGTTCTGCACCTAAATTTACTAAAAATATTATCCCAATCAGATCGTCGAGTTTGTACCCACCGAGGACAATAGATACCCACTGAGGATAGTAGAGGACCCTAACGTGTAATATCTGTATGTCTAGATTGGAATTAACTAAATTGCAAACCTGAGATCTGGAAGATTTATGTGTAAGGATACAAATACCCTAACTAAAACTTCACTAATTACAGCTATAAGGATTTTGCTTTTAATTAATAGATGTTCAAACAATAACCGTTTTGTTCTTAAAATTTGAGCGTTCCACTGCAACACATTAATCTCAGTAGTATTTACATTATTTTAATTAGCCATTTGAAGAATTAAAACTTAAATTTAATATCTTAAGTAATGTCATATCAGTAAAATTATCTATGAAAACAGATACGCACCAATCCACACAAAGACTAATAACACTATAATTTTTTTTAGAACACTTCAACCTTTTACAGAAAATTATGTCTTTAATTCTGTCTATCAAAGAACTCAATGACCTAATATTCTCGGTAGACTGCTGTATCACCTTGGTTGTCACATTCGTCTGATCCGGTGTTATCAACGGCAGTACCTCCGTTTGTGGTAATGTCACAGCGTCGGTGGCTGCAATGTTGCCATCTGTCACCATTGTGTCCTCAATACTTGAAAACCCCGGCGATCGCGGAACTCGAGTCATCAACTCCACTGTGCGATGGCAATACCGATGACTCATCTATAAACGTTGCTTGTTCGGGTGAATAGGGCTGTTTCCGCTTTGTAGGCTCCTGTACCACACGCGCACATCCCTGAGCCGCATCTGGTAGTCTTGTTTGCTTATTCAGAGCTGATGCGTATGAAGTCAAAATCGGTGAATTTTGTTGATGCATATAATTATTTATCGCGACGTTACTATCGGAGAATTGAGCAACAGGAAGTGGTAAAAAAGGTGGCACATACATAGATACTGCTTGCTTATATGTGCAGTTAAACTCTGGCATCAGCTCCCGAATTTTATTTTCTTTTAAGTAAACTGGACAAGATTTAACTAAAGACATACGATTTCCTGACCTTTACAGTTTATGCACTTGAAAGTTGTAGCTTCGCAGTTGGGGTGATTTTTACCGCATTTGGGACAAAATATTTTTATTGAAGGGCATAGTTTAACTGTGTGTCCAAAACGCCAACATCGAGAACATTGTGTTACGGGGAAAACAAACGGTTCCACAGGAACTCTCAAATTTAAAATCTTAATAATTGGCGGTAAGGAGCTGCCCTTGAAGCACAGACGTACAGTTTCACTTTGTAGCCACCCCGTCTCAGGATTTCTCCGATTTAATCTGACAGATAAAACCTGGCACCCTACATTACAATTTTTAATGCATTCCAAAAGTTTAGAATCGGGTATACCTATATCAATATCTCTTATGATGCCATATGACACATTAACTTCATAAGTCTTTTGAATTCTCCACTCTTTTTCCTTAAATTTTTGTCATGAAATCAATTTTTCTGCATGAGTTTCGTCTTCGAAGCTTACAATAACTTTAAAAGCGTTAACATATTTAACATTATGAATTCCTACTATGTTTTCCGCAAGAAATAATCTGGCCAATGCAAACTGGTTTGGTAATATAACTTTACATGAAATACTTATATTTATCTTCTCAGTTTTTCTCTTTCTCCCTTCTAACTTCTGTCCAATCCTCCTCTTGAATCATCCTGTTATCTTCTATATTGTGTAAGTTCTCCTCATAATTAAATTGGTACAAATCGCCTACTATCATATATTCTACATTCATACTATCACCTCCCATACTATTATTGTCCACTATCTACTCGTCCTCTTGAGCCAAAATTTCACTCATCTTGCATAAGGATCAGCCTCAAACGACACGATAACACGCGGCGGCGCGCTCACGCGCCGTCGATAACCGGTATTGGAATCGTAAACAACGCTTGTGCGTTGTTTTTTGTTGTTCATTGTTGCAACGAATGCAACACGTCTTTGCCACTCACTGAGGGAATATACACTGATCTTCATAATTTTGAAGTCGGTACCAGCTAACTTGAACGTGAGTTCTATAAAATATTGTTTTATCAGGATGCTGTTCGGGCAGGTACCGACTTCAAAATTATGAAGATTGAGTATTAGTGTTTAATTTTCGGTTTAAAAATAATTATTTCATTTAGCAAAACCCTAACGGGCCGCACGTCTATAAAAATTCACCATTCGTTCCTAAAACCTCAATTATCAATGTTTTTCAAACATTACCAAAAATTGTCATAAACGCAGGTGATCACGACGACTTAAAAAAGCCGACCGCTCGATTACCGAGTCGACCGCTAAATTAGCAAAGACCAGCGGGCCGCATACGGACCTCGGGCCGCACGTAAGTCGACTGTAGAGGTGCGCAAAATATGCCACTAAGATAAGATATATGTATGACTTTTGATCTCAGTGAACTATTAAGTAGTTCTTCTCTCTTTTAGTTCAGTAGGTAGTTAACTTTTTAGTCCATTGGGCTCTGTCCAATGGGCAATGGCCGAAGTTATATCACACTGTTCCCTTCCTCAGAATAGTTGTTTTTTGTTCCTTTAACAAGTTGTTTACTGTTACATGCCGCGAATGTGTTTATGTCGTTTGAGTTTATGTTAGCCCTAGGGCCAAAAAAGCCAGGCCTTTTTGGCTCTAGGGTTCGCGGGCCACACCATTCACGGCAAGGCCGCAGATGACGACCATTGGATCTATCCAGTGGTCGTATCTCGTCAGTCGTATGGGCTATAGAGTCATCCCAAAGCAAATGGCAATCTCTCGTCTCATCAGTTTCTAGGTTTCGGTGAACCTTTAGAATCTTGTAGTTCTTTAACTTCGGTCCTTGTTTTACCACTTTAACCTATTAATATTGTAGAGACATTTAAAAAACTAGATTCAACGTTTCAATACTAATAATAAAAAGATTGTCTGTATGATGTATCCAACCCCAGATTTACCTAATATTTTTCATAAACTTATGATAAGCACGACGAGATAAGAATACTATCAGGACTTGTTTATGATTATGTACAAAATAGTAATTATTTTTACTAATTTTATTCTTGTTATGACTTTGTAATAACCACCAAAAATTCCTTCGTCAGGTAATTAAGTTTGTTTTTAGGGTTCCGTTCCCAAAGGGTAAAAACGGGACCCTATTACTGAAACTTCGCTGTCCGCCTGTCTGTCTGCTTGTTCCGGTTAATCTCTGAAACGGCTGGATCGATTTTCACATGACTCACTGGCAGATAGCTGATGTTATAAGGAGAAACATTGGGTTCCGTTTTAGTTGGCTCTTCGCAAATAAAGTTGCGGCCACCAGATAGTTCAAAATAAAATAAAATAACGAATGAGCAGGAGGCTCGCGTAACGCATGTGTATTGTGCGCCTATTGCATATTATGTGATAAACAAATCAAGGTGTCAAGGACGCTGCACATTATCATGTTGTAAACATTCTTTTAGAATTGATAATAAGTATCATGAGTTTATTATAATATAATAACAAGTCTTAACTATTCCACTGCTAAGCAAAGGCCTCCCTCGAAATCTTCCATATACTTATAAGTTACTAGCTGTTTACCGCGTCTCTGTCCGCGTAAATATACTATCGGGTATCCCGCGGGAATACTGTACTTTTCCGGGATCTTTTTTTTAAATCATTTATTTATTTAAGATACACTTTTAATAATATACTGTAATACGCCAAACTGATCAAGCAGTTTGTAGGCGTTCCGCTCAGTTTGTTACACTTACATAGGTTACTTAAATACTGATTTGATTAAATTACCACAATAACAAAATACTTTAAAGTTTGCCATGCCAATTACAAATACAAGTTACATCTAATATAATACTATAATAATATATACATTTTTCTCTCTAATATTATATTTCTAGTATCTGTATCCTTTAGGATACTAAAAATATCTTAATTAACACAACTGGGGTTCTTTATGTTCTGAGGTATATGTATGACACTATAATATACAATTACTTACTGATGAAAAATAGCCAATGTTTTTAATCCAGAGCCTAAACTACTACCATACCAATTGTCATCAAAATCCGTTGAGTAACAAACATCCATCCATCCATCCTCACAAACTTTCATATTTATATTATTAGTGGGATTATGTTGCTCCTACTCCACCGCCCACCATTGCACATAAAACAGCCTGACTGACTAGTCTTATACTTATGTGTTTTTGTAGTTGTAGAGTGTAGGTAATAGGTATATACCTACATATTGGGTGACAAAAATAATTCTATCCCTACCTGTTATCACAGGATAAAGAGCAATAGCCAAAGTTACGTATTAAAGTGCGGTCACGGAGCACGTAGTATTTCTTCACTGGCGCACGAAAACATTGCTATCGCGCTCCTATCGCGTACCTGTTCAAAACGCGATAGCAATATATTCGTGCGCGAGTGAAGGCCGCGACAACTAGCGATGAGTCTATATACGAAATTCTACGTGCTCCGCAACCGCACTTTAGTACTTCTACATAATCCACATACTAGTGTTCAATAAGTTATGTATATTTATATAATGCGTGATTGTGAGAACGAAGTATTGGCACTTTGAAACTGTAGATAAATTTTATCATAAGTATTGACCGTATGATAAAATTTATCTATAGTTTCAAAGTTAATATTTAGTTGGACAATAACAATTCAACGTGACCATCTTTAGACTAACGAGGGGGATGTTTGCTATGATAAAGCGTCTCCATACATGGTGTTACTAGTAATTAGTTCCCAAATAGTGAACAATACAAAATTATCAACCTATTGTATAAAGTTTACAATTTTATAAGAATACTAAAATGTGTAGGTATATACATACCCCCTTACTAATAAAAAGATTTACACAACAGATAACTTAAACAACCTTGCCGTCTTTGTCTGATGCGTTGGAAAAGTCACTTGAGATGTATTAAGAATGTATTATTTGGATTGGACTCCTAACGAATCCGGGCCTATTTTGATAGGGTCACAAAGTTTGCAAATTATGTGTTGGTAATTAATCTGAGGATAGTTATAGTACCATTTACTTAGGGTTGCCATCTCCTTAATTTGACAACCTGGACAAGACGCGTGAAAATCCCGGATTTTGGAGCTCAAAACCCAGGCATACGAAAAGTTTTTATCAAGTAATAAAAACAGTTGAAAATGAAAAAATCATAGACTTAAAAATTTGATTGAGTATCTCAATATCTTTTTCAGCTAAGTATAATATTGACAGGGAGCGAGAGGGCAGAGGGAGCTACTGAGAACAATTTCCCTCAAAAAATTTTTTGCATTTTACTGCCACTATAAGAAAAAACATATAAAACTATCTGAACGGCATTGCACTTTTTTAAGATCTGTAAAAAACAACACTATGTACATACACACAATAATTACTTGATAATCTTATGTATTATATCTGCAAATCAAAACAAAACGAAAAAAAATACGCCTCACTAAATCTGCCTACAAATAACGCGGACAGTAAAATATGATGTCCAGCCCGGACGCCCTCTAAACTAGGACAAATCCGGGGGCCTAATATTTACTTATAGATACACCCTATTAATTATACTTAGGTGTATATTTATAATTTATTTAGTATATTTAGTGGGTGGAAGTATTTTTATATTTGGCAAAACCTTATTTTTATTTCTATAAGGCAAGTTTCAATATGGTTTTAACATGATACACACAATCTAAGCTTAATACGATAATCGTAACATTAAATAAATAAAGTATAAACACATTAATGATAAGATGCAAGTATAGGACTTTGAATCTAGTAAATCAAGGTCAAAAATCAAATCATAATAGATGGAGAGCTACTAGGAAATTTAGAGCAGGTGTTTGAGGCAAGCTGAAACTTGTCCCATACTTCTCCTATTGTACCTCAACACGAGACTGCAGGTCTGGCTGGTCAGAAGCGGAACTTAGCCAATAAACAAATTTTTTAAAAGTGAATTTATTTCTTAATCCCCAAAAACATGTTTGATGCAATTTGAAATTTTGATATAGTATTAGAATAATGTTTAAGGAGTTAGGGAAAAGAAAAGCCAGGCCATTTAGTGGGAACTTTAACCTTGCCAGACCGCCCAGACCAGTGAAAAGTAAATTGGAAAAAGGATAAAAAATAAAAACATGTTAATAGCTTGGAAAAATAATTTTCATTCCCACTTCACATGTATGGCGAGCCACCCCTAAAATATAAATTACAGTATTTAACTGTAAAAAATTTCATCCATTTATATTCATAATTACAGAAGCTAGAAGCGCGGACAGACAGACAGATAAACAACAGACAGACATAAATTTAGCACAGTTAAATATAGTGTATAAATCTCGGTTTTGGAATCATACAATTATAATAATTTTACATTTTAGGGGTGGCTCTCCATACATGTGAATTGGGGATGAAAAATATTTTTTTATTCTACCACATCGTAGGGGTTTCATTGAATAGGTCTTTTAAAATAAAGGTAAGGCTTCATACATGATTTTTTTACAAAATTAACCATTTTTGAGTAATCGGCCTCCATAGTCGTTTGTAAGTACTGGTACAGTTACTTACAGACAGTAGGGGTAAACTATAGCAGATTGAAGCTTGTGAGTTTCTATACTGATAGATAGAGAGAAAAAACTCTTTAGGAAAATTATTTTGAACGAAATCGGACAATAAATTTTGAAGTAATTCAAAGAAAACCTATTGGGCGTTGATAGTTACGGAACCCTCCTTAGACATATCGTGGCATGCTCTTGGTTAGGTTTTTATCCTATAGTCTTATACCCAGAGTATAATGTTTAAGTTTTTAAGTTATATCGTGTTTTTTATTTTGTTACCTTTCTTCCAATTTATTTTTACACTGGTCTGGCAAGGTTAAAGTTTCAACTAAATGCTTGGCTTTTTTTCCCCAACTTATTAAGCTTAAACATTATACTAATACTATATCAAAATTTCAAATTGCCTCAAACATGTTTTTTGGGGATTACAAAATTCACTTTTCAAAAATTTGTATATTGACTACGTTCCGCTTCTGACCAGCCAGACCTGCAGTCTCGTGTTGAGGTACAATAGGAGAAGTATGGGACAAGTTTCAGCTTGCCTCAAACACCTGCTCTAAATTTCCTAGTAGCTCTCCATCTATTATGATTTGATTTTTGACCTTGATTTCTAGATTCAAAGTCCTAGCTTAGATTGTGTGTATCATGTTAAAACCATAACCACTTGGGCTATAAATTGAACACATTACATCATTTTCTTGGATACATCATACAGTTATGTAAGTCATGATTTGTATGTATAATTGCATCATTTATTTGACATTATGTAGTTATGAATCTTGTCACAACAAAATTGCTCCTGAATCATTTGATACACGATTGGTACTTACAACGAAAACCTTGCACCATGGTGCAAATATTATTATTTTCTAGTATCTATACTTATTTACTGTGTCTAGTACTACCTGATCCGTATACGGATTACAGATTTCACACACTCAATAACTTGTCAGAAACTGACGTTTAACATTTTGCAGAGGACCTATTAATTTTAATAGGATACACCTAGATGAGGGATTAAAATTTTCAAAAATGTACCTTTTGATGTTTTTATTGAATCCTTATTATAAATTAAATTTATTCTCTACGTTATGACTAGGTATCTTTTAATTTTTGTTATTCCTTTTATTTTTTGTAATCAGTAGTTAATCTGGCAATAATTTTATCGGCGAACTTGAACTTTGTACTGTCTTATTTATTGCAAATCATAAAAGTTTACTGCCGATTAGGTAAGAGTTTTCGACCATGCCCGATCGATTGAGCTAATCCGTTTTTCAATATCTCTTGCGGTTCCAAAGTTATGTTTTGCATTTACCCCTCATTATCTGCTATATCCGGGCTCTATTGTTCGCTATCTAATGCTCGCCTCGGCGTCCTATTGTTCCCAATGAATCACTATCTGCTTATCACTTACGTCACTTCGCTTTATCACGACATGAGTAAAACAAAACAATTTTTCATTACATTTCTTTTATTTCACTAATTTAAACATGTATTGAACAGACTGTATAATATTATATCATTACATAAAGTGTTGCTACTAAATAACTTTTGATACTCTAATACAGGGGTCTCCAAACTTTCCAGCCTTAGGGCCATACTGATTACTCCAGTAAGTTCCGAGGGCCAAAACCATATTATCATTGTTGCCGGTGGTAAAAAATGATGAATCCACTGATGAAAAAAAAAGTCCGAAAAATTTTCGAAAAAGTTATTAGTCGTAGAGTACGAGCCATGAGGAGTAACGTGACACGACATCTGGTGAACATCATGGTGGTGGATCATACATGTGACTTTTCTTAGCTACTATAGTGTACAGTTACATTACGGTGTTTATCTATTTCTATAACATTATAAAACTCTGCATATACAATACAGTTAATCGTTTGAGAGAGACTAGAATCAAATCGAACCTTTAACCTCACACTATCATGTCTTATCAGATTCCAATGACTGTTCGTGTTTGATGATAAATGAGGGTTTAAATCAAATGCTAATAGACAATAATCATTTGCATATTTTTCTCGTGATATCCCATTTCCTTCATTAAGGATTTCCTAGCCATACCAGTGCCGGAAAATAATGTATGATAGGCTGAAGTGAACATATTACCATGGAAGGATGGTTGTAGGGTTTTTGAAGGCACTTGTTGTCCATCTATATATAAACAAAATGAATTATTACCATAATTTTCAAAATTGAAAGGATTCTTACTAATGCTACCATTAAATGCTGCGTTATTTACAAATCCTATGATACATCTTTTGGGTACTTGCCCCAGGAATATATTATCAAGCGTTTTACCCTGTACCCCCGATGGTATTGTTAACACTTTAACCTCAGCTCTAGTGATCTATAGATAGATATTTGGCTGTAGTAGAAGCCAACACTTTTTGATGTGCGAGTAACACTGAAGGATTAATTTTCGCCCTACGAACAATTAAGGTAGCGTCTGTAATGCATACTTTAAATTTTATATCCGTTGAACCTATCAAATTAAAAGATTCTCTAGATCGGACTAATTTAACGGACATCTCAACATCATTGATAAGAAATTTTTCTTGATTAAATATATCACCATGTAAGTAACCAATAATTTCTATTTCTTTACTCTCACTCGCTATTTCTTTACGCTTAATGAACCCCTCATTTTTCTCATCAGTGGAATTCATTTCCTTAGCAGTAACTTCATACCAAAGCCCACAAGTAAGATGAGACTTTTTAGCTGCTGAGGCGAAGTCAACAGGTTTTCCACATATGCACGATAGGCATATGTATTATTTGGTGGTGACACTAATTTTTGATTTAAATAAACATCAAGCTGGTTGAACAGTGAATGCAACGAATTATTAATCGTCGCTACTACTGTAGATGCACTCAATTTTGTTGAATCTTCATTTAGTATTTTAGCTTTTACATGTATCAATGTATGTGATAGATCTATGTAGTCATCACCTGTTTCCGACACTTGAAACTCAATGGGTCCATCATCAGCAAGAGATGAGATTGGTTTATAATGAACCCACATTCCATTTTCTATACTTGTTTGTGTTGATGGTAGGTGTTGTGTTGAAGCAAATAAATCTAACTCCGACTTAATACACACACAGGAATGATTATGTAGAAAAGACATTGTATATTTATGAAAAAATGTCTTTTATTTTATTCGGAGTGATTTTAGATTTTTTCAGTGCTCTCACTTTTGAAGCAACAGCTGGACTGAGTGTTTATTGAAGTTTGCGTTTTTTTATATACCCTGAACCAGACATATTAATTTTTTACAGGTTACAGTGAGGCGATGAGAATGTGTACATTTTATTAGCACCATCAATGTATTTAGACGGATCAAGTGGAATAATTCTTAATAATGATGTCATAACATCACCAACAATATCACAATAAACAAATAACTGAGATGGTAACCCCATGTGTAAGTTTGCAGGACATTTACCAATACCCTTTTCCACTAAATTTCGATTTAGTTCGTAGCCCAGTTGAAGACATAACCTGGTTGATAATCTCACTGATACAAGTGCTTTGTCCATCACTGTAACCGTTACGAACTTTGATATTTCATCATAACGAAATTTTATATTTTCTCTAATACTATTCAGTTCTGTTAAGATTTGATTAATGTCATCATAGCTTGTTGCTGGTATATGTGTTTTATAATAAACTAAAGAAGGTTTCTCTTCGTTCGGCATTACTATATATTTTGCAATGTAAACAACATTTTCATGTTCTTGTACTGTGAACATTGTACAGGGATACTGAAATTCAACAACCCCCACAGACCATTCTCCTTCCAGTTTGATGGGTTTTGGTAACTTTGTTGGAAATAATGTTGTTAAATTATCAGGAAAATATTCCATGGAACTATTACTTAGTAGTGTTAAATAAAAACTTTCTTTAGTCATATTTTTTTCAAATCAGAAAATAAAACCCAACTATTAAATTTGTCTGGATAACCTTTCCACTTCACTAACACTTGCTTTCTGTTACCTGAATATCGAGTACCAATTATTTCATCTATCTTATAACTAGAAGAGGGGTCATAAAACACTATTTGCAACTCCTTTTCATAGAAAGTACCAGTTATATCTTCATTTTACAAGTCTTTTAATGTATACACAACCCAAGGTGATCGATCTATAATTGAAGATATAATAAATATTTCATCACTCCAGTTCGATTCATAGCCTTTTTAAAATATGTGTTTGTATTTAGTTATTCTAACGTAATCACCCACATGAAATTTAGGTGTTTGACAATTTGATAATGATGTGACTATAACACTACCATATAGGTTATTCCAAACAGTCATAATATTATTGGAATTCACATCACATAGAGCCATCTTGATACTTGAGTGTTTACTATGGTTATAAGAGTAAATCAAGTCTTGTAAAATATCTATATAGATGTAGCAATTGTTATGAGTAAAATAACGCCACATTATTCGTTGTATAATAGTTAATATTTTAACTTTTGATAAACCGTTGCACATCTTTCGAAATGAACTCGGTCCCTTTGTCAGATTGTATATGTGTTGGGGTAACTTTAGCTTTATTAAATACACTTTCAAAACATAGTTTAGTGGTTTCAGAGTTTTTTTTTTATATATTCTTTTTGAATTTCCAAAGTAAGAGGTATTTTAATTTTTTTTCTTAGCAAATGTTTCCCATCCTATAGGATCACTTCTTTTTAAAGGTCTTAGAGAATCGTTTATCAAGTCAATAATGTTACTCCCAGGAATTTGTTTGTTATCTATAGTTACTGTACCGGAATCGTTCTAATTAATTTTATTTTGACTCATAGAAATTAAGTTTAATAATAACTCATCCTTTCTTGAATATGATTTGGGTATTAAACTTAATATTTGCTTTGATGTGTATATAGGATTATTATTAACAGTTATATCCTGTTCACTTACGTCTTCAGTTGACGCCCAAGGAGTAACTGATTCTTTACGGTTCGTATCATGACTTTTATTAATAGTTGTAGGTTCACTCTGAATATTAGAATGTATAGGTAATTCATATGGTTGACGTTCTTCTTCTGTAAAATGCAGATATCTCTGCAACGTTTGTAAGTATACAATGCATTTTTTACGATCTTCTACGTTACTTTTCAAAATTTTTTGCATTTCAGTATCTAGCCGAGATAAGGGACTTTCCACACTACTAGGTTGTTTTAACTTTTCAATAAGACTCGGTTCAATTAATAACATTTTTTCCCTTTTCGTACAATTTTTTTTTTCTCCTTTTCTTCGAGTGGTACTTTACCTTGTAGAACGTTATGAATACACTCACAAATGCAATTTATTTCTTCGTCATCACAAGATTTCAAAAGAGCTTTAATATTTTTGGTTTTAATGTATGTAGTGCACGTAGCAAATCCTTGTGCGTCTTTAAGCTTTGATGCATTATTTATAAATGATTGGAATTTGTTTATTCCTAGCATATTTATATTCTTTAGTTGGTACATAAACAATGCAATGACCATCTAGAGGAAATATTTTAGTTTTCAATCGACACAATATGTCATTTTTTTCTTTTTCTCTCTTTTTTCTTGTTTTAAATCAACCATTAGATATCCATGGGGTTCATTTGTTGCATCTCTGTAAGCATCTTCAATGAATTTTGGATTTTCAGGAGATACTTGTCGGGCTAAATACCGTATTTGTGTTTTTATTAAAATATATTATATAACCCGTATTCAATGATATATCTCTTTATCCTTTACCTTGATGAAATAAATTTTGAGAAATATAAAATACACTCAAGTTTCTGTGGTGACTTCCTTTGGTGAATATATCAACAACACGTCCATCAGACTCTCGCATTAAATCATCAAGTATAAGGAGTTATCTGTTGTGTTTCCTTTCCATCAAACATACTAAGATCTGGTATACCTTGATAATAATTCACATTTTGCAAATTATATAATGGCTGCATTTCATCAAAACACCATGTTATTTGTGCAAAGTTTACACTACAAATTGATTTTATGTGTTTTATAAAGTTTGTTACAAAAACGGATTTCCCACAGCCACTTGGACCAGCAACTATGGCAGTAAAAGGATGAATAAAATTATCTCATAACAAAGTATATCTTACGTAAAACAAATTAATCTTATTGACTAAGCTTAAAATACAGTTTCACGTTACAATGACAAATCATATACAAACACAATATTTTTTTTAGAAGATTTTTATTTCACATAACGTTTCTCAATTTATAATGACCCCAAGCTAAAGGATCTATATCATTAGACAAAATAAATCTTTTAGTATCATTGTATGATAAACAAGTTTTATTTATTTTTTGAGTGAAAATTCTATGTTTGATTGATTTGAATCTTAACATTGAACATAATTGAATATTTTTATCAAACAAACACGATTTATAATTTTCTAAATTCATTGTTTTTGTGACACATTTATTGACTCCTTTTGCCTTGGCCGTGAAACGATTGTCTACATCAAACGCATACATTTTTGATCTCAACCCTACAAATTCTTTCATTATTTTTCCGTTGTTTTCATCTTTGAAAAAACCTAATTTTTTCTTATTTATTTGAGGATAACCATACCTATTATCAGAAGGATAATCAGATGTATCAAAATATTTTGGAAGATCCTGTTTAATATCATCATAGAAATTTTGTGTGTATATTTGATATATTAAGCTATCAGTATCTATATATAACAATTTAATATTATTTTTGAATTTATTTATCAAATAATTGTAGTAGAAATAATACTTTAATGTAATGTAATAATAAATACTAAAACTTTAATGTTTTTGAAATATCTAAAATACAAAATCCGAAATAAATTGGTTTGTTGTGGAATATTTTGGTTTTACGTAACTGGACAGCCACTAAATTTTCTGAAAAAATCGATAAACTATGAAATTCTGGTTTTGCTATTAAATCTTGTGCACCTAGAACTTTACCATGATTATCCCAATGTGTTAATAATTTAACATTAATTCTTTTTTCAATATTTTCCATTGTTTTGCCAAATACCGAATTATTCATAAGTTTATAAAAATCTTTTTCGAAATCTGACCTGCAATAGTTTTTAATTTGGTATTTAAATGGTAGCTGTCTAATCTTTAATATTCTATGAACTTAAGTTAATTTCAACCCCATTTTTATGCATTGTTTAAGATTCCTGTAATGAATTTTGTATTTAGTTTTATTATTAAGATTTGTAACCAATTTAATCTCTTTAGTATTACCTATACATATATTTTCAGGACATAACGGAAAGTCTGAATGTGAATCATGCAGTTCATCTGGATATTCTAAATCTACTTCTAAAATAAAACCGAATTCGCTATTATCTGGTACTTCAAAGTTAGTTTCCGGATCTACCCACTTAAAATCTCCTACAGGAAGATACTGCGACATGGCCTAACCATAAAGATTATTCGCATCAAAGTATGTAAAATAGGACTCAGGTAAATTTTTATTATGTTCTTTCATGAATCTGTTATTTGCCTTCGCATAGCGGTTACTACATTGAGATAAACCTCCTCTTACACCTGCTCTGATAAATGCGATCATGTCAATGGCCGTCAGTAATTCCAATTCGATTTTAGTATATTTCAACATGGCATCCCAACTTAAACCGGGAGCTGTATAGTAATGTGCTGGATCTAAATCATATGTTTTAATACACAGATTTCTAAAGTTTTCAAATATATCGGTTAATAGTAAAACATCTGTTTTTAAATACAGGTTCGAGTAATCCGACATATTGTAACATTTAAAATGGCGCCAAACATCTTCGGCGTGGGCGAAATCTTCAGTGGAAACATTTGAATCGGTTAATGAACTATAAAATTGATCTTTACTAGGAAGTTGACATAACTTTAAGCTATCGTAGGATGTCATATACTCATATGGATAAATACCCTTCCGCATAAGTCGTTTCAAATCTTAATCACAGGGAAAGTTTCTTTTTAACGTAATTAATTGATCGTCATGAAAATTTTTTTGCTAATTGATCAAGACTACATGGTAAAAATTTTAATGAGTCCACAAAACGTAGACTTATTTGTTGATTATTTACAGATATATTTTTTGAAAATGAAATGTATCTCTCCTTTATCAATCAAATTATTCTGTGGAATAATTTCAATGGTCCCTTCAATAAAATTTAATGCATGGACAATGAAATGTGCATCATAATGACTAACATTATGTAAAAATATTGGTATGTGACGTGGTGTACGAAATTTTTTCATACAATTTTCATGAGCAACACCTCTGAAGCTACCAGTATGCCAATCGAAATCATGGCTGCATTCGCCATTTAAGTCATTTTTACATATATGATAAGTTTTAGCATTTAATTTATTTTTATCTTCAAGTGAAAGGAAAATCCCTAGAGGAGACCTATAACATCATGCAACTTTTTATTTGTGTTATATTCCAACCCAAACACATTTATACTAATGTTGTTTAATTTTTCTACTTTTGGTATATCCCTTAACTTCATAGAGAAAGTTAGATTATCAAATTTTAGTTTGTTTGAATGTTGACTGTAAGAACTAACACGATCGGAATTTTTGTGGATCGGATACAAGGCAGAAAGTAATGACTATTTAAAACATAAATTATCTGCATTTTTCACATTGATTATAGCTTTTTTGATCTTATATCTTGCGGTAAATCAATGTATGAAGTACCACATAGGGGGTTTAATTTATTAATGTTCGTATTTAATATTACATTTAATATTCTTAAGACTCCAACCACTATCTTTTTTTTCGAAAGCACTAATTTTGTTTGTTAATGTGTCACAAAGCGATGAAAAGAAAATGTTCAAATCTATTTTATTAATGATGTAATTGCAATTTTGAAAATCAAAAGAATTAAAAATTTGTTTCATCTGTTGAACAAAATTAGCCTGCAAAACAAAATTTACTTTAAAAACATTATGTTGTTTTATAGAATTTTCAATCAAAAATAAAATATCATTTTTGATCGAATTCAAAAATAATTCCGGGGTTTGAAATACTCCATCACAATTTGTACCATTAATTTTATAACTAATTATTGTCTGTCCGAAAGCTGATTTGACAACTGACACGTTTTTTAAAGTACTATGTAATTTCAAATGGTTATTCTTATGGCTATTACTTTTTAAATGATTAGAGAAATACCGATTTTTGATGGGAACTTGACATGTACTGCAATTAATCTGGTCACCATCATTGTCTTTTGTTACTTGATCTACCTCCACAGTTCTCGAAGTAGATGCATTAGAATCTGTGTATTTTCTCCTCTTTGCAGGTTGGTCTTTGTCCTTGTTCACTTGCTTTAGAGCTCCTCCAGTTTGTTGTGTTGATTGACTGTGAAACAAAAATCACATTAAGTTCACCTTTTTCTTTGTTAACTCGCTTTAAAGTTCCTCCATATTGTTTTTTCAATTGTCAGTGAGACAAAAAATAAAAATAAGTTGAGTAAAATCTATAATGTACATACAGTATAAAATTATCTATAATTTACATATACTATGATAAAAATAGACATATTTATTTCAGTAAACTTACTTGATTGATGTTTCAACCGCAGCACAAATACTTATGAGCTCCTCGTCGTAGATCGGATCAAATGGTTCATATTTTTCGACTTCTTCACACATGTTGCCCAGCTCCATATCCATGTTATCGTTGAAGAAAGCGCTGATACATATTTCGTTGGAGTTCTCCATAATGTTTGCTGTATGAATTCGAAATTCAAGTGATATATTTGAGTAAATCAAATCTTAATTATAATTTATGGTTTATTATTATAGAATGGACTTTAATAAATCAAATGTAAGAAGTTATCAAGTTAACTTAAAATTAAGACATATCTAATTTTTATAATAATTCATTATTTATTATTATATTGATATTTCCTACAGGTAGTTTTTCCTGCAATTTCCTTCGTTATTTTATAAATTGACTCTTTTGTTAATTTATAGATATTATTATTTTCGTTTGTATAGTACTTTGTCCTAGAGTAAGCATGTTTCCAATGTTCCGATTGAGGGATCTTTTCTAATTTTTCGAGATCATATATCTCGATTTTTATTAAATGGGTTGCTGTCTTTCCATCATCCACATTAGTAGATATGTAACACATTCCACCATCCCCATTGAGTCTTGAAACATTTGAGGATTGTTTCTTTTGCTTTTTTTTTGGTGCAGTGTCAAAAAATTCATCAAGACTTTCACCTCGTTTCCTTTTAGTGGTATGTTTTTCGTTAGGTACACAATCATTCCTTTCCACATCAGTCGGGGATTGTGGGTAATAATAATGCTTAAAAGTATTTTCTTCGTGGTCAATTAAATTGAATGAATTCTGCAACAATGGAAAGCTAATCTATTATAACAGTCCATAGAAACTATCAGTTAAACTTTAACTACACTAATCACTAGACTGATTTCACCCACTCGCTTACTCGCACAGTAATCCAAAGTATCCACAATGAGAAAACAGAGGGCTTATATAGTAAAAATTTGGGTGGTTAGGAATGCGGTTTTGCAATCTTATCTAATGTCCCAACCATTAAGTTATCCTGTTCCTTATGCTTTATCACTAAAAGGGAAAGGATGTTAAGTATGACTCAATGATTGTGAATAATGGTTTGTGATATTACAACATTCCACTGATGAGAAAAAAAAAACGCTTGATAATATATTCCTGAGGCAAGTACCCAAAATATGTATCATGATTTGTAAATAACGCAGCATTTAATGGTAGAATTAGTAAGAATCCTTTCAATTTTGAAAATTATGGTATGAATTCATTTTGTTTATACATAGATGGAAAACAAGTGCCTTCAAAAACCCTACACCATCCTTCAATGGTAATATGTTCACTTCAGCCTGTCATACATTTTCCGGCACTGATATACATTTCCTTAATGAAGGAAATGGGATATCAAGAGAAAAATATGCAAATGGTTATTGTCTATAAGCATTTGATTTAACCCCTGATTTATCATCAAACACGAACAGTCATTGGAATCTGATAAGACATGGTAGTGTGAGGTTAAAGATTCGATTTGATTCTAGTCTCTCTCAAACGATTAACTGTATTGTATAATATGCAGAGTTTGATAATGTTATAAAAAAAGATAAAAACCGTAATGTAACTGTAGACTATAGTAGCTAAGAAAAGTCACATGTATGATCTTTTTAAGTTATAATGTGTAACGTGTGTGTACCTATTAGTGTGTGTGTGTATTATGTAATAAAATTATTGTACCAAATTTATGTTTCTTTTATTTATTAATTTATTATTTTCATATGTAGTACCCCTCTTAGTAAATACATAAACCATACATAATACGGATATGTGACATAAATACAAGATCCATAGACCAGATCGGTTCTGTCATAATACAATGAAGACTATTAATAGAGATCTGTAATTATTTGAGAAGAATTTGTGAAGGTTTAGAAGATAATGTATACGCCGCGAATCGTCTACCTATATATGTCCAAACCCCTACATACCTACATTATTAGCAACTTAGACCCTGATAGTAAACCTGGATCCCACTGGATAGCCATACACATCAATAAAAATGGCTTCGGACAATACTTTGATTCCTTTGGACGTGCCCCCATGCGATATCACAAGGCTTTTATGGGGCGAAACTGCAGGAGATGGGATTTTAACACGTGTAGATTACAAAATGATTTCACATCAGTTTGTGGAGAGTATAGTTTAACGTATTTGTATTATAAGTTCAATGGGAAAAGTCTATTAGAGTAGCAAAAGTTATTTAGTAGCAACACTTTATGTAATTATATAATATTATACAGTATGTTCAATACATGTTTAAATGAGTGAAATAAAAGATGTGTAATGAAAAATTGTTTTGTTTTACTCATGTCGTGTTAAAGCGAGGTGACGTAAGTGATAAGCAGATAATGATTCGGGGACTCTCATTGGGAACGATAGGACGCCGAGGCGAGCATTAGATAGCGAACAAAATAGCAGATAATGAGGGGTAAATACAAAACGTAACTTTGGAACCGCAAAAGATATTGAAAAACGGATTAGTGCAATCGATCAGGCATGGTCGAAAACCCCCATTATGACACCAAATTATTTTTTTTAAGCCGGTGATGCCCATCGAAATGGTCATCGAAATACTCATTTCCACATAAAGGCTGAGGCGATGAGGCAGAACCAGCGAATCCCTAACTAACAACTGCTCACCCCGTTTGGTTAGAAGCTGTGATGAATCAAACCGGCGCGGCTAGACCACCAAACAGTGAACATCACTTTTCTAGGGGTAAGTTTTCGTTTAGGGCACGTTTAGGTGCTGAACCAGGATCCAACCAACTTGCTGAGCGCTTGCGGTTATCAAACAGAATCCATTTTTCATCGCAGGTAACAATGCGGTTCAAAATTCCTTCATTTGTGTGTCTGTTGAGCAGTGCAAGGCACGTCTCGACGAGTACTTCGCGCTGGCGATCATTGAGTTCGTGGGGCACCCATTTGTCAAGCTTTTTTACCTTGCCAATTTGACGCAAATGGACCAATATTGTTTTGACACTAACGTCGAAAGCTGCAGCTAATTCAGCCGTAGATTGTGTATCATCAGATTCCACAATCGCCTTTAATTCGTCATTGTCGACCAAAGTCTTCGGACGACCACGAGGTTCATTTTTCAGGTCGAAATTTCCAGAACGGAAGCGAGCAAACCAATAACAGGTCGTGCGTTGGTTTGTAGTGTTAGCTCCGTAAACGTCGTTGATGCCGCGTGCCGCTTGTACCGCGTTGCTCCCACGACGGTACTCATATTCCATAATTACTCGAATTTGTAACGTATCCATGATGACGAAAAAGATTGAAATGCGATGAAAATGTAACACTAATCAATAAACAAATGACTACTTTTGGAAAAAGAATTCCATGTTTTTAAAATAAAATTAATTTGAAATTAGAATTCTTAGCCAAACAAAAATTATTTTGATTTGAAATGGCCAGTACTGCAAAACGGCAATTTCATAGGTAAATACCTATTATTTATTTAATCAAAGTATACACCATTGCTATCTATGCACTTATGCCATCTCATAGGTAGTTCATTGATTCCATTACTAAAAAAAAACATTCGGACAGGAGTTGAATTTTTTCCCTTGCAAGAAGTTATCCAAATTTCGACGAAAATGGTAATATGTTGGAGCTATTAGATTTCTTTTGGTAAATTAATACACAAAAGTACGGGCAACAAAATTCAGGCTCTGCTAATAAAAGCAGAGCCTGAATTTTGTTTTACACATAGATGATGTTTTACATATTGCCATAGATATAATAATCATAGATTACTTCACAGACACATAACACATATTACCATAGAGTGTGCATGAATTATGAAGTGGACAAAGTAAGTATACTCAACACAGCCCCTCAATTTATAGAAGTTTACAACTGCTTAAATTGATCAAACAAAATACAAATTTAATGAATTACTAATTTTGTTATATGTCCACTCTGTGCATTATTAACACTATTTATCATAAGTACCTTTTTCAATACAATATTTAAATTAAATTCAACTTGCTACAAAAATAACTATATTTTTGAATAGGTAAAGATTTTGTAAATATATCAGAAACATTTTCATTTGTAGGTACATATGAGATTGATACTATTTTCTTATGAATTAAATCTTTAATGTAGTGATATTTAATTTCAATATGTTTAGAAGCTTTAGTATTTATCTGATTTTGTATTAATTTTATTGTACTCTGATTGTCAATCAGTAAATGAGCTGAAATTATACTAGTATTTAGTATATCAAAAAGTATTCCTTTGATGTGAATAAGTTCACTCATCGAGTGTGCTCCAGCCACATACTCAGCTTCAGCTGTTGACAGGGCGGTACATGTTTGCTTTCTAGAAAACCAAGTTATCAAGTTCTCGCCTTGATATATAGCACAGCCACTTGTGCTCTTACGGTCCGTTTTATCAGCTGCCCAGTCAGCGTCTGAGTAGGCTATAAGTTTTGTGAACTCTTTGGTCTTCCTATAAATCAGCCCCTGATGAGAGGTTCCTTTAAGATAACGTAACACTCTCTTACTTGCTATCCATAACTCTTGTGTAGGTTTATCTAAAAATCTGCTTAAGAATGATACAGCATAAGTAATATCTGGTCGACTATTCACAGCAATGTACAACAAAGAACCTATTAATTCCTTGAAAGGTACATCAATCACATCTGATGGTGATGGAATGTTTACATTAAAATTAATTTCCATTGGAGTTTTGCTTGATTTGCAATCTTGCATGTGATATTTTTCCAAAAGTCTTTTAATCATTTCTGTTTGTGTTATTTCCAAGCTACCTTCGGTTCTTGTTACTTCTAATCCTAAATATTTATGCACTTCTCCTAAGTTCTTTACTTTAAATTCCTTTTCTAATTCCTCTATCATCTCATTGTTATTTCCAAGGTATAAAATATCATCCACGTAGAGTAATATCCAAATCTTTCCTTTTCCATATAAACATAAATCATGCTGTGATTGTACAAACCCTTTCCAAGTTACAAAATTATGAAATCTTTGGTTCCAGCATTTAGGTGCTTCTTTTAATCCATACAAAGCCTTTTTAAGTTTTAAAACTTTTCCTTCACTTATTACCATTCCTTTGGGACATTTGATATAGACATTATCATTTAATTTTCCATTTAAGAAAGCTGTTGGTACGTCCAATTGCTTTAATGACAAATCTAGTTGAACTGCTAAACTCATCATTAATCTGATAGTTGACAATTTGGCTACTGGAGCATAATGATTATCATTGTTCTGTTGTTGAAAACCTTTCGCTACTAATCGAGCTTTCTTGGTTCCATCTTGTTTTGTTCTGAATATCCATTTTGTGTCTATTGCTTTACTTCCCCTTGGTAATGTAGCTTCTTCCCATGTCTCTAATTTCACTTGTGACTTTAATTCTGTCTTTATTGCTTTCTCCCAATCTTGGTCATGAATTGCATCTTCATATTCTTGTGGATCTCCTGATAAAAGGCAGTATGCTATATTTAGATCGTATTCTTGTAAGTCTTTTGGTTTGCGAATTTCTCTTCCTGTTCTCGTTATATATTTGTGCATATTTACTCTATCTTTTTCATTCAACTTTTCATTTTCTTCTTCTTCATCTTCTTGATTATTCTTTGATACTTCTTTATTAGTTTTATCAGGTATTCCATCGTGTTGCATGTCCCCATCATTTTCATTAGGTATTCTTATCTCTTGGTCATCTTCTGTGCCATGTTGAGAAGGACACTCAGTATCTTCCTTTTGTATTAATTCATCTTCATAGTACCTTTCTCCATTTATGTTATCATTTTCTTCAGTTTCCTTGTAGTTTAATTGAGTTTCATCAATTCTTACATCTCTTGACACTATCACGTTATTACTTGTAGGGTCCCATAGACGATATCCATTTGGGCTATATCCTACGAGTCTCATTTCTTTAGCTCTTTGTAAGAGTTTATCCTGTTTTGGTATGATATGAACCCATGATTTTGATCCAAATATCCTAAGTCTTGTTAAGTCTTTGTCTCCAAACATCTTCTCTGCTGGGGTTTGAAAATTGATGGCAGACGATGGACATCTGTTGATTTGATAGACAGCACATCGCATTGCTTCACCCCATAAGGTCTTTGGTAAACCAGATTCAAGTAATAAACTCCGAGCTCTGTTATAAATATTCCTGTTCATGCGTTCTGAAACTCCGTTTGACTGTGGGCTATATGGCAAAGTATACTGTTGAACAATTCCCTTATCTTTGCAAAATTTATTTAGTTTTTCATTTTTAAACTCACCACCATTATCACTTCTGATTTTCTTGACTTTACATCCTATTTGTCTTTCCATTCTATTAACATATTCTATGAGCCTATCTGTTGCTTCACTTTTTCTTTGTAATAAGTATACCTCACAGAAATGTGTGTAATCATCTATAATTGTATGATAATACACCTCATTTGTAGATGTAGGAATACTTGCTGGTCCTGATATATCTGTGTGTATGAGATCTCCTATACACTTTGATCTTGGCCTGGGTGTTGTAGAGAATGGCAATCTTGTTGATTTTCCTTCTACACATATTCCACATGTTTTTCCTGAGCTAGGCAATTTCAATAATTTTAAGTGTTTTCTATTAGCATGTCCTAATCTTTTGTGCCATAGATCTTTATCATTATTTATTGAATAACATTTTTCTAGGTTTAGTGTAAGATTGATTGCATACAGATTATTAAGCATGGTACCATAAATTATGTTATTTCCTTTAGCAATTGATACAGAATTTTTATGAAATCTGACAGAATTTCCTTTCTCTAATAATTTTTTAACAGACAATAAGTTGTGGGATAACCCTTTGACAAGTAGTGCCTCTAATTTTATAGGTAAGTTATTATATTTTAAATTTAAAATCCCTTTTTTACTTGAAAACAAATATTGGCCATTAGCGACATAAATTTTAGTTTGAGTTTCTAAATATTCAATGTTTGACATGTACTTTTCATAACTATCAATGACTAAATTTTGAGATGCCCCTGAATCAATAATAAACTTAATGTCCTCATTATACACATCAACAATTAATACCTCTTCACTAGCAACAAAAGAAAATGGATTTCTCTCACTCGTAGCACTTGTTCCTTGTTGGAGTACAGTGTCCCTTGATGATCCTCTCGATTGTCCTCTCACATTGCCTCTGGAGTTGCCTCGGTTAAAGCCTCTGCCATTGCCTCGATTGAAGTCATTGCCGTTACCTTGATAGAAGTGTCTATTGTTACTTCCGCTGAAATATCTGCCGTTGCCTTGTTTGCCTCGATGCTGTCCTCTCATTACATGTCCAGTTCTGCACTGTATAGCTTTGTGACCAGTTTTACCACATTTAAAGCAACTGAGGAAGCTGTATGGATCCTGTGATTCCACTAAATTATTTTGATTTTTTAGTTCTGCATCTAACAATTTGCTTTTGACATACTCTGTTGTAAGTTCCACATTAGTAGTTTCTAAGGCGGCAATTGTAGTATTATAGCTGTCAGGCATAGTCAGTAGTAAGTGACACACCTTGTCTTGTTCACTTACTGTGCTTCCAGTTTCTTCTAATTGCCTTATTAACATATCAAAATTGTTGAAGTGATCGCTTAGTTCGACACTGGGGTCACATTTTAAGGTTAATAATTTCTTCCTGACGTATAACGCAGATAACGTACTTTTTCTTTTGAATATTTTTCGTAAGTTTTCGATCATCTCGTTTGCACTCGCAGCGCTTCTGACGTATTCCAAGTGTTTGTCTGAGAGGCAGTTGACTATCAAACTTCTAGCTTTTGCGTCCTTTTTTTTGAACTTTTCCGACTTTAATATTTCCTCTGTTAAGCCATCTTCAATAGCTTCTTTGCATTCCTTCTCCTCTAAGATGCATGATATTCGAAATATCCATGTGCTGAAGTTGGTTCCAGTAAACTCTGGAAGTAATTTTCTCGAAGCGTCGTCCGCCATTTTTGTAACAAGTAATTCCCTTGTACCTTTTGTCCCTTTTGACTTTTGCCTTTTGATATCACAATTGTATTTCTTCTTTATTAACTTAATTGATTCTAAACTCCATAATAGTGGCGGTTGCGCAGTGGAAGCGTATTAGATTTCTTTTGGTAAATTAATACACAAAAGTACGGGCACCATTTTATTAGCAGAGTCTGAATTCTGTTTTACACATAGATGATGTTTTACATATTGCCATAGATATAATAATCATAGATTACTTCACAGACACATAACACATATTACCATAGAGTGTGCACAGATTATGAAGTGGACAAAGTAAGTATACTCAACAGGAGCAAGGTCCGGGGAGTACGGTGGATGTCTTAGACATTACAATTGAAGCTCCTCTAATTTGGTAGCCGTCTGTTGTGCAGTGTGTGGCCTAGCGTTGTCCTGAAGCAGCAGTGGCCTAGAGCGAATGACCAATCTCGGTTATTTAGCAGCTAGCTTTTCCATTATGATTTGCAGTTGCTGGCAAAAGACATGCGCCGTAATCGTCTGGTCAGATTTATGAAAACTGTAGTGAACGACACCGGCACTAGTCCACCAAACGCTCACAAGTAACTTTTTTTGAGTCAATTTTCGCTTGAGGCAGGCTTTGGCTGGTTCGCCAGGGTTCAGCCATTGCGATGAGCGTTTCCGATTATCGTACAGGATCCACTTTTCATCACAGACAATGATTCAAATTTAAAATCCCTTCATTATTGTGCCGGTTGAGTAATGTAACGCAGCAGTCGACTCGCGTTTGTCGGTTTGCTGCACTCAATTCATGAGGTACCCACCTTTCAAGCTTTTTTACATTCGCAATTTGCTTCAAGTGGATTAAAACAGTTTTATCACTAACACCGCAGCCTGCAGCTAACTCGGACGTGGTTTGCGATGGATCCGCTTCCACAATAGCCTTCAATTCTTCATTATCAACTTTGGTCTCCGGCCGTCCACGGGGCTTGTTCTGCAGGTCAAAATTTCAGAACAAAAACGTTGGAACCAATAACGCACTGTTTTCTTTTGCGACACCGCCTCCATATACATCATTAATCCTCCGAGCCGTTTCTGCAGCACTGGTGCCACGTTGGAACTCGTACTCGAAAATAATACGATATTTCAAGTTTTCCATTTTGTAAAAAGAGTGATGCAAAGAAAAAACCAAAAGAGGAAAAAACAAATTAATTACGGTTTTCGAAACACAAATGCATGAGTAAATAGCAGTATAAATTTGAAACCAAAGAAGATATTTTTGAGATGAAAGTGGCTAGTACGACAAAACGCCAATTTCATATGTAAGGACCTAATATTATTTTAATTAACGCTTTTAATTAAAACCTGAAGGTAAACAATAGCAAATTCGAGTTTCGAAGACAGTAGGTACTGTCCAAAAACAAGTGACTCACAAGCTTAACCTTCTGGATAATGTGTAAAGATTATTATTGTACAGATTTATCGTTCCGACTGTGTATACGTGATTAGAATAATGCAATAGTAAAATTCCCTTGAATTATTGTGTACCTATTTGCAGTGTATGTATATTTTCCTCGAATCTTGTTGCCACACCGCTTGATAGACGATTATCGTCTGATATGATTCTTCTATCAATTACTTATGTAATTGATATGAGAATCATCAATTAAATAACTTAGGCCCACTTGCGCAGATTTGGGTTAAAGTCAACTCTGGTTTAAATATCATATTGTTATCTCTCTCGTTCTTCGTATTTATGAAATAGAAGGCATGATATTTTAACCCGGGTTAATTTTAAAGCAGATCCGTGCAAGTGGGCCTAAACGTCTTTAAAAACCGGTCAAGTGCGAGTAGGGCTCGTGCACGAAGGGTTTCTTATAATTACTATTACGTAACCCTAAAAATCACACACACATACGCATTATCAAACTTAACCTAGTTTAATACAAGACGCAAGGTTACCGCTAAGGGCTCACAGATGGCGCTCTAAGATTTTAATAAGTTATTTATGGAAAATAGAACTGCATTATATTGTTTGGACTTCAATTGCTTAATAGTTTTTTTTCAATTCAAGGATTTCTGTAATTGTTTGGGCTGGAACCGAGAACCGACTTCAAAATTATGAAGATTGAATAGAAAAACCAATGAGAAAAGCAGTTGGTTATATATTAGCCTAATTGAAAAGAGGAATTATTCAGATTATTAATTATTTCATACTTCTTAGCGCATTTTTTAAGAATATTATGTTTTTTTTTACTTTGAAAGTCGGTTTTAATTTTTTGCATAATCCCTTGTAGGCTCATTCCATCCATCGGTCCATCGCATTCATTAGATAGGTACCTACAATGTATCTAAGTATTTACAGTTTTTTTACAATCTATTGAACTTTGCGCCTGAATGCATTAAATATTAATAATTTATCAATTACATGTATTGTATCGAATAGCGCGGCCGCGCTATGGCTAAGTATTTAGCGGCCGTAACTATCTTTTCTCGAAGCATTTTGCGGCTTTTTCGTGCCCCCATATTTTTTTTGTAATAAAGCTAGCGGTCTGAATTTTTGTCGCGGAGAAATCGTTAGCGCCAAAAGCTAGTTTTTTAAAAAACATAAAAATCGAGTGCATAATTTAGGAGATATTAAGCGGCAAAAAACACGATTTTGAAAAATATGGATGGAGGTATGGAGGTAAGATAAGCTTAGTTCAAAGCATACTTCTAGCAAACTTAGAAATTTCAAATTTGCTGTCAGGCCAGGTGATTAGCTACATATAAAGGGAAAATATAGAAAAAGTAAAAATTCTTAAAAAAATAATTATTTTAGAATTTTTAATTTTACGAATACACAGGAACAAAATGTATGAATACAAGTTCACTGATAACTTTGTAATCCTAATTTATTTAACAAATCTCATAAATTTTAGGTTACAGTAGATGCTTCGGGACAAATGGGCCCACTCGACCGAACAAATAAGACGGGCTCACAGAAAACCTATGGGTAAATAGCTCTTGCGTTGTATTTCACGAGGAAGGTACCAGTGTCCCAAAGTGGGTTTTAAAGCTCGCAAACGCACTTGTAACTCTTCTGGTATTGCGGATGTCCATGAGCGGCGGTTAATGTTTTAATTATGGAATATATATTTAATAATAGTTATTTGATTCCTATGACGAGAGCTGCGCTGAGTTCGATCTCTTGTCCCTGGAGCAGAGACGTACTGTTTTGGACTTATGTTTGCTGTACGATATCGCTAATAGTAAAATAGATTGCCCTGACCTCGTGTCACAACTTACCTTCCGAACGCCCAAATTCCGCACTAGAAACACCCCCCTACTGCACATACCTGCATCAAACACTAGTTATGGACAGAACTCTGTTATGTCACGTATAAGTCGCTCATACATAAAAAAATTTAATTCTGTAGACCTATTTGCTTACAATTCTAAAAGGAAATTCAAGAGTGAAGTTATAAAAATATTAAAAAAGGATGATTAAAGATAAAAAAAAAAAAACAAAAAAAAGAAAATATATTTACATAAACATGTTGTACAAACCTGACATGCGGTACCCTAGTGGTATTGCACACACACACATACACACTTACATGCGCACACACACACACACACACACACATACACTCTTAATATTATATATTATTAATATTAATTAGGAGACAAAAATATTTTATTACAACTACAATACTGGGAGTTGTTTAGCTGTTTAGCTTATTATATTATACTTAATTAGTAACCATGCCAAGACTTCATTGTGTCGATAATTACGATGACGGTGTTTTTATTAAATTGTTTTTATTATTATGTTAAATAGCACTACTATTTGTCAAACAATGTAATACCTGTTACTGGCCATACTAAATGTTACATGTTTAGTGTTAAGTTCTAAATTGTAATACGCTGTGGGTATTGAATAAAGAAAAGAAAAAAAAAGAAAAATAGATCTGGACAAGATCAAATGGATCACCCGATAGTATGAAATTGCAATAAGTTCTTACTAATTAATTTAGAAACGAGCAAAGCGATCGCCTGGTGGTTAGAAATTGTTATAAGTCATTTCTTACCATCAGATGTGGGTGGTTTTAAAGATCGGGAACGTACTTGTATCTCTTCTGGTATTGTAGATGTCTATGACGGGCGGTAATCGCTTTAATTATGGAATAGATCTGGAAACGAGCAAACGGATCGCCTGATGGTATGAAGTTGTAGTAATTTCTTACCATAAGGTAATCCGTTTGCACACTTAGACATCTGCGACACCAGAGGAGTTACAAGTGTGTTTAGATTTTTTAAAAATCTCCAAACCCTACCCTGGTCAAAAAAATTGTAGGGCTAAGGGTGGGGAGTAATATTCGAGAACGCACTTGTGGTTCCTCTAGTGTTGCGAGTCTCTACGGCCAGTAATCATTTTATTTATGGAATAGATCTAGAAAAAAGCAAATGGATCGCCTGATGGTAAGCAATTACTTCCGCAACACCGGAGAAATTGTGTGCGTTCGCAGTCTTTAAAACCCCAAATTCTTTGGTCTTTGGGTAACCTACAAAAAGAAATGAGATCCCACAAAACATTACCTAAATGAAAAATCCAATTATTTCCTTCGCAAAAAGATATGGGATGTCGTAGAGATCAAGTGAAATTTAAGATAAACCATTTAATTAGTTACTCATAAAAAAATTGTAACCGTAACTGGAAAATTTTATTTATATAATTTATTATATTACATAGTGACTTGGTAATGAGCACTTTAAGAGATGAATGTCCGGTATTCATATTTTAATATAATAAGATAGATAATATAAATAGATGAGATCCATGCAAGCTACTGACAAACCTTGTCGTTCATAAAGCTCCCTGCATACAATAACCCCCCCCCATAAACACAACCCGAAACAATGATATTAGGTCCTTACATATTGGCGTTTGGTCGTACTGACCACTTTGATCCAAATATATCTATCTTCTTTGGTTAGGAATTCCAATTTCAAATTTATACCGCTATTTTTTTTTTTTTTATAAACTAAGAATACAAACATTAAACTTAATCTATACAGTGTGACATAAACCATTGCTGGTTTTTCCGCACTCTGCTATTTGTCGTCGATAGCTCATTTAACTTATAATACCTAGTTATATTTAGTTAGACAATGTTTATATCTTAATTATGTTATTACTAAGTTTAACAATATGGTTTTGAGGTTACACATATTCTAATAATTACGAAATCTAAAAAAGTCATAACCCGTAGGTAGAACTACAATACCACCAATACCGTCATCATCACACAATGGAGCCAAACGGGCATAAATTTCTTCAGCATAATATTATTTATTATCTAGGTTACTTTTTTTTTTCATTTAAGTTAGGGTTTTATTTACTTTGTGATTTTTATATTATACTACATAGTATTCATTTTGAGAGGTAATAGTTTTTCAATTTATATTTAATATTAGTTTCTTTTATTTCTTTTTTAAGGTTATCTGGAAGGTCATTTTTTAATTTAGGTATTTGATATTGCAACTTTTGTTTGCCGTAAAGGTTACAATATCGTGGAACCAAATATTTGCTTTTTGACGCACTACGAGTTTGTTTATAATGGATTATTATATTTAGGTAGATCTCGTTAAAAAAGTTTTCTTTTAGTAAAATATATTTTACCTGGTATATGGGTAATATATTAGTTTTGATAAAAAAGTTGTTTAGAGTTATTACTCTTAAGCTTTGCAGGCACTATCGTTTTTAGGATGCGAAGCTGTTGGTCGTAAATTTGATCGAGATGCGATTTAAACGTCCTCCCGCAGCTACTTAGGCCGTACTATATTGTGGATTCACCCAGGGCTTTGTATAGTGTTAAAATCATAGTATATGGAATGTTCTTCTTTATGATTCTAAACTTAGCCAACATAGCTAAACATATATAGTTTGTCGCAAACTGAGTTAATATGATCCGTCCATTCAAATTTGTCATCGATTATTACACCGAGATATTTATTTTTGCTTACTACTTCTATTGGCTCACAATTACAACTTGTGTAGGTATTATTATGTAGGCAATTATTACAGTGCGCTATTATTGCTGGAGATATGGTGCTACGATTTTGGCTGGAGCTAATATAAATAAGCTAATATAAATATTTTCCTTAAAAAACTTATAAATGTGTTTGGATATGGCCTTTTCTACGAGTTTGTCTATGATGGATAATATTGACATCGGACGGTAGGTATTATGCTATTTTCCTTAAAAAACTTATAAATGTGTTTGGATATGGCCTTTTCTACGAGTTTGTCTATGATGGATAATATTGTCATCGGACGGTAGTTATTGCAATCAGTCTGTATACCTTTTTTTGTATATAGGCCTTACAACACCCGTCTTTAAGCCGCGATGGTAAACTCCATATTTAACGGACATATTAATGAATTGGGCTATTATATCGATTTCGGTTGCAATTGTTTTCAAATCCTGACCTCTAATGCCATCTATACCCGGGGCTTTGAGATTATTTAACGACCTTATTTCTCGTAATATTGTTTTGGCCGACGCTTGCTGAAACCTGAAGGTAACATTGGCTGTTGAAATATTACGATTTTTGTTTAGTAATTTAACGTTACATTTTTTTAAATAATTTAAGCTACATTCTGAAAAGGTTTTAGCAAAGCTGGACGCAATATTTTTCATCGTACTACTATTATTTGAAAATGCGTTTAAAATTATAGTGTCCGCCATAGGCTTTGCTCTGCCAGAAATTTCATTTAATAGTTGCAACAGTTGTCTAGGACTATTTTTATAATTCAGGATTTGTTCTTTAATTTTTTTATTTTTGTTCTTTATAATTAATTTAGTAGTGTAGTTTCTAGCAGAATTGTATTGTTGTTTTAATATCATATTATTTTGATGTGTCGCGTAGCTATTTTAAATGTAATTTGTCTCTGTATTTACATGCCTTTAGAATTTTATTATTAATCCATGTATCATTATTTTTATTACTGCTTTTATTGAGTTTTAACTTAATTTGAAATTCGTAATATCATTTTTTATATTGCTCACAATCATTTCATAAATTTTATTTGGATCTATTATTTGTTTTAGCGGCTTCCAGTCTAAAGATTTTAAATTATTAATTAATGTATTTCTGTCGTATCGAGTTATGTAGCTAATATCTGCTCGTGTATTTTCACTGTGCCTTACTGTGCCTACCGTGGCGAGTGCGCCGATGCGATGGTCTGCTAGTGCAGTTCCGAGCGCCGCCGTGTAAAGGTCCAGCGTGCGTGAAAACACAGTGCGTTTTTGGTTCCAACGTTTTCGTTCTGGAAATTTCGACCTGCAGAACAAGCCCTGTGGACAGCTGGATACCGAAGTTGATAATGAAGAATTGAAGGCTATTGTGGAAGCCGATCCATCGCAAACCACGTCCGAGTTAGCTGCAAGTTGCGGTATTAGAGATAAAACTGTTTTAATCCACTTGAAGCAAATTGGGAAGGTGAAAAAGCTTGAAAGGTGGATACCTATTATTATACGAATTAAGTGCAGCAAACCGACAAACGTGCGTCGACTGTTGCGTTACATTATTCAACCGACATAATAATGAAGGGATTTTAAATCGAATCATTACCTGTGAAAAGTTGATCCTGTACGATAATCGGACAAACAAAAAGTAGCCTATGTGTTAATCCAGAGTCTAAACTACTGACCGCGCGCGAGTTGAATGCAGTCGGGGCCTGAGGTGAGGGGTCTCCCCGCCGCCCGCGCACCACGCCTCGCACGCCCGTTTTGTATCCTTGGAATCCGCCCTTGAAATCTATTGTATTCCTTAGCTCTGCATTCAACTCGTGCGCGGTCTATACATACTACCACCATACCAAATTTCATCAAAATCCGTTCAGTAGCTTCTGAGATTAGCGCGTACAAATGTACAGACAAACAGACAAAAATTCTAAATATTACATATAAAATTGGCGTTTTGTAAAGGAGGAACATAAAGTCGATTTTTTTAAACATTTATATTCATTTAATCAAATGTCATACCATTACTATCTATGCACTTTTGCCATCTCATAGATAGCATTGATTCCTTTACTAAAAAAACCATTCGGACAAGAATCAATAAAATCTTTGAAGGCGCTTTGGACTGCCCCATCGGAGTTGAATTTTTTCCCTTGCAATAAGTTATCCAAATTTTGAAAAAATGGTAATCTGTTGGAGCAAGGTCCGGGAGTGCAGTGGATGTCTTAGATATTCCAATTGAAGCTTCTCTAATTTAGTAGCCGTCTGTTGTGCGGTGTGTGGTCTAGCGTTATCCTGAAGCAGCAGTGGGCTAGAGCGAATTACCAACCTCGGTTGTTTAGCAGCTAGCTTTTCAATTATGATTTTCAGTTGCTGGCAATAGACATCTGCCGTAATCGTCTGGCCAGATTTAAGAAAGCTGTAGTGAACGACATCGGCACTAGTCCACCAAACGCTCACTAGTAACTTTTTGAGTCAATTTTCGCTTGTAGCAGGCTTTGGCTGGCCCGCCAGGGTCAGCCATTGCGATAAGCATTTCCGATTATCGTACAGGATCCACTTTTCAACACAGGTATTTCGATTTAAAATCCCTTCATTATTGTGCCGGTTGAGTAATGTAACGCAGCAGTCGACGCGCGTTTGTTGGTTTTCTGCACTCAATTCATGAGGTACCTTTCAAGCCTTTGCACCTTCCCAATTTGCTTGAAGTAGATTAAAACAGTTTTATCACTAACACCGCGGCCTGCAACTAACTCGGACGTGGTTTGCGATGGATCAGCTTCCACAATAGCCTTCAATTCTTCATTATCAACTTTGGTCTCCGGCCGTCTACGGGGCTTGTTCTGAAGGTCGAAATTTCCAGAACGAAAACGTTGGAACCAAAAATGCAGTGTGTTTTCTTTTGCGACACCGCCGCCATACACATCATTAATCATTCGAGCCGTTTCTGCAGCACTGGTGCCACGGTGGAACTCGTACTCGAAAATAATACGATATTTTAAGTTTTGTATAAAGAATGACGCATAGAAAAAACCAAAAGAGGAAAAAACAAATGAATAATGGTTTTCAAAACACAAATGCATGAGTAAGTAGCGGTATAAATTTGAAATTGGAATTCCTAACCAAAGAAGATATATTTCAGATCAAAGTGGCCAGTACCAAAAACGCCAATTTCATATGTAATATATTGCAGTAGGTTACATATTTGCTAAATAAGTTTTTTGCCACGAAGACTCTTCCACGCGGGCGAAGCTGCGGGCTAAAGCTGGTAAAATAATAAAAAATATTTACACAACGGATAACTTGCACTACGATGCTGTCTTTGTCTGTCAAGTGACTTCTCCAACGTATCAAGACAAAGACAGCAACGTTGTATAAGTTATCCGTATTGTAAATATTTATATTAGTAAGGGGGTTAATGTAAAATAATAAAAAAAACCTAGCCTAACCTAGAGCATAAATATATTCTTTGCCTAGAGCGCGTGATGTCAGACTTGTGTATGGAGCGTTTTTACGATACTATTTTAGGTAAGTACCTATTACAAATCGCTGGAGGTAGTAGGTACTTTTGAAAATGTTGATTTTAAATATGTACTGTTTCATCTGAGAAGTTACTCGTATATTTTAAGAGTAGGTACTGTTCATTTATGCAATAAAAAATTCAGCCAGCATGACAGTAAAATTCAGTAGGTAGGGAAGTACGTTTTTAATTCTGATTTAAAGAATTGGGTGTGGCCGGTGTCATTGTTACGAGGTTATTTAGTAATTTAATGCGCTTTTATCGACTTCAATGACTTGACTTTGACCCTATTACTGAAACTTTTCTCGTGACCCGATGTAGGTAGAAATTTTTTACAGATGTATTGTCTGTTGCCGCTATAACAACAAATGAGTACATACCTACCTACTAAAAACAGAATTAAAAGGAATATGTACCTATTTGATGGGTGCTACCATACAATAAACTTAATTTTTTGCTCCATATTATTAATAGCAACAGGTTGAAATATTCATTGAGTTATATTCAATAATTATTCAATAATATAACTTGTAGTTATATATTATTGTATATATACAAGTTATATTATTCTCTTGAATACGAAATAATAAAATTTAAATAAAATGTATATGTACAATATATATATATATATATTATTAAAGTAGTAGTTAGTATTAAAGATGTGCCCCTCATTATGTAAAAAACTAAATTTTTTCGCTGTTTTTTTCTCGATTAATACTGCTTGATATTAGTAATCTTTTAATATTAGGTAATAATAATTATCATGCCATAATAACAACATGGCTACCTACTCCCTGCATCCAGGGGTGATAAAATTGTTGCCGCGACTTTTTCTATTTAGTTCATTAAAGGCGTATAGCCCTAGCCCCGATTACACCAAACTTTTTTTAACGCGCTTATCGCTAAATTCGGATTCGATCTTTCTCCCTAATTCAATGTTAGAATGGAACAATGTGGGCAAAACCAAACAAATGAACAATGGGGGCAATGAGTGATTTATATATATACTCGCTATAAAATAACTGATTTTCAAAGTAGGCTTGTACTTTATCACAATTATAACCCTTCGAAAAAAAGCATAAACCAACCAAACTTTCCATTCTTGATACTCAACTGTTTGTCTTTCACTTCCAGTGCAAACTCCTCCTTTTCCCCGAGGGTACTCGTCACTCGAGCGATCGCCTCCTGCCGTTCAAGAAGGGCGCCTTTCACGTGGCTCTCGCAGCCGGCGCGCCCATACAGCCCGTGGTCATATCGAAATACCACCACCTGGACACGAAACGGCATAGATTTGGCACAGGTACCCTATGTGTTGCTTATATTGTGGTGGCAAAGGAGTAAACCAATAAGCACAAAAACCAGTAGGTACGTAAAGTGGACTTCGGCGTATTCGAAAAAGGCAGAGGGAGAGCTAAAATCGATACCAAATTTATCAACTCTTTTTTTCGTTCTTAGATCTTACCGAAGTTTACACTTTAGAAAAGCCAACTACCACACAGGCTAGATAGATATAGTCTATGTACTAGCTCCATGGGTATAGTGTGTGTACTAGCTCCATGGGTATAGTGTGTGTACTAGCTCCATGGGTATAGTGTGTGTACTAGCTCCATGGGTATAGTGTGTGTACTAGCTCCATGGGTATAAAGTGGGGTCATTTTAATAGGTAACATTTGACGTCTGTCAGTTTTATCTTCATAGTGAGGTGACCTGCTTAAAGTGAATGAATCGATACGGACTTGAAACATATGTGATTTTTCTATTTAGTTATTTTGTGTATTTTTATGGTTAGTTAAAAGAATAATAAATATAATTATGTTTTATCATAATCACAACGTGGTTATTAATTTATGGTGATATTTATTTACTTACTTATACTTCAAGTAATCATTGCATTCGATTTTTAGAGTAACATCCCTAGTGTTTAAAAAGAAAAAGGGTTAACTGACGCAACATTGTAACGACATTCAGTTCTTTAGATCAGAAATTGTTTATTATGTTTAGAATGGTTTATTAGTGAAAGCAAATCGTAAAATTACTCGTATCGGTCATTATTACAATAAATATGTAGTCGTAATTGAAAAAACTTAAGCAATTGTGCAGTTCTAACAAAACGAAAAAATATATTATTTTATGCCCGCCGTTACAAGGTTATGTTGTTGCATTTTGATGAATTGTCAAATGTTACCTATTAAAATGACTCCACTTTAGTGTATGTACTAGCATCATGGGTATAGTGTGTGTACTAGCTCCATGGGTATAGTGTGTGTACTATCTCTGCCTGCGGTGACCATGGTAGACCTGCAAATACTCTCTTTTGTTTTTTTTTATAATAATATAAAATATCTATGGACGCTTTTACAACGTCAATCTGGTTAGTTCTCGAACATGTGTCACGGGTATTAGACAACGGAAATATATTTAATACATATTAGTATTTAATATTTTTATTATATAATACACACATTTGATACACATCCATGACCCAGGAAGACAGAAAACTTTTTGTTCCCTGGCGGGATTCGAATCCATGACCTCCGTCTTGAGCGCTAACGCGCTAACCACTGCGCCACAGCTGTTGCCCGCGCGCGTAAATACAGTATCCCAAAGGAACACTGTACTTTCGGGATAAAAAGTATCCTATGTTTTTATCCAGAGCCTAAACTATTGCATATCAAATTTCATCTAAATCCGTTTAGTTTTTACGTGAAAGTGTAACAAACATCCATCCATCCTCACAAACTTTCATGTTTATAATATTAGTAGGATGTTCTTTGAAATAAAATGGCGAAATTAAAAGTAAAAACAAAATCTTTACTTTACAATATGTTGTGCGCCATCTATTGATACCGTAAGCAATTATGCTCTTGAAATTTGTTTAAGGCAATCCTAAAGTTAAACCATTTAACCAACCTATCATCCAAAAAAAAAAAGATTATTTATTGAATTTTCAAGGCGAATTCATCATAACAATCCTGCCTCTGATTGAGACTGAGGGCGTGAAGAAGGAAGACATTCAGTCCCTGATAGACATAGTACAGAACAAAATGCAGGAAGAATTCACCAGAACTTCAGAAGAGACCAAGATGGTTAAGAGTCATTAAGAGGTACTTTATGTATTATTGTTATTTATCGAGTACTACAGCTGTCTTTCCACTTAGGGGAAGATGACTTATTGTTGGCATCTCTCTAATTATTAGCCCCCAAAGATTTAAAGTACATACTCTGTGCTAGCCTAGCCACCCTTCATTTGTACACAAATAAATAAGAAATAATATAATTAAGTATCTAGGAGTATTTTATATGATAAGGGGTAGCCAATAATTGGAGTAAAGGGCCAATTGGCGGATTGGCCGTCCGGGACAAACGACAGCTAATACATTAAAAGCTGAAAATCGTGTTGAGCTGTCAAATCTGACACTTGACACTTCGATTTTCAGGTCTATTGTATTAGCGCAGAGTTCTATTTACAGTGCAGTATTTTCTGTCGCGACCACAAAAAAAACTCTCGTGGGTACGAGGGCTTATAGTTAACCATAGAAGGCACTTCTGCGAGTTGGCCCTTTGCAAGGATAGTTTTTTAGTCTACCTAGTTCAGGTATTACTGTTAATTTTATATAGAAATAGATGTCAATTGAATATTGCTTTATTATAGTTTTGCTCTTTAATATTTCGGTGATCTCCAAAAAAGTTTACTTCCGTTGAGAATAATGACGGCAGGTTTTTTGAGCACTACGCGAACTCATGGAGAATAGAGGTAAGGAGGACAATCTCTCTAAGGCAGAAAAGCTAAAAAGTGTCCGACAAAAGTAATTAAATAAAAGTTCCAAAACTGGCCATAATGGCGCTAGAGTGGCAAGGGTGTGTGATAAGAAGTTAGCAATAAGAGATGAAGTAAAGTGAGTTGAGTTTAGTTATTTAAAATTTTTGACGGCTTTAGTAGATTAAAAATAATTAATTCAGTAAATCATGAAAATTCTAATTACTTCGAACATATTTTTATATATAAAACCGAAGAAGATGCTAAGATTTAATTATCCGTTTAAATTTTGTCGCTTTACTCCCGTCTGCGTCTGTAGCGCCCCCTATTTAACGCTATTTTACGGACACTTTTCATGTATGGAGATGGTACTCCTTACCTCTATTCTCCATGCGCGAACTTTTATCATCTGGTAGCAATTTTTTTAATAAGGCACAGATTACTAAATAGTTTGATAAGGGCAATGAAAAAAAAAATGGTTGCCAGACGATAAAATTCCGTGTAGAGCTCAAAAAAAACATGCCGTCATTATCCTCAACGGAAGTCAAGTTTTTGGAGATTCACGGCCACTTAGTGTAGTTAGCATTTCAACAGTGGCGCCACCTACTTAACACACTTTTGACTTTGATGAACACTTGAAGTGAAACTTCTAATGCGACTTCCAACAAGGTTGCGTTAAATGTTTAACGCTCCTGGGGAGGGGGAATAGAAAGAGACAGAGCGAGAGTGAATGCGTGGCACTCGAATGCATGCGCGTAGTATACCTGTTACAGGCCAGCGCGAGCGTTAGCAACAAGTAGCGTCCAATATTCCAACGCAAGAGGGAGAGAGAAAGAAAGATACACAAAGGTAGAAAGTAGGAGAGAGAAAGAGAGTGAGTCGGTAGAGTGCAGCGAAGTAAACAGTGTGAGCGTCGTGAAATTAGCTGAAATACGTACTTGTTGATCTATTTCAATTTATAATATTCATTATTTCATTTAGTTTGATTTGATACACATAATTTAATAGGGTGGTATTTTTTATTTTCAAATTTAGTGGATAGCAATTGTAAAAAATGAGTGAAAACAATCTTACGGACAATGCGACAGATTTAAGGTTATGTCAAGGTACGTCTCTTGTGAATATCAATTGATTGTTAGGTTTTCCCTTTTGAAATTATATTATGACGCATTCACATACATTATTAATACAAACAATATGATTTCACTAAAAATCAATTTCTACCCTTTCCTTTTTTCATTTCCACGTTACGAAGTTTCATTTCTTCTGCGCGGAGGGACTCCACGCACTACTATTTTTTATCTCACTTTATTGGAGCAATTGAAATGAGATAATATTGAATATTACCATTGAACGTTGTTAAGTTACAGCGTCTGAATTCACAACCAATTTCTTTGTTTCAGGTATATTTATTGGACCATTTCAAAACCGAAGCTGTGATAGTTAAGAATGAGTGTTACAAACAGAATAACCCCGTTACTAGTAAAAATATTTATACAGTGAATAAGCTATACAATGTTAAATCCTTGTCTGAAACGTCAGAAAAGCCACTTGACAGACAAGGACAAAATATTTTATAGCTTAAATACACTGTATAATTATTTTTATTAGTAAGGGGGTTAGAGTTTATACTAAACGCACCAACAATAAATTTATTTATATTTTACAATTACGTATTTCATTAAAAGCCTCGATAATTTCAAATATTTATTTCATATACAGTAAATATATATACTTATGTCAAATAAAATATTTTTAATGCTAAATACTTTCATGAAAATTCACATTTAAACATATCACAATAATGAAATACAGGATACAATAAGAATATTGAAACTTACGGATACTTACACTAGGCTTAATACTTGAGTAGGTAATCACAAGCATATTGCCAGATGGGGCAAGATAGTCTTATGTGTAAAGATGGCCAGTGCCATACAAAAATGGGCTCCCTTTTTAAAACCAAAAAGTAAAGTATGGATCATACTTGCCCCATCTAACTTTTGTCATTAGCCAATAGCCAATGATAATATTATCCGGAGTAATCCGACAAACGATTTGCTAAAGGATGTCAAATAATAATTCCGTTGAAATAAATTATTTCATAATCCGGGCCCTACTTATTTAAAAAATATTTCGTCATTCCACAAATTGTATACAACGATAAGTCCTTATCACATTAAATATGATCGTTTGTTCAAAAACTATAGTACCGTTTCAACACCTGCACGCTTAGCAGAACCACCGTAGAAATGGTTTCTTTGTACAGAAGGATATACAAACTAATCTATGCAAGGAGTTCTATTTATATTTTATACTGTAATAATTGGTATACAGAAAGGGGAGACCGAGTTTCTTCGGTCCTTATATTGTAAATTTAAATCGAAGAGACGTTATGATTTATGAAATTTTGTATGTGTACTGTACTTACATAATATCAAAGCGTTTAAGTTTTGATCATTTTTGGCTTCTTAATTTTAAAATAGTACCTACATTAAGTCATATAATGATTTTAGGAACCATATTAGATATATTGTTAGATTTCAAAATTATAATAGTAAAAAATATACCAATCAGTCAACATTAAAATAATACCTTAAAGCAAATATGATGCTGTCTGTTAATAGATTATAAGCATTTTAATTTTGAGAAGGTAAGTTTCAGGGATGCGGCACAGCTCACGAAAGTAAAGTATAGGTGGGTATAAAACCTCATCGGTAGTATTTATATTCTCTGTATTGAATTCGACGGGTATTAGGCCAAAATTTTGTCACGTGTGTCACCACCCCTTTAACATAGCAATGAAATAAATTTAACTAAGTACATAGGTTTATGAGATACTTATGAGACTAGGACTTATGAGATAAAAAAGGAAAACTCAACAAGTGCGAGTCAAACTCTTTTGCAACGTGTCAGAAATTTTAAACAATAACTTAAAACCAACATGAAACGAACACTTCTCGCCAGAGACCTATACAATAATTTTGAAATCATCGCTCCTCGCTCAAAGTTCAACTCTGAATATTAGTTATAATCACTTTACTTGGCACTCTAGTTCTGAATAAACCCCTCCAACTAGCAGATCTTACTTTGATAGTCTCGAAAATATAATAGGGAATATGCATGTGTTTTAATACTGCAAAAGTCGTATATTTTTCGAAAGGAAACATTAATATGGACCGAAAAATGCAAAAAGTACAGTATACAGCTGTTGCTAAATTAAAAAGTTGCAGGACTAAAAAAGATGATTTTTTTGCTATACCTAGTTGAAAAACGAAAATTACCGTTCAAATCCTTATGTTATTTGTGACATTTTTTCTTATGACAATCATATACACAAATAAACCCAGTAGTTATGTGAATAAAATCAATTTTGTGTTACTTAATCTCTATATTTTTTAACTGCCGTTGTGACTAGTGACGTCATTTGTCATGCATTTTTTGTATAGTTCGAAAAGGTAAAAAAAAAACTATGCATGTTCCCTGTTATCGAACATCATATTGTATTCCAGAGTACCTACTTAAAAATCTCTACGCTAAGAGTCATAGATGTTTTTCGACAGTTGTACGTGTGTGAATGATCCTCTACGTACTCAAAGTGATGTCACAATGTGATTACTCATAATTATTTTCACATGAAGTGAACCAATCATGATATTAGTATTACTCAAGTAACATTAGTTCTTACGTAATGTGACGTCTTATATGAAAGTCAAGCCGCATGCTGTTATTTAGTTTATTTAAACAGTTGTTTTTAAAATATTATTCTCCTTATTACATAGGTAATAAGTATTTTTTTACATTTCTGTGTAATAATTTTGTCTAATGCCTAATATTTCACTTACTAGTTAATTTCTATCATAACAAGGACGATACCTACAGTTTATTTTTATACTTGCGCAGGGTAGGTCACAGAGCATTGCAATATTCACACTCAGATTGTAAAATAATATCCACAAAGCAAGTCTTGATTTTTCTAAAAAGTTCTTTATTTCTAAAAATCCATACTCATTTTGTAAAAGTGTTAGAAAATAATGCGTTCAAAATTTTACAATTTTTAAATATTTTAGAAAAATGTATTACATAGGTACTTCTAAAAGAGTTTAATACAATTGTTTAAATAAGTTAAATACATAACCACAACTGAGTCAATTTACATAAAGTAGGCTCAAAAATAATAACAGTCTTAATATGGAAAGGTCCCAACGATTGATGCCAACGTAACTAGTATGTTTTCATTAATATGTTAAGATTTTTTAAGATTTTGTCTATAGCCTACTATAGCTGCTGGAAATGTGTTTTATAATTATTGTTTTTAGTTTTACTAGAAATCAAGTAACTGAGAACCTGAATTTGGAGTCGTCGAGATAGCTTCGAGTTAAAAGACAATTCTCATAAAAACCGGGTAACCTTTGAATTGTTTGTTTGTATAATAAACTGGAGCATAATATTATATATTAATATAATGCAGAGATGTTATATTTATAAAAATATTACACTATAATAACTTTATATGAGATAATCAAGAATAAAGTAGAATCTAATAATAATAATTAGTCATCTGTAATAAAATAGAGACTATCAGTTCAGTATTTTTAAAACATCATTACATACATACAATCACGTACCTACTTTAGAAAATAAGTTTTCTATAAAACTATAGAAACCTCCTAAAACTACTACTAGTGAACAAAATTAATGCCGATTCATTTTCAATCGCATTTTGCAATAGCACATCTATTAAAAATCTAAAATATAATATCATCAAATACTAAGGCGGGTCAATAAGTCCGTGACTTTTTGAATTTCTAACCTCCTTACTGAAAAAGCAACACTACTCCTGTCAACAGGCATCTGTCAGTTGACTCCTATCAAAATTTGAACTTGCTGCGTCAGTTAGTTTGTGTTTTACAGCTATCTTTATCAGACTATCCAGTAACTTAAGGAGACAATGGAAAAAAGTGAATTTCGTGTGCTTATTAAGCATTATTTTTTGCGAAAAAAAACCATTACCGAGACCAAGGCTAAGCTTGATAAATACTATGGGGACTCTGCACCATCGATTTCAATGGTAAAAAAGTGGTTTACTGAATTTCGTTGTGGCCGTACAAGCACTGCAGATGCCGAACGTCCTGGACGCCCAGTTGAGGTCTCTACACCCGAAATAATCGAAAAAATTCACGATATGGTGTTGGCCGACCGAAGATTGAAAGTGCAAGAGATTGTGGAAGCCATAGGCATCTCGCATGGCTCAGTGGTTTCAATTTTGAATGATCACTTGGGCATGAGAAAGCTTTCCGCAAGATGGGTGCCGCATTTGCTCACAGTCGACCACAAACGCAATCGTGTAACAACTTCACAGGAAGGTTTGGCGTTGTTTAATCACAATATGGAGGAGTTTTTGCGCCGTTTTGTAACCGTGGACGAAACATGGATCCATCACAACACACCAGACACCAAACAACAGTCAAAACAGTGGGTTTCTAAGGGTGAATCGGCGCCAAAGAAGGCCAAGGTGGGTTTGTCAGCCAATAAAGTTATGGCGACTGTTTTTTGGGATGCACGTGGGATAATCCACATTGACTATCTTCAAAAGGGAAGAACAATTAATGGGGAATATTATGCCAACTTATTGGACCGCTTCAATGAGGATTTGAAAAAAAACCGACCTCATTTGGCCAAGAAAAAAGTTCTTTTTCACCAAGACAATGCAGGGGGGCACACATGTGCAGTTGCCATGGCAAAAATCCATGAATTGGGCTATGAATTGCTCCCACATCTACCCTATTCTCAAGATTTGGCTCCGAGTGACTACTTCTTGTTCCCAAACCTGAAAAAATGGCTCGGTGGAAAAAGATTTGACTACAATGATGAAGTCATCTCGCAAACAACGGCCTATTTTGAGGACCTCGACAAATCATATTTTTTGGAAGGGATAAAAAAATTGGAGAAGCGTTGGACAAAGTGTATAGAGCTCAAGGGGGACTACGTTGAAAAATAAAATGATTTATTTATCAAAAAATCTGTGTTTTATTCCAAAAGTCACGGACTTATTGACCCGCCCTCGTAAATGAAGAACATATACAGGTGAGTAAACCACAAGCATGCCTTACTGCTTATAAAAGTTAATAGTTATCAAACTGAACTTTATTCATTACACAAGAAGATACACGTTTCATTGTAAGATTGCGCATGTGTATGACTGATGCATATGAGACGTGTATCTTTTTGGAGTTTACTCCTTAAGAATCGAATTTCATATAAGGCCCCCGATATGAAAAAAATATGAGGAGTAAAATCTACTGAACGAATGACCTCGTTACGTTTTCGTGCGCAACCTATTCTGCGCACCTTTCACTTTTTTTCACATGGCGCGAATTTTTGAACTCAAATCGATCGCTAGTCGCTTTGCATTGCACACAAAATTTTACTTTTTAGAGTAAACTCCAGTCGTGCGTCGGAGCTGACACACACTTTTTGTTGTGTAGTGAATAAAGTTCAATTTTCAAAAGCTATCTTAAAAATGTAACTTATTCAATGTTGCTGTCTATGTCTGTGCCTTTTCCAAATATTTCCAACAGCTTATCCATTGTGTAAATATTTTTATTAGATGGTTTAGTCAGTAGTCACATTTAATCTCAAATCAACTTTCTTTCTTTATTTGTTTATAAGTAGAGACAGATGATGTTTCAGACTGTCATTTTACTGAGATTATAAATCAATCTATACAAAGGTTCGACAGTTAAACTAATGAAAATCATTGATCCATTGTTTTACTTTACTACGCTATCGTAACAGTTTCGCAATGCATTGAACGTAAATTTGGGATGTCTTAACTAATAATTAAAATTCAGTTGCCGCCGTGTCGGCATATCAGATAGTTGTTTTGTATTCACAGCGGATTTAGGTCACTGCGACATTTGATCGGTTTACTTTAAAATGTAAGAGATCAACAAAGGCTGTGGTCAGAAGTTAGATCTTTTAAGAAAATCAACTTACTTTTATTCAAGACAAATTTTAAATTTTTTTTTAGAACGATAGTCATCATCTGAAGCCCTACAGGGGCTACTATGTTCATGATTTTAAAATGAACTAGCTAGGACGGTAATTTTTATTAGGCTATTAAGTATTTAGATAGTCTTTGCTTTACATCAAAACCAAGTTTGAACTACAAAATATGATTATTATTTATTTTTAAACAGTGTGTATTTTTATCAGAATGAAATATTTAACTCAACAGTAGACTACAACCTAGTAATGACAGTATTTTCGCAATTTACAGAATAATAACATGATCAACATTTCCTGACACCCTCGCACTGCCGTACGAGTCGGCTTTGAAGGGCGCGGCGCGTAGCATCGTATTTAATAGGATAATGTGGCCAAAATTTAAGGTCACACGTTAAATATATATTTGAAGCTACTGATAACGCTCCATAAATATCTATTTCTAGAAGACTCCTGTATAATATGGTTTTCGCACACACAGTAATTGAGCATCACAATTCGATTTAATTAATGACACGAAACCGGTAAGCGTGCGGATCATCCGATAGGAAGCGTCAACTGCCGCTACAACACACGCAACACGAGATATTTTGTTGGTGCCCATGGGCGTTATTTCATGCCGTTTTTCTGTAAAACTGTAATATCTCTCCAGTAGAGCCGGTTAATTTGTGCCGGATCATGTCTCACAGCGTAGAAGTTAGCCGAAAATAAAGTCTACCTAGCGAGTACCATAGTCTATCGGTTAGTAATAGTGGCCTATTTCTGTTGACACGTATCAGCATGAACAATATTGCACGCGTATTACGCAATTTATCGCTTCACTTCTTTACGGGTATGAATATTGCGCACGTTTTTACATAAGCACAGCACTGAAACATCGCCTGTATTTACTTTCGAATCGAATGTTAGAAGTAGTCTTATAATATACTAAGGGCTACTTAAAATTAGGGCCCCCCTAAATCGCTGACAAGAATGACAAGGAGATGTGACTTTTCACTCGTGTGCTCTTAATTTAATTAGCGTTTCTCTATAAGTCGTAATTTTTGTTCGAATAAAGGACATGGCCAAAAATCCATACTAAATGGACCCAGAGTCAGCAGCAATAAATGTTTGCTAATGGGTTCATTTTAAATCATATTTGATGCAACCAGAAGAGGTTACCTACAACAGCAATTTAACTACATACTCCTAAAGCTCCTACCCCAACAAATATATCTACACCTACATCTTCACCTATGATTTTAGATATTGTTCTTGATCATTACTTCTATACTCGGCGTATTCCGGGATTGCTCTTTTGGTGACATCAAATATGATTCAAAGTGGACCCATTTTGACCCATTGGCAACCAATTTATTGCCGTCGACTTTGGGTTGGCTCGAATGCCAGGGGAGAAATATAAACGTAGGTATATATATGTAATATGGCATGTTTTTTTACTTACCGGCCTGGCAGAGGCCTAACGTTGATTCCCACATGGCACATGTCACCGACCCCCTTCCCCAGCGCCGGACTTGCAAGTGGGAAAACAGCCATTCGATTTCAGCAATTGTTTGGTACCGTATCAACTATCCGGAATTAATTATATGTTACCATTGTCAATAACCCGCTTAACTCGTATCAATTTCACAATTTCACTCAGTACAGAAATCAAAGACTAATCTTTGTTTAATAGAGATCGATAGACCACTTACGTACACTCTGTGTAGTTAACGACACATTATACGAACAACGCTTACCATGAAATACATAATAAGTAATTAGTAAGCAAGTGGGCGCTGTAGGTGCCTAGTGCTATCAGAGAATCTAATTCATACGCAGTTAGAGCGGGCTCGTTATTTATTTGTATTATAATGACGGCATGTATATACACAATACAACTGTCACTGACACGTCAGTTTGATATTAAAATATAGAACTACAAACAAATTATGCTAACAGTCAATGTGATTATGAATTAGATTCCATGACAGTAAAATGTTTTTAAAATAAAGTGACGTGCAATTTTGCTCTCTTTGGTTTTGAACTCAATATTAATTGTCAGTGTTAGAAATAGGGAAGCAGTGTGGAGTCGTCAGCGGCGCACGCGACTAAAGTGTAGTTAGTATAAACGTATCATAAGATTCATCAAAAGAGGCGCAAACTGTGTTTAGAGTTTTCATTTTTTATTTATTTATCGTTTTAATGACTTTAATCAATATTTTTCGTTACGCATATGCGGAAAGCGGTGTGAAGGGAGGAGCTCTCTCCTCCTCCTCCTCCTCTGTGCTGATGTGCAGAAACCTCTGTTTCTGCACATCAGCACAGAGTAGAAAATATATACTTACGTACAGAGAAACAGCTGTCATAGAACGATCGAAATTGGAAAAAATTTACGACCCCTTCAACGGCCCACAATCGTGGACACACCGTATGCTTGTAGTAGTGCAATCAAATCGATGGCTAACTATGTAGCTGTTAATCTGTTCCTCTTTCTTTAACTGTGACATCAGTAGCATACTCACCGTAGAAATGTGTTCTACACAAGAATAGAAATACATACATAACATATTGGATGGACGAAATGGCAGATTTCCCTTATCAACCTGTCATCTTGTCTATACTTCCGTAGAAAGAGACCATTTCTACGGTGGTCATACTAGATCCAGAACCCTCTCTATTCCCTTCCCACCGCTTCCGACAAACGCGTAACTAACGATTAAAGTCACTAAACGATAAATAAATAAAAAACGAAAACTTATTCAAAGTTTGCACCCCTTTTAAAGCTGACTGACTAGCTTTTTCCCGCGGTTCCGCCTGCGTAAATATAGTATCGGGTATCCCACGGTAATACTGTACTTTAACGATATAAACAGTAGCCTCTATGTTTTAATCCAGACGCTAAACTTAGAAGTTTAGGTAGTCCTACCATACCAAATCATCATCGAAATCCGTTCAGTAGTTTTTGCGTAAAAGAAAAAACAAACATCCATCCATAGATCCATCCTCACAAACTTTCACATTTATAATAGTAGGAGGATCCAATGTAATCAATAATCGGTGCTTAACTTCCAAACTGACATTCGAGCGCAACTTTTATGCAATATTTACTTCTCGCCTGTCTTGTTTCAAGAACAGGAAACCCACATTGCCCGAAAATACGTATACCGAGAGTCATAATATAAACTTTGCTGTTGAATGTATAACGTATCACTTGTACAAAAATAATCGAAGTATCCGACTAAATCCATTATATACGATTTTATGGCAATTATTACTTACAAGTAAGTATATTTATAAAGTTAATATATACCACAAATTAAACAGAACTATCAACTAACTGCTTGAAACCCTGATGCATTAGGAGTCATTTAAACCAGTTTTCATATTATTATCATTTCATTACTCTAATAAACTAAAAAAAAAACTAGCTAGGTAAATGATAAATGTCAGCTGTACATGTCTATTCAAGACAAGACAAATTACGTACTTAATAAACAGTATATTATGTTCTGTAGATTTTTGGTCTTTAGACACTTTAGAAAAACCTTAAAAGTATTTACAGAAGTACACATTATCTATAGGGATAAACATAGTAAGTATAAAAGACTTTTGAATTCTGTATATCTTAAAACCTAAAATTAGCTGTAAATTGATATTCACCATAATACCGTGATAATACCTTTGCTTAGTGAAGCGACTAGTTTATTTCAACTACTTCGAGTCGAAATACTTAAAATACGATGCGGTGAGTTGTATACGTAAATTTAATTATGTTGGCATGTTCGCCCTCGACCCACAGAGATTCGACAACTCCACACGATTTTCAGCTCTATTGCACTATGGCAGAGTTCTATTTACAGTGTAGTTTTTTCTGTGGCGACCACTAAAAATCGCTAGTGGGAACGTACTGTTATGCAACTACACTGTACAGTATAATAAATGTTTTGTCCTGTTAATAATTTGCCGGAGCCAATTTTTCAGAAGACATTTTATATGCAAACCTTCACATAAGGAAGTCGGTTAAACAGTATCGATTTCACAAGTGACCGTCTTTAACTGACAAATTCAAAAAAATATTTTATGTATTCGCAAACAGAACTCTAAGCTGAGGAAAAACAAAAAAAAATATTTGTCTCCCTTATACTCAAAAGCTTACACGCGCGCGAGAGTGTTACAGTGTGAGTGTGATACACACAAACGTAAGTATATAGATACTTACTACACATAGACATGCCAACAAAACTATATCTGTAAGTAATAATTAAGTTTCGTTATAGGACGAAAGTTTTACCAAATATTATATCAATCTTGCGTGGCTAGGGGATAGTTGGCGGGGAGAGCGCTCAGTACCTCCTTGGATAGCTCTTGATAGGCTGTGGTCATGATGCTTTGGACTTTATTAATGAGTTCTGGAACGTCTTCCATCGTCAAACCTTCCGTGGAAATCGGCTCTAGGCACTGGATTATAGCGTGGCCTGAAAGTAGAGAATACTTATTTAGTTCGAGATCATTTGACAGAACTAACTAGATCAAAACTATGATATAAGAAATCATTAAATAGGTTTCTGGTTGATGATGAGAAAATAACTTAGGCTGGGATTATATGGGCATAATAATTATAATAATATTATATTATTATATTAATTATATTATATTATATTAACCATTATATTATTATATAATGGTTTATATACATGTCGCAGTACGATAGATAAAGCCGTAATATAGTTATATCCCTAGGAATATAATTATATATACCGTAGCACAGTTATACGAAAGCAATTCATTACTATCTTACTAGGAATATAATTATATTCCTTGAATAAGTTTAGGGAAATAATTGCAGGAGTGTAGTGACAAGGTTATTTAAAATGTTCCCGTAAAAAAATCGAATACACAGAGTTCTACTAAAAGGTGCGCCTGTAAGAAGCATTCTGTACTATGTAATTATAAATGTCATGATTCCGCATCTTGTTAGAACAAAAATAAAAAAAAAATACTGAGAAGTATGCGATTAAAGAAGATTATCTCAAAAGTTAGTCTTAGTTTTAAGTATTTTACAAGTACCAAGTTTTTTTCATTAAGTAAGTAAGATCTAACTATATAACTATATTATTATATTACTAAACTAAACTAAAATAGAACTCTGCGCTAATACAATAGAGCTGAAAATCGAATACACAAGTGCCGAGTCAAATGTCAATGTCACATGTGACAGCTCGACACTTCGATTTTCAACTCTATTGTATTAGAGCAGAGTTCTATTTTCAGTGCTCTGAATTTTCCCGGGCACGCCGTATTTTGATCATAATAATATTGTCCCAGCCTTATACATTCCTATCAATACTTATAATAAAATCGCTGTCTGTACATGGAAGATATATAAGAACAACTATTTATAGGAGGGCTTTACGAACGATACATATAGGATCTACAATTATGATTGTTAGAATTTTTGCCTGTTTATCTGTACGTTTGTTCGCGCTTATCTCAGAAACTAATGAACGGATATTGATGAAATTTAGTGTGGTAGTAGTTTAGGCCCTGGATTAACACAGAGGCTACTTTTTATCGCGACAAAATGTACGGTTCCCACGGCATTCCTTTATGCGCGTACGAAGTCGCAGGAAACATCTAGTACATACCTAATAACAATTGGCATATTAACAACTCTAATAATAGTTAATAGTTTTTATATAAGATGGCGGAGTGAGGTAATATACTCTCATAGAATTTAGCAAGCAATTAATTTTGAATAAGTTGATTTTGAAATAATTCATCACTCAAGTTATACCATTCATTGCGCACCTTTGCGTTACATAAATAAATATTGATCTTACGCAAAACACATTAATAGACATTAGACAGTAAAACGAAAACAAAATTAACATTTTAAGTAAACCCCGAAATGTCAAGCAGTGAGCGAGCTGATGATGGTGAATTATAGCTAAAAACACTCGATCACGTAAGCTATCAAACAAAAAAAAACTGCATCTTAAATCACCTTTCGTTTAGGAGCTACAATGCACAGACACACAGACAGACACGTGAAACTCACAACACTTTAGGAGTCGGGGTCAAAATCTATAGGGACTAGTTACCTATCCATCAAGTAAACTTGGGCCCGTATTAATAAAGCGTTCTTATCTCTAAGACAATTAAGATAATACTTAAGTAACTAACTCGAAGAAAGTAAAGTAAATACTAAAGAAAGTACTTAAGATGTTGTTTTAATTAAAAGTTGAGTAAGTAATCTCAATAACGTTATCAACTAATACGGTCTTGAGATCATACTATGAATTAAAGACCATCTTGAGAAGTTAATCGTTACTTGAGACCAGACGGTCTAAGCCAAGCCTAGAAAAGTCTTGAGCCAAGAATGGTCTTGAGAACGAGTTTGAGAACGGTTTATTAATACGGGCCTTAATTTTACGATTACGACGACAAATTACGATGTACGTATGTCCAGACTCCAGAATCCGATCGAAAATCCGAATCCGAAACTTTAATCTACTAAACTCTAAACGTAGCAAACGTCCCATTTCTCACAAAACTACTTGAGCCGTTTTTATGTGGGATTAAGTACGAACAATTGTCGAGTAGGTGCGTATTCGTAACTTAGTCGAATGTCAATGGTATAGGCGCTGTCATAATTTTCATACAACGTTATGAAATACGCACTTGTCAATTGTTCGCGCTAGCCCCACAGTACTTAGTATAAAATGTCATAAGCGTTTGATAGTGGGTGGGTAAGAATTTAAAATGAATCAATCTAACAAATGGAGCGGCCACTTGAGACGATGTAATGAGGTCACCACAATCTTGTCCTCCCAGTTTAGGGGCGAATTAAGGACACAATATGTGACTCCATGTCACGTTTATGATGTCCTTTTTCAAAATAATTTTGTAGCGGTTTTTTAACTTTGTACCATTTTATATATTTTTATAAGATCTACATTCTATAGGAATAAATAACAATTTAAATTAAGACTCGTATACGAATAGTAGCTACTTCGTTTGCGAAGAACTAACTGAAACTGAGCCCTATTTCTTACGGAACCCTGAGGTAAAAGTAGCCATGTAGTAACATAGGCTACTTTTAGGAGTACCTTATAACATCAGCTATCTGCCAGTGAAAGTCTCGTGAAAATAGATCGAGCCGTTTCAGAGATTAGCTGGAACAAACAGACAGACAAACAAACAACAATTTTAAAAATTGATTTTTAGGGTTCTGTAATACTCAAGGAACCCTTATAGTTTCGCTCCGTCCGTCCGTCTGTCTGTCTGTCCGCGCTTCTAGCTTCTGTAATTATGAATATAAATGGATGAAATTTGGTATAGTTAAATACTATTTATAGATCTCGGTTTTGGGATCATAAAATAATAATAATTTTATATTTTAGGGCTCCATACATGTGTGGAGGAGGAGGTGGAGTGGATGAAGTGGGGATGAAAATTTTTTTCCGTCTACCCCATCATGTGGGGTGTCGTTGAAATGGCCATTTTCGACTAAAATAAACCTCCAAAGTGGTTTAAAAGTTGGCACCCCCCTGGCATTTCTAAACTATAGGAGATAGAAACTTGTAAGTTTCTATGCTGATCGATCATGCTGAAAACTCTTTAGGAAAATTATTTTAAGCGAAATCGGACAGTAACTTTTGAAGTAATTCAATAAAAACTTATTACGCGTTGATAATTACGAAACCCTCCTTATGTTTTTTAGGTTTTTTATTGTAAGTTTTGTATAAAATTAAGTACATAATATGCATTTAGTGGAAAACTGGTAATTTAAAATTACAAACAGACCCTTCAATTTTATTTATTTGTATTTTATAGAATATATTTATATAATATATTCTATATATAGATAATAGATAATATTTTATGTTATCTGTGTCTATCGACAAGCCAAGAGGTAGTTAAGTTTTGCCAGTACTTATGTAGGAATACTTCAATCTTTTCTTTCTTTATTTTCTATGTGATGTTAAGTGTGTAATATTATGTTGTTAAATCTTAAAATCACTCATTAACTATAATTGTGTGCCAGCATTGCGACATGTTGCTAAGGGGCATCACAGATGGAAAATATATTTATAATATTTTATATGTTAAGTGAAATATCGCTTGCTATACCTATTGTTTATATGAACCATCACAGACGGCTAAGATACTTTATATTCATACTAAGGCGGGTCAATAAGTCCGTGACTTTTTGAATTTCTAACCTCCTTACTGAAAAAGCAACACTACTCCTGTCAACAGGCATCTGTCAGTTGACTCCTATCAAAATTTGAACTTGCTGCGTCAGTTAGTTTGTGTTTTACAGCTATCTTTATCAGACTATCCAGTAACTTAAGGAAACAATGGAAAAAAGTGAATTTCGTGTGCTTATTAAGCATTATTTTTTGCGAAAAAAAACCATTACTGAGATCAAGGCTAAGCTTGATAAATACTATGGGGACTCTGCACCATCGATTTCAATGGTAAAAAAGTGGTTTACTGAATTTCGTTGTGGCCTTACAAGCACTGAAGATGCCGAACGTCCTGGACGCCCAGTTGAGGTCTCTACACCCGAAACAATCGAAAAAATTCTCGATATGGTGTTGGCCGACCGAAGATTGAAAGTGCAAGAGATTGTGGAAGCCATAGGCATCTCGCATGGCTCAGTGGTTTCAATTTTGAATGATCACTTGGGCATGAGAAAGCTTTCCGCAAGATGGGTGCCGCGTTTGCTCACAGTCGACCACAAACGCAATCGTGTAACAACTTCACAGGAAGGTTTGGCGTTGTTTAATCACAATATGGAGGAGTTTTTTACACGTGGACGAAACATGGATCCATCACAATACACCAGAGACCAAACAACAGTCAAAACAGTGTGTTTCTAAGGGTGAATCGGCGCCAAAGAAGGCCAAGGTGGGTTTGTCAGCCAATAAAGTTATGGCGACTGTTTTTTGGGATGCACGTGGGATAATCCACATTGACTATCTTCAAAAGGGAAGAACAATTAATGGGGAATATTATGCCAACTTATTGGACCGCTTCAATGAGGATTTGAAAAAAAACCGACCTCATTTGGCCAAGAAAAAAGTTCTTTTTCACTAAGACAATGCAAGGGTGCACACATGTGCAGTTGCCATGGCAAAAATCCATGAATTGGGCTATGAATTGCTCCCACATCCACCCTATTCTCAAGATTTGGCTCCGAGTGACTACTTCTTGTTCCCAAACCTGAAAAATGGCTCGGTGGAAAAAGATTTGACTCCAATGATGAAGTCATCTCGCAAACAAAGGCCTATTTTGAGGATCTCGACAAATCATATTTTTTGGAAGGGATAAAAAAATTGGAGAAGCGTTGGACAAAGTGTATAGAGCTCAAGGGGGACTACGTTGAAAAATAAAAAGATTTATTTATCAAAGAATCTGTGTTTTATTCCAAAAGTCACGGACTTATTGACCCGCCCTCGTATTACCTACGTGCGTTAAATTGATATATCAGTTAGTAATTTTAAATGTACAGCTTTTCACTATTATACGATATTAAAGATATATGGAGTAACCAAGGCTACATTTATCTTAGGGTTCCGTTTAAAAATCAGGGGTCCGATTCCGTTAGTTCTACGCAAATAAAGTTGCGGGCACCAGTAGGCAGCAAGTAAGAAAAATAATCCAGGCATCTTAAGATAAAATATTATAGTAAGTACCTAATACCTATCTTCACCGTCTGTGACGCCCTTTATTGTCGCCCATAAAAATTTAGAAAGCATATTTTTCGTATCGTTCGATCTTGCAATCATTAAATAAACTTTCCATCAATTTCTAAGATTTTTTTTTTACTAATAAGTACTTACATAGTCATACTCTTACATAGCATAAAACAGTAACCATTGATAGTAACGCTCACCGCATATTAACGCTTCTATTTTTTCAAATACGCAATAGATAGACAGAGTGATACAAGACGAAGAATCGTACATCTTAAATACATGCATAACATCTTAACGGAAAAAAACTTGTTCATTTATATTTTTGTACGCGTGTCACGCAAAAACTGTTACTCAAACTTGGAACTTGGATGCGGTTGGTCAATGATCTATTCACATGGACAGACAAAAAAGTATACACATCCTATTCGAGCAATTCCCACTATTTTAAGAATAAACATCACCGATCACTTACATTCCCAATCCAAGGGCTCGAATTTCCCCTCAATGTTAGTTAGCATATTGTAGGTAAGTATCCTTGGGTAATAAAGTAACCTAGCTATTACAAAAGTTTTAAAGGACATGTTGTTATTCTGCAACCACAATATATTCAAAGCTGTGGTTTTAAATAATGATTTCTTAAATGTACTGTGTAGTATTTTTCTTAAGTGTACAGTTTACACGATTTTTATGTTCGGGAGTTAAAACCACATTAACATTGCTTATTGCATTATGTAGGGTAAACCAACAATTTTTGCTTAAAGAACAGTCCAACAATTAATCATAATTTATGTACATATATAAATCTAACGCGTGCAATTGCCGAAAGAGCCATTTTTCCTCAATATTGGTATTAAATTATAGGTTCAAAGTGGCACACCACAGGTGTTTGCGACTGCAGTAGTCTGTACTATTTTTTCCCATGATATAACAACAAAAGTAAGTCATGTCAATGTTTTACTGTCAATAAGATTATGTACGCAACAAATATGGCTTCTTGTTTTATGTGAGAAGGTTTTTTACGAATAAAATCCTATACATAATACATACAGGTAACATATTTAATGTCAAAATACCTAACATTTAAATTGAAATCAAATCTATTTAGGTAACTAGAAAGTGCTACCATTTTTGTCTTTCACATTCTTATGCAGCAAAAGATTCAGTTAAAAGTCATCGGGAGTTTTTTATCCGCTTTGAAAAAATGTCGCGACCATAAACCAAAATACAAATAGAATGCACAATTTTTATTCACATTTCATTTCATTCGTGAAAAGACATTGGGAGTTTTTTATCCGCCTTAAAAAAAGACGCGACCACAAACCAAAATACAATTAGAATATACGATTTTCAATTCATATTTAATTTTCCGTAATAATTCAAATCCTATGGGAAATGCATTTTTTTTGAAATGAGTTAAACATCACTGGAATTTACCCCACCTCCTGTAGATATGTGATAATTTTATCTTTGGTCGCTGTTGATAATAAATAATTGTTCCATAATAAAATTCCTAATATCCTTTGAAAATAGTATTTTTTGCTTCTACTGGTCAATAAATGCTATTATGACATAGACTCTATGTCTACATACCTACATACCTTTATTGAATATATATTTTTTCCTATTGATGAAGTAGTATGGTGAGAACACAACTGGAATAATAGGTACTTGAGCCGCCACAGCTATGTTAAATGCACCTTTTTTGAATGGCAATAATTTGGTAAAATCTTTATTTCTTGTCCCTTCTGGGAATATCCATATCTTTGTCTGCAAAAATGAAATAACAAACCATTAATTAAGGTACGAAAACTATATAAAGATAATAATTATATTACCTTATTTTTAATTTTTTAAATAAAAAATACCTTATTCTTTATCATTACATCTGATGTTGCTTTTAATGTTTTATAAGCATCTTTGGAGTTATTTCGATCAATGAAGACAACTCCTGCGAGATAAGCTGCCAGTCCAAACGGCCAAATGTAGAACAGCTCTTTTCTGGCAACTGCTGCTATTTTTACAACAACATGCCAAATGTTGAACATGCCTGCAAATTTTTGCACTAAAGTTTTGCATACTATATCCTATCATTTTTTCATATTATGAAGGCTACAACTTTTACTACTCTACTGTTTTGGAACATTAATCTCGTATCCACTAGGCAACATTTAGCGTGCATATTGCTGCCCAGCATGTTGAAAGTTACCGAGGAACTTTCGTTTAACAATTATGTCAGTCTACACATCTGGCAATGTTAGGTGCTATTTTTCAATATTGACAAACATATTAAAGTCACATGTTGTGTGTTAATTTATGCCTAGTGGATACATGGCTTTATATCCAAAGTTAAATGCTATTCTGTAAGTTAGTGGTCCCAAAATTAAGCTTACCCGAGGCATTCGGTACTTAGAGGCACCATTAGTTACAACACTCAACACTGATCCTATGACAGAAGTAATAAATAAACATAATTTAAAATATACCAAGGATATCTATTGATGACTGATGGTTCGATATGACCACTGCTCCACGGTCTTCTGCTAATATTTTTCCATTTCTCAAATGCCATTTGATTTCTATAATTTTAGTCACATGTTTTATTATTTGTGACGCAAATCTACGATAAAGAAAATAAATTTTAATTGCGTTATGTTTGAGTTTCAGTGAACTGGTTACATAGAAAATTAATTATTATTAGAACTTTCTAAAATATATTTTATAACTGCACTACAAACTTATGAATGCTGGTAGATATAATATATTTTTTTTATAATATGTATCCACGAACACTTAACTATTTTTATCATACTTATAGTTATTTTTTCGGCTTTCAATAACATTTAAAATTATTTTATACTTATGTGACAAATAATAGCTTAGTAGTTAATTACAATTCAAGTTATAAATAATAAAATATTGATACTTACAAGGAATTCTTGACATTTTTGGGATTAAATACGAAAAACGGCATAATAAATATTGCAAACAGTGAAGTGCTAATATAAAATATAAGAAATTTTGACTGAAACTTAACATAGTTCGGCGTTTCGGAAATGAGTTGTTTTATAACGTATGTGGTTAAAATTATTATGCAAAAGTAAATTATTTTATCCCACATTTTAATGTTATAATTTTATCGGTCCTTTTAATTTTATTTTCTCCTGACAATTTTTGCCTATGAAGTACAATCACAATAACACTTCGTCAGCTTGAAGTAACTATTATACAACATAACTTGTCGTTTATAGTGTATATTTATATTCCTTTTTATAGTATACAAATAATTAAAAAGACCGCCTTGTACATAACAAAGCACTCTTCTTGAGATGGCTTCAAAACAGGAAAATTAAAATCGTTACCAAACGTCATTTTGACAAAACTGTCAATCCTGACAATCTATTTTTTTTAAAGCGCTAACAGATGATCAGATTCGGTACCAAGGATTTGGTTTGCTTCAAATCCGACCATGAGTAGAGTAGTCCGGTTAAAATGAAATTATTAATAATTTAGTCCGCCGCGGTCCGCATCAGATATGGTTCGCTCCTTGCCAAATTTACGGTTGGGTCGGACAACAATGATCTCAGTGCTGCCAACTTATGCCCGCTACACATGACAACGATATAGCAGCTTAAGCTCTATACGCACGGCCCATCCAGCAAATCCAGCACCGGTACTAATGGCCGTCATTAGTGTCAAGAGTGTCAATCATTTGTAATTTTTGCCTAAAAGTCCGTGGCCTTAGGCTTGCAGGCTGGATGGTAATTATAATTTATAACCCTTTAAGGTGGCCATAGACGTGTTGAATTCCTTCCTGAATTTAAGAATCTTAATCCATATACAATATTCAGACACCACGTCACACACGTCACAATAATTAATTAAAAGGTCATTTCAATTTGCAATTACAATTTAATCCAAATACAAATGTTTCACATACATTCCATATTTTCGATATTATTGATCTTCCATACGATGGTATAATAGGTAATGATCTGTTTTTAAAATACAATTGTAAAATTAACTATAAATCACATTCATTAGAAATAAATAGTTTTAACACAGAATTATCATTCGATGAACCCTCTTGATCTATTATTGAACCAAGATCAGAAAAAGTAATCGAATGCTCAGTTGATAATCCAGAAAGTATAAAAGAAGGAATGATATTATGTGATCAACATCTTTCTAATTCACTTTTAATATCAAATTGCCTGGTTATAGTGAAAAATAATAATAGAGTTTTAACAGTCCTTAATACATATTCTGATGAATCTGTCACGATAAATTATAATCTGCTATTAAAAATTTATAATATTGATAATGAAAATCAAATGCATAAGTTTAATAAAAACCAAAGTAGTATTGAAAGAAAACAATAGTTATTAGACTACTTACGAACTGATCATTTAAATTCGGAAAAAACAAATTACATATGTACATGAGATCTGTAGTCAATATTCAGATATATTCCATTTACCAGGTGACCAATTAACCAGTACAAATATAGTTCAACATGAAATCCGCACGTTCTCAGATCAACCAATTAATGTAAAATCATATCGTTTCCCTGAAATACATAAGCAAGAAGCCCAAACACAAATAAACAAAATGTTAAATGAAAATATTATAAAACCATCTAAATCACCCTGGTCCTCACCTATCTGGGTCGTACCAAAAAAACTTGATGCATCTGGAAATAGAAAATGGATAATAGTAATTATTGATAACCGGAAGCTCAGTGATATTACTATAGGAGAAACCTATACATTTCCACAAATAAATGAAATATTAGACCAATTAGGACAAAGTAAATATTTTTCAACCCTTGACCTTGCGTCAGGATTCCACCAGATTAAAATGAGCCCTGATGATGCGCAAAAACAGCTTTCAGTGTTCCGCAAGGGCACTTCGAATTTAATCGAATGCCTTTCGGCCTAAAAAACGCACCTGCAACCTTTCAAAGAACAATGAATATGGTCTTATCAGGTTTGCAGGGATTAAATTGCTTCGTTTACCTAGATGACACTGTAATTTATTCACACTCTTTAGAAAGTCACAAATGTAAAACTATCTATTGTTTTTGACAGACAGACATTTCCAACTAAAATTAGAACCTGAAAAATGCGAATTCCTTCGTAAAGAAGTAGGTTACCTAGGTCATATAATTTAATCAATTCAATTTAACTATTTTAATTTCTCGCCATGACATTCTCTCAAATTTAATTATTGATTTATTTTAATTCTTAATTTATTACCACGCATGAATTATTTTTTAAATTGTTTCTGAATATGTATTGTGATGTGATATTGTATTTTTATTGTAAGTGAAATTTTATGGGTCTATAATACCTGCAATAAATACATTTTATTTTTATTTATTTATTATTTGTATTTTTATTATTGTGCCGGTTGAGTAATGTAACACAGCAGTCGACGCGCGTTTGTCGGTTTGTTGCACTCAATTCTTTCACTTTTTTCACACACACAATTCACTTAAACTTATTCACCTTCCCAAATTGCTTCAAGTGGATTAAAAAAGCTTTATCACTAACACCGAAGCCTGCAGTTAACTCGGACGTAGTTTGCGATGGATCCGCTTCCACTATAGCCTTCAACTCTTCATTATCAACTTTGGTCTCCGGCCGTCCACGGGGCTTGTTCTGCAGGTCGAAATTTCCAGACCGATAACGTTGAAACCAAAAACGACGATATTTCAAGACGACGACGACGACGACATAACGACGAATACGATATTTCAAGTTTACCATTTTGTAAACAGAGTGACGCAAAGAAAAAACTACGGTATAAACAAATGAATTACGGTTTTCGAAACACAATGGCATAAGTAAATAGCGTTATAAATTAGAAATTGGATTTTTTAACCAAAGAAGATTATATTGATATTTGAGATCAAAGTGGCCAGTACGACAAAACGCCAATTTCACATGTAAGGACCTAATAAAATACATCTATGTCGATTATTTTAAATTAAAACCCAATTATTGTGTTAAAAAGTAAAAAAAAAACTATAAAACAACTATAATTCAATCATTTTTTTCGTATTTTAAAGAAAATCAAATACAAAAGTAAGCGACCACGAGCGTTTTTGTGGTCGCGTAGACAGAAAAACATGTACTGTATATTATAGAACTCTGCGCTAATACAAAACACCTGAAAATCGTGTACAGCTGTCAAATCTGACATTTGACACTTCGATTTTCAGCTCTATTGTTCTAGCGCAGAGTTCTATTTTCATTCTTCAGTGCAGTTTTTTTCTGTCGCAACCACAAAAAGTTCTTGTGGGTACGAGGGCTAAAGGTTGGTACGTACCAAAATATTTCAGGTTATCACATACGGCATAGCCGGATTAATTCTACAAGAATACTAATACTGACACAAACCTAACATATTCTGTTAATTGTCATCTATTTAAATCACCCTATTTTAAATTACAAAATGACTATGCACAATGCAGTACAGCGGCGGTAAATGGGTTAACGGAATAAAAAATCACCAGTATAAATATATTTCAAATGCACAAGGTAGGTTATTTAATTTTAAATGTAAGTATTAACAATAATATGTTGCAATAACAAAACTGATTCTATTTACATCTAATCTGATTTCAAGTTTTATGATAAAATTAAACAATAAAATACTTTTAAATTTTACTTTTAAATCAGTTACCTATATTATTTTTAAATTTAACTTAATTATAATAGGTAGGTAGGTACATATATAAAACGATACGGCCATATTGTGTTTGATAACAGCACGGTAATCTTAAATCCTCCAAGAGGATTGAAATCAAGAATTAATTAATTTCTATATTAATAGAATTGTATAATATTATCAATTAATTTGGGTATCCAGATAGTAGATTGCTCTTAACTTCATTTCCCAACTCCTTGTATACGGTGTCCATTTTCTTGTGAATTTTTTCCATAAGATCTGGGACATCGTCGAGAGTCAATCCTTTGGTAGGTACAGCTTCTAGGCAGTGCATGATAACATGACCTGAAAAAACATTTTACTCAGGTAAATACGAGTTATCCGAAAATGTAAGTAAAATGTTTAAAAAGTTTTTTTTTAAGTTTAATGTTGTTCTCAGATTTATTTCATCTTGAAATAAAGTGGGCTTAGTTATCTCAGAATACAAGCATACTTAATACTCTTCCTATCAAAGTTAAAGATACTCTTTACATAACGACTAATTTATGTCTTTTCCTGTTCCCTGGGTGTTAGTTATTCTACCCCCCTAAGTATTTACTTAAATTAATTAACTCAGAATAATAAATTAACATTAAATAAATTAATATCTTTACATATTATATTATCGTAATCCGTAACTGCCGGTACATATCGCTGCCTGTACATGGAAGATTAATAAACCCAAAACTGTCTTTTGTTTTGTCTGTTTGTCTGTTTATCTGTTTGTCTGTACTAATCGCGCTAATCTCAGAATCTACTGAACGGATTTTGATGAAATTTGGTATGGTAGTAGTTTAGACTCTGAATTAACACATAGGCCTATATGATAATTTTTATTGCGAAAAAATGTACGCATGTTGTTTGTTTTTGCGCGTACGAGGTCAACGGCTTCACCGATTTGAATGCGGTTTTCACTAATGCTTTTGGCTTGCTCTAGTAAAAATTTGGCGTTTGTTTCATTTCAATCGGTTAGTAAATATAAAAGTTATGTCAGTCTTCTTTAGACTATATCACTACATAGTATAAAACAATGCCGCTTTTTCTGTCTGTCCCTATGTATGCTTAGATCTTTAAAACCACGCAATGGATTGAGATGCGGGGTTTTTAAATAGATACAGTGATTCATGAGGAAGGTTTATATGTATATAAATTTTCATGCATAATATAGTTGAGAAAAAAATAAATCAACATGGTCCTTTACAGAATGTATTAATGTAATAATTAAAAAAGTAATTATGGTACTTTAAAGAAATTTGCTAAACCAGTTTTTTCTCTAAGAACACTATTCCACGCGGGCCAAGCCGCGGGCAATTATAAATAATTTTCATAGAGTGAAAAGTATGTACTAAAAATGTTTAACAACTGCTATATTTGATAATCTTTGAAATAATGTGTAACATCTAAAAAAACTATGATACCTATAGCAATCTGAAAAAATCCTTTAGCCTCGATATGCCATGTCAGATGTCTTTATTGGTTCATTTAGTAAAGGAATCAATGAACTACCTATGAGATGGCAAAAGTGCATAGATAGAAATGCTATATACTAATGATTAAATAAATATATTATATAATTTTCATTAGGCAATTTAATTAATTTAATTTAATAAATTATATATAAAAATAAATTATTATTAAAATAAGAAGATTAATTTTATATGTTAAATAAATATATAAAAATCGCCTTTATGTTCCTCCTTTACAAAACGCCAATTTCATATGTAAGGACCTAATATTAAGTATGTCAAGGAATACAAAAGTTGAACATTTTTGCAAAAAAAGTGTTTTCTTAATAAGTACCTTTGTTGCTTAGCTCAGTTAAAGCCATAAAGAAAATAAACTAGTTTTGTAATTTTATTTTTTCCGCTATATCTTTAAGTTACCTAAATGTCGTCGTCGTATCGTACGTCTCAATTTTTTTTGGAAGGAGGTTTTTACATATCATAGAGTAGATTTAAGTGTTATAATATATTTTTTGAAATTTGAATAGGGCAGTTTTTAAGCGGGTTCTAAAACATTTGTCTTCACCGTGTATCATCCTACTTTGACGGATTGACTACTTACTTGCTACCAAATAACCTGTTAAGAGCCTGTATAAATAAAAAAAAAACCTTTGTTGAAAATATGTTTCTTGTTGTCAATGAAGTAGAATGGCGAATAAACGACGGGAATAATTGGCGCCTGCGCAGTGACAGCGATGACGAAGGCGCCTTTTTTAAACGGTAACAGACTCGTGCTATCTGTGTTTCTGGTACCTTCAGGAAACAGCCACAGCTTTGTCTGGAAGAGTGATAGCAAGAATAAAAAAAAAACACGCATAAATACTCATGTCCAAAATATGTATGATTTATTTCAATTATTAAAATACAATATAGAGCCAAATAATAAACTAAAAATTAATAATTTAAATGTCCGAAATACTGTTAGAGCAATTTTTTCGAAAGTTGATGTTTTATAGTACGATTCACTTAATGTGGCCATTTTAGACCTGCAGGAAAACCGAAAACGTCACAAAACATGCGATCACATATTCGTAGCTACGTAATACAGGTAAGCCATGACCTTGAGGATTAATTCATGTTAATGTGTCATTTGATCGCACTATCTGAATTGTGCCTATATAAGATTTATAATTAGACTGATTATGCAAAGGTAGGGTTCAAACAGAATATGTTTATTATTAATAATTTCATTAATACCTACATTTTCTAGCTTCTACTAAATGTGACGTAGAATGGTAATCCGTTGATGTTTTTGAACCCACAAGTTGGCACTTCGAAACACTATTGGGCGTTTGCTTAAATTAGACTAGAAAAGGCTATGAAATCTACGTAGGAGTGCTGATTGATGGCTTGTTTAAAGATTTCATTGAGTAGTGTCACCCTCATTTCTTTAATAATTTGAGATATTTTTTTATAACAAAACAAAACACTTACCTGGGATGATTGATAACTGGCCGAAACGACGAACTTAAAAAAATTATACGCAAAAAAGGAATATTACATTATATTCTGGCATATTTTTGAAAATAGAACGCCAAATTTGAATTTAATCGAACTGATGGAATTTGTTTGAGAGGACGTAGTACTTTCTCTGTCGTAAATTTTCTTAACAATGGAAAGAAACGAAATTCGTGCGGTGATAAAGTTTTACGTTTTAAAAGAGAAAACAGCAACCCAGATTAAAACCAAGCTAGACAGTGTTTTAGGTAATTCTGCTCCTGCAATGAGTACAATTCATACCTGGGTAACTGATTTTAAACGTGGAAGACAGAGCTACGAAGACGCCCACAGGTCTGGCCGAACAAATGAAGTCACGAATCCGGACATGATCAAAAAAATTCACAAAATTGTATTGAATGATCGTCGCTTAAAGTTGCGAGAGATAGCAGAGATGGTGAGCATTTCATCTGAACGCGTTTTTAATATTTTGCACCAACATTTGGGAATGAAAAAGCTTTGCGCGCGATAGGTGCCGCGTTCGCTCACTGTAGACCAAAAGCAACGTCGAGTGGACGATTCATCGGCGTGTTTGGCGCTGTTTAACCGAGATCCTAATGAGTTTTTGTGGCGTTATGTAACAGTCGATGAAAACTGGATACATCATTATACTCCCGAGACAAAAGAACAATCTAAGCAGTAGACTGGAGCGGAAAACCTGCGCCGAAGAAAGCAAAAACGGTTTTGTCGGCCGGCAAAGTGATGGCGACTGTTTTTTGGGATGCTCGAGGGAGTATTTTAGTGGATTATCTGCAAAAAGGAAAAACAATAAATGGAGAGTACTACGCAAGCTTGCTGCAAAAATTAAGTGAAGAAATCCAGAAGAAACGACCACATTTGGCCAAGGAAAAATTTTTGTTCCACCATGACAACGCACCTGCACACACGTCAATGGTTGTAGTCGCCAAACTCCATGAATTGCAGTTCGAATTGCTACCGCATCCACCCTATTCCCCGGATCTGGCCCCGTGCGACTTCCACTTATTCCCAAACCTGAAGAAATGGTTAGGTGGCCAGAGATTTTCATCAAATGAAGAAATCATTGTTGCCGTGGACGAGTATTTTGAGGGGTTGGAGAAAACATTTTATCAAACTGGTGTAACGGCATTGGAGAAGCGCTGGACTAAATGCATCGAGGTAGAAGGAAACTACATTGAGAAATAAATTTATTTTAAATAGATTTTTGAAGTTTTTCTTTGTCGTTTCGGAAACTTATCAATCAGCCCTCGTAAGTTGCCTACTTACTTTATCTGTTTTTATCGCCTCGGAGGCTTGTTTGAGTTGATTATACGCGTCTTTGACATTTTTGCGGTCAATGAAAATCACGCCAGCTAGATACGCAACCAGTCCGAATGGGAACACATACAACAGTTCCTTCTTCGCCACCGCAGTTAACTTGTCCACCACATGCCAAATGTTGAACATTCCTGAAAAATGGAAAGCTGTTTAAAGTATTTTGAAGGATAACTTAGAAGGTAGTTTTGCAACGTAAGATAATGGTAGGTTTTAGGGTTTCATGGTACAGAAGGAACCCTTATTATAATTTCACTCTGTCCGTCCATCTGTCCGTCCGCCCCTGATACTTCTTTTCTAAAGTATGTGCTTTAAATGAAGTATAAGTTCCTTTTGTCAAGTGTACTTTTAAGATTGCGAATCGATTTTAATTTTGGCACTAAGAATATTAACAAATTTATATTTTGGTGTGGTGGCTAATTATTTCCACGTGTTTTGCTTAATAATATGCATGATTCTTAATGCGTGGCAACAAGGTTTATTATTAACCGACTTCCAAAAAAAGGAGGTGGTTATACGTTCGGCTGTATGATTAATTATTTTTAACAGCCTCCGTGGTCTAGTGGTTAGAGCTTGGCTCTCGACTCGGAGGTCGTGGGTTCGATTCCCGCATTGGAACAAAAAAAAAAAAAATGTTGTTTCCAAGTTTGGTTAGGACAATTCAGGCTGATCACCTGATTGTCTGACAAGAAAGATGATCCATGCGTCGGATGGGCATGTAAAAAGTCGGACCTGCGCCTAATCTCTCGCCAGTCGTGTCGGTTATCCGTCCCACTGGGTTATGAGAGTAAAAGGAGGAGAGAGTGCTCTTGTGTACTGCGCACACACTTGGGCACTATAACATAACTCCTGCGTAGCTGGCCTGGTTTCAATGAAACAGGCCACCGTCACCGAAATCGGTGTGGGGAGCTATTATTAATTATTTTTACCAACTCCGCCGTCTGTTGACCGATTTTCAAAATTCTTTTTTTGATGTAAAGGGTTATACTTCGAAGTTGGTCCCGTTTTCACAAAAGTAGTGACCTGATGATGGGATCCATGAGGAATCGAGGTACCTCCTCGCAATTTTTACGTATATAGTGATTTTGACTTTTTCAGAAGTAACCCAAGCATTTGCTACCAAAAAATAAGATTCTGCACCACGGTATACCCTGGATCCAAAACACTGAATAGAACTTCTCAGTCTTTAAAGATACGCGTTTAGAAACCATTATGTAACTTACAATAATCATCATCATTATCTTATATACAATACCTAATGGAAGCTTGGCGCGTATTCAATTATACATTCGGTCGTTTATTTTAAACGTTCTTAAAATGTGTTAATAAAATTTTAACAAATATCACTAAGGGAGGGAGGGAGGGATAAGGGAAGAATCATTATTATTTTTAAATATTAAACAATATTTATTATTACATTATTATTATTTATTAACATTAAATTTGGCTGAAATTTTAACTATTTCTCTACTCAATATTCAAAAATTTGAAGTCGGTACCAGTCAACTTGAACGTGTGTTTTTTTTTTCAAATATTGTTCAAATAAAATTTCAGCCAAATTTAGAAGGGGAATTATTTAGAAAATAAGTTTTATTTCATACTTTTTTGCGCATTTTTACTTTGGAACTCGGTTTAATTTTTTGTTTGAATATAATAATATTTGGTCACTACCTGGATTTATAGCACAAAACATTTCTAATATCTTTGCTCACCATTCTCGGAAAACTGTCAAAAAACTTTTCGTAAACGCGTCCATAAGAGCGTTTTTCCATTATACTTATCATACGAGTAGCTTTTGCGTGCGGCTTCGTCCGCGTGGATCCACAACCCCTGTGGTGTATGTATTTTGAAAAATCCTTATTTAGTTATTGATATTTCACTATACAAACTTTGGGCCCCATTTCATCCCTTAAGGGGACGAATTAAAAAAAAACTATATACTTACTCGATAATTTTACTTATTAGCGCGGATATTATTTTCATTTCATCGAAATCGGTGCAGATTTAAAGATTTTACATACAAGCTTTTTTAAAATCCCTTTTCAGTGCGCGTCTACAATCTACATATAAATTAAAACTACGGTTGAAATTTCACGTTTCTACAATTAGCGGTTACGACTCGCGACTGCGTCTTACGTCGGTCAGTCCAATCTACGTCTCCTCACACCGGGCCCTTGAAGGGGCCTTGGGCGGGGAACCATGGTCAGGGCCCTGCCTGTACATGGGGTAGGAATGACGCGCCGGAAATACTGGACGCATTTCGTCTATTTTTTAGGGAAGACCCCCCGCGGCAGAACGCGGGGAAACCCAAGGCGTCCAGGCAAGGCTGGACTGAGAACATAGAACAAATTACTTAGTTCAGTCAAATTATACCAAGTATATCGAGAATGGACTGGTGATTTGAAACAATAACAGCTCCCCTATCCTCGGCCAAAACTTCCCCATTACGTAGCTCCCAGCTCAAACCGTACAACTTCGTAACGTGTTTCAGTAGGTTAGCCGCCATCCTGCAAATAAAACAAACTCATAAGTAACTCTATTGCACCTTTATTAAAACTTTTCAAATCATGTTATCTCGTAGATTGGTATTATACAACGCCATTATAGGGGCAAACATTACCTACTCAACGGTTACGAAACTTTACAAGGGTCTTAATCAGAAGGAATATGGTTATTTTTCATCGACTTCCAAAAAAAGGAGGCGGTTCTACGTTCGGCTGTATGTTTTTTTATGTATGTTCAACGATTACTCCGCCGTCTGTGGACCGATATTCAAAATTCTTTTTTTCATGTATAGGGTATAATCCCAAATTGGTCCTCTTGACATTAAAGGTGACCTGATGATAGGCATCCATGAGGAATCGAGGGAATTCCTCGAAATTTATATGGACACATATGGTGATTTAAACTTTTTCTGAAGTATTCCGAGCATATGCTACCAAAAATTAAGAGTTTGCTCCGAGGTATACCCTAGATCCAAAAGTACTGCACAGAACTACTGACTTCTGATAGATACATGTTCGAGGATTTCGGCGTTGTTTAAAAAACTGCAAGCATATGCCACTACGTCAATTAGAGTGATCATCATCATCATCATCATCACCACCATCATCACACCATACATCATCACACCATACATCATCACATTATGATGATATAAAAGGTACTTCTCATAGTATAATATTCTACACCGTCACGGATATCTTTGAACATCACTCTGTCGTTTATGGACGTATTTGAAAAATTATTTTGTTTTTGTAAAGGGTATAATTCGAAATCGGTCTTATTGTCACTAAAGTGTAAACCTAATGATCGGATCCATGAAGAATCGAGGGAAATCTTCGAAATTTATATGGACACATATAGTGATTTTTACTTTTTCTCTAGTAACACAAGCATATGCTATCAAAAAATAAGATTTTGCACCAAGGATACACCTGGATCCAAAAGCATTGAACAGAACTCCTCAGTCTTTAAAGATACGCGTTTGGAAATTTCGGCATTGTTTAAATAACTGCAAGCATATGCCACTATGTAACTTACAGTAATTATCATCATCATTTTATTTAGAATACCTAACGGAATCTTGGCGCGTATTCAATCATAACCGATTATTTCAAACGTTCTTAAAATGTATTAATAATAATTTAACAAAATTTCACTTAAAAAAGAGAAAAATTATTATTTTCAAACAAAAAATTAAAGTATGGGAGTACCCCTGAAATTTTATTTTTTCATGATTTTATTTCAGCACTTTATCGAGGTGGTAAATAATAATTCTAGCACTAACCAGCCCAAACAATATCATATAATATTTTATAGAACTCACGTTCAAATTTACTGGTACCGACTTCAAAATCTTTTTATGATTGAGTAGAGAAATAGAGAGTAGAGAAATAGTTAAAATTTTTGCCGAATTTAAAAGGGGAATTATTTAGAAAATAACATTTATTCCATATTTTTTTGTGTATTTTTACTTTGGAAGTCGGTTTAATTTTTTGTCAACAATACTTGCTGTACAGCTGACAGAGACAACAAATGTTAAAGGGTACTCTAAAGATAAAATGAATTGCAATTGCGTTGTCATCGTGTGTTATCCGTGGTATATAATAGTATACTTTTATATACCACGTATAACACACGATGGCAACGCCGGTGTCTGACTCCAACATGACATATTTAGAATAGGGGGATACTAAAACGGTAGAAAAATGCATTAAGTAGAAACCACAAAACCTTTCACCCCTCTTCAAGTCTTAGCACATTATGAAGCCAGATGCATATAATATTATACAATAAATTAGTATAGCACAAACGTATAGTTATCAATTTCACAAAGAGTGTGCCAGAATGTATTAACACAACTTAATTAAACACAACGATATCCAGTTAAAACAATCAGCTAAGTTATGGAAGTTGAGTTTCGTAACTTCGAGCGGTATAGTGTACTTACTTTCGACTTCATATGCTATTCTTGAGTTGCACTTAATTATTACTCTCTTAGGGCTTAGGCTAACACTGTTATTGGCATACCCAGGGCATACAAGACTAATTATGAGTTTATTGTGTGTGTTTTGTGTAGGATTTGTGGTTGATTAAGACATATTATACAATCATACAAAATAATATATTTACTACTAACGAAAATAACCGTCATTCAACGATTTACACGAATGACAGCTGTGTGTGCACGGCTTGACGTATGCGGGGCAGCGCGGCGCTCGCGGGACGAGGGTTTTTCAAGCCAGGACTAAGCATTCACAAGCTCGTTCGAGCTTTGATATAATAATTGACCATATATTTTCATAATATTTATGATAGATTTGTCTGATTCGACGTTTGAAAGTATTTCGGTGACGGGAACCTTAGTCATACGTCAATGTGGCTGACATTCGCTGGTGCTCGAGCTGTCATTTGTAGAGAATGTCGCCTCTGTGAATATACTCTGATTTTTACCGACACTTTTTTACTTCATCTTCCATTCTTTATTCAACGAAGTAGTGAAGCCAAAGTTACGTTTTGACAGTAATTTAACTGATTCAGATTAAATCATCCAAATTAGTTGGTGTGAGGTTCAAATAAAATTGAGTCATATTCTCTATGGATTCAGGATTCTGTTTTGGTATGGCCTAAAGTTACTGACATCCTTGGATATTTTCTATAGCTTTTTCATCGTCATTCGGCACAAATGTGGCAATGTAATTAATTATAATGGTTTAAATACATTATGCTGATTAGTAAGCTATTCTATGTGACAAACAGTGAGATTAATAATTTATGTATATTGATCTAGGTGGTCGCGACATCTACAACTATAATTACTAGTTGCTGAGCGTATTGGACAACATACAATATCACATAACAATAATCAATTCATCTTTAATTAAGACCCATTAACCTACCTACAATAAAAAAAAATGAGTCTGTAAACGAAGATTTTATTTTCGAAAGAAAAACAAGAAAATGTGACGTCACAAAAATAAAGAAAAACGCTTCATTGTAGAAGTCGTTGATTATTTGTATTTTGATGCTAATAAGAGGGCGTGGAATAAAACACTAATTGCTGCTTGTAAGCCGATTAATAAACATAAAATAATTATTTCTGGCCAATATTTGTTAATAGGATTATATTACAGAAATCGGGAGCTCTTAAATGTTTAGCTTGTTAAGTCTTGTTTGCAAATTAGTTTGTTTAGGTGGCTTTAAATTATTATTTTATCCATACTAATATTATAAAGGGGGTAAAATTCTTTGTTTGCATTGAATAGGCTCCGAAACTACTGGACCGATTTTGATGAAATTTTACACAGCCATAGGTAGAGTAGACCACAGGCTGGCTACTTTTTGTCGCGGCAAAATGTGCGAATCCCGCGAGATTTCCTTTTGCGCGTACAAAGTGGCGGGTAACATACAGTATTTTATATTTAAATAATCTATAGATAATATTATTTATCAGTAGGTAAGCTATTTGAAAACTGAATCTTCCGTAATATTATTTTTCTCATCATTTATCTTTTGCAATATTGAGTACGTTGTAATTTGTATTCTTTTTAGGGTTCAGTACCTTAAAAGCATATAACGGAACCCCTGTAAGATCACTTTGTTGCCCGTCCGTACTCCGTCCGTCCGTCTGTCTATCAAGACCATGGAGCTGATAAAAAGCTTTTTAACAGCTCCATGGTCAAGACCTCTTATTTTGGGAACGCGTGGAGGTATCGAGTTGAAATTATAACTATATAATCAGGTCTACGATCCCTTGAAGCTGTGAAAAAATCATACTTCAAAGTTAACGTAACGTTAACGTTGGAAAACTGCTGAGTTAATTTGGTGCGTGTACAAAAACACGTGAGGTTGTGGTGTTAAGTTTCGTTCTGTCTTTTAAGATCTTATGTCTCCTTTAAAATTGACAATGCTGGTATGTCAGCGCATGCTGACATTCCCACACGCATAAAATCGAGTGTGCATGAGAGCGATAGCATGTTCTGACACTGGAATCCAACCGCGAATCGAACAGAAATAATTACGAGAATTGCCCCCCTGGTGTTATCTGCCTTGCTCAATTCGCCGCGATAAGCACAAGCAGTAGTGAAGGTTTTAAAACACGAGCTATTCGTTTGAGTATTTTAAGTGTCTCTAATCTTTTATGGATACCTTCTCGAGTGTTTATTCCAGGGGTCGGATACCTTTTAGCAGACATGGGCCACATAGTGAAAAAATTCATAAAGGCGGGTCGTATATTTTTAGTTATTAACCGACTTCCAATAAGAAGGCGGTTATATGTTCGGCTGTATATATATATACAACCGAACGTTGAACCGCCTCCTTATTGGATATTTTTTTGTATGTTCAATGATTACTCCGCCGTCTGTGGACCGATTTTCAAAAATTATTTTTTTGATGGAAGAGTGAGTGCTCTTGTGTATTGCGCATACACTTGGGCACTAAAAAATTACTCCTGAGTAACTGGCCAGGTTTCAATGAAACCGGCCATCGTTATCGAAATCGATGTGGGGGAGTTATAATTATTCATACCTAATGGAAGCTTGGCGCGTTATATTTCATTATAGGTACATTCGAAAATAATATAATATATACATTTTAAACTTTCTTAAAATGTGTTAATAATAACTAGGTAATTACTTCAAAATTGTGAAGATCGTGTAGAGAAATAGTTAAAATTTTGAACCGAATAAGCTTACAATATGTTATGCAGTTTTTCAAAAGTAGCGGTGAGCGCACGTTCCTACAATAGAAACAAAAAATTAAAACCGACTTTCAAAGTAAAAATGCATAAAAAAGTATGAAATAAAACTTATATTCTAAATAATTCCCCTTTTCAATTCGGCTAAAACGTTAACTATTTCTCTACTAAATCTTCCTAATTTTGAAGTCGGTAGCAGCCCAAACAATATCTTATAATATTTTATAGAAACTAGAAATAAATAGTTAAAAATTTAGTCGAATTTAAAAGGGGAATTATTTAGAAAATACGTTTTATTTCATGCTTTTGTCCATTTTTACTTTGAAAGTCGGTTTTGATTTTTTGTTTAAAAATTACAATTTTTCTCTTTTTAATTACATTTATCATCTTTATAATTTGAACACATTGATATCGGTGCACAAAACTCTGACGAGTAGTGTGTACCTATGTCATCATAATAATATGTTGGTGTTTCTTGTGAAGATGGTGGTGATGATTATGATGATTACGATAAGTGGTATGATGGCATATGCTTGCAGTTCATTAAACAACGCCGAAATCCCCAAACATGTATCTATAAGGACTCAAGAGTTCTGTTCAGTACTTTTGAACCCAGAGTATACCTTGGTAGAAGCTTACTTTTTGGTAGCATATTATGCTTGGAATACATCAGAAAAAGTCGAAATCACTATATGTGTCTATATGAATTTCGAAGAGTTACCTCGATTTATCATGGACCATCAGGTCTCCCCACTTTGGTGACTAACGGACAAATTTCGAATTATAGCCTTTTCAGCAACAGAAGAATTTTGCAAATACATTCACAAACGGCAAAGTAATGTTCAAAGATATCCGTGTCAGTGTAAAATACTATGAGAAGTACCTATTATATCATCATAATGTGATGATGTATGGTGTGAAGATGGTGGTGATGATGATAATTATTGTAATTGACCTAGTGGCATATGCTTACAGTACTTTAAACAACGCCAAAATCCCTAAACATGTATTTATAAGAAGTCAGGAGGTCTGTTCAGTACTTTTGGATCCAGGGTATACCTTGGTGCAAAATCTTACTTTTTGGTAGCATTTGCTTGTACTACTTTCGAAAAAGTTTAAATCACCATATGTGTCCATATAAATTTCGAAGAGTTCCCTCCATTCTTCGTGGATCACATCACCTGGTCACCACTTTGGTGAAAACGGGTACAACTTGGGTTCATACCCTATAAATCGAAAAAAAATTCTGAAAATTGGTCCACCGACGGCGGTATTACCGTTGAACATACAAAAAAATTATAGCCGAATGCAAAACCGGCTTTACTAGGGATTTTTTTTTAATAAACTCACACAACAGTTTTTGACCACGGTAAAGTTTAAATTAAAATTAATGAAAGTAATGTCTTAGTAATAAGATCTCGTTTTTACCCTGTATGTTACCCTAAAAACATAGTTTTTTTTATACTAGCTTATTTCAAGGTTATAGAATATCTCAAATACTAATAATAACATTTGTTATATCTACTACGTTCGTATTTAGATTAGATAGAAAAATAAGTATCAATTTTATCTATATACGTACGTTGATAAAAACTATGTCTAAAAATTGTGTCATGGTTACATTTACAGCAAGCACCCTACGACGCATATCTTCAACGAAATGGAGAAAACTGGTAAGATAAGGTTTAAAAAATGTATATTGTTACCTAAGGTCTCACTTACCATAATAGCAAGAAACACACAATTTGAAAAAAAAAGGTTTACAATCTTGACATTTTAAGTTTTAGAAACGTATGTAAAGGTAGAATAATAATAATAGCTCCCCACACCCACTTCGGTGATGGTGGCCGGTTTCATTGAAACCAGGCCAGTTAGACTGGAACTATATGAACCGGAATCCGGCGGGCCGATGAGAATTCAGAGCATTGAAAATAGAACTCTGCTAATACAATTGAGTAGAAAATCGAACACATGATTGTTGAGTCAAATGTTAATGTCATGTATGGGAATTCGACACTTAAAACTTCCATTTTCAACTCTATTGTTGAAACGCAGCGTTCTATTTTCAGTACTCAGTAGTATTTTCAGTAATAATTTTCACCGGCGTTCCGAATTCCGAACCATATAGTCCCAGCTTTACGCAGGAGTGTAATTTTATAGTGCCCAAGTGTTTGTGCAGTACACAAGAGTACCTTTGCTCCAAAAATATAATTTTGAAAGTAGGTCTATACTAGGTATTATGTATAATATATATATATATATATATATATATATATATATATATATATATATATATATATATATATATATATATATATCAGGTCACCATTTTGATATCAAAAAGACCAAGTTGGTGTTATACCCCACACATCATATATATATATATATATATATATATATATATATATATGATGTGTGGGGTATAACACCAACTTGGTCTTTTTGATATCAAAATGGTGACCTGATGATGGGATCCATGAGGGAATCGAGGGAACTTTCCTCGAAATTTATATGGAGACAGTGATTTCAGCTTTTTCTGAAGAAGTCTTAGAGTATGCTACCAAAAGGTAAGATTTTGCTCCAAGGTATACCCTGGATCCAAAAGTACTGAACAGAACTCCGGACTCCTTATAGATAGATGTTCTTTTTTTGATTTTTTGAGGGATTTCGAAGTTGTTTAAAGAAATTCAAGCATATGCCACTATGTCAATTAGAGTAATCACCATCACCACCACCATCATCACATTATGATGATATAAAAGGTACTTCTCATAGTATTTTACGACGACAGGTATCTTTGAACATTTACTCTGCCGTTTATTTAAACTTTTACCTATTTAAACAATTATTTTGTTTTTGTAAAGGGTATAATTATAAATTAGTCCTTTAGTCACTAGAGTGGAAACCTGATGATGGGATCCATGAGGAATCGAAAGACTTCCTCGCAATTTATATGAACACATATAATGATTTTAACTTTTTCTGAAGTTTGAAGTTTTCTGAAGAAGAAGCATATAGCTTGTGTTACTTCAGAAAAAATAAGATTTTTATCATATTATTTGAAAAGAAGATTATTTGAAAAAATAAGATTGTAAATAAGATTTTGCACTAAAATGTATTCCTTGGATCCAAAAGCACTGAAATTTCGGCATTGTTTAAACAACTGCAAGCATATGCCACAATATGACTTACATTAATCATCATCATCATCTTATTTACAATACCTAATGGAAGCTTGGCGCGTCTTCAATTATACATTCGATCGTTTATTTTAAACGTTCTTAAAATGTATTAATAATAATTTAAAAAATATCACTAAAAAGGGATAAAATATTATTTTTAAACAAAAAATTAAACCGATTTCCAAGGTAAAAATGCACAATAAAGTATGAAATAAAACTCATTTTTCTAAAGAATTCCCGAAAGAAGAAATAGCCGAATTTAAAAGTGGAATTATTTAGAAAATGAGTTTTATTTCAAACTTTATTGTGCATTTTTACTTTGGAAATCGGTTTAATTTTTTGTTTAAAAATAATAATTTTTCCCTTTTAAGTGACATTTGTTAAATTATGGAGTGTACTGCTTATGAAACGATTTTCATATATAAGCCCAGGGTATGAAAATATATTATGGGAGTAAAATCAAATTCACAATGTCACACGATGTTAGCCGAAGATGCGTCGGTCACGATTTTTTTTGTACTTACACTTAATTTTACTTTTTAGAGTAAACTCCAATAGTGCGTCGGAGCTAACACACACACTTTTTTTTTTACATGCCCGATATTTTTGATACAATACGAGTTTGATTAATCTCTGTTAATTATTAGGTCCTTACATATAAAATTGGCGTTTTGTCGTACTGGCCACTTTCTCTCTCTCTCTAATATATTATCTTCTTTGGTTAGGAATTCCAATTTCAAATTTATAACGCTATTTACTCATGCTTTTGGGTTTCGAAAACCGTCATTTATTTGTTTTTTCCTCTTTTGGTTTTTTTTTGCGGCACGCTGTTTACAAAATGGAAAACTTGAAATATCGTATTATTTTCGAGTACGAGTTCCACCGTGGCACCAGTGCTACAGAAACGGCTCGAAGGATTAATGATGTGTATGGCGGCGGTGTCGCAAAAGAAAACAGTGCGTTTTTGGTTCCAACGTTTTCGTTCCGGAAATTTTGACCTGCAGAACAAGCCCGTTGACGGCGCGCAAGCGGATCCATCGTAAACCACGTCCGAGTTAGCTGTAGGCTGCGGTGTTAGTGATCACCAATTAAGTGCAGCAAACCTACAAACGCGCGACGACTGCTGCGTTACATACTCAACCGGCACAATAATGAAGGGATTTTAAATCGAATGTGATGAAAAGTGAATCCTGTACGATAATCGGAAACGCTCATTGCAATGGCTGAACCCTAGTGAACCAGTCAAAGCCGGCCCCAAGCGAAAATTGACTCAAAAAAAGTTACTTGTGAGCTTTTGGTGAACTAGTGCCGGTGTCGTTCACTACAGTTTTCTTAAATCTGGCCAGACGATTACGGCAGATGTCTATTGCTAGCAACTGCAAATCAGACGGCTACTAAATTAGAGGAGTTTCAATTGGAATCAGGAATGTCTAAGATATCCACCGCACTCCCCGGACCTTGCTCCAACACATTACCATTTTTTCGAAATTTTAATAACTTCTTTCAAGGGAAAAAATTCAACTCCGATGGGGCAGTCCGCTTGCGCCTACAAAGATTTTATTGATTCCTGTCGGAATAGTTTTTTTAGTAAAGGAATCTATTAACTACCTATGAGATGGCAAAAGTGCATAGATAGCATAATATATTTATTTAATGAATATACTTTGATTAAATAAGTATATTGCGTTTAAAAAAAAAACGACTTTATGTTCCTCATTTACAAAACGCCAATATCATATGTAATGACCTAATATCTCTTTTCTTCTTTGTCAGTAAGTAGAGACAGAATGTTTATTTTCTGCCATTTTAGTAAATAAGACGATGAACAGATACACAAGCGTAATTTCACAAATACCTTACAAAAATATGCGGCTAGTGAGGTTTAATTCATCTGGGTTCAAAGTTTAATTTCACCGATAACTGGTATTAATATGATAATTTAAACGGATAAACATTGATTGATTAGCTAGTTCGTCACTAGCATACATTTGAATTTTAAATTGAGAATTCAATCTATTTAAATTTATTTATTAGTGGGATTATGCTTTAAAGAGTTTAAAAATATTTTTACAACTTTTTAATTTATTTTTAGATTTAGTTAAGTATTGATTTTTTAAAACTGTAACATTATAAATGTGATCCGTGAGTGTTCCATTTTTTCATTTTGAGGAACGGAACCCTAATTTTTAAAAACCTTAACGATGTTAATAATATTAGGTCTTTACCAATGAAATTGCCGTTTTGTATAAAAAAATTTAAACGATTTTTTTCATGTATTTTTTATTTGCATTAATCGAAGTAATCCATGCTATCAATGCATCTTTGCCAACGCAGTGGCAGTTTATTGATGCCCTTATTAAAAAAATCAGCTGGACGAGAGGCAACAACTTCTTCAAAGGCCTTTTGTACTGCCTCTCGGGTATTGAATTTTTTTCCCCGCCAAGAAGTTATCCAAATTCTGGAAAAAGTAGTAGTCTGTAGGTGCAAGGTCTAGTGAGTAGGGCGGACGACGGAGAGCTTCCAACCCCAGTTCTTGCAACTTGGAGAACGTCTGCTGTGCAGTATGAGGTCGCGCGTTGTCGTGCAGGAGCAGCGGAGACGAGCGATTGACCAATGCTGGTTGGAGATGTGCCAGCTTCTCCGTCATTGTATTCAGTTCTTTACAGTACACATCTGCAGTAATGCTCACCCCGTTTGGTAAGAAGCTGTGATGAATCACACCGGCGCTAGACCACCAAACAGTGACCATCACTTTTCTAGGGGTAAGTTTTCGTTTAGGGCATTGCTTAGGTGCTGAACCAGGATCCAACCAACTTGCTGAGCGCTTGCGGCTATCAAACAGAATCCATTTTTCATTGCAGGTAACAATGCGGTTCAAAATTCCTCCATTTGTGTGTCTGTTGAGCAGTGCAAGGCACGTCTCGACGCGTACTTCGCGCTGGCGATCATTGAGTTCCTGGGGCACCCATTAGTCAAGCTTTTTTACCTTGCCAATTTGACGCAAATGGACCAATATTGTTTTGACGCTAACGTCGAAAGCTGCTGCTAATTCAGCCGTAGATTGTGTATCATCAGCTAACACAATCGCCTTTAATTCGTCATTGTCGACCAAAGTCTTCGGACGACCGCGAGGTTCATTTTTCAGGTCGAAATTTCCAGAACGGAAGCGAACGGAAGAGCAAGGTGGTGCGTTGGTTTGTAGTGTTAGCTCCGTAAACGTCGTTGATGTTGCGTGCCGCTTGTGCCGCGTTGATCGTGGCAGCACGACGGTACTCATATTCCATAATTACTCGAATTTTTAACGTATCCATGATGACGAAAAAGATTGAAATGCGATGAAAATGTAACACTAATCAATAAACAAATGACTACTTTTGGAAAAAGAATTCCATGTGTTTAAAATAAAATTAATTTGAAATTAGAATTCTTAGCCAAACAAAAATTATTTTGATTTGAAATGGCCAGTACTGCAGAACGGCAATTTCATAGGTAAATACCTATTAGTTGATAATTAGGTACCTACCTATAATATATTGTTTTGTCAAAGTTAAAGGAATATGATAAGAGTTGAATTTCGCAATTTTAACTTCATTTTTATTTATCGTCATTGAAATGTCTGTTATGTTGATATACATATGTTACATTGATAAAAGGAAGTGCGTTACTACGAATATAATACGTAGGACACGCATACAGGCAGGTTATCGAACGTAACGAGTTTGTAATAACCATCTTGCACGATTTTTAATATGCCATTACATGACAGTAGGAATATTAGAAACAAAATATAAACTAAAAAAAATTCTTTCATCCATTATTGGACAATTTATACTGTATTCTCCGAGCGAAGTCTTGAAATACTGTAGTGCCTGGGACAGTCGATTTTTTAAATGTCGTGTGGTTGCCCAAGTACATACGGCATTCTCACAACACAGTCAGCCTAGTCCAGAGGAATGACTGGTCAGTACGTCTGGGGCCAACCATGTGCGGGTTTCCTCGCGATGATTTCCTTCACCGTTAGAGCGTCCGTATAATGTACTTGAGATCTGGAAAAGTCTCATTGGTACACGCCACAACCTGGGAATCGAACCCTTTTTTTTTTTTTTTTTTTTTTTTTTTTTTTTTTTTTTTTTTTTTTTTTTTTTTTTTTTTTTTTGATCTCGCAGGGGAAAGGTCATTACGCCCTTCCCGGGTTGGGGGACCCGGGGGTATGTGGGACTCCCGGCGCGACTCGCCGGTTTACCCACTAAAACTAACCTGCGGATTGCCATCAGCCGCTATAAGGGGAGTGTCCCGGATCTGTCTAGCACAGGACACCCCCCGCGACTGGCCGGTCTACCTCTATAGGGACCGGACTTCCACCACTATTAGGGGCCGCTCCGACAACCTGAAGCGTCCCCCTCGGCGCCGGGACTAGCTAAGCCGGGGAGGTTCCCATCCTCTCCCGGAGCCCCGTTAGACGGAAGTTTGGAGGTTCGCATAGCGACGCCTCCGCACTCCCGTCCTACGCCGGCGGAGCGGAACAGAGGATGGATCGATCTCTCTGTTCCGCTCCGCGGTCTCTTTCTGCGAAATTACGGATTCGCAGAAAGAGACCGCCGCCTGCCAGGCCTCATCGCTCTCGAGCATGCAGCGAACCACACTCGAGAGCGAGAGGTCCCGCCCAATCACTGCCACGAGATCGTGGCGCTGCACGGCCCATCGGTCGCACACCTCTAGGGTGTGCTGGGCCGTGTCCTCCGCAGCGCCACATTCGTGGCAGGCTGGCGTAGGCTCTCTCCTGGTGACCTTACACAGGTACGCACCGAAGCATCCATGCCCGGTGAGCACCTGTGCAAGGCGGAAGGTGAGGGGTTTCCTCTTGCGGCGCATCCACGCCGCAAGTACTGGTCGCAGTGCCGCGGCCGTATGTTGGCCGTACGGCGACTGCGCCAGGACCTCTCCCCACCTCCTCAGCAGCCACTGCTCTCCCAGCCTTCGGAATCGCCTTAGCTCCTCCCACAAAGGGACCTCGCCACGTGACCTCCTCTCTGCAACGAGGAGGTTTATCTCGGCGAGGACGCTCGCCACGTGGGAATCGAACCTAACCTAACCTAACCTAACCTAACCTAACCTACCCACTAGGCCACGGAGCTCTTTAAAAATATAAACTTTACTAAAGTATTATACGACTAACGACCGAATGCTGACACGCTAATTAAAATTAAGAGTCCTCCTATTCACAGGCTGTCGCTGTCTCTGCTAGCCAAAATGACAAGGACAGCATGTGATTTGAGTGTCACTTAATTTAATTATCGTTTCAGTATTCGGCCGTAAGTAGGTATGCGAATATTTTGCTTTAGTAAGTGGTCAACAGAGAGTCCTGGGTCAACCAGGGCTAAATTCTGGGGCCGATCGAAAACCAATCGCATTTATATTTTTAATAGATCATCAACTAATTAAAACATTCAAATGCAAAGTATTCATGAACAAGCCTAATGTTAGGATCGTTAACTTAAGGGGGCTTATAGCCGTACTATAAACTAAGTAGATGTTTGAATCACATCTTCATCGTGAAAAAGAAATCTGTGGGCCTGGCAGGAACATATTTTGACAGCGGCGCAAACGTATGAGAATTGTATGAATATCTGTCAAAATCACGGCAGCCCCCATATAAAATTCATTCGACAACGTCGCTGTCAAATGTTCCTACTAGGCCCCCTGTTCATCCAGCCTACAAATGAATTCAGTTTTTGCTAAAAAGAGTAAAAAACGCTTTCGTATGTAATTTTTTTTTAGAAATTATTACCAAGATAAAATAGAAATATATCTACTTACTTGTAAGACGTATCTAATGAATTAATACTTACTTGGCGTTATAAACATTTTTGGGCCGTAATAAAAACAGGGGCCATATGAAACAGGCCAACAGTGTACCACTCATAAAATAAGAAAAGAAGAAGAAATAATATTTCGTCTTACTGTTCTCATTGCTACTGACTTTCTTATAAATATACGTAGCTACTAGCACAGCGATAAATAATAACACTTTAACCAACATTTTTACAGAATAATGGTTGTTAACTATTTAATAATACAAGCGACACTCTCATTGTTGTCACATAAACTGAGTTATCAATATTATTAATTAGCACCGGGGCTTCCTGATAAAATATTTACTAGTTTGGCACACGATATACATATATATATATATATGATTACATATTTTGATATGATACGATTTTATGGATCCATGCAAACAAGGTTGGATTTTCCGCGTAAATAAGCAATTTTGTTCCTCTTAAACTACCTAATATTGTCAGCACGGAGGCTGTCAACAGCCTCCGGCTGGCTTGGCTTGGCTTGGCTCTTGACTCGGAGGTCGTGTGTTCGATTACCGTGTTTTTAACAACAAAAAAATTTGCTGTTTGATGGGCATGCACAAAGTCGGTCCTCTGCTTCTCTCTCGCCAGTCGTGTCAGTCATCCGTCCCACTGGGTTTCAAGAGTAAACGAAGAGAGAGTGCTCTTGTGTAATGCGCACACATTTGGGCACTATAAAAATAACTTCTGCGTAGTTGGCCTGGTTTCAATGTAACCGGCCACCGTCACTGACCTGAGGTAATTTTAAGAATAAGCTATTTTCATGGTATTATTAACCTGATAATACCTATTACATAAAGAATAACAATATCATACAATACGATTGTATATTAACTCGATCTTAAATGCTAAGCTATAATATGACCATAAAATGAAAACTGCTGAGTTTAATGACGATTTGATTTTAATAATTCGTTTATTTAATTGCACGTAAATTTACCTTCCCGCGATTCAACGGCTTTAATGCGGTTTTGTTAAAATTTTGTTAAAGTTGGTCAAAACATTGCTATAGCCATGAAGCTCATAATGCTTGCTTTCTTGGTGTTTTCTTTAAGCTACGGCGGCACAAAGCGGCCTTATCTGCAACTGTACCGAGACTATGTGTTTACTGATTTAAGTGAAAAGGGAAAAGAAATGTTCTTTGGTCCTGAAATACGTAAGTACTAGGTACCTTGATTTCATATTTTGTGATAATGTTGAAAGAAAGTCCGTCTATCCCTCAGAAACTGTTTAATTCCGAGGCGTAAAAAGTAGCTCATTTTTCTGGATAACATTCCGTATATATTAACAATTTGACAGCTAAATTATTTATCACAAATCTACACATACCCATAAAATATATTCCTGTTTATAGAATTAACATTTTACTCTTTAAAAAAATCTCTAATTCAGCAAGAAGACGAAATTGAGTGAACTGTGCCGTATTTTCCTTATACAAGGGGATAATGAGGTTAAACGGGACCGTCTTTAGGGATAGACGTGCTGAGTTTGGATATAGGTACAGCATGTTACATAACACCTAAACTCGATGGAACAGATTTTATTTACGCCTTTACATGGCTTCACTTAATGTACTTAGGGAAAAACCGGCCAAGTGCGAGTCAGCCTTGCTCACGAAGGGTTCCGTACAAAACAGCAAAAATCAAAAATCTGTTTCTTAACTTCCTGACAAGCTGTGAAAAGGGACTTTAATTCGGATTTTTTTTTCCACTTTAATAACTGTTTTCTATTAAAGGGTCTTTTTACCCAACTACGGAGAAGCCAAAATGAAGGGTAATGATTTCGGCAGTCTATGTATGTATGTTTGTTCCACCGTAGCACCTAAACCACTGATCCGAGTTTAATTAATTCCGTGTTAACTGTAACTGTAACTTTTGTAACTACGTATCATGTAAAGTTTTTTTTTGTATGTGAATGCCGTTGTTATGTCAAAGTAATTCCTCTATTCTGTTCTATTACTCAGATTTTTCTACTCTAATCTATTCTATTCATAGTGATGATTGGCCTCACGATCTAGTCTGCAAATCCAGGAGCCTGCCCTTTAATCACACGCGTGATCGTGCAGGTTCGATGCCGGGTTGTGGTGTGTAGATACGAGTACCAATTAGAACTTCTCAATAACGTATAGTTTAATTTAACTCCCCCCCCATCTTCTGTGACGACCCTGATTAAATTTAAATCGTTCAATGAAAGCTGTTCCTCTATACGTAAGTATATATTTTTACTTTGTGCCTACTATATAGTCTTAGGTCTCAATTTTTTTTAGATCCATTGTGCAAAGAAAAACAAGGAGTGTGCATGCTGAGAGACAAGTGTGTTGGAGAGAGACTGTATCTATCTCGGACGTGCTACTCTAAAGGCCTCGTGTGCTGCTACGACAAGAAACCGATCATACAGTATGGTTAAAATGCTCTTTGCTTAAGTGCCAATTTCACCAACGCCTGTGAAAGATTATATTTTATTATTATTATTTTTATTTTATTTTATTATTATCCCTCTCGTTCTTCGTATTAATGAAAGAGAAGGCATGATATTTCGATAAACTATTAACACCTGCAACAGGCGTTGATGAAAAGGCTACTAACCAACGAGAAATTTCACGACTGCACTCATTTTTTTTAATGGTATTCCAGTAAAATAAGAAAACTCATATTAAACAATTAATTACAGAGGTCTGCATTTTTTCTCCTCCTCTATGTTTTCATGCATGACAATATCGTCTATGTGCTCTAAATTTCATATAATGTCCATTTATTTTCGTCGATTCCACCGATTTCCAATATTTATTTGCTCTCTTCCTAAAAATTGCAAGATTCTAAGTCTCATAGTTTAGAAATGCTAGGGGGGGGGACCACTTTGGAGGCCTTACCTTTATTTAAAGATGCCTATTCAACGATACCCTACACGATGGGGTAGAATTAAAAGAAAAATTCATATACTACACATGTATGGAGAGCCACCCCTAAAATATAAAATTATTATTATTTTATGATGCCAAAACTGAGATCTATACACAGTCTATAACTATACCAAATTTCATCCATTTATATTCATAATTACAGGAGCTAGAAGCGCAAACAGACAGACAGACAGACAGACGGATGGACGGAGCGAAACTATAAGGGATGCTTGATTATTACGGAACCCTAAAAACATTCAACGGTATAGGTACAGTTGTAAAACTCTATATTTGTGAAATTTTGGAAATAAAAATCATAATATCACAAAATCTAGACGTTATTGAAAAAATCGTTAAATGGGAACAGACTCAGAACATTAAAATCTTCATATCTATAACATAACTACTTAGCTGGAGCCCGCAACTTTGTTCGCTCGTGGCTCTAGCAGATTGAAGAATGTTGGAGAAAAGTAAACTATAAGTTCTTAGAAACCGTTTCAAGCACACATAATACTTCCTTTCATTACTTTCAAGAGTACTTTTATGACTTTAATTATGCGCTCGATAAAAACTCCATGTATTTCTTTTTCATCGTCATGTAATGGAAAATAATTGCCCATCAAAATACGAAGTCACGGTGTAGGCGTGTATGGAATTAAAAGTCGTTTTCTGCACACTACTTTGATCTTTGATGTAATATGATATACTCATATTATTTTCATAATGTTTATGTGCAAGATATGGACGCAGCTTAGCATAATTTTTTTTGCAAGCACATATACTTGAAAAATAAATTTGTCGAATCTATACTAATATTAGTACCTGGGCGACCGAGATTTGCTCGGTAGCGTCACAAAAATTACCTGAGAAACTGTGTTTAAAACTTGTATCGGTAAATTTTTCGTTTTGCAATATTCGTTTTTTATAAGTCTCGATAAAATAAAAAATCGCAAGCATAAATCTTATTCACGTAATTAGTATAGGTAAATGTTAGACATATTTATGAGAAATATATATTGTTATCTCAAACATTAACTACATTTTTTTAAACTTGTCTAAAAACAATAAAAATTAAAAAATTATATATAAACTTGAACATATGTATACAAAAAAACAAAAGTAAGTCACCGAGCGGGATTCGAACCCGTAATAAACGTTTCTTGCCGTCCGCGTCTTAACCCGCTGGACCAGACGGACAGAGGCAGGCAAGACGAAATTAGCGACCATATTCTGCGTGGACAGAAAAACGCATGAAAACTCGAAAACACGCGTTTTCCCAAACATAAGACTAATCTAGATCGATTGTTTATCCCCGAAAACCCCCATATACCAAATTTCAGCGAAATCGTTAGAGCCGTATCCGAGATGTTAGAGCTGTTTCCGAGCACAGAAACATATAAATAAATAAATATACAAGAATTGCTCGTTTAAAGGTATAAGATAAAGTGGAAAGATTTGTTTGTTTATTTGCATTGAATAGGCCCGAAAGTACTGGGCCGAATTTTATGAAATTTGGCACGGATATATAGTAAACCTCGAGGAAGGACATAGACTACTTTGTAATGTACAGTTCCCGCGGGATTTACTTTTGCGCGTACGAACTCGCGGGAAACATCTAGTATATATAAAGTATATATAAACTGAGCTAGCCTTATATTGGTACCTACCTGTAATTAAGGGAAATTACACAACCTTCTAAAGTACATCTCAAAAAGGTGAAGTCGAAGGATGTAGGACCCAAAGGAGAGAGACCCTAACAAACGCTTAAGTCTAGTAAGTAATTAGTCGCTCTTATGATGTGCCTTTTGACAGATTTTGAGCATTTGAAAACGGTTTCTTTTCCACGAAAAGTTACTTATTATTCTATTTGTAAACTAGTTGGCTCGACACACGTTGTCCTGTCTTAACTATGGCACCTACGTGGTCTAGTGGTTTAGAGCTTTCGATTTCAGATCCGGTCAGAAGCCGATCCACGCGTTGGAATACCAAAAAATGTTGTTTTCGTGTCTGGTTCGGGCAATACAGGCTGCACCGGTTTTACTGACTACAAATATGATGATCCATGCGTCGGATGGGCATGTAAAAAGTCGGTGCGGCGCCTGGGCCTTTAGTTAATATTATGCATTCGATAATTTCGACGGCGAACAATAAAATCAAAAATGTATGGGATTTGACATAAGTCATCGATAAGTGACATGTCGCTTCCGTGCATGCCATAATATCCCATACATTTTGTTTTCGAACTTCGCCGAAATTATCGAATGTATCTTGATTCTTGACTAAAGGCCCAGAGGCCCGATTCTCCTAATAAAGACTTTCAACTTTCCATCAATTCATTATAAATTAACCATCCTGTTATCATAAATTGAAAGTCGGTATTCCTCTACACTATTTTAGTGCATTTAAAATCCCAACAGAGTCTTTTTGAAATTACATTGACTACAATAATTGATAAATAAAGCGAGTACAAAAACAGCTGTTGCTTGACGTTTGTACGATCCAGTGTTGCCAATTATTGTCAGTTAAGGCGCGTCTCCTGCTTGTGTTTTTTTCAAACATTACACAAAACCATCGAAATTGGGGCGTGGCTATGCACATTTGTGTACACAATGTTTTTGTCTTCCGAGAAGTAGAATACGATTTTGCTGTTTGATAGGACCCGGACTGTATCGAACAAGTGTCGAAGCTGCATTATTGTTGGATTAAAATAGCAGAATCGACCTTCAGATCTCTCGCCAGTCGTGTCGGTCAACAAGCGGTTATCGGTCGTTACGAAAGTAAAGGAAGAGAGAGTGCTCTTGTGCATTTCGTATACACTTGGGCACTATAAAATAACTCCCGCTTAGCTGGTCTCGTTTCAATGAAACCGGCCACCGTCCCCGAAATCGGTGTGGGGGGCTATAAATTATGTCTTAACTATGAACTGGAATAAATAAATAACTACACCAATAACCTATACCAATATCTACACCTACAACTGCAACCTACACCGACAACTACATTTAAAACTACAACCAACACTTACATTTTTTTTTTAAATAATAATAAACATTTATTTCTCACCTTCATAAAGTAGAAAAAACACTAATTAAAACAGTTATAAACTGAGAGTTTAGGTGGGTTGATGCCTGAACTAGGAGTTCCTGTGTCTCAGACTATCAACCCTCCACCCCATACGGTGGACACAATGTTTCTAAATTAATACACTTGACAAAAATTTACGTAACATAATATTCAAAAATTACACGTTAGATGTAAGATGACTAATGAAATATAAAAAATATTAAAAAATGTGAGGGTAAGTACAAATTAGTTTGTAGACATTTGCTGGGACAGTTGTTTATCGAGATTTTGCTTGTGGTCCAAGTTATAAGCTGCTCGCTTCAGCTCAAAATATAATAATTTGAAGTAGATGTTTTATACATATATTAAGTAGTGTTGTGTTATGTAAACATGTATTTACTTTTTCGTTAAAACTAAAGTGAATGTATACAGTGTTGCTAGATTAGTGATGTAAGATTTATTAGTGTAAGTGTTAGAATAGTTTTTATCCAATATTGCCTACGTTAATTTAGATAAGATATTTTCAGTTTGTAAATAATTAAGTGACAGAAGAGATTGTTTTATTGACAATTTAAGGCGAGATTTATTCAATTTGACGATTTCATTGTGATCGTTGAAATATCTGTATATATAGGGGACCATATAAATTAATTGACGTCTTGCAAACATTGTGTTAATTGAAGTAGTCGGAGTTCTAATGCGTCTTTTATGTAGGGGTAATTGTGTGAAGTCTACATATTTATGGTGTCGGACCACTGCGTTCTGCATAAATAATTGCCGCACAGTCAGAAGTTGGGTCTCACGATAGAGTAATTCTGTAGAATATTTCCTGGGCTTATGGGTCATAGCCTTAATAATTGCTCGTTGGGCTCGTTCTAGCTCCAAGAGGTGACTGGCAGCGGCTCCACCCCATACGGTAACATAATATGTCAAAAGCGATTGGTAAAGGGCAATATAGACGTTTTTTATAAGAGAGAAGTCAGCAGCAGCCCGAAGATTTCTGAATATAGGTAAAAGCTTACGTAAACGCATGCCCAATGCCATAATATGTGGACGCCAATTTAGGTGTTTGTCTATTATAATGCCTAGGTATTTATGACTGTCTGTTTGCAATACGGTAGCACAGTCACCGTCACGTTCCGAAATACAGACGGAGGAGTGGGCTTTAATTTTGAAATTGATTGGTGGATTTGAAGCAGCAGTAATCCTAAAGCAAATATATTTTGTTTTAGGTATATTAATAGTTAGTAAGTTTTGATCTAGCCATTTTGTTACTATTCTGAGACCTTCCTCTGCATATTTTTCAACATCCGGCAGTGTTGTTTACAGAACTGCAAGCATATGCCATCATATCACTTGCAGTAATGTAAACAACACCGGATTCCCCAAATATGTATCTATAAGGACTCAGGAGTTCTGTCCAGTACTTTTGGATCCAGCGTATATCATGGTACAAAAGCTAACTTTTTGGTATCATATGCTTGGACTACTTCAGAAAAAGTTGAAATCATTATATGTGTCCATATAAATTTCGAATAGTTCCCTCGATTTATCATAGATCCCATCATCAGGTTTCAGGTTTATTTTTTTTTTTTTTTATTAGACTCGCCAACAGCAAAACACAGAAATACATTAAAAATATACTTAAACTAAAACATGCACTTATGTGTAAGCCAATTATAGGCGTGTACAGCATTCATTAAGAACAGTAGATATTATTACTTATATATAATCAATTTAACCCCATATGAATTGAATGTCTAATAATAATTACAATGTAGTTTTAATTTCCGAAAACAGAAGTTTGAATATTATATTTAGTTAATTTGCTTTTTATACTCTTACAGGAATCATTAAAAATATCTAGGTCCTTTACAGATGTGCAAGCTAGGTTGTAATCAGTACAGATATTAGATAAGGGAGAGTATTTTAGGATGTTTGTTTTACTTTTAGGAGTGTAGAATATTTTGGTAATTGGATAACGAGGATAGTGATACGGGACATTTAATTTTATATAACGAAGCAGTTTGTCGCAGTCAATAATTCCGGATAATATCTTTTTTAGGAAAATTATATTAATCATCATTCGGCGATTGTAGAGTGTCATCATTTTCAAGTGCTTTAAGCGTAAATCATGTATAAATAAATCATAAATCAATCAATCATCCTCGAGATGTCTCGTGAATGCTCGTTGGGCACTTTCTATGCGCATGGAGTGGGAAATATATCTGGAGCCCCAAACTACTGATGAAAACTCCAAATGGCTACGAACCAATGAGTTACATAGAATAATTTTAGGCTTAATACTTGAAAATCCTGTAGTGTTTCTTTTAATAAATCCTAACATTCTATACGCTTTTTTGACACACATATCTATGTGTGACTTGAAATTGAGCTTGGAGTCAAATACCACGCCCAGGTCACGAATCTCTGTAACCTGTTCAAGCATGGCAGAGTTTATAACATAAGTTGCGGTCATATTATTTTGTTCACGTTTTCGTGTAAATTTGAGATGAAATGACTTTTTCGCATTTAGAACCATACCATTAGCACAGCACCAGTTACATATCCTATTTAAATCTTGCTGAATAAGATCAGCATCCAATGCGCAGGTCACTCTTCTGTATATTTTAAGATCATCAGCAAATAGACCGAACTCACTATTATGTATGACATCTGAGAGATCATTTATTAATGCCAAAAAAAGTATTGGACCAAGATAGGAGCCCTGTGGTACACCAGAAATTGCTGTGTAATCGTCTGACGTAAAACCATTAACAACAACATATAAAAGTCTTTTTGCTAGGTATGAACAAAACCATTCTAAAAGAGATCCTCCAATGCCATATCTTTTTAACTTTCTTAACAACCGGGCATGACAAACCTTGTCGAAGGCGCTAGAAAAATCCATATAAATTGTGTCTACTTCCCGACCACTATCTATTTCATTACACAAGTAAGTTTTAAAGGTCACCAAGTTACTTTCCACTGAGCAGCCTTTTCTAAACCCATGTTGGTGGATAGAAAGATTTTTTTCTAACTGATGTGTGATTAGATGGCAAATTAGGGACTCAAATAATTTAGAGATACACGAAATGATTGCAATAGGCCTATAATTACTAACATCATTGCTATGGCCTTTTTTAAAAATGGGAATTATTTTGGTTTTTTTCCAAATCTCCGGGAATATTCTGTCCGGCAATGATCTGTTGAAAATAATTGTTAGAGGAAGTGATAGGGCAGAACTACAACACTTTACAAAGACAGGGGGAATTCTATCTGCGCCAGCACCTTTTCGTATGTCAAGTTTCTTAATTGCGTGTGAAACCTGATTCTCGGTAATATAAATGTTGTTTAATGACGATGCACCATCAAAAGTTAAATCTGTATCATTGTCTAAAACAGTATTAGAAAAAACGGACGAAAATTTATCAGCAAACATTTGGGCAATTTCAGTACCATTTGTTGCTATCATGTCGCCATTATTCATGACTGTCGGTATAGTGGTGTTACCCTTCCGACTATCTTTAATGAATCCCCAAAAGCTTTTCGGGTTGGTAGAAATGTTGCGTTCTATTTTATTTTATAGCTTAGAAGACACTGTTCACTTAACTTGTGGGCACGCTCGCGCAATATTTCATATTCAAGACCGTCACGCGGATTGTTGTATTTACGAAATCTATTTCTTATTTTATTTTTTTCATAGAGCAATTTTATAAGAGAACTACTGAACCAGGCAGGAAATTTTGTAGATTTGGGTTTTAGTAATGGTACGAATGAATCAATAGCACTTTGTACATGTTGGTAAAGAAAATCGGTCATTGCATTAACATTCGGACAGTTACCAAATGAAATATTCCAATCAATGTTCTTTAAGTATGCAATAATCTCACTGTAATCTGCTCTAAAAAAATTATGGCGACGAGTGAAAATAGGTTTTAGGAATTGAGGAGAATGATTTGATAGGGAAGCGCAAATAGGGGGATGCGTAGGATCAATTTTACTAAGTGAATTAACGGATTTACATACATTTATACCATGACAATTTGATAAAATAAGATCCAAAGTTCTGTTATCCACATTTACCACGTCATTATATTGAGAAACATTATTCATGGACATAAAATCGATAAGTGATAAACCTAGCTTAGAATCATAGTTTGAGGGACTACATGGACTAACATTATTTTGCTTGGACCACTTAACAAAACCCAGGTTAAAATCACCTAATATTATTACTTGATCAGATTGATCCATCACAGAGGTTGCATTCTCAAAAAAAGTAGTCAGAAGCTCCAAAGAGACGGGAGGTGGTAAATACACAGCGCAAATAGATATTTTCTTTGCTACATTATGAGATTTGACAGTAACTGTTATCCATAGATCTTCAGCAGTACTCTCCCAATTAATTTGTCTAACAGAAGGAATATCCTTGGATACCGCGATTAAAACACCCCCGCCGTCTTTTTTGGAACTGGTTGTGCATGAACGATCTTTTCTATAAACAAAGTACCTTTCGTCTATAAGTTCTGTACTAGATACATTACAGCTTAGCCAGGTTTCGGTGAATACAATCAAGTCATAATTACTAATCAAAATATTTCTTAATACATCATCAGTTTTGGTACGCAGACCTCTAGTATTCTGATAGTATATATTTAGAGACATTTTAATGATAAATAAGTGTACCTTAACATTGTAAAAAATTGGTAATATAGGTTAAACAATTAATTTTAAACTATCTTCGTCTCTTATGAATAAAACTTTACTCTGTTCGTTTTTTCTTGCAAAAATCCTACCATCTCTAACCCAGATAAATTTAAAGCCTGCTTCTTTTATTTTAAGTCGAGCAGCTGCATGCAAGTGTTTATTTAAAGGAGTGAGATGCTCCGATACAAAAACAGGGATCTTGCGTCCACCTATTCCCAAATGTTCAGAGTTTAAGTTGTCCACGTTTTTTTTATTAAATTTCATGACTGCAGCCAATATTTCGTCGCGTCTGTCTTCGTTGACTGGAGAGTTTGACAATAACGGATCGTGGACGGTCAGAGTTTTTATTGTGTTTTAGCTATACGAGTCACATGGAGAATGTCTTTGTCTTCAACAGGAGATTCTATAATTCTGCCCAATTGCTCTATCGTCTTGACTAGATTTTCTGAATGATGTTCCGGCATCCCATTTATTTCGAGATTCGGTGATCGCATGATTTGTTCAATGTTGTTCACCTTTTCTGTCAAGGTTTAAACCTGCTGAGATAAGTCTTCATTTTTAGTTACCAGTCCTGCAATAATTTTATTTCTTTCATTTACAGATTGCAGAAGATCATCATACTGCTTACTAAGAAATGTTAGTGACTCATGAAATCCTGTAATTTGCTGTGAAATATTCGCAAGTTGTTCCGAGACCAGTTTTTGTATAGTGCTTGTCATCTACTGCTTAATCATATTGCGTAAACCTTCCTCATTAATTTAACTCGGTTTGTTCTTTGGTCGCATTGTTATATTCTCTACCTCACGACCAGTATCATCGTCTGATGTCATAATATTGATACGGTTCTGCATTCGTATAGGAGTATTTGAGTTATCAGACTTTGGCAATTGACTTTGACACTCAAAACACTTCCAACTCTTCTTATACTCGGATGTCATAGTAGAAAAATTTTTCATAGACATTTTTGCACAAAACAAGTCGTATAATTTGTTGCATGTAGAACATGACATAAACTCTTTTTTTGGTATATTATTTTTACAGCCCGAACATACTTTATGGACGGACGCCATTTCTTTTAGGTACCCCAAAAATAGATTATATTTAATGGTATTTTTTATATGTATTATTAGTTTAGTTCAGCGACCCAAAGATAGATGCCGCTGTTCTGATAATACTCCTTATCTGTGATGTTTAGTCCAACGACCCAAAGACAGATGGCGCTGCCCTTCGTCTTCTTCGGCGTGATTTTATGTAATTACGTTTTTGAATGTTTGTTGCACTACCCGCACTTTAAAATTATCACTGCTTAATTTGTCTTCTTTTTGTTAAATATTTCAGTAATTTCTTGTGCAAACTCAAAAATTTTTACGCAAAAATTTAAGCTCAGTTATGATCCCCGTCAAGGTCGTCCAAAAACTGCAGTCACCCAAGAAAACGTTGATACTGTGCGTAAGCCGATTGAGGAAGATCGACATGTGACATACCGCGAAATTTTGCCTAAATTTTTTGCCTAAACTTTAGACATTGGCATGAGTCAAATACAAATAATCTTGCATGAACAATTAGGTGTAAAAAAGTTGTTTTCCCGATGGATACTGCATTTGCTCTGTGAAGAGCAAAAAGCGGCTCGCGTTACTTGGTGCGTCAGAACTCTCGAAAGATTCCACGCAGGATCCTCAAATGCTGTATACAACATCGTACCAGGTAACGAATCCTGGATATACGCGTACGAACCCGAAACAAAAAACCAGTCACGAGTTTGGGTGTTCGAAAATGAGTTAAAGCCAACAAAAATTGTTCGTTCACGGTGTGTTGCAAAAAAAATGGTGGCCACGTTTGTCTCCAAAACCGGCCATGTTGCGACTATTCCTCTTGAGGGACAAAGAACGGTTAATGCAGAATGGTATGCTAACATTTGTTTGCCACAGGTCGTTTCTGAACTTCGTAAAGAGAACTGCAACCGCCGCATCATCCTCCATCACGACAATGCGAGTTATCACACCGCGCACAGAACAAAAGAGTTTTTAGAGCAAGAAATCATAGAATTATTAGACCATCCGCCGTACAGCCCCGACCTAAGCCCTAACTATTTCTATACTTTCCCTAAAATAAAGAATAAATTGCGTAGTCAGAGATTTTCATCACCTGTAGAAGCTGTGGACGCCTACAAAACGGCCACTTTGGAGACCCCACCTTCCGAATGGAATGGTTGCTTCAATGATTGGTTCCATCGTATGGAAAAATGTGTCAAATTTCACGGAGAATACTTCGAAAAGCAATAAATACATTTTGAAATAGTAATGTTGTGTCACTTCCTTGATTCCCGAAATTTTCAGTGCCGCCCTCGTATATATATATACAGAGATTAGCCGGAACAAACACACAGACTGACAGACGGACAGAAAAATGTTAACAATTTATATTTTATTGTAAGTACCGATCATACTTTTAAATGCATTAAGTAAAAATAAAAGCTGTTAATTTGAAATTACAAACAGACACTTCAATTTTGTTTATCTGTATAGATATAATATATTATATCATACAAAACAAATAGTTGAACTAAGTATATATAGTGCGCGCGGAACTAGCGCCTTAGGTAGGGACAGGGGTCAGGGGGCGGGTTGCTTGCTGCTCGCAGTGTTGCCGCCGCGAAGTCCGGTTCCGTACTGAGTAATAACATCAAGCGCTCGGCTAGCTACTCACAATATGTAACAGTCATAACAGTCACAATGTGTAATTGCAAAATTCTACATTATTGTCAAGGTGAAGGTCGTTTTTTGTATCATTCTTAATAGTCGTTATTACATTGTGATTTCGAGTGGCAAAAAGTGTCGTGCCTAGTCAATCCGCCTAGCTTCCATACAATTCGCAACGCGCTGCAAGGAACTACGTCCCAATAATACACAACAACAAACGTGTTGCACTTATTTTCATAATAAGCGTAGTGTAATTTGAACGAGCAATTTCCCATAAGCAGCATACGCTCCTATACGTAATTGGAAAAAATGTAGGTGAACGACAAAATATTGTTAGCTCAAGCGTACAACATATTTCCCGCGGCAGAGAATTCCATTTTACATAACCCCTCCTTTACAAACATTTTTATTTACACAGCACCATACCATTATTATAATTGATAACCCGTTCTTATTGTTTGTTGTTTAGGTTAAAGCTTACAAAAACCTCCTTCCAACGGTACTATTTATTTTTATACTTATTTCGTTATCCTCTAGAGAAAGGAACATACCTTTCTCTAGCGTCAGAGATAATATTATATTATAGAGCGCGATATAAATGTTATACCTAGTACCTACCAGACCTACCCTATATACTGAATATTATTAATCTACATAATGCAATATAGGCTTTGTACATAACTAGTGTCACACAATGGAAATAATAATTGTAATGGTAAATAGGGCAAAACAGGCGAACATAAAACACGCTGCGTTGCGCTAAATAACTTGATGCACACCCGTCGGTGATACAGTACATACGCGTGATTTTATAAAAATTTAAATATTTGTACACTATTTTATAATCTGCACTCCATCTCATACTGATCACACACTGGGGTACAATCGTTCAAATAAATATGTAACAACAATGCAAGCGTTGAAATGACACCTATAATCTCAACATGCCTGTGAGTAGTTGAAATGCAATATTTTTCCGTCCAATTTCGGTGCTCGGTTTTTACGTGTTTCCACTCGGCTGCGTCACTTTGTGTTGCCGTATATCGTGTCACTACAGCTTACTGTATACATTCCAGGCTCCTCTCTTATTGTGTTCAACGTTTGAGTTAAAACTTACGTTTGTAAAAGTTGGGAAGTTAAGTTTACAGTAAGTTGTTACGTTATGCGTAATGATAGTATGAAAATGGCTAAATACTAACAATACTATTTAAATTTATTCAAACATGAAGGAACACACTTATAAGCAGCTTAAGAAATAAAGCTTTAGGGTCAGTTCACACCGCGACGATACTTAACGTACCGCGGCGCTGCATTTTTGAGATAGCTATTTAAAATTGAACTTACACTACAAACAAAAATACACGTTTCACATGACACCAGTCATACACTGCACATGCGCCGTGCAGCGCGATGCATCATGACATTCGAACTCTTACAATGAAACGTGTCCTTCTTGTGTAATGTCCTATTTTGAACAGCTGTCTTAAAAATGCAACGCCATGTATTGTTTCGTTGCGGTGTGAATTGCACCAGGCATTTGAATTAGAAATAATTTCTTTGTTACTTAAACTACAATTAATACTATATTTTATCAGTTAGGTTACTTAGTTAGGTTAGGATGTTATGTACCTACATCAAATCGTTACAGCCGTTCTTAATGTATAAAAATTCTTTCTATTTTAAATCCACACTTTTACATAAGTATATTTATACTAACAAAAAAAACTTAATTATAAATAACTAAAATAGAAAGTACATAATATTTTACTCTTGATACTAATAATTTCGAACTTAACTGTGAATAGACGTCGCTTCAAATAGCTCGACCTGAAATTAGGTTATCATTCGATTCCAATTTTATTCCAAGTCCATTAGAAATTGCACTGCTTATATAATTAGATGCTGAAAGAAATAATTTATGAGTTTAATATTTTTAATGTTTTTGGTTCATTAAAAAGTGGTCTCGTTTTCTTATGTTTTAATTTAATTGGGTATAACAATTTTATAATTTTTGACGCGTGACAAGTCAATCTTGTTATTTTCTAGCATAATATATTTTCATAACAATGTTATTTTGATCCAGAAAATTTTAATATCTTCTTATTAATAAAAACATTTACATCTCGGCTACGCCATGTTGCTGTCTTTGTCTGATACGTTGGAAAGGATTTTCCAGACTTGACAGACAAAGACAGCAACATGGATTAGCGTATATATACCGTGGTGTTAATATTTTATTTCATTAAGAAGAGGGTAAATGAAACAAGATATATATAAGAATAAACAAGTCCAAACATGGTAGAAAATAAACTTTTTCACTTTGCATTTTCATTTTTACCCGACTACGGCGAAGCCAAAAGGAAGGGTAAAAGGTAATTTTGGCAGTCTATGTATGTATGTAATATGTATGTATGTTTGCTCCCTCGTAGCGTCTAAACTACTGGTCAGATTCTATGAATGAGGTATCAATAGATTCATAATGATGGCGCGGATAACATAGGCTATTTATTTTTTTCAAAATTTTGTATTTCGAAAATTGAACCTCAGAATCTAACATGTAAAAAAATTAAACCGAGATAATCATCACGTGTTTGGTATCAAAAGAAAGGTGTTGGCAAGCACACTACAAATATCTATATATATTTTATATATTTGTCGTGGACTTGCACAAATATGTCAAAATACACGTCTAAAATGCGGTCGTACAATTTCTACTAAGCCAGTTGTCCAATTTTCGAACATTACGTAATATAGGACTAAGTATATAATTATTTATATATTAATATAATATATTTTATTTTATAAATATAATTTATTATAGACAATACCTAACATTAAATAACCCCTGAATTGTTATATACGGGTTCGATAGATGTCACTATACGGGTCATAAATATTTCTGAATCGCTGTATCGATTTAAATATAATATGTTCGAGTGAAAAACAGAAAAATATGAAAAAAAGCCGTGTGGTGTAGTGGGACGACGGATAGGTACGAAGTTCCTTATTATAAAAATATTAATTTTAAGTTCTATTCGAGGTATAAAGAAAATAATAAAGACTATACTTACATAAAAATTTTACGTTACGGACGTTTTTTCCCGGCTACTATTATTTTTACTATATTATTATATTATGTTATATTTATACTAATATTTTTTACCCCTCCGCATCGCCCCATAAGGAACTTCGTTCCAAAAACTATAACCCGACTGCGTCAAGGTAGAGTAATGCGTGCCAACTGCCAATAAGGGTTTGTTTTATTTTGTAGTTTGGATTTATAACACAAAACATTTCTAATATCTTTGCACTCCATACTCGGAAACCTGTCAAACGACTTTTCGTAATCGCGTCCTTAGACCTCAAATTGCCATCCACGGTATATGACAACCTCGAACAATGCTTGCGGAGTCGATTGCTTGTTGGATACTTGTGTACACCGCTTTAGCGAGTCATCGTGAAGTTGAAGTGGTGCCAATTCTGTATGTAAGTAGCGACTAGCGAACACACGAAATCACTTGTGGCAGCGTCTCACCGAAGCCGAAAATACTTTTGAAATTTTTGGTCATGCGGCTACGGGCTCGCTCGGATTTTATACTAACTAGTTTTGAAATTTTAAAACGTAAGGCTAAAATTTGCGGTTTGAATTATATACTAGCATTAACGAGGACATTTTGGGATGTCGAGAATATTATTGCTATGTTTTTGATTTTTTTATGGTTCGCACACATCACAGAGCTGGTATATGCGAAACTCAAACTCATTTTTTTTTATTTCCATACCTATAGTTATTAAATAACACTTATAGAATTGTCCTACATGATGCCTTCCACCGGTTCGGAAACTAGCCCGGCGAGAAGAACCGACGTAAGAAACTGGCGCGGGCCACCTTCTAGTAAAATGATGGAAAATTGTTATAAAAAAAATATATGATATTATAAAAATACCTATGTAGTAAATGGTATGTTTATAATATTATGGTATGTTTCTCTTTTACCAGCTTTGAAACAAACCCTACTAGACAACTTGATCCATGAGTTTTATATTATTAAGGGTGCGCTTACAAAAGTGTTGTTTGTCTTTTGAAAGAGGCCTAGTATGGACTGATTTTTGAAAGGTTTAGTGCAAAAAAAAAACAGACAGTGACCAAAAAAAAATGCCTTATTGCCACGCATAAGATTAACTATAAGATATAGAGATGACGATGATGAAATTTTGGGTGAAGAGGTTCTGGAATATTGTTTTCGATATAAATACTAAAAATGATACATTTTTGAATTATTTTTTAAACCAATTTTAGATTAAAAAAGTTTTGCTCTCATTTGCTCGCAAAATGGAACGAGTAACAGCAAATTTATGTCAAATTTATAAAAAAACACGACGCTACGCGGTGCTGAATTTTTAAGATAGCTATTCAAATTCTAATTTTATTCACTTCACAAAAATATACACGTTTCTTATGACATTACTCATTAGTATGTCATACACTGAACGAAACGTGTATCTTCTTATGTAGTAAATAAATTCTTAAAAATCGAGCGCCGCGTCCGGTCGCGTTGCGTTTTATGCGCGTATTTAGTTAAGCTATGACTACATTCAAGAACATTAGCGACGTATTACTCGGGAGGAGGAGAAATGTATAGCACTGACGCGAACTCACAGACCAACTCGCCAAGCGATATAAAGTTTCGAGTCTCTCGAGATAACTGCATGCCAACCTATTCTACGCCGCAGATGCAAGACATAGACAGTATTTAGTGGTGTTTAGTAAACAATGGGCTAAATTAGATTTTGATTAGAATTTTAAATTTGAATGAAAGTGGGAAGGAAGGTGAATGTCTTCTAACTACTTTTAGGATTCCGTAGTAACTACAAGGTTAGGCAGTAAACTTGTGCTCGATATTGTAACATTATGAGGTACTTTTTACCCGACTACGGCGAAGCCAAAAGGAAGGGTAATTTTGGCAGTCTATGTATGTATGTACGTTAGGACGACCTCTGTGGCTCAGTGGTTGAGCGTGTTGGTGCTCAAGCTGGGGGTCGCGGGTTCGAATCCCGCCGAAGGAACAAAAAGTTTTTCCGTGTTCCTGGGTCATGGATGTATATTATATATCATGTTTATAAAATAATAAAAATCTAAAATATGTGTATAATATAAAAGTATTAAATATATTTCCGTTGTCTGGTACCCGTAACACAAGTTCTTCGAGAACTTACACGGGACGATTGACGTGGTGTGGACGTAGTCTATAGAATATATTATGTATGTATGTTCCATTGTAGCTCCATAACTACTGATCCGATTTTGATGAACGAGGTGTCAATAGATTCGTAATAACGGCCCGGGTATGTTACCCGGGCCGTGCTAGCCAATGCTATATAATTTACGTAGTCGGGTTATAGTTTTTAACTTTTGATTACTAATACTAAATAGTTCATACGTCCTACTACTGCTTAAAACTACATACTGCCTTTGCTTAGGCTGAACGATAGTCGGGAGATAATGTTTTAGTATAAAAAAATACTCAACTGATTTGTGTTAACATAAACTCGTAACTACTCGTTTAACTACCTCATATCGGATCGGAAGCCAACTACTAGTAAAGTCAATTAAAACGAATACATATTCCCAATAAAAATGTAAATTCCACGCTTCACGCCTCTAAAGTGTCTAAACTCGTTTGCAATAAAACTTGCTGAAGCGAATTTGATGTTGAATAAACGACATTCGTTATTTTTTTTTATCAAATTCGGTGCGGTCAAACGTGGAATCGTGTTAAACAGGCTTATCCTATTGGGAGTTTAAGTAACATTACAAAATTGTTACACGTTTAAAAAAAGAAATACAAATACCAAAATAAAATTTTATATTTTTCTGAGATAAGTACGTAAGGTATTAACTGATATTGATACTGATAGCTTGCATTAAAAAAAAGAAGAATATTTAACTGACATAAATGCTTGGTCTAACGCTATTGCCTATTCCGGCTCCACTTGCACAGCCATCCTATTTTTAATTTTGTTTAATCTTCTCCATTATGACAAGAGTTACTAAGAGTTTCTTGCATGGTGTTCTGTGTTGGAACGGGAACATGCTAGTTGCTACTAAGTAGTAGTGTTTTTGTTTTACAAAATTTATATTCAAAAGTGCCGAGTGTGGTCTAATTTAATAAATACTTTTGAGTTTGAGATAAGTCAATTGATGAGTCAAAAAGAGCATTTCAATCTTTGATTCTATTTTTGTTATTTCTAGGTGTAAAGGAAGGGTTTGTGACAAATTACATCTACGATACATACGTCAACTGAATGTATGTAGATTTGATTCGCCTCAAACCCTTTCCACCTTTGACCACCAGATGGCAGATCCAGTAAAGCGAAATATAAAATATTTAATTTAATAGGCATTAAATGTTGATGATGTTTTAATTTGGTCTTAATGTACATTTTCGTAATGGCGGCCGGGCTGAATGGGGCTGATAAGGGAATGTAAGCTGTTTGAGTCCTGTAACTGAATTAGATCTGCGGTTTCACTTCTACGTGAATTTTTGATCTTCCCCTCAATAATTCCTATTCACATAATTCCTTAAAGAAGAGAAGAAAGATTCCGATTCAGAGTATAAAGATGCTGTGTGAGAAAATTGTTGTGAATGTCAGTCAATAAACTTTAAGATTGACAGATGTACTAGTGGTTCACTTAAGGATCAGTTCACACCGCGACGATACGCGATGCTACGCGGCTCTCTATTTTTCATTCAAAATTAAACTTTATTCACTACACAAGTCGCATGAAACGTGTATCTTACGTTTCATGTGACATCAATCATACACTGCACATGCGCTGTGCAGCGCGATGCAACTTGACATTCGAATTCTTACAATGGAACGTGTACGTTCTTGTGGAATTAATAAAGTTCAACTTTGAATAGCAATTTTTTATTTATTTAACAATTTATTGCACACAAGAAAAATGTTTAAAATTACAATTTAACAAGAAAGACGACACACAGGTACTGCTTATTTCTAAAAAGAAATTTCTTACAGCAGCCCTGCGGAGAGAGATGGGATAAAAGACAGCAGATAGGACGGGCACAATTACAAATACACCACTTACATATTATTATATCCTTATTAAAATTACATTACATACATACATACATATTATATACATACGTAACAAATATTAAACTCATAGTTGGTACGATAAAACAATATTATATTATACCTATAATAGATAAATACTATATGTATATATAATAACGGTATTTATTATTAGCTATCTTAAAAATGCAGCGCTATGTCACGTATCGTTTCTTTTTGGTGTGTGCGTTCGGTTGACCCTAACTCTATAAACTCGTAAAAAATACAAATTAATCAGAGTTTGAATAAAAGTTAAGTTTTATTTACTACTAGCTGTTTCCCTAGGCTCCGCTCCAGTAAATATACCCGCGTAGGTATCCCGCGGGAACACTGTACTTTTCCGGGATAAAAGTAGCATATTATGTTTTAATCCAGAGCCTAAACTAACACCACACTAAATTTCATCAAAATCTGTTCAGAAGTTTTTGCGTGAAAGAGTAACAAACATCCATCCATCCTCACATACTTTCACATTTATAACATTAGTAGGATACAGTAAACTCTATGCCTTTAACCTAACTACTGGTGCTTTTTATTATAAACTAGTATTGTATTTTATAGTAGGCATATGTTTAATGGTTACGTTTTCTGGATTCACCTTATAGGATATTTAGGACTACCTTTTATATGGACGTTTATTTTTATTTGTTATACATAATTATTTATAGATAAGTAACCTGTCCCTACGGAACATATGCATGCTCTCTACATATGCATAACTCCATACAGATTATTTCGGATTTCAAAAGCACTCAGTTGCGAGGCGTGAGATATGCCGGTAATGGTTAGCCGGGTATATCTATTGTAATACAGAACAACGACACTTTATTTTTATTGCTATCAGGGCCATCTATTAAGTATTTCATATGGGAAGTAGATGTAACGTCGAGTTGTATAATATGTCACCGTAAAATTGTAAATACCGTTGGGTTGTAATATAACTAGCGAGATGATAAAATGTCGACAGATTGACAAATAAAGATTCTGCTTAAAAATTTACGCATTATTTTTCATGGGTATTTGTTCACAGTTCAACCAATCAGCGCGCGAGTTGCGTTCCGTTTTACAATTTGACGAGTTTCAGTTCGTTATATAATAATATGACGAAAAATAATGCGTAAAATTGTAAGCAGAATGTTTATTTGACAATCTGTTGACATTTTATAATCTCGCTAAGTTACATTACAATCTAACGGTATTTACCATTTTATGGTGACATATACACGCCTGGCTACTGATAGCGCTATATCTTTCCCTCTTTCATAGAAGCGAGAAAATAAGAAGTCCGCTTAAGCCTTGAACATCTTTATATTGATACCTCTTGACATCTGATCTTGGGACTTACAAATTGGTTGTCCGTTTGCTCAATCAGGAACATTGTTGTTTTAGGATTTTAGCCCTTGAGAAGGGTTAACAGTTTGCATAACTAGCCATTTTTGTGTGGATTCTGCTATCGATACCTAAACCGAATGACGTTATCTCTATACCCACATAATATTGGCTGATGGTGTCGAAAAAATTCGCATAACAATGTGGTTCTAAGGTATATATTTGCGTAGGTAAGATCTTGATCTTAACTACTTGAACACAAAGGAGCGGATACCATTATAATGAAAAAAAAACTAGAGGACACAATAATACATTCGCGATTAATCATAATTTTGAGCACTCTTTAAGAAGAAGAACATACCTAACTTATTTTTTTTTCTTTGGCAGCAACGTTATATTGTAGCACCTAATACAGCAAGGATTATCCTGTAATTTAACAATAACCTTACCAAGAGTATGTCAGGATTTGCCAAAGGATGGTTTCGTAGCTATCAACACGCAATACGTTTTCTATAAGTAACATACTTCAAAAGTTTCAAAAGTTCGATTTCGCTCAAAATATATTTTTAAGAGTTTTTAGCATGAACTACCAAAATGGGAACTTGCAAGTTTATGTCTCTTATAGTTTAGAAATGCCAGGGGGTGGGGGCAACTTTTGAACCACTTTGGGAGGCGAATTACTCGAAAATGGTCGACTTTATAAAAAATATATGAAACATTCGACGATAGCCCACGATCACGTAGAATAAAATATATTTTTAATCCTCACTTCACATGTATGGACAGCCACGCCTAAAATATAAAAATACAATTAATTTCTATTGCCAAAACCGAAATCTATATACAATCTATAACTTAACCAAATTTCATTCGTTTATATTCATAATTACAGAAGCTAGAAGCATGGACAGACAGACAGACAGGCGAACTATAAGGATCTCTTGCGTACCACGGAACCCTAAAAATGTATTATGAGGTAAGTCCGGCCCGCGGTAGATAACAGTGATGCAGCCGGAGCAAAAATTTATAATGAAAAAAGTTTCTGTCAGTTTGTTTTCGGTTTATTGGGATTGTTTGTGTTTAAATAAATTACACAAAAAACAAAAACATTTTGTATTAAAACTTGCACTCAATGTGTGCTTTGTTTACTTACATATATTATAATTTGCTTTATTAATATTTAAATAATAATGCTTTCTTGTTTATTCTTATTCTTAAAGTATAAAACTCTTTAACCACTTTAATATTTTTATGAGAATCTATATGGTATATAAGGATAGATATCTTTAGTTATACTTACTAAAATAGACCATAGATCATACTTACTAAAATAGTTGCTGTGCTTTTTACACGTTTCATTTTACCAATCTTTCTACCCGTATTCGAGTGATATATCACTATATATCACTCGTGTGATATATATTCAGTCCATTCAATATCTATGAACAAACCAAGCCCCTATATTCCAACACAAATCTCACTGTATTTACAAGTGCAGTTTTATTTGGCAAGCTCAAATTTGGGGAGTTCTGTTCTCTGAACTGGTGCCGATCGACACTCGAAAAACCGTTTTATTTCTAAATCTGGAATTCACTACTAACCTGTCATAGACACGCTAAACCTAATTTTAATATTTTTTAAATTGTCTTCGACACACACATAAAATAAAAACAACAATGATATTTTAGAACGACATTTGGAACATACATAATTAGATATGTACCTGGGAGACCGATCTTTGCTGAGCTTTGCTCGGACTTCAAATACCTAGTAGGTACGAAAATACAGGCGTATATACACGTTAAGCAAGTCAATGGGTTGTAACTTACTAGCCGGTGCCCGAAACTTCGTTTGCGTAGAACTAATGGAAACGGAACCCAATTTTTTCAAACGGAACCCTACGATAAAAGTCTCGAAAAGAAAAGAAAAAACTCTTAATAACATCAGCTATCTGCCAGTGAAAGTCCCTTGAAAATAGGTCCGGTCAGGCCGTTTCAGAAATTAGCCGGAACAAAACAGACAGGCCGTCATACGCCAGACAGACAGATAGACGACAGACAGACGGACAGACAAAAATAAAAAAAAATTATTTTTTTGTAAGTACTGTATATACTTTCACTTACAAACAGACTTATCTGTATAGATGAGGAGTCTTGCAAGTCTAGGGCCGCGCCTGACAACCGTCGGCGAAGTATGGGGCTGTGAAAAAACCCTTTCACACGTTCCTGTTATTAATGCGGCGTTTTCAAGATCCGGTCGACGAAGCCGGAAGACAGATCGTGTAAAACGGCGCTTCGAATAACATTTATCTTTTTTATACCTCCGGTTTTTCTACCCCTCAAACGTATTTTTGTTTTTGTAGAAAACTGCGTTTTGTTTAAGTATAGGTTCGTTTCTAATCCTATGTGTTTTCATGTAAACACTATAATTATTATTATTCGTAAGATTGCGCTGTTTGTAATGTGCATGATTTTTGAAGATAATAAGGAGGTATAAACCTTATAATTTATTATGGGGCACAATGTCAACATCTTAGGGTCAGCTCACACCGAGACATGATGCGGCGCTCCATTTTTTACCCCCTACCCAAAAAGACGGGGTGTTATAAGTTTGATGTCTCTCTCTGTCTGTGTTTCTGTCCGTGTGTCCGCATAGTACACGGTAGTTCGATTTAGATGCGATTTTTTTTGTTTGAGAGCTGACGTTATCGAGAGTGTTACTAGCTACAGCTAGGAACACTCTCGATAACAAGCAGTAACCAGCATGAATTACAATTCATGCTGCTTACTGCTTGAAAATTGGGGGTTACTAAAATTAAACTTTATTCACTACAAAAAAATGCACGCTTCATTGCTTCGATTCGAACTCTTGCAATGAAACGTGTATATTATTGTGTGTAATGAATAAAGTTTAATTTTGTAGCTCTATCTTAAAATGTGCGCGCCGCGCCGCGTTTCGGTGTGAACTGACGCTAATAATTTGAAAACATTTTCCTTTCCAGGAATCCTCAACTAAAATATCAAATAAACAATATCAAAACTAAACAAAGATCATAGTATTTATTATAAAGGAATTCAATATTTTATACTAACGATGTTATTAAGCGAGAATAAGTTTACAGTATCCATAGATATTATGGCACAATAATTACGCAAAACGAGCAAAACTAATATTTCGGCCGTTCCTAAGTTTACAAACCATCTCAAAGGGTTCATTATTATGTAGCTTTAGCGGAGCTAAAATTGTATGATAATATTAAAGTATTTTGTAAAATAAGTACAAACTGTTTATAATATAAAGGCGAGACACAAGATACTTACTCGTGGGAGCGATGTGTCTTAATAACTGGTAGTTAATGTGTCTGAACTGTTACATATGTCAACAGTAAGATGTAACTGTCAATGTCATTATTGACATTGACAGATGTCATGAAGTAAAGCCTATCGAGTTTATTTCAGTTGGCCAAAGGGCTATACATAGTGTAGGCGTATATTTGTGTTAGACATAATATCTCATTTGTAATACGTATCTGTGTAAGCACCAATAAAGGAGAACATAAGAATTGTTTCTGTATTATTACCATCACCACTCAAGCGTGAGAAGGACTTGCATATCAAGAGGTCGCAGCCCGTTACACAAACTGTTTATAAATATAAAGGCGAGACATAAGATACTTACTCGTGGGAGCGATGTGTCTTAATAACTGGTAGTTTATGTGTCTGAACTGATGTAGATAACGATTTACAGTATACAAAAAGAAGATGACTGAAAGAAATTAAGTCTACATAAAATCAGTTGACGTATCGTCTGTAGACTTTTTTGTATCAAAACTCCTCCTATATATATATACCAGCCTCTGTTTTCCAGTGGTCGTGGTTTCAATTCCCGGGTCGGAACAACTAAAAACTTGTTTCCAAGTTTGAATAGGACAATGCTGGCTGATTACCTGATAGTCTGACAAGAGAGATCCATGCGTCCGATGGGCATAAAAAGGAACTAATAATAACTAATAAAGGAACTAATAAGTCCAGTAAAGGAACAGAGTGTGCTCTCGTGCACTGCACACCATACTTGGGCACTATAAATATAACTCCTGCGTGGTGGGTTCGACGAAACCAGCCACCGCCGCCGAAATCGGTTTGGGGAGCTATCATGTGCTCGAGACTACACCTAGCCTTAGTTATATTGGATATACCGCTTTCTTGCTATCAAATGGCTTGTGGGTATTGAAACAATTCTGACACTTCATCTCATACACCAAACACCATTGACAGAAATGGTATATTAGTACCAAATACCAATCGTTAGGTCATTCTTTACTCTTGCAAATGACTAACATAAAGAAATTGTAAGCGTTAAATATTGTGGTAAAAATCCGACTTAACAAGTCATCTTGTTTCAATTCCCCGATCATACCGAGGTAAAATGAAATAGGTGTCCAGGAGATTTGAAATATAGATTTGAAAATACTCAGTACATACGAACGTTTCGTAGTGAAAAACACTCTCGCACCGAGTGAGCCTGGTCTTCCGTTTGGTAGAGCTACCAGTCACCATCAATATGTACGTGCTGGTGTACAGCACATTCGCCCACCTGTATGATGTTGTCCAGGTCCAGCTCGCGTAGATGTAGCCGTCGCGGCGTGGTCGGAGTCGCGGGCGACTTGGTTCGCGCCCACTCTCGCACCGAGCGAGCCTGGTCTTCCGTTTGGTAGAGCTACCAGTCACCATCAATATGTACGTGCTGGTGTACAGCACATTCGCCCACCTGTATGATGTTGTCCAGGTCCAGCTCGCGTAGATGTCACCGTCGCGGCGTGGTCGGTGTCGCGGGCGACTTGGCTCGCGCCCACTCTCGCAGCGAGCGAGCCTGGTCTTCCGTTAGGTAGAGCTCGCTAGCGGTCACGAACGGTAGCGAAATTCACATATTATATATATGTGAATTTCGCATTTGTCCTTACCTATATTATTGTTTATCCCACGCAAACGCAATAGAGATAATCCATTGCGTTACGTCTTACGTCTTATTAGCGCTAAAACGAGAAAATAGGAAAAGTTTGAAAACATCTCAATCTCAATTCAATTTCGCCGAGTCAACAAAAGGTTGGTCCCGTATTCCCCTGAAACTTTCATATTTATTTAGTAGTTTTGAGGTCGGAATCGAAAAAGGAATGTTCTCGATTCTCTGCGATATTCTGGGAGTGCGGGTCACACATTTATACATTTTTTACGTCGCCGCAATATTGTGTAGCAAATATATTTGATCGTCCTAAGGTTTGTTCAAAGCTGACTTTTAGATTTCAATAAATATTACATACCTTCGGGATATAGGTCACAAATGTGTTGTTTAAAGACTTATAGCATTCTGGTTCCTAGTTTTGTAGTGACTTAGGCTCTCTTGCGCGGATCTGGGTTAAAGTTAACCCTGGGTTAAATATCATATCATGTATTTATGAAAGAGAAGGCGTGATATTTATCCCAAGGTTAACTTAAACCCAGGTATGTGCAAGTGGGACAAAAAGAAATGGAACCATTTTACTTCAAAATATAACGTTGTAATTTGTTAATTATTTTACTAGACAAAGTGCTCACTAACTTCTAACTAACACTTTCGGAAACACGAAAATAATCAACATAGTGTACAAAAAGAATAATAAGGCACGGTCTGCACGGTCTGCATAGCCTAAAATATTCAATTTGAAGCGAATTTCTTGTGTCGGCTGCGTCAATGTGACCCACTTTGGCAGCGGGAGTTCTCCCTAACTCATAACTCCGACAATCTACGGTTTTACTGTCTTCCCCAGCCTTTTACGACACGCTATAGACAATTAATTAGCTACCAGAAAATAAAACGTACGGCCAGTAAAGGAAGGCAAACAAGTAATTTATATATATTATCGCAGTTTTTACGATGGTAACAGACTAATAATAGAAAAAAAAATGTGTGTTACCAATTTGAATCAAAATGTAATTGAATCCTTACTAATAAAATATATATATTATATAAATATTTTTTTTATTAATTTATTTAAGGTCGTTTTTTAACATCTAGCTCATTTAATGACCACCGCCAGCGGGGGGACCAACTTATAAACCACTTTGGAAGCCTATTACTCGAAAATGGTTGACTTTGTAATAAAGTCCTGTATGAATTCTTGCTTTTACGTTAAAAATACTAATATTATTAAACTAAAATAAATTTATATACAATGTATATTAATTTGTGTGTAAAATGTTTTTTAAAACTGATTACAGTTTTAAATATTTTAAAGTTCAATCACAACCATTTCCATTCAAACACTGTTCTAAATTATTAGGTAAGTTACATATTCTTTTTTCTAAATGAAATTCTACACAATCTATGAGTAAATGTAAAACTGGTAAATCAGATCCCCACTTGCACTTATTTATGTTTTGTTTAGTTATAAGATGAATATGGGTTATGTTAGTGTGTCCAATACGCAATCTGGTTATCACTACTTGGTCATTTCTACAATCGAACGAACTAGGCGACTTATCAAAAATTGATTTCCTAACCCTTAACAGTTTTGATGAATTATTTTCTTTCCAATTATGATCCCAGAGATTTTTAATTTTGGATTTTACATGTTTCTTTAGATCCAACAAAGAGGAGTTAACAGAACTGCAAATATTATTTTCGTTTGTTGCGTTTTTAGCTTCTAAATCTGCTTTATCGTTGCCGACTATACCTTGATGGCTTGGTATCCATATTATTTCAAAATAATATTTATTTTCTAAAAGGTTAATCATTAACAATTTTATTTCTTTTATAACAGTGTTATTGTTAGTATCATTTATTATTGCTGTTAAACATGACTTATAATCTGTATAAATTATGTAATTTTGGCTATATGGACTATTTTTAATAATTTCCAAAGCTTTGAGCTGTTGCTTTACAACTATAGACAGAGAAAAAATCCCTAAGTCTATATCTGTAAAATTCACTGTTTAATACTATCGAACAACCAGATCTTCCATTTATGACTGATGCGTCAGTATATATTTTATTATAATTACTGTATTTATTATAAATTTCATTAAATAGATTTATATATATGTACTGCGATGTTTCTTTTTTCTGATATTTAGTCATTTCAAGGTTAATTGGCAGATCATGCTTATCCCAAGGTTTGAGAGGAGATATGATATAATCTATATAATTATCAAAATTATTAACATATTTTTTATATTGTCTATATGCTTTTTTATATTCTTTTACTGCATTTTTACATTCTTCGTTCCACCAGGGGAGATTTTTATTTATTTTTATTTATAATACCGGATGTTTTAGGTATTGATTTATCAGCTGCTTCTAGTATTAATTTTGTAAAATTTTCAACGATATCATTGATTGAATAATTTATCATGTTATTGGAGGGCGGTATTTGATTTATATTTTTATTAATCTCATTTTGAAATTTGTTCCAATCAGCTTTATCAAACTTACATTTTTTTGGGTATTTCGAATATTCAACATCTGTCATTTGAGACTTAATTAAAATTGGAAAGTGGTCACTGTCATTTATATGACTGATGAATTATTTCATCAATAGCATTCTAATCAAAATATGATACTATATTTTGTGAAGCTAAATCTATATTACTAGTTCGACCAGTATTGATGTCAAAATGAGTAGGTTGTCCATTATTTAATAAAATCATGTTGTCATTGTCATCTATCCATTGAGCTATTATTCTACCCCTGGTGTCGCATTTTTGAGAACCCCAGTAAAAGTGATGGCTGTTAAAATCACCTAATATAAGAAATGGAACTGAAATTTGTCTAATCATATCATTTAATTCATGTAGGTTAAGTTGTGGGCTATTAGGAAGATATATATATATATTACATATTGTAAGAGGAATAGGTACTTTAATTTTTATAGCTACAGCTTCTGTTTGTTGTTAATTGTATTTCTTCCGCGATTGTATGTGGTTTAATAAATATGGCTACACCTCCACTAGCCCTATTGCCCGATATGTTCTATTTTTGAAAAAACCATCATAACCTTTAAGAGAAGCACAACGATTGAAGTTAGTTTCTTGTAAACAAATGCCAGTTGGAGTAACGCGACTTATCAATAACTTAATATTTTCTAATCATCTAAAATAACCGTTCACATTCCATTGTAATATATCCATAGTGTAAATAAAAATAACAATAATAAAAGTTGTATAAGAAAAGATAAGAGATGTATATAATATAATTTATACCTATTTTTCGATGACTGATTCCCGTAACGATTCATGTAATTTTCTTGTTGGTCTTGAACATCTATTCTTAAGACTTTTATTCATCTTACAATGAAGTGAATTACACATTTTTATTAAATCTCTAATATTATCAGTATAGGAACCAACTAATTCGTTTACATGTTGTTTACCGCGTGAATTATCGAGTAGGCTAATGAATTGGTCCAAATTTATTGGGAAGTCTTTATCTTTATTCAATTCTTCTATACAGCTTTCAATATTTTTCCACACTTCTTCATCTGTTTTCGAATTACTTCTTTTAACCTTCTTCTTTATTTTAGTTTTTCCTTCTTCTACAGATATATTGCTACTTAATTCGTCAGTTTTGTCCACAATTTCACTATCTTCTTCTCTCTTATAACTTTTAAAAACTTCCATATTCGATGTCTCACTTGCGGTTGCCGAATGACTTCGCTTAATTCCTTTTTGGTGGTCTTGACAATATAGTTTTGAAGATTACATTGTAGTAGGCGGAACAGCTACTACGTTAATAATGTTTTCGTTATTATTGGTTTCTTTGAGAGGAAGGGACTCGGTTTCTATAGTATGAGGAAGTTTTACATTTTGTTTGCAGTTCTTTGCTATATGACCCATTGAATTACAAGTAAAACATTTTAATGCATCGGTAGAAATATATATCCAGTAATTAGTTCCTTCAAATGTTAATTGGATCGATTCAGGTAGGGAAACCTCATCCTCCGGGCTGATATAAAATTGTCTTCTAAAACTTAGGATATGAGAGAATCTTGGTTCAGAGGCACCAATTTTCATAAATGTTATCTGAGACATAATTTTTATTTTCATTTCTTTGAATTTTTTGTTCTATAAAAGAGTTAGGTACTAAGGCGGGTCAATAAGTCCGTGACTTTTTGAATTTCTAACCTCCTTACTGAAAAAGCAACACTACTCCTGTCAACAGGCATCTATCAGTTGACTCCTATCAAAATTTGAACTTGCTGCGTCAGTTAGTTTGTGTTTTACAGCTATCTTTATCAGACTATCCAGTAACTTAAGGAAACAATGGAAAAAAGTGAATTTCGTGTGCTTATTAAGCATTATTTTTTGCGAAAAAAACCATTACCGAGACCAAGGCTAAGCTTGATAAATACTATGGGGACTCTGCACCATCGATTTCAATGGTAAAAAAGTGGTTTACTGAATTTCGTTGTGGCCTTACAAGCACTGAAGATGCCGAACGTCCTGGACGCCCAGTTGAGGTCTCTACACCCGAAACAATCGAAAAAATTCACGATATGGTGTTGGCCGACCGAAGATTGAAAGTGCAAGAGATTGTGGAAGCCATAGGCATCTCGCATAGCTCAGTGGTTTCAATTTTGAATGATCACTTGGGCATGAGAAAGCTTTCCGCAAGATGGGTGCCGCGTTTGCTCACAGTCGACCACAAACGCAATCGTGTAACAACTTCACAGGAAGGTTTGGCGTTGTTTAATCACAAAATGGAGGAGTTTTTTAACCGTGGACGAAACATAGATCCATCACAATACACCAGAGACCAAACAACAGTCAAAACAGTGTGTTTCTAAGGGTGAATCGGCGCCAAAGAAGGCCAAGGTGGGTTTGTCAGCCAATAAAGTTATGGCGACTGTTTTTTTGGATGCACGTGGGATAATCCACATTGACTATCTTCAAAAGGGAAGAGCAATTAATGGGGAATATTATGCCAACTTATTGGACCGCTTCAATGAGGATTTGAAAAAAAACCGACCTCATTTGGCCAAGAAAAAAGTTCTTTTTCACTAAGACAAGGCAAGGGTGCACACATGTGCAGTTGCCATGGCAAAAATCCATGAATTGGGCTATGAATTGCTCCCACATCCACCCTATTCTCAAGATTTGGCTCCGAGTGACTACTTCTTGTTCCCAAACCTGAAAAAATGGCTCGGTGGAAAAAGATTTGACTCCAATGATGAAGTCATCTCGCAAACAAAGGCCTATTTTGAGGACCTCGACAAATCATATTTTTTGAAAGGGATAAAAAAATTGGAGAAGCGTTGGACAAAGTGTATAGAGCTCAAGGGGGACTACGTTGAAAAATAAAATGATTTATTTATCAAAAAATCTGTGTTTTATTCCAAAAGTCACGGACTTATTGACCCGCCCTCGTATTACCGGACACACGTTGGATAAGACAATCCTTTTATTTCTTATTACCAAAGGCTTAATTTCAAGGCTATGGTTTTGGACATTAACTCTTTTTTTATTGTCGATTAAACTATCAGCTGTTTTCTTACTGTCGAGGTAAATACATATATGACTGTTTGCAATACGAGATACAAATCTGATAGATGTTGATGGTATTACTGAAGCTAAAGCAACTATGTATTCTCTTAATGGAATTCCTTCAATGGAGTCCAGTATTATCGCTTGATCCTTTTTGGGATAACATATGGATGACGTCACGTTTGCATAACTTGAAGATTGACTGGCAGGTGACTGAGACATTGTGTTTGTTTGATACATTGGGTTAGTAGACAACGTAGGGTTCAGTGACATTTTTAAAGGGTCTCCTGTTACCAGGAGATACCCTATTCACTTATCGATCGTTTATTCCTTATCTCTGTGAACGTAAACAAGCTGGGTCGCGAATACCTACTACACGATGAGCGGAGTAATACATGCGCGTCCGTTGTGAGCGCTTACGTGGAACTGTGAATAAAAATATTTACACACTGGATAAGCTATACAATGTTTTGTCCTTGTCTGATACGTTGGGACAGTCGCTTGACAGACAAGGACAAAACATTGTGTAGATTATCCATTGTGTAAAAATTTTAATTAGTAAGGGAGTAATAAAATATAGTAAAATATTAAATAAGTCGGATATAAGCACAGAAAGATTTCTTTTACTAGCGATATACTTATAGAAAAACTTTCAATTGTAAAACTTAAAGTAGTGACAAGTTGGAAGCTTGTCTTTACGGTAGCGTCTTCATAGTGACATAGTCGAGATAATAATGTTGTTTTTATTGCTTATTATATTATGTTTTTGCAGACTTTACCTTCCATTTAATTTACGAATAATTACGTTCTCATAAGGACATAATAACGTTTTCCATATTTTGGATGTCCCATGTAATATGCTAAAAATATCTAATATAGACGCTAGTGTTCATTTACGCCGGTAGTATAAAATATGAGGTACATTCGGGGTCATAAGTCAGACCTCTGCGGGTTTGAAATTTCAAACCCTGCTCTTAACATGTGAAGGAAACAAAGCAGTATATTTCAAAGTTGATGCGAACTTTCTTGAAGTGTAAATTAATATATTACACAGCATGCCACGGGAATACAAAGGCTGCACTAAAAGTATCGGAAATGGATTTTTCCACAGTTCCTGTCATATTAAAATCTTTTTAATTTAAAATTGCTTTGTTTTAAAAATCGAATACCGTTTATTTATTTAAAAAAAGATTCTCGGTCTTGTCACAAGGTCTTGTCAAACTTGTTTAGTCGTTGAGAAAATGGAATTGACTCGAGAAAATTCTAGAGCGATGATTTATTATGACTTTCGAAGCGGTTTAACACAAAAACAGTGTGTTGACCGGATGATTTCTGCATTTGGTGATCCCCATCCAAAACCACAATTTATCGCTGGTTTGCTGAATTTCAACGTGGACGTGTCAAGCTCAGTGATGATCCCCGTCAAGGTCGTCCAAAAACTGCAGTCACCCAAGAAAACGTTGATGCTGTGCGTAAGCTGATTGAGGAAGATCGACATGTGACATACCGCGAAATTCAGGCAACTTTAGACATTGGCATGAGTCAAATACAAATAATCTTGCATGAACAATTAGGTGTAAAAGGTGTTTTCCCGATGGATACCGCATTTGCTCTGTGAAGAGCAAAAAGCGGCTCGCGTTACTTGGTGCATCAGAACTCTCGAAAGATTCCACGCAGGATCCTCAAATGCTGTATACAACATCGTATCAGGTGACGAATCCTGGATATACGAGTACGAACCCGAAACAAAAAACTAGTCACGAGCTTGGGTGTTCGAAAATGAGTTAAAGCCAACAAAAATTGTTCGTTCACGGAGTGTTGCAAAAAAATGGTGGCCACGTTTGTCTCCAAAACCGGCCATGTTGCGACTATTCCTCTTGAGGGACAAAGAACGGTTAATGCAGAATGGTATGCTAACATTTGTTTGCCACAGGTCGTTTCTGAACTCCGTAAAGAGAACTGCAACCGCCGCATCATCCTCCATCACGACAATGCGAGTTCTTACACCGCGCACAGAACAAAAGAGTTTTTAGAGCAAGAAATCATAGAATTATTAGACCATCCGCCGTACAGCCCCGACCTTAGCCCTAATAATTTCTATACTTTCCCTAAAATAAAGAATAAATTGCGTGGTCAGAGATTTTCATCACCTGAAGAAGCTGTGGACGCCTACAAAACGGCCATTTTGGAGACACCAACTTCCGAATGGAATGGTTGCTTCAATGATTGGTTCCATCGTATGGAAAAATGTGTCAAATTTCGCGGAGAATACTTCGAAAAGCAATAATTACATTTTTAAATAGTAATGTTGTGTCACTTCCTTGGTTACCGAAATTTTCAGTGCCGCCCTCGTACTATACTTTTTGGGATAAAGAGTTGCCTTTGTTTTAATCCGGAGCCTAAACTACTACCATACCAAATTTCATAGAAATCCGTTCAGTAGTTTTTGCGTGAAAGAGTAACAAATATCCATCCGTCCTAACAAACTTTCACATTTATAATAATACTGGCTGATTCCCGCGGCTCCGCCCGTGTAAATATACTATCGAGTATCCCGCGGGAACACTGTACTTTTCCGGTAGCCTATGTTTTAATCCAGACTCTAAACTGCTACCATTCCAAATTTCATCAAAATCCGTTCAGTAGTTTTCGCGTGAAAGCGTAATAAACAAATTTACATTCACATTTTTATTATTAGTAGGGATAGTAGTAGAATTATAAAATACCGTACTACAACCGGCGTTGTTCTGCCTTAACTATGAACTGGAATATGTAACTGTCAATGTCAATAATGACATTGACAGTTACATCTTACTGTTGACATATGTAACACCTACCAACAACTACAACTACACCTACACGTATTATCTTCTCCTACACCTACTTAGGGGTTTTAAAAAAGCTTATTACCTTTTCTCATATCTACTAAATACACCCCGCAAAATTTCATAAAAATCGGTCGAGCCGTTTCGGAGGAGATCTCTAGCAAACCCCACACAAGAGAATTTTTAAACATCAGATATTGTTAATCTTTTATGTTAGATAGATACATATTTTAGACCGAAAACAAGAAAATAGAGTCTGTGGCTAAACCTACTTGTGAAGAATTGCTGGCTTTGAACATTCTTGATTGGGAGTTCGGTACCTTCAATCACTCGGAAAAACAAGATCGTTTTATCGATCTTCTGCAAGATCGTTTTATCGATCCGGTCGATCTGGCCCATTCATGGCTCCTCTATGAAACAATTCCCTAAAAAGGAAGTAATGGCTATATGAGGCGATTTCCACCAGCCGCCGGCAAAACAAAGCGCTGGAAATGCGCGGGTGTCATTTCCGCTTTTTTTCGGGGCTAACGAACGATATAATGATAATAATAAATAAAATTAAATCTTTGAATGGATGAGTTTGGTGTCTGAGGTATAAACATTAAACAGATTATGATTTCTAATGTTTAATAACTATTTTTTTTTATAAAAACTGTATAAATTTTGTGTTGTCAGATTATATCTGACTATGTAAATTATCTAGCTTATGTTACCCGGGCTATTATAATAATAATATCTATGTACGCTTCCACAACACGTCAATCTGGTCCTGTACTAAGTATCCGAAGAACTTGTATCACAGGTACCAGACAACGGAAATATATTTACCTAATACTTTTATACCATACACATATTTAAGATTTTTTTATACTATACTTAAATTCAATACAGGTCCAGGACCCAGGAACAATTAAAAACTTTTTGTCCCTTCGGCGGGATTCGAACCCGCAACCTTCGGCTTAAGCGCCAACGCGCTGAACCACTGCGCCACAAAGGATGTTTATTACTTTTTTAGTCAATAATCATTTTAGTATGGTAGTAGTTTAGACTTTGCAATAACACAAAGGCTACTTTTAATCGCAGAAAAATGTACGGTTTCTATGGGATTTCTTTTTGCGCGTTCGAAGTCGCGGGCAAAATTTAGTATCTTTACATCTAAACAAAATATACATAAAATTATGACAGCAACTTTCAAATTTAAGCTAAGGGATATATCTTTGTAACGATCTTGATACACCTGGGCCCTGGGGCGCCATGACACAATTATGTCAACTCTAGTGAAACACGGTGGCGAGAGTAAATACTAGAGATGACACGAACACTAAAATTTACCGAATGTTCTGGCCGAACGAATACAAATATATTCACCCTTATGGCAGTTCCTCCTATCGGTATCAAGTGGGAGTGGCATTAAAAAACTTTGGAATAATTAAAAAATATGAGAGAAAGGGTTAAAACGACAAAAATTTCAGCGGTTAAATTAATTTCTCAACGTTACTACGACTAATAAAACTCTACAAATGTTCGCAACAGTTAAAATATAATATGAGAACAGCTGCATGATTAAAATAACTACAAAATATTTATAAAAGTATAGTATATTAATATATAACCGCATAAAAGAAATATAATAAAAAGAAAATTTTCATTTCGTCGCGTAATAAGATATGAGTGGTTTCCATTTTTAAATGTCAAATCCGGTCGGCGGTTTCTCAGGCGGTTTGGTTAGCATCGGACTTTATACAGATGTATATTTTTGTGATTCCTTTTTTACAGTATAAATTTTACTTCTTTTTTTAGCGTTCTACTAAAACTCCGAGCAAAGCTCAGTCTCCAAGGTACAACAATATTGTACAAATTAATATTATACCAATTATTAACAAAAATATCCGCAGTGCCGAATATTCCCAGCACTATTCGGCAGTAACAATTACGTCACGCGTCTGTCAGGGCGGCTCGTAAAGGCGTCCGTCCACAGGCGCATTAGATCTCCCACTCGACTTAGCCGCCGGATTAGCTGGTATTACTGCAGCTGTTCTTGTGTAGTAATGTAGTAGATAGTACTGTAGTAAATTAATGTGTAGTCAGTGTAACATAGTCCTACTAAAGGTACTATCCTATTATAGGTACTATGTATGGATGGACTAGCTTTTTCCCACGGCTTCGCCCGCGTAAATGTAGTATCCCACGGGAACACTGTACTTTTCAGGGATAAAAAGTATATATTTTAATCTACCAAATATCATCGAAATCCGTTAAAAGTAGTAGGATGGCTGGATGTTGGTTACACTTCCACGCTAAAACTACTGAACGGATTTTAATAAAATTTGGTATGGTATTTTGGCTCTGGATTAATACATAGGCTACTTTTTATCCCAAAAAAGTACAGCGTTCCCGTGGAATACGCGGGCGAAAAGCTAGATTTCGACGACGAATTGATTACTATGTTGGTTGAAATATAATAGTTCATACTTTGTAAGGACATTTAGAAATACTGCCTGACTTTCAATCAATTTAAAAAATGTATTTTTGTTTGAAACGTAATGTATCTTCGAAACCCTGTATTGTGCATTAACCGACTCACGCTTGACCGACATTTATTTGTATTAACAAAGCGTTAATACAAAAATAGTTAACAAAATGGCGACCTAGCGGGGCAAACGGCGTGTTTTAATAAATACTTCGGCCTGTTGTAATCCGCGGCTTTTTATTTTGCTTATATCCGGAGAGAAATCTCTACCCTCGGTTCTCTGGTCATAATGTAACATATCCCTTTTTATGATGTTTATAAGCTTAACCGAAATAAAAACCACATAATATATTTGTTATTAAAGCTGTAAAAAGTTTATTCTTTTATACCTTTTTTTAATGTAAAAAGCTAGCTTTACTGCATGAATGTTATATTGTGTGTTCTAGCTATTCAAATACCATTCAAGTTTTACAAAAACTCATTTTCTGCATATTTGTAAAACTCGAGTAATGCTTAGATTGTTCGAATTTTAAAAAAATTTCACATCGTTGCAATAAAACTTAATGTTAATATAAGCGTTAAATATGAAAGATTGCTGAATCTCCTAAAAAGCTGATAACATCAGAGTCATTCTCGAAAATGTCCAATCAGATTATAATACGAATTATTATCCATTAAACGAACGAAACGTGAAAAGAAATTGAATGGCAAATTTTATAAGCCGTAATTATAGCGGACGCATTATAGCCCTCTGTGAGCTGGTCGGAATATTCATCGGGATAATTTATAACTCGCCACAACATGTACTTTCTCTTAATATTTGCCTAAACTCAATGATTTCAAAACTAAGGATGGGATATGACGTACATTTGATCTACAACGATGTAAATTATTAACAAAAAAAATATTCAAATATAATAAATGACTAAAAAATATATTTATAATAAAGTATTTATTCTTTAATTGTTGGCCATATAAATCGGTATTTAAAAATAAGAAGAGGAGGCACATAAAGACCTTGCTCTGAATGACAATTCTCTTTTGTAAACTGTCCAATACACAATTTGTTGATTCTAAGTATCCTTATTACTAATTATTGTTCCAAGTTATTGGGAACTACGTTTCGGTCAACTCTGGCCCGGACTGAACTACGTTTCGGTCAACTTTGTCCTGGACTAAACTACGTTTCGGTCAACTCTGTCCTGGACTGAACTACGTTTCGGCCAACTCTGTCCCGGACTGAACTACGTTTCGGTCAACTCTGTCCCAGACTGAACTACGTTTCGGTCAACTCTGTCCCGGACTGAACTACGTTGCGGTCAACTCTGTCCCGGACTGAACTACGTTACGGTCAACTCTGTCCCGGACTGAACTACGTTTCGGTCAACCCTGTCCCGGACTGAACTACGTTTCGGTCAACTCTGTCCCGGACTGAACTACGTTACGGTCAACTCTGTCCCGGACTGAACTACGTTTCGGTCAACCCTGTCCCGGACTGAACTACGTTTCGGTCAACTCTGTCCCGGACTGAACTACGTTTCGGTCAACTCTGTCTGGAACTGACCTACGTTCCGATTGAGCTACCGCCGGATACAACTTCGTCCCGGATACATCTACATTCCGGACAGTTTCGTACTGGACGAACTACGTCCAGGCAGTTTTCTTGGTTCGCCTGCCTCCTGGAATTGGAAGCGCTTTGGGCGTTAGCTCCTGCAACACATGTTCTCCACTGAAGCCAGCCAGCCAGCCGATCCCTGATACACATAGAGGCTAAAGCCAGACTTTAAGAGCCTTCTTCGCCCATGCTAACTTCTCTTAACCTTCCTTTGTGAGTTTGTTTTCTTAAATCCCCGAAACAATATTGTGTCTTTATATTCGAAACTGTAGTGATATTAAGTATGTTTGAGAACGTTTAGGTTATATTTTCCTTAGTGTTTTGAGCTTGTATTTATAATGTGGTTGCAGGTAAAGTGGTAAAATGCCAAGGTGTAAGTAGTATATTAAAAGTCTCAGAAGTATTGTGTTTTTTTACTATTCACCAATTTACAAGTATAAAATTGTGTCTATTTACGATTCACCATAAATTCGACTATATGCTGTGATTATAGATATATACTGAGATTGTTTTAGAATTATTCATGATTTTACCTCATTCCTAGTTGCATCACCCTAAATTGCTTTATAAATATTACATGTATGTATGGTACACAAATTAAATGTAAATTTTTGTTCAAGGTGATTTCAAATTTTATTATTTTCAAAGAGACTCTTGAATTGGAAAATTGTCGTCAATCGTCTGCAAATAAAAGAGAGTGCATTAAACGACACGTTAGAGGACAGACGAAATAAAGTTTATAAAAGATTTTACTGCAGCCCCGTGTCTGCATCACTGTTCCCCAGTCAGATTAATTTTCTGCTTTTTACGATATTATCTTCGAATTACAGACACTTTAAATTTACGTTTAATATTTATTGTTTTCTAGCATTTGTGCTAAACTTCGTCCACGTGGGTGATAAATTTCAAAGAAGTTTTTTCTTTATGATATTATCTTCGAATTACAGACACTTTAAATTTACGTTTAATATTTATTGTTTTCTAGCATTTGTGCTAAACTTCGTCCGCGTGGGTGATAAATTTCAAAGAAGTTTTTTCTTTACGATATTATCTTCGAATTACAGACACTTTAAATTTACGTTTAATATTTATTGTTTTCTAGCATTTGTGCTAAACTTCCTCCGCGTGGGTGATAAATTTCAAAGAAGTTTTTTCTTATATATAACTATATCTAGTATATAAAGTAACTATATCTTTCCCAACACCAACCAACCACCACCAAATTTTGGCACACTCTTTTCAATGGTTGATATTTGAATTAAAAAAAAGGGTAGGTACTATACACGTTCAATCATTTATATTTATTAACAATATAATATTTAATTTCATGGAAATCGGTGAAGATTTTAAATTTTACTGTACAAACTTTTCAACCCTTATTTTACACCCTCAAGGTGTAAATTCTTATCACCCCTGAAACGCTTATTAAATGAAATGTGTTAAGGAGCCTAAATCTAAATTTTCATCGTAATCGGTGTTGATTTTTCTATATAAACTTTCGACTCCTCTTAAGGTTAGAATTTTTCAAAATCTTTTCAGATTGAATTTGCGTCTGTACTATAAATTTCTTATTTCTACCGTTAGCGGTTACGGCTGTGCGTGCGTCCTTATTATTACGTCTCATTTTAAATGGAAATTACTATCTTATCTATTCATTGATTGTGTATGGATTAAAGGTCTGAAATGAAGAGCTTATTACTATTATTAGTCAGTGAGTAATTTAATTATATAGATTATCCTTTTATATAGATTACTGGATGCAAAAATATATAGTTAATTGTGCTAGAAATGCTGAAACAAAGGCTGGACGAAAGTGACAACAGTCCTTAACTGCCGATGGCAACTCCTACTTACTTTCTGAGTAGCCTCTACCGGCTACACGTAGCCACTTACTAAAATTATATATGAAAACGAGAGCACACTATTCCGGTTCATCTATCGGTTAGTGTTGTTTGTCGCCCGTTTGCGATAAGCCTAAAGGATATGTAGGTCAAAACATGGAGGTCAATCGAGTGAACTGGATGTTTTGAATCCGTCGATAACGAAGATATTTTAAAATCGTGCTACAAAGAGCCTACGAGTCCTTCGGTAATCTAGCCAAACTTGGCTCGAAGCCAAGGCCCAAAGCCACTGTGTAATATTCTTATACTAGTACCAGTTTTGTCTAATATATAACGATTTGGCAGCTGCACTCGTATACATACGCTTTCAAAATAAAGAAAATATATGCGAGAGTTTCAGAAAATTACAATTTATAACGGCCATTCCGAACTTATGGTATGTGATGCCTGTTTTGTTATTCGTAGCTTTTCAGTATCTTACACCTATTATGACAATTATATATATTGAAATATGCTATATTCGAAGACTTAAATTAAGAAATAAACTACAGTAGAGAAAATCTTTAATAAGATATCTAAACTTTTGATTTTATAATCAAATACTTATAAGACCTTGACTTTATTATTATTTATATATAAGAAAGAGTACTATTCATTTATGGAATAAGAAAATCAGTTAACTATCCAACTACTATACCATATGTTTGCCGCATTTTTTGTACAGCAGGTACTGTGCATCAAAATCAGTAAAAAAGTTTTACGCTAAATTAATGTAGGGATATATTTTATGTGAAAACCTCATGATGGAAATAAGTCAGTATAAAATTGCTATGAAGTTGGCTGTTGCGCTAATGGATTAGTTGGGCTATGACAGAGTACAGGATGACCAGGTTAAACGTTTTGTTTCCCGTTGAAAAAACTAGGTTATAAAATTTGTAAAAACTGGCTGGCTTAGTAGTATCGTAGTTAGTAAAAAATATTTTCATGTCACCTATAACTTGTATTTTATATTAATGACATTGCATTTGGAATAGGAAAACTGACACTATTTTTGGTACGAATAACTTTTGTTACCAAGGTCGTCACAAAAGCTCTATCAACAGTTTTCTTGATAGAGCTTTTGTAACGAGGTAAACAATGTTCAATCGCAGAGTATAACACTTTAGTATATTTGTGTATTTATGGTCGCGTGTTTCTTTTTTGTTAATACTACATTTGCTTAATCGTGTGAAAAATACATTTGTATCAAACCGAATGCAACGAAAATTACGCGACAGATAATACACAAGTCGCAACACATAAATACGCATGTTTGACCTCACCCTTAAGCCCAACTTATGATTAGTTCATATCTGCGAATACCACATAAGGCGCCGGATCCGGAGCTCGACAAGCTGTCATTTCTGTAAATATAATTCGTGACGTTTGTGTCACCTCGCGTCACTTAACAGGGATTTTTATGTCATTTCGTTTGAGTTGGGTAGGTTATTTAGTATAGCGCCAAAATTATTGACTTTCTGGTGTTGTGACACAAAATATCATAGATATATTAATAAGCGAAATATACAAAAATAACGTAAAAAAACCTCACGAAATCGCTTTTATATCACGGAAACTTTTAACTTTTGTGAGTGATTCAATTTTAAATTGGCTTTTATTAGTATCATTGCAGTTAAAATGTAAAATCATTACTGCAAACAAAGTATTTTTACAAGATGTATTTGGAAATCAATTAAAAATTTTTTTTAAAATACATACTTAATATGAAAAATATGTAATATAAATAATTAGATACATAAAAATACATATTTTAAAACACAATCAAACCTGAGTTAAGCATTAAAATCGAAATAGAATGCAAAAATAACTTTCACCAAAGGCATTATTGAGTCAAAAACCTAGGGATGAATATAATATTTATTATCTGTAAAGGAATCGTAACAGCCAAGTGCTACAGTGTAGCGCATTGTATACGTAGAGAGTAGAGACATCGTAAATTTTACTATTTTGATTTTATATCGCAAATAATATAATATTATAATCATTTTTACAGTTTCGTAGTACTTAAGGAACCCTTATAGTTTTGCTCTGTCTGCCCGTCTGTCTGTCTACTTGTTGCTTATAAGTTGGTGTCCCCTGGCATTAAGATAAAAACTTGTTACTTTCCATGACGTTTGATCATGTCAAAAACTTTTGAAGTAATTTAAAGAAAATTTATTGCACGTTGATAGCTACGGAACCCTCCTTACATTCTGTAACATGTCCTTACATGCTCGTGGTCATTTAATGTATTTAGAATAATAAAAACTTTTTACACAAAGATTTTGAAAATTGTTTATCTTATACTTTAAACGAGACAATCTTGTATAAATACAATCGTAATCTCGGTAACATCTGTAAGTATTACCATGAAATTTAGTATGCAGGGAGTGTTGGGAGAGAAAAACGACCTAGCTCGGTTATCCCTGAGAAACTGCGCATTTTTAAGTTATGTTTTTTTCTTGTGTCGTGAAACAATACAACAATAATTTCGACACTTTATATGTCAGTCTGATTGGCAGTTTGGTAAACTCGTAATGTGGTAGGTTCGAACCCCGGTAGAATATTTTTTTTATCCTTTTTTTTAATCTAAGTACTAGAGCTCCGTGCAAAGCTCGTTTACCCAGGCAAAGTACTTGTTATGGATGGAAATGAAACAAAGAAGTACATTTAGATCGTTCAATGACTCTTTATTTACACAGTGATGTAACTTACAAACAAATATTGAAATCACAACAGACTAACACAAACTTCCTCTAATGTTTGCGCCACTCGTCTCAATGAAACAAAACACATTATTTTATAGAATTTTGAATTATAACACATTTTACTATACTATTTAAATCTTTTCATAAAACAACAATATTATGATATAATAACGTAATAGTTTTTATTCTATGCAGTCAAATCTTTAGACTATGGCCGCGGACAAATATCATATTTTTTAGTTTTGCTTCTTAGTTTTTTTTAGTTCATTAATTGTGAATTGTAAAAATAATACAGTCAGAAACGAAAGGTAAGGACCTATTTCATTTGTAATTAAAGCCTTAGTGTCTATTTATTTACAGGCGTATATAATGTAAATACGTAAATAATAATAATAATTAGTTTAATTTATATTAAGTTTATTTTGTTAATGTAAGGTTTATACAGAATAATCAACGATGTCCGTTTCAAGTACTGAAATAGAATTAAAGTTCGATTTTGTAATTCAAATGCAGAACTCAAGATTTTTTTAGGTAAAAAGTCTAAAAGCTATTCTGAAGGATAACAATACGTATCCAGCTTATTTATTTATATTAAAGCTGGTTTAATTGGCATTAGTAATTTTAAATACATTACATACACCTGAATAGGAATTTTCTCGTTCAATACAAAATCTAAGTAGATTGTTATGTAAGCAATAAAATTAAAAAGGTACACAATTTACTAAACTGCAAAGTACCCAACCGTCGACATTTTAAGATTAGTTATAAATTATAATCATCAGTTGGAGTTGATTAATTGCATCATCCTAATATTTTAATATTGAATGTCAGTGATACTTAGCCTCGTTTAAGTGACGGACGAATTTCTAAGTCGTATCTAAATCTTATATAAATGTTCATAAATTTCGCTTTGGCAGTGCTGTAATTATGTTTCGAATGAAATTTCGACAAAGCACATTACGTGTAACTTAATCTGACAGACACGATAACATGCGACCAACTCAGGGACTTGATGAATTGTTCGACTGTGAAAAACAACATCCACATGCGTAATGCGTATATCCTTGGATTCATGTAAATTTGTATTGGACTTGCAAATGTCTCATTTCGTCGTTTTTTTGTATACTAATTTAGTAATACAATTTGGGGCAATATAACCTTAGATAAATAAAAATTGATCATAGTAGATCGCCATGTAAAATCATACGAAATTTCTGCAGAAAACGTTGCATACAAATGAAGTAAGACTCCAAAATTGAATAAATAATTCAATAAGATTTTACTACTCGATCGTTATAAATAAAACGTATAATTTAATAGATAATAGGCATGTCGCCAAAAATGTTTTTCGTCTATTCGATGTTAGACAACATGATAATAAATAATCTGGAACCCATTTTTGTAAATCTTAAAAAGTAACGAAGGTACAAACAATTGAAATTTACAATACGAAAGAGAGCGATATATCGTCCTGTGACGTCACGTTGTGCTACCGCCAAACATTTGTCATAAAAATGTATGGCGGTAGCAGATTGTATTGTCACAAATCGTTTTGCGATAAGGAGATGGGTAATATTTTCTATTTGCTTATAATTTTTAATCGCGTCAACCCAAATAACTATTTATGTTAGATATATGTATCTAGATTCAACAATTTTTAAATTTTATTTGTAAAAATGTGATATTCGATACTAGGCAACATCTCCATTATATTACATCAGTTCACTGCTCGATGACATCATTGGTAGACTGCGACAGATCTATTGGTTGTGTGATATGTGATAACATTAACTTTACTCTCAATTCATGACTGGTTTACATTAAATTATTCTAATAGTTTAGTAGTCAATTCATTTTAGCGTTAATCCTATATCAATAAAATCTTACAAGAAGAGCGAAACATACCATAGTAACATTTCGAAAACATATTGTACTAATCTCAAAATATATTATATACATGGTGTCGCTTCAAGTTTTGCCATAATATAACAAAATATAATATAGCTGCACACGACTGATTCATTTATTTCATTACAACACGTAATTGATTGAGTTTATTAATTAATTACTTTTTAAGCATACCAATCAATAATCAAAAATATTGTAAAACACATAATAAATACCGTGTTCATCGCGGTGCGCGATTCCAAATACGAATAATCAAAAATTAAAAACTATAACCCGACTACGCAAATTATGCAGCCTATGTTAGCCGTGCCATTACTACCAATCTATTGACACATCATTTACTAAAATCGAATAAGTAGTTTAGGCTCTACGATGGAACTAATATACATACAGACATACATAGACTGCCAAAATCATTGCACTTCTTTTAGATTTCGCCGTGTCGAGTAAAAACTCGTCACGACGAAATCTTATCGCTGCGATAAACAGCGCAGCGCTTTAAGGCGCTTTAAGTCTTTTGATAAAAATGTCGTAGCGCGCTACGAGTGTCTCGGTAGTGGTGCTACGTAATGCTACGGATATTGTAATATTCTTTTGCATTTTGAATTTGCATGGTTATTAGAAATTTACTACCATCAAATAGTTTTTCATTGTATGGCAATAACTCTCTTACTAATAAAAACATTATTTTACCAAAATGATAACTTATACAACGTTGCTGTCTCTGTCTGATACGTTGCAAAATTCACTTGACAGACAAAGATAGACAGCTACATTGTATTGTCCGTTGTGTAAATATTTTTATTCGTAAAGAGGAAAGTGTGTTAATAACATAACGTCTGAGAATATACTTGTATTATGGCAAAATACCAACACCATATAGGTACGTAATATAGTCATACAAATTTATCAATACTGAGCAACGATCAATATGTAACAACCAATTCTTTTATTACAATAGAAGTCTAACACATAGTTAAATAATATTATTTACACAAAGATAAACCTACAAATAATCATCTAATTGTAAGAACACTTTTTATAGTTGTCTATTTGTATATTTTCACAATTGAAAAAAAAAAAAACTAACTTTACTATAGTTTATATTTTACCGTAAACTATTTGTTAAATAAATGTAGAACCGATTGCTTTAGATGTGCTCATCCTGAACATCTGTTGAGAGAAAAAGAACATTAGTTTAATAATGAATAATTATGTATAACACAAAAAGCATAATTATGTTTGAAGAATAAAACTATATCTTTAGAAGAAGGTGTTTTGAAGATACGTGTTTTTACTTTTAAGCCATTGGACATAAGTAACATTCATGCAAGGAAATCTCGTTTTTTTTTTTTAAATTAGTTAATGAATTAACGTTATAGTCAACCTAGGAAGAATGATTTCAGAATGATGAACCGAATCGAAACATAAGTTTAGATATGGTTTTAGAAATTAATGATAGTATGGTATATTTCACATGGATGTGAAAATTATATTGCCTGTGCCGGAAATGAATAAGTACATCTTAAAATGATTTTATTAAAATTAATAAATGATGTCAGGTTAACTGATTTGTTAAATTTAAAGTTAAGCTTTGTAAAATACATTCAGCTACAAAACGATTTTTTAAATAATATATTTTGTTCTCGTTCAGTCGCATGTGGGCTAATTTTACTTAGCGTTTAGTTATCATAACAAAAATGACATAAATTTGACAGAGCACATAGGTGTCCAGAAACAAATGGTTCGGACGGGTACAGTGCGCGGGGGTGTAGGTGCCATGCTGGGGGTACAGATACAGGGGGTCAAACACGGACAACTACAGGATCGGAACAACAACTCCAACTAAATACTTACAGTTTATTAAAAAAAATCTCACCATCCCGGCTATGATCGTTTAATGATCTTTCTCTCCCAAAACGTAAGTAAATTTTGAAAAGAAAATAAACCAATTAATATTTACACAACGAGATTTGACTGCATGAATTACTAATCTAAACAATACGAGTACATCGCTAACCACTAGTAACTTGACTAGAATGAATTGTGCCGATTAGTAAAAGTGTCACGATGACTAACTTCGAACATTTAAAAAGCATAGAATCGTTGTAGTGAAACTTAGTACTAGAAGTTTCGTCCTTGGCTAGACGAAATGTTAACGGTAGGCTAAAGGGCACATAGTTACAAGATAACCTTTATATATTTATACTAGTAGTAATTCTAAATCAGTCTAGAAAGTTAAAGGTAGGGTATGTACAACACGAAGTGTGCGGTATGTCATGACGTAGTGAAAGATGCAGCCACAGAGGAGAAATGAACGGTTGGAGAAGTGTATAATTGTAAGTGTAACAAGTAGCTTCGATTGTCTAGGAAGCTGGAAGAGATTTCCACTCTCACAAAAATAATAATAATATTACTACTTTAAAAATAATTGTACCAATAAAATGTTTGAATGAGTGTTATGTTATATATATTTGTGTGTGTGTGTGTGTGTGTGTGAATGTGTTGATTCGTGCATTTTATTAAATCTTAAAATACCACACCGAGGTATTTATAAAATTCGTTTAACGGTAAAATTTTGGTAACATAAAAACAAGCCAATATAAAAGATGAATGAACATGAGGAACGTGCATTTCACTATGAATTTTTATTTACAAAACCTTTTATAAATTTTTAGTTTTTGCTATTTTTGTGCCGGCTGTAGAGATAAGAGGTATGCTTTCGATTGGAAAACAAGTTTTATGGCTGGATTTATTTCTTCAGAATGGCTTTCATAAAAATGTATAATTCATAAGTGTTTGTAGAGTAACAGCTACGAACAGTAAGATATTATTTATCTTGTATTGAGATAAAATCAATATTGGGATTAGCATGAGGTTTAGATGATTTCCTCGATACCTTTTTATTAACCATGGATATTGGTGGGTTAAATAACATATAACTATATTTCAATTGATAAATTGAAGTTGACCATCACGTCATTATCATAGAAAGACTGAGACATTCATATATTATAGATTTAGGAATTATAGTCAAACATAAAAATAATCTTTTAATAATAAAGTCCTACTACACAAATTGTTCATCATGTTTCTATACTCATTAATGTACAGATTATTGTGATCGTCAGATAAATATTTGTAAGGAAGGAAATCTTTGTGTCATTAACTCCAAAAGGAAGGGAGAGAAAATTATATGAAGAATAAGCCGAGATACAGACGCGCAGAGCGCAATTTGAAATATCTTTGTGTACCTCTGGAAATACAATTTAACTTCACTGATTTTCTTTATGTTATTAAATTAAAACATGAGTTTTTAAATTAATATAAGCGTGTTAGTATTTATTAGTATAATAAATATCTTAAATCTGCAAAGGTTAGGCCAAACAAAGTGTAGAAAAGTAAGCGATTTTTCTTAAAATTTGTGTGTAAAAATAAAGTTTATAATGTCAAAATCATTATCACAAAGCGCCGAATAAATTCGACATGGCCAACCGACAAAACAAAACTAATTGAATCATTCTTGATTGTCAATTCTAATTCGAAATGGAATAAAATAAATAGACACTTAAATATGTATGGTGTGAAATTATAGGTAGCTCTCAGAGAAGTCAAGGTCAGATACGGAGGCTCGTGAGGATCTGGTGTAGTTGGTGGAGGTGCCGTAATCGGAGGTTGCCGTGGCCAGGTCCGCGATGACCGTACCTTGGGTCACGCCGTCCGCCGCCGCCGCCTCCTTCTCAGCCAACTTCTGCTTCAGCACTCGTATCCTCTCTTCTTTCTGTAAAGAGGTAGGGCGGTTAATGACGTTCTGGTGTTATTAGATTAAAGTCAGGAAAATAACGTCGTTATTTAGTCCTGTAACTTTTTAATTTAGGAACTGATTAGCGATTACTGTACTTTTCGCATTTTCGGTCCATATTTATGTTTCCTTTTGATATACGACTTTTGCTGATTGTAAATAAATGCATATTGCCTACTACCATTTTCCCGCGGCTCCGCCCGCGTAAATACTGTATCCCAGTACGGGAACTTTATTGGGATAAAAAGTAGCATATGTGTTAATCCAGAGCTGAAACTACTACCATACCCAATTTCATCAAAATCCGTTCTATAGTTTTTGCGTAAAAGAGTAACAATCATCCATCCATCCAACCTCACTTTCACATTTATAATAGTAGTAAGATTGTGGAGGGATGTAGAGTCTACTTTTAGAATTATAGTGTGTTGTCCTTGTCACTGAAAACGAAAACTGCCACTATTATAAGCGCCTCCTGTTCCAGAAGAATCAAAATTTGTACACTTGTTTGTATGTAACTTTTTAATATATACATTATACATATTTATAGAGAGTAATCTCAGTGCTGTAAAATTCTATAATTAGACATTATCCATTTAATTATAATTTACTAACGAAGACCACAGTGTTGTAATCGGTGCTTAAGTCGCGTTCGCCCGCGGTAGCTCGAATATTAAAACTTTTTTTGTTAACTCACTTGTTGCTCGTTAGCGATTCTGTTTGTTTGTTTTTTTATTTTAATTTTCGCATATTTGATGTTGTAAACTGAATAAATTATTTTATTTGTAGCTTGCCTGAGGCTGCCGCTTATATCAAAATATATAATTAGAAACACAGTTACAAAATAAACATTATTTCATACGCTTAACTCAAAAAACTAAGATATTTCAAGCAACCTTGCGCCCTTATTTATTTTGCTATTTAGGCGGCGGCAAACATTTTATCCCTCTTTACATAATATATTATAAAAATAAAAAAATCTCTTTGCGTAGATAGTCTGTGTAATCAATAAAAACAATCTGAAACGGACGTATTCAATTTTAATCAATCGCTGGTAGGTACTTGGAGGCGAGCCATGCCCCAATGGACGATGTCCAGAACCGTTCTCTGTATGTAACGGGGAGATAATAGCTTAGATACCTGACATAGCCTCGATCTGTGTTGTTTAGAAAGTGTTTATGAGAAAGCTACCAGTGGTCAAGATGGACCAGCTCAGTGGTCCTAACATGTCATTCTCCAATCTTAGATTATCTATTGCGTTTGTTCTAGGAATATAATCGTAGAATAAATATTACAAAACAAAGCACAAGAAAACACGGCACAGAAATTATCGAAAACGGTGCGATTGTTTCGAGCGAAGCAATAAGTTAGCGGCCGTTAATAATGTTAAGCAATAAATATCTCCATTTACTGTGTAGTTAATAATGGACTGAGATCCCAGCTGCCTGACTATATTTACCTACAGCCACTGATAAATAATAAAGGATATCATACCCGCTACTTTGAGAGGTAGGTCAATTCTTATGTACAGTGCAGGGCGCCAAACATGCAAAAATATTGAACTAACTTTTCATCGTAATCGGAGAAGATTTCCGATTTAAACTTTTAACTCCTATTTTTCACCCCTTTAGGGATGGAATTTTTCAAAAATTCCTTTTTAGTGAGCGTCAACGTATACATTGAAATAACTGTCCAATTTTCACGTTTCTACCATTAGCGGCTGTGCGTGCGCGCATACTCTATATGTCAATAAGTAACGACATCTACTTTTATATATAAAACTAGCTTTTTCGCGCGACTTCGTCTGCGTAGAGTGTATGACTCCTATAATTGCACACCCTTTAAACCAATTGGGGTATGTATTTCGAAAAGCTATTTTTAACGCATTTCTGCGTCCTATGAACTGCGTGACAAAATTCAACGTAAACCAGATGTGGATATTTCAATTTAAAAACCTTGGATGGCGGGAAATGGGGGCATTTCACTCCTCTATGGGACGAATTTCATAAAACTGTAAAATATATACTTAATAATTTCTATTTATTTCCTCGGATAGTTAACGGCTAGTGGTAGAAACGTGAAATCGGGACGGATTTTAATTTTTTTTCATACAAATTTTCAACCCTTATTTTACAACCTTGAATTTATGGTTATATTCAGAGGGTAAATTGTAACAAACCCTGAAATACATATTTAATGAAATGTATTTTTACGCGTTTGCACTGTCAATTAAAACTACTGTCTCAAATTTCTACTATTAGCGGTTACAGCTATGCGAGCGTCTTTACGTCTGTCAGACAATGGGGACATATTTTCCTTATATACGAGTATATATAGATTTTATCAGTGAGGCTTTAAGTGTAGTCAGGCGGGTCTGGTATCTCAGTATATAAACAGAGCTCGCAAATTAGCCTCAGCAGCTGCGATACAAGGCTCACGAAGTGCATTTTACTACTTTGATGTATTTTGGCCGCGGCGCTGGCAGTCGACCAACGATCGTAAAACTTGTAGCTATCACTGATACTAACGCCCAAGGCTAGGGCTTTGATGTGATTGAATTGAGCTATATGGATTAATTTTCTTTTCTACATTCCCAGTGTTTTTTTTTACTATTTCATGTAATACTACGGTCGTTTTGTAGGGGACATAGCTCTGTTTGACCTGATTGTGGATCATATATATATATATATATATATATATGGATAATGTTGGAGTAGCAAGGACGACGACAGAATAATCCTATAACAGATCGCAATAATCCTACTAAGGATGGATGGATGGATTGGATGGATGGACACGCAAAAACTATTGAAAAAATTTTCATGAAATTTGGATGGATGTTTCATGCTCTGGATTAAAACATAGGCTGCTTTTTAGCCCAATAAAGTACACTAGTCCCGTGGGATACTTTATTTACGGTAGCGGAGCCGCGGCAAAAAGCTAGTACCTAATGTTATAATCACTGCAAGAGGTGTTTCCTGTAAGTCGTTATCGAATAGTTAAAAAAATATATGTCACCATTTTTGTGTTTACAAATTACTTACACACGAGACTTGCATGTATCGCTTTGACTACTACGACAGCTAAGTTCTCAAAGAAATCAGATCTAAATAATCCTAAGTAGAACTTAAGATCTGATAATTACAAGAAAAGTTTGTTAGAAAACTAATAACATGAGGCATAAGTCCCAATAAAATATGAACCGCTAAGTAATCGTGTATCCAGTTACAACTGACACATATTTTATTATCTCGTCGAGTGTTTGTCGCGCGACATAAATAACGATTGCCTACAAACTCGCTCAATCAAAATATGTTACATGTTTTTACTAACTCTTACCATACGACCCCGTCGTTAAAAATTGCAAGAGTTGATTTGCAAGAGTTCGAATTGCGAGCGCCATCGAGCTGCAAAGTTTAATTTTGAATCGCTATCATAAACAGCGCGTGCCGCGTCGCGTCTCAGTGTGAGTGAACCCTTAGACTAACAAGTAAGCTGTAAAACACCCATTTTGATCTGGTTAGTAGTTTCTACGTAATGTGAGTACAAACTTAGAGACAGACAGATAGAAATTTGCTTCCGTAGTTTTCTAATAGATCTAAATAGTTCTCATAGTAAAATTTGTCTTAGTGTATCTTTCATGTAGGTAAATATTTCGTTCAATTATATTTTATTATTAGTAGATATTTTAGATAATAATATGTCAAAATCCTTCCCGTTATATCTATCGGAAAAGTAATGAAATTCCCCACTCAACTTTCCCCAACTTGTATCGGGGATATTACTTGATATATATATTTGTTGTTTCTGTTTTATGTGCCGAAATGTCGCTTCTATTGTTACTTTGCCAAATTATTACTTGCACATGCGACATCATCATCATCTTTACATAGATCAAAACATTCATGCTGAACTAGCTTTTGTCCGTAGCTCCGCCCGCATAAATACAGAATACTGTTCTCTTTCGGGATAAAAAGTAGCCTATATAACAATAATCCAAAACTACATCAAAACCAGATCAGTAGTTTTTGCGTGAAATAGTAACAAACGTCCATCCATCCTTTCTCACAAACTTTCACATTTATAATAGTTATGCTGAATGTAGGTCTACTAAAGTAGATAATAGAATATTATCTGTGCAGTTAATCCGTGATAGAAGTTAATCCTACAAAGATTCGACATCTTTTGCAAGTTATACAATTTTTTTATGAATAACTAATTAAATGGACTTTCTTGAATTTATTGGAGGTGTTTGGCTTTTTCATTTGGGTAATCTTTTTGTTGGATATAGCTTTTTCATTACAATAAAAATTTATCTAATCTTGACCCCTTTTGCTATTCTATATTTAAGATATATATATAAATTTTTTTTATTAATGTTTTGTATAATATATTTTAGTTAAAAAGAATTTGTATCAACTAACTTACAATACGGGCACACACAACACAACATACACACCTCATATTCATAAACACGAATCCTAGTGGAACTAGTTTCTGAACCCAAGACACACATACTACACACCACATACTATGTACATACTACACACATACACTATACATCTTACTTTTTTCGTTCCATCGAGTTTCAAATCGTTTCGATGGTAAAGAAGCTTATTACTTCAAAAATGAATAAATCGATAACACAGATTTTTACATAATTAAAAAAATGCATTCATAATTAAAACTTGTTTTATTCTCGAGATGATACTTGAGTCATTTTGTCTCAAGTCAGTAGTAAGTAGACATTTAAAAAGAATTTTAATTGCTTCATTAAAATTATTGTCAAGCTTTTAAATTAATATTTGTTGACATAGTGCTTAATTATTAAGAAGATAGCAAGCATGACCTCTAATGACTTTAAAAGTTAAGAATCCTACTATAGGAGACGTTACGTGAAAAAATACTTAGAATACTGTTTTAAAGGAGATCGGCAAGTCGCCATACATTTACTGCCTGGTAATAAAAATACGTGGCCACAAAAAATATTTATTGTAAGTTGTACTTTATGAACATATGAACAAAAAAAGCAATAATATTATGCATCAAACTCGGTGGATAAAATGTAATTGGTTAAATATAAATTACGTTACGAAAATCAAAACCATAATAATTATTTTTCATATTATAAATATAAATAGTATAGATTGATCTATTTCACATCCGAAGTAACATTTTTTTCATAAAACTAGTAACTAAACTGCTGAAGTATAGAAAAGGAATACTTTATACTCCAATTAAAAATAAATCTATCTATATAGCAACTAGATGGAGCTTACGCCTAAAATTCACAATTTACAGCATGATAATCATAGACTATACAAGTATACATATATAATGACCACGATTAGCACACATAAGTACGTATTTTGTACACGAATTATCTTAATTTCGGTGATTTATAACTATTTATTCCCAAGTCCCAAAATATAATATTTTTTTAATATAATTTTTTAAGTACTACAAAACCACATATGTTCGAAACTTGGCCGCTCTTGATGAAAAATCGGGCAGGATTCGCCAGTGTCCTTTAATCAGAAAGTACTAAGTCGCAAGTTGTAGTCTATTTGCATTAAGATGACAGTGAATGATGAGTACAATGTACATAATTATTATGTGAAAATTGTTCTATGACGCACAATCCGTGTTCACATCAACCAATTTCACCATTTTGACGTATGATTCACTGTTTTCTTAACGTCCATATTTTTATCTATATTTTTTAATAAGGTAAACCATACGGGGTTTCTGATGTAAAAAAATCACTGGCAATTAGAAAATTAAACGACGCGGCATACATTATTTTACGCTTTTCTATTCTTTGACACCATGGTAGCTCAGGCCAAGCCATCCTATTCGTGCTGAAGTATAGCTTTCCAACATTTTCAGTCGTGTCATCGCTCTGATTAACTGGCCCATTTGTGTCATAGCAGGGTTTTGAGAAATAAAGAGATTACCATAGCGATGAGTTTCTGCAGCTCCTCGTTTTCCTGCACGAGCTCTCGGTAGCGCTCCTCGTCGGCGGGGGCGGAGCCCGAACCAGAGCCCCGGCCCGGCTCCACGCGCTCCGTCGGGTGCCGGATCACCTCTATCACCTGCGGAATTCACACTCATTAATAACACGTAATTATAAGTACTCTGTTTAATTAATCTCAAAGTAAACAAAAAGATGAAATTCGACCGAAAATAATGTGTTATTTCTTTATTGGAAGGTAAATAAGGATAAAATAGGATCTGAATGGAATAGGTATAGATTAGTGTCACGGTAATCATTATAGCCCATAAAATGTGGAGTAAAGGTGAGTTCAAACGAAGTTGCGACACGACGCAATACAGCATGCACTTTTTAAAAGCGATACAAAATCGAAATTCTGCGACGTCGCGCCACTCAACGCTACTACAGCATCTTCAAGTATATAATATATTGTTACAGTATCTTCAAGCATCGCGTCACATCGCGTCTCGGTCTCATCTCATCACATGTGAACTTAACCTAAAGCGTTGTTTTGTGACATTCGGCATAAAGGCATAGATAAGCTAGAATGGCAAGAGCAGCGGCGTTCATTGCATATACAAAACCGTATTACATATCATACATAATAAACATACCTACACATTACCAAGCTTGAGCTAATTTTCATCATTGCAAAATCATAAACAATAAAATTTGTTAATATAATTATCATTACATCACCTTAAATATTAACTTTTGAGTGCAATAATTTTATTAGTTTAGTATAAATATTTTTTATGAGTCTTACGTAGGAACAGTTTAGGAGTCTGTTGGTGAAATCGGACAGAGATCAATTACAAGAAAAGTTTAGTCAATAGATAATACTTCTTTTTACCCTAAACCATTTAAGCCGTTATTGCTTCAGAATAATAGTTATACTGGTAGGGCTCTATCTTTAATGCCACAGAGACTGAGTAATGAGCTGTTGATGAGAGCAATCTAGAAGATGCCTCAAGTAATATTGGCCTAAATACTGAGAGGAAATGTAGAGTTAGCGACAAGTAGACATGTCCGTTAACATCAGCAAACTCTTTTGCGTTTATGGTGTTAGTTGCCCCCACCCTGGGGGTAAAACGCGTCGTTAGTTGTGCTTTAATTTTTTACATAATATAAATCTGCATTCTACAGAAGCTGTAGGCTCGCAACCACGGCGGGCGCGGGTGAAAACCGCTTCGTGAGTTTTTAGCCTAAGTGTAGAGGAAGTGTATTCGTCTTTTAAACGTCAAGTTATTATTGTGACGCGCAATTAAAAAGAATATGAAGTACTAGATGTCGCCCGCGACGTCGTACGCGCAGAAATAAATTTCGCGAAATCTATTAATTTTGCTGCGATAAAAAGTAGCCTATGTGTAAATCTAGTGCCTAAACTATTACCATACCAAATTTCATCAAAATCCGTTCAGTGGTGAAGGAGTAATACATCAACAGATCCATACTTACAAACCTTCACGTTTATAATATTATATTATTAGGATAAAATCTGATCAACAAATTATTAGAAATCCCATAAAATTTCAGCATGTTTGTTTGCAATTCACGCATTAATTATGATGTATATATGACTATTTTGTTAAGTGTTCCTCTTGTATTTTAGTAAGATAGATGGTATGACTGCGGCTCCGTTCGTCCATTCGACAACCTGAAGGATCATCAATCTCAATCATCAAGTAGATAAGCCTGCATTGTTCTCCTAGACCTCGGTCTTAAAATGTCCTTACCACGAGACCACTATGGTTTGGCCATGATAAAGGAATAAGGATCGTGCATAAAAAAAGGTACATACAATTTATACTTGGCTATACTTAGGTACTTACTACAATAGGCTAATTGACTGATCATAATACATTAACATGTGAAGCAAAAACGCTGAGTCGCTACAGTTTCAAAAGAATTGTGCATACGGAGGAGTATGAAATTTTCCCAGTAAATTAAAGTTTATGTGGAGGAAGGTGTGTAGAGTGCAGCTAATATTTTTAAATAATGTTTTGAAATAAATAAATAAATTAGTTATTAAAAAAAATAAACCGACTTCCAAAGTAAAAATACATAAAAAAGTATGAAATAAATCTTATTTTCTAGATAATCCCCCTTTTAAATTCGGCTAAAAGAAGAAGGGTCATTTTTGTACGGAGCCCGTTCCCAATACTACCCTAACATATATCAAATGAAAGGGCTTGAAAAGTGTGTCATTTTACTGTCTGACAAAAAATCTTTAAACCATGGGAGAAAAAAGTTAATGATTAATGGTTAAAGGTTGGCCATTTCAAATCAAAATAGTTTTTGTTCGGTTAAGAATTCTAATTTCAAATTAATTTTATTTTAAAAACATTGAATTCTTTTTCCAAAAGTAGTCATTTTTTTATTTATTAGTGTTACACTTTCATCGCATTTCAATCTTTTCCGTCATCATGGATACGTTAAAAAATCGAGTAATTATGGAATATGAGTACCGTCGTGGCAGCGACGCGGCACAAGCGGCACGCGACATCAACGACGTTTACGGAGCTAACACTACAAACCAACGCACCACCTGTTATTGGTTTGCTCGCTTCCGTTCTGGAAATTTCGACCTGAAAAATGAACCTCGCGGTCGTCCGAAGACTTTGGTCGACAATGACGAATTAAAGGCGATTGTGGAAGCTGATGATACACAATCTACGGCTGAATTAGCAGCAGCAAAACAATATTGGTCCATTTGCGTCAAATTGGCAAGGTAAAGACTTGCGCCTACAGACTACTTTTTCTAAAATTTGGATAACTTCTTGGCGGGAAAAAAATTCAATACCCGAGAGGCAGTACGAAATGCCTTTGAAGAATTTGTTGCCTCCCGTCCAGCTGATTACTATAAGAAGGGCATCAATAAACTGCCACTGCGTTGACAACGATGCATTGATTGCATGGGTGATTACTTCGATTAATACAAATAAAAAATACATGAAAAAAATTCGTTTAAATTTTTTCATACAAAACGGCAATTTCATAGGTAAAGACCTAATATATACAGCCGAACGTATAACCGCCTCCTTTTTTGGAAGTCGGTTAAAAATAAAGTTAAATTCACTACCTCACTCACCATGGGTTTTTGTATAATAATTGAGGGTTAGATAAAATCGTTAATCTTTTTTTTACATTCCATAGATAACATTTAATTTTTTATTGCGTATCTAAGGCCCGTATTAATAAACCGTTCTCAAACTCGTTCTCAAGACTTTCTTGGCTGAGACGGTCTTAAGTAACGATTAGCTTCTCAAGATGGTCATTAATTCATAGTGTGATCTCAAGACCGTATCAGTTGATAACGTTATTGAGATCACTCATTCAACTTTTAAGCGTCATCTACAACGACGAAGAACGATTGAAATAACGTTTTGTTTACACTCTACAAATAAGGGATTTATTGATTATACATTACTTCAATATTTCTTTTAAAAAATGTAATATTTAATAATATAAATACCAAAAATGTAAAGTCTGTATTTTTATATTGAAAAACCTGATTTTCATTATTTTCACGTAGATATTAATATTTATTATTCTCTAACATATTAATATCCATATTTTTATAAAAAACTACGTAAAACGGAATGCGGATAATTGCCATTCGAAAAAAAGTTATTCTTATTCTTTAAAATGGCTCTTAGTGATTCGCCAATGTTAGAGTGTGTTGACGAAAACTCTATCTTATGAGTGGGTTTTATGAATAAAATTAAAAACAAAGGCATGGTGTACTGGATGAAGTCTGTTAAACAATCTAAAACCTAGAACAAACACAAACATTTAGGTTTAAGCAAACAAACATTTTGTTATATGTATTATGTACATAAAGGAGTATTTACAAAACACAAAAAAGATTTAAGGTCGATAGGCCGAGGAATTGTAGGAGGGAGTGAATCATATAATGATGATTATTTTTGGGCAGTGAAAAAAAAGTTATGCTGTCAAATCAAGTCACTTTTGTTTTGACTTTTATCTTTGATATTGAGTGCTAAGAATATAAATCAAATAGGTAATTCGTTTATTGTAAATAAATAAATAAAATCAAAAATATTTCTATAAATACTCGACACTGGCAGAATGGTGCAAAACCTTTGCAACCGCGATTGCCAAAAAGAAGAAGAAGTATCAACAAGCGTCTTTATTTTATAACTTTCTTTTGTGTTGAGTATGTAGTGTGTTTAATTTACAAAATTGTAACACAACCAAAAACACAACAAATAATATTGTACTGTATCCCAAGCCGTACTCAAGTCCCGAAGTCCCGAAACTAATAATAATGTAAGCACAAAAAGTGTACTAATATACTTGGATTCGAACCCAGGACTTCAGCCAGCCAGTTTCAGTCAGCCCTGTATCGGTCACACTGTGCTAATCAGACTTAAGTTCTTTGGGCGCATATATTCATCTTATGTTTCGGAAATGTTCAGTTGACGGTTTTTATTTGAATTTGAAATGTCCTTTATGTGTCCTTGTTCGAATGTTCTTTGTTTCACTGTTTATTTCACTTTCGATTTAAACTTGTATATGTCACTATGTTTTTGTTGATTGAGTTAAGTTTGGGTTATTTAGCACTGATTTATTGTTAATATAATTAATATTTATTCACTTTTGTGTCAGTATTATTCTTGTAACTTGTACTTTTTTGTATCACTTAATATTTATTAGTTATTAAGTTAGATATTTTAAGTAGATAAGTAGTAGATATATCATACGTCTTATTATCACTTTATCTCAATCACATTATGATTTTCAAGTTCTGTTCATATTTAACTATTGTTTTTTCGTTAAAAGTTCTGGCACTTGTTGAAAATTTTAAGCTTTGTTTATTTTCGAATTACACTATAGTTTGTTAAGGTAACAATTTCACTTTGAAATCGGGACTTTATCACACTTCTCAGCGACTCCTCTAAGGACAAGATATTCAAATTTAGTTGTTGTGGCCCCCCTATCATAATCGCGCAAGCACTGGTTAAGTTCATTTTCTAAATATTTTGTTTGATTAATCAAGGTTATATTATTTTTTCGCGGTTGTGTAATATTTAGCCAGTGCTTAAGTAAAAAGTAGAGACACACTTTATGAACTTTATAACAGAAAATCTTATTGTAAAGATAAATCATTTATTAATTATGTCAGACTATACTCTAAAATCTTTAAAAAATGCTCAATTCAAGCTAAGTCTAATAGAAACCGAAATAATATATTAAAATCAAAAAACAAAATAAAAGAAATATGGAAAGCCATAAAGACAGAGACGGGCAGAAATAAATACAATAGTGAAACAATAACTTTTAAAAATTAATGACGCACTGGTTTATGACAAATTCGAAGTAGCTCAGCATTTTAAAAATTACTTTGCCCGTGTAACACAGAATATTACTAGAGGCCTCGCACCATCAACTCATAAAGCGTTAAATCACTTAAAAAGTAATGTAGTCATTTCGATAGAAGAAGAATTTAAATTTAAGACAATTAATGATAATGATGTAAAAAGGCGTTTAAGATGATCCAAATAAAGAATACAGAAGACATGTGGGGTATATCAGTCAGAGTACTAGCATCTATTATAGATACCATTGCGCCAATGTTAGCAAACCTATTCAATTGTTGTGTCGAAAATGGAACTTTTCCGGAATTAATGAAAGTCAGTAGAATAATACCTTTGTTCAAGTCAGGGTGTAAGACAAATCCAAATAATTACAGACCTGTCTCTATTTTACCATCATTAAGTAAAATTTGTGAAAAATTAATGCTTATTCAACAAGTTGTGCATTTAATTAAGTTTAAAATATTTCATGATCGTCAGTATGGATTTACTAAAGGAAAACCAACAACTTTTGCAGGTGCTAAATTAATATCAGTAATACTTGACACATGGGAAAGATCGCAAGATGTTATAGGAATATTCTGTAATCTTTTCAAAGCATTTGACTGTGTTGATCACAATATTCTCACATCGAAGCTTTAATTTTATGGCATCTGTGATCATGCATTATACCTCATTAAGTCTTATCTCTCTAATAGAATCCAAAAGGTATCTATTGATGGTGTAATATCATCCGGGTCATACGTCGAAATCGGAGTACCTCAGGGTTCAATACTAGGCCCTTTCTTATTTCTTGTATATGTAAACGACCTACCATATATGATGGATAGGTATGCTGAGGCTGTCTTATTTGCTGACGATACGTCACTGTTATTTAAATTTGGTCGTAAGGATCTAAAACTAGACGTCGTAAACTAGTACAGGTAAATAACACATTGAGTAAAGTTCACGCCTGGTATAATACAAATAATCTAGTTTTAAACCCAAACAAAACTAAATGTATGAGATTCTCGTCTTCTAATGTTAAACAAGTAAATTCGTTAATTAAAATAAATAACGTTAAAATTGAGTTAGAAAAAGTGACAACTTTTCTGGGAATTAGATTGGATGCTGGGCTGCAGTGGGGTCAGCATATTGAGTTTCAGTGTGATAAATTAAGTTCCGCTGCCTATGCCGTTCAGAAAACTCGTCAACTCACAGATGTTGACACAGCTAGATTAGTTTATTACTCATATTTTCATAGTCTGTCTTATGGACTATTATTATGGTGATCAGCTGCAGATTTTGGTTCCATATTTATTCTCCATAAAAGGGCAGTGCATTCAAAATAAAGACTAGCGAGTCTCTTAGAGAACCATTCAAGGAAGTAAAGATACCCTACCATCATTGTACATATACGAGGTCATTATATACACAAAAAAAACATAACTCACTTTAATAGGAAATGTGATCATCATGATCGTAACACACTAGAAATAAGAATAAGCTACAGATTCCAACATACACTCTGCACTCTGCTTCCGCATACTGGCTTTATAATATAATATGTTAAATAAATATAAAGATGACTTAAAATATATACGAAAATGTAAATTAGTATAATGACCATGTTAATGTATAATAATAATAAGAAAGTGTTAAAAACAAAATTGTAAATTGACGTCAAAAAGTGTTGTAAGAACCCATTTTGAATAAATAATTTGACTATGACTAACTTGATACGCCGTACCTACAGCTGTACTTAAGTACGTTCTATTAATTACGACAACATCTTAAGTACATTCTTGAGAATTGTCTTAGTTTGTTACACACAACACATTGGCGAATCACTAAGGAGCCATTTTAAAGAATAAGAAGAAAAAGAACTTTTCTCGAATGGCAATGATCCGCATTTCGTTTTACGTAGTTTTCAAAAAAAATGGATATTATTATGCTAGACAATAATAAATATTATATCTATGTAAAAATTAATGAAAATTAGTTTTTCCAATATGAAAAATACAGACTAAACTTTTTTTGGTATTTATATTATTAAATATTACATTTTTTAAAAGAAATATTGAAGGAATGTATAATCAATAAATCCGTTCTTTGTAGAAGTATAAACGAAACGTTATTTTATTCGTTATTAGTCGTGTAGATGACGCTTAAAAGTTGAATAAGTGATCTCAATAACGTTATCAACTGATACGGTCTTGAGATCATACTATGAATTATAGACCATCTTGAGAAGCTAATCGTTACTTGAGACTGTCTCAGCCAAGAAAGGTCTTGAGAACGTGTTTGAGAACGGTTTATTAATACGTGCCTTAAAAATTAAAATATGAATTATGGTCGAATTTCGACCACAGGGCGATCTATATATTTTTTTGTATAAATAGTACTAAAATATGAGTATGTTATCAGAAGAAACAGTAGGTACATTAAAAATCAATATTCCTAAAAGTTTAGCGATTTGTTTACAGAATTTCGCAAATATCGTGAAAACGTTCCATACAAACGTCGCCGAAAGTATGACGTCACGCCTTGTAAAGTTATATGAAAATATATATGTTTCGCAAGAACATTATTGCTAATGTCATTTTTTCAGTTCAGTTTCAGTCAGAGTTCATACTTGCAATGTACTTTTTTTAATTTATCAAGTAGATACGTCAATATTTCTGAATATATAAATTTAACTAAATATTTTACATGCAGTCCACTACCCTACTTAAAAGTATTTTTTATATATTAATAATTATCGTTTACATATTATATTGTATAGACATTAGACATGACATAACATATTTAACGGACTATAAAGATAACTTATAGTCGAACTCTTTGCACGTTTCTACTATTCAATACTCTATGGCTAAAAATATTAGAGAATATGTCAATCAGAATCGATCGAGTCCTTTTATTGAGTTTCTGCGATGAAGTCGTTAGCGCTTGGGATCGGCGCAAACGGGCTACCGCTAACCGCGACCGGCTGCCAACTGTCATCACAATAATGACACTTAAGTGACAAAATGAGTCGTCGTTGCCGGTGGCGGTAGCGCACAATAGCGCGGTGTAGCGGGTCTCGGTAAGTTAAATATATGATTATTATTTTTAATCAAAAAATTAAAACTGACTTGCAAAGTAAAAATGCACAACAAAGTATGAATTATTATTCTAAATGATTCCCCTTTTAAATTCGGCAAAATTTTAACTACTTATATACTAGATCTTCATAATATTGAAGTCGGTACTATACAGCCGACCTCCTTTTTGGAAGTCGGTAAAAAAATTGTGTAGCCACCGTTTGTGCTGGCACAAACAAATGAGTGTATAAACGACGAAATACGTTTTTAATTAATGTATTTTACGACGAAACTTAATGTCTATTCACATAATTAATTAATCACATAATATCGTACGTACGTATACGTAGAATATGTATAACGAAGTTGATGACACTATTAAGACATTATCATACAGACATAAGGCATAAAATCAAAAAGTCTAGAATCACCTATAAAAATAACATACCTTTATTGAAAAACGTGAACGAACAAGATAAATATGTTGAAGCTTTAAAACAATATATTACTAATATAAAAGTAGTAGAAAAGGATGATGTAGAGACATACTATATTATTATTTATATAAAATTAACCAAGAAATAGATAATAGTTTGAATTCTGTAATATATAGTAATAAGAATAAAAAAGAAACTATACCATTACAGAGAAACCAAAAATCTTATAAAAACTTCTTTTTATTTTCGGTTATTTGAACCGAACTAATTAATAAAAAACACTTAACAACAGAAGAAAAAAATACGAAATGTTTTCAATTTTATTTCTAGTAATACTTGAAAAACAGCTCAAGAAGTCGGGAAACGTTGAAAAAGACTAAGAGAATTAACAACCACCAAAAAATGATTCCTTCTTTGAGAAATAGTAACAATGAAACAATATCAAGATCAGGAATGGAAAATAATGAAAGCTGCCACAGAATTTTATAAAAATCTCTACGCTTGTAAAGAGCCACCAAGTACCATAACTCTACAACAAAATACAAGAAACTCATACAAGAAAATGATGCTACATTACAAAGATTAGCGGTTCATGAAAACTAAGATAAAGTCGCTGAAGAAAGATAAAAGTAGCGGGTCCAGACAACATTTCAACGGTATTAACTCTCTTAGCTCAATCTTTAACCATTCTGTTTAATACAATTTTAGACGAAAGAAAAATCCCCACTGAATGGGCGAAATCAGATATAGTACTACTTTACAAAAAAGGAAATCCTAATGATATTAGTAACTATCAACCAATTAGTTTGCAATTGAATCTCTATAAGTTGTTTGCCTCTTGCCTCGAGAAATGTCTTACTAAATATACTGAGGATTACCAGCCAGTGGAGCAAGCTGGATACAGGAGGACATATTCAACTGTAGACCACATTCACCCATTAGATTTAGTGATAGAAAAATATGTAGAGATGAATCATCCACTGTAGCTCTACTCTAGCGTTCATCGATTATGCCGAAGGCGTTTGACTCTATACCCCATAACAGTATGTGCAGAGCCCTCCAAGAATATAAAGTACCATTCGATCCTATAGAACTAATACAAGATATATATAAGAAAAACACAAGTAGAGTAAATATAGTAGTAATACTAGACAAAACAGGCACTGAGATAAATATATGTAGAGGCGTTTATCAAGGCGACTTCCTATTATATAGAATAGAATATATAATATATAGATTTTGATTACTATCCTACAAGAAATAATGAAGTTATTAAAGTGGGAAAACAAAGGTATATACATCAATGGCAAATTCCTTGGTAATCTCAGGTTCACAGATGATATTGTTCTTTTTGTAGAAAACACATCAAAATTGGAGTTAATGATAAACGAAATTAATTGTATCAGTAACGAAATAGGGCTAGACCTTAACAAAATAAAAACAAAAGTTATGACGAACAGCATCAAAACACCCATATATGTTAAAGACGTACTACTGGAATATGTCCAGGAGTCCTGGGCAATCTATTGTCTTTTAAAGAATAGATTCTAGACACCAAGATGAGTTAATGAGACCCTTAAACATTGCCTGCCTGGAATAAATTTTGGAGCTTCAGAGAAATTCTTAAGTCAAGCACATCAATGAAGCTTAAGAAAATTGTAATAGACACTTGTGTTTTACTCCCTCTCATATATGCATCCCAAACATGGATTTTTAATAAACAATTAATAACAACACAGCCATGGCACGAAGCATAATTAACCTAACACAAAAAAAGTGCAAAAATAAGAAAAGCAACAAAATTGATAGATTCTCTTGATCTAGAACATAGTAAAAGACAGAAATTGAAATGGACCGGCCATGTTGCGCGCATGAGAGAGGACAGATGGGCTAAAAATGTAACTTTATGGAAAGGAACTGTAGGAAAGAGAACTAGAGGCCGACCGTCAGAAAGATGGCTCGATGAAATTATAAAAGGAGCAGGAAAGGATTGGACAATTAAAGCAAATGGCAGAATAGTGTGGAAAAATATGGAGGAGGCCTTCATTCTACAGAGGGGTCCTTGATAAATATAAATAACGAATAAATAATAAATTGAATGTAATTATGCTAGAAATTAAGTAATAATTATTATTATATAAAAATTATATTAATTATACCTATAAATATATTAAACAATAATAAATAAATTAATTCAAACAATATAATAATAATTAAATTATCATTAAATAATTCTAATTAATCTAAATAAGAAAATATAATCTTATTATTAAAATATAAAATGTTATGCTTAATTTAAAAACAATAGTTATGAAATATTAATATTGTATAATATTTTTATTGCTATCAATGATTGTTTCTTTTCCTCTGTATTTAATACTGAATTGCATGTAAGTACCGATTTAATTTAAAAATAGTTATATAATATTGTAATGTTTGTAAAAATTGTAATTTTTAAGGAAATAAAAAGCTTTATTAATATTATTATTATTAATATTAAAAAGACATGCCAAAATATTACAATTAGATACACATACATTTTAATTATTTACTTGTTATAAAATGGCAAAAGTAAACGTAAAATACGCTCTTAATGTTGTTTTAAAAGGCTCTCTAATGGAAATAATGGCACAATTTTTCCTAATTAACACTCACTTGAATCTTGTTTACCATTCACGGTGGAAACTTTAGGGGAAAAGATACGTAATTTGGGTAACACTCTCATGGGCCTAAAAACCTTCTTACGTGACATGTCTTGTCTCCGACTCGGTGTAGTTGCTTGGACATTACACTACGATGTAACATAACAACATCGTTTCATGTTTTATCTTGTACCTTAAATGAGCAATTCTTGTATATAAATTTATAATCAGAATCTCGGAGCTTCAACAAATCAAGCTTTAACAATTTCCATGAAATTTGGTATGCTGGCGGTTTTAGGGGTAAAATCGGGAATTTTTGAGTTTTTGTGTTTTTTGTTTAGTTGCGTGATAAGTTAAGAGATATTTCGCTCGTTATTTGTCAAAGCGCGTGGCTCAGATACATATGAATAGGACTTCTGGTTAGCAAATTGATATGTCGGGTTCGAGTCTCGGTCGGACATAGGAATATTTTTATGATAAATTTTAAAATCCATACAGCCATGTGTTAATTTTTTCCGTATTTGGTACTAGAACAATGAGCGGTACAGGCCAGGTACTTATGATTATTGTAATATATAATAATGATGAGACATCACACCGATTTCAATGAAACCAGGCCAGCTACGCAGGAGTCATTTTATAGTGTGTTGCAATACACAGAGCACTCTCTTTTCCTTTACTCTCGTAACCCAGTGGAATATATGACGGACACGACTGGTCCGGACCGGCATGAGAGATAAGGACTTACTTATTACAAGCCTATCCTATGCATGGCTCATCTTTGTTGTCAGATAATCAGGTGATCAGCCTGCATTGTCCTAACCAGACCATTTTTTCACATTTTTTGTTGTTCCAAAAACAAACTGGACAAACAACTGGACCACGGAGACGTCGTCCAGTGGTTTAGAGCTTGGCTCTTGACTATTATAATATAAAATATAATTGTTGTTGTTGTTGTTGTGTAAATTGTGTCATGGAAACGGTCATCTGTTGTACGCAAACCCGCAGTAAAATGACCACAAAATGGCGGCGCGTAAAAGTACAAAATTTGAACTGTTGATTTTTGTAACTTTGAAGCAAAATTATACTATTGAAAACAATTCGAATATAGAGAACTACATGTACGCTACAATAATAATTGAGATTTGAGGCAAAGAAAGAGAGCTTTACATTTTTAATTAATTAAAATACCAAAAATATTTGTGTTTGCGAAACTGTGTACGAAACAATATCGATAAAAAAATTCTTCTGTACTCGGTGTGAATAAATATGGCCATTCATTACAACATTGATAGTTAAAACGAACAGTCCCACTAAAACGATGCCTTTCGTTGATAGAAAAAGTTTTCGAGTTTTAGAAGTGGACGCAAAGAAATGAGTTTTCGAAGTGGACGCAGTAGAAATATTCCTTGTGGAATTATTATAGGGAAGAATAACAACTTAGCTCGTAAACAAAATAGACGTTCTCGTAAATTAGTAGAAATTCAGTGTAGTCGTTATGTATCATTCAGGGTATTGATTGGCATGGTCGATAGTTATCTAAACTAAAGTTATAGAAAGGAAAGATTTGTTTGTTTGTTTGCATTTAACAAGGTTCGACTACTGGGCCGATTTTGATGAAAGGCACAAATATAAACCGTAACCGTAAACCGTACAAATGTACGGTTCCGATGGGATTCCTTTTTACGCGCACGAAGTCGTGGGCAGAATCTGGTAATCATTTCATCTTACAAAATTAACATTGTATAATACTAGCGACCGGCCCTAGCTTCTCACGGGTTCAAGTTATATACTACATAGTGTAAAACAAAGTCGCTTTTTCTGTCTGTCTCTATGTGTTTAGATCTTTAAAACTACGCAACGTATTTTATTGAGGGTTTTTTAAATAGATAGTGATTCAAGAGGAATTATACGTATATGACATGCATAATATAGTAGAGAAACACGGATAATTTTAGTGGTTTCTAATGTCTTAAAGAAACACATTTTTTTTCGCTTAAATTGCAAACGCTGGCTGAACCCTACGAGATAGATCATAATAATGTCATACAGTATTGTACCTTCAATATATTGTGCATTTAATATAGCTCAATATGGCATTTTAAAGCATGTAATTTAAATTAATATTTTCGAAGATATTACAGATTTAAAATGCAGGGACTTAGCGGTTTACTTAATAAGACTAGCTGCTCGTACTCAGTTCATACTTATTATTTAAGGTATTATATATATTATGTATGGTATTTGCAGAAGCTATCTAGACGGATACAGTATGATCCTTATCAAATTAAACACGTTACTCACTTAAAGCATTTTATACACGTTATAGTAAGCCCTTTAAACCATACAGTTTAAATTAATATCTTATATATAGAAGATATCGTAAAATTTATATTCAAGCCCGATAAATATATATCAAGCAGTCTCGCACGTTGCAACGAGGTGATAGGGTTCCGTTTTTACCCATTGGGTACGAAACCCTAAAAACCCTTTTCAATATTATATACAGAAAGTATGCAATATACTTTCTATATATAATATTATATTAAATATATATAGTGAGTAGAGTTATTTGCTGAAGAAGTTTTTTCTCCAAGAACACTATTCCACGCGGGCGAAGCCGCGGGCACAAGCTAAATAAACCTTCCTCTTGAATCACTCTATCTATTCCTGAAAACTGCATTAAACATCAGTTTAATAGTTTAAAAGATCTAAGCGAACAGAAAAGGAAGCGACTTCATTTTATACTACACAGTAAATATTTAGATACATAATCAAGGCATTAAAGTATTCTATATTATAGTTACCTAATATCTTGTAAATGTATAATAATCTGAAATTAAATGGGAAAATAATATTTGGCCTTGCTAACTCGTTATTACTGAGATTGTTTAAAGTAAAATAGATGTAGATTGCGAATCTAGATCCTTTCGACGACACGGTTATTCCAGTTTCATTGAGATTTAGCGTGATAGTTGAAGAAAGATAGGTTTTGAAGTTTTAACCTACTTTTTTATTTAATTTCATATCATAAAAATAGATTTAATTATTAATTTTAAAATACAATATATTTTTATTTCAATGAATATCTTTAGAAGATTGCATTAGGTATAAAATTCCAATTTACCATAATAGCCATCACTTTTATAAATTCTTTGTATAATACTCCATTCTATTAAGCTTGAGTGAGTAAAAATAACGAAATAGCATAAAATATAATAGCATCCATAATGGAAATGAAAGAAAAGCTCCCAAGGGCACAAACACATTTCGTATTAAAATAAAGTCAACGAAAAGTAACCGTTTTACTTAAATAATTCGGTCAATATAGTCACCGAAGATTCTAAAGTGAAATACTACAGGGATTCGGGAACAAAATTGGTCACTTAGAGAATTGTAAGTTCAGCGCTCAGACCAAAGAGTTACACACATCACTGCCAAATATTTTAAGTGGAAAATCTTTAAGAATAATACCTTACATAATTTTGAAACTGTCTTAGGGCAGATTTCACCAATGAAATATAACGCGATCAGAATACGCAAAGCTCGCTTTGTTTTGTAAAAAAAACTAGTTTTGTAAAAATCCAAATTGCATTTCACCAACATAAACTAAACTCGTTCCTGGCTAAGCTGAGTTTAAGTTCTGAACTTATGATTTCGTTGGTTTATTTTCGTTGAACGTGTTTAAGAGCAGTCACGAGATGACAGTTGTCATGTTTGTGTTTTATATCGAACTTTTTATTGTGAACAGTGAGCTGTCCCGACACACGTTGTTCTGTCTTAACTATTAACTGGAATAAATAAATAACTACACCTCCATTATTTCTCACCGTTTAGCCAAATTGGTCTAGCCGTTCTCGAGTTCGAGACACAGGTTTTGTAATTCATTTTTATAATATATAAGATGGTGAAATCACTCCTAAGGATCTTTCGTTGAGTTTTAGTAGCGATGGAAATTATCTGTAAAAGAGATAGTAAACGCTATAAATATTACAATATTTTGCAATTCTTATTTGTTACCTACCTACAAGTTGCAGTCTAAGGGCGTAGATATATGTATAATGTTAAATATTTATCATTTATAACTGCGAATGAACTTTCCAGAAGTTTACGTTAGCTTTATTTTAGAACAATGTGAATTATTCAAATGAAAGTCGATCTTCCGGAAGACATAATGTCGTTTTCCAATTAATTTGTAGGTACATTCATCCGCTATTTCGCTACGAAGCCACGAATATTGACGAGGAAAAATTTAAAAAGTCACGTGTTAATGTTTACATTGAGATAGGAATTAATGAATAATTCTTATGATGATTTTGCTACTTTGAATTCCTAAAAAGTATTTTATATTATGTACTTATTTTTATCATATACCTCTATTAATAATATAAACGTGATATTTTGTATGTATGGATGTGTGGATGTTTGTTATTCTTTCACGCAATAATTACTGAACGGTTTTTGATGAAATTTGGTTTGGTTAGACTCTGGATTAACACATATTCAGCTTTTTATCGCAGAAAAATGAACGGTTCCTGCGAGATTCTTTCTCCTTTTATCTAGTTTGACATTCAAAGTCTTGCAATAAAACGCGTATCATCATGTAAAGTGAATAAGGTTTAATTTTTAATAACTATCTTAAAAAATGCAGCACCACGTCGTCAGGTTTCGGTGTGTACTAACGTTGACTATCCACCGTCGCGTACACAATTGACAACTGGCTACATAGTACTCATAAAATTCCTATTAAAATTTCATAACGAGTGACAAAATGAATGGTAACGATTCTCGGTTCATCGTCTATTATTTGATTAATTAAAAGCTGTCGGCGTCACACCATCAAGCCCGATGGACTGTGGCTTGCTGTAATTATAATGGAGTTGCTTTTCTGATACTGTTGCCGAAAATTCATTAATAGCATACTCGTTATGGTTCCATAATCAACAACAATCTCGAACAATCAAAATTCTATCTGAAGGGCGATTCTGCTAATTAAATCCTGGGATAATACAGTTACGATCCAGTCTCTGGACTGAACGGTATATATATCGGTATGTTAAAACTGCAGAACGGCACAGGGGCGACACTCTCTACAAATGACAGCTCGAGCACAGGCAAATGTCAGCCATGTTGACGCAAACCTAAGCTTGACACCGAAATAATTTTAGACGTCGCGTCAGACAAATCCATCATAAATATTATGAAATTATATTGTCAATTATGTTAAAGCACGGAACGACCAGCGGCCAGCCCCGTGAACGAGTCTTGGCTGGAAAAAACTCAAGCCCCGCTCGCCGTGCGCACCCCCGGCATACGTCTAGCCACGCACATGTAGCTGCGAGCTGTCAATCGTGTAAGTCTATCGAATGACGGTTCTTTACGTTAGTAATATAATTATATTCTTAGAAATTAGTGTTCTCATAAACGTCAAACCAACGTCAAACCCGTTTTGATTGGTCAACTCAATAAAATCAGTTTATTATATCAAGACGATTCATTTATAATTCAATAAAAGTAAAATGAAAGTGTAAGTTAATTACAAGAATCGGGATTCTGCTTGTAAGACCACGAGATTAAAAACTAAAACTATGAGAATAATGCTATTTGGTTACTTTTATGAGTGAATTTCTAGCTATATGGACAACAAAGTTCTACAAAATTCAAATGTCTTCGTATATAGCCATAACATTATTATGACATGAGTAAAGATATCAACTCCAACAGTATAGGCTATTGAAAAAATTTTTTTCGTCTAACCAATGCTACATAATATAACGTTAATAAATAATCTTAAACCCATTTCTTTATATCTTAAATAATAATAATAATAATAATAGCTCCCCACACCGATTTCGGTGACGGTGGCCGGTTTCATTGAAACCAGGCCAGCTACGCAGGAGTTATTTTACAGTGGCCAAAGGTGTGCGCAGTACACAAGAGCACTCTCTCTTCCTTTACTCTCGAAACCCAGTGGGACGGACAGACCGACACGACTGGCGGAGATCAGGTGCAGGTCCGACTTTTTACATGCCCATCCGACGCATGGATCATCTTTCTTGTCAGACAATCAGGTGATCAGCCTGCATTGTCCTAACCAAACTTGGAAACAACATTTTTTGTTGTTCCAATGCGGGAATCGAACCCACGACCTCCGAGTCGAGAGCCAAGCTTTAAACCACTGGACCACGGAGGCTGTTAAAAAATAACAAAGATAACAAGCAATAGGCTACTTGACCTTGTTTTTATTTATGTCCTAAACGCTTCATAATTGTTTCATTACACACAAAATATAATATAACCTTATTTAACTTATGAAACCTAAAAAAAAATATTAAAAAAATACACTTTTTGCTGTGACGTCATACTAGTACTATTTGTAATCTGCAGGGCTATTACGTAACTTCGTAGGAATTCATGTAAATGCTTGTTTTTAAAATATTTTAAAATTCTCCCAGCCAATTGCTGTCGGGGTATTACGCAACTATGTACTTACTTATGAAACTATGTTGGTCATGAAGATTGAACTATTGTTGTATTGAAATTTGCGTTTTGTTGTGTGTATTATTGAAATTAAATTTTATGCTATTAATTAATTATAAAAACTAATAATGACTTAAAAGAGCGTTTCAAATAAGTTGTGTACTTTAAAACACCGCCGATGTTTTAATTTCATATTTAAAACAATTTACATAAATTTCGAAAAAGGCCATCATGTGTAATATCGAAACACAATATTGTTACTTTACTTCAAAATTACATACCATGCCAAAAAATAACATAACCTGAAATATGTTAAGCATTTTCGCATTTAAAAATAAGTTTAATCAATTTTGATTTTTATAGAAAAGAAGTAAGTTTTGATATTATTGAATTCTATATCAATCGGACTGTAGTCCGTAGTTGTAAATGGCGGGCGGTGTGACGTTCCGTTTGATGTTTTGACATAAATAACTTTTTAAGATGTCATGAACTATTTATTTTCAGAAACGATCCGTTTCACTGCTACATATGTGTGTATTTGTGTCGTGCCGAAAGTTACTTCGAGGTGTTTTCATCAGTGGAAATTAAAAAACAAAAATACATATTTTTAAATCAACTTTATTTATCAATCTTTTTATCTAAATTTTTAGTTTATGATATCGCTAGAATAATATGTTTTCCTAAGCCAAGTACTAAAGGAAATACTCCTTCAATGTATGAAATTAAATATGAGTCAAGTAGCCTATTTAAACTTGCAATACGAAAGAGAAATACGGTCGCAGTGACGTCATTGCTATAGTCTGCCGTACATTTTTCATAGCGAAACTCGTTTTGCAAGAAAGACGTAGACAATATTTTTGTTTGCTTATAATTATTTTTAATTGCGTGAACCGAAACAACTTTTCTTTTAAATTAGTTTTGACATCTTTATTTTAGATATCAGTTTGTCTATTCACCAGCAATTAATTATATTTAATTTCCTACTCTATTAAAGATCAATAGAACTGACATACCTTTTTTTTGGTCGCAGGGGAAAGGCTTCATGCCTCCCCCGGGTCGGGTGGCCCGGGGGTATGTGGGACTCCCGGCGACATTTTGATGATCTGTCACCGATGCTTTACCCATTAAAACCACCTGCGGATTGCCGTCAGCTACTGTGAAGGGAAGTGTTCCGGATCTGTGTAACACAGGACACCCCCCGCGATCGGCCGGTCTCTCACTTAAAGGGACTTCCACAAAAGTTAGGGGCCACTCTGGCAGAAGGCAGAACTGACATACCTAAACATAAAAATACCCGCAAAGCAATATCTTTGAGAGCAGTAACTGAGCTGCATTTGACGGGAGTAACGTTAACAAGGATTGAAAAATGTATAGCCGTTGTGTTCCAATAGAGGCTTGTGTGCAAAGAGCAACGAAATATTAACTACCCTTTACTATCGTAACACTTTTAAAATATAAATTTATAAGAACCATAGACAAAACAGTTGTAACCTTACGTAATAATAAAACAAATTCGAGATTCGAATTAAAAAGTAAAAAGATTTTGCTAACGAGACTGGATTAATATTGGTAAATTCAACATTTTGCAAAACTTAAGTCGTCATCAATTCTACTACGTGAAATTGTGTGAAAATAATAAAGTAAAAGTTTTTGAGGAGGATGGATAGATGGATGGATGTTTGTTACTCTTTCACGCAAAAAGTGCTGAACCGATTCTGATGAAATTCAGTAGGGTAGTAGTTAAAGGCTCTGGATTAAAACAAAGGCGCGAAAGGCGAACGAAATGTGATCCCGTGGATTACGGTGGAGTCGCGGGGTAAAGCTAGTGATAGATCGCATGTTACGCACGTTGGTGGTAGAAAATAGTTTTAATTTCAGCGCAAGCACGTCACATCAATATTACTCATGAGATTCAAGTAAAACGAACGTAAATAAAAACTTCAAAGTCAAATAAATAAGTGCTTTTACGTGCGCACTTCACGTCTCATATGAGGCTGGAGAATTCTCGAGGGTCTAGAAATGTCCTTAGTCATTCTCTCTCGTTAGCATAAAAGTGCCGTTAATATTGAATTCCTATATGCCAACTCATAAAGTCACAGGTAGCCACAAAAAATCGTATTTTTGGTAAAAACCAAGTAAAAAAGGTTGATAAATATCGTTGGCTGCAGTATTTTAATATACATTAGAATTATCTCGATACTGTATATATTTATTAGTCAGGCAAATGATACATAGAATGAGGGTTTTTAAATTCGTGACATGTGACAGCTTTTTGACATGGCAAGGACCGTCGTGCTACAAAGCGCCACCTGATGACAGTAGAAGAATCGAAAATTTTTATTGACCGTTTTTTAAACCACTTACTCCACGAGATAACGCTTTGTGTGAGTTGGGTCTGCCCTCTAACGGCAGAAAAAATATCAAAAACCCTCATTGGTTAGTTAGTAGCTATTCAAAATATGTTCACATCAAGCAGAAGAATGAATCGAGAATCTCTAGTAACGATTCAATGCAGTTTGTTTACTGCGAAATATTTCTATGTTCGCTGTTAAGAACACTTTACCCGTGAGTAATTTATCTTCCTTCGTCTCATGTGCTGAGAAAATACGAAAATATCCGCATTCTGCCGTTCTCTAAAAGGCGGTACAAACAGGAAAAGAAATTGTTCCAAGAAATAAAGACGTTACGGCCATTTTCATAAAAAAAGTATAATTCCCAACCAATAAACCTGTTCTCTGCTACGCTACCGTTATCATGAATTTATGTGGGGTAGGGTAGAAATAACAAATGTGTATATTTGCGTTTTCTTTGATATGCATTGTAAGCCTCAAAATACACATTTTACATTATATAGGTACGTATCTGAGTTAAATAAATAAAAAACAATCTTCTTGTTATAATTTCAAGGCAATTCATATAAAAATAAGTACCTGGGAGACAGAGCTATGCTAGAAGTTCTAGTAGTACAGAAATATGTAAGATAGGTAAAAAAAATCACAAAAAATTTAGTCTAACTGGGACTTCGGAGCGTTCATAGATATTATTATTATTATTGTTACTTGCACCCAAGACCCTAATTTGCCAACAACGCAAAAAGCACAATGCATACGTAGCTAAAAACGAAATAACCTACTACTATTATAAATGTAAAAATTTGTGAGACTAGATTTAAATTTAGGGGAGATGTAGGCAATCGGGATCAGTTGACAATCGTGATCACGTAATAAAACAAAAACCAAACGCGAGTGAGCGATTGTAATATACCTACATGCCAGCCGAGGACCAATAGTGTGCGTCGGCGACGGCGGCGGCCAGTTCCCGCCACGCGCTTGTCAGTGATATACGTGAACACGTTTCGACCGGTTTTGATGTAATTTTTCGTCTTCATTGTTTTAAAGGTAAGTAACGAAATATTTGAGTTTTTACTGTGATCATTTAAATTTTATTAAATTTTATTAAACTTCTTAATTTATCAATGTAAATTTCTATTAACAAGTGTTGTGTTTGTGCTTAGGTATTTTTTCCCGATGTTCTCAATGTAGGCAATTGGAATCAGGTGATCACCATTGCCTACCAGTGATCACCATTGTCGACACAAAGTAGTTATTAATGGAATTGTTATGTTATTGGTTTCAGATGGTGAAAGTACGTCCAAGAAAGACAACCAAAGCCAACTGGACCATGGACCAGCTGACGAAGGCTATCAAGCTAATCGATGAAGAGGGATATACAATGAGGAGAGCTGCACTTGCAATGAACATTCCATTTTCAAGTTTACATAAGAGATACAAAAAAACAAATAAGAAACCTCGCCTCGGACGAACTACTGTTTTCACGACTGAGATTGAACAAGAATTTGCGTCCACTGTTAAAAATATGTCAAATATTTTTTATGAATGCACCGCAACGCAAGTACGAAAAGCGGCATTCGATTATGCGGAATCCCTTAACTTGAAGCATAATTTTAATAAGCAATCCAAAATGGCTGGTCGTGTTTGGTTCGAAGGATTTACTAGCAGGAATAACATATCCATACGAAAGCCTGAGGCAACGAGCATTCACAGGATCACAGCTTTTAATAAGACGGAGGTTCACCGGTTCTATCAACTGTTGGAAGAAATTATGGCTAGATTTAAATTTCAACCTAAAAATATCTATAACTGTGATGAAACAGGAATTTCAACTGTCCAAGAGCCAGGCAAAGTGTTGGTCGCCAAAGGACAGAAGAGGGTGGGCTCAATCACAAGTTGGGAAAGGGGGGAAAATGTAACTCTTCTTTGTGCAATGAGCGCTGCTGGCGGATACGTTCCGCCAATGTTTATTTTCCCACGGAAAAGAATGACACGAACTCTCGAAAAAGATGGCCTAGCCGGAGCAATTTATAGATGTTCAGATAGTGGGTGGATTAATGAGGATCTTTTTCTGGGGTGGCTTGAGCACTTTAACAATCATGCAAAACCTTCTGTAAATGAACCAGTTTTGTTGATTTTAGACAACCACGCAAGCCATATTTCACTAGCCATCCACGAATACTGCAAAACTAATCATATTCACATGCTTTCTTTGCCACCGCACACCTTTCATCGCATGCAACCACTAGATGTTTCTTTTTTTGGACCATTTAAGGCAGCTTACAAAAGAGAATGTGATTTTTTTATGAAGAGTCATTTAGCTGAAAGAATAACACCATATGATATAGCGTCGTTGGTTAAAAAGGCATTCTCCGATGTCGCCACTATAAGCAAAGGCGAAGCAGGATTCAAAGCTACGGGTATATTTCCACTAAACCCAAACGTCTTTACAGATGAAGATTTTGTAGCTGCTGAAGTCCTGCAATCTGAGCCCAACATAGTTGAAGATGTTGATCCTACAGCAGTACAACCATCTGCTGCTGACTTTGAACAACATAGTCCTCCTATTCCTAGTACATCAAGGGACTTTAATCTATTTACACTTGAACATACTACAGCGTCAATATCTGCACCTGAGCTGCCATTACCTATAACGACAAAATACAAGATTTCATCCAGATGCCCAAAAAAACTCCTTTCCTTAAGACCAGACAAGGAAGAAAGAAACAACATGCAACCATTCTCACTTCAACACCAATGAAAGATTCCTTGATTGAAAAAGAAAACAAGAAGAAAGCTAAGAATGAAAAAGTGAAGGAAAAAGGTATAGGAAAGAAAAGCAAGCCAACGGCGATACCGAAGGCTACTGCTGCTGCTAAAGTAAAGAAAAGAATTCTACGGGAATCTAATGACTCATCATCGTCGTCTAGAAGTCAAAACAGATGATTTATGTCAAGATGACATAAACGATAATGTAAAAGACCCTGGAAATCAGTGTCTCATATGTGGTGAATTCGGAAGAGATAACGAAATTTGGTATCGTTGTACTTCTTGTGGGCTTTGGGCACATTCAGAGTGCACTGGGTGGGAATCTGCCCGTAATTATGTGTGTGACATGTGTTGATCCCCATTGTAAACATGCTGATCACCATTGCAAACCGATGTTGACAATGGTGATCAATACTGTTTTTTTTTAAATTACTACTGTTCCGAAAATAAGTATTATATGTGATTTAAAGTGATCTCAATTAATAGTACCAAAGCCAAAGTATGCAAATAAACAAAAATTATAAACGATTTATTAATAAACATGGATTCATTTGAATTATTGCTTAGGTGATCCCAATTATATACATCTCCCCTACTAGGTAAAACTTATTTAATTTATTAGGTTGTTACTTGAGCATATGACACGTAGGTATTTTAGTTTTATTGAAAAAGTAACAACACGACACTTGTAGGGATTGAGATCCAGATCATTTAGAAAAAAATACTGCTCAAGATGCGAGATGTCAGCCTGGAGTAGATGCATCAGATTGAGACGATATAGTTAAGAATATTTTCATGCCATCTGCGAAGCAAAGTAATTGAGATGAGTGTAAACAATTTTGAATGTCGTTACCCATGATATTGAAAAGAAGAGGACCAAAAAACGATCCCTGTGAAATACTACTATCTCAACTAAAAATATAATTTTTAACCACTACGGCTTGGGACTTTCAGTCTATATAGCAAGATAACCATCTAAGAAGATTCCCTGCGACTCCAATGAATGGAAGCTTCTTCATAAGTATAGTATGATATATACGGTCAAATCATTTAGAGTAGTCAGTGTATAATACTACAATATGTACTACAGTACTACGCTGTACTACAGTGTATAATAATACAACTTGCTTACCAGCTTCCATGGCCTGCGTTAGGTAGCAGGTAGTTCTTATAACTCCATTCCTATTGGATTCACTTACCACTTACCTTTTGAAGACCCTCATCCAAATCCCTATCATACAGACTAGGCTTCCCTATGAAGGAAAACCAGCCTTCGCCACTGTTAGGTAGTCATTAAATATCACCAAGTTCGAGACTGTGGATCTTCCACTAAGAATCCCATGTTGAAAGGAACCAAAATAGGTCTTCAGAACCGGAAATAATTATTTATATATTTTACGCTCAAGAACTTAACTACTATACACAACTTTGAGAAGAGTCTATCATTTGTAACATTGGTTTTAGGTCTCTTTTTATGTACCGGTTTATAGACGCGTATTTCCATATATCTGGGACAACTCCTTTCCTCAATGACTATAATTTGTAACATTGGTTTTAGGTCCTTTTTTATGTTCCGGGTTATAAACGCGTATTTCCATATATCTGGGATAACTACATTCCTTAATGCATCGCAATCGAAGTAGCAGTAGATAGTATATAAAATTTGGCTAGCAAGTTATCTGGTCTGGCTGATTTAGAAGTATCAAGCTCCAACAAAAGTTTCTTGACCACATTATATTGAATATTAACCTTTATGTGAAACTAAAACATCAATCGGCGAAATATTACCGGGTTGGCGCGCCGAAGCTGGAGGTGTCTGGGTGAAGTTGGAGTTGAAGAAAATAAGATGAAAAAGTGTCACATATTTCACTACCTGTATTTACTTGTAAATTGTTATACTTGAGACTGCACGGAAAAGTAGTTAACTCAGGCCCGTATTCATAAATCGTTCTCAAACTCGTTCTCAAGACCTTTCTTGACTGAGACAGTCTCAAGTAACGATTAGCTTCTCAAGCTGTTCTTTAATTTATAGTATGATCTCAAGAGAGTACAGACACTCAGTTGATAACGTTATTGAGATCATTTACTCAACTTTTAAGCGTCATCTACACGACAAAGAACTAATGAAATAACGTTTCGTTACACTTTTACAAAAAACGGATTTATTTATTATACATTCCTATAATATTTCTTTTTAAAAATATAATATTTGATATATTAAATAACAAAAAAAGTTTGGTCTAAATTTTTTATCTTAAAAAAAAAACTGATTTTCATTAATTTTCACGTAGATATTAATATTTATTATTCTCTAACATAATAATATCCAATAACTACGTAAAACGGAATGCGAATCATTGCCATTAGAAAAAAAGTTCTTCCTCATTCAGAAGTTTTGTGAATAAAATTGAAAACAAGGGCACGGTGTACTGGATGAAGTCTGTTGAATAATCTAAAACCTAGAACAAACACAAGCATTTAGGGTTAGTACCAACTACTAGTTTTTTTTTTTAGTACTAGAGTTTTATTTTGTTATATTATGTACATAAATTTTCAATAAAATGAGTATTTACAAAACATAGAACAGATTTAAGGTTGATAAGGCGAGGAATTGCAGGAATAGAGAATCATGTAATGAGGATAGCTGATTTTTTTATATCTTTATTTTGTATTGAGTATGTAGTGTAAATTCTGAGTTTGTTTAATCGTAAGTATTTACTTTTTACTTTACATAATCGTAACACAACCAAAAACATAATATTGTACTGTATCCCAAGTTGTACTCAAATCAAGGTTTAACTGTACGCACAAAACCGCATCTCAAGTAACAGTACTTCGACAGCAATGACAGCAATGACAGCGTACTTGAGTAACGAGTCTCGTTTAATAATACGTTCGTACTCACTTGATACGCCGTACCTACTGCTGTACTTAAGTACGATCTATTAATTAAAACAACATCTTAAGTACTTCTCTGTCAGTCTTGAGAATTGTCTTAGAGATAAGATCACTTTATTCATACGGCATCTATATATGATCTGTCTGATGATGTTCTCTTTCCAGATGCTTCACTCAGTCACGAAGTAGTTAAAATGACTCAAGATGAGCAAGATTGCCGTAGATATTATATTTACGTAAATTTTTTTTTTTTTTCTCTAATCACTCTGATCAGTGGTTTAGAATAGTATACAATATAAAGCAGGGTAAGATTTATTGGTTAACTGTTTAATAGGGATGTACTTGTCGATAGTGTTATTAATAGAATCGTAAAAATATTGTACTGAATCTTCCAAAGTTCTATTCGAGAATTCAAGATTCCAATCGATCTTACATATTACTGAGTTAAATGCAATGCAGTCGCCTTTATAAAATAAATGCTTAGTACGAGGAGCCGGATTTAAATAATCTAAGGTGACTAACTCTAGAGTAATACATAAAGCACTATGTAGGCCGTAGGGGGTCAACTGGCACCAGGGGGTCGAGGCATTCCATTACCTTGACTACGTCGTTTAAAATGACTAAGTGTAGTATTCTACCCTGGAAGTTTAATACTTGGAGTAAAATAGTTTACTTTATCATGAAAAAGTTCAATGTTCCGTGAGATACTTTATTTATGCGAGCGGTGCCGCAGACAAAAGCTAGTAACTTATATCTTATTATTTATTGGATTGATTTTTCACTCCCAAAACCCCCTGCGTACCCGTTTCCGAGATTCAGATTATAAATATATATACAAGAATTGCTCGTTTGAAGTATAGGAATAAAGTAATTTATTTTATAAAATGTAAGACGAGATGTTTTAAACGGATATAATTTATGTGTTTACTTATTTCCTAGACTTTACCGTGTATATGTATTCGTTTCATCTGCGAAACACCTTCAATAGACAAAAGCTTTGCGTGACCAATTCAAAGCACGTGTCTTTAAAGAACGTTAAGCAAAACGTGTTTTGTCTAGACAAAGAATGTCTAGGTTTTCTGTATTTCAAAGTGAGTTAATTTTATAACATTAAAATAATAAATAAAAACATTTTATAACATATAACATTATTATTTATTACATTACAATAATCCTCACAGGTACAACCTGGGCGCATTCGTGCGAAGGCGCTATTACATGTGAGTCGCACGACCGGCAACACAATCCTGACTTTTTGTGCGCGTACTTATGGTACATTTTTTCTCGCTGCCAAAAGCAGTTATTATTATTAAGATTTTGTAGGCTATTTTAGCGTAAGTATTTTCGCTTTTGTATGGGAGTGATGTATCTGTTACGTAGTAAATATTTATTATTCTGAACTTTTGAATTAATTCGAAGAAAACCTAATGCGCGTTGATAGCTCCGGAACCCTTCATAGACATATCCTGATATGCTCTTGGTAAGGTTATTTATTTTTATAGTTCTACAAACTAGGTAATAAAAACAATAGAAAATCCCTCACCTTAGGCACAAATATCAGCGCCATGCTCAGGAAGCAGCAGAACACGATCGCGAGTGACACAAACGCAAACGCCGCGTCCTGCTGACTGGCTATCACCAGCGTCACCGGCGCCGTGATAAGGCAGAGCACCACCACGTTGTAGATGCTCATGCCCACGTAGCGGGAGTCGTTGATCTGACGCACCTTCACCGACCGCGTCTCGTAGGCTAGGAATAGCCCGAAGACTAGGACTAGGCCTTTGTAGCCGTACATCACACCTGGAACAAAGAATGCGAGGGAAGATTTAATTTTATCACCCGACTTAATTAATAACCTGAGCCAAATATTGATTTTGACAAAATTTAAAAATTCATGCATTTTGTACTATTGTATTATACTAGCTTTTTTCGCGGCTCCGCCTGCATTAATATAATATCGCATATCCCACGGGAATACTGTACTTTTAAGGGATAAAAAGTAGCCTATTTTTTAATCTAGAGCCTAGCTACTACCACACCAAATTTCATCGAAATCCGTTCAGTAGTTTTTGCGTGAAAGAGTAACTAACAAACATCTATTCATCCTCACAAGCTTTCACATGTATGACAGTACAGTAGGATATTGTACCTATCAAGTCAAAGTGTGATTTTAGTTCATTACAAAGTATATACATCCTTCTCACATTGCGGAGAGATTGGTGTATGATCAGTGATGATGAAGGTATTTTCATAGACGAGGATGACATAGATTTCGTTGATTTGATTGATTCATAACCCAACTAAGTATCTTATTATATTTATGAATACACCACTTTACCTACACACAAATCAACCTTAGAATTACCCTGGGTTTTCCCTTGTTTGGTCGAATGTGCCCTTCATTCAAAAAAAACAATTACATTGAGGCACACTTAAGGCGAGGGTGAAAAAAACTAATTTGTCTTACAATTTAACCGAGTCTCTAATGGCGAGTTCGCACGCAATACATAAACGCCCGGAAGACTCGCTGAGCCTAACAGAATTAAAATAAGTATTCCCTTGAGCTTTAATTTTTTTAAAAGGCATACTTTCGTACTTTAACTAATGCTTACGGAAGTCTAACAGAAAATAATAGACTTTCATCTATATTTATACAAATCACGGGACTTTCACTGGCGTATGTTGATGTTATAAGGTGTTAAATAGGCTACTTTATCTTAGGGTTCCGTTTAAAAATATAGGGCTCCGTTTCCATTAGTTCTAAGCTAACGAAGTTGCGGGCTGGTGCTAGTTCGAAAAATAAATATATACCTTTACACGGGGTATTTAGGTTCTACAGGTTAGGTTTTTACAGGTAGTAGTAACCCAATCTACGAAATGAAATATAAGTTTACATACAATTATTATTCTTAACACTGGAGGATAATTCTTTTTTTATGATTGTTTTATCTTAAGGCGGCTGACCTTATCATAGCAACTAGGAGTTACTTAAGTGTATAAAATATATTTTTTAAATAACTAGATAGAACAGGTTTAATATAATACCTAACAATATTATATATTAACCCCCAATGAAATTCAATGAAAGGTTCATTGAATTTCATTTCATTTCATTTCATAAATTAGAGATATTTTCGCTTTTTACGAACTAGAATTTGATTGATAATAAAATGTTGATTCATTTTATTATCAATCAAAATACGTTGAACTTTTAGCATAATTAGTTCACATTCTGTTTTTGTTTCGAATTCGAATCCATTCGAATTCTGAGCTGGATTCTTCGTGGAATTAATGAATACGTTATAATTTCAAATTTATTCATCGGAATGACGTTTCATTATTACAATGTAAAATGTAAAAGTTTCGCAACAAAGAGAGTTAGATGTGATTAATAAACTTAAAATTAAATTTTCCATCCCTCCGCTATAGGCGCGCGGTCTATTTTAGCATAATGAATGTTATTCCATTTTGACATTTTCGTGAAGAATAATGAATCACACTAAAAACATTTTAGGCTTGGACTATATATGCTCCAGAATCCGGAAGACCGTAGAAAATTCTGAGCATTAAAAATAGAACTCTGCGCTAGTACCTACAATAGAGTTGAAAATTGATGTTTAGTGTGTTGAGCTGTCATATATGACATTGACATTTGACTCGATACTGTTCTGAGTGAACTGAGTGTTCGATTCTCAACTCTATTGTAATAGTGCAGAGTTTCTATTTTCAATGCTCAGAATTTTCTACAGCCTTCCGGATTCCTGAGCATATAGTCCTGAGATATTGAGAAGGACGAAGTCGAGCCATACTAACGCGGTGCTCTTCATGTGCAATTTTTTATTCTTCTTCACTCCTTTCATTCGAAACGTTTGAATCCTAGTTGCATTACGGCTTTGTTGGGAAATATTCGATCGTCTCGGCATTGTTAATGATAATATCGGCACAATAAGCTAATTGACCGGAGTTTCTAATTGTCAAATTTTCAACCATACATGACCATAGACAGTATTATGTTTAGCTGTCAGTTGCATTTTGTTATACCACGTTATGTCACGTCCCACGGGAACGGGATAAAAAGTCCTTTGTCCGTCTCCTGGTTCTAAGCTACTTCCCCACCAATTTCAGCCAAATCGGTTCAGCCTTTTTTGAGTAATAAATAGTGTAACTAACACGACTATATGTAAAAACCTAAATAAAGTGATAAAGTATATAAAAAAAATGTGTGATATTATTATGAAGATGAATTTCCACGAATAACCAACAAAACACTCAATCAATTATATCAAAGCGGCAAACACGGCTGAATTACTGGCACTGTATTATAAAGTTCTAAAATTAAAGTTAAAGAAAAAATCACAGTATAAATGGCTTAATACAGGTAGCGGCACGAAACTCTAGCGTTGACCGTTATTGCGCAGAAGTCAAAAATTAGGTCTCTCAGGGGGGCTAGAGGGACGAAGGGTGCTCGTGCGTAGCGCCGATTGGCTAGCCAGTCGTACTCCGTCCCCCGCCGTGATATGACGCTCCGCGGTCTTCTGACTATACAGTCGCGTTCTAAAATCTATTGTTATTGCCGTTCATTGTTATTGTTTTTTGTTAAGTTTGAGTTCGATTGTTATTGTTGGTTTTTATTATTAAATTTGTTTGTGACTTTAAACAGTGAACATGCCTAGAAGAAATACTGTTTTGAAAAGACATGCACGAAAAATGTTGTATGACGTGCATTGTTTTGTTAAAAAAGAAACCAATGAATATATTTTTTTCTACTCCCCATAAACTTAATCACTCGGTAGTGTACAAAGAGTACATTTAAATATGTTCTTAAAATTATTTTATTAAAGTTATAATTGTATTGCGTGCGCGACTGTACCCATGCGCAGCTATCCCCTCTACATTTCGCTCAGCGCTAAACTTACGTGCCGCTACTTGTACCAAATGTAAGAAATTAAAATGAATTCCAAATTACATTAAAATAAAGTGCCAGATGCTTAAACCATATATTAATAAATTAATTACACGAATCATAAATATAAATGTATAGAAGCTGAAATCCATAACTTATAATAGGTCTTTGAAATTGCCGTTCTGCAGTTCTGGCCATTTCAAATCAAAATAATTTTTGTTTGGCTAAGAATTCTAATTTAAAATTAATTTTATTTTAAAACATGGAACTCTTTTTCCAAAAGTAGTCATTTGTTTATTGATTAGTGTTACATTTTCATCGCATTTCAATCTTTTTCGTCATCATGAATACGTTAAAAATTCGAGTAATTATGGAATATGAGTACCGTTGTGGCAGCAACGCGGCACAAGGGGCACGCAACATCAACGACGTTTACGGAGCTAACACTACAAACCAACGCACCACCTGTTATTGGTTTGCTCGCTTCCGTTCTGGAAATTTCGACCTGAAAAATGAACCTCGCGGTCGTCCGAAGACTTTGGTCGACAATGACGAATTAAAGGCGATTTTGGAAGCTGATGATACACAATCTACGGCTGAATTAGCAGCAGCTTTCGACGTTAGCGTCAAAACAATATTGGTCCATTTGCGTCAAATTGGCAAGGTAAAAAGCTTGACAAATGGGTGCCCCACGAACTCAATGATAGCCAGCGCGAAGTACGCGTCGAGACGTGCCTTGCACTACTCGACAGACACACAAATGAAGGAATTTTGAACCGCATTGTTACCTGCGATGAAAAATGGATTCTGTTTGATAAACGCAAGCGCTCAGCAAGTTGGTTGGATCCTGGTTCAGCACCTAAATAATGCCCTAAGCGAAAACTTACCCCTAGAAAAGTGATGGTCACTGTTTAGTGGTCTAGCGCCGGTGTGATTCATCACAGTTTCTTACCAAACGGGGTGAGCATTACTGCAGATGTGTACTGTGAAGAATTGAACACAATGATGGAGAAGCTGGCACAACTCCAACCAGCATTGGTCAATCGCTCTTCTCCGCTGCTCCTGCACGACAACGCGCGACCTCATACTGTACAGCAGACGGTCTCCAAGTTGTAAGAACTGGTGTTGGAAGCTCTCTGTCATCTGCCCTACTCACCAGACCTTGCGCCTACAGACTACTACTTTTTCCAGAATTTGGATAACTTTTTGGTGGGAGAAAAATTCGATACCCGAGAGGCAGTACAAAATGCCTTTGAAGAATTAGTTGCCTCCCGTCCAGCTGATTTCTTTAAGAAGGGCATCAATAAACTGCCACTGCGTTGGCAAAGATGCATTGAATGCATGGGTGATTACTTCGATTAATACAAATAAAATATACATGAAAAAAAATCGATTAATTTTTCAGACAAGACGGCAATTTCATAGGTAAAGACCTAATATAAGCAAAGTAATAATATCGGAACCCATTTAAAAGTATTTCATACGGAACTAGCTCACCCATCCGAACTGGACTGGTTACAAAGAGAAGTACAACAAGACATAAATAATAGAGCATGGAAAAAAAACCGATAGATCGCGACGCGCGAACCCGATAGTTTGCGGAACATCTTAACAATAATGGACATCATTTTGACCCAGATAAAGACATAAAATATTTGTATGTACTACCAAAATGTCGGAAAATGGATGCGTTAGAAGCTTTAGAAATAAATAGATATAAAAAGGGGGAAATTTTCTAAATGTCTTCATGTCTTTCGAATTCTATTTTATTGGACATATAATTATATAGCTTAAATTATATTTAATTTTAACTGTATAATTATGTGCCCTACCATGTAGGTAGGTAAATAATTTGTATTTGATGTAAGTAAACTAATTATGTAATTAGTTTACTTACATCAAATACAAATTATTTACAATCGTAAGTATGAACATAAACGTACATCGTACAAACTTCGGAGTTATCAGAAATTTTGTACATGTGACCATACATATCGTATCAACTTACAGCGAGTGACGTCACCTGCCGGTACGACTTGTATGGGTCATTTCCAAAAGAAACAATCCGATTGATTTTTATTAGTACACTGTTCCTTTGGTAAACTTTCTTATTTTAAGAGCTCTATTTATTTAAGTAATAAATAAAATACAGGCAAGTTACCCTATTAGTGAATTCATATCTAGTGAACCGGCGCATCCCGTTTACTTGAATCACCTCGGTTCTAGAACCTTTTAAAATGTAAAGGCTGAACAAAATGCAGCCAACAGCACAAAGCTGATCCAAGTTCGCGCTTCGTTAATCCGCGGCTTTTCGCTTTTATTAATCCGCTCATAATAGACGTTAAAGCATTTTTTGTATAACTTAAGATTAAATTGAAAAGATGAAAATAATAAAATTTAAGAACATATATCAATTTGTACTATCAGGGAATCTTATTTATAAGCAAGTAGAGTGTTCTCATAATTTATTTGTATTATAATGATGACATGCAGCCACAATACAATTGTCAAAAACATGTGACAATTGTTAATTGTCAACAACCTGCTTAAGAATTAGATTTCCTGATATATCATAGTATACATAAAAGTCAACCCATAATAATATAACAACCTGTTCAGTGTTTTTATGGGACTTACTTGTGACACTTGCTTACTTAATAATTGCTACAACGGTAGACGAAATACTAATTGATTTGTTACAGCAAAACCCTGGCGACTACACGGAAGTGTACCCGACTCCATCCTGTGTTGTTTTATAGTCGAAGTTTGGGAACTGTCCGGGCTTCACAATAACTAAATTATATATATTGTGTCACAATATTGCAGTTCAAAATATTCGTTTTATTTTGTTTGTCGATGAGTTTCTGTTTGATTTGACTTTTAAGTTATTTAAGGGCGAGTTTACGTCGCGGCGATACGGCGATTCGCTGCACTTTTAAGATAGCTACTCAAAATTGAACTGTATTCACTACACAAAAAGATACATGTTTCATATGACTCAGTCATACACTGCACGTGCGCTGTGCACCGAGCTGCCACTTTACATTTGAACTCTTACAATGAAATGTGTATCTTCTTGTCTAATTGATATCTTAAAAATGCAGCGCCATGTCGAGTATCATTTTTTTTCGGTGTGGGTTGACTCTAAAACCTATTGAACAATGCGAAATCATTACATTTTTTTTTGGTTTTATAAATCAACAAACTTGTATCGGAGCATCATATTGTAAGAAATATTTGTTGTATTTATCGAATCTTTAAAGTAGGTACCTACTCGCCTATTAAAAATTATGGTCTAGTTTCAGTCCAATTGTCACGTCTGTGATCATGTCTTTGCTTACTTGTAATATTGTTGCCTTACTTTCAGATAAAGATTTAAAAAATACCCCATGCTGTGTCGTACATTTGACGGAAAAAAAATTCATACAAGAAAAAGTAACGCCATCTTGATTTCAGAAGACTGAATTCCGCAGAAAGCAAATGGGTTGTTTGGGGGCATTTGGGTGTAGACACTTTTTGCCTCGACATGCCACGTCTTTATTATGTACGTCTATGCATTACTAAGAAAATAGTTAATATTACATACCCAACCACACGGTGTTGTGTTCGCTCTCACAGTGTTCCAATTCGGGTCGAATGTGTACATCGTCATCGTTGTGACTGGGGGCCTCCAGGGGGAATATCTCCACCCGTCTCTGTAGGGGGTCCCGGAGCTGCCACGCCGTCAGTATGGCCACGTCCACCACAAGAAGACCCCCCACCATAGTGTATAGCTTCCAGCCGTGCATACGTTTCTGAAAGAAATCCTGGTTTTGAATTGCAGTCTACAATGTTTTAGAGTCCTCCACTATTTGGACACCATGAGGCAACCGGAGATTTTATATAACCAAATTACGTAAAGACACCCGGGGAACATCAGGTGAACGATCATTTTGTTTGCATTGGTCAATCGCAATTACTATATCGTATAGTGCTAGATAACCCATATTTTATTGAGGAAGATTATAACTTGAGAGCTATAAGTCGTGGGCATCAGCTCGTAAATGATATAAGTTAAAAATGGAAAAACAATAAAATATATGACAATCGTAATGGCACAAAGCCAGAATAGCTAGGAAAATGGCTTAATTTATAGCTTCAGCTCCACTTATGAGATAGCGTTTATGCGCAGTGAGATTAAATGCGGGGTTTACACGGGTGACTAAAGCCGCACGTTTGCCACGCGGCGAAAATTACGGGCGGTACAGTTATGTAATGTGTATAGATCTCGGTGATTTTAGGGGTGGCTCGCTATATATGTGAATTGGGGATGAAAAATCTTTTTTCAATCTATCCTATCATGTGGGTTATCATTGTATAGGTATTTCAAAATAAAAACCAGGTTTAATTCATGACTTTTTTTAAAAGTTAACCAATTTTCGAGTAGTCGGTCTCCAAAGTGGTTTACAAGTTGTCCCCCCCCCTTGGCATTTCTAAACCATATGAGATACAAACTCGTAAGTTTCCATGCTCTTTAGGAAAATTATTTTGAGCGAAAACTGACAATAACTTTTGAAGTAGGTAATTCAAGGAAAACACATTGCGCGTATTAACGCGCATGCGACATGTCTAAGGAGGGTTCCGTAACAATCAAGTTACGTAACCCTCCTTAGACATGTTCTGACATATCTTTCTAATACTTTTCGAAAAGCCAATAGAAAAGAACTATGCATATTCCCTATTTAGGTAGCGTTTGAGTATCCGGACATTTAATTGGCAGCAATTACAGTTTAGTGGCGATTAATAATTAATCCGGAGATAGAATGAGGTAAATAAAAACAAAGACAGGAAAAAGACAAACATCTCTTTAAATGATACGTTTGTACCTAACGTTGAAATTACTTGAAATAATTTTTTGATTTATTTGTGTAAGTTAATTCCTTCGACCCAGCTTTGCAACCCTTTTATGGGATTTCGCCTTAATACTGGTTTTAACATATTGTAGGTCAGTGGCGTGGGGTTCCTATAACTCCATTCCTATCGGCTTCACTTATCACTTGTTTTTTTATGACCTTCATCCAAATTCCTACCTATTAGGGCTTCCCTATGGAGGAGAAGAAGCCGTCGCCACTGCTGTAGGTACAGCCTTTCGAAGGGCATCTTCGAAACCTTTGTGTGAAAATGATGTACTGTTCAAGATGGTCACTTATAAAAACTAAGATTATCGTACAAGTGTTAAAATATAATGTTAACAATATGTTTATTAATGTTAATTAAATTGTTATGTTTATTAAATTGTTAATAATATGGAAAATATCTAAGTTTAAACTTATAGTTAATAGAAACAATTTCAATAATTTTAATATTACGTGATGTAAAAAAAAATTCAATGCTGTTTCACAAGAGATTTGTGCGAACGGAGGAGAATTGTGCGAATATTTGGCACAGTTAAAGCTCATGTGGAGGAAGGTGTACAAGAAGCTAATATTTTTTCAAAGAATACTTAGAAATACATAAAATTAATAACAACAACACACACTACCTCAGATAATTAACACACACTACCGTGCGTTTAATAGATAAAATTTTGTTACTCGTTGACGCTCGTCAATCCGTCACAAAATAATATACATTTGTTTTATTTTTTCTATCTGGCCGGCAAAAGAAATGATATATATGAATTGCTATGGGCGAATTTCGACCACAGGATGACCTCAAGTATTTTCTAATGCGGCATCAGCGCTAGGTAGGTTCTTATTCTATGGCCTACTTTAAAGTGTTAGATTTACAATTTTATGGGTATGGACAAACATAGGTTGTTGAATGATATGCAAGTGCATATCATTTCCGAATAACAAGAGTAGCCCAATTTTCTTTCTATAAGTTGATAGAACCGTATTTCGTTTTATTGCCGGTCACGTCACTAGTGAGGGATGAACTGTTTCGTTTATTCAGAAGTTCTGTAATGTATGCGTTACGGATATTGTGTTTGGAATTTACGTGCATGCGGATAGGCTCGGAAACGAGCTTATTAGTGCCGTTTATGGATACCCTACTAAAATTGGTGGGTATAAAAATTTGCTTAAAATAATAAGCAAGAACAGTACGTGATGAATTAGAAATGAAGTGAAAAATTCGTTAAGTAGTTATTACATTATTTCGTTCAGTAGGTATGTATTAAGGGATGTATTCGCACTAACATTTGGTTTTATATTCGTTTATATTCGTAAAAAAGTTATTGTTCAGTATTCCACGTTCTGTACCTGTATTTTAATTATTACGGTTGATTAACTTTTGATTACAAAGCCGGGTAAGGCTGACATTAAACCGTATCAACAAGGCTGCATAAAAATTATTTAAATTAATTTTGTCTTTCCCCGTCATAACATCCGCTGTCAAAATACACGGCGCGTGAACTGAAATGACATATTTATAATTAATTTTCACGGAGTGTTTTTTTCCATGTTGTTTTTATTAAGTTAAAGCGGTGACCATCCAACGTGCATAGAATAAGGACTTATTAATACATTTTGGTAACGTAATTACCCAATAATATATACAGAAAATTGCAGAAAACTGCTTAAAATGGAAATTGTAGACAATTTCCATTTTAAGCATTTTCTGTTACAATCACACTGTCACAATAAAATCTACAAGATTTTAAATGACCTCAAATGACGTATTGTCCATAGAAATCGAGATAAATGCAAAAATTGCTGATTTTCCCGACCCCTTAATATCTTGTGAAGCAGATGTGAGACTTTTTTTTCATGGTTAGAATGTCAAAACAAAGGTTTTTACCAGTTTACAGATTATTCAATTTCATTGCGAGGTTTTCCTCTCTTTTGGCTTTATTTAAATGTACAAAAGTTGTAATTTGTATTTATAAGTGTCGTAAATTCGTAGGTTGTCATGTTATTAAGGGTGTCCCAATAAGAGTGCCCGATTTAATTTTAAGAAAAAACACATATTTTTTTTTTGCGAGAGGTGATATTTTTATTGCGTTATAAAGTACACATGTTCCGTTAAGTATGGAATAGAATATCCTGCATATTTCTGCACCCTTGCTCTTTTCATGAAATTTTCGATGACTTTTTCACAGAGTGGCGGCTCTATCTCACCGATGACGCGTTGGATCTCGGCCTTTAGCTCGGGAATTGTTCGTGGTTTAATCGTATAGATCTGAGATTTAACAAAACCCCAAAGGAAAAAGTCGCAAGGCTTTAAATCGCAAGATCTCGGTGGCCAGTTGACATCGGAATTTCGGGAGATTATTCGGTCCGGAAATTTTTCCTCGAATAAATGAATTGTTTCATGGGCGGTGTGGCAGGTCGCGCCATACTGTTGGAACCACATGTCATCCAGGTCCAGTCCTTCCCATTGGGGCCACAAGAACTTTGTTATCAAGGTGCGGTAACGCAAACCGTTGACAGTTGCAGCATTTTCAGCCTCATTTTCGAAGAAGTACGGCCCAATCACGCCGCCTGCGAAAAATCCGCACCAACCGTCCATAATCGACCCAGTTTCCTTAAATTTATTGATCACTCTTCGAATTGTTGACACATTTGGTGCACTTTCACGACCGAAAATAATGCGAAGTTTGCGAGCAGTTTAAGCATAGCTTTCCCCATTTTTGTAATGGGTTTTCACTCATCATCATCTCATCACACCACCTCAAATTGCTATTCCGAGCTCTAAGGTGTGTTATAAACACCAGTAACGAAGGGTAGTTCTTCTTGATTGGGAAGCCCTAGGCCGTATAATAGGTAGGGACTTGGATGAGAGTCTTTAAAAGGTTAGTAGTAAGCGAAGTCGATAGGAATGGAGTTATTTTTTATACGGGCAAATGGCCCACCACACTTACCCACCACTGCAACTCCTGTGTAGCCAGGATCGACAGTGGTAACCAACCACAAAAACCCTTTGATATGATCTCAGGGGTGCCCGGGGGACATGCTAAATCTGTCTTGGAACCCGCAACGAAATTAATCAGAAGATTGTAGGAGGAGTAGGAAGTATTCCAGTTTCCCTCCCCAAGCAAAGCAATAAGCAAAAAGACAGCAAAAATTGTGATGACAAAAAGTCAGAATTAAAGGGGAAGCACCACGGGAATAACATGTTTTTTTTTGGATAGGAATGGATTTATAGGAACCCCACGCACGCATCGATAACCATAAAAATACTATTGCATACCTTAGTATCAGGCTTAGGTTTCGTGGTGTGTCGATGCACCCGCCACACTTTGGTGAACATGGCGCCGTACGCCATGGAGAAGCCGGTTGCTAGGAGCCAAGCCCGGGCCGCGCAGAGCCCAGAGTAGTAATGAGGTTGGACCCATCTGCCGTCCACACCCAGGGCGATGGCCGAGCCGAAGCACACACAACAGCCGCACAGCATCACTGTGTTGCAGGCGGGGTGAGACCATTGGATCACTCTGTGGACAATAGATGTGGATTTAATAGTAACATTTTTATTAAGTGACTTATATGGAAGATTATTGTAGGAGAAATATGGCCCTTACTGCCTAGAAAAGTACAACGTACACGTTAGGACGTGGTCACACGAGTGGAATCAGAACCCCAATTCTCTTAACTTACACTTTTATTTTACTTTTGTTGAATTATAAATGAATCATATTGATATCATAAACTGATTTTTGGAGTTTGGAGGGGATGTTAAATATCATGACTGGAACGTAACTGTATTATTGCCGGTTTTAAAGAGCAGAATCGACCTTCTGAATTGTAGAACACATATGTACTCGTTTATTTATTATCGCTCCGATTGTCGGTCCTAAATAAAGTCGGTCGTGTACACCTTAAAGGTATCCTTCCGATCTATGCGACCGCGACCGAGTCCGCGACTCGCGACCGTGACCGAGCCCGCGACCCGCGACCGCGTCCAGCGATCCAGCGAATCAGGTTCTCTAGCCACGCCCACCGGTCGCGCTACGCGAGTCGCGGGGGTTGTTTAGTGCTCCATATAAATTCATAGTAAGCAGTGTCTTCGCGACACTATTTCGGTCTCGGGTCGCGGTCTCGCGTCGTATGAATCGGAAGGATATCTTTTTGATGATTTGATCCGCAATATGAACGTATGAAGATAAATAAAATATATTTTATTCCCAATGAAAAACAGACATTTCTATACCACATTCGTTGATTGAAATGTGATTTAAAGACCCAGAAGTGGATATTGGGTCTTTGATCAATATTGTTTGATTGAAAGGCAGAGGGAAAGGGTTAAAAGGTTCACGCAAAAAATGGAACAAAAAGGTCAGAAAATCGAGCTTAGTTTTTTCCATCTAACATATTCAAAATTTGTTAGTAAAAATTAGAAGATTTTATTGATCGACCATTTCGATTTTATTATACGCATTGATGTTAGAGCTCTGGTGGTGCTAAATGTTTAATAACATGCTTTGTTATTTTGACATTACCATAACTTTATTATTGTACTCTAGTAAATGGGTTTCATAATGATTGTACATTATGAAACCCATTTACTAGAGTACAATAATTTTTGATAGTTTTTTGTACTAATATTAGCTGTGGAAGAGCCAAGTCCTGATACAGGCGTAAGCTTACTAGGTGACTACGAGTTCTACATTATAACTGTAAACTGTTCTTTTGGAAAAAAACATTTATTTATTATTACTATAAATATATATTTATTTATTATTACTAGAAATAGTTGATTATATTGATTGAGGCTATTGGCTTGATTTTGAATAACTCTCTTACGTCAGGCTGATGTAGGAAAGTACATAGTGCAAAGTCATCTTACTAATATTTTTTAAAATATCAGGGAGTATATAAAAAAGTTTTTATAAGTACGGCTACAATAGGCAAGACGACTGATTTTTTTTATTTGATAAATAAATAGTACTCTTAAATATGAGTAACTTCTCAGAAGAAACAGTATATAAAAATCAAGATTTTGATAGGTTTTTTTAATGTCTCGTGAAAACGTTCCATATAAAAATCGTACCAACTGTGACGTCACATTATGTAAAAGTTTATGAAATACTTAGTCTGGCCATAAATACTGTTACAATTAAAAATAAACAAAATATTACATTTGAATTTGGAATCTGTCATTTTTATATGATTTTTCATTGGGTTTTCTCATTTTGGCGATGTACAATACATTGTACAATATTTTGCGATATTAAAATGGAGCGGGGTGATAAAGAGAACCGAATCGCTGCGATTGCATTACACAAAGTAGGTATGGAGCCATATGCAATTTTTAAAACTCTCCATATGCTTGGTATTAGTAAAATGTTTGTCTACCGGGCTATTAATAGTTACAATGAGACCTCCTCTGCTTGTGACAGAAAAAGATCTGGCCACGTAGCGTTCGTACGAAAAAGGTGGTCAAAGCAGTAAGGGAAAGAATTAGAAGAAATCCTGTCCGAAAGCAAAATATTTTATCTCGGGAGATGAAGATAGTACCTAGAACCATGTCGCGTATTTTAAAAGATGACTTAGGACTTGCAGCCTATAAGAGACGTACTGGTCATTTCTTAACTGATAATTTAAAAAAGAGTAGGGTGGTAAAATCGAAATAACTACTGAAGCGGTACGCACAGAATTTTTTTGTTTACGGATGACAATTTTTTTACAATTGAGCAACATTTTAACAAACAAAATGACCGTTTTTATACTCAAAGCTTTAAAGAAGCTTCCCATTTAGTCGACAGAGTGCAACGTGGGCACTATCCGACTTCACTGATGGTTTAGTGGGGTATTAGCTATGAAAGAGTGACTGAGCCATACTTTTGTGAGAGTATCAAAAATCGGCACAAGTGTATCAAGATACCATTTTTGAGAAGGTAGTGAAGCCCCTTAACAACATCATGTTCATTAACCAAGAATGGTCCTTCCAGCAAGACTCGGCGCCGAGTCATAAAGCTCGGTCTACGCAGTCTTGTTTGGAAACGAACTGAAGACTGGCCGTCGTCTAGTCCCGATCTTAATTCGCTGGATTGTGATTTATGGTCAGATTTAGAGAGTATAGCTTGCTCTAAACGCCATGATAATTTGGAGTCCCTAAAACAATCCGTACGATTGGCAGTGAAGATTTTTTCCATGGAAAGGGTTCGTGCTTCTATTGATAACTGGCCTCAACGTTTAAAGGACTGTATTTCAGCCAATGTAGACCACTTCGAATAAGCTTTTTATATTTTAAATTGTTTTATATTTATGTATTAAACTAACACACTGTAAAAGTAATAAATGTTATTTGCAATAGAATTTTTTTCTTTGTTTCAGTATTTATGGCAAGACTAGGTATAAGGCCGCAGGATGTTGAATTAATGTTTTTGTATGCAAGTAATTAGTAAGTATTATAAATGTTTCTAATTACTAAACTAAAACATAAAATATTATTTTTTTACCTTTATCAAGTAGTAATACCTCAATATTTCTGAGTATATAAATTATACTAAATATTTTACATATATACAATATAGCCAACTCCCCAATTTGAGGCTACAACTATATAGGCTGCTGTTGATTCTGAAAAACTTGCATTAAGTTGTGTGCGCTATACCATGCGTATCTACCACACCTACATAAACACATAATACCTTTTCTGTCTACGATATCATATTTCTTATAATAATTATCTAGGGAATGAACTAATGAAAGTAAATATCTATCATAATAATGGAGGTAATCGCTGTAACATCAATCAATGTCTTGGTGGCCTTGTCCGTGATTGGATTATAAACGAATCAGCAGCACAAAGTTAGTGTATCGCCCCAATGTCATTAGTTTTGGCCTGGTAAAGCAGCAAGGACGTGACGTCATTTAGTAATTATGATGATCATTATAATGATAAAGTAACAGAAATGAAAAAAAAGTATCATGTCAAGATCAAGTTTGTGAGGATGGATGTCTGGATGGATATATGGTTGTTTCTTGTTTCTCTTTGTTTGTTACTCACGCAAAAACTACCTACTGAACGGATTTTGTTAAAGTTTGTTATGGTAGTAGTTTAAGGTCTGGAATAACACATAGGCTACGTTTTATCCCGAAAAAGTATAGTGTTCCCATGGGATACTGTACGGGCGGAGTCGCGGAAAAAGCTAGTTGTTTATTTTTTTATGCTGTAGAATATCAACACCTGAAAGGAGAAATTTGATGTTCTAATTTTCGGCTTAATTCACACGCACGCTCGTGTATACAACCATTTTCTGAACCAAAACATTTTAATAAGCGCCAGTGGCGCCAAAAAAGTTCCAACTGTACAATTTTCGGCGCCAAACCGTAGCAAATTTTAATTAATTCCCTCGAGCACGGTTATGTGGGGCAAAAAGCGTAATCCTTGGCACCATAATACCCTTTACCCCGCACATTGAATCCTCTCATTTCCTGCCAGGTATCAAGCGGGGGTAATATATCGCAAAAAGGTTTCCTTAACGACATAATGTTCCTAGGAGTTCCAATTTTAGAACGTGTGGTCGTTTGTGAAGGACTAATTAGAGTATGTTTCAGTGATTTGCTTTTATTGCAAGAAGTAAGGATAAAACACGCTGTACCATGCGGGACGGCAGATCCTTATACTGTTATAAGTGTGAAAGATTGTGAGAATGGATGGATGGATGTTTGTAACTCTATCGCGCAAAAACAACTGAACGGATTTTCATGAATTAGTATGGTAGCAGTTTAGACTCTGGATCACATAGGCTACATTTTATTCCAAAAAAGTACAGTGATAAAGTATCTCGAGAGATACGGCCTACGGCTCCGCCCGCATAAATACAGTAATTTTTTCGCGGGCGGAGCCGTAGGCAAAACCTTGTTTTTAACCGGCTTAAAAAAGGAGGTTCTTAGTTTGACATGTATTTTTGTATGTATGTATGTTTGTTTGTCGACGATTTTCTCAAAAACTACTGATGCTATTTGATGACGACCTCTGTGGCTCAGTGGTTGAGCGTGTTGGTGCTCAATCCGAGGGTCATGGGTTCGAATCCCGCCGAAGGAACAAAAAGTTTTATTGTGTTCCTGGGTCATGGATGTGTATTAAATATACCTAATATAATAAAAATCTTAAATATATGTATATAATAAAAAATAATTAAATATATTTCCGTTGTCTGGTACCCGTAAAACAAGTTCTTCGAGAACTTACCACAGATTGACGTGGGGTGAAGCGTCCGTAGATATTATTATTATTTGGATGGGGTTCCCACCATTGAATAGCTTTTAGCTGGGAAGGTTAAATAATTACAATCTACTTAAACGACATCACAGGCCGCGCTACTGCGGGCGCGTTTTTAATGTGTTGTACTCATTTTTTTTACAAGTGTTCGTGAAGGTTTAATTTAAAGGATTTTCTGAAAGTTATCAATACCGCTGTTAGTAAAAACTGTTCTTAATATGCTTAAAACTTTAATATCTTTAGTTTTCCCTAATATCATCGTCATCATCTTCCCTATATTATATTATGTCAATAAGTGAAGCGAAAACTTTCTTTTTTCTTTCACGAAAATTATGAAAACGGTACTGAAGGCACGATGAAAGTATTTTTGGATTTTAAATGATGAATGAAGTTTCACTTCTGCTATGTGTTCACTGTCCAAGTGGCTTTTTTGCGTTGAATACGCAAAAGAATACAAGGATAAATAACCCTAAGAGATTTAAATTATAAATTAATTTCGACCACTAGGTCATAGTCATATCAGATCGTCAATAAAATATATTTGCAATGTTAATTTAACTCCTAATAAGAATGTAATACAAAACCACATACTTAATAAGATACATTTATAAATTTATACTTTCACAAAATCTAAAACTGTGCAAATGAAAGAGATATTAAATTTCGAAACACGAAAACTTCAAAAAAAAAACGTAGATATAAAGAATGTGACCTAGTTCTTTGTTCCGAGTTCAACTTTAGACTCATACGTAGGTACAAATTAAAATATTTATGACATCCCATGACAACTCCACTAGATCGTGTAACGGGCATCAAAGGCTTAGTTATTAATTGAGAGAAAAATATTTGTGTTGCTATGCCATATCATAAGGACATAAATATATAGTAAATAAAACGGGTTAGAGCTTTGTTTGAGCTGTAAAAACTTAAACAATATTTTTTACGTAAATTGTTCTGTTTCCTTATCGGTTTTGTGTACGGGTATACGACGTATAAAGATTGTATACAACTACCTGATTTTATTTTTTTTCGTCATTATTCAAGTAACAAACAAAGACTTGAAATAAATTTTTTAACTCGAATGCAGTTCCAAGACATGTTGTTCTAACTTCCATTATCGAAGGGTTCACAAGAGAAGTTGATAATAATTGGGTACTTAAAACTCCTGCGATTTCAGATAAAATTATTTGTCGAACTACTTTCCAAGATTTATCGTTGAGCAACAGCCTGCAATTACTGTCGACGGATACGCAATATTCTATTTCCGTTTTATGTATATATGAATTTTCGTTATTACGTTGTTCTTTTGGTACCTAATTGCTAGAAGATTTTACTACAGAAAAATATGCTTTCATTTTTCTCCAATACTAACTTTTCACTGTGTTCAATTTGTCACTTGACCGTCAAATATTTATAGGTGCGTTTCGTTCCGTTTCGTTTGATATATTTCAAAAAACTTGATAGGCCCGAGTAGGTTAGTAGGTGTAGGTGGAGGTGTAGGTGTAGAACTTACACCAAGTTGTAGTTTAGATGTTGGCGTAGGTTGTAGGTGTAGGTTTAGTTATTTATCTATTTTAGTTTGTAGTTTATACAGAACGTGTGTCTTACTTATCCTATTCCGACACTAACCTAACCTATCCCAGGTTAGGTTAGTGTCGGAATAGGATAAGTCACGCGGACGACTTGTGTCAATATGTCAGGAGGGGATGGTAGGAGTCAAGGGGGTACTTAATAATGTTTTGGGGGTGGTTAGAAGATCCGCACGGCTTCAGCGTGGCACTAAGCCTGAAGGAAGGGAGGGTCCTCCTGGGAGGTCCTCAGGTGCTCAGCAGCGGAAGATAGCGACAGGGGTGCGGGGGGTATGGAGAGTGGTGCGGAGGCGTCACTTGAGGTCTCCAGTGATCGGGTCGGCAATGTCATCACCTATGGCGAGATGATGGGAGTCGACTGGTCGCTACACTCTGAGTCGGAGCCTTGCGCAGTTAAGCGCTACTTAAGTGATACTGGGGGGGGGGGGGTTGGCTGATAAAGCAGCCAAGGCCAAGAGAGGAAGGTTTAGGGGCACGGCGACCAGACCCATAACTGCTCGCCAAGAAGTTAGGGATACGTCCGAGGAGGCCAGAGAAGAAAGCTTTATGGCTTCTCTTGAACGCAGGGCTTACCTCAGGTTAAATGAGGAGGCAGTTAATGTAGAAGCCCTGCCCCCTGGCCCATTGGACATCGATCCGGATCAGATGGGGACAGAGGGACTTAAGTCGGCAGCCAAGGACAATCTCAAGGTGATTTTGAGCTTGACGGGTCGAAGTACCAATTTAAAAGGCGGCTACGCTAACAAGATTCGTCAGGCCTCGGGTGTCATTAGGATTGTCCTCGATGCCCTGACCACTCGTACAGATACTCGCCGCCTTAAAGCCGACAATGGACGGCTAAAGCGAGAGATGGCAAATCTCAGGGAGGAGGTTCGGGCCTTGAAGGGACTTCGAGGAAGACAAGACGGCCGTGGCTGCTCAAAGGAAGAGCAGGAGCCCAATATCCAGCAAGCAGCTGGGCATGCCCTTCCCGGCTTGGGTGACCCAGGGGTATGTGGGACTCCGACCACCGGGTTACCTACTAAAACCACCTGCGGATTGCCATCAGCCGCTATGAAGGGGAGTGTCCCGGATCTGTCTAACACAGGACACCCCCCGCGACCGGCCGGTCTCCCCCTCAAAGGGACCGGACATCCAACACAATTAAGGGCCACTCCGGCAAACTGGAGCGTCTCCCTCGACACCGGGACTAGCTAAGCCGGGGATTCCCAACCTCTCCCGGAGCCCTGTTAGACAGGAACTTGAAGGTTCGCAAGCGACGCCTTCGCGATCCTGTCCTACGCCGGCGGAGTGGAGCAGAGGATGGATCGATCTGTCTGTCCCGCTCCGCAGCCTCTTTCTGCGAAATGACGAATTCGCCGCTTGCCAGGCCTCATCGCTCTCGAGCATGCAGCGAACCTCACTCGAGAGCTAGAGGTCCCGCCCAATTACTGCCACGAGATCGTGGCGCTGCACGGCCCATCGGTCGCACACCTCTAGGGTGTGTGGGCCGTGTCCTCCGCAGCGCCACATTCGTGACAGGCTGGCGTAGGCTCCCTCCTGGCGACCTTACACAGGTACGCACCGAATTATCCATGCACGATTAGCACCTGTGCAAGGCGGAAGGTGAGGGGTTTCCGCTTGCGGCGCATCCACGCAGCATGGACCGGACGCAGTGCCGCGGCCGTATGCTGGCCGTCGGCGACTGCTCCAGGACCTCACCCCACCCTCGTAGCAACCACTGTTGCCCCAGCCTCCCCACTCGCAAGAGCTCCTCCCAGTTTTGAGACTCGCCATTATGTGCCCGCCTCTCTGACGCGAAGAGGTGCACCTCTGCGGCTCAGGACCTTCTCTTGCAGACCATGGCGGAGTGGAACGTTGGCCTTGCCATTGTGCCCTATTACGTGCCTCCCCTGCCACATTGGGTGGGGGACGCCCCGTGCTCCGTTGCACTGACTGTTCTGACTGTTAGGCCAGGTGCAGGACCCTGGCCTATCAGTCCCCATGAGGAGGTCGCTGTCATTGGGGTGTACTTCGCCCCGAACCGTGATTTGGCAGCCCTGGAACAGTTCCTTGATGTTCTGGGGCCGCTTGTCAGGTGGCTAGCTCCCCTTCCTATTATCGTGGCGGGAGACTTCAACGCCAAGTCCTTAGGCGTGGGGGTCTCCGGTCACGAACCCGAAGGGAAGGGACTGTCCCTGCACGATAGAGGGACAGTACCGACGTGCGTGCGACGAACGGGCTCGTCAGTGGTGGATCTTACGTTCGCCACTCCTGTCGTCGCACGTCGGGTCGAAGGGTGGAGGGTGGAGACAGAGAGGGAGATACCATCGTTACATAAGGTTCGAGGTGTCTCCAGCCTCCGCATCGAGTTCTGCATCGCAGTCTAGGGGGCGTAGCGTGTTCCCGCGTTGGGCACTCTCAAAGCTCCACCGGGAATTGGCGGAGAAGGCAGCCATCGTCAGCCGCTGGAGTCTCCCGTCCTGCGAGGGAATGGGGCTGGAAGAAATGGCTGGCTGTTTCAGCAACGTACTCACTAGAATTTGCCGAGCAGCCATGGCGAAAATTTGGGGTCCTCCCCCACCTCGGCGGGCGTTGTACTGGTGGTCGGCGAAGTTAGCCGACCTTCGCATCGCGCGTCGCCCCTACGTTCGCAGTAGGCGATGCCGCCCCCAGGACGAGGAGCGGGATTGTCGGTTGTATAGGGTCTACATGGCTAAACGAGAGATCCTGCAGCTGAACATCAGTCGGGCCAAGGAGCGTGCGTGGTGGAGGGGATCGAGAACGATCCCTGGGGCCGACCGTACTAAAGGGCGCGAGACAAACTTCGCGCCCAGTCGGCCCCCTTGACGGAAACGCTCCAGCCAGAGCTGCTGAGGAACATCGTCCGGGAGTTGTTCCCTCTGGACTCGAGGGTGGAGGGTGTTCCGCCACCTGTCACCGACGCAGAAATGAAGGCGGTTCTGTCCCGCCTCCGTAGCAAGAAGAGGGCGCCTGGTCCGGACGGCGTGCACGAGAGAGTTCTATCGATAGCTCTCGTGCATCTCGAAGACAGCCTTCGGGAACTGTTTAACCGCTGTCTTCAGTGTGGTCAGTTCCCGAAGGCATGGAAGGAAGGTCGGCTCGTCCTACTACCAAAGGGTGGCCGGCCACAGGACTGTGCGTCATCGGTGCGCCCGATAGTACTGCTGAACGAGACGGGCAAGGCGTTTGAATGTGTCTTAGCCTCCCCTCTTGTTCAGCATTTATAGGAAGGCCCGGGGCCCGGACTATCACAGTTCGGGTTTCGGACGGTCGGTCGACCGTCGACGCGATAGGGCGCCTCAAGTTGGAGACAGGTGAGGCGGAACGCGGGAGGGAGGTGGTGGTGGCGGTGTCGTTGGACATCGCCAACGCCTTCAATAGCCTTACTCACAGCGTAATACGGGAGGCGCTGAATTTCTTCGACGTGCCTTCGTATCTCGGAGATCTGTTGAACGCGTATCTCCCCGATAGGGATGTCGTGTACGAGGACTGTTCGGGGTCCGTAGAGAGGTGGAGAGTCGAGGAAGGCATCCCCCAGGGTTTGGTTCTGGGCCCGAACCTTTGGGACCTCGGCTACGACTGGGTCCTGCGGAGTGGCCTTCTCCCCGGGATGAGTGTCATCTGCTATGCGGATGACACCTATGTCACATCCCGGGGAGGAACATATAAGGAGGCTGCGAGGCTGGCCGAGGTGGGCGTATGCTTCGTAATCAGCCGCATAGAGCGGTTAGGGCTTCGGGTACGCTTAAACAAGACTGAAGCCCTGCTCTTTCGCGGACCCGGGAGAAAAGGGCCCCCACCCGAAACACGACTCCTTATCGGAGAGACGGAGGTCAGGGTGAGTCCAACCCTTAAGTGTCTCGGACTCATCCTGGACGGGAGGTGGACCTTCGGACAACAACTGGGACCGAAGGTCGTGAGGGCGCCGTCAGCGCTGGGCCGACTCCTGCCTAATATATTGGGGGGCCCAGCGAAGCCTGCAGGCGGCTATACTCCGGAGTGTGTCGGAGTATAGCCTTGTACGGAGCCCCCATTTGGGCGGATTCCCTCACCGCTTGTAACTAGGCCCAGCTGCGGAAGTCGCAGCGGATCATAAAGGGTTATCAAGGGCTACCGTACAGTCTCCTGGGTGGCAGCCACTGCCCTGGCTGGAGATCCGCCGTGGGAGCTCCAGGCGTCGGTACTCGCCGAGGTGCACCTCTTCGCGTCAGAGAGGAGGGCACATAATGGCGAGTCTCAAAACTGGGAGGAGCTCTTGCGAGTGGGGAGGCTGGGGCAACAGTGGTTGCTACGAGGGTGGGGTGAGGTCCTGGAGCAGTCGCCGACGGCCAGCATACGGCCGCGGCACTGCGTCCGGTACGCAGTCCTGTGTTAGACAGATCCGGGACACTCCGCTTCATAGCGGCTGATGGCAATCCGCAGGTGGTTTTAGTAGGTAACCCTATGGTCAGAGTCCCACATACCCCTGGGTCACCCAAGCCGGGAAGGGCATAAAGCCTTTCCCCTGCGAGATAAAAAAAAAGTATAGGAATAGGATAGCTAGACATATTACGGAAAACGTCGGCGCATAAAATATGGTATAAGCGCGTTGTTTTTTTCGTCGAGTGTTGGAAGTAATCGCTTACCGTCAAGCGATCTTCGTTTCACTCTATAGGTCAGCTTAATCTTACCTTCTATGTCGATGCATGATGTTGAATATGATGAGCGCGATGGCGGCCAGTATGCCTGCGATGCACAGCGCAGTCATACACGCGAACAGCGACAGGGAGACGGTTCGTAGCTCGTTGACGACCACTGTCCGGTCCGGGGGGACCTTGCCACCTGTTCAATAAACAATTTTATGAAATACCGACTGGTTATTATCTTAGACCGGGACTAAATTGTCCGGATTTCGGAAGGTCGGGGAAAATTCAGAGCATTGAAAATAGAACTCTGGACTAATACAATAGAGTTGATAATTGAACACAAATAGCTGTGTTTGGCGGAAAAAAGCGCTTGACAACGCTTAGTAGCGCGGAAAAAAATTTACGTTCTAACGTAAAACTGGTTACGTTAGTACGTAAAACGTACGTTTTACGTACTAACTTCAATAGCGCTAACACAATCCGTCATTTTGCTTATTTACCGCTTGGCGATCGCCATTTTGCTTATGAGCGCATCCGAGCGCTTTTTTCCGTCAAACACAGCCATTAAAAGTGTCAGATTTGACTTGACACTAGTGTGTTCGATTTTCAGCTGTATTGTATTTAAGACAGAGTTCTATATTCAGTGCTCTGAATTTTCCCGAGCCTTACGGATTCCGAACAATATAATCCCGGCCTAATACATAAAAACAAGTTTGCCTTGAAATACAAAACGGCGAAGTATTCCATATTTAAATTATGCGCTAAGCAAAATCACCTTTATCTGCCCAGTGTCAACTAATTACGCTCCTTGAACCTAATTTGTTGACACTGGGCAGATATAGGTGTTTTATTTTTAAATTTTAAAAGTTAAAACAGTCTTCTGATTTTGAATTATGATCTTAGAATTTGTTTTTGTAAACTGGATGAGGAGATCAACCTTATTCAGAACGGAAAAATCGTACTTGTGGTAAGTAAACTTTACTTAACTTGAAACAGAATTTAATAACCTTAATTCAACTACAATATTTTTTATACCTATCTTTTGAAGAAAATGAGTCAGAAACGGTAGCTCAGCAAATAAAAACTTTTAATACCAAGCCGGGGTTTACTTACACAAATAAATAAGGTCTTAGCTGGCAAGAAATATATTTTAAACAACTAGCATATCCGAGGACTAATTAAACTTGACTTACTAATAAAAAGATTAACACAATGCCTAACTTAAACAACGTTGCTGTCTTAGTCTGTTATGTGACTTTTCCAACGAATCAGGCAAAGACAGCAGCGTTGTTTAAGTTATCCGTTGTGTAAATATTTTTATTAGTAAGGAGGTTCATAAATAAATATTAGGTCCTTACATATGAAATTGGCATTTTGTCGTACTGGATACTTTGATCTCAAATATATCTTCTTTGGTTAGGAATTCCAATTTCAAATTTATACCGCTATTTACTCATGCATTTGTGTTTCGCAATTATGAACCGTAATTCATTTGATTTTTCTCTTTTGGTTTTTTCTTTGCGTCACTCTGTTTACAAAATGGATAACTTGAAATATCGTATTATTTTCGAGTACGAGTTCCACCGTGGCACCAGTGCTGCAGAAACGGCTCAAAGGATTAATGATGTGTATGGCGGCGGTGTCGCAAAAGAAAACCCAGTGCATTTTTGGTTCCAACGTTTTCGTTCTGGAAATTACGACCTGCAGAACAAGCCCTGTGGACGGCCGGAAACCAAAGTTGATAATGAAGAATTGAAGGCTATTGTGGAAGCGGATACATCGCAAACCACGTCCGAGTTAGCTGCAGGCTGCGGTGTTAGAGATAAAACTGAAGTTTTATCTTTTAATCCACTTGAAGCAAATTGGGAAGGTGAAAAAGCTTGAAAGATGGGTACCTCATGAATTGAGTGCAGCAAACAGACAAACGCGCGTCGACTGCTGCGTTACATAACTCAACCGGCACAATAATGAAGGGATTTTAAATCGAATCATTACCTGTGATGAAAAGTGGATCCTATACGATAATCGGAAACGCTTATTGCAATAGCTGAACCCTGGCGAACCAGCCAAAGCCTGCCCCATGCAAAAATTTACTCAAAAAAGTTACTTGTGAGCATTTGGTGGACTAGTGCCGGTGTCGTTCACTACAGCTTTCTTAAATCTGGCCAGACGATTACGGCAGATGTCTATTTCCAGCAACTGCAAATCATGATGGAAAAGCTAGCTAAATAACCGAGATTGGTCATTCGATTCATTCAAGGCCACTGCTGCTTCAGGACATCGCTAGACCACACACTGCACAACAGACGGCTACCAAATTAGTGGAGCTTCAATTGGAATGTCTAAGATATCTGCCGTACTCCCCGGACCTTGCTCCAACAGATTACCATATTTTTAGAAATTTGGATAACTTCTTGCAAGGGAATAAATTCAACTCCGATGGGACAGCCCAAAGCGCCTTCAAAGATTTTATTGATTCCTGTCCGAATGGTTTTTTTAGTAAAGGAATCAATGAACTACCTATGAGATGGCAAAAGTTCATAGATAGCATGGTATATACTTTCATTAAATAAATATGTATATTATGTTAAAAAAATTTACTATATGTTCCGACTTTACAAAACGCCAATTTCATATGTAATGACCTAATATAAAACTATAACAAGCTCGAGTTAGGTCCCAAAACGGTTGTCAGGCCCAGCCCAGATATCGCTTACAAGAAGCCATTGAAGTCTGCAATCTTGTACCTACGGTCTATACACCATAAACATACTGCTACACTTAGGCACTGCTGCCACTTCCGCAGATCTGGGTTAAAGTTAACCCTGGGTTAATATATCATGCCCTCTCTTTCATAAATACGAAAAACGAGAGAGACAACGTGATATTTCACCCAGGGTTAACTTTAACCCATCTGTGTAACCAATGTAACCTGTAACTGTAACTGTTCTGTAACCAATCTGTGCATTACAGAGGAATACGATTTAACCTATGGAACGCTTTAAGCAGTATTGGATATTATAATTATTATTTTCTGGTAGTTCTCTTGAGTTTAAGAATTACACAATTATGAAAATAATTTTTTGTACACACATCGGATATAATTTGTGTAGCGTAAGCGTCAGTTCACAGCGAAACGAGACGATACGCTACGCAGCTCTGCATTTTAAAGAAGAAGAGAAGATACACTTTCAATTGCAAGGGTTCGAATGTCAAACTGCACCGCTCTGCATAGCCTGGCGCCGCTCTTACAATGAAACGTGTATCTTTTTGTGTACTGAACCCCATAATAAATTTACACTTTCATTTTACTTTTATTGAATTATAAATGAATCGTCTTGATATCATAAACTGATTTTTGGAGTTTGGACCGTTTTGACGTTTATGAGAATATACCATTTTGCAGTTTAAATATATCGGGACTGGATTGTAACTGTATTATTGCATGATTTAATTAGCAGAATGAAGAATCGACCTCCAGATTTAAGTTCAATTTTCAATAACTATTTTAAAAATGCAGCGCCGCGTTGCGTTTCGTCTCGTTTCGGTGTGAGCTGACCCTTGAATAAAATGAGAGTGTGAATAAAATTGTTATAGATACAGATTGAGATAATCACGCAAATCAAGTTATAAAACTGTAATATAAACTTTATGCCATCTTTATTACAATTAATATTAGATATGAAAAAGTTATTGAAGAATAAGATAAAATGAACTTTCATAAGTGTTAAGGAAAACACCGCGATTCGAGGTCAAGTACCATTAGAAAACCTCGAAGGAATGTAGCCGTAACATGCTACGTATATACGTAGAGCAAAACGTGAATACGTAGCTTATGTTACGTCTCACGAGTCCGAAAAGCGTACATGTAGATTTCTATAAAATTTAATGATTAAAAGCAAATATCAAATCCCCATACAAAATCCGTTAATGTTAGGTACTTACATTTTGATGTCAAAATATATTTAGATTTGACATTTAAGTAGTGTCATCATAAAATTACATATTATATTAATACGTGAACAAAATCTTTGTATCCACCTCGTTTTACAAAAGTTATGCGAATTTTGGCACAGTTTTCTACGAATTATTATATTTTATAATCACATTAAATTACTAAAAATAACACACCTACCTAAGATTAATTACTCACACCACCATGCGTTTAAAACATATTTGTCAATATGTCTTTCACATTCAATAGACAACGTTTATATATTTTATTTGGTAACTGAGATGCGAAAGTACTCTTATAAAGTTCAAGTTAAACAATAAAATAAATTAATGTCGGATTTCAACCACTAGGCAACCACTGCGCATAATTAAGATCACCTGCGCAACAAATTAACGATTTTTAGGTATATCTTTAAAATTGTATAAAGCAAAGTCATACTATTTTCTATTCCTTTTTCTTTTTAACGTGTGGTCATTGCATTATACTTTTTAAACAAAAGGATAAAGCTCATTTAAATTTTAAATACAGTAAGTCGGTTCTTACTGCGCTCAAGTTGGCTGAAGTATTTGCTTTGTATGTATTTGTTTGCACAGAGTAACATTTAAATTTTTATGAAACAATAAAACGTCAAATTGTTTAGCTTAGTCTTTCTGAATTGTGCACGAAAAAAATTGGGTCATGTTTTGAAATAGTTAAGGCCCTTCCTCTTTCAGACTATACGGTATAAGTAGCTTAACCAGAGGTTTTTTAAGGCCGCATAAAATGTCGATACCAGCGGTAATAATAATTTGCTTGTTGGCGCGGGCGCGGGCGTCACTCGGGTTGCGCAATCGTAGTGACTCCTACGAAAATATTCCTTTTCAGGGTTCCGTACCCAAAAGGTAAAAACGGGTCCCTATTACTCTAAATTGCTAATACATTATATTTCTTAAAAAGGTTTCTACAATTAAAAACACATTTAAACTAATTTAATAAAAAATGTTTGCGTAAATAATGATAATGTTTACCTAACGACAAATTAAATAACTCATCGACCACCGTTCATGCGTTTTAAACATATTTAAATTCATATTTGACTTAATTTTAATATTACTTACTCATATTCAGTTACAAGTCATAGAAACATCTTTAGATAAATGAGTACATACGTTAGAATCACCCAGTCTGCTAGTGTCCGATCGCATCGTGTGAACTAGCCCCACCTAAGTTAATGTTTTTTTTCTTTGTGTAAAATCTAAAAAGTGTTGAAATTTTAAAAAACATAAAAAGTGTTTATTACTTTTTAACCAACTTCCAAAAAAGGAGGCGGTTTTACGCTGTAAATATATACACATATACACTGGCGGACACATAAACTGCGTCATAGTGCAAGAACACATTCAATCAAATTTTGTTACGAAATATGCAAACTTTTTACATTTATTAGTATTGGAAAATAAAGGCTGGTTTATAAACACAAAAACAAAATCAAATTTAAATATGGTACTGTCACAAAAGAAAGCAAATATGCTATAGAAGAAATCTAATCAATTTACTAAAGATTAACTCGTTGTTACTTTAATTTTGTAATTGATGGTTATTTTTTGTTCTGTTACATGTTGAATTATCGTTACTAATTGTTTAATTGCTAGTCTGTTTTCATTTTAAACACGTTGTTCTCTCACGAATATGGACGTATCGTCCGAAAAAGCCGCACAAATTGTGGCTCTAGTGCAGCAAGGCCTAGACCAACAAACAATTGCTGTAGATTAAAATTAAACCAGTCTACGGTTTCCCGAGTTTACAGAAGGTTTATGGAGACAGGTTCATTCAAAAGAAGACGTGGAACCGGCAGAACTTGGGTGACAACGTCTCGTGACGACAGGTTTATTGTGACAACTTCGTTGCGAAATCGGTTTTTAACGTCTATAAGCATTAAAAATGAGCTCCACCAGGTACGTGAAGTTAGTGCACAAACCATAAGAAGAAGGCTAAAAGAGCGTGATATCACACTTTTCAGACCCGCATGGACCAAAATTGTCTGCAGCTCACAGGCAAGGTCGACTAAGATTTGCTCGTGAACACTTAAATTGGACTGAAGAGCAATGAGCTTCCGTATTATTTACTGATGAGTGTTGGACTTGTTTGTACGGTGCTGATGGTCGCAGAGTAGTCTACCGTAGACGACGAGAGCGATATGCTCAAAATTGCATTGACGAGAGGGTTCCATTTGGAGGCGGGTCTTGCATGGTTTGGGGCGGCATATCGATGGATGCTCGAACTGAATTTGTGTTTATTGACGCAGACACACATGGCCGTGGTAACCGTGGTTTAACATCACATCGCTATATAACGGAGATATTGGACCCTCATGTGGTACTTTTCAGCAGATTTATAGGCGAAAACTTCATTCTGATGCAGGATAATGCTCGTCCACGGCACGGCACGCAGCGAGACAAGTTGAGCAATACTTTACTCAGGTTGAGATTCGTTCCATAGATTGGCCAGCACGTAGCCTGGACCTCAATCCGATAGGACACATGTGGGACAACCTAAAAAGAGCTGTATTTACAAGAAATCCGGTCGCAACAACGGTTGCGGAGCTCAGAGTTGCATTGTCACAAGAATGGGACAATACTCTGCAAGATCTTTTAAAAACACTAAACAAGTCGATGCGAAACCGACTTAAATCAGTTATTAGGGCAAGAGGAGGGACACCTTATTAAAAACAAAAAAAACTTTTTCATTTCTTAGTATTGTAAAATTTTCATAATAAAGCCGTTTTGTTCTATTCACTGTTTCATTCCAAAAAGCTGCAAAAGGAGTAATTTGATTCTTTTAGTGAGAAAAGTTGACTTATTAAGAACCATTTCATTGAAAGTTATCTTGCACTATGATGTAGTTTAAGTTCTGTACACTATGATGTAGTAAACTACATCATAGTGCAAGATAACTTTCAATGAAATGGTTCTTAATAAGTCAACTTTTCTCACTCATGGGTAAGTTCCGCCTTTACAAAACGCCAATTTCATATGTGTATATATATATATATATATATACATATATAAAACAAGATAATAAAATAAATAAATAAGATAGATTTGATAGAAACGGTTGTCAGGCCCATATATATATATATATATATATATATATATATAAACAAAAGGGTTGTTTAAAGAACTGCAAGAATATGCTCCACTATATCAATTACAGTAATCATCATCATCACCACCACCATCACACCATACATGATAACATTATGATGATAATAGGTATTTTTCATAGTCATTTACATCCAAACATATACTTGAATATTAACTCTGCAGTTTATAGACCCATTTGGAAAATTGAAAATTATTTTGCTGTTGTAAAGGGATAATTCGGAATTGGTCCTTTAGTCACCAAAGTGGAGACCTGATGATGATATCTATGAGGAATCGAGGAAACTCAAAATTTATATCACTATAAATTTTGAATCGAACTATATGTTGAACAATGTCCTCATTTATAGGGATTTGACTTCTGTGAAGTAAATCAAGCATATGCTGCCAAAAAGTAAAATTTTGTGCCAACGGTGTACCCTGGATCCAAAAGCACTGAACAGAACTTCTCAGTCTTTAAAAATACACGTTTGGAAATTTCGACGTTGTTTTAAGAACTGAGAGCATATGCCATTATGTCAATTACAGTAATCATCATCATTATTTTATAAACAATACCTAATAGAAGCTTGGCGCGTATTCAATTAGACATTCAAACGCTTATTTTAAACTTTCTAAAAATGTATTATTAAAAATATAATAAATGTGACTAAAAAGTGAAAATTAATCATTTTTAAAGAAAAAATTAAACCGTCTTCCACAGTAATAATGCACAAAAAAGTATGAAATAAATCTTATTTTCTAAAAACATCCCCTTGATAATTCGGCTAAATTTTATTATACTCAGTCGGTACCAGCCAACTTAATATGTGTCTCTCATGTAAGTGAATTTATGTAAAATTCTTATGAGCAATCTAAAACCTAAATAGATTTAGATTTTGTCTCGCTTTATTACTTTCGATATTTAAGATACAAGTACCAAATCGATGTGATTAAACTATGGTTACCTAATTAATGAAATCAATATTTATATTATTTCAATACTATATTGATCAAGTGCAATCAAAATGATTGCCATAACACAATACTATTAGTTAAGCGTGAGATTAGATTGACGTGGTGTATATTACCTCCCTTACTAAGAAAATATTTACACAGTGGATAAGCTATACAATATTTCGTCCTTGTCTGTCAAGCGACTTTTCCAACGTATCAGATAAGAACAAAACATTGTATAGCTTATCCATTGTGTATATATTTTTATTAGTAAGGGGGTTCATGTTTAATCTATTGTTACATATTATTTTGTATGTTGAATAAAGAATTTCAATTTGAAATGTCATCTCAATTATGACGTGTTTAACATATTGTGAACAAAGTTACCATACACGTACAGCTAGCTCTAAAAGGGTTTAGTTCGGAGTAATTGTCTGAAGTTATTTAATTTATTAATAAGCCATGTTTAATATAACTAAAAGTTAACTTAGTGAAGCTACATCATAGCAGTTAATAATGGACTTATGAACACGTTCAAAGTCACTCAAGCTTATACGCGAGTTAAACAGTTTTGATAATTTGTGTGCTTTATAATATAATATTATGTTATATTAAACTATAAATCACCTACGGCTGTAAATACTTGCGTAGAAACGAAGATAATGAAAACAAATAGTTTCTTAAAAATTTTTGTATTTCATTAGGTGTGGATTGTAGACCCAAAATATCTAAATCAGTTTCTTTTACGGATCTGATAGCGCGGCCGCGCTATCACCAAGTATTTAGCGGCCGTATCTATCTTTTCTCGAATCATTTCGCGGCTTTTTCGTGTATATATGGTCGTTTGTAAGAAAGCTAGCGGTCTGAATTTTTGTCGCAGAGAAGTTGTTAGCGGCATAAACTATTGTTTTAAATTTTTTGTAAATCAAGTGCATAGATTAGGAGATATTAAGAGGCAAAAGCGCGATTTTGAAAGATATGGATAGATGGAGGGGATAAGCATAATTCAAAGCATATTTCTAGCGGACTTAGAAATTTCAAAATTGCTGTCAGGCTAGGTTATTATTTATTAGCTACATATAATGGAAAAATATAGAAAAAGTAAAAATTTAGAAAAAAAATGATTTTAGAATTTTTAATTTTACGAATTCACAGGAACAAAATGTATGAACACAAGTTCACTGATAACTTTGTAATCTTTATTTAAATAACAAATCTTCTAAATTGAGAAGTGGTAGTTTATTTTAGGTTACAGAAGATGCTTCGGGGCGAATGGATAAATAAGTCGGCCAGAAAACCGATGGGAAATAGCACTTGCGTTGTGTTTCACTGCGTGAGGAACGTACGGTGTCTCAAAGTGGGTTTTAAAGCTCGCAAACGCACTTGTAACTATTCTGGTGTTGCGGATGTCCATGAGCGGCGGTAAACGTCTTAATAATGGAATAGATCTGTACACGAGCATGGATCGCCTGTTAGTATGAACTTGTAATAAGGTCTTAATAATTAACTTGGAAACGAGCAAACCGATCGCCTAATGGTATACAGTAATAGTAATTTCTTACCATAAGGTGATTCGTTTCTACACTTAGACATCTGCAACACCATAGAAGTTATAAGTGCGTTCAGATTTTTTAAAATCTCCTGGTCAAAGAAATTGTAGGCCTAATTAGTAATTATTGATTTGAGAACGCACTTGTCCATGTCCTTGTCCACCTGAACCACAAGGTTTCTCTAGTGTTGCGGGTGTCCACGGCTAGTAATTATTGATTTGAGAACGCACTTGTCCATGTCCTTGTCCACCTGAACCACAAGGTTTCTCTAGTGTTGCGGGTGTCCACGGCTAGTAATTATTGATTTGAGAACGCACTTGTCCATGTCCTTGTCCACCTGAACCACAAGGTTTCTCTAGTGTTGCGGGTGTCCACGGCTAGTAATTATTGATTTGAGAACGCACTTGTCCATGTCCTTGTCCACCTGAACCACAAGGTTTCTCTAGTGTTGCGGGTGTCCACGGCTAGTAATTATTGATTTGAGAACGCACTTGTCCATGTCCTTGTCCACCTGAACCACAAGGTTTCTCTAGTGTTGCGGGTGTCCACGGCTAGTAATTATTGATTTGAGAACGCACTTGTCCATGTCCTTGTCCACCTGAACCACAAGGTTTCTCTAGTGTTGCGGGTGTCCACGGCTAGTAATTATTGATTTGAGAACGCACTTGTCCATGTCCTTGTCCACCTGAACCACAAGGTTTCTCTAGTGTTGCGGGTGTCCACGGCTAGTAATTATTGATTTGAGAACGCACTTGTCCATGTCCTTGTCCACCTGAACCACAAGGTTTCTCTAGTGTTGCGGGTGTCCACGGCTAGTAATTATTGATTTGAGAACGCACTTGTCCATGTCCTTGTCCACCTGAACCACAAGGTTTCTCTAGTGTTGCGGGTGTCCACGGCTAGTAATTATTGATTTGAGAACGCACTTGTCCATGTCCTTGTCCACCTGAACCACAAGGTTTCTCTAGTGTTGCGGGTGTCCACGGCTAGTAATTATTGATTTGAGAACGCACTTGTCCATGTCCTTGTCCACCTGAACCACAAGGTTTCTCTAGTGTTGCGGGTGTCCACGGCTAGTAATTATTTTATTTATGGAATATATTTAAACACAAGCAAATGGACCGCGTGATGGTAAGCAATTACTCCCGCACTAAGACATCCGCAACACCGGAGAAATCGTAAGTGGGTTTACGGTCCTTAAAACCCCATTTTTTTGGTCTTCGGGAAACGAAACTGTACAAAAAGTCTCTGCGGGCATCCAAATTCGCCTCCGAACTGGATGGATCACTCTTCAACCTAGCTAGGTTAAAGGCTCGTACCAAGGTATCTCATGAAATAGTCACCGATATTATGTACGCGGATGACTTGTGCTTTTTAGCCGAGTCCTCAACTTCTCTACAACAGTTGATGACTGGTCTTGACGAGGCATGCACAAAGTTTGCTCTTAAGATAAATGTCAGTAAAACAGACGTAATGAGTACAGGAATGCCAACAGACGAACCTCTGGAAATCTGTCTCAGTCAAGATGTCCTAAAACGTGTAGAGAAGTTCAAGTATCTGGGAAGCACGATCACATCGCAGAGCGACCTTTAAGCCGAAATAAACATTTGAATTGGCGCTGCCTCAGCTTCATTCGGCAAACTCCGATCCAAGGTAGTTCGCTCGCATGATTTCAAATTGGCAACAAAAATCGCTGTTTACAGAGCTGTTGTCCTACCGGGTCTGTTATACTCCTCTGAGACTTAGTTCCTTTACCGCAAACACACCAAAACACTGGATCAATTACATCTCAAATGTCTGCGGAACATTATGAACAGATCGCATCGTCATTAGCTGCAAAGCGCTCGGAGTGGAGACGTCTCGTAAGGCAAAAGATCAAAAAAAATGTACGCAAAGACGAACTCGACGCTAAGAGAGACGAGTTTAAGCCCAGACCACCAACGGCTTTAATATACAAATATTGCAGCGCCGTACTCACCTGCCCGAAGTGCTCAAGGACCTTCAAGGCCAAAATTAGCTATAACAGCCATATGCGAGCACACGACCGCACGGAGCAGTGAGACGCCATCTGCTAAGCCCGTTCAGCAGTCGCTGTAGTCGAAATCGGCTTAGATAGATTATTATTATTAATATATATTAATATTATGGTTACTAGTAGCTTAAGGCTAGTGCAAACATCTTATTACCTGCAGTCATTCTATTATTTGTGATCTAGATTGTGTTGACGATTTTTTAATTAGAAAACTTAACCATACCTATGGAAAGTTTTCAAAGAGGTCAACAACCTTTGAAATTAACGTACGTATATATAATGACCACTATTGAATCCTTATTGGCATAGTGATAAGATCGAAATACTTTTCCAGGTCTATCAGTGACTTGTATGGGTCTAATCTTGTTTAAATATGAATACTGGTACCGGACATTTATCTCTTTAAGTGTTCATTGCCAAGTCACTATTTAATATAATAAATTATAAATATAACAATTTCCAGATACGCCTTGACTAGGTGAAAATTGTTTAAAATGTCGTTGAATCGTGCTCTCATACACAGTCACGTGTAAATACGCAGGTCATTCAACCACGTCTGCAGTCGTGCGTTCACTTCTTTTGTGTTTAAATATTTTGAGGCGTCCTAGTGCAAATGAAAATGTTTAGAAACTGGTCAAGCAGGAAACTGTGATGATATTGTACATGCGAATAATGTATTCACAATCAAAAAGCCTTTTTGTATTTGCAAGTTTATTTTAAATACCAATTTTTATCCAAATTGGCTGTTCTTATGTCGAAAACAACAATCTTGTAATAAACTATTTGAAGTCTTTAAATTACTGTACTTTTTGGGTAGACGAACTTTACGAAGCTTGGTTCTTAGATAATGGATACCCTTGTCAGACATACCTCACTTTAAAAGTTGCGTTAACGATGAAAGTCAGGAATGGCCACGATCTCAGGTGATAGCGGTATGAGAAATCGCAATCTTCTTTCGTACATCTTTCAGGCTTTCGATGCGTTAAGGAATTTATGAACTTATTATTAACTAGCTTTTATTTCAGAGCCTAAACTACTACCATACTAAATTTATACATCCATCTATCCTCACAAACTTTCACATTTCTCACACTGGTAGGATATATTGATTGATATTGAATGAGAACATTCTTGCGGTATCTGCTCCGTAGACCTCTTTGCTGCAGCGGCAAAATGGATCGTTGCATCAAAACCTTTCGAGTGTGGCAACTTCACGCCGCCTCCTCCGACGCCGCCGCGCACGCTTAAGTTCGTGGCCGAGCGGTTAAGTACTGCTAATGGGATGAAAAAGATACTTATTACGAGCTTCTTAATGTTTTAAGGTTCAACTCGCAAGGGACTTTTCTCTTTTTGTACTTTTTGTATCGCTGTTATTATGTTTATTTGTACTCCTTCACATCGTACCCATGATAATTATAATGTTTGCGACAATATTGCCGAAAAAGTGGTATAATATCAGTAAGCGCTGTAAAATTGAGAAGTTGTTTGAGTGTATGCTTATAGGCTACAAATTAAGAGTTATTTAAATAATCTTAGATCACTATTATATATCGATGTCGAGTTGTATATACTATATAATATTGCCCGTGACTTCGTGCGCGCAAGAGGTAATCTCGCGGGAATTGTACATTTTGCCGCAATAAAAGTTTCGGAGCCTGTTAAATGCAAACAAATAAACAAACATACAAACAATCAAAATCCTTTTGCAATATTAGTTTAGATGAGAAAATTAATCTTTCGGTACACTATTATACCAATTATAATATTACTAGCTGTTTCCCGCGGCTTCGCCCGCGTAAATATACTATCGGGAATACTGTACTTTTCCAGGATAAAAAGTAGCCTATGTTTTAATCCAGAGCCTAAACTACTACCATACCAAATTTTGTCAAAATCCGTTCAGTAATTTTGCGTGCAAGAGTTACATCCATCCATACATCCTCACAAACTTTCACATTTATAATATTACTACTAATACACATCCTACGATGTGGTTACTATCTGTAACACCAGTCTTGGATATAGCGTAGCTAAAAAAATATTAATAAGCTTGTAGGGTACTTGTAGGGTATACGAGTATGAAATTGTCATTTTGTTGTACTGGCCACTTTGATCTCAAATATATCCTCTTTGGTTAGGAATTCCAATTTCAAATTTATACCGCTATTTACTCATGCATTTGTGTTTCGAAAACCGTAATTCATTTGTTTTTTCCTCTTTTGGTTTTTTTCTATGCGTCACTCTGTTTACAAAATGGAAAACTTGAAATATCGGATTATTTTCGAGTACGAGTTCCACCGTGGCACAAGTGCTGCAGGAACGGCTTGAAGTATTAATGATGTGTATGGTGACGATGTCGCAAAAGAAAACACAGTGCGTTTTTGGTTCCAACGCTTTTGTTCTGGAAATTTCGTCTGCAGAACAAGCCCCGTGGACGGTCGGAGACCATAGTTGGTAATGGAGAATTGAAGGCTATTGTGGAAGCGGATCCATTGCAAACTACGTCCGAGTTAAGTGCAGAATGCGGTGTTAGTAATAAAACTGTTTTAATCCACTTGAAGCAAATTGGGAAGGTGAAAAAGCTTGAAAGATGGGTACCTCATGAATTGAGTGCAGCAAACAGACAAACGCGCGTCGACTGCTGACTTACATTACTCAACCGGCACAATAATGAAGGGATTTTAAATTGAATCATTACCTGTAATGAAACGTGGATCCTGTACGATAATCCGAAACGCTCATCGCAATAGCCGAACCCTGGCGAACCAGCCAAAGCCTGCCTCAAGCGAAAATTGACTCACAAAAAGTTACTTGTGAGCGTTTGATGGACTAGTGCCAGTGTCGTTCACTACACCTTTCTTTAATCTGGCCAGACGATTACGGCAGATGTCTATTGCCAGCAACTGTAAATCATGATAGAAAAGTTAGCTGCTAAACAACCGAGGTTGGTCATTCGCTCTAAGCCACTGCTGCTCCAGGACAATGCTAGATCAGAAACTGCACAACAGGCGGCTACCAAATTAGACGAGCTTCAATTGAAATGTCTAAGACATCCACCGTACTGCCCAGAACTTGCTCCAACAGATTACCATTTTTTTCGAAATTTGGATTACTTCTTGCAAGGGACAAAATTCAACTCCGTTGGGGCAGTCCCAAGCGCCTTCAAAGATTTTATTGATTCCTGTCCGAATGGTTTTTTTAGTAAAGGAATCAATTAACTACCTATGAGATGGCAAAAGTGCATAGATATCAATGGTATGCAATACTTTGAATAAATAAATATATTATGTTTACAAAAAAATCCACTTTATGTTCTTCCTTTACAAAACGCCAATTTCATATGTAATGACCTAATATTATATATATTAAATGTAATCATACTCTTAATATATATTCCAAAATATAGATTACAATTTTATACCAAACGGCTCCAAGAGATCTAAAACAAATTAACAGTATAATTTATACTTAACGATCGACGTTGTGTGCAATTTTACACGTCGACGGCTTTCGAACTAAGCACCTATAACGATCAGTGATTAAATGTTCCGAGTCTCTTAGGCTCAGTTCACACCGGGACTTCATTAATAAGCGATACTAAATCGAAAATGCGCGCTGTATCGCGCGACGTGGCGCTGTATAAAATGCATATTAAGATGATAATAATTAAGATAATTATGCAAGAGCAGCGCCTTTGACATTTTATTTAATTGACTTGACATTCGAACTATTGCATTGAAACGTATCTTCTTGTGTAGTGAATAAAGTTCAATTCTGGTCGCGGTGTGAAACGACCCCAATAATTACAGAAACTTCAAGCATCGTCGCGTCGCGCCGTGTCTCGGTGAACTGACCCTAGTTAGACTATGTAAGTATTATTAACATTATCATGTTTTTGGGTATCATTACTGTAATAACTAATAAGTGATACTATTTTTTATATGTACTTATAAACTAGCTGTACCCAACAGACGTTGTTCTATCTTAAATGGAATAAATAAATAATTACCTACACTTACACGTAGAGTTTCTTCACCAAGAGCTACACCTATAACCTACACATCCACCTACACTTAAACCTACTCCTCCTGCCTACAACTACAATCTACACCTTCACCTACAACCTACACTTACGACCTATATATAAGCTAAAAATAACCTAACCTAAAAAGAAAAAGTTATCGACCACTAGGGGTTGAAGATTTTTACAGTACTAATAACGCTATAAAACAATACGTGTTAGAAGGAAAATGTTGGGTTATATATGTTTTTCTTCATACAACAAGAAAAATAAATAGTCAAATAATAAATTTACGTATCGGGGTGGGCTACCCTTATCAATAAGGGGTATTTAATTACTCGTATTATGTTATTATTGGGGTATGGGGACCTAATATAAAATATTCAATACTCTACACTGTAGAGTATTGAATATTTTATATTAGGTCTTTACCTATGAAATTGCCGTTTTGTATGGAAAAAATTTAAACGAATTTTTTTCATGTTTTTTTTATTTGTATTAATCGAAGTAATCACCCATGCAATCAATGCATCTTTGCCAATGCAGTGGCAGTTTATTGATGCCCTGCTTAAAGAAATCAGCTGGACGGGAGGCAACAAATTCTTCAAAGGCATTTTGTGTCTCCATCATTGTGTTCAGTTCTCCACAGTATACATCTGCAATAATGCTCACCCCGTTTGGTAAGAAGCTGTGATGAATCACACCGGCGCTAGACCACCAAACAGTGACCATCACTTTTCTAGGGGTAAGTTTTCATTTAGGGCATTGTTTAGGTGCTGAACCAGGATCCAACCAACAGTTATCAAACAGAATCCATTTTTCATCGCAGGTAACAATGCGGTTCAAATTTCCTTCATTTGTGTGTCTGTTGAGCAGTGCAAGGCACGTCTCGACGCGTACTTCGCGCTGGCGATCATTGAGTTCGTGGGGCACCCATTTGTCAAGCTTTTTTACTTGCCAATATGACGCCAATGGACCAATATTTTTTTGACGCTAACGTCGAAAGCTGCTGCTAATTCAGCTGTAGATTGTGTATCATCAGCTTCACAGCATTGTCTTTTTCACAGCATTCACAATCGTCTTTAATTCGTCATTGTCAACCAAAGTCTTCGGATGACCGTGAGGTTCATTTTTCAGGTCGAAATTTCCAGAACAGAAGCGACCAAACCAATAACTGGTGGTGCGTTGGTTTGTAGTGTTAGCTCCGTAAACGTCGTTGATGTTGCGTGCCGCTTGTGCCGCTTTGCTGCCACGACGGTACTCATATTCCATAAATACTCGAATTTTTAACGTATCCATGATGACGAAAAAGATTAAAATGCGATGAAAATGTAACATTAATCAATAAATAATAACTTTTTTTGGAAAAATAATGAAACATGAGTTTTTAAAACAAAATTAATTTGAAATTAGAATTCTTAGCCAAACAAAAATTATGTTGATTTGAAATGGCCAGTACTGCAGAACGGCAATTTCATAGGTAAAGACCTATTATAACCTGAATTTACTTTTTAAACAAAATGTATAATTGTATATATGAAATACATAATTATATTTTTTTGGTAAGGACTCATTGATTTATATAAGATGTTACTATATACATACTACAAGCGTTTTATTGAAGGTTTTATAAAATACTGATAAATAATAATATGTTAACATACCTACAATGAATGGTTTAAATGTATAAATATGAGTTACATACAACAGCCTTCGTGGTCCAATACTTTAGAGCTTGGCTCTCGACACGGAGGTCGTGGGTTCAATTCCTGCGCCGGAACGACAAAAATGTGGTTTCCAAGTTGGGTTGGGTTAGGATCAGCCTGTGATCATCTGAATGTCTGACAAGAAAGATGATCCATGCGTCGGATGTGCATGTAAAAGGTCGGACCTGCACCTGATCTCTCGCCAGACGTGTCGGTTATCCGTCCCACTAGGTTTCGATAATATAGGAAGATAGGGAATGCTCTTGTGTACTGCGCACACACTTAGGCACTATAAAATAGCTTCTGCGTAGCTGGCCTGGTTTCAATGAAACGGGCCACCGTCAACGAAATCGGTGTGGGGAGTTATGGAATGAAATGATTTTGTAGATAATGTGTTAGGCATATGAAATAATGTTCAAATTATAATGTTAAATTAGTATAAAAAAATATAAAATTCAGTACCGTTTTATTTTAGATGGAAAACGTGATTGTCACCACGAGCGAAAGAGACACAGTATGTTATAATAATTAAAAGAGAATAAATCCTGTACCTCATTGTTTAGAGTTTTACTATCTGGACATGAATACCGATTGTAGAATGGACTCTACATAATATGTAGTAATAGCCAGGAAATCTTTACAATAACTATCACAGCATTCAACAGAAGTACTTACGACTGGCTTATCCAAGACTTCTACTTCAGTGCGCTGAATCTCGGTCCTAGCTCCATACAAATTGCATAAACTAGATACGCTTCACTCTGGATACCGTTCAATATAAAACTAGGGAATCATTTGCAATTTTTAAAATGTTCTCAAGTCCTGGCATTTTTCCTTTCGATTCTTTACTGAACTCAAGTGGATGGTGCTCTTATCGAAATTGCACGAGTGAATTTAACAGTTACATTAAGATAAGAGCCTTTAGCCAAGTTACCTAAACTGAATACCGAATTTCCAAACTATTCCAAAACTGTACGTAGGTACGCATACCAAGCTGCCAATCAGACTGACGTAAGAGTGTCGAAATTATTGATATATAGTTGCACGACGAAATAAAAAAACATATATTGCTTAAAAATGTGCAGTTTCTAAGGCATAATACCTAGCTAGATCGATTTTTCTCCCCCAAAACTCCCTGCATACTAAATTTCATAGTAATACTTGTAGCCGTTGTCGAGATACCGATAATATATATATACAAGATCGTCTCGTTTAAAGTATAAGATATGATGATAATGATAATATCAAACATTTTTTCAACTGTCATATTTTAAAATTATCTTCGCAAGGTCGGGTTACGTTAACTAACAGGTTTTAAATCCTATACAAATTTTTCTTGTTGTGTGAAGTTCCGCACAAATATAAGTATTTTTCTCATATTATTATTAAAATAATGTCAGTTAAAATAATAATAATCAAAGAAGAACATTTCAGTTAAAATATTATGTTGATTATATTTTGCTGTATTACACGCACAAAAAGATCAGAATTTAGAACTAAAGAATGTAACTGTAAATTATTATAATAACGAATGAAATATTACCTAACGAATCTCGCAGATTTTTATTAATGTAATATTTAAAGCTACGATAGCTTAAATTAACTAAATACCAGGTTTATCATCAATTTTAAGTCTACTCAAATCTGAAGTCTAGATTTTCCAAAAAGGTAGAAATTCTATGTTTGACTGTTAACTGCATATTTTAGGGTTCCGTACCTAAATAGTAAAAACGGGACCCTATATTTACTGGAGAATTCGCTGTGTGTCTGTCCGTCTGTCAATCCGTCCGTCACCTAATATAGTGTAACGTAGTTACATTCCCTTTCCATAAAATCGATTATTTTGGCATTACTCGCGTCATCTATGATTTGTATAATTAATTATTTAGTCATTTTTAGAGTAGCCCCTTACCACCACCTTGACACCAAGAGGCTAGACCAAACCGTACGGCCTTCTGCCCACGACCCCTATTTTTTCTTTTTTTTTTTTTAATATATATACTGTCACGGATCTTCTTTTATTTTAATTTTTAATTACACCCGTAACAATAGCCTATATCTCCTTAACTGTGATAGCTAGATAGTTGAAATTTACACAGATGATGTATTTCTGTTTCCGCTATACAAAATAATACTAAAACTGACTAAAATAAATATTTAAGGGGAGCTCCCATACAACAAACATGATTTTTTGCCATTTTGTACGGAACCTTTCGTGCGTGAGTTCGACTCGCACTTGGCCGGTTTTTGTTTCATGTTCCATGTTTTTAACTAGCTAATAACATCATTAACTAATATACGCTTACTAACATAAGCGTTGATGTACTAAGACATAACTTACGATACTTTTTATCCTCATCATCATCATCATCAAAAAATGTTTAACGCCCAACGAAGTGGGCACGGGTCAGCTAGTTAATAATAAGGATAAATAACTTTTGTTTTGCTTTTGTTTTATTCTAAATCCTAGTTTCAATCCTCAGATCGTAGCGATGATTAATGATCAATTAACACAGAACTCAAACTATACGTGACGTGGCACTGCAATTTTAAGACAGCTATTCAAAATTGAAATTTATTAATTACACAAAACGATACACGTTTCATTGTAATGGAGTTCGAATGTCAATTAGCACCGCGCTGCACTGCACACATATGCAGTGTATGACTGATGTCATATGAAACGTGTATCTGTGTACCACGGGAAGGATATAACATGCCACTTTTTATCGCGGGAAAATGTTCTGCTCCCGCGGGATTTCCTTTTGCGCATACGAAGCAACATCTATAAATTGTAACAAGATTTTTTCCTACCAAATCGTATGTAAAAGTATAAACGAAGATTATTTTATGATAATATTGTTAATGCATGAAAATGAAATAGCGACGAGCGAAGATCCGTTTTGAATCACAAGCTGATTCAGATCCTCTTAGTTTTGTGCACACTCAGCTACTTCACACTGTAGCGAATTTCAAAAGCCAAAGCAGAATTAAGAAACTGTGCTCAATTTTGATCAAAAGCTTCCTCTTTATTGACTCGGATTATCTTTGACTATGCCTAGCAATTTAAATCCTAAATAGGACACAGAAAAATTCCTTTTTTTATAATATCGTATTTATGACATGAGGTAATCAAGTTATAAGGTACCTGTAAGTCTTATCTATACTAATATTATAAATTATAGTTTAAAAAAAACAAAAAAATCACGCTTTTATAGAAAATCTAATTAAAAAATTAAAAATAAAATTTAATAAATTTGGATTAAGAATAGTGTAAATGAAAAATAAATGTTTATTATTCTAAAAAAGCGTGGGGTGCAGTGTCTTCATCTGTACGTATGTTTGTATGTAACTGACTCCAGTGGATTTGATTTTGATCCACTTCAAACGGTCAGATTTCGTTTAAAGTGATTTTTAAGATATTATCAAAGTGAAGATCCTTCTCATATCTACCAATAAAAAGTTTATAACTATTGACACTATGCACCCCACGCTTTTTTACAATAATAAACATTTATTTTTCATTTACACTATTCTTAATCCAAATTTATTAATTTTTTTTTAGTTAGATTTTCTATAAAAGCGTGATTTTTTAGTTTTTTTAAACTATAATTTATTTTTTGCTTTTTAGTACGATTTGCCAAAGAGTAAGCCTGGAACTGCACGCATGATTATTTATTATAATAATTTATAATTTTAATTTTTTAAATTTTTTTTTTTTTTAATTATTAAAATTAAATTAAATCGAATCATTGCATTGTCATGGGTTTTTGACAGGTGTGCAAAGTTTAAATTAAATCTGATGGTTCAAAGTAGGACAAAATCGAGCCCAAAGGAGTCGTTACAAGCAAACAAACGAGCAAGCAAGCAAGCAAACAAGCAAGCAAGCAAACATACAGGTGAAACTAATAAAAGCGTTATAATAATAAAAAGGAAAGATTTGTTTATATTGAATAGGCTCAGAAACTACTCGAATGGTTTTGATGAAATTTCGCACTGATAAAGAGTAGCACCACGGTGCAGGACAAAGGTTTTTATTGCGGACTTTTTATTTTTATTGCGGCATTTTTATATTAGGACTTGTATTGCGGCAAAGTGTATGGTTCTCGCGGGATTTCTTTTTCTACACACGGAGTCGCGGGGAGCATTTAGTATGTTCTATTTTTAACCATTACTATCACTTTAGATCTCGTATTTAATTATGTTTACCTATACTATTCTTATTTTTAAAATTTCCAATAAACATATATTTTTTTTGTTGTTTACTGAGCTTTCAACCCCCAGATATTCAACGTTCGTCATACGTAACGTTGCAATAAGTGTTTGAAAATTCAGGGGATGAAAATGGAATAAATCTAATTTTTTAAATTTAATCTGTCGAGTCATCTTTATTAGTTTTTAGGGTTCGGTAGTAGGTACTACAACTTTTCTGTTTGTCCGCCCTTATAACTTATGTAATAATTAATATTTAAAATAGATGAAATTTGGTAAAGTTATAAACTGTGTATAAATATAATTTTTGGCATTATAAAATAATAAAGATTAATTTTAAATTTTAGGCGTGGCTCTCCGTGGGTTTAAAAAATATTTTTTCATTCAACCCCATCGTGTGGGATACCGTCGAATAGGTATTTTTAAATATAGACAAGACTTTGCTACATGATTTTTTTATAAAGTCAATCATTTTCGACTAATGCCTCCGAAGTGGTTTATAGCTCAGAAATGCCAGGGACCAACCCTGGCATTTCTTAGCTATTATAATAGGTAAAAACTTGTAATTTTTCATGCTGGTCTTGCTATAAAAACCTTTAGGAAAATTATTTTGAGAAAAGTCAAAAACTAACTTTAGAAATAATTCAAAGTCAAAGTCAAAGTAATTTTTTTTTATTCAAAATAGGTATTTTTTATACACTATCTATATATTATTATATACAGTCACATAAACACAGTCTTGACATGCTTTTAGCAACTTTATTTAAAATTTTATTTAACAGAAATTCATAATTTTATTTGTTCTTTTCTAAAATCGTTGGATTTAACAATATTTGTTGTTCAACATAGTAAATAAAGCAAATGTTTAATATCTGCTGAGCGCGCCCAGCGAGACCAATGATTAGTCTATAGATGTTACATAGATTTGATAGTTTCTCATTTCGTCGTTTTAGCTTTGATTGGCATTTGTCCAACAGAGATAATGTTGAGTGACCGCAGCGCTCAACAGTTAATAAACATTTGCTTCATTAATTATCATAGACTAATCATTGATCTCGCTGGGCGCTCTACTAGACCGAGCTGACGTGCTTGTCAAATACTGCAATAAATACTCAGCTGAGGTCGGCTTTACCCGAGCCAGTCATATTGAAAGCTTTATGACAGGTGTACACCCCGAATATTTTATTTAATTTTAGTTAAAATCGGAAAAAATGTCAAGTTGTGTAGGGAAACTATGCAAAAATAATTGGACCAGACATAAGAAGGGCACTGAGATCACATAATATTAGGTGACCTATGAAATTGCCGTTTTGTATGAAAAAATTTAAACAAATTTTTTTCATGTATTTTTTATTTGTATTAATCGAAATAATCACCTATGCAATCAATGCATCTTTGCCAACGCAGTGGCAGTTTACTGATGCCCTTATTAAAGAAAGCAGCTTGACGGGAGGCAACAAATTCTTCAAAGGCATTTTGTACTGCCGTCCAGCTGTGCAGTATGAGGTCGCGCGTTGTCGTGCAGGAGCAGCGGAGACGAGCGATTGACCAATGCTGGTTGGAGAAGCCAGCTTCTCCATCATTGTGTTAGTACTTCACAGTACACATCTGCAGTAATGCTCACCCCTTTTGGTAAGAAGCTGTGATGAATCACACCGGCGCTAGACCACCAAACAGTGACCATCACTTTTCTAGGGGTAAATTTTCGTTCAGGGCATTGTTTAGGTGCTGAACCAGAATCCAACCAACTTGCTGAGCACTTGCGGTTATCAAACAGAATCCATTTTTCATCGCAGGTAACTATGCGGTTCAAAATTCCTTCATTTGTGTGTCTGTTGAGCAGTGCAAGGCACGTCTCGACGCGTACTTCGCCCTGGTGATCATTGAGTTCGTGGGGTACCCATTTGTCAAGCTTTTTTACCTTGCCAATATGACGCAAATGGACCATTATAGTTTTGACGCTAACGTCGAAAGCTGCTGCTATTTCAGCCGTAGATTGTGTATCATCAGCTTCCACAATCGCCTTTAATCGTCAATTATTATTCGTCATAATTCGCTGTAATTCGTCACTATCGACCAAAGTCTTCGGACGACCGCGAGGTTCATTTTTCAGGTCGAAATTTCCAGAACGGAAGCGAGCAAACCAATAACAGGTGGTGCATTGGTTTGTAGTGTTAGCTCCGTAAACGTAGTTGATGTCGCGTGCCGCTTGTACCGCGTTGCTCCCACGACGGGTACTCATATTCCATAATTACTCGAATTTTTAACGTATCCATGATGACGAAAAAGATTGAAATGCGATGAAAATGTAACACTAATCAATAAACAAATGACTACTTTTCTAAAAAGAATTCCATGTTTTTAAAATAAAATTAATTTGAAAGTAGAATTCTTAGCCAAACAAAAATTATTTTAGTTTGAAATGGCCAGTACTTCAGAACGGCCATTTCATAGGTAAAGACCTATTATCATCAGTAAGTATCGTATAATTTCGAAAATTTATGCATCAAATTACATGAACTAAACTAATTTAAACATTTAAACATAAATTAAATTCAGTGTTGCCCCGTATGCCAGATTAAAGTTCCAATATTTTTAGCATGTGAATATGAAATATTTTGTTACATTATAACAAAATACAATGACAATAAATTATATCCTATTTCATTTATCTAACCTAGTTATTATGATTCTCATGGAACTGAATGCAAGGAGCATGCGTCGAAAAATATGAAAAAAAAAACATCTATAATATATTAAGGCGCTATACATCGTAAAAACACGCTTCTTTAAAATTTTTTTGAGACGAATCGATAGGTACATTTTAGGGCAGCATAAAAATATATTATGTTAATCTTGATCATATTTGTAAGGGGACCTTCGTTTTCAAAACACGTTTTCTGTAAATTTTATTCATAGAAAAATATCGTAAAATAACCATAAAAATGGATATTCTTGGACTTGTAATGTAACTGTATTATTTGTGAACTGTAAATGAGAAAATAAACTATACTTTCGTAATAAATAATAAAAGGAAGGGAATTGTCGTTTTTGTTTTTCGATCGGAATAAGATATTTGTTAGGATCAATTTATTTCAATGATAAATAATTCGGACGAGTCGATTGAAACATCGCGAAATGGCGACCTGTCATTCCTTTTATTTCATATCTATGGATTCCGACAGTACCGGCTTAGGCCTCTTGTTATGGAGACGTATGTCATTTTTTTCCGGTTTTTTCTGCTCAAAAATAGTTAGAATTTGTTGTTGAAAGTCCGTTCAAAGTTATTTTACCTAGAACTTGACCTTTATGCCGACGACATAAGGATCTTTGTCATGTTTTTTCTTTCGTCGTGTAATACTAATAAGATATGAGTAATTTCGCCATCTTATGTCAGATACCCGAAATCGCAGCTGCATTGACTTTTTGCGTTGTTGACCAATTGGTTATTACTATTCGTTATTCTGTCTTGACTAATAAATAAATAAAAATGAGGCCTAATCAGTTTTATACATATCCAACATTTTTCTGAAGAAGAAGCGCATAAGAATAATATAGTATTGATATGCACATTTGCTTTGAATTAATTTTTAATCCTACTACTATAATTATAAATGTGAAAGTTAAAAGTACAGTGTTCCTGTGGGATACTGTATTTACGCGGGTGGAGCCGGCAAAAGGAGCGGGCAAAAGCTAGTTTTTAAGTATTTATAGCTACATTTATAACCAATAACTTAACTAATAGACCACAGCATAATAAATTTTTCCCATAAAATCGAGCAAAAGTTGAGTAGCTGGCATCACAATTTTTCACGCACACTAGAATTTGTCACATGTAAGTCAACTGTCACTTTACACACTACAATAATGAGCTGCTGCATTTACGAAGCTGTTTTAGTCCATGATCCGGTATAAGAAACATATACCTACCCTCATCTTTTATTTATTAGTGATAAGAAATAAATGATAGATAATATTCACATTGACACATTGCCTACTTAAATTTCGCCCTAAGGGCCGATTCACATCGAAATCTCAGCGCAGCGGCGAGCAGCATAACTACCATATACTTAATTTTAAACTTTATCTTCATTACTATAAAACATAGTTTCGCTTGAGACAGCCGCCGCTGGTCACGGCCGCTGGTGGCCGCTAGCGACCGTAGCGGCCATCGGCGGCCGTGAGCGGTGAGAGCGGCGGCGGTTGTCTCAAGCGAAGCTGTGTTTTATAGTAATGAGGATAAAGTTTAAATTAAGTAAATATTATCTCAGATATTTGATTGGTCTCGCTCGCTCGACTAGATGACGCACTCCTCATAATATTATTATATACTAAACCTCATATTATTAACTTTACACAATCTCAAGTAAATTAACCATTAATTTCGCTCTGTCCCTCCGTCTGTCTATTTGCCCGCGCTTCTTACTTTTGTTATTATGAATATAATCTATATGCAATCCATAGTATTTATTGTTATGGATTGCGTATAGATTTTGTTTTCGACATTATAATATTATAATATTTTTATATTTTAAGGGTGGCTCAGTCACCATACATGTGAAGTGAGGATGTCTTTTCAACTAAAGGTATTTCAAGGAACCATTTCCGAGTAATCTGTCTCCATAGTGATTTACAATTTGGTCTGCCAGGCATTTCTAAACTGAACGAGATAGAAACTTGTACTTTTTTCCCATGCTCATAGCTCTAACATTAAAAAAAAAATCCTAGTGCGCTTTAATAGAAAGTCATGTTTTACAACACTCGGATAAGTGGCACATACTTTATTCACCAGTGTTTTCTGTTACTTGACTTACCTATAGGAGGAATGTGACGAAATAAGCTCTTCGACGCTTATCAAATGAATACCTATAAGAGGCCCCATACACGGTCCGGTTTTCCTTCAGTTCGGCCTGAATGGATGCAAAATCGTATCGTCTGTGTGCAATTTCGAGATCGCATCAGTCGGCCGTATGGACTGAAGCGATGCGATTGTTGCCAACTCTATTTTTGCGAAACTACTAAGCGCGTCGTTTTCTACTAAAAACTACTAAAAGAGTACCGATAACTATAAGAAAGCTACTAAACTTAGGAATTCTTAAAAGTTTTTTAGGAATTTTGTGTTTACAAACATTTTTAGTTTTAATATTTAACCGTTAAATTAAAAAAATATAGTTGGAAATATTACATATTATATAGAAATTAAATCGGTAGTTTTAAGCGACTTACGGATGCGTGCTACTATGTGCTATTATGATAAGGTGTCATAATAATAGCACTTTTTTATAGCAATAATAGCACAATTTTGCATATTATGAAATATGATTATTATTTTCTACAAAACCACGACTAACAACTAAATTCCTACTAAGGAGGTAATAAAATACAAAATTTAGTAGTAAAACTTTGTAAAACAACTAGGTTGGCAACATTAATTCTGACCTGTACGGATGGACTGAACGGCAATAAAATTGGACTGAACGGTAATAAAATTCGAGTGTAAAATAAAACCGGTTAAGTGCGAGTCGGCAAGATGAGTTCCGTACAAAACGGAAAATATCACGTTTGTTGTGAGCCTCAAATTTTTATTTTATTCTGTTTTTAGTATTTGTTGTTATAACGGTAATAGAAATACCTACATCATACATTTGTGAAAATTTTAACTGTCGAGCTATCACGGTATGAGAAGGTTAAGATACAGCCTGGTAACAGACGGACGAACAGCAAAGTCTCAGTAATAGGGTCCCCCGTTTTTACCCTTTGGGTACGGAACCCTAAAAATGGCACGTGGTCTAAAGAAATTTATTAAAGTTCATTGAAGTATTTAAAACTTTAGAGCCACTATGGTTGATAAAATCTAAAGACTATTACTATAAAACAAAGAGAAATGAATTCTATAACATATTACTGAAAAAATGTTTAACACAATAATTCGGTTTCGTCGATAGCGTGATTACAATTGCAGCAAAATACAAAAATAAATAGAGCATGTCACGACATGTCTGAAGAGGGTTCCGTAACTATCAACGCGCATTAGGTTTTCTTTGAATTACTACAAAAGTTATTGTCATAAAGTTATTACAAAAGCTAGGAGAACGGCGGACAGATAGACAGAAGGACGGGCAGAGCGAAATTATAAGGGTTCCTTAATTACTACGGAACCCTAAAAATACGACCGAAGCTCGCGGCAATTTTCCGTGTATGTGCTCGAATCCGTTCAGGCCGAACCTTAGATTAAAACGCCTAGAAACCGAGTACGCGCATGAAAAGTGAAGTAAACCATAATGAGCCATATCGGCTCAGTTTGTTCGAATGACCCGTCAGTTTCAAGGCCAAGCGCATACATCTCCGATTATTAAAAACATTATGACGGTTTGTGTCGTTTGTCGTCGGTTGAGTGTCACAATTCATCAGAAAAGAATTAAAAAAGCTTCGGACATAACATTTTATATGTAAGTATGAAATATTATGTCCGAACAATTTCACTTGTATTAAGTCAAATATTTAAAAAAAATTAAAATAAAATCATATTATGTCGCCATCTTGCTACCCTATTGAGAATTGTGAAAGTGTTACTAGTAAAAATAAATTTATTTCAAAATTTTCATGCCTAACTAATAGTTGCAACTAAGACAAAGTTTTTTAATATTTTATGATTTTTTTAACTATCAATTTAAAGTATTGCCAGTATTACGATAATCCTTAATATATTCCTTAATATCAGTTCAATATAAATAACGTTCACAAATTGTGTTAAGATGGTTTAAAATTAAATATAAGTTATATTTTTACATCTCACGATATTAAGAAAAACAAATACAATAATTCCAATTTTAACAGTACACACTCCACAACTTCAAAGTTTTGTTTGTGTGCGTGTCGGTATGTAATGCTTATGCCTACATCTATCTGTTGCTTGCTTCACTTTGTACGATGCGTTTGTTTAAAGACTATCTAGGCGTTAGTAATCTAAGGACCGAACTGACGTCAGTTCGGTCGGATGCGATTTTCTCCGTGTATGTGCTCGAATCCGTTCAGGCCGAGCTGACGTCAGTTCTAACTGAAACGATCGGCCTCTCGTCTGTGGAGACCTTAATTATTGATGATCACTGTTGCACATAAAATTGATTTATGTGTGCCTTTTGATTGAAAACACATTTATATACTAATTTGAGGTCACTGAATATACTTTTTGACAAGTTAGCTTTAAATAAAAGTTATTTTTTGTATGAATAATTTGTACCTAACGTGTATGCCACTCCCTACAATCTTTAATAAGCTACAACTGGGAAATACGAGCTAACTTTGAGTTTCAAGTCGTATATTTCAAATTCAGCGAGTTAAAAACTATAGTTCTTGCACACTTTCCCGTGAAATACAATCGTCTCGCCTTGGCGATAAGATATTTGTAGCCGAAAAGTTACTTGGTCATTATGTGTAAGTCCTAGTTACCATGTATGCTATAAAATTCCACTAAAAATTATAAGCCAGTATAAAATCCGGTAAAATAGTGTTAGTTAGCCAACGGTGTAAAATGAACGTTGTTTGTACAAACAGTTAAGTAAATCCGCTCCCTTGATTGAAACATGCATAATGCATGTCCGGTCTATAATCCGATTATACTGCGGCCACGGCAAGTAACACTGCCGCTTGATAAACAATGAATTCAGCTGGCTATTCAAATTGGCCGGATTATAGTGTCGGGCTCGGATTATGCGCAACATGTACCCTTTATGCCCGCAATTTAGGTCTTATAATATAGCCCTAAGACAGTTCTAATTTAATGTGCCTTGACATATTTATGGCTTACGAGGTAAAATAAATCTGTATCTAGTGAACATGTGGACTAAGATCCTAGGCTCGGCTGACTACCCTTATATTCTTACTGATAAATATATAGTTATCATAATATTGTAAGCATCAGTTGTGTATATCATAACTTAGATATATAGGTATTAGTTTAATGATTTTTATTTCTGAATTATTGTCTGAATGAAATCTGTTATTGTCTGAATAAAAATAAAAACTGATACGTTGGCCGAGGTAAGCGCCAGCCCTAAGGTTATTTGTCGACCAATCTTTTAGCCAAATCCCTAAAAAGACGCTTGGCACTGGAGCCCAAGGACCCATAGTTTCGACTCCAAAAGGCATAAAAATGTAACCATTGCCGATGGATCCGTATCCACGCAGGTAGCGTCCCACACCAGTGGCCTCCCACGGCTCCACGGAATTAGGGTCATGCCATCGGGTCTCCTGCCGTCGTCACGTGCGATACCGTTCGGCTCAAGTATGGCCGGCACGTTGACGGTGGCAAGAGCCCTGCGGATGATGTCATTTAGGGAATCATGGCGGGACTGGCGGCTGGGACCGCGGCGGCAGGACAGTCCATGGTGTCCTTGGCGGTCCACCGTGGTACCACAATGGCAGCGATGGAGCTCGTTAGTGGCGGTTAATAAACGCAGACTGACTGATAGTGTGAAGGTGTGGTTATCCAACAGAGTTCCATTATTGAATGACGGGAGTGTCTGGAGCCAGTTCCCCAGTTCCGGCTGGACGCTAAGAGATGGGCGCGATCAGCAGGGGAGGGGCAATTTAACAGGTCTGATTGTGCTAAATTAAAAAGGGGTTCATCCCAATTCTTTTGAATGTTGGAATGGGCTGTAATTTCGCCTGGGCAGACTCCACGCCAAGTATAAGCTTCCGGTAATGAGTCAATACCCACGCAGCCAAGCTGGGCATATGTATGATTATGGTGACATAAGACAGCATATATAGCCACAGTAACCAAAAACTGGTACTATTAGCGTATGCGCGCGCCATGGAGTCTCACAAGAATGCAAAGGATTCAAATGAGTATGAATCTTGAGCATACGAATTGTCGGGGCGGACATTTCGACCTGAATGAATAGACGAGGGAACACTAACCGGAAATGAGTGATAGTAAACAAGGAAAATAAAAATGAATGTGTCAGGGTTTAAGGAAAGCGGGAAATAGAGGCACCAAAAAACGGAAAGATAAAATTAAAAGAATGATGGAGCCAGGAAAATAAATTAAATAGCTAAACATGATATAAATTAAAACAGAATGTCAGGGTAAAATAAGGGTAAAATGAAATTGAAATTAATTAAAGTGAATAGAAACTGCCAAAAATGAAAGTAATGTGAAGAAATGTAAAAATAGAAATAAATAAATAAATGTAATAGAAAATAATGCCAATAAATATAAATATAAAAGAGAATGTAAAATATGATAGAGAGAATAACGTAATGTCAAAATAGAAATAAATAAGAACTGTAAAATGCCAAGGATGTAAATCTACAGATGTTAATAATGTAAATAGATATAAAAGAATAATGTAAAATATGACGGCTGGAAAATGAATGTAACAGCTAGACATGACATAAATTAAAAACAGAAATGTAAGAGGAAAAGTGAAATTTTATATAAGCAAAAAGAAATTATATGAATGTATGCATGATAGATAAGAATGTAAAAATAAATGTAATATAAATAAGTAAGCATAGATCAAAAAAACAAAATATAATTTGTTAATAAATGTTATAGAAAATAATGTTAATAAGTATAAAATGTAAATTACGATAAAAAGAGAAATGTAAAATCGATTAGTGAAGAAAATAAATGTAAACAAAATAGAAAGAATGTAAGAAGTAACATAGTAGAAATAAAAAACTGTATTAGGAACAATTTAAAAATATGTAAGCTATAATTAAAAAACAACGCAAGCAATTGTCCTGGCTAATGGCCGGGGGAACATGAAAAAAAAAAAAAAAAAATACCCACGCAGCCTAATGAATTTGTAATGGTTTTAGTGAAAAGTGGGTGGATGCTATGACTAGATGATAAAAGAGCAGGAAGAGACACCATGGACACCTTCCTGAAATCATTTGCAAAACGTTGTCTTTGTTCAGTATGTCTTTCAAAATGAGAGAAGGTCGGAAAAACTCCATAGTGGACATCATCTCAAAGCGTCAACTTAGGCACAAACAGACAGAACTGAATGGCATTTTGCATTTTGCAAACATGATTTGGCATGCCATGTGAGTATTTATTGAAATAAGTTTGCTGGAAGATTATGTGAATTTGCGATTTTGTTCCGAAATAAAGGCATTAAAACCGTCACCCAGTAAGCGGAAGGACTCTTTAAATTTAGTGGTTATTTCATTCCAATGATCATGTGAGTCGTTAATAAACAACTCGCATTTAGAGAAATTTAGTTTCAAATCGATGGATTTGAATTTTTCATTGATAACTGAAACCGGATCTCCACCGAGGGTCCCGTCATCCAGATACCAAACGTTGAATTCCAATGAAAGCGATGTAATTGGATTGGATGTATGGCAAGGCTAAAAATAGCGGGGCCTAAAGGAAACCTTTCACCTTGCTGGCAACCAGTAGCAGAAAGTAAACAATCACTTTTGTATATTAGTATTGAATCCTCGCCTGGATAAATGCATGGTATAATAGCACTGTAGAATAATATATTCGTAGATATCAGGCACGTGTTTTTGAACTTATTTTAATAGAGCACTTCTAGAGACAGAGTTGAAGGCATTTTTTACGTCTACTTTCAGAACCACTTGCCCAGTTTTAGCTTTGATATATGTGCGGAGGGCGTGGACGGCAGCTTCGCATCCTCCCTTACTCCCGAAACCAAGTTGCACAGGTTGTTTTCGCGAAATACGTTTGCACTTTGGAAGTTATTCTTCGGTAGGTGCAGCCAACAGCTATAGGACGGATACCACCGTCTTTCTTTTTTAAGGCGCACAAATTGGCACCATAAATTATGCCTGTTATATCTTGGTGCACCTCACCAGATAACATGAGGTTGATTAAAGCTGTCAGGTCCACTACAAGCGCTCTGCCGGAGTCTCTTTATATATTATAGTAATTTTGTTTTGTTCCTTTGGCGCCCTGTACCTGAGAACGGGCGGCCGCGTTCATTGTACACGCTTATACTACAATATGATATACATTTCATCAGTAAGAATTTAAGGATAGTCTGGTGGACCTGGGATCATTCATTTAGATTGTCGTTAGGATAATACGAGCCGTTTTAATAGGATTTCAGGTAGAAAACGGATACGTGGCTTTTATCATAAGCGTTTTGTTTCGTTCGGATTACAATTGAAAATCGTTTTAGTGCGAAAATAAATAGCGAGTAATCGATACTTCTTTTTTAATTTTGTATTTATTTCCTCAGAGAGTATTGAAACGCTGAAATACATGTTGAAATAAAACTTTAAGTATTTAATACGTTGCTCTCGATTGAGTGAATTGTTATTTTAAATATTGATCCATAACATAAGATCGCTTTTAAATATAAGCAGCTATCGATTCAAAAACAGATTTCAATATTTTTTTTAATACTAAAATAATATCGACAGTTGAAAAAGATTTATCATGAGATATTTGGTTATGAGATTATCTTCTACTTACCAACCCATCGCTCCCGGTCCAACCACGTCAGGTTGTCAGCCTGCGTGTCGTAGTAGCCCAGCTTCACGTAGTGGTTATCCATCAGCTGTTCGATCTGAGTCAACGCTATCCTGTCACCTTGCGACGAGAAAGCTACCAAGCCCTAAGACATAAAAGCGTCATTAAATTATGTTTTCAAAAACAGTGTCGACATTGAATAAGATGTCTTCTTAAAACATTACTTTTGACTAAACTTATTGAAAACCTTAGCAACTTTAGTAAATAATAGTTAATAAATAGAATCAGGCGTTACTTTGCGGAAATCCATAGCATAGGTATAATTCAATCAATATTATATCTAGCAATGTCCCACGATAAATACCCACAATCTGCAAACAGATGTGTGAGTGCACGCATAAGCATGCGTAAAGCACCTCCCACACAGCTTATGCGTACACATAAGCAGTGTGGGAGGAGCTTATGCTCGCACATCTGTTTGCAGGTTGTGGGTATTTTTCGCGGGATATAGCTATATATATATATATAGTAAAGACACACTGGGATCACTTGATAATAGGTTGATTTTCGTGTATCAAATAACACAAAAGTACATTTATAAACGAATGCGTACAGGATGTTTGGGAGAACACAGTCAATCCATGAAGAGTATATACTCTTCCAATATCCGCTTAATAAGCGGATATCCGCTTGAATCCCCACTTTGTTTGACCGATATTGGACCCTTTCTGAGGTATTAATTTTTTTAAAGTAGTTAACCTAATTTGTTTGGGTCGTTCTAAAACACTGAAAATGGTTTCAATCATCAATTGCTAATTTTTCTCACAGATGTGACACTAGCTTTATCCAATTATATATATATATATAACAAAATTATATATTTATATATATATATATATATATATATATATATATATATATATATATATATATATATATATATATATATATATATTATATTAAGAGATACGATAGAATGTATTAAGGCCTGCTCACCGACACACCGAGGAAGGACGTGGAGTTTATTGCTTCGTAAATGTCATCTGCAATTTTCTTGTTCGTGTACGTGAAATTCTTCAGACTCAGCCCGCTTTTTTGCAACTTCTCCATTGTTTTATTGAATGCTAGATTAAAAAAAAAGCAATGGTTACTTTGTTCTAATGTACTAATATATTTCTGAGTTCAATTTTGCATGAAATCTCAATGTGCATCTATATCGGTGCAGATTTATAGATTTTCCATTTAAACTTTGAACCCCTATTTCACCCCTTTAGGGATAGAATTTTTCAAAAGCCCTTCTTGCCGAGCATCTACTTTATGAATCAAAACAACTTTCTAATTTTCACGTTTCTACCATTAGCGGTTACGGCTATGAGTGCGTCTATATATTGTCAGTGAGTCAGTGGGGTCATCTCCTTTTATATAAATCGATTTGAAAGGTACATACAAAATATTAATAAATCATCATCACATACCTAAAGCGACAGCCCACACCGCGTCATACGCGAGTGGAGCCTCCTGATACCCCTCTGGAAACCTCTCCCCGTCGATGTCGTAGCCCGCCTCCCGTAGAGCCTCGTTCAATCTCGACCTGCGGAAAACATCATCACCATCACCGACTACTGATGTCCCACTACTGGGGCTCATTATGAAAATCATAAAAGCAGCTGTACATTTATAGGTACGCTAACTTTTATTTCTATTAAAATATTATAATGCTGAAGATAATATTTATTATAATTTAATTTTATAGGCAAAACTAAAAAAAAACTATATAGGTCGTGGTGGGAAAAACAGATATTTCAACTCATTGCTGTTACAATTTATTATTTAGTACCTGGTTAAAAAATAAATTAGAATCACAAAAATATTTATTTGACCGGGATTCGAACCCATCCCATTCCGAATTTTCGAACAAAGCAAAAATAGTGATGATGACTACATCTAAACTATTTAGTTTCATTCATATACTCAGATGTATTGATGCTACGATTATTCCTACTTGGTAAATGTAAAAAAAAATATATACTTTATGTGTAGTTTAGTAATTAGTTAGATACATCTAAAAAGTACAAAAGAGTTTATTTTTTTTTGTTAAATGAGCCAACTAAACCTAGATCATTACTTTACTTACATCATATACAAAAACATTTATTATTGTAAGTGTGAACTTAAACGCACAAATATCGGAGATATTTACAAATATGTTCCTGCGGCCGTATACTTCATACACTTTAACCTAGGCGTGACGTCACAGCTAGGTACGTCTTAAGTATGGAGCGTTTTCACGCGACTTACGAAATTTTGTATACAAATCGCTGTACCCTTGAAAATATTGACTTTTTTTTGATATACTGCTTCTTCTGAGAAGTTTTCTCACATATTTAAGAGTACCTACTATTCATTTATGAAATAAAAAAATTGTCATCAAGTCTATTATTCATAAGCATACCAATCTGCTAATCAGACTGTCTTAAAAGAGTCAAAATTATTGATATATTATTGCACAGCGAAAGAAAAAACATATGTAGCTTAAAAATGTGAAGTTTCCTCGGGATGAGACCTAGCTAGATCGATTTTGCTCCCCCAAAACTCCCTGCATACTAAATTTCATGGTAATGCTTGCAGTCTTTTTCGAGATTACCATTATATATATACAAAATTGTCTCGTTTAAAGTATAAGATTCACGCTCGTTTTCTGACACGTTTCATGAGACTTGGTTTCGATGATTGATGTTCATTAAAATAAAAATTTATCGTTGTAAAGTCGTTATAATAATTACAACACTGTAATTGTTTATTTGGACATTTTACGAGGAGGTCTTAAAGGAGTTTGTTTACATTTTCAACAAGCTGAAATGAACCCTGATCATTAATTTGATGTCAATAATCCTGTATTTGAAATCCCAGTATTGATATTTGACAAGATCCCTATAATTTTTAACTTCAACCGTCCGCCATCTTTGCAAGTGGTTTGAAGAGGCGCAACTCGCAGCCACATTCGGATTATGTAAATCCGAAGAAGGGGCCCTTAACAGACAATCAGGTCACGTTTGAAACTTAACGGAGCTCTCAGTCAACTTTATCTGTTGAAGTTGCGATTAGCTTCGAGGTACATGATCTATGTAATCAATAACTAGGATATTATCCGTGATTGTAACGCATGCCCATGGATTGTTAAACTCTGCTCTCACACTTCTCATAAAAGTTGTTAAGTGTACACATTTGGTTTTAATTTACCACTTCCATAAAGCTGAAAAACAGCGTTAAAATTTTATTTGCTACATTAATGGCGTATGACAAGGAAATCCTTTTAAATCCACGTTTAAACTTAATGGTCATATTGTATGAGGGAATTTATGCATGTCAATACAAATTATCATAAAGTTCTACATTAAAATCACGCAGTAAAATGTAACAGCCGTTTTCGAGGAAGTAGATAATTTTTAATTTTTTTTATTGGATAACATGGAAATATACATAAAGGTTTTAACGCTAAAGTAATAAATTCATCTATATTTATTGTTTGTATAAAACTAGCTATAAAACATTTTTAATAAAACGGTAGGCTAGCTAGTTGCTAACTTTAAAACATTTTTAACGAATTATTAATATTAACGAGTAAAGCGTGCTAGAAAAAGTTATAGTTTGTTTATATTGTGACTTATTTTTCCGAGTCTGTTTAGAATGTGATGATGTTGATAGAAAAATAATCATTAGTAAATATTAAACAACACAGTGTTTATATATTTTATTTACCTTTAAGTGAAAAAGACACGTTTAATATTTATTAGGTTACACTAACTCTTTTAAGTGAAACCTCTTTAGCGGCGTTGAGAGTGATATTTCAAGGTCGCGTCACGTCACGATACGCATCATGATGCGTATATAATATATACGTGTCATGACACGATTTAGGATATAAATGAAGATTGAAGTTTGACTTCTGCCACGTGTACTCTGTACACGTCATGTTTTTTCACACTTGAGCGAAATAAAGGAATTTATCGTTTACTTATCTTATTGTCAGTTGTTTTTTCCGAGTTTGACACAGATACGAAATGTGATGGCGACACAACTTTCGGTCCATTCGCTCGCGAGTGAATAGGTATTATCTCGACGCGTAAAAGTTGTGACAAGCCCCATTATTCGTGTTTACTACATAAATGTCTTCCAATCTCGCAATCACACCACAGATTAGAGAGCAGAAATGAAAAGGAAAGACGGGAATTGAAGTAAATTAGAACGTGACTTGTGTACTTAAACATCACTTTTCTCAATTATATATTGAACATACCTCCAGCGTAATTTTTAACTTCAATCAGTGTTAGATAATTATACTACATTTATAGAAATTTCAACATAATGTTGCAAACACTAGGACTTAACTAGAAGTCTTAAATGTATTAATTATATTTGCTTTGTATAATCTAAAGGTTTTATTCTTTTTCACGCCGCATAACATCAGTCTATCTTGTGAGTTATCAAAAAAATAAATAACATTTAGTTCCAAGTTTGGAGTTCTACAACGTTTTATTTCGCCTTCTGCAATAAAAATACTTTAGATATCAAAGGAATCGCATAAAAGTGATGGTTCGAATCACTGAAAGATTGAACAGTCATGACATAATAAAATTTGGAAAAGCCCTAAAAAGTTGTGTTTGTTTAACTATTTATAATTTACTAGCATTATTTGCCCGCGACTTCGCCCGCGTGAAATTAGGTTTTAATCTTTCACCCCCTATTTCACCCACCTAGGGGCTGAATTTTAGAAAACGCTGAAATACATAACTCATTATTTTTTTTGTACACAATTCATACGAAATTTCATGCAAATATGTCCAAGGAATAAAAAGTTTCATACAAACATAATTCTCCTATTTTACTCCGTTGAGGTTAAATTTTGAAAAATCCTATTTAGTGGATACCTACGTCATATGAGAAATAGGTGTGCAAAATTTCAAATTTCTAACCTTAATGGGTTTGGCCTGTGCACTGATACACCAGTCAATATATAGTTTTTTATTCTATTGTAATGGATTTTTGCTGTATAAAATGATTATAAATATTTTTCTATAACATTTCTAAGTAGGCACTTTTCTTAAATCTTTTCCGTTGTTTGCAAATAAGAATAAATGATTACACTTTTTTCATTAGCAGAGAGAGGTTAAGACAATAAAGTAAATAAGGATTATGGAAGTAAATACTCCTTTTAAGAATCGATTTGCCTCGACTCAATGCACCGTTAAGTTAAAAGGAGTCGCACAAATTATTTCTTCATAGCCTGAAGCTATTGATAGAAACAGGATTTTAAACTTTTTATTTGAAATTATTCGAGTTCATCGTTTAAGAACGAGATAGGTACTTTGATAAAATAAAAAATTGGTTTGGAGGCCATCATGATATTAAAGATTCTTCCACTTTTATAGGACCAGGTGGATTGACTTTAAAATTTAAAGTAGAATGAAATTTAAAGAAGCTAGTATTCTTTAATTTTCATTGGATGGATAATTTTAAAGACAATTCACTTCTGACTCACCTGGTCTTGTGTGATTAGTGGATTGGCGCTAATGTGTTGCGGATGTCGGTGGTCGGTGGTAATCGCTTGCTATCGGGCGATCTGCCTGTTCGTTGACATCTTAGGCATCTTACAGACGAGCAGCACTTTGATGACGATAGAGTCAACTTCAGCTGTCAGCATTGATGTAAACGACGGCTCGGTAGCAGCTGTCGATACGTTTACAGCTGCAGCCCACTGATGCCGGCGGCTTTGTAGTTGTGCGCAGTTCGATCGTAACAGTACAAGAGACACCTCAATGCACCTCAATTTCGTATTTAAAGTAGACTTTCATTTTACTTTGATTGTATTATAACTACTTGTTATCATAAACTGAATATGTGACGTTTGAACTAATCAGAACGCATTTGACGCTGGTTTAACGTTTACGAGACTACCAGTTTGGCAGTTTAAACGCATCGGGACTTGATTGTAATTGTATTATTGCAGGTTTTATTTAGCAGAATTGACCCTCAGTTCCAACTTCAGCACATACTAATACTTAATGATACTCATGCTTAGTTTTTACTATAATCTGTAGATTACAGTTCCAAATACAGTCGTGTTTTTTAATCGATGCAATGTTGATATCAATATCGCTGTCAGACATGATTATTTTTAAGTGAACGCGCTCTGTCTATTAGAAGTCGACTGACAGAATAGCGTGCGTGCAACTCGCATAACTGCAGCTGTCGCCATTGGTCTGCGATTGCTGTCAACAGCTGCAGTTGGCACTAGGCTCTTTCGACAGCAAAGTGCTGCTCGTCTGTAAGTTATCTTACCGAAAGTCCTCAGAGGTCATCCCGGAGATGGTGGTCTGGTTGGCGTTCTGGTTCCACATAAGCGCCTCGGTGGTGAGGTGGCCCTCCGCCGCCTCGCGCATCTGCTCTGCCGTGCACTCGATCCCCTCCCTCTCCAGGTTCGTCTCGAACCAGTTATCTTCGTACCAACCTGAGACAAAAATGTAATGGTAAGGATGCTTTCATGCGATCATAGCGTGTAAAAATATTTACAAACTAGCTTTTTTCCGCGGCTCCGGTAATACTACGCAAATACAGTATCCCTGTATTTTTACGGGAACACTGGATTTTTTCGGGATAAAATGTAGCCTATGTTTTAAATCAGAGCCTAAACTACTACCATATTCAATTTAATCGAAATTTGTTTAGTAGTTTTTGCGTGAAAAAGTAACAAACTTTCATACATACAGCCTCACAAACTTTCATATTTATAATTGTACTAGGACGTTACATTTCATTTGGTGACTATTGAAAACGTTGAAAAAACACAAAAGTTATCAAATGTTATCGTGCTTTAACAGTGCACTACCATCTGTAGGTCTAAAATGGCCACATTATTGAATCGTACTATGAAACATAAACTTTTAAAGAATTTGCTCTACAGTAACTTCTAATTCTATTTTGACACTTTTCAATAGAAATGCATAAAACGGTACACATAATAGGAATTGCTTAATTGTCACTTAAGAGAATTATAACTTAAGTTACTATAAGAGCGACTTCTTCAAAAGTGGATGTTTCATGGTATGATTCACTTAATGTGGCCACTTTAGACCTGCAGGAGCACCTAGAGTTTTGAGGTGTCATTTTTCAGAAAACAATTTGCTACATATTTACGCGCTAAAGTGATGACATATTTTATTAAGTTCATTTTTATAAAACATCGATCCAATTTCCGCCGGTTACTTCAGCTGGAAGAAATACATTATTAGCTATAAGCGTCAGCTCACACCGAGACGAGACGCGATGCACGCGGCACTGCTTTATTAAGAATGCAATTCAAAACAGAACTTTATTGACTACACAAGAAGATTACACGTTTAATTGCAATTTCGAATTTCGGCTGCATAGCGCGGCGCCGCTTTGCTGCCGCTGACCTGCTTGTGTAGTGAATATTGTTAAATTTTCAATCGCTATCTTTAAAATGCAGCGCCGCTTCGCGTCTCGTTGTGATTTGAACATTAGCAGTAATAAACTTGCATTCGGCCTCAGCGGTAGCATTAGTATACTATTAAATACAACAATATTATGGTTATTCCCGATAATAAGTTCTTTAATCGAAACTGGTAGAGTTTTAAGCAGAAAATAATCCGATTAACACATAAAACATAAAAAGAATGAAACTTCAAGCCGTCGCGTGTGCTTTTGTCAAAATGTTTCCGTAAAAGGTTCGCAGATTGTTCGATCGAGCAATGTTATGGTTACAATTGCCTCATTTTGCGTGTTACGCCTTAAAAGATTTTGGGTTTCTCCTAGTATTACATCTTTTAGGTGAAATGCTGTCGAAAGTAAAACTCTTCGGGATATTTTACGACTTACAGACGATTGAGGTTTTATTTTATCATCTTTTTATCACGATTTTCAAGTATATGATATTAAACTTTTTGTTATACACTAACTTTTTACGTAGGTACGTAATAAAAACACATTATCAAAATATAGGTAAGTTCAGTCTAAAAGAGTAAACAGAAATTATATTAAAGAAGCATTGCAATATCATAATTACAAGAACGTGAACGTGAGCTTAATAAATTTAAAAATTCTCTCGCCGACGTCTTTGCTTTATGAAATTGAAAAAAAAATCTGTTAATCAATATAAAATAGGTCGATAACAGGAAACGTGCTTCGTTTTCAATTTGTTCGGAGGTAATTTTGTGAGAAACGCTACTCCCGTCAGTGTTTTCGTTGTGGATGTCACGTCGCTTGATTGGCGGGTGTTATGAATCAAACGCAGACAATGTTTCGCAATACCACAAAATTAGATGTCACGGACATTTGCAAGAGACCGCCTTCTAAGTATTATTATTATTCTTCTTTTTTTATCTTATCTTTTTTATAATCGTAATCTCGACATCGGCTGCAAGTATTACCATAAAATTAGTATGCAGGGAAATTTCGGGGAGAAAAATTTAACCAGCTAGGTCTTATCACTGAGAAACTGCTCATTTTTAAGCTATGCATGTTTTTTTCTTTTGTCGTGCAACATTTCGTTGTGCAACGTCGTGCAGCATTATATATCAATAATTTAGACCTTAATACCTGAGTGTTTGGTATGAGTATACGTATAATTTTTGCGTTGTACGGAAATTTGAAATGTGATAGGTTCGCATTCCGGTAAGATGAATATTTTGTGATTCTTTTTACCTGCAGAACTCGAGGTGCCCTGGACATGGGACGGAGCAAGTGTATCGACCAAGTAGCGTCCCATACAAGAGCCCGTCCCACTCTCCAAGGGACCAGGTTCATGCCGTCTGGTCTCTTGCCATCGTCGCGCGCCAAACCAGAGGGTTCCAGTACAGCTGGCACTTCGGCGGTGACAAGAGCCCGACGTATGCCTGATCGTTCAGGCAGTGATGTCGGGAGATGCGGCCGGCGCTTCGTTGACAGGACAGCCCGTGGTGTCCGAGGCTGTACACGTTTGCACCACAAACACAGCGATGGGGGACGACGTGGGGGGTTCCAAGACGCAGAGAAGTGGCTAACCGGAAAGCTGTTCAATCCAGCAATGTGCCCGTATTGGGTGACGGTAATGCTTGTAGCCAAAGGCCCGACTCCCACTTCTCCGCAGCTAAGAGGCGAGCCTGCTCCTCAGGACTGGAGGACGTATTAAGAAGTTTATTCCGTACCAGTCTGCAGAGTGGCTCGTCCCAGAGCCTTTGGTAAAAAGTATTGTCAGGCAATTCGCTACAAGCACTAGTTGCGCTCCAGGCGTCCTTGGCCTCGTCCAGAAAGGGAACTGTATTGGAGTAGGATGGGTGATGTAGTATTTTGGAGATAAGACTATGGTAAGCGTGGACTGAGGACAAGAAGGCCGGAAGCGATATGTCAGAGGGCTTTCGAACACCCAGGCCACTGAACCTAACTGGAAGCGTTGCCTGAGTCCATGCGCGGTCATCAAAATTGGTATTCAAAATAGTGAAGAGCGTTTGTCTTATGGTATTATCCAACTGTTTGAGAAGTTGAGGGAACTTCCACAGTTGACAACACCGTAAGACATATGTTAATTTAGGTACGAAAATGCAAAAACGGATTAGGGCAAAGGCCATGTGACAGTTAATTTGGAGGAGGCGGTCTAAATTTTCATAATAATTTTGCAATTTCTTATCTATGAAGTCCGGGAGAGATTCGTCTAAAATAGGTGAGCCCAAAAGGAAGAGCGAATCCTTGTCAATGACAGACAGTTGTGGAGCTATTTATTTAAAGCTGGATATAATCGCGTTTCTATCCCCACAACTATCTGGCACAAAAAGTTCGCACTTACCTAGGTTCAGCTGCAGACCTATTTTCTGGAACTCGCGGATCAGAGTGCCGCCGAGTCGGATAGTACAGTGGGTGCATCGCTTCCAAGGTCCCATCATCCAAATACCAAACATTAAATTTTGAATTTAGAAGCTCGATTACCGGGTGTATAAGCAAGGCTGAAGATTGCTGGACCTAGAGGGTCGCCCTGTTGGCAGCCCACTTCGGATGAGATGAGGTGGTCTTTGTAAATGAGTTTGGTGGGGTCGTTGTAACACTGGAGCATAAATGGTAAAATGGAAGAGTGCTTTAGATTTAATTTCGGCTAACATGGCGCCTCGGTCAACTGAGTTGAAAGCGTTTTTGACATCGACCTTCAGAAACACATCATCGCCTTGATTGTGGATAGCTGTCCTGTTTTGGCTGGAAGTATGACGCGAGGAAGGTGACCGATTTGCAAGCTAGTTTGGCTGTAAGGCGCCGGTATGTGGAGCCGACAGCAATCGGACGAATGCCACCATCTCTCTTCCTCAAGGCGCAGAGGTTAGCTCCATACAGAATGTCTACGATATCTGATGTGACCCCTCCACGTAGCATCAGGTTGCACAGATTCATAAGTTCATGCAGGAGCTTCTCGCCGGCCTCCCCGCAGCAACCGCTGGTGAGGTCTGTGGCGTTCGGTCATACGCCGGCCGGGCCACCCGCGCCCCTGCGACGGAAATGCCCGAGCGTGAGTTGGTGCGCGTTCGGTTTTCCCAGTCCGGGCAGTGCGAACCGAGACGCGATGACGAGAGGCCGCGCGCGTGCGCTTGTTAGCCATTCGTAATGAGAGGCCGCACACGCGCTTGCTAGTTATCCGTAATTAAGTTATATATATAAGTTCAAATGCCTTTAATAATATTGTGCTTTCGTTCCATATAAACTGTTACTGTAAATCGGACAATATAGCTGCTGTGTCCAAGTTAACTCTTTTGTTTCATTTCCTTAGCGTTAGCCTACCAACGCTCGACCATAAAGCTATAGTGGTGACCCCGACGTGATTACTTACGAACAGTGCAGTGTTGCTGTAGGCATAGTGAACGTGCATAATCTTGTAAAATGGCGAATGAACAACTTGAAATACCTAAAGACTCGACAGACTAGGTGTGTCGCGTCGGCGTCAAAATGCCGCCATTTTGGCAAAACGAGCCCGCGCTTTGGTTCGCCCAGTTAGAGGGACAGTTTGCATTAGCAAATGTGACGAGTGATGCAACAAAATTTTACCATGTGGTCGCAAATCTATATTTTAAATATGTGTGTGAGGTGAAAGACATCATTAACAATCTGCCGCTGGACAATAAATACGTGAAAATAAAGTCCGAGTTAGTTTCCCGGTTATCGGCGTCGAAAGAACAGCGTGTTAGGAAGCTTTTGACTCATGAAGATTTAGGGGATCGCAAGCCCTCGCAGTTCCTGCGACACCTGCGCGACCTGACTGGTTCAGAAGTATCCGAAGAGTTCATTCGCTCGTTGTGGACAAGTCGCCTGCCAAGCTACGTACAGGCAATTATAGCGGCTCAATCAGAACTCCCCCTGGCCTCCATAGCTCCAATTGTTGATAAAATCCACGAGATTTCGCTCCAGCCTCATGTAGCCACTACCTCCATGCCTCCAGCAGCAACACCACCTGGACCGACACACACTGGTCCCAAAGTGAAATAAATGGGACATTAAGAATTTTCGGATCGAAGGTCAACGGATCAGGCTGATTCGTTTTTTTTTTATAGATATTATAGATATTATAGATATTTTTATAGATATTTTTTTTTTACAGACAGCTGATGCAATTACAAGTCACTTTTATAGATGTCGTTTTTTCAAATATGCCGTATCTACAGAGATAAAAAATAATATTTTTTTTGTATGGACGAAATCATAATTTTGTCATTTTATTCCAAGATTCAAACGTATTCAAAATAAATCATAGCACAGCTTATAGAGGGACTCTTGTCGTACATTTGTGTCATAGACACTTAACTGCGATTTTTGCGCCTTTAGGAGCTACAGGTACTTTAATTTTTATTGTTTTGTATAATTTATTTTTGAGTATTTCATATGGATTTTAATAAATATTGTTAAGGATAGACAAATACTGTTTTCTTTATTGACAAGTAACTCTTACCAATATCTTATTCATAAAAAAGCCTATATGTATATCCTTAAACTAAACAAATTAAAGTAGAAATCTCAAAACAAGTACGTGCAGGTAAATTATTTTATGGCTCATCTAGTTTGCAAACATTGTTTGGTAATGACTCATTGTCTAATTACTCCATTACTTGGAATTTGGGATCTGTTTTGTCATTTAGCGCTAGCGAATGCTTAGAAAACGCTAAATCACAAATAAGCATATAGATTGCAATTAAAATTTTCCCTTTTTGTATTTGTATTTGTAATGTATTTTGCATATATCTTACAACTTAGATTTTAAAAAATGGGCGGCTCGAGGAGGTGAGAACAAACTGCTACGAAAAAGAAAAGAGTTGACGCAGAATGAGTTTTTTATTGTATCTGGTTTAATGATTGATATCGTCAAACAAGGCTTTGGGACAACAAACGACGGTAATGCAGCTCGGCGGTATTTTAAAGATTACGTAGTTACAGTCAGTAGAAGTCACTTACTTCTTGCACTTTTTCTGGCTTATTAGAGAGGCACTTAATAACTTGAGCACAAACGGTTCGGCCCGTTTTCTTTCAGTTTTGTAGCAAGAGCATAGAACAATTCTTCTTCGGAATGCTCCAAAAGAGACAAAGAACGTATTTTCTTCTATTTATTTGATAAATCTTCAAATGGTCTTTTAGTTCTTGAGCTAGGCTTATTTGTGGCAGCTTCTGATGTAGATGCACCCGCTTCCTCTCCATATGATAAATTATGCTCTTCTTCTACTTCTACATCTTCTATGGTATATTCTAGATCAAATAACATAGGGAAATTCACAGAAGTAAAAGTTGGCCACACAATTTTAGACTCCAACCACTTTTTGTTCTTAGTTGATTCACCAAAGTGTTTGTTCCTACTTGATTCTTCCCATCTTCTAGCTAGGTTTGACGTGTAATTTTGGCAAAACTTTTTGATAATACTGAGCTCTTCATTTGGAATTTCACTTAGAATATATTTAATAATGGTTTGAAACAATAAATCACTATTTTTAAGGCACCCACTATTTTTAAAAAATTTAAAAATATCCAAATTAGTTACAAACGTAGCCATCTTGGTAAAAAAAATACAAAAATAATTGTTTGTATTGGCAATAAAAAAAATTAAAATATATGGTGATAGTTGATGAAAAGTTGTTGTTTTTACGAGCACAAGACGCGTAATGAATGAAAACCGATCACGCAAGCCTCATATTACTTCGAGTAGTGGGGGTAATTAGACAATGAGTTATAAAAAAATGCTTGCAATACGGATGACTCATGCAATTCCTTCGAGCCCCAAGCGGTCGCATGCGACTGCGATAACAATAGAAAGGCTATTGTGTCTCGTTTTTCCACGATCGAAGAAATAATTTACATGTACAAACACGTTTTGAGATTTCCACTATTGTTAATACATTAACTATATTTAGTTTATGTAAGTTTTTTGACTTTCCGAAGTCCGTAAAAGTACGAAGGGAAAATTTTAATTGCAATCTATATGCTTATTTGTGATTTAGCGTTTTCAAAGCATTCGCTAGCGCTAAATGACAAAACAGATCCCAAATTCCAATTAATGGAGTAATTAGACAATGAGTCATTACCAAACAATGTTTGCAAACTAGATGAGCCATAAAATAATTTACCTGCACGTACTTGTTTTGAGATTTCTACTTTAATTTGTTGTGTTTAAGGATATACATATAGGCTTTTTTATGAATAAGACATTAGCAAGAGTTACTTGTCAATAAAGAAAACATTAGCGTTTGTCTATCCTTAACAATATTTATTAAAATCCATATGAAATATGTACTCAAAAATAAATTATACAAAACAATAAAAATTAAAGTACCTGTAGCTCCTAAAGGCGCAAAAATCGCAGTTAAGTGTCTATGACACAAATGTACGACAAGAGTCCCTCTATAAGCTGTGCTATGATTTATTTTGAATACGTTTGAATCTTGGAATAAAATGACAAAATTATGATTTCGTCCATACAAAAAAAAAAAAAATATTTTTTATCTCTGTAGATACGGCATATTTGAAAAAAAAGACATCTATAAAAGTGACTTGTAATTGCATCAGCTGTCTACAAAAAAAAAATCAGCCTGATCCGTTGACCTTCGATCCGAAAATTCTTAATGTCCCATTTATTTCACTTTAGGACCAGTGTGCGACATCGGTAATTGAAGTACTTACGCAGCGCATTGACGACCTGTCACAGCAGGTTGCGGCGTTGTCTACTGGTTACCGCTCGCGTTCTAGAGGGCGAGCGCAGTCTCCACATTGGCGTCGCCGGTCCCGGAGCCGCTCAGCCGCATCCGTGGGCCATTGTTGGTACCATCGCCGGTTCGGTACAAAATCCACGAAGTGTCGTGAGCCGTGTACATTTCGTCAGGGAAACGGATCCAGCAGTCAGTGAGGACGGCAGCGCGCGACTGCAATAGTGTATCAAGTGGCCGTGTTTTCGTTACAGACCGTAAGACTAAAATTCAATTATTAGTGGACACTGGTTCAGACTTACGTGTTTATCCTCGTAAGTTAATACGTAATAGACATTGTGTAAAAACTAAATATGAACTTTCTGCAGCCAACGGTTCAACGATTAATACTTATGGCTGGCTAACTTTATCGCTTGATTTTGGTCTTAGACGTGCATTTGTTTGGCGTTTTATTATCGCGGACGTGACCACACCTATAATAGGAATAGATTTTTTGTCGCATTATAATTTACTAGTAGATGCCAGAGCCCATCGCTTAATTGATAATGTGACATCGCTAACTAGTCACGCTAGACCTGCACAATCTGCTTTGTGTCACATTAAATCTGTTACAGGTACATCGCGTTATCATGACTTACTCTCTAAATTCCCGGACGTTACTCGTCCCGCTGAAGACCTGCAACGCGCGTTATTAAGCACAACACGCTCCACTACATACGAACGACCGCCAGTGTTCAGCAGACCCCGCAGACTGGCACCGGATCGACTCCATATCGCTACCAGGGAGTTCGAGGACATGGTAAGAACAGGTATTTCTAGAAGATCTGACAACCCATGGTCATCGCCGTTACACCTGGTACCAAAGTAAGATAATGAGTGGCGGCCATGTGGTGATTACAGAGCGTTAAATGCACGCACCATACCTGACCGATACCCGGTGCGCCACATCGCAGATTTTTCCCACAATCTGTTTGCTTGTAAGGTATTCAGTAAAATTGACTTGATCCGGGCGTACCATCAGATCCCGGTGAACCCAGCTGACATACCAAAAACTGCCATCACTACCCCTTTTGGAATGTTTGAGTTTCCATTCATGAGTTTTGGATTACGAAACGCTGCTCAAACATTCCAACGGTTGATGGATGAGATCTTGAGAGACATGGAATTCTGTTACCCATATATAGATGATATTCTTGTGACTTCATAGACAGAACGCGAGCACCTGGAACACCTGCAACAAGTATTCCAGCGACTGCAGGACCACGGAGTGGTGGTGAATTCCTCGAAGAGTGTGTTTGGTGAGACTCAAGTGGAATTCCTTGGATATGTGGTTTCTGCTGCAGGCACCATGCCACTACCACAGAAAGTCGAGGCAATTCAGAACTTTCCACTGCCGAAAACCATCAAAGAGCTCCGCAGATTCCTAGGTATGCTTAACTTTTATAGACGCTTTATACAAAGAGCAACTAGTAGCCCAGCGCCCCTACACAAGCTTATTTCTGGTCCATCTGTAAAAGCAAATAGCTCAATACCATGGACTACAGACCTCGAAGAGGCATTTATAAAATGCAAAAGAAGTCTTGCTGAAGCTTGCACTTTCCTGGCTCATCCTAATCCAGTGGCAGAACTAGCCATTTTCTCAGACGCTTCAGACACCTCAATAGGTACAGTAAAACAGCAAAAAATAAGCTCTGAATGAGTTGAATGAGATGAGTCAAAGTTATGTGTGGCCAGCATGAAAAAGGACTGCAGCAATTGGACACGTACCTGTATTGCCTGCCAGCGTTCTAAGGTTTCTCGACATACTCGATCACCAGTACATGCTTTTGTCCCTCCTTCAAACAGATTTGCGCATGTACACATATACCTCATAGGCCCTTTGCCAACGTCTCACGATTACAAGTATTGCTTAACCGTAGATTTACACGCTGGCCTGAAGTTATTCCGCTGGGGGAAGGAAACAATTCGAGGCACAATTGTTTAAAGAAGTTTCTAAAATTATTGGTTTTTCTCACTTACAGACCACGGCTTACCATCCCGCCGCGAACGGAATGGTCGAACGATTCCATAGACAACTTAAAGTAGCCATAACGTGCCACGCCAACGATGACTGGTATGAGGTCCTACCGCTTGTACTACTCGGCACACGTACTGCAGTTAAAGAAGACATTGGATCGACGTCAGCTGAGTTAGTGTACGGAGAAACCTTACGCTTGCCAGGTACATTTTTACTTAACTCGCCCGAGGAAGTCGTGGACTACTCAGATTTTATTTCACGCCTACGGGCTAACATAAGAAATATTAAGCCTAAACCTGTATGTCATCATGGTTCTAAACCAGTTTTTATAAACAAGGACTTAAGAACTTCATCACACGTGTTCCTTCGTCAGGATGCTGTTCGAAAGCCATTACAGGCAACGTACACTGGGCCGTATCACGTAATAGAGCGAGGAGACAAGTTTTTCAAAATAGAAATTAGAGGCAAACCTATCAACGTGTCAGTTGACAGGTTAAAACCAGCTTATCTGCTAAACGATCACGATATTAGAGTACCACCTGACATTGGCGCCTCAAGCAATGAACGCCAAACGCGGAGCGGACATCGTGTCCGCTTCCCGTGAAGAAAGGACATGACGGCTCCGCGTACTTTGTCTGTCGACGTTTGTAGTGGTGGTAATGCGTCATTGGAAACTGTGAAAGGATTGGATTGTGATGGATGTTTGTTTTGTAGGGCGATGAGGGTTTCTGGGCAGTCGCGGGAGACCGTGTCATTGGAAAACAGAAGCCGCGCTGCACCCTTAATGCCTCCCTCACTTATTTTATTTTCCACAGTTTTCATGATGTTATGTTTGACCGAGGAATGTGAAAAAAAATTTGGGTTGAGGTTAATGTCCGAAACACAATTCTTTTTGATTCTTGAAGTGAGGGAGGCATTGTTGAGCGGATCTCGAGTGATATGCAGAAATCGGTAGGGAAAGGTGAGTAGATTTTCCCAGGCTTGTCTCGAGTTCTCCAGCACTATGTGGCGTATTGTCTCGGCAAGCTTCTGGGCTACAGTCACTCTGGCACCCCTAGGGGTCCGTCTTAGAACTGGTACAAAACGTTTAAATTTGGATATTTCTTGCCAGAAATTTGTTTGATAGATTGGGTTCGGAACTGAATTGGTTATTGGGGGGATGAAGGTTGGAAGCTGTTTGTGGCATTTGCCTACGTGGATGTTCAAACCCCGCTGGCTTTTTCTCCGTTGCAAGTCTTGTCAGTTGTGTGGGTATTCACCTTTGCTTGTGACCCAGTTTGGCCCTCTTGGGGTGCAAACTGCTAAAATATACTATCCTCCTCCTAATGGGGGTTGGTTGGTCATTCACGTTGACAGCTCCGATCGCAAATTATGATGTCCAACAAGGTGTAACTAGGAACAGTTGTTACTGAGATTGGGCCGTCCTAGTCCATTCACTACTCCAACCACGTACATCGATGTTATGGTGTCCAATAAAACATCCAGTGTGTATTTGGGGTGTAAGTAGGAAACACCGTTTGGGCCGTCCTAGGCCATTCACTGCTTCAAAGTAATCCGGTCGGTAAAATGTCCGGGGGTCCAGGCGTTGGCAAATCTTGAAAATTACTTGTAGAATTTTCTGTGGTGTTCCAAACGTAATTGGTATTGTTTTATACAAGTATAACAGAATAAAATATATTAAGAAATAATTTTAGAATTTCGAGACATATTGTTGTTGCTCTGACGTTCAGTTGGCGTTTTTTTTTCTTTTTTCTTTTTTTTTATTAATAATTATTTAATAATTAAATTAATTTACTTTTTAATTTTAGCTTTTAACATTAAATTACATAACTTTGTAATCTCTTGAAATAAAAGTTAGATATATCAGAACTCCGAGCAAAGCTCAGTTACCCAGGTATTATATTTGAACATAAATAGCACATTGTTTTTACGCATTTTAAATATCCAAGATTTCAGAGGTTCTAAAACTTTCATCACATTTTTATCACAGAAATTACATACTCAAAACAAACTAGTCGTAAAAGCGCAGCGCAAAATGGACTGAAAAAAGTCTCGCTACAGAACTCTCGAAAGAATTTCGACAAGCTCAGCTTTTAAACTAGACTCATGTGCTTTACCAACTTTAGCATTTTAACGGGCTTAAAAATGTACTGAGATATTATGTTAAGCATCAGCATGTTAGAAACACGCTAGTGCTTAAGTTGCAAGAGTCGCTTTGTGTATTTAAGCCTTAAAGAAAACAGAGGCAATCCTTTAAAGAGTAATCATACTTTTTATGCTCGTAGCTAAGTTAGCCTTTTACACACCGATTATTTATCAACAATAGGCTACATGAGTGATTCATTAAAATGAATAAGTGATAAATCACATAAACGAATATAGGCTCTTGAGGCAAAGTCAAAAAAAATAAATAAATCAAAATTGGTATTTTTGTACACCGACCGGCGAGAAGAACCGGCGTAAGAAAGTCGCATAGGCCCCACCTTTTAGCAAAAAGATGGGAAAATTGTTTTTTTAGAAAAATATATTTTTACAATGTAGTAACTTAATCTATATAACTCAGAAGTCACTATTAGGTAAATGTGTATGAAATATGAGACCGCAGAAACATATTTGTAAATATCTCCGAAGTTTGTGCGTTTAAGTTCATACTTATCATTATTAATGTTTTGTATAGGATGTAAGTAAACTAATCATGTTTTATTTTCTAATTGAGCAAATAATTTGACTTTTTTGTATTTTTAGATGTAGATAATTAAACTAACCTACACATATTTTAAATTTTTTTTCGTTTACAAGTAGTAATCCTACTTACTATTATAAATGTGAAAGTTTGTGAGGATGGATGGATGCGTGGATGTTTGTTACTATTTCACGCAAAAACCACTGAACGGAATTCAAAGAAATCTGGTATGACAATAGCTTAGGCTCTGGATTAAAACAAGGGCTTTTTAAACAGAAAAAGTACAGTAATTCCGTGTGATACCCGATACTATATTAACGCGCGCGGAGCCGCGGGAAAAATCATCTGGGTATATAAATTAAAATATTTAAATGTAGTCGTCTCCACAATTACATCACGACTTAACGATTAGTAAGTCCTTCATATTATTATGGCCAAAATATGTATCTTTTTCATCATCATTCAGTCAAGCGAAATCAAACGCTTTTGTTAACTTTGTCTATCATACATTGGCGCTAAAGTTGCCGCAAATCGATCGATTGGCAGTAATGTGTTCGGTAGTTTATTCCACCCCTGATATTTATGGAGGTCGGGCCCGGGGTACGTGTCCGAACTAACAAGATACCTTCTCTTGTTCCTAATAATTTAATGAGAGATGAGAAAGGAATAAACTGTTTTGAAAATGCACAAAAAGGGAATTTCAGTAGCCCTTTGCAATTCCGTATTTTGGAGAATATCTCAACGTATAATAATAACACACAACTTTTTATACACTTTACCACTTAATTTAGGGTTTTACAAATATTTAAGGTTCAATTTACACCTGATGATGAGTAAATCGAAACCAGACGTCTTATTTACATAACATTATTGTAAAAACCTAAATAAAGTGGATAAGTGTATAGAAAGTTGTGTGTAATTATTATGAACATGAATTTCCACAAAGAACCGACAGCACTCAATCAGTTACACCTACCTATAGATACCGTAGAAGTAGGACCAGTCAATTGTAATATCAAAGTTCATAATCAAATCGATTGCTGACATAGCTTGAATGATTTAACAAAAAAGTCTGTGGTATTCTTTGAACCCCAGTCCGTATATTCTCACAAATACATATTTTCACAACGACACTCGCACCTGACCTATTTTCATTTCATTAGATAGACACTCGACACCGTTCCGCGCACGTTTAGTTACAAATAACCTAAATGAATCTTGTTTACGACGGTTACGTGTAAATAGTGCCGTGTTGTCACAAATTTATGTGGTACTAACTGTGTGTATTTTCGACTCTCTCCTAAATTGGGAACCTCTCAGTTTTTTAATTACATTACTGAAATAAAACCACCACCACCACCACACATTATGGACACATCCACACTTAACTGTGCTATATTATTGGTTGGAAAATTTATTTGGTTATTAGTTACTATATAGCACAATAGTAAAGCATAGTTTGAATGAATTTGAAGGTGATTTTATATAACGTACTAAAATTTGACAGAATCCTGCGCGTCTAGTGCGCTTTAGCCTGGGACTATATTATGATTCGAAATCCGGCGAGTCCGGGAAAATTTAGAGCACTAAAAATAGTACTCTGCGCTAATACAATAGAGTTGAGAATCGAAGTGTCGACTATCGAGCTGTCATATACGGCATTGACATTTGACTCGACACTTGTGTGTTCGATTTTCAGCTCTATTGTTTTAGCGCATAGTTCCATTTTCAGTGCTCTGTTATTTCCCGGGCTTACGGATACCGGACATTGTAATGTCCGGTACTGTACTGTACCGGTACTGTATGGAACTGTAGTTCCAGCTTTAAGGAACACAGGTCACAAATGTTTTTTATTTATCTATAGATGCCTGGATATATTTTGTGGCGGACCAATTAGTGCCACAATCCTGAATCGCGCTATCGAAGTTTTCTAAGATCGACGGTATATATACATCATCCGAAATGCATACAAGTGGGCTTCGGCCTGACCGAGCATACCACCTCGTCGGGATCTCCCTTTGGGGCGTCCACTCTTCCCACAATTTCATATTACAGTACGTAATATGACATATTCAGGGGCCCGGCGAGAGAAGACGCCTTCTTCTCAATCGGAGGACACATTAAGCTAGCGACCGTGCTAGGGCGATAGCCACCTGCAGTCCCCTAGTATCGTGCCGAAGTGAGTAGGAGGTGCGATAGCCCCTGCAGTCCGTCTCTCTACTAGCTATGAAAATAGCTACCTTATAGGCTAGGAGTGCGATAGCCCCTGCAGTCCACTCCTACGCCTGAAATTAGGGCAGTGTTGTGTAATATACGAAACAAAATACAAAATATTATGGTATCCTAGCCGTCTGTGTTGCCCCTTAGTGTGAGAATTATCTTAGATCCAGTACGTATTTCTTGAATTACAAAAATTCTCATGCGAGACTTCTAAAAAGATGCCAAGTATTTGCCGAGACAGTGCTCCTTTGTTTGTACAAGTTGAACCATGCTTCAGCTGTAATTCATCTACTTAATCCCCGTTCTGTTTTGTAAGCAAAACTTTAGGAGCAGATGTATTCTTATATTAATATTTGTTTTGCCCCGGTTTTTCGATGTTTGTCGTGGTATTTATTTTTCTTGTCGTCTAATTTTTGTTTGTCGGTCATATTCTAGACGTGTTCTTTGTGTCTTCTGAATTTATATTAGAGCACGTAATTATATTTCAGTAGGTATTATAAGAAGATCATGTCTAGTCGGTTTTTTAAAAATTTTCTAATTTTTAAACTATAAATAATTACCTTTTTAATCTCACTTCACCTTCAACTTCACTCACATGACCATTAGACATAGAAATACGGAAGAATTTTTTTATCAATCCCATACCCGGTCTTCTATTCGTAACTCCTGATAAATACTAAAATTACAGGTCAGTAAATATGGCCTAACTCGAAATCTGGTGGTCTAAAAAGGTCACTTTACATGTTTTTACATATTATCATGTTTCAAATGGTAAAATGGCTACAAGATTCATCTGATTTCATAATTATTAGAAATAAGTAATAATATATATTAGAAACCATCAGTTTTGACAGTTTTCAATAGAAATGCGTAAAATGGCGCACATAATATGAGTTGAAAAAAAAATGAAATACCTAAGGTGGCCTAAGGAAACATAGGCGGTCTAAAAAAGACCGCCTATGTTTCCTCCTAGATTCTGCATCTGCAATCGCTAAAACTGCGAGTGCTTACGTTTTTCTCATCGGAACTAATGATCTTGTCGACACAAAATGTTTTGTTTCAATCAAAAACAATTTCTATAGCCAGAGACAGCTTGTGTATGAAATCAAACGTATTTGTTTCATGTTTTCTGTGTAATGTTTCTAAAAACCATGAGCAGGAGATGCGCCTTAATACAAACACACTCTGTGTAAAAACATTTTTCTCAAATTGTTTAATGTATAGATTATTTACAGGTTATCACTTCAAAGGATCTTATAGGGCGTAATGAATTTTTACGAGGGGAATATTTTCGGATACATATTAAGGTCAGTCGGTCGACAATAACCTGTCGAAGTGACACGGATCGCGCTTGGCCCGCCGCCAAATTACCCCTCATGTTTGCTATCAATAATATTTGCAATTTTCCACTGTAATACTGATTTGTTAGTAAATATGGTTTGGGAATTGTGATTTTACATTTAATTTGAAATTTATATTTATTAAATATAAATTTCAAATTAAATGCATTTCAATATAAACTGTAACACCATATTGTACCTTATTTATGCAAATAAATGATTTCTATTTCTATAACTCGTATGCAAATAATTACTTATATAAAAATAACGTGTTTCCGTGTGTTTCCAAATACCTCAAAATCTAATCTAATATTTAGAATTCTCGTATTTACAGTCTTTGTAACAGAACTTTAAATTTTGCAGGCGTATTTGGTAGGTATGAGAGTAGGTTGTAAGCTAATTTTCATATAGCTTAGTGATAAGGGTGACTTACCCCCAAAAAAAAAATCTTGTCATTTTTGTTTTCTTATTTGGCATCAACAATACTTATCTATAGATATAATCCTCAATTTTCACTCGTTAAGATTTTTTCCGTTGTTTAATAGCGACATCAACTCAGTGGTCGATAACTCTTTCACACATCATCTACAGGTTGGAGGGGCAAGTAGATGGGGTAAGATGGTCAATGGGAAAAAAGGACCAGTTTTATATAGTAAGTATGTTTCTCTTACGTTATTCGAGCTTAGAGTACAATTTTATATACGACTTGATGTTGCCCGCTACTTCGTGCGCGTTAAATCGCACGGGAACCGTACATTTTGCCGCGATAAAAATCCATGTCCGTCCTCGTGGCTTACTCTATATCTGTGTAAAATTCCATCATAATCGGTCTAGTAGTTTCCTATTAAATATATATAGTCAAAAGCAGTCTAGTATTCCTATTCAATGCAAACAAATAAACACAGAAAGAAACTTTTACTTTGTATAATATTAGTATAGATATGTCAACTTATTTTTAGACTAGCTACATATTATGCGTAACGATTATATTACTTGTCTTACTAGACATTATTACAAAATTAGATAAATTTTCATGTCCCTGACCTAAATGCACTTGCTAGCAGGTGGCTGTAAGCACGTTGGTAACAGCTGGTGGCGATGAAAGGTAACGTGAAAATTAAACAGGGACGTTATACTCAAGCGCTTAAAGCGAAGCGCACATTAGGACTTAGTATTAGGTTACATATGAAATTGGCGTTTTGTAAAGGAGAAACATAAAGTCGATTTTTTAACCATAATATATTTATTTAATGTAATTAATCGCAGGTATACATTACTATCTTTGCACTTTTGCCATCTCATAGGTAGTTCATTGATTCCTTTACTAAAAAAACCATTCGGACAGGAATCAATAAAATCTTTGAAGGCGCTTTGGACTGCCCCATCGGAGTTTAATTTTTTCCCTTGCAAGAAATTATACAAATTTCGAAAAATAGTAATCTGTTGGAGCAAGGTCCGGGGAGTACGGTGGATGTCTTAGACATTCCAATTGAAGCTCCTCTAATTTGGTCATCTGTTGTGCAGTGTGTGGTCTAGCGTTGTCCTGAAGCAGCAGTGGCCTAGAGCGAATTACCAACCTCGATTGTTTAGCAGCTAGCTTTTCCATCATGATTTGCAGTTGCTGGCAAAAGACATCAGCTGTAATCGTCTGGCCAGATTTAAGAAATCTGTAATGAGCAACACCGGCACTAGTCCACCAAACACGCACAAGTAACTTTTTTTGAGTCAATTTTCGCTTGGGGCAGGCTTTGGCTGGTTCGCTAGGGTTCAGCCATTGCGATGAGCATTTACGATTATCGTACAATTAACACTTTTCATCACAGGTAATGATTCGATTTAAAATCCCTTTATTATAGTGCCGGTTGAGTAATGTAACGCAGCAGTCGAAGCGCGTTTGTCGGTTTGCTGCACTCAATTCATGAAATACCTTTTCCTTTCAAGCTTTTTCACCTTCCCATTTTGCTTCAAGTGGATTAAAACAATTTTATCACTAACACCGCAGCCTGAAGCTAACTCGGACGTGGTTTACGATGGATCTGCTTACACAATAGCCTTCAATTCTTCATTATCAACTTTGGTCTCCGGCCGTCCACGGGACTTGTTCTGCAGGTCGAAATTTCCTGTGTGTTTTCTTTTGCGACACAGCCGCCATACACATCATTAATCCTTCGAGCCGTTTCTGCAGAACTAGTGCCACGGTAGAACTCGTACTCGAAAATAATCCGATATTTCAAGTTTGCCATTTTGTTAACAGAGAGACGCAAAGAAAAAACCAAAAGAGGAAAAAACAAATGAATGACGGTTTTCGAAACACAAATGCATGAGTAAACAGCAGTATAAATTTGAAATTGGAATGCCTAACCAAAGAAGATATATTTGAGATCAAAGTGTACGACAAAACGCCAATTTCATATTTACATGTGTAAGGACCTTATATAAGGAGGTGGAGTTTTTAAACCACTTAATTAATTTTAGAAAAGTACTCTATTACGAAGATAATTTTTTCGTCGTATTCTGTATTTGTATCTAAAAAAAATTTTTTTTATAGTTTTTTTGCACTAAAAATTTGCCTATTACTTCGCACATAAGACACGAAATAAGAGAATATCTTGTCGACTTAATGAACATCATCTTTTATTCACGGATTATGCAATTTGTTCCGGAATTTTTTTATTTAAAAATGCTTGTTACATCATAAAGGCTACACATAAATTTTATAAAAAGTTCATTATTTCTTGGCAAAAAATTTGCACTTTTAATATTTATTGGGAAAGTTAGTATTTTAACCTCGGGCATTAGCATCTTTAACTGGCGTCAGCGGCAGCCGCGCAGTTTGTCTCCGGTAACGAGCGAAAAATTCACCACTACCGCCATTTTTTAAGAACTAGTTTACTTTGCTAATTTACTGTGCTAATTTAACATGAATATATTTTTATGAAATAAGGAGTAAACGAGCAGATGGATCACTTGATAGAATACGATTACCATCGCTCATGGACACCCTTTTATATTAGGAGGCACAAGTGCGTTGTCGGCCTTTTAAATTGAGTATTTATTAAAGGTTTTTCGGGTGATATGAATAGTACGAGGGCGGGTCAATAAGTCCGTGACTTTTGGAATAAAACACAGATTTTTTGATAAATAAATCATTTTATTTTTCAACGTAGTCCCCCTTGAGCTCTATACACTTTGTCCAACGCTTCTCCAATTTTTTTATCCCTTCCAAAAAATATGATTTGTCGAGGTCCTCAAAATAGGCCTTTGTTTGCGAGATGACTTCATCATTGGAGTCAAATCTTTTTCCACCGAGCCATTTTTTCAGGTTTGGGAACAAGAAGTAGTCACTCGGAGCCAAATCTTGAGAATAGGGTGGATGTGGGAGCAATTCATAGCCCAATTCATGGATTTTTGCCATGGCAACTGCACATGTGTGCACCCTTGCATTGTCTTAGTGAAAAAGAACTTTTTTCTTGGCCAAATGAGGTCGGTTTTTTTTCAAATCCTCATTGAAGCGGTCCAATAAGTTGGTATAATATTCCCCATTAATTGTTCTTCCCTTTTGAAGATAGTCAATGTGGATTATCCCACGTGCATCCCAAAAAACAGTCGCCATAACTTTATTGGCTGACAAACCCACCTTGGCCTTCTTTGGCGCCGATTCACCCTTAGAAACACACTGTTTTGACTGTTGTTTGGTCTCTGGTGTATTGTGATGGATCCATGTTTCGTCCACGGTTAAAAAACTCCTCCATATTGTGATTAAACAACGCTAAACCTTCCTGTGAAGTTGTTACACGATTGCGTTTGTGGTCGACTGTGAGCAAACGCGGCACCCATCTTGCGGAAAGCTTTCTCATGCCCCATGCATCATTCAAAATAGAAACCACTGAGCCATGCGAGATGACTATGGCTTCCACAATCTCTTGCACTTTCAATCTTGGATCCGCCAATACCATATCGTGAATTTTTTCGATTGTTTCGGGTGTAGAGACCTCAACTGGGCGTCCAGGTCGTTCGGCATCTTCAGTGCTTGTAAGGCCACAACGAAATTCAGTAAACCACTTTTTTACCATTGAAATCGATGGTGCAGAGTCCCCATAGTATTTATCAAGCTTAGCCTTGGTCTCGGTAATGGTTTTTTTCCGCAAAAAATAATGCTTAATAAGCACACGAAATTCACTTTTTTCCATTGTTTCCTTAAGTTACTGGATAGTCTGATAAAGATAGCTGTAAAACAGAAACTAACTGACGCAGCAAGTTCAAATTTTGATAGGAGTCAACTAACAGATGCCTGTTAACAGGAGTAGCTTTTTCAGTAAGGAGGTTAGAAATTCAAAAAGTCACGGACTTATTGACCCGCCTTAGTACCTGGGTGACCGAGCTTTGCTCGGGGCTCTAGTAGATTTAAAAATAAATAAAAAGAATCACATAAAATATTTTACCGGGGTGCATAAAAATTATATAAAAGTGAGATTTTGCACCAAGGTATACCCTGGATCCAAAAGTACTGAACAGAACTCCTGACTCCTTATAGATACATGTTTAGGGATTTTGTAGTTGTTTAAAGAACTGCAAGCATATACCACTATGTCGATTACAGTAATCATTATCACCACCACAATCACCACAACATACATTATCACATTATAATGATTCAATAGGTACTAACTACTCATTAGAGTTTTGTGCACCTATATAAATGTCTTTGAAATTTCGCTATTGCTAAAATTGTATTCGTGATCATCATCACCACAATAGTATATTTAATGCTTACTGCAACATTTTTTCCGCCGACTATAACAATAGATAATAATAATAATTTAATAATATAGTATCTAATCATTATCATCACTGGTAATTATTTAGTAGGTCCGTAGATCGGTAATGCTTATTTTGGTAAATACCACGGCCTCTCAGAAAACTGGCACGAAATAACGCTTGAGTTTGTTTTGCCGAGAGAGTGAGAATAGCGGAGGCTTTTTTGTATTTATAACTTTCTTAAAATGACGTGTTCATAATATAATATAATAATAAAAGATAAAAAATTTAATGAAAAAGAGAAAAAATATAATTTATAAACAATTAAAACCGACTTCCAAAATAAAAATGCACGAAAAAGTATGAAATAAAACTTAATTTCTAAATAATTCCCCTATTAATTTTGGCTATAACTAGCAAATTTGAAAGTGAGTTCTATAAAACATTGTTTTATCAGGATGTTGTTCGGGCTGGTACTGACTTCAAAATTATGAAGATAGTAGATAGTTATATATTATATCTAGCAATATCTCGCGAAAAAAAACCCACAACCAGCAAGCAAATGTGTGAGTGCACGCATAAGCATGCGTAAAGCACCTCCTTCAGAAACAAAGACGTGCAAACACCACCACCACCACCATCACACGGATATATACGGATACAGATATCGCCACCGCAGGTGCAGCGGCGTTCACCGCCTGCGCTGCGGCAAAAAAGTCATAAAAATCCTAGTGCAGTGACTCAGCGGAAGCTGCGGCGCTTGTGTTAGCATACTATAGGGGTTTTATCCGTTACATTTTCAATACGTTTTGAAAATGGAAACGAAACGTAACCTTGATACGCAGCAAAATGACTTTAAAATGGCAGCGCTTCCACGCACGCGCTGCGTCACAGATTTCCTTAGTTACCTGATGGTGTCATTATAGGCTATTGTTCAACGTTCATACAAAAAAAAACAAAGTCGACGGCAATTAAATGCTTGCCAATGGATTCACTTTTAATCATTTTGGATGTCACCAAAGGGGCAAACATCCTGAAATACGCCGGGTGTAGAATTTGTAGTATAGAAAGTATAGAACTTAGTTTTAAAATAAAAATATTGTAAAAAATCATCTAAAAAATAAATAAACATAGACATCGGTTGCTCGTGAAGCGAAATTGTAATATGAGCTACGTCGTAGCGCTACATCGTAGCAGCCTTGTAGACCCGTAGCGGCGTAGCTTTGGTTGAAAATAATAATATGCGGTATAAGATGTATCAAACGAACCCGTTATTTATGTTGTTATTTTAAAAAATAACATGTATCAGTCGACCTACCTATTTTATGTTATAATTTTGTATCATAAAGGAATATATTGCAATCGTTTTTAATTTCTAAATTATTTGAAATGCAAACTATGAAATTGACGAAAAATTATATAGTATAACTCTTGAACAACATAATATATTTCCCGACTCCTATTTCAACCTAAATGCTGAATTTAGTGAATTACAATATAATATGACGCCGATGATGATGATGACGACCTCTGTGGGTCAATGGTTGGCGCGTTGTCACTCAAGCCGGAGGTCGCGGATTCGAATCCCGCTAGGGAACAAAAGAGTTCTGTGTTCCTGGGTCATGGATGGGTATTAAATATGCGTGTATTATATAATAAAAATCTTTAAAATATGTATAGTATAAAAGTATTGAAATTCCCGTTGAAGATAGATAAGATAGACGTGGTGTAGAAGCGTCCGTAGATAAAAAAAACCCATTAAAACTATGATTTTAAAGGTTTGTATAAAATACATTTAATATAATTAATTACTACACTCCACGTACCAGTTAATCACGAGGTTTTATTTGGGCCCGATGTAATGTGATTCTATTAGTACTGTCTCCTCCCCGGCCCGCACCTACATAATGGTGTTTATATCGGATTGCTGCGGTCAGAGATTAGTTGGCCGTGCAGAGGGGCACGTTCAAATAAAGCGAAGAGCTTGCGAGGTGAGGGTTAATGGGTTTGTAAATTAAATACAATCGAGGAAATATACACCTTTCTGTTGTTGATAACCACTAGAAATCCCTTAAATTTACAGTGCAGAACTTAAGTATTCATTTAATTTATGTTAATATAAACGCAACGTAAGGCTTCACGTATATCTGCTAGTTTTTTCGTGAATGTCGTGATTGCTATAATTAGTTGGGGTTTTTTTTTACATTCATTAATTTGTAATAAAGTTGTCATAAAAAATGTATCATAATGATTATTTTACGCACAGAGTTAGGCTACCAGTCGCCTCTGAACGTTTGAAAACTTTATGTCGTACAGAGTAGCTACCAGTTGCTGCTTCTGTACGTATATTTGCTCTGTGACTTGTGGTGCGGGTCATTTGCTTGCTACAATGAAACACTCTGTGTTTGCCTGCCCTGTACACGGATTGATGGCCACATTTAAGGCGCCCACAAGATACATGGCATTTATACTATCGCGTGTTTTATATTTTTTCGCTTAATTACTACATTTGTCACACAAAAGATATTGCGCTTTTACATGAACGTAAATCAAATCAAATCAAAAAAAATTTTATTCAAAATTGGTATTTTTAAATACTCTTTTTGAACGTCGTTACTACGTGATGTCTGTCACCGGTAATGGTCAGCGAAAAAACAGTCTCGTTTGGTTTCAATTCACTGTTGCTTGGCTATTTTAATATGAATACTTTAAATTTTTCGAATTAGAAGGTTTATATTTTTGACGTGATAACTAACGTCTTATAATTCGATGGAGCCGGCTGCACGCACGAAAAAACATGACTCATGCGTTACCAAGTACTGTTACCAAGTACCGTTACCTGTTACCGTTACCAAGTACCAGAGTTACCTCACATTTTATTATTATTATTATTATTGTTGTTGTTGTTGTTGTTGTTGACGTTGTCACGTTCAACTATCGTCAGTAAGCCGACTTTACAGACAACCGATATTTTTTTTGCTTTAGAAATAGTAATGCTCTATAATTAAATAAAGGAAATCATTCATTTTGGGCACAGATACCAAAGGGGCAAAATGTCAAGTGGCAGCTTTGACATTTGGGCCTAAAGTTTTTCGGAGCGGGAATTGTTTGGTGTACATAAAATACCACACACAACACTTCGCACAGTTTCACTGTATATATGATGTAACCTTAACGCGTCTATCTTGTCGCATATATACGCGTGTGATCATTCTAAAATATCGTTCGATATTCTATCTATTGTGATAGAAAATGTTTTTCAATCTCTGTATATATACATTTTATATTCAATGAGTTATGTAATAATATATACTCTACTTCGTGAGATTGAGCTTAGACCCGGACTTGTACGTAAACGTTTAAGGCATAGTCCCAATTTCACCAACGCCTGTTAGTGTTCATTATTGTATCATTCTTTCTCTTTTATTAGTACGAAGAACTAAAGTGATAACATGACATTTGATCAACGATTAAACAAGCATTGGTGAAATTGACACTTAAGGTCATGACGTCTCCGGTTAAAATTTGAATATAAGTTCGTTATTTTGTATTGGACTGACAAATACACATGATGTGTTACTATTTGCTTATGATTGCAGGACACAAATTAAAAATCGTCACGTATTTATAGGAGTATGTATATGTGCCATTGCAAAAGGTATTTTTTTGCTCGTGTCTGTAGGTACAAAACCTATATGATGTTGATAGTTTTTCCAATATTCATTATTAACATTGGGCATTAACAAGTCCAAAGTTTTATTTAAATGTATATTCCAAAAATGTAATATTTGTAACTGTTTGCTACGATGCTGATATGTTAAAGCTGAAACCCCAATTCAATATGTAAATAGCAGTATAGAGCAGGTTTATTTTGGGCGCGGCCTGCAATATATTTAACTTGTATATTTCCGTGCTTGTACGGCTTCCAATTCAAACTCAATTTGAAACATTTCCAAAATAACAAACGGCCAAGCCGGAGATATAACTGTGATTTTAACCCTAATTTTACTGTGATTTTGTTTTTAGATCCATAAATATCTTAACTTAAGCTAGGGTGTTAATAATATTTTTTAACTTCATTTACCTGTTATTAATAGCGACTATTAATGTAAGGAGAAACCAAAATATTATATTGCTCATCTTATCTCCACAAATTATTGGCGATATAATTTGAATTGAGAAAGTACTTTTATTCCTCTAGCACAACTAAACTACTAAACGAATAACACTCAAATATTTGAATTGCAGACATATATGAAAACTTAGTGAAAAAATACACTTCTTTACGGCACGCGGTCCCCTGAAGAACATAATATGCATAGATGAAACATGGGTGAGGCACGTGTCGTAACCCAAAAAAATCTCTGTTTTTCTAATTACTACTCGTATCTCTAGAGAAAGCATTAATTATTTAGTCTCGAGTTTTTATCCGACTGCCAACAAAGGGGAACATAACCTAAGATTTTCAAGAGTACCTAAATCTTATAATTTAAACGAGACAATCTTGTTATTGGTTTCTCGAAAACGGCTACAAGTATTGGCATGAAAATTAGTACGCGGGGAGCTTTGGGGGAGAAAACTCGATGGACCGCGCAATTTTTAAGCTATATTTGTTTTTCCTTTCGTCGTCCAATAATTTCGATTCTTTTATGTCAGTCGGATTGGCAGTTTGGTTTGCGTTTATGTATAACTTTTGCTTTGTTCGAAAATTCGGAATGTGGTGGGTTCGAATGCCGGTCAGATAAATATTTTTGACATTCTTTCTTTTAAGTTATCAGTACTCTGAGCGAAGCTCGGCTACCCAGGTACTATTAATCTGTACTCACCACTTCAGCCTAATTTGCTGATGCTTTTTAGCTTTAAGCTTGTCGTTAGATTATTTTCTGTTGTAAAATTAGGTGAATCCAAATAGACTAGACGACTAAATTATTTATTACATAAATGAATAGTTCTTACTTTAATGAGTAACTTCTCAGGTACAGCGATTTGCTTACAAAATATCATCAAGTGAGAACGCTCCAAAAAAAAAAGCCGTACCTAACTGTGACGGCACTATTAGGTAAACGATTTTGTATATGATGCGAGTAAACTCAATATCTAGGTTAATTTCTAATTTAACGAAACAATGAAACTTTTTTGTATTTTTAGCCGACTTCAAAAAACAAGAAGTTTCTCAGTTAGATGTATCTAATTACTTAATTACACATGAAATATTATATTTTTTTCCGTTTATCAAATAGTAATACCTCAATATTTCTGTGTATATAATAATTAGACTAAATATTTTACATTTAGTCATCTACCCAATTTGAATGGTTAACACTATTAACATTGAGTCTTCGTTGTTAGTTTTTCTCCAGTATATCTCTCTATATCTAGCAACGTAGTCTTAGTTCCAGTACCTACACTGTATCTGTACACTATCTCGAACACACACCCTCGTAACTCCCACGTTTTATGAGGAGGCTGACGGCACTTAGTTACGATAAGCTATAAAAATCTAATACTACACGAAATTGGCCACCGCAGGATTTTCTATTTCGTACCCAGCCGCCGAGCAAATCGAAATAAAATAACGTTATCAAAACTAAAAGCCGATGAAAAATATTGTATTATCTAAAACGAATTGCAAAGTACAATTGGATACGAGATATACGAGATGTTTAAAAGTAACGTTGTAATTTTGTATCGTAAATATATAAAATGTTGATTAATTTTTATGTATGAGTGTGTTGCTGTTTGACAGCCTCCGTGGTCCAGTGGTTTAGAGCCTGGCTCTCGACTCGGAGGTCATCGGTTCGACTCCCGCGATGGAACAGCAAAAAATGTTGTCTCCAAGTTTGGTTAGGACAATGGTAGGCTGATCACCTGATTGTCTGACAAGAAAGATGATCTATGCGTCGGATGGGCATGTAAAAAGTAAATGCTGCGCCTGATCTCTCGCCAGTCGTGTCGGTCATCCGTCTGGGTTTCGAGAGTAAAGAAAGAGCACTTGTGTACTGTGCACACACTTGGGCACTATAAAATAACTCTTGCTTAGCTGGCCTGGTTTCAATGAATCCGACCACTGTCATCAAAATCGGTGTAGGGAGCTATTAAAATAATGGACAGAGTAAACACGATTATTGAACGAAATTGATGATAATATACTTTTTAAGATAAATGAGCGCTGAGTATTTATGGAATAACTTTCTCATAGGCAAATTAAGCCCTTGCAGCAAAAACGGGGTAACTATTAACAATACATAAATGTCAGAATGATTAATTTGCTAAACTTGGTCATTTAATTACGATCTTTAGGATAAATAGTAAAAAAAGTAAAATTTCCATGCTAACAGAGGATGCTAAAACTCTTTAGGGAAATTATTTAGAACGAAATTAAACTTTTGAAGTATTTTAAAGAGAACCTATTGCGAATTTACTATGGAACCCTCCTTGGACATGTCTCAACATGCTCTTGGTTATGTTATTGAAATAATAATTTAATATTATTTAAGTAGTATAGTTTCGACAAGACGAGTATATCTTGTCTCAACTACCTACACAATATAGAAACTTATTTTTCTTTTCGAGCCAAGTACAATATACATTTTGTAAGACCATCATTATCCTTCAATCATTTATATTTTTGTGTAGTGAATAAAGATCGATTTTGAATAGCTATCTTAAAAATGCAGCACTGCGTAGCGTCATGTATCGTAGTGGTGTGAACTGACCCTTACTGTATCTATACAAATAAATAAAATTGAAGACAGACTCAGATGTTGAAGATTGTACTCAGACAGTACTAAGGGTGAGTTTTTCTTTTCGCATTCGATCGTGAGCGCGTTTGGCGTTTACTAGGAATTTGTATGTGATTTGTACAGTGCTACCTAGTTGTTTACGCGACAACTAGGTCAAATCACATACAAATTCCTAGTTCATTTTTTATGAAATGTTACTCCTAAAATTTTTAAATTATGTGTATCTTTTAACTTCTTTAACTTTATGATAATAATAATAAAATATCTATGGACGCTTCACACCACGTCAGTCTGGCCCCGTGCTAAGTATACAAAGAGAAGTATATATATAGTATATCCAAGTATCCTAAGTATCCAGTGTTACACGTGCCAGACAACGGGAGTATATTTAATATTTTATACTATATACATATATTTAAGATTTTTACTATATTATACACGTATTTAATACACATCCATGACCCAGGAACACAGAAAAACTATTTTGTTCTTTCGGCGGGATTCGAATCCGCGACCCCCGACTTGAGCACCAACGCGCTGAACCACTGAGCCACCGAGGTCGTCGAATATGATTGATGATATGTAGTTAAACTTGTTTTATCTTTGTTAATTTCATTTGATAGAATCATGAATTCAGCCACATTACACCATTCACATAACTTATCCAAAGTATTCTGTAAAATAATTTTTGTAGGCTTAAGTTGATTTCCACTACACACTATTGTTAAATCATCGGCAAACAAACAACCTTTCACGGGTTTTTCAATGACATCTAGGATATTATTAATATATATTTAAAAAAGTAAAACACTTAATACAGATTCTTGAGGGAGTCCAATTTCTATATGCAGGAGCGGAACAGATGTAACATCACTAATTTTAACCCTAATCGTCCTGGTCACGTCAACAAGTACGTCAACTGTTTGTTTATAATCCAAATATAATAAACACATGTATTCTTAAGTTGGCTATGCGAGAAATGAAACGGATCGACGTTGGTTTAGTAACAGTGGAAAGAGATAGTAGGTAATCACGAAGCATCATTCCATGATCTTTCTTTGGGTACACAGTTATTGGGTTGCGTTGGCATAACTTACAGTGGGGTAATTTCAGGGTCATCCATTGTGAATATGGGAGCCCCTGTTTCCAGGAGCACCCTCAATGAGATAAGTTTCACTATTAATCAGTAGGATGGACTCTTTTAACTCAATTATAAATAATTAATAGGTAACTCTGTTGCATAATATAGTAGATATAAAAAGTAGAAATGTCTCATTTCACAGATGCCACAAGCACAGCCTATCTAGTTAGTTTATTTTAAATAGTGGCCAAAAGGCTAAATACTGTAGACGTATCTGTGTTAAGCATCCCTCATATGTAATACGTATCTGTGTTAAGCATCTCTCTCATATATACCAATAGAGAAGAATATCACAATTGTTGCTGTATTATTATTATGACCAGTCAAGCGTAAGAAGGGTCTGTAAGAGCCAAGACGTCGCAGCCCACAGCAACTCGCGGCGAGTCGGCGCATTTATCGAATAGCGATAAGACGCGTGAACCGATCGGCTGTCGCTAGATAACTGTATGCCATTACGTTCAATTGTGTAAGAATCGCAAATATATATTAGTTTTCGAGTACTCTCAGCAATCTGTGTAATAACATCCCCGGCCAATGATAAATAACGTAAAGTGTCACGGCTCGCCCATAACGCCCGCCGTGCGCCGCCCGCGGTAGTGAAATAAGTTTTTTATTATCGAACACATGAAACTCGATGATTGTTACGAACGAAATAACTCCATATGAAATGTCATTTGCGTCCAAATTTATTTTTTCGTTTAAAGCTTTGTGAAAGTGTTGTATCTTTCTACAACTGTCGCAAAAATATAGCTAATATCACAGTGTAGAAAATATAGTATATACTGACGTACAGAGAAACAGCTTTCAAAGAGCGATCCAAATTTGAAAAAAATTACGTCCCTTCAACAGCTCACATTTTTTTTCACTATATCGTGGACACACAGTATGCTTGTAGTAGTACAATCAAATCAAAAGCTATCTACGTAGCTGTTTATCTATTCCTCATTCTTTAATCTGTGCTGATATACATATTTCGAGGGCATGCATGTAGGTATTTATTCGTAACTCCCTTCACTTAATTTGCCTGATGGACGCCTTAAAAGGTGTTACATTTTTAACTTTTCTCAACTTAAGAGTAAAACATAAAAATTTAATGTCAAAAAAAGTTTATCACTTATTATTTAAATAAACTTGATGTATTTAAGTTATGAGTTTTGTTCAACTTTGAAATTACTTTTAAAGTTGAATAACCTGTTAAAGTATGACCTTAAAATATTTTTGTTTCAAGTTTCATAAAATATTTATTTTGTTAATGAATTGTGCTTTTTGTGTTTGATTTTAAAATAACACAAAGTATTCTTACATGAATCATAATAATTCTTCGAAAGCCAAACTCGAAAATGTCCAAAGTCATTTCGAGTTTGTTTGCTTACTGAACTTGTACGATTGAAACGATGTATATTACAGATAAAGACTTAGGAAGAAAATCAATTCCATGTTTACATTTAGAACATCACGTTACACCAGAGTTCTTGTCAATGCAAATTATTAAGTAAAATTAAACCGACTTCCAAAGTATGAACATATACAAAAAGTATGAAATAAATATATTTTCTAAACAAGTCCCCTTATAAATTCGGCTAAAATTTTAACTATTTCTCTACACAATCTTCATTATTTTGAAGTCGGTACCAACCCAATCAATATCGTGATAAATCATTATTTAATAGAGCTGTATATATATTATATATACCTAGTCTTGCCATAAATATTGAAACAAAGGAAAAAATATTTTTCTATTGCAAATAACATTTATTACTTTTACAGTGTGCTAGTTTAATACATATATGGGCAACAACCGGCCCGCGGGCTGGATCCGACCCGCTGTAAGTATGATCCGGCCCGCGAGACATTTTGAAAAAACCCAATTAAAAAACTTTTACATTAGGTACTTATGCTCACGGGAGTGACAGTGATTTCTGACTTTGATGATCGCCGCCACTCGGCTTGCTCGATCAAATTCTTTGAGGTTTGCCGCCTCACGGGCGACACATCAAAAGATTTATTGCTTCTCAATTATTCTAAACTAGTTTATTCTTGATTATTCCTTCATTTTGCCTATATAAGTGGGTGGATGGCCCGAACGTTAGTTCAGTTCTATTTGAGCTACCGAGGTGATAACTTGGACAAGCGATATCCTAGCGAACTGCTCGAGCCGTCAACTTGCTTTGTGACTGTTACATAATGACAAAAGCAAGTGTCAATGTCATTTCTGACATTGACAGATGTCATGAAGTAAAGCCTATTTAGATAGGTTTATTTCAGTTAGGTAAAAGGCTATTCTCAGTGTAGAGACTGTTGACGTGTTTGTGTTAGACATACTTATATCATTTGTAATACGTATCTGTGATAAGCACCAATAAAGGAGAATATAAGAATTGTTGCTGTATTATTATCATCACCACTCAAGCGTAAGAAGGACTTACATATCAAGAGGTCGCAGCCCGCTACAGTGACTTTGTGTGCATCGCGAGTGGTTACTAACTATAGTTTGTTATTAAGTTTATTAAACGAAAAGTAAACAAAAATGATCTCTGGTGGAAAGAAACAAAAAGTAGATACAGAGGGTCGCCAGTTTCAAGAAAAATAGACTGAAGAATTCTTTTTTATCTTGCACAATGGTAAGCCTATTTGTTTGCTGTGTAATGAATCCATTTCAGTAATGAAAGAATTCAATATAAAGAGGCATTACTAAGCTAAGCATGCTACGCTGCACTCACTGACAGTAAATTTGGAAAAACAGTAACAAATGTTTCATAAACAAAGAATACAACTTGATAATGTTGTGTTAAAGCTAGTTTTATAGTTAGCTCAAAATTGGCAATGGCAATAAAACCATTTGCCGAAGAAGAATTTATCAAGGAGTGTATGTTAGAAGTTGGCGGGATTTTGTGTCCTGAAAAGAAAAATGAATTTGAAAAAATTTGTTTGTCAAGACGAACTGTTGTTTGACGTATAGAAATGATGGTTAATGATATAAAAACATCATTGACTGACCGTATGGCTGGTTTTGAATAATTTTCCATAGCATTAGACAAGAGCACCGATTTGTCTGATACAGCTCAACTGGCTATATTTATTCGAGGTGTTGATAAGGAGTTCACTGTTACTGAGGAATTGCTTGCTTTACAGCCGCTAAAAGGAACCACTACAGAAGAGGATATTTTTATTGAAGTCTAAATAATGCCATGGTCAAAAATAATTGGAGTATGCACTGATGGTGCACTTTCTATGGTCAGCTTACGTAAAGGTTTCATCGGAATTTTGAATGACAAAGCAACAGAGTTAAATGTGCAAAAAGATGATTTTATAGTCCTTCATTGCATTATCCTCCAACAGAACTTGTATTCTAAGTCCATTCGACTCCAGAATATTATGAATGTGGTAGTAAAAACCATCAACTTTATTCGATCCCGAGGGCTTATGCATTGTCAGTTTTAGGCGTTTTGGATGAAATATCAGCTAAATATAACGACGTAACATATTATTGTGAAGTCAGATGGCTGGGCAAAAGAAAAATTTTGAAACGGTTTTACGAGCTTAGAAATGAGATAGCAGACTTTATGAAAATAAAAGATAAAACTTTATCTGAATTAAGTGACCCAAAATGGATATGCTTAGCATTTCTGGTCGATCTTACAGGCTATTTTAATGATTTAAATTAGAAACTTCAAAAACAAGGACAGTTAGTAAATGATTTGTACAGCCATTTGAAAGCGTATCAGATCAAACTACGCTTGTGGGAGCCACATATGCTGTCAGTTACCAAATGGTGTTGAAATAAACACGCTCTCTGCGTATGAAAATATTGCTTATGCTCAATATGCTGAAGAACTCAAGTTACTGTCGGAACAATTTTCGAACAGATTTAGCGACTTCAAAAACATGGAAGACTGTTTCAGTTTATTTGCTACTCCTACAAAATGTAATGTACAAAATGCTCCAATACACTTACAAATGAAATTGATCGATATTCAAGAAAACTCACTCCTAAAATCCAAATTTGAAGACGTAGATTTGTGCGATTTCTACAAAAAATACCTAGAAAAAGACAATTTTCCGCAGCTTAGAAAATTCGCAAGAAGATTGATTTCTGCGTTTGGCAGTACTCATAAATGCGAACAGTTCTTTTCATTGATGAAAGTTAATAAATCAACACATCGCACAAGTCTGACTGACGATAATTTGGAAAATTCTTTACGTCTTTGTATCAGTGGAATTAATCCAAATATCGATGGATTAGTTTCCCAAATTCAAGCTCAAGTGTTTCATTGATTTCGGTGTATTTCACTTTCGTAGTTTGTAACAATTGCAAATTTAATAATTTAATTATAATGTACGATTTTTTTTAAATTTCATTTTGTTATTTAAATAAATTGTACTATAATAACATTGTCGTATTATTTCATGTCTAATATCTATCGCAAAAAATATTATCACTACTTTAAAATGCACTAAGTACTTTTAAACGTGGACCGCGAACGTATTTGCATGCTAAAGTTTGGCCCTCAACATGTCAAAGGTTGCCCACACCTGGCTTAATACATAAATATAAAATAATTTAAAATATTAAAAGCTTATTCGAAGTGGTCTCCATTGGCTGCAATACAGTCCTTTAAACGTTGAGGTCAGTTATCAATAGAAGCACGCACTCTTTCCATGGGAAAATACTTCACTGCCAATCGTACGGATTGTTTTATGGACTCCAAATTATCATGGCGTTTAGAGCAAGTCGTACTCTCTAAAACTGACCATAAATCATAATCCAGCGGATTAAGATCGGGACTAGACGACGGCCAATCTTTAGCTCTGATGAAGTCCGAAACGTTCGTTTCCAACCACGACTGCGTAAACCGAGCAATATGACCAGGCGCCGAGTCTTGCTGGAAGGACCATTCTTGGTTATTGAACATGGTATTGTTAAGAGGCTTTACTACCATCTCAAGAATCTTGATACACTTGTGCCGATGTTTTGATACCCTTTTCACAAAAGTATGGCTCAGTCACTCCTTCATAGCTAATACCCCACCAAACCATCCTACCAAACCATCACTGAAGTCGGATAGTGCCCACGTTGCACACTGTCGACTGATTGGGAAGCTTCCTTAGATCTTTGAGCTTTGATAGATCCGGTCATTTTGTTTGTCAAAATGTTGCTCAGTTGTAAAAAATTTCGCATCCGTAAACAAAATTTTTCTGTGACCTCCCTCTGCGTACGGCTTCAGTAGTTGTTTTGATTTTACCACCCTATTCTTTTTTAAATTATCAGATAAGAAATGACCAGTACGTATCTTATAGGCTGCAAGTCCTAAGTCATCTTTTAAAATTCGCGACATGGTTCTAGGTGCTATGTTCATCTTCCGAGATAAAATATTTTGCTTACCTACGGACAGGATTTCTTCGAATTCTTTCCCTTACTGCTTTGACCACCTTTTTCGTACTAACACTACGTTGACGGCTAGATCTTTTTCTGTCACAAACAGAAGAGGTCTCATTGTGCCTATTAATGGCCCGGTACCCAAACATTTTACTAATACCAAGCGTATGGAGTTTTAAAAATTGCATTTGGCTCCATACCTACTTTGTGTAATGCAACCACAGCGATTCGGTTCTCTTTATCACCCCACTACATTTTAATATCAGAAAATATTGTACAATGTATTGGCGCCAAAATGAGAAAACACAATGAACAATCATATAAAAATGATAGATTCCAAATTCAAATGTAATATTTTATTTATTTTTAATTGTAACAGTATTTATGGCCAGACTAAGTATATAGCTCTATAAAATAATATATATATATATATATATATATATATATATATATATATATATATATATATATATATATATATGTATATATATACAGCCGAACGTATAAACGCCTCCATTTTTTGGAAGTCGGTTGAAATGAAGTACGATTTTTTCAACGCATCGACCGGAAAATACTCAGACGGATCACCTGATGGTAAGCGATTATCACCAGCCATAGACAGTAGACACCCGCAACATCAGTAGAGTTATATTTTATATAAAATTTTAAAGTTTAGCTCATGTTGGTAAACAACAAAAATTCGAACCGCTGGTTTTAATGACAAAAAAGCTATTGCAAGAAAAAGCGGCGAAATGCTTCGAGAAAAGAAAGTACGGCCGCTTAAAGACTTGACGAGACCGTTGTCGCGCTCTCAGATTCCGTTAAATTGTTTAGACCCTCTGGAAATATCCATAAAAGGACTTATATGTTTCCCATAGCAATTTTACTATGCGTTACCTGGTTAACGCTGTAGACAATATGTAGCAAAGGATTGATCTTATAAAAATATAATTTACCAAGCTCCACAGCACTCCGTGTAACAAGATGTATTGATTTTTTACTCTTTAGATGTCAGAGGTCACCACTTTAAATGTCATATAATATTAAGATGTAATATATTATTTACTGCATTCTGCGCTGTGACAGAGACAGTTATTATCAAGAGTGACTTTTTTCTAATTTTTAAGCTTTATCTCAACTTCATAAAATATTTCTATTTTTGGCGGTGACGAGACTTTTCGAAACTATGCTCATTTTTAAGGTACCATAGTATTACAAGGAGCGCTTATAGTTTCGTTCTGTCCGTCCGTCCGTCTGTCGGGTAGACAGACGGACGGACGGACCATTGTAACTTTTGTAATTACAAATATAAATGGATGAAATTTGGTATAGTTATATAATAAATAAATAAATAAATGTCTATTTCCAAAATAACAGTTTACAGTTATAATGTAGAACTCGTAGTCACCTAGTAAGATTACGCCTGTATCAGGTGACTTGGCTCTTCCTCAGCTAATATTAGTACAAAAATATATCAAAATATTGTACATTATGAAACCCATTTACTAGAGTACAATAATAAAGTTATGGTAATGACAAATAACAAAGCATTTTATTAAACATTTAGCACTAGCAGAGCTCTAACGTCAATACGTGTAATAAAATCTAAATCAACATCTAACTGTGTGTGAGCGTGTGTTAGTGCGTATGTGTGTAATGTGTAGATGCGTGTGTTGTGTTTGTACATATATGTGTGTCTGTGAATGTATGCGATATTTCCTGTTATAATTTAATATTTTCTACCAATTTTTTAGTTTCCTCATAGCTTAACTTAGACAAATAGTCACGAAGTAATGTCTTAGTCTCATAATTCGGTTTGTTACTAATGTCTAGAGACTCTAGAGTTTTATTTACCTTATTATACAGAAAAGTCGATCTATTGACATATTGTTTAAGTGCAAAATCCGTTTTTATAATAGGTATTTTCATTATATTTTCTTTGCTACGTTTAGTTTTAGAAAAAACAAACATCTTTATTTATTATTTTTTTTAAATATTATATAAAATTCCTTATACATATAATATTATATGTCTAACATTACGAGAGGAGTGGCGCTCATTTGACTGGATATTTGGATTGGGCACTACGTGTCGTAAAGTTTTGAAGATCCAGGTCAGTTTCCTAAAAATAATGTGTATAGATATCAGTTTTGCCTGATGCCAAATCCAAGATCAAAGTAATAATAATTTTATATTTTAGGGTGGCTCTCCATACGTCATGTGAAGTGGTGATGAAAAAATGGATTTATTCTATCTTATCGTGTGGGGTATCGACGAATAGGTCTTTTTAAATAAAGGCAAGGTTACGATACCCTCCCTAGACATGTCATGGTATGCTCTTGGTTTGGTTATTTATTTTATAATACTTTCGGTGCAATATTCAATTTTATTTTAACACTAAATTGAATATTAAGCAAATTATTTAAATTGACTTTCTTTTTTTAAGCTATTGCATAGCTTTTATCGCGGGCTTTGAGCGCGGCGACTGAATCAAGAAATTACGTAACGAAAATAAACCTAACACCCCCCACTCCGACCGGCACAGCGGTGCGGCGTTGAAAGCCGTGCATCGTCTAACGTCATTTCAGTTCGGCAGACTTCGGACCGGTGTTTGTGCGACTAGACGTATGCGTGTAGACTAGCTGCTAACTGCTCATAACTGATTCTATCTCTTTTAGACACAAAGCTAGGTGAGACAGCGTGCTATCTGGCCGCGTCCACGAGTGACTTCGAGCCCGCGACTAGGTGAACCTTAACCTTGTATGTATGTGGTACGACTGTACGAAGCTCGCACGGATCGAGACGAGCTGCTCCGAAATCGGACGAATAAGTAAGCAGCTGTTTGTGAGAAAGTATAAAAAATGATATGCAATAGCTTTACCGCGGCAGTCCCCGAGTGCCACGCGTATTATTTTTTTTTATCTTTATTAGAGAAGGGATTTTAATCTATAGAGATTATGTTATCCCCATAGTTTTAAACAGATAAAAATACAAACAAATAATAACTACATAGCTTATTATTATTTAAATATTAAAACAGAACCCTATTATCATTTCTTAGCTTTATCGCTGATTCTACTAGTTCGTATAGGTAGCATCTTGGCCTCGTCCGATGTGGGACAAGTCAAAATGCTATTACAAACACCAATTTCATGTAAATCTATGCCGTGAACAGTGCAAAAAGTACTCCTCTCCCATTCGTTCCGAACACATTCCACCATCACGTGATAGACATCCGCAACTTTTTGGCTTTCTTTAAAAATTAAAAATTGAAAACACTTGATTCCGCTTTTGTTTTCTAATATTTATTTCTACATTTTATTAATAAGGTTCTGTTTAAAATTCTTAGCAGTAAAAATAATCGAAAAGTTATAATGTACTGTTTTAATGTAAGCCTTTTTATTAGTGCACTTCTTAACGACTTTGAAAATTTAGTTTCGACTCATGATAATATATTTTATGCGATTTCTCAACTAATTCTCGTGATTATAAAAGTTTTAAAGGGAGCCTCGATTGTCTTTAACTCGAAATTTCCTCATTGAGTATTAATAATATGCCCTCGGGTTCTGAAAACATCTCGATCACTAAGCAAACTTCTGTCATCAAGTTAAGTAAAATATTTTAAAAATGTTGTATGTTTTATATGCATTTTGCAGTACCCAAAACATCTGCGTAGCCTTCGGCGCAAAACGACATACTCTTAAAAGGACGTATTCTCAATAGGTATGACACAATCGCTAAAGGAAAGAAGTAGGTACAGTCATCAAAATATTATAAAGTTTCCTAGCTTTTGCGCACGACTTCGCTCACGTTATATTGGGTTTATATGGACCATACCGGACACATCTTACTATGTTCTATTACTATGTTCTGTTTCACTGTTTTTACGAAATGGACCAGGAAACGAGCAGACGGATTGTCTAATCGTAAGTGATTACCAACGCCCACTGTACATTAGCAACACCAGAGAAGTTACACTTATGTGTAATTAATAATAAATATAATAAATTACGTAACTCCCCCAGTGCTGCGCACTTGCGGTCCTGATCCTTAAAATCCCCAACTCTCCCTTGAACCTCCGGTAACTTCGCTCACTCGGCGAAACACAACGCAAGCGTTATTTCACGCCAGTTTTTGTGGGTATTTATCCGGTCGAGCCGGCTTATTCTTGCCGAAACATGACTCTTGTTCAACTACAGGCACAAAAAGCCTATTAGGTATAAGCTTGGGAGAGTTAGCTTATTTTGTAGTTTTTAGTAGCATTAAACGAATGGTGGATGCATACAATTTCTCAATTCTCGGGGACCGTAGATGTCTAGTTTCGAGTATCGCGTTGGGGCACACAATGATGTTGAAGTTATTTTACGGTAGACATGGCTTGTATATAATATAAGTCATGACTCAGATCTGCGTTTGATTTTCGATTTAAAGAGCTATTGCAAAAAATATAGCGTACCTACGTAATTATCTGAACATTTTAAACCATTTTCGAAATTCATCCACTTTATTTATATCATGGACTGTACAATTTGTCCTTTAGTGATTGCGTCATTTTGAGAATACGTCCTCTTGAGAGTATGTCATTTTGTGCCAGAGGCCATAAAAGCATCTTATCATAATAAACTGTAGTACCACGTTGCTAATGGTCATCGGCAATTTTCTGTGGAAATGACAGACGATGTATAATTACGATTGCCAAAAGACATTGAGATGGTGGTCGTACTGTACTTACCTATAAAGAACCAGACGTATGACTTCCCGTACAGATGATGCTTATAGACCTCGCACAGCACCCTGCGTGCAGCGACCACGTAGAACAGTCCGACTATTACGCGCGCGTCCTGCCGCCGCAGGTTGCGCACCGCGTCGCTCGGGTCCGACAGGAAGGACTGGCGGGTTACGATCTCGATGCCCGACTTCTTGCAGTGCGCTTCCAGATCTTCCACGGTCTGCAAAAAAAATCCATGTGTTATTTCCATTCTAAAAATATATTTCTGTATTTATAATTCCAAACTCAATTTTAAGTTTATTTGTTCCTTAATACAATACTTATTAGGTTGCCCTGTAATAATAGACGCATATATGTGTGTCAATAAATAAATACAAAATAATCTCTGACTACGACGAATTCTGTGGCTCAGTGGTTAAGCGCTTTGGTGTTAAAGCCAAGGGGTTCGAATCGGAAAAAAAAAGTTTATCTGTGTTCCTGGGTCATGGATGCGTATTAAATGTTATCCCCCTTACTAATAAAAAGATTTATACAACGGATAACTTAAACAACGTTGCTGTCTTTGTCTGATGCGTTGGAAAAGTCACTTAACAGACAAAGACAGCAAGGTTGTTTAAGTTATCCGTTGTGTAAATCTTTTTATTTATTATATATTGTGTAAATATTTTTATTAGTAAGGGGGTATGTGTTTAATATGATAAAAATCTTAAACATGTTATGTATTTAAATATACTTCGCGTAGTCTGGTCCCCGTAACACAAGTTCTTCATATACTTAGTACGGCATGGTTTTTTTTTTTTTTTTTTTTTTTCGAACGGGTCTATGCTAAGGGTCGGGTTAAGACCGCTGTAGCTAAGTCGGACTATAACTAGCCTGGTGGCTAGTTTATTTGGTTAGAGTCGATGGGAGGGTTTGACCCTCCCTAACATCACCCGGGTGATGTTCAGACCGGATTTTGGGGACAGCTACGAGTTGTGAGCTATTATTATGACAGGGGAGACGCGGGTCTCACCTGCTAAGGGATCCGACCCCTTCCTCACTCGCTGACGAGTGAGGTTGCTCGCGCGCGGTAGCATAAGCTAGCGGCGTGCGAGTTGTCGCGATAGAGGAGCTCTCGTTTTTATCGCTATCGGTACTGAGAGGGCCGTCCCTCTCCCCTTCCGCGTACGGTCGGGAAGACTCGCGCGCGTAAGTCCTAATATCGATGAGGTTCGCGGTATTGATAGAGCTCTCTATAACAATATCGCGGTCGCGGGCACTATTTAGGAGTGAACCTAGTCTACTGGGATGCGAACTCGAACTCGGGTTCGGGTCCGGTCCCGTGTTAGGGTCGGTCTGTACGTCTGTACGTGTTGTCGTGTCGGATGTGGGACCTCGGGGTAGGCGCCGGCGTCGACCCCGGTGCGATGATAGTCGCGCGGGTGCGTGTGATTTGTGTTTACGTAACTGTACACAGTACGTTACGTATTTTGTGATCGGATCTACGGGATCGGCTAAGATATGCTTAGGCCGTTTGTACGGGTGTCGGAAGGTCTGTGCGTCGTGTTCATAGTCCAGTGCCTTTTTGATAAGGGGGTTGGGGTGGTTTTTGCCTTTATCAAAGAATCTCTCTACGAGTTCCTTGATGTAGGCTTTAATAGTGACGATTTCGCAGTCCCTATGCAAGTCGATGTTACGCATGTACCAGGGGGCGCCTGTTGCCATGCGTAGAAACCGGTTTTGGACTCTTTGCAAACGGTCCAGTTGAGACTCGCTTATCTGTGCGAAAGAGACGCACGCATAAGTGAGTATCGTTCTAATGCAAACTTTATACAATGTAAGCTTATGTCTTAGGGACATTTTGCTTCGCGAATTAAGTAGCGGATATAATTTGTAGAGTACAAATTTCGCTTTTCGTAACGTGTTACTAATGTGACTCGAAAACGACATCGACTTGTTTAGTACTACGCCTAAATATTTCACCTGAGTGACCTGTGGGATTTTGTTGCCGTGCAGGCTTATAGGGCTCATAAGTTTACGGGGGCAAGTACGCCTCATTGCACTTTTAATATCAAATTGGATGGCGTGACTTTTGTCGGGATTGACTTCTATTCTCCATTTGGAGAACCAGTTACCGAGAGCGGTAACTGACTCCTGGAGGGCTTTTGACGCGGTACAGGCTCGTATGTGGGAATAATAAAGGGCTGTGTCGTCCGCGAACATAGCTAATTGCACCTTAGCGTGTTTGGGGATGTCACTAGTGTACAGGTTATATAGGGAGGGCGAGAGGACCGAGCCCTGCGGCACTCCCGCCTCCATATATCTTGGCGACGACAGTGCGCCTTCAACGCGGAAATGAAATTTACGGTTTTTTAAAAAGTTACTAATCAATAGAACAAGATAATCGGGTATTTCCATTTGATAGAGTTTGTATAACAGTCCGTTATGCCAAATTTTATCAAAAGCTTTTGCAATGTCAAAGAATACGGCGCATGTCGTCTTCCTGTCGTTTTTGCTAGATATTATGTACTCCGTTAAGCGGTGTATTTGAGCGGGACAACTGTGCATTTCGCGGAAGGCGAACTGCTCGTCTGGAAAGAGTTTTTTGTCGGATATGACGTCATTGAGGCGCCTTTTGATAACTCTTTCGTAGACTTTACCGAGGGAGCTAATGAGACTTATTGGACGGTAACTACCAGGCACCTTCCGGGGTTTCCCCGGTTTGTGGATACCTATGACAATAGCTACTTTCCAAATGTCTGGGAATGAACATCCTACTAAGAGGGCGTTAAAGATGTTCACTAGGAGTTGAATAAGCTCGGACGGTAGCATTTTAAGTGTTTTGTTTGAAATACCGTCGAGGCCTGGGGCCTTTTTGGCTTTCATACACTTAATAATGTCACTGACCTCCTCCGAGTCCACCAGCCTCACCCTATCTACATCAGGTGGCCTCGAGAGTCGGCTGTCGACCTCGCTATTCACTAAGCTAAGGTGCACGGGATCAATCGGGAGAGTACTCGGCCGGCACTGTTGTTCGAAGTTATCAGCTAGGCACTCGGCCTTGTCTATGTCTTCGAATGCAGGAGGACGGTTTGGTCTGTCTAACGGAGGCATATCGCACTCCGTGTCGTTTTTGAGGGCCCTCGCGAGTGGCCAGTATGCCACGTGAGACGGTTCTAGGTCACTAAGAAGTCGATCCCAACTCTCGGCTTTGTGTTGTTTGATCTTAAACTTAACTTCCCTCTCGTAGTGACGGAGGGCTTTCCTCCACTCTTCCGACGGGTAGCGGTCATATGTGCGCTTAGCCGCATTTCGGAGTCTGATGGACTCCCTTATGTCCTCAGGGAGGGGCCAACGGCCCTTGGGGGTCGTTGGCACCTCCCTAGATGATCTCTCTATGGTCGCTACCAGGTGATCGGTCAAGTGGGAGGCGGCCTCTATGGCTATCTCTTTACTATCTATAATATCGGGGATTTTATCTAAGTGACTAGATTGGAGGACTTTGATGTTCTCCGCAAGTGATTTATAATCTACTATCTTCCTAGTACTGCAATTATTGGGGTTAAGACTACCAAGTGTAATCATAACCGGTCTGTGGTCCGAGTTAAGCTCGTGGAGGGTCTCGATATAGATATTTAGGGACACATTTTTAACTAGAGCTATGTCTATAGTACTAGGATTTCGTATGACGCCGTTGATGTTTTCATTGGTGTCATAGCGAGTGGGGTCCGTGGGAGCTAAAAGAGCAAAATTTAATGTGTCGGTTAAACTACAAAGGATTGAGCCGTTCTTATTGTTATTTATATTGCCCCACTCAGTGTGTTTACAATTTAAGTCGCCGGCAATGATGACAGCGTTGCCTAAATTGAATAGCGCCTGTAGGTCGCTGGAATGTAGTTCATTGTTACATGCCAGGTACGCGCTAACTATAACAATGGGTCCGTGACCGGACATGCTAATGTGACAAACAGATGTTTCTAAACTTAACGATGGCGGTGGCTCTAAGGGAATACAATGTAGTGATTTTTTATAGTAGATAAGAGTGCCTCCGAGTCGGGATCGAGTTCTATCATTTCTGATTATTTTGTAGTTAGCTATTTTTGGGCTCCTAATACTAGGTTTTAAAAACGTCTCCTGCACTAGAAGAATATCGACATTTTGGCTGCTTACAAAATCGCGAATTTCGCTTATGTTATTCCTAATGCCGTTCGTGTTGAACGACACTACGCGTAACGAGTGCGGCTTTGTCCTTCCCGAAGGCTCCATTAGATACCGTTTGTGGAGAGAGCCTTGATCTGACGGATCAAGACTTGATGGTCTGACAAAGCTTGGATGCGGTCTGTGGCCGATCCTTTTAGCTTTGTCGCTAAGATGGAAAGCTCCATCGGGTCAATAGGCCCGACGTTGCTTAGGAACTGCTGGACGAAAGAGAGGTCTGCAGTGAAGCTGGGAGTCGGAGGGGGGGTGGCCTTAGGCGCTTTGGGCGCGGAGGGCATGGCCTTGCTGGGGAGAGCGGGGAAAGCCGCTGGCTCCAACCTACTGTTCTGCGCGGGCTTGAACCATGCAGATTGGGAGGGTAGGGGGGCAGGGACGAATCTCTGTTTCGGGGGGGCACCTTTCGTCTGTGGTGCAACGCGTTTTTTAACTTTGGGTGCTTTTTTGCACCCTCTGTAGTTGGCGGGGTGTCCTTGGGACTTGCAGAGAACACAGCTAGGGGGTTCGGACTCCTCAGCTGGGCTCTTGCGGGGGCAGTCAGAGGTGCCGTGGTCTCCGAGGCACTTGACGCAACGCGGCCGGGCTTGGCAATTCCGTGCCGAGTGCCCGTAAAGTTGGCATCGGTGGCACTGGCCAGGGATGCCCCTTTTACGGGGGGGCTCCACACGGATGCCCGTAATGTGACAGATGGCTCGGATATTGAAGATATCCTTGCTCTCTGGTGTAAGGGGGAGGGTTACGAGTACCATATTGTACTCGTGTTTTTTAATCGGGTGGTACATACGATGTACCTCTAGTGCGGGATAACCCTGGGACTTGATGTCCGCAAGTACCTCTTGTGTAGAGAGGCACTTGTCGACTCCGGTAATGACGACGCGCAGAAGGCGCTCGTCTTCAAGGGCATAAGTATGATATCCTATGCCTTTATTACGTAGGAATGCGGTGAGGAGGCGGTGGTCCTCCGAGGTCTTAACCTGTACCTTGATGCCAATTGGGGTCGTGTGTGCGGACGAGTAACGCAGCTTTTGCTCGTTTATCGCCGCTGAGATGAGGTTCCATTTTGCCTTCTCCTGTATGATTACAGGAGGAGGCATTTTAGAACGGACGGCCTGAGGGGCCTGAGAGGCCTGAGGGGCCTGGGAGGCCTGAGGGGCCTGGGGTGCCGGAAGGGCCTGGGGGGCCGGAGGGGGCCTGCGAGGTTCGGGGGACCTGGGAGGCCAGAGGGGCCTGGGAAGCCAGAGGGGCCTTGGAGGCCGGAGGGGCCGATGAGGTAGTAGGGGCCGCGGAGCCATGAGCCTGCACGGTTTTCCTATTCTTAGTCTTAATGACCGACTTGGTCGGGGAGCTTAGGACTGGAGAGGAGGTGCCCTCTGGACGCTTCCTCTTCTTCGTCTTTTTATGTTGGACCGTAGTGAACTCCCCTTCACTACGGTCGTCTTCTTGCTCTGAGCAAGACATCTCTGAAGGAGATGATGATGATTCATTGTCGGCCGGAAATAACGCGACGTCGCTATCGGGCGACGCCGGTGAGTCAGCTTCGTGCATGTGCACGAAGCGTTCCCACTTGGACGCTACGTCGGGGATCTCTAATTTTAAAAACTCCAGGAACTTTCTGATCATGGCGTCAGTCATGATCGGGAAGTTTATCCCGGGAGTGGGATTCTGCTCTCTTAAATTTTTTGGGGATACAGCCCCTCCCGGCGACCGGGAGGGAAGGTGTGTAGGAGGAGAAACTCCTCGAGTAGTGTGCCTAAACGTGTCACGGTACTTACAATTGTTCCTCGGGCGGGCTGGAACTCACTCACTAACGTTACACTAGACACTAGGGCGCTAGTGTTAGCGAACGAGACGCGGCGGAGCGCGAGCAGAAGGCTCGCGCTAAAACCGAGACAGACGATGCGACCGGTCGCACGCTCGTCCACACGCGGCGATAACTACGCGGCGGGGTGTGCGAGCAGAAGGCTCGCACAAAAGAGCGAGACGGACGATGCGAGCGGTCGCACGAATCGTCCGGTAGGCGGCGGTCGCGGCGCGGCGCGAGACACGGTACGGCACGGGTCGGGCGGCAAAGGCGGTTGGGTGGCGCCTTGTACTCTTCTTTCTTGCTGTCTTGACTCTTGAGGCTTGACTCTTGCTGTCTTCTTTCTTCGGGCTTCCTTCTTCAGTGGTACACACACACGCGAGAGTGCGATAATGCGGAAACGACGGAACGATCGGAGCGAGCGGAGCTGTTCATCGGACGGTGTCCGAGAACAGAATGTACGGCATGGTGTGAAGGGTCCATAGATATTATATCGCTGCCTTGTGTGATAATGTAGTATCGGCCAGAGCCGTTTCAATTTCATGTTGTTGTATTTATATATATATTCTACTTTTGTTTATGTACAGTGTACTGTTGTACACCCATTACTAACGGTAGTAAAAAGCTATGTTGGTGTTAAAATATCAACAAAACCAGCACACACTGAACGTCCAACTGAAAATTTGTTTCAAGTTTGAGGTTTGAGTTTCTGATATAGCAAAACTCTAGATGGATTAGCCAGCAGAATTTAGTTTCAAATACTTATTAAACACACAAATTTTGAAATATTTTGTTTAATGCTGTTTTAGTGCATAAAGTTTAACTAAACTTTTCAAACTGAAACTTTTCAATACTGAAACGCCAATTAAAATTAAGAGCCCTCCTATTCACAGACTGTCGCTATCTCTACTAGCCGAAATGACAAGGACAACATTTGACTTGAACGTAACTTAATTCAACTATTGTTTCAGAATTCAGCCGTCAGTTCTAACAATGCCATTAAATGCAAGTTTTAATACAACTTACAGCAACCTATCTATTACTTAGTTGTAAAAACCCTTAGATAAGTGATTGGTCTCGGCGCTCAACTAGATACCAAGCTATCTAGCAACAACAGCTCCGTGAATGCAGCAACTCATTATTGTAGTGTGATTTTATAACATCATTGTGTGTTAGATAATTTTTAGTGTGCGTGAATTCGGTACGCACATCTGATACGAAGATTTCAATGTGACGGGCTCGGGCACGCCGATTTGGGCGTACTATTAGTTGCGCCATTTTTTAAATACACCAGCGGTATCTTGTCGAGTGCTGAGACCAATAATTTATCTATGCTTGTAAAGTAAGATATAATAACGATAGATAAAAATAACTATTAAGTATATTTTAAAACCGCAGTATTTAAATAAACCAACAGATAAACTATCAGTACAATTTGTTGAGGGTTAACATTAAGTGAAAGCGTTTGGGATGACATCACAGTACACAACAGGAGCGACCGCTCAGACCCACTTGTGCGGAAAACCAGAGGTGCCCTAATTAGATTTTAATTTTTACTAAGGAATTGGTTCACAAATAGAGAGCGACCATGTCGTCCTCATAAGGTTACAATATTGGATAGTATTAACAAATTAGTTTCTTCCACTGACGATATTATATAAAAAAATATATAATATTTTAGTAGCAATTCATTTACAATAAAACGTTTTATTTCAAATTGTTATATTTTTTTATGTATTTTACACCATAACATTTTTGTTTAATCAAAATAATGAGGCGAGGTTGACTCAATTAAAATTTTACACTGTAATAAAATAATGTGGTAATAAATTAACTTGTATTTTATTAACTGTACCTACCAAGCTAAGGTGGAGTTAAATAAAACTCAATGGTGCATAAACGACGTTTCCATTATCAACTGTGCTCACACGAGATAGGGTTGAGATTTAATTGCATCGTGTGATTTTATAGCGAAGGTCCAAATTAACAGGTTTAATAAAGTTTAAGCAGTTTGCGGGCCATTTCGTTTATGGCGAGTTGCGAACTGTTAGTTATCGCTTTATGGTTATTGTTTCTCAAGATTTGCTTGGATTCTTTGATAACTAGCTAATTCATGAGGGTTCACTGGCAAAGTTAGATAGGATTAGTTTCTTGAGATTTTCAAAGTGCCAAGTTTGCCAAGGCGGCCAAGCATAATATGGCCCAAGGGGGGTTGGGTATTTTAAGGACTGGGAACGCAAGTCGCAACACCAGAGGAGTTACAAGTGTTACTCCTCTGGTGTTGCAAGTGTCCATGGGCAGCTGTATCGCTTACTATCAGGCCATCCGTCAGCTCATTTCCTGATTCATTTCATAAAAAAAGGGAGAAAAACTTAATAAAAAGTTTTTTGTTAATTAATATTTTTGTATGTGACATGCTTGTTTAACGTTTAAGCTGTATGCTAACGAGAAAAGTTATAACAGACTAACCCAGACTAAACTGTAGTTAGGCTTTGACTTACAGCTTAGTATATCTTTAAAAATCCAAGGGCCAACTTCCTCACAATCCGCGACAACCAAAAATGAGATTTTGAAATATTCGTTTTATTTCAGTTCCCTTTCCAATAATTGTATCTTGAATAACGACAAATTCACCTAATAAGCATGTAACCGAGCCAATTTTCAAATATCTAAGATAATTCAAATTTATCTCAACTCCCGAATCAATATTACAAGATATCACCAAGATTTAGCAAAAAAAAAGAGAATTAATTTTCCCTTTATTAAAATTGGGTTAAACAAACGATTACGAAAGCGAGGCTTATGGAAAAATAAAACAACGTGTAGTCACTGAGAAAGTATATTTAACAATTATGGTTTATAACAATGCTATGAACTGCTTGCAATATACATGTTCAGAATATTGCTAAATTAGAATTTTTAGTCTGCCCATCGCCAAAATAGAGAACTCGCCATCATAAAAAAATAAAAAAATAAAAATGTATTTATTTGCTCAGCTTAGACTAAGTGATAAAAATTAGCTGTGGGAGAGTGGTGGCTAAGCTAGGCGTTAGCCTATATTTCGGGTCACCAGGCCTCTATCCCAGGTATTTGTATCCATACAAATTTATTAGTTATAGTCTAATAATTTATTATGTTGCTGATTAGTGATTGATTATATTTATGTTGTAGATGGTGATGTCAGGGTTATTAATGGATTAGTGTAATTGTAAAATTGTATATGGGTGTATATGTGCGTGTGTATGTACTTGTGTATATTTAGTATGATGAGTCCTGTTATACTTCTAATACTGAAATTAGTTTTTCAGTGTCTTCGTAGTTTTGCGTCAGCAGCCCTTGTGAGTAAGTCGGTTTTTGCAGGCAGATTTTGTCAGGGGGAATATTTTTATCATTTGTTTACTGTATTATAGACATAATCTCCTAGGAAGCAAAATAATAAATCAGCAAAACGAAAACGAAGTGCGTAGTCTATGGTTAGTCTTAACGGGGTCGTATTACCTTTTCACTTGAAGCGTCGAAGGGTCGTGGTTCGAAGACGGTGCTGTTCGACGACTGTGAATGACAAACAGCTATCGAACAGTCAGAACTTTGCTCTTTTTATAACGCTTTTATTAGTTTCAACAGAGACATAAGCTCCAACAGAGCTCAAACAATCGAGTAATCGACAATACCTTTTGTGCGAAATTGAAAACATTGTTGACGTGACTAAAAAGCACTTCGCGTGACAAAGTCCCACGAAATCGATACTTTCGATACATAATCGTTCGGAGCAATCGAGAACAGGTGCTTTACGTGACAATATCGCAGGTAGATCGATTAATATTATTCACTGCCTCTAGTCACGATACCAACTCGTGTTTTTGACTTTGATGTCATGGTTTATTTTGAACCCCCAACGCAAAAAGATGCGTGTTATCAATGAGTCTGTCCGTGGCATTGTGGCTCCTAAACAAAAAGTCCGATCATGATGTTTTTTTTTGTTCGAAAGCTGACATTATGTCAGCGAAAGTATTCTTAGGTATATCATCATCAGCTCACTCACTGCTTGACAATTCGGGGGTTACTTAAAATTTTCAATTTTGTTTTTCAGGAACTTGTCGTTCCCCATAACTTTCTCTGCATAGATAAAAAATACTTTTAAGGTATTTAAACCGTACTGTTTATCCTCATCGACCAGCTTTATCTACAGAGGATTTTGCCTCAACTGAAAATATCGTACCTCAAGATAGAACGTGTTAAAGATATCGCTATGATAGAACATATAATTATATATCATTTCCTAAATTATATGTTCCTATAAACACGTTCGAGTTCACCTAATAAACCTCCTAAAGATCACATGTCCCTGATACCGGCCCATTAGTTTCATTGGGTCTGGTGCCTTACTAAAAACGTTTGTTCTTGACCTACATACTATTTAATTGGACTGTTACATTGTAACTTATTTACGCCTAATTAGATACTTTCATGTTGGCGCAGTTACTAATGAAAGTGCCACCACCATCACTATTAGGTACATTACATCACAATATTATCTGCCTATAGTAATGACACAGTGCAAATATAGCATTTTTATATTATTGGAAATTATTAAAATAATTTGATGCATTCTTAAAAAAAAAAACAACTTTCCACCATATAATAAAAAAATAAATAATGCTTGATTATTACTTAATCATAATATTTTACATGATTACTATAATGACACCGACTGAATGAACTGAGGCATGTTGCCTAAAAATTATTATTTTCGTCTATTCGATGTTATACAACATGTTAATAAACAATCTAGAACCCATTTTCGTGTATCTTAAAAAATAACGAAGATACAAACAATTTAAATTTACAATAAGAGAAAACAATCTGTCGCGTCGCTATAGCCTGATGTAACAAATCTTTTTGCGAGAAAGAGATGGGCAATATTATTTATTTGCTTATAATTTTTAACCGCGGCAACCTAAATACCTATTTATTTTAGATTTATGTATCTATAATCAACAATTTTAAAATTTAATTTATAGAAATGTCATATTCTACACTAGGCGACAGCCCTATTCAAACGCCTTACCTTGGTTTACTTAGCGAATTCGAACGCGTTTTATGGCCTGCTTAATTATGAAGCAAAATAAATTCCAAAGCTTATTTTGTATCGGGCTATGACCTCTTGATTGTAAGTCCTTCTTGCACTCGTGTGGTGATGATAATAACACAGCAGCAATTCTTATACTCTCCTTTATTGGTGCTTACCACAGATACGTATTACAATATGTAATGAGATACGCTTAACATAATATATACGTCTACACTATGTATAGCCTTTTGGCCAACTAAAATAAACTAACTCGATAGACTTTACTTCATGACATCTGTCAATGTCAATAATGACATTGACAGTTACATCTTACTGTTGACATATGTAACAATTTTCACCTATATTCATTATTGGAAAATAGGATTTCCAGTGTTTCAAGCACAGATTCAACTTATTTCCAGCAGGTCGTGTGGTATAAAAATATTGACTTGTAATATGATTAATGTGCTACAAATTTAAGCTATCGATTTCCACTTCGTCACTGTTATGTTACTTTAGAGGGAAATGGAAGAGTTCGAGAGGTGGGTGTTTTCTTTGATTTTTATTAGAATATATAAACATGTTCTATAAAGAACTTTTAAACGTTGCCTTTCACTTTATGCGACCGCGACGCGAGACCGCGACCCGCGACCGCCAGGCTGCAACCAGCGAATCAGGTTCTCTGGCCACGCTCATCATTCGTGCGACGCGTGTCGCAGGGATTGTTTAGTGCTCAATGTAATTTGTAATATGTTCATACTAAGCAGTGGCCGCGACCCTGTTTCGGTCTCGGGTCGCGGTCTCGCGTCGATGGTCACGTGTCACGTGCATCGGACGGGTACCATATAGAGGGTAGAGTAGTCGCATAAAATGATGTGTAACATCTGACGCAAAAAGAAAGAACAAAATACAATATCATCACTTTATTTAACAAAAGAAATGTGGGAGACTTGAACATTAATGAAAATGTTTGTAAATAAATAAATAACAGTATAAAATCGATAACTCACTAATTTACTACCGTTCACTGAACCGGAAGCGAGGAACCTACGCACACCCGTCCTATCCGAAGTCACTCTTTAAGATTGCAAAAAGCAAGAGAAAATATGTTGAACATCAAAAACTCTACCCTTTTCGTAAAAAAAGAAAAGTTTTGAGTAAAGAGCTTACTAGATAAAGCGATAAAATTAACCGTTTGATTTATTTTACACATTTTCAACGGGCATTAAAATATCGAGACGTGAGGTAAAGTTGCCGAGATGGGACGTTAGATTGGGCGGATAACGCCGTGAGCATGTGTCCGTTATCGGGAATTGACACATCGGCTCTCAGGTCACGCACTCGCACTCCCCCACGTATTGGGCATAGGGTTTGGTATTTGCGTATGTTATGCCCTTAATGGATGTACAATATGAGTCTTCATTTTTGTAATAGTATTATTAATATAAAACCCAAGTGTTTTAGTCAGGGTCGAAGATTCAAACTTTAAGGGTGCGTTTATATGACCACAAGAATCACAACGTGGCCGTCGCAAATTTACCTGTATCGACTAGGCCACAACGTACAGAATCTTAACAAACACCTAACCGTTGGGTTGGGTGAATGTCAGAAGGTGGTGCGTGGTGGCCTGTCGATAAAGCTCAATTTGCTATTAACGAAAACAGATACTCGGGCTCGACATTCGCCTGTCTCGTCTGACTGGGCTCTAATCGGAGATATTACGGAGCTCCGCAACCATAACCGAGACTATCAGTTATCCAAAATGAAAAAATAACGGTAACCGTAACTGAATCCGATATTAAAGCTTTGGATAATGTCGGATATAGACGCAGTATATTATGAAATATTTATTTAATTTGCCGGCCGTGCCGACTTACTAGCTTAGATTAGATAAGTTCGTCATAATCCTAATAACCGTAACTGAAATTATGCGAAACGACGTTATTGACGTGATAACGTCTTATAAATCGATGGAGCCGGCTGCACGCACGAAAAAACATGACTCATGCGTTACCAGCGTTACCGGCGTTACCTCGCTAAACATTACTCATTTCTTATGACGTTGTCACGTTCAACTATCGTCAGTATACCGACTTTACAGACAACCGATTTTTTTTTATTAGACGGATAATTCGAAGTTATAATTTAATACCTGTTACCGTAACCGAACCATTTTATTCCTTTATCCATATCCGTATCCAGATCCGAAATGTCACATCCTCATATGCATAGAATTTTTTCACTAAATGGACATGTGCAGTCATAATGTGAGACATGTATCTTTTTGGGTAGTGAATAAAGTTCAATCTTGAACAGCTATCTTTAAAATGCAGCGTCGCATAGCGTGGCGTATCGTTGCGGTGTGGACTGACCCTAAGTTGTTATAAGATACGAGGGCGGGTCAATAAGTCCGTGACTTTTGGAATAAAACACAGATTTTTTGATAAATAAATCATTTTATTTTTCAACGTAGTCCCCCTTGAGCTCTATACACTTTGTCCAACGCTTCTCCAATTTTTTTATCCCTTCCAAAAAATATGATTTGTCGAGGTCCTCAAAATAGGCCTTTGTTTGCGAGATGACTTCATCATTGGAGTCAAATCTTTTCCCACCGAGCCATTTTTTCAGGTTTGGGAACAAGAAGTAGTCACTCGGAGCCAAATCTGGAGAATAGGGTGGATGTGGGAGCAATTCATAGCCCAATTCATAGATTTTTGCCATGGCAACTGCACATGTGTGCACCCTTGCATTGTCTTGGTGAAAAATAACTTTTTTCTTGGCCAAATGAGGTCGGTTTTTTTTCAAATCCTCATTGAAGCGGTCCAATAAGTGGGCATAATATTCCCCATTAATTGTTCTTTCCTTTCGAAGATTGTCAATGTGGATTATCCCACGTGCATCCCAAAAAACAGTCGCCATAACATTATTGGCTGACAAACCCACCTTGGCCTTCTTTGGCGCCGATTCACCCTTAGAAACCCACTGTTTTGACTGTTGTTTGGTCTCTGGTGTGTTGTGATGGATCCATGTTTCGTCCACGGTTACAAAACGGCGCAAAAACTCCTCCACATTGTGATTAAACAACGCCAAACCTTCCTGTGAAGTTGTTACACGATTGCGTTTGTGGTCGACTGTGAGCAAACGCGGCACCCATCTTGCGGAAAGCTTTCTCATGCCCAAGTGATCATTCAAAATTGAAACCACTGAGCCATGCGAGATGCCTATGGCTTCCAAAATCTCTTGCACTTTCAATCTTCGGTCGGCCAACACCATATCGTGAATTTTTTCGATTGTTTCGGGTGTAGAGACCTCAACTGAGCGTCCAGGACGTTCGGCATCTTCAGTGCTTGTACGGCCACTACGAAATTCAGTAAATCACTTTTTTACCATTGAAATCGATGGTGCAGAGTCCCCATAGTATTTATCAAGCTTAGCCTTGGTCTCGGTAATGGTTTTTTTTCGCAAAAAATAATGCTTAATAAGCACACGAAATTCACTTTTTTCCATTGTTTCCTTAAGTTACTGGATAGTCTGATAAATATAGCTGTAAAACACAAACTAACTGACGCAGCAAGTTCAAATTTTGACAGGAGTCGACTGACAGATGCCTGTTGACAGGAGTAGTGTTTCTTTTTCAGTAAGGAGGTTAGAAATTCAAAAAGTCACGGACTTATTGACCCGCCTTAGTATCTATGACGCAAAGGATAGATGGGATTATATCGATTGATCTAGTAAATGGTACTTGATTGATCTAGTAATTGGGCGTAATAAATTTCCTTTTTCCTTTTTTCCTAGGTGTACTAAAATTTTAAAATATACATCAAGTCTCTAAACATCTGAAGTGCAATAGTCAAATCGTGATAGCACTTTGGAGTAGTACTATCTACGGCAAAAATAAGGTTTTAAAAACAGATTAAAATGGTTTGTTTGATCGTTGAAAGTTTCGTTTTCAATTTTCTGTTGCGAGGCGCCCAGCGTGATATTTCGCGGCATTTCAACGATGTCTCTACCGCGTGCTAAGTAACACCTGCCACTCCACGTAAAAGAAAAAAGTTGTTCGCAAATATTCCTCGTATGCCTTCATAAGCAGGTTCAAATCAGTTTGACTTATTATTTTCTCATGATCATGTAGTAATTTATTTATTTCATGACCGTTTAAGAGATTTTACTCATCTATTCTTCATCCGTTAAAAGATTAGCACCTGGGTAACCGAGGTTAGCTCGGAGTTCTAGTGGATTCGAAGTATTAAAAAAAATTACAAAAATATGGATCTGTCCGTGATTCAAAACCACCACATTCTCAATTCCCATTCGCAAAAGTTATACATAAACATGCCATTCTGCCACTTAGACTGACATTTATACTGTCGAAATTATTGATATATTGTTGCACGACAAAAGAAAAGACATATAAAACTTAAAACTGCGCAGTTTCCCAGGAATAAGACATAGCTAGATCGATTTTTCTCCCCCAAAACTTTCTGCATATATATATATATATATATATATACAAGATTGTCTCAATTAAAGTACAAGATATAAGTTTAAGCAAAGTTGGTGTCAACCGGAAGAAAACTATAGTGCTAATTTACTTTATTCTATACAGACTCATATATTTTGTAGTTGGGCTTTAATGGTCGGTTTCAATAATCTATCTACCAATAACTATTTGTTAAAAACGTCGACATTCAATAATTTGCCGGCTTTTTGTAATACAAATTTGACGATTCTAACAAATAGTTATTGGTAGATAGGTTATTGTATCGAGCCATTACTGGTTAACTTTGTTACAAATACAGCTGATTTTGTTTTTTGTTTTTTTTAAATTATAACTTACCGATATAAACACCTCCTCAGCCTGCTGCAGTATGGCGATGCGGGACCAGCCAAACTTCTGCATGAGCTTGATGCGAGTGGGGTTGTGGACGGTGGCGGAGGGGTGCGTTCTGAAGAGGGTCGGGAACCGCGCGCGGTCTGACAGCGCGGGTGACGACGCGCCGTAGCAGAGCTAGAGAAAAATAACGTATTCGTTTTTGCATCCTTACAATAGCCATACATTATACTGCCTATCGTTCAATCGGCTTGATCCAATCTGCAGTTCGTTCTACCTACACCACAAACGTATGACCGTCATGCCAATCCGCGGCACGTGTATGGGACATGGTCAGTTCTAACTGATCCAATCGATAGAATCATGTCGATTAGATGATAGGCAGTATGGTGTATGGCTACATTTATTTAGCACAGTCATCTGAAGACGCAATGCGACATATATCTCGCGACGTATGATACGACGTAACTCAAGAAGTATGTCGCGTCGCCACGTGTCTTCGACGATTGTGCTAAGGACGCTTAAGCACAAGAGATAGCAGCTTTTTATATCACTCGATGATGCCCGCGACAAATAGGAATTCTGTACATTTTTTCGGGATAAAAAGTAATAAGATTACACGTAGGCGGGTCAATCCATTAACAGATAGTTAAAACTATCTGTGTCCTGGATTTGTCTTAAATATGTTCACCGGTTTTTACGTAAAAGAGTAACAAATATGAATAACAACACGTAGAAACACCGTTTGTTAGACTAAAAACCAGTTGAAAGTAATAACTACTTGCATATAAAATTGGATGAATGTTCCATTGTTTCCGAGAATAACATTTACCAGTGAACGCATATTGAACAAAGCCGGATTTGTCAACAGTATATTGTGCGTCATAAATACTCCATAATTGTTTCGAATTCAAATCATAAAGCTATTGACAATTCATTATTTGTGTAAATGTAGAGTATTGTTATTATCATGTCTGATTATAACATTAAGGCTGGGACTATGTTATCCGGAATCCAGAAGGCCGTGGAAAATTCAGAGCATTAAAACTAGAACAGAATAATGGTCTTATATTTTCTGTTTATGGTCTCTGATATTTTTCAAACTTAAAAAAGTATCCGTAGACTTTAATTTTGAATGGAAATTATATTCGAGACGTCACGATGCCACGTTGTTTTCTCGAATAAAAAGTAACCAATTATGTCCGGGCTTTAACAAAAAACAAACAAAAACAAAAAATAAGCCTACAAAAACAATAATAAGCCTAACCTAGTCGTATCATCGTAAGAGATGTTTCGATCAATAGCTCTTGAGTTATAAATAAATCAGAAAGCGCGAAATTTTGGCAGGCTTTAAGTGCTCTTAAGTTTGAAATGTCTTTTTGTTACGACAATGGAAGTAGGATTCTGGGTCTTACTATTTGGGACAGATGTTGATTAATAAATCTCTTTTGAATGGTTTTACTTGCAATTGAGAACTTAAAAACCGGTTTTAATTGCTTTTTACTTAAAATTATTTTATCAAAATCTATTGTGTCTGGAAAGTTCTATAAAGATTATAACTTATATAAATGTTACAATTATACAATGTAAAATAAAGTGTCTGGGTAACCGAGCTTTGCTTGGAGCAAAAAAAAAAAAAAAATTCACAAAAATATTTTACATACCAAACTGCCAATCGGACTGACATAATATTCGAGTCAAAATTAATAATATAACGTTGCACGATGAAAGAAATAACATACTCGTATATAACTTTAAAAGGCGCACTTTCCCAGGTATAAGACCTAGCTAGATCGATTTTTCAACCCCAAAGCCGTTTCCGATATTGCGATTATATATATACAAGACTGTCTCGTTTAAAGTATAAGATATTATTAATAACTAAAATAAAATGTTTAAATTAAAAGTAGTATTTCCAACAGTTTGTAAAGTAATTGATAACATATCTACTCTGCCAAAATTTCATGACTATAGGAAAAGTCTTATAATATTTTGTTATCCATGTTTGTTACCTAAGGGACACCGAAGTGAGACGATACGCGACTCGGCGCTGCATTAAAAAAAATGAAAATAGTGATTCGAATGTTAAACTGCACCGCTCTTGCAATGAAACGTGTATTTTCTTGTGTAGTGAATAAAATTCAATTTTGTATCGCTATCTTAAATATGCAGCGCCGCGTTACGTTTCGCCTCGTTTCGGTGTGAACTGACTCTAAGAGCAACAAGCGACTGATACAACAAACAACTTCACACTTTCTCAACCAAAAAAAGATATCGAAAATATACTCACAACCATCAAATTCCACATCTTCGCGGCTTCGGCAACTGTCGTGCACACGGTGGAACAACCAGCCAGCAGCAACAGCTTCTGTGGTGGGTTGTACAGCAGGTTGTACATCACGCTAGCACCCAGACCCGGCTCGCACTGGAAACATGGGACTGTGTTATATCTCGGACAACGTTTTGATTAAACCAAGAAAAATTAAAACGTCTTGTAACTTTTAAATAAGAGAAAAGGGAAACATATTAAAAACATTAGGAAATAGGCATTAGGCATTACACATTCGTGAGGACAATCTTAGGAGAAAAAATAGAAGGATACCCCTCTTGGTAGGGGAAGGCCAAGGAAAATCTATATTCGTCAACTTGTAGATAATGTCAATGTCATGTCCTATAGAGAGCTGAGGATACTAGTAGAGGATAGAGAAAAGTGGCGGAAGCTCCACCGACAAGGGTCCTTCTCTTAAATTAAAGAAGCAGAGGAAGAATTTTAAATAGCTCCCCACACCGATTTCGGTGATGGTGACCGTTTTTATTGAAACCAGAACAGCTGCGCAGTAGTTGTTTTATAGTCTTTGGAGACTTAGGTGCGCAATACACATGAGCACTCTCTTTTCCTTTACTCTCGTAACCCAGTGGACCGCTTAACCGACACTATAGGCGAGAGATCAGGTGCAGGACCGACTTTTTACATGCGCATATGACGCATTCATTTTTCTTGTCGGACAATCAGGCGATCCTGCAATGTCCTGACTAGACTTGAAACAATATTATTATAATCCGTCCGTCTGTCTATCACGTCTATCACCTGGCTGTATATCCTTAACCGTTATAGCTAGACGGTAACAAACGTGATTTATTTGCCGTTTTGTATGGAATCCTTGGAACGTGCGCGAGTCCGACTCGTACTTGGCCGGTTTTTATGATATGCAGTTTCTTCGTCTCCTTCTTTTTTGTCTATCTTGTTTAGTATAAAAACGGAATTTTCTACCAATTTTACAATATTATTTCGTATTTTATGTATTTTGCTTAATAGTACCTGGGCAACCGAGCTTTGCTCGGAGTTCAGATAAAAAAATGAAATGAAAAGCAAAAACATTTATATGACTGGATTCGAGCTCACCATATTTCGAATTTTCGAACAAAGCAAACATTATACATACGCATACCAAACTGCCAATCGCACTGACATAATAAAGTCGAAATTATTGAAAATTGTACGACAAAAAGAAAAACATATATAGCTTAAAAATGCGCAGGTTCCTAGAGATAAGACCTATCTAGATCGATTTTTCTCCCCCAAAACTCCCAAACTCCCTCCAATTGCATGGTATTTCTTCCAGCCATTTTTGAGAAACCGAATATATATATATATTCGGTTTCGGCCTCGTTTAAAGTATGAGATTAATACCTATATTTACGTAGCAACTATTTAGTATTCAGTTACTGAATTTAACAACTGAACAAATTACATAAAAATGATTTGCCGTTGGCCTCAATTTATCCGTATTTTATATAGAATATTAAAGCAGGGTTTTAAGATTTTTTTCCTCAAACCCAGGCCACAGTTATCGTTTAAACTCAATCTGGCTTACTACCGCGTATACTTATTGCGAAAATCTTATTTTTACGTCAATTCGTACTCATAAAACGTAATGCTTGTACGCGCCTAAGGATATACATAATATAATTTAATTAAAAAAATAAACTAAGTAAAATAATTACTGGAAATGCTTTAGCTTGTTTTCTGCTAAAGTAAAACGTTTTTAAATAATAAAGATGTTATTTTCGCGAAATTGAGTTTTGAGACCTCAATAATAATATTATAGCTTTTTAAAATCACTCCATAGTTCAAAGAAATTAGAACAAAACCCATTTATTCCTTTCGATACGATTAAAATTAAACTTATTAGTATTCTTTTAGGATCTCAATATTCTATAGTCACGATGAGAGCATATATAATTTCTTATAACGGCTTCTCTATATTTTTGTTTTGCCAAAACCCGCATACTGATAGTGCTATCACATTATTCCGCGTTATTTAATAAAAAAATGATAGAATCCTTCCATAAGCTCACTTATTCAATCTCAGTGGATCAGAGAATTCAATGGAATAAAATTTTCCTTCAAGGGCCGTTCATGAATTGATTCAAAGTCAGTGTCAGGTATTAGCAGAATATTGGACTCTATCATACCTCTAATAAGAAGCGTAATCTCGGAAACGGCGGCTTTAAAAAAATATCTGGCAAGATCTTTTCCCTGGGAAACTGCGCATTTTAAGTTGTATATGTTTTTTCTTTCGACGTGCAACAATATCAATAATTTCGACTTTAATATGACAGTCCGATTAGTAGTTTGGTATACGTACCTATCTTTAATTTTTTTTTAATCTACTAGAGCTCCAAGCAAATCTCGGTTACCCGGGTAGGTCCTGGTAAAAATTACACAAAACTTTTTAAAACATTTTTCAGCTTTATTTAGGTTTTTACAATAATTTTACATAAATAACACGACCGGTTTCGATTAACTCATAAATAAAATGGAAAAGTGAATAAAAAGTTGTGTGTTATATTATGAACATAAATTTCCACCAAGAACTCTCAATCAGTTATACCAACTTTATTGAGCAAGTGGCAATATGGGCTCATTGCGTCGTTCTAAGAATACTGTGTACTTTTTATTAAATGGAATATTAAATATCGAATGACCAGACTCGAGCAGAGACAGAGGTCGAGCTAGCCCATTCGTGACGAAGTACGGCAGTCCAACGGTCTATAATAGGGGTTTACCTTTATATTAATAGTAAATTACCTCATGAAATATTCAAATAAAATATTGGTTTTATCGCGAACATTGGTACATCATTACCATATGCGAGCATAATTAGATTTTATGCATGGTGTAAATTGTGGTGGCGTTTGTCTCTCAGTCTAATCGGCGGCCATGATGGATTATCGCGGATAATGAATTAGGTCCGCCATTTGGCGACCGCGACAGGCATTATGTTGATTGAAGACGTAACGACACGTACTTAATGTAAAAATAGAACTATTTAGATTTGAGTTTTAATAATTATAAATGGATGCGATAGGCGTTCCTTTAAGATTTGATTGTAGCTTTCCAAGTATGGATATCTCAGAGTATAAAATATTAGTACCTGGGTAACCGAGTATTGCACGGGCTCTAGTAGATTAACAAAAATATTTTACCGCGGTTCGAACCCACCACATTCCTTATATCCGAACAACGCAAAAATCAACCAAACTGCCAATCGGACTGACATAGAATCGAAATTATTTATATATTGTTGCACGATGAATTAAAAAACATATATAACTTAAAAATTATTTGTTAGGGACCCCAGGGACTTATCCCTCTACTACTACTATATACTAGGTCTTAACCTAGCTAGATGTTTCTCCCCCTGCATACTAAATTTCATGGAAGTTCTTGAAGCTGTTTCCGAGATTACGATTATATATATATATATATACACGATTAGCTCTTCGATCTTTCTTTCCCAAAACTTCTATCGTACAAAGTTACATGTATACCTATACTTGCAGACGTTGCCGAGATTACGATTATAATATTTAAACAAGATTGTCTCGTTTATAGTATATGATAGGTATACTCTATATTAAGTAGCTTAGTACCGTAGTGTGTGTTATTATAATACATGTTTATAATTTGATCAAGTAAAGTACTAAAAAATAAAGTAGCGATAAGTACCTATCTCTTTTCAAGTATAAATAAACTTTTTATAATTATCTAAGGTTTTGTGCAAAGTTACACGATAATGTTAGAAAAGTTAATAGACAAAGTTAATACACAATTATTAGAAGTTGTTAGATTTAGATACTTGTGAAGCTTCCAGGCATAGAGCTCATAGAAAAGATCTGGCTGAAATGTCATTATGGATGCAAAGAGAATGAATTGAGGAATGCATAGAAAAATTACCTTGCTATCGTTGCTATGGAGAAGCAGTTTGAAGCCGGATAGCAGGTCCGACCGAGCGTTGACGTCGGCCAGAGCCAGCTCCGCCGCCGGCATGCACGCCTGCCCCCCCTGCCAGCCCCCCTCGCCCTCCATGGGGAATATGCCCCCGATGTGCAAGTCATTATCATTCCGAGCCTCGCCGGACCCCAAAACGTTCAACAAAACTAACGCGACCACTACCCATCCCCGGATACGCGACACACACACACACTTGGCAACAACGAATAATTGCACTACAGCATTCACTAACAACGATATAACGAATGTACTAGTTCGTAAACTAAAAACGGTCACGACATCTTTTAATTTGACTTGGGGTCTTTTTGATCGATTAAAGTTCGCACGCACCCGCGCCGCCGAGACGGCGCACAGGTTGAGTATCGCCCGGCATCGAAGGAGTAGCCCGAGCGTGCGTTTCGTTAAACTTGTCGTAGGTGGGTTGTGAAGTAGGGGCGTCTTTAGCCCCGCCGACGGCTCGCGCCCCCCTCCGCCGTGCAGGGTCATCGCTCGCGGCGGGGACATTGTGTCATTGTTCACTTCTCTCATTTTCCATCCTCTACCCTGTAACAAAGGAGACATGATTTAAACACACGCATTAAATTCTCGTTTGTGCTCATAACAAGCTAGCGTTTGTCCCTGTAATATGATACGAACCCATTACGTCACATGTTCTATTTACTAAGCTCTGTAAATTAGCTGGGTCGATGAAAAGACGCTAACAGGTGGTTTATATAGATATATATATATATATATTTATATTCCGAGAAAGATAATTATACAAACGTGCAAAATTGAAATGAAGGAAATGTTTAGATTGAGACTAAATTCTTGTTTGTTGAAGGGAGAAGCCGTGATGAGTAAGAATTCCTACTCGTTTGATGTCAGATTTAATTTAAATTCTATTAATCTTGTGGAATGGTAGTTAATTATGTTATAAAACATCTTTTATTTTATGTTAGACGACACATAAAATATCAATTAAATTTATATGCTCAGAAATATCGAGGTATTATTTGATGCAAGTAAAATATATATTATGTGTAGCTTAGTATTTAGATTCATCTAAAAGATATAAAATACATTTCAAAATGTTTGCTAAATTAGTAGAAATCCCTATATCATTAGTTAATCTACATCGTATACAATATAAAAAAATAATTAGAGTAAGTATGAACTTTATGAACGCACAAATTTTCCGAAATATTTACAAACTAGCTGTCCCGACACAAGTTGTTCTGTCTAAACTATGAACAGCATCTTTTCCGATATTTCTCACCGTTTAAACCTTCCCTGAACTTCCACAATTATTTCAAGATCAAAATAAGCCCAATCGCCAGCCGTTCTCGAGTTATAGCGAGAGGAATAAGGAATTGCAATCCATTTTTATATATAAAGATAATATGTTCCTGCGGCCTTATACTTCATACATTTTTACCTAATTGTGACTTCACAGTTAGGTACGACTTTTGTATGGAGAATTTTCACGAGACTTGCGAAAGTTTGTAAACAGATCGCCTTTGAAAATATTGATACTGTTTTTTCTCTAAGAACGTATATCACTCTTTTATTATTTTATGTAAAAAAAAAATGTCATCTAGCGCTAGCCTATTGATACAGAATACATAAAAATGTTTAATCAAACAGCAGGTGTAACGGTAATTAGGTACCTACTCGAGGTACCTACTTCACCCTCGTGGGTGACGAGGCGAGGCGAGGGACGCCTTTGTGACGTCTTTCTATTAATACTTTACACCGACCAAAGCGAGCCGTAAATATTGTGTATAATTTTAGCTTCTCCACAAAAAAGTAAAAATCAGAACCTATTTAATTAAATATTCAATTTATCCTTCATTATAACCTAGATTAGCTGATTTAATGTCAAAGTGTGGATATAATTGTTTTAGATTGCTATGCCTAAAGCAGGCGAGCGAAATATTTTAAAATATAAGTTTAGACCTTTAAATGACTACATATGGACTAAGCGATTATAAAGATTCTCACTATGTGAATTCTATAAAGCTAAATAAAATGCTATAGCCAGTACTCCAAATATTTAACTTAACCCTTTCAATGAATAATAAATAAGTATAAAAAAAGAATTAAAAGCTAGTTAACATATTGTCTAAATAAAAAAAAATAAAAAAAGAGGTGTCAAGGGACACCCGGATGTAACGAAGTTCCTTTCGATTAATTAGTGGAGGAATTGTAATAAAATTTTATTTTTTAAGTTATAATAATATTCTTTTATTATTAACAAATATATAATATAAACTTAATCAGTAGGCTCAACTTTAGTAATAATTTAGAGAGAGAGAGAGACAGAGAAACACGCGCACGCCGCACGGCTTACAACTATAGCAAAAAGTGTCGTTACAGTCTTAATTTTTTCCGTCTAGCTCCCTTTCGCAACGCGCGATAAGGAACTTCGTTCCAAAAAGGGCTATAGATAAAAAACTGAATCTAGGTCGGAGGCTGCGGGTAGAGTACCTAAGAGGCTGGCAGCATTGCCTCGCTGTATGGCGAAACTGATACGTTGGCTGAGGTAAGCGCCAGCCTTAGGGTCATTGGTTTTGTCGACCAGTCTTTTGGCCAAATCTTTAAAAAGAAACGTGGCACTCGGGCCACATGTACCCATAGTTTCGACGCCAAAAGGCAGAAAAATGTAACCATCACCGATGGATTCTGAAATGCAAATATTTCCGCCTTTTGTGGGTCTCGGCGTGTACAGCTGCCGCCCCCGCCACCCTTACCGTGGCCGTCACGTGCGATGCCACCAGCGTATCCACGCAGGTAGCATCCCACACCAGCGGCCTCCCACGGCTCCATGGAATGAGGGTCATACCAGCAGGTCTCTTGTCGTCGTTACGTACGAACCTTACGTTTTGGAACGAAGTTCCCTATCGCCCGTTGCGAAAGGGGGCTAGACGGAAAAAATTAAGACCAAAAGTTGTAACGACACTTTTTGCTATAGTTGTAAGCCGTGCGGCGTGGAATAAATTATAAATTCCCTTTAATTTTTTACCACAAGCCAATTATTACTAAAATTGAGCCTACTGATCAAGTTTATATTTCATTATATTTGTTAATCATATAAAAAAAAATATTATTATAACTTAAAAAATACAATTCCTTCACTAATTAATCGAAAGGAACTTCGTTCCATCCGGGTGTCCCTTGACCCCTCTCAAGTTTTTTACCAATAAATGTTCTAATTAGTATAAATTAATCGTCTTGATATTATAAAATGATTTTTTGAGTTTGGACCAATCAAAATGCGTTAAACGTTGGTTTGACGTTTATTAGAATACCATTTTGCGGTTTTAACATATTATCGAGACAGGATCGATACTGTATTATAGTAAGATTTAATTGGCAGAATTGACCTACAGGACTCACAAGAACTGATGTTGTAGAGTATTTATGTTAGTACATACGAGTACATATTGTAAATTATGAAAACGGTGCATATACGGTGTATATTTTTAATATAAAATTATTAATTTTCTCTTTATCGTTCGTCGGCGGATTAATTTTAATAAAAGAGCTTCCAACGGGAACATAAATCAGAAAGGGGCTACCATTTTGATTTATGTACATAATCAAAAGAAAATAAAGATAAAAATTATGTATATAATCAGAAGATAACAATCTTAGCCTGAAATAACTTGATTCCTAATTTAAATTAATTCTTAAATAATGAAGATGCTATCGCCTCTAGCGGCCAAGAAATTGGGTTAGCTACTTATTTGATGTTAATAAACTTCGGAGCAACCCGCGACGATGTTTCTCTTTGATTGGTGTAGGAATAATTGAAGTTAGCATTATGCAGAATTTATATGCTGTTTCATAAATTTTAATACAGTGCAATAACAGACTCCCTCCGTCTCTACTAGAAGGGAAGTAAATAAATACGTGTGGCACTCGGGGACTGCCACGGTAAAGCTATTGCATAGTAAGTCTACACGATACGTCTAGTCGCACGCACACAAACACCGTGCCGAAGTCTGCCGAACTGAAACGACATTAGACGATGCACGGCGTTCAACGCCGTGTAACGTAGTTACATTTTCTCTCCGTAAAATCAATTATTTCGGCGTTACTCGCGTCATCTATGATTTGTATACTTAATTGTTTTAGTCATTCATAGGCTTTAGCCTCTGAATGACTAAAAGCGCCGATAGATGGCGCTAAAGCACGTCCTTACTAAAACGGCGTTAGCCTTGCTTTAATATTTGGTTCAGAGATAGATTTTACTTCCGTCTTAAATCTTAAAAAATAAAACGCCGTGTCGAAGACTGCCGAACTGAAACGACGTTAGATGATGCGGGAGCGTGAGGTTTTTTCGTTACGGAATTTCTGGATTCGGTCCCCGCGCTCAAGGCCCGCGATAGAAGCTATGCAATAGCTTAAAAATGTAATTTTAGTGAATGATAATGATATATGTCACTACAGTCGGGTTTATACCCGACTATAGTGACATTCAAATTGTAATTGAATTCAATAAATAATAATATATCGAAACTAATACTATAAAGAGAAAACATATTTTCTTTGCTTGTTTGTTTGTTTGTTTGCATTGAATAGGCTTCGAAAGTACTGAATCGATTTTGATTAAATATGACACATATATAGATAAGACCACGGGGAAGGACATAGGCTACTTTTATCGCAGCAAAATCTGCGGTTTCCGCGTGATATCCTTTTCGCGCATGAAGTCGCAGGTTTTATCTAGCGTTTAATAAATCTTAAGGCGTCAAAAAATCTTAGATCCTCAGAAATATATCTTTAGGTAGGTATTATTTTTCAATTAATCATTATAATTGATTTGTGACTCGACTACTTTGACTTTATTAGCTTATTAATAATGTTATTTAAGGCTCCATTTCTTCTATCATAGAAGAGTTCAACTAGTTTAGTTATATCCATATGGGGCATGTGAAATGTCACCACAATATTCGCTCAAGCCGGCTATTATGAAAGCTGAAGTAGTACAAGCCTATAATATTTTCTAGGTCATAGCATTACATTAGTGAATAAACCTTGACACCGGGGTTTGACCCAGAAATCAATATAACAACAATGTGTTAAGCAAATATGAGCGCGGCTTTTATGATTATTTTTATACGCTAAAGAGCCCCCGGAACGATCAAACGGTTTAACTCAAACACGAAAATTTTGGTTTGAGTTTGAAAAAAATTTGATCGCTTACAAAGCTCGTTTGAACGGTTTATCAAATTTACGGGCTTGAAGCTCATTTGATGGAATTACATATTTTTGTTGACAGTGAAATTGAACAGTGCCGTTTGACAAACCGATCAAACTGACGTCAAACGGTTGCATCAAACACGTAAAGTTTGAGTCAAACCGTTTGATCGTCTCGGGGGCCCTTAACGTTAACAACATCGAACAAAAGATATCGAAGTGTTATAAGGACCTGTTTCACAATCTTCTAATAAGTGTCATATAGCATTAATGTTTTGTCTCTGTTGCTCGATATAAAGTTAGCAGCGACAAAGCTTCCGGATAAGCTATCCGATACTTATTTGTAGATTGTGAATCAGGCCCATTATCAATGTAAGTAATACATTAAATAAAGTCTACAATCAATGGGAAGAGTTTGTATATTGAAATCATATAAGTAAATTAATTGAAGAATATTAGGTAGGTGCATAACTAGTTTTTTTTTGGGGTTCCGTAATACTCAAGGAACCCTTATAGTTTTGCTCTGTTCGTCCATCTGTATGTCTGTCTGTCTGTCCGTCTGTTTGTCTGTTTGTCTGTCTGTCCGACTTTCTATGCCTATGTAATTATGAATATAGATAAATCAAATTTTGTATAGTTAATAATAAGAGCGAAATCAGACAATAACTTTTGAAGTAATTCAAAGAAAACCTATTGTGCGTTAATGGTTTCCGAACCCACCTTAGACATATCCTCAGTCCTGTCATGCTTTTGGTTAGGTTATTATTCTTTTTTTTAATTAATGGCACTGAAGGTTTATGCTTATCAGCTAATGGCTTTTATTTCTTAGTAAAGAGATATAGTAGTTTCTCACGTTTCCGTACTGTTTCATTTTCTAATTTTTGCTACGGAATAATAGAGTGAGTGGAGCTGTTATACTTAGTAATTTTTTCAAACTTAATCTTCACCATATTATCAAATTCTAATCAAAAATAAAAAAACTATAAATCGTCTAGGTGTGTAGATCCTAGTGATGGATCAGATATAAGTGCATTTTCCGATAGTGATATAGATCAGGCGAAAAGCTTGTTGTTGCCGACAAAGGTACGAAAAGTAACCAGGAAGGGAGATGGAAAAAAGTAAAAAGACATAGACGACATTATAATATGTACTTTAAGACGCACTGAACCTGAAGACATTCCTATGTTTGTTGCTAAGGATCTTGAAAAATTACCACCTGTATTATTTGACCATAACTCGTCTTCTAAAAGATATAGTTAAACTGCAGCAAGATGCTAGCAACATAAAAAAAGAATATGCCCCTATTGACCAACTAAATACGGTGAAGAGTGACCTTGAAACTCTTAAAAACTTATCGAATATTTAGTGATGAAAATCTCATAGAGATCATGGAATGTGTTAATCAACCGATTGAACTACAACCTTTACTAAACGACTCCATTAATAACAGTAACCTCGAGCTTCAAATCTCGCACGCAGAAACCATACATGGCATCACTCAACAAAACGTTGCTGAGGATAGGAGAATGCATCAACGCCGTAAACAACGCAAATAACATAAATCAGCTAATGAGTTAGCACCGGTGATGATGAGTCAAACTTAAAGCGGAGAGCAGATGAATAAAATATTGCCTCCGCAGTCTCTCAAAGATGGCAACCTATTTACTTCCAGTGAGATCCCAAGAAGTAATTAATAATGATTACGGTGCTAAGCATAAATCCATGGCCGAAATAGTACGCGATGGTGAATGGAAACATCGAAAACCTAGTGAAGAATGGACAATTGTACAAAAGCAGAGATTTCGCTATAGATTTATAGAACAGAGTGGCAAGGCCGCACTGGACCCATAATCGAGTTTTAGAGCTGTAGAAACAAAGATGCCTGTTTTTATTTACAATTTAGGATAAAATCTGACAGAAAAAGAGGCTTTTAATTATATTAAGAAAAAACTAATCTTGAAGTGGAAGATTTGCATGAAGTTAGAGAAAGAATTTGATTCCTATATATATTTTGTACCTACGAGTAGTTTAAATTTATATTTAAGTGATGGTTTCAGTGATGGTTTTGGTGTACCATCAGGCTGAAAACCATCACTGAAAACCATCGATAATAGGCTACAGCCTATTATCGATTTTAGAACTTTAAGAAATATGGTAGGAAACAGCTGACTTTAAAAAATAATAATGAGGCCAAATTAATTAGATTAAATTAGTTTTAATTGTTAGAATATTGTGAGATCTGTAGAATAGAATAGAATTTATTTGTGAAATGCAGACGTACATGTAAAAGGTGTTAAAACATAATAATAATGGTTTCTCTACATTTCCACCTTCGTCAAGGTATACAAATATTTCGAAGTACATCACAATTGTGATGTACTTCGAAATATTAACTTGAACTTATGTTAACAATATTACTTAAATAATTAAAACATTTCATAGCAATTAATGTCAAAGTAATTAAAATGTTAAAGTAATTATTTCATGGCATCGTCATTTAAAAATTCAGTCACTGAGTAATACGTTTTTTCGATTAATAATAATGATAGTCGTTTTTTAAAAGTCTGGACTGGCAAAGTTTTCATTTCATTCGGAATTTTATTAAAGATTCTATGTGCCATACCGAAGAAACTGCTATCCGTTTTACATGATAAGGCACATATTCTATGCTGATTTCTGTGCTTTCTATTGGGATTCATTTCGGGAAAAGACACAAATCGGTGTTTGTTTTGAAATACATACAGTGCTACTTCATAAATGTATAGTCAGGGCAAGGTCAAGATATTCATTTGTTTGAAGATTGGTTTACAGCTCTCGGTTGGTTTAAGTCCTTTCATGGCTCTGATACATCTCTTCTGGGTTTTAAAGAGAGTAGAGTCTTGTGAGTTGAATTGCCCCAAAAGATAATTCCGTATCGTAATACAGCCGCGATCTCAACATAGCCGCGATAAGCTGTTATCACAGTTTCTATGCTGGCTATTTTAGACAGCCTACTCAGGGCAAAGTGAAAACTACTTACTCTACTACATAAGTTTTCAATGTGGGGCTTCCAGTTGAGTTGGTAATCAATGAATAAACCAAGGAGTTTTGTAACATTGACAGGTTCAATAATTTCTTCTTGATATTTGATTGTTACATTCGGCATTAAAGTATTTTGTCTAAAGTGCATAATTTTTCGGATTTAGTATTAACTGATTTCTTTCTAACCATATTTTAAGCTTATTCATTGCGTTAATAATTTCATTTTCATATGTCAATATTTTATTACATTTAATTACTGCTGTGCTGTCATCCACAAATAATATTAAAGGATAATCAATTGAATTTGGAAAGTCATTTATGTATATAATGAATAGTAGAGGGCCAAGTATGCTTCCCTGTGGAACTCTGGACTCTATGTCTCTACATGTTGAAATGTACTCTATTTAATTTTTGGTTTTCTTATAAAGTTTGGAGATAGCCGTATATTGTTTTCTATTACTAAGATAACTTTCAAATAGTTTATACGCTATTCCCCTAACTCCGTAAGCATAGAGCTTTGATAATAATATTTTGTGTGACACGTGGTCGAAAGCACTCGTCATATCCATGAGTATTGCGCATATGTATTGTCTTTTATCAACAGAAGTCATTATTAAGTCTAAAAAGTCATGTATTGCCTTTGTTGTATTTTTATTTCTGCGAAAGCCAAATTGTTCCTTGGTAAAAATTTCAAATTTTTCAAAAAAATTGTATATATTTTCATACAATATTTTTTCAATTATTTTTGAAGATATAGGTAGTTGGGCAATCGGTCTGTAATTTGTTAGTCTGGTTTTATCTTCTTTATTATAAATGGGTTTAATAATAGAAATCTTAAGATCATCAGGAAATGTATGTACCCTTGGATATTGCTAAATTTATAATATGATTCAATGGACTAGCGAAATACTGGGCATATTGTTTAACTATCTTTGTAGGTATTCCGTTGATTCCGACGCTTTTTGAATTTTTTAGACATTTAATGACTTTATCTTAGATTGTGTGTTAGGAAGGAGTAGGAAGTTATGCAATTTGGCAGACATTGTAGCACCGCAGGAGACCTGGTTGCTACCACATAAACTGGCGTACCTGAGTACAATTGACGATAGATTTGCTTATACTGGTAAATCTGCCGTAGATACCTCGGCAGAAGTGCTACGTGGGAGACCTTATGGTGGTGTATCCCTCCTCTGGAGAAAGTCTACTTTTCCTACGGTTTCAGTAGTACAGTGTAACAGTGATCGGTTTGTAGCGATAAAAGTCGATCTATGTGAGAAATATGTACTGATATTATCCGTCTATATGGCCACTGACTGTAGCGAAAGCTTGGTAGATTTTACGAACTACCTAAGTGAAATTGTTGCCATAGTTGAAGGTTGTTGTTGTGGAGTCTGTTATATTATTAGGTGATTTTAACGCACACCCCGGTGAGTCGTTTTCCAATAAACTTACAATTTTTTGTTATGAACAATTGTGGTCATGCACAGACTAGAAACTATGTCATCACTCATGTGTGTGAGCCGACACTGACCCGTGCATGTATGGCCAACAGATAATGCCAATGCCTTCCGACGTCACTTTACTACAACATCTCCACTAGGACCTTCAACGCAGGAGCCCGATATTTGAACAGACAGTTCCAAACGTAATGTAAATTTTACTACTAAGGACGTGAGAGCTGCTATAAAAAGGGCAAATAATAAATAGCAAGGGGCAAATCTCCAGGACACGATAGTATAATATTAGTATAGAGCACCTGCAGTATGCAGGAGTCCATCTGTTCATGGTCCTAGCCATGTTTTATAATTTATGTGTATGTAATTCATATTTACCTGATAATTTAATGAAAATAGTAGTAGTACCAATAGTTAAGAATAAGACTGGCGATTTATCCGAGATCAGTAATTACAGACCAATGTCTCTAGCTACAATAATAGCGAAGGTGTTGGACAGTCTCCTTAATAAGCAGCTGATTAAGCACGTGAGGTTGGATGACGCGCAGTTCGGGTTCAGGCCTGAACTTCCCTGTGAAAGTGCTATTCTTTGCCTCAAGGAGACTGAGCAATACTACACCGCTAGATGGACACCGGTTTATGCCTTATTTTTAGATTTATCGAAAGCTTTCGATCTTGTATCATATATTTTGCGGAAAAAAATAAAAAATTAAACTAGTTTACCTAATGAAATTACATCACTGTTTATGCATTGGTCTGCCTGCTATATCTGACACAATTGTGTCTCACGTCACGTCTTCTCAGACGAGCATGGGCTGGAGTGCGGGGTGAGACAGGGCGATTTGACCTCTCCTACGCTCTTCAACCTATATATTAATGCGCTGATCGAGGAGCTTAGCGACAGTAATATCGGCCTCCACATTAACGGAGTGTGTTTAAATAACTTTAGCTATGCAGACAACATGGTCTTGCTGAGCCTCTCGAGCGGCGCACTGCATAGGCTTCTTGAGATCTGTAAGTCCTATGCGGTTACTCATGGACTTAAATACAACGCAAAGATAAGCGAGTTTATTTATGTTTGAGCCTGACAAGCCTAATTAATTAAATTCAATTCTCTTTTTCATCCCAAAGGCGCTACAATAATACACCAGAATTTAGAATTAACGGCGAAAAAGTAATTAAAGTAAATAAATTTAAATATCTGGGCTATTAGGTGACCGAATATAAGCAAGATAATATAGATATAGAGCGAGAGCCCAGGGTGCTGACTGTCCGCTGTAATATGTTGGCCCGCAGGTTCGCTCGATGTACTGAATCAGTTAAAATAACACTCTTCAAAGTTTACTGCCAGTCTTTTTACACCTGCAGCCTGTGGGTCAACTTCACACAGCGGACATACAGTGACCTGCATATAATAATGCCTACAGGACGGTTATGCGACTGCCGCGCTACTGCAGTGCCTCTACCATGTTCGGGAAGCCGAGCACGACGGAGTTCGCGCCTATAATACGCGCGCACTGCGCTTCCATCATACGGCGCACGCGCGGCAGTTGCAGCTGGTGCGCGCCATAGCGGACCGCTGGGACTCGCCACTGCTGCGGCGATGGATTAGTCTGCATGCGCTTAAGTAGTTACGGACAAAGCGGTACCGTGTTCTTTAAACTTGTATTTTTACTATATTTCATTGCTTTGTAATATGTAATTTGTGTTTCTACCTTCCTTATGGACCTTGGTCTAAAATAAAAGTTTTTCATTTATTTGTATTTATTTATTACTACAAATATCTTTAAAAAATAGGGTTCCAATTCAGTCTATTTCGCAAATTTTATTTTATTCGCTCCTTTGCCATCCATCATTCAAAAATAAAAAGGAATTGCGAGAACAAAGGCCGATAATAATCGCCTTTGCCGCATAATATTAAAGCGTAATTATTTGTACACCTTTGGAACATCCTACTAGGTACTATTTATTATAAATTGATGGATGGATGGATGCTTGTGACTCCTGACGCAAAAACTACTAAATGAATTTTGATGTAATTTTTTATAGTTGTAGTTAAGCTCTGGATTATCACTTAAGCTACTTTTTATCCCGAAAAGTACAGTGTTCTATTGGGATACTGTATTTACGATGTATTATGTAAAAATATAAAAGTTTTTATACCACTACTAGCTTTTGCTGCGTCTCCGGCCACGTAAATATAGTATCCTACTGCAACATTGTTCTTTTTTGGGATAAAAAGTAGCCTATGTGTAAATCCAGAGCTTAATCTACTTCCATACCAAATTTCATAAAAATCCCTCTGTAGTTTTTACGTGAAATAGTAACAAACATCCATCTATCCATCTTCACAACCTTTCAGATTTCAAATACTAGTAGTAGGTATACGGTGTAAGTTTTTTTTATTATAATCCTACTACTATTATAAATGTGAAAGTTTGTAAGGATGGATGGATGTTTGTTGCCTTTTCCCGCAAAAACTACTGAACGGATTTTGATGAAGTTTAGTATCATACTATATTTTCAATATATTCAATTCATAGAAGGCTTTAGATTAATACGGAGACTACTTGTTATCTCGAAAAAATATGTCTATTTTACAGAGTGCTAAGTGTGCGTTTTTCTTTGCGCATTCGATCGTGACCGCGTTTGGCGTTTACCAGGAGTTTTTATGTGGTTTGTACCGCGCCACCTAGTTGTAAACGCGACAACTAGTAGTACTTAGTAAACGTCAAACGCTCTCACGATTGAATGCAAAAAGAAAAACTCACACTTAGCACTCAGAAGTATATTGCAGTAGGTAGAGTTTTTTGCCACGAACACTATTCCACGCGGGCGGAGCTGCGCGCGGGAAGAACTAGTACATATTATGTCATATTGTAGATTGTATGTTGTTCAGACAAATCTTATACTTTAAACGAGCTAATCGTGTATATATATATATATATATATATAATCGTAAACTCGGAAACGGCTTCAAGAATTTCCATGAAATTTAGTATGCAGAGGGAGAAACATCTAGCTAGGCCTTATCCCTGGGAAACAAAGCATTTTGTGTAATTGTTTTTCTTTCGTCGTGCAAGAATATATCAATAATTTCGACACTAATATAGTCACTCCGTTTGGCAGTTTGGTAGGTATATGTGTAATTTTTGCATTATTCGGATTCCGAATCTAGTGGGTTCGAATCACGAGTTCGAGTTTCTTTCGAATCGAAAGATATTTTTGTAATTCTGTTTTTTTTTAAATCTACTATACCTCCGAGCGAAGCTCGGTTACCCAGGTACTTTTAATTAACTTTGCAAAGTAAGTCTTGTCTCGTTTGCGATAAGATTTTATTATTATAAGTAATAACTAGTTCGTGTATGAACGCTGAACAACAATGCGATGAACAACATAAATAATACAAAATTAAATATTGTTATTTTACGTTCCAAAACTTTTAAGTTAACACTTCTTAGAGTTCTGCAGCTAAATGATCTGAATGCTAACTCACTCAGAATAATATTATCTATTAAATGTTTCTCTCCTTTATTCGTCGCAATTTCGGAAACGGAAAAGTATTCTGCAAAGTGTGCCATTTGAAAACTACGTACAGAGTAAGGCATCAAACACGCCGATTCTTCATTACTTCATATTACTAAAAACACACTTGTTACACAAATTTAAACCTTATTAGTACCTAAAATTCACTATTTCCAGCGTCAATATTAGGATTCTGAATATTTTCTATAGACCAAAGATCGCTGAAGGTGATGAATAAGTACAAATACATTTAGGATCTTGGCTTACTTTATCTTAATTCAATTGTACTAAGCCAGTGAGGCGTTATCCATAGATATCATCAGATCCATATTATCCAATTCAAAGGCGAGAACCGGTGCAAGTATGAGAACCATAGCGGTGACCTCATATTTGAACCGTTTTGGGTGGAAACCCTAGGCGCATGGGGTCCGGGCGCACATAAGCTTTTTAAAAAAATATCAAAAAGCTTACTGAAGACACTCGAGACCCCAGAGCCGGGAACTACCTGGCACAACGGATAGCCATAGCTATCCAACGAGGCAATGCTATCAGTTTGCTAGGCACTCTGCCAGATGGGAACGACCTGGGGAAGTTTTTCTATTTATATATATTTTTAGAGACAGTCATATTTGTAGATAAGTCTTCTTTTTTTTGTATTCACTTTTTATTTATTTTAGTCCAAAGTGTAGTCAAAGTCCAAATAAATAAACTTTATCCATAAATTCGAAGGAATAAATTATCATATTTTGGTGAATTCACTTCCAAAATGAACGACCTTCAAAAATATACAAACATGGCTTATAAGCAGGTAGTTAAATTGAAATATTATATAACGAATAATTGAAAACCTGACCTAGGTAAAGCAGGCTACCGTTTTTAGCTGTTTTTAAAAAATCTGATGAAAATATCCAAAATTCGAGTTCACAATTATTATTGTCTACGCAGACAAAGTCTCGTGCACAATATATATTCAACTAAAGCCTTTAATATGGGTAGCGCCAGGTAAATAAATTGTTAAAACCTTAATCCGCTGAAGCTTTTGAAATCGGAGGATCACACAATTTTAATAATGTACCGCTTCGAAGCGTGTGGTCATATCTATTCGAAACTGCGCCGGTAAGGCTCGTACAGCGTATTGACAAATAAATCCTTCTTCAGAAACAACCTGTTTTTCTTCAAAGGAAATTTTGTATGTCTCAACAAACTTTGTGGTGATTTAGTGGGTACATATTGTATTGTTGAATAAAATGCTTGTAAAAGTTACGCTTTGTCTCAAGTATGAGTGTGGGTAGTTAGGTTAGGTTAGCTTATTTGCAATTTGTAAGGTGTTACCTATATTTAACAAATTCAATTTATCACTTTTAATTGAACAGTATCATAATAAAGATCTATTAGTCCCAACATGTCACAAAATAACAACAAGAAAAGTATCTGATGGAATGTTTGAAATACCAAAATGCAAGAATTTCTATGGCAAAAGAACAGTGGAATATTTGCTGCCAAAACTCGTTAATAGTGTCCCTCAAAATGTAAAAAATAAGTTAAATGATAACAATTATAAGCTAATAATATATAAAACACTTTTTAATGATAAATTATAAGACAATAATTTAAGTATTGTAAATTGTATAATTGTATATTGCGCGCGGTGAATTTTTGCTGTACCGCTCAAACCTTCATAGGTTTATGGTACACATAAAGCTCTATCAAAAGTTTTATCATGTATTATTCAATATATTAATAAAAAAAAAGCTAGTAGTTAGTAGTGTAGCAACATATTTTGTATGTGAGTTCACTGGCTTTTGCTCGCCGCTTCGCCCGCGTTAAATTCCTTTTTACACAACATCATTATAGCCATAATTTAAATAAACTATATTACTGTAAAGTTTCATCAAAATTTATTAAGCAGTTTTTGCGTGAAAGAGTCACATATCCATCAAACCACCCATCCATCCCCTGAAACTTCCACTTTTTTTAGGTATAATAGCATTTAGGGACCCTAAGCTGTGTGCCTCCAATATGTCTCAAGGGCACTCCTATTTAGCGGAGTGCAGAGTGCGGAGTCAGTAGGTTTAAATATCTATGGCGCATTATAACTAGTAGTAGTAGCCACCTCAGAGACGATGTGGCTATTGAGAGGGAGCTCAGGGCGCTGGCGGTGAGGGGCAATATGATAGCTCGCAGGTTCTCTCGATGTACACAGACGTCAAAGTGAGGCATTATGTCAGTCTTTTTACTCGAGTTGCCGGTGAGTGATATATTAACAGGGTCCTGAGCGTCCAATACAACAATGTCTTCAGAATGCTGCTGGGACAATCGTGCCGCTGCAGCACGTCTAAAATGTTTGTCAAATCTCGCGTTGACATCTTTCATGCAATTATGCGCAATAATGCAACACCACTACTGCAGAGACTACGAGACAGTGACAACAGCATTCTGAAGGCCTCTAGAGCGGACTGTCCCATTCAAACGCATTGGGTGCAGATAGGTATTGGATTAAAAAGATAAAATTTAAGTACGTTTACTAACATACGTTAGCTTATTGTTACTAACAAAGCTATGGGCAAAACTAGTCTGAAATAAAGATTTATTTATTTATAAGTCCAATGGAGGTAAGCTTACCTTCTATCTGTATCCGACGCCTGTCTTTTTCCATTAAAAAATCCTAAAAGGTCATCTTTAATCCAAGCGGGTTTTACAAGTGCATGAGCAATTAAAATGGCCGTTTCAGATAAAAGGAATCACCTTTATGGCATTAATTTGTGCCGCAACTTATGGGCAGTTAGCTTTAACGGCTTTCAGAAAAACAAATTTAAGGGGAACACATAAAACTACGCAGTAAAATCCTAGAATTGCGTAGACATTAAGAGTTTTTGACTTTTATGAATCGGAAATACGGTTGGATTGTGCAAACTAAAATAAATTGGAATTTATTTTAGCTAGGCTTACTCTGTTTGATTCTTGCTTCTAAAATAATAATTTGTACTGGAAAAAAATGTCCAATTAAATAAAACAAGTAAAAAATTATTGCATTGTTGTTATAATAATTTAATCTACGTAATTTTAATCTATTAAGAATTCAGAGTAAGATTGACACAATTTTGAAATATCCGGAATCCGGAAGGGAATAACGCCCTTCGAAATTGGTCGACTTGCTCGCAAACAATCAAATTAGATACGCCCACTGAGCAATTTATTTAAATAATGATTGTATCGTCAGTTTTTGCGAAATTTATTTTTTACCATCCTTTTTGTATAATTTTTTTTTTTGTTACCGTCCGTGGGAGTATTAGTTATGAACATAATATTACTGTACTGGGTGAGGTCCTATTAATCCGTTTAGTTCCTACCCACATGGAAATATCACATGGGACAAGGAGATTTTTAACACTGTTATAAGTGAGTGAATATTTTTTATTAAATGTAAAATATTATGTGGTTGAAATTCGCCCATAATACAGGGGCGACACTCTCTACAAATGATAGCCCGAGCACCGGCGAATGTCAGCCATGTTGACGCAAGCCTAAGGTTGACACCGAAATATAAACGTCGCGTCAGACAAATCTATCATAAATATTATGAAATTATATTGTAAATTATGTTAAAGCACGAAACGACCAGCGGCCAGCCCATTGAACGAAAGTTCTGGCTGGAAAAAACTCACTAACTTCAGTTAGTAATATATATTCTTTGCCGATAATTCATAGCATTATATTTTTCAAGTTTTTGCTATATTATAAGGGTTCTTTGCCTCTTAGATATAAATAATAAAAAGAAACAAAAATGTAAATTATGTCTATTTTAGAGTTAGTGATATAGATCAGGCGAAAAGCTTGTTGTTGCCGACAAAGGTACGAAAAGTAACCAGGAAGGGAGATGGAAAAAAGTAAAAAGACATAGACGACATTATAATATGTACTTTAAGACGCACTGAACCTGAAGACATTCCTATGTTTGTTGCTAAGGATCTTGAAAAATTACCACCTGTATTATTTGACCATAACTCGTCTTCTAAAAGATATAGTTAAACTGCAGCAAGATGCTAGCAACATAAAAAAAGAATATGCCCCTATTGACCAACTAAATACGGTGAAGAGTGACCTTGAAACTCTTAAAAACTTATCGAATATTTAGTGATGAAAATCTCATAGAGATCATGGAATGTGTTAATCAACCGATTGAACTACAACCTTTACTAAACGACTCCATTAATAACAGTAACCTCGAGCTTCAAATCTCGCACGCAGAAACCATACATGGCATCACTCAACAAAACGTTGCTGAGGATAGGAGAATGCATCAACGCCGTAAACAACGCAAATAACATAAATCAGCTAATGAGTTAGCACCGGTGATGATGAGTCAAACTTAAAGCGGAGAGCAGATGAATAAAATATTGCCTCCGCAGTCTCTCAAAGATGGCAACCTATTTACTTCCAGTGAGATCCCAAGAAGTAATTAATAATGATTACGGTGCTAAGCATAAATCCATGGCCGAAATAGTACGCGATGGTGAATGGAAACATCGAAAACCTAGTGAAGAATGGACAATTGTACAAAAGCAGAGATTTCGCTATAGATTTATAGAACAGAGTGGCAAGGCCGCACTGGACCCATAATCGAGTTTTAGAGCTGTAGAAACAAAGATGCCTGTTTTTATTTACAATTTAGGATAAAATCTGACAGAAAAAGAGGCTTTTAATTATATTAAGAAAAAACTAATCTTGAAGTGGAAGATTTGCATGAAGTTAGAGAAAGAATTTGATTCCTATATATATTTTGTACCTACGAGTAGTTTAAATTTATATTTAAGTGATGGTTTCAGTGATGGTTTTGGTGTACCATCAGGCTGAAAACCATCACTGAAAACCATCGATAATAGGCTACAGCCTATTATCGATTTTAGAACTTTAAGAAATATGGTAGGAAACAGCTGACTTTAAAAAATAATAATGAGGCCAAATTAATTAGATTAAATTAGTTTTAATTGTTAGAATATTGTGAGATCTGTAGAATAGAATAGAATTTATTTGTGAAATGCAGACGTACATGTAAAAGGTGTTAAAACATAATAATAATGGTTTCTCTACATTTCCACCTTCGTCAAGGTATACAAATATTTCGAAGTACATCACAATTGTGATGTACTTCGAAATATTAACTTGAACTTATGTTAACAATATTACTTAAATAATTAAAACATTTCATAGCAATTAATGTCAAAGTAATTAAAATGTTAAAGTAATTATTTCATGGCATCGTCATTTAAAAATTCAGTCACTGAGTAATACGTTTTTTCGATTAATAATAATGATAGTCGTTTTTTAAAAGTCTGGACTGGCAAAGTTTTCATTTCATTCGGAATTTTATTAAAGATTCTATGTGCCATACCGAAGAAACTGCTATCCGTTTTACATGATAAGGCACATATTCTATGCTGATTTCTGTGCTTTCTATTGGGATTCATTTCGGGAAAAGACACAAATCGGTGTTTGTTTTGAAATACATACAGTGCTACTTCATAAATGTATAGTCAGGGCAAGGTCAAGATATTCATTTGTTTGAAGATTGGTTTACAGCTCTCGGTTGGTTTAAGTCCTTTCATGGCTCTGATACATCTCTTCTGGGTTTTAAAGAGAGTAGAGTCTTGTGAGTTGAATTGCCCCAAAAGATAATTCCGTATCGTAATACAGCCGCGATCTCAACATAGCCGCGATAAGCTGTTATCACAGTTTCTATGCTGGCTATTTTAGACAGCCTACTCAGGGCAAAGTGAAAACTACTTACTCTACTACATAAGTTTTCAATGTGGGGCTTCCAGTTGAGTTGGTAATCAATGAATAAACCAAGGAGTTTTGTAACATTGACAGGTTCAATAATTTCTTCTTGATATTTGATTGTTACATTCGGCATTAAAGTATTTTGTCTAAAGTGCATAATTTTTCGGATTTAGTATTAACTGATTTCTTTCTAACCATATTTTAAGCTTATTCATTGCGTTAATAATTTCATTTTCATATGTCAATATTTTATTACATTTAATTACTGCTGTGCTGTCATCCACAAATAATATTAAAGGATAATCAATTGAATTTGGAAAGTCATTTATGTATATAATGAATAGTAGAGGGCCAAGTATGCTTCCCTGTGGAACTCTGGACTCTATGTCTCTACATGTTGAAATGTACTCTATTTAATTTTTGGTTTTCTTATAAAGTTTGGAGATAGCCGTATATTGTTTTCTATTACTAAGATAACTTTCAAATAGTTTATACGCTATTCCCCTAACTCCGTAAGCATAGAGCTTTGATAATAATATTTTGTGTGACACGTGGTCGAAAGCACTCGTCATATCCATGAGTATTGCGCATATGTATTGTCTTTTATCAACAGAAGTCATTATTAAGTCTAAAAAGTCATGTATTGCCTTTGTTGTATTTTTATTTCTGCGAAAGCCAAATTGTTCCTTGGTAAAAATTTCAAATTTTTCAAAAAAATTGTATATATTTTCATACAATATTTTTTCAATTATTTTTGAAGATATAGGTAGTTGGGCAATCGGTCTGTAATTTGTTAGTCTGGTTTTATCTTCTTTATTATAAATGGGTTTAATAATAGAAATCTTAAGATCATCAGGAAATGTATGTACCCTTGGATATTGCTAAATTTATAATATGATTCAATGGACTAGCGAAATACTGGGCATATTGTTTAACTATCTTTGTAGGTATTCCGTTGATTCCGACGCTTTTTGAATTTTTTAGACATTTAATGACTTTATCTTAGATTGTGTGTTAGGAAGGAGTAGGAAGTTATGCAATTTGGCAGACATTGTAGCACCGCAGGAGACCTGGTTGCTACCACATAAACTGGCGTACCTGAGTACAATTGACGATAGATTTGCTTATACTGGTAAATCTGCCGTAGATACCTCGGCAGAAGTGCTACGTGGGAGACCTTATGGTGGTGTATCCCTCCTCTGGAGAAAGTCTACTTTTCCTACGGTTTCAGTAGTACAGTGTAACAGTGATCGGTTTGTAGCGATAAAAGTCGATCTATGTGAGAAATATGTACTGATATTATCCGTCTATATGGCCACTGACTGTAGCGAAAGCTTGGTAGATTTTACGAACTACCTAAGTGAAATTGTTGCCATAGTTGAAGGTTGTTGTTGTGGAGTCTGTTATATTATTAGGTGATTTTAACGCACACCCCGGTGAGTCGTTTTCCAATAAACTTACAATTTTTTGTTATGAACAATTGTGGTCATGCACAGACTAGAAACTATGTCATCACTCATGTGTGTGAGCCGACACTGACCCGTGCATGTATGGCCAACAGATAATGCCAATGCCTTCCGACGTCACTTTACTACAACATCTCCACTAGGACCTTCAACGCAGGAGCCCGATATTTGAACAGACAGTTCCAAACGTAATGTAAATTTTACTACTAAGGACGTGAGAGCTGCTATAAAAAGGGCAAATAATAAATAGCAAGGGGCAAATCTCCAGGACACGATAGTATAATATTAGTATAGAGCACCTGCAGTATGCAGGAGTCCATCTGTTCATGGTCCTAGCCATGTTTTATAATTTATGTGTATGTAATTCATATTTACCTGATAATTTAATGAAAATAGTAGTAGTACCAATAGTTAAGAATAAGACTGGCGATTTATCCGAGATCAGTAATTACAGACCAATGTCTCTGGCTACAATAATAGCGAAGGTGTTGGACAGTCTCCTTAATAAGCAGCTGATTAAGCACGTGAGGTTGGATGACGCGCAGTTCGGGTTCAGGCCTGAACTTCCCTGTGAAAGTGCTATTCTTTGCCTCAAGGAGACTGAGCAATACTACACCGCTAGATGGACACCGGTTTATGCCTTATTTTTAGATTTATCGAAAGCTTTCGATCTTGTATCATATATTTTGCGGAAAAAAATAAAAAATTAAACTAGTTTACCTAATGAAATTACATCACTGTTTATGCATTGGTCTGCCTGCTATATCTGACACAATTGTGTCTCACGTCACGTCTTCTCAGACGAGCATGGGCTGGAGTGCGGGGTGAGACAGGGCGATTTGACCTCTCCTACGCTCTTCAACCTATATATTAATGCGCTGATCGAGGAGCTTAGCGACAGTAATATCGGCCTCCACATTAACGGAGTGTGTTTAAATAACTTTAGCTATGCAGACAACATGGTCTTGCTGAGCCTCTCGAGCGGCGCACTGCATAGGCTTCTTGAGATCTGTAAGTCCTATGCGGTTACTCATGGACTTAAATACAACGCAAAGATAAGCGAGTTTATTTATGTTTGAGCCTGACAAGCCTAATTAATTAAATTCAATTCTCTTTTTCATCCCAAAGGCGCTACAATAATACACCAGAATTTAGAATTAACGGCGAAAAAGTAATTAAAGTAAATAAATTTAAATATCTGGGCTATTAGGTGACCGAATATAAGCAAGATAATATAGATATAGAGCGAGAGCCCAGGGTGCTGACTGTCCGCTGTAATATGTTGGCCCGCAGGTTCGCTCGATGTACTGAATCAGTTAAAATAACACTCTTCAAAGTTTACTGCCAGTCTTTTTACACCTGCAGCCTGTGGGTCAACTTCACACAGCGGACATACAGTGACCTGCATATAATAATGCCTACAGGACGGTTATGCGACTGCCGCGCTACTGCAGTGCCTCTACCATGTTCGGGAAGCCGAGCACGACGGAGTTCGCGCCTATAATACGCGCGCACTGCGCTTCCATCATACGGCGCACGCGCGGCAGTTGCAGCTGGTGCGCGCCATAGCGGACCGCTGGGACTCGCCACTGCTGCGGCGATGGATTAGTCTGCATGCGCTTAAGTAGTTACGGACAAAGCGGTACCGTGTTCTTTAAACTTGTATTTTTACTATATTTCATTGCTTTGTAATATGTAATTTGTGTTTCTACCTTCCTTATGGACCTTGGTCTAAAATAAAAGTTTTTCATTTATTTGTATTTATTTATTACTACAAATATCTTTAAAAAATAGGGTTCCAATTCAGTCTATTTCGCAAATTTTATTTTATTCGCTCCTTTGCCATCCATCATTCAAAAATAAAAAGGAATTGCGAGAACAAAGGCCGATAATAATCGCCTTTGCCGCATAATATTAAAGCGTAATTATTTGTACACCTTTGGAACATCCTACTAGGTACTATTTATTATAAATTGATGGATGGATGGATGCTTGTGACTCCTGACGCAAAAACTACTAAATGAATTTTGATGTAATTTTTTATAGTTGTAGTTAAGCTCTGGATTATCACTTAAGCTACTTTTTATCCCGAAAAGTACAGTGTTCTATTGGGATACTGTATTTACGATGTATTATGTAAAAATATAAAAGTTTTTATACCACTACTAGCTTTTGCTGCGTCTCCGGCCACGTAAATATAGTATCCTACTGCAACATTGTTCTTTTTTGGGATAAAAAGTAGCCTATGTGTAAATCCAGAGCTTAATCTACTTCCATACCAAATTTCATAAAAATCCCTCTGTAGTTTTTACGTGAAATAGTAACAAACATCCATCTATCCATCTTCACAACCTTTCAGATTTCAAATACTAGTAGTAGGTATACGGTGTAAGTTTTTTTTATTATAATCCTACTACTATTATAAATGTGAAAGTTTGTAAGGATGGATGGATGTTTGTTGCCTTTTCCCGCAAAAACTACTGAACGGATTTTGATGAAGTTTAGTATCATACTATATTTTCAATATATTCAATTCATAGAAGGCTTTAGATTAATACGGAGACTACTTGTTATCTCGAAAAAATATGTCTATTTTACAGAGTGCTAAGTGTGCGTTTTTCTTTGCGCATTCGATCGTGACCGCGTTTGGCGTTTACCAGGAGTTTTTATGTGGTTTGTACCGCGCCACCTAGTTGTAAACGCGACAACTAGTAGTACTTAGTAAACGTCAAACGCTCTCACGATTGAATGCAAAAAGAAAAACTCACACTTAGCACTCAGAAGTATATTGCAGTAGGTAGAGTTTTTTGCCACGAACACTATTCCACGCGGGCGGAGCTGCGCGCGGGAAGAACTAGTACATATTATGTCATATTGTAGATTGTATGTTGTTCAGACAAATCTTATACTTTAAACGAGCTAATCGTGTATATATATATATATATATATATAATCGTAAACTCGGAAACGGCTTCAAGAATTTCCATGAAATTTAGTATGCAGAGGGAGAAACATCTAGCTAGGCCTTATCCCTGGGAAACAAAGCATTTTGTGTAATTGTTTTTCTTTCGTCGTGCAAGAATATATCAATAATTTCGACACTAATATAGTCACTCCGTTTGGCAGTTTGGTAGGTATATGTGTAATTTTTGCATTATTCGGATTCCGAATCTAGTGGGTTCGAATCAAAGTTCGAGTTTCTTTCGAATCGAAAGATATTTTTGTAATTCTGTTTTTTTTTAAATCTACTATACCTCCGAGCGAAGCTCGGTTACCCAGGTACTTTTAATTAACTTTGCAAAGTAAGTCTTGTCTCGTTTGCGATAAGATTTTATTATTATAAGTAATAACTAGTTCGTGTATGAACGCTGAACAACAATGCGATGAACAACATAAATAATACAAAATTAAATATTGTTATTTTACGTTCCAAAACTTTTAAGTTAACACTTCTTAGAGTTCTGCAGCTAAATGATCTGAATGCTAACTCACTCAGAATAATATTATCTATTAAATGTTTCTCTCCTTTATTCGTCGCAATTTCGGAAACGGAAAAGTATTCTGCAAAGTGTGCCATTTGAAAACTACGTACAGAGTAAGGCATCAAACACGCCGATTCTTCATTACTTCATATTACTAAAAACACACTTGTTACACAAATTTAAACCTTATTAGTACCTAAAATTCACTATTTCCAGCGTCAATATTAGGATTCTGAATATTTTCTATAGACCAAAGATCGCTGAAGGTGATGAATAAGTACAAATACATTTAGGATCTTGGCTTACTTTATCTTAATTCAATTGTACTAAGCCAGTGAGGCGTTATCCATAGATATCATCAGATCCATATTATCCAATTCAAAGGCGAGAACCGGTGCAAGTATGAGAACCATAGCGGTGACCTCATATTTGAACCGTTTTGGGTGGAAACCCTAGGCGCATGGGGTCCGGGCGCACATAAGCTTTTTAAAAAAATATCAAAAAGCTTACTGAAGACACTCGAGACCCCAGAGCCGGGAACTACCTGGCACAACGGATAGCCATAGCTATCCAACGAGGCAATGCTATCAGTTTGCTAGGCACTCTGCCAGATGGGAACGACCTGGGGAAGTTTTTCTATTTATATATATTTTTAGAGACAGTCATATTTGTAGATAAGTCTTCTTTTTTTTGTATTCACTTTTTATTTATTTTAGTCCAAAGTGTAGTCAAAGTCCAAATAAATAAACTTTATCCATAAATTCGAAGGAATAAATTATCATATTTTGGTGAATTCACTTCCAAAATGAACGACCTTCAAAAATATACAAACATGGCTTATAAGCAGGTAGTTAAATTGAAATATTATATAACGAATAATTGAAAACCTGACCTAGGTAAAGCAGGCTACCGTTTTTAGCTGTTTTTAAAAAATCTGATGAAAATATCCAAAATTCGAGTTCACAATTATTATTGTCTACGCAGACAAAGTCTCGTGCACAATATATATTCAACTAAAGCCTTTAATATGGGTAGCGCCAGGTAAATAAATTGTTAAAACCTTAATCCGCTGAAGCTTTTGAAATCGGAGGATCACACAATTTTAATAATGTACCGCTTCGAAGCGTGTGGTCATATCTATTCGAAACTGCGCCGGTAAGGCTCGTACAGCGTATTGACAAATAAATCCTTCTTCAGAAACAACCTGTTTTTCTTCAAAGGAAATTTTGTATGTCTCAACAAACTTTGTGGTGATTTAGTGGGTACATATTGTATTGTTGAATAAAATGCTTGTAAAAGTTACGCTTTGTCTCAAGTATGAGTGTGGGTAGTTAGGTTAGGTTAGCTTATTTGCAATTTGTAAGGTGTTACCTATATTTAACAAATTCAATTTATCACTTTTAATTGAACAGTATCATAATAAAGATCTATTAGTCCCAACATGTCACAAAATAACAACAAGAAAAGTATCTGATGGAATGTTTGAAATACCAAAATGCAAGAATTTCTATGGCAAAAGAACAGTGGAATATTTGCTGCCAAAACTCGTTAATAGTGTCCCTCAAAATGTAAAAAATAAGTTAAATGATAACAATTATAAGCTAATAATATATAAAACACTTTTTAATGATAAATTATAAGACAATAATTTAAGTATTGTAAATTGTATAATTGTATATTGCGCGCGGTGAATTTTTGCTGTACCGCTCAAACCTTCATAGGTTTATGGTACACATAAAGCTCTATCAAAAGTTTTATCATGTATTATTCAATATATTAATAAAAAAAAAGCTAGTAGTTAGTAGTGTAGCAACATATTTTGTATGTGAGTTCACTGGCTTTTGCTCGCCGCTTCGCCCGCGTTAAATTCCTTTTTACACAACATCATTATAGCCATAATTTAAATAAACTATATTACTGTAAAGTTTCATCAAAATTTATTAAGCAGTTTTTGCGTGAAAGAGTCACATATCCATCAAACCACCCATCCATCCCCTGAAACTTCCACTTTTTTTAGGTATAATAGCATTTAGGGACCCTAAGCTGTGTGCCTCCAATATGTCTCAAGGGCACTCCTATTTAGCGGAGTGCAGAGTGCGGAGTCAGTAGGTTTAAATATCTATGGCGCATTATAACTAGTAGTAGTAGCCACCTCAGAGACGATGTGGCTATTGAGAGGGAGCTCAGGGCGCTGGCGGTGAGGGGCAATATGATAGCTCGCAGGTTCTCTCGATGTACACAGACGTCAAAGTGAGGCATTATGTCAGTCTTTTTACTCGAGTTGCCGGTGAGTGATATATTAACAGGGTCCTGAGCGTCCAATACAACAATGTCTTCAGAATGCTGCTGGGACAATCGTGCCGCTGCAGCACGTCTAAAATGTTTGTCAAATCTCGCGTTGACATCTTTCATGCAATTATGCGCAATAATGCAACACCACTACTGCAGAGACTACGAGACAGTGACAACAGCATTCTGAAGGCCTCTAGAGCGGACTGTCCCATTCAAACGCATTGGGTGCAGATAGGTATTGGATTAAAAAGATAAAATTTAAGTACGTTTACTAACATACGTTAGCTTATTGTTACTAACAAAGCTATGGGCAAAACTAGTCTGAAATAAAGATTTATTTATTTATAAGTCCAATGGAGGTAAGCTTACCTTCTATCTGTATCCGACGCCTGTCTTTTTCCATTAAAAAATCCTAAAAGGTCATCTTTAATCCAAGCGGGTTTTACAAGTGCATGAGCAATTAAAATGGCCGTTTCAGATAAAAGGAATCACCTTTATGGCATTAATTTGTGCCGCAACTTATGGGCAGTTAGCTTTAACGGCTTTCAGAAAAACAAATTTAAGGGGAACACATAAAACTACGCAGTAAAATCCTAGAATTGCGTAGACATTAAGAGTTTTTGACTTTTATGAATCGGAAATACGGTTGGATTGTGCAAACTAAAATAAATTGGAATTTATTTTAGCTAGGCTTACTCTGTTTGATTCTTGCTTCTAAAATAATAATTTGTACTGGAAAAAAATGTCCAATTAAATAAAACAAGTAAAAAATTATTGCATTGTTGTTATAATAATTTAATCTACGTAATTTTAATCTATTAAGAATTCAGAGTAAGATTGACACAATTTTGAAATATCCGGAATCCGGAAGGGAATAACGCCCTTCGAAATTGGTCGACTTGCTCGCAAACAATCAAATTAGATACGCCCACTGAGCAATTTATTTAAATAATGATTGTATCGTCAGTTTTTGCGAAATTTATTTTTTACCATCCTTTTTGTATAATTTTTTTTTTTGTTACCGTCCGTGGGAGTATTAGTTATGAACATAATATTACTGTACTGGGTGAGGTCCTATTAATCCGTTTAGTTCCTACCCACATGGAAATATCACATGGGACAAGGAGATTTTTAACACTGTTATAAGTGAGTGAATATTTTTTATTAAATGTAAAATATTATGTGGTTGAAATTCGCCCATAATACAGGGGCGACACTCTCTACAAATGATAGCCCGAGCACCGGCGAATGTCAGCCATGTTGACGCAAGCCTAAGGTTGACACCGAAATATAAACGTCGCGTCAGACAAATCTATCATAAATATTATGAAATTATATTGTAAATTATGTTAAAGCACGAAACGACCAGCGGCCAGCCCATTGAACGAAAGTTCTGGCTGGAAAAAACTCACTAACTTCAGTTAGTAATATATATTCTTTGCCGATAATTCATAGCATTATATTTTTCAAGTTTTTGCTATATTATAAGGGTTCTTTGCCTCTTAGATATAAATAATAAAAAGAAACAAAAATGTAAATTATGTCTATTTTAGAGTTATTAATCTGGGATAGTGTGTGTAACTTTTTTTATTAATTTAATGTATTTTTAGGCATTATTATAAAAAAATATTAGTGCAGTTCTTTCCTCTTCCATATAAACTTTAACTGAACCAAATAATTTTTACGAAATAATTTTCATGAAAAGGAATACAAAGTTTGTTTTAAGTATATTATTATGATACCTACTTGTTATAACTGTGAAATATTATTAATTTATATGAATTAAATATGAATTTCTCGTTCAGTCATAACCAGATAGAATTTCAAACGGATATCAGGTGCGATTGCACCTGATATCCGTTTGAAATTCTATCTATATTTTTAAACACAATGTCAGTCAGGCTTCATAGCATGTACAGGCACCAAACGTGTGTTAGGCACCAGGATATCACCAGATTCAGACCAGTCACTTCAGGGAATCGTCTGAACGTCTCCAATTAGAGGAACACGCTTTGACGTAACGTCCATAATGAGTACGGATACTGTGTACGTTGGCCATAATCAAATTCTTTTGTAACGATATATTTTAAGTACAGAATGTGATGTCAAAAATGTTATTATTATTGGCGCGTATCTTTGCAAGTCTGTCAGGCTCAACTTATCAAAGCGACGCGACACGGCATGTTTTTCACCTATAGCTAGATTTGTAATCTTTGCTTATAGCATAATATTCATCTTTATTTTTTCATTATTAGGGTACAACGTATTATAGAAATATGGCGACAAACGTAGACGCGCCAACGCGCCCGTCGCGTGACGTCGTACGCTACCATATTTACATAAAACAAATTTGTACCTTATTAACGGAAAAATAGAGATGAACATTATGAAAAAGGGTAAAAAACATGACACGTCGCGTCGCTTCGACTCTGCGCCAGTGTAAGATGAGCTTACCTCGAGAAAATATTATGTGAGTAATAAATAATCCATATTGGATTCTGTTCCAGCTCTAGGATAAGTCGAAATGGTGACGAAGAACGAGATACAACTGGTGGTGGCAAGTGTATCGCTTTTTGATACCGCGTTTATCGTCTCTAAATGAGCTGAAATTTCACAACACAAGAACTGAGACTAAGTGAATATAATGACGTAGAGGGCAAAGACCTAGGCACGTGTTGGATTATGTAAAGTAGGGGGAAAGGTGGCGGTTTCAATAACAAACGCCCATATTAACACACAGCAACAGCATTATTCGTGCTTATTAATTATTAATATGCGATATAAGGCTCAATAAGGATGATGACTACATCTAAAATATTTAGTTTCATTAATATACTCAGAAATATTGAGGCATTACTACTTGGTAAATGTAAAATATATAATATTTTATAAAATAAAATAAATTAGTACAACTAAATTGTAAATAAATTAGTAAATAAAATCTACATTATTTTACTTACATCATATTATATAAAACATTCATTATGGTAAGTATGAACTTACCTAAATGCGCAAATATCGAAAATATTTACAAATATGCTCCTGCGGCCTTATACTTCATACACTTGTACCTAGGTGTGACGTCACAACTAGGTGCGACTTTAGTATAGAGCGTTTTCACGTGACTTGCGAAATTTTGTATACAAATCACTGTACCTTTGAAAATATTTATTTATTAACACTTTCTACATTGGTACAATGGCGGACTTAATAAACAGTATATCAAAAAAATTGACTTTTGATATACTGTTTCTTCTGAGAAGTTACTCATATATTTTAAGAGTAGGTACTATTCATTTTTATGTAATAATAAAACAGTAATCTAGCTAAACAGATAACTAAACAGTAAACTACTGAACGGATTTCGATGAAATTTGGTATGGTAGTAGTTTAGGCTCTGAATTAAAACATAGGCTACTTTTTATCCCGAAAAAGTACAGTGTTTCCGAGAGATACTGTATTTACGCGGGCGAAGCCGGTTTTATAATTTTGGTCTCTTCGTCCGTCTGTTGTGTCTGTTAATGTTTTTCTTTAGGTTTATATAAGTATATCTAAAGCTTCAAAAACCAAACTGGTCAATATAAGACGAGTGGTCCTAGCTTTAAATTTTTTTACCACGAAAGTATGGAGCTATATTTTTGTGCAGTATTCGATTCAGTCCATTCCTTACAATAAAAATTCGTGGATAAATCCCAAATTTCCGACTTCAACCTTAAATTTACAACGGACAAAATTTCATAGGTATTTTTATTAAAATCGAAATGAGAAATCGAAAAATGTTGTTCATTTGTATGTTTTTGTATCTATAAAAATAACCTGAATAACCGAGCTTTGCTCGGATATCTGATAAATTTAAAAAATAAAAAGATTCACAAAAATAATATAATCTGGCTGGTATTCGAACCTACCACATTCTGAATTCTCGAACAAAGCTAAAATTACAATAATATACGCATACCAAAATGCCAATAGAACTGACTTATTAGAGTCGCAATTATTGATATATTATATCACTACAAATGAAAAAACTTATATCGCTTAAAACCCCAGTTTCTCGGGGATAGGACCTAGCTAGATCGATTTTTCTCTCCCAAAACTCTCTGCATACTAAATTTCATGGTAATACTTGCAGCTGTTTTCGAGAAACCTTTTATATATATACAAAATTGTCCCGTTTAAAGTATAAGATAATTCTGTTATCATTTGCGTATACTAAGGCGGGTCAATAAGTCCGTGACTTTTTGAATTTCTAACCTCCTTACTGAAAAAGCAACACTACTCCTGTCAACAGGCATCTGTCAGTTGACTCCTATCAAAATTTGAACTTGCTGCGTCAGTTAGTTTGTGTTTTACAGCTATCTTTATCAGACTATCCAGTAACTTAAGGAAACAATGGAAAAAAGTGAATTTCGTGTGCTTATTAAGCATTATTTTTTGCGAAAAAAAACCATTACCGAGACCAAGGCTAAGCTTGATAAATACTATGGGGACTCTGCACCATCGATTTCAATGGTAAAAAAGTGGTTTACTGAATTTCGTTGTGGCCTTACAAGCACTGAAGATGCCGAACGTCCTGGACGCCCAGTTGAGGTCTATACACCCGAAACAATCGAAAAAATTCACGATATGGTGCTGGCCGACCGAAGATTGAAAGTGCAAGAGGTTGTGGAAGCCATAGGCATCTCGCATGGCTCAGTGGTTTCAATTTTAAATGATCACTTGGGCATGAGAAATCTTTCCGCAAGATGGGTGCCGCGTTTGCTCACAGTCGACCACAAACGCAATCGTGTAACAACTTCACAGGAAGGTTTGGCGTTGTTTAATCACAATATGGAGGAGTTTTTTAACCGTGGACGAAACATGGATCCATCACAATACACCAGAGACCAAACAACAGTCAAAACAGTGTGTTTCTAAGGGTGAATCGGCGCCAAAGAAGGCCAAGGTGGGTTTGTCAGCCAATAAAGTTATGGCGACTGTTTTTTGGGATGCACGTGGGATAATCCACATTGACTATCTTCAAAAGGGAAGAACAATTAATGGGAAATATTATGCCAACTTATTGGACCGCTTCAATGAGGATTTGAAAAAAAACCGACCTCATTTGGCCAAGAAAAAAGTTCTTTTTCACTAAGACAATGCAAGGGTGCACACATGTGCAGTTGCCATGGCAAAAATCCATGAATTGGGCTATGAATTGCTCCGACATCCACCCTATTCTCAAGATTTGGCTCCGAGTGACTACTTCTTGTTCCCAAACCTGAAAAAATGGCTCGGTGGAAAAAGATTTGACTCCAATGATGAAGTCATCTCGCAAACAAAGGCCTATTTTGAGGACCTCGACAAATCATATTTTTTGGAAGGGATAAAAAAATTGGAGAAGCGTTGGACAAAGTGTATAGAGCTCAAGGGGGACTACGTTGAAAAATAAAATGATTTATTTATCAAAAAATCTATGTTTTATTCCAAAAGTCACAGACTTATTGACCCGCCCTCGTATCATGCAAATTTTATGCATGATTAGGTACTCACTAGCAAAGTGTAAAATTCTTATATTTCTTTCCTGTCTAGAAGAGCATATTCTTTGTTGCTCTTTAGTTGAATTACCTGTTGGTAAGGAAATCCTTTACATTTTATATGATAGACGCTTAAAAATATAAATGTTGATGCATTTTGGCTCTACGTATAGAATAAATAATATTTTTTGGTATTCTCATGAAGATTTTCGATATCAAATAAAATTTACCATCACAAAAGATCCACAAAATCAACGAATTTGTGAAGTAATTTGTATTGTTTGTGAATCGTATATTATGTCAAGTTATTAGCTAACAAGTTACATTGAATGCGTAGAAGAACATTTAGCTGTAGCACTGGGAATTGCAGGTGTTGGAAAACGGAAAAGTTTTCCTGAATATTAACGACTTATACTTAAGCCTGACGTGCGGTTTGAGGTTTATTAAATTTTAGTTATGAACTAAGCGTGTTGGAAAAGCAGTTTTTGCCTCCTTATTTTATGTAACGAAAGTAGACACACTCGCATTCAGACGTAGATTTGTATAATTTTTAATTTATTCTGAGAATCTTATACTTTAAACGAGCAATTCTTATATATCCTACTAATATGAATAATAACTATAACTAACTAATGTCAAAGTTTGTGAGGATGGATGGATGGATGGATGTTTGTTACTCTTTCACGCAAAAACTACTGAACGGATTTCGGTGAAATTTGGTATGGTAATAGTGTAGGCTCTGGATTAAATCATAGCTACTTATTATCCCGAAAAAGTAGTGTTCGCGAGGGATACTATATTTACGCGGGCGAAGTCGCGGGCAACAGATAGTTTAATATAATCGTAATCTCGGGAACGGCTGCAAGTATTTCTATGAAATGTATCATAGTAAAAAAAATAAAAATAATAAGGATTAAAATCGATCTAGCTAGGTCTTATCCCTGGAAACTGCGCATTTTTAAGTTATTATAATAATTTATGGTTTCTCTTCCATCGTGTGACAACATGTCAATAATTTCGAATCTTAAAATGTTAGTTACATTGTTAAGCCGCAAACGAACTTCGTTCGCGTGGAAATAGTAAATCGAAACGGAACCCTTTTTACCCGGGTACGGCGAAGCCAAACGGAAGAATAATGATTTTGGCCCTCTGTGTATGTTATTACCTGATTGCAGAAGGTATTATATTATATGTTATATATATTATATTATATTATATTATATTATATTATATTATATTATATTATATTATATTATATTATATTATATTATATTATATTATATTATATTATATTATATTATATTATATTATATATTATATTACATATAATTATACAAAGATCTTGAAGAAACGATTCCAAAAACCAACACATATAGTGAACGGTCAAGCATGAGTCTGTCTCATGACATTTATATTCCCCCCGTTCATCCCTTTAGGGGTGGAATATCGAAAAATCAAGAAAATTGTGCTTACTTATTTTCTTTAAGGACTACATTTTTACACCTTAAAAAATAGAATTTCAGAAAATTGTGAATTAGAGTTTTAGTAAATCATGCCAAAGAGCAATATCACGAAATTCCTAACAGATCTGACCACAAACAAAAAAGGTAAAATCCAAAAGTTGATACCCCTTTAGGGGGTGAATTTCGCAAAATCTCTTCTTAGTGGACCTATACTGACACACAAATGGAAGCCCCGGTCAAAATATTACGTTTCTAGCTTCAGTAGTTTTGCCTCGGCGTTGATGACAAAAAAGACATTCATACCTTCATAGGTTTTTTCATTCATTCCCTTATAGGTTGAATGCAATGAAATGAAATATCATGAAACGCATGTTTATTTATTTTCTTTTAGGACTACATTTACTAAGTTCCAAGCCAAGAAACGTTCATTTAATATTTTTACCCCTTTTAACCACTTAAAAGATCGAATTTTAGAAAATATTGAATTCGAATTTTAATAAATTTTGCTAAAGAGCAACATCACGACACTCCAAAAAAAATGTATGGGATTTGACGTAAGGCATCGCAAGCGACATATCACTAAGCGATGCCTTATGTCAAATCCCATTCGTCCCATTCATCTAAAGGCTGACCAATAACAAAAAAATTACATACAAAAGTTGATACCCCTTTTTACCCCTTTGTACCGATTTGGTCTGGAGCGGACCATTATAGTATCGCACACAGGTCCACCTCTTGTACGCACCGCCATCGTCTGGTGTATTATCTTCTACAGGTTGACTTTTCAAATCGTTTGTTGATAATAATTATAACTTAATTTAATTAAAAACAAGAAAATATAAACCTCTAAAAATAAACCCTAAAATCGATCGGGGATTTTTTCCCAAATTTTAGGGAGAAACTCCGAAGTTGGCTACCAAATCCGTGGTCTGTTCCGGATCAAATTTGTACGTGTGTTAAAGCTTTAAAATTAAAACTCATAATTAAAAAAATATATTTCTGGTGACTAAAAATACCTACAGCGGATTAAAACAAAATTATTTCTGTAGCCTAAATATATAACGCAAAATTTATGAAGGTTTTAGAATTCTCGTTATAATTTTTCGTTGATTCGAACCGATCACTTTATTAGACATACGTATTCCTGGAAATCTCTTTTCGAAAATAATGAAATCACAAAAAATACAACATTCACCACATGGAAATTTCCAGAAGTCAACTAGTAATAATAAATGTGAAATTCTAACAAGTATGTATATTCCCTTATATCTAAAGTGTGCGGCGCTGTATGTAGATCAAACTCCCTCCTATGTGACGAATAGAGGAATATTTGCATAGTCTGCTCCGAGTTTGGATAATAAACTGACTTTGTTACAGCCATTATCCAAAGTCTTGGGTTTTAGTCAAATTGTTCTTGAACTTTCTATAACCTCGTCGTTTTATCTATAATCTATATTCTATCTCGCGTTAAAGAAATTACCTGTAGACCGAGCTTTACTCGGAGTTTTATTATAGTACGGAAAAAATAACGGATTGCAATATATTGTACCTATTAATGAATCTCAGTTATTTTATAAAGTTTACAAAACATAATATTTCTTGATTTAGTCTTAAAAAATATAAGTGACCTTGTAAATCTTCATTTCGTGACATTAAAAATAACAAAAATATTCGTCTGACCGGGATTCGAACCCGACACACCAATTAGCAAACAATCCAAAAATTATATATAGGTATCTAATAAATAAGGTCCGGTAAAATCGACTATGGATATTTTGGACATAATAATATGATCTACTCCTTATTTAGAGACGTTACAGACGAGAGGCCAATCGTTTCAGTTAGAACTGACGTCAGTTCAGCCTGAACGGATTCGAGTACATGTGACACGGAGAAAATCGCATCCGACCGAAATGACCCTTAGATTAATAACGCCTAGATAGTCTTCAAACAAACGCATCGTACAAATGAAGCAACCAACAGATAGATGTAGGCGTAAGCATTACATATCGACATGCACACAAACTAAACTTTAAAATTGTGGAGTGTGTACTCTTAAAATTGAGATTATTGTATTTGCTTTTCTGAATATCGTGAGATGTAAAAATATAACTTATATTTCATTTTAAACCATCTAAGCACAATTTGTGAACTTTATTTATATTAAACTGGTATTAAGGAATATATTAAGGATTATCTTAATACGGGCAATACTTTAAATTCATAATTTAAAAAATCAGAAAATATTATAAAACTTTGTCTTAGTTGCAACTATTAGTTAGCCATGAATTTTTTTTAAAAAAAATTATTTCTACTAGTAATACTTTCACAATTCACAATAGGGCGCAAGATGGCGATTTAATATGATTTTATTTTAAAATGTTTCAAATATTTGACCTAATACATGTCAAATTGTTCGGACATAACATTTCATATGTAAGTATGAAATGTTATGTCCGAAGGTTTTTTTAATTCTTTTCCGATGCATTGTGACACCTAATAACAACACAAACCGTCATAATCTTTTTAATAGTTGGAGATGTATGCACTAGTGCTTAATCTTGACTACTGACGGGTCGTTCGAACAAACTGAGCCGATATGGCTCAGTATGATTTACTTCACTTTTCATGCGCGTACCCGGTTTCTAGGCGTTTTGATCTAAGGTTCGACCTGAACGGATTCGAGCACATATATAGTCGTGTTTTTAGGGTTCCGTAATACTTAAGGAACCCTAATAATTTCACTCTGCCCGTCCGTCTATCTGTCTGTCCGCCGCTCTCCATAGCTTCTGTAATAACTTTATGGCAATAACTTTTGTAGTAATTCAAAGAAAACCTATTGCGTGTTAATAGTTACGGAACCCTCCTTAGATATGTCGTGTCGTGTCAGTTTAGGCTATTATTTTACTTATTTATTGTATTTTGCTGCAATTGTAATCACACTACCGACGAAACCGAATTATTGTGTCATACATTTTTCCAGTAATATGTTATAGAAATCATTTCTCTTTATTTTATAGTCTTTAGATTTTATAAACCACTGTAGCTTTAAAGTTTTAATTACTTCAATAAACTTAAATAAATTTCTTATGACCACCATTCCATTTTTAGGGTTCCGTACCCAAAGGGTAAAAGCGGGGTGTTATTACTGGGACTTTGCGGTTCGTTCGTCTGTCGCCTGGCTATATCTTAACCTTCTTATACCGTGATAGCTCGACAGTTAAAATTTTCACAAATGTGTCATATAGGTATATCTATTGATAAACAGAATAAAATAAAAATTTGAGGCTCACATACAACAAACGTATTTTTTCCATTTTGTACGGAACTCATCTTGCCGACTCGCACTTGACCGGTTTTATTTTACACTCGAATTTTATAAAGGCAGCCACAGACGAGAGGCCGATCGTTTCAGTTAGAACTGACGCCTGAACGGATTCGAGCCCATACACGGAAAAAATTGCATCTGACCCAACTGACGTCAGTTCGGCCTGAACGGATTCGAGCACACGCACGACACGATTTTGCATCCGTTCAGGCCGAACTGAAGGCAGACCGGACCATGTATGGGCCCCTTTACCGTTCAGTCCAATTTTATTGCCGTTCAGACCATCCGGACAGGTCAGAATTAATGTTGCCAACTTAGTTTTTTTACAAAGTTTTATTACTAAATTTTGTATTTTATTCCCTCCTTAGTAGGAATTTAGTTGTTAGTAGTGGTTTTGTAGAAAATAGCTAGACAGTAATCATAATATGCAAAATGGCTTGCTTCTATGTGCTATTATTGCACATAGTAGCACGCATCCGTAAGTCGCTTAAAACTACCGATTTAATTTCTATATACGCAATATTTCCTACTATATTTTTTTAATTTAACGGTTGAATATTAAACCAGAAAATGTATGTATGTTTGTAAACACAAAATCCCTAAAAAGACTTTTAGGGATTCCTAAGTTTAGTAGCTTTTTTATAGTTATCGGTAATCTTTTAGTAGTTTTTTAGAAAACGACGCGAGTTTAGTAGTTTCACAAAAACAGAGTTGGCAACACTGGAAAGAATCGCTTCAGTCCATACGGCCGACTGATGCGATCTCGAAATTGGACACAGACGATACGAATTTGCATCCGTTCAGGCCGAGCTGAAGGAAAACCGGACCGTGTATGAGCCACTTAGGCAGAACAATAATTGTCATATCCGTATATAAAGTAACATGTCCTGACTGATTCATCAACACCGAGGCAAAACTACTGAAGCTAGAAACGTAATATTTGGACCGTGGCTTCCTTTTGTGACGTATAGGTCCACTAAGCAGGGATTTTGCGAAATTTACCCCCTAAAGGGGTAAAAAGGGGTATCAACTTTTGTATGTAACTTTTTGTTTGTGATCAGGGCCTTTAGTCAAGATGAATTTAATAATTTCGACAGCGAAGCTCGAAATCAAAAATGAATGGGATTTGACATAAGGCATCGCAAGCGACATGTCACTAAGCGAGGATTATAGAAGGATTTCTCCTTTTCCCTAATTTTAGGGAGAAACTTCTAAGTTGGCAACCAAATCCGTGGTTTGCTACGGTACAAATCTAAATACGTCTGTTTATACTTTAAGCATTCTTACATGACTTTTAATGAGTACTGGTATAATTTATTACCTTCTAAGTTTTATGTATATATATATACTAAATTCTTATTATTACTATTATTATTATTTATAAGGGTACCCGGTGCATCTAGTATCAAGTATTTACTATTAAAACCATCCGGGCCTATTGTCGTCTGACAAACGGGCCGTTGACGCAGATATTAAGAGGCCCTCAAGACTAAAAGCTGCAGATATTAAACTATTAATAATTAAAGCCCGATTCATCAAAGGGAATAGAAAATGTATACAAGTACAGTCAACAGAAATCACTGGTTAACTTATATTCTATTGCAGCTAAAGCTTGGTGAAACTGATGTTATGAAGTTTTAGTCATTTTAAGATCAAATAAATAATATTACGTAATTGGATTTTTATGTAATAATAATAATACAAAACAATTTTTTAATGTTTAAGTAACTCCTGAAATGTCAAGCAGTGTGCGCGCTGTTGATGACGAATTATAGCTATGAACCGTCTCGATCACGTCAGTATTCAAACGTAAAAAACCGCATCTAAATCGGACCCTTTGTTTAGGATCTACGATGCCACGGATATACACACAGACAGACAGATGCGGCAAACTAATAACACTCCTCTTTTTGCATCGGGGGTTAAAAGTAGCTCACTCATTTTGGAACTACCAATTTACCTTAAAATACAACAAGACAAACACTCAGCTTGGCTAAAGGTACATAAGACGAGTGTATAATATTGTATAATGATATATTTCATATTACGTGGGATTAACACGGGTTACTAAGGCTGGGACCATATTATTATGATCCGTAATCCGGCGGCCCGGGATAATTCAGAGTACTGAAAATAGAACTCTGCGCTAATATAATAGAGTTGAAAATCGAAGTGACATTGACATTTGACTTGACACTTGTGTGTTCGATTTTCAGCTCTATTGTATTAGCGCAGAGTTCTATTTTCAGTACTCTGAATTTTTCCGGCCTTGCGGATTCCGGACAGTATAGTCCTACCCTTAAGCTGTAGGTCAAAATTGAGTCCTGACGTCGCTGCGACTCAAGTTCTATTGTGATTCCTTCGCGTTACAGTACCTGCCCCAGGCCTATGCTGCTCATAAGCTGTACGATGTGGTTGGGGTTGGTGCTGCGAATTTCCTCTGTGGTGGAGTATTCGTGCTGCCCAAGGTACCTGTTCCTGTTCTGTTGAAGTGCTGAACAGTCTCGTCCTTCTCCCCGCAGAATCTGCAAGTCGTTGTGTTACCAACTACTATTTTGTTATATAATAATAATATATAATAATATCTATGGACGCTTCACACCATGTCAATCTGGCCCCGTGCTAAGTATCCGAAGAACTTGTGTTACAGGTACAAGAAAACGGGAAGTATATTTATTACTTTTATAATAAACATATATTTAAGATTTTGATTATATTATACACATTATTTAAAATACGCATCCATGACCCAGGAACACAGAAAAACTTTTTGTTCCTTCGGCGGAATTCGAAACCGCGATCCCCGGCTTGAGCACCAACGCGCTGAACCACTGAGCCACAGAGGTTGTCAAAAAAATTTGTTCAGGTGTTTGTGGAGCTTGCAGTGCCCAGTTAAGGTTCTGGTAAGGACTCGGTTGATTCTTACTCATTGAAAGCGCCAGTTCCGCAGGCCTTTTGTTAAAGGCCGAAATTAACGCTTTGGAATGCACAAGACCCGGGATTGCAGTCTATTGCTTTATGCTTAGGCTGCGGCCCCATTCCTGGAGTGCTCTCTTGGTAGTGCTGTGAAATATTCCGCAGACAGGTTCTGGTCCGTAAATGAGACTTTCAGCCTAGTCAGCTTTCAGCCTAGCAGGTTTCATTGCCGGTGATAATGATGTGGCCCAGAACCCATACCAGACGGATATTGTTATCACGGCCTAGCATGTTTAGCGTGTGAACACAGTCCAGAACTAATTAAGATGAAATTTCAGCTGCAGTCAGTGCTTTCAGCGCAGCCTGACTGTCAGAGAAAATTAGGATGTTTTTATGGACTAAGACCATCTCTAGGCTCTCTCGTGAATAACCAATAATAGCGAAGATCTCAGCCTGAAACACGGTTGAAAATCCTCCCAAACAAGCATAGTAGCCTGTTGGTGGCATGCCCCCATAGAATCCAGCACCCGCCCGGTTGTTCTGTCTGGATCCATCTGTGAACTATATCATTGGGGTGAACAGTAATTGGGACATTTCCTTCCCAGTCCCCCCTAGATGGTATGAAAACCTGGTATAGCTTCGAGAAGCTGTGCACCTTGGTCATGGCGTGCGATGGCATGGCCATGACCGGTGTCTCAAGAAGATACTTTTGCAGCTGTCCTAGTAGGGTGGAGGTCCATTTCGTCCTGCCCACTGTCCTGGTTCTGAGAACTGCCTTCTTAGCTCCATCCTCCTTCATCTGAACAAGCAGAGATAGAGCAGTCAGGTCAATCAGGGCCTCAAGTGAAGCGGTGGGCGCCGACGAAAGTTCACCCGTGATTATCAGACAGGCCAGCCTCTGTACACTACTTAACGTTGTAATGCAGTTCCCCTGTAAAGCCTTTTTGTGCCATACTACGCAGCCGTATGTGTTCATCGGTCTCACTACTGCTGTGTATAGCCACAGCATTTCCTTTGGCCGAAGGCCCCATTTAGATCAGACAAGACTCCAACAGGATCCCAGAGCACATTTAGCCTTTTTCGTAATGTGCTCGATGTGCTTATTCAAAATAAGTCCCTTGTCTAGGATAACTCCTAGGTATTTGACCTCGCTTGCAAACGTGATAGTTTTCTCGAAGAGTATTGGAGGTTTTACGGCCGAATACTGGAACGATAGTTAAACTAAGTGACGCTCAAGTCACATGCTGTCCTTCTCATTTCAGCTAGCAGAGACAGCGACAGCCTGCGAATAGGAGGGCTCTTAAGCTTGATTAGCGTGTTTCAGTATTCGGCCGTTAGTCCCTCCAACTTCCTCTTTTTAGTGAAGGATATCAAGACTGTCTTATCAGCGTTGACTGTCAGCTTGACCCTCAAGCACCAATTTTCGACAACTCTCAGTGCTGACTGAATTAGCCCAGCGACCACTGATGCGCATTTGCTCGCCACTAGCATCCCTAGGTTGTCAGCGTATCCTTAAGCGTTGAACCTTTTACCATTCTGTTCTTCTAGGAGCTCATCCACTACCAGGGACCACTCCAGCGGCGATAGTATCCCTCTCTGGGGGCATCCCTTGGTCAGCCTGCTCCTGAGCGTCGAGCCCATAATAGTAGATGCTGCTCTGTTGTTAAGCGTGGTTTTGATCCATTCTATGGTAGTTGGATCTATATTCCTTGAAGCCAGGCTATCTGTAATAGAGCAGGTTGAGGTGTTGTCGAACGCGCCTTCAATATCCAGGAAGGCGCATAGTGCATACTCCTTATCCTCAATGGCTATCAATGGGATCTACTATCTTCATTAACGCCGTTTGAGTAGATTTGCCTTTTTGGTAAACATGTTGTCTTGCAGAGGCCTTACGATAAGGTAGGTGTCCCTTATGTGAAGGTTGAACTTCTCCATCGTTTTAAGTATGAAAGAAGTGAGGCTTATAGGTTTATATATCTTGGGTAAAGCTTTATCTCTATCACCATCTTTGGGTATATATTATGAAACATTTACCTTTGTCCATGCTAGAGGAATGTAGCCCCACGCAAAACTCGCTCTAAATATCTTTGGTAGCCCAGGGAGGATAATATTCTTGCCCTGTTGGATAAGGGCCGGAAATTTGTTATCCTCGACACCAGTCTAATAAGGCTTAAAACTGTCAATTGCCCATTTGTCTCGGTCAGGCTTAAAAATCGTGAAAACCAAGTTCTCTCTCTCTCTCTGAAACTCCAGTCGTCCAAATTTGGTCTGGTTTTAAGGGATGTGTGAGAGGAGGCTTCATTAACGTCCAGATGAACACTGTTGGGGAAGTGTACCTCGGCAAGTAGCCTAAGTGTGTCCTCCACCGTCTTTGTGTAGGTGCCATCTGGTCTCTTCAGAGTGCTAGGAACTTTTAAAAGGCTTTAGTCACCCGAGTGAATCCTGCAGCCTAAGTGTAAAATAAACAATGTTTTAATAATAATATCTATGGATGCTCTTACACCGCGTCAATCTGGTCCCGTGGTAAAACTAGTGTTGCGGGGTATCAGACAACGGAAATATATTATTTAATAATTTTATACTATACTTATATTTAAGACAAGGATATGTAGACAGGCCCTAAGAACGTTATGAGAAACTATACTGTAGTAACAGTCTAACTCTACAGTCATTTACAATACATACACCCGGTTTCTGAAAGGCTAATCAAATAGTTGATGAACTAACACTTTGTTGAGTTAATAGGCTTGTTAAATCAATTGACGTTTCTGAAACGCTAATTAGTGTAAAATTTACTAATCATTGATCATCTTGACTTGACACATTTACGCCTTAAATAGCTTTCCAGAAACCGAAAATAGCGTTTGACATGTGGTTTGACCATTGGTTTGACATTAGTTTTGTTAACTAACACTTTGATCAAATCAAACGACTGATCAAGCTTTTTGCAACTCAATTTACACTTGACAAGAAATTTGACCGCTGATTAGTTAATTTTGGCGTTGATTAGCCTTTCAGAAACCGGGGGATAGGTAATGGCTTAGATAGACTTTATGTAATTGATTTTTATTATTTAATACACATCCATGATCGAGGAACACATAATACTTTTTAGCTCCCTGGCGGGATTCGAACCCGCGACCTCCGGCTTCAGCAACGCGCTAACCACTGAGTCACAGAGGTCATTAGAATTGACTGAACACATTTGCTCAGAGTCTGTACACTCACATTCACTATTTAAAATTGACCAAAAACCGAGCACTTTGTAATAGAGTGTCAAAACCGCGGTACACTCGCAGTATAAATTGAACTTAAATTCGCTGGGAAAATATGGCTTGTCTTTGCACTATGGGGACTTGTTTAACCAGCTTTATCAAACTAATAGATAAAGCCCTAGTATCAAGTCTCCTTAATGCAAAGACAATAATATGCTAGTAGTAATCTTTGACCAAATAAATAAGTAGAAAACAATAGCATTGTTTTGTAATAAATTGCGGTCGCAGAGCACATTTGTAGTGAATAATGTTGAATTTTGAATAGCTGTCTTAAAACTGGAGCGCTGCGTAGCGTTGCGTATCGTCGCGGTGTGCACTGACTCTAAAGGCTACTTAAATAAACAACAGATCACTTCCCTAAGCTGCCACATTTTGTAATTAATAGAAGATGATCGATCTGCAGGAGTGAGTAATCACCAAATAAAGGGCTCCAAGCGACAGCTGAGTCTTTCTAATTGTCTTTGCAATATCCTAAATTAAAAAATATATCTGTAAATTTGAAAGTAAAGTTGTAAAATAATGGACTTTTACTAATAAATGCTTAAAATTCCTAAAAGGATCGCTTAATATGATATCGAAATTAAGTTGATGGATACAATAAAATAGATTTTGTTGATTTAGGACATTTATATTTAATCAAACCCGTTTGTAAAAAAAACCGAAAACCGTTTTCAATATAATATTCCTGAAATACATTATTCTTCTAACAAAAGAGAACTAGAGAAAAAAGTTAGTGGTGATATTTCTTTCCGAGAAAAGTATCACTAGCTAGTAGGTTCCATTACTTGTACTTTAGTAGCGAAAGCGTTTGTAAAACGATTTTATCCAACACGAAGTTTAAAGCACGATTAACGACGAACGTTGAGAACTTTCTAGAAAAAAAATTTGTTCAGGCATTTACATCGTTATATTATTCAATACGGTTTTATAATAGCATAAACACACGTAAGGATTTTGTCCCGAGCTAACCACGGATTTGGTTGCCAACTTAGGAGTTTAGCTAAAATGATGTATTTTTTTTAAATTATTTATTAATCATTGTTTTAAACACTTACGGATTGTGTCGCGGTACACTTTTCTTTTCCCCGACGTTCTCCCGTGACCACGGCTGCTGGAAAGTAGTTGAAACGTCGGGAAAAAGAAAAGTGTACCGCGACACATTCCGTAAGTGTTTAAAACAATGAACAATGTTCGCGTAAACCTAAGAAATAAATATTTATTAATCACTTTATTTAAGTTTGGGGACAAATACTTTTGAGAGTTGGAAGTTGGAACACTGCACAAAAATCGGAATGCACTGTTCTAGTACAATAGAGCTTAAAATCAAACACACGAGTGTCGTGCTGTCATAATGGTCCGCTCCTGACCAAATCTGTCCGTGTGTAGGCAACATTTTAGAACACGTGATACCGCATTTTCAAACCAATAACATCGTAGTCCATCATGCTAGCCTACTCCTGGTCAACTGACATCATGTTATGTTGTGAGCCTTTTAGGAGTCGCAGGTTTCCTCAGGATGTTCTCCATTGGAGAAAATGTTCTAGAGAAACGTATCACTGGTACTCACTACACGCTGATGATGGGCCACATGTTTTGAGATGCTCTCAAAACATGTGGCCCAAAGCAACATAAATCAAGGAAGTTTTCATTAATGGATTGAATAATAACAAACAAGTAGGTGGTATAATTTTGAAATTAAAGTTAGTGTAAGGGTCAATTCACACCGAAACGAAACGATATGCGACGCGGCGCAGATTTTTAAAGATAGCTATTCAAAATTCAACTTTATTCATTACACACGAAGATATACGTGTCATTGTAGGAGTTCGAATGTCAAGTTGCACCGCGCTGCACAGCCTATGTGAAGTGTATGACTGATGTCATATCAAACGTGTATCTTTCTCTTTGTAGTGAATAAAGTTGAATTTTGAATAGCTATCTTAATAAACCAGCCAAGTGCGAGTCGCACTCGCGCACGAAGAGTTCTGCAAAACGGCAAAAAATTCACGTTTGTTGTATGGGCGCCCCACTTAAATATTTGTATTATTGTGTTTTTAGTATATTTTGTTGTTATAGCGGTAAAATAAATACACCTTCTGTGAAAATTTCAACTCTCTAGCTATTACGGTTCATGAGACATAGCCTGGTGATAGATGGACGGGACGGACGGACAGACAGATAGATAGACAGACAGCAACTTAGGCACGAAACCCTAAAAAATCAGCACCGCGTCGCGACGCGTATCGTCGCAGTGTGAACTAACCCTAACTAGCTTAAAGTGATATTATCAAATGTGATACCAAAGGATCAAAGTGCGAAGTCAAAGCAAATGAGCGCTGAAATAGCGAATTGAACACACATCATAAAACTTGTGTTAACTTGGCAGCGAGTTAATTTGTTAGTTTAATTCAAATTAAGTAATACATTATAATGGATTGAGATCCCAGTCCAGACTACCCTTATGTTCTTACTGATAAAATGTATATAATACTGTAGTAGTTGTAGGCAACGGGAGAAGGAATTTCACGAGTATTGAAATCTTTGGAGTAAAACGACTGGATGAACGACAATCAAGTCCGTGTATTCACTTAAACACTTTAACACTACTTTAGTAAGCTTGTTGTACAATTATTTATAATTAAAACAGAAAATCTAGACTATAGACAAATTTGTCGAGCAGCTATATGCACTCGGCCGCCCGCGCCAGAACGTGGAAACTAATTCCCGCGTTTTCAAGCGCGGGTGCGGGGCGAGCGCACAAATTGAAACAGACAATACTCGTATTATAGACAATATTTACATTTTTTTTTACATTTATGGGACGTGTGTCAAAGGCAGTGCGACGGTAAGTATTTGCGTTTAGTCATCGCTAACAGTAGTAGTGATACCCGCCAGATTGTGCCGTGGGCGGGCCTGGGATCTTAGTCCATTACAGTCATAAAGAAGATGCATAGTTTTTCTATTGGCTTTTCGGAAAGTACATATTAAGCCGGAGAAGATTGTCCTTGCAATGACATATCTACGATCAACCATTGACGAAATACAGCCATCACAAGAATGAGATCGTTGGAGAACAGTAAAAATATACGCTTTAATTATACAAAAATGTCGACATGAATGACGTTACTTAACGCCAACGCAGGTGTCACTGTATGGGAGATTATAAAAAAAATATTTAATTACGTAACAATCGGGTTTAGGTATGTATTTTACTCTTGTAACTTTTTATTTTACCAACTGATTACCTACCTTAATTTTAGCATTCTTCAGTATATACTGTTTATGTTTCCTTTCGAAAAATTCACGACCTTTGTTGATTTAAAACAAAATATGCATAGTCTTTATTACTAATCGTGTGTTAAGAATAGATTGGATTGACACTTCTATTTGACCGAAAAGCAACAGAAAGGTGATTCTTTTAAAGTAGGTACAAACCACAAACCAACCACCAACAATATGACGCATTTAAAAGTTTACACCCACAATGTGTGTATCTACAATATCTAATATTTCGTTACATTTAATAATTCTGCACACAGGTACAATGTGGTCATTAAAGACCTTTCAAAACAAGAGCAAAATATGACCCTGTTTTAATTAGTCCGCTCGCGGCGAAATGTTGGGCAAAATCTGCGTGGAACTTTCTCGAATTTTCGTCGCCAAAAATAACAAGCGGTGTAATGATAAAGTTTCCCCTAATATTATATATCATATAGAAGCGTAATAGGCAGGTTAATATTCTAATATATTTACTAACATAATATACATTTTAGTTAATGGAAGGTATATATTTTAAAGAACAACGTGAATAAAGTATTTTTGTAATTATAATAATTATTGAAAAACCACGGACTTCCTTCGGGCCCCGAGTATGATCCCTATTGTATTGTCCTTAAAATAAAAACCGCAGAACAATTTATTCAGTAATTATACTGGCATGAATAGGACTTGAGAATCTTTTTGGAATACCTAATGAAGGACATGGACTTTATATTCAAATGAAATTATGTAAATTTATATAATAATGAATAATTACATTAAGTAGGTTTTTAGATATCGATGACTCTAGCTACCTATACAGTAAAACCAATTTGCTAATGTATAGACAATCTTCGTTTTTCTATAGAAATTGATAGATGATGCATGAAAAATGCCAACTATCGAAAACCATTAGAAACATGGGCGCACTGTACATAGTTTAGTGCCGTTGCACACGTCCCGGTTGCCGAGTAGCCGGTGCCGGGTAATCGGTCGCGAAGTGTATGGCCATGTACAATAGCTTTCACACGTACCGGCATGATTATTCGGCCGGTCCAACGACGGGTGCTCGCCGGGTGCTCGCCGGGTAGCCGCCGGGTCCACCACTGTGCGTAGAATCACCGGGTTTCGGTTAGCTGGCGGCCGGACTCACAGTGGTGTATGGAACACGTAGCACGCTTTCATAAACACCTTGTTTATAGCAATCTCAAAGCCTACATAACAGTACCAATATTCATAATAATAATTTAACTAGTGTAATAACTTTGACAAAAATCTTAATAAATTCTATTTTCATAAAAACTTTTCAGTATTTTGTTCTCGTGAAAATGATCGAACACTTCGAACCTTCGTCTCGCAAAAATTCTAAATTTCCTTAATGACTTTCACGGAGTTTTATAAGATAATCATTTTACTGATAAAATAAAGTTTCCTCATCATAATTGACTTTTAATGTAGTTTTAATGAACTATATTTCAAGTACGCACAGTAATTTTGTGTCAGTTAGGGGATATTTTAAACTAGGCAGACGGTATACCACTACTGTTGAGGAGGCAAAGTAAACTCCTGTGGATAATTCAATGAAAAGCGGACTGTAATTATACGTTTATTAAGCCTAGTGTAATCGTCCAGCTGCCGAGGAGTCTGTTTGTGTTGTGGCTGCGGTTGACCGCATACTGGTCGCCGCCGTCCAGTCCCCGCACGCCCCGCACGCCCCGCGCGCCACGAGCGCTGCGGTGGTACGCGAAGTGTTGCCGCGCTATAGGCGCAAAACATTTGTTAAATGTTGTCTTTGGAGCATTCTATAGCCTTCCCTTCTCGTATTAAAACTTCATTTATTTACCTATTATTAGTTTAATTATAAGTGTACCTACACTTAACGTGCACTGCGAAAGATGATACAAAATCTACATTTTTGACAACTGCTCTGTGTTACTAAACTATTGTAATAAACATTCCTAGAGTTCCCCCTGTGGTCAAAATTCGCCCATAACAGTTCATATAATTTTTAAGTTTGAACTTTATAAGGGTTATTTTGTCTTTGAGATAGATAAAATGTGAATGCTATGATTTGATATTGTGACAGATTGACAAACGTCAACGTGTCACAAAATTGTATTCTGTCAAACGCACGGTAGTGTGTTAGTAATAATCTGAGATAGTGTGTGTTGTTGTTATTTTTATTTATGTCTAAGCATTATTTTAAAAAATATTCGTTTTCTGCACACTCGCTTCCACATAGACTTTAACTGTGCCAAATATCATACTCCTTCGATTGCACAATTCTCGTAAATCTATACTGAAAGTTTTGGCTTCACGTATAAATATAATACGAGGGCGGGTCAATAAGTCCGTGACTTTTGGAATAAAACACAGATTTTTTAATAAATAAATCATTTTATTTTTCAACGTAGTCCCCCTTGAGCTCTATACACTTTGTCCAACGCTTCTCCAATTTTTTTATCCCTTCCAAAAATATGATTTGTCGAGGTCCTCAAAATAGGCCTTTGTTTGCGAGATGACTTCATCATTGGAGTCAAATCTTTTTCCACCGAGCCATTTTTTCAGGTTTGGGAACAAGAAGTAGTCACTCGGAGCCAAATCTGGAGAATAGGGTGGATGTGGGAGCAATTCATAGCCCAATTCATGGATTTTTGCCATGGCAACTGCACATGTGTGCACCCTTGCATTGTCTTGGTGAAAAAGAACTTTTTTCGTGGCCAAATGAGGTCGGTTTTTTTCAAATCCTCATTGAAGCTGTCCAATAAGTTGGCATAATATTTCCCATTAATTGTTCTTCCCTTTTGAAGATAGTCAATGTGGATTATCCCACGTGCATCCCAAAGAACAGTCGCCATAACTTTATTGGCTGACAAACCCACCTTGGCCTTCTTTGGCGCCGATTCACCCTTAGAAACCCACTGTTTTGACTGTTGTTTGGTCTCTGGTGTGTTGTGATGGATCCATGTTTCGTCCACGGTTACAAAACGGCGCAAAAACTCCTCCATATTGTGATTAAACAACGCCAAACCTTCCTGTGAAGTTGTTACACGATTGCGTTTGTGGTCGACTGTGAGCAAACGCGGCACCCATCTTGCGGAAAGCTTTCTCATGCCCAAGTGATCATTCAAAATTGAAACCACTGAGCCATGCGAGATGCCTATGGCTTCCACAATCTCTTGCACTTTCAATCTTCGGTCGGCCAACACCATATCGTGAATTTTTTCGATTGCTTCGGGTGTAGAGACCTCAACTGGGCGTCCAGGACGTTCGGCATCTTCAGTGCTTGTACGGCCACAACGAAATTCAGTAAACCACTTTTTTACCATTGAAATCGATGGTGCAGAGTCCCCATAGTATTTATCAAGCTTAGCCTTGGTCTCGGTAATGGTTTTTTTCGCAAAAAATAATGCTTAATAAGCACACGAAATTCACTTTTTTCCATTGTTTCCTTAAGTTACTGGATAGTCTGATAAAGATAGCTGTAAAACACAAACTAACTGACGCAGCAAGTTCAAATTTTGATAGGAGTCAACTGACAGATGCCTGTTGACAGGAGTAGTGTTGCTTTTTCAGTAAGGAGGTTAGAAATTCAAAAAGTCACGGACTTATTGACCCGCCTTAGTAGTTTATTTATCATGCTATTTCATTATTAACATGAACTGTCTAAGTTTGAAAAGGTGGATTGGAGCAACATGTTTGCTACGGCATAAATATCGAATGATGTTCGTAGAGCAGTCGCCTGTCTCATAAGTTTGATTATACCAATTTGATTCGGTCCAACTTCGTGAATTCTATATGTGGTGGGATTCCGAGGTATTCTTCGATGTGTAATATAAATTCCTGCATTGCTTTAGGTAGTATTTAAATTTTTGTTGTATTATAAATGAAAAAGTTTGTCGGGATGTATGGATGTACGTGTTTGCTCTTTCAAACGCAAAAAGTACCGAACGCATTTGAATAATCAGATACTTTTTATACCGTAAAATAAGAAAGACACACGGCATTTATTTTTTCGCGAACGAAGTCGTGGAAATTTGGAAAAATGTTGACGACAGTTTCTGTCATTATTGTTAAACATTATATTTTAGTGACGCAATTTTTTTTCCCCGACTGCGGTGAAAGCAAATGGAATTAGATGGTAATGGTATTAGATTTTGGCAGTATTTGTATTTTTATATATTTGTTGTGATTTTAATAAATGAGGTATTACGAGATCCGTAATTATAGCCGGGGTAACATAGGCTATATAATTTATATAGTTGGGTTAGAGTTTTTATATAAATTATATCATATTATTATTATGATGATAATATGATATAATTATATTATGATATTATGATATATTATGATGAAATATATTGACAAATATACTAAGTTGGTATGTGGCTCTTGATCTTGTGAACATCATAAGCTCAAGTTATACGTGAAAATTAATTAGTTTAAAAAAAAATAGTAACAGGAGGTTTGACACAATTGTCAATCGTTCGACATTCCATAGACAACATTTATATTTTTTATTGCGTATGTAAGAAAGTAAAGAAACCTAAAAAGTTGAATCTTAAAAAAATAAGGTATTTAATATTAATGCTAGTAGTACAAATCAAGTATACACGCACATTTGAATAAGATCAATTTATCGTACCAATTGTCAAATTCATTTAATTCTACAATTATCGCGAAAAGCGGCGCCATTTTCATATCTTTTGTAAGTCTCGTTCGCGCCGTTTCACTCAACGCTCTCAACGTTATCAAGTTCTCTTAATATTTCTAATTTGTGGACGATCCCCGAGTTAATGCAGCGCGGGGGATGATTTTAGCTACGGACCATTGAATTTCATTACACTGATACTGTTACTAATTAATATTTTGTAATTGTTTATTCGACTAAGAAGTTCATTTTAGATAGAGATAAAAAATGTAAATGTTATGACATACAATCGTCAATGTGTAACAAAATTGTATCCATCAAAAGCACGGTAGTGTGTTAATAATCCGAGGAAGTGTATGTTATTGTTATTTTTATATATAAGATGTATTTCTAATCATTATTTAAAAAATATAAGCTTTCTGCATACTTTCCTCCACATAAACTTCAGTTTACTGACCAAATTTTATACTCCTCTAGTTGCAGAATTGTCGTAAAACTGTACTAAAGGTTTTTGCTTCAAGTGTTTATTTAATATAATTATGATGATGATAATCTGGGCTCAGAACACGGCCTCAGATAAACTGAACATTGTGAGACAGTGGTATTTCCAAGCCCAGTTCATTTAGTACCAGGTAGGATTCTTAAAAGGTCATATTGAATCTAAATTATCCGGTATAAAATAAAATATAAAATATAAAATATAAATAAATATAATCTATTAAAGTTTAATTCGTAATTTTGTTAGCGCTACGCAAATTTATTTTTACAGGCACTTGCATAGAAATAAAAGAAATCGTCATACTTTATGCGTTACATGAATTGATTACAAAGCTATTTACGATTCTACATACTTAATTACTGTATTAAAACAGAATCAACGTTATGGGATAGAAATAAGCTATACAAATTCCAGGACTAAGCGGATAGGAATTCATAGTCACTAGTCTTGTAATGATATCAAAAGATAGAAGGACACTTATCCTAGATCAAGCATTGATTGGATGAGGCTGGCGGCAAGCGCAAGCCCGCCACTTAGGGTTAAACTAGACACCCAGGGCTTGATTTAATTGAAAATTCAAATTCAAATGATTTATTGCAAAAAATGTGGTATTCATGAGGTCTTACAAAATTACAATATTAAAAAGATCCTATACATTCTGCCATCAGAATGACGTGAGCAAATCATAAACGTGCAGGTGAGTAAACTTACTCGTATTATTAATCTAGCTAAGCCAAAAATTTGATAAATTTGTTTATTATGAAATTGTGTGGTGGTGGTGTGTGTGCACTCGATTTTTCTATCTGGGTTAAGAGAAACATAATATTACGTTTTGTATGATGGCACTGACCATCTGTCTTAAAGTGCTAACAGACCTCGGACCATATCCGCGTACCGAATCCCACAGACGGACGGACGCACCGATTTGGTCCGGCTGACCGAATTGATAACTCGACTTTCGTGTGTTTGATTTTCAGCTCTATTATATTAGCGTAGAGTTCTATTTACAGTGCTGTTTTTCGACGACGACGATGATTTCCGCAATCCATTGAAATCTTGCTAAAAGTGATACCAACTCTCAAAAATATTTCTCCCCATACTTAACCCTTAAAGCGACCCTGATTAGTTATACTATTTACAAAATTCACGGTAATTTTATTGGACTATAATTGTTTGATCCAATTATAGTCAAATATTAGCGTAAAACTCGCTATAAGAGATAATAAGGTAGAAAGTCTAAAAACTTTGTGTTTATACACATAAAGACTTCGCGTTAATGACATAAAACTAACGTGTCACTTAATCTGATTTCACTCCCTATAAATTTTCATACTCTTGTTTCCTTAATTTTGAGGTGAAAATCCCTAAATTGGCAACACTGACATCGTTGTCCATCCCAATCGCCGGACTACTCTACATACGGTCGGGTATGGTACGGAGCGGACCAAATCTGTGGTCCGCTTCGTACCGAATCCGTACGTGTGTTTGCACTTTTACTCTTGCCTTGTCTTACCCCATCTGACAATTTGAACTGTACTTATTAGTTATAATATAGTGTCCTCAATTCAAATGTATATTTTTTCTTTTTGATGTTATGGTTAATCGATGATGATTTTTAACAAACTTTAATACATAATTATTTCCTTTCGCAGAGACTGAGGAAGCAAAAGTATATTAAACGTACTTTTCAATTTGTATTTTGTGTTCTCCAAGTTTGAGTAAACGAATGAGAATATTTTCCACCTTCTTTACTTTAGCAGTGTTAAATTGGTGTGCATAAATAACAAAATGCGCCCATTAAGCAATTATTTATGAATAAATTTGCCATTAGACATGATAGAGCCGTTGAAATAATTTATAATATCGATAAGGTGTTGCACAAAAGAATGAGCGTCGTTTGTCGAGAACAGGGTTACCAACCTTAGAATTTTACATAATTAGAAAACCTATTAAAAATGTTTTGCTGTAGTGTAGTGTAATCTTAGGGCTAAACAAAAAGCAACTATAATTTTAAAGTTTTCAGCACTTTTTTTTAATCTATTTTTATTTAGGGAATTGTATCTAAAGATAATAAATATTTCAATCCCATTGTACCTTATACATAATACTAAGGCGGGTCAATAAGTCCGTGACTTTTTGAATTTCTAACCTCCTAACTGAAAAAGCAACACTACTCCTGTCAACAGGCATCTGTCAGTTGACTCCTATCAAAATTTGAACTTGCTGCGTCAGTTAGTTTGTGTTTTACAGCTCTCATCAACATCTTTATCAGACTATCCAGTAACTTAAGGAAACAATGGAAAAAAGTGAATTTCGTGTGCTTATTAAGCATTATTTTTTGCGAAAAAAAACCATTACCGAGCCCAAGGCTAAGCTTGATAAATACTATGGGGTCTCTGCACCATCGATTGCAATGGTAAAAAAGTGGTTTACTGAATTTCGTTGTGGCCGTACAAGCACTGAAGATGCCGAACGTCCTGGACGTCCAGTTGAGGTCTCTACACCCGAAACAATCGAAAAAATTCACGATATTGTGTTGACCGACCGAAGATTGAAAGTGCAAGAGATTGTGGAAGCCATAGGCATCTCGCATGGCTCAGTGGTTTCAATTTTGAATGATCACTTGGGCATGAGAAAGCTTTCCGCTAGATGGGTGCCGCGTTTGCTCACAGTCGACCACAAACGCAATCGTGTTACAACTTCACAGGAAGGTTTGGCGTTGTTTAATCACAATATGGAGGAGTTTTTACGCCGTTTTGTAACCGTGGACGAAACATGGATCCATCACAACACACCAGAGACCAAATAACAGTCAAAACTGTGGGTTTCTAAGGGTGAATAGGCGCCAAAGAAGGCCAAGGTGGGTTTGTCAGCCAATAAAGTTATGGCGACTGTTTTTTGGGATGCACGTGGGATAATCCACATTGACTATCTTCAAAAGGGAAGAACAATTAATGGGGAATATTATGCCAACTTATTGGACCGCTTCAATGAGCATTTGAAAAAAAACCGACCTCATTTGGCCAAGAAAAAATTTCTTTTTCACCAAGACAAAGCAAAGGGTGCACACATGTGCAGTTGCCATGGCAAAAATCCATGAATTGGGCTATGAATTGCTCCCACATCCACCCTATTCTCCAGATTTGGCTCCGAGTGACTACTTCTTGTTCCCAAACCTGAAAAAATGGCTCGGTGGAAAAAGATTTGACTCCAATGATGAAGTCATCTCGCAAACAAAGGCCTATTTTGAGGACCTCGACAAATCATATTTTTTGGAAGGGATAAAAAAATTGGAGAAGCGTTGGACAAAGTGTATAGAGCTCAAGGGGGACTACGTTGAAAAATAAAATGATTTATTTATTAAAAAATCTGTGTTTTATTCCAAAAGTCACGGACTTATTGACCCGCCCTCGTATATTTTACACTATACTATCTTCGATACTGGCAAACATTTTTTTGGGAATAAAAAAAGAATATATACGGAATACTAGCTTGTTCCGTAGCTGGGTCGGAAAGTATTACCTGTATAAGCCCTACTTCATACAGATTACAATTCAATTTTTGGAACAGTAGTTTTCTTTTACTCCGATACTTGACACATTCCACATGTGTTTGCATCTTTTCTTGTAGAAGCATATTGAATTTCAGTTTTTTTTATTAATTTACTAAAGAACTTTAATATTTTTGTTTGAATTCAGTAATAGGTTTCAATATTATCTTCATTTTTTAAGCCGTAAGTCCCTGAAGTCCGAGAGATGATATATACTAGGAATTTACTAGCAAGCGACAACCCTGGTGAGGCCGTCGCTGAAAGGAAAGGCAATTAGTAGGAGTGCAAATAGCGAAATGTATTATAGAGACTAGAGACTAACAAATTTGCATAGGAAGTGACCGAGGGCGGAATTCCGATGGCCCGCACTCACACGACGTACTGTCTACAAAAAAGTTAATGATTCCTGTTGACTGTATGGTGATGTAAACACCTGTCGCCTCCGTTGTTCAGTGTTTTATAGTTCGTCTCTTGACTCCGGCGGTCACGGGTTCGATTCACACGTTGGAACAATAAAAAATTATGTTTTCAACACTGGTTAGGACAATGTAGGCTGATCATATGATTGTCTGACAAGAAAGATAGTCCATGTGTCGGATGGAAATGTAAAAAATCGGTCATGCGACTGATCTCTTGCCAGTCGTGTTAGTTTTCTGTCTCACTGGGTTATGAGAGTAAAGGAAGAGAGAGAAAATGTAGCCTATGTTAAAACATCCTAATCATCGCCAAAACCATATAACCATATTATAACCATATCAAATTTCATAAAAATCCGTTTAGTAGTTTAGTAGTGTGAGAGAATAACAAACATCAATCCATCGAATCATACATCAATTCATCCATCCTCACAAATATTCATATTTATAATAATAGTAGGATTTAGAATTAAAATCAAAAAGCATATTTTAATACCAAATGACAGATTAATAAACAAATTATTTCTTATGGAATGTAAAGTTGTAATATTTTCAACAACAGTAAATTTGTTTCATGCACCTCCTATGCCTACCGTACCTCTCAGCAGTTATTTTTCACCCTGGAGCTTTAGGCCCGATCTTTTGTGCTTGCGAAATTTTTCAAACATTTTAATTTAAGAAGTGTTACGTAATGGGCGGCTATTTTTCATCGTAAAGCGCTTAGTTTGATTTATATTTCGGGAGCGATTTTATCAAGCGCTTTACGGGGTGTCTCCCTTGGAGAAATCATTTTCATCAGTGTTTCGTTATCTTTGTATTGTTTTTTAATTTTCTCAGGATCACGTCATTGTAAATAGATTCATCATGCATTATCAGCATCGATGACCTTTTCATCTATGATGTTTTTATAACAGCGTATTTTTATTTTTTACCCCCAACGAATACAGGAGGGGTGTTATAAGCCTGACGTGTCAGTCTGTCTGCCTGTCTGTCTGTGTGTGTCTGTTCGTGGCATCGTAGCTCCCAAGCGGTTGAACCAATTTTGAACTAGTTCTTTTCTGTTTGAAAGCTGATGTGGTGGAAAGTGATAGGTATTGCTATAATTCATTGTCATAAGCTCACTTGGTGCTCGTCAAGGATTTGAAAACTTAATTTTTAAATTTTGTTAAATAATACAATAGACCTGAATTTTATCAAAAATGGGTATATTTTTGTTGTTATAATGTTTTTATGATATTGTATAAACAAAAGTACCTGGGAGATCGAGCTCGGAGTTGTAGAACGATAAAATAATTTAAAAGATATAAAAGAAGAAGAAATAAAAAGAATCACAAAAATATGTTTTATTTGACCGGGATTCGAACCCACTACAATCCGAATTTCCAAACAATGCAAAAATTATACGTAGGCACGCATACCAAGCTGCCAATCAGACTAACATAAGAGAGTCGAAATTATTGATATATTGAAAAATACGATTATTATAAGAATTATTGATATATACGATGAAAGAAAAAATATATATATTGCTTAAATTGCAAAATATAATCTAAATGTCAGTAAATACATCAATTTTAGTCCAAAAATAAAAATATTTTTAAATGTCAATTGTTAGTTATAAAGTTAGGAATATTTTCTTCTTACATAAAAAGTACCTGAACCTATCTTTTTAAATTTACTAATAAGCTTTTACACATAATGCTCACAAAGTCAAAAATAAAATAAAATGTATTAAATGCTAAAATAAAATAAATTATAAAAATTCTAAATGTCGTGTAAAAATTTTAACTGTTATTATCTATTTTAAACTAATTTGCAATAATTAGGTCATTAAAATATTTTTGAATAATTGTATAATAACATTTTTGTAATAGCCAAAAACAATGTCTTCTTAAATTTATCATATGTATTATTATCATTCTTAATTTCAGGAAGATTGTTGTATATTTTTACCGTCATGCAATATGCATTCTTGCTGTTGATTGCCGATTTTTGTGTGGGTATGTTAATCTTATTTTTATTGCGAACTAGCTGTTGCTCGCGGCTCCGCCCGCGTAAATATAGTATCCCTCGGGACCACTTTACGGGATAAAAAGTAGCCTATGTTTTAATCCAGAGCCTTAACTACTACCATACCAAATTTCATCGAAATCCGTTCAGTAGTTTTTGCGTGAAAGAGTAACAAACATCCATCCATCCTTACAAACTTTCACATTCATAATATTAGTAGGATATTTCTACTGTTTTCTTTTTTCTCTTTTTTTTCAAACAAAAAGTCATAGTCATATTGCTTGACGAATAAACACACTTCAAGTATGTATAGACTAGCCAGGGGAAGAACTTATTTTTTTTTTTACAGCGGCTTACAGTGACTTAGATAGGCTACCCCTCTACCCCTCTTTTGTCTAATAAACGCTCTGCTTACTTCTACTAAGTTCCTCCATAGTACCAAACCGTATCTTAACGTTGAAGAGACGTAGCCATGATAAGATATTAATGCCGCTTCTTTAAATACAATATTCTGTATTCTTCGTAGCGCAAATACGAACCTATTAAGTTTGTTGCATATATTGTTTCCAATTTAAGTTTTTGTCTTTATTGAACCCTAAGGATGTGATAGATGGTACGCATTTTAATTTCATTTCATTTTCATTTTTTTTTTTCATTTCATTTTTATTTCATTCATTAATGGGAAATATCCTAGTCTCTTAGTTTGTATCTTCATCGGCAATTGTTTTATAAAATTTAATTATTTTTGTTTTTTCTAAATTTACAGCTAGGTTGTTATTTTATTGAACCATTTAATAACATTTTTTATTTCGTTTTGTATTTCGTCATTAATTTTATCTTTTAGACATTTTATAAGCAATGTTTTATCGTCTGCGAACATAAAGCAGTCGTGTTTTGTAACTTTTATCAATTCGTTTATATAAATTATAAATAAGTTTATTTTATACTCACTTGCAGCACCCCACAATCAGTGATTTTATATTCTGATTTATAAGAAACCTCTGTGCCGTGTTCAATGTTACTTATTTCAATACACTGTTTTCTATTTGTTAGATATGATTTAATCAGTTTAAGTTTAAACTGTAAAGCTGTAAGCTCTGATTAAGTCTTCCGTAACACCTAATTTGGTATTCAATGTTAACGACACTCAGTGGTTTAATAAAAGATTCCGAACACGGAAAGTGATCTTCATCGCTATGCGTCCAATTTTTAGCTGTAAACTTCGTACGTGCTTCCATTGTCTTACCGCAAGCTCTAGACTCGAAATCTCTACATTTTATTAATAGAATAACGTAATATTATCTAGAATTCTAGAAGTTATGTGATCATCGATCATGTTTCAAAATGTTAATATCCTTTCTGATCTTATTTCTGTTTTTTTTTTTCTCCTACTTTGCTAGGATCTGACGTATTAGGGTCAATTCACACGGAAACGAAACTATACGCGACGCGGCGCTGAATTTTTTAAGACAGTTATTCAAAATTGAACTGTATTCAATACACGTTTATGTTCGAATATAAAGTTGCGCTGCACAGCGCATGTGTAGTGTATGACTGATGTCATATGAAATGTGTATCTTTTCGTGTAGTGAATGTAAAATTTCGGTGTGAAACTTTATATAACTGAAACTTTAGGACACGTCCGTAAGATCGCGCTGACGGACGCGGTTTGCTATATTAATCTGGATAGTACAAAATGCAATAAGCTGTGCAAACTTATCGGTCAGCATACAGACGTCCGAAAAGAATCTGGCTGGTTGGATATATTTTTTGCGTTCGTGGACGGTGTGAACGGGGACGTGGGATGCGTTTGCTGATGTTTCGAGTGTCAGAATCGAACCAACCTTATTTTTGGAATTACAGGAAGCACACCGAGGACGGCCGCTGCGATTGTCGGCCGCGACTTATGGACGCATCCAATAGTTTGTTCCCAGCTTAAGTTGGATCTTTCCGTCTAAAAGTAGCCCTCCAATCTAAGCGACCGCGACGCGAGACCGCAACCCGCGACCAGAAAACCAGCGAATCAGGTTCTCTGGCCACGCCCACCGGTTGCGAGACGCGAATCGCGGCGATTGTGATTTATATAAATTCATACTAAGCAGAGGCTCCGCAAACTTATTTCGGTCTCGGGTCGTGGTCTCGCGTAGCGTGCATTGGAAGGCTACCTTTAAAATATTGTAAAATGCAGATCATAAGAAGGTGTCAAAAAGCCACGACTGAATAGACTGAGATGCGCTTTGATACCATCTCAACTCTCTGGCACTTAATACGAATTGTGAAGAGGGCAGAACTTGCTGAGCAGATAAGTCCTAAAGGCTTATTCAGAATACATAATGTAGGATTCTCTTAAGCTATACATTTCAACCGACCTCCGAAAGGTTATTATGTTATTATTGATATTATTTTATTTGCTAGTTATTATTATAGAGTCAATTCATCGGGAATCTGGATGTTTCTTATTTATTTCAACTCACGTATTAAACATAAACGGACGTATTTTAATCGGACGTAAGAAATTTATTTTGAGTCCCAAAGTGAAAAGTAACGTAACAGGTGTACCTACTATGTACGTCTTATTTACCGAACTGCGTCGTAAATTACAGAAAGGCTGAGAAGGGACGACGTTTGTGGTCCGCGGCGGACGTTTTAATACTGTATGAATAGGCCCTACACTACATGTCACTCCTGAACCCAATTGTCGTATTTAACTTAGACTTTCAATTTACTTTCATTGAATTATAAATTAATCGTCTTGATATCGTATACAGTGTTTTGGAATTTGGACAAATCATGATCGTTATGAGAATATCATTTTACGAAACTGTATTATTGTTTATATATAGTTCAAAATTATTCTCTCGAGATTTAGACTCTGATAGAGATATAATGTTCCATACATTAAGTGTTCATTTTGCTCAAACGTATCAGAAGGTTCGACATAAGTCGAGGATGAGGAATTTTCGAGATACATATACAAATGTATCTTATAAGACACTTTTGTGTGCAATATGCAAATAATAAAAAATTAGGTGTAATTTGTAAGTAAGGTGTAGGTACACCAACGTGCAACGTTATGTCGTTTATATTCCTTCGATAAATTAGAGCTTATCTGTGTTATTGCTACTGAATTGACAACCCTAACGTTTTTATCTTGAAGAAAACACAAGAAGCCGCTAGTTACTCGAAAATAAAATTACCAAAAGTGAATAAAGTCACAGATCTAAATGAAATGATTCATCATTATTTATTAGATAATATTGTTAATTGTAAGATAATACAGCAAGAAATATGCGGCATCTAGGTCGGCTTCATATTGTCTACAATCCGACTTGAGGTAAACTAATTTGGCACGGTTTCAAATTAAATACCTTCGAATTGAACGTTTTACTATCTAAAATAAACGCTTCTATGAAACTCGTAGCGGTCGTACGATTTTAATGCCATTGCACTTGTCTGGGTTTTAATTAAAATATTTTTTCTTTTTCTCGATCAAATAATATTTCTAGGTAATAGGCAGCTTGTGGTGACTATAAATATAGTAATCTTTGTCATAATATAAGTATATATAGGCAATTTATAACGTATACAATCGAAAATTCTCGAATTTCTTAAAGAAAGGGTCTTTAATTTAAGGGCGCCGCAAGCGTTCATAATATTATTATAAGAGCTCCATGCTCTTTTGTTGCACCACTGTGTACTTTATTTCATTACATATGTACAACACATATGTAATGAAATAAATAGACACACTTCTATTGATAGCTGACCTGCTTTTAATATACAAGCCCGTTTATAATGGCAATTCTTTGCGATATATCAAAGAGAACGCATCCGTAAACTCTCGTGTTGATTAATACTTAAAGATAATTACCTACTACACTATAAGTTATAAATACAGCGGCGCTGAAATAATTACGTCATTATCATCAACAAAGATTATTTGGAGATGACTTAAATTAGACTATATAACTTAGATAAGTAGTAGTTATCTTCATTGCCTAAAAAAATGACGCTATTGGTATTTGGTTTTTTACTTTTGAGGTACGCCTCAAAAGGAAAAAACGGAACCTTTATATCATTACTCTTATCACTTTGTTGTCCGTCGTCCGCCAGTGCATCCGTCTGTCTGTCAAGACCCTTTATTTTGGGAACGCGTAGAGGCTTCAAGTTGAAACTAGAAGTTAAAACCATATACTCAGATATGGTGTCCCTTGAAGCTATAAAAATAGAATTCCAAGATAACGTAAATGAAGTTACGGCTGTTTTAACTACAAAAAACATATACTTCGACATGATTTCGACACTCTCAAGGTAATCAATATTCATAGGGTACTTCCCGTTGACCTAGGACTATGAAATTTGACAAGTAGTATCTTTGTACTACAAGTACAAGAAAAAATCTAACAACTTCACATTTGTAATGAAATTATAAAAAAATAAGGGGTCTAAGTCTAAGAGGGGGTCAAAATTGTATGTTGATGGGGTATCATTAACATACAATAGGGCTTGGTTCAATGGCTTGGAGCATTCCAAAACTTATTTTATTTATTTTATACGACGCATAAGTTTTTATTTGAAACGAAAAACAATAGCTTGTAAATAAAAACTATCTTCATCTAGATTCAGGTTCGACAAAAACAGCGAGACTCGATTCCTGCAATAATTCATGATTTTTCTACTTTGTACGGAACCCTCGGTGGGCGCGTCCGACTAGCTCTTGTACATTTTTTATGGAATACGAAAGGCCTTTGCAATGGGAACTGCACTTTGCAAATGGGGTAAAATAAATCGCAACACTAGACCCCTTATAAATCTCTCTTTAAAACCTCTACTTCCTCTTGATTGTGTGTAAAGTGGATAAATAAAAATATAGCACATGGTTTAATAATGTAGAAAACATTAGTCAGCACAATTTTGAATAGTTGCTGAAGATGTCAAGTGAATTTATTTTTCATTGCCGTATTTCGTGAATAGACTGTCCAATGTCCATTAGATTGTCCATATCTATAAAATATACTAAATTTATTTTTATAGACTAAATATTAGTATATAAAGAGGAAAGGTTTGTTTGTTCTGAAACTATTAGGCTGCTGATCTACTGCTCCGAAACTATTAGACCGATTTTGATGAAATTTGGCACAAATATACCAGTAGACCACGGGGAAGGACAAAGGCTACTTTTTATCACGGTAACATGAACGGTTTCTAATGTATATCCTTTTGCGCACACGAAGGGCAACATCTAGTGTCCTATAAATAAGCTACATTTAAATTTAAAGATGGGGAGCCTATTGGACCTCGGCCATTTTGTGTAATATTATACAGGGTACATATGCCATGTTTGCATATTTTGGATGGTGGGTGTCAGATATTAAGATGTACAAAACAATAATATGTAAATTCATATTTGGCGCGCTGTGTGTCGTTACGGCACTTGTAATATTCGCGGGAAGCGTGCTCGCTTCCCCGCGCCCGCGCACCCCGTCATATGCAGTCTGTGTTAAGGAAATAAACGACAGTGAGAAATTGACCACTTGTTTTATTAGACGCGTACCAATTTGCCCGCCCTCATACCTAACAGTGGGTTATTTGGATATACTTCACCAAAACATGAGAATCGTACACATGTTTAAAAAAGTTCTGCAAGTTGCCAAAGTACATCATACCCGATCTGCCTTGGCCAGTACCAGGCCAGTACACTGGACACACCAGAATTATTTCTTTGCATGTTTAAATACAAACAACAAGTTTTTAATACCTTCTAATTATTAGGAAGAACACATTTAAAATCAGTTCATCTATGAACATTCGAACATATGAATGTAAAGAATTACCGTTTGTTTTCATCCATACATTTTCCATTGGCCAAGGTATAATGCTGTGTGATCTTGAAAAAAAACAGCTGATTACAATTATTTTAAGGGCTTCGCGAAAGTTTATTACTGCAATAATATCTGTTAGTTAATACTATCTGTAAGTTTGTTACTATCTGTGGAGGCTTGTAATTGGCTTTTTGTATTCTATCTTATAGTATACTGTAATACTGATAGCTGTAAGCCACCCAAATAACATAAAATAAAATAAAAATAATACTTGATAAATAAAAGAAACGTGCGCATTTCAATTTATTTAATTATTATAACACGTTCGAAACTATCCGATTTATATTAATGACAAACATGAAACATTTATTACTTTATTTATCGTAAAAGACTAACGGTCTAATACTGAAACGATAGTTAAATTAAGCTACGCCCAGGTTGTGACATGCAGTCACAACCTGGGCGTAGCTTAATTTAAACGTAGCTTAATTTAAAATAAATGTAGCACACATGAAGTGACAACCTGATTCCTTGTCCTTGTCATTTTGACTAGCAGATACAGCGAAAGCCTTAAATAGGAGATCTCTTAATGTTGATTAGCGTTTCAGAATTCGGCCGTTACTCTATATAAGATAGTCAGTATAGACGAAGCGAACAAAAGCTCAGGAATGCCTATAAAAATCCAACTGGCCAAGGTATAACTGACTCCGAGGTACAATATTATATTCCCCTACATATTTTTAGTAACAGTTATTTATTATATGCTAACGGTATATTTAGAATATTCCTAGCTGCAGTGCAATGATATTAAATTGTGTATACAATATTTTACCTCTGTTTTACCATTTTATATATTGCACTCCAAAAAAGTAATATTTTTGTGTTAACTTTGTAAAACACTTCTAGTACACGTAAAACCATTGGTTAGTTTTTATTTTTTATTTTTAAAATTATTTTGTCTCTTCAATTTTTATAATATGAATTTCCAAAATAACTATCTGTTGTTGTTTGTTTTCCCTTCTTCTTCTTCTTAGGTTTCACTATATCCCGAATTTCTACACCTTTACCGCCGTACTTGGTTAGTGAGGTGTGCCACGGGAAGCCGACACCGAGTATCCCATTGTCCCTATGGTCGCGAACGTTGTAGATATTCCAGACAAAACAACACACCTTCTTGTGGCTCTTACACGCTTTTACTTCGGCGAGCTGACGGAAGCCAGGGCAGAGGTCTACGTGTACGCAGATACCGCCGGCTTTCAAACATGGCGTTGATATTAGAGATCCTGAAATGGTTGCTTAAGATATTTTATTGCTACTAAGTGAGTCCAGTCGGAGCTATTAACAGTTTGCATACGTTTCACGGCTCTGCATAGGCACATTATAATTAAATATGGTGAGAATACAATATTATGATTGTTTAATTTAAATATTATGTATAGGAAACAACATATTATGAACTATCAGGAAATCTAATTTATAAGCAAGTATTCTCATAATTTAATCATATAATAATGACAACATGGAGTCATAATACAGTTGTCAACGGCATGTCAGTTTAATATCATAATATTATTACAATACGAACAAATTATGACAACAGTCAACCTGTTTATAAATATGATTCCCTTATAGTACATCATATTTCAATAAAAGTAGATTTTGATAATTTGTACCTATATTGAACTGTATTATATTCTAATAACAATCAGCAGTTATGAAAACATTCAATTACTACAATAATTAACGCTTCTCGATACTATTTTTCTTTGTCTTGTGCAAAACTGCAAAGAACTAAAACAACACGGGACCCAAGAGAACAACAGAACTTTGTGAGCACCTTCTTGAAACTAAACTTAATTAACTTCAATGGTCTAGTTTTAATAGAATACTAGTTGGTCGCGTATTTTTTTGTTGTCTTTAGCATATGATTTCATAATGGCTTGAACAATTTATTCTCGTACTTGTATGATGTATCTAATAAATACATTTTAAATGAACGAATTACGTGTGCAGGTATGTCTGCACAGTAACAACTGTCAGCAGGCTTAGCATGCGCACCCTAGAAACACAAAATGACAGATTGAAGGAACGAAATAGTTCTTATTGTAAGGCAGCAATGTATCGAACATCGTCGATATGAGAAACTACTATTATTTTCTTCCCGAGATCACAAAATGGCCTCTTTTGATAGCTAAAGTAGAAACGTCTTATTTCAATGTCAAATAGTCTTACATTAATGTCAACTATTCCACATCATGGCGGTCCAAGACAAATAGTTTTTATACGTTCAGTCATTTACTTGAAAATTTGGTAATTTTTGACAGAAGATTTCCTGGCACCCATTTTATAAATATGGCCATTCAGAAATTTCGTCTTCTATTGACGACCTTGTTACCGTGGATAAGAACTATTTTGGATAGAATATTTCTTCTTTAAAATCATTTCATCGGATCGCCATGCTAAGCCCGCAAGTAAGGAATGAAAAGTGGAAGCCTGCACAGTTTCGCAACATACACGCTCTGGTTTTCCTGCACAGGTAAACGTGTATAGAATAAATAAATAAACATTTATTCAACACTCACATTCACATTACACTACATTATCACAAGGTATCGTTGAACATTAAAGATAAACAATTACTGACATACAAAAATAAACGAACATTATTTGCCTTACCACATAGAAAAGAAAACATATTATACATATTAACAAACAACAAATAATAGCTAAATCAATAATAATAATAATTAAAGAAAAAAGACAAATTAAACAAACAATCATGATGAGATTATCTAGACCTAATTCAAAAAATACCTCCAAAGTAGATAGTTACGGTTAGGTACCTACTTAGGTATAAGGCAGTGCAATGCGAACAGCAGTTGAATGGGACTTCCCTCAGGTGTGCGATCGCGGCATAGCACATAACTAAACCACAACCCCTGGTATTCTGTGGATCCTCGCCTTTGCCAGGCGAACGACAGATACATACAGTAGCAGCGTACAAATTATTAGTTTTAATATAGTGTTAATGTAGTGTATAACTACATATATGAAAATTAAAGATAGAACTAATATTTAATGCCAATAAAATACATAATATTATCCGTAAAGAGTAATCCCACAAAAACCATTAAATGAAAAAGGGCCAAGTGCCTTAAAGCTAGCATTTTCTTTTTAAATTCGCAATGAGCAGCGCGGCGGCGGTGCGGCGGTGGGCAGCGGCAGCTGCGATGACGCGCACAGGCGGGCGCCGCTTGTCAGAAACGTACTGCTGACAAGCAATGACTGTGGCACCCGATTGCGCGCGTCGCCACTGCTATCACTGCCCGCCGCCACGCCGCTCACCGAGAAATTCCAGGCAGCGGCCTAAACGGCCGACTCAAAACACTATTTTAAATTAAGAGGTACTCAATTTACATACTGCCCTTCTCATTAAAGAGTCAGTCGCTAATTAACCATATTCCATACCAAAGTAAACCCATGTGCAATACACTATCGATAATGAATTACGAGTATCTGGCCGAGCTCTCTCGATCGATCAATACATAACTTTGGATATAACACTTTAATGGAAATGGATCAATCCGTGGAGACTTTTCATTCCAATTTGTGACGTCATTTCGCCTGAAATGAATGGTTGCTACTGTGCGTTTTATTCATCCATTTTGATCCAGGAAATAATAATTTATAATTGATTGATTAATACAAACTATGAATATCCCGTATTTTATGGAATTATTGCCCTGAGAAATGTTTTGTCATGTAATAATTATAAACATCATAACATTATGTATGCTTCTGTGCATTATAAACTTTTAACCGTCGAAATATTATTTTCAACTGACTTCCAAAACACAGGTTCTCAATTCGTGTGTATGTTTGTTTTTTGTTATTATTTTGCTGTTTGTAGACCGATTTTCAAAATTCTTTTTATTTAAAGGTTTAACTCCCAAGTTGGTCCCATCGTCACCAAATGGTAGACCTGGTGATGGGATCCATGAGGAATCGAGAGAAGTCCCCAAAATTTATAGGGACACCCATAGTGATTTTGACTTTTTTTGAAGTGACTCGAGCACATAACACCAAAAAGTGAAATGTTATGCCAAGGTATACCCTGGATCCAAAAGCACTGAAAGGCATTCCTCAGTCTTTGAAGATACACGTTTGGAAATTTCAGAATTGTTTATATAACTGCAAGCATATGTAACTATTAAATAATCATCATCACCACCACCATCATCATACATAATCCTATGATGAAATAGGTACGTCTGTTAGTCTTTTAATGATGTAAAATATTAAGAGAAGTACCTATTTCATCATAATTCCTTAGTATTTTACACCTTTGAACATTCGCTATTCCCATCATCATCAGCATTATATGTTGCGTGTCAACTGGTTAATTTCCGATATCTTAATTTTTTAGGTAGGTATCCTAAAGTATATGCTACCAAAAAGTGACATTATGTCAAGGTATACCCTGGTTCCAATTCCTGTTGTTTACGTTGTTTACGTATTGGTCTCGGATTCGAATTCCGGTCAGATAAATATTTTTGTGATTCTTTTTATTTCCTTTCTTTTATATTTTTAATTTATTTTTAAATATTCTATCGTCCTATTTTATCCGTTAATAATAATAAAATATCAACTAAAAGAAAAAAAATTCTATAAACTGACTTCCAAAGTAAAAGCAATAACATTCTTCAAAATCACTAAAAAGTATGAAATAATTCTTAGTGTCAAAATAGTTCCCCTTTTTAAATTCTGAATTTAAAGAATATTGAGAAGAGAAATAGTAAATATTTTGCAAAATTTTTATACCTCAATTCATATTATGATAAACATTAATTTAAATAAACATCGGAGTCATTAGTCAAGTTGCCATAGCTTATAACGAAGACAAGTTCCAAAACAAAAATATTTATATGGGATTTGATATGGATTTGACATAAGAATCGTTATGACCTTAGCGATACTTATGCCAAATTCCATACATTTTTGTTCTCGCGCTTCATCGTCGTATCGATGGCAATTTGACTAAATGCTCAGGCCCTACAATAAACGATACACACAAAAATATGCTTAAAAAGCTTACTTCGACTATGTTTGATGTAATCCAAAAATGATCGATAAGCGAGAAATTCAGATCGCAAGTCCTCGTACTCCTCATCCACAGGCAGGTCCAAATTCGCGTCACTTCTCAGAATCGACAACAAATCGTCCCCTAGATCCTTGTCCGTCAAAATGTATGCAGGATATTGTGAAACGAGTAGAAGTAATTGAAATAACATTTTGATTACATAGCATAGCCGATAATAACGCTTTACATCGATTTAATGTCTCGGTCGTTTCCAGCGTTTTATTGAAAATGCATAAATTCCGATGATAAGCTAGGATTTCCGACGGAATGTTCGATAAACGAATAAGAGTCGGTAATAGTTTTGCATTTTAACATTCTTCTTAGAAATTATTGTTGACGTGCGATATTTGCATAATGTGTAAATTTTCTTAGCCAAATAAACGTTTGTTTAAACTTGCTAAGATATAATTAAACATTCTTTTACCTTGTTTAATTCTATCTGTATATGTATGAAAATTGTTTGTATTTTACCAATACAAGTAAGTCTTTTTTGGCCCGTATGCACCTATATTCTTTTACGATTTAATTTTACCTTTTGCTGTTTTTCAACACTTAATAAACATGTTTAAGCTAGTTCAAATACAATTGAATTATTATTGATGATATTAATCATAATATGATCTACTTCTTACGTATGTCAGGACGTTTAGGCATGTCAGTAAAATAATTAAAAAAAATTAAAAGAAAAAGAATTACACTTAATAAAATGACATTACGCACTTTAGGGCACTGTTAAGATCATTAACTACTTTACACAGCTGATTGTCTTGATGTTATTTCAGTAAAGTCATTGCTCCCTCCCTTAGAGAGCGCAATGTAATAATTTTATTTTGTAGATTTTTTTTCGAAATTTTTAATTATTTTTCTTCCTAAGCGTCATTACACAAGCAGTAGATCTTATTAGGTATAATATCAATTTTGAATTATTTTATGTACACCTAAAATCATATATATTATATTATATTGAATGGCAAAGGTTGCTTTAATTAAAATTGTCCATTATTATCCTCGATTGCAGCTGATGGAAATAATTTACGTCAAACAAAACCCACAAACCGTACCTATGCCACGCCTGTCTCCGGTACCGACGTTAAAGTTTATTTTTCTTTGGGTTGTCATATTCCCGTTTTATTCCGCAATAATACTCATTTAATATGGTTTACAATTCCCGTTCTTATTTTTATAGATAACATACATATAGATGTTGTTACAATGTGTACATTCCTTTAAAAAATTCCCGAATATCACACAAATGTGTTCGCGACTGCTTTTTGTGTTTTTTCCAACGCCGATTATGCGCCTCTTGGGCGCCCCTAGCGATAAACGACATATGACGTCAGGCGAAAATCAAAGATTCAATCAAAATCAATCAATCAATCAATCAAATCATCATCAATCAAAATCATCAAATCGCCCTTCAAATCTGACGTATGACCTAGGTTACCTAGGTACGCTAAAATGCCGATTTCGACGAAAATTCGTATGAGTTCACTAGCTTATATTAGTATATTCGGAATCTACGTAAAATTTGCTTTAATAAGTATATAATATAATCTAAAATAAAGAACAAGTGGAATTATTCTAATAAGAATATTGCACAAGTTTGTAAAATCACACCTTTGTTGCCGCAAAAAGCATTTAAAAAACAATTTAAGACGCTAGACACATTATAAATAGCCTAATTATATTAAAAACAAGGTATTTTATTATTATAAATTAGACACAATATCCTCTGCTTGAGAAAATTTCAAAAAAATAATATATTTTAAAGCGAATGCGTTATTTCAAAAATAATCATTGTAAAAGACGCGACATCAAAAGCCTGTTTGGACCTGATTATCCACATAAAATGTATTTTTTGTGGTCTCATATTAAACCTTACCTATTAAAGAGTTTCTTGTCAAAAAAATCATGTATATTAAGTGGCCCGATTATTATAAATCTTAAAATACAAAAAAAAAACGGTAAAAATTCCACTGTTACATAACAGGCTGATAACAGTTTAACGGTTTGATGTTTTAACATATGAGCTGTTTTGTCAAAAACTACACAAAATATAGAACCAAAATAAATAAATACACATATTTTCTTAGGCTTTTCTAGAGTTATTAAAAATTGTTTGAAAAATTGATAAAATTTCATAGTTATGTAATAATTCACGAACAAAAAATCTTTGGAATCGTCTTTCGTCAAAATTTTCATGTTTTTGTAAGACATAAAAATTAACTTAATTTACTATAAAAGTATACATTTTATTTATTTATAGTTATATTTATCATATAGTTTGTATGTTTTAGTATGTTTTATAAACGAAAATAGAAAATTGGGTTGTATGTAGAAAATAAAACTGACTTTTCGGCGACTCCGCAGTTGTATGTTCATTAGTAATATAAATTTTCACAGCCATTTTGCTTTGAAAATACCGGGCGTCCCGACACCGTACAACGGTTACTAGCAAACATCGTATCATTATTTTTTATTTTCTGATTTATTTAACTACTACACTAACTAGTTCTTTTATTATAGTACAACAATCGTTAGTAATATTTTCTACTATTAGAGGTTAAAGATTACCAGAAATATTCATAGTTAATTATAATACAAAACTGTTTTTGTAACGGTTATTATTTGGGTTCGTATATGGACGCAATTAAATTATAAAATACAAGTTGATAATAGCAAAACTATGACGAAAATTGATATTACCTTTATTTTAGATAAAATTAGCTACTTACCAAAAACATTCTTAACAAAATTGCACTTCACAACACACTGTAATCCAGTCGCGAAGTACACTAAACAATGAAAGCAATTTGATACCACTTAAGTTGTCTTCAAGTGGTTATAGCTTTTTATATTTGTGAGGATTATAAATGCGTGTATCATAGATTTGTCATCCTTTTCATTAGCTTCAATATTAAATACATTGAAAAGAGACCACCATATATTTTTGTACGTAATTTAATTCGTTTTTGGTACTATTATGTTAAGTTATGATAATATTATGTAATTTTTTAGATAAAAATTTTGCAAGGAATATTACACGATTTTCTCCACACACTATCAACAAAATAGGTCGGGCAGAGAGCAGGTACTCTTTAAAACTCTTTGGCGGTAAAATTTCCCGAGACTTAATTACCTAATAACTTGCACGCTTAGCTCCCAGCGGTAATTATTTTGGTTAAAACTAAAACGTTTCCTAATATATAGAGAGCATTTTTAGGAAAATTTTAAGGGTAATTTGGTATGATTAAAATGTCATTTTTAATAAAACTTTCAGACTAACAATTAATTTTACAATAAAGTTGATTTACGTTGTATTGATGTGTCCAAATGGCGTGGGGTTCCCATAACTCTATTCCTAACGGCTTCACTTACCACTTACCACCTACCTACGGCTTCCCTATGAAGGAGAACCAGCCTTCGCCACTTTGCCACATGTGGTCTTTACAAACTTTGTCGTATGGCTTCGGTGGGCTCCAGATTTGCTGTGTTGTCTGTCAAGTAACTACTTTCATTTAGTATTTTGTAGTTTGGGGTTCGGTAACTTACCTACCAAAATAGATTCTGCGGTTTTGTGGCGTGATAAAAAGTAATGTATGCTTATATACATTACTTTTCAGGACCTAGCCTGATTTTAAGGAGCTAGGCTCTATGATTTTAAAAATGTTGCGTCTTATGATATTTATGCAATTTACACTTTCTAGTTGATTAATTTGACAACTCTGGCGGCGCCGTAGGATTTTGTATGAATTTCGCCACCGCTGCAGGAGCTGCGACTCACACCGCCAACAGTGCGGCAAAAAATTACATACAAATGCTAGTGCCGCGGTGTCAGAGCTGGGGCGCACGTGTAACCGTACCGTAAATGTGCAAGCGTACCAACATAAAGTTTAACAAACCAATAATTACATTTAAATGCTTTTATAAATGTGTGTGGCGATCTTTAGGAAACATGTCTAACAACTTATCATAAAATTAAAACACGTAACTTTCATATTAACATAATGATGCGCTAGCAATTTTCTGAGAGACTTCATACTTATTATAATACTCATTTAATAGGTATGGAAGTTTCGCAGAATACTGCTACTTAAAATAATATCATCGTAATATTATGAACATATATGTTATCTGTAATGGATTTTCTCATTATATTCCCAAGAAACGTGATCTGGAGGTCGATTCTGCTAATAATACAGTATAATATTACTTAAATATTATATACAGTATAGGTATTATTACTGCTAGTATCTTACAATACAGTCTCGATGCAGTCTCGATATGTTATAACGGTATTATTATTTTTTTAATTTACCCGGCTACGTTAATTATATAGCTTTGGTTACCCGGGCTATTAAAAATCTATTGACACCTCATTTATTAAAATCGGATCAATAGTTTATGCGGAACACAATGCCTAATACAGTGTGTAAATTCTCTACTACAATTCATCTCTGTACAATTTGCCTCTGTAATCAGAACATGGGCAACACCTTCTCCGTCCAATTAGAAAACTTTACACACAATCTGCTTGATATAATCAACTCTTGTCCGGATGATAATTTTATTATTATGGGGGATTTTAACTTACCTAACTGAGACTGAGAAATTATTTTACATTCACTGGACTACCACTCAGTGGGGCACAAATAAATTTTATGGACACCCTCGCTCAATGTGACCTCATCCAGCGTAGTCAGGTTCGGAATGATAACAATAGGTTTCTAGATCTGGTTTTCTCGAATTGTGAGCTTGATGTTAGCGCTTGCGACGACCCCTTAGTGCCTGATGACATTCCCAATCATAAATCGCTTTGCACAACTTTATCACACTCCCTTAATAGTGCCTTAAAAAGTAAAAATAGAATAAAATATTTTTATAACTCGATGGTGACTATAACTCGATTTGTACATCTCTTAGAGAAATTAATTGGACCGAAAATCTGCATAATAAGTCATTGGACGAAGCTGTAAAATTATTTTATGACACTTTACACGATCTTCGTAATTCCTACGTACCTTACAAGCTATTCCAGCCTAATTCTTACCCTCCGTGGTACAGTACATCTCTTATAAAGGTCTTAAAACAAAAACACAAATTTTTCCGACAGTTTAAGCTTTATAGAAACCAGAGTGATTACTCGACGTTCTCACTTCTCAGAAAGAGGGCAAAGTGTCTTGAAAAACTTTGTTACGAGTCATATATTAATAAAACGCAAGACTCCATTACGAATGACCCTAGAGCTTTTTGGTCGTTTATTAAGAGTAATAATAAAACCTCCCCTATCCCTTCTTCCATGTCTCTCGACAATGAAACTGTTTGCACTGGTGATAAGATTTGTGATCTCTTTTCTACTTATTTCCAGACCAACTTCCTTGATCCTATCCCTAATCCTAGTTTCACTTGCTAGAGGACGAATGAAATAAATAGTTTTAATATAGGAGATATTACTATAAATTCTGATGAGCTCCTTAAACTTCTCGAAAATGTTAACTTAAATAAAGGCGCTGGGCCCAAAGACGTTCCACCGATAATTATTCAAAATTGTGCTAAAAGCCTCGTCACTCCGCTAAGTATACTTTTTAGGCGTTCATTAGACGAAGGCTATGTACCAAATACCTGGAAGGCGGCTTATATAACCCCAGTCTACAAGAGTGGCGATAAAACAAATATTATAAATTACAGGCCCATTTCGAAACTGTATTTTTGCAAAAATTTTTGAAAGCGTAGTGTATCGTAAGGTACATGGTGCACTTAAGTCTTGGTTCAATCCAGAGCAGCATGGTTTCTTAAAGGGTCGTTCAACTACGTCAAATCTTCTCCTCACCTACGACTATGTCAGCTCATCCATGGACTCGGGCATCCAGGTTGACATTGTTTATACAGACTTCAGCAAAGCTTTTGATCGTATAGATAGTTGCATTTTGCTTGAGAAGCTCAATCTGGCGGGAACACATGGAAACCTATTTCGGTGGTTCTCCTCATACATAAATAATCGTTCTCAAGCAGTAGCATTAAACGGGTACGTTTCATCCTGGATGTCAATCCCCTCCGGAGTTCCTCAAGGCTCGCTTCTGGGGCCGCTTCTATTCGCCATATTTTTGAACGATGTGTCAGCTTGTTTTCATCATGCCCGTTGCTTATTATACGCCGATGATACTAAGATAATAAAACGTATATCTTCAAGTGAGGATTGGCAATTGCTGCAAGATGACCTAAAAAGATTCAGTGATTATTGCTCTAACCACAAATTGGACCTAAATATATCGAAATGCTATGTGGTGAACTTTACTCGCAAACTAAATATAATTATGTACAATTACACACTAAGCAATCAGATCGTGTCACATAAAAATAGCATTAAAGATCTAGGCGTAATTGTTGATCACAAACTATTATATAACGAGCACATAGACTATGTAGTTAGGAAGGCCTCGAGAGCTCTTGGGTTTATTATTAGGTCTTGCAAAGACTTCAGGTCGCTCAAGCCTATAAAAGTACTGTATTGCTCTTTCGTACGTAGTATACTTGAGTATTGCTCTGAAGTCTGGAACCCTGCATATGATATTTATATAGATAGGATTGAATCAATTCAGAAAAGATTTCTTAGATACTTGGAGTATAAATGTGCCGATGATCTAAATAACTATGAAACCATGTGTAAAAATATCATTTCCTTCCCTTAAGAGTTCATCGTAAAATCTCGGATATAGTTTATTTAAAGAAAATCATAAATAATCTCATAGATGCTCCTGGTTTGCACAATATAATTAAGATTAATGTACCCACTAGGTTCTTTCGCACTTTTGTCCCATTTTATATTCCACCATAATATAGTACAAATTATCGTCGAAATTCGTTTATTTGTAGATCGACTGCACAATTTAACGACTTTCTACGTGTTCATTGTGATGCTGATCCTTTCTTAATCAAACCTTCTTCTATCAGGCGGCTTGTAACTACGGAATATTTCTTATCTGATAGTTAGGTAATACTTAATACTAATTGTGTGTATGGTTCTGCGATCCAGCGGTTCTCTTCTCTTTTCTTTCTTTTTATTTGCTTGTTACGTAATGGTTTATTATTATTATTGATTTTTTCATCTCATTACTTCATGGTTACTGCTAAACTATAGCACTCACCTTAATTGTTACAAATCTGTAAAAACTTTTAAAAGGCTTTTTGTTTCTATTTTGTTAGTATTTCGTGTTTCTTTCTATTTTGTTAGTGTTTCTTGTTTCTGAAAAACTTACAGCTATACATATTGTTATATGTATAGCTGTAAGTTTTTCTGTACAAATAAAATAAAAATAAAAATAGTAACGATGGACCAAACCTCATACCTAACATATACATAGACTGCAAAAATCATTACCCTTTATTTTGGCTTCGCGCTAGTCAAGTAAAAACAGCAAAATGGTATTTTCATAAACGTCAAACCAACGTCAAACGCGTCAAACCAATTAGTCCAAACTTCCAAAATCTGTATATGATACCAAGACGATTCATTTATAATTCATTGAAATTAAATTTAAAGTCTAAACTAAATACGAGAATTAAGGTTTGGAAGTTGTACCTATCCAAAATATGAAAACAGAACGTAGGTATAGCTTATTAGCCCAACGTTTAAATTGAGTAGTCATGAACGTATATATAGTTTATTAGCCCAACGTTTAAATTGAGTAGTCATGAACGTATATATAGCTTATTAGCCTAACGTTTAAATTGAGTAGTCATGAACGTATATATAGCTTATTAGCCTAACGTTTAAATTGAGTAGTCATGAACGTATATATAGCTTATTAGCCTAACGTTTAAATTGAGTAGTCATGAACGTACATATAGCTTATTAGCCCAACGTTTAATTTGAGTAGTCATGAACGTATATATAGCTTATTAGCCCAACGTTTAAATTGAGTAGTCATGAACGTATATATAGCTTATTAGCCTAACGTTTAAATTGAGTAGTCATGAACGTATATATAGCTTATTAGCCTAACGTTTAAATTGAGTAGTCATGAACGTATATATATAGGTCATTAGCCCAACGTTTAAATTGAGTAGTCATAATAAACAAATAAATAACTTATTTAAAATTCTCTACATAAGCCTAGTCGACTTGCAACCCGTATAAACGGCAAACGTCACTCGATTTCGATTGTGAAGTTCTGAGAATACATAATTTGTTACGTTCTAAAAAACATCTAAATTTTTGATTCACATGCGGCCATCTTTAAATTATTGAACCTGTGGAATGCATCGTGTCGGGATGCTGGGCCCTCGAAAAGCTTTTTGTTCGCCCATTCAAAAGGATCCAATAGCATTTCCTGATAACGAATGTTCTGTATTCGGATGGATTTTATTTTTTAGTTTGAATTTTGTTTGAATGACGAATTTCCTTTATTTTCAATAGTTGTGGACAAAATTACATTCTTTTTCCGCATATTTCAAAGATATCAGACCGAGTGCATTGAGTAATGCACTCCACATTCAATGCATCAGTAAAGAAATTGTATGCTAAAAAAAGTCAAAGTTATAAAAACAAGTAGCATTCTTGTTATTTCATAACGGAATGTAGAGAAATACCAAGTTAATGGCATGAAGCGCAACCTCGCAGGAGCGCGTTTTCAGACCACGCTGTTTCAGACTGTCTGCCTGTCTGTCCACCCTAATAACTTGATCAATATAAAATATGAAATTTGGATAGTTATATGTTGTGTATAAATCTCGGTTTTGGTATCATAAAATAATAATAATTTATATTTAAGGGTTGACCCTAAACGTAAATTGGAGATAAACATTATTTTTTTTCATTCTACTCCATCGTGTATCCTACACGATTAGACAGGCGAAAGTGTTTTTAAATAACGGCAGGGATTTATTACATTACTTTTTTACAAACTCGATCATTCGATGGGCCTTCAAAGTGGTTTACAAGTTGCCTCACACCAAAGGCGTGGGGTTCCTATAACTTCATTCCTATCGGCTTCACTTACCGCTTACCTTTTGAATACCCTCATCCAAATCCCTATCAGAAGGAAGGAGAGTCGGCCTTTGCCTCTGCCCCACACCCTGACTTTTCTAAACTAAAGGTGATAGAAACTTGTTGATAGATCATGCTAAAAACTCTTTAGGAAAATTGTTTTGAGCGAAATCGGACTAAAACTTTTGAAATAATTCAAAGAAAACCTATTTCGCGTTGATAGTTGCGGAACCCTCCTAAGACAAGTTATGTACTGACATGCTCTTGGTTAGGTTATTTTCTATACGAACCTCAGAATACGTCATATTTAGTGTAAATAATATCTATTACGCATTATGTACAAATTGGTAATTATCTTGTAACGATATTAATACAATTTAATACGCCGACTAAGCCCCGGATCGCCGGTAATGAATATTGTATGTTGACGCTACATGCATCAATTACGGATTTACTTATATTTAAATAAGCCGCAGCGCTTGAAAATTGATATGAAAACGTAGTGCATTTTCGCAATTTCATTCACAAAGAGCCTAACCAAGAGCATGCCAGGACTTGTCTAAGGAGCCGTAGCTATCAAGGCGCAATAGGTTATCTTTAAATTACTTCAAAAGTTATTGTCCGAAAAAAATCATGTATTGTCACCGGTGTAAGCTAGGAACTTACACATGCGACTTTGAGCTGAGGGAAGTAGGTATATAGGTTAATGTGAGGGCTGGAGAAATCTGGGACTGACCTTATTGTTGAGCTGGTGGTTCTGGATCTGGGCGGAGGTTTCTTCTCACTACACTACACAGCTGTTGAGCGGATTATCGATAGATTTATCGCGGTTCGCCGGCGAATTTGGTCTTATATTTACGAGCACAAATAAATATGCGCACACGCGTTCGCGTTCACTAGGTTTCGGGATGAGCTGAAACATGCATCCAGCGCGGAAGGGGTTCTAATTGCAAGTGTCCGTCACTCTCTGACAGCGCCCCCGAGTCGGTCGGCCATACTCGCGTTATGATTGGCCGAATTGAATGTCCTTTGTGTTTATTCTATACGTCGCGCTAGTGTTGGCGCGAACAACACCTTGACTTTATTTAAAAAGACTTATTCGTCGATACTTCACATGATGGGGTTGAATGAAAAAAATATTTTTCCTCCCCACCTACCATATATTTACCTCTAAATATAAAAATATTATTATTTTATGACACCAAAACTGAAATTTATACACAATTTATGAATATGTATACCAAATTTTATCCCTTTATATTTATAATTACAGAAGCTAGAAGGGTGGCCAGACAGACGGACGGACGGACAGAGCGAAACTTTTAGGGTTCTTTTGACAGTCTTTGTGTGCTATCGTTGTAAGCTTTTTCAGATACATATAATATGTTGCCTCACAATATTTTTGTTCGTATTGCATAATTAGTGTTCATAAGTATTTGGAACTATATAATATCATCGGTACATACTATATATAATATGATAGAATAGAATACATATATATAGAATACCATCACCTGTAAATTGTAATCGACCGTGCACCCTTGCTTGCAAGCTTGCAATATTAAAATTGGATTTAATCACACGAAACTATAAAAGTAATGTTTAAAATTTTTAACATTACAATGAGAGTTTTTTAAATTCGTGACATCTGACAGCTTTTTGTCACGACAAGGACCGTCGGGCTAAAAAGCGCCGCCTGGTGACAGAAAAATAATCGAAAACTCTTATGTGTATGTAATGACCGTTTTTGATACCACTTACGCCACCAGACGCTTTGTGTGAGTTGGGTCTTTCCCCTAACGGCACAAAAAATATCAAAATCCCTCATTGGATTTAACGACATAAAACTGTAAAAGATATGTTGAAAATTATGACGTATTATATTTAAAATATTAGACGTGATTAATGTAAGCTCAAAAACAACGACAAACGTTGCGCGCTGTAGTGCTTTCATAATTAAAGAACTCGTCGACCTAGGGTGAAGGAAAGTGCTTAGGTTTAATAAACCTTAAATACCTTAAGCGGTCTTAATCTTATTTATCTTATAATGTTTGGTTTAGTACAAATGTTTGAACAAACTATGACAAATACAAAGTGGTTTATATATTTTTGTATGGAGAATGGCATAGTATACCGACCGCGTTTAATATAAATTGATTTTTCGATAGATAAAAAATATTGATTTAAAAAATCAATATTTCACGATCAGTTTTCATAGTCGACATAATGTTTTACTCAAATCTAAGCATCTCCAGGCTAACAAAATCGAATGGCTTTACTATATTTTACTATGACGAGTATGTATCTAGTCCCTTTATAATAATAATTTTGTAGCGATGGCGATCATCCGTTCGATCGTCCGTTTGCGCCGTCAGGACGTGATTTAGGATTCCGTATTTCACGTCTCGGACCCCTCATAGTTTCGTCGTTGCATTAGTTCCGTCCGTCCGTCTTCAGCTTACTTTCCAAACGGTAAGTGCTAGAAAGATGAAACTTTGCATGGATGTGTGTATTTACCACACCGACCACACCAACAAGGTGCTAAAATAAAATAATGAATTCATTTTTTTTCTCGCGCCTATCGGGGTTATCATTAGATAAGTCTTTTAAAAACAGTGAGCTCTTCAAAGTCATATCAGCAACCGCTAATATGATTTTTATATAGGTATCTGTTTGCGAGTTATTCAACATTACAGCGCATTTATTGTTCAAAGAGGGTGTCCGTCTAAGAGCTAAACGGCTAGTTCAAAAAATCTGAAAAAATTATGAACTTTAACCAAAAATTATTATTTAACGGCTTATATAACTTATATACGAGTATGTTAGTTCTGGAGTTATAGAGGCCTAACTTGTAAAATGCGCTTGCTTGGAAAACTTCGTAGAAAAATAACGAAAAATTAAGTATACATGTAAAATATAGGTAACACAAGTCCTTCGAGAACTTACCATGGGACCAGATTGACGTGGTGTAAAGCGTCCATAGATATTATTTGTATAATGGTACGAAACCCTACGTGCGCGAGTTCGACTCGCACTTAGCCAGTTTTTATTACAGTACTCTAAAAATAAACGTTAACAGAAGCTTAGCAATGAATTTGTGTTAAATAAATTTAGGGAAATTTGATTACTCATGGATAAATCTACAATTATTTGAACAGTACCTGAATTTGAATCAGGTGAATATAGTATATGAATAATTCATGGCGCTTATTTTAATGCTTAGCTAACTTTTGCAGACGTTATTTGTGAGTTATGACGTCATCAAAATGGAGAATTCAAATCTAACGACAAATGTGCCTTGTGGTGGTGTATTGGTTCGAACGCACCTGTTATTAAGTCTAATTAACTATTATTTGAATCAGGTTTAACGGATTAACGCAGAATCTTCTAAGAGAATTTGTGTGTACATCGTGTGCATATTGCACTATCCCACATTTTAACCGACATCCAAAAAGGAGGCGGTTATTCATACCCACATTTCGTACACACACATGCAGTAGCGACAAATCACAAAGTAGATCAAGAATTCCTGTTATAATTATAGTCTTTACGTTGGGACTATCCAGTGCCGGATTAAGCCAATGCAGGACCCGTAGCAAATTCTGCTGCGGGGTCCCGAGCGAAAAGCGAGCGAGCAAATTTTTTTTCTATTTTACTACCTGAACTAAACTTTACACCCTAAAAGACTGTGTACTTTAGAAAATACAATTAAATCAATAGCCTAAAACCAACAGTCACTACTAAATAATTTTATATGTTCTTTAAACGCGAGCGAGTAAATTTTTTTTCCTATTTTCCAGATTAAAATCTGTTCAACTTTAAAACCTGAAAAACTGTGAGCTTCGGCAAAATACAATAAACTCAACAGATTTTAACGAAATACCGGAATAATAATATAATATGTTGTTTATGTTAAAAGTGAGCGTGCAGAGCGAGCGAGAATTTTTTTTTTTTACTTGAATTAATATATATTTAAATAAAAATGTATTTAAATTTTTAACCATGAAAGACTGCACTTGGGAAAACACAATCAAATCAATAGCCTAAAACAGAACGTCAGTTTAAAATAATATTATAATATGTTGATTATTTAAAAAAGCGAGCGAGCGGAGCGAGCTAGAAACTTTTTATTTTTATATTTGACCAATGATTAATATCTATATAAACTTTAAATCTATATAAATTTTAACCTGAAAGACTGCACTTGGAAAACTGCAATTAAACCAATAGCTTAAAACAGAACGTCAGTACAAAGAATATAACATATTGACTATGTAAAAAGCGCAATTTTTTTTTACTGTTTTAAAGAACGCCGTAAAGAACGTAATTTTATTTCTATTTTACTTCGAAATTTGACCAAAATGTCCGTAACTGATTTTACCAAACCTTTTACAACACAGGATTATGGAAAGTTTTCATTATATTGTTCACGATCTATGACTTCGAGAAATATCTTTTAGTCGAGAATTAATTCTTACGTTTTCATTATAAGAAAAACCTGGTGGCGTGTACTTTCGGATTTTCCATACCTTTAAAAAAAAAGATTGTGTGGTTTTATGAAACCACGGTAAAAGTGAAAATTAATAACAATAAAATGCGTGTCTTCGCGTGAATTACATAACGAGTTAAATGCGGTCTTTATCAATATACAGACTGTTTATGCGTTAGATTTTAAGTTATTTTCTTAAGGAACTTTGGTTCTCATATGGCATACTAGATGGCGCTGATTTGCCGCTAGATCACGCTATAGGTAAAGCGAACCTATTTGCATAAGATGTTTATGAGGGCCTTACTAATATGAAGTATTTTTGGGTTGTAAACCAATCAAGAAAAGGATTGTGTGGTTTTATGAAACCACGGTAAAAGTGAAACTTAATAACAAAATAGCGTGGAGCACTGGCACAAATGAGTACTAGTCTATACACTACACGGTCAGCTGATGCGAACTATAGGCGCCGCCATATTGGCCTCGGCTGCTCTGACGAGCGCCTTTCACTTTATCCCTACTCCGCGGCCGACCGTCACGCGACATGCAATACACAGACGAAAAAGTTTGAGACGATGTAATTCGGCTATTGAAGGCTTGCCTGAGGCTTGGACTGCCAGGCCGTGAGCTGTCGCCTACACCGCCCGTGTCTTGCACCGCCTCTTCTAATATGGAATGTTAATAAGCTAGTTAGATACTTTTTTTTGTATGCAGAACTATTTTCTGTTCTATTGGGTTAATACAATTGAGCTGAAAATCGAACTTACAAGCGTCTAGTTTTTTGTCTAGATGCAAAAATGACATTAATTTTTAATTTCAAAATGGCGGACGCATGTATTTTCTTTTATAAAAATGAATATGGATGCCCTTTTGTAGGTTTCTGGGGGTGTTGATTACAAATAGTCATTCATTTGAAATGTCCAAAATCGTAGACATTAAAAAAATGGATATAGGTGTCCTTTTCTAGGTTCTGATTACAAAAATTCATGGAGTCGCTGATTATAAAAATTCATTAATTTTAAAATGTGATAATGGCGGATGTATTTTAATTTCTGTAAAATTCTTTTATCTATAAAACGGTGCGTCCTACTGGAAAAATAATAAAAAAATTCTCCACCTTATTATCCTTGCAACAACATATTTTCATCATGATGGGAGGAAAAGAATTTTGAAAATTCTGAAATTTCCAACACTTCTATTGCTTTATACAACGCTCGTATCTCAATAAAGAGCATTTACATTTTTTTTAAAACGCTTCTATCTCGGAAATGGTGCATCCTACTGAACAAATAATGAAAATTTAACTTTAAATTTTTAGACGTGATTAAAGCATCCAAAAGTCATCAAATGTTTAATAGTTATTTAATTATTCATGGGCTTTGACCTTCATTAGCGATCATAATAAATAAATTCTTTCGTATAATCTTGACACCACACCTGACCCCTTTTAGTAATTGAACAGACACAAGCGACAACGGCAGTCATCTTGCCTAAGCAAAGCATTTTGTAAATAATTTTGAGTCTTTATGGGAAACGATTCCACAAATTCTGGTAACAACAAGACTGTTGTTTATTAGGAGTTCAAAATATTGTTTATTGTCAGTAAGCTCTATACTGTATGGATAATGATGGCCAGTGCCGTAGAAAAGGTTGAGGTTGATTTTGATGGTGAATCCGTAAGGCCGGAAAAATTTCTGAGCATTGAAAATAGAATCCTAGACTAATACAATAGTGTTGAAAATCGAACACACGAGTGTCGAGTAGTCAGATTTGACATTGACATTTGACTTGACACTTGTGTATTTGCGCATAGTTCTATTTTCAGTGCTCCAATTTTCGCCAGCCCTATGGATTCCGGACAATATAGTCCCGGCCTTAACTCAAAATACATTACACTATCTAATCTTAATCATTTGATGAGAAATCATTACTAGCTTACTTTTTAACACGCTTTTATTAGCTCGGGTTGTATGTATCTATGTATATAACGGAATCTTTGAGCTTAATTTTCACCGGTTTCTAGACGTCTGATCAACTTGAAACTTTGCACACGTCTTAAAGGCCGATGACAATGCAATAACCCGATATTTTAAAAAAAATTTTAATTTATTTTCGATTAATTTTTTAAGCGTGTTTTTTTAGTTTTTTAAAACTATTATATTATTTTTTTTATTTGATAATAGAATAGGTTTTGCCCCGATTCTGAGGTTTTTTGTCGGTAGTTTTCCTATTCAATAGGGCTTTTAATTGAATAGATAAACTACCGACAAAAAATAGCAGAAACCGGGCATAAGCCTAAACTGGCTATATAATAAATATAATTATCTAGAAGGATCTTATTACCCAAGCAAAAATGCTGTAACGAGCTACGAGATACGGATTTCGCTTACCTAAGAGTGGACACTACATTACAGTGGACTTAAAAAAAGTTTAACTAGGTTACCATTTTTATGGACAGGCTATTTAACCATAGTTTTAAATACATAAATAAAGCATTAAAATTAAAATTATTACTGATTAGTAATAATAACATAAATAACAAAGCTAGAAGATTTTCTAGCTTTGTAATTTATTTTTAAAATAATATTCCAAAATGAACCGCTTCTCAACTTTGAACACCGAGTTTCTTCATTTCAATATTATCTGAAAATATGACAAATGATGTAAAAACGAAACATTCTGTAATGGCACAAAGAACAAAGTCGGTAAACGCTTCGGCAGCACTAATTGCGTTGAGTCAACTTTGACAGCCGATTGTATAGAGAAGACGAATGATCTTGAGTGATTTCAGGCTTTGATACTACAAGCAAAGGCTTAGCAATGCTTGGAAAAGGTATAGTAAAGTAAAGAGTTTTAATCAATATACATATATACTAGCTGACCCGGCAAATATTGTTTTGCCATTGTATGTATTTTTAATGCCACATTATATGAAAATACAAAATGAAAGTCGAAAAAATGGAAAAAAATATTTAGGTGTGGGTCACCCTTATCATTTAGGGGTTTAAAAATAGATTACGACCAATTCTCAGACCTACCGAATATGCAAAATAAAATTCATAAGAATCGGTCAAGCCATTTTGGAGGAGTGTGTGTGTCCCCGAACACGATGACACGAGAATTTTATATATTAGATTACTTAATTTCTAAAAGTTTCCTTTAAGTTTATTTTAATAGGTTAGAATTTAAACCAACAAACAGCCAACTTTAGTTGTTTTATTTTAAAAACCGCTAACCATATAAAATCACAATTCACAAGCAATTAAGTAATAAAGAAAAGTATTTATCTGAGTTGCATAAATTTCAATAATTTGATTTAACGCGCGAATTCCCTAGTTATGGAATTTTATGTAACAATGTAAATTACAATAGTTAAAGTTCGGAATACTGTATTTTCACGGAGGAAGTTGTTTTAATTTTAAAATATCTTATTACATTTCCTATTATAGTATTCAGAACATAATTTTGATATGCTACTATTGTTTAGTGTAGTAAAGTTTGTGAGGATGAATGGATAAATGGACGTATGTTTGTTACTCGTCCCGAAAAACTATTGAAGGGATTTTGATGAAATTTGGTATGGTAGTAGTGTAAGCTCTGGAATTACCACAGAGGCTACCCTACATATTTGTTCCAAAAAAAGTGCAGTGTTCTCGTGGGATACTGTATTTGCGTGGGTGGAGCCGCAGGCAAAAGTTAGTAGGTACAAAACTAAGAATATACCTATATACCTACATCTTTTCTAAGCATGATAATTTATTCAGTTACAATATTTAAAACTTTCGGCGAAAGTAATATTACTTATTAGGTATGTTTTTCTGTTATATAATAGGTATATCAACTTACTAAATAGGTAAATTCCAATAAAAAATATTTTTTATGAAAAAATTATCAAAGAACTTTATCATAGCAAAAGCACCTCGGCATTGTTTTCAGTAAATATAAAATCTATGTAGCTCTCTAGTGTAATCTAAGTTTAAGAAAACTTAAACGATGAAAACCTCTCTCGGCCATTTGTTCAAATGAAACGTTGTCCAAGTGCGTATCCAGCATTCAGAGGCCCGGCAGTTCGCTACAATTTATGAGGGATTTAATTACAAGTTGAATCAAAATTAACTGAATCGAGACGTATATTACACGAACGTTCGAAGTTTGAACGAGGGTAGCCGTGAGGCACGTAGGAGGAGTTCAACCGTTTAGATACGAATTTCTTCAATATGCTGATGATAACGGTAGCCATACTCATACGACAATATTAATAATGTACATCTTCATACTTGACCGCCCGAATCGGCGCACGCACATACACGTCATTTACACTCCAGCTAACAAAACCTCAAAAAGAAGAAGTACCTATGTAGTGTCACGCCGCGCGCCGCGCCGCGCCGCCGCACCGACAAGACTCGTCGCTGCATTGAACGACTCGAGGTGTGCCGCGATACTGCACACTGTCAACGCCTTCTTTGTAAACGTACCAGAGCCTTTAGTCCAGATGCATTTGATAATTTCGACGGCGAAGTGCGAAATCAAAAAGGTATGGGATTCGACATAAGTCATCGCTAAGTGACATGTGGCTTGCGATGCCTTTTGTCAAATCCCATACTTACATTTTTTTTTTTACAGTTACAGTTTTCGAACTTCGCCGTCGAAATTATCTAATGAATCTTGACTAAAGGTCCTGGCCACACTCATAGGAGGTAAAAATTTCAAGTACACGGCTGAGTTCCGCTACTGTACATTATTTATATCGTGATTATACTGCCTATCGTCCAACACGACATAAACAGTATAAACTGTCATGCCAATCGACGCCCATACACCGTCAGTTCTAACCGATCCTCGACGACGACGCTATGTCGTGCCTACACTAAGACTATGTTCAGAAACATGTAAGAATAACCATAAAATAAAATAAGCTGAAAATTATAATCATCAATCACTACAGTCGAAAAAACTTGAGAGGTGTCAAGGGACACCCGGATGGAACGAAGTTCCTTTCGATTAATTAGTGAAGGAATTGTAATAAAATTGTATTTTTTTTTAAGTTATAAAAATACTTTTTTATTATTAACAAATATAATGTAATATAAACTTAATCAGTAGGCTCAATTTTAGTAATAACTGGCTTGTGGTAAAAAATTGAAGGGAATTTATAATTTATTCCACGCCGCACGGCTTACAATTACTATAGCAAAAGGTGTCGTTACTACTTTTGGTCTTAATTTTTCCCGTCTAGCCCCCTTTCGCAACAGGCGATAAGGAACTTCGTTTCCAAAAATAATTTTTAACAGTTTGACAATGAAATACTTTGACTGGGTTTACTCACACTTGAATAAAACTGCTAAACATGCACCTCTCCCATTCACTAATAAGAGAGAAATCATCATCCATTGTACTAATAAGAGAGGAATTAATGTTGTTATATACATTTTGTTGTGATAATGTGTTAGTCTTTTAAAAATACGAAAATATTTTTAAATCGAGCAATAATAATCCATCAAATCATAGCTTTACTTGAACTAAATGCTTCAATCATTCGCGACAGGCTGAACCACCGGTTAAACAAATCAGTTATGGTCGACAAGCGGCACCACCTCTTGTCGACCTTATTACTCGTACTATAGCGCGGAGCAGTCACGTACTGCCATAAGCAATGTTTGAGGATATCTATGATACAATTAAAAATTATGTAGTAAAAGAAAAAAAATTTTTTTTTCAATAATGCCGCAGTGCCGTTTACATTTATGTTAAGGCTGGGACTATAATACGATCCGCAATCCGGCGGGCCCGGGAAAATTCACAGGACTGAGATAATAGAACTCTGCGCAATAGAGTTGAGAATCAAAGTGTCGAGTGACGAGCTGTCATATATGACATTGACATGTGACTCGACACTTGTGTGTTTGATTTTCAGCTCTATTGTATTAGCGAAGAGTCCTATTTTTAATGCTCTGAATTTTTTCTCCGGCCTAACGGGTTCCGGATCGTATAGTCCCAGCCTAAGACTTGATGTTACCCATGACTTCGTACGCAAAAAGAAATCCCGAAAAATTCATTTTTCTGCGATGAAAAGCAGCCTATGTGTTAATCCACCGTCTTCGCGCTTATAATATTAGCAAGAATTTCACGCGTACGTACGGTTCTCGTAGCTTCACAAACGTACAAGTTTGAGCAAGCTTAAATTACGTACTATAATTAACACGTTACTCGTCAAGGGAATTTCTAGTCGAGTTTCGCTTTAATATTACCCGTACAGATGGCATACGAGGCCAGAGAGGTCCCTGAAAATTCATGAAGCACGTTCATTTATATTTAAAACGGCGCCAAAGCAATATTCGCCCATTGAGATTCTGCTGTTGTCACTACTCGACACTCGTTCTTATACATAATTCGTCTTGTTCCTTTACGTGTTTTCTGACTTAAACCATCTGAGGGCCGATTGTGTTCTATAGGCTTGACACTTTGAAATTCTTTAACTTATTGTGATGATTATTGTGATGCGTCTATTTTGTTATTCTAGGTTTTAGTTGATATTATCACAATGCTTATCATGTTGAAAAAGTATTAAAAGTTCTGAACTTATCAACATAAATATGTGTATAATTAAATATGTGTATAATATAATAAAAATCTTAAATATAAGTATAGTATAAAAAGTATTAAATATATTTCCGTTGTCTGGTACCCGTAACACAAGTTCTTCGGATACTTACCACGGGACCAGACTGACGTGGTGTGAAGCGTCCATAGATATTATATTATTATTATTATTATTATTATTATTATTATATTATCGACGGCCGCATCGAATAAACGTGCAAGAGCTCTTGCACAATTTTTTTTTGTTTACGTTATTACGGTATATTCGTGCGCGAGTGAAAGAGACAAGTAGCGATGAGTGACTGTACGAAATTCTACGTGCTCCGCGACCGCATTTTAGTGACATAATGATGGCTGGGAAGAATACTAGAAGCCTAGGGCCAAATACTGAAACGCTACTTAAGTTAAGAAGCTCTCAAGTCACATTCTGTACTTGGCATTCTGATTTCAGCCAAGCTGATACAGTAGTAGCCTGTGATTGAGAGGCCCCAAACTTTACTTCTCATTCTGCCAAGTGGTAGCCTGTGATTGAGAGGCACTAAACTTTGAATAGCCTTTGAGAATTCTACGGTCTACCTAGTCTACAGTTTACAGTAGATCCTATTACTATTATAAATGTGAAAGTTTGTGAAGATGGATGGATGGATGGATAAGTCTTTGTTACTCTTTCACGCACAAACTACTGCACGGATATTGATGAAATTTAGTAGGGTAGTAGTTTAAGCTCTGAATAAAAACATAGGCTTAATTATTAAACTTATTATTCTATTTATATTTTATTTTATGCTTATAAACTACAGTGTTCCTGTGGGGTACTGCATTTTCGAAGGCGGAGTCGCGGGCAAAAGCTAGTATCACATTAATTCAAGGATTTTGAGACCACTATAAATAAGGCCTGCTTCTTGCATAAAATGGCTCTTTTTGCATACAAAAGATATTGCAATTTAAACTAACTAAACTGCTCCTTTTATTATTTTAACCTTCAAGGTCTTCCAAACACCAACCTTTATTATAATCATAACCCGTATCATAGTTCGCACCAAAATAATTTTATGAATAAATCGTTTTGATGTAAGTGCCACTATAAAAGAGAAGCACTTTACATAATTTTACTAACCTCTTTATTTGTCTTGACGCTTTAACTACACCTACATTAGGTACCTAAATGCTTTATCCTCTCGGGCGCCCCCTAGTGTTTATGTCCTAGGTCATAAGGCGTCCTGTTCAAATCTGACATATGACCTAAGTTGCCGGTCAGCGCTAAAATGCAGATTTCGACGAAAATTCGTATGAGTGCACTAGCTTATATTAGTATATTCGGAATCTACGTAAAATTTGCTTTAACAAGAATTTAATATAATCGAAAAAAATTAACAAGTGGAATTATTTCGAACGTCTAATCGCACAAGTTTGTAAAATCACACCTTTGTTGTCGAAAAAAGCATTTAAAAAACAATTTAAGAGGCTAGACACATTATAAATAGACTAATTATATTAAAAACAAGTTATTTTGTTATTATAAATTAGACACAATATCCTCTGATTAATAAAATTGCAAAAAAACAATAGTTTAAAGCGAATGCGCTATTTCAAAAATTATCATTGTAAGAGACGCGAGTTCAAAAGCCTTTTTGGACCTGATTATCCACATAAAATGTATATTTTGTGGTCTCCTATTAAACCTTACCTAATATAGAGTTTTTTTTTAATAAATTATGTATATTAAGTGGCTTGATCATTAAAATCTTAGAATAAAAAAACACGGTAAAAATACCACTCTTACATAACAGGCTGATAAATGTTTAACATTTTGATGTTTTTACATAGGAGCTGTTTTGTCAAAAACAACACAAAATATAGAACCAAAATTAATAAATACACATTTCTTAAGCTTGTTAGGCATAAATATTAACTTAATAGAGTATTTTACATAAAATATGAGTACGTTAGATTATAGATTTTAAATAAAAAGTATATATTTTATTTATTTAGTTACATCTGTCATACAGTTTTTATGTTTTAGTATGTTTTTTATACGAAAATAAAAAATGGGTTGTATGTAGAAAATAAAACCGGCTTTTAGGCGACTCCACAGTTGTATGTTCATTAGTAATTTAAATTTTCGCCGCCATTTTGTTTTGAAAATGCCTGGCGTCCCGACAACGTACAACGGTTAATAGCAAACATCGTATTATTATTTTTTATTTTCTGATTTATTTATAACACTAACTAGTTCTTTTATTATAGTAAAACAATCTTTAATAATATTTGTTCTACTGTTATTTTTTAGTTTTTATAGTTCTATTATGTGTAATACTTCTAATAATTTCTATTATTAGAAGTTAAATATTACCAGAAATATTTTCACAGCTTATTAAAATACAAAACTGTTTTTGTAACGATTATTATTTGAGTTGGTATATGGACCCAGCTAAATTATAAAATACAAGTGGCAAAACTATGATGAAAATTGATATTTATTACCTTTATTTTAGATAAAATTAGCTTTTACCAAAACATTCTTAACAAAATTACACTTCACAATACACTGTAATCCAGTCGCAAAGTGTACTAAACAATGAAAGCAATTTGACACCACTTATGTTTTTTTCAATTGGCTATAGCATTTGGTATTTGTTAGGATTATAAATGTATGTATATTATATTTGTCATCCTTTTCATTAGCTTCAATATTAAATACATTAAAAAGAGACCAACATATATTTTTTTCACGTAATTTAATGTTTTTTTGGTACTATTACTCAACTGCCGAATCGACCGTACAACGGTGGCCGGCCAAAAGCCCAAGCCAATTTTGTAAATTATATACAAAATCATTTTGCAAAAAGTTATATACGTAGTAGCTACTACGTATATAACGTTGTACATTGCTTATGTCATTAGGTATTAAAGGCAAACTTTTAATAACAAAGAGTGTAGTCGTCCACTAAGCGGATTAATAAGAGGTTTACTTAAAAACTGACAAAAATTTTTTGACATTAATAACGTTCAACGTGCCAGTCCAAACTGCAGTCTTAACTCTTGAAATCAGATTTACACGCACAGTTTGGAACGTTCGCCTAAATATTTCAGATCCGTCCGCAGTCCAAACACTGGGCGCATTTTTAATAATAAATAGCTCGACAGTTTTATCCACGTTTGTATGTGCATAAAACCATGGTTGGCACAAACTGTATTTTGTTGCTTTTTAGCTTCTGAAATCCAGGGAGAAAAAAGAAAAGAGTTTTTTCTACCTTCCCGGACTTTTCCGTAATAAAATTGTGAAGAGTCAACAAAAATGGAATATTTTAGAACGTTCTCTGGCTAAATGTAGCCGTATAATCAATTATGCATACGGCTAATGCATTTCTGAACTAAAGCGAGTTTGAAGTGGGTATCATTATGCCTTCATCTCATTTCGTAGGCAATTCTATTATGTATGAAAAATCTTTATAGGCTTTCAGTACGTATTGGAAATCATTTCGGTTTTGACGTGAAAACGTCTTTGAAATTGATTCCATGGTACGTATAAGTAAGTATTAGATAATAAATAATAATACATAAGTACCTATAAGAAAATTGTGACACTTTAGGAGTGCCGTCAGAAGTGAAAACAATAGCGTACACGCAAAACGCGTTTACACGTGATGCGCGGATTAAACTGTGGAATGCCGGGTGCATCGACATATCAGGTTGGACTGTCAGTCCCGCGCATCTACATGTTCGTTTCAATGCGAAGGTTCAAACGGCGCGTACTGTTCTTCGCGGTCCAAACTTTAAGTGTGAAGGGCGCAAATATCTATGGATTGCTAAATAATAATAAACAATCAACGAATTATTATGCTAAATGACGGTGAAACATCGCGCGTAGTGGAGGGAGAAGCGCCGTCTTTTGAGGTTAACAAATACCGAAATCTAAGACAAAAAGTAAAGAAATCGTTAACCTACCGAATAAATATTTATTATATTTTGCTAACAAGCTAAAGTTCTGGACCAACTTTTATAATTAAATTTGTTTGATAAATAATTATAAAATGCTTGTCTAAACAAACTTGTTACTTTGAACGATGAATGTTTCGCCACAAACTTTAGAATTAAGGAAGGCATCTGTCTATTTAATCGGCTTAGAGTGTCAAGAGGATGTCTTACCAAATGTTCGAGGTTTGTGGTTCAAACTTCAGTAACCTATAGCTCGTAATAACACGACGGTTTAACAAAATTTAGGTTTTTTTGTTTTTCACGAGGTTTTTCGTGGATGAGGGATGAATTTGTAAACCCTTATAATATATTACACATAGACGCGACGTTTTCGAGTATATAAATTTTAAACAGATCTGGAATAATATCAAATCTAGATTATATATTAGATAAGTCTCGATGATACTATATAGTATAAAATCGTGTGATCTGACGCCATAATATATCTTTAGAAAATATTTAAAATAGTGAACCAATATTCGATATAAAAATAACCTCGCAATGGAAAAAAAATTAACTTATATAACTTGGAGTAGGTATCTACAGTTATAGTGCAATTGATGAGAGGAGCCGGCATCACGTATACAATCAGTATGCATGGCACGGGGTCGGCCATTTTGAAGTGTCATACCATGTTCATGCTCAGGTTAACTCTAATCCAGATAAGTCTAGCTGTAACTGAATAAACTGGGTTCTATTTCACACATATTCGGATATGAGAGAACTTATAGCTGAAGAAATATTTTATCATTATTAAAGTATTTAACTCATTCAAATTTAAAGGCTTTTTATTAGTTAAAATTGCAGAAAGCTTTTAAATTATGTAAAACTCAATAAACAATTACTTACCTATGTTAATCAATGCTTTAATTTCGGGTACGTTTATGTTTTCACAAAAAAACTATAAATATTTCAAAGTTTAATCAAAGCGTAAATGGCATCTCTAATAAGCTGCCCTTTGCCCGAATTCAAGATAGAATAAAGGGCTCCATCAGAATTATTTTATCTCGACAAAGTGAGTATTGTTTTCGGTGATCCAATTATGAAATTCTGTTGCCTCTAAAATAAGCCGGCAAAGTTCGGTATTTTGGTGTAGGTATCAACAATAAGCAGTTAATGTTTTGTTTGTAAATGTTAGTTTTCGGGGACGGGAAATTTGGCACGTTTAGAGCGAAAATTTAGTCGTTCTCACCTTAAATAGTTTTGCTTTTGTTTTCGTAACTGTAATTTCAGATCTGTCACCTTTCTCTAAGTGGAGGGAGTAATTGGGATTAGAATTTAATTCATATTTTGACCAGAATCTATTTTGTAGTAATATTTTCATATTATTTATCATAATACGTACTAATCATATTAGTGGAATTTACTTTTTCATACCACACATTCATTGTCTTATGACTTATTTCAATGATATAGTATCTAATGACTAATATCAACCGTTAACGTCTTACCTTATAGAATATCAAATATAATAAATTCTACAATATTACGTATATCTATTTGATTTTAATATGAAGCTAAATTAATGATATTGCCGCTTCTTCGACAAATCCAAGGTATAAAAAAGAATCGAAGTTGCATTTAACCGAAATTTAAAACGAAAAGAGATCTTTAAAATAATAAAATATGTAGATATCTTGTTACCTTATACATCAATCACACGTATTCGTTTCAAAGGCGAAAATTTACAAAAAGGACACATACCTACCTACTGTAAAAACGCGAAATAGATGTGGTATCTATGTGTAAAAAAACTTTTTTAAACTTCTAATATCGCTCGATAGCTTACATATTTTCAGAAGAGCAGTTTAAACTGACGCTGATGATGGAAAACTTTTTAAGCACGTCATCTCGCATCTGGCTCATATTAGGCACAAGGGTTATATGAGTGATTAGATAAACATGGTGACATAACATGATGGAGCGAGACCCACTCATTACTAACTATCGATCAGCTGCAATGCTCGTGATTAAGCGTATTTCAGCCTATTATGAGTATACCCTAAGGAAATTCCGTTTTGTAATATTACTTCGGATAACCTTGATATTGGGGTTCTATCATCATGATCATCATTATCGCCCACCGATGTACAATGTCCACTGACTACTTGCATATTTGGGGAGATCGTAAAATGCAAGTATGTACTTTAGTTTTGTTTTATTGCCTAACATCACATTACATAATATTATAGACATTAAGGAACATTATAGCGATCGTACCAAAGTGTATAATATCTACTCGTAATGTGACAAAATATCGATATAATGAATTATCGCTATATTTTTCAATAGGGTATTTTCCAAGTTTTTGAAAAATGGCCTAGTGGGTAGACCGTTTGACTTGCACTCGAGAGAGTGCAGGTTCGATTCCCAGGTTGTGGCGTGTACCAATAAGACTTTTTCAGGTCTCAAGTACATTATACGGACGCTCCAACGGTGGAAGAAAATATCGTGAGGAAACCCGCACATGGTCGGCCCCAGACGTATTGACCAGTCATTTTTCTGGACTAGGCTGACTGTGTCGTGGGAATGCCGTATGTGTTTGGGCAACCATACGACATTTCAACTGACTGAACAAAAATCGACTGTTCCAGGCACTACAGTATTTCAAGTGTGGGTACTTCGCTTGGAGAATACTGAATAAATCATCCAATAACGGATGAAAAGGCCTAAGTTTTTTGATCAAATATATATATACGTAACAAACGGATTTTTTAATAAGTGTAAATTATGTAAAAAGAAAAGAAATTACTTAAAACAATTATCTAAAAAACACTATTAGAAATCTTTAAAAAATGTTAATAAATAAATCTTATTATAACGTGAAAGAATTTTTAATGAGCTGAAATTTAAAATTATAATTATTAACATTATATTTTATTATATCTATTGCCATTTTTTGGAGCTCTTGATTTCACATTTTAATTTTCTTCTTTCTTGACATTTTTATAGTAATCTAATAATTGTATTAACAATAAATTTGAGTTTTTTGCCGGGGAATTCAATGGGTGACGTTGTGGAATTTGTACAAAATCATACATTAGTGTTATCTCGGTTCTTAATGTGTAATATATAGTGTTCTTAATGTGTAATGTATATTGGTAGAATATTAACCATTAAATATTCGTTAACGTGCACAAGTGTGGGCAAGTGGTACAACTTCTAAAAATGTGCTATTTTGTGTTTCCCGCCAAAATTCTCCAGGAACTTTCAGTAAAGCTTCTACCACTTTACTGAATCGACTGACATGACTCATGGACTGTACTGACTATATTTGGACTTTGAATAGACTTTAGACTTGACGATATAGGAATACGGTGTTGAAAATTGAAACGAAAGTTCTATTTCCCGCCTTTTTAACTTGACACTGGCAAATGGTTATAAGCCGATGCCATATATAAATTAAAAAAAAAAAAATTTGACATTCTATATATTGAAATAATGAATGATGTTTGTAATTAATACTTAATCATTGACAATTTGATTCTGTTATTAAATGTATCTTAAAGTGATGTTATAAATAAAAATAATGAATTAAAAAAAATATATATATTAATAAACAATAAATAAAATATTTGGACGTCGTTAACTGCGACAAAATATGCGCAAATATATGCAATATATGTAAAAAAATAACACCTATAATTAACCATATTTTCACCAAATAAAGCATCATTTCATTTCATTTCATTTCATTTCAGTTCAGTTCAGTTCAGTTCAGTTCAGTTCATTTCATTTCATTTCATTTCGTTTAACACTTTCTATTTATCTCTTACTTGGAACGAACATTTGAAGATGAAAGACGTTCCGTTCTTGAATTAAGAAAGTAATTTTTATAGTCATTTTATGTCTCCGCTAAAAAAGTACAGTCTTGTTTACTGTTTTATTTATTGCTCCTTTTATTACGTTTATCCAGCACCATTTTGTTGTTACGAGTATTATATTCAAACTTAAATTTTTTATGCTTGGAATATCAAAGAGATTATACTCAAAGTGATATTACAGTACATTTTATTTATGACTGTTGATTTTCATTTGTATAATAAAAACCAAATAGTTGTTGCGCTATCTATCATTACTCAAAAATAAATTACTCTTATTACTACACACTTGTAATTTGCATGTTATGTAACAAAAACAATTGGACGAGGCTTTAAAAAAGTCCGCGTTGATTTTTTAGTAATTAATATAAGATAATTAATTAATCCAACTTAATTAGAACCTACATAGATTAAAAATGTAAGTAGGTTCTAATTAAGTTGGAAGCCATAGATCAAATTCGAGTAAATTAAAATTTGTGTAATCGCTTTAGTCTATTTAATCTTGTTCGAAAGCTTACAACCGGCTTCTTTAATTTAGCATGCATTGCTGTCTGCTAATCTATAATTTAAATAATAGCTTAGTCATCACTCATCATCATCATCATCATCATGATTGAACACAAAATTTTCCACATCTAGTGGGGTATGGGCGGTATGGGCGGTATGGGCGCATTTGTATCCACACAATATTTTGATAATATTAATATATCAGACGTAATTATTATTAATCACAGCCCCCGTGGTCTAGTGGTTAGAGCTTGGCTCTCGACTCGGAGGTTTATATATTTATATTAATTAATATTATTATTTATTTTTTTATTTACATATTCGATTCCCACATTGGAACAACAAAAAATGTTATTTCTAAGTTTGGTTAGGACAATGCAGGCTGATCACCTGATTGTCTGACAAGAAAGATAATCCATATGTCGGATGTGCATGTCTTGTCGGTTATGCGTCCCACTGGTGTACGGGAGTAAAGGGGGAGAGAGTGCTCTTGTGTACTGCGCACACACTTGGGCAGTATAAAATAACCTGTACTGTACTAATCCTGGCCCGGTTTCAATGAATATTATTATTAATCAATACGAGGGCGGGTCAATAAGTCCGTGACTTTTGGAATAAACAACAGATTTTTTGATAAATAAATCATTTTATTTTTCAACGTAGTCCCCCTTGAGCTCTATACACTTTGTCCAACGCTTCTCCAATTTTTTTATCCCTTCCAAAAAATATGATTTGTCGAGGTCCTCAAAATAGGCCTTTGTTTGCGAGATGACTTCATCATTGGAGTCAAATCTTTTTCCACCGAGCCATTTTTTCAGGTTTGGGAAAAAGAAGTAGTCACTCGGAGCCAAATCTGGAGAATAGGGTGGATGTGGGAGCAATTCATAGCCCAATTCATGGATTTTTGCCATGGCAACTGCACATGTGTGCACCCTTGCATTGTCTTGGTGAAAAAGAACTTTTTTCTTGGCCAAATGAGGTCGGTTTTTTTTCAAATGCTCATTGAAGCGGTCCAATAAGTTGGCATAATATTCCCCATTAATTGTTCTTCCCTTTTGAAGATAGTCAATGTGGATTATCCCACGTGCATCCCAAAAAACAGTCGCCATAACTTTATTGGCTGACAAACCCACCTTGGCCTTCTTTGGCGCCGATTCACCCTTAGAAACCCACTGTTTTGACTGTTGTTTGGTCTCTGGTGTGTTGTGATGGATCCATGTTTCGTCCACGGTTACAAAACGGCGCAAAAACTCCTCCATATTGTGATTAAACAACGCCAAACCTTCCTGTGAAGTTGTTACACGATTGCGTTTGTGGTCGACTGTGAGCAAACGCGGCACCCATCTTGCGGAAAGCTTTCTCATGCCCAAGTGATCATTCAAAATTGAAACCAATAAGCCATGCGAGATGCCTATGGCTTCCACAATCTCTTTCACTTTCAATCACTTTCAACCATATCGTGAATTTTTTCGATTGTTTCGGGTGTAGAGACCTCAACTGGGCGTCCAGGACGTTCGGCATCTTCAGTGCTTGTACGGCCACAACGAAATTCAGTAAACCACTTTTTTACCATTGAAATCGATGGTGCAGAGTCCCCATAGTATTTATCAAGCTTAGCCTTGGTCTCGGTAATGGTTTTTTTTCGCAAAAAATAATGCTTAATAAGCACACGAAATTCACTTTTTTCCATTGTTTCCTTAAGTTACTGGATAGTCTGATAAAGATAGCTGTAAAATACAAACTAACTGACGCAGCAAGTTCAAATTTTGATAGGAGTCAACTGACAGATGCCTGTTGACAGGAGTAGTGTAGCTTTTTCAGTAAGGAGGTTAGAAATTCAAAAAGTCACGGACTTATTGACCCGCCTTAGTATTATTATTAATTAATGAGCATTATATTTCTCACCTCTAGGTAATACAGGACAGCGTCACATAATTTTATAATAATAATTAATAACAAAATAGTGATTGTCACTATATGACTTCATTCGCTTAGAATGTGTGTAGAGAATGTGGTACTACAGAAATATAGCATTTAAATAAAATGTATTCATCTGATTACTATGTAAATTTTTACATTTACATTACATTACTTTAAACTATGTAATTTGATCTTAAAATAAAATATTTGCTGATGTTTAAGCGCGCCGCATAAAAAAACTGATTTAAAACCTGTATTCGTGAGATTAGATGATACAGACAGATAAGTGCCGACACACGTTACCCTTTTCAAAAACCTTTGAGGGTTATTCACATCGGGTTCAACGAACAACAGACGCCGACAAAACTGTTGGCAGTGTCTACTATCCAGTAATTAAATTAACTTAAAGCCTGTGTTTTAAATTGCACTCATCATCATCAGAATTTCTGCTGAGTAGACTTTCTGTTTTGCCGAATTCCTGCTTGGCAAAATTTCTGCTCGCCAACATTTTTTACTATGCAGAATCTCTGTTGAGCAGAATTCCCGCGACCGTAATCGCGCACTTATAAGTTATTAGAGGTCGCCCTGTGGTTGAAATTCGAACACAATTCATGTTTTAATTCTAAAGTTTCAACGTTTTTATGTTTATATAATTCTTATAATAATATGTAAAAATTGTGAAAGAAAGATTGACGCTTATTGACAATAGAGATCACATTTTCATGAATTAAATTTTGAAATTGTTGATTAAAGATACATAAATCTAAAAGAAATGGGTATTTTGATTGACGCGATGAAAAAATATAAGCAAATAAAAATATTGCCCGTCTCTTTGTCGCAAAACGATTTGTTACGTCACAAGCTGCTACCGCCATACATTGTTGTATGTACTCGTACTCGTGGCCGATATATCGCTCTCTTTCATATTGTAATTTTAAATTGATTGTATCTTCGTTATTTTTTAAGATATAGGAAAATGTAGATTGTTTATTAACAAGTTGTTTACCATCGATTAGACGAAAAAAAATATTTTTAGGCAACATGCCTATTGCGTCAAACCTACTGTAATATATACAAAAATGCTAGTACCAGTGAGGTAGTGTGTTTTGTTGTTATTTTTATTTATTTATTTATTTATTTATTTACTTATACACTTTCTGCACAATGTACAATGGCGGAATTAATGCCATTAACTTAATTAAATGTACTTCTGAGCGTTATTTTAAAAAATATTAGCTTTTGGCAGGCCTTCCCCCACTTAAACTTTAAATTTTAATTTCATACTCATCCGTATGCACAATTCTCGAAAATCCGTACTTGAATTTTATGCTTTACGTATTAATAATATAACGATAACTGAGTTAGTGAAAAGAAATGAAATGAAACACCAGTGGGGATAAACTTTTTTGGGGTTGCTCTCCATACATAATTATGTATGGAGATTGAAGAGCCATTACTTAAATATAAAACTATTATTATTTTATGATGGCGAAACCGAAACCTTTACCTATTCACTATCTATCATTAATTACCATACCATAATTATACGTTAGACGTGCGGACAGACAGATATACAGACAGGGGAACGGACAGAGTGAAACTATAAGAGTTTCTTGTAGTACGGTGAAACTCAACAAACGACGATTTTTATGTTATAATGTTTAAATATATAAAGCTACCCGAATTCCATTATACACGTCATCAGGCAAGTACTGAGCCACAAATAACAATAACAGATCGGTCGTTAGGCTCCATGTCACCTCTACGTGGCGTGTCTAGAAAGACGTGACACATTTTTGATCTACGCTGAAATCTGCATACACACCTGCGTGAATTTTTCACAAAATGCATGTCCAATTACAATAGGAAGTAAATCTTGGGAGACCGAGCTTTGCTCGGAGTTCTAGTACCTACAAAACAAAAAACTAACCATATATGTCGATAGGTAAATCACAATAATATTAGTCTGACCGGGACTCGAACCCAAGACATCAATTTGCTAACAACGCAAAAAGATCTATGCGTACACATATAAAGCTAAATAACTTTAATCTTATTACGCAACGAAAGATAAAATATATAAAAACTCCACAATGCACGCTTTCCTGGAATAAAGCTAATTACTACGTTAAACTATTGTGCTATATAGTATAGCAAAGAAGGACCTAATGCTATACTATACAGCATGGCGTTCACATTACGCGATATTATCGCAAGCATTTATAGTATATAGCGAGCTCAGTTGACCGCGATCTTTGAAGAGTGTGCACAGTTGCACAGCACACATCACGGTCGACACAATGGATTTAATACTGTATAGTCTTGAAACCTCATCGACCGATGATAACAATGCGGAATTAGGCACTATCTTGTCATAGCTACGAAAGAAGAAAAATGCCAGACCCTGGATCTACAATAGAGAAAAACTACAACCAAAACAATCATTTGGCGCCAGCGCAAATCCGTCTCAGGCACAGGATCTTATCCAGACGTGCTGTGTCGTTGCGATTGCCGCAACCGAAACGAGCGTATGAACTCAGCGTATCGCACTATTTTATAGCGCATAGTAAGCCTGTAATATATAGTACAGTACAGTGTGAACGTGTCCATAACAATATATGGTGCGCGGAATTGTTGTGCTATGAGCTATATACTATATGCTATTATATTATAACGTAGTCTGAAAGCCGCTTAAGAATAATGGAAATTAATTTTCATGGAGATTGTCGAAGCCGTTTCCGATATTCTGATTTTATATTTTTATACGAGAAATGCTCGTTTAAATTATAAATAAAATAATATAATTACTTAGCCACTCCCTAGCTTAAAATACGTTGAAAAACACATAAAGTAGAAATAAGTAAAATATTATCAACGTGTGCTCTGATACACAGAAGGTATCTTGAACTAACTAAAAAGTATTAAATTTATGGTTGAACGCAGGTTTTTTATAGTTTCATCATCTATGCTTCTTCTAAGCAATTCAAGTTTTGGGATAACAATATTCTACTAGTAGTAGTTATAATATTGTTCCTTATCTCATTTAACTACCTTATTGATATTTTGTAGACTAAATTTATATAAATCTATAAAATTAATTAATAAGTCTGCGAGAATTAATTCTAACAGAACTAAATGAAAATGCAAGCAACGAAGATACTGAGCCGGACGACTGCATCAAGCTCACAGAAAACCAAATTGAAATTTCTGAGGAAGTGATCCCAACCGTTCATGTTTGAGGCCGAAACTCTTTCCTAAAACCGAATTAATAATTAAGTGTGGTAAAGCTATGCTTTGCCAGGAAAGGGTAGGCTCTACCGAATAGACATTCCACCACTGAAAACCAGCGTGAAAAGAAGCTTGCATTTTGTTTCGTCAAGTGAGTGTTCGCCTAAAAGGTGTCGGTGGAAATCGCTTACCATCAGGCGATCCAATAGCTCGTTTTCCGGTGTTGTAGCTAAATACAAAGATTAAGATGGTTCTTAACCCTCATATCAGCAATTTCTTCGGAATTTCATTGGATGTAGTAAATAGCAATCATATGTTGCACAGAGTTCCAGCGGTAATAGTTCAGGCGATAAGAAGCAACTCGAGCATTTTTGCACGCCATTTTAACTGTCGTTACCTGCATGCTTGGAACAACCACCGTAGAAATGGTTTCTTTCTACGGAAGAATAGGCAAAATGAAGGTTTGACAAAGCAAAGCTGTCATTTTGTCCATATTATCTGCCAGTATGTCTGTTCTTGTGCAGACAAAACGAATTTCTTTGGTGGTCATGCTAAGCGTGCTGTTTGTTTAACTGTTGAGCAAAAAAGCGATCCCATAACACCTTTTTAATCTATTTTTTGGAGTTAAAACATTAGAAGAGTGTATGCTTGGTACTAAATAGTTAAATACCCACCTCTTTTTAAGTATTTCACGCAAAGCAACCGATAAGTTTTTATAGAAATGATATGTAATGCTAATAAAAATCCATTTTGTGGACAAATAAAATTAAGCATTACTCGAACTACGCCTACCGCATCTATAATTTCTGGACCATGATTTCTTTTTATTAAATATAAATTATAGTTTAAAAAAAACTAAAAAAAACACGCTTTTATAGAAAATCTAACTAAAAAATAAAAAATAAAATTGAATAAATTTGGATTAAGAATAGTGTAAATGAAAAATAAATGTTTATTATTGTAAAAAAGCGTGGGGTGCAGTGTCTTCACCTGTACGTATGTTTGTATGTAACCGACTCCAGTGGATTTGATTTTGATCCACTTCAAACGGTCAGATTTCGTTTAAAGTGATTTTTATGATATTATCAAAGTGAATATCCTTCTCATATCTGCCAATAAAATGTTTATAACTATTGACACTATGCACCCCACGCTTTTTTACAATAATAAACATTTATTTTTCATTTACACTATTCTTAATCCAAATTTATTAAATTTTATTTTTTATTTTGTAGTTACATTTTCTATAAAAGTGTGTTTTTTTAGTTTTTTTAAACTATAATTTATTTTTTGCTCTTTAGTACGATTTGCTATCTATTAACCGGGGGACCAAAGAGTAAGCCTGGAACTGCACGCATGCATAGTTCGCGCACTAGTTCTATCTCTCTTACTCTCATGCAAAGGATGCGGAAAGAAATTGATGAAAACTGGCGAATTTAATAAGGATAATCGGATATTTTAAATCGAATCATTGCATTGTCATCGGTCTTTGACAGGTGTGCAAAGTTTGAATTAAATCTGATCGTTCAAAGTAGGATAAAATCGAGCCCAAAGGAGTCGGTTACAAACAAACAAACAAACAAGCAAGCAAGTATGTCTGTTCTTGTGCAGACAAAACGAATTTCTTTGGTGGTCATGCTAAGCGTGCTGTTTGTTTAACTGTTGAGCAAAAAAGCGATCCCATAACACCTTTTTAATCTATTTTTTGGAGTTAAAACATTAGAAGAGTGTATGCTTGGTACTAAATAGTTAAATACCCACCTCTTTTTAAGTATTTCACGCAAAGCAACCGATAAGTTTTTATAGAAATGATATGTAATGCTAATAAAAATCCATTTTGTGGACAAATAAAATTAAGCATTACTCGAACTACGCCTACCGCATCTATAATTTCTGGACCATGATTTCTTTTTATTAAATATAAATTATAGTTTAAAAAAAACTAAAAAAAACACGCTTTTATAGAAAATCTAACTAAAAAATAAAAAATAAAATTGAATAAATTTGGATTAAGAATAGTGTAAATGAAAAATAAATGTTTATTATTGTAAAAAAGCGTGGGGTGCAGTGTCTTCACCTGTACGTATGTTTGTATGTAACCGACTCCAGTGGATTTGATTTTGATCCACTTCAAACGGTCAGATTTCGTTTAAAGTGATTTTTATGATATTATCAAAGTGAATATCCTTCTCATATCTGCCAATAAAATGTTTATAACTATTGACACTATGCACCCCACGCTTTTTTACAATAATAAACATTTATTTTTCATTTACACTATTCTTAATCCAAATTTATTAAATTTTATTTTTTATTTTGTAGTTACATTTTCTATAAAAGTGTGTTTTTTTAGTTTTTTTAAACTATAATTTATTTTTTGCTCTTTAGTACGATTTGCTATCTATTAACCGGGGGACCAAAGAGTAAGCCTGGAACTGCACGCATGCATAGTTCGCGCACTAGTTCTATCTCTCTTACTCTCATGCAAAGGATGCGGAAAGAAATTGATGAAAACTGGCGAATTTAATAAGGATAATCGGATATTTTAAATCGAATCATTGCATTGTCATCGGTCTTTGACAGGTGTGCAAAGTTTGAATTAAATCTGATCGTTCAAAGTAGGATAAAATCGAGCCCAAAGGAGTCGGTTACAAATAAACAAACAAACAAGCAAGCAAGCAAACATTCAGGTGAAACTAATAAAGGCGTTATAAATATAGAAAAAACTATAAGACATGCTTTCATAGTTCGTCTACAATTCAAAGGGCACATAATTGCGAATTCACATCGTATTGCAAATATCTGCGAGCTCGTATATGACCTCTAGTATACAAGCTTGCGGATGCGATTCGTGCGATTTCGCAATACGGTATTTTCCTGTGTCTTTTTATTACATAAATAGATAGTGTTCTGGAAAATAAGACAGTTTACAAAAGGAAAAGCATACTAAAAATCAATATTTTGAAAGATATTGCGGATTGTTTGAAGCACTTTTGTGAGTCTCGTGAAAACGCCCCATATAAAAGTCGTAGTCGTTGTCGTCACACGCTAGTAATGTTGCTACGAAATGTATGGCCATATGCAAAAAATTCTGATATCTCGTTATTGTGCGCGTTTATTGCGATACATGCTATAGTAAATCTTTTTGTATTTTATGTAAGTAAACTAATTATATAGGTTTTATACACTAACGTTTTAAAAAATACTTCAACTTTTGACGTGTGACTTCGAAATGCATATAATTACAAAACAACACATAAACCTTAATTATTTTAACTTTTATCAAGTAGTAATACCTAATTATTTCTTTATTTATTTTAAAAAAATAAAATTTTTAGATGTAGGAAAATACCCAGCCCAAAAGGAATAAAATGTTATTGAAAAACTTACACTCGGATAGTAAAACTATCCTAGCAAAAATTGCCGTTTTTATACATAATATTATCATTATAATAATTAATGGCAAATATTGACACGGCAAGTATTCTAATAAATTTAATAAAGTATTAAATAGTTTATTTACTAAAGTTAAGAAATATTGCGTAATCTCATTGCTGTCAGCATCTTTTCTTATGCCTGTAAGTGTTTAAGACAGGAGTTTGAGACTAAAATAAAGCTATAAGAAATATTAAAAGAATTGATTCGAAATTAATGAAAGATTTTGCTCTATGAGTGAATCGACAATGGCTTTTCAAACGGCAACTTTGACGGGAAAGTCTGCTAAGACTTTCCTTTACTTTTCAAAGGAAATTGGTTTCTTACTAATAACTTAGATCTCGAGTGGTTGCTAAGTTGTATTTATTTCCAATGGAAAATCTTTTGGCCAATAATAGCGATTATTTCACCGAAACTGGTTTAAATTACAATTTTGTGTGGAAATAATAAAGTTCAAAATATGGCAAAATATTTTCACTTAAAAAGGACACTGGGTATTTTGTATTTAGTACGGCGACGAAAGACAAAATAAGGCTATAAGTAAGCGTAATTACGCCTTGATTACAACGACACAGGGCGCATATCTGCAGGAGGTGGGGTAAATTCTCATACATTTTAAGACATTTCAACGAATATTCAAATAAAATATTATTAACAATATTGTTTAATATATTGATTATCTCCACTTCTGAATACATAGATCTGAATTAAAATAATTACAGGAAATTAAATATGAATGAAAATTTTACAATCTAATAGTATTTGTGTTTGTGGTCGACACTTCTTCACAACAGCGGGTCATAAACACCCAACGTCTCTTTAATGGTTTAGGTATTTCAAAGCTGAATAGTAACGATAAAATTAATTAAACAATTAAATCCTTCCGAAAGCATATTCGAACAAAACATTTACAACTAAGGTAACAAGTAATTTAATTAATAATATAGATATTATAAAAATTACTAAATGATTCTGAGGAAATTACGAAGAATATTGTGCGTGATTCGGAGAGAATTATATTTAAATAATAGAATAAGTACGCGAGTAATTCTCACAAAATGTAAAATTGCTTATATTTATTCACAATTATACCTACCCTACCTACACATTTAAGGGCCGACGCAGACATCGGCCCGAATTGATCGACTTGTCCGATCAGAGCCTTTAGCCAATTCACATAATATAGTGTTGCGATGATTATGTACGTCAAATCCCACACATTTTTGCTATAGAACTTCATCGTTGTAATTAGCGAATGCAACTTGGCTTAGGTTAAGCCAAGCCTTCAGCCATGATGTTTTCCTTAATTACGGTAACGAAGTTAGAAATCAAAAATGTATGGTATTGACGTATCGCGGTTTGCGCGCTATGTTACTTAGCGAACGTTATGTTACTTAGCAATCCCATATATTTTCGATTTCGAAGATCGCCATTTTAAATAATGTTATCATGTTGGCTAAGCGGAAATCGCACCTAAGTAAATACATTCTTTAAGTAGCGCTGAAGAAGATAAGCAACTGCGCAACGTCCCCCTACTTTATTAATGAAACGTTTTCCTTATCCCAGAGATTTGCCAGTACACAGAATAACCATTTTTAATTCCACTTATTATTTTTGATGGTGAAAGATCGCCTAACGAGCAAAGGTTGTTGATTGTTTCGTCAACGACACGACACGATCCGCCCGTGGACACCAGAGTTAAGTTTGTTGTAAGATCAAAATTAGCCAAATTGGTCCAGCCTTTCTCAAATTTTAGCGAGACAAAGAAGCAGTTTCTTTCCATTAATCCATTCCAGAAGAAGAAGAAGATTTTTATACCTAACAAAATTAGAAGATAAATATCAACAGAAAGTAGTCGCTGCGCTATAAATCGCATAGCTATAATATGATTAAAATTATTATTCTTATTATATTAAATTGATGAAAAGTAATGTGTGAAAAACAATGCAAAATTTTTGTCAACGACTCGTAATAATTGATCCGACTGATGATGCGATTTACCCGTCATCCGTCATCATATTAGTGTTACCTGCAACAAAATAATAATTAATCGATTATTGAATCCACCTTTTACATAATAATAATTGTATAATATAAATTATTAACAAAATCTGTTCGATGCATTCACATTTTTAATCTATACTAATATTATAAGGAGGAAAAATTTGTTTGTTTGTTTGCATTGAATAGGCTCCGAAACCTCTGGGCCGATTTTGATGAAATTTGGCACAGATATAGAGTAGGGACATGGGCTACTTTTATTGTGAAAAAGTAGGGTTCCCGTGGGATATTGCATTTACGCGGGCGGAACCGCGGGCTACATGTAGTAAATTATATTTTAGAATCAATATGCGGCAGTTTGAAGTCTAGACATTATTTTGATAGTATAGGTACAGCACAATTTATATTCATAATATTATTTTATAAAGACGTATAAACCATTTACGAAAATTTTTCAATGATGTCTTTATTTGGTGCTTTAACGAGGTACTAAAATATGACTAACTAGATGTTGCCCGTGACTTTGTGTACTCAAAAGAAAATTCCCCGGGAATCGTACATTTTTCTGCGATAAAAAGTAGCCAATGTAAGGCTCTGCTGTCCACTCTATAGATGTACCAAATTTCATCAAATTAGTAGGCCAGTAGCTTCGGAGTCTATTGAATTGAATTGAAGCAAACAAAGATACAAACAATAAAATACTTTCGCTTTATATTATTAGTTAGAATATATTATAATATATTATATATACAATTTTAGACATAGTTATGATATAGGTAATATTTTTAAATAATAGAAAGAACTTTTACGTTGAAGGTTTTCAGCAGGAAAAGCCGACCTTTTCGTACATTAATTGAAATGTAAAAGACAAATCCTGGGCTTAACTGACAAATTAGATTTGTATTCGTAGCTAAAACGAATCGAACCTCGCCGCCAGGTTTGCAGCATTACGAATGGAGGATTGCGCATTCGTAGGATTTTAAGGGATTGCGGAAGATTTGCTTTAATGTAGCAGCGTTTTAATTTGTTACTTTTTTTAAGTTAACATAGTTTATACAATATTAGATAGATTTCTAATTTGATAACGTAGCTGAATTAGATACTTTAGCTAAAATATGAATGTACCTACTAACTTTTGCCCACCGCTCTGGCTGTGTAAGTACAGTATCCCATAGGAACACTACACTTTTTAGGGACAAAAAGGAGCCTATGTGTTAATCCAATGCTGACCTACTATCATACCAAATTTCTTCAAAATACGTTTAGTAGTTTTTGTGCGCGCGTTCTGCGCGTCGTCATAACGCGTGTCGATAAGTGCCTCTCCACAAAAGAGGTACTCATGGACATCCAGTCCCAGGGCTATCCCGCCACAGAGGTATATCGTATGTACCATCCGATTGAAAACACGAGTACAATATGGTACTCGTAACCCTCCCTCTTACGCCAGAGGGCAAGGATATCTTCAATATCCGAGCCATCTGCCATATTACGGGCATCCGCGTTGAGCCCCCCGTAAAAGGGGCATCCCTAGCCAGTGCCACCGATGTGAACTTTACGGGCACTCGGCACGGAATTGCCAAGCTAGGCAGCGTTGCGTCGAATGCCTGGGTGACCACGGCACCTCTGACTATCCCCGAAAGATAAGACTACCAGCTTCTCTGCAGACCTCTCTTTCGTCACGCAGTTCTTAAGCAACATCGGGCCTATCGACCCGATGGAGCTTTCTATTTTAGCGACAAAGCTAAAAGGGTCGGCCACAGACCGCATCTAAGCTTTGTCAGACCATCAGGCCTTGATCCGTGAGATCAAGGCGCTCTCCCCGGACAGTAATTAATGGAGCCTTCGGGAAGGACAAAGCCGCACTCGTTACGCGTAGTGTCGTTCAATACGAACGACATTAGGAATAACATAAGCAAAATTCGCGATTTTGTAAGCAGCCAAAATGTCGACATTCTTCTAGTTACAGGAGACGTTCTTAAAACCTAGTATGAGGAGCCCAAAAATACCAAACTACAAAATAGTTAGAAACGATAGAACTCGATCCCGACTCGGAGGTACTCTTATCTACTATAAAAAATCCATACATTGTATTCTCTTAGAGTCACCACCATTATTAACTTTAGAGACATCTACATTGCCACATTAGTATGTCCGGCCACGGACCAATTGTAATAGTAAGCGCGTACTTAGCGTGCAACAAAGAACTACATTCTAGAGACCTACAATCGCTATTTAACTTAGGCAACGCCGTCATCATTGCCGCCGACCTAAACTGCAAACACACTGAGTGGGGCAACGTACGTAACAATAGAAACGGCATCATTCTTTGTAGTTAAACCGATACTCTAAATTTTGCTCTATTAGCTCCCACTGACCCCACTCGCTATGACACCAATGAAAACATCAACGATGTCATACGCGATCCTAGATAGACATAGCTTTAGTCAAAAATGTTTCTCTCAATATTGAGACTCTCCACGAGCTTAACCCGGACCACAGACCGGTTACGACTACACTTGGTAGTCTTAACCCCAACAATTCTAGTACTAGGAAGATAGTAGACTATAAATTATTAGCGGAGAACATTAAAGTCCTCCAATCTAGTCACCTCGATAAAATCCCCGACTCTCCGATAGTAAAGAGACAGCCATAGAGGCCGCCACCACTTGACCGATCACCTGGTAGCAACCATAGAGAACTCATCTAGGGAGGTGCCAACGACCCCCAAGGGCCGTTGGCCCATCCCTGAGGACATAAAGGAGTCGATCAGACTCCGGAATGCGGCTAAGCGCACATATGATCGCTACCCGTCGGAAGAGTGGAGGAAGGCCTCCGTCACTACGAGAGGGAAGTAAAGTTTAAGATTAAACAGCACAAAGCCGAGAGTTGGGATCGACTTCTCAGCGATTTAGAACCATCTCACGTGGCGTACTAGCCACTCGCGAAAGCCCTCAAAAACAACACGGAGACCGACATGCCTCCGTTAGACAGACCAAACCGTCCTCCTGCATTCGAAGACATAGACAAGGCCGAGTGCCTAACTGATAATTTTGAACAACAGTGCCGGCCGAGTACTCTCCCGATTGATCCCGTGCACCTTAGCTTAGTGAATAGCGAGGTCGACAGCCGACTCTCAAGGCCACCTGATGTAGATAGGGTGAGGATGGTGGACTCGGAGGAGGTCAACGACATTATTAAGTGTATGAATGCCAAAAAGGCCCCAGGCCTTGACGGTATTTCAAACAAAACACTTAAAATGTTACCGTCCGAGCTAATTCAACTCCTAGTGAACATCTTTAACGCCCTCTTAGTAGGATGTCCATTTCCAGACATTTGGAAAGTAGCTATTATCATAGGTATCCACAAACCGGGGAAACCCCGGAAGGCGCCTGGTAGCTACCGTCCAATAAGTCTCATTAGCTCCCTTGGTAAAGTTTATGAAAGATTAATTAAAAGGCGCCTCAATGACGTCATAACCGACAAAAAACTCCTTCCAGACGAGCAATTTGCCTTCCGCAAAATGCACAGCTGTCCCGCTCAAGTACACCGCTTAACGGAGTACATAATTACTAGAAAAAACGACAGGAAGACGACATGCGCCGTATTCTTTGACATTGCAAAAGCTTTTGATAAAATTTGGCATAACAGACTGTTACACAAACTCTATCAAATGGGCATACCCGATTATCTTGTTTTACTAATTAGTAACATCCTAAAAAAATCGTAAGTTTCATTTCCGCGTAGAAGGCGCACTGTCATCGCCAAGATATATGGAGGCGAGAGTACCGCAGGGCTCGGTCCTCTCGCCCTCCCTATATAACCTGTACACTAGTGACATCCCTAAACACGCTAAGGTGCAATTAGCTATATTCGCGGACTACACAGCCCTTTATTATTCCCACATACGAGCCTGTACCGTGTCTAAAGCCCTCCAGGAGCCAGTTACCGCTCTCGGTAAATGGTTCTCCAAATGGAGAATAGAAGTTAATACCGACAAAAGTCACGCCATCCAATTCGATATTAAAAGTGCAATGACGCGTACTTGCCCCTGTAAAGTAATGAGCCCTATAAGCCTGCACGGCAACATAATTCCAGAGGTCACTCAGGTCAAATATTTAGGCGTAATACTAAACAAGTCGATGTCGTTTTCGAGTCACATCAGTAATACATTACGTAAAGCGAAATTTGTACTCTACAAATTATATCCGCTAATTAATTCGCGAAGCAAAATGTCCCTAAGACATAAGCTTACATTGTGTAAAGTTTGCATTAGAACGATACTCACTTATGCGTGCGGCTCTTTCGCCAAATAAGCGAGTCTCAATTGGGCCGTTTGCAAAGAGTCCAAAACCGGTTTTTACGCATGGCAACAGGCGCCCCCTGGTACATGCGTAACATCGACTTGCATGGAGACTGCGAGCTCATCACCATTAAAGCCTATATCAAGGAACTCGTAGAGAGACTCTTTGATAAAGCCAAAAATCATCCAAACCCCCTTATCCAAAAGGACCTGGACTATAACCACGACGCACAGACCTTCCGACACCCGTACAAATGGCCTTAGGATATCTTAGCCGATCCCATCGACCCGATCACAAAATACGTTACGTACTGTGTACAGTTACGTAAACACAAATCACACGCAACCGCGAGGTTCGTATCACACCGGGGTCGACGCCGGCGCCTATTCCGAGGTCCGACATCCGACACGACAACACGTATAGACGTACAGACCGACCCTAACACGGGACCGGACCCGAACCCGAGTTCGAGTTCGTATCCTAGTAGTCTAGGTACACTCCAAAATAGTGTCCGCGACCGCGATATTGATATAGAGAGCTCTACCAATACCGCGAATCTCATCGACATTAGGACTTACGCGCGCGAGTCATCCCGACCGTACGTGGAAGGGGAGAGGGACGGACCTCTCAGTACCGATACCGACAAAAACATGAGCTCCTCTATCGCGATAACTCGTACGCCGTTAGTTTTTGCAACCGCGCGCGAGCAACCTCACTCCTCTGCGAGTGAGGAAGGGGTCGGACCCCTTAGCAGGAGAGACCCGCGTCTCCCCTGTCATAATAATAGCTCACAATCCGTAGCTGTCCCCAATATCCGGTATGAACATCACCCGGGTGATGTTAGGGAGGGTCAAACCCTCCCATCGTCTCTTACCTAATAAACTAGCCGACAGGCTAATTATAGTCCGATGTAGCTACAGCGGTCTTAACCCGACCCTTAGCGTAGACCCTTTAAAAAAAAAAAAAAAAATTGGTTTTTGTGTAAAAGAGTAACAAACATCTATTCATCCTTTCATCTATCAATCCATCCATTCATGCTCACAAACTTTCACATTTATAATAGTAATATTGAGAAGCAAAGTAGGATGGCAAATAGTGAGAAATTATCAACGACAAAAATTTCGACTCGTTTAATCTTAAAACGTCACTTCCTTCTTCTTTCTTATAATGTCATAGAAATATAAAAGGGGTTTTATTATTTAATAACGGAAGCGATTGTTCCCCAAGCTGTTAACTTTTATTGTGAGACGTTTGTTTCACCCCTGAGGTGGCTTCATACGCAGGAAATACCCAATAAACCCACCATTATTGCACCAATAACAGTAATTTTTATACCTCATTCCAATCGATTATAGCTCATAGTAGGGTAAATTGATACAACTACAATAAATATTGTAATGCTTTCAACATTATAACAACTACGATTAGGATCTACGAGATTACCACGTTTCTAGATATAAACCTCATACGATCTTGACCCAAAACCTGTACTTTATGAGTACAATGAAAATACTTATTATTTATAATACCATAAAAGACATATTTCTCTTTTGAAGCAGATTATAATATGCAATTTCAAACGCAAAACAAAATAATATAGTTTTTGAAAATCGAACAAAAATAGATATACTACGAGTATAAACATATATATTTTTGTGCGATTTTCAGAACGAGAGTTCAACAATATTCGATTTTTTTTGTTTTATTCAATTGTTTGGATATTGGATCAAACTATTAGCGCGTGTGTGTCAGGCATTATTGTGTTATATTTGAATATACATTGGGCTGAAAAATAATTGATTGCTAATTTAACGTTAAGTACCTGGGAGACCGAGATTTGCGCAGTGTTTTAGTAGAACAAAAAAATAATAAAAAAAAAATAAAAAAAATATAAAAGAAAAAGAAATAATAAGAATCACAAAAATATTTATCTTACCAGGATCCGAACCCACCACATTCCGATTTTCCAAATATTGCATAAATTACACGGAGGTACGCATACCAAGCTGCCAATCAGACTGACGTAAGAGAGTCGAAATTATTGACATATTATTGCACGACGAAATAAAAAAAACATATATTGCTTAAAAATACGCAGTTTGTAGGGGACAAGACCAAACTCAATCGATTTCTCTCCCCCAAAACTCTCCGCATTCTAAATTTCATGGTAATACCTGTAGCCGTTGTCGAGATACCGATTATAATATATTATAGTACATACAAGATCATCTCGTTAAGTATTAGATTAAAACATCAAACTTCGAACTTTATTATTAATGTGAGCAGTTATTATTCATAAAGTATTCTGATGTGATAAATTAACTTTACGAATATAATTTATTTGTACACCTATTGAGTCACCGCCTTTAACAAAGTTACTTTCGAAACTATCTCTTAATATACTTCACTACTCTTAAAAATAAACTTCATAGTATTTTTGTTATAATATGAATGTATGGCCAGTAGTATGGAAAATTCTAGATCCTATTCTCATACATGAGAATAGGTTGTGAGCTATTTTTGAACCCCTAAGTGACAACGGTGGTAGTTAGTTATATATTTTTTCCAGATCATAGATGTCACATAATGTCCGTTGCGTCAGCTTGTTATAAAGTTATGCTCATGTATAAAGTTATTGATGGACGCTCAATCGGTGAAGAAAATCGCGACAACGTGGTGTTGTGACATTCTGACATCACAACTTCTCCGCGTTACCGCGTCAGTCATGATAATACTGATGAATGAAAAGAAAAACACTAAAATAAAACTAGCATTTTAATTCTGCACGAAGTTAACATGATGAGAGAGGCTGAAATGATATTGCCTAATTGTTCGCCACAAGCACAAAAGTCGAAAATGCTTAAAGAATTTCTTTGTTGCACTTTAGGGAGATAGGTTCTATTGTTTTAAAAAGTAATCTTAGAACAGAATGTTTCACAAAAGAATGAATGCAGAACAGTAAAAGCCAGTATTATGGAGCCTCTCACCTCGCCGAACAAAAATGTTTACGGCCCTTAAAAGCCTGCGTATTTTGCATGTGCCTCGCGTGAAAACGTCATTGTAACCGGAACGTAATATAGCTTAAAAGGGGCGTTAGCGAGTTTATGTAAGTATCATTGTGTCAAAACTAGTCGATACCCTGTGGCTTTTATTTCTCCCGCGTTTTGGGATAGCTTTAAATAAGTGTTTCTATTTAATTTAATAAATACAAACTACAGGTGTAATTTCAATAAACTTCTAAGAAACATAACAATAATTATTCTTAGGATATTTTTTTGAATTTCCTACAATTATTTTATAATAATATTAGCTGATGCTTGCAACTTCATTGTCATAGAACTAACGGAAACGGAATCCTATTTTTTAAACGGAACCCTAAAATAAAAGTAGCCTATGTTAGACCTTATAACATCAGCTATCAACCAGTGAAAGTGTCGTGAAAATGGGTCCAGCCGTTGCAGAGATCAGCCGGAACAAACAGACAGACAGATAGACAGACAGATAGACGGACAGACAAACATTTTAAAAATTGACATTTTATTGTAAGTACCGAATATTCATTAATATGCATTATGTGAAAAGCTGTTAATTTTAAATAACATTCAGACATTTCAATGTTATTTATCTATATAGCTATAATTGATAACTAAGTCCATCACGGTTCTGGCAAAGAATATATATTACTACCGTAAAGAACCGTCATTCGATAGACTTACACGATTGACAACTCGCAGCTATGTGTGCGTGGGGCGTGAGTTTCTTTCAGCCAGGACTTTCTTTCACGGGGCTAGCCGCTGATCGTTTCGAGCTTTGACATAATTGACAATATAATTTCATAATATTCATGATAGATTTGTCTGGCGAGACGTTTAAAATTATTTCGGTGTCAACCTTAGGCTATATGTCTGACATTCGCCGGTGCTCGAGCTGTCATTTGTAGAGAGTGTCGCCCATGTGGGCGACAAACTAAAATCAAGAGGTCACTTTCGTTCCCTTGCCCTTTTAATGTGATTGTTTTTTGCCATTTTAATTAGTGTAGTGTTCGGGTTAGATAATTTGTAGAAGAACGTCTGGTAGCATAGCCAGCGTAGAGAACCAAAAAAGGCGTCGCTATACTGTATCGAGGCCACAACACTACGTTGCGACGACGCATCGCCAAAAACCACGTCGCATTGTAATACAATTTACAATAATTGTACGATGACGTTTGTGCGATGCGTTGTCACAACGCAGTACACAATAATTGCATGTTGCACGTCTGTCAGGGGTAGGTAATGTGGAATTTACATGGGTCGATTTTCGCTGTGCAGCGAATCGCCTTGTCATTGTTGTTTGCAAAATTATTGCCCCGCGACCGAATTTACACGCGCGGCAAAATTGACCCATGTAAATCCACCATTACGGATCTTAGAGGCGGATTACAGAGAGCGTTAAAACAACTAATTAATTTCGAAATTCACTTATCATTGTAAATATGAAAATGTGCACGGAACACTGAAACGTCGCAATCGACAAAGCAATCTTTTCGATAGTAATAAATCTTTTCCCAAACTTATTTCACACTTTCTCAAAGTGTTTTAATCAAAGTTACCTCGCTGTACTTTGTTTATCAAATGCTAAAGTTAAAGCTGAGCAGAAAAACATTTCAATACCCATAATTTAAACTATAACATTTATGGTCAATAAAATTGGTTAATCGTGAAACTTTGTAAAGCTTCGGGGAAGAATTTAAATTGTTACAAAAGTGTTTATTTGTTTGAGCAATATTATGTTCAGACATAAGATTCATCGGATCAATTCAAATTCAAAAAGTTTTATATTCTGGCTTAAGTTAATAATTAATAAAAGGTTAATAATACTTTGATGATCAATAAGAAACTTGTACGTAAGAAACTCGACACTAGTCTGGGGGGCAAGTGTCGTAAATATTATCGGTTAAATCCCGTTTGGGTTTTCAGGCTGTCTCGCTCGCGCACGCACATAATGAGTATTGACGCGTAAGGGAAGAGGTCAGCGCGTGGACCGAAATGGGATTATATCGAAAATAGTTAAGAGAATTGTGCCTTTGATTACAAAAAAAAATATTTTTCCCATTGTAGCACATACCAGAAATGTTTAATTTTCACAACGTACGTCACGCAAAAATATTAAAGGATTTAAAGTAAACCAGCCTTTACTATGTGGCTTATTTACCCGAGAAAAATCATAATGCTCCGTGTAAGCATTAATTTTCTATTTTCACTTCTCATAATATAGCATTAATACCGCACTGCTTGATGCTCCTACTATGCTATGTTTGCATAGAAAAATAACTCATAAAGATCAAAGACAACTCATAAAATATAGCAAGTAATTTCTTTGTCGTTGAAAATATCATTCGTTTTAAAAACGAGTAAGCCGATTGCAGCGCGACCGCAGAGAGTACACCTCTGGTTTATAACATTCCGTTTCACTAAAGAGTTCATAAGTTTCATTTAGTAATAATTGACCCAATTCTGCTAAATAAAACCTGAATTATACAATTACAATCAAGTCCCGACACGCCAAAACTGTCAAACCGGTGTTCTCGTAAACGTTAAAGCAGTGATGGATGTGTATTAAATATGTGTAATAATACAATAAAAATCTTAAATACCTATAATTATGTATTGTATAAAAGTATTATATAAATTTCCGTTGTCTGGTATCAGTAACACAAGTTATTCGCATGCTTAGCACGGGGCCAGACTGATGTGGTGTGAAGCGTCTATAAATATTAGATGAATAGAAAATATTATATCACATTTATTTTTATTTATTTATAGCCATTATTAAAAAGCCTATTTATCTTGACTAACTAAACAATACAATTTAATTAATATTTCTATTAGCAATATCTATATATTCTAGCAATATTCCGCGATAAAATACCCACAACCTGGAAGCAAATGTGTGAGTGCATGCATAAGCATGCGTAAGGCACCTCCCTCCTCCCACAAGGAGGAGGGAGATGCGCGGGATATTGCTACATATAATATTAATTAAATTGTCTGCTATGGATTTCCGCAAAGTATCGCCTTATTCTATTAACTAACTAAACAATGTATAACTTAAATCTTACTTATTTTTACTTTATCTTATATCTCTATTATTTAAAAATATTTATCATCCTGTCGCTCTGTTTGCTATTTGGCAAAGGCCTCCTCCAGCCACCTCCATTTTATTCTTCTCGAGCTACTCTGCTCCACATTATCCCTGCAATGTGTTTGAAGTCATCACACATACCTACATCACATTATAATACGTTTTCCTATTAAAATACGTTATCCTACTACTATTAAAAATGTGAAAGAATGTGAGATGGATGTATGGATGGATGATTGTTACTTTTCACGCAAAAACTACTAGACGAATTTCGATGAAATTTTGTATGGAAGTAGTTTACGTTCTGGATTAAAACATACGCAACTTTTTATACTGAAAAAGTACAGTGTTCCCATGGGATACCCGATACTATATTTACGCGGGTGGAGCCGCTGGAAAAAGCTAGTAATATTATATTTATATTTTATTTATTATTTATACGTTCGTAAAATATTATGCTAAACAATGTTACTTATAAAACGTAACTCCTGTGTGTATGAGAGCACCTTAACCAACCTTTACATCAAAAATTGTGTTGCAAGTAACTTATAGTGTAGTCAGCGAATAAAGTGTTTCCTGAAGATAAAATATCAATCAATTGATATTTACAATAATAATATTAAAGTTGGCAATGAAAAATTGCGTTTGTGGATTACAATTAGCGAACAACTTTAATAAATAAATGAAATATTGTCAAATGTATATTAGCGAATGTCAATTGTTTATTTTAATTAGAAAAGTTCAAACACGTGGCATTTGAAATTACTACTTGTATATAATAATTAATTTCGTTTTCATTGAGCGAGCTAGCGAACGGTCGGGCTCCGCTTTACGACACATGTAGTAAATATTAATAACATTTCATATTTCGTGAGTCGCTAGGCTCACAGCCGTTGCACGTCATCATGGCGCTCGTAGCCAACGAGCTGCTGGCGTTCATACAATACGTCATCAACGCCATGGACGAGGACAGCAGCGTGCAGCTCTGCAAGTCGACCTACACCGGCGAGGAGATCTGCAAGGGCAAGCTGATGCTGTACGAAGCGCTCGGTAAGATCGCGCAGATGACGTCTCAATGGACAGATTGGAGCGACGGAGGCTTGCAAGACATCATCTCTCTGCTCAAGCGGTCGAATCTAGGACGTGCCGGTATTTGTAGCTAAGGAACTGCACAGACTGCCGGCGGTATCTGCGGACAATGTCAACGTCTCCAGTCTGCTGAACAAATTCAACGTCATGAGGGCAGAGCTGGATGAAATGCGTGGTCGATTGTTTAGATCGGAGTCCACGATCTGTGATTTGCGTAATTAATTATTGAAAATAAAATTTAATAATTCATTATGTAGGTCACCCGATCGTTCGATTGACTTCGTAAACATGCGACGACGTGGTGCGCAAGCTGACACGTTTTGCACATCAGCAAAATCCGACGGGTCAACAACCGCCGCCGCCCGCTCGCCGCTTGCGGTCGAGCCGAATTCGAGTACACCAGCGACTCCGAAAAATTATGCAAGTGTAACCGCTGGTCCCACCGTACCCCCGCGGGATAAGACAAAGGGGGTAAAGGAGAGCCGCAAGGCTGAGCCTCCTTGAACCTTGAACAAGGACGAGAGCAGGAGGGGCAATGAGGAGGGCTTCATACTGGTCGAGAGAAGAAAGAAGAGGAATCCCGCCGCCCGTAAACACCGCGGCACCGCACCCAGCGAACCCGAGCAGCATCTGCGTTGCGAAGTACGCACCACAACGCTGTAGGTGTCCCGCCTGCACTAGTCCACGAAGGTCGAGGACGTCCTGGACTGCATCCGAAAGAAGACGTCTTTCACCTTAAGGGTCGAGCGTCTGGAGTCTCACAACAAGGTAACTTCAGTTCCTTTCATCCATCTTCTACCGATCTAGGTGGAAGAGTTCTGGCCGACGGAGGTTTCAGGAAAGTCACCGCGCATCGCGCATCACGTAGCCGAAAAAAGACAATACGTGATAATCTCTAGTGTGTGTGTAAGAGTGAATGTAAATAATATAGAAAATAAGATTTATATATAGTATAGTATTGTAAAGTATAAACTTGTATTTGACCAGTGACCAGTAATAGAGATAAGATCTATAGAGATCTATAGATAAGAGTAAAGCGCCGTACTCACGGCCTATCCAATAAATCCAGCACCGGTACTAATAGCCGTCATAAGTGTCAATAGTCTAGTCTAAAAATAGTCAATTTATAATTTTTTCCCGCAAGTTCGCGGCCTTAAGCTTGCAGGCTGGATGGTCAGTATTGATCTTAACTGTAATTGGTTAAAGTGAATAAGGTGTCTTTGGTCAATATTGTTTTTTTACATATTTTCACTGACTTTTAAACGCGATTCATAGACAATAAAATAAGAGTAAAGCGCCATACTCACGGCCCATCCAGCAAATTCAGCACCGGTACTAATAGCCGTCACAAGTGTCAATAGTGTCAATCATTTATAATTTTTGTCTACAAGTCCGCGACCTTGGACTTGCAGGCTGGATGGTCAGTATGGCTCTTAAGTCTAAATAAACTAGAGAAAGTTTACCTAACAAGGAGATAGCGGTGTTCTCTCGAGGTAACAATAAACTTAATGTACTTTCATTAAGTTTATTGTAATAAACAGAGTCGTGTTTCTTTAATTGGATAATGTACCTTAGAACATTAGAAACGCATCGTATGTACCTAATAACATGAGTAGGTATGTGTATACCGTTCTCAACAACTGTCAATTACTAAATATATTATCTTTAGCTGGCCTTCAGATAGATAGATATTTACATAACTAACAATTTGACTTAGTTAAAAATCTGGTTTTGTTTCTTATGTAAATAGAAAGTAGGTACCTAGTTGGTACCGATATTTTAGACAGCTGTTTGCAAATTCTGCACTCATTGGATCTTGTAGATTGACTTTTGCCCATAAATAATTGGGCATAAGAATGATATAATAAAACATGTCGAGGAAAAAAGTGTCCACACTTAAACTGCCCCACTTTTGGAGTTCTTTGGGGTATTTTGAGGTTTGACATATTTTGTCATTTTGATATTTGCTTTCCGCAGTATAATCAGTCCGCATTTACTTGACAAAATCTTAAGCGCCTTGCTCACGGTCCAGCCTGCAAGTCCAATACCGCGGCCTTGAAACGAACTTGTAGGCAAAATTATATAAATAATTGACACTTTTAACACTAGTGACGGCTATTAGTACCGGCGTTGGATTTGCAGGCTGGATCGTGAATAGGGCGTTTACGCCCATCCTGTTTTAAAATCATTGCTTTTGCGTCTGTTCTTATTTATGACTGTACAGTTAATAGATATTATGTAGAGAAGATGAAGATCTCTTAACATCAATTTAATTAGCGTCATAAAATATGAGTATTTCAGTCCCGAGCTTTTTCAATCGCAATTTATATAGAAAATAACAATATTAAATTCCTTGGTCATATAAATCGTGCGGAAAAACACAATATATTCTGAGGCGGCAATATCCGTCGCGATGCTGATACTCATAAGACATACACGTATATCCCCAAAGTTAATAATAAATAAGGTGCTTACACACTTGACGATTAGGCAATTGAAATAAACGACGACCATCTAAGTTTGGTTTGACATATTTTGTCTGACAATGACAAAAGCGCGCGCGACAACGATAGCTGACAGCGCTGACATATTTTCATTTGTCGGTATCGGCGCTGAGGCCTCTGCTTAGAATTTTTCGGTTCCACCACAGTTTCTACTGCTTAATATTATTCTCATGAGTCATACAAAAATGTTAAGCTATATCGCAATGTCATTTAATCGAACGCTTCGACAGTATGCATATTTAGCAAACATATTAAGGAAAATATTTGGTACAAAGATTATAAGGCACCTGAACTAACAACCTTGGATAGGATATGGTGGTGGATATCCCACCTCACATCGATTGTTCCTCAGTACGTACGTAGTCGATAGAGATTAAGGAAAATCGCTGGAGAGATAGAGAGAGACAAATAGAGAGACAGCTGCAGTATCCTGTCACGTAGTGCGTACACACCTCAATATATCCCGATATTTAATGTGGGTTCACATTTTCTTCAGTGACAACCGCATGCTTTTGTTTACCACGCGACATCGCGTGATCAACACTATTTTAATTAGTGTGTTGTTACATTCAAATGTTTGGAATTTTGTCATTAGTATTGGCCTTCACAATTCGCATTAATTATATGGTATGTAATAATGTATAATATTATAACACTAGAGATCGCCCTGTGGTCGAAATTCGTCAATAATAATTAATATAATATTCAAGTTTGAACTTTATACGGGTTCTTTTACTCTTAGATAGCAAAAAAAATATGTAAATGTTGTGACAGATTGACAAACGTCAGCGTCTAGTTCAAAATTGTATCTATCAAACGCACGGTAGTGTGTGTTGATGTTTTTTTTTTATTAATTTTATGTATTTTTTTTCATTCGCTTCTTAATAATTATTATGTTTTTTTTTAATCTACCCGCACTGTCGAAATTTAAAACGTTGTAATATTTTATTGTTCTCATGTAAGTGACGAAATGTCTTAATGGGAAATAAAGATCTTTAAACCGAAACCGAATTTTATGTATTTCTAACCATTATTTAAGAAAGGTACTCCTCCATTCGCATAATTTTTGCAAAACTGTGCTGAACGCTTTTGCTTCCCGTATTAATTTGTATGAACGATGATGATGATGAGCTATGTACTATTAAGGTACAAAATGACACGTGTAATGTGTATGGTACGGAAATGAGCTTGTGACGTGTGGTTAGTTACTCTGTACATAATAATATATAGCCGCACACATACAAACACACTTACCGTAAACTACACTTTGTTCATTTAACATTTTCTATTTTAATGGAAAAAAAAACAATTATCGTTATTGCTAGCTCACCTAATGGGAAATACCAGTGCAAGTATGTAACAGATCGCGCCGGCAGCCGGAACAGTTCGCTTTAATAGCTTTATTCAATTGCGTTGCAGTTGTTTGTTGTTCTCTAATCTAAATTTAAATTCAATAAATTAAATTTAGATATTGTTGAAATTAAAAAGGCTCAGTTGTAAGGCAATTTTCACACTGACACAATAGATTTTAAAATTACTGTATGTTAGCACTTTATTTTGTATAGACAGATCACGTTTTCACCTTGTGGTGTACGTCTTTCTTTGACATTTCAGTACCTACATTGTTGAAAATCTGCCACCGCACAAAAATATTTCCAGATTATTCCAAGACTGAAATAGGCCAAGCTTCAGCAAGACAAACAATATACCTATCGATCTTTGTCCCAATCTACAGATGGGTCCATCCGAAGGTTCGGCCTGAAAGGGACAAATTTTATCAATAAATAAAACTTACAGAAACCGTATAGAGGTGATGTACATTTCTTTCTAGGCAATATTTACTATTTTGATGATTTAAAACGATTCTATTTCAGTAAAATATTAGTGTTACCTACCGCCTAGGTAATAGTGGTTATATTTACTTAACTATCTAATAATATTATACTGGAAATAAAGATAGCAACGTGCAGCTTACATTTAGCTGGTAACAATTACCTATGTGCATGCAAGTTCTGTATTTAATCGAAGGCGTGCAATGTAAATTCCATAGAAAATTTTCATGAATTACATTACAAAGACATAAAATTACTATTAAATTCTAAATATTATACTTACTAAAGTAGTTTTATGATTTTTAACACTATATTTCTTGGGCTACAATTAATATATATATATAATATATTTGGGGGTGGTTGAAAACTTGCATAAAAAATTCACCCTACCCGCCATTCTTTTTACACGTGCTCTCGAGCATACCGATGATGTGATCGGCGCCCCACTTGTCTGCCAGCCACCGTCGTGCGCACAACTCTAGCTGTTATTGATAAAGATAAAACGAAAGAAAGTTCAGTGGGCGTGTCCTTTGTTCCTTTGTCCTACAGCTAATGCACGCTCCTAGATATAGTTTTTGCCAATGATTTCAAAACAAAGGATGGGCTATGCACTACATTTGACAGAACAAACCTTTATACAAGAAAAAGTTACGCCATCTTGATTTCACCATACTCCAAATATCAGCCATATGGATTTCACCATACCTCAAACGTCAAAATGGCCCCAAAACCCCCAAAAGTGTGGCAATTTAAGTGGGAACAGTTTTTACCTCGACATGCCTCGTCTATAATATATACGACTATGGTTTTTGCACTTAATCTGTCGATGGTCGAATGTCGACTTAGTTACTTACTAAAGGCGCCAAAGCATAACATTAAATTATATTTTTTATATCAACTTCTGCTGGTGCTGCTGCTGCTGCTGCATGGAAACGAGCAGACACGACAACAGAGCATGGCGATTACCACCTCCCAAGGACACTCGAGGAACTACACCTGTATATCTTCTGGTGTTGCGCACTTGCGTTCCTGGTCCTGGTCCATGAAATTCCCAACAAATATAATATAACAATTTGGACTCTAAGATCTAAGATAATCTAAGATTATACCTAAGCAATATTGTAAAACAATATAATAATAAATAGTTTAATTATACGCAAAAACAAGATACGTTTGTGATCTCTTCGAGCGCAAACGTTACGCCTCAGTGGAAGTGCTTAGATTAAATTTGTAGATCGTTAGGGCAGGAATCATAGTATACATGCCTCCATTGTGCTCGAAATTGAGATGATAACGAGACTCAAATAAAGGACATTGTACACTCAGATCCGACGATTTACGTGTTTCAATTCAATTGATAGTTGATTTTGAATTATTCTGTAACAAAGAAGCCTCCTTCTGAGCCTCACAGAAGAAAAGAAGCAAAGATCCTCAAATTTAAATATTATGCTTTAACATACAACAATATTATATTGCTTATTTTAAAACTACTGATTCAAAATAATATAGACTCCAACTCACACAAAGCGTCATCTGGTTGCCTAAGTAGTATCAAAAACGGTCTTATTTATTATTTTTTTATATTTTTCGGTTATCAATAAGAATTTCCAATTATTTTTCTGTCACCACGCCCCGCTTGGTGGCACGACGGTCCTGGTCGTGTCAAAAATCTGTCAGATGTCACGAATTAAAAATTTAATTGGCTAGGTCAGGGTCTGGGAATATAGGCCAGGAAATGAATGTAGCTAGGCCAGATATTCTAACATGATATCTAAGGAGGAAGTATAGAGATTGAACCTTTTACTTGACTAAGCATTTCGATGTACAAATTTATTTGAGAATTATTACATAACTATTTTTTTTATATGTTACTCGGGCTATTATAACGTGTTGACGTCTAATTTATTAAAATCGGATCAGGCACTACGGTGAAACTAACATACATATGTATGTAACATAGATAAAATCATTACCCTTCCTTTTGGCTTCGGTGTAGTCGGGTAAAAAAACCCTGGGCGTTACATTTTCTTTTCTTCAAGTACCGAAATATTTTATCGGTTTTTAAATATTATTTGTTTATTTTAACTACGCTATTAGTATCAAAGTAAGATATTAACAAGTTGACGACAAATTTTGTTGGGATCCATGCCAAAAATGTAATCAATTATCTTTCACATATCATTATTTTTGAACCGTAAAACTGCAAAATGGCGTATTCATCGGTTGAAATATTAATAACATCGCTCACGGCAATCGCCGGAATCCGGTGGTCAGGTTAAGCCACGGTTATTATTGGAAATATGTAAATCGAATGCCTTAATTACAATATTAAATAATCATGATTTCATCAAATTTTGATGATAACTGCCTGAGAGTTGTTGTTAACATTTCATGATATTCTCTGTATTATATTACATTACAATTTCTACATTTCATTACTTGCTTTGTAGAGTAACGCATGACGTCATAGTGTTATTAATAAAGGGTAGTGGTTAAATCGATGTTTGTTTGTTTTGTGTTCTATTCGTGGTATTCAACTGATTGCGATATGTCTTTGTTGACTTATTGATTTTTGATGTTTACTTGCTCGTCAAATAGATTATTCCAATATTAAGTATCAAATTCGTAGGTGTAACAAAAATACGGTTGTACCTGCCATTCGACCGCATAATAAAAGGTCTGATGAGAAAACGTGGAATATAAAATACCTACATAAGAACGATTTTAATCTTCTTATGTGGTTAGGTAATTACCTTTTAGCCAAAACTGCGGCGAAGCGAAAAGGAAGGGTAATGATTTTGGCAGTCTATGTATGGATATAAATGGATATTTAAATACTGTATATAGATCCCAGTTTTGGCATCATAAAATAATAATGATTGTACATTTCAAGGGTGGGGTGGCTCCCATACCTGTGAAAGGGGGATGAAAAATATTTTTTCATTCTACCCCATCGTGTGCGACATCGTTGAATAGATCCTTTAAAATCAAGGCAAGTACATGACTTTTTTACTAAGTCAACCATTTTCGAGTAATCGGCCTCCAAAGTGGTTTGTAAGTATTTTGAATGAAATCGGACAATAACGATTGAAATAATCTGAAAAAAACCTATTACGCGTTTATAGTTACGGAACCCTCCTTAGACATGTCCCGACATGCTCTGACATGCTCTTGGTTAGGTTATTAGCTGTTAGTATTATATACGACTCTCTAAGGTTCCCAGAAACCTGTAAAACAATATGGCTTTTATTCAGTATTTACGTCACGTATGCATATACTACGAGTATACCGGTACTACGTGACGGATTTCCAATAATTGTCATACATGTAAAATTGAGATTTCGTGTGTTTGTGTTACAGAATTCCAAGGAAAAGTGAGTGATTTTCTGAAACTCTGAGTACATAATATATTTGCTTTACTTGTCTTGAGTCTTGAGTTTAAAGAATACTTATAACTTTTTATGTAATATGACTCGAATAATTTCCTGAGTTATCATTTCCTTTAAAAACTTCGGCCTTTTCATTCGTTATTGGATGATTTATACAGTACTCTTCGAGCGAAGAAATCACTCTTGATAATATGCCTGGGATAGGTGGTTTTAAATGCAGTATGGTTGTCCAAGCGCATACGGTATTCTCACAACACGGTCAGCCTAGTCCAGAGGAATGACTGGTTGTTTGACACGATGTTTTCCTTCACCGTTAGAGCGTGTGTATGCGTGTGTAATGTACATAAGATCTGAAAAAGTCTCATTGGTACAATCTGGAAATCGAATAAAACTGTCTACCCACTAGGTCAAGGAGCGCTCTAATAACTGATCATTTGATTTATACCTTTATAATATTTTTATTTTACATATTGTGTATTTTAGCTTCTGTATAAAAAATACTAAAACCTAAATCAATCACCAAAAATATCAATATATTTATAATTCTTAATAAGGTACCCTTCTTCGGGAACCGCGTAATTAGCCTTCACATTAAATATTTCACATCAGTTACCCCATAATCTGAGCACTCATACTATTGTCTAAAGCTTTGACAAAGTATTACGAAGCCGGCCAGAAACATGACCGCTAGTTAGGAGTTACACGCGATCCGCTTACGGTCGTATATCATGGGGATAGGTGTGACTCACCCATTTCAAACTCACCTTTGATCATTAATATTTTAACTATGTAGCGTAATCTTTATGACGTAGATTGCAAAATAATATACAGCCGAGTATATAACCGCCTCCTTTTTTGGAAGTCGGTTAAAATAACCCTGCTTGCAAAATATTTTGATAGTTTATACTACACATAGTACAAGTATGTAATAACATGTAAGCAGTGTATTTTAATTGTGCACGTCCTATCTGCTGTGTTTTATCTCATCTCTCTCCGCAGGGCAAATTAAAGCTATCCTTAAATACCTGGTAGTCTAGTCTCTTTCACACACACACACACACACACACACGCACACGCAACACGCACACGCACACACACGCGCACACACATACATACACTCACACACACATACATACACTCACACACACACGCACATAATATTAACACATAGTATATAGTCTGTTAAACATACATTTTGTTAAATTATATAACTTGTGTTCTAATGTTAAAACGTGTAATTTTCTTTTTTATTTGTATTTGGATTAAGAAACAATTACCTACTTTAGTTATGGAAGAGCGAGTCCACCTGACACAAGTGTCTTATGACACTTGCTCGGTGGATCTCATTCTCTGATAAATTTAAGTAGCACAAATTGTAAATGAGAAATAAATAAATTATTATTATTATTATTATCAATGCAGCTGTAAGAAATTTCTTTTTAGAATAAGCAGTACCTTTGTGTCGTCTTTCTTTGTAAATTGTGATGTTATACATTTTTCTTGTATGCAATAAATTGTTAAATAAAATAAATAAAAATATTTAGACAAAGGATAAGCTATTCACTGTTGCTGTCTTGGTCTGGTATGTTTGAAAAGACCCATGACAGCAACATTGAATAGCATTATCCGTTGTGCAAATATTTTTGGATATTAGTAATGGGCTAAGATTATAACTTTATGTGAAACTGGATTTTGGTCGCAATAAAGAAAGTCTTTCCCGCGGAAATCACACATTTTTCTAAGATATAAAAAGTAGTTTGTGAAACGTACGTCTTTTGAATTAACACATTTTTATTGCAGCAAAATGTACGATGAAAAAACCCTTTTTTAGAGTACGAAGTCGCAAGCATCATGTTTTTTCTCATAGCTCACTAATATTCATTCCATTTGCCCCATTTATTTTGTTAAAACAAATATTTGTCATTCCCTAGCTTCTTTATATTCAAACGGGACGTAATAAACGGGATTGAATAACCGACCGTATTTCTTTGTTTTTCCTGCTCACATTTTCACAGTCGCCGCATTGACAGTGATAATATTTTCATTAGTACCTTTGGAGAGGTAAAACGATTTTCTCAGAAATACAAGCATATCAGGGTACACGGTACCAAGCCGCCAGAAAGAAAACAAAAAATATTTGGTAAAAAATAAACATAAAACATATATATTACACCTAGAATGAACTAAAAAAATTCAAATATAGCCAAGCAAAGTACTAAGGCATCACCTCAACTATTTTCGAAACGTTTCGTCGTTTTTGTAGTAATAAACAATCGCCAAGTCACATATTTTGAGTAAAACTTGTGAAGTCAAGGCTTGTAGTATTTTGCTAGATTTATTTTATTTTGTCCAAAATTCACAATAGGTATATTAACGTTTATGACAATAAGAGTCATGGCCAGAAGTCCTACATGGGAATGGGTACCTACTAATATCTTTTGGACAGCGCGAGCCATATGGTTTCGTCTTGGCAACATTTTACATGAAAATGTTATGGCGTATATTATATCTTACTAGCGTAAAATTACAGTTCGCATTCATGATAAAACTTCATTACATATGCAGAGAAATTCCATCGTGTCTGCCTTTAAAAAGTGAAGGAGATCGACGCGTTATAAGTACCTACAGTTGCCGACGTGTAACCACTTTTCGATCTTAATGCAAAGAAATAAGGTCGAAAAGTGGTACACAGGATCTGTCGGCGACCGCTCTTATACATGTTATATACATATTATAACTCTCTGAACTCACTCACAAGCACGTTCAACGTTGAATCTTCGCACAAGTATGAAAAAGCGATGAGTTTTATAAGAACATTTGCTGTGCTCTTTTCAGATAGTATAAAAATAGTCAAAAAAGCTATATTTTTTAAAATAGTTACAACAAATGCTTATTGCAGCAACCGTAGCAGCGCTTTCGTCAAATTATTGCATAAACTCATAGACGAGGACGACGAGAATACGACATATATTATAGATGAGGCATGTCGAGGCAAAAAGACGTGTCCACTCTTAAGCTGCACCACTTTTGGGGTTATTTCGGACAGTTGAGATTTGACATTTGTCATCTTGACATTTTGACATTTGCTTTCCGCAGTTTAATCAGTCCACATTTATATAACAAAATCTGATTTCAAGTTCGCCCTCTTCTGAAATCAGATTTTAGGCGTAATTTTTTCTTGTATGAAGATTTATTCTGTAAAATCTACGTCATAGTCCATCCTTAGTTCTGTAATAATTGTTAAAACTAATTGTTATAAATAATGACAAACCAGACGCCAGCTTTAATTAACTTAATTAATTATTATAATTCCTAATATTCCTTCATCCTAATATAGAAAACTAGCATTTGCCCGCGGCTCCGCCTGCGTGAAAATGTGTTTTAAACAATATCTAATCAATAACTTTTATTACAATTTTAAAACTTTCATCCCCTACTTACTAGCTACTTACTACCTATTTTACTCTTTTAGTGGTCGAATATTAACAAACGCTGTAATACGTAGCTCATTATTTTTTCCGTTACCAATTCATACGAAATATCATACAAATATGTCCAAGGAATAAAAAGTTTCATACAAACTTTTATCACCTATTTACCCCCATAGGGGTTGAACTTTGAAAAATCTTTCCTTAGTGGACGCCTACGCCATATGAAAAATACATGTGAAAAATTTCAAAATTTGCCTGTGAGTTGATACATCAGACAATCAGCTTTGCCTTTTATATAATAATAAAAGTTAGACATATGCTGTTCCTGACTTTTTGTAGGTATTTACAAGCTATACAGGACTTTATTTTTTCTCTAGGACTTAATCATATATCCCATCGGTAAGGCAGCGTTCGTAAGAAACGTTTTCGTTCGACCGTTTCTTCTCTGACTTACTTTGCAAATCCGGCTACCACGAAAAAGTCTTTTAATTTTTCGGGTTAATATATAGCCTATGTCACTCACAAATAACGTAGCCTTCTAATCATACAAAAATTTTCAAAATCGGTCAAGTAGATCCAGAAATTACCCCCTACAACCTCATAAACTTTACCTCTTTACAATATTATAATAATAATATATAATATAGTAGAGATAGTATAGAAGTACAGATAAAGGTGGAAAATTGTTTACGTAGTTATAATCAAACAATTGCGTCATCGTGTAAATCAACTTTGCGATACTTTATCATAATATAATTTACGAAAACAATTACTATAAATGAACGCACGGTATGATCCTAAAATTTTATTGAAACTCGAGAAAACTAAGCTAACATTATAAAAATATATATTATGAGTTATTTAAATTAACTTCAAACAATCAGGAATATTAGGTATACAGACAAGTAGAATAAAATACATAAATTTAACGACGCGAATAGCTACTTATAAAGTAGGTAAGATGGTTTTAGTTTAATTAGAATACTTTTCGTATGAACAAGAACAACAAGAATACGTTTAATGAACACAAAGATGACTTTTTTAAACAGGAAAATATTGAGAAATCTGAAGATCGATTCTGCTAATCAAATCCTGCAATAATATAGTTACGATCCAGTCTCGATATGTTAAAACTGCAAAATGCTATTCTCGTAAACTTCAAACCTACGTGTTCGTCGATTCGAATCGTTTGATTTGTCCAAATTCCAAGAATCAGTTTATGATATCAAGACGATTAAATTACAATTCAATAAAAGTAAAATGAAAGTGTAAGTTAATTATCAGAGTTGGGGTTCAGTTATAAAATTTATACATTTTAAGAATAAAATAAAAACAAAAGTTACGCCCATATCCACTGATGTGTTTGTGTAAGTCAACTTCAAGTCACTGTATATAATGTACTAAATCATATACCATCGAAGTTTCCAGAGCTAAATCAGAACAAGTTAATTAAAAAAATTAGCGAATTCCTAAATGAAGTGAAATTAAAACATAAGTTACGAAAGTTTTACCTTGATCGATAAGCAAAGGAAATATGTGATTCTAAATGCTACCCGCGACATGGCGTAAGAGAAATCAGCATTTCACCCGAGAATCGTATAATATTTCTGTATAAATAGCATCCTATATGTCAATCAAGTTTTTATATACTTATTAGTGTGTACCAAAGTTCTACTCAAATTCGGTAAGCGGTCTTTGCAAAATGAAAAAGTAAAAAACTATAATCCGACTACGCAAATGCCTATGTACTCCGGGATATTATTACGAATCTTTTGACACAGAATTAATAATATTTATGGACGCTTCACACTACCTCAATCTAGCCCCGTGATAAGCATCCGATGAACTTGTGTTACAATGGAAGTATTTTTAATACTTTTATACTACACATATATTTGAGATTTTTATTATATTATACACATATTCAATACACATCCATTACCCAAAAACATTGAAAACTTTTTGTTCCCTCGGCGGGATTCGATCCCGCTACCTTAGGCCTGAGCGCCAACGCGCTAACCACTGAGTCACAGTGGTCGTCAAAATTGGATCAGTAGTTTAGGCGCTACGACGGAACAAATATACACACATTTATAATAATCATTACCCTTCCTTTTGGCTTCTCCGTAGTCGGGTAACAAGACTGTAACAAATGTGTGGAACATTCTCAATAACATTCGCGTTTATAATATTACCAAGATAAGTTTCGCTTAGACATCGTCTTAGAAACTTGTATAGTTTTAGAAGTTTATATTAAAAAAATGTAACTTCTTGTAGCAAATTATAACGTATGTTGTGAAATTTAAATTTCGTGAAATATGGACTAGGCAAACTTTTGATAAGCTGGTTTAAGACTATTCAAGGTTCCTCTATAAAATTAATAAAGTTTGTTGCATTATAAACGAAAAGGATTTTTATGACCCTTGGTTAATAGGAAATAAGGCCTTCATATTTGACCCCACACAAAACTGGGTGAAATTCTATAATATGATTAGTTTAAGTTTTCTTCCCTCCCTTAGATAGTCTGCAGAAAAGCCAATATATTTATTTTGTGAGCGTGTATTTTTAGCTTCCAAAATATTCCACATTTTGTCTCATGGGACATCAGAATCTATTTGATAGATAGTACACGGGTTGGCACAACACGGAAAGTTTTCCTTTCAAATCGTATTTGAAAAATAAGATAAAAGGAGAACAATCTTCAAATCTAGATAAAACAAGCATATTATTATCAATTCTTATTTGCGGGTCACTAGGAGGACTATACTTTTTGTAAGGACGTATATATTATAGACGAGGCATGCCGAGGCAAAAACTGTTCCCACTTAATGGCCTTGTTTTTGGGCTTGTTTGGGGCCATTTTGACATTTTATGTATGGTGTAATGAAGATTGCGTACCTTTTTTTGTATGACGATTACGTGAAGCAAAAACTTTTAGTACAGTTTTATTAGAATTGTGCGAACGGAGGAGTATCATATTTGGCACACTTAAAGTTTATGTGAAGGAAGGTATGCAGAGAGTAATTTTTTTTAAATAATACTTTATTTTTAAATAACAACTTTTTATTTTTTCCATCTCAGAGGCATAAAAACCCTTAATAAGTTAAAACTTATAAATTACATGAATTATTAAGGGCGAATTTCGAAGACAGGGTGACCTCTATTTGCAAAAAAACTGCAAGTACTATCCAAATCGTCGGCATGTCGGGGTAAATTCCATACATATCGCACACTTGGTCACTTGGGCCGCAGAATCTATTGTAACCTCAAAACGAACACGACAGCGGATTCGCGTTCCAATAAGCCGACTGTAATTTTACTTTATTGGGTGAGTGTTAGTACTCTATATGTGGGGCCAATATGAATACAGATTACTAAATTTGGTTACAAATGGTTTTGTTTAGGCGCACGAACAAATCTTTTCACATTTCGGCTTGTTTATGGTTTGATATCTGCTGGGATTTGACAAGATCAATGATGGAAATATGTTTACGACCAAACATAATTAAGCATCTTTGGGTCACTTGTCCCCTAAAATTCATTTTTTTTATAAAACTCGGGGCAAACGATCAAAAGGATCACCTGATGGAAAGCGATTACCGTCGCCCATGGACACCCGCAACATCAGAGGATTTGCATTGCATTTGCGTTGCCGGCCTTTTAGGAGGGAATACGCTCCCTTCTTGCTTGGTTTGCAGGTTGTCACACGTTTAGCCTCTTAGATCCCTCATTACGTTGGATCGAATTAACATTGTCTGTGCACACATATATATATACGAGCGGACCCGACAGACGTCCTGTCGGGCTGATTTGTCAATCTAAACCATCCAGGGCGCCACCCAAACGCATAAAAATTCATTCAAATCGGTCCAGCCGTTTAGGAGGAGTTCAGTGACATACACACGTACAGTAGAATTATATATATGAAGATATAATCGGTTTCTCGAAAACAGCTGCAAATAATACAATGAAATTTTTTTTCTTAGGGAAGAGAAATTGGTCTAGCTAGGTCTTATTCCTAATTCCTAATTCTTATTTTAAGCTATTTATGTATTTCTGTCTTGCCACAAAACAATATAATGTTAATAATTTCGACTCTATTAAGTCAGTCCGATTAGCAGTTTGGTATATACAATCTAATTTTTACTTTGTTGTTGGAAATTCAAAATGCGGTGTGTTCGAATCCCGGGCACATAAATATTTTTCTAATTCTTTTCTAATTTTCTAATGTATCAAAACTTCGAGTAAAGCTCGGTTACCCAGGTACTAGCTTATAATATATTATAAGGCATAGCCTTTTGGCTAACTATATTATTCTATCTCAATACGCTTTGCATGTGACATCTGTCAATAAGACATTGACATTATATACTTTTTTTAACTACTTTATTAAGCATTGATTTTCTAAGTAGATGGATGTTTCGCATTTATTACTAAAGTATTATTGCAATTTGCAATATTATAAACAGATTGTTATTTTATACTTTAAACGAGATGATCTTGTATATATATTCGGTATCTCGACAACGGCTACAAGTATTACCATGAAATTTAGTATGGGAGAAAAATCGATTTAGTAAGGTTTTATCCCTTAGAAATTGTACATTTTAAACAATATATATTTTTTGTTTCGTCGTACAATAAACACAAAAACAATAATTATATCAATAATTTCAAGTCTCTTACGTCAGTCAATCAGACTGGTATGCGTACCTACGTATAATTTTGGCATTGTTTGGAAATGTGGTGGGTTCGAATCCCGGTAAGATAAATATTTTTGTGATGCTTATTAATTATTTTTCTTTTATATTATTTTATTTATTTTTAATTATTTTATCGTTCTACTAAAACATACTTAATCTGCCAAAGGTGAGAGAAATAGCTAGTAGGTTTTAAGCTTATCGAGTTTAGCAAAAAAAAACTACATTTAAGCGTAAAACTAATTGACTAACTGCTAGAGAATGCCAAAAGACATTAAGTCAAACAATATGCAAAATAGTTAATAAATAATTAGTATTAAATGTTTTGGGCCACTTTTTGTAGCACATTCGCGGTCCCAAATGCACACGATATTTAATTACAAAATGTACTTTACAATAGACCCGTTAATGATCCCAGTCGTTAGCTTTATCTGCGGGGAGCGATTTTAAAAAGCCATTAAACGGGACTAAATATTTTTTTCCTATCTGACCCCATCTTTTGTTGCAAATTTAAATTAATTAGTCGCTACAATTTGTCTTCTATGCTAATATTTAACTAATTCATCTTAATTATTTCTTTAAGACTATCTCGTGCCAACTTTGTTTACGTGGAACTATTAATGGCAACCCAATTTTTTTCGGAACCCTTAAATAAAAGCAGCCATAGTTACTCCTTATAACATCAGCTATCTGCCAAAGTTCAGCCAAAATAGGTCCAGCCGTTTCAGAGACAAAAATTAAAAAAATATTGATATTTTGATGTAGGTTATGGACCGACATACTATCGTTTTACATCATTTATTGTAAAGATGTTAATTTGAAATTACAAACAGACACTTAAATTTAATGTTTTGTTTGTATTGGATGGAAGAAAATTAGCACAGACATAGAGTAGACTGCGTGGAAGGACATAGGCTATTTTTTATTGCGGAAAAATATACAGTTACGGTTCACGAAGTCGCAGGAAAAATCTAGTAAAAATATAGATTGAAGTGTCGTATTCAATATTGATGACGGACGAATAACGTTCATTACTTTACAACACAATATCGAGAATTTCAATAAAATATTCTGTAAAGAATTTCCATGAAGTATTTTATGTAAGCATTCAGACAATCGTGTATGCCATTTATCCTCTCTTTGAAAAACTTTTTTCTGTTCTATTTTTCTTTATTTATTATACTTGAAGTAATTTAGTTAAAACATACTTGAAGAAAAATGTCTATGCCTACACAATTTGAACAAACTGGTATAGCTCTTATATCACATTAAGTGATATAAGAGCGTAGGGAAGCATGGCCTGAAATGGATCTCATACATTTTGAAATCATCGTATGACAAAAAACACAAATTGAAATATAAATTAAAAGGCATTATATATTAAAATGGCATTTATTCTGAGCTAATTTATCAGTCTCATGGAATTTTTTTTATAGAAATATTGATATCGATAAACATTCGAAAACGTCGTCCCTAGATGATGGCAAAAGGACTCTTTTTTAATATATTTTTTATTAAAAATACACATTTAGCAACTAACTAAAAAAAATTGTATCTCAATTAATACAGAAGCTACAAAAATAAAATTAATACACCATAATCTCATTAAATTTTTGTTTCTAAAATGCATCCTTACTTATCTTGTATATGATGCACATCGCTTGTGATATTAGTATAAACTATATGAAAAAATTGGTTGTCTGTAAAGTCGGTTTACTGACGATAGTTGAACGTGACAACGTCATAATAATAAATGGAACGCCTCAGAGCGAGGTAACGCCGCATGAGTCATGTTTTTTCGTGCGTGCAGCCGGCTCCATCGAATTATAAGACGTTTTCACGTCAAAAACATTTTCGGCAGCACAATTTTATACAAACCGTCATAGTTTCGCTTTGAATTGTTTTAGCGCATTGATACCAAAGGGTCGCTGAGTGTTTGCGGAGGGCATCTAATAGTGTGCTTGTTGAGGACAATGATTGGCAAATCACAGAGAAATACCGACTACGCCATCTCAAACGCTATGCCAACTCAGCTCACTTCCCCCAAAATACTTTTGTCATATAGTTTTATATTTATACATTACACCAGTAACAGTAAAGGCCGGCAACTTCTCTTTTGTTCCGGGTGTCCATGTTCGACAGTAATCGTTTTCCATCAGACGATGCGTTTGCTCATTTTCATGTTTTATAAAATAAGACATAACTTCAACCTTAATACATAAAATAACACCACAAATCGAAAAAATGTTTTCACCCATGTAACAGTTACGTCTACGGCTACGATTCTACACCTGCTACGAAAATCGTAGCATTGTCGTAGCGTAACCGTAGCATAGCCGTAGCACAGCCGTAGCATCGCCGTAGCACAGCCGAAGCACAGCCGAAGCACAGCCGAAGCATAGCCGTAGGCTTTATCATTTATATTTACATATTTATTATTTACATAGTATAAAAAGAAGTCACTTCTGCTGTCTGTTCGCTTCAATCTTTTAAACTACTCAACGGATTAATTGTTTAATAGGAATGCAGTTTTTAGCAATGGATATTCAAGGGAAAGGTTTTTAATAAAATACATTGCACCCATGTGAAACTGAGGCGGCTCGCTAGTAATAAATAAACCAATAACAATATACTCTAGGCGGCGCCATTGACGCTATTGTCTATAGTAGATATATACTATACAGTAGCCCTGTTTAATACATACTGTATAGACAAAGAATATATATTACAAAAGTAAAGAGGCGTCATTCAATAGACTTACACGAATCACATGCGGGGGGTGCGCGCAGCGAGCGGGACGTGATCTTTTTCAAGCCTGGACTTTCGTTCACGGGGCTGACCGCTGGTCGTTTCGTGCTTTGACATAATTGTCAATATAATTTCATTATATTTATGATAGATTTGTCTGACCCGACGTTTAAAATTATTTTATGTCAACCTTAGGCTTACGTCAACATAGCTGACATTTGCCGGTGCTCGAGCTGTCATTTGTAGAGTGTGTCGCTCCTGTGGTGTAGGTTTACTACATGGGTGATCCGGAGCAACTTTCTGGACGTGTGACTTTTTTTTTTATAAAAAAATTTTGTTTGGCAAATAAACATACATTACAAACTGCGTGACAGTTTATCGGCAGGTTTTGCACTCGTTTTATAACATTCATCTTAAAATTAAAAATCCTAAACTCTAGAACTTGTCGAGGTGTTCCGTATGGGCGACCGTAAGATCGGTGCCACTTTTCTCTTCATTTATTTTCGTTCAATTATATAAAGTTCGATTCTACTTCAACGACATTCAAATATTCTGGAAAGATCTCGACGATAATTGTATAAGTTCAAGCAGTTTCGCCCCTTTTTCAATTTATCACCCCTTATCTGACGTAAAGGTCAAATAAGCAGCTGCTTCCAATGTTGAAATTAAGTCTTAAATGTCGCACCGCACCTGGCAAGTGTATTTTTATTTAAAAAGAAATATTATTTTTGTATCCTTAGCTAATAGAGACCTTCCGAACTTTTATGTGTTCAGAACTACATTCACCGATTTTTTAAAGTTGGTACTTGTAATCTTGGAAACGCTGAAATCACAAAAAAAATTTGATATGCCATTGTAGATAGTATTTTATGTAAGGTCCGTATTACTGTATGTAGAAAAAACTATAGACCGAGGCCACAATACTGCGTTGCAATGACGCATCGCACAAACGACGACATACAATTCTTGTAAATTGTATTTTAATGCGACGTCGTTTTTGGCGATACGTCGTTGCAACGCAAAAACGAACGATGCACCGTTGTACGCGGTTGTACATACATGGCATCTTTGAGTACGCAAAAATATTTTTAAAAAAGTTAGGTCTCCTAGGAATGACTAACGAGTGTAACTCGAACGGACTCGACTCAAAAACATTATAAAATCATGTTTGACTTTAATGTTAAAAAAATAATCATTGTTTAACATTAAAGTTTTTAAATGTTTTTATAAATACATAAACCACGAACGGGGTCGGTCACGGTTTCCCGGAGGGTGGTATTCTCGGAGACAATCGATACGCGTCTGCATATTTAACACTCTCGAGGTTAACAATGCCTCATTTCACGTCTATTTTTAGGGGTCCGTATCCAAAGGGTAGAAACAGGACCCTATTACGAAGACTCTGCTGTACGTCCATCTGTCTGTCTGTCTATCAGACTGTCTGTGTCTGTCTGTCACCAGGCTGTATCTCATGAATTGTGCTAGACATTTAAAATTTTCACACATTATGTATTTGTGTTGCCATAACAACATATACACTTTTAACAATAATTAGCTTTTTAGCCGTTTTGTAAAGAAACCGAAGTGCACGAGTCCGACTCATGTATTTCAACTAGTTATTTGATCAAATAATCTGCTATTATAGTTGAGACACAGCAAATTAGGAAACTCGTAACGTACTAATTATATTATACCTGAATAGGTATAATATAATTATTTTATATAGACGTTTAAATGTCAGTTCACACCGAGACTATTTAGAGTGAATAACGTTCAATTTTGAATTGCTATCTTATAAATGCAGCGCCGCGTCCCGTCGCATCATTATTACTAAACTTAACATTAAAACAATAGTAGAACAAACTACTTACTGATAAATATAAAGCCAAGTTCGCTTTTATTCAGTGTATACGGGGCCTAAAAAGGAAAATGTACTTAGGAAATATACGTTAACATTTATTTCTTAAAAAGATCCACGTATAAAGCTCAAACATTATTTAACACGCTCTATATATTCAACAATCCGATAGGTGATTGGTTGTCAAGTAAAGCGGTCTTTACACGTGCTAGTTACTCGCACATCTACTGTTTTCAGTAAATACTGAAAAAAAAAACATAACTTAATTTCAAGCAAATGCTTGAAGTTAACTTACTGTCACCTTAATTTGTAGATGACTAACCTGTCATAGTGAATTAAATGCCTATTTCAAAGAATTAAAAGTAAAATATATAATATTTTTTACACTTTAAACGAGAAATTCTTGTATTTCAATAATCAGAATCTCAAAAACGGGTTCAAGTATTTCCATGAAATATAAATTATATGTTCTTTTCTTTCGGCGTGTAACAATATCTCAATAATTTTGACTCTATTAATGTCGTTCCGGGTGGCAGTTTGGTATGCGTTTGTAAAATTTTAGCGTTGTTTACAATTTGGTGTCTCGGGTTCGAATCTCGGTCAAATGACATATTCATGTGATTTGTGATTCTTTTTTAAATATTTTTTTTAAATAATAAAAAGTAGATTTACAAGGTAAGCTGTTATATAGTTAACAAATAAAAAAGAAATAACATTACAAAAAATTTAAAATAACCAAGATAATAGGCACTTTTTTACTAGAATAAAACTTAAGCTTACAATAACTAAATATTTGTACACAATATTAAGAGTAGAGACAAGAAGCATGGCTTTAATGAAGAATTGGAATTAAGCAGAACGGGGTAAAGTAACATTTTATTTAAAATTTTGTACAATTAGAACATTTTGCAATATCCTTTCCATTCCCAAACTTACAACTCACGCACAAGCTACTGGCTCGACTATATCAACCTTATAAGAACTCTCACGATACGTGATTCGTCGAGTCACGTCACCCGATCTGAAAAATGTTACTGCCCCAGCATTCTCTTGTGCGAGGAATAGCAAATGAGATAGAACAACTACAACTAAATTATTTGTAACGCTTAACTCCACACTCAGGTCAGCCTTAGACTATTTTCTTCTTTGTATTCAAATGCTCTTTCAACCTCCTGTATATTGAAGTTATGGTTTCCTATTTAGAACTTTTAGGTTATAGCCTTGTGCGTGCTTTTATGTGCCGTATTTTATTTCGCCTCAGCTTTTTATAAGTTATAGATTTTCTTAATAGCTTGTAATTTGGCTTGGCTTTAGCTTGCTTATAATTATATATTTTTTAAATATGTAATTATAATCAAGCCAAATACAAAGTTAAGCACAGGAGGAGAAACCAAGAAGAAAACAAACCATAGCCGGCACTTTAATTATTATCACTTGATTAATTATCCTTCTACTATTATAAATGTGAAAGTTTGTGAGGATGGATGTATGGATGGATGGATGTTTGTTACTCTTTCACGCAAGAACTACTGAACGGATTTTGATGAATTTTAGTATGATAGTAGTTTCGGCTCTGTATTAAAACATATGCTACTTTTTATCCCGAAAAAGTACAGTATTCCCGTGGTGTAGTATAACATTTACGCGGACGGAGACGCGGGAAAAAGCTAATATGATTATATATAGATGCAGGTTTATGAAGCACATTGATTGTATTTTCACACACAATGGCATATGCAATGTACTCCACATTACTAGATTTAAAATACCTCATTTTTCATAGACTGGATCTGCAACCTTTTGCCTACCTTGTTTCCCAGGGTTATCTAAATTTAGTTCGTCCCCAGATATTGAAAGTGGAACGAATTGGAAAAACCTTTCTGCGCTTCAAAGTCGTCTAGAATATTCGACACACATAAAATTTTGATTGAAACGTCGAACATATCGGTTGATTCTTTTTCACTGATGCCTAGCTGCAAATGAGTTTTTTCTGTATTTTCAGTTTTTTACTCTGACACGCTAAGCTTCGATGTATATTTACATTTTGATTTTTAACACGCTTTAATAAAAGCTTCACCAAGGATGTTTGTGGGCTTGTAGGTATGTTTGTATGTTCGTAACCGACTCCTTTGGACTCGATTTTGACCCACTTTAAACGGACGGAATTAATTCAATCATTGTACATTTATCAATAATCGGTGTCAATACAATAATTTCATAAGTTTATCTCATTATCCTGATCAGGATTGCCAGGATTAAACAATCACCACAAAAATTATTTACATTGCAATATTTGCGATTACTGAATTTTATATTTTGTCAACTGTCAATATTCGACATCACATCACAAAAGTTTTTTTTTTTAACGTCTACGCCTCCATCTTAGCTATGAAAGATGGAGGGAAGAAGGGGCGCGCCCGCGCCGCAATGCAATTTGGATTGCAGGCGGCCATTACGTGAATTACGTTTTCACTGTGAACAAAGTTAGCATCAAATTTATAATTTAGCAAACAAATCACTGTCAAACAAAACAAAAAAATGTAATTCTATTAAACAAGCTTCAAATCCGTAAATGTTTGAGAAACCGTTCAAACAAACTTTGTAAACGATCAAATTGGCTTGACTCAAAGTAAAATTTACGTATGTTATTGATTGTACTGTAGGTTCTTGGTAGAAATTCATGTATGTCAAGAAGTCCTATGTGTTATTACTGTAAAATTTACGTGTTTGAGTCTCTGAGATCTCGGGGGCTCTTAGCATTAAGCCAATGCCAGTGTCTAGTTTAATAATTTTATAATTAGCATTAAATAAATATAGTTTAAAAAAACTAAAAAAGCACATCGAACTAAAAAGTGAAAAATATTTTTTAAAATAAGCTTAAAACAAAATAATGAATGAAAAATACTAATAATCTTGTAAAAAAGCGGCCCAGCTTTGTCTTAGCGGTCCATATTTATCGAACATCAAACCCGACGCTTTTTTCACAATAAGACAAGTATTTTTCATTAATTATTGTTTTAAGATTATATTTCACTTTATGTAAATGCGTGTTTTTTAGTTTTTTTTAACTATATATATTTTTTTATTTAAGGGTTAACGAATTTGATATAGGGAAAATTTAACAAGTAAAAAAACTAGTTGGTTATCTTTTCTATTATCTAATATGCCGACCTCTGTGGCTAAGTGGTTAAGCGCGTTGGTTCTCCAGCCGGGGGTCGCGGGTTCGAAGCCCACCGAAGGAAAAAAAGCTTTTCTGTATTCCGGGTTGTGGATGTTTATTAAATAAATGAATAATACAATAAAAATATATGTATAATATAAAAGTACTAAATATACTTCCCGTTGTCTGGTACCCGTAACACAAGTCCTTCGAAGTTCGAGTACCTACTTAGCACGCGGCCAGATTGACGCGGTGTGAATCATCCATAGATGTCATTATTATTTTAGTGTTACATGACATACACATCACAAAATATTACATGTTAAAAATATTATGTACCTACGAAATAAGTATTCCTGTTTATTGGTATCTGGGAATAAACGGATATGGTATGGCAAAATAAGCATTCTAATTATACAAATTTAATTCTAAATAACCTATCGATTGACCTGCCACTTGCATACCATTCTATTATTTAGCTGGGTAAACGTGTAGAGTGTAGACCGTAAATTACTTCGCTGGAAATCTATTTCTGTGAAAGCGGCCATGTCATTAATAACCGAACGAAAACTTTCGTATATTCAGGTTGTTGAATGCTTTTGAGATATATAAGTTTAGAAACGTTGCCCTAGTACTATTTAAGCATTCCACTTCGGACGTTGAGCAGTGAAGGCGGAAATTAACGCGTGTCATAAAATCATTGAATTTATTAAATAATACTCAATACTTTCTATTTGCATAAAACATGATGAATTTAGGTATTACAAATTGAATGGTTAAGTACATGTTTTGCCAATTTTGGCATGCAAATATGTCTAGCTATAATAATAATCATTTTTCATATATAAAATGAAATTTTAACACTAATAACATTATAAAAACAAGTGATTATATTTACATAATAGTTAATTTCCCCACACACGTTTAAGATTCAACATCAAATTTTGTATGGCTTTATATTACGATTTATAGTTTTATTCAGATAGCTTTTCGTTGAATTTACATATTATAGTTTTATATGGGTATGACTGTTTCAAAAATAGTTTGGACAAGACAATATTTTAATCAAAATATCTACTCGAGCTTATGAATCATTTATGAGCAGCTTCTAATAAAATTGTTGTAACTTTTATATTAAAAATACCTATTTATTTTTATAGATAAATATTAATTTGAAAACTTAGTTTAGTTTTTACAAGTATTAATAAAGTTAATTGGTATTTTTGAACCAGCTGATATTCGTATTGAAATCGACTTGTTTATTCAGTCCAAATTCAAATATTATAATTTTATTATTTATTTTAGTTAAGTATGCACTCCACTTTTATTAAAAAACCGTTGCCTACAACTAAAAGCTCGTATCCACGATTTTTTTTTTTGTGGTCGCGACGGAAAAAACTGCACTGTAAATAGAACTTCGATATTATAGATGCTTGATCGAAGTATCAAGTGTCAAATGTCAAATTTGACAACTCAATATGATTTTCAGCTCTTTTGTATTAGCGCACAGTTCTATTTACAGTGCAGTTTTTTTCTGTCACGACCACAAAAAAAATGCTCGTGGGAACGTAGCCTTACTTAAAAAATCTGCTGCATAAACCAGCGACCCCAATTTTCAGAAAGTTATCACTATGACGTGTTTCTTATTTCTAGTAATTCCAAACATACGTTAGAAAATAAGCCTACCTAAAAACGGGGTGCCATCTTTTATTGTTTGTTGTGCAATTTTAGCGCAACATATTTGATTTGCATTTGCACACATTCATAAGTAAGGAGGTTATTTTGAATTGTGCGACTTTTGTGCATTCCAGTTTCTACTTTCATTGAAAAGTCATTTTGTTAAGGGAACGGACAGCTGTGTCCGATCGATTCTAAGCTATTGATCAACTGTTTCACGGCTGTTCCGATTCAAAGCAACTGCAATTCGAACCCGATTTTTCATTTATGTAACGATCAGGTACATGAACGAATAATCGGGTTTCAAATAATTTACGAACGAAATCTCAAAAAAAGGATTAGTGATTGTTTTACTACAAAAGAAACTTTAAGCTACGTTAACCAGAAATATAAAATCCTCATTCTTTAAACATAGACAAGTAGCTCATTTATAATGTTTGGTCGTTTACCTTAGAATGGGAAAAAATTTAAAAAGCCTGACCATTTGAGTAAGAATTTTCCGCAGCGATGTCATTCCTTATATTTCTATTGTGTTCAGACAAGCTATTGTGTATGGGGTCATATATTCTGTTGAGTTATGTGAGTTAAAAATTATTTGCCACTTTAAAAGAAGACAGGACTTGAAAGGACTAGATAGGTGATCCATATTGTATGATCCAACATCCTGAAAGAAATATCGTCAGATGAGCATTCATATAAACTCTTTCTCCAAATAACCTTAATTTTTTTTAAGCTTATCATTTGACAACACAAGCCCCACATGTATTATAAGCTATAATTTATAGTTTTGTGGATGGATAGATGGATGCTTGTTACTCTTTCACGCAAAAACTATTGCACGGATTTTGATGAAATTTGGTATGGTAGACGGTTAGCAGTTTAAGTGTTCCCGTGGGCGGCATTAACGTGGGCGGAGCCGCAATCAAAAGCTTGTACTCATATTATAATGCCACTAAAACGTATTAACTTTATTATTGTTCATTTATTATGCTTAATTTGACGGTGTATACAAAGCGATTGCTTATTCAACGTAATCCGGCCTAGCCTCGTCCCAGACTATAAAACGATATAACATCGACGTAAACCTACGTCACCTGCTAAGTAAACTTCATAAAATGTTTTTTCCTCCTTTTATTGCTGGGTAGGGATGAGTTTACAGCGCGTTTGTTATCGCACTTCCTACTTTATTTTTCACTAAATGTTGCCGGCTACTTCGTGCGCGAAAAACATAACCTTACAGTTTCTTGAGATAAAAAGGATTCTATGTCCTTCCCTGTGGTCTTCCCATAAGTCTACTGTCTTATGTCTGTGCCAAATTTCATCAAAATCGGTCCAGTAGTTTCAAAGCCTATTTAATGCAACAAACAAACAAATCTTTCCTCTTTATTATATTAGTAAAGACTCGATGTTTCCCGCTACTTCGTGCGCGAAAAAGGAAATCATGCGAGAACCTAAGGGTAACTATGTCTTAATTACTAATCCTGAAATAATCTAATTGAAGATTTAAAAAAATAAAACCCAGTCTGCGTCATTTTAATGTACCCAGATTCACTCTCACGAAAGACGAATCTAATGATACATCTCAAGCTCAAACGCTTACATACAAATTACCATAGATAAATCATTGGTCTCGCTGGGTACTATACCAGCTAGACCAATGATTAGTCTATGCAAATTACATACATACAAAACATACTTACACTCTAAAAACATAGCCCTCCTTCTGCGCCAGAAAAAAGAAGTCTTGTAAAAATATTGAATATTATATTTTTAAGAAAGATGATTTGCCGAGTTTATTTCGTTGATTGTTTAGAAAACTAGGTTGTTTGAGGTCAGGACTGACGATAGAACTTCAAGAATATGAAAACACGGTGGAGGGCAGTATAAAACTTTGAGTTTCCGTTTGCATTACGTATCATGACCTAGTTACATTATTGACTATTTTGATTCTTAACTTGACATAAACTTTGAAACTAAGACATTCTAATGGGACTAATCTTATGTAAACAGACTAGTTTTTCCTGTAACTATACCGGGATTAGTTAACTCTTATCCTGTCAATCGAATACACTAGATAATATTTTGTTAATATATTTTGGTGTCTCTATAAGTAGGTATTATAGGTGGGTAGTCAAGTTTTGAATACCATTAAGATTTTAATCAAGGGCGCCACAGACGTCGAATATAATACAATATTTTTATATTTAAGATGCCTAAATATACCGACTGCTACCCAGTCAGTGTCCAAACTTTCAGGAGTGAAGATACTCATGAATATAAGCAACTTTTACTATGGGATCAACTTTCATACTTGAAAAAAAAATCTGCTGTTTCCTACAAAAGGGGTACGGCATAGAAAACACTTTGTAGGAAACAGCTGATTTTTTTTCAAGTAGGAAAGTTTATCCCATACTAAAAGTTGCTTCTATCAAGAGTATATTCTCTCCTGAAAGTTTGGACACTGAATGAAAAAACACCATGTATACTATCTCAGCCGTCTGCGATAGTTCATACAAACTGTAAAGCAAGCGATATGAAATATAATTATCCAGGCATCTTAAGATAAAATATTTTAGTATCTTCGCCGTCTGTTTCGCCCTTTAAGGTATTCAAAGTCTAAATTATAAATTATAGAATAAGTAGATGGATACTTAACACTATTTTAATGTTTATGCTTTTAGAAATTATATGAGAAGGAAGCCTATCAAATAGGCAATATCATATTATATCAAAACTGTATTATGATATAACATTTATGTTTTTTTTATTATAAGTGTTGACAACCCTTAAATCCTAGCCTTATTAGAAAACTATTTCGCGGTTACCCTAGCGCCATGTGACGAAAGCTCTATTCAACTGTGTCACCGCTTAATCCGCCCTGCGTGGCGCGCGACACGGACTATATTCGGCCGTTTGACATGGTCGGTCGCCGACAAAACCGTTGTACCAATTTTGAGCCTAAATGACAAAGAAATAAGATTGTTATGTGTTACAGGTCTGTCGGCGACCAGTCCGTTTATTTTTTCATGTTAACAATTGAAGCTGATTATTACAAGGCTCATAACTCGCGGCAGTATTTTCGTGTGGTCTCGGTTACGATTCGCGGTCAGATGAATATTTTTGTGATTCTTTTTATTACCTTTTTAAATATTATAGAAAAGAAGATTTACAAAATCAGTCTTTAGAACTAAATCATAAATAAGTTGTTGAAGTGTGAACGATAACAATTTGAAAATTAGAATTTAGAAAAAGCATGTTGTTGGTTGTCATCTGTACGTTTGCTCTGACATTCCGTGTGTACTTGTGCAATACATTGTGTAATGCATTGTGCTTTTGAAATACTTATTTTATATTATAATAAATTTATAAATTATAAATAGGTGATTTGTTTAATTTACAACATAAGTTATGTGTAGAATGACCCAGATATTAGTATCTATTGCAATTTTCTTCCATACTATTAAGTATATACTAAAACTCCGAGCAAAGCTCGGTCTCTCATGTACTATAACATCAAAGAATTAAGTACTTAGGTTTTCTCCATACGGACAATAGTACATAAATGAGGACGAAGTCACACAAAAATATGAATCAGAATAAAAATCTAAACTTACAGAACTTTTTTTATGACATGCAAGTTCTTTGTCCTCAGTGAGACTCCGAATTTAATTCAATCTTATAAGATTTATAGTTTGGGCCAAAGTTCCTCAAAGTACTGACGTACATAATATAACTTATGCCCAGAGGACCAGCCCTGAACCTTCCAACTGCCTTAATATATCAACGCAATATACTAAGGCGGGTCAATAAGTCCGTGACTTTTTGAATTTCTAACCTCCTTACTGAAAAAGCAACAATACTCCTGTCAACAGGCATCTGTCAGTTGACTCCTATCAAAATTTGAACTTGCTGCGTTAGTTAGTTTGTGTTTTACAGCTATCTTTATCAGACTATCCAGTAACTTAAGGAAACAATGGAAAAAAGTGAATTTCGTGTGCTTATTAAGCATTATTTTTTGGGAAAAAAAACCATTACCGAAACCAAGGCTAAGCTTGATAAATACTATGGGGACTCTGCACCATCGATTTCAATGGTAAAAAAGTGGTTTACTGAATTTCGTTGTGGCCTTACAAGCACTGAAGATGCCGAACGTCCTGGACGCCCAGTTGAGGTCTCTACACCCGAAACAATCGAAAAAATTCACGATATGGTGTTGGCCGACCGAAGATTGAAAGTGCAAGAGATTGTGGAAGCCATAGGCATCTCGCATGGCTCAGTGGTTTCAATTTTGAATGATCACTTGGGCATGAGAAAGCTTTCCGCAAGATGGGTGCCGCGTTTGCTCACAGTCGACCACAAACGCAATCGTGTAACAACTTCACAGGAAGGTTTGGCGTTGTTTAATCACAATATGGAGGAGTTTTTTAACCGTGGACGAAACATGGATCCATCACAATACACCAGAGACCAAACAACAGTCAAAACAGTGTGTTTCTAAGGGTGAATCGGCGCCAAAGAAGGCCAAGGTGGGTTTGTCAGCCAATAAAGTTATGGCGACTGTTTTTTGGGATGCACGTGGGATAATCCACATTGACTATCTTCAAAAGGGAAGAACAATTAATGGGGAATATTATGCCAACTTATTGGACTGCTTTGAAAAAAAACCGACCTCATTTGGCCAAGAAAAAAGTGCTTTTTCACTAAGACAATGCAAGGGTGCACACATGTGCAGTTGCCATGGCAAAAATCCATGAATTGGGCTATGAATTGCTCCCACATCCACCCTATTCTCAAGATTTGGCTCCGAGTGACTACTTCTTGTTCCCAAACCTGAAAAAAAGGCTCGGTGGAAAAAGATTTGACTCCAATGATGAAGTCATCTCGCAAACAAAGGCCTATTTTGAGGACCTCGACAAATCATATTTTTTGGAAGGGATAAAAAAATTGGAGAAGCGTTGGACAAAGTGTATAGAGCTCAAGGGGGACTACGTTGAAAAATAAAATGATTTATTTATCAAAAAATCTGTGTTTTATTCCAAAAGTCACGGACTTATTGACCCGCCCTCGTACACCGAATATAATAAAGGTTATTAATAAACTTTTACGTAGTAGATTCAATATATGTAGCGATGTGTTTCTACTTAAACGATCTGATTATGAGACGAGCTAGTGAGAGTGGTTGAACTATTTATCAAACCCATATCATACGTACAAATAAATAAAATTGAAGTGTCTATTTGTAATTTTAAATAAACAGCTTTTCACTAAATGCATATGAAAGTATATACGGTACTTACAATAAAAAAAATTTTTGTCCGTCCGTCTGTTCATCTGTTTGCCTTGGCTAATCACTGAAACGGCTGGACCTATTCTCACGGGACTCTCACTGGCAGATAGCTGATGTTATAAGGAGTAACATAAACTACTTTTACTTTGGGGTTCCTTTTAATAAATGGAGTTCCGATTCCGTTAGTACGCAAACGATGTTGCGGGGCACCAGCTAAAAAAGTAGCACTGAAAATTTCTACTTAGATGAGCTTTCAGATATTGCGCTTTTTCTCTATTCCCTTTTGTCCATGCTCAAAATCTATTTAGTAGGACACACACTTGTATTTAGTAGAGACTTTTCAAAACGAATATCCGAGAACATTGCATAACAGACAGAACTTCTTATTCACGTTTCTAAGTAGCATCAAGAGTCGCCTCGTACGTAGGGCTAATGAATTCAAGTTGTCTGACGACGTCAAAAGTGACAGAGCATATCAGGCGAACACGCCGGCAGCCGTATAATCTAAGTAGGCATTTCAAAATAAAAATTAGCCGCCGCTTCAAAAAATTATAAATGACTAGCATTATTTGCCCACGTCTTCGCCCGCGTGAATTTAGGTTTTAAATTTTCATCCCCTATTTTACCCACCTAGGGTCTGAATTTTAGAAACTGTCAAATACGCAACTCATTATCTTTTACGTACTTAATTCACACGAAATTTCAAGCAAATATGTCCAAGAAATAAAAAGTTTCGTACGAACTTTAATCCCCTATTTTACCCCTTTGGGGGTTGAATTTTGAAAAGTCATCCATAGTGGATGCCTATGTCATATGAGAAATACGTGTGCAAAAATTGAAATTTCTAGCCTTAAGGGCCTGTGCGTTGATACATCAGATGATCAGTCAATCAGCTTTGCCTTTTATATATAAAATTATAATAATGAGGCTTAGGGATGTAACGACTCGACTGCTCACTTACATAGGCTGCACTAAAAGTATCGGGAATGGAATATTTCCACTGTTCCTGTCATATTAAAATCTTTTTAATTTAAAACTCCTTGGTTTTAAAAATCGAATACCGTTTATTTATTAAAAAAAAAGATTATCGGTCTTGTCACAAGGTCTTGTCAAACTTGTTTAGTCGTTGAGAAAATGGAATTGACTCGAGAAAATTCTAGAATGATGATTTATTATGACTTTCGAAGTGGTTTAACACAAAAACAGTGTGTTGACCGGATGATTTCTGCATTTGGTGATGAAGACCCATCCAAAACCACAATTTATCGCTGGTTTCCTGAATTTCAACGTGGACGTGTCAAGCTCAGTGATGATCCCCGTCATGGTCGTCCAAAAACTGCAGTCACCCAAGAAAACGTTGATGCTGTGCGTAAGCTGATTGAGGAAGATCGACATGTGACATACCGCGAAATTCAGGCAACCAACCAAACCTCGTATTAGCTGATTTTGCCTCACAACAATAATATATTATAGATCTACAGATTTGCAGATCTCTCCTTGTTTGCTGCCACGGAAATGATTACATCCAATGATTTCAAAACTAAGGATGGGGGGCTTATGACCACAGAGTAGAAAATATATTATATACTTACGTACAGAGAAACAGCTTTCATAGAACGATCATATCGATCACAATTTGAAAATTTTTACATCCCCTTCACCAGCCCACAATTTTTCCACACAATCGTGGACTTTCGATTGCTTGTATTAGTGCAATCAAATCGAAAGCTAATTATGTAACTGTTTCTCTGTTCGTCTTTCATTAATCTGTGCTATGACGTACATTTGGCCAAAAAATCTTCATTCAAGATAAAGCTACGCCATCTTGTTTTCATAAGATTTAGTAAATTAAATACAGACTGATTATACAGCGGAAAGCAAATGTCAAGATGACAAAATATATCAAACCTTAACAGCCCCAACAACCCCAAAAGTGGGGCAGTTTCTCGTCTATAATATATGAGTCTGTGGTTACATCATTAACACATTCGATTTTTTTTTTGTATTTTTTTATATGTAAAAGCACAAGAGCTTTTACCATATCCGTATTGATTGTCAGATCAATCAGCCCGCTGCAACTTTCATATCCGTTTGCGAAAGCTCTCGATTATTGTTTGCACTTTGTAAAATAAAACGAACGATACGACACTTTCATTAGCAGAAACTGAAAACGGAAGATCATTAATGAAAATTAATAAGAGAGGTATTAACTCAGCGTACTTTTGTAAGTTGACGCCATAATTTTTTTTGCTAGAAAATCAGCTATACATGTTAAAATTGTTTTATTTTTAAAACATTTATTTATTTATTTATTTATGATTAAAGCGCATGTTGCAAATTTTGTCATATTTATAATGTAGATAATTGCCACGTGCGCCAATTGTCAAAATCCCGGACAAGAGCGAGTCGGGACTCGTCCACCGAGGGCACCATACAAAATAGGAACACAATAAATAGTTCAGGAATTGAGTCTCGCAGTTTTTGTCGAGTCTGGAAATAGACGATTAAAGTTTGCTTGCATGCTCTTGGTTAGGTTATTCCCTTTTGAAGTACGGTATCCCTTAAACGCAGAATAAAAACACCTGATTAAGCTTACTACCAATTTTTTTCTTGTTTTTGGAGATGTTGGTAATATTGCTCTGGTAAAGATCACTATTTATTATTAGAACCCAAACAGTTTTATATTTTGTCGATTTCGTCGATATGACAAACGGAAAAAGAGGGTAGATATATCTTCTGATATGTCACCGCTTACCGCAGCCTTATTTTAGTCTGTCCATTATCATAATAGAAACGTTGCCGAAATACTGCTCTATTCATAATATTAGGTTATTTATTCGATAGCAGCACTATATTCATTTTAAGGACATAATAAAAATATTAAAGCAGATTTACTAAGGTGCATTGTAACTAATTAAAAATTCTTACAAGTATAAAGAAAGTGGTAACATTTTCTTATTTAAATTTTTTATTTTCACCAACACGTCATATAACTTAGCCTCGCCTAGCTCAGGTTGGGAGTTATTGAAAATATTATTTTCATTTAAAAGTGCAGCGAAATTTTCTAAGATACAGTTTTCGGCGCATCGGGGCTAAAGTTTAAATGCGCGAAGAAGTTTTCACACACAAAATAACAAAACACAATATTGAAAGAGTTGAATATTTTTAAATCGTACGACTAATGTTAAAATCGTACATAAAATAAATAAGGCACTGGGTGAAATCCTGTGTATCTTAAACTTTAAACGAGACAATCTTGTATATTATAATCGGTTCCTCGAAAACGGCTTCAACTATTACCATGAAATTTAGAATGCAGGGATTTGAGGGGGAGAAAAATCAATCTAGCCAGGTCTTATCCCTGGATAACTGCGCATTTTTAAGCTTTATATGTTTTTTTATTTCTCCGTGTAACAATATAGGTTTTATTCGACTCAATTATGTCAGTCCGATTGACAGTTTGGTATGCGTATGTATAATTTTTGCTTTTTTCGAATTTCGGAACGGATCGAACCCATGGTGGGTTCGAATGCCGGTCAGCAAAATATTTTTGTGATTATTTTTTTTAATTTATCAGAACTCCGAGAAAAGCTCGGTTACCCAGGCCGTTGATAGCCGAGACTCAAAGTTATCGAAGGAGAGGCAGGCAGGGACAATTTTTGATGTCTGGTTGAAACTCGCTCTCATAACGGCTGACGGCAACCCGTAACCCGTTGGTTCTGTAAGTATTCGACGCTCACCCACGTGACCCATGTTACCCTGGAAGAATTGAGGTCACCCAACCCTCGAATGCGTAAATGCAACGTACGAAAAAGGTGAGTCAAATTCTAACAACCGTTTTATGATTGGACTACTTAGAAGTCAAAACCATTTAAACCTATCTCCAAAAGACATAGATTCGTTATGTATTGAATTCATCTTTGTGGCATTTTTTATTTATTTTAATTATAGACATTGGCAATAATTATTTATAAATGTTACTAATACACTAATATATTGCAATTAATGTACTATCAGGGAATCTAATTCTTAAGCAGTAGACTGTTTCTTGTCTCTTATTTTGTTAACAATACAATTATTGTTAGTTTTAATTGTAATACGAACAAGTTATGACAACGGTCAATTATATGCTTGTGAATAAGATTACCTGATGATACAATTAAATTGCCTACCTACTGTAAAACTCGGCACTCGGTTATTCTTTGCACGACTCAACATTATTAAGGCTTTGGAAAAAAAAATCTTTATCATTAAACCCTGCTAAGTCAAATACTTAGCAGGTCTTACTGCTAAAGAATTTTTTATTACCCAATTAGAGAATTTTGCCTTAAATTTTATTTTATTGAAAATTTCCGCGATTTCCTGCGCGCAAAAGGAAATCCTGCGAAAACCGTGCATTAGGCCGCGATAAAATAGCCTTATCCTTCCCCACATTCCAATCTATCTGTGCTAAATTTCATCAAAATCGGTCCAGTAGATTCGGAGCTTATTCAACGCAGACAAAAAAACAAACAAACAAATATTTTCTTTATGATATTAGTACCTGTAGATTAAAAATATTATGACTTGGTATTTATTTCATAAATACGTAAGAGTATTCCTATCTTGATAATAATGATATTTTAGTAGCGAAAAATGAATCTGCCTGTAGGTACTTCTTAATTATGTATTAACCTAATTTCTTAATCACGTGTCCTATGGACTCTTTATTAATTATTATGTAACATATCCTTGCATTTAAACTAACACCTCTTAAGTCAAAACTTAACCTGATTTTTAAAAAATTAGGTAAAGTATGTAAAGAAGACTTCGTTTATAATAAGTGCCAGAACTCGTATCAAAAAAATATATTTCATATTGCATTTATACTTAAGTCCATAGATTTAAAAGGACTGTGAAGGCTAAGTAATTGTAGAAAAGCTATTTCTAAAATAGCAATTATTCCTTTAAATAATCATCACGTTGTCACTTAATTGTAGAGTACAAGGATGAGTCATTAATAGAATACCTTCTATTATATTTATATAATAGGTATTTCTTGTTTGATCCATTTAAATATAAAATTAATAATTAATGGCGAAGCGCTAAAGTTAATTGAAGGAAAATATTTTTAATAAATAAAAAAAAAGACCAGCGTCAATACTGCAATGTGACTTGTGAGACCCTGGCGCCCGACGCGGGACTAACCTAGCTGTAATGCAGCGAACGTGCCCGAAGGAAATATTAATATAGTTAGCAATTATTATCCCAATTCCTACCTTTATTGAGCTCCAAACCTCATGGTTTTTGCTCTTTAACGCTCCAAAAATATCGATTCACGGCGAATCCAGCATGTCGGCCGCCCTCCGGGGCAGACGGCAGCTCGCTCTAGGTACACATAGGACACAACACGTCAAGCGAGATATCAAACGGTTTCCCGCCACTACAATTTAACACGAATACGTCCACTTTGGTGGTATTATGACTGGAGTTTTTATTGTTTTTTATCGGAGAGCACTGAAATTATATTTTGACGGTCCAAGCTGCGGTTAGGACTGATATGATAGGTGTAAATTTAATTAGTAATGCCTTTTGACAAGATGGCGAGATACGGTCCGTCCACCCGCGCGCGCTCGCCCCGTCGCACCAACTGACGGAGTTTCCCACATTTTCCCGGCGCAAGCCTTCACCCCTTGTAATCGAGCACGTTCTAAAGACACACCAACAAAAATGTATAGTTTAGCCGTTATTTTATATTGCAACATAAGAAAAGGGTCGCAAATAATCGCGTCAACATTTAATTCGGGCTTAATGAGAGCTTAATCCTTTTCAATTTCCTTAAGTGCGTTATACTTAATACTTATTATATTAGTAGCTTTTTCTTGCGGCTTTAACTGAATAGAGTTAAAAGACTTTTTTAGAGATTTGCCTTTAAAAATGTTATTATGTATTCGTCAATCATACTGAAGTGAACAAAAGATCGAGTAATAGGCTATAGCCTCTACAAAGCTAAGAGTTTACTACCTGGTGAGTTGCTTTCAAGAGAGTGCAGGTTTGATCCCCGGTTGTGTACCAATGACAATTTTCTCAGACTCTCAAAACGATGTTTTTGAAGGTTTATAAGTTTTCTATCACGAAATGAGCTAGCGTGATTAAAACCTTATTCATAATATTATAGCAACTACCTATTGTAGATAAACTTCGTTCAAGTTGTAACTTGAACTCCTTCCAATTTATTTGGACAAAACGCCATAAACACTTCTATCCAATTTCGAGCTTCTCAAATAACATATTCAAACACAATGTAAAATGCCTCGGTGTAATAAAAATCTTGATCGTCGATATAGAATTGTGTCAAAGAAAATCAATAAAGATTCGATGTGATATCAACTACCTATGTATATAATTCCTAATATACACTGTCCGCTGTCAACCGTCATGGAAATGCAATAGCCATGCAAATAGGCAAGGTATTTTGTTATTTTAGTGCACACTAATAGGACGAAATGGAAGTACTAAATTGGTTTCCTATATCTTATAGCGTGGGAGCCATACCTCTGTTGTGTCGACTCGAACAGATAGCCACAGCCATTTAAAAAACTGGTGCGGATTCGTTGTTTTTTGCTAATTGAGTTTGGTTACTGAGGCTCTAGTCTCTAGAGGGATATTTAAAGTCGGCAATTGGCAAACCACTTCAATCAATTTGTCTGTCTTTATGTTCACGATAATCTCAAAACTACTGAACGATTCATGCAGTTTTTATCTATCGACAAAGTGGTTCCTTAGAAACATTTAGGTGTATAATTTGTTAAGGTTTTGTAGGGAAATTGGTTGAAATATCACGATAATTCTTGAAGGTGTCGGAGAAAATCAAGTCGTCTGGGCGCTTTCATCAAAAACGCTGCCTATATCTTTGGAGATAAAATAAAATGTATGGTGAGATTGTTTCTCTTTTATTGGTCTATAAAAAACCGCGATGGCATATGGCTATCATTTAAGGATAGCTTTGTACCTTACAAAGCTATCCTTAAATGATAGCCATATGCCATCGCGGTTTTTTATATCCTATTATATATCATTTAAGGATAGCTTTGTAAGGTACAAAGCTATCCTTAAATGATAGCCATATGCCATCGCGGTTTTTTATAGACCAATAAAAGAGAAACAATCTCACCATACATTTTATTTTATCTCCAAAGATATAGGCAGCGTTTAGTACACAGGTGTGTACTAACACATTCTAAGTTTTAAAAAATTATCACAAATAATGTGGAATTTTCAGAAGCTATTTAGTCGGATATACAATATTATTCCATATCAAATTAAATACATAGCAGTTACTTTTAATACTTCATACACATTTTAATTGCCCTTTACACTATACAGTTAGGTAAAATTAATATCTTCGGATATTAAAAATTTATCTGTCTCTCTAAAAATTAAATATTCTTAAAATTAAAAAGTACCTACGTACGAAAAATTTATTCAAGCTCTGTCGCACCAACGTGACGGACGGAAATAATATTACCGTTACCACAGATTACTAAATAACTTAATAGTTATTATAATTATAATAATATAGTAATCTATATTGCAGTAGGAATAATATTTGCATAATAAGTTTTTTGCCACGAACACACTTCCACGCGGGCGAAGCCAGTAGCCCAGGCCTGGACCCACCAACAGCTCTCTGCGAGCTTTCTCAGGTCATTTCATTTCATTGTTATTTCTTTCAGTCCATACTCCATAGGGTTTTATCCAATTTTAACAAGCAAAATTAGAGAATTTTTTGCTCGCTCGCTTTCAACGTACCGAACATAATATTAAAATATTTAGTAAAGTCTATGTATTTATTGCGTTTTATCGCTGTTGAATTATGCTAATGAATATAATATACACCTCTTCCAGGTGGGTATTTTATACAAATTTGAACAAGTACAAATGGCAAAAAAAAATAATTTGCTCGCTCGCTTATATTATAACTGAAGTATAATAATATTATGCTACCTACTTAAATGATACAAAAAGCGAACGAGCGAACAAATGAAATGACCCTCAAAACAAACCGTGGATAAACGTTTTGTTTTGGGGACGAGTAATTTGCAGATGGAGATGGGGGTGAGGGGGAGGAATAAAACTAAATAGCCTAAGGGCGGCTATTTAAGCTACTTGACCTTGTTTTTATTTATGTCCTAAGCGCTTCTTATTTGTTTCATTACAAAAAAACATTATTTTGAAACCTAAAACCTCACAAAAATATTTTAAAATACACTTTTTAAAAACCGCGAAAACACTATCTAAGAGTTTACAACTACATGTAGTCTAAGAGTTTACCAACATGGCGAAGTCTGTGTATGCTAGTACTATTTACAATGTGTGCTATTAGTCCGTACTTATACTACTTATAGTAAAATGGCGGTGTGACGTTCCGTTTGACGTTTTGACATAAATAACTTTTTAAGATGTCATGAACTACCGTTCCGTTTCACTACTACATAATATTATGTGTTTAGTGTGTTTTTGACGTCATATCCTTGCCGGAAGTTACTTCGAGGTGTTTTCATCAGTAGAAATTAAAAAACAAAAATACATATTTTTAAACCAACTTTATTTATCAATCATAAGTTTTTCATTTAAGATAAGGGATTTTAAATTCGTGACATCTGACAGCATTTTGACATGATAAGGACCGTCGTGCTACCAAACGCCGCCTGGTGACAGGAAAAGGATCGACAATTATTATTGACCGTTTTTGATACCACTTACGCCACCAGATGACGCATTGTGTGAGTTGAGTCTGCCCCCTAACGGCAGAAAAAATATAAAAACGCTGTTATTTTGTTGGAAAAGTATTAGCTTCTCTGCTTCAGAGAGATTGTTCTCCATTCCTCTACCCTCCATAAGCCACGTGCAACTAAAATGTTTTTTTTTTTAATTTTTTATCAAGTCGAACACAAAGAACATACCAGAAACTAGTTTTAGTCTAGTAGTAGTGTTTTATTCACATCTTATATTGCCCCTGGGCAGTCGAATATGTATAGAAATCAATTTTTCAAATATTTAAGAAGGTGATAGAAATGTATTGCTTCGTGTACACTGGTTTCGTTCGATTATTTCAGATTTCTAACTTATTCGTATTCGTAGCTATTCAAATTCACCGCCCCAGGGGAGTTTTAGATGCCAAAAACGCTATATTATTTTTTTAAACTTCTGGCAAAAATTTTTTTTTTTTATAAAACGAATAAATTATAAAACGAATAGTTTTATAAAAAAAATTAAACTGTCATGTATGTCAAATGTCATAACGCTATACTTGTTTTCGTTTTGTTGTTGCGTATTTTTTACCGTGTTGTGTTATTTTATTTATCAAAACTAATTTTTTTCAAGGGCCCCCAAAAGTTTTACACAATATTTCTGTGACATGGCACAAACTGAAGATACAGAGCTACGAGATTTAGTTGTGGAAGCGCTAGAGAAAAATGGCTCGCTAGCTAAAATCCGCGCCTTATTACGAGCGAATATATTTTTGGCATTCGAAGACGAATATGAAAATCAGAAACAGAATGATAACCTGGACAAAATGTTAAACCAACCAGAAGGTAAATTGTCACTTTGTATTATTCACGAATTTCTAGAATTTTGTAACCTCAAAAACACATTGTTTGTGTACATGTCTGAATCTAGACAGGGCAGAGAATACACGTATAAGAGTGAGGATATACTAACTAAGCTTAATGTTCCTAAATTAGATAAAGATAAAGAACCTATCTTACTTACTATTATTAAAAATGTGACTAAGTTCTTTTCCAACAAACACAATTCAAATGACAAATCAAAACCTAAGGGTGACCATTACAAAGACGAACAAAACTGTACCTATATTGTGCACGAGGATACGAGCACCAACAGCTCATCACAATCAGACAATTCCTCCGATGAAAAGAATAAAATTAAATTAAGGTTACCATTAGACAACTCTGACACAGATACTTCAAGTGATTCCATTAGGGATAAAAATAGTTCAGAATACATCCCAAATAGCCAAAACATAACAAGAGATATTAAAACTGATATTGATGAATCAAATAATATTATGCAGCCAGCACATGGAGGTATGGATAAATGTATGTTTAGTAGTAACTTGGATAGCAAGAAGAGTGATACTTTTCTAGAACAGAACAATTTTAATAGTAGTACTGAATCAACATCCTATATGGAATTAAGGCCTGTACAGCACGTTCAGGAAGTTCTGTTAAATACTCCAGGTTCACCATTAAGTGATAAAAATGTAAAAAATACAAATCAAAACCATTCCAGCGGATCCAAAAACGAATCTACCTCTTCAATCCACACACTTAGCGCTACAAACAACTTCAAAAAGGATTCAAACAAAGAAAGTCTCAAAAATAGGATAAGTGGAGATGATTCAGGGCTAAATGATACCGAATTAATGGAGTACAGCTATGATTTTTCCCCACCGAATACGGAACACATAACATCTTCGGAAAATAGATGTAATAGTCCCAAATCTTTGAATTCAAATAAAAATCCCAGTATAGCACAAAATAAGTCAATAAGCTCGGCGAGTTCCATCTCTACCTCTGATGTGGCCGATTTGTTGAGTGAAAAAAGTTTCAAAAGTTATACAAGGGATAACAAAAATGATATCAACCCAACAAATAAAACTAGACTAAGCAGCAATTCTAAACGATTTAGTCCAAACAAAGATCCATCTAAGATGAACAGTGATCATTCTAGTGATTTCTCTGAATCCTCAATTCCATCTCTATCCAATCTTAGCTTAGAAATACATAGTGAGTAAAAGTGATGCTGAGTGCAAGTTAAATATTTATGGCGTTAAAAAATATGTGCTGAATTCTTATACAATGTCACACAAAACCAAGACAGGGCCCCAATTATTGTAATTAACTTACATTTTCATTTTACTTTTATTCTATTATAAAATATGAATTGTCTTGATATCATAAACAGATTTTTGGTGTTTGGAGCAATCAAAATGGGGTTGAAATTGTTTATAAGAATAGCACATTACAGTTTTAACACATTGGGACTGGATTGTAACTGTGTTAATGCAGGATTTAATTAGCAGAATCAACAGATATCAGATACATTGAACATACAAAAATATGTAACCTATTGTATTGTACTACTGCGCCGTTTGCTAGTTTTCTTAGCCATATGCAATTTTTTGTGTTCGGATAAACAATGTTTGAATTTAAAATTCTCCATAATTAATTTAAGATTATATCTGTGTTTATATAATATTATCTCTATTTATACACTCGTTTACTGATACACAAAAGCATTATTTGGTGTGACTAAGTGTAGCATGTACAGCATACTGTCTATAGTCAAATCTACTTGATGTTACTGATTAGATCAGTTAGAAATTACCGTGTATGGGTGTGAATGAGGGTTCTTACGTTGTGACATGTGACAGCTGTTTGACACAACTAGGACTCGACATACTGGCAACTCACTGAGACCGCCATACTAAAAAGACGAAGACCCGACTTTTACGATTCGCTGCCTGGGGGCAGAAAAAGTGTTGGAAATTCATATTGACAGTTTTTAAAATCAATTCTGCCACCAGTTGCCATTTTGTGTGAGTCAGGTCTGCCTCCTAGTGGCAGTAAAAAAAATCGAAATAATATGTAACTCAGGGGAGTGAAACTCTCATACATGTCCAACTTTACAGAGAACAGACACTTCTCAACACGACTATCTGGTACTAACAGTTAAAAAAATTCGGATATCCACAACAGATGACACTAAGCGGCTTCTACATCGCACTATCGATGACGCCAGGCGTTTTTACAAAAGGCTCACGAACATTTTACAATGTCATCACATAAATTACATATGCGAATATGGTCATTCTGAATCATTGGTAGTTAACTTTCTATGACTTTCGTTAGTAACTTAATTTCTGTTTAAATTTCGACAATATTTCGGTTCTTTAAAATTTATCAGGCAGTACAACTGCCATCTAGCGTATTTAATAGTAACTAAAACGTTACATCGCCATCTACACACAATATCCTGAAATTTTGTAAGACTTAGTTCCACTTTTAGAGTTGCGCATCTATACTAGTATATTATACTAGTATATATCTGTATAATCGTTGATCAGTAGTGTCAAGTCGATTGAACGATAGGCAGTATGGTGAATGGCTACTGTTAGAAATTATAAAAATTGACACTTTTCAAAAGAAGTTTTAGAACTTTTTGGCACAATGCTGCATTTTTATTGATCAGTCCATTGACTATTTAATATTTATTGTATTGTAGTGATAGTTAACTATAATGTTTTAGTAATAATTTACAGTCCATTTTACAATATTTTGCATTTATTATTATGATTAAAATTGGAAATTGTAAAGTTTGTGTAAATAAAGATTATAGAATGTTCCTTTTTAGACTTAGAATGTGTATTTGAAATGATTATGATTATCATCAACTAGATATTATGTTGTTAAACTGTGACATTTAGCAGGATTTTCCCTAATAATTTATTTGTTTACAAAACTGAAAATTTTCAACAGTTATTAATTACCAAATTAAAAATATTTTCAATATCTAATCTAAAATTAAATTCATATTCCAATTTGTAATCATGTTGTTTCTGAAATATGTATAAAATATGCCTAAAATACTTAATCGTAGTAAAAGTGCCTTTATTCGAAATAGTAATTTTAATTAATACGCAAAAAGTAAATTTTTTACCCTTCAACCAGTTTTTTCGGGAGTTGGTTCTAAGGTGACTTACTTTTTAAGTTTTTTTTATTGTCTAAAGTATGACAAAAACTTTTAAATGTCGTACACTCTACAGTTTGCGCCAATGTACATAATCAGTTTTTATAAACGAGTGTTTTACAGAAGCAAATTAAAAGTTAAATTAATTAGAAGCAAACGCAACCACTATTTCAGTAAAAGTAATTAAATGATAAAATTACTGTTCCTAAAATGATATTAAAAAATATAATGTCTTATATTACTCTACAGCATTTACTAGTGCCAGTCATGCAATAATATTAATTGATTAAGACATAAGAATTATATAGGAAATCATGCCACAGTTATGGTAATATTACTAGAGTATTGAAAATAAGACTACTTCTAAAAGTCCTCCCATGTATGCTTGCCATGATCATTGTAAAATGTCCAAAAAGTTTTGATAAACTAAAATGTAAGTAGTTTTTTTTTCGCAATGAGTAAATAACGTAGGGGCTAGCAAAACTAACCTAACCGAGTCGCGGCGCGCACTTTTTAAGATATCGATTCAATATTAAAATTTATTCACTACAAAAAGATGCGCTAAACAGCGCGGTGCAGGAATTCCAACACTTGCAATGAAACGTAAATGTATATATTTGTGTAGTAAATAAAGTTCAATTTTGATTTGCAATTTTGAAAGTGAACTGACGCTAAGCATAAGTAATCAATAATTAAGGTAATTCAGTATTAAGATGTATCACTGCAACAAACAGATGTCCAAAACTTTGGAAAGGTTGTGCCTTATTTTCCGGAAACACGATGGTTCCTTATACTTTAGTTGTCAGTTTCTAGTCCTAATTCTCGATGAGAAATACAACTGGTTCCGTCCAAATTGTTCCACTGTTTATATGTTCCAGTGCTGTAATACAATGCAACTGTTAATAAACCAAAAAACGTTTTGTGCAGTTCACATACAATTGAAATGAAACCTTCAAAAACTTTATTCTCCCACACTTTTAAATTCCTGTAAGTAGATGAATAGGTTGTTTTTTTTTTTCACTGTTGATTTTTCGACTTACCTGATGTATAAAAATAATTAATTTAACTACGGTCAAATAAACTTCATTTACTTGGTTTCGTTAACATCAGCCTCACTATAACAGCCTCCGTGGTCAAGTGGTTAGAGCTTGGCTCACGACTCGGAGGTCGTGGGTTCGATTCCCGCATTCGAACAACAAAAAAATGTTGCAGTTCCATGTTCGGTTAGTTCCATGCGTCGAAGGGGCATTTAAAAAGTCGAACCTGCGCCTGATCTCTCGCCAGTCGTGTCAGTTATCTGTCCCACTGGGTTATGAGAGTAAAGGAAAAGAGATTGCTTTTGTGTACTGTGCACACAATCGGGCACTATAAAATCACTCATGCATAACTGGCCTGGTTTCAATGAAACCGGCCACCGTCACCGAAATCGGTGTGGGAGAGTTAGTTTCGTTAACATCATTGTAACTAAATACCAACAAATATCTAATAGAACCTGTGGTAGGACACAGACTGTTTTAAAAAACTGTGTAAAAGTATGCCTACCTAATAAATAACTTTTACCTAGAAAATAATATTGTAATTTTTAATCAATAATATCATTTTTCTAATGCAATAACATGTTTTATCATTTCTTGGTAAATAAATAGTAATTCTTAATTCATGTTTTATTATTTATTATCGTTTTATTTTATCCCACACTATTTTTATAAGAACGCATTTTTAAAATTGGATTTTGTGCTACTTAAACTTATACAAATAACTCTGCCTTGCTGACAACGCTTGAGAAAATCTCTAGTATGCTCTAATCTCCACAATCGCTTGAAGTTCCAGGAGAACATAAACTTGTGGAACACGTCATGAGGAATTTTGTTATTTTTTCTGTCGTTGGGGACAAACCCAACGAACACAAAGCGTCATCTGGTGGCGTAAGAGGTATCAAAAACGGTCAATAAGAATTTTCAATTATTTTTTTCTCGTTCTTTTTTGACGGTCCTTGTGTCAAAAAACTGTCAGATGTTACGAATTTAATAATACTAATTTCACATTTAATAAAAGCGCTATCTCTTGCGCAGTAAATAAAGCTAAATTATAGAAGTATAATCTTCGTCACGCTAGGTGGCGCTTTAAATGAATCTACTATCGCCTGAAGTTCCAGGAGAATAAACTTTTAGGAGGTTAATTTAATAGCGCCATCTATTGTTCAGTAGAAATGGCAAAATAGTAAAATATAACTAATCATTATCACTATATAGGGTGTCAGAAGGACCACTTCCATTAACTTTGGGATATGATTATACTACACACACCGGCATATTTAGCGGAACATAAAACAAAGGTTTGATATCAGTATCATATAAGGTTGCTGGCTGTTTTATACGTCATTAAATTAAAAAAGAAATATTTTCAAATTAAGAAAACAACTGAACATCACATTTTATGCAATTGTTTTAATTTTATTCAAATAAACCTTATCTGGAGCGAACTTCGAGTATTTCTTCCTTCTGAGTTTGATTTAAAATTTCATTGAAATACTGTTTTTTGTTAGTTTTTTTTTATCGCGTATCTTTTTGGAGTTGAGGACTGAATTATGCCTGACTTAGCCCCAACGGAGATTGCCAGGGCACTTGAAATGCGAAGAAATGGTCAAACCTACAGAGTGATATCCAGAGATCTTCGTCGAACAGTTTCAACGATCCATCGCAGTATTCAACGGTTCAGGGAGACCGGTACTTATGTGAGAAGAGCAGGACAAGGCAGAAAAAGACGCACTTCGAGTAGGGATGATCGTTTCATTCGGTTTCGTGTACGTAGGAACCCCCGTTTGACGGCCGTCCAAGCCCGACATGAGTTAGAAGCAGTGCGGGTGTAGCCGTAAGTGAGCGTACGGTACGAAGAAGGTTTGAAGAAGCTGGTTTGGGTTCATTTGTGCCCGCCAAGGCTCCAAGGCTCGAGGTAAATCATCGTAGAAACAGGTTAACTTTTGCTCAGGAACATCGACTTTGGAACGCGGACCTATGGAGTAAGGTATTGCTTAGTGATGAGTGCAGAATTCTCTTAAATCAAATTGACGGCAGGCAAAGAATATACAGACGCAAAGGAGAACGATACATTCAGACAAATTTTGAAACTACAGTTGCATACGGTGGTGGATCAATAATGGTTTGGGCGGGCATTTGTTTTGGAGCTCGCACAGACTTGGTAGTGATTGACAGAGGGCGTCTGACTGCAGACCGCTATATCAGAGAAGTTTTAGAAGAAAATGTCGTACCGTTTGCCCCATATATCGGTGACGATTTTGTTTTTATGCAGGATAATGCTCGGCCGCATACCGCTCGGGTAACTCAAGCTTATCTTAATGATATGAATATCACTGTCATGGAGTGGCCGGCGAGATCACCGCATATAAACCCAATAAAGCACGTTTGGGACTTGCTGAAAAGAAAAGTTAAGTCCAGAATTCCAGCTCCTGCCAACGTGGGTGAACTGCGAATCGCCGTAGTTGAGGAATGGCGGAGACTATACCAGGAGACCATCGATAACATCATTCTCAGTATGCCTAGATGGGTAGAAACTTTAATAAGAGCACGTGGAGGAAATACGCGATATTAATCACCATTTTTCTAATTTAATTAATTGTTATTTTAATATTCATTTTCACTTTTCCCGGTTACATGAAAAGTTCAAAAATGTACCATTTTTCACAAATAGCCTTTACTCGCAGAATCTGTTCTTAATGTGATCTCATTTTAAGTAAAACAAATGAAACTTTAAATAACAAAAGAAGTGTAGTAAGTAGATTTTCAAATAAAACCATATTTTTTTCATTATGACCTTTTTTTTTGTGTTCCGCTAAATATGCCGGTGTGTTTACTTTTTCTCATTACAATACGTATTTTTATTAATTATTTTTTCAAAAATTTCTTTTTTTTTATTTTATACCTTTAAATCATAAGAACAAGCTGTTTAGAAGTAAATTTTTAATTAAAATTTAAAATTTTATTATTTTTACTTCATTCGGCCCAGCGTGACACACCGGGCTGAGCTCGGCGCCGCGCCGTGCTCCTCTCCCAGTACCTACACGCGTTCAGCGGTGGTATATGCGGTGACTTAGAACCGTACACACACAAATGTGACAGTAAGATGATAAGATAAGATTTCAAAATCCATTTTAAACTCGGACCTCTGACCTAGATAATGCCCTAGTCCAGATTTTTGCCAACCACCAAGTAAATATCCTAATTTCATAGTTTCAAATAATTTTGGTGGAACCTTGACGACTATCCTACGAAACCCACTTTGGAAATCCCTGCTCTACACCGCCTGCTGGATGGTTCGTAAATACCACGTACAAAATGTTGCTTGACAAATAACGAAACCAGTGTGCAGTGCAACTAAATTCTTAATGTCCAACGGCAATCATCGCTTTTCTATCGAAATATGAAATAAAATACAGACGGTGTGTGAAAAACGACAATAACCGAAAGATGTAACGTGGTTGAACTGTAGGTAACAATGAAACTAAGTAGGTGTATAAAAGGGTGCCCGAAGTCGCATCGGTGAATTATTATTAATAATAATAAGTTACGTACGTAAGTCTGTACACCGATCATAATAAGTAAAACTATGGCTAATAGCTATTTACTTACGTGAAAGAAGTATTGAGTACTGAATGACTACTAGTAGGTAGTAGATAGTGGGTACTAAGTTTACTCCTAGTACTAAGTTCACGAAATCCATCGACCATCAGGTGACCTCGGCAAGGTGTCGCGTTAAAAGTTAAATCTTAAAGTTCGGTTTCGGTCTGAAATGCCGATCGGTTTCAACTATTTTGTTCCTGGTTTTTTGAGCATTGTTAAGCCCCCTCCTGTTGAGCAACAAATTAGAAGAGCTTTTTATTACAAGAAAAACAGTCTCAAGATAGCAGAAATGCAAAAAATTTCAAAAGTCGGCCGATCGGTTCCAAGCATTTTGTTGCTGGTTTCTTGAGCATTTTTAAGCACCCTCTTGTTGAGCAACAAATTAGGAGAGCTTTTTGTTACAAGAAACACCAGTCTCAAGATAGCAGAAATACAGAAAAATTTAAGAAAATTCAAAAATCGGCCGATTGGTTTCAACTATTTTGTTGCTTGTTTCTTGAGCATTTTTTAGCACCCTCCTGTTGAGCAACAAATTAGGAGATTTTTTTGTTACAAGAAAAACCAGTCTCAAGATAGCAGAAATACAGAAAAATCAAAAAAAAATCAAAAATCTGCCGATCGGTTTCAACTATTTTGTTGCTGGTTTTTCGAGCATTGTTAAGTCCCCTCCTGTTAAGCAACAAATTAGAAGAGCTTTTTATTACAAGAAAAACCAGTCTCAAGATAGCAGAAATGCAAAAAATTTCAAAAGTCGGCCGATCGGTTCCAAACATTTTGTTGCTGGTTTCTTGAGAATTTTTAAGCATCCTCCTGTCGAGCAACAAATTAGAGATCTTTTTGTTACAAGAATAACCAGTCTCAAGATAGCAGAAATACAGAAAAATTAAAAAAAATTAAAAAATCGGCCGATCGGTTTCAACTATTTTGTTGCTTGTTTCTTGAGCATTTTTTAGCACCCTCCTGTTGAGCAACAAATTAGGAGATCTTTTTGTTACAAGAAAAAACAGATTCAAGATAGCAAAAACACGAATAATGGAAAAAAATTATTTTCATAGGTTTCGTCATATCGCACTTATAGCAACAAAATAGCAACTAAATCTTCTGTAATGGTCAAAGGAAACATGTGTAATTTGTAGAGTTACTTTGCTACCTTGATATCAAGGTAGCATTATTCGCGATCGGCTTGAGCAACAAAATCGCCGTTTTGGCAACTAATTAGCAACTATTTAGCTACAAATTCAGGTGTTTTTTTTTTGCAATTTTGCTGAATTCGCCTTGCTAGCCTGATAGAGCTACCTTCTCCGACCGCCGGTGTGGTTATGTACGTTGTACATTGCGTATTGAAAATTTTAACTTTTACAAAAACAATCGATTAATAGCAAATTACTAGTACCAATGGATCTATCTCAACTTAGTGGGCTTAATATAAGCCTACTAAGTTATCGGGACTAGTCGGAATAAACCCTGTATAATACTACCTATTTCACGCTATAATATGGCGTTTTAAATTACCCTCCTAAAAGTTTATGTTATTCTGGTGCCTCAGATCTCCCAGATTTCTTCACAAGCTTGCATACAATATATCAACACGGATCGCGCTTTCATTAAATACATGTATGTCTCCTACAAGCTTATGTTCTCCTGGTACTCAGACGATAAAATAGGAGGTATGATATTTTATAATCTCGATTTAGCTACCAAACAATAGATGGCGCTTTTATTGAATAGGTGTGTATATTTATGTCTCCTAAGAATATGATGGTACTTCAGGCAGTTGCTAATTAGAGAAAGTATCTGTTGTGTATAAAAATAGGAGGTTGTAAGAAGAAAAAATCCCAAGTGAAATGTAATCAATGTTTATTTCACAATTTTGTAAAGCATAGATTGTAGATATCACGTTTCAGTTGCACACATTTCAATCCATACTGAACATAGTAACACTCGGTCACAAATTTTCTATACAAAATTAATGCTACACTGTTATGGCGTAATAGTCGTTAGTACAATCACATAGAAAAAAAAATTATATTAAACATTTCGTATTTACAACTTAATATTTTTTATTCATTAGGTACATGAGTTTTATATGAAAATGGTATAAAAATTACACTTTCATAGTATATTACACATCGTAGTAATACAAACACGTCAACATCATAACTTTGAAAAATATAACAATAGTAAAAGCCACAATGTATTGTATAATGTCAACAGTACTACGCCGATCAAATATTTCACAAAAATTGGAATCTCGCTCCAGGCACTGTAGTTTTTATCGTAGATTTATCGTAATATAGTTTTAACAGACTGTTAAAAATTTTACACCACGCGACACAAGAATAAAGCGGAAAGGCTGGTACTCGAGCTTACTGTATTTGCTAGTACACACAAATATGCTGAGCAAATCCTTTCGTAAAGACTAATATTGTCAGGGGCCGCCCTGGCCGCGCCCCTGGCCCGTTAGCCTTATTCGAGAAGCACCTAGAATACTTAACATGAAGGATAAATAAATAAAAATAATATACATATGGCAAATATTTGGCTCTATACATACACTTATCTAAGTATTGTTACTTAAGGATGGGAGTGCAGGTGCACGAACCAAAAATATACTTTATCCAAAAATAATACTTTATAATATTGTCGGTACCTATGTGATGTATGCGGCAGTGTGTTTTTGCAGCTTAAATTAAATTATATTATGAGCTAATATTTTAATACAAATGCTGTATTCCCATCCAAAGTAGTCCATACATGTGTTGCTAAGGGTGTCTCCACACGACCGACTTTTTGCAAGACGTATGTACATTGTACGTGCGTTGCACTCTTACAAACATCGGTCGTATGCTGGTACCCTAAAAGTAATACTATGCAGTAAATATCGTGTCACACTTTAGCGTCGTTCCATATGTAAGACGTATTTCAGCAAAAAGTAAACCGCATTTATTAAAAAAAACTCAGAAGGTCCGTGACGCTTTACTAACAAAAAAAAACAAAAACATTTTTAAACGCCTACTTTCAAATTCGTATAATATATTTCGCTAATCTGTGCGATGATTTTGATCTTTATTAAGCGATACGAAATATTATATCATAACTCATAGTGTGATTCACTATTGGTCGATATAAAAATATAAAATTAAATCTCGTTCCCCATTGAGCTGTCGTGCGTGAGGTTTGAATCCATACTCGCGTTGTCGGAGTCCTGGCTTTGATTCCCGCTGTAATTCGCCGCCTCTTGCAATCTCATCAACATGTTTAGCTGTAAAATAAAACAAATACATTATTATCATTACCTTTTGATTTGCTTGCTGTCTGTCTGTCCCTAACTCCCTACTCTGTTCGATTTAAAAGCGAGTGACAGATATTGGTAGTTCCATAACGTTATATAATATAAACTAAGATGTTTATAAGAAATAGTCATGATAACGTTAATATTATATTGTTAGTTCGACTAGGAAATGTTTAGACATACCAGTGGGTCCTGGTTGTTGTTTGTGTTGGCGTCTTGATTGGTTTCCTCTATGCCGGCCTCGTCAACCGTTATTGGTCTCAGCGTCTGAAAAATTACGTAATAGATTAGTAGGATCTGTATGGAGGAATGGATTAGTAAGTAAAATTATCAGCAACTTTTTTACAAAACAATTTAACAAAAACAAACAAATAGACGATATAAAGTTAGATACTTTAGGTACTTCGGCACGAATGAACCGCCTCGACCGATGGCATTAACAAAAGCCAGCAGAAAATTTTCGTCTAGTTGGTCCATAGGTCTAGGTTTGTTAGGTAAAGGCTCCAATGTGAAAACATGTGAATGATTTTTGATGACTTGACGTGATGCAACGGGTCAGTTACCGCGTACCGCCGCGGCCCGTACAGCGCCACGCCCTGGCGCACCTCCAATGCGTACGGGCTTAAACCTATCTACCTCCGAATACCAAATACTCACATGAGAATGATTCGGCTCCCACCAAAGTTTTCTCTACATGCAGAAATAAGCTTACTTGTTCGTCGTCATCAATTCTACACACTTACATGTGAATGATTCGGCTCTCGCCAAGGGTACGTGGACTTGACGTGATGCAGCGGGTCGGTGGCCGCGTGTCGTCTGCGGCCGTACAGCGCCACGCCCTCGCGCACCGCCTCCGATGCGTACGGCACGATGCTGTAGTTCCACACGTCCGCGAACCATGCCTGAAGAATAATTTAACCAATATGAGATGGTATGCATGAATGAAAAATTATTTGCGCACCAAAAACTAAAATATAGAACTAAATACGTATGTTACCCAAATATCTCTAGCAGAAGGTAGCTAATATAATTTGATTTTTTATCTAATTGCTATTGTTACGTTATATTTGAGATGTATATTACATTAATGTGAATTATGTTATAATAAACTAATGTGTTAATTTCGACTACTCTCTAACAGATGGCCCTTTTTCTTAATATGATGCTCATTTAATTTATTTTTAATATCAATTTTAGTAGAAGTATGCCTTGAAATAAAATGTCCACTAAGTTAGTAAGTAGTAGTAAGCCGTCTGTTAGAGTGCAAAATATATTAACACATTCGTATTTTCTATAATATTTTTCACATGTATGTAACCTAAGTAAATAAAAAAATAATTGTATTATGAAAAAGTTAACCTATGTAAATCGATGGTAATGTAGTTTTTCATTAGTAAAATATTTTTTAGAATCAATTTCTTAATTCATAACTTTATTACATATACGCCTTTTTTTAATAATATTATTTACTAGTCCTTTATCTAAATCCACGCTAAATAAAACACCTCAATACCTGACTAGCTTCCAAATCCATAGGGCAGGCGAGGAACAGCCTCGGCCCGACTGTGACGTCACTGGACGAATGTGCCTCCAGAAACGCGTTAAGGGTGGACCACACGCCCGGGAGCCACTCCAGCACGGCGGCTAGCGCGGGCTCCCGGCGACCCAGGCGGAGCTCGAGAGAGAAGAGCTTGCGACGGAGATACCTAGAACATTCCAAGGCATTTTTAGAAATAGAACTAAATGAGCAACAGAATAATATAGAAGATCAGGGGTGTTAGAAAACTGAATATCGAAACGAGAAAATAACATCAAGATGCAAGGTCAGTATGTAACGCTGGTTGGTAATAACTAAAGAGGGTTTAATAATAGCTCCCCACACCGATGTCGGTGACGGTGGCCGGTTTCATTGAAACCAGGCCGGCTAACCAGGAGTTATTTTATAGTGCCCAAGTGTGTGCGCAATCCACAAGAGCACTCTCTCTTCCTTTACTCTTGAAACCTAGTGGGACGGATAACCGACACGACTGGCGAGAGATCAGGTGCAAGACCGACTTTTTACACGCCCATCTGACGCATGGATCATCTTTCTTGTCAGACAATCAGGTGATGAGCCTGCATTGTCTTAACCAAACATGGAAACAAAATTGTTCTGAATTCGAACCCACGACCTCCGAGTCGAGAGCCAAGCTAGTAAGCACATTCTTAATAATAATGAAAAAGAAAGTTACTTCCGAATATTTTATTTACAAACCAAGAAACAATAACGAATATTATTATTTACCGTGCTAGAAACCCCTTGACCGGTTCCATGTGGTTCGCGGTGAGGAGCCACCTGAAGTTATGGTGCAGTTGCAGATTCGTCGTGTTGCACGTCGCTTGGGACATGGTTCCTGGAATAACAATTTAAAATACTTTTAGAATTAATAGCAAAATAGGCAATTATCCTACGTTGAAAATATATACATCAAACTGTTGATATTTTATCACTAAACATTATTTAAAACCAATTTAAACAACAAACCAAACACATTACGATTAAATATGTATGATGTTAGTTAGAGTTAAAATATCAAAAATAAAATAATTAATTTTTCACGTTTGACCACGTGATTAAGAATGCACATGGTTGTGACATTTTTAATAGTGTGATTTAATCCTTGACAGTTGACAGGTACATTAAGTGTTTACAAGAAGGTGACGTCATGACAACACATTTTAGCGTTTTGGCGTCTTTAATAATTACATAAACTGTTAAGTTGATTTGCAAGGAAAGGAAAGAAATTCACAACGAATGGACCAGATTGCAAATGTATTTATGTTATTATGAACAATTTGACATTATATTTTTAAAAAAATTGAGAAACCCTACGCATTATTTTCAAATAAGGTTGCAATTTCATTTCTTTCATCGGAACTAACCAATCACAAATCTGATATTCTTAAAATGGCATACCACATATTTTGAAAATGGAATCATTTTTAATCGTTGTTTTTACAGTAAATTAAAAATTAATTTAGCAAAGATACGTCTATATTAATCAAGAATTAAAATAAAATGTAAAATTACGTCACGGCTTCTAAACTCAAATAAAGAAGGTAAAATTCTCACCAATAATAACGGGCATATTCCTATTATCGGGCGGCAGTAGTCCCGCGAACGCGTCACCCAAAGCCGACGCGTGCTGTAAGTTGTCCAGCAACACGACAGAGGGCAGCACCGCCTCTTCGCCCGCCGCCGCCGCGCCGCACTGCTCCGCTATGTTCGCCAGATACGCGCGAAGTTCATTGCAGGATTTGCGATCCACGCTGGAATATGGACTTTATTATTCAAATGTTAAGGATGTAGGTACATAGTTTGGCGTTGCTATACGAGTAGTTATGACTTGGGGTCATGTATCTATGGGGTCAAAAGATCTTGTCTTATCTTGTCTTGTCTTGTCTTATGGCCGCAAAGTTGCTAATTATAAAGATTTTTTGTGACTAGTTTCATCTCTAAGCCCCGATTGCACCAAAACTCTTAAAACGGACTTAACGTTAACCCCGGATACTTTCTCCCTCTATCATTCAATGTTGAAACAGGATAGACAGATCTTAAACCGTAGCTCAGCCCTGTCGGTTTAACGCGTTGGTGAAATTGGGGCTAAGTACGCCAGAATCAATTTTAAACTAATACTATAATTAGCATCTTTATTAGTTACAATTAAGTTTTGATAAACAAACACCTCTTATTTTTAATTATATTATAATTTTTAATTGATTTAACAACTACCGCGTCTAAACGAGGTTTTAAATGTAAATAAAGGAAATATTCATTACACTAAAAACTAAAGCCTTTTCATTCAATTAAGTTTTGAGCACTTCAACTATCCTAATGAAGAGGATACAAATATCCGTTTAAAATAATATGATATGCTGATTACGAAAGAACTGAAACTCAAGGATAATTACTTGAAAGTGGCCACCGCTTCCACTGGATTTCCTCTTCGCTGCGTCCTCTGAACGTAGAACTCTGCTAGTTTGGCTGCTAGATATGACTTGCCAGTACCGCTGGGCCCACACAGAATTACTCTGCGATGCTCCGACAGTAGAGATACGTATCTGAAAATTTGATTAAAATTTTAGTCATAAGCCTATTTTAATCCTTACTTAATATTATAAATGTGAACGTGAGTGTTTGTTTGGTTGTTACGCTTTCACGTAAAAACTAAACCGATCATCATGAAATTTGGCAAAGATATATAGTAGACCACAGGGAGGGACATAGGCTACATTTTATCGCGGGATATATTATACGGTTCCTGTATTTACGCAGGCGGAGCCGCGGGCAACAGATAGTAAAACATAAATATATTGGGCCACTAGATGGAGCTTTTACGCCTCAAATTGATAATTTACAGTATGATAACCATAGACTATGCACATATGATGATAACGATTGTGGTAATCGTTATCATCATATTTTGCACATTAATTCTCTGATATTCATAACTTTTTATTCCCAAGTCCTATACTAGTAGTATAATACATTTTTTTATATACTAAATAACTTTTAAGGGCTTCTGTGTTTATGCGGGCGGAGCCGCGAGAAAAAGTCAGTAAACTATAAAGTTTGTTGGTATCACGGGATTAATGTCAATAAAGTTAACGATGAAAGTAGCTTTGTAGCTTCTCTAATGAATGTAGGCAAATATGCAATACTATACCAAAGTATCAGTCGGCTTATGAGTCAAGGGCTGGTTCTAAATACACTGGAGTGGCTTTTTCATAGGGAAATTTTGTATCTGAATGACTGATGTCAGAACTCTCATTATTAAATGCCTATCAGGTTACAAGTGTTTTAACTTACCTATATACAATGTTTTTTGGTATGAGGCTATCGAAAGCTAAACTGCCCACTCCTTGCAGGCAAATGTACAAAGTGTTCACAGTGCCAATAATATATCCACAAGGCAACAACTCGGGAAAACTAATTTCGGGTCCTCTTGTCGCTTCACCCAAATGGTATGACGTGATAGAGTCTGTATTCAGTCCCAAATTAGTCCCAGGGTCTATTCTCGACAGATAGTCTTTAAAAGTCTTCCTGACTATGTAGTCTAAGTTCTGCCAAGTCGTTTTGCCAGAAATATACGTGTAGGCAATTGTGAATTCATTGCAATTTATCGTTGAGACAGTGGTATAGACATTTTTGTAGGAATTGCTGTGCGTTGACTTGTTGCTTTTGAGACTATTTGTGTTGGATTTGTTGATGATTTGCGGGTAGTCTTGTGCTTCGATTTCTGGGCTGTGATTTGTTGACATCCTTGGAGAGTCAAAACTCGGTTGCTTATCAAAGTGATTGTTGTACGAACTAGCTGATTGCTTCGCGTAGAATCTACACTCAGATTCGGTCAGCGTGTCTTGCACCTCTTCGAAATATCTTTGGAATGTTTCTGGTTGGCCCAAGTAAACTGCTATTGCTATTTTCTTCCCATCCGTTGTATCACCCTGACTGTCGGCTACACCTTAAACATTATAATCGAATTTATTATCTACTATTGGGACAATGTTAGTTTACGCCATTATTCTTATCTCATAGGTGCTATGAAGCCCTATAAAGTATATCTCAAAATTATACTCTTACGTCATATTATTGGTAGAATTTTTGTAAATAAAATGAAACCTAGCATTGAAATTCCAAATTGTACTTACCAATATCTGAATAGCTTTCACCGATCGCTAATTCTCTGCTTTTAGGCGGCGGCAGTACAGTATTAATGTCGTAATCACCATCAGCGGCGCTAAGACCATTAGTAAATATATCGGCTGTCCCGTTTAAAGCTTCCAATAAGGCTTCGTTGTTCTCGTTCAGTTCACATGCAGCTTTATTGCCGTAGATCGGTTCGACTATACTCGATTTTGGTGAGTTCTTCTTCGATGCGTCTCGATTTGGCGTCGACGAAACGCAGTTGAAGTCTAATTCTAAAGGCTGGGAGTGCATGTCCATTGCGTTCTGAAAAGAAAAATATAGGTCAATCTTAATGAATAATCTAGTGTATTTCTTGTGTTTCAAAGCAAAGCAATTTTCGTCCGCCCTTGAAACGTAAAAACTGAAAAGGATTCCGTTTTTCATTGCGTTTGCATTTTTTTTAGTCCTACGTCTGGATCTCTTTTCATTTCATAGAAGGAATAACATACCTGGTGCATCGTAGCTTGATCTGCCAGACTGAACCGCCTAGGGTCCTCAACAGCAGATCCACCGGTACCCAGCGAACTCTGACTACCCGCTAAAGACCGTGACGTCACCAATCTCTGGAGGCGCTCGTTGTTTTGCTTCAAGTTTAGCATCTCGTTCTGTTAGACAAGAATAGAACATAATATTAAAGCTATATATATGTTAAAAAAATTTAAAAACTAATTTTTAAACAATAAAAAATTAAATTTGTTAAAACAGCCTATTCTGATTGAATATATTACGCCAAGAAAAAATCTGGCCATTTTATTCTGCTTGATTTAATAATAATAATAATCTATGAACGCTTCCACACCACGTCAATCTGGTCCCGTGCTAAGTTTTCGGAGAAATTGTGTTACGACAACGGAAATATATTTTATAATTTTATACTAAACACATATTTAAGGTTTAATTATACAGTATACACATATTTAATACCCATGCCATGAACATAGAAAACTTTTTTTTGTTCCTTTGGCGGGATTCGAACCCGCGATTTCCGGCTTGAGCACTGACGCGCTCAACCACTGAGCCACAGAGGTCGACAAAATTTTCAAGCAGAATGATATGGCCAGATTTTTTTGGCCCTAATTTAAATATAGAACACTGCTTACCCTCATTTTAATAACCGTGTCTTTCAGGCTTTCGAGCTGGTGCGCGGAACTCAGCGCCTCCAACCTGATGTCCGTTAAAACTAAGTCCTTCTCCCGCAGCTGCCGTTTCAGCTCGTCCACTATGCCCGATTGGTCTTGTTTTTCTGAAAAAAAAAATTAAAGAATGTTTAGCAAGGAAAATACTATACAATATATTTTTACTTACGACAAATTTGTCAGTTTTTCATTTTTATACGTTAGTGATAAAAATATTTTCTCAGTCTGTTTGGATGAGCTAATTGTTCAGATGTGACGCAAGTGTGTTTTGTCCAAAGATTTCAAAACTCAAGATTGGCTATGACGTACATTTGACAGAACAAATCTTCATACATTAAAAAGTTAATCTTGGTTTTCACCATACTTCAAATGTCAGCCATCTTGTTCTCACCATACCTCAAATGTCAAAATGACCCCAAAAATATCAAAATTGGGACCATTTCACTGGATACATTTTTTGCCTCAACTCGCCTCGTCTATAATATATACGTCAATGGTTTTGTCCATATTTACTATTTAATCATAACATTTGCTCGCATGCTAATGAGTAAGCCTACACAGGGATTTAAAACAAACATCAGACTTTCTCAAAACACAATAGTTAAACAAACCTATAATATGCAACCGCATTTTCTAAGTGCAAAGGGTTTTTGGCTAAGTTAGTTGACCTACAATCTACATCGATGATTACATTATTATTTTTCTATTGGTTCTCTGAAAGTGAGGCTACATAATACATATTATATTATAATAGGCTACTTGATTCATATTAAAATTTAATTTCATAGATTGAAGAGGAGTATTTCCTTTAGTACTTGGCTTAGGAAAACGTATTCTAGCGATATCGTAAATTAAAAACTTAAGATTGATAAATAAAGTTGATTTACTAATATGTATTTTTGTTTTTTAATTTATACTGATGAAAACACTTCGAATTAACTTCCGGCAAGGATGTGACGACACAAACACACTAAACACATATGTAGTAGTGAAATGGAACTTTTCTGTAAATAAATAGTTCATGACATCTTAAAAAGTTATTTATGTCAAAACGTCAAACGGAACGTAACACCGCCATTTTACTACTACGGACTAGACGTTTGACGTCATACTAGCACAGATAGTACTAGTATGACGTCAAATCATAGATAATCCATCAACCAACATGGCGAATAGTGTTTTCGGCGGTTTTTAAAAAGTGTATTTTTAATATATATTTTTTGTAGGTTTTTAGGTTTCAAAATAAAGTAATTTTTTTTCTGTGTAATGAAACAATTATGAAGCGTTTAGGACATAAATAAAAAAAGGTCAAGTAACCCATTTGTAGCAGCCAAAACGACCGAAGTGACAGTATCGTCACGATTGTCCAATTTCGTTTTTATTGTAGTGATATTAAAAACCCATGTAATAAATGTAATTTGATGTTAAAGAAGTATGAAATATTGTCTATTGAAATTCAATAAGGGATGTTTCACAGTACGATTCACTTAGTGTGGCCATTTTAGATCTGCAGCTCCTGGTTTTTGAAGGCATTTGCTTGGCAGTTGGCAGTTACCCATAGCTTTAATTACCTTTGGTTTGATCTTCAGCATTGACTGGCGGGCACGTAGTCTTGTCTTTGGTGTCGAGCGTCTCGTGAGAATGTTCTAGACTGTTCTCGTTACTGCCCTCCCGTATTGTATGCGGGTCGTCGTAGTGATGGGACCCCGACGAACTGTCCTGCGAAGACAGCTGTCCGAGCGACGCGTGCTTCGCGGTTTTCGAGATTTTTGCGTTCCTCGAAAACGCTTTTGTGAATGATGAGCGCAACTGTGAATAATGAAAAAAAAATTAACACCAACCTTTACACTTTAGACATAAACATTTCATTTCAGACTTATATGGTTTTCTCAAGGATGTCACTGTCAGAACCGGAGAAAATGGAACCACACGGGAAGCACCGGCTTTCAAATAAAAAAATAATCATCAAAATTGGTTCACCCAGTCAAAAGTTCTGAGGTAACAAACATAAAAAGAAAAAAAAATACAGTCGAATTGGAATCGTCCTCCTTTTTTGAAGCCGGTTAAAAGGAATAGTTGTTAGTGATTTTGGTACATTCCAATAATTATCAATATAGATGAACATCTTAGTTGGGTTACGGACCATGGTTTATCGACGAATCACCGTTTAGATTCTGTCTCAGCTGGTACATTGTATTCACTGTTCTGAGTATGAGATCTTTTGCTTAAGAGTTTTTACTCCCGAGAATGATTTGACAATGAAGATAATTCTGATTTAACCAGGCTTTAAAAATTCTAAAAGAAAAAACAGATTGTGTGGAAAGAGACCATTAAAGCTAGCTCTAAAGGAAGCTACTCACCCAGCCCTTCTTCTTGTGTTTCTTATCATGCGGCATGGAGGATCCGCTGCTCAGGCTGTTGATGCTGGACACGCTGTCTGTGGACAGGTGGCGTGTGATCGCGCCGTTGCCGGTCTGCACGCGCTGGGGGGAGGACTGTGTTTGAGGTGGGTTGGGCTCCTGTGGAGGAATTGAAGATGAAACTGGATGCATAATGGTATTAACTTCTTCATATCTAATCTAAACATAAAATTAATGTGTCATTGTATTTCTTTATTGCACTGTGAACGCGTGACATTTAAATTGATAGCATTATGTATTCTATTGTTCTCTTTGTTTGCGTTTAATAATAATAATATGGACGCTTTCACACCACGTCAATCTGGTCCCGTGGTAAGTTCTTGAAGAACTTGTGTTACTGGTACCAGACAACGGAAATATATTTAATACTTTTTATACTACGCTTATAATATATAATACACATATTTATATATACACATCCATGACCCAGGAACACAGAAAACATTTTATTGCCTGGCGGGATTCGAACCCCCGACCTCCGATTTGAGCGCTAACGCGCTGACCACTGAGCCACAGAGGGTTAGATTAAATGGGTGTAAGTTGGCACAACTTTTTCGAGCTGGAGTACTTGTCAACTGTCGTTTTTAGAGTAAAGGTCATGTAGATAGACATATAATAACTCTTTAATTTTTTTTTTATCCGGCGACTTTGTTTTAAGTCTCCATTCGAACCGAGATTCGTCATTTAAAAACGCATCAATATTTCTCCTTTACTACTGTCTACTTGTATCTACTTTAGCCATGCAGTATTTTGTTGTGAAGTTGATTGGTTTCATTGATACCGTTATAAATTGAGCAGTAGTCAGTACACAACAAAATATTGATCAACCGTCAAATATAATACTGGTCAACCAGCCCAAGTTTATGAAAGTTACGTTCAATAATTAGGAACGTCATGTTGCGGGCTGCGGCTAATCACCGATCAGCTGTTTAATAATTCCAGTTACAAAACGACTGGATAATGATGGATCAGGTTAGATAGGGCAGCGGAGCAGCAATTTCAAATTAGAACATATCCATTGACGAGCAATTTCATGCTAATACTGCCCTACTAATGTTGCTCTTAATAAAAGCTAGAATACCTTTTATTATAAGATTAGTACCCGGGAGACCGAGTTGCTCGGTGTTTTAGTAGAACAATAAAGTAATTAAAATAAATTAAAAAAAAAATATAAAAGAAAAATAAATAAGAATCACAAAAATATTCATCCTACTGGGATTCGAAATCACATTCCAAATTTCCAAACAATGCAAAATTTATACGTAGATACGCATACCAAGCTGCCAATTAGACTGACGTATGACAGTCGAAATTATTAATAGATAAATTGTTGCACTACGAAATTAAAAAAACATATATTTCTAAAATGCGCAGTTTCTAAGGGATACGCTACCTAGCTAGATCGATTTTTCTTCCCCAAAACTCCCTGCATACTAAATTTCATAGTAATACTTGTAGCCGTTGTCGAGATACCGATTATATATATACAAGATCGTCTCGTTTATAGTATAAGATATGATAAAACCTAGGTACCTACTGCTTCGACACTACCTAGTTTTGTAGAATAAGGATATAGAAACCTAATCATCAAAATTTTTACTTTTCCGGTTTTGTTGTGTATCTCAATTTCCATGGCTGGCTCGATTGGTGTTAACAAATCAACGCATATGTAAAATTAGATGCAAAAATGAGCAGTCAAAAGTAGGTGTACTACTGTTATAAATAAATAGAAGTTGCGCCACAAACAATATGTAACTGACCAAACCTTTACTATTATCTGTGTAATTTTATCCTAATCAACAACATGTTCCATTTACGGTATTTCTGACTGGACGTTTGTAAGACAAAAGTTACGCAATGATCGATGTCCGACCCGAATAACGTTGTTAATTTAATCACGAGCGTATCAAACAAGGTTGTGATCGTGTGTACACAGCCTACTTACCAGATAAGAATGTAAAGTGCATACAAGAGTACACCTACTACGTATTAGATATAATGTTATAATTTCGTGTCTCTTCTCAGCTCTTAACTCTAGTCTATACTAATACTATATAGACGAAAGATTGGTTTGTTTCTTTTATGGTTTCTTTGTTTGCATTGAAAAAGCTCCGAAACTACTAGACCGATTTTGACGAAATTTGGTGCAAATATAGAGTAGATCACGGGGAAGGACATGGACTACTTTTCATAGCGGGAAAATGTACGGTTCCCGCGAGATTTTCTCTTGCGCGCACGAGGTTGCGGGCAACGTCTAGTAGGTATTATAAATAAATACGGTGAGTTATTTTTTAATTTTTGTCAATACATACTTTTGTCAAACATTAGTACTAACCTAATATTGGCACTTGTTAGCATATTTCACATTAAAATATAGATACTAAGTAGGCATGAGAACATATTAAAGTAGGTAAAGTAAAGTGTAAAGTGTACGCGTGAATTAAAAAAAACTTAACTTAAAAAAAAAAAACTTCAGAGGTGTCAAGGGACACCCGGATGGAACGAATTTACTTTCTATTAATTAGTTTATATAATTTAGTTTATTTAATATAGGAATTGTAATATATTTTTTTTTAAGTTATAATAATATTTTTTTTATTATTAACAAATATAATGTAATATAAACTTAATCAGTAGGCTCAATATTAGTAATAATTGGCTTGTGGTAAAAAATTGAAGGGAATTTATAATTTATTCCACGCCGCACGGCTTACAACTATAGCAAAAAGTGTCGTTTAAAATTTTTGGTCTTAATTTTTTCCGTCTAGCCCCCTTTCGCAACGCGCGATAAGGAACTTCGTTCCAATAAAATTTTATTACAATTCCTTCACTAATTAATCAGAAGGAACTTCGTTCCATCCGGATTTCGGGTGTCCCTTGACACCTCTCAAGTTTTATTTTTTATTACATAGTCGTATAATTCACGCGTACACTCATTCTTGTATTATATGTTGTTTCTATGATTTTTTGTAGTTACGCCTACAATAAAGAACATGTTTTCTGAAAGTAACCCGCATGTCAACTATTCATAGTAACACTAGTGGACGCCTAGTAGTCGGACCATGATTCATTTAATTTTTAAGTTTGAACTTTATTAGGGTTATTTTGCCTGTTATATACGAAATTAAAATGTAAATGTTTTCTATTGAATGACATCATTTTGTTGACAAACGTCAACGTGTGACAAAATTGTATCGCACTACCATTAAGGGGCCCATACATGGTCCGGTCTGCCTTCAGTTCGGCCTGAACGGATGCAAAATCGTGTCGTGTGTGTGCTCGAATCCGCTCAGGCCGAACTGACGTCAGTTGGGTCGAATGCGATTTTTTCCGTGTATGGGCTCGAATCCGTTCAGGCGTCAGTTCTAACTGAAACGATCGGCCTCTCGTCTGTGGCTGCCTTTTGTGTCAGTAATTATTCTGAGGTAATAGTGTGGTAAAGGAGTAATTATTGTGTGTACTGTGTAACGTTATTTTATTTATTTATTTCATGATAAATGCACCTTTTTAGGTGGACACAATATTAAGTTAAATGTAGTTTTAAAATTATTATAAAAAAATATTAGTGAAGTTTTTTCCATGTAGAGGGCTACGACCTCTTGGTTTTTACATATCCTTCTTACGCTTGAGTGGTGATAATAATAATATAGCAACAATTCATATATTCTTCTTTATTGGTGCTTAACACAGATACGTAATATATATGAGATATGTCTAACACAAATACGTCTAAACTAAGTATAACTAAATAGGCTGTACCTGTGACATCTGTCAATGTGAAATTGACAATTATACTTCTTAAAATACTGTTGACATTATGCAAAACTCCATATAAACTGTATCTGTGCTAAATTTAATACTCCTCCGTTCGTTAAATTCCCGTAAAACGGAGTGCAAAGTTCTTGATTCACATAAATGATATAGGTTCAATATGACCAAAACATGTCACAATTTTTTAATTAACCCAGTGTATCTCAAGCTTAACTCTACAGTCAATATTACGAAAATAGAGCTCTGGGTCGTAATTAAGAACAATTACAAATGTTGACAAAAAGATGGTCTGATTAAACTACCCAAATTAAGATAAGATATTATGACATCCAAAAGAGAGAGGCGCTTAAAAAAGAACAAAGCAATGCTATTATTATCAGCCTGTTTAGTTTAGGATAATGTATCACTAGTTTTAGAAAAAGTTAAATAAAACTCCGTTAGAAATCTTTTGTTTCTTTTTTATAATTTTGAACTTTCTGCCATTACGCAACCAGTTGATTACTTGTTAAGAGGACGCATGAGATATTTTTGTTGCGGAGATGCCTATTTTTCTCATCAATTATTATTAATTAATCTAATCGCAAACCAAAATTCTACCGAATTAATGTGTTACTTTATTTCTTTATTGCAAGGTAAATAATAGTGAGGGTTCAATTGGTAGCAAATTGCGATCTTTTTGTTTACGTTCGTATTAAACTGGATCAAAGCCTCAATTATCGTAATTTACTTACACTTTAATTTTACTTTAATTGAATTATAAATGAATCGTTACACTGATTTTTACACATAAACTGATCGTTACACATTAACTGATTCTTGGAGTTTGGACCAATCACACACTAACGTTGGTTTGACGTTTACGAGAATACCATGAACTGACATACCTGTCCAGTAACATTGACTCCGTCCGCCCTGATGCCCATGGATTGCATGTGCGCCGTGGTCAGCCCAGCCTGTATCGACTGTTTCCTCAGCAGCTCGATCGTCTGACGCAGCTCCGTCAACTCCGAGTCCTGGATAAAAAAGGCAATAAATATTTAGGCAATACCATCATCTGCATAGCTAATAATGGACGCACTTATATACCTACTGGGCAAAGTGGGTCTCCCTTCAATGTAAAGTGAATTAGGCAATAGTCACACTACGGTTTGTTAGATTTTACATGCTTTCGAAGATAATTTTATTGCCCAGTTACTCATAGAAGTTATAGACCATATGATTTTGTTTGAAGGGTCAGAACTAGGTCATAACTTAGAAGGTCATAATTGAAGGCAATAAAAACAGCCCAGCCCTGCAAAATAAATCTAGATTAATGTTTACGTAGCCTAGCCGCGAAATTAATTATTATACATATTTTTAAATTTTAATAGACACGCTAGATTACGTGTACTTTTCCTGAATGTCACCTACATAGAGGAGCAGCAGCAGAGGACTTTATTACATTAAAGTCTATTCGCGTTAGCAAATCATGCGTACATTTGTCAAAATGGCTTACTTTTATTGGGTAACTATTAAGTTCTTACCTTAAACTCAGAGGGTAGAAGTGAACTCTACAAGGTCTACTGGAACCAAAACAGAACTAGGTGTGCCACAGGGGTCCATTTTAGGCCCGTTTCTTTTTTTCATCTCTATAAAGAACCTATCATATCTTGTCAAAGGTAGGCATAGTACTTTTTGCCGATGACACTTCACAAATTTTTAATGTGAAGCGACGACAGTCAATTCACGACGAGGTAAATAGCGCTCTCGCGCATATTATACATTGGTTGAATTAAAATTTCCAGGTAGGCCGTGACTTGTTCTGCTTGTTTGCTACTCTAATTCCATATAGAGTTCACTTTCTGACCTAATACAAGCTCACGGTACAGCTTGTTAACAAGTTTTATTATGTTACTATGACAGCCCTGACTGTTTCATTACAGTTCCTTCTGAACTTATACAGTCACGAAAATAATATACTAATAGGTGAAAAGAATGACGTCGTCGTTAAATTTTTAAGGCAACGTGCGATGCAATAATATCCACAGACGAACAGTTATAACCTCTTTTTTGGTAGTCGATTAAAAAGTAACACATTTTATTTAAAAAGTTGAAACGTTAATGTATTTTTTTTTGACCCGTAACATGGTCGATGCTCGTGATTGTACATGGAAAAAAAACAAGTTCTTATCATAGCAATTGATCTAAACGCGTCTAAGAAGTGTTGCGTACAATCAAATAGATGTGCCCCATAGCTATATTATAACCTAAATAAAATATTTCGTAACAACTAACAAGACTTGATGTTTGAAGATGAAAGAATGTTTGAGGTGAAATTTAGGTAAAGGGCAGACAGCCGCCAGGTTTCATACTAAGAGATTTATTTATCAAATATACGTATTATCTTGTCTAAGACATATTATACTAAGGCCCAGTTTCACAATCTACTTGTATGTGTTAAGCTTATTTGCATGTTTCGTCTCTGTCGCTCGATATAAATTAAACAGCGACAAAACGCCCAAATAAGCTTCCGACACTTATTAGAAGATTGTGAAACTGGATATAAAACTATAGGTACTTGCTTACCTACCTACCTACCACATACTACATACCAGTATTGAATATATAAGAAGTAAAATAAATATGCGTGCTGTATTGTATGTTTAACAGGCATGTCTAATTTCAAGAATACATTTAATATATGCGTGACGGACTGACGGACAGACGGTACCGTTATGGGTATATCACTGTAGAATATATTGGATGCAATTATTTTCTACTCATTTTATATTCATAGTAAGTTTTTGTTGGGTAGGTTATATTTTCTTTGAAAATTTCGCACGTGTCTTTGCTAGTTCTTGACTGATTTTTGACAAATGATAAGTTTTATTTTTCCAAAGGGTAGGTACGTGCAGCACACAGGACGTGCACAGACTATACGTTTACGTTTAATTAGGAAAACAACATTCTTCCATGGAAAGAACAACATGAGGAATGTTTAAGCTCTGTCATAAATTTACAGCGTGTAAAATATTAAGGCAATAATAGTAAATCAGAGTTTAATCGTCCGTTAAACACTGAACTGGCATTAGTGTCATAACATTAAGTTAATTAGCTAAATGCAATTTCGTGTGGAAATTAATGTGCAACGAAGGCCGTATTCCGTTCTTGTTAATAATAATTATTTACCTCGGTAATTATTAACCATTTGTAAGTTTAATAAATAATGTAGAGCATCTGATATTTCCGGGATTAAAATGAACTCTTTTAAGTACTTGGGCAGTAACTAGTAACTAGTAGTTGCGTAGTAGGTACATAGTAGGTACCTACTGCAAACTCGTTCGGTAGTTTCGGCGGGATTTACCTACTTGGGTAAATTTTCGAGTCGCTAGACAAAGCGTCTTGTCTTTTTTGTTTTTGCGAAATTGTCTTGCGACCTAGCTGAACTGTCATTTATAAGGTCGATTTTTGCCGTGCTGCGAAAATCGAGCCATTAGCTACAGATCGGATAGCCGTCTCGTATGCTGTACCTAAGTATGTTTGGTATGTTTAATAAGCTGACTCCATCGATTTCCCAAAAGACCATCGTAGCAAAAAAATGCAATTTCTCTAGATTCTTAACAGGCTACTCATACAACTACTTTCATAATTTCTGTAGGAATAAGGGTCAATTCACACCGAAACGAAGCGATACGCGACATGGCCCTGCATTTTTAAGATAGCTATTCAACATTGATTATACAGCGCATGTTCACTGATTGTAATGAGTGTGTGTGACTGATATCATTTCAAACGTGTATCTTCTTTCTGTGTAGTAAATAAAGTTCAATTTTAGCTAGCTAATTCTTAGAAATGCAGCGCCGCGTATCATCGCGGTGCGAACTGACCCAAATAATTCAAAGGATAGGGAAAGGTACCTTTCTCTCGGCAGTGGCGGTAAGCTGCTGCAGCCGCTGCGTCATGTTGGACAAGCTCTGCTCGAACGCCGATACCACGTGTGCCTGGAACAAAATGCATGCGTTATTTCCGGGTTAAGTATCGACTGTATCGATATCTGAACGACTGGTTTGAATCCCTGTTTCAATAATATATCTTTTAGATGCCTTCAAAATGATGTGTATTATGTGGGCAAGTTTTTAATATCTAAGTGGGAAGCACCAGTCTATAGTCAACATATTAATAAATGCTTGTAAGTATTATAATTGATTTAATGATGTAAAATATAACAATAATACACAAAATTAAAAAAAAAATAACTAAGAAAATATTTCGAGTGATTTATGTAAGGTTTATAATAATTTTAATCGTAGTTTTAACATGTTAAAAACTTTTAGAAAAGTTTTGTGGCCTAGAAGTAAGAACCATATTATATTGAAGAAACTGGATCATAAAAAATGAAATGTGTTGAAACCTTCTCTACACAATAAAAATTCCTAGTATAACATTGTATATGTTTTCTCACAGAAATTAAGACATGCTATGAGAATTAGCATTTTTAAAAGCTTGATTTTGCATAAAATGTACTTTTTTGTAAGTGCTCTACTTGTTCAATGTTATTTAAAGAGGGGGAATAATTTTTAAATATTTATAGAAGTATTATACTTCTAATTTTTCTAAACTTAAAAACTTCTGTTCGGCGATTTTATCACCATCATAAAAGAGATTCCTAGCTATAGCGAGTATTTCACCTCCCTAAATTCAGACGCCCTAAATGATTTAATAACTAAATTGAGCCAAGTGAAATCGCAAGGAAGTTGGGATCTTAATTAGCCTCTTAAAATATCAGAAAAAGTGTTCTGACTGACTAAATTCTAATAAGCTTTCTTTTAAGGATCCTAATTTATTAAAGTGGAATACGCGCATATTTTTTGAAAGTCGTATTAATGTTGAATTTATTTTATACACAAGTAATATCATAGCGTGTATTAATTATCGAATACCACTTGTGTTAAGTTCAAACTATATGGCAGTACATCTGCCTACCATCTGCTAGATAAATATGTTGATTGTATTAAAATCGTTAAAATAAAATACCTATGGAACTGTTACTAATTATAATGACTTTCTTTCAAATACTTAAGTATTAAACAGGTAATAAAAAGAAATTTGAGAATAGCCAATAGGTTGAGCGATTAAAGTTACGCTATAAAATTAAATTCAAATAAGGACATTAAGAACGCCAAAGAATAATAAATAGATACACCAAAGGTTGAACATAAAAAATAAAGGCAATGATCTACCACCATTTTAAAATACTTCATATGCAGACATCGTTACTGTAGTAAGATTTATACAATTGTACGAATTAAGATGTATAGAGTAGGTACCGGTTTTTGTGTCTTACATAGTTTGTCTCGTACGAACAAAGTACGAAGTTTGACGCGTTGTCCCCATTACACCAATTAAACTATGACACATGATCAGATGACATACATACAGATAACATTACGTATCACAGTATGGAATTATGGACGATACTATCTACTATCAGAGTAATAAAACACGAAATGTTGTTTATAAATTAAAATTAAATTCCGTTTATTTCAGGCTGCATAGGCTCATATTATATATACCTTATAGACTAACATACATATTACTATATTAATAAGCTAACACTTAACACGTATTGTCTGCGACGTGGGGCGCGAAGTGTTCGGGAGTCGTCCTCTAAATCTTCCGTAGACGACTCCAATCGGCCAGAACTCCTCCTTCTCGAAGGTCGGTAAATGATGGGTTGGATCTAAAATTCACTTTATGACGAGATTCCAAACGCTCGAACCTCAAGGGGAATATGGTTCTGCTCCTGATGTAGTCCACGACCTGCTCGACCGTCGTAGATCAATGCAGCCTGGACACGTACATCGGTGTCGCGGGAGTCTTACACCACAACAGCTGTTCGGGTCCTCCGGGTGCGGTGGCGCGATGGTTGCGGACGACGGGCTTCTTCTTCTTCCTCTCGACTTTGATGAACCCGTCATCATCACACGTTCGGTCCTTTTTAGAAAGAGGACGCTCTTTTGTAGGGGCCTCCTTCTTTCCTTTGTTTTTCGAACGCGGTATAGTAACAATGATTATAAGGACCATCGATCTTAACATAATCTTAACTTACATCAGAGCTTAAACGTGTTTTTTATCTTTGACAAGAGTAACCTGGGGGTTTAAGAAGGCCACTTTAGGTGTTTCATATTATGTTTCATACATTTTTTTTTCATACAAAAATCGTGAAATGGTAAAATGGCTACAGGATTCATCGGCTTTCATCATAATAGAAAACATAAATTTTCACAGTTTTCAATAGAAATGCGAAAAATGGCGCACATAATATGAGTTGAAAAAATATATGAAACCTAATATGAAACATCTAAAGTGGCCTTTTTAGATTATAGGGCAAGCATAGCAAGAATGGGCATACTTTATTTGTCTTTCTTTAGAAAGACAAAAAAATAAAGTATGCCCTTGTATGATCTATAAAGGTGAACATAATATTTTGATATTACCCTGGTCATCTTAATGCTACTTGCTCCAACTCGCAATACGTCATTTTATTTGGAACAATTAAAAATAATTGTGTTGTTTTATAGGTGCATCCTTTATTTTAACTCTGCAACACCCTATTTACATAGCAAAGTGTCCCGTACAGTGACTCATCCAAGTTATTATATTAACTGGGCGTAGGCAGTCCCTTTGTTTGTGACCAGGAACGCACTTAGTATATTAACAGGGGGAATGATTCCTATCAATGAAAATATAAAGGAGGGGGAGAAATGATTAATCGATGTGCATTATACAATTATATCCCATTACAAAATTTATTACGAGCAGTTGTATTTCAGGTGCAGAAGTTCACGAGACAATAATTTTGCCAAATTAAAAGTCGAAACATCACCCTGTCAAAAATTATTAAGGTTATGGTCAATTTAAGCAGAATACCAAGTTAAAACATCAAAAGAATTAAAAAGGAATGTAAAAGTTAGTTTTTATTGTAATGTAACTTAATATTGCATGCGTGTAGGCAAAGACACCACAGGCGCAGCATATTTTGCGTTATGAAAAAATACAAAACTACTATGTACTGGCACCGATAAACCACAGTGTTCTTTGTGGAAGTTATGGTTTGGATATGTACAGAAAATGTACTTGTAAATATAGGGCCGAAGCCATTGGATATTATACAACTATAGCTTATTAAACTTGAAAGAGGAAAGAAATCATCAGATATGACTTGACGATGACTGTTACAATATTGGAAAGAAAATACAAAATATCGATTCATCTCATTAATTATAAAATACTATTAATAGAATACATTTATAACAGGTGAAATAAAGAACAGAATGTGATAGTTACCAGTTCTTGCCTGCAAAAAGTATATTCTTCCTAATAAGTAACTCAGCTGTGCCATACTATTATGCATTTAAAGATAACTCACACGTGCCTTTCTGGTCAATTACTAAATACGGCACACACCTGCTAACCGGACAGTACTACTAGTTTTTGCATATTTGAATAAACTATTACAAGTGGTAGGTATTTATTGTTAAAAAACTAGTTAAGTAAGCTGTTTAAGTTCGATTCATTAACGAAGTTGGGTAAATGAAACCAAATTTTCGCCCTCTACAATGTTACCTGTGCGTGTTAGTGTTTGTTAGTTACAGACACAAGGGTGTTTTGTTTTGCTATACCTAAAGTGTTTTGTTTTCCATGTTATCATTAATTTTTAGTCTACACTTTCTATCGTCGCTATCCATCAATATAAAAACAATTACTTTCAAACCACGCTTTAATAAACCATTGGCGTCTCAACAAGCCCTTCCTTAATTTGGACATTTCACACCTTACGTACATTTTGTCCGAGGGTCCATCCCTCATAAAACACATCTAATTGCAAATGGCGGACAAGCTGCGCACGCGCAGGTGCCGAGCAATTACACTTAGCTGATGACAATTTGACAGTAATTCCCATAAATATCATTGGAATTGATGACAGGTGTATCAAAGTCATCAAGTCATCACCATGTATTACAATGTGTTTCATGCGAGACATTACATAAAGAACCTTTTCATCAAAATAATGTCAGGTAGGAAAAGCCTTGAGGTGGTTATAAATGGGTGCTTTAAAACTTATTTAAAACGCACGTTAGACTCTGAGGTCAATATTGTAGTACAATTTTCCAGTAGAAATTCATGTGCTTATTAGAAGTCTATTGCGAGTGAAGACTTGCTCAAAACAGCAAATTAAGCTTGACCATAAAGGTCTGATAAATTGAACCTGTCCAGGGGAAAGTTCCACGTGTAGACGAAAAGGAAATAGGTTAAATACCTGTTAAATACCTTATAGATAAAGGTAATCCCGTTATTTACATAATTGGAAAAAAGTAATTATGTAAGTAGCCTATTACTGAACGTACCTTGGTGCAATGCCCTCTGCCTTCAGTCACGCGACGCATGCTCGTTATTGTTGCATACGTCAGTTTATATTGTTTTATACGTCGACTTAGAATAACGATGAAGTTTCGATTCATAGAGAGAAATAGGAAAAATAAGTTAGATATGTTTGACTAGAATTTGACAAATCAGTTAATTTAGTGTTACAGAAAATAATGAAATGATAATTACGCATAAATGTAGTGAAGCTTTCAAGAGTCCGAACGCCAATAACATCAATCGAAAGAGACTTTTTTTTTAACCGGAGACCCCGAAGTGATTCACCCGTTAAGTGGCAATAATGCGATAAAAAGGGCTGATCAGTACTAAATGTCAGAAAAGGATAATGTAGGTGTAACAGTAAGTAAGCGATAAAACAAGCTTACGAGAAAATCTTGCGGATAAGTCTATGTTAGGAAAGTATGTCGTGGTCAGAACCACTACTTCAATATTAAACTTGAACGATCGCGGTAGGGTTGCTTGCTGAAGAGATTTTTCTTGATGTATGTATATAGAAGCTATGTATTTAGAAGCTATATTTCATGCTGTTGATAACCCTGAAGCCAAGTTCCTATAATATGTGATGCGATCGTGATAGGGGATTACTTTACGTTTTTTTATGCTCCACAATATTTTTACATACACACTTAATACGGTTGATAACGTATATATGTAGCGGTCAAGTGAATAACCGCTGCAGGATTGCTTTTCAATGGCTCAATATTCGTAAAAATCTTAATTTAACTTGTCGAATAAAATCCAATCAATTATTTAATATTATTACTTTGAGCTTCAATATTGCCGTGGGAATATTATAAATATATCCACCTGGGCCATTCAATAAATGAAGACGTGAACTGACTTGTGATGCAGGTAGCATCCCTTAAGTAATTTTTTCTGATCCTACGTGAGATTTTTTATGAATGTCATTTATTCGATATTTTACTACTGATTAGTTTTTATTACACATAATAACATCAGACAGTCATTAATAACTTTAAGTTAGTGGTATTATAAATGAAAAAAATAACTTCTTCAAAGGATGTCAATCATTATAATAACGAGAATGTCAAGATTTTAAATGTGAAACAATTTTCCAGTAAAAATAGCGTCGAAAGTATTTCTAATGTTAACAAACTGGTCAATTATCAACTTTGTAAATCACTTCAAAGTTCATGCCACCTGTAAACCGATTTCAACAGCTGTAACAATTATATTTTAATAGCGGAAGTCAATTATCTACTTTAACGAATGAAGTCGTAAATGGCAAGTCTTCACGCACAGTTAAAATTTTTTGCAAAGCCTGCTAATAAGATTCTTGCACACTATAATTAGAAACAAAATATAAACAAACAATTAATTAATGTGTGTCTTCCGCTTTTGCCAAGGAATATTATGTATTATATGATCGAAAATTAGAGACTAAATAAAACCTGCGGACAATCAATGACCGTAACTTAGAATAGTACCGTTTTTTAAGAGAAAATATAGTATGAGATCTTGGATATCGATATGTGGGATATAAAGATAAGGAATGCACCTGATCGTTAATTACGATATATATTGATAAAGAACTCACCTCTTCCAGAATCGGGCAGCTCTTATATCTTGACTTCTTAATGGCTAGCTCCCACCAAGGTACCGGAGGTTTCGGCCGAAGAATTGTCTGGCAACCGATTTTCGGATCCTGAGATTCATATAGGGTCCCTAATTCTCTTGAAGGAGAGATATCTTCCTGATCTGTCGGAATACCAGTGATACATTCACAGCACTTATGAGGCCTCTTGATCAAAGTCTGAGGCTTGTAATCCACGCTGAACGAATGTCTGTAGTTAAGTCGTTTCGAGAACCCATTTGTTTCACTGACGGGCCTTTTGAAGCCGTTCCTGAGGTTCTGCAGCGGCATTACGGGTATTTTCTTTACATCATTTTGTAATGTATCATTAAAGTCGCTAGGATCCGTCGACAGGGGCGTGGTAGGCGCGGAATGATAGCCGATCTTGCTTCTATGTAAACTACCGTAAGATTGCCCTTCGTTTCTTGGCTTGAGATCGATAAATTTCGGTCGTCTCATATTCAGTGTTGCATATTTCTGAGGCGATCTGTGGAATCTGGATTTATTTGGTAGTTCCTTTAGCACGTCGTCAGTGTCCGTAGAGGGTATCGTGGAGTTGTCGCTGTAGCTGGATATCGGTCGGTCGTTATCGGTGAGGTAGGAGGAGGATTCAGAGCAATTATCTCGCTCGCTGTTTTTCTTTCTGTAGCTGACGGAGGATCCCGTAGTGTTCGTGTGTACGGAATGTTGCTCCGCGGCGTCCTGACTCGCGACGTACGCCTCATACGAATTGCGCTCCCCGTTACTCAAGCCTAAGAAACATACTTTTTCATCCCTTTCCAGGTCCGTCTCGTTAGGCAGTTCTAAACTTTTTAACCGCCTCCTAGGCTTAATGTCTATGGAGTCGTAGTGAGATTCCTGGTTCTCAATTCTCTGTGGTTTGTTAACTTTGGCATATAGCGATTCAGTAAAGCTAATTCTGGAGGGCTTGTTCACGTAAATACTCTGTGATTCACCGGTTGCATATTGTACGCCACAACTGCTCTCGAGAAAATTATTCTTGAGTGTCCTATTTAGTGTGAAATATTCCGAATGTCTCTGAGGCAGATTCGTGGTGGTCGGTTCGACCAAGCTTCGTATTTTAATTCGGCTTCTCGGTGCGCGAATGGTAGCAAAACCATCATGAATAGGTGATCCATAAAAGGGTGCTGATGTAGTTGCAGCCATTTTAACAACTCACTTAGAAGCTTACTAATATTTTAGTGATATCGTCGTATGGAGTCCATAGAGTCCATTCTTTTAAACACATCACAAATCTAAAGTAAAACATGAAATTATTTTTTGTCAGCGGAATATGACACTTGTAATGGAAAGCATTTTTAATTCAAGAATTTAGTATCCCTGATATTACGGTCCTAGCATATACAGCTCCCTATTTTTAGCTATTGGAGTGTAGATAAGCCCTGATTCATCCTGTGGCACTTGTAAGACCACATTGCCACTGGCCCTATTTTTATGTTTCATAAACGTTAATGTTCAGATACATTGCCTAATCCATTTTCGTGTATTGAAATATAATTATCAGAATCAGAATTTCGATTTTATATTAAACCTAAGGATACTATCACGTGCGAATACTAGGTCTTAATTTTAATTAACATGACACCTAGAATCTAGTCTCTCATTTAATGATAATCATTAGAATGGTTAGAGATCTTTTGCAATTAATAAGGTAAGTAGAACAGAGGCACATCATTATTGATATAGCCAACAGGCATACTTTTATCATGAATATCTCTATAATAATCAATGTACTTACACGATCATTTACTTTCAATTCAATTTTCCCGGTAGCTTTAATATTACCCATTATTTGAGCAACTTTCTAAATCATAAGTGTCAGTCAGCATTGTCCATAAAAGGTTAAGAAGTAGGAATTATATAAGTTTTGACATCTGAGGTATTTTCTGACGAGGACTCGTGATTATTAAGATTTATTTTACCTAACACCTTAGCTAGACAATCTTAAGTGTAGAAATTTGACGATAAGACATTATATTTAAAGTCTCTTATTTATCATTGTTTTATGAATTATGTTACTTCATTTATTTTATTCTCGCCTCAGATTCAAGTAATATTCATTTGTCCATGCTGCGTAGCAATTTACTGAACATTAGTTTAATAATTTTGAATCGTAGTGAAACTAAATTATAATCTGCGCATAATTCAGAGTATTGCATAGTGAAATGTCTTGAGTTATTCCGTTACTTCGATCGTGAGTAATTTCATTACTTATGTAATTTTATGCTAATGCGAATTCTGCGGTGCCATAACTTACTGTACTGTAAGTTAATTAAATTGTATTTTTATTGAAATCATTCTACCAAAGTAGGTAATGTCAGCTGCAAAAGTTCGTTAATGGCTAAGGAAATCAAATTTCGATGTCAGTTTTAAAAGCCTAGTGTTTCTACATCTAACAATATTACCGAGGTAAACAAAATCTATACCTACATTAAACCTATTAGTAATATTATGTATAGTATGATATGTAATGTGAAACTCCGAGAAATTGTGTTTGGATATGATTCATAGACGATAAATAAACATAAAGCTTGAAAACTACGAACTTTGAATAATTCATTTGTAAGCTCACTTCAATAGATAATTGTAATGCTCAGCGAGTGAGGGCATGCATTTTATGGATATTTATAAACCGACATAATGCCGACACTCAAATGTGATTTTAAAGAAAGTTAAATAATGAATTACCTTATTTTAATAACCTTAGGGCAATTGGTTGGTTATTTTAGTTACGTTTGGAATATTGTAGTTGCGTTTGGAACCCCTAATACTAAGCTTTTACATAATATTAGTAAGTTTATTAATAATGCTATTAAATGTTATTCGATACTGTCTCTAATCCCATTATAAAATGTCGAGTCAAGATTTTTTTGTTCACCGATTATGGTTTATACGTGGCAGCTACTTCCCATATTGAATTACAAAATATTATGTGGGTTCGATCGATACCATATTATATTCTATCTATGATCATAGATCATATAACAACTATATAGATAGTTGTTATATTGTAATAAATTATGAAAACAACGTTTATTACCCGACTGAGTTGTTTTTCGTATCTTGTATGTAAGTATGTATGTTTGAAAATTCCTTTATTCCCACGTATCTTCCAAACGGCAGGATGTATTTCAACAGTTAAGGTATCATTAGATTTGTCTGAAAAATCTAAGTGACCTTAGATAGCTAGTTCAATGAAAAAAATACAAAATGGTGGATTTTGGTGCCGAATTGTAAGTAGTTCAAATATTTTTTTAAACAAACCTATCTAGATTCTAGATAGATATCTAGAGAGATTTCCTTTAGCACGATTTTTTAAATCGCGAACACCAAAAAACTGTCATGGGGACGTAGGCTAAGCTAGTATAAAATCGAAGTGTGACAGGGCTCAACGGCGGTCTCCCATGTTCATAATACGAATTTGAATGAGAAGTAGAATACATTTAAGACATGTCAGGCAGGAACATATTTCACGACCGGTAATAGGTCCAAAAAGTTCAATTTAACATAGGCAAATTCGCGTGCAAAAGCTAGTAAACTTAATATTTTGACGACTGTACTTCTGTCCTTTTGAGAATACATCATTTTGAGGATACGTCCTTTTGAGAGGATGTCGTTTTGCGCCTGAGGCGTCTATTTTACGTTATGTTTGGTAGCAGCCTGGTCTATTTATTTTTGTACGATTTTTATTTTGCCAAATGGATCCCGCCTGCTACTAAACAATGTCAATATTTTCACTCAGGCTTTCAGCTCATAGTGTAGTCTATTTGCTCAATCTTGTATCGGTCTTTTTAGTGCGTTGCTTAGGTAGGAACCTGTCTTTTTTTGGAGTCGGGTTTTTATTTTTTTTTTATTTTTAATATTGCACCCATGTGCAATATTAAAAAATTAAAAAATTAAAAACCCGGCACTCAACAAAAACGTACGAATATCAAAACAAAAAATGGTTAAGGGACAGCTGCACCTGTATCCCATGAGCTCTACCGTGAAGTGTGAAAAAGACGGCGATATTGTTTGTATACCTCTCCCACTCCTACGATTCAACGACCTGGGTTGTAATATCGAGTTCATAATTTCTTTCACGGTCATTTCGAAATGCAGTTTACTATAAACAATAAGACCTTTGTCTCCTATAAATTTGATTTAATGGTGAATATGCAAATATTTCATTGTAAGCGATTTAGGACCAACGTACCTTATGCAAAACAGTATCTATTAATAGATAGTACACGGCGAAAACATGTCAATAGTCACGGCTCTTGGGTCACGGATATTTCTGACATGGATACATGTAAACCTAGTACAAGCGCTACTTCGCCAGTAACTCAGAAACTGTATTCTGATATCCCACATGGATATACCTATAGTAAATCATCTAAAGCTTACTATTATGTGCTAGAAAAGTATTCATATTCTTATTACGTATTTGCCCAATCGAAGTAAGATCTAGAACTGATCGGAAACATATTTAATAACTAGATATTTTCCGCGACTTCGTGCGCGCAAAAGTTAATCTCACGGAAACAGTATTTTTTTCCGCGATAAAAAGTAGCCTACGTCCATCCCCGCGGTCTACTCTATATCTGTATCGAATTTCATAAAAATCGATCTAGCAGTTTCGGAGCCTATTCAATACAAACAAACAAATCTATCCTTTTATTTTTATAATATTAGTATAGAAAGTATATACTTGAAATTTAATTACCCTTTCCAGATAAAAGTAGGTAGGTGCTTCCCTTCTTAATAATTATTATCGTAGTTTAAATAGCTTTAAATCGGACAGGAAAAAGTGTTGATAGTAATCAGAAAAAAAACTAAGCAGTGTCGCCGGAGGCGCCATTTTGAAGTCATGTAGAGCGGTCATCGGATGTGGCCTCGAGACAATCCGGGTCCCTCCCTTAAGAGGAATAAAGGAAGGCAGGTCACACTCCTTGTTAAGTGTTATTACATATTGTAGATGCGTTTTTAATGCTATTTGATGATCCGATAATTTACGCTGTTAGAACGTGCTTAGAACTCTATTCTTTATTACATGTAGCTATAGTTAATTAGGTACAAGATTCAAATTATGACAATTTAAAATAAAATAGAGATGGTGTTAAGGTTATTTTTGTTTTTCTTGACCTAAACTTAGTACAAGTATTATGTTTTAATAATATAACTTTTTTTGTGATATATAAATATATAAATGTGAACCGTAAATTTTATAAATGTAAACACAAAATTAGTTTTTTTTTTACCATTCAATAGGTACATATTTTGTTACACACACCTAGATCCATTCCCGCTATTTTCGTGACTTTACTGCGTTGTTAAAATAATAATGCATTTCGTCACGGACACATTTTATCGATTTAAAAAGGGGAGCCGCTCTACAAATTCTCCACAAATCCGCTGTAAACCATAACATGTGGGTCGATTGTTTGACGAAGTAAGCGAATGATCTGTGCATCGAATAGTAAGTTAAGGTTATGACCCTTCTCTCATAATGAGAGTTACAGTAACGGTATGTTCAGGTTTTGATGGACATTTAAATGTTTTTTGCTGTAGCCAGCTTTAAAAAGTAATTAATTTTGTAATTAAAATGTTAGGTTTTTAAATTAATCTAATACACGAAAATCTTTAAGTAGGGCAGCCATTAACGACTTAAATCTTGAGATGACGCATTCATGATAGGGTCGGATCGGTACGCGGGGGTTGCGCACTTTTTTTTATAGAAACCCTCGAAATGTAACGTTCGCGACAGAAACAATGTTTTCAGTGAAATTTAAAGACTATCAATATATTTCAATTGATTTGCGGATAAATCACAGTGTAAAGCTAAACAAACATATTTACAATTTGAAAAAAAAACCAAACATATTTATAATTTGAAAAAAAAACCAAACATTTATAAATGGAAACTTAAATAGCTTCCATATATCGGTAAAATGGGAATATCTGTTTTTCTATCTGTTTTGTCAAAAGTTCAAAAATCCCTACATTTAATTTTATTTTTTTAGCTGTGGTAATATTGGCTACAAAAATAGGCAACCAAACTCTCGCATGCGCTCTCTTAATATGGATCAGAAAGAAAGTAAGGACTTTCTGAAGGTTTTATTGTAAGTAAGTAGGGATATTCCAGCAAACTTTCAATGATAATTATTTAAATGTTACGAAACACTGAGGCTATAAACTAGCAACTGAATTTCTATTATCGACTGTTCTTCAATAGGGTAATAGATTATGATAATAAGCACAATATAAAATATAGGAGTGGCTTGGGATCGTCAATGTATGAGAACTCATGTCCATAGTAAAGTGAGAAAAGTCTATTATGCCCACATTATGACTATTGACATAGTGTATCTAAAATTTCGTTTCTTTAGATTATTGTTACTCTCTGTTGTGATGTTACATAATATCAGATACAGTTAACCTCATAAAGGTCAGGTACAAAGAAGTGTGTGAACTGTGAAGCTTTTTGTTTCGAAGCGGCGATCCCTATAAGATGCCTATCTTCAATCTTGTAAAAGAAAACTTTACCATAAACGATAGTAATTATAATCTTACAAATATTAAGTACTAGCTGTCCCGACACACGATGTTCTATCTTAGCAATGAAATTAAATAAATAAATAAATAGTTATTACTACACCTACATTATAATTATTATAATTACACCTACAGCCACATCATCTACTACACTTACGTGTAGTGAATAAAGTTCAATTTTGAATCGCTAACTTATAAAGTGCAACGCGTCGCGTCGCGTCTCGGTGTGAACTGACGCTTACACGCCAAAGTGATTCTATCGAACGCGAACGAAGTCTACGGTTAATACATCTTGTAATAATATCCAAAGTACCCCCGATTTTTCACTGGTTTCTTCGTAGGTATTTCGTAGGAGATTTTTATAAATCATCATTGCATATTGACAGTTGAATAATTATTATTCCCTAGACCATCAGTCTCTATCATCTATATTTGTTTGTATGTATGTTTGTTTGCGTTGAACTAGTGGGCTGATTTCGATAAAATTTTGCAAATATATAGAGATGACCACGGGGAAGGAAATAGGCTACTTTTTATGACTGCAAAATATACAGTTTCCCTTTGCGCGCACGAAGTGACGGGCAACGCCTAACCGAAGATAAATTAATGCTAAGTTGACAGATAATAATAAATAGAACGTGTATGTAGATATATGTTATCATATAGTTTAGTATGCTTGTGAGGCTGGCATGATGTAATTGAGGACCGTTCGAGGTAGCGAAAAGGATTATTAATAACATACTTAGATTCTATTTAATGACTTCAGCATTGAGAAAAACTCTTATGTTCTGGAAAATTCTTAGAATATGCCCTTATGGTATGTCAATAGCTTTGGAATTATAATATTTATGTGCGGTGATATTATAATGAGTATAAAGAAAATGAATTCAGAGTTTTCATTGTGTTTATCGTATTGTGCTTCAAAATCTTAGTAGGTATAGTAGAGACAATTTAGTTAAAATTAATGTTTAAAAATACGACGCCTGCAATGCTATTATTTTTATTTGTAACTTGAATTTAATACTTATAGTTATGTGCCCACCTCATTTAATAATTATTAGTAAGAATAATGACATGATGTATAATTAGATTCGTCGAAAATTGAATTAGATATATCCGCTTGAATCATAGTATAAAAACTTATATAATTCCATACCGGATTCATCTCGTAACTTCGCTCATCTTCGTTGAGTTTTTATTCATTTATAATTCAATAGTAGCACTGACATAGATTATGTAAGTTATTTTATAACTCTAAGGGCCTGTTTAAAAATCTAGTAAGTATCAGATAGCTTATTCGGAAGTTTTGTTTCTGCTAACTTTATATCGAGCGACAGAGACAAAGCATGCAAATAAGCTATCTGACGACTGATACCTAACAGTGAATTCTGAAATAGACCCTACTATAACTTACGTCGGACTTGCGTTGAAACGTCACTCAAATTTGGATAAGCTCTCAAACATAAAATGCGAATTGTGTGTCTAGTGTTAGTGTCTAGATCCCGCCCGACACAAACAGGTGTTAAAATCTAAATGGCGTTTTAGTAAACTTTGTTGCTTATAACATCCGAATATCAATATCAATATTGTGAGTGAGATTTCATCATAGGATAGATATTAATTATTATATTATATATTATATTGCGTCCGTGGTCTAGTGGTTAGAGCTTGGCTCGACTCCGAGGTCGTGGGTTCCATTCCCACATTGAAACAACAAAAAATGTTGTTTCCAAGTGGTTAATCTGGTTAAGACAATTCAGGCTGATCACCTGTCAAGAAAGATGATCCATTCGTCGGATGGCCATGTAAAAAGTCGGACCTGCGCCTGATCTCTCGCCAGTCGCGACGGTTATCCGTCACGTCACTGGGTTATGACAGTAAAGGAAGAGAGAGTTCTCTTGTGTACTGCGCACACACTTGAGCACTACAAAAACTACTCCTGCGTAACTGGCCTGGTTTCAATGGAACCGGCCACCGTAACTGAAATCGGTGTGGGGGAGTTATTATTAATTATTATTAATACTCTAGCTAGATAATGGGTTATCTTTAATTTATTAGTATCGACTATCGACAGAATATGGCTTATTTAAATCAGGTTTATCGCTGGATTGAGTTTCAGTGAGTCGAAGTGGAGCAATTTTGAAGCCAAGAGGCGCATCTGCCTCACACATGGTCATAAGCTACGGTAACCATGGTTTAACCAACAAAACAGGACTTAAACGAACTCCCGAAATACGAAAAGTTTAGGTAGAGGCCAATAACTGACAAAACATATTTCTACTTAGGATTACTGGACCGTATGTAACTATTAAGGGAAGTATAAAGTAATACCTAGTATTTTTTCATCATCATTTTATTAACAAGCTAAAGGAATTGACTAACAGAAAGGACAGTTATTTTAAAATTACTGAGATATGCAACACAGTCGAGGAAAAATGATTTTCATTATTTTAATGAAGAAACGTTGAATCATGACGTCAATGGATAATTATTTCTGTTCTGCATGGTAATGTCGCCTTTGCATATACAATTGGTTTATTCAAATCACAATAGATTATGACATACTACTTACTTAATACTACACGAATTCGTAAAAATAACAAATTGTAGGATTGGGTAAATTAGTTATTCAATACATCATTTAATAAAAATGATAAATCGATTTTAGTGAAGAAATGTTCAATTGAACTTACACGACGAGTGATATTATTCCGAGAATAATTACTCCGGTATTGAGTAACAGGAGACGTGTGGTGTCACTACTACTGACATTCGAGATCGGCCCGCGTCATCTGTTTAAATTTCGTAAAAAGCGGTCAAGGAGCAAATGGCACCTCTATGAAAATTACAGTTAATAAATTACCACTTCCTACATACTAGTTACTGAGATTTTTTTTATAAACTCGAGTTAACATCGTAGTTTTTTACCTAGTTAGATAGTGAAATTTAAACTATCCAATTGCTCATGTAGTCATTTTTCGCATACCTCACGAATCTCGTTCCAACTCTTTTCGTTTTTTTTTTTTTGACAAGCTTATTAACTGAACATAAAACATTGCACAACTGCTACAAAACATGTGTTGTATGGGGTACATTTATCATTTTTATTTTGTATTTATGTTTATTACCATGCATTTGTGGTTTCTACTCTCCGATATGGTATAATATTTTGGGGTAATTCCACAATGCGTGATGGCATATTTAAGACACAAAAGCATAAAATAACATATTTATAGCAAGTATACGTACATTTGAGAGTTGCCAACCTTATTTTAAAAAGTATAAATTACTTTTCCCTGTCTATATATATGAAGTAGCTTTATTTGTACGAACAAACCTCTCATTATTCAAGCGATTTCATACTAAAAGGCTAGTTCATAAATTGTGTTGTATTCAGTCTGAAACTACTCTAGTTAGAAAGAGAATTTTTGGCATGACAACGTAAATAATACTAATATTATAAACGTGAAAGTTTGTAAGGATGGATGGATGTTTAATACTCTTACACGCAAAAACTACTGAACGGATTTCGATGAAATTTGGTATGGTAATAGTTTAGGCTCCGGATTAAAACATAGGATACTTTTTATCCCGAAAAAGTACAGTGTTCCCGAGGGATACTATATTTACGCGGGCGGAGCCGCGGGCAACAGCTAGTATATTATAAATTAGAACGGTATTTTAAAGAAATAAACAGCATTCAAATTTTTTAAAATGTGTTAAATAAATATCTTATAGAAAAATGCTTTTACAGTGTGATCTCTTTCGTGAATAATTAATTATTTAAAAATGTTATTATTATTTATTGACATACAATATTTTGTAGAAACTTTGTAATCTTAATTTTTTGACATATTTATGAATTTAGTAATAGGATAGAATAGCATAGTATTATAAATATTATGACGCCACTCGCGAATGGCAGAATGTACAGAAACAAGTTATTAATTTTAAGATCTTTCATATATTACTACATTCATGCAAATAAATGAATTAAATTTGTATATACAGCTTGGAAATAAAGAGTATGACGCGGTGACAGCAGGTACTAAAATATTTTCGACTGTATCAACTTTTATCCATAATAGATTGGAATGACATATTTAATTTAAATATTATATCGAAATTTAATAAAAAAAATAAATAAACATAATCCGCAATCTAATAAGTATAAAATATGATACAGTCGAAAATGTTTTTATTTCCCGCTATCACCGCATCATCTTTTTTGCCAAGCTATAAAACTTGAGTGGCGCCGCAGATGTTAGCATAGAAAATGAAAAGAATTTCGACATGCGTGTTTTAGCACGTACTCATTATCATACAACATCGACACTTACCTACTAGAAAGCTATAGAGGTCAAATAACGTAAAAACTTCACAAACATGAAACAATGATTTGAATAATTGTTTGTGGAACATATTTTATTTTATATCGGTACCTTATAGGTACACAATATTTCGAGTGGAACAATTCTTCAACAAATAGAATACATCCAATCATTCAAATTGGACAATTGCGATGTAGTTTTGTAAAAATAACAACAAATTTTAAACTACCGAACTGTCAAATATAAATAAAGAATCAATGATGTCTCCGATGCCGATGTAGAGTCTACAAACAGGCAGAGTCAGCTAATTAGTCAGTAGAGAGACGGATCGTTGAATTGAAAATAATTTTACCACTGAAGATATTATGAAATCAAATATTACATTTTTATTTTGCCGCTGAAAAACATGAGATGAAAATCGCTTAACAGCGCCGTTGAATCGTGCTTACATACGTGTAAATACGTAGTTCAAGCGCGTCTGCAGTCGTTGCGGTCACTTCAATTGTGTTTAAATATTTTGAGGCGTCCTAGAGCAACGTAAAATGTTTAGAAACTGGTTCAGCAGGAACTTTATCGGTATTGTACCTAGTGTTCATTTAAATTATTAAATACCACTGCAATTGAGTGATTTCTAATCCAAAATTACTCTGGTCATGGCATATTATGTTCATCGTACATACAACCAAGCCTTCCTATCCAAGTAGGTAGGTACCTACCTACTGGTGGCGAAGGCAGGTCCTCCTTCATAGGGAAAACCTAGCATTTTAATATGTAGGGATTTTGATGAGGAAATTCAAAAGGTAAGTGGTAAGTGAAGCCTATAGGAATGGAGTTATAGGAACCCCCACGCCATAATATTATATATTAAAACATGTTCCCGTATTTGTGAACAAACAAACCCACACTCCTACAGTAAAACAAGTGTGATTGTATAGATTATGAGGGCGATGTAAGGGCAGAACCGTGACCCCTAATACGTGCTATTCAAGTATCAATTAATATTCATTTATAGTACGTTCTCAGTTGACGACCTTTGTACTAAGATATTTAGTATTATGGTTGTTAAATGTTTATAAAATATACAAAATTTAAAAAAGGAACTAGTAATGTTTTTCGCAAAGGAGTCCGTTCATTTTGGGCTAAAGATCCCAACTCTCGTAATCAACTTACACTTTAATTTTATTTGCTTTTATTGTATTACAAATGAATCGTCTTCATATCATTGACTAATTTTTGGAGTTGTGACCAATCAAAACGCGTTTGACGTTGGTTTGAAGTAAATGAGAACACCATTTTGCAGTTATAACATATCGGGACTGGATCGTTACTGTATTATTGCAGGACAGGCTGTATAATTAGCAGAATCGACGTTCAGATATCAAAGTTCCAATAAATGTTATAACATTGTAGGCTAACAAGAAGAAAGGCCCTGAGAGAGAGTTAAAAAAAGAGTGATTGAGCGAGCAAGCCGAGGGTCGCGGGTTCGAATCCCAGGAACACAGAAAAACCCCGAAAGTTTTTCTGTGTTCCTGGGTCATGGACGTGTATTAAATATATTGTGTTTAATATGAAAATATTAAATATACTTCCCGTATTCTGGTCCCCGTAGAGCAAGTTCTTCGAGTACCTACTTACACGTAAGTTTTGCAGGACGTAAACGTAAATTCAGATTGAGATAATTTCTTGTAAATGTAAAGAATTGTTAAAAATTCCAACGGAATATCATTGTAATGGCATAAAGCTACGTGCACGGGGCCAGATTGACGCGGTGTGAAGCGTCCGTAGACATTATTATTATATCTACGGGTGCTCTCACAACTCACAAGTGTTACAGGACGTGTACAATAGGTAAGCGCACAGCAGCACAGGTGCATTCTAACCTCCGTCTCACAGAGTATAGACGGATATCCGATACTCTCACTTCGAGAACTTCCGAACCGCATTAGGGTATTGTCAAGTTGTTATAGTATCATTGAACACAAAAAACAAATGCTACAGTTTTAAAAATCACACAAAACCGGCCAAGGGCGAGTCGGACTCGCGCACGTAGGGTTCCGTACTATCAATATTTTACATATCATTTGCTCATTATTTCGTTATTTTTGTACAAAATTTTTCAAGTAAACGCATTTTAAAAGTTAAGTCTCCATGATTCCTTATTCATGCCGTTATAGTTTTCCTTCAAAGTTCATCACGTCTAAAAATCGATAAATGTAACTTGTACGAGTTACAAGGATATATCCTGTTACCTGTATGATGACAAAACGGATCCTCCGATCCGAGTAAGCTAAGCTATCAAACAATTACTCAGCGTAACTCTACTCCTTACTTGTCGTACTTATCGTAAGTGGATGAGCTACTCGGCACTTCCCGAGATATCTAAAGCTTCCGTCCTGTCTTACAACAGTTGGGATAGAAAAGGATTTTCTGGGAAACTAATTCTAATTTTGGAACTCGTTGTGTTGTGTTTGGTTTTGCGTTAATTACTATTTTAACTCTTACATCTCGAGGAAAAAAAAGTTTTTAGTCTCGAGTTCTCATCAAATAATAATATTACCTGGCGGTCGTCATGTGGTCTAAATTCGAGTGTTCGTGTAATTTTTTAGATATAGAGTCACGAATTACTGGACGTTCTTTTGTTGTTTATGGAATGTGAACTAAAGCTTGATCATTGTGTCAAATCATCACCTATCTACTGTTAATATACAAGCGCCTCGTGGTGTGAGTAAGGTAGTGTGTGTAACTTCATTTTTACTAATTTTATGTGTATCTAAGCATTGTTTAAAAAAGATTAGCTCTCTGCACACCCATACTCCACAGAAACTTTCACTGTGCCAAATTTTATACTCCTCCGTTCACACGATTCTCGTAAAACTGTACTCAACGTTGTTGCTTCACGTATTAATATATGTATATGATGATGATGATAATATGAAACGTTATTTCAACTGTCATATATTTTAAAATCATCTTCGCAAGGTCGGCTTACGTAAACTAACAGGTTTTAAATCCTATACAAATTTATCTTATTGTGTGAAGTTCCGCATGGATATAAGTATTTTTCTCATATTATTATTAAAATAATGTCAGTTAAAATAATAATAATCAACATAAGAACATTTCAGTTAAATAAAAAAATAAATTCTAAATTCTAAAAATAATTGAATATTACGTAAGAATAAGAATATTTTATTTGCAAAAAATATGGTACAATAAGATGGTACAATGTCAAATGACACTCATATTTTGTCGGATTTACTTCGACGTGCAAATGTTTTGTGAAATTAAATTTAATATTTCTAATAATAATGATTAACTTCAGATTAACGACAAATTAAGGGCAAATTATTGTGAAGTTTAGATTAAATTATAATGATCACATGTTATGAACGACTTATTAATTAAATAAAATAAAAGTTATTAAATAAAATGTCAGTATCCGTCAAAAAATTGATATGTCAATATTAAAAATTAATAAATGTCAAAATTTTGATGTCATATTAAGTTTTTATCATTAATAAATTCATCAACATTTTGTTTATTATTAACTTAAATATTACCGACGTTACCTGACGAATCTTGCTTATTTTTATTAATGTAATATAATTGAAAGCTACAAAAGCTAAAATTTACTAAATACCTAGGTTTTTCACCAATTTTTAAGTCTATTATCTCAACTCTGAAGACTAAATATTTCAAAAAGGTAGAAATTCTATATTTGACTGTTCAATGCATATTTTAGGGTTCCGTGCCATAAGAGTAAAAACGGGACCCAATTACTGAGACTTCGCTGTGTAATATCCCCTTAACCGTGATAGCCAGATAGTTGACATTTACACAGATTGTGAGTTTCTGTTTCCGCTATACAAAATAATACTAAAACAGAATGAATTAAATATTTTCCATTCAACAAACGTGATTTTTTTTGCCGTTTTGTACGGAACCCTGCGTGCCCGAGTTCGACTCGCACTTGGCAGTGTTTTATTTCATGTTCCATGTCCATAACTAGCTAATAAATCATTGACTAATATCGTTGGCAAATGGGATAATCGTGATAAAGAGGTTTTTGTTTTTCGACCAGCCCGTCTAACTGGTCGAACCATTGTGTAACTAATTCGTGGACTATCAATTATTATTATTACAGAATTCACGTTACGCTGGAATTTTATCAAATTTATACGTTTGAACGTTGATAAGAATTTGACATCTAAGTATATTATCATCTTTTATCTAAATTAAGTGAAGTTTGAATTTGGTGAACAATCTTCTGCATAAATACAAACTCTTTATAATAATAAAGTTTTTTTTTTATTATAAATATATAATAATAAAAAAATAAACAAAAAATAGGCTAATATCAATCTTAGGTAATAATATAATATCTATGGACGCTTCACACCACGTCAATCTGGCCCCGTGCTAAGTATCCGAAGAACTCGTGTTACAGGTACCAGAAAACGAGAAGTATATTTAATACTTTAATACTATACATATAATATTTAAGATTTTTATTATATTATTACACATCTTTAATACACATCCATGACCCAGGAACAGATAAATTATTTTGTTCCTTCGGCGGGATTCGAACCCGCGACCCCCGGATTGAGCACCAACACGCTGAACCAGTGAGACACATTTAAATCTTTATAGATAATAATATTCTGTGAACTTCTTCTAATTGGCTGGGCTGATTTTGATGTTTTTTGTGTGCGTGAATGTGGATTTGAGAAAGATTTACATTTACAATTTGGTCCACTGGATGATGATTAATAAAAGAAATAAAAGTAAAAATTTACATGTATAAATGTGTACTTATCACTAAACGAACAGGGGACAGCTACTTAATTACTTAAAATATTTTAAATTTTACTTTTTGATTACAGCTTCTTTATCTTGTTTATTAAAACAAAAATATTTAAATATTTAAGACAATTATTCATTAGTTATGAGTAATTTAATCAGGAAAAGTCGTGATATATTGCTTTTAAATTAAAAAAATATATAATTAAGCACACAGAAGAGAAATTTTATGCCAAAGAAGTTAGAAAGTTGATTTTAATCATAAAACCTCTAAAACCTTATTATATCTTTATGTAATTTCTGATGTAAAGTAATTAGGTGCTTGGTAAAACTTGCTTGCAATATTTTCGTAAAGACGATAACTTTGTCCAGCTTTTTTTAAGTTATAGTATAACGCGGAATAAATTATGGGCTACATAGTGTCATAACAAAAATAGATACGTTAAATTAATTATTATTAACATAAAACCGGTTGCTTCCAACATTTTTTCATTTCCGTTGCAATAATGGGGATATTTTTGGGGAGAAATTCGCCATTTGCGAACCAAATGGCGCGTTGTCATTATTATTAAAATTAAAATACTAATAGGTACTTACTATTTTATACTATGTAATAATAATAATAGCTCCCCGCACCGATTGCGGTGACGGTGGCCGGTTTCATTAAAACCAGACCAGCTACACAGGAGTTAATTTATAATGCCAATTGTGTGCGCAATACACAAAAGCACTCTCTCTTTCTTTACTCTCGTAATCCAGGGGGACGGATGACTGATACGACTGGCGAGAGATCAGGCGCTGGACCGACATTTTACACGCCCATCCGACGCATAGATCCTCTTTCTTGTCAGACAATCAGGTGATCTGCCTGCATTGTCCTAACCAGACTTGAAAACAAGATGTTTTGTCGTTCCAACGCGGTGGTCGAACCCACGACCTCCGGAGTCGAGAGCCGTATTGCTCTAAACCACTGGACCACGGAGGCGTCCAATTTATACTACCTAAGTATAATTATGCCCAACCAAACTGCGAAACCTTTCTGTAATTATTGTCAATTCAAAATACTAAAACAATTAACAAACCTAACATGAATTTAAAATACCACAAAGGTTTCTTATGGTACGTGGTATATTACAAGTACAAAGATATGTCAGGATTTGACAAAGTAAGCTCCATGTTTTCACAGCATGTTGCTGCACATGAAAATGTTTTAATTATTTGATTTTACGAGTTCGTTGTCTTTGTTCTAAACAGTCCAAAAACAGAATTCGTTTGTTCCTCGTTAGCACGTGAAAGTGAATAAAACATGTTTTAAACTATTGTTAGGTGTAACGAGTTAAGGTGAATAAAAAAATATTTATAGACAGGAATTTTTTTTGTGATATATTTAGGAACAAAATCGCTGTTCCTTACAATTGCTTTAATTGATTTATAATGGGAACGGCAGATTGAAATAAAAATAAAGAACTTAATTGTCAGTTGTCTTAACAGTTTAACTGTAAAACAGCTTTAAAGTTTTTAAAAGGCTTTTTAAGGAATACGATGTACTCAAGAAACTTTAAAGAGCTTTTTTTTGAAATGTTCAATAATATGTTTTATGGTGGTCCGCTAAAAATATTTATTAGAATATACAGGAAGAATTTATAGAGGTCTACAATTTAAGTGATTTAATTTCGAAATGTAGAATTTAAAGGCAGACGGAACAGCAACTTCTAAAGAATGTTCTTAAAGAAAAGACAAGAATTCATTACCTTCTAGCAGTGATGTAGATGGCGCCAGTCTATATGTTTAAAAACTCCATATAGACTAGCGCCATCTACATCGTTATAATACGATTCAAATTCACTAGGCTATTTAACTTATTGAACGAATAAATAAAGCCGGGGCGCTTCTTGGGCCGTCTTCTGAATTGACCTCAATTGAGTGTGGAGGCGCTTGCCTCATTGAACACTATAACTGCTATAGTCTTCCTGCAATTTAAATATAGAACTGCAGGGCATTTATTCTCATCAGGTATTAGTATTCCAGTTTTATATTCTATCCGATAAATTATATCCCACAAAAAAATTAAATAAAGTAAACAATCTACAATCGGTCTACTAACGGCGGAGTAATCGCGTAACTTTCCAAAAAAAAAACATACACACGAATTGATAACCTCCTCCTGTGTTTTGGAAGTCGGTTGTAAAAAAAAGTATATCCTTAATTTTAATGAAATATGTTTAGGGTTCGGATACTGTAGGTATAAAAAACTTAGGCCTTTTCATTCGTTGTTGGATGATTAATACAGTACCTATTCTCTGAGCGAAGTAACCACTCTTGAAATACTGTAGTGCCTGGGACAGTTGGTTTTTAAATGTCGTATGGTTGCCCAAGCACATACGGCATTCTCACAACATAGTCAGCCTAGTCCAGAGGAAGGACTGGTCAATACGTCTGGGGCCAACCATGTGCGGGTTTCCTCACGTGTTTTCACATGTTTTCCTTCACCGTTGAAGCGTCCGTATAATGTAAATGAGATCTGAAAAAGTCTCATTGGTACACGCCACAACCGAATCATATGCCACAATCATGCCACAAATCGAATCTGCACTCTCTCAAGTGCGAATCAAACGGTCTACCCACTAGGCCACGGCAAAATGAAACGTTATCTAAGATAATTTCTGTGAGACTTAAAGAAAATGTACATAATAAGGTAAGTGCATTTTAGAGTCGCGGGAAATATCTATTATTTTCTTAGTACTTAATTTTATTTTATTTAACAGGAAAACAAAACGGTAATTAAGTGACAGTATAAAAATCTATATTGATAAAATGATACACAATTACATTGTTTTCGTATATAGGTTACACTTAAACAAAAATAAATTAATACTTAACTTTTACTTAAATTACAAAGAACTATGATCGGTTTTTGAATACCAGTTTTTAGAAAGAGTACTTCTTAAAATGTTAGTTGATGAGGTAAAGAGATCGAGCGCGAAGCCATCTGCCGACTGATTAAAGTAAGGTGTTAATTTTAAATTACTCAAACAATATTTTAATGTGAGCGTGTCAACTTATCAACTTTCTTACATAAGAACAGGAAACGAGGATTTTAGATCTTAGTTCTTATCAGAGTAATGCCTATTTTAAGCTCGTGGAATCAGTCAAGTGAAGTAAAATTAAAATATTAAATCAGTCAATTTTGAGTAAAAAAATGCGAGTTTTATTAAAAAGTAAGAACCCTATTAACATTATGATTTATAGCACATTCAAGATGAAATAAATGATTTTTACTTCATTTATTGACACGTCAAAGTTAGTTAGATATATATTGTTACGAGGGCAGGTCAATAAGTCCGTGACTTTTGGAATAAAACATAGATTTTTTGATAAATAAATCATTTTATTTTTCAACGTAGTCCCCCTTGAGCTCTATACACTTTGTCCAACGCTTCTCCAATTTTTTTATCCCTTCCAAAAAATATGATTTGTCGAGGTCCTCAAAATAGGCCTTTGTTTGCGAGATGACTTCATCATTGGAGTCAAATCTTTTTCCACCGAGCCATTTTTTCAGGTTTGGGAACAAGAAGTAGTCACTCGGAGCCAAATCTGGAGAATAGGGTGGATGTGGGAGCAATTCATAGCCCAATTCATGGATTTTTGCCATGGCAACTGCACATGTGTGCATCCTTGCATTGTCTTGGTGAAAAAGAACTTTTTTCTTGGCCAAATGAGGTCGGTTTTTTTTCAAATTCTCATTGAAGCGGTCCAATAAGTTGGCATAATATTCCCCATTAATTGTTCTTCCCTTTTGAAGATGGTCAATGTGGATTATCCCACGTGCATCCCAAAAAACAGTCGCCATAACTTTATTGGCTGACAAACCCACCTTGGCCTTCTTTGGCGCCGATTCACCCTTAGAAACCCACTGTTTTGACTGTTGTTTGGTCTCTGGTGTGTTGTGATGGATCCATGTTTCGTCCACGGTTACAAAACGGCGCAAAAACTCCTCCATATTGTGATTAAACAACGCCAAACCTTCCTGTGAAGTTGTTACACGATTGCGTTTGTGGTCGACTGTGAGCAAACGCGGCACCCATCTTGCGGAAAGCTTTCTCATGCCCAAGTGATCATTCAAAATTGAAACCAATGAGCCATGCGAGATGCCTATGGCTTCCATAATCTCTTTCACTTTCAATCTTCGGTCGGCCAACACCATATCGTGAATTTTTTCGATTGTTTCGGGTGTAGAGACCTCAACTGGGCGTCCAGGACGTTCGGCATCTTCAGTGCTTGTACGGCCACAACGAAATTCAGTAAACCACTTTTTTACCATTGAAATCGATGGTGCAGAGTCCCCATAGTATTTATCAAGCTTAGCCTTGGTGTTGGTAATGGTTTTTTTTCGCAAAAAATAATGCTTAATAAGCACACGAAATTCACTTTTTTCCATTGTTTCCTTAAGTTACTGGATAGTCTGATAAAGATAGCTGTAAAACACAAACTAACTGACGCAGCAAGTTCAAATTTTGATAGGAGTCAACTGACAGATGCCTGTTGACAGGAATAGTGTTGCTTTTTCAGTAAGGAGGTTAGAAATTCAAAAAGTCACGGACTTATTGACCCGGCTTAGTACTAAATGACATGTCAATAATTGGACTGTTTATTTTAAAACATATTATGTCGCTCGTTTCTTATTTCAATACAATAGTTCATGTACTGTTTGAAGGTCGTTGTTACGTTTGATTATGATACATTGATGTTATGTGGTAAAGGAATGTCCTATTGTAACTGATAAGTAACATGTGCTCACAGATATCAATATCTTTAGTACGCAAGTTAGAGATAAGGTTATTAATAATATGATATAAATATTGTCACGTATTTACTATGTATTTATAAATTTAATGATTAATTTAATAATTTAATGATATATGATATAGTCAAAGCTCGAAGTTCCGGCGTTCCTGGGTTTGACTAGTCAATGCTCCAAGTCTGACTTGACGTCATTCAAAGACATTATCACTACATAGTATAAAACAAAGTCGCTTTTTCTATCTGCCCCCTATGTATGCTTAGATCTTTAAAACTACGCAACGGATTTTCATGCGGGTTTTTTATTAGATAGAGTGATTCAAGAGGGAGGTTAATATGTATATAACATGCGTAATATAGTAGAGAAACACTGATAATTTTAGAGGTTTCTAATGTCTTAAATAAACTCATTTTTTGCGCTTACATTGCAAATCCTGGCCGAATCCTACGAGATAGATCAAAATTATGGTCTACAGTATTATACACCTTAAAAAGGTCTACAAAAAAGTCCGGGATGGTATATGTCTATCTCTTAGGGATAAACCACAATAAACATTTTTTATCCTTTACCTTGTATATGTAAACCATGCTCTTGAATCACTTTATCTATTAAAAAACCCGCATCAAAATCCGTTGCGTAGTTTTAAAGACCTAAGTATACATAGGGACAGACAGAAAAAGGTACTTTTATACTATGCAGTGACTTGCTCGAAAGTATTTGGTCAATCTAAGGATAAAGTAGTCATTCCGGGAAGAAACTGCATATCGACATTTGACTGTAACATAATAATTATAGACTAAAATATTAATTGAATAATTATATTATTTCATAGGTGGCCATATAATTAAACTTTGCGAGTTATTTTGTAGGTAAATGTAAATGCATAGATAAATACCGGGATGTATTACGAAGGGAGATGGTACAGTGATTCTAACATATTGTGTCTATAACAATTTGTACCAACTCCACATATTTTCGTCAAGAATATACTCCTAGTTCGTCTGTTTGTTCGCCATTAGAATTTCCAAAAACCACAGTTACAACATACAAGTGCCAAGTCTCAAACACGTGCCTTGCTGTATTGACAAAAAGAACAAAAACTTTATTTATCCTTTTTTTTGTTTTTTTTTTTTACAAACGCAAATGTTGATTTCTGCATGCCAAAATAGAGACCTGTCATCTGTCGACATACCTAATTATTTTCTTGTACTACGTGAAATGCTAGTTTGTCTGTTTCATATTCATTACGATTATCTTGATAATTTTTTGCCTTCATTAGTTCCACCATTGTGGCACAAGTTACGCAACGGTAGCGAGACCATACATTTAATTTTTTATGGATTTCGTCATTAATTATTCATACAAATTTTAAAACTAGATTGGTATTATGATGAAATTAAATCTGAAATGATACCTATTGTGACTTGAGTAATCCTTATAGTGTAAAAACCAAATGTGGTTTTTACATAACTTTTAGGGTTCTTAGTATAGTTACTACTAGAGGAATAGTTATGTTCTGTCCGTCCGTCTGTCCGACCTCACTTGCTAACTTCGGTAATTATGAAAACGAATACACAAAATTCTGAAAAGTTACAGCTTAAATATATTATATTTTATTTTTGGCATCATAAGGGCTGCATCCCCATGTACATGTGAAGTGAGGATATATTTTATTTTATTCTATTCCATCGTGTAGGGTTAGGCATTTCTTAACTACCAAGAGAAACTTGTAACTGTCCATCTTTGATAGGTTCAGCTAAATACTCTTTAGGAAAATTATTTTAAGCGAAATCATACTATTACTTTTGAAGTAATTTGACGTATAACGCATCGACAGGAACCGATCCCTCCTCAGACATGTCCTGAAATGATTTTGATTATGTTATTTAATTATTATCAGTCTATGATTTTTATTTATTTTAGGTAAGCGATACAAAAACGTCTTAAAATGCATCACTATTACTTTTTAATGCAGGTGACTCAGACATAATAAATAAGGTACGATTTTGTAAATACTATTTTAACCCTTATCGGAAATAGGATAAATAATAACAAGTACTAAGGATAATTATTTATAGTTCAAACGATATATTCCACAGTAGTCAAAACACAACCAAATAAAATAATGTGTCTCATGTAATTTGAATTTTTGAAAGTCCAGAAAAAAATTAACTATAATGAAATAGACCTCAATGTGGTGCATTAAAAATGTTGACATTCCCACAAAGGATAGTATTTGTGGTTACCGTCGTATATGGGACGGTTGGCTGCCGCCATCTGTAGCTACAGTTAATAATATACGCAAATAAAGTATTATATTGTCTCCAGTGAGTTATTATCTTCGATGTATTGAAAGGTTATTTTGAATTGATCCTTGTTTATGGTGTATATTAAGGTTTTGAGAAATGCACTGGTATTTTTTTCATTTCAATTTGAACAATAAACAAATATTTATGTCATGAGTTTTTTTCATTCCTTATAATAAACTCATGTTTGCGTGGCATTGTTTTAGTAAAATATATTAAGAGACTTAAAATCGTCAAGTCTAGTTGGAACTAAACTTATTGAAATGTCGCAAATCCAATAAATCCAAAATATCAGATGTTTGTAAGTACTAGTAAGTATTACATAAGAAATAATCAAGTTCTATGAACACATTACAAAGCTCATTATAATATTATTTCTCTTGTCTCATACTGCAGATACGTAGAAAACCACTACAAGATCGTTTATCCCTACTAGAATATCCTTACATATCCTTACAGACCGTAAATACGGACCAACCATCTGATATGGCTTATTCTATTTTAGTACACCTATCCTATTCTAGTACTACTTCCTATAAAGTGGCCTTGGTATCACATATCACATATCCAGACAGAAAAAGAGGCGTGGTATAAGTTTAGCTAGTCTGTCCGTAGCATCGTAGCTCCCAAACGGGTGAACCGCTTTGGATCATGTTCTTTTTTGTTTGAAATCTGACATGATCGAGAGTGTACTTCGCTATAATTCATCATCATCAGCCTGCTCACTGCCTCACAATTTGGGGGTTACTTAAATTATTAATTTTATTTTCTAATTTAATCAATATTGATATTATGATATCAGTGTATTTGTTTGTAATTTTTTCATGTTGGTTAAATATTTATTAAGATATTGTGCAATTAACAGATTTTGATAACACGCTTCATGTCTTTAAGAAAGGTTTTTTTATGATATTGATCGACGTCATAAAACCCCGACTTATTTTATTTCCCCAGTGTTAGTGATAACAATTGCCCATATTTTATTGATCTTATATTGTATATGATAATCCTATGTATAAAATTCTCGTGTTTTTGTTAGAGAACTTGTCCGAAAAGTCTTGAGTCTTTACCGATTTTTATTAAATTTTGCAGGTGTATTCCGAGGTATAAGAATGTTGTAAGCTACTTTCCATACCCCTAAGTGGAAAATCCTTTCCACCCCATTTTTTATTTATTTTAATTACCTTATGATTTGGCACATAAAATACATATTATAACCCTCAATTTTCATTCTTCTAACACCAACCCGCATTGTTCAATAGCGATACTAGTACTCAGTACTGTAATAGCATTCTAACCTAAGTGATCGATAACTCTTTCACACATCACATGTAGGTTGTAGGGGAAGGTTGTAGGTGTAAGTAGCAGCTGGGAGTAACAACAATAAACTTTCCATGAACTTGTAGGTTGTAGGGGTAGATTATAGGTGTAGATAGTAGATAGGAGTAACAACAATAAACTTTCCATGAACTTGTAGGTTGTAGGGATAAATTGCAGGTGTAGGTAGCAGCTAGTTGTAACAAAAATAAACTTTTCATGAACCTGTAGGTTGTAGGGGTAGATTGTAGGTGTAGGTAGCAGATAGGAGTAACAACAGTAAACTTTCCATGAACTTGTATTTCACGTAACATCTTATATCTATAGTAGTTTACCTATTTATCGGATCAATCTAGTAATTGTTTTCTCGTATCCTTTCACGCTGACCGCACGCTGACGGTCAACGCTGATGGTTCAATATGTGTGTAGTTATAGAAAACGTATTCGAATAACACGTAGCGGTCAGCGCGGACATTTCATACATATTCGGTGTCGGCGTTGACGGTCATTACACTCAAGCAGCAGTCAGTTAATGACAAATTGTATTTTAATTGTTCGGAAAATTCTCAATGCGCAGATAGGAATTATTCACTACGTGCAGCTAATGAGCTAGCTGCTAGGTCGTGTTGCTTATTATAATATGCGAAAAGAGTGATAATAATGAATATAAACTCGACTTACGACTATAACTACAATAATTATTGCTGTGTTAATTAAGTATCCACCGGAATGTCAAGTAGTGATAATGATGAATTATAGCTAAGAATAATCGATCAAGTCAGCTTTAAAAAAATGCATCTTCATCGGACCTTTTGTTTAGGAGCCACGATGGCGCGGACAGACAGACACATGGACCAACAGACAGACACATCAAACTTATAACAAACACCCCTCGTTAAAAATGAGAATGTGTTTAGGAATACTAATCATTGCACTACACTTTTTTAGTTTTCAGTCACAAATAAATGTCATTGCTGCTCTTCCTCTTCAAATTTTTTTTTTCAAAATAAATTACCTAAATTGCTGTTAGGCTCAAATCTTGCTAAGATGCATTTGTCTCTCGATATTTATTCATTTCAGCTTCCACTAAATAACTACGAATCTAATTTGTATTGCAGTAAGGAGAAAATAAATAAAAATCATAAATCACAATGTCAAGGTAAATTGTTCAAGTGCGAAAAAAGCGGTCCCAGGAAATCAGTAACAAAGGGACACACTAGTGCAGTCCAGCAAACGTATTGAGAATAGGTGAGCTTTGAGAATAGGTGAGCTTAAGTCAGAATGGGACCAGCACACAAAGGGTCCTCACAGACCATAAAAAAGGGGAATTGGTTACCTGCTTTTTCAAAGGGAGTTTTAAGTTTTAACTTTATAAAATGTTACTATGAGTACTCTAAAGTTTTTAACAAACCTAAAACTGTATAAAATTTTCTAATTCGTAATTTGTTAGCTTATGTAGATTAGATTAATTAGTGTTCTTCATAACCTACTCAATATCCCTCATAGTTAAGTGAATAAAATAATATTTAAAATGCTTTCCATATAAATAAGTTCATAAAATATAAGAGTAGCGGATGAAGCTTCCTTGAAACTGTCTCAGCAACCAACCAAACAAATAAACATGTTCAGCTACTTCAAAACTGGATTAGATGATTATCGGATTTACAAGTGCCATATTTCGCTGATAACACAGAATCACAGACCACTATAACAATCACTTTATCACTAAAGTTCCACTATAAGATTGTTTATTTACTCGAACAACGCGCAATATTTTCTGTGACGCGCGCGCGCCCACCCCGCTCGGTGTTTAAAAGCAAACTGTCTTCATCCGTATTCTAGTATTCTCGCTTCGATTCAACGTCCGTATTCCGGTATCGCGCCGAGCGATTGTAAACTGTAAAGCGATATACAATAGCAAATCACGGGGACGACTGGTAGTCAAAAGCATATTATGTTATGGTCTACTAAGCACGCTACGGGGTTAGAATCGCATTGTTTTAAAATTTATAGTGGGTGATTTTTAATAGCTAACAATATTATGTTCGCTAGCAAAAAATCAATTTTAAAATTTCAATGACGCAAAAATGAATAAGTACATAATATTATTACAACGTAATATTTCTACGTAGTTTATCACAATTCATAATTATAAAACGCATTGCGTTAAGTTATTAATTACATAGATAAAGGCAATGTATGTAAATATCTTATATCGCTCACACTTGTTGCGCAAGTGCGGCCATTTTTGAAGATTTATGGGCCATAGCTTGAGTTACACTTGATAACGTCTGCATAAGCGACATAAAGACCCTGGCTCTTTTGTTTAACCACAAACAAAATGACGAGGTTTGAAAAAATTCTATGGTTTTTTGTAAACACATTTCCCTGAAGTAGTTGTTAGTTGAGTGCATGTTTACAAACAAGTGGTTTTTTACGTGTATTTATTATCTTGAGTAGAATTTAGATAATTTCGGAAAAAATATAGCTAAAATAGAATAGACCTTCATTACTAAGCCTAGCAGGAACAGCTGAGAGATTTGGAAGTATGCATGTATGTAAACTTTACAGCCTACACGAAACTTACCCGCAAAAAAATTCTACTTTATAGTACCAAACTGTACCAATTCGTTTATCTTAATTTGACAAGGACGTCAATTAAAATGAATGTGACAACATCGAAGAGCAAGTCATGCATGACATGAAGTCATCACAGGACAATGCTTAGACTAATTGACTTGGTATAATACACGATTGTTGTTATTGGACCCGTGCCAAACTGACTCTAGATTTGGGGCTTGGCAACTTGTTCATGAAATGTATAAATCTCTGCTTAGGGTCAGTTCACACTGAGACGCGATGCGAAGGTGATTGAAGATGATGTAATAATATGAATAAAATGCACCGCTTTGTCGCGCCTAGCAGTGTGCAATTTCGATGTTCTATCATTATTAAAAAATCACCCCAAGTCTCGCTTCTTATACCGTTATACTCCATTTGAAAAAAACAGCGTGAGTATGTATGTCGACTTTTGAATCAAATATTTTTTTATTTAAATTTTTTATCAGAAATTTTCTCGTGTAGATATTTCTAAATTGTATTGAATGTTTCCACACTCCTGCCGGCACACACGATACATCAACGCATAAGTAAAAAAACAACGAAATTATAATTACATACAAATGTCAGCTGGCAACAATGCCATTATGTGTTGGGCAATTCTTAAAATTAAAGTGCCATTGGCCTGAATTACCTCAATGAGAGCATATGTGCACCTTCACCCTGTGCTAAATGGGCAAGTTCGAAGATATCATTATTTAAGGAAGCAAATTGATCGGCTTTTAACCAAGGAACTATTTTTTTGGTTTTTTGTATAGGAATAATTGTTGGATTTTGGGATAAAAATTGGAATTAGTTTAAACCATTTCAGAAGGCCACTTTACATTTTTGAACGTATCAAAATACTAAAAGTAAATTGTTACTTTGGCCATAAACTTAATTCTTCAAAGAAGACGACCAGCATGTCTCAAATGGTCACATCAAGTGAATCTTACCATAAAACATCAACTATAGAAGAAATTTCTCTTACAGTATCTTCTAATTATTCTTTTATTTTACAACTAATCTATTCTTATTATGTGTACTATTTTACGGATTTCTATTGAAAACTGTCAAAATAGAATTATTAGAAGTTACTGTAAGAGCAACTTCTTCAAAAGTTGATGTTTCATAGAACGATTGAACTCATTCACTTAATGTGGCCATTTTAGACCTGCGGTTTTTAGGAATTAATTCTTTAAATAGACAGTGTACCTATACAATTTTACTATAATATTAGGTGACATTCTGCACGTAGGGCTAGCATGATTCACAACTAACAGAACTAAATAAGAACTAAATATAGTTGATGCAGATAAGACATTCAAGGGAACAGACTTCGCTAATTACGCTAAAAACTGGCATTTTTTACTCAGTAAAATGTACATTTGCTAAAATAAAAATAAATCTAAATAAAAACAAACTTAAAAAGTCTGTCAGATTTTAAATAATCTAAATAAGCAATTTAATCTGTAATTCTTTCACAAACCTAGTTTAGTAATGGTTTATTAAATAAACTAACAATAAAAAGGGATTTTTAAAAGGGAAAGGGAAAGATTTGTTTCTTAGTTTGCATTGAGTAGGCTACGAACCTTTGAATAGGGTCAATTTTGATGAAGTTTGGCAAAGATATAGAGTAACACGGAAAGGACATAGGCTATTTTTTATTCTCAAAAAGTAGTGTTTTTTTGGGATACTGTACTTGCGCAGGTGGAGCTGCGCGCAAATGCTAGTAATAAATAAAATAATAAACTCGTTAAATTTAGAATAAATTAATAATTAAAGCCATAAAAAGTAACGGAATCAAACTGGAGTTGTTAATATTATCATTAATTCTGTCTTGATTATGTTAAGTAAATTGATTTTTCATTGAGATTTTATCACCTGTAAAGTTGTTACTCTTTTATTTCAGTAGTAAAAAGTTTGAATTACCTGGGAATTATTATAAAAAATACTAACATTGTTTGTCCACCGCCACCGTCAACGGGACGTCAACGAGAAAGACACGACGGCGCCGAAGTAGCGATACATACATTTACTATAGCCGTCTGTCCACCGCACGCCGCGCCCGTCCCGTCAATCTAATCTCGACCAGAATTAATCTCGTTCTCGTTGACGTCCCGTTGATGCTGGCTGTGGAGAACCAGTGTAACTGTTTCACAATCTACTGATAAGTAGATGGATGCATGGATCGCTTATTTGCTTGATCTGTCTCTGTCGCTCGGTATAAAGTAAACAGCGAAAAAACTTCCATGTAAGCTATTCGACACTTAGGCGATTGTAGATTAGACCCTCAAAAGAGAAAAGGGCCATTATCCTACCACACATTACCCGTGCAACTCCGGTAGTCCTGTGTAGTCATAAATCAGAATTGATTACGGTAGCTACTAGCTTTGATATGCTCTCAGAGGGACATGTTAAATTTTGTCTTGGAGTTGCATCGAAATTAAACAGAAATAAGGTTGGACTAGGAATTTTTCCTCTCCAAGCTATGTAAAGATACATAGTATATCGTACAGTATTGCTAAAACTATGCAACTTGCTTAGTACTCACTCCTATATTAGTTTAATACACTAGTAATTTAGTTTAAACCTAACATTATTAGGTAATAGGAAGTGTGCAAATCGTAATTACTAATGACATTACAAGTCTATCAGTTGCATATGCAAGCAATTCACGCGGGCTTTACTATTACTGCATGACTTGTTACATTAGGAAATACAGATAATATTAGTCATCACATTATAAGTCAGCAGACAAAAAAATATTAAAACCTTTTATCACACAACAATTTACCACACAACAGCCTTAAAATGAAGGAAAAAGCTTTCCGACCTTTGAACGGAAAACTCTCGGGAAAAAGTCACAAAAATCAATAGAAGATAGAGAAGGACCATACACTTTAGCATGCTAAAAACGGGATACCCCTGTATCCTAGTCCAAAATCCATAATATTCTTAAGGCATATACTTTTTACTGACTTTTAATCTGACATTGACTCCCGTCGATCAACACTTAATTTGACATGGCTACATAATAATTATGATGTTGGTCATTCAAGTTAAATTCTACATTGTTAATCGATAAAAGTATTGACAGGCTTAAATTATTGTTAACCATATACGTAAAGACAGTTCAACTAAAGCAACACCATAGAAGGAGCTGACCATATACAAACAAATATTTGTTTATAATGCTGATTAAGTGTTTAATTAAATCATTAGGGAAGTATTTGAAATATATTTAAAGACTTACAACTATAGTGTATGATAATAAGAACTGTGCCTTAACTGACTTGAATGAAGAGAAAGGTTGATACATCAGAAATACATCCAGCAGCTAAAAGTTGTTTAAAAAATGGTAGAGATTAATGCATTAATTAATAGTGAAATTCCCGTGTAATTTGGTTTAAAATCATTTCATGAGTACACTACTTATACCATTCACAGCTATGAGCAGTTAGCACCATTCGAGAAAGCACCAAAACGCTACATAGTCCTCGGAGTGTGTGCACGCCTATTGCGGATTATTGTGCTTAGTTGTGCTTAGTACAGTGTTTTCTGTAAAAACAGTTTTCAAATCAGATCTTGTACAGCGTACACGTATGACGTAGCAAAAATGAAACTTTATTCATCATTTAAAATCCAACAAAAATTCTCTCATCGTTCCTAAAGCACATCACTTCAAAAAAGAATATTTAAAAAAATGGTTATCTGTGTCGGTTTACGGACGATAATTTTACGTTATAACGTCATCACAAACCGAACCCTTAGGGCGATCGTGCTATCTATCTATCGCTTGTTTCGCGCTCTCGCTTGCACGCTCGGCTCAGGCGGAACGTGACAATCAGGCGGAACGTGCTTGCAGCCGGCGTATTTATAAGACGTTATCACGTCAAAAATAAAATATGTATGCTTAGCGTCATCTGTGTATCGAAACGTACTTTAGAAAGTTAAGTTTTTATGTAAGAAGTGTAAGTAGCTTCCGAAAGATGGCGATATATCTTTGGCATCGATCCAAAATCGTGTCGTGACGTGACGTGACCTTGAAATTTCACTATTAAAGCTAAAGAAGTTTCACTTCAAAACATTCCTAGTTATTTATCTCATGAGTCATAAAACGTATATATATTATAATTAATTTTTTTTTTTTTATTTAATAATTTAAAAAAATTAATTTTAAAAATTACAATTATAAATTATTATAATAAATGATCATGCGTGCAGTTCCAGGCTTACGCTTTGGCAAATCGTACTAAAAAGCAAAAAATAAATTATAGTTTAAAAAACCAAAAAAAACACGCTTTTATAGAAAATCTTACTAAAAAATAAAAAAATTAATTTAATAAATTTAAATTAAGAATAGTGTAAATGAAAAATAAATGTTTATTATTTTAAAAAAGCGTGGGGTTGTAAAATAAAATATTTATAACTATTGACACTATGCACACCACGCTTTTTTACAATAATAAACATTTATTTTTCATTTACACTATTCTTAATCCAAATTTATTAAAATTTATTTTTATTTTTTAGTTAGATTTTCTATAAAAGCGTGTTTTTTTAGTTTTTTTAAACTATAATTTATTATTGCATGTATTTGCATGCAATGTTCGATAACTAGGCGAGATTAATGAGTGCCTCGCAAAATGTGTCTTCGGAATGAGAAAACAAAGATTACCAAGAAATACGAAGCATGAAATAAACAAGGAAATAAGAAGTTATCAGAAAACATCTCAAATTAGGCCAGGAAATAGCCAATTCCTTTGAATTTGGGATGGGTAAAGTTTTTGGAACACCGCGTATGGAAGAAATTTTATTAGATGGGACGTGAGTTTTGGTGTTGGTTGTTAATTTAATATGTGTAGTTAGAGGGAATAATAGATATATCTCGTCACTGGTTGATCATTGATATACCATTGAAAGGTCAATGGACAATACTGTCTACATTGTCCTTTGACCTTTATAATTTCAAGGAAAAGTTTTGGAAATCTACGATTAGATTCGTATGAGAAATATCAGGAACTAACAATGAAATTAATAACATTACAAATTCCAGCTGTTCTAACTCCTAACAAGCTGTACATTATGACATGTGGTTCAAATAACGACCACACTTTCTCATTCATTATTGTTTCCATATAAAGAGCTAAATATTCAGAAACACGAATAGGAAATTGTTATCCCAACTAGTTTTAATTTACTGCGATTTTCCATATCCAGCAAAGAAACACTGAAAGCTACGACGTCTATATAAGGGAGACTTTTATTATGCCATAACGTTTAAAAGACCTACATCTGTAGCCTACAGTTAGACGTAAGTTATAGGCATTAAATACTCTATATTAATTACATTGCAATTTCAACCGCCTGAGAATTAATACATCAGATGTGTTATTACCACTACGTACTACATACTGCAAAAACTTTTATACTAAGGTTTGCTGTAGTAGGTGGAAGGTGAGTACTTAGTAGGTCTGCAGACTGCATGTGGCATCGTAGCTCATAAAGGAGTAGACAGATTTTGATATAGGTCGTATAGTTAAAAGCTGATAAGATCGAGATAGTTTTTACTTCTCAGCTATATTCATCATTATCAGCTGGCCGACTGCTTAACAAGACATGTAGACGTGTTACCGCTTTACACAGCCTTACATAACCGCTCCCTTTTTTTGGAAGTCGCTTAAAAATACACACCCATCCACCGCGGTCACAGTATAACAATAAAGTGGTATCGTAGTGGAAGAACGTGCATTTTAAAATGGTTTAACTCTACTGAATAAAATAGATAAACGTCTTCTAGAATTTTTGATTTTGTTGATCAACATTTATCTAATCCTATCCTTAGGTCCACTCCCGCAGAAGGATTAAAGTTAACCCTGGGTTAAAATATCATGCCTTCTCTTTTATAAATACGAAGAACGATAGAGATAACATGATATTTAACCTAGGGATAACTTTAACCCAGGTCTGCGCAAGTGGGCCTTATTGAGCTAAAATTTAGTTCTTGGCCTTGCGTTTTGCACGGGAAAAATGACAGCTGACACTTGACAGTCATGGCCGACATTCCTCACGCCCGATACGGCGCGTGTGACCGACCCGACCCGTCCCCTACGCCTAGGACACACATAGTATCGCTAATTCCTACTGATCTTATCATCTTGTGATTAAGCTTTTTATGGTAGACTTTGGAATATTACCTATGTTACTTTAGTTTTAGAAAAAAAGGCATATTAAAATTTATTCTAAGGTTTGGACAAAATCCTTTAAAATATTAAATTATATCACGATTTTGCTGTAACTTACCTAACTATATCCTAACCAAGATCATGTCAGGACATGTCTGAGGAGGGTTCCGTATTTATCAACCCCAAAAGGTTTTCTTAAAATTACTTCAGAAACTACTGTCCGATTTCGCTCAAAATAATTTTCCTGTAGATTATATATTTAGCAGAAGCTATCAGCGTGGCAATTTTTAATTTTATATCTCTTATAGTTTAGAACTGCCGGGGAGCTAACTCTTAAATTTTGGAAGTCGATTAGCTACTCGGAAATTATTTAATTTCTAAAAATCATGTACGTTAGCCTTAATTTAAAAACACCTATTCGACGATACCCAACAAGAAAAAACTTTCATCCCCACTACACATGTACCCCTAAAATACAAAATCCTAATCATATTTTTATGATGCAAAAAATAAAGTCTATAATATGTTCACTTACTTATTCAAATTCATAAAATTACCTAAGTTAGCAAGAAAGGACAGACCGACTAAGCGAAACTATAAGAACTCCTTGTAGTTACTACGGAACCCTAATAAAAAATGCAACTATTGGCACAGATGACATAGAAACTCTACATAGATATCTACTATCTATCTATTCAAATAAATAACGGCTTTATGAAATTCATTACATAGTTGCAACTTGCATGAAACAGGCTGCCCGTAAATAATCAACAAATATTGTCAAGGTATATTGTTAGGCCGCCTAAGGGTAAGCTCACATATTTAAAGCTACCTTTCTGCTCACTGAGTGTTCGCGGGCTATCCTACCGTTTCCTATCACCTGTATATCTATTGAGATACTATAGAGGTTATATTTCCGCCATTTTGTATTATTGACATTGCACTGTCGTAAATACATGATAATGTTGAGATAAACTGGAGTTATCAACTACTCCTTTATCATGTAAATGCCGATTTTATAATATAAATCATTATTTAATATTTATGTCTTCATAGAGTAATATTGTGGTAATATTATAGGTATATGATATTTTATGGCTTCGCTAAGTGTTTTATTATGCGGTGTTGGATTTCTATGACTTTTATATTTCGATCAATAAACTTAAAGGATAAACACACCCTCTTTGGCGTTCCGTAGTTCACGTCTCCGAACCGTCGTACCTTCCAAATGGTTAATGCTAGAAAAATTAAACTTTGCATGGATATAATGTGTATAATTTACCACGTCAATAAAATCATGAAAAATACAATTTTGTTTGAGGTAGGCATTTACCTTACACGTAAAATGAGTATGATTTTTTTTCTCACGTCATCATTATTATTTCAAAACATTAGGAGGTTGCAGAGACGTTTTTTGGATTTAGGTATCTGTTTGCGAGATATTCGACTCTAAAGTGCATAGTTTACAAAAGAGAACTTTTGAGATAGTTTGAACTAGCCGGATAAAACGACGATACAATAACTTGAGAATCTTAAGACAAACAACTAAGTATATTTTCACGTAATATTATACTCGTATTTATGTCAAGCCGATGTCATGAGAAAAATAGAGAATACTTATATCTAATTGCTTCTTGGTGGATATTCGTGTTCATAATAATATCACACATACTTTCTTGTACCCTTTTCACTTTATTTAGGTTTTTACAATAATTTACATATAAACACGACCGGTTTCGACTGACACCTGATGATGAGTTAATTCAAACCAGTCGTATTGTATGATATTATTATGACAAATAGATAAAGTATCAAATGCTATTGTAATTACGTACATTTAGGATTCAAACATTGAATATTAAGTTTTCGTTGCTTCTAAGTTATTTACCTGATTCAAAATATTCGATCAATTTATGTATTTTCCAGGTAGAGAGTAGAAGGGGCACTAGCAACTAGCCGGATACGAAGTCGATATTTAAGATAAACAGCTTAGATATCAAGGTCAATCTAGAAAACAATCTAGAAAAGATTATTAACAGCAGAAAGATAATATTTAGAATAATATAATGATATCGTGTGTACTGTGTAGCGTGAAGATGCAAATATTAATTAGTAAAATTATATTTAGCAATACATTTTAACAAGTTACTGTTAGTACTTTATCTTATAGGAACAGATTGTCGATATCTAGATTCTAGAATCTTTCATGATTTAGCTAATTAGTTAATACTCTTAAAAATACAAGATAATTTGGTGCTTAATTCAAAGCAAAAAATTATGACATTGTAATTCTAAAATAATGTGTTAATGCTGTTAAAATAGCAAAAAATGTTGGATGGTGAAACGAAAGATGATAAAACACATTTTATCCGTATCAAATCTAAGTTTTAGAGCATGTTTATCAACTAACAAAAATCTAAACATCTTCTATTGTAGGTAGTTCTGTATGTATTTTTATGCTAGGTGAATTTTTTGATGAGCGGGCTTAGCATGGCGATCCGAAGAAGTATTTTAAAAGAAGTAATATTCTATCCAAAACAGTTCGTTGCGAAATAGTTCTTAATCCATGGTAACATGGTCGTCAGTAGAAGTCAACATTTCTAAATGACCATATTTTTAAAATGGCTGCCGGGAAATTTTATGTCAAAAATGATCAAATTTTACAAGTAAATGACTGAACGTAAAGAAACTATTTGTCTTGGACCGCCATGATGTGGAGTAGTTGACATTATTGTAAGACTATTTGACATTGAAATAAGAAAACGCTGATTTAGCTGTCAAAAGAGGCCATTTTGTGAGCTCATGCTCGGGAAGAAAAGAAATCTTGTTTCTAATAACGTCGATGCATCGACCTTGCTGCCTTACAATAAGAACTATTTTGCTCCGAATGGTATTAATGTTTCTTCAATCTGTCATTTTGTCGATCCTACGGTGTTTCTGGGGTGCGCATGCTAAGCCTGCTGATATGAAAAATAAGTCAAATAACTTCAGATGAAATAAATCAAAATGCACTCACGTTAGTTGTCAGCTGTGTAGTCAGTGTGTGGACTTTTTCTTTAGCATCCGCCAGCTCCCGTCGCAATTTTCGCACCTAGGAAAAAAAATACATAAATATAAGTCCTGATGGATACTATCATGACTAAATGTCATAACATAGCTAGATTTATTGGCAAATAGCATAGCTTTTAAAATAAAAAAAATCATGTTGAAAATTAAGCAATAGATAAGCGGACATTTCTGTCAACAAGATGGACATCTAGCAGAAGTCGCGATGTAGTCTATATTTTAGAAACCAATGCTTCGGAAAATTTCTGACCAATATCCCAGTAGTTCCTCCACGTACACATTAACTGTGCCAACTTTCATACTCCTCTGTTCGAATAATTTTCGTAAAACTGCACTGAAAGTCATCTCAATCAGTGGTCTGAATCAGTGAATCTAATTCATAAGCTGACAGAGACAGGTGTGTTCTCATAATTTATTTAGTACCTACCTACCTGGGTAACCGTGCTTTGCTCGGGGCTCAAGTAGAAAAAAAAAATATGGAATCTCAAAAATATTTTACCGAGGTTCGAACACACCACCACATTCTGAATTTCCGGACAACGCAAACATTAACCTAATTATCCATACGGACTGACATTAGAGAGTCGAAATTATTGATATATTGTTGTACGACGAAAGAAAATATATATATAACTTAAAAATGCGCAGTTTCCCAGGGATAAAACCTAGCTAGACCTTTCTTTCTCCAATAAAACTTCCTGCATATTAAATTTCATGTAAATACTTGCAGCCGTTTCCGAGATTACGATTAAGGTCAACTGAGGGAAATGCGTCTATGGGGCTATTGCGTATTTTTGAATTTATTCGGAAACTAGTGGAATTAAAACTACTGCTGTCATCTATCGGAATGTGAATTTACTATATTCGTTACATAAAGTACCAATAGATGGTGGTACAACTACTCCATGTGACATATCGGCCATTTTAAAAATCGGTGGTTTTGTGGCAAGCGACGTAATAAGAGGTGAGTTAGTAAAATCTATAAAAAATATAGTTTTATTTGAGTTTTTGTTTTCATATCTTCTTAAATTATAATAAAATATAATTTTATTGTATATTAAGTTATCTATACGGGGATATAATTATTTTGCTTGCAACTGCTTATTTAATAATACTACGAGGAATATTTATTTTTAGGTTAGGTTAAATTACTTGAGGTAATTGCGTCTGTGCGTTTGGGGCTATTGCGTCTTTGGTACGCATTTGCCCCAAATTCAGGGGTGTATAACATTTTAGTTTGTATATGCTTATTAAATAGTAGGTGCCTATTAATTTTTTTTATTGAGTTTTAAAAAAAAAAAAAATATTGAGTAGGTCATTTTAAAACCATAAAATAAATTTACCTTTGCTTAATTACCTACATTTATTAATAAGTAGGTACCTAAGTATAAATATTATATCGCATTTTTTACTTTATTTTTTTTAAATAACTAAAAGCGATTGAGTCGGAGTTTCTCTATGTAAGGTTTCGTTATAAATTTATTAGATTTTTTATTTCAGGTAAAAAGCGAAGAATAATGGTGATAATTAATTATATCGACATCGATAAATATTTGACCCGAGACGATTTTCGATATTACATTGACCAGAGACTCACTTGGCCTTGGCATCAAATTCATTTTATCTTGTCTTACAAATGTTTTGGATGCGGACATGTTTTCAACACTTTTCCTAATTTCATTGATCATTTCATTTTAACTATGAATACTGAAGCTGCTAAAGCTTTATTACTACAATCGTTTTTTTGGTGTCAGTCCTGTAATTATTACTCTATTTATGAGCACTTTACTGAAGATGAGTGCGAGTATTGCTATGTAAATTAATTATCAAGACTAAACACCATTACAAGTTATTTTCTATTTCTTCCATAAATCCTTAATGCAAATATTCCACTCAAGTTGGTATACTTTCAGAAATGCTTAACCCACGTATGTATATGAATGTCTATATGGTACCTATATGAATTTATAACCTCAGTTGTTATATAATATGAATTTCGAAAATTTTAATACGTAACTCTTGATCAATTGATCAAGAGTTACCAAAATACCAAGACTACCAAATTATTTTTTGTTTCAGTTATATCCAAAATTGGATTAGTAATGCAAAATGGTGCGAAAATATAAACGAAAAACTACCACCAAGTACTCACTGGAAACATTAAAATTTGCGGTCAGTAAAATAAAAAACGGCGAAATTAACTCATATCAAGCGTCACGTTTGTATAACATACCGCGTACTACTTTGGTCGATAGAGTGAAATTGAGAAGAGGAGTTGTTAAAGACACGCGTGGCAAGCCCACCATAATTAATCCGAAGCATGAACAACGGCTAGCATCTGGTTTACACATAATGGAAAAGTACGGGTTCGGGCTCTCTGCGAAAGAAACTATTGAGATAATAAGCACATTTGTCAAAACTAATAAAATTAAAACCAATTTCGAAAATGATTTACCTGGCTACGATTGGTTTGCTGGTTTCCGCAAGAGACATAATCTATCGTTAAAAAAACCACAATCCGTTGAAATGTCAAGAAAAGCAGCTTGTGATCCTTTTATTATTGAAAAATACTTTGATACCCTAGAAACTTGCCTCGATGAAATGGATTTGAGATATAAGCCACAAAATATATGGAATTTAGATGAATCTAGCTTCAGTAAGGATCCTGAAAAAACTAGAGTTGTAGGTACACGTGGCTTTGCTAGCACTCGAACAATAGCTTCATCGGGTAAAGACAATGTTACTGTATTATTTACTGTTAACGCTTTAGGCGAAAAGTTACCCCCACTGATTATTTATCGCGGTAAGAACGTATGGGATCAGTGGATCTCAATCGACGCATATGAAGGTACCGCTTACGCGGCAACTAAGAATGGGTGGATAGATTCTAAAGTATTTGAGAAATTCATGCTCAATACAATCTTACCACACCTTGGCAAATACCCTCCAAGTCTCCTGATTTTTGACGGTCATTCAACACACATTCAGATTAAAATATTAGAAGAAGCTATAAAATACGGGGTTACTATATTAAAACTTCCATCCCATGCTAGTCATTTGCTCCAGCCCCTAGACCTCGCTGTTTTTAAGTCTATGAAAGACAAGTGGGATTCAAAATTATTGGCTTGGCAGCGTTTGAACATAGGTGCAAAATTACAGAAAGATCAATTTAGCCAAATTATTGGAGAAGTATGGAAGGAACTAGATCCACAAATTATAAGAAACGGGTTTAAGAAGGGAGGTGTGTACCCTTTAAATAAGCATGTTATCCCAGACCATAAGTTTGACCCAGAGTCTTTAAAGAGATATCAAACAGCTAAAGCTAAACCAACCCAAAAAGAAATTCTATCGTTAAAGCTTTTATGTTTACAAATATTTAACCATCATATTCAAGAAAACCAAAATACAAACAATAATGAGCACACTAACCTAGTAATTACTGTGAACCCGGTTTTAAATGCAAATGATATTCAAATGCCTAGCACAAGTGGCGGCAGTGAGCAAATCATACCTAAAATATCCGAAACTACTAATAGAAAAATATTGAAGCCAAAGGACATTCTATTACCAACCAATAGCCAAGGTGGCCAGAAAATCGAAATTTTGGAAAACAGGATTATTAAAAATGAACCAAATATATCGTTTGAATCGTTGTTACTCGCGACACTGAAAAAAGCAAATAGTAGCTTAAAACCAAAGAAAACCAGAGTAGTAAATGGATGTGAAGTCATAACTCGGGAGGATTACCTAAAAATATTAAAACAAAGAGAATTGGATAAACAACTAATAGAAAAAAAGAAAGTTGAAAAACAAACACTTATAAAAAAAAAGACTAACAAGAATAAATACTGTAAAATTAAAAAACAAAAAAAGATTATTGCCGAATCTTCTGATGATAGTAGCGAACAACTGAAGCTAAATGACACTGATTCTGATGAAGACTATGACACATACTGCAATAATATACTTAACTATGATAAAGAAAACTATATATTTTATGATAACATAGATGATATATATGACGATAATAGAGAAAACGATACATATTATGATGATGGAAAAGAAAACTATATAATTCAAAATAAAGAAAACAAAACCGATGAAAACGTAAATGATAAAAATAGTATTGAAAATGATATAGAATACGAACCCAATCCTGGAAGAAGATTCACAAAGATCAATGACTGGGTTGTTGTCCAATTCGCAACTAAAAAAACTATTAAACATTTTATCGGAAATGTGATTGCATTAAAAAGTGATAAACCAGAAGTGAAGTTTGTAAGAAAAGTTAAAAACAGCAAGATTGTTTCATTTCATTATCCTGACGTAGAAGATGTATCTGTGGTTCGACATGATGCTGACATTGTTATGTTTCTTAACAAACCCCAAATAACCCGAAGAGGCTGTATAATTTTTAGAGAAAATTTTAAAGGCTATAACATTCAATAGATTGTTTATTGTGATACAGAATTAGGTTTCCTAATAATATACTTAGATTTTAAGCAAATAAATAAAGTAGGTAAGCGTTTATAATCCCTATTTTCGAAAACAATGTATGATGAATAAACATTATAGAAGTGCATTTTTTAGAGTTGTGAGTTAGGTGCTATATAAATGTTAGGTCGAATACGACTACTTAAAATTTGAAATGTTAAGTAAACTAGAACAAATAGTTTGATTTTGATCTCACTTAGCTTAAAAATATGTTAGAGGTACCTAAGTATATGACAAGTAGCTTTATTATATCATAGTTCTACCTAAATTTGTAAGTTCCTAATACATACTGTTTGTAATTCAATTATTTGTTGTTAAATTCTACTTCGTTATTTGTTGTAAATTTCTACTACCTATAGTTTTTTCTACTCTATAACTGATTGTTAAAATATGATCACCTACTTAGATAGGTACTCATTAAGATATAATTGATAGGTACTAATTAATAAGTGCTTACTGTGATTGATAAGCTAACATAATTGTGATACTTAAGTACAAAGGTAAATTTGTAAGTAGTAGGTATTTCATTATCCGTTAAGTAATGTGAAAGACCAAAAGTTTGAAATTTATGCTATTTACCTATGTTTGAACAGAGACTTTTGTAACTTTGATCTCCTTTAGCTAAGAAATATCTCATATTAATTATAAGTATAGCAGTAACAAAATATGGTATTTAAATGTTTATTAAAATTTATATCCACCTAAAATTTTTATTTACTTTGTGTTCTTATTATATTTGTATGTTTCTCTTACATTTTTTCTGAATTATGTTGATTTTTAAGCTAACTTTATAATAATTCTTCTTTTTTTTATCATAAAACCCTATACTAATATCCGCCTTTTATTTAGTAATTTTCAAAAAGTAATCCAAAAAATAAAATGTTAGAAACCTCTGGAGTTTACTAGGGAAAATGCGTCTGTGAAAAATTGGATGCATTTACCCCATTTTCATTCATTCGTGTAAAATATCTAAATTGTTTGCTCAATTTAGTAACAAAACATAGTTTAGTAGAAACGACTCCAATAAACTATATAAGTATATTAATTTCAGGCTTATAGGGCCCTTGGTTTAAGAAATATTTCATAAAGACGCTTTTGCCCCAAATGGGGTAAATGCGTCTAAAATTCCCTTTTTAAAAAACAAGGCAAATAACTCTTTTATTTGTACACCTTGAGAGAAATCAGTTTACGTATATTTAATTAGAATAGCTATAAAATCGACTTACTTATTGAAATCGCACGATTACATTACGAGTAATTTGTGAGCCGTCATTAAATATGAAAAAAAAAAACTATGACGCAATTACCCCGGTTGACCTTATATATAAACAAGATTGTCTCGTTTTAACTATAAGATTATTGTGATGACATGCAGGCACAATAACGAACAAATTATGACGAGGGTCAACCTGCTTATGGATTAGATTCCCTGATTATTTCAGTGCAAAGCTATGAAGAGCTATAGAGATAAGATGTCCACAAAATCTGTTTTGTCAGCTTTTAAGACTGATTTATTTTAAAATACTGAACGCCTTATTTGTTGACAGAGACGTGATGTAATAACAAGGGTCGTACAGGCGCTACCTCGTGGGCCTGTCTCTCCTCCGAGCCCGCGCCCGCCGCCAGCGACGACGCCGTCGACACCAGAGAGGTCGTGGAGCCGTGCACTGGAACAATGGAAACATGTCATCGTCAGCATTACTATTTATTAGGGTATGATAAGTTACCTAACATGATTATTTTGCTTTATTGAATTTAGACTTCTACTGGAATCGGAATTCTTCATTTCAAGGAAGATCCAAACTTTAAGATTTGATTTACCAACCAGGTGTAACAAAATAACATTCCACAGGATTCCAAACAATCGTTGAAATCTCGCGCGAATTTAAGGTTAAACATTTTCCACGGCAATTTAAAACGCAAAACTTTATTTTTTTTCTAAGTGCGATTTAGTTTTACCTTCGTCATTCTTCTTGGGATAGTGGTGTGAGTGTCGTGGAGTATGCATGACGTTGCCGGGCTGGTGGGTCGGACTCAGCGCCGAGCGCGGAGAAGGCGAAGGAGGTTCTGACACGCCATAGTTTAGACCTGGAACCAAAGTTTCTCTTGTATAAACAGTAGGCATACATAGAGCAAATATACTCTATATTTGCTCCATGAGGTAATTTCACTGGATAATTAATAGAATAACAGCCTCCGTGGTCCAGTGGTTTAGAGCTTGGCTCTCGACTCGGAGGTCGTGGGTCCGATTCCAGCATTGGAACAACATAAAATGTTGTTCCAAGTTTGGTTAGGACAATGCAGGCTGATCACCTGTTTGACTGACAAGAAAGATGATTCATGGGTCGGATGGGCATGGGATGGTGTACTGCGCACACACCCGGGCACCATAAAATAACTCCTGCGTAGCTGGCCCGGTTTCAGTGAAAAAGGCCACCGTCACTGAAATCGGTGTGGGGAGCTATTTTTAATAGAATAAGAGAGTACCATACCAAATATCATCAAAATCTGTTCAGTAGTTTTTGCGTGAAAGAGTAACACCATTCATCCATTCATCCTTATCAACTTTCACATTTATAATATAATGAAAGCTCCCCGCACCGATTTCGGTGACGGCCAGGTACGCAGGAGTTATTTTGTAGTGCTCAAGTATGTGCGCATTACACAAGAGCACTTTTTAATATATAGTAGTAGGATTATTATTTTCAAACAGTTGCTTTATAGGCCTTCACGTACATTCGAAGATTGTTTCTGAAAGGCTATTGGCGTTAAATAATCGTGTTACTATTTACAGTATAACGCGGAGTGAAAAGGCCGGCTATTGTGGTAGCGCAGAGTTCTATTTTTAGTGCTCCGAATTTTCCCACAAAGACAACGGTCTTTGAACAGTGTGTGCTGCCAGTGATGTCTTATGGATGTTAAACGTGGTCCCTCACTGTTGGCCTCTTAAATAAGCTCAAAGTCACTCAAAGAGCGATGGAGAGAGCTATGCTCGGGGTTTCTCTGCGTGACAGAATCCGCAATGAGGAGATTCGCAGACGAACTGGAGTAACCGACATAGCTCGCAGAATCAGCAAGTTGAAGTGGCAATGGGCAGGCCACATCGCTCGTAGAACTGATAACCGCTGGGGAGTAAAGGTTCTAGAGTGGAGACCACGAACTGGAAAGCGTAGCGGAGGACGGCCTCCCTCTAGGTGGACCGATGACCTTATGAAGGTCGCGGGCCGCCGTTGGTTGCAGGTGGCCCAGGACCGTTCGTTGTGGAAATCTTTGGGGGAGGCCTATGTCCAGCAGTGGACGTTCTATGGCTGAAAAAAAAAAAATCCCGGCCACGCCGGACTCCGTATTATATACCATCCCAGCCGTACCTTGTCCTCCCGGCGGATACTGCACGGGCAAGCAGTAGTATGGCTCGTAGTCGCTCTCCGACGACCGCTGCAGCATCGACGGGTACAGCTTCTCCGACTTGGTTGACCTGTGGAATAGTGGCATTAGTATTTCCATGTATTGTCTGACTTTTATATTGTGTGGCCACACCAAAGGGAAATGGTGGTGGATTGCTAAATGGTTGGCGATTATTTCTGCGTTTGCTTGTTTTGTTCGGAACTATTAGTGACGGTGAAACGGGGAAAGACAGGCTAATATTTTTACAAGATAGAAATATTCAGCAGCCTTGTGCCGCCGAATTAAAGATGAAATAAAGGTACACCGCACATTATTTCAGACCCCAGCGTGCCGCAGAGGGCCGCATCGAAGTCCAAAATGTGTACTTAGCTCAACTGTATGCAGCGCATTATTACGATGCGGTCCACCCTGCCGTGGCCTCTCATAATGTACGCATACCACGAGTTTAATACTTTAATATTAGGTAGATATTTGTATGTATTAACTTGCAATTTTTTTGTATTTAAGTCGTTTTGTATTTAATATCCAAAAATGTAAATATTGTCAAATCTGTATGCATTTAAAATTCTTTTTAACTGACTTTCACCAATAATTGGAACATGAAAAAAAAAAGTTTATAAGCCTGCTCTGTGCTATTTGAATATGAGAATATGTTTTAAATAATAAATATATATTATACATACATAAATGAGATTCTTACAATATTAACATTTGGTTATAAATGGATGTTGAATTATATAGGTTGGTGCAAATAATAAAAAAATCAGCAGATGATTTACTTTTACTTATGATTTGTACTATTACTATTCATTAGTATACTACACTCACTGTAATAAACGATAAAAATTATTATTACAATAGGTATGTAGTAGTAGAGTACATCTACAATACAGTTGTATGTTGTAAAGAAATGAAATTAACATACATAGATACAAAAATAATATTATGCTCAACAAAATAAATTGTATGATGATTTGGTATTACATATTCTATAAATGATACTTCCCATGACCAAAGATAATTCTAAAATGTTTAAAATATTAACACATCAAATACATTGTGCAATAAGAAAAGTGTGAGCGACAGTGATAAAAGCCGTGCTACACTATCCGGCATGCAGGATTATAGTTAAGCGTACATATACCACCTCGAAGCGAATTGTTTTACCCATAAATCATACCTTGGGAATGTCCTATCTCTGAGGTAGCTAAAATTAAATATTTATCAATATATTAAATATTATTGTTACATAAACATAGGTGAAGTTAATATCACATTATAATAACATAATATTATGTATGATTTTAAGCGCGATAGTAATTTTGATGGACCGTGGACGGATGGATGGTAAGAAATGCCAATGTTATCTGACCTGCATAATGTCAGGTTCATCCGACAAACCTTTAGATGAGCTGGTCTGAACCCCACGATACGAGATGATTGATGACATTATACCTGTTAGTGTCAGTTTTATCTCACTTAAGTCAGTTCTGACCCACCTAATGCTGTTGCTTCTATTGAGCCTCGAGTTCTGCGCGTCACGATGCAGGATGAGCTTATTATGTGTGAGTGAACTGCGGTGGTGGGAGTTAGGGGATGAAGTGTGGTTGTGCGGCTGCGCCGAGTGCAGCGAGGTCAGGGACTCCATGGACTCGCCCTCGGACAGTCTCCCGCTCGTTGTGTACGTGTTGCTGAAACGGGACAACGAGATGAAGCATGCTGGCCTGTGTATAATCGGCTTAAGGGGTGATGCAAAGCAATGAACATTTTGTGATCACACAAAATGTATACACGACTACATTGAAATGAATCTATACACGTTAGTACATTTTTTTAATTGAAGATATATTTACCTGTGTCTCAACCATGGTGCGTAAGGTATTCCGTAGTCAGATTTGACTTCGGAATACGTCTGAGTGTCAGATAGACTTCCGTCAGATATCTTCATTCCGCCTCTGGGAGGGGCCCTAGAAATACTTTTATATACACAACCTGCCTTCACAATCATCACCAAACTACTGGCCACCTTTCCCACGTTTATCAAAAGTAAATAGAGATACGAAAGTTCAACTAACCGTCTAATCTGATATACTCGATTCATCCGACTTTTTCTGAATCCTTATAAAAGTCAATGTTTATATGTTATGCAACACCAAATTGTTTACATTTGCGATAAAATTTTGACAATAACTAAACATTCAGTTAGAATAAAATAGATTTTCACTGTGGTAGGGTACTGCGTACGCCAAATTCAAACCATTTATTTACTAAAACCACGCTTGTACATTGTAACGACCAAACAAATACTAAATTACTCGAATCATAGCAGAGACGTATTTTTCAATAAAAATAATAAATTTTACTACACATTTTATAATGTCGACTCTCGTCTAGAGAAATCATTAACATTTTAGAGTAAGAGAGATTGATAAATATATACATTGCGCATTTTTGAGTTTTCCTACACTACACAATGCTCAATAAAATTAGATAACAACAGTAATTGTTTTTAAAACATGTTTTTAAACACTCTACAATCATTTCCATAGAAAAAAGAAGATTGCTGAGGGCCATTAGCAGCGTGGTTTGACTGTACACTAATATTAGGACTCTATCACGGAAGAGTTTTATCTCAATTCTCAACCCAATAAACATTATTACAGTCGCATTAAATACAAAACTAACGCAGAATACGGCCCTGGTTTGCTTCATTAATCTCAATGATGTACACAAAAAATGTCTACGGAATGGTATCAACTAATAAAGTCCGTCTTCCTAATTTATGATGCCTCTTTCATGTTTGAATTTTTTCACATTTACCTAGTAGTAAAGTTACTATTGGTACTTTTAACTGGAAATTTCTTTCTCGGATTAGTTTTTTTTTTTTACTTTATAATGAAAAACTTGGATGAAAAATACCGAAGACACCGCACGATCGCTCACAATGTATCCTACGTCATGACTGCATAAAATACGACAAGCTCGCAGGGCATGCCGAAGTGCTCGGTAAAAAGTGTTAGAATAATACGTTAACCATTCTAAATAGCATGGAGTATCTTGTTTTCAGTAAGCATAATAAATGCTGTATTTCATATCTTATTGCGTTTTTAGATAAATATGTCTTAAAACTTGATTAAAACACTACTTGACGTAAACTCTAAATCGAATGGGCGTTCCGCTTAGGACGCAACAGTCCCTTTCCTTCCCGTGAAGTTCATCGTGTGTGTAAGTGAACACGAGATACTATGAATTATACATCAGTAAATATTGGACCTTTTAATACCAAAAATTCATGTCTACTATTGTTATAATGTAATTAACGTATGTGAATTTTTTTACGACCTAAGCAACTTCTGTTTACGCGAAATAAAGCTAATGTCAGCAGTTTTCTTTTTATTTCGAAATTTACAATATCGTCGAATATAGTATGAACTTAAATGTACTTTGCAGACATGTTTTCTGTAGCTTTTTGTAACAGTTGGTTCATAATTGGTATTCTTGACAAATAGCAGTAGTTACAAATGCTTTAAAAATGTTTTTTTTTTCGATATTAATTATAATTTACCCCGAATTCATTCTTACCCACATACTTTAAAAATTACAGAAAAAAAAACTGTTAAGTTCTGTACATAGGTTAGTTCAACTCACTCTCATGCTATTTACACTCCACACTAATTACAAATGTATTATTCAATAATATTAATTAATTAAAATAATAATATACCTGTGATGATGGAACAGTGCCGCGAACTCGTGTGTCCCTGGTTTTGGCAGTGACTGCGACCCTAGTAGACGTTCTCTCACTGATGCTGACAGCTGAGCAGCGGCTGTTCCTCCTAGAGAGTAGGATTTTGGACCAATGCCGTTTTCTGAAAAAAATAAACAATCACATGTAAAAAATATTTTTGCACTTCTTGAGCATTTATATAGCATTGATTTTTGATCAATATGTTTTATTTCTTTGTGAAAGTTTAATTCTTATTTCATTTTACTTAAGTTGTTGGTTGCTAAGTTAACTAATGAAGGTTTTTTGCTAGTACCAAAATAACAGTTTTTTATATTGAGGTCAGGGGCTATAATCAACATGCGTTATTTAATTACAACTAGTTTCGAAAATCAAAAATATATGGGATTGTCACATTTTTTCGGTAAATCTCGTGGCTTGATACACCCATATTCTTTAAGAATTTCGTTCTGTTGCTCTTTGTCTAAGGCCCCTGCTGTCCCACGCAACCAAAAACTATTCACTAGAAAACGATTAACATCTATTAAGGAGAATTACTTATCCTACGTAATTACGTATTAGATTTTAATCGTACCTACCAACATAATAAAAGCAGTATAACAGAACCCCCATTCAGATAATTAACTTACACTTTCATTTTACTTTTATTGGATTATAAATGAATCGTCTTGATATCATAATCTACATTTTAGAGTTTGGACTAATCAAAATGCTTTTGACGTCGGTTTGATGTTTATGAGAATACCATTTTACAGTTTTAACATATCGGGACTGGATCGTAACTATATTATTGCAGGACTGAATTAACAGAATCGACCTTCCGGATAAAACGAGACTCACGCGAGTGAAGCCACGGACGGACAAGAGCTAGTACTCACTATGTATTTGCAGGTCCTGAGTGCAGGTTTGAGTTCCACCTGACACTTTGACCTTTGTCCTCGGCATTGCTGTTACTTGGGCCGTCCTCCCACCACCTGTAAAATAAGCAGGAATACAATATTTACAACAATTTTCTTGAAAATATAGCTGTTGAGCAAACTTATAATGGTTTTCGTACGAAGTATAATATTTACATCAAAATTATCCTATTGTATTTATACACCAATATTGCTAAATACTGGACAAATAATTGATCGTGGCCTGCGTTCAAAATTACGGAAGGATCTGTGGTTTGGACTCCGGATCGAACTGTCCTGCTAATTACGACAAAAAAATATGCCGGTGTGCATAATTCGTCAAAATACGTCACAGCGCGCTGTTCAAACTGTGTTCAAAAAATGCGCTGTCATTGACACGCCAGATCGGACTGTCGGCCCGCGCATTTACACGTCTGGTTCGGAGCGCGGGTTGATCGGCGCGTGCTTTTTCCGCGGTCCGAACTGCACGTGTGACGGGCGCTATTCGGAAAAAAAAGATGATACTTTTCTCTTGAAACCTGCTCTACATACGACGATGTTTGCCAATTTCATTAATGATACATCATTAATGATGTTGTGATGATTATCATGATTATAATTTTTTGGTTCTTTAATATAATAGCTACCGTGCATTTGTTGCGGCGGGCCGTTCGGGGGCGGCGGTGGCGGTTGTCCGTTCCTCTTCACGTAGCCGAAGTTTTGCGGCGTCTTGCTCTTGGGAGTGCCGTTTCCAGCAGCACTCGAAGGCCGAGACGAACCGCTTGGGGATTGGAGCTGCAAAGGAAACGTGGCGAACCAATTAACGCCACAATCCTGAATCGCGCTATCGAAGTTTTCACAGTTCGGCACATATACTTTGTGTCGTCTTTCTTGTTAAATTGTAATTTTATACATTTTTCTTGTGTGCAATAAGTTATTAAATAAATAAATAAATAAATAAATACAACATCTAGGATTTGGCCTGACCGATCATACCACCCGCTCGGTCGGAGATCTCCCTTTGGGGCTACAATCCACATATGCCATAGATTGATGCTGATTATAGACTAGTGTTGAAGCAATAAGGCAGTGTTTCCAACTCAAGGTTAAGACATAGGCAATCATGTTAACTTAGGACTCTTACACCCGGTTTCTGAAAGGCTAATCAAATAGTTGATCAACTAACACATATGTTGAGTTAACAGAGTTGTTAAATCAATTTCCGTTTCTGAAACACTGATTAGTGAAAAATTTACTAATCATTGATCAAATTGACATGACGCATACAAGCACATACAAGCCTTAAATAGCTTTCCAGAAACCGAAAACAGCGCTTGACATGTTGTTTGACCATTCGTTTGACATTACATTTGTTAACTAGCACGTTAATCAAATCAAACGACTGATCGAGCTTTTTGCAACTCAATTTACACTTGACAAGAGATTTGACCGTTAATTAGTTGATTTTGTCGTTGATTAGCCTTTCAGAAACCGGGGGTAAGGCCCTTTCCGGTTTTAGAGCGCCCGGTGCCTTGGGTAGCTCCTCCGGAGTATGTGGCAGTTAGATCTTCCGCGCGGAGGTTCTGCTGCGGAAGCGAATGCCACTAACTGGGCCCCTGCTGTTATCGCCTCAGGCGGGTCCGGCGGCCCAGCAGCATAGCGGAGGAGGAGGCACCTTGGGGTTTTAGTGCGGTAACCCCGGGTGCGATCCTCACCTCGCGCCCCGGGAGAGTCCCACATACCCCGGTGGCCATCCCCAGTCCGCCGGGGATCCATAAAGGATTTCCCCAAGTCAAAAAAAAAAAGGAGTTAGGACCTGTTTTAGAATCTTTTAATAACTGTCGGATAGCTTATTCGGAAGTTTGGTCGCTGCTTACTTTATACTTTATATTAGTGAAGAGATAAAAAAATATGTCTGATAATACGTCTCTTAGGCTGGGACTATTATGCTCCAGAATCTGGAACGCCGCACACAGGTGAAATTTACTCAAATGTTGGCCAATACTTGAGGTTAGCCCACCCGAGAGGTTATTAAATATAACATCTATATATTGCTGTAGTTTGTCTAAAATAATAGTTTGAACTTGAGAACTCTTTTTTGATGAAATCTGGTAATTCGTCTTCGCAGTGTGCTATTTCCCGAACTTTTGTAATTAAGCGTTGAAATCGAGCCTCGTGGTTATTAGATTCACCCGTTATGTAAAATCTAATCTTCGACTAATTGAAATCTTATGCTGGGAATTGCCTGGAAAATGTTTCTTTTTTTTTTTGGTAAACATTGTTGCGTTTTGCTCTATATATATATGCTATATATATATATATATATATATATATATATATATATATATATATATGTATGTTCTTTACTTTTTTTGTAGAAAAATTACCCTATAAGTAAAACTGTGTTCTATACATCCAGTGTTCTGGGTGTCTGAATAATACGTGTCAAATGTTTTACAGATCATTATTAGATGGCGTCATATATTTTGTTTCTAAATTATGTTACTATTTTTTAATCGGAGTAACTTTGTTTTTATCAATTTTGGCCATAAAATAAGTGAACTCCTTTACCTGTGTGCGCCGGCGAAAATTCAGAGCAGTAAAATTAGAACTCTGCAGTTGAGAATCGAACACACGAGTGTCGTGACACTTCGATTTTCAACTCTATTGTTCTATTTTCAGTGCTCTGAATTTTCCCGGGCCCGCCGGATTCCGGATCATGTAGAAGCAGCCGTTTCATATTTGTAAAAAAAAGGTATTTATTACCTGAGATCCTGCATTTCGGGACCCGTGCTGGTTTGGTGGACTTGGGACAGGGTACTGAAAATTAAATTTAAAACTTATGAAATCCTTCACCCATGGTGTATTCTATCGCGAAAGTTATTAACTTATTCAAAGTATGCAGAACTAACAAGATTTGTATAAAAATATAAAGAATAAAAATATTTTGTTCCTGAAACAGCTTTTGTGTGTAATTATGCAGGCGCACTGCCGTGGAAAATTTTCACTAAAAAATACAAAGCATGTAGCGTTTAAAATACTTACATCGCTTTTATTATTTTTAAAAGCACTTAGGAGTTAAGCCTTAGATCTCGAGGACTGTTAAAGTAAATACGCAACATTGTTGGGAATCCAGCATAAGCTGACTGCTTTTTAGCAGTAAATGGTATGGAATGGTAGTTCATAAATCACTGGATATACCTGAGTTGCTATATGTGCAGTATTTTATGATTGAAGCTGTAAAATCCAGGATAAGCTGACTAGTTTTGAAAGTGAATAAGATTTACAAGTTGAACCACTTTTTGAGTTGTTTGACTTGTTTTACGCTTTTTATATTACGCTGTCTTGAATGAATATGAAAACCGTGGAATCGCGTACAAAAGCTATTTCGCGACTATACTTCGAAGTCCAGTCGCGAAACTACCCAGTTGCGAAACCGCCTAGTTGAAAATATGTCCAGTTGCGACGGAGAGCTCCACAGTAATTATTATTATTACCTGCGGATGCGGCGCTATGCCGAGCTGCTGCGCCGCAGACAGCTTCTCCCGCTTGTGCTGCGGTGAGTGGTGGCCGGCGCGCCGCTCGCCCTTCCTGCTGTGAGACGGGCTCGGCGGCGCTTGGGCTGGCTGGTTCTGGAAATAAATAGGAAAAAATGGAGTTTCCCCAGACCAGTCCGAATATATAAAGGCCGCTTGAGATAGCTCCCTGTTTTGTTAACTGCAGTCTGCATTATTCAAAGCATTCGACCCACCACGCGATACAGTGAGAATAATATTACCAACAGTGAAATACCAAAGCCCTGTGTGTCTTCGTAAGTCTGCGTAGCCGGTGCCTACTACTAAAGTCAGTCTTGTTCTGCGACGTTTCCACAGTCCGTTTTGGTCCGCGGTCGACCAACTACACGGCATAGTAAATTATTACTTACCAGTGGCGGCGTTTCGACGCCCAGGAAGTTAGTATATTTCTTCCACGTGGTGTTCTGCCGCGGTCCGTTTTGTTCCGCGTCCGACCAACTACGCGGCATAGTGAACAATTACTTACCAGTGGCGGAGTTCCGACGCCCGGGGAGTCAGTATACTTCTTCCACGTGGTGTCCTGCCGGGGCGGAGTTCGCTCGGTCTGCTGTCCGCAGTCCGTTTTGTTCCGCGTCCGACCCACCACGCGGTACACTACACCGCTCCCACCCTCCATGCCGCGGTTACGAATACCACCTCGTCTGGAAACAGACGAAAATTATTTAATTTTTTTAGAAAATTGTCACATTATAACTAGCTTTTGCTCGCGGCTCCGGCTGCGTAAATACAATATCACACAGAAAAGCTGTTCTTTTTCGGGATAAAAAGTAGCATATGTGTTTGTTTAAGCTCTGGATTAACAATCTAGAGCCCAAACTACCACCATACCTTTTTGATTTCATCAAAATCCATTCAGTAGTTTTTGCGTGATAGAGTAACAAACCATCTATCGATCCATACATCCATCCATTCATCCATCCTCACAATCTTTCCCATTTATAATATTAGTAGGGTAGGATAATCTTATCGCAAGGATATAAATTTTTCATAAAATATAATAATGGTTTTATTGAATCAATGCCGCTCAAAATTAATAATAATTATCATTTATCTAAATATATAATATTACCTATTATGCCATTTAAATGTGAGTATTGGATAGGAGTATCATTAGTTTATTTGATCTACTGCTCTGCAAGATCGATCTAGGATAAGTCCCATTGTTAAATTGTCTCGTTAACTTGTTGTCATTTAATAGGAAACTGGCATTTAAGACTATGCCTCGGGAGCGACCTATGCTCGCATTGGTCTTTGTCTGGTTCCTAACTTTTAATGTTAAAGATTAATGCGATCTAACCGACAGAAAGGACCGAAAAGGATACGAACATTTTTGAAAAAATAATTTTAATAACGTAACGTTTTTGAAGTTTTTAAAAAGAATTTGTTTAATATACATATATTAAACATAATATTTATAAAGCTAGAACTAAGCTCTTAACAGACTGCCCAGATCCGATGAGTTGTAACTTGTATATTATTATGTTATAGCACAAAAAACCTCGATTCCTCACAAGATAATACAAAATCGATGCGATATTTAATACAGCATATTTATAAACAACCCTTTGTAGGGGAAAAGAATTTGGCTCGCCCTAGCGAGATGAGTCATAGAATTACGCCCAAGTCGTGCCAAAAATATTAAAGTAATCTTTATTACACATTATTAAGGATTCTAATTAGAATCGCTTTAACAGCTATTCTAATTAGAATCCTTTTTTTACCAGAGTCCTTAGTCCTCAATCAAAAAAAACAATGAGGGTTTTTGATATTTTTTCTGCCATCTAGGTGAGACCAAATTCACACAAAGCGTCATCTGGTAGCGTAAGTGGTATCATAAATGATCAATAACAATTTTCGATTCTTTTTCTGTCACCAAGCGGCGCTTGGAAGTACGACGGCCCTGTCATGTCAAAAAAAAACTGTCAGATGTCACGAATTTAAAAACCCTCATTGCATGAGGGCTATAAGGGCTTATATGGCATTAAATTTCAAAAATGTTTTGACGGACTTGATGCCGAATTTATTACTCTAGAGATGGTCGAGTTCTTTCGTCTCTTAGATATGCAATAAAAAACTGTAAATTTTGTCTGTTATATTTACAGTGTCGGATTTAAGCGCCATACTCACGGTCCAACCTGCAAATCCAAGGCCGCGGACTTTTAGGCAAAAATTATAAATTATTGACACTCATGACGGCCATTAGTATCGGATCTGCAGGCTGGATGGTGAGTAAGACGCTTAACACATTTGCTGCCAATAGGCTATTCAGTTTTTGCCCCTCCCCCCTCACCAAACTTGCTTCTCAAAATTACTCTTCTTATACTAATCAAGAGTACAATTGTATTGGTTGAAATTTGTACCAAATAGCTCTTTGAAAGCGTGTATTCTTTAAATAAAAACAACAGCTCAAAATATGTTATAATGATAATATTATGTTTTGTCGGTTGAAAGCGAGCAGGCAAAAATCTTTCTAATTTCATAGGATACAATTGTATAAATCATTTTTTTTTTCTTCAATTGTACTGGTTAAATTTGTAACAAATACCTTTCTGAAAGGTATTTGTTACTTATTCTTTGGAAAAATCGACAGAGTAAAATAGACTATAGACTACTAAATGTTAGAAATAACATTATTATGTTCTGTACGTTGAAAGCGAGCGAGCGAGCAAAAAGTCTCTAATTTTGCAGGTTTCTATTGGATAAATCCCTATGGAACAAAACAAATGACAAACAGTAACACACAGTCAAAATCTGTAGAGTCGCATATCTTCTCAATACCTAAAAAATCCGCTGCCGCCCGCCGCTCTCATCCAAAATATATTGAATTTATCCTATAATAAAAATCCTATATTACCGTGAAAGTATAGTTTACAGAGCGTTTAGTAATTTTTTGGATTAAAGTAGGTATACTAATACAGTAGCTACTAAAATATTTTTTTTTTGTTATATTTTCAAGAGTTATCTTTGTATGCAAATAACAATGTTTTTTATATTTCTGAAAGACAAAAAGATGTTTAGGCCACATTTACCGCCCCCTAAAATTTACCGCCCTAAATCTGCCTGGATATTTACTACTATTTACAGATAACAGATGAAAAGATATAAACAAACTATTGACAGGGAGACTGGACCGTGAGGATGTCCCTTTGAATAGGTCCATCCAAAATAGTGTAAACGTGATTTTTACTTCACGTATTAGATCGTTTTCATGACAGAAGACGTGAGAGACAGCTTTATTATTTTTTATATTGAAACATGCCTTGCCAGTGCCTTCTTAGTTAATAGAATCAGGCGTCACTTTGCGCAAATCCATAGCATACAATTTAATTAACATTATATCTAGCAATATCCCGCGAAAAAATACCCACAAACTACAAGCTAATATTACGCTGATGCGTGCACTCACACATTTGCTTGCAAGTTGTGGGTATTTTTTCGCGGGATATTGCTAGATATAATATTAATTAAATTATATACCTTCTTATTATTATTATTTTGCCTCTTGGATACAAAAAAGTAAAAAAAAAAAAAAATGTGACAGATTGTCAACATGTAATGAAATTATATCAAACGGACGGTAGGTAGTGTGAGCTAACTGAGATAGCCGTAATCATTTTAAACTATAATTAATGTAACAATTAAAAGACTATCAGTCCAGTTTTTATACTTACGAAATACTATATAATTACGAAAAATAAATTTCCACTCATGTTTTTTACCATGAAACCGAACGTCAAAACTCAAAGGCTCATTGACAATAAATAATACGTGTTTTATGTGTGAACCAAATCCATGGTAGTGTGTGTTGCTGATATTTTCATTATTTTAATGTATTTCTAAGCAATATTTTAAGAAATTAAAGCTTTTCGCACACCTTCCTTTCCTCAGCATAAACATTAATTGTGCCACATTTCAGAATCATCCGTACGCACAATTCTCGTAAAATTGTACTTGAGATTTAAGATTTAAACCAAAGTATTTGCCAACTGCACGGCACTAACACTCTTTCAAAATTCTTAAGAATGTTTTTAGGCTTTGCTATTCTGTAAGTAGTCACATTTTTTATCGAAACCTATATATAACCCGACCACGTTGATTCTATAGCTTATGTTACCCGGACTATTATTATGAATAGCCCGGGTATTCATAATAATAGCCTCACTCATTCAAATCTCCTCAGTAGTTTAGGCGCTACAGTTGCACAAACATACATATATACATGATACACAGACGGTCAAAATCATTACCCTTCCTTTTGGCTTCGCCGTAGTCAGGTAAAAAGGCCTCCTAAAACCTAACTATCCATCTAAAGGCCTACATAATATGCAGCTAAGATATCCCGGACATTTCACATACTAGTTCACACACAGCTGTAAGCTGCCCATTAGTTAAGCCGCGTGTACACTGCGATCCCTCAACTCCTGAGGCTTCTAATCCTGTGTGAAGTATGCCTACACTACGATTACCTTTACCGATATTCAATTACCATAAGAATGGACCTTGTGGTTTAAAATACACTTAATAACTCGACTTCGAGGTCAAGTAGTCCAAAGGGTTGTAGGGTAGCCTTGGTAGTAGTCCTTGAAAATACACGGTATAACGACATTGTTTGTCATTGGAATTTTAATTTACCAACATGGCAACCCTAATTAATATTGGAAAGTATTTATTTTCGTTATATTTTAAATATGCAACATTTTTCCACTTTTTAAAAAAATTACAATTTTCCTTCATTTTACTAAGAGGTGGTTCGAGAACCGTTGGTTGGTGGTATAGGACAACTTCTATAAGTATTATTTGATAACCTATATGGAAATAAAAAAAATTGGTCTCAAGTAGATTGATGCTAATAAAGATGTATGTTCAATAGGTGTGACTATATTTTTATAGATTTCTAGTCTGTTTTGTTTGCAAATTTCACTTGCGTTTAAAGTAGCTATGCAACGAGATTGGTTTAGTAATGAAATATAAACAAGCAATAACTGCTATCAAAAGCAATTGAATGGATAAAGGAAGCTCATCCTAAACATGTGACCCAGATATGAACAGCTCACAATACGTTGTAATTTGCAAATTATTAATCACGGTTGGTACTTTATAAGTGACGTTTCGGGTCAAGAATGATGCCTATAAACTGCACCGTAAATGTACGATAAGCGTATATTATGGCTAACTAAGGATTTGACAGAATTTAAAATTAGTCACATCATTATTTAGTCCAACCTACAGGCTTATCGCATGGGATATCATTGAACACCTGGGTCACCATAGTTGTAGCTGTTATAGACAAGTCAAGTCACTTGTTTAATTAATTTCGGCACAAACGGACTACTAATGACCGCGACCGGTCGCCTACAGTACGTACATATTTTTATTCATTTTGAAATGTCGCATCTGTCTACACGATGCCAACGCAGGCGACCGGTAGCAGCGACTTAAATATATAAAAAAATATGACTCTACGAGTTACGAACTTTTGCGCATAGCTAAAAATGATAATATTGTTTTCATATTGTGCCTTAGAAATCTGACAAAAGCAATATTATCGCTATATTGAATAGACGTAAGACCACACCTACATTAAATATTAACCTAAGCTATCACTTGTCGGTTTCCGATAGCCGCGATACCTAGTTGACTGCGGCGCGGAATTCAGAACGACCATTAATCATTTCTTACTGCATATCACTCAGTCAATGAAGCCCTTGTATTGTACAATACAGCTTATGTCGGAACACTGGCCACGTCTCGTCAAAAAGAAAGCCGTTCTATATTCAAATTTTTTGACAGTATGAAAACTTTTTTGTTTTGTTTTTGGCACTGACACCGCACACGTGTTATTTACGTGTACTTAGCAATAGAAAAGGTAGGGAATAGGGGATGGAAAAAATAGAAATAGGAATTTTGAATGTATAAAAAGTTTTGTGTTGCAAATGTAAAAAGTATCATTTATGATAAAAAAGTATAACGTTGTAAAAATTTTGTTAATTAAGACTGGCGTTAAATAAGATAAGGAAGTTAAAAAAGTATTCATGTTATAAAAGAAACAAGTAAGCCACAGTATTAATTAAAAGAGTTTTCGACAAAAACTCTTGTCTAAAATAAAGACAAAGTTCTGGCAAACATTTAAAAGCTTCTACGAGATACGCGTTTCAAAAGATTGAAAAATTATGGAGAAAATTGAAACTTTTTCAGTGAAATGAATTGGTTGCGTCTATCACCGCCAAACATACCTACTTTAATCTTGCGAAGTGGGGGAAAGTTTTATCTCCATGATCTGTTGGAGTTTAGCTGAGGTTTTTGTATCCATTTAACAAAATTATATTTACTGTCTGGTGTCTACATCTAGAGATTCTATAAATAATAATTTCAACATTAGTTATTTATTATAATATGTTATTGATTCTACTGTAGGTTCTTGGTGGAAATTAACGTTTCACAGTAATAATACATAGAACTTCTTGCAATTTTTCCACTTAAATAAGTATTTTACATTCATTTAAATATATATTACATTACCGGTTTCAACAAAGACATCATCAGGTGTTATAAAAGTTTTAGAGACGGTTGTAAAGCATTTTATTATAACAACAAAGTATATTCTAGAAAAAATCCACCTAAAAAATTTCAATATACACCTACTGCAGGCGTAATGAAACCCCGACACCCTATTTCCCCTTATCCGGGAATAATGGCGGATCGTGAAAGGAACGTTACCAAATGAGCAGCCCTCATTATCCTTATTATCCATATTTTTGCGAAAATCTGCCGTAGATTGTTAAAAAATTCCTTACGTAGTTGATCCTTTCTATCAGACTGATAAAGTGCGGTCGCGGAGCACGTAGAATTTCGTTCATTGACTCATCGCTACATGTCTTTCACTCGCGCACGAATACATAAGGTTGGACAAAATCAATTACGGATATTTTGGGCATAATTATGTAATCTACTACTTATGTAAAAACGTTTAATCAAAAACCTGAATAAAATTACATTGCGCTCTCTCAGGCGTTAAGGTCATAAAGCTCACAGAAACTGCTGATCAAATGGGGATGAAAAGACTATCCCTAAATAACATCAATAAAATCAGATATTTGAGGTAAATGATCTTAACAACGCCGTAAAGCGCACCTTAGTTTTATTTAGTATAGAATAAAAAAAATAAAAAAAATATCTAAACGTCTTTAAATAAGCTACTGACCTTGTAATGAGACCAGTATCTTTTTGTGTTATCAATAAAGTTAAATTTTGAATAGCTATCATATAAAGTGCGCACCGCGTCGCGTCCCCGATGTGAACTGACGCTTAGGGTCTACTAGAGCTAATTAACATACTAAATATCTGAAAATGAAATAAATCCATGCTACGAAACCGTGCCTACATTCAAGCAATGAGTCATGATTACCACAATGTCAGTGAACAGGCTCCATTAGCTGGCTACTGGCGTTCATGATTTATGAAGGCAAGATAAGATCTAGTAATAGGCTAGAGTCTAGACTCTAGCCTATAGCCGCTAGAGCTAGACCCAGGTTATTGCACACGTTAGCTTCGGATCTAATCTAATAAATTAGACGGAACTATGGAGAGTTTCGACAATATCCCAATTTCGATCGGGATATTTTATTACTTTTGAAATAATGGATATATAATATATTGAAACTGGTAAACATCAAAAACCTTTTAATATATAAATATAAGAACCATAAATTTCTTGCAATATAGACTATTAATTATCAATACTTCAGCAGAAAATGGTGAATATTTACGCACAGAGCTTGCAATTATAAAGTTAATTGCCGGCTCAGTTCAATTTCGTTTGATCAATTTCCACTCTTTAATGATGTTTGAATTGTATAGTTTTCAAAAAGTTGAATTGTATACTTAGTTTTTACATGTACACTAGCGAATTGTTATACAGCGATGCGATGGCTGCTACTTTAAGTTTATTACGAACGTAAATGAATGATGTACGCGTGTGTTTAAAGTTTGCAGAGCTTTACAGAGCTTACAAAATAAATAAAAGATTTAATTAATTCTTGTGTGTCAGTCTGTTTGTCCATTTAAACCTGCATCGCATCGTGCAAACACACTGAAGTGATTCGACGAAGCAAACATTAATCGAATAATATAAAGAATAAATAAGTATCAATAAAGAAAAAAATCTACTAACAGTTTTACCTATCTTCGTTGCTTCAAATAACAAAGGTCAAATTTGTGATGTAACTAAGTTCACGCAGATGGAGACGTGGGCAAATGCTTGAAAATAATGTTATAATAAATCTCAATCACAACTCAGTAGTCTGTAGGTACGTGATACGTCTGCTCTTCAAGTAATTGTTAAGTTTAGTCTCTAGACATTATTATCTTAAGTAAGCGCAAACGCGAACTTACGAGTCTTTAGCACCATCCTAAAATTTAACCAACAACTTTTAAATGAGTTCACAATTTTATCTTACTCCTTTGAGTTTAGAGGATCTATAAAGGGTTTTTTTTGTTACAACTTTTCTTTTACTTTCTGTGTTCAGAATTCCGTAGTTTAATAATCTCCAAAATTAGTAGACATCACATCAGGCAAATAGATGTAGACCAACCCTATGTAATGTTGATTTTTAAATCCTTCGCTCTTTTTTCAAAATATAAAAAAGGAATGATTTTTTTTTTCGTCGATGAAACCCTGGCCCGCCACTACACATGGTATGCCAAAGTGAGACAATACATTAGTTTTTTCGTTCATTTCATTTTCAGAGCTCGACTTTCCTCATTAACATTTCAGGCTGGAACAAAACGGGCCATGTTACAATTTTCCACTACAAATATATTTGTAACCCTTTGTGAGAGACCCACTTTTCATTCTTTATTGTTGTAGCTTTGGGATATTCTGTTGTGTCATAAAACATATAACCTGTGTTCATAAAATATTGCGCGACTCTACTTAGGAATGATATTACGATGCTGTAATCAAAAATTAAAATATTAGGTCCTTACTTATGAAATTGGCGTTTTGTCGTACTGGCCACTTTGATCTCAAATATATCTTCGTTGGTTAGGAATTCCAATTTCAAATTTATACTGCTATTTAACTACTTATGCCATTGTGTTTCGAAAACCGTAATTCATTTGTTTTTTCCTCTTTTGGTTTTTTCTTTGCGTCACTCTGTTTACAAAATGGAAAAATTTAAATATCGTATTATTTTCGAGTACGAGTTCCATCGTGGCACCAGTGCTGCAGAAACGGCTCGAAGGATTAATGATGTGTATGGCGGCTGTGTCGCAAAAGAAAACACAGTGCGTTTTTGGTTCCAACGTTTACGTTCTGGAAATGTTGACCTGCAAAACAAGCCCCGTGGACGGCCGGAGACCAAAGTTGTAATGAAGAATTGAAGGCTATCGTGGAAGCGGATCCATCGCAAACCACGTCCGAGTTAGCTGCAGGCTGCGGTGTTAGTGATAAAACTGTTTTAATCCACTTGAAGCAAATTGGGAAGGTGAAAAAGCTTGAAAGGTGGGTACCTCATGAATTAAGTGCAGCAAACCGACAAACGCGCGTCGACTGCTGCGTTACATTACTCAATCGGCACAATAATGAAGGGATTCTAAATCGAATCATTAACTGTGATTAAAAGTGGATCCTGTACGATAATCGGAAACGCTCATCGCAATTACTGAACCCTGGCGAACCAGGCAAAGCCTGCCCCAAGCGAAAATTGACTCACAAAAATTTACTTGTGAGCGTTTGGTGGACTAGTGCCAGTGTCGTTCACTACAGCTTTCTTAAATCTGGCCAGACGATTACAGCAGATGTCTATTGCCAGCAACTGCAAATCATGATGGAAAACCTATCTGCTAAACAACCGAGGTTGGTCATTCGCTCTAGACCACTGCTGCTTCAGGACAACGCTAGACCACACACGACACAACAGACGGCTACCAAATTAGAGGAGCTTCAATTGGAATGTCTAAGACATCCACCGTACTCCCCGGACCTTGCTCCAACAGATTACCATTTTTTTTTTCGAAATTTGGATAACTTCTTGCAAGGGAAAAAATTAAACTTCGATGGGGCAGTCCAAAGCGCCTTCAAAGATTTTATTGATTCCTGTCCGAATGGTTTTTTAGTAAAGGAATCAATGAACTACCTATGAGATGGCAAAAGTGCATATATAGCAATGGCATATACTTTGATTAAATAAATATATTATGTTTAAAAAAATCGACTTTATGTTCCTCCTTTACAAAACGCTAATTTCATATGTAATGACCTAATATTACAGATAACTTTTTCTTTTTATGGTGATAAATGTATGTTTGGTATGGTTTAATGGAATATAAATAAAAAAATAGTTCTTTAATTTAAAAAAAATATATAATAGAACTATTTTTTATTTATATTCCACTTTGTCACAGTAAAAAAGAAAAAGTTATCTGTAATAAAAATGAAATTAAATCTAAATAACTAGTAGATATTTAGTATCTCAGTGTTCACTTCGGAATGCTGCGAAAACATAAATATTATATTTTCAAACATTATAACAATGGGTGATTGTTAATAAACTACATAACTAAGAGCATGTCAGGACATGTCTAAGGAGGGTTCCGTAACTTTCACCGCGTAATAGATTTTTTTCAAATAACTTCAAAAGTTACTGTCCGATTTCGTTCAAAATAATTTTCCTAAAGAGTTTTTAGCATGATCTATCAGCATGGAAACTTACTTTCTATCTCCTATAGTTTAGAATATTAACCACTTTGAAGGCCGATTACTCCAAATTCAATGATAAGATGGGGTAAAATGAAAAAATATTTTTCATAACCACTTCACATGTATGGAGAGACCTGTGACAGAGACACCCCTAAAATGTAAAATTATTTTTATTTTATGATTACAAAATTGAGATCTAAAGACAGTCATCAACTAGACCAAATTTCATCAATTTATATTCATAACTACAGATGCTAGAAGCGCGGACAGACAGACAGACAGACGGATGGACAGAGCGAAACTATAAGGGTTCCTTGAGTATTACGGAATCCTAAAATGGCATCTTCTTTATTTTAGGCTCGACAATCGACGGAAGTTCGTCATACAACACAATATCACCTGTTACATTTAATTAATTGTTACAAACACGGCGTAATAATATAGTTTAACCCGTATACATCATATAATTATTATTCTACTATTTAAGAAATTCTTTACTGGATATTATTTAATAAAAAAGGAATGTTTATTTCGTTCTCACAACAATAAAGAATATTCACCTGTAAAAATTGGGTTCATCTTTTTGTGAAGGCACTATTGATATGCGCATAAGTTAGTAGCGCTTCACGAAAATATATTTTTAGGATTTACTTTCGTATTTCGAAGTATTGCGTTTTCTTTTTTAAGTTTAATATACAAAATTGTAGTAAGTAGGTATTTTGTAATATCTAATATTTAAACACGTTCCCTCTTACTAATAAAAAGATTTACACAACGGATAACTTAAACAACGTTGCTGTCTATGTCTGTCAAGTGACTTTTCCAACGCATCAGACAAAGACAGCAACGTTGTTTAGTCTACGTAGAGCTAGCTTTATAAACATGGTATACCAAACGTGTCGTAGAGATATCTTCATAATACTTATGATTAGATATAATATGTGTAGATATTTATCACCTCAAAATAAATAAATTTTCGTTTGATGAAATTCTCTGACTCAGGATTTACTTATTTATTTTTAATATGTATTATAAATAAAAATACTACATACATTATTAACCCTTTAGATGCTACGCAAATAAATATTATCAACTCGTAAATATTACCCCGTATCGATAACTACGTGTATGTCCACGACGTTTGAACACTTTCGTATAAAAAGAAGAAAATAAACTGAAATAAAAAGAAGAAATGTTGTAGATAGTAGCTACAACATTTTTCATTTACTTACTACAAACAATTGTTTGTTTTCGAAGCGGGATCGTAGCTAATATTGCCGAGGGAGCGGGCCACTTGAACTAAACAATCGAAATTATGAAACCCCTCTGTGTTCAATACACAGTACAGCTGTAAGCTGGGATTTTAGCAGCAACATTTATTATTAACTCTGCTATGTAACTTTCTAGTATAGCAGTACACTTAACACTATAAATTAAAATAAGGACTATGAAACACCGCAACATTAGAAACATGTGAAGTATCTACTCAAAATGTAGTGAAAAATATTATGTATTCCCTGAGCAAATCCCTAAAATTCGATACTTTAAAGGAAACATTTAAGTACATTACCGAAACTGAGGTTGTATCCCTGTTGACTTAGGAAACCTTAGTAGTGCATCCCAATACAAATGTAATGTTAATTAAACGATTATACTCTACGATTCTACATATATATACCAATAATAGTCTGTTTATTTTTTTTAGAATCGGAACAACTAGGCAATAGAATGTTAGCCGAACCAACACATTATAGTCTTTATCAAGGTCAACGACCTCGCAAAAATCATCTGTTACAAAAAGAGAAATTCTCATAAATACGTGCGGAAAATTACACTGGGCCCTTAAGTAATTTCGGAACTTATTGTGTGGTGATTTCCACCCCTTCCATAACCTTGTGGCCTTAGCAATAACATTCCATTGATCTGTTCAATCGAAAATAAACTCTATAATATGTAACATAAAGAATACAATTGAATATTTTATTTTGTGTATTTGTAACCAATAAGCCCAAGCGCGGTGGGCAAATTTTTTTGTATTGCGAATTTTCAGTTTAGTCAGGTTTTCTTAGAAATAGTGTTTGCTACATCTATAGTCTACATTGCTATATTTTCTTTCTTATTGATTTCCTTTTGTTGCTAGTGTTATTTATAGGACTGTTTTATATTATATTGAGTATTATTAATATTATATAATAAATCGCATTTATTTAATAAGCCACACAATTATTGAGAAAATGTTTTGTTCTATATTTGTATCTTGGGGGGCAAACTGAGCGATTAAGTTCATCTACTCGTAAGGATTGGCAAACACATGTCATAAGACACTGACTTTATTACTCCAGATGCTGCACGATCAATAAATATTGTTAAATGCCTATAATAATATTCTGTAGCCAAACCTACACTCGCCAAGCAGATGCGCGAGTCAACATAGTAAATTCATGTGTATGATAAAAATATGTTTTTATTACAACAAAAAAGGTTACATATTAATATAAAGTGTATACAGAGTTCTGCGAACCACACAGTGAGGCCGGTCTAAACTCCTCGCCGTGTAATAACACAATGTCACGCAGACACATATAACGAAGTACGCCTTAACTTGTAAGGCGAGCTGCCGTGATGTGTAGGGTTTTTATGTATGTAGTGCGTAGCCACACGCGCACTTACTTAGAAAACCGGCCTCAGTTTTTGTTTAACAAAGCTCTTTCTTCACTTTTTTATTTGGTCTGAGGTTACACAGGCTAAACATACTTACTCGTATTAACATCATGTTGTAGACTCTTATCGTTTCTAAACTATAAGCACCGATATCTAGCGAAAGCAAAGACACATTGCAAGGCAACACAGATTCCTATATTAATGCAAAATTATTATCGAAGCGCTGTCCAACGATTCAAGGCACGACACTTATGGTCCTTAAAGAGTAACGATCCGATTTGTCGTATCGTACGTTCAGAGTCTTTGTTTCGTGAGAAGCGCGCCGGCCGCGGCTCGCCGACTTCGCGCGTCCGATCGATTACCGTCACCGATTTACATTTTCCGGACCGGTGAAAAAATCGGAAAAGTTTGTCATGTGAAATACCGGTTTATTTCATGACGGCGCGCCCGCACGCTCGCAGTGCGCCGCGCCGAATGCCGCCCGCCCTGCCGCCCCCGCCGCCGGCGACGGACCGACTCCAGTACTTTACATAATCACTTAAATCGATGTGATTAAAATCTACTTTGCACACCTCGTTGCAAAAATTATATAAGCCTCTGCGATCGATTAGGGATCACATCAATTTCGATATTTTTAATGAGCTTAAGCGAAACAATTTCGGGACGTGAGAAGTATAAATTGGATTTCCGGCCGATAGAAGTGAGATTTTAATTTGATATCAATAAGGTTCGAAATGGTGTATTAGATTGAGGGTGGTTAGTATCGAGGCGCAACACTAGCGGGGCAGGGGTAGACGAGGGACTATCGATTTTGGCGACTCCCTCGCCCCTGCCGCTGCGGCGGTGTGAGTGCGCGGAGAGCACACAACAACGCAAATAACAACAAACACTTATCTATTGCATATGGCAACACCAAAACGTAAAAAATAATGCTTATTATCTTTCGTCATGTTTACGGCTCGATAGATACATTTTTAGAACAAAATATGTTACCTATATAATGTTTGTGTTACCTTCTATACTAGCAAGAAAACGAAAAGTTAACATTTTGTACTATGTACTAATAATAAACTCAAGCCTTAATTAGTTAATCTTTTAATTAGCAGCAATTAAAGACTCATCAGCAAAGAGCAATCAAATAGTCTTTAATCACTTAATGACATGATTCCTTTTCCGTATTTAAAATTTTAAAAAAAACTTTTGTTTCCCGCCAATGACGTCAATGTCGCACACATTTACAACACAATATGTTCAAAAGTCGGAAGGCGGGCCCGACCACTTGTGGATTGGCACGGCCTGCCGATATTATTTGAAAAAGTGTCCCACATAAAGAAAAAAGCTTAAAACGGCTTTTAAGATTCTTCACAAATTCTCACTTCTCACCTATTCAACCTATTTTAAGCCTTCAATAAGAGTTTATTTAAGAGAACTTTTGCATTTAAATATTACGTACAATATTACCCCAAAAATATCTAAATTTTGGGGTTATCTTGTCGGTCTATCCTAACCAAAATCAAAAAATGATAGTAACAATAATATTTTTGTTTTTTTCAAAGCCGATATTTTTATCCTATTTTTTAAATTAAAACAACAAAATTTTGGCAAAACAATCAAAAGCTAAAAAGCGTTTGCTGGAAAATCCGTCTACATAAAATATTATGTTTGATGTTTTAATAATATAGTATGAAACTGTGGGCAATAAAGCAATTACGTTTAAATTGCTGGTACTAAAGTCGAACCTGTAATATTTTCCTTTAATTAAAGACTTAAACTAAGCTCCTAAGGATTGTACTACGAAGAAAATATTCACGCACTCTAATGTCCGAAAAATATGTAACATCGCGTTTAATAGAAATATTGTACGAATAGTAATTAATAAAACGAAAAGTAATATCTGTGTGATGCTAAGAGTCTGATAACATAAAAGAAGTTGATGTAAAAAATGCAAGGTTTTACTCAAATTCTTGAGTCAAAATTATAATTATATTAGTGAGTACATAATAGTCTCAACGATGAGACCGCGGCTGAACGGAGAATACCCTAAGTGCAAAACCATTAAACTTACGATCTCGGAAAGGCAATGAATCTTACCCGCGTAGGGGGCTTTTAATTTGGTCCTTGAGAAGGCCTTACTTAATGAGTGTATACTGGAATTTATTTTAAAGCTAGTACACTCAAAAACATGTTAGGAAAAGTCGTAAAACACTCACCTTTCGTCGATCTGCTGGAACTGCGATGGCTGCTGGTAATTTATTCGCCGACCGTAAAGTGACGCGCCTCCTTCGGACATGTAGCCGTCCATTATATCGTTGTTGCGTCCGCAATCCATTTCGTTAACGGTAATCCGTCTCAGACAATCACCATCCGACATATAACCCGACGCGATATCTAGATCACAGTAATCTGGATTGGAGAATCCGGGACCGTAATTTATACGCTCGCGAAACCCGATGTTTTCTCTTCCGAAGTTGGGCTTGACTGTATTTGCATGGTGTGGATAGCCCGTGATATTCTTTTGCGTCAACCCTGACGTTCTCATCGGCAGTGTTAGGTGGCTGTTGTAACCTCTCAGTAATGGTCGCATTGGCATTACATTCATTAATGGATTTTCGTCATCACCGAGAGAATTATCTCGACAATGGGACGGAGTGCTCGATCGACTATCGTTCTTTTCTTCCGTTAATGTTCTATTGTGTTCGTAAGCCTGTCTTCGTGAATTGTCTACATTCCGTTTTTGGGCGGCTTCCTTTTCTGACAGCTCAGCTTCATTAATAACTTCGTTTATGTACGTAGTGTTCATATCTACTCGTTTATTGGCTGGCACATGATTACTTTTTGATATCTCTGAGCCAGATTCACTAGATGGCCGATAGATAACACTGCTGTCACTGGAATTTGATTGTTGTCCTGTAGTACTATGAGTAGAATTAGAATGTGAACTTTCAGACATTTGAGACGTCGGATTTCCACTGTTCATGACAGGCATCGGTGAAACAGCAAGAGTTTGTTTTTGAGCTACTTCTTTACTTAAATTAGATTGCTCTCTAGCTAATGGAAGAACTCCAATGTTATTAGATGAATTTAAACTAGAATTGCTCTGTATAGGACTTAATTGACTATTTGTACTCTTATAATTTATATGTTTTTCATCTTTAGAAATTTTCGATGTTCCTTTTACTGCAGCAGTGGGCTTTGGGATACCAGTCTGATTCTGAAGCGATCCTGATTGGCCTCCTGGAGGTGAAGGAGGTCGGTTATGATTGTGCGAAACTTTAGAATGATCATGTAATTTACTTTCATTCGAATGATCTGGCTTCGGTTCGCTTAGTTTCATTTGACTACTGGACAGCTTAACCATCTTTGTTTTCGAATTTCTAATTTGATCATCTATCAAATTTAATTTTGTGTTGCTAACGGATTTCGGTGCAGCTATTCTAGACTCTTTTTCTCGAGTAGATAGTTTAGGACTATTTTTACTTTTGGCATTATTGTTTGCATTAATGTTACTAGTTTTATTTAACGTAGATGAAGAGTCTCTGGTGACTTTCGAGTTACAGTTAACCAGTCTTGATTTGATATTTTTACCAGATTTATCTTTCGTCAGCGTATCAGTTTGATGTCGCACGCTTTTTGGTCCTATTAAGTTTGAAGTCTTAGTATTTGTGCTAGTATTATTAGATGATTCATTGAGACTTAAACTAGAGTCAGATCTTTCGCTTTTTGCAGATGAAAATCCACTGGAAGAGCTTGTGCGTTTGGACACTGCGATACTTTTACTATTTTGTTTTTCACTACTAACTTTGTCTTTATTGAACAGTTTCAACTTCTCCAGCATTGACTGCTTCGTCGGAGTTCCGTTATGATTAGCATTTTGTGAATGTTGATGTGTTTGCGACAATGTAGACGGAATTTTACTACCGGGAGCTAATAACGACGAATTCGGCCTTGACCTGCAAGAATTTTATTTAATTGAGAATAATATCGTACGGTTATTCTTATCTGCTTATTAAACATTCGCATTATATTACGCAAGACATGACAGCAACAGATTATTTAACTGTGATAACTTATAATATTATTTTTGAGATGGATATAAAAAGTAAGGAAAATTCTTACCCAGATGAACTGGCCGGGGCTCGAGGTATAAAGCTTACTACACCTTGGCCAAGAGGACTTGTAGATCGACTAGAACTTGCTGATAATCCACTTTTACCTGAAACAAAAGTAAATGATTGTAGTTTATATTTGTTGTTGGCGTAATACATATTTATTTAGGGTCCGTTCACACCGCGATGATACGCGGCGCTGCATTTTTAAGATAGCTATTCAAAATTGAACTTTGTTCAGAACACAAAATTATACACGTTTCATATGACACACATGCACATGCGCTGTGTTGCGCGGTGCAACACAGTGCATGTGCATTACCTGACATTCGAACTCTTACAACGAAACGTGTATATTTTTGTGTAATGAATAAAGTTTAATTTTGAATAGCTATCTTCAACATGGCAGCGCTATGTCGTGCATCGTTTCGTTTTGGTGTGAATTGACCCTTAGATCATAGATGGAGCTATATATGAGACACAAATTGACCAAGTCTTATCTCTACCAGATGAACGGTGGCTATTTATCTAGTAAGAGCAAACACACATAATATATTGACTTGAAATTGAGGAGCAAAAGAACTGCCTGACAACTTATACGTACCAAACTGTCGCTGCCAATTGCATTTAGATTATAAATTATGACTAATATTATGTGATAAGTAAAAAAATACAGACTGAACCTCATAAAACTTTTAAGCAAAATCAAAAATAAATGTATTTTACTTGGCCGATATATTCAGACCAGTAAAACACTAGTGACCTACACTGCGCCGGCGTTGTACTGAGAGGGTTGCGTATAATCAGGTCCAAAATCATTAGCTCTCTACAACCCCTACCTACTGTTACACATAAACTTGTAGGGTAATCAGCTGGCCGTGACGTGTCGATATATCGATTCGTGTATTAATGAGTATGTTATGACGTCATTAATTTCCACACAAATAGACAGACAATGGGGTCGAACCATAAACAGTGTAGACTAAAGTGGTCTGTTGTCTTGGTTTGTGTCTTGATGTGATAATTATTTATATATATTAATTAAATTGTACCTACGAGAAACTGTACAATAGATGTACATACGGGTATATCTTACTTCTATTGTAATGTGAAAGTTTTTGAGGATGGATGGATGTTTCTTTCCACTTTCACGCAAAAACTACTGAACGGATATCGATGAAATTTGGTATGGTAGTAGTTTAAGCTCTGAATTAAAGCATTTTTATTCCAAACAATACAGTGATCCCGTGGGGTACTGTATTTATGCGGGCGGAGCCGCGGGCAACTGCTAGTTATGGAATGTGTTGTTAATAATAACATTTAATGTATTCATCAATCTACTTCTGTTTATAATAAGTTAAGAATGAAGAAAATTTAATTCTCACGCGTATTATAGTACATACTAAGTATCTGCGCTACATATCGATTTCAAAATTCGTTACCTCAATATAGTTCAAATTAAGTTACACTTTAGCTTTCATAGATAAGTCATTATATCAGACTAATGCCAGGTTCCTAAAGGTTTTTTGGCGGTAGTTTATCTATTTAATACCGGTTTTGATTGGATGACGCAAACGCGTTAACCAATCAAAAGCGCTATCGAATAAATAAACAACCGACAAAGAGCCTAAGAAACCGGGCATTAACCAATTTAAAAAAAATGATTCTAATCAACCAATGCGAGGAAAATAAGACAAGGCTTAGAATATAATAGCCAGCTATAATATTAAAACCTCTAAGATATTCTACACAATAATCGTATGTAGATAAATAAGATCGTGTCAGATAGATTAACTAAATAAGATAATACGAAAACAGACAGGCCATTAATTTATAATGGATTAATTAGACATACATTTTGCATACCGAGCAACAGTTTAAGCTCGTGAGTAAGAAAATGAATCATGCTATGATTCCTTTGCAGAACTCCAGGACTTGTTTACAAATATTTTCACAAGTAACACGACCTACAGAAGTTATAGAGTGACAGTTAATATTTAAGTTATAACGATTAGCGACAGGAGAAAGCCTATACCTTCAAGCATCTTGATGCACCTCATTTAGTTATAAACAAATTTAATAAATTATGTTCAATTTCTTTATCTATACTAATATTATAAAGAAGAAAAATTTGTTTGTTTGTTACTTTGTTTGTTAGTATTGAATAGGGTTCAAAACTACTGAACCAATTTTGATGATATTGGACACAGATATAGAGTAGATCACTGGGAAGGACATAGGCTACATCTAGTGGTTAAATATTTTTACGGTCGTTGATTAAGACATAGATATAATATCATAAAAATCTAAATACAGCAGTACGAAATTATTAAAAATCGTAGAATATTTCTCGTAATATAAAGTCTGACAAATGTAGCGTAAGAGAAGCGATTAACTAATAGATTCGAAGAGGAAATTAAATCAAAGTTAGTGCAAACTTAGACGTAAGCGATCACTTAATTAATCAACTAATAAGTTACGCTCAATGCAATTAATACATTACTGGATTGAGATAAGATCCATTTTAGCAATATTAAACACTTCATTTTAAAATGCACTTAGGTACTGCACTTGCCGGATACAGAAAGTCAATTATAACGACCGCTCAAATATTTGAGTAGCTCCCAAACATAAAATGCGTCATACGAATTGTGTTTAGGGACTACTCGAACATTTCAGCAGCCGCTTCTTCATTTAATGTGGCTAACATATTATAAATTGCACTTACTTCAAATCTTACAAAGTCGTACTAGGTATGGCAAGTTTTGCACATTTAATTTTAACGGCACACGTTCCAGATGTTGTAGGACGTTATTTTAACAACACTAGATGCTTATAAAAAGTTCAATATATTTTCACAGTAATGAGCGCACTGTCCGACTATCGTGTAACAACTGACGCTGCATCTGTCTGAAGACGACCACACGGGGTACTAACCACGAAATCAGTCTTACGATATGCAAATAAATTATTGTTTTTTTTTTTTTATATGCACATATAAAGCCCATTGGGTTTAATTAGGTTTTCTTAAGTAATTTCTCCGCGTATTTAATCAAAACTATCATTGTACAGTAACTATCAGTTTTAAAAATTGATATAAGAGTTAGACCTTATTTTTGACGTGATAACGTCTTATAAACCGATGGAGCCGGCTGCACGCACGAAAAAACATGACTCATGCGTTACCTGTTACCCGTTATCGTTACCAAGTACCAGCGTTAGCTCGCATTGCCTTTACCTCATTATTATTATTATTATTATTGTTGTTGTTGTTGTTTTGTTGTTGTTGTTGTTGTTGTAGTTGACGTTGTCACGTTCAACTATCGTCAGTAAACCGACTTTACAGACAACCGGTATGTTTTTTGTTAGGTAAAGGCTCTAAAGTCTAAAATGCGTTATATGGTCTTACTACAGCAACTTATACTGGTAGGTAACGTAAATATCAGCTTATTGCAAATATTTATGTAAATTTGGAACAGTAATCAAATCCTACTACTATTATAAATGTGAAAGTTTGTGAGGATGGATGGATGGATGTATGAATGGATGGACGGTCCATGTTCGTTTACGCAAAAACTACACAACAGATTCAGATGAAATTCAGTATGGTAGTAGTTTAAGATCTGGATTAAAAGATAGACTACTATTTAACCCGAAAATTCCCATGGGATACTTATTATTTAATTATAATTTACGCGATCGGAGCCGCGGGCATAAGCGAGTATTCAATAACTAGAATAATATTTAAAGCCTCCGTGGTCTAGTGGTTAAAGCTTGGCTCTCGACTCAGGGGTCGTGGGTTCTATTCCCGCATTGGAACAACAGAAAATGTTGCTTCCAAGTTTGGTTAGGACAATGCAGGCTGATCACCTGATTGTCTGACAAGCAAGATGATCCATGCGATCTCTCGCCAGTCGTGTCGGTTATCCGTCCCACTGGGCCACGAAAGTAAAGGAGGAGAGAGTGCTCTTGTGTACTGCTCACACACTTAGGCACTATAAAATAACTCCTGCGTAGCTGGCCTGGTTTCAGTGAAACCGGCCACCGTCACCGTAATCGGTGTGGGGAGCTATAATATTTGAAATCTCCGATCATATTACCGATGAACCGATCATATTTACATTTACACCTCTTGTATCTTAAATCATAATAGAACAATGTTATGTGATTTTATTACACATTTCATCTAACAAGCACTAGTAAAGTCCGTCATTCACAACGAGATAGTAAGAATCTTGAGATTGATCTTCCAGGGGATGACCCCTCACCGCTGATCCAGATAAAATGGCCACTTATCTGGATCAGCGGAAACTGAATAACTTTAGGTACGGACTGTTCTATTTTAGGCACTAGGTGAGTAATCATCATGTTACCTGTACGTGTATCCCATGGGCTTCTACCGTGCTCTATTAGGTGTGTTCTACTATATCCTACCACAATTATAAATGTGAATGTTTGTGAGGATGGATGTATGGATGTTTGGTGCTCTTTAACGCAAAAACAACTGAACGGATTTTAATGAAATTCGATATGGTAGTAGTTTAGGCTTTGGGTTCAAACTAGGCTACTTTTTATCACGAAAAAAACAGTTTTCCCGTATTCATGCGAGCGAAGCCGCGGGGAAAGCTAGTATACGACATAACGACATAAGACATAACGCATAGAACTATTAAGTAATACCCTTAATTTTTTACTTTTTAGATTATGTCGAACAGTGCATTATAAAATGAAAAAAAAAACACAAAATTATAAATGTAAGTAACCTCTTTCTCATTTCAATCAAATTAAAATCATTTTTAAGCAGTAAACGACCTGATGATGACGAATTATATCTAAGAACACTCTCTATCACGTCAGCTTTCTAACAAAAAAAAATAGAGCAAAATCGGTCCATCCGTTTGGGAGCTTCGAAGCTCGATGGTATTAATTATGAATAAGTAACTATTTAGTAATCTGTGGTTAATAGATACAAAAAAAACTCACCATGAACAGGCGTAGCCGGCAATGGTCTTTTATCCGGCGGGGCTCGGCGCACCGCGGCCGCCGACGCGGGCAGTGGTATCGACGTCTGCAGCACTGACACTTGCCTAGAAAAATAAAGGAAAAAATATGAAAAACCGTCAATTAAAAGGTGTCCCCAATTGGAGCAGAAATGGGTTAAGAGCTCTCCAACTTTTACTCCGACGCCTCTCGTCTCTGCTCGGAATTAATTAAAAAGCGATATTAAATATTTTTGGGACGTCCATTGTTTTGAATTTAAATTCTACTTTGCACGACGCTCCACATTTTTAGTAGATCATATTATTATTATTTCTCCATGGCTCCATGAATTGTCCTTGGCTTCTATTTTGTTAAAATTTTCAGAAAAAAATATTACTAACTCGTGACATTTATGATAATTAGATAATAGCTAATTTTATTGTAAAAGCTAAACATAAGTTTTTTTTAATGAAACGATACAGTAACGATTTTATCTACAAAACGTAGGTATTACATATACGTCCGTAAAAGGAATTCTGAATGTTATCATTTAGAATATAAAATAAAATACTAATGTAATATTGTGTTCATTTTTAATGTTAAATATTAAAACACTTTACTAACATGCACGAGGTTTAATATTGAAAGTGTATACTTGTTTCGCTAGTGGACACTAGATGGCGCCAGGATTTGGCACATTTTATTTACGATTATTTAATATTATATTTTTTACAACCAACAACTCCGAGTGCGTACGTTTCATTATAGCTATTAGTATTTTTTTAACTGAGGTGCCAAAAAAAAAAAAACCAAATCTATTCACTTGAATAGAGGCCGTGGCTGGAAATTATTTACCTAAAATAAAAACCTTTTGTAATTTGGATGACGCATAAAAAAGAAACAAGTGAGAATTATAAATTGTAGCAAGACAATGCTAACTAATATGCACTGTTCTAAAGCAAATGACGGCATTAATAAGTCCTTTGTTATCATATGTTTGTATCAGGGTTTTGTATGCACATCTGTCGCGACTCTCGCGGGAGAATGTCACTTTGCGTAACTGATACAACACAGTAGACACCGGCACAGAATATCTAATTACATTATTACGATATAGTTATTTTAGGACAGCCAATTTTATGACACAGTGTGTTAAAACAGTAGAGTTGTATTATAATACTAGCTTCGCCCGCGTGAATACAGTATCCCACGGGAACATTGTACTTTTTTGGGATAAAAAAAGTAGTATGTGTGTTAAATTCAAAGCTCAAACTACAACCATAACAAATTTCATCAAAATCCGTTCGGTAGTTCTTTTAGTTTGTTCACAGGTAGAGGATAGGATTTTTACGGTAGAAATATAACATGTCCTGTTTATCTATCTATTAGAATTTAGCTGATGAAGATAAATGCAAGTGTAATGTAGTATGTAGGTAAAAGGTAAACCTAATACATAATTTAAAAAAGAGTTTAAATTATACGACATTGCTGTCTTTCGGCCGAATACTGGAACGATAATCAAAATTAACAGCCCTCCTATTCACAGGCTGTCGCTGTCTCTGCTGGCCGAAATGACAAGGATAGCATATGACTTGAGCGTCACTTAATTTAATTATCGGTCCAGTATTCGGCCGTTAGTCTGTCACGTGACTTTTCCAACCATTTAGATAAGGACAGCAACGTTGTGTAAGTTACTCGCAGTGTAAATATTTTTATTAGTAAGGGAGTAAATGTTTAAAAAGCTAGCTTGGTGAACTAAAGCAAAACATCACATCTAGTGTGGAGTGCCCCAGCAGGGACGTTAGTGGTCCTATTTTCTTTTCATGGAATTAGACATCTGTTATCAATACCAATCCATCGGACTTAAACGGAACAGATGGTCATGAAAAATTGTATTTGATCCGTCAACCCATTTTTAACTTTCATTTGTTTTGTAAATACTTAGTTTAAATATACTATCACAAGTAATTCTTAAACATACATGTGTAGATATTTCTAGGTTTTAAAGAAATTTCTTTCGGCGCGATGTTCGCAAAAGTATTATTATATATATACATAAGTAGTATTTCACATTAAATAACAAAATTCTCCCCTAACCATTGAAGCATTCATGTTTCGAAAGTTAAGTATGTGGATTAAGAAAAACATTCGCTAATTTTTGCACTAATTCGGTGCAAAAATTAGCGAAGGTAAAAAAGAAAACACTAAATCAAACGCTTAGTTAAAAACATCTGGACGAATTTGCATAGTAAAGATACTTTACAGAACGCTTCATTTTTAAATTATTATATTCATACCTAAAAAGCGTAGTACAACCAAGAGCAGACTCGCGCTGAGTTTTATAGAAAACTTTAATAAAATTAAAGACCCGGCGAAACAAATTCAAAATGTCCCCCAAAAGCTCTCTCAAATAGGGTATCGCGCGTGATAGTGTCCGGGGTGGAGTGGGTCGGGTCGGAAATGAAGCGTGTCGTGCACGTCGCGTCACGTGTTACGCGGAACAGTAATTGGCATCTCCATCAGATGACTCGTCAGAACGATTTTAAAAATCATTAAAAGTAGCTGTGGAAGGTAGAGCATACGGTTTAGAGTTTTTTTGGAAGAAAAATGGGGACTTTTTACCTGACGGCGAAGCTAAAAGGAAGGGTAATGATTTTGGCAGTCTATCCATAGTCCACGCTAGCGCCTAAGCTACTGTTCTGATTTTAATAAATGAGGTGTCAATAGATTCGTAATAATGGCCAGGGTAACATCTAAGGCCCGGGTAACATCTAAGGTTGAAAGTAAAGGTGTAAAAGCAAAAAATGTTATATTAGGGCTGTAAAATGTTGGAATGTAGATCGGGATTGAAATTGTAAAATAGAATTAAAATAAGCGGAAAATGTAAAACCAATAAGTAGAAAAACAACTGTAACTAGTGAATAAGTACACAAACATAAAAAATAAACAAAGAAAACAATTGTCCCGGCTTACGGTTGGGGGAACAAGAAAAAAGAGAAAAAAAAACATCTAAGGTTATATATTTTACGTAGTTGGGTTATAGTTTTTTATAAAAGTTATTCTTTTAGAATATTTTAAATTGTCTATGAACATTTTTAATTGTTACATGGATATCTAGAAAAGATTTTATTTATTGTGTATTAGGTTTAGGAATCCAATGCAAAAGCTTACAAACTTAAGCTCATCATTCTGAACATTTTGAACACCGAAGTTTGACGAAAAAAGCGAGAATGCCTTTGCAATGCCGAATCACCAATAAACAATTCATCTTTTAATCGCATTTTCAAGTCACACCTCATATTCAAAGAATTGAACGATTTACAATTTATAATACGCGTTCGTGACACAGAGGCGCGGACCTGGTTTACCGAGTCCACCTTCCAGAACCTTCTAGAGTGCGTTCATACTAGGCGACACAACGGTCATTTCCTGAAGGTAAAATTTTCTATGGAATAAGGAAGCGCCAGCCGCTACATCAAACGAGTAAATTTTAAATAGAACGTGTAGATTTGATAATAATTAATGTAATATTAAGATTGGGCAATTTTTTTGCCGACCCGATATCCGCTTTCCTATTATCCATATATAGCTGTTGCGGCCATCTGGTTAAAATTGTCAACTATCTGGATGAAACGGCAGTTCATCAAACGTCTGCTTCTTATTTAATGGATGAATATCAACTAGCCAAGTCATTGAGCGCAACGTTTAATCAGATGACTGAATGTCGTGTAGTAATTTAGTTTTTGATATTGATAGATGTATAATATTTGACTAATTATGTAGACTATGCGAAAATTATCAGTTTAGGCATTTAATCGATAGCCAATAAACGTACTAGGTGTCCAATAAGCTATCTATTTAACCACGTTACGTATTTCGTTGCATCTCAAATAATTTCTTACAATCATTTTGTAATATTTTTGCGTCGTGCTGCCAGCCGTGTCACGTAGTGTGGACACACCCTAAGTATTCATAAGTCATTTATTTTCCAGGTCACGGAATTTATTCTGTTTGCAAGATTTGGCTCAAAATGTTCATTTAATAAAACATTGACTTATTTAGGTATTTACTCGAGGAACGAAGTGGCTATATAGCTTTCCTTTAAAAGTATTTTAGGAAGAAACCACGCTTGTTTTAAATTTAAGGCTTTTTATAATATTTTACATCCATGAAATTTTAATTTAGAAAGTAAAAACGGACTTATCCGAAATTATCTTAGAGACTAAGGTAATTTCGGACATGTCCGTTTCTTATGTATATTTTTACACGATCCCGATTTCTCTATTACCTCTAAAAGTTTAAGAAATTTTACACGGTTGAACGTAGTCTATCCGGAAAAGGGAGGTCCGGCGGGTGAACACGAATCATTTAAACCCCACCACTTTAAATGGCCGTTTTTGAGATATTCGCCATTTTGTATTTTTTTCAGAAGCGGTTGACCTGACCTGAGGTTGATCATAATAAAACACTGAAAATAGTTTCAATCGTCAATATTTTCATTCTTTCGTAGTATCAGAAGTATATTTAGCTAACCTTAGCACTTGATTTTTAAAAAATCTACACAGTATTCCGTATCTAATGACACCTATTTATATATTTATCGGCAGCGCAGAAAAATAGTTAGACCTGAAAAGCACTTGTCGCTCACTGCTCAGTGCTCAGACTTTTAAAACACAAACACTATTAATAGCCATAAATATAAAACTCCATAAATAGAAAAGAACTAAATATTTATGCGCAAGTAACAGTCCACTTCACTACAAAGTACGACTATTGTTTACTGGAATAAAGTGATGTAAAGATCAAAGATTTAACGATATTGATATGGTGCAGGATCGATGCACTGCACCAGGGTTGCCACATGCCAGGTGTAAAATTTTAGAATAGAAAATTTATACGATGGCTGTTTTGAACAATGAGGAAACAAAAAAGCTACAGGAGATAGAGACATTCATAAAAACGTGGGAGAATAAGAAAATTTAATTTTTTACATCTATCACATTTGAAGTTTGAACTGTACTCGACATAATATTTTTTTATTTTGCACAAGTAGTCTATTCAAACATAAATTCCATGCAGTTTGAATTCTTAATTGTCAGTTCACACCGATGGCGTTTCAAAATTGAACATTATTTTCTACACAAGAAGATACAATGAAACGGGTATCTTCTTGTGCACAGAATAAAGTGCAAATTTTTTGTCACGTTTTAAAAAAGCAGCGCCGCGTCACGTATCGTCTCGTTTCGGTGTGGGGTGACCTAAAGGCTTGCAAAAACTAAAATCGATAAGTGAAATCGAAACAACAAACAAACAAGCAGAGGCTGGTAATTGGTACCCATAGCCCACAAGATGAACTCTCGTCTCGAGGGCTCGAAGTTTTTTTACTACAAACAATAAACCACAAATGTAGTATCTAGTCACGGCAACCCTAAGCTGAACTTAAATCAGGCTTGAGTATTTTTAGACCTACGCTCTAAGTAAGCTTGTTTTCACAGCGCCATTCGAATAAAGAACGCTATTCGAAATTTACGACTAAAGTTCGCGCTAAAATATTATTCTAATTACAAATTCCAGTTAATTTAGAAAGTACCGGTGGTTTAATCTGTTTCACAAGTTTCATTGCTTAAGCGTTTTCATAATTTACAATTATGATATTTCCTTATATAATAGGTCTTTACCTATGAAATTTTAAATCAAAATAATTTTTGTTTGGCTAAGAATTCTAATTTCAAATTAATTTTATTTTCAAAACATGGAATTCTTTTTCCAAAAGTAGTCATTTGTTTATTCATTAGTGTTACATTTTCATCACATTTTAATCTTTTTCGTCATCATGGATACGTTAAAAATTCGAGTCATTATGGAATATGAGTACCGTCGCGGCAGCAACGCGGCACAAGCGGCACGCAACATCAACGACGTTTACGGATCTAACACTACAAACTAACGCACCACCTGTTATTGGTTTGCTCGCTTCCGTTCTGGAAATTTCGACCTGAAAAATGAACCTCGCGGTCGTCCGAAGACTTTGGTCGACAATGATGAATAAAAGGCGATTATGGATGCTGATGATACACAATCTACGGCTGCTCAACTCTCAAACTCAAAACAATATTGGTCCATTTGCGTCAAATTGGCAAGGTAAAAAAGCTTGACAAATGGGTGCCCCACGAACTCAATGATCGCCAGCGCGAAGTACGCGTCGAGACGTGCCTTGCACTGCTCAACAGACACAAATGAAGGAATTTTGAACCGCATTGTTACCTGCGATGAAAAATGGATTCTGTTTGATAACCGCAAGCGCTCAGCAAGTTGGTTGGATCCTGGTTCAGCACCTAAACAATGCCCTAAACGAAAACTTACCCCTAGAAAAGTGATGGTCACTGTTTGGTAGTCTAGCGCCGGTGTGATACATTAATGCAGATGTGTACTGTGAAGAACTGAACACAATGATGGAGAAGCTGGCACATCTCCAACCAGCATTGGTCAATCGCTCGTCTCCGCTGCTCCTGCACAACAACGCACGACCTCATACTGCACAGTAGACGGTCTCCAAGTTGCAAGAACTGGGGTTGGAAGCTCTCCGCGTCATCCGCCCTACTCATCAGACCTTGCGCCTACAGACTACTACTTTTTCCAGAATTTGGATAACTTCTTGGCGAGAAAAAATTCAATACCCGAGAGGCAGTACAAAATGCCTTTGAAGAATTTGTTGCCTCCCGTCCAGCTGATTTCTTTAAGAAGGGCATCAATAAACTCCCACTGCGTTGGCAAAGATGCATTGATTGCATGGGTAATTACTTGAATTAATACGAATAAAAAGTACATGAAAAAAATTCATTTAAATTTTTTCATACAAAACGAAATTCATAGGTAAATACCTAATATTAGGTCAATACATATGAAATTGGCGTTTTGTGAAGGAGGAACATAAAGTCGATTTATTTTAAATATAATATATTTATTTAATCAAAGTATATACCATTGCTATCTATGCACTTTTGCCATCACATAGGTAGTTCATTGATTCCTTTACTAAAAAAACCATTCGGACAGGAATTAATGTAATAAAATATTTGAAGGTGGTTTGGACTATCCCATCGGAGTTGAATTTTTTCCCGTGCAAGAAATTATCCAAATTTCGAAAAAAATGGTAATTTGTTGGAGTAAGATCCGGAGAGTAAGGTGGATGTCTTACACATTCCAATTGAAGCTCCTGTAATTTGGTAGCCGTTTGTTGTGCAGTATGTGGTTCTAGCGTTGTCCTAAAGCGGCAGTGGCTTAGAGCGAATGACCAACCTCGGTTGTTTAGCAGCTAGCTTTTCCATCATGATTTGCAATAGACATCTGCCGTAATCGTCAGCCAGATTTAAGAAACCTGTAGTCAACGATACCGACACAAGTCCACCAAACGCTCACAAGTAACTTTTTTTTATTTTCGCTTGGGGCAGGCTTTGGCTGGTTCGCCAGGGTTCAGCCCTTGCGATGAGCGTTTCCGATCATCGTACAGGATCCACTTTTCATCACAGGTAATGATTCAATTTAAAATCCCTTCATTATTGTGCCGGTTGAGTAATGTAAGTCAGCAGTCGACGCGCGTTTGTCGGTTTGCTGCACTCAATTCATGAGGTACCAACCTTTCAAGCTTTTTTACCTTCCCAATTTGCTTCAAGTGGATTAAAACTGTTTTATCACTAACACCGCAACCTGCAGCTACTCGGACGTGGTTTGCGATGGATCCGCTTCCACAATAGTCTTCAATTCTTCATTATCAACTTTGGTCTCCGGCCATCCATGGGGCTTGTTCTGCAGGTTTAAATTTCCAGAACGAAAACGTAAGAACCAAAAACGCACTGTGTTTTTTTTGCGACACCGTCCCCATACACATAATTAATCCTTCGAGCCGTTTCTGCAGCACTGGTGCCACGGTGAGACTTACTTACTCTTCACGTACTCGAAAATAATACGATATTTCAAGTTTTCCATTTTGTAAACAGAGTGCCGCAAAGTAAAAACTAAAAGAGGAAAAAACAAAAGAATTATGGTTTTCGAAACACAAATGCATGAGTAAATAGCGGTATAAATTTGAAATTGGAATACCTAGTCAAAGATGATATATTTGAGATCAAAGTGGCCAGTACGATAAAACGCCAATTTCATATGTAAGGACCATTAGGTCCTTACATATGAAATTGGCTAGGTATATATTAATATAAATTATATATGTCCTATTGCTTTTATATTATCTTCTTCTTTGAAACTATAGTGTCCTTAAAATACAATATTCAAAGTGTTTTTTAAATCTCTTTCAGTATAATAGCCAAACCCAGATCCGTGCAAGTGATTGGTTTTAATTTTTTTTTGTTTTCATATAAGTTAGGACATGGGGAATGCTAGTCTAGAAAAATTTGCCACGGTGACCAAAAGCTAAAATCTGGATTTTAACGGCATAGGTGCAGGAGGTGAGGTAAATGCTAATGCTAAATGCTAATATTAATGCGAATATTTATATAAACTAGCTGTTGCCCGCGGCTCTGCCCGCGTAAATATAGTATCCCTCGGGAACACATTTCTGTTTCGGGATAAAAAGTAGCCTATATTATTTTTAATCTAGAGCCTAAACTACCATACCAAATTTCATCGAAATCCGTTCAGTAGTTTTTGCGTGAAAGAGAAACAAACATCCATCCAGCCACCATCCTCACAAACTTTGACATATATAATATTAGTAGAAAGTAGGATGATAAACAACTTATTGACTATCTCCACTTCTCCATTGATATGAATTAAAATAATTAGGTATACGGGAAATGAAAGTGAATGAAAGTTGTACAATCTAATAGAATTTTGGTTTGTGGTCGCCAGTCTCAGTACAGCGGGTAAAAACGCCCGCTACACGGAATGTATTTTGATTCAACATAATAATTCATTCTTCATAATATCAGATTGCCCTTTGGCGACTAGATGTCACTTTAATCTTTGTACTAATACAATACAATACTTTTTCCCAACGGCTCTGGTACGAGCTACTCTGCAGACTCACCCAATATGGGCACATTTCTGGATCGAACAGCTTTCCGGTTAGCCACTTCCCTGCGTCTTGGCACCCCCCACGTCGTCCCCCATCGCTGTGTTTGTGGTGCAAACGCGGACAGCCTCGGACACCACGGGCTGGCATGTCAACGAAGCGCCGGCCGCATCTCCCGACATCACTGCCTGAACGATCTCATCCGTCGGGCTCTTATCACCGCCGGAGTGCCAGCTGTGCTGGAACCCTCTGGTTTGGCGCGCGACGATGGCAGGAGACCAGACGCTATGACCCTGGTCCCTTGGAGAGTGGGACGGGCTCTTGTATGGGACGCTACTTGCGTCGATACACTTGCTCCGTCCCATGTCCAGGGCACCTCGAGTTCTGCAGGTGCGGCCGCCAATCAGGCGGAAAACCGCAAGCGGCGCAAATATGAGAACCTTAGTGGGGATCTCATATTCGAACCGTTTGGGGTTGAAACTGGGTGCGCACAAACTTTTCAGAGAAATCTCCAAAAAACTCATTGAGGCCACCCGAGACCCCAGAGCCGGCACCTACCTGGTCCAGAGAATAAGTATCACAATCTAGCGAGGAAACTCTTTGAGCCTTCTAGGTACTCTGCCTGGTGGGGACGACGTGGGAGATTTCTTTGTTTTGTAGCATTTTAAGTTTTGGAGTAGTTATTATTTTTTTAGTACTTACCTACTTTTATAGTTTGTAAATATTTGAAATAGATTTTAGTTAATTTTAGCTTTCAACATTATACTATTAAAAAATATGTAAACAAAAATAAATAAATATCTTTGTACTTAGTTACATACAGAATGTTTTTTCAGTCAGTGTCCAAACTTTCAGGATTCATACCTAACATTCCTACATGAAAAAAAAATCTGCTGTTTTCTTCAAAATGCCATCTATGCCGTAGCCCTTTTGTAGGACACTGACTGAAAAAACACCCCGTACAAGTAAAGTTAAAAACCTTCGAAGAGCTTTATTTGCTTCACACAATCTCGAAAAGGTAACAACAACTAATGTAAATGTGGTTCGGCTGGATAAAAATATATTTCCTTGTACATAAGCCAGCATTGTCAGTATATATCTCGTTATCCAAGTAGGTAAAGTTGTCACTCTTTGTGTTAATTTACAGATAAACTTGCAAACGACTTTTATAAAGACAGCAAAAAGTTTACAAGCAGAAAATCTCGCGGATGTTTTTCAGAAAATGTTTACTTTTAGTACAGAAAAATGCGTATTATGAACATTTTTAATCCAAGAATATTAAAAACACGGAAGTAAATTACACCTTTATTCTTACCCTCATTATTTGAAAGTAGGCCAAATGTATTAGAGGAAAAACATCATTATCTTGTCGCAGTCTAGCAAGTTTGCGTAGCTAATGAGTTAAACTACCTAATATATTCATATAAGGTAGTTTAACTCATTAACTACTCTACTACTAGTATTCACTGAATAGACTGAAAATACTTATTTTTTTATATTCTTTAAAACAGTAGTATTTAGTACCTAACAGCCCATTCTGTTTTTTAGTTCTCTTGCATCTTTGCCGTGCAGTAGAAGGAATTGGTTTTCATTTTTAGTATACTTTCATAATAATAATATTAACTAGATTAAAATTAAGAAAAGCTAAGTATTTGTTATTAAATTTCATAAAACTTCGTTGCGAAAAGGAGATTTTTTATCACATTAATATTGAAAACTAAATAGTTAAATAGGTACGTAAGTACTTAAGTACTACTTAGGGCAAAAAAGGCCCATCACAACTCTTAACGATACATTTAACATACCTCCGAACTTCTGGCGAAGTTGGCAAACTTCTGGACTTGCGGCTCTTGCTGTTCTGGCGGGCAGGGCCCTGGCCCGAGTTGGTGTTACCCATGGCTGGCCAGATTATAACCTTTGACCTTCACTCACTGTGTCACGACATTGTATACGGTCACGTTTTTGTCCACACTTACTGAGCGAAATCATGGTTACAATGTTTATTTTATTTTCCATCTACCCGCAAACTGCTTTACGATTTCGAGACATTGGAGATGGAGACAGTTTTGACAGAATTTGTTTTTTTTTTGCTTTATTGGCAAGGACCAGTGTTTGAAATTGGAAAGTGGAAGTGGATTTTGTTTTGTTATACAATTATCTTGGTACCGGATTATTTTTTAAAACACGATTAAAACTAAATTATGTATATTAAAAATGAATATTGTTTTTTTTATATATTTCTGAATAAATTTGAAACAAATATTTTCGGAATAGGTAATTCATTTTCCTACTTGTTGATGTACCACCGGTTCGGAAAGTAATCCGGCGAGAAGAACCGGCGTAAGAATCTCGCGCGGGCCACCTTTCAGCAAAGACGGAAACTTGTGCTTCTAAAAAAATAATTTTACTAAGTGTGTAATAACTTTATCTATATAATATAACAAATCAGGATATATATAGTACATAGAAGCAGCCTTACAGGTGGTCATCTTATTCCCAAGGTATGCGATCGTCAATCGTTGACCCTTTAATAAGCTTAATAAATAATATATAGTTTTTTGTTATTTGATATTTATATTAATGCAATCACACTTAATTCATCAGTAATAATATTATTTATAATCAAATTCAAGAGGAATCTCTGGTGTTAGGGAAGTTAGTATGTTGTTCGAAAGCAAACTGTTGTTTATTTTAGAAACTTAACCGTGGCGATGAAAGGTTAATCTTGGTTTATAATTAGTTTATGTTAAGATATAAGATCGCTTTGAGTAGGTGCCTAGTTTATTAACTTTTCTCTTTCTTGTCGGTAACTCTTCCTACAAAATATAAAATCTAATATATATTTAAAAATACTTAGGGTATGTTTATGTGATACAATAGGAAGTTGCCTAGTCTGGAATATCACATCTTTATAAATTAAAATTGTCGATTAAAGATTTGTACATCTAAAAGAAATAAGTATTTAGATTGACGCGATTAAAAATTATAGGCAAATAAAAAATATTACAACTCGTGACGTCATAGACCGATATATCGCTCTCTTGCATATTGTAAATTTAAATTGTTTGTATCTTCGTTATTTTTTAAAATATAAAATACGCAAAAATGGGTTCTAGATTGTTTATTAACATGTTGTCTAACATCGAATAGACGTCAAAATGCCTATTACCTTTTGATTCCTTTTATTTATTATATTAGTTTTTTGAACGAATTTGACGTTACCTCAAGTGTCTAGACTCTAGTAGGTACCTATGTAGACGTGTTAATTTGACAGATGACTGTGTCAAATACGGTAGGACTTGAAAGTGTCATGGGTCACACTGTAGTTGTTCATGTACCAACTTCCGAGTATTAACACATCATGTCGCTTCCTACTAATCCAAAGGATGATATTTATTCCCTTTTTCTCTCCCTCTTACTGCCATACACACTACATATTTACAAAGCGTAAGAAATATACAAACTATCTCTCATAAAAATTATATTTCGGTAAAAAATTAAACGCCATTAAACGTTTTCCTCGAAACAAATAAAATTAATAAATGATCAAAGTGCCGCTTGTAATTGTAACGAATAACGATTAAGATAAATGGTGGCGTGACAGAATGTCGCAGGGGTCCCGCACCGCAGAACACCGTCAGGTTTCATCAACATTTTTTTGGAAAGAAATGTTTAGAACACCTGAATCAAAAATTAAAACAATTATTAATGGTACTAGCTTCATAATACTCATACGCTTGATTCGTTTTTCCTTGTGTTACAAAAACTTGATGGTTGTTATATTAAACAATAATTTGAAAACTAATAATTAATAACTAATAACAATAATTTGTTAGGATTGCCTAAAACAGTTATTATCCATGTTTTGTAATAACTTTAGTATTAAAAGCATTGACGTACACATTATAGACGAGGCATGTTGAGGCAAAAAGTGTCTCCAGTTAAATGGCTCCACTTTTGAAATTTTTGGGGCTATTTTGACATTTGAAGTATGGTAAAAACAAGATGGCTGACATTTGAAGTATGGTTGAAACCAAGATGGCGTATTTTTTTTTGAATGAAGAAATGTTCTGTCAAATGTACGTCATAGCTATGTTGAGTTTTGAAATATTTGATTAAAAAGGCTCTATCTAGTATCTACACACTTGGCTATCGTTATGATAGCTGTACTGTGTTGCAAGTTGCAACCTAAATGCCATCGCTCCTAGCTTCGGGCACTGGAATTTCAAAGGTCAAATCGGTTAAAACGATCCTAGGTATCCGTTCTCAGAGTACTAAGCTAGATGCTAGACTCCAATAGATGTTTAACTTATAATTGTACTGTGAAATCCGTGGTAGCTATTAAAGATAACTAGTATTTAATATTCGCCAATTTGGCTTGACCAACTTGAAGCATGTTTGCTGGATGGAGATCCCTCCAGGATTTTCTAGCACACCACCTTAATACTGTTCTGTTGTACCTTATTTACGATAATACAGTATCCCATGGGAACACTGTACTTTTTCGGAATAAAATGTAGCCTATGTTTTAATCCAGAGCACATACTATATATTATTATCTATAGCTACTACCATATCGAATTTCATCAAAATCCGTTAAGTGGTTTTTGCGTGAAAGTTTAACAAACATCCATCCATCCTCACAAACTTTCACATTTATAATATTAGTAGGATACATACTCAAACAGGCAAAGTTACGAGTAAATGCTGCTATAAAACTCAATGATTAGAGCCATATTGATCCACATATAATAAACAATTGCGATAATATCCATAGGGGGCTCGGCGGACAAAAAGTTTAATTACGACTCGAGAGCAGAGGTCATTACCCCCGACCTTTTCGGTCGGTCGGCTACAGAATTCCATTTTCGAATTTGACATTTCTTCACATTCCATTTTCAAAATTAGCATTTTGGACAGATTTTAAAATTCCTTATTTCCTTGATGTTTGCTTTTTAAAACTGTCGTTAATAAAATTTAGAAAGTAAATTAGCTTCTTTATGGCACACTATGTATTTCAATTTTAAAATTTAATTAAAATGGAGTGTTCAAATTTTTTAAACATGCCGATACAATAGAAATTAGGATAGAATCGTTACAAATTGACGGAAGTAGAGTAATTTGTACTAATAAGCTACTCCATTGGTTCCTGTGGGTTTCTCTGTTCCGTTATACAGTGTGTTATAAAACGAGGTTATGACTTGTTGGAATAATTCATTTTATTTAGGTAGGTACTGAGATTATTAATTTTATCTATCTCTATAACACAATAACCTTGAAGCAGTAATATTTGATAGATAGAAATTGTTAAGTTTATCATTTGTTGCGGGAAGAATCGTTATATTTTATTTATTAAAGCACGAGCCCGCGGCTCCTGCCGCATGGAATGTGTTCGTTGCAAAAATATTGTTAGCCCATTACTTTTTCGGGATAATAAGTAGCCTATGTGTAAATCCAAAGCCTAAATCAATTCGCGTTCAAATCAGTTCAGCCCTTTGGGCGTGAGATCAAAGACACACAAGCATACACACATAAACACAGTAACCCACGGGAACACTGTACTTTTTCGGGATAAAAAGTAACTTTGTGACATAATATTGTGTTAATCCAGAGCCTAAACTACATATTATACTATCATACATGCATTTTATCAAAATCCGTCGAGTAGTATTTGCGGAAAAGACTTCTACAAAAAAAGAGACAAACATCTATCCATCAGTAACAGTTACTATCCCGGTGGCGATAGTAACTGTTACTTATTGTATAGTGACTCTTTCACGGTTCGGTTAAATACATTTTATATATTGTTAGTAGCCTTAATGTACTCATTGCCCTCAAACAAACTGCTACACCAGTCTTGTAGGAAACTGCTAACTGTCTCTGTAAGTTTATTGTTCTAAAAGATATTTATAAATAATCCATCCGTCCTCACAAACTTTCACATTTATAACAGTAGTAGGATAATGAAACAACAACTAACTGGCACACAATAATATTATTTCAATTAAACTGATGCAGTATAAGCTACAATATTGGTAGAAGCAGTTGCAGCCTCAAAGATAAATGATTAAAATGCAAGCTTTTGTTAATTATTTCTAATACTAGATGTTGCCCGCGAATTCGTCCTTTAATCCCGCGTAGACCGTACATTCCCCCGCTATAGAAAGTAACCTATGTCCGTCCCCGTGGTCTAGTCTATATCTGTGCCAAATTTCAACGAAATCGGTCCAGTAATTTCGGAGCCTATTTAATGCAAACAAACATACAAACAAACAAATCTTTCCACTTTAGAATATTAGTATAGAAAACGTAACCCCGTTAAAACAGAAGTTATCGCAATGGGACTAAAATAGACTAGCAACTAAAATCTATTCTCTATTCATTTTAGAATAATATTATTATTGTTGAAACAGTTAGTTCATTACGATATTCTGTTCTAAACAAGATATTGGACAATTTAGGTTTCAAATTGCAAATCAGCTATTGTCCGATAACTAGATCAATGCATTATCTGCGAGTGCAGCGGTCGACGGGCGGTCTATGGACTAACTAGGGCTAACGTTGTTACGACAATGTCGACAATACTTATGAATCCCCATATATTATATACTAGCTGTTGCTCACGGCTCCACCCTCGTTAATACAGTATCCCACGGGAACACTGTACTTTTTCGGGATAAAAAGTATGTGACGGCATGTGACTTGAGCTTAGTTTAACTATTATTCCAGTATTCGGCCGGTAATGTTTAAAAGCTGATTCTGAACCAAATCTCCACTAGCACAGGTCGTTCAGTATTTACGATAGACATGTTTTGTATACTTAGGACCTGTTTCACAATCTTCTAATAAGTGTCAGATAGCTTATTATCATGTTTCGTCTCTGTCGTTCGATATAAGGTTGGCATCGACAAAACTTCCGAATAAGCTATGTGACACAGTTTAAGTTTCTCAAACAGTAATATAACTTCCGTAATTATGATACTTCAATTCAAAAATCATACTGTGTCAATGTCTATAGCGGTACCTAATTTGTACGAAAAATCATCACCTACCTTTAATTACGTAACCGTTCCTGAAGGGAGGATTTTGATTAAATACAACGTCGCGCGGTTAAAGGCCAAAAGGTAGTAACCATAAAATGGCTCTGAAATGACATTAGAGAGTGAACCTTAATGTTTGTCATTGTTCGCATCTTTAGTGCTTAGGTGAGTTTCATGTTTTATTCAAGCCCTTATACCTTCACTCTTCTTCATCCTTCATTTTTGTATGAGTTGTGTCCAAAGTCAGGAGTACAGTAGCGCTTGAAAATCGACAGTATTTTTAATGCTTAAATACATAAAATACTATTTATATTCGCGTCGAGGACGAAAATGCAGTCAACACTCAACGAAATTATTATTTTAGATCGCATGAATGAGTATACTAACTCCATTGTTAGTTTGGTTTCGACAAAACAGTCAATTTGGTTTCGACTCGTGACTCGTAATGACATTTGTCATAAAAGCGTGCATCTTGCTTCATCATTGTTTAAGGTTTAAGTAATTTGACGGAAGTAAACAATGCACGCTCACGGCTTTCATTGTTTTAGTTAATATTATAATTCAAAGAAGATTGACTATAATTATTGAATATAAGGATACTAGGTAGTGTATAGCGATGTTTATGCAAATGCCATACATTTTTATTTTCGAATTTCGTCGTCGTAACTAGCGTTGGCAACTTGGCTAAATATTCTAAACATAAGTACACTTTTATATTCAGTCCCTTTCTTCTAGTAAATGTATCTATAGTCATCAGTGGCAATCATTCTATATTAGTTGCGTCGGTTCCAAATGTCACTGGCCACTATAAAGTCTATTTTTAAAAGCTATAAAAACAAAAATATGCTTTCATGCTACCTTTTGGCTTAAAAAAACCCCCGGTTTTAGACTCATCAGATTTTGTATGAATCACATTTATTTTATTTGAAAAGGTACAACCAATTCTGCAATGGAATTCGGAAACATGACCGAAGCTGCGGTTTTCGGTTTGCGGGAAACAAAAAATACGTAAAATGTTTGCAGTTTGCACGGATTGAATGTGGCTTCGAAATTCCATATTTAGTATTTATTTTATAAGCTGGCTTATTCTAAATTTATAAATACCATCACTGGCACAATCACACACACGTGGCAAAATCAGGAAGTCGCAAATCGCAAGAACATTCACTTACCTTTTGGAATTTTCTCTATGATAAAGAAATATAATCACCTAGATAAAACAAGGCGATAAATCAAGTTATACACTTTGTTTTACTATTATATTATCTTAAATTATATTAAAAATGTTCTTCCATCTAACAAAATTAATCCTAGTCTAGAAAAAGGTTGGGTCAAAAAACCTCGATGATTGTGAGAGTTGAAACCTGCGACCGATAACCATATTGTTCTCGTCGAAACCAGATCGTAAGCTCTTCGAACGCCTATAACAGAAAATTGCTTTTCGTAGAACGGCGAGGTTTGTACACTCGCTTACTGCTAATTTATATCCAGCCTGATACATCCTGTATAGCTTGTAAAAATTTTTTTAAGTTAGTAGAAACTAGCAAGTCAATGACCTATAATACAAAAAAATCCGATTCCAATACTTGCACCACTATCTGACTGTAACAATAAAACATAGTTTTTTATATACTAAGTTTTTCTAAGCAATGATGAATTTGCCACATGTTAATTATGGTAAATAGAGGAAGAATTTTGCCAGAAAAATTTTCATAGTTCAGTTTTGATTGTTCGTGTAAAAATAGTCCACATTTTTATAGTGAAAAAAATTATAATAAAATTCTGAGAACCAATAATATTAACTTAAAAACAATTGATGTAACTTCAAACAAAACTCAGTAAGCAACAAAATACGACTATAAAAGATATTTTATTTATCGTTACTACAATATGGCGCGATAATTTACCAGCCAGGAGCAATCAATTGCAGTCGAGTTGAAGATTTGCGGCTCAGTAGCTTTTGAAAGTTCCGAGTATTATCTTTGTAACAGTTGTTATGAGTCTTTGAGTTGAAGTTAAGACACGAGTTCTTCAAAAATTCAATGTGATATGTGTCACATTATTATGTTCTATAGTATTTTGGCTTTATGTGTAACTGCATTTAAATTGTACATCAACAGCTAAATTACTGTCGATTAGCTGTTTCCCGCGGCTCCGCCCGCGGAAATATAGTAGGGTATCCCGCGGGAATACTGTACTTTTTCGGGATAAAAAGTATCCTATGTTTTAATCCAGAGCCGTAAACTACTACCCTATTTGGTAACCAGTTAACTTCATCGAAATCCGTTCAGTAGTTTCTGCGTGAAAGAGTAACAAATATCCATACATCCATCCTCACAAACTTTCACATTTACAATAGTAGTAGGGATTGCAGTTTGAATGAAGTTCAACAAACGACTGCAACTGAATTGCATGCTCCATATTAATACAGCATGCAGACTTTAAAACTCGTTTCCAGTATATAGAGAGATAAGAGAGAGAATAATATTAATAGAGAAAACGAACTGTCCTCTATTCCTATTATTACTTCAATAAATAACATCCTTTATACTAGCTAATATTTACTTCTATTAGTAGAACGGTTTCTCAATATCTACTTATTCATTCTCGAAATGATTCGTGACTGTGGTCATGATAGAACTATTTAAATCAGTATTGTATGCAAATGTTTAAAAAGATAATTTATAGATTTCCTGATAGCTGTGGGTTACAACGGGTTTTTATTTTCATTTTTGTAATATTTAAGTGTAATATTCAAATGGAAGGCTCATCTGGTAGTGAGCACCATGGATTTTTCTGTACTGTCGTTTTAGGGGTCAAAAATCTTTGCAACAGTCTACAGATTTTTTTTAATAAAAAGAGAAGACTTTTTTGTACTGGTGCCTGATTACGGAAAACTTTCAAGTGGTCGTAAAAAATTTAATTAGGGCTTGTACTGAAAACAGCATCTGCATAAAATGATAAGAGGGCGGGCTGAAATTGCAAAAGAAACGAATTTGTCTCGAAAAGGTCTTCGAGCTGTAATATTTTTCCTTTGAAATAGATGATTGTTGAGGGGAATTCGCAGGATCCCATTAAAAGTATGACGCAGAAAATTGCAATTTCTTGTTTTTATTTTCGTAAAACGAATATTCTATTATTTCGTTTCACTGGCCTCTAATATCCCAAAGATGCAGGCAAGGGTAAAATCTGATAATAATATTTCTAGGAAAAATTAAGGCTGTAACTATTATAGGATGTCTATAATGAAAAAAAAAGGATTATTATATATTTAATTGGGACACCCATTACAATATTATGTCAAAGATAAATACCTCCTTAATGTGAAATTCGTCCGCCAGGACAAAACACAATTACTTTTTTTTTTTTTTAATTTCTAACGCGCTAATTGAAATTGACATAAAGAAGATTTACACAAATCCGTGCATCGGGCGACCGCATTCAATACCTACCTACAGTGAATCTTCATTTGCCGTCCCTTCACCTGGGGGGTGAAAGGGGGGTTCAAGAGGGAAGTGACGTTAAGTTAGATTAATCGCGCACCCCGTATTGCAGTCTGAACATCATTCAAGATGAATATTTGACAAAATGAGGTGAATTAATGATAGATCATAGAGCTTTTTGGAATATTTGGTTTTATGAAGAATTTTCAAATAGATAGGATAGGCATAGCTTGTTATAAATTAAAAATAAGTTATAAAATAAATAATAATAAATAATATCTTCAAAGTTTTTGTTTTAAAAACTTTGATTTGTCAATGTTTGTTACATTAAAATCCGAAAAAAACTTTGTACGAATCAACTCTACACGCACAATATTCAAATGCATAGGCTAATAATTATTGGCTAGGCATTTACCATTTTTTTAATATTATTACCAATATTATTTTGGAATAAAAAAACAAAAATAATGCATGTCCCAAATTCAAACGCGCTCAGCTAATGCCATTTGCACTAAACTTATATTTTATTAGATAGCATGGCATTTATCGATCTATGAACTATTGTTACGGCAGACGGGGCAAAATCCTTGGGGTGGCCCCCTCTGGCCTCCCTCACAAACATACACGCTTGTAACAAACGCGCTAAACGTTTTTAAAACGCATTCGGAGTCTGGAATTTTCATTTGGATTATAAATGTTTTACACTCAAATACTAAATTATTTATTTACCCTTTAAATTATGGGATAATTAATGTCAAACAAAATTGTTGCGTCATATGTGCAAAAGTATTATAATGCAAAAGTAGGTTACATGTCATTTAAATTTTAAAAAGTCTGTTCTAGAATGTAGTTCAAAAGTTCTTACTCTTTATCTTTTTTAAAGTTGATGTTAGCTTTCTCCCTAATAAAGAGACAGTAATAATATCATAGTAATAAGAAATGAATGACGTAAAATGTGAATTAAATTCCAAGTTCCTTAACTCAAACAAAATTAAACATGACACAGGACAGGTAACGGTCGAATACTGAAATGCTAATCAAAATTAAGAGCTATTTACAGGCTGTTGCTGTCTCTGCTAGCCGAAATGACAAGGACAGCATGTGATTAGGTGTCACTTAATTTAACTGTGGTTTCAATATTCGACCGTTAGTCCATGAATCTCAGCAACAAGCTCTTAAAATGACCAAAGCTCCAAAACTGTCACTTTGATAATACCGTCCTGTCACCCTCCCCCATGCAATAAAACCCCATAAAGCATTATCTATAGTCTCATAACGGATTCCACCCTAGACCAAGACGCAATAAATTCCATCCAAACACTGAAAAATGATGCAAAATATCGCAGCGAACGCAGATAGAGAATTCACGATTTTTATTTTGAAATTGCTCATAAATAAAGGTAACATATAGACTAAAGATACTTTAAATATTTAAGATTAATATGTGTAACTTGAGTAATTTGATTTATATTAATATGTTACATGTATGATATAAACGTTTAAGTAAATGTCATTTTGACGTGATAATGTCTTATAATTTGATGGAGCCGGCGCGGCTGCACGCACGAAAAAACATGACTCATACCGTTACCACCGCATTTGCCGTTACCTTAGCTGGCCGCGTCTTAGGTATGTGAGCGGTGGGACGGAGAGGCGGGGCGCTTGATGTTATTATTCAGTGCGGCGCCGGACTTCACTGCGGCAACACGCGTTGACAGTTCTGGCTAGTTTAGACAAAACGCACAAGAGATTGCAATAGCAAGATGAGTCCGCCGATAAAAAGACAATCTAAGGAAATAATATTTAAAGTGCATACGTTTTTAAAAAACGGAAAGCCGATGTCTATGGTTTAGAATATAAACCTGATGCGTCTTTAATTTAATCTATTTAATAATTGAATAATTATTGTTCACGATATCTCGAGATTGGTCGTCACTGTCTAATCTCATGTTAATTAGTTCCGCGCGCACTATGAACATGACGTTGTCACGTTGAACGACCGACTTTACAGACAACCGATTTTTTTTAACCACCGACGAAAACAGAGGGGTGTTATAAGTTTGACGTGTCTGTCTGTGTATCTGTCCGTGGCGTCATAGCTCCCAAATGGATATACTGATTTTGATCAAGTTTTTTTTGTTTGAAAGCTGAGTGCTGACACGATCGAGTGTTATTAGCTATAATTCATAATCATCAGCTCACTCACTCACTGCTTGATAATTCGGTGGTTACTTAAATTTTCTATTTTGTTTCTCTACTTTACGAATGGGTACCTACAATACAAACGATAACATTGTTTGTCTCTATCTTATACATAAACAAGTGTAAGAGTGAATAGTATTTAAAAAGTAGGACCGCACTAAATACAACGGACGCGCCGCGCGCCGCGCCGGCCGCGTCGCGTTTCATCGCGCTGCTATCGCCGAGTGCGGTCTTACCTTAAGGGTGGAATGAATGAAACTCAGAAACTATTATCGCAAAACAAAATAAAGCTATAACTTAGACACTTCTGAATCGTTGGTTAGCCGCTACAAAGCCAGTTAGTGTTGAGTTTGCAAATATCAGAAATCAGCAAGCTCTGCCCACGCTCCGAGAACTGGTTTAGCGCATAATAGGGTTCTGTACACTCCTTGTATACGCAAATTCCAATACTCGTTCTGTTAATTTTAGCCACGAGTTCTAGAGATTCTTCAATCAGATAAAAGGAATCTTTAGTTTACGACTAAAGGAAAAAAAAACCGCTGCACGTTTTTAAAATTAGAACGAAGTTATGAATAGCCTATTAAACATCGTCACGTAAGACATATACGATTAGTTTGGATGAATGACAACGGGAAATAATATTATCATGTCTGTTAAGTCGGCTTACGAACGATTTTTACACTGATAACGTCATCACAAGCCGAACGCTTAGGTCGTGCCTCTCTATCGCTTGTTCCGCGCTCTCGCTTGCGTGCTCGGCTCAGGCGGAACGTGACAATCAGGAGGAACGTGACAATATTTCGTGCGTGGAGCCGGTGTTCATCGACTTATAAGACGTTATCACGTCAAAAATATCATCAACGTTAAATACTAATTGCCGATCATCCTACTACTAATATAAATGTGAAAGTTTGTGAGGTTGGATGGATGGAAGTTTGTTACTCTTTCACACACAAAAACCACTGAATAGTTTTTAATTAAATTTGATATGCTAATGAGTTTAAGCTCTGGATTAATACATAGGCCAATATTTATCCCGAAAAAGTGCAGTGTTCCCATGGGATACTGTATTCTCACTGACGGAGCCGCGGGCAAAAGCTAGTCTACGTAGAGTATGATTTAAATCCCTTTTATTTCCTTTTTTCCCTACTAAGAGTTCGCAACATCAAATTCTTTCAAAAGCGATACGGCAATTTTAAATTCAAACATAGCTACATGTGAAATTCTTAAATCTTAGCCCTGTCCTTTACCCTGCCTTGCTCCTGTATAAAGAGCCTGGAAGTCGTCTTTCACTCACTGTTTATTTGTAGTCTTCGCCGGCCTTTTGAAATACTTCCTACTTTCATTCCTTTATGACCCAAGTGGCTACGTACCTGAGATGAAACTCATGGCCTATTAAATGTAGCAACTTTAATTTAAAAGTTATACCACATAAAATAAATCTTTTAGTAAAATAATAACATTTTAGGGTCAGCTCACAACGAGACGCGACGCGGCTCGCCATTTTAGATAGTGGTTCAAAATTGAATTTTATTCTCTACACAAAAATATTAAACATCGCAAGAGCGGCGCCGAGCTGCGCAGCAGCTCGGAATTCTAACTCTTCCAATGAAACGTATATGTTGTGTGGAATAGATAAATAAAGAAGATAAATTTAGAAGTGCTATGAAAGCTGAACCTCAATTCTCATATTTAAAGTAGACTTTCATTTTACTTTAATCGTATTATAAGTGAAGCGACATGTTATCATAAACTGATTTTGTGAAGTTTCGACCAATCAAAACGCGTTTCGCGTTGGTTTAACGTTTACGAGAATACCGGTTTGGCAGTATTGGCGTATCGGGACTTGATTGTAATTGTATTATTGCAGGTTTTATTTAGCAGAATTGATGTTTTGTCAGAACTCACTTGGCTTTAACCCTAGAATAAGAGAGAGGAGGAGGAGAGGACTCGAAGTAGGTGTATAGTTTACATTGTATAATAATACGACACCCACGGAATTGTGGCACGCTTCTTGTGGCTTGACCCTTAAGTATATACTATTAATATTTACTATAGGTATGTAACCTAAATTAAAGCTAGCTTATGGCCGAATACTGAAACGCGAATCAAAATAAGGAGCACTATTCAACGGCTGTCGCTGTCTCTGCTAGCCGAAATGACAAGGACAGCGTGTGACTTGAGCGACGCTTAATTTAACTATCGTTCCAGTATTCGGCCGTTAGTATGATAGGGTGAAAGCGAGTGTGAGTGAGTGTCATTTACACCTAAATAATACGTAAGGCATACTTGAAATTTTATCGCATTGACATGAATTTAAATGAGCGGAACTGTTCATATATTCGCAAAATTCTCGGAAATAATCTTACAAATCAGTACCTATAGAATTAAAATTTTCTCTGAATTCAATAATGCATGTCCTGTTAAAGTCGAATATCAGAATTATTGTGACCGTTATGTGCTAAATTTTCAAATGGGGCCACTGACCTGAACTTTAAGGTTCCCTTTTTTGGTAATATAGTTTTAAGTTCTATAAGTTAACCACATTTGGTATTTGATTGTAAGGTTTAGATTGGATGAAGACGATGATATTTAATTTATTTAACTGTCAAACATTCTAACTACGACTTTACTCATTGTCGTATATATAATAGGCGGGTAAATATACATCTAGTAGACACTTTTTACCTAGACCCAAAAAATAAAATTTAAATAGAACCAAACATGGGGTTGATTGGGGCCATTTAGGTTTGAAATTTGTCATCTTAACATTAATTGCTTTCCGCAGTATAATCAGACTTCTGAAATCAAGATGGCGTAATATTTTCTTGGATGAAGATTTTTAGTGTTGATATCTTTGCCTTTACCTAAATGTGACTCTGAATGAAATGAATCTGCTATTTTAAATAATTTTATAACTTTAAGTCTTCTTAAAATGAAATAATCTGATAGTATAATTTATCATGTAGGAATCTAAATACAGCCAGGTGAATGAATACATTAAGGTTTATTGGTATGTAAAATAATTTAAACTGATTAAATAATTTTACCACCATTTTAAATGGCAAACATTCACAAACAGCACCTTTCCTATTAATTATTTACAGTATCTAAATATTTTTTTTAAAATATTAACTAACATATAAAACAAAAAATCGACGAACGGTGCGTTTATTGGTAAAGTAACTTCAAACTTCGAAGTTACTTCCTAAGGGTCAGCGCTCACTTCTTAAGATAGCAATTCAAAATTGAACTTTATTCACTTCACAAATAGGGACACAAGACCGGCGACGCGCTGCAGACCGCGGTGCTAGCAATTCGAAGTTCAACTTGTATCTTTTTGTGTATTTAATAAAGTTCAATTTAAAAAATGGCGAACTGCGTCGCGTCTCGGTGTGAACTGACGCTAAGTTATAAAATAATATTGTTATAGGTAGCAATCAAGATTTTAGTTTGCATCTTGCTGTTGTTACTATGTTGTGTCTCGGAAACAACCAGATGATTACTTAAGTTATCATTTTTATGTTCTGAATTTGAATTTTTATTCTTAATTGCCATTCCACTTTTTACTTGTCAGTAGATTAAATATAGGTTTAAAATAATCTGATAGTCCAAATATTTAAATAACTAAAAACATTAGCATGATTTCACCTTTTACGGCCCGTTTCAATTACCTATCTATCTATAGCTATCTGTTAAGAACGTCGCCATTCAATCATTTGACGGTTTTTGCGATTCAAGTTTGACGTTTCTAACAAATAGTTATTGGTAGATAGGTTATTGAAACGGGGCATTAGTCGATTTTATACTTAAATCAATTACAAATGATTTGTTGATACGCTTGATCTCAATGTCTTATTAGTAAAATCTTTAAAAAAAAAGTATTGTACGATGCATACTGCTAGTAGCCCAGTACTGTACCGGCAGTACAGAATTCACATCCATGCAATTTCATATAGAGAACTATCGATATTTATATCTAAATTCCACAACCAGCCAGTTCGCAATAAGAGCAAAACCATTTTGAAATAAGAACGTAGGTGTAAATGCAGTACCTTCGTTTTACTTATTGCCTCGCAAAGGCTATCAGACAGCGCTCACCGAGAATAATTATTTGCATTCATCCACATATTGATACACCCGGTTTAAAAATAGAAAATTAATTTCTAGGTTTTTAATTATGTTTGCTTAAAGTGAGTAGGTAAGTAGTATTCGATAAATAAATTGAACTAGAGATCAGTCGAAATTCGCCCATGACGATTTGAAATTTATAAGCGTTATTTTTTGCCTCTAAGATAGAAAATGAATTAAATGTTGTAACAGATTGACAAACGTCCACGTGTAACATAAATTATTGTATCTATCATTCGCACGGTAGTGTGTGTTGAAATCAGTGCTGTTGTTATTTTTATTAATTTTATGTAGGTATTTCTAAGAACACATGCACATTGCACACCTTCCTCCACATAAACTTTAATTAACCGGGCAATTTTCATACTCTTCCCATTGCACTATTGTCGAAAAACTGTACTGTGTATTAAATTTATCGATTAATAACATTTAAAATTGACCAAGAACATTATTAATATTAGTTTTTATCCTCATAGTTTCATAGTACTTTGGAAATATAAAGTTCGGACGTTATGCTTTTGAACTTTCAGTATAACTGGCTACTTAGATATTTCTGTTTATCATAACGATATGCATCTATCTAATTATTATAATTATTTCCTTAATATAGCACGGAGCACCGCGTTTTACAGAAGTTTGAGGGAGTTAGGTTTTAAGAATACGTAACTTCAGTCAACAAAGCACAACAAATTAATTTTGGTTGGTAGTTATTTTGATGTTTTTTCTTCGGGAAGTGAAACAATTATCATAATGTTACTAAAGTTTCATACTTAGTTACATTACATTTCAACATAATAATACTTTATTAAGTTCGTGTTCGTTTTAGAAGAAGATTTGTAATCAATATACAACAAAGTTCATCAACACTCCCGTCTTGTTTATGTTTTGTTTACAAACAACATTATGTAAACATTAAATTTACCGTAAAAATTACTTACAAATAACCCAATTAAACATCTAAAAATGCATGTGGCAGTAAAATCCGAAAAGGAACCAAGAATTTTCAAATTTCAAAAATCGAACTCATTTTTTTTTTCCAAGCATGAATCACGAATCAAAATAAACATTGAACCATCATTGCACTGCACTTCGCGGCTATTTACAGAAATCCCGATTCTTGACAGATCCGCGCGCTGTCAAACGCACATGCGTGCGCGCTCGGCCGCCGCGCGTTGACAACAGAGCTCCCCTTCCGCCGAGATGCAGTGAATGCATAGGGTGTAGAGCTTTTGAATATATTAAACCGCAGATTTTCCTCACGACTTAGACCTGCGTAATCAACTGTACTTGTTAGAGCTTGAGTAATTGATTTAAGACTCTACCTAGCTAGTAGGTAGAGTTCCGCATAATATTGTTCGTGCAAGTTATGCTTCTTATTTTTTATGATGAACGTAATTACTATTTACTTTTGTTCAGCCATATCTCAGATACTGATTCTTTTAGTTTTGTCTGTGTAATTTTCCATACTTGACATATTTGAATTACTTTTATCTAAACTATTAGAAATAAAATTATTAATTCATACAAACTACTTTATCGATTCTAAATAATTGATTTATCTATAAGTTCGCTATTTAATATTATTTTTTAAGGCCCGAGCCCAGACAGACGTAAATTGATTTCAATTTATGCTCATCATCAAATTATCAAACAGAGCCTTCTGAAAATAACAAAAAGAACAGCTCCGCATCACACCCTGTATACGAGCGCCATCTGCGAAGGGATCCTTTGCATTAGTAGGATGGCATTATGCACTACAAGGGTTCGCGAGTTATCTCCTCACATCACGCGGCCTTTAGCCTTCCTGCTGAATTATTTACATCCCGCTGATACGGAGATATCTATGTGTTTTTTATGCATTGGCACGTATTAAATATTTTTTTAATTCATTTCATTCATCCTCAAAACGGAGTTTTAAAGTTGTTTTTTTTTTAAGTTAGACTTATAATTTCTCCGCATGAACATATTAAAATCATGTGCCCGAAGGCTTCTTGGTTAGATTTGGAAACTTTGCACGACGAACTTTAAAATTGATTTTCGGGTAGATAAATGATCATGAGATGTTAATATTATTTTAGGCTTTTAAACACTAAATTGAATACGTCAAATGTATATCTAGTTTAGTAGCATAAAAATCCTTTATATAAAATTGATAATTTAATCAATAAATTCAAAGAATTTATAAATTAATCATTGCCTATCACATTATTGCGAATTTCATAAATATCAAAGCAATATTATATACGTCTTTTTAAAAGCTATAAAAATCAATAACAGAATATATATCAACAAACATTATAAATGGTTCCGTTTCGAATTAAAATGTAACACGAGGGAGTGCCGTGCGCGTTACTCTCCCTGTCACAATGCGCTATTGATAATGAACGGTTATTATTTTTAGCAGTTATCTTACAATGTTACTTTATTATGAAATATTATTGTTATTCAATGTATATAAACGTACCTAGATGCTTTTTTATCAATGTCCAAATGAAACTAAGTCCTCCTCCTATTTATAAATGTAAAAGTTTGTGAGGATGGATAGATGGGTGGATGTTACTCTTTCACGCAAAAACTACTGAACGGATTTCGACAAAATTTGGTACGGTAGTAGTTTAGGCTCTGGATTAAACTATAGGATACTTTTTATCCCGTAAAAAAAGTACATTGTTCCCGTGGGATACTGTGTTTATAATGGAAATAGCTAGTCTAATATAAGTACAAAGAAAAGACGTCAAAAATATTAAAACTAAGTAGAAAGAACTAAAAAATATTGTTGAAATTAGAAGCCAATCACAGATTACTCATATATTTAATAGTAATTGGATGGATAAGTAGGTAATAATCAGTCAAAGGTAACTTAAAATCATCACTTGAAAGTGAAACAATATAAATAACTAGGTCTTGATAGTTAAAGAGGAAGAAAGAAAAAATAATTTATTTGGTAAAATAAAAACTAAACAACATAAATAAAAAATAAAAAGAAAAACACGCGGACAAATATACAGACAAACATGACATACATTACAAACACACAGGTGAAACTGAGAACCTTTTTTTATAAGTCGTTTATAAACACAAGAAATTGTTAAACACAAAAAAGTTGATACTTTTATGTAACGAGCATACTGTAACGTGTGGTCTATCGCGTTACGTGACATTTACAAGGAATTCTCACTGAATGTAAACAAAGACAGTTAATTTCCCATTTACTGCAGTGCGGATAAGAATGCTGCAGTGTACCCACTACCCGATGTGTCAGCCTCGCAGCACAAAAAGTTTACATAAATTCTAATTATCTTGTAACATCATAAAGCCATACCCTACGTGTCCTTATGATATAATGGACCCTACATGGAATTGTTTTAATTAGAATATTAATTAGAAATAATGACATTTTAATTTATTGTTATTCCTTAAAAATAAGTATCATATTATTGTAATTAAAAAAAAAACACGTTAGCATAATTTTTCAAAAAAAAAATCTATTTACGATTCCAGTATAATTAAAACTTATGTAAATTAACTTTAACTTAGTTCTGTTGCGTAAGTTTTTCTTGTGAAAAAATGTTTGTGCCAAAAATTCTTATATTTTTAATAGGTAGGTAGGTACTGGACATAAAATTCTTGAGTGAAAATTTTAATGTAGCCTCATAAAATTAATTACAACGGAGATATAAATCTTGAATGTTTCAAAAGAGGGGATTACGTTTTAACTTATTTCAGCATTGACACTAAACCACCGGCTGAAGCTATTGTTTGTGCGACGTTGAAACTTTTTATGGCACTGACCATTTTCATTTGTGCTTCCCAAACTGTGGCTTGTTTAAACAAGCCAACTACTGAAAACACTAATTATAAACAAGCCAACTACGAAAAATAAGAAATACTGATATTATAGTAAAAAAATATATTTTTAATAGACTTACAAAAAAGGAGGAGGTTATAATTAAATTTTTTGTAAAATGTTTATCAGAACCCCAATTCTCGTATTTAACTTGGACTTTCAATTTAGTTTCAATGAATTACACATGAATCGTCTTGATATCATAAACTAATTTTTGGAGATTGGACCAACGCGCGTTAAACGTTGGTTTGACGTTTATGAGGATACCAATTTGATGTTTTAAGATATCGAGACTGCATCGAAACTGTATTATTGTAAGTTTTAATCAGCAGAATCGACCTACTGATTTTAGCTTTTCAAAATTAATAAGTATATTAATATATAAACCTACTGAATAATTCTAATTTATTAGCGCTTAATTGCGCTAAATTATTAAAGATGCAGCAGCTGGTGTGCCTTAGCTGCAAATCACTTGATAATAGAGATTTTAGTAGAAAATTAAATTAAAGATGACATTACATAAATCTAAAATATTTAATAAATCAATAACACAATGAAACAAATTAGCAATTCACTTTAAAGCTCTGAAAGACTATATTAGAGAGTATAGTAGTATATTAGAGAGTCGTGTCGTGAGTCCCAGTATCTGCAAAGCCCAAAAACTTGTACACGCCACTAGGTCTGAGGTTTAGAAAGTTTGACAACCGTTGTCTTAAGCAAGCACAATGCGGAAACGTTAAACGCGGTTAGGAACACACTAATCCGCTCTCGCTTGTTAAACCAAATCAAACTATTCGTTGAACGTCCAAAAATATACCTACACTAAATTATTGAATCCAAGTATCAAGACTGATCGGACCACTTTGAAATGTCAAATGTCTTTTAATAATAATGTCGTTTACACACGATTTCGTCAACAAATTATTAAGAATTAGATTAAAAGACACGGATTAAAACCTTCTTCTAATAGGTACTACTTAAACTATTCAAGACAGGCACTATAATATTGACCGGAATCCGCAAGGCCGGGGGAAGTTCGGAGCACTGAAAATAGAACTTTATGTTAATACAATAGAGCAGAAAATTGAACACACGTGTATCAAGTCAAATGTCAAATCTGATAACTCGACACTCATGATGTTCAACTCTTTTGTCCAGAAATTATATTTTCAGTGCTCTGAATTTTCCTCGGCTTTACGGATTCCGGACAATATAGTCCCAGCCTTACGGCAAATAATATTCGTTTCGGTTATATATTCCATGGATTGCAGTTTCAAATATTTACTCCATACAAACTTTGAAAAAATTACAAATCTAATAATTCTTCAATGGTCAGTTTCAATCAAAATGGATTCTAAATTCAATTTCAAAATTCATTCATCCATCCAACATTTTCATCAAAACAGATGTTTTTTTATATGAATGGCCAGCTTTTACTCTGTTTGTCAACGTATACGGTTAGATCTGTGGGACAGATCTTTTAGTCGATTTACAATAATTATTAAAAAAGAAAAAAAATGCTTAAATTAACAATTTCTTTTAATGTTTCTAGATTTGACGTTCGATGATTGATTTTACTCTGCAGCCCGCGGCTCCACCCACGTAAATACAGTATCCTACGGGAACACTGTAGGTACGGTATAAATAGCCTATATGTTAAACCAGAGCATACGCTATAAAAGCTACTAGCATACCAAATTTCATTAAAATTTGTTTGGCGTTTAGTAGTTTTTTCGCGAAGAGTAACAAACATCCATTAATCCATCCTCACAAACTATTACTACATTTTATAATAGCTTTTGACCGCGGCTCCGCCTGTGTGAATACAGTATCCCAAGGGAACACTGTACTTTTTTGGTATAAAAAGTAGCCTATGTGTTAGTGACGAGCTTATTATTCTATAAAATCTGTTCATTATATTTTTCGTGACAAAGTTACAAACATCCATCTATCCATCCTCAGAAACTATAATCAATACTAATATTATAAAGAGAAAAGGTTTGTATGTTAGTTTGTTTGTTAGCATTGAATAGGCTCTGAAACTATTCAAGCGATTTTGACGAAATTTGATACAGATATAGATTAGACCTTGCGAAAGGACATAGGCTACTTTTTATCTCGGCAAAATGCACTGTTCCTGCGAGATTTCCTTTGGCGCGCACGAATATCTAGTAATATATAAACTACATTAGGATTATACTATTGAGAAGCAATCTCCTCAATATATATACTTTACTCTCACTTAAACTGTCACTGTAAGGCTCTCCCGGTGTCATACATCATGAAAAATCACAACACGATGCTTTTAACAAGAGTGCTACGCATAACACTACACATACCTAGTACCTCTGGGTATGAGTACTGAGTAGCATATTATTGTTACGTACTCTATTTGTATGAGTAAGTATAATATTCGTTTACCAAAGCCCTAGAAGGTACTGGGCCTTTAGTCAAGATGCATTCGATAATTTCGACGGTGAAGTTCGAAATCAAAACATAGGATTTGACATATTAAGTCGCTAAGTAACATGTCGTTTTCGAATTTCGTCGTCGAAATTATGGAATGCATCTTGACTAAAGACCCTGTTTATCCTTTTCCCCGCGGCTCCGCTCGCGTAAATAAAGTATCCCACAGAAAACCCGTACTTTTTGGGAATAAAAAGCTAGCCTATGTTATAATCCAGAGCCAAAACTACTACTGTAGCAAATTTCATCAAAATCTGTTCAGTAGCTCTTGTGTGAAAGAGCAACAAACATCCATCTATTCATACACCTATCCTCACAAACATTCACATTTGTAATGAACGTTCACTGCTGGCTGTCAATGATAATATTTTTTCATAAGTAACTACCTACGTATTTCTGTTCCTATCTAACAATGATTTACCTAAGAAATGATACGCGGCGCTGCATTTTTAAGATAGCTATTCAAAATTGAACTTTATTTAATACACAAGAAGATACACGTTTCATTGTAAGAGTGCGAATGTCAAATTGCGCCGCGCTTCGCAGCGCATGTGTAGTGTATGACCAATGTCATATGAAACTGATTAGAAGATTGTGAAACAGGCCCATAATCTCGTTTGGATTTTCAGGCTGTCCCGCTCTCGCGCACGAATTGACGCTTAAGCGAATGAGTCGGAGCGTTGACCGAATCGAGATTGTATCAAAAATACTTAGGGCTTCTGATCGTGCGTCGAAATTCATTTATGACCATAGACGTATATATTATAGACGAGGCATGTTGAGGCAAAAAGTTAAATGAAGACATTTGAAGTATGCTAAAAACCAAGATGGCGTAATTTTTTCTTGTATGAAGATTTGCTCCGTCAAATGTACGTCATATCCTATCTTGAGTTTCGCAATCTTTGTTTATGACCAGTCTTAAGGCGTTTTTTTCTTTCACAATAAAACAAAAAAGTCTTTAAAAATAACATTTTTCATTACAGGTTCAAGGGAATTTAACCTACAACATATAATTATTATTTATTACGGAAACTTCAAAATAGTAAGGGTGCTGCTAAGTAGATATTTGGTCTACAGAAGCTCAGGCCATAAACTAACCAGGCGGTCTCGTGTCATTTTAATTGCTTGTAAATTAAATTGAACTAGGACACTATCGAATAAAAGTTGGGTGTTCCATTTAAAAGTTGAATATTGAAGCAAGTTCAAGTTTGTTCACGGCGTTTTGGTTTATTCGATAGAACGATTTACAAAATTTGCCATATTGTTTGCGTTTTTTTAACATAAAGTGAAAAACACGAGGTACCTTACTCTAGGTGAGGAATAATAATTAACAACCTATACAGTTTTGAAGCTACTAACTAGAGAACTTTTAAAATAAACCTACCCTATAGAATATAGATAATTTAAAGAAATCACTTTACTTACTTAACTAGTCCAAGTAGTAATTACTCACCTAGAATAAAACTCGTTTGAAAATACCTTTAGTGTCAGTTCACACCGTGACGCGACGCGGCGTCGCATTTATAAGATAACGATTCAAAATTGAACTTTATTCACTACACAAGTAGAAAGAAGATATCCGTTTAATTGGTTGAGTTCTTATTTCGAGCTACACCGACAAACGTGTATATTCTTGTGTAGTGAACTAAGTTTCAAAGAACTTAAAAATGCAGAACCGCGTCGCGTCTCGGTGTTAGCTGACCCTTAGTAAAATAGCGTCCTGAATTTATTTGTGCAGGAGCTAGCGGCTGGAGCCTGGAGGATATTAGAAATACAATGGCGCTAAAAGGAACTCGGACGATTTTCTCATTTGTGTTTTGTAGCAGTTATATAATTAATGTATATTTATTAATAGCTAAAGTAAGTAGCAAAATGACAGTAAAATAATATTAACCATTCCCTGTACTGTATCTGTATGTACTAATTTAAAAAATGTAATGAAGACACAACAGTCTCATTCCACTTGTAAAAGCCTAAAAGGTATATTATAGCAATTTTAACTACGGCTCTATTTGAAAATGGAATTACATACATAATCGTTTCATTGATCAATTTTTATTCATTTTTTTTAACGAGTCGCTTGTGTTTCACTATCAATATTATATATAAAGCATATATATAATATTGATAGTATTATGAGCTTTATTATTATATATATATAATATATAATAATAAAGCATACTATTATGAATTTGAATCACAATTAACATAACAATAGATCAACTGGGTATAGTATAGTGTTTGTTGAAGGAACATAAACGTTGAGTGCGGTCGGCGGAAAGTAAACATTGACTGAAACGACACGGCTGTCGACTGTTTTCAAACATGCTACTTAATTTTTTTTGGTTTCTTTTTTTAATGTTGGCGATGTAAATACGAATTTAGAAAATCGTTATAAATGAATATATTCAAATAATTTCAAAAGGTTATTGACATTCATATTGAAAGTATTAGCTTAAATTCAATACGTTCAGGCTTTTAATAATATTAGGTCCTTACATATGAAATTGGCGTTTTATCGTACTGACCACTTTGATCTCAAATATATATTTTTTGGTTAGGAATTCCAATTTCAAATTTATACCGCTATTTACTCACGCATTTGTGTTTCTAAAGACGTAATTCATTTGTTTTTTCCTCTTTTGGTTTTTTCTTTGCGTCACTCTGTTTACAAAATGGAAAACTTGAAATATAGTATTATTTTCAAGTAGGTACCGTTCCACCGTGGCACCAGTGCTGCAGAAACGGCTCGAAAGTTTAATGATGTGTATGGCGGCGGTGTCGCAAAAGAAAATACAGTATGTTTTAGTTCCAACGTTTTCCAAACACAACAAGCCCCGTGGACGGCCGGAGACCAAAGTTGATAATGAAGAATTGAAGGCTATTGTGGAAGCGTATCCATCGCAAACCACGTCCGATTTAGCTGCAGGCTGCGGTGTTAGTGATAAAAGTGTTTTAATCCACTTGAAGCAAATTGGAAGGTGAAAAAGCTTGAAAGGTGGGTACCTCAGAAATTGAGTGCAGCAAACCGACAAACGCGCGTCGACTGCTGCGTTACATTACTCAACCGGCACAATAATGAAAGGATTTTTAATCGAATCATTACCTGTGATGAAAAGTGGATCCTGTACGATAATCGGAAACGCTCATCGCAATGGCTGAACCCTGGCGCACCAGCCAAAGCCTGCCCCAAGCGAAAATTGACTCAAAAAAAGTTACTTGTGAGCGTTTGGTGGACTAGTGCCGGTGTCGTTCACTACAGCTTTATTAAATCTTGCCAGACGATTACGTCAGATGTCTATTGCCAGCAACTGCAAATCATGATGGAAAATCTAGCTGCTAAACAACCGAGGTTGGTCATTCGCTCTAGGCCACTGCTGCTTCAGGACAACGCTAGACCACACACTACACAACAGACGGCTACCAAATTAGAGAAGCTTCAATTGGAATGTCTAAGACATCCAGCGTACTCCCCGGACCTTCCTTCAACAGATTACCATTTTTTTCGCAACTTAGATAAACTCTTGCAAGTTAAAAAATTCTACTCCGATAGGGCAGTCCAAAGCGCCTTCAAAGGTTTTATTGATTCCTGTCCAAATGGTTTTTTTAGTAAAGGAATCAATGAACTACCTATGAGATGGCAAAAGTGCATAATTAGCAATGGTGTATACTTTGATTAAAAAAATATATTATGTTTCAAAAAAACGACTTCATGTTCCTCCTTTACGAAACGCCAATTTCATATGAAGTAGTGCCTGGGTAACTGAGCTTTGCTCGGAGCTGTAGTTGTTACAAAAAAGAATCACCACATTCCGAATTTCCGAACGACGCAAAAATTAACCAAACTGCTAATCGGACTGATATTTTAGAGTCGAAATTACTGATATATTGTTGCATGACGAAAGAAAAGACATATATAACTTACAAATGCGCAGTTTTCCAGGGATAAAACCAGGCTAGACCGATTTTCCTCCGCCAGAACTCCCTGCAAACTAAATTTCATTTAAATACTTGCAACCGTTGCCGAGATTACGATTATATACAAGATTGTCTCTTGGGCTTACAGGCTCTCCGCCTAAAATGTCAATACATGTCTCACCAAAAAACGAAACGTTTAACGTTCCAAATTCAAAATTAACAAGATGGTTGTAACAAAACAGCTGTTACACGAGAATCAAATTCCGCCATTACGTCGTCGCGTCGTCCCCTTGATCATGTTGTCCGAGAGTTATCTTATCGAGGAGGAAACACGTAATAAACAATGAGAGATGATCTTCACGATTTACGTATCGATATTTACTCAACGGGATCTTTTGGCATGTTTATTTTTGTAAGATTAAAATTATGAGGGTCAAATGTGTGCCGAGACGAAAATAAATCAGGATAACAGGAATATTGATTTACTGAAGTGGTTAACTTCGTTTGTTTTTTTGTTAACGTTTGTTTTTAACGAGCACGATATGTTAAATTCTGCAACGAGATCCCAGATTTTGGACGTTAAAAGCGAGAGGCGAGTCGAGTTTTTGTCAGGATTCCTCGGTGTTTTCTCAGGTGAACAACCGAGGGCCACAATGGGACCACTTTCCATTCTGGGACGCGCCGTGTATGGGACAACTGGTACGCGATTACCATTTGTATTTCGCAGCAAATTATTCAATAGCTGGTCCTTGACATTGACATTGAATTGTTTTAAAACTATCTCTCTATAAATGTGCCAAGTTTCATCAAAATCGGTCCAGTAGCTTCGGAACCTATTCAATGCAAACAAACTAACGAACCTTACCTCTTTATAATATTAATATAGATAGCATACTTTATCCATTCAAAGTTGACTAGGAAGTAGAATCAGGGAAAAATAATATCAAGCATAATTTGCGTCTGAACTATAAAAGTATATGGAGTGCAGCGGCACAGAGAGTATCTAATGATATGCCTGTGCTAATGGATCGCGAGACGGCAAAGGCTTCTTTCATCTTTTTGGGAAGCATTAGCAAGTGTTCACGTTAAGGGGTACAGAAGATGCGATGCCCTGGTTATACGAGTAAGTAGATAATATAATGTATCTAATCTCTACTGAGAGACTTTATAGATAGATAAAATTTTTTGATTTTCTCCTACAATTAGGTAATATTATACAATAACCGAGTTAATTTTGTATATATTAGGTCCTTACATATGAAATTGGCGTTTTGTCGTACTGGCCACTTTGATCGCAGATATATCTTCTTTGGTTAGGAATTCCAATTTCAAATTTATACCGCTATTTACTCATGCATTTGTGTTTCGAAAACCATAATTCATTTGTTTTTTCCTATTTTAGTTTTTACTTTGCGTCACTCTGTTTACAAAATGGAAAACTTGAAATATCGTATTATTTTCGAGTACGAGATCCACCGTGGCACCAGTGCTGCAGAAACGGCTCGAAGGATTAATTATGTGTATGGGGACGGTGTCGCAAAATAAAACACAGTGCGTTTTTGGTTCCAACGTTTTCGTTCTGGAAATGTCTACCACCAGAACAAGCCCCGTGGACGGCCGGAGACCACAGTATATAATGAAGAATTGAAGGCTATTGTGGAAGCGGATCAATCGCAAACCACGTCCGAGTAGCTGCAGGTTGCGGTGTTAGTGATAAAACTGTTTCAATCCACTTTAAGCAAATTGGGAAGGTAAAAAAACTTGAAAGGTACCTCATGAATTGAGTGCAGCAAACCGACAAACGCGCGTCAACTGCTGCGTTACATTACTCAACAGGCACAATAATGAAGGGATTTTAAATCGAATCATTACCTATGATGAAAAGTGGATCATGTACGATAATCGGAAACGCTCATCGCAATGGCTGAACCCTGGCGAACCAGCCAAAGGCTGCCCCAAGCGAAAATTGACTCAAAAAAAGTTACTTGTGAGCGTTTGGTGGACTAGTGCCGGTGTCGTTCACTATAGCTTAGCTTAAATCTGGCCAGACGATTACGGCAGATGTCTATTGCCAGCAACTGCAAATTATGATGGAAAAGCTAGCTGCTAAACAACCGAGGTTGGTTCGCTCTAGCCCACTGCTGATTCAGGACAATGCTAGACCACACACTGCACAACAGACGGCTACCAAATTAGAGGAGCTTCGATTGGAAAGACATCTACCGTAATCTCCAGACCTTGCTCCAACAGATTACAATTTTTTTCGAAATTTGGATAACTTCTAGCGAGGGATAAAAATTCAACTTCGATGGGGCAGTCCAAAGCGCCTTCAAAGATTTTAGTTAAGAAATCAATGAACTACCTGTAAGATGGCAAAAGCACATAGATAGCAATGGTATATACCTACTTTGATTAAATAAATATATTATGTTTAAAAAAATCTACTTTATGTTCCTCCTTTACAAAACGCCAATTTCATATGTAATGACCTAATATTATGCATCTATATCAATAAAAATTATTTACCGAAATGTTTTTACGCGCATAATTTCCAAACGACTGCACCAAATTTGATAAATCTTTATTTTATTTGTTCGTTATTGCTAGGGAATGATTTGTATGAAAAAAAAATTAAAAAATGCAAAAAAAAAATGGCGGTACAAAGTTCGCCGGATCAGCTAGTATAATATATACGTATAATCGTAATCTTAGAAACGGCTGCAAGTATTTCCATGAAAAGTTGTATGCAGTTAGTTTTGGGGGAGAAAAATCGATTTAGCTAGGTCTGGCAAACTGCGCATTTTTAAGTTATATACTATGTTTTTTCTTTCGTTTTCCAGCAATATATCAATAATTTCGACTCTAATATGTCAATCCGATTGGCAGTCTGGCATGCGTATGTGTAATTTTTGCGCTGTTCGGAAATTCGGAGTGTGGTTCGAACACCGGTAAAATATTTTTGTGCTTTTTTTAATGAACTAGAGCTCCGAGCATAGATCGGTTACCAAGTACTTTATTATTATGTGACACAATAATAATTTAATTATTATCTTCCACATACACCCGGACAGGTGGGCACGTCAAGTCTTGGAGTGGCTACTGACTGGTCGACAGTGACGAGTGCCGACATCTATTTGTTGCCGTATTTTTCAAGTATGCCAGCGGTATCTTGTCAAGCGCCGCGACCAATCGTTTATATATGACAAGTAGATACTTTTTGTGTTTTTATCAGGTACCCCCCCCCCCCCTTTACTCTCAAGTTATTTATTGATAAGACGACTAATAAAGCACCCAGCACCCACGTTTACAGTGGCGTATTTAAGACAATAGTGTATATATTATGTCTACTAACTGTACTTATAACGTTAAGAGCTTAGAAAGGGCTCAGTCAAACGTGCGGCAGACAATGGATTGTTAGTACAGGGTTTGGGACATCCTCACATTGTCTCCGCATAGTACCATTGACCGCTGGGCGCCGGGGGGTTAAAGTACGAGACACCTATACGTAATGAGACAGACATCATTTTAATGATTGTAACTAAATTAGGGGTCTGTTCAGAAGTATCAGATTCAGACAGAGATTCTCTATGGATCTGGATTAAAACAATCTCGTAAAATGAAATGTGTTAAGTGTGAATAAAAATTGTACAATCAAATAGTGTATTGGTTTGTGGTCTCCGCTTTTTTTAAAGGCGGGCCAAAATCGCCCAATGTCTGAATGTTTTCCGAACTTATTCCATATTACAATATCAAAGTGTAACATGTCACGTGAGAGCTATAAATTCGAACTTTAACGATCCACGTACTCTTAACACCATAGCCAAGACGGCAGACGGATTTTATATTTGTGATGTTCTACACCAGCAATAGTGCCGTCTGGTCACGTCACTACTATAACTTCGGCTATTCTCGTCTCAACGCCCTCTGTTGGCGAGTTGCCGAGTCGTTACGATCTATGTTTGTAAACAAAGAGGTACGAAGTGCACCCAGTTTGTCATATTGCGTTAGTGTTTAGCCGGCTTATGGAATGGCTTAACATATGCCTTATGCTGATCTCTGTCAAATAGAGTTATTAAATACTATCCTATTAACAATGTTTTAACAGGAAACGAGCTGGCTTTAACGCCTGATGATAAGCGACTACCGCCATCCGCAATACAAGGCACCAGCAAGCTTAGTATAACCACCGTAGAAATGGTTTCTTTCTACTGAAGAATAGACAAAATGACAGATTGACAAAGGAAAGCTGTCATTTTGTCAATTTCACCTGTCAGTATGTCTATTCTTGAGACAAAACACATTTCTATTGTGATCATGCAAAGCGGGCAGGAGTGCAGTTTTAAGTGCGTTTCTGGTAGGTATTTAAAGTAAACGTCTAATGCCCGGATTCTGAATATTTTACATAAACTCTAGATAAACTTAGTTTATCTGTCGCAGTTTTCGATTCCCAAAAGTGTCTTGTCTTCTTCTTCTCTTTAAACTAAAATCTTTTTTAAATTCGAACATAAAGTAATTTTTGTTTTATATGCCCGGATATCGTCTCCAAAAATTAATTACGGATGTTTCGGGTATATGATTTACTGATTATGTAGAGACGTTTAGGCAAAAAAATTATAATATTATAAAAAGAAAAAGAAATAAAAAATTTTCGTCTGACCGAGATTCGAACCCGAGACCAATTGGTCAAAAATCCAAGTGCCAGCGCAGTTAGCGCTACGCGTATCTGACATTAAAATTCTAAATTACTCATAAATGTTATTTGTATTACACGACGAAAGAAAAAACATGAAAAAACAACATGGCGCGTAACCGAAAATCGTGACGATTTTTCTATAAAATTTCTCCCATACGAGTCTTACGTCGATAAAGTAGTGTTTCACTACAATATATAGGATTTTGCGCATTGTGAGCGCACCTTTAGAAATAAATATGGCGCGTAACGGCAAAATGTGACTTAGAAATAAAGATGGCGCGTAACAGAAAAACGTTACAATTTAAATTTCTCCCATACGTCGATAAAGAAGTTTCATTTCAAAAATAATTGTCATAGTCGAAAAAAATCTTTTTATGGGCGAGTTTGCGTTTAGCAGGGAATGGAATGATTTTTTAGTTTGAGTAAGACAGTTACATTTTTGCCTAAACGTCTTTACATAAGCAGTGTATCACGTGCCCGAAGTATTCGTAATTAATTTTTGGAGTGTTATAATATAAATCATATCCAAAAGCTAAAACCCCTATTAGATTTTGCAAATTACTGAACCACGTCATTCAGAATAAAATTTAAAATGAATTTTCCCAGAACGCCGTTTTATTTTTAGCCTCCTCAAAATTCATCCTGTGTGCTCGTGGTAAGAGATCTTCCCTCAAGCCCTTCAGTTAAGAAGCGGGATAAAACACTCAAGCTCACAGCTCCTTACTTATCCCGGCCCGATCTAAGGCTGGGACTATATATGCTCCGGAATCCGGAAGGCCGTAGCAAATTCTGAGCATTGAAAATAGAACTCTGCGCTAATACAATAGAGTTGAAAATCGAACACATGAGTGTCGAGTCAAATGTCAATGCTCGACACTCGACACTTTGATTTTCAACTCTATTGTTTTAACGCAGAGTTGCATTTTCAATACTCTGAATATTCACCGGCGTTTCGGATTCCGGAGCATATTATAGTCCCAGCCTAACGTTTAAAATTAATATATATTAATTTTAAATAATATTCTAATCTAATATTGTAATAAATCGTTTAAAATCTAGTAAATCAATAGGTAATAATGTAAATTGTAAAGTATTTACATACCTATAGATTCCTCTATTTCTTACCAGCGAAACCAATTCTTACCAATGATACGAAACACAAAAGTGATTATGTAAGCACGTAGGTATACATATTAATACTAGCTTTTGCCCGCGGCTCCACCCACGTAAATACAGTATCCCACGGGAACACTGTACATTTCCGGATAAATAGTAGCCTGTGTTAATCCAGAGCTCAAAGCTATTAGGTACCATACCAAATTTCATCAAAATCCATTCAGTAGTTTTTGCGTGAAAGAGTAACAAACACCCATCCATCCACACAGCAATCCATCCATTCATCCTCACAAACTTTCACATTTATAATAGTAGTAGGATTATTATTAAATATTGTCAAAATGTAATCTTAAAAATCGAATACTGAACCGCTAGACGGATTGACAGTTAAGGAGTTTATAATTATTTATAAAAAAAAACCTTAAATAAAAAAATTACTTTTGATGCTGGAAAAATTAAAAAGTGTATGGTATCGTGTTACATTTAAAAGTGTATAATATATATTTAACAGATATTAATTTATTTTCTAGCCAATGACGAAAGCAAACCATTCGTAACAAGATGTTGCATCTTGTTACGAATAATATAATAATTCAGTGCAATAAAATCTTAAATTAGAATCAACCGCACTAGTCATCAATATCTTGTCCCCGCAATTTATTAACTTCAATTTGAAGCTGTGTGTCTGTTAAATGGATCAATATCTCATTAGAAAACAAACAACAAACGCTGCAAACACAACAAAACTGTTCGGGGTGGAACAAACTCGGCGAGATATTTATAAATACGTCTTGTATTAAATTTAGATTCTAAGCTATAATAATAGGGCTGCCACTTTTTGCAATAATACCTATGATTTAAAAGCTATTATAGTGCTTTTTCTTTCTTGATCAAAAATGCATAGGTATGCATTTTTAATAATGTAAAGTTTATAGAACTTGGTTTTTTTTTCAATTTTTTTTATTTAGTTATTTCTCTGAGGTACCTATAGCTTTTATATCTTCAAATATTTTTATCGTAAGCAACACTAACCACATTGCCACATCACACTTTATTTAAATATATGGCGTCGGCTTAAAATCATTTGCCAGTGTCAAGTAAAAAAGGCAGGAAATATAATTTTCCTTTAAATTTTCAACACCGTATTCCTAAATCGTCAAGTCTAAAGTCTAGTCAAAGTCTAAATAAATATTCAATGCAATCAATGAGTCAAGTCACTTGATTCAGTAAAGTGGTAGAAGCTTTACTAAAAGTTCCTAGGGAGTTTAGGAGGGAACACAAAATAGCACGTTTTCTGAAGCTGCCCACACTTCTGCACGTTAACGAATGTTTAATGGTTAATATTCTACCAATATTACACATTAAGAACCGAAAAACAACATTTTTGAAAGAAATTCAAAAACCAAAACGTCACCCATTGAATTCCCCGGCAAAACTCCACATCACACTTATTTCAAAGTCAAACTCAAACCATTTTTTTTAATTTCCATAAAGGTTATAAAATAACTTTTATAGCCCATCCTTAGACCTAAAAATCATTAGTGTACCTAATCAATAAAAGCAGAAACTAAATTTTATATTGTTTTACGCACATTGCGCTGCAAGTTAGTAAGTAGGTAATATTCGTGTTAAGTTTGTAGTGAATCATTGGTACAAATGTCAAGACTACTTTAATTGGATAATGTGCTTACTATAAGCTTACTTTAATTGGATAATGTGAACACGGCTTATGCTTCATTGGTCAACTTAGTTATATGCACTGATGATTCACTACAATGTAACACGAATAGACTATGTTTAGGGTTAAACGGGACCAAAGAGTAAAACGGGACCCTCTATTACTAAGACTCCGCTGTCCGCCCGTCTGTTTGTCCGTCTGTCACCAATATGTTTCTCGTGTACCGTGATAGTTAGACAATTTTCACAGATGAGGTATTTCTGTTGCCGCTATAAGTTATAATAACAAGTATTAAAAATCAGAATAAAATAAAATAAATATTTAATGCAACGAGCGTGATTTTTTGCTGTTTTTCTAGATAATGGTACGGAACCCTTAGCGCGAGTCCGACTCGCACTTGGCCGGTTTTATTATCTGCTAAGAAGTGTGAACCCTGTTATAAGTAATTAGGTGTATCGGTGTTACGTCTCGTTGAGAAATTTCAGTGAGGAGCATCGGTCTTGCCGCGTTACAGACCTGGTGGATATTATTCTCGCCTCTTATATGTTTGTTTTTTATATTTTTTTATAATAATGTTAATGCTATTGCACTTTTCACTTCGCATATGTGTTAGCAAATTGAAAACTATTCTAGGATAGATATTAAATGAAGAGTTTTCCTTTAATCAAATGAAAAACAATAATATTATGTAGGTGCTAGGTAGGTAAAAAAGTAAAAAAATGTTTTTGTGCAGAACAAATTTTAGAAACTGGTTTAATTAACCTATAAAAATTAGCCCCGATTGCACCAAACTTCTTAAATCGCGCTTAATGCTAAACCCGGATTATTTCTCTCTCTCCTTCTCATCTAATGTTGAACGGGATAGACAGATCTTAAGCCGTAGCTCAGCCGTGAACATCGGTTTAACGCGTTGGTGAAATTAGGGCTTAGACTGTCAATTGTGTGTATTTACTTTAATTACTGTGTTTAATATTCTTTTTTATATTTCAAATCAAAGTTTCAGAAGTCAGTACCTAAGTGCGTAAATATTTTACACCTAGTCGTTCATAGATGGCGCAGTTTACTTAATACTGTCTTGTTGTATTACATTACAACTAGATGGCGCTTTTACGGACAACTTTATTTTTAAGCATAAGTAATAATTATGAAAGTAATGAAATACGTAAATGATTATATAAAAAAACGATAAAAAAAATAATATATTTTAGAGTACCTGTTTGCTGTTAATGTCGTCATTTCAACGTTGTTTCCGCACGCCGTCAAAATTTCATCACAACTGCTGCCACCTGTTATCCGCTGGACGGAACTCAATGATATGTCTTCGCTTGAATTTTTTCCGAGGTTTGGTGCATTTCCACTAGATGGCGCTGTTCTCTGCTTGGACGCTTGTTTGTGTCGACTAAGTGCGAAAAACAAAGCTAATACCGCTTTAAGCTTCGCATCCCGTATGTCTACAGCTGTTACTTGTTCCAACCCTTGTACTTTTTGCGCGTGTAGGAAGTCCAAACAGCATTGGACGTTTTCCAACTGCAACAAGAAAAAATAGTTTTTTAATCCCATAGACTTAGAGGCAAACTTGCAACTGAATTGTGCATAATAGGTATTCTACCAAAGGATCAATATATTGCTAACTTAAAAAAAAAAAAAATTAATAAGATTTAAAAAATATTATCAACACTAATGTGTATTTAATAATTTGCAGTTAATTTTTTTACTCTTAGGTTTAAAGAAATCACCGGATGACGTATTAATTATTTTAGAATTTCGATTAGGCACTATCGGAGAATCTCATTCATAAGCAGTAGAGTGTTCTCATAAATTATTTGCAACATAATGACGGCAGCCAGGCGCAATACAATAATTATTGTCGATGACATGTCAGTTTGATATAATACGAACAAATTATGACAACGGTCAACTTGCTTATAAATTAGATTCCCTGATTGTACTTAGACTCAGACTGAATTCATAAGGCATAGCACAGAATCCTAATTCTCGTAATTAGCTTACACTTTCATTTTACTTTCATTGAATTATAAATGAATCGTCTCGATATCAAAAACAGATTTTTAGAAATTGGACCAATCAAAACGGGTTTGACGTTTATGAGAATATTTTTTTTTAAAAAGAACATTTTGCATTTTTAAAATATCGAAACTGGACCGTAACTGTTCCATTGTATAATTTAATTAACAGAATCGGTTTTCCTCCCGTCCTTCGGGTTTTACTCCAGATACCTTCTTAAGAAGTATCGAACAATAATTATACCGGTATAAATGATGATGGTGATGATGATGATAATGCCGAACAAAAAGTTTCCGTGTAAACCTGTCTCGAGTAGTCGGTAGTTGGAAATCAATACGAATTTCTTCCGAAGTCAAAACTTCGCGTAATTCTAAAATGGAAAGTAATTCGGCGCTAAAAACAGCCGGCGAGACGCGCTGGTATTGAAGCCTAAGTGAATCGCGATGCGGTAGGGCTGTCGACAATATACACACACACACATATATATATATATATATATATATATATATATATATATATATATATATATATATATATATATATATATATATATATATATTTCATTGGCAAGAAACACTCGTAAATAAATAAATAAATAATCGTTTTATACAGTTATAAGACTAGTAATACATATAAAGAGAAAATACATGAACTATAACAAACTTTAATTCTAATATAGCTATATCTAACTATATTTGAAAAAAATATATAACAAATCTTCTTATTTCCTCACATTCACATAGAAATTTGAAACCTTTTTTTATAATACTACGACAGTTTATTTAGAACTTAAGTAAACATAACATTTTAGGACGACCTCTGTGGCTCAGTGGTTCAGCGTGTTGGTGCTCAATCCGGGGGTCGCGGGTTCGAATCCCGCCGAAGGAACAAAAAGTTTTTCTGTGTTCCTGGGTCATGGATGTGTATTAAATATGTGTATAATATAATAAAAATCTTATATACATATATGTATAGTATAAAAGTATTAAATATACTTCCCGTTGTCTGGTACCTGTAACACAAGTTCTTCGGATACTTAGCACGGGACCAGATTGACGTGATGTGAAGCGTCCATAGATATTATTATTATTATTATTTTGTCTGAAAAAATGTGTTGAAAGCGAAAATAATTATTTGGTGCTCTGCTCACAATTTTATTCGTATGCATCGTCGCCAGAAGCTTTCGTCAATCTGCTAGCATTTAATTTTCCACAACCGTGCTTTGACATTTATTCCACAAACAACAAAAAAGGTTTGTTGGTTCCATATACAGGTAAATTAAAATTAAAAGTTTAAAAAAAAAACGAAAATACTTATTACCAACCAACTGAAGAATCCTTCGAAAGGTCTTATAACACTTATTATAATATATTATAGTATATTATATTATGTAAACCTAGATATATAACAACTTTAAAGACCCCAATAACGTATAATAGGTAAGTAAAAGTCTAATATAGATTTTTTTTTATTTCAACCCTGTCATTGTTAGCCACTGGCGCACGCTTCACGGTGCACTTGAATTTATCGCAGCGAGCGCATATCGGGAATTACAAATCGTGTCAATCACTGTGCCATATACCTGTATACTCGACATACATTTTCTAGACAATTGTAACTGAAGTATTGCGAGTATAGTAGCGAGGCGTGTAACTATACAACTCGACGTCATATTGACAGCTTCGCTTATGAATATTATTTAATAGATGGCGCTTAGTGCAATACAGAACAAGGATTTTTTTTGCTTACGTGGCTTACCATTCACATCTCACGCTTCCCCACTGGTAAGTATTAAGAGTACTCGGCTAGTCAAAGCTAGGTATAATTTATATTCCTAGATGTAAACTAAATAAACAAATCATAGTAGCTTTTCATTTTACCATCATGCAAGGCATATTAAAAACCAGTATATCGATTTACGCTTCTGAACACTCTCAAGACATTTTAAACTACACAATAGATTTGATAACGGTTTTCTTTAACAAACAATTGGTGCTTATTCTTTGTTTAATTTGAAAATATTCATCGTCGTTCCTATTTTAAATTAAACTGCAAATTCGATTTTTAAAATTAGTAGTGTCAGTTTTTTTAAGTGTGCAATTTTTCCTAGTCAGTAGTTTGAAAACTAGATATTGTTACTTCTGACCAAAACAACGCATAGAATGTAAATATTGTGTAACATGCACAATGACTCCATAGAAAGATAAAAAAACATGTTTAGGGGCCAGGATACCACATAACAATAAAGAATTAAGTCGACTATCCAGGCAGATTACTGTTGGCCGCCAGCCACATGCTAGTTAGTATGAAGCATGGACTTGTAGTTCAGTGTAATATTAAAACTAGCGCCTAAGGCTTCACCCCTGACGTAGACCTACGCAGAATGATAAGTCATCCTGCAGTTAATTTTCTACAATCATAATACTAACTACCCACATTATGTATTTATGGAAGAGTTCTATGTAAAAGAAATAAATATATATTATACTTTTTTTTAAATGACTCTGAATCAGGGGGCCGGGGCTAGTACTACTTAGGGACCCACGTAATTATTCAAAGTATAGGATAAAAATATGTCAATAAAATATTTAAGAACTGTTTAATTTTACAAAATGTATTTTTCGTATTTCTTCGCATTATAGTCTACTTTTGACTTTGACTTTAATATGGACCCTTGAATCCATGGGCCCCAAAAAGCCATATGGTAGATCCAGCACTGACTCTGAATCGCAAAAATCTAAAATTCACGGTTTCCGCAGGATTTGTATTTGCGCGCACGAAGCGCGGGAACATCTAGTAAGAAATAAAATGAAAATACAGCTAAGCGAAATAGTTTAGTTATTATTGCAGCTCATATATGGAATAGCCTGATAGGTAGTTAAACCATCAATTTGTGCAAATTTATAGCACGTCGAGCTCGGAGTTCGGCCATCGCGATTGTTATTAAATTATATTATGATAACAAACAGATGTTCACGATATCTAGCACAGTTTTCTCAATTGGAATGAATTGGTAATTCATTTACTAGATGTAGGACAGAGGTCGCTGACGTTGGAGCTCCATTGATATTTTTGGTTTGAGAAATTCGTAAAACATAGTTTGTACTTAATATGTTCAACATTAATTCATTTCCAATTAATTATTTTAAGTAATTATTTTACATTAGGCTTGTTTATAAATAAACCATTGTATAATCATATTGTTTTGATAAATATTTGTTAAAACATTAAAATTTGCAAAAAAATATCGTATTATCTACTAAATTGACTGAACTGCCTCTGCGAAAACCCTTTTGATTTCAAAATGTACCTACGCATACTACTAGAAAAACCTTAAATAGATTTCTAACTTAGAAACAAATTCAAAACGTCCATATTTTTACGTGATAGGTATTAAAAACGCATACGCATATAAAGAAACAAATTCGAACACATTAGATGCGTGTGAAGCTTACAATTTAACCCAATTGTGCTGTGAAAGTAAATCATTTTAATATAGCCTATGTCACATTCACCACTTACAACACAAGGGCTGGCGTCGGCCCTTAAAAGGCTTGTCTACATCTCATAGGTCACTAGGCTACCTGGCGAGCCACGTGCGTTTATAAACAACAAATAATTTACATTTTGATGCGGTTTTTAACAAGCTTTTTTGGATGTTCAATTTTTTTGGGGTTCTTTAAGTAGACAGAATAGACCGTAGTCCTGATACACTGTAATAATAGCTATATTATATCAAAGCCAACCGAAGACAAACCGTGAAGCAACCAAAAAGAAAATGTAAACGAGGAGGACACTGAACAGAATACAAGAAGGTTTTACACAGTACATACATACTACACATTGATTTATTAGTACATTGGATTGTTATAATTGGCAACGTAATATAATCAAAAGCTTATCTTAAATCTGTTTTCCAAATCCAAATACCTGCAGCTGGTAGTTTTGAACTCATAGTAATCATTTAAAAAGTAACATTTAAATCTCTTTGATAACTTAATACATTCATTACTCAAGCGTTTGACTTAGTATCGGTCGACGATCACATTCTTAAGTTGAGTACAGTTTAAATACCAATCTGATAAACATACTGTATACGTCTTACATCCAACTAGTGACACGTACTATCTCGATCACCCAATAACATCTTATAGAAAATACATTATAATAATAAAGAACGAATTAGATTCGGGGCTGCCGTAGGGTTCCATTCTTAGACAAATATTATTCGTAATATATAAAAGTAATGATATCTATTATATTTATATTTTCGCTACGTAAGTTTTGTGATTTATAAAGGGAAATTATTCAGTATTTATAACAAACAAATTGATACTAATCTCAATTATCACGCATTGATCTCTTTGATTAAATCCTAAAACTTTAAATTCCGGGGAACCCTAAAACACACCAAATACACACAGTACAATTGACAAGGCAGCATTTGCAACACAATAGCTAGCCCCACCGTAATCAGATATGATCTGGACTCGGCTTTCGAATATTAATTTTGGGCATGGTAAGTTCGTGAAATAAGTCTTAAAACTATATTACGCTGCTCTAAATAAGCTCAGGACAATTATATTTCTAATGTAAAAGATACAGTAAATGAAGATTATAGTTGTGATAAATATCATAATATTCAAGATTAAATGTTATGAAAATGATAATAATAAACAAATGTCACCTAAAATTTCTGATGTACCTATTAAGGCACTAATGAAGATTGTGATTAATTTGAAAATTTTCTTAACATTAAGGATGGAAATAAATCTTGTGTTACCTAATATTCCGACAAATAATAAAATCGTTGGGCGTTGCGTATCTAGAGTTAATATAATATGATATATATGATAGTTTCACGGGCCGAACGATTTTATTATTTGTCTGATCAATACCCCAGATTGATGAGAAGATTGGTGCGATCTGGTAGCTAGGACTTACCGAATTATTTTTTAGCTTTTAGTACATTACCTACATTATTTTTATTGTAATAAAACCGTTTAACATAAAAATATTTTTTATTTAATTTATTTTCAAGTTTTTAGTTTTTTCAGAATGAGCTCTAGTCTACTAATCAAGCCCTTTCATTACACACCTGTATTGAGGTGATTGTGAATAATCCGCCATTTTGTGGCGGCGACCATCTTGGATTTTATTTTTTCAGAATGAGCTCTATTCTACTAATCAATCCCTTTTATTAGACACCTATATTGAGGTAGTTGTGAAAAATATGTAATCCGCCATTTTGTGGCGGCGGCCATCTTGAATTTTATTTTTTTATAGTGAACTCTATTTTACCAATAAAGCCCTTTCATTTGATACCCATATAGATGTTGTTGTAAAGTAATATGTAATCCGCCATTTTGTATCGGCGGCCATTTTGGATTTACAGTCATAAAAAATGTTTATTATGGTATTGTCATCAAGATTAAGAGTGGGTACCAAATATCAAATCGATCTGGTGTCAGGAAGGGGGTAAAATTCCAATTTCTAAATTTGACCCAAACAAATAAATAAATAAACTGGCCAAGCTAAATAAAACCGTTTGAAAATATATCATTCCTTCAATGACACATACAAGACGTAAATAAACTTGAAGTGACTTGAAGTTTGTCACAAATCATTGACATATTGACATCACCTTGCAGCGGATGTGCAGAATACAAATTAGATAAGAACAAATATACAGGACCTGACCCAATGAATACTAAAATAACTGAGTGTTATTTTAGTATTCATTGGGTCATTGGGTTAAAATAACTGAAAGCATCTTAAAAATTTAAGGAACTGTTTCACAATCAATTAAATAAGTGTCAAATATCAACAAGCTTATTGGCATGTTTTGTCTATGTGAGTACTAGTGTGAGTACTGTGAGTACTTCTCAATAAGCTATCCGACACTCATTAGAAAATTGTGAAACAGACCCTTATTAAGACTAACTTATATTGTGATTCGCAAGATTAGATAATAATAATGGTACACAATAAATTAATGGTCAGCATATAATCTTTTAAATAAACGTAAGGACGTAATAAACGTAAGGATATAATATTTTGAACTTTCTAATGTAAAAACAGATATTTGCAAATTGCTTTCCAACTTATTAGCCTTTGTATCTACAATAATAGTTGATTACTAATTGAACTTTTAGTCGAACACTTAGCTGCACAATTTTAAATCGACTTATTATATTATAAAAAAAAATTTAATTTTTTTTTTAAAAAGTTTATAATTTAAGAAACTTCCAGGAACACAAGTTTGAAACTCATTTTTTTTCGCATTCACATTTTTTCAAAAATATTACGCTTTATATGAATACATTTTATGTTATGACCGTGTCGGATTATAACTAGCCGTGTCGATAAAAAGTCACGCACTTTGTGGCTTGAAGTTTTTATATTTCTCGAAATGTCTTCATTAGCCGGTGGCATTATAAGTAATTGGTTATTTTCATGGACAACATCATTAAAATAAAATATTTATATCTGTTATTGAATTTTATGTTTTACTTTATTTTAAGTATAATATAGTGTAATATGAATTTTAACGATATAGACGAGGCATGTCGAGAAAAAAATGGTCCACGCTTGAACTGCCCCACTTTAAGAGTTGTTTGGGGTAGTTGAGGTTTGACATTTGGCATCTAAACATTTTAACATTGGCTTTCCGCAGTATAATCAGTCCGCATTTAATGAGGGTTTTTAAATTCGTGACATCTAACAGCTTTTTGACACAAGGACCGACGGGCTTCCAAGCGCCGCCTGGTGACAAAAAAAGAATCGAAAATTCTATACCGTTTTTGATACCACTTACGCCACGAGATGACGCTTTGTGTGAGTTGGGTCTGCCCCCTAACAGCAGAAAAAAAACCAAAAACCCTCATTGACAAAATCTTCTGAAATGAAGATGACGTAACTTTATCATGTATGGAGTTTTTTTTAACAAATGTACGTCGTCTTCGTCCGTCGTCATAGCCTATCCTTAGGCGGGTTTTACTGTCGCGCAGACCGCGCGCTGACCGTCAGCGCCGACAGGTCGAAATATATTGGAGAGTATTAAGCAGTCGGTGTTGAATATATGCAATTCTATGAAGCGTTTTCGAATGACTAGCGGTCAGCGCGGATATTTCATACATTTGGCTGATTTTAGTGTCGCGCTGACCGACAGCGCCGACAGCGAAATGTATGAAACGTCCGCGCTGACCGCTACGCGTTATTCGAAAACGCTTCATAGAATTGCATATATTTTAAACTGTCGGCGCTGACGATCAGCGCGCGGTCAGCGCGACACTAAAATCCGCCTTTCGGTGTCGGCGCTGACGGTCAGCGAGCGGCCAGTGCGACACGATAGCCAGCCTTAGTTTTGAAATCATTGATTTTAAGTATTATTAATGTTTACTAATAATTACAAATGTAAATTTATTTTTGGCAATCTGTCTACAGATTAGAAATCTCTCATCGTTTAGAGTCGTAAAACCCCGGAAGTTAGATGTAGATCGTTATTCATTACTAAGCCTGACTAGATTTTAAAGTTTATCGAACTATGACTAAGGAAACATTAACAAATAGGACAAGCACTAAAAGTCAAGTGCATCCCGTTATGCCAGGTCACGGCTGACCAGTCCATGTGTGCCGAGGTTGGAACTTTCTTGTTTTGTTTACAATTTATTACTGTATCAATTGATTGACCTTGCGGCCACGATTTTTATTATTTTATTGTTATTACAGCAGTTTTTATTGCAATAATTGAAAATAATGTGATTGATTTTACTGCTTCAATAGCAACTTGCGAGTCAATTAACAAGACACAGCGCGGCTCAGTGTTTTTTTAATAAATCTTAACGTAAGGATGTGTATCATCATATTTATCTATTAAAACGTGATGCAAAAACTTTAAGTACAGTTTCACGAGAATTGTGCGAACGGAGGAGTATGAAATTTGGCACACTTAACGTTTATGTGGAAGGTGTGCAGGTAAAAATTAAGTTACACTACAATAGTTTCTTTAATACAGTAGGTATTGTTTTGACACAATTGTCAATATTTCTTTCACATTCCATAGACAACATTTACATATTTTATAGCATATCTAAAAGGCAGATGATAAAATAAAAAGATAAACTTGCACTTAAATACGCAAAAGTATTTATTCTCCAGTCTGTGCATTTTCAAGAATGATCTAGAATCAAGAGTTTCAGCAATGATCCATTTCCGTTTCGGCGCGAAAGACCGGGACAGTTTCCACGTAATGGACGTGGGCACCAAAAAACTTAAGCAATTAACTTGTATTTATGTTATAGGATTTCCGTTCGACTTTATATTACTTTTACTTTTGAAGAATTTACGATAAGATAGATTCCTTTAGATGTTAGAAAAAAAAGTTTTAAAATTAATTATTAATAGTTATTTGTTTGCATTGTTCGGTTTTGTTATTTAAACACATTTATTCTCTTTCCTACGGATGTTTTGTTTTTAGCAATATATACTTATTTAGCATGTCAAAAGTGAAGCAATTTCGGACACACCGAAACGAAACGATACGCGACGCGGTGCTGCATTATTTAAATAGCTATTCAAAATTGCACATTATTTATTACACAATAAGGTACACGTTTCATTGTAAGAGATCGTATGTCAGTTGCACTGCTTTGCACAATGCATGCTCAGTGTATGCCTGTCATACATATTATGACACGACATATGAAACATGTATCTTTTTGTGTACTGAAGTTCAATTTGTAGGTATTTAATGTACACGTACACTACATAAAAGTGCAGCGACGCGGTGTGAATTAACTGACCCTACGGAAAATAGGAATACAGATCAAACTGACATCGTTGAATTTTTTGGTAAACCGTATACATTACTAATAAATATAACCTGATCTTTATTGAAGGAAAATACTTTTACTTTTGAAAATAGAGGTAGATTCGGAAGAAAATAACAACGAGCGTAATGGGCGCAATAAATATTTTCCGCTTGTCCCGGCCGAGGTGATTTGTATGAGGAAAAGTGTTTTAGGGTGTAATAAAATCTGATATCAATTTAACCCGCCGGTGACAGTGGTCACGCGATGTGAAATAATGACCGACTATTATCCTCGAAAAACTAATGTTTATGGGAGATTGTGAGTACCCACTACCCACATGAATGTAACGTTTGAAAAATAAACGCTTTTGTGATTTTTTATGTTTTTCTAAATTATTATGAGATAGAGATAGATGCGAATGATTAAAAGATAGAGGCTTCTAAATAGAAAGTAGAAACTGCATTTTCTTTTTTATGATTACTGAAAATATTATCTTATACTTTAAACGAGACGATCTTGTATATATACAATCGGTATCTCGGCAACGGCTACAAGTATTACCATGAAATTTAGTATGCAGGGAGTTTTGGGGGCGAAAAATCGATCTAGCTAGGTCTTATCCCTTACAAACTGCGCACTTTTAAGTAATTATTAATTTGTTTCATCGTGCAACAATATATTTTCAATAATTTCGACTCTCTTACATCAGTCTGATTGGCAGCTTAGTATGCGTACCTACGTATAATTTTTGTATTGTTTGGAAATTCGAAATGTGGTGGGTTTGAATCCCGGTAAGATGAATATTTTGTGTTCTTTTTCTTTTATTATTTTTTAATTATTTTATCGTTCTACTAAAACACCGAGTAAAGCTCGGTCTCCCAGGTACTTATTACTAATACGTCAAGCAATATTTTACGGTCGAGTTTTACGGTATTGTGCTAACGGAGGAGTATGATATTTGGTACACTTAAAGTTTATGTGGAGGGAAGTGTGCAGAAAGCATCTGTTTACTCATAATGCTTAGACATACATAAAATTAATAAAAATAACAACAACACACACTAGCTCAGACTTTTAACACACTACGGTGTGTATGATAGATACGATAATTTTGTTACAAGTTGACGTTTGTCAAACTATCACAACAGTAACATTTATTTTTATTTTTCTTTCTAAGAGGCAAAGGAATCCTTATAAAGTTCAAAGTAAAAAAAAATACATGAATTATTATGGGCGAATTTCGACTACAGGGTCCTCTAGTCTTCGTAATTTCGTATAATTTTATATTGTGTGTAAGAAGAAGTTAATATAGCTGATGGTTTTACATAATATCATTATGGAACTGAACAAGTAGGTATAATAGTAACACCATACTGTTCATGTCGGCTTAAGTAAATAGCGTCATTACTGACAGTGTTGCCACAATTTATCCCATTAACTTTAAAAATTAATCATAATAACGGGTTAACTACAATATTTTTATAAGTAGTCTAATTTTGTTTAAGCTTTTTTTTTATCTTAGCTGTGTCAAATTGCCATAAGGTTGCAAAATTACGTAATTTGACCGAAAAGCTGCCACATAAGTTTTGATTATTTTTTACTTTTATTTCAAAAAAGGAGGCGGTTCTCAATTTTACTGTATTTTTTTTGTCACCTCAGAAATTTCGACCGGGAGAACCGATTTTGATGTTTTTTTAAAGCTGGTGCTTCCCTTGTGGTCCCATTTCTATTTGGTCCAGTTCTGACAATTGCATCCATGAGAAAACACATATTTCTTAAATTTTTACTTTGGAAGTCTGTTTTGTTTAAAAATAATAATATTCTTGTACATATCTACATTCTATAGACTTCTAGAATTTACTATCTACATTGAACAATATACATTTAATTCAAAAAGAAAATGTATACTTTTAATTTTAAATTTTCTCAGTTCCATCGTTCATTATTTAAAATTTGAAAGTTTGTGTTGTATTACATTCATTAACTTAAGATCGACATCAGCCTCCATAAATCGTGTGTAAATGGGCCTTAAACAGAGTCCTTGTTTGCCGGAACAAAATGTTTTAACCAAAACACTCTACAATGTTGTAAGTATCGTGAGAAATGTGTTACTCATAAATAGTTTTAGTGTTATAGATGTAGAAATTTATGTGTTAGAGTGAAGTATGTTATAGACGGTATTACGAATGACTAAATAGCTGATTGTATCTACATATTTTGTAATTTTTTTTTTACTTGTTTTACCTCATAACTTTTATGTAGGTACTTATAAATATTATAATTTTTCATGTCACTCTAGCTGATTATGGGCTGAGGTCCCAAACCCGCCAGACTACCCTGATAATCTTACTGATCAAAATATGTATCTTATATTATAGTATAAGTGTGTACAATTAACGTATTGCATGCTATACACTGTATCAGTAAGAATATAAGGGTAGTCTGGCGGGCCTGGGATCTCAGTCTATTAGTAGATATAATAATAGCTAATAAAAAGTTTTTACTTTATATACCTATTTAGAAATACGTTATTTCGTCTCAGTTTCGGCTTCAGACACTGTTCCAGGTTTTCGGTTTAAAATATTTTGTAAAATAATACTACTATTATAAATGTGAAAGTTTGTCAGGATGGATGGATGGATGTTTGTTCTCTTTCATGCTGGATCTACTAAATGGATTTTGGTGAAATTTGGTGTGGTGGTAGTTTAAGTTCTGGATTAACTCACACATATGCTACTTTTCGCGGGCGGAGCCGCGGTCAAAAGCTAGTAATATTGAATTTTATCGACTTGCAAGAATTAAATGATTCTCATGTTGACACTTGATATGTGATATGATGTTATGATTCGGTAATACATATCTATTATTTAAATAATAATAATAATTAATTAAATATTATTTAACATCAACAAAATCTAGATACTAATTCTTATTATAATTAATATTAGAATAAAAAATATTGTAATCAAAAAACAAGATTTAGTGTCCTATTATTATTATTTGTAAAACAATGGTGGGTGACCTCTCTGGATCTCACGTATCTTAAAATCATTAGAGCGAATCAAAATAAAATTTTACTTTGTATGACATCCAGGTATTAGGTACTACACAATCATGTTTAGTAATACCTGAATGCCATACAAAGACATATCCACCATTAGTTACAACATATAATATCATGTTTTCTTTGATAAAAAAGTTGTGGCAATAATAAGATACCGAATATTTTTCGTGCCCTACTCTTGATAAGTCGCAATGTTGTAATTTTTGATTATTCTATGTATAGAATATTCTTGTAAGTATACCTATACTTTACCTTTACCGCGTGCGTTTTCTAACTGGATCCTTAGTATTCGTAATATTATGATTAGGTACTTATTTTATTTATTTAAAAATCTAAAATTTGAGTTATTTTCCCAGGGCCCTTTTAAAGTTTTCAACTGTAATTACGGCTCATAATTAAGCTCATACCATTTGTTGACATTGAGTGATGCGACAGTTTACATGTTTAACAAAAATGTAGGTCAAGTTACATAATTTACTAGTGTTAAATAGTCTTTTAACTATTTGATGAATGCGCGCATCCTAATGGCATTTTACATTTGGCACATTTAATATTATATCTAATTACTTAATAGCTTGAAATAACCAATTTTTGCGCTGAAAATTATATTTTTCCCAAAATTTTATGATTTAAAACTGATTATAATATTTCAATATAATTTTTCTTGTTTTATTGCAGCTAATGCTATGCCGATTGCCGACGCGACGTGGACTGCAGTTGCAAGTCAACACGGAACAATAAACAAAAGAAATTCTAATTGACCTCCGGAAACCGAAAACAATAAAGTGAACGGGTTTGCATTATGTAGTTCACTGCCTCGGTGATATCGTGACTAGGGCCCACATAGGGTCCAGTTACATTAGGAAAGACTTGCAGAAAAGGAGCCTTAACATTTAAACAGCCAAAACAATAGCTGCCATCTGATTAGGTAACAATTTGGTCAATTTTTTATCAAATAGACAAGTTCACAATAGGTCTAAAGATGTTACGTCACTTATTTGAAAACTACTCTTTCACTGCATAAGTTACGCAACATAGCTTATCTCAGTAGACTGCTAAAACGCTGATAACGGAAAACGTTTCTTCTTAAATTTCATTAAAATTCGTAGCAACACGATAAAGAACCGCAAAATAAATGAAATGATTTCTTGGCGAGCCTTCAGCTTAAATGTTCTTATGTAACATGAAAGATGGCCAACGATCTAATCTAATTGCAGTTGCCCTAGAATACTAACTAAACCATTAAGGGTTTGAAGATAGTTACAGCTCGACTAATAAATATTTAAAAAATACTATAGGTGGCACCTAGTTGAAATAGGCCCAGGGCCCACATTGTACCTGTATCCGATTCTAAAAAAATTGATTGAGAAACTAAAAATATAGTTAGGAAGCTGGCATTAGTGGTATGTAAAGTAGAACGGACGTGTCTGAGTGCTGCAAGTGGGATTGCATTTGCAGTGGACGTGACAATTGCAACGACGTGATATCATCCGAATGTTCTGGAATCTAGATAATTCTCATCTAGGGCTTTGTGACGTCATACGCATCACAAGCGTGAGAGAAGAAAGGCAAACACTGCGCTTAATATATTAGGAGCAATCCTACTACTATTATAAGTGTGAAAGTATGTGACGATGAATGGATGGAGATTTGTTATTCTTTCACTGTACTACTGAACGGATTTTGATGAAATTTTGTACGATAGTAGTTTAAGCTCTGGATTAACACATGGGGTATTTTTCATCCCGAAAAAGTACAGTGTTCCCGTGAGTTAATGTATTTACGCGGGTGGAGCCGCGGCCGGTCCGACGATTTGAAAAAATGGCTAGCGAGTAGCAGCAAATGGAGGAGGGCTCCCCAAAGCATGGATGATTGGCTTTTTAGGGGGCCTTTGTTCAGCAGTCGACTACAAAAGGCAAATACGATGATGATGATGATGTTCTCTATGCAGCTGGTTAGAAAACGTCATACATTAGTCGCTTGAAGGTTGATATTCTCCGAAATCGGATGTTTGATTATCTCCGATCACGTACGATTCCCAATTTCTAGTCGATTAGGTCGATTCCATAACTCATATCGCAGACTGAACGGCCAAAAACGCTTTGACAGGCCTTTTTCATTAGGTCAAACAGACGCCTTAAAGGAAAATATGAACTATAGAAGGAAAATGCGCATGAACAGAAACAAACAATTGATTCTCGTAGAATTCATTCAATATGTTCTATATTAAGTACATCTGACATCACATTCTTCGAACGAGATAATTCACTTATACCTACGCCGCCTCTTGGCCTATATTTCTCGGAATCACTATAGGCTAACCTCTAATTGCATCGAGCAAAAACATTACAATGAGTTTGCTATGAGTAAACTCATTTTAGGTTCTGACTCATCAAATATTCCCAACGTCAATTGCTTATCCTGGAAATTGAGTGATTTGGCCAATCAATCGGTGTATTAAAAGATTTAAGACAATTACCGAAATTGTGTTTTTATTTCTTAACTCGTTCGTAGATCCTACCATCCTACTACTTATATAAATGTGAATGTTTTTGAGGATGGGTGTTTGTGACTCTTTCTCCCAGAATCCACCGAACTCGATAAAATGTTGTATATGTATATTGTGCATGTATGTTATGCTCTGAAGTAAGGAATATGCTTCTTTTATCCCGAAAAAGTACATTGTTCCCGGAAGATTTTCCCTAATTATACATATACGCGGGCGGTGACTCGGCAAATATTAGCACATACTGTATACAGTCTGTATTACCCCATAAAATATTATATAAATGTTCGTAGTTCTATCTATAGTACCTACACGTTTTTAAGACTACTCGGATGGTCGCATCAAATCATACGTATCATACTTTAATTTGCTTTTATAGCATAAAAATAATATTAATTTTGATTAATATGTATTTTTTTTTTTCACTTACACTCAGTAAGTTTTACACCGAACTTATTTAAATCAGCGTGTCCCACATGCGTCCGGTTAACGAGTGTGCGCCGGCCTTAAATCTGTTGCGTCTGGTGACAGTTCAAGGCGAAGTGTGACTGGCGTGGCGCCTCCCGTATTGAGTGCCTTTTACACTTGCAGGCGATATCTTTTAATAGTAATCGCTTACCATCAGGCTTTCCGTCTACTCGTTTTCTTCTTATGCTATTAAAAAGATAAAAATTCAAAGTTATGATATTAAAAAGTTAGCCGTTTTAATTTTATTTTCAAAGATGTTCAGATGTTCCGCCTGACCATCGATTTGATTTTTGTGTGATATTTTTTAAAGTTACAAAAATAACTACTAAAAATCCAAAGGAAACAGAGGAGCTAAATAGTATAATTCGTTACATTTATACCTACGAAGCTCCAAACTTTGCTCTTAACCCTCAAATGTTTGCACTCAAAACCGCAACGTTCTATAAAAAGCGAATCGATGAATTTATTTTGAAGTTGCATCAGAACTTTTGTTTTATTCACAGGAACTTTGTACTTCTGTGTAGAGGCATGTTGTTTTACGTTACTATATTTCGATTTTAAGTTTAATCGAGTGTACTGTATAGCTTGCAGTGGCGATGGCTGGTTCTCCTTCACAGGGAAGCCCTAGCCTGTATAATAGGTAGGGACTTGGATGAGAGTATTCAAAAGGTAAGTGGTAAGCGAAGCCGATAGGAACGGAGTAGTCTGCAGGTATAGTGCTAAAAAATGCGGCTCACCTGCGGCGCAAGATACATTTTTTACCTTTTTGCAGATGGCTTATGGTAGGTTGTGGTACCTACTATAATCAAAGTTAAAACTACATCTTAGGCTAGTAATTGTCAGCTGATTTTGACATCTATGTACATACTGTTTATTTGATAACTTTTATAATCAACACAGGATCAAAATAAAAATATAATTATTTTGTTTCATTAAATACAATCAATTAAATTTGTTAATGTATTTTTGGTAATCTTTACTTCAATATAGAGATGTTGTTGTTGTTGATGAAGTTAACGTATTGTTAAATAAATTTAACAATTAGGTTTCTCACCGCTTACCAATATATCCAAGTAAAACAAAACACTAGTAAAAACATACAAATCCCCGTTATGAAATGTAACAATTTTGTATTTAATATTAGCTCAAGCACTAAACATTGATTAGAAATACCCTAAACTAATTATTTTAATAGTTTGTTGTAATATTGCATGTTAAATCGTATGCAAGTAATGGTATAGGATTTCTAAGACCACCCACTTTAAGTGTAAATTCACACTCCGCCTGTGACGCTGATATCATTTTTACACATGTTGACTGTTGATTTATTACTTAATTGCTGCATAACATTTTATTTATGAATGTTTTAATGCCTACTTTAATTCCGATTAAAGAATTTTTGATTTTTTTTAAAGAGCATTATAAAAGTATTCAGATTATACCTTGTACCTGTAAACTGGTGGAAAATATCCACTGTTGTGTTTGATTGCGATACTTAATCCATTTACGCGAAAGTTTTTAAGCTGTTGATATGTAGAAAAAAAAATCGTTAGATTAGAATATAAGCGTATTTTTTAAAATTAGATATATTAATATAAATATACTAGCTGACCCAGCGAACTTCGTACTGCCATATTTTTTGCCGTCAAGAAAAAATATTTTAAATATCTGCTATCATTTTGTGAAATAGATTTTTTTTTCATTAAAACCTTCTTCTGACAATAACGAATACATTAAAGGAAGATGTATCCAATTTGGTGCAGTCGTTTGGAAGCTATGCGCGTACAAACATTTCGGTAATTCATTTTTATTTAGGCATACAGATTGTTGTGAAATCGCGATAAAATATAGGGAGAGAGAGAGAAATAGAGAGAAATACATCTCATGATGTATAAATAAAAATAGAAAATTAAACAATCGCGATAGTTTAGAAACAAAACGTCCGTTACACGTTTTAATTATTTAGAAGACGAACGAAATTCGAAACATAAACATCATTTGAAATATAAAAGCGAACTAACCTTATAACACAATTAAATCCCAACAATCACAAACACTGCACACAATCCAACAAACGTCGATTAAAACATCGATAGTTTCAGAACGATTAATCGTCGATTGAGAATTAAATCGATACAGCCGCCACCGCGAGTGGCGTGAGGCCGAATGAGCGTACTCACTTGATAAAGCACAGTCTGAGAAGCTGCAGTAGACGCTTGTAATCAACCAATTAACACATAACGGTCAAACTTTATCTTCATCTTAATCAAGTGTTACATTTATATTTAGTTAGCGCTAAATTACCTTGAGAAACCGATAAGCAAAAGTTAAAAACTATAACCCGACTAAGCAAACTTTATAAGGTTTGGTTAAATCAACTACGGATATTTTGGGTCTACTATGATCTACTGCTAATATAAAGACGTTTAGGCAAAAAAAAATTGACATACTCAAAGTAAAAAATTGATTTCATAATTGGCGAATCTCCGCTCAACGCAAACTCCCCCGTTTATAGGATTTTTTTGAGCATATAAATTATTTTTCTGCCTAAACGTCTATATTTAATTAGTATATCATATGCCCAAAATATCCGTAATTAATTTTACCGAACCTGATATAGCCTATGTTACCCGGGCAATTATTACGAATCTATTGAAACGAAATTGACTTAAATCGGATCAGTAGTATAGGTGCTACGATGGAACAAACATATATACATACAAACATACACACATACAAACATACACACATACATACATACATAGACTGCCAAAATCATTACCCTTCCTTTTGGCTTCGCCGTAGTGGACTTCAAATATCTTTGTTAATAATAAGTTAGTAACATAAAATCATTTTCACCATCAAAATCTCTATATATAAACGCACCTCCAGAAAAGAAAAACCACGTAAGAGTCATAATTTTGAGCGATTCAATTAATATGGAACCTAAACGTACGCAACATGCAATCAAGTGAGAGCTTTTATAAATTTTTTAAATGATAAATGTGAAAATTGACATTAAACGTGGCCACTTATTAAAATGCCCGAAGGCTCGGGTCGTGACCTACAAAGCCTTCAGCTTATCGTAGAGCCTCACGCATCTACTTTCTAACTATTAAGTATTACTTCTGTCTTTACCCATCTTTAATGTCTTGGTTTTAAACTTATGATCACTTAAAAGGAAAATGGTTTAACATAACAGTAGTTTGCGTCATATAATTCATGATAGCTTGTTTTACTATCCCGTGAATTGGACGCTGTCTTTTTACCCGACTGCGCCATAAGGGTTATGTTTTTCGAGTGTGTGTATGTATGTTTCGTTGGCTCACTCTAGAGCCTAAACGGATTATTATAAATATAGAGTGACATTGGGTACATCAAAATTATTAATTACAGTTGATTTTTTTTTAATTAACAATGTTATTATTGTTCGTATTAAAGGTGGTTAAATATAAAATTTTATTCTGGAAAAAAAAGGAGATTGAAATCTTGTAAATTTTAATAATTTGTAGAATTTTTTTTTCCTAGAATTTTTGACGTGACAACGTCTTATAATTCGATGGAGCCGGCTGCACGCACGAAAAAACATGACTCATGCGGCGTTACCCAGCTCTGAGGCGTTCCATTTATTATTATGACCTTGTCACGTTCAACTATCGTCAGTAAACCGACTTTACAGACAACCGATATTTTTTAATTTAGTTTTTACAAAATATGTCTTCCTCCTCTTTAATTTCTCGTAGGTTATATAGTTTTTTAACGTAATAATAATTTGCCTTCTACTAAACAACTCTTATTGTGAATTGTAATAAACATTAGGTAATTGCGGACACGACCGTTAAAATTTTAATCAAAAACAAATCCGGTAAAACGTGTTTTTCTTTGATTTATATTATCCTCGAATATTTAATAAAGTGAGGCTAACGATAATTGCTGTAACTAAAATTTTACGATTCTGTTTCTAGTCCAATCAAAAACGAAACTGGTGTTGATATTTTTAAATTCCGCAAAAGTAAGACAAACGAAAAAAAATCGTTTTTTCGTTTGTTTTAATATTGTCGTATATAATTATCGTAAAATATTTTTGAAGTTTACTTCTTAAGAATCGATTTTCATATAAGGCTCCCGGTATGAAAAAAATATGAGATATAAAATCTACTGAACGAATGACCTCGTTACGTTTTCGTGCGCAACCCATTCTGCGCACGTGTCACTTTTTTTCATATGGCGCGATTTTTTGAACTCAAATCGATCGCTAAAGTTTTTGTTCCTTCTGAGGGACGTGTTTTACTTTTTAGAGTAAACTCCAGTCGTGCGTCGGAGCTGACACACACTTTTTATTTTACTTCTTTCTCACAAAAATTATATTATAAAGAGGCAAGATTTGTTTGTTTGTATGCATTAAATGGACTCCGAAACCACATAATCGATTTTGATGAAATTTGGCACAAATGTAGACCACAGGGAAAGACATAGGCTACTTTTAATCGCGGAAAAATGTACGGTTCCAGTGATATAAATATTTTTGTCTATAACTAACACACTCAGTTTCGTGAAATGAATAAGATTTTATAATCCCAACATATTATAAGAGGGTTTAAAATGAAAATGATATTTTTATTGGAATCTACACATTTTTTAGAGGATACATTTAAAATCCTACTTAATTTTACAATATTTGCTTTTTACACTCGAATAGAAAAATAATTAGGTGATTCATTAACGTATTATAAATTTAATGGTCGACTTCACCATTATTACTTTCTTTAACTCTTGTCCGAATTTTGAAAAAGCAAAGATACAAGTCATCCAATATAATAAATCATTCTAAATAGAAACGATCAGTTTGTTTGTCAATCATCTGACTAATAGATCGGGGAGGGTACGCAAAAACACACTTTTTTCAACCTGTCGACGGATAGATGTAAAAAAATCCCATAACGCACAATTAACCACTTAAGGGTTCTAAAGGGGTTAAACTCTTTAAAGTGATTCTTCATTCATGCAAGAAAAAGTATAATTAATGATTTCTAATTTGTTTAACATTTTCTATGTAAAGATTTTATACCTATTATTATTAAATAATGAGTCGTAATTATTAGGTACATTTCTTTTGTAACTTGCGATAGTAAAAAATATTTACATCAGTGGAACAAAAGTTTAAGGTCTAATTATATGATTGTATTGTAAGTTGTAACTTATGTGTATTTTAATATTGTTGTTTTTTAGGGTTCCGTACCCAAGGGGTAAAACTGGGCCCTATTGCTGAGACTTCCCTGTCTGCCCGTGTGTCTGTCGTCTGTCCGTCTATCCGTCCGTCTGTCACCAGGCTGTTGCTAGAGAGTTACATTTTTCACACATGATTTTATATTTCTGCTGGCGCTATAACAACAAATACTAAAAACAGAATAAAATAAATATTTAAGGAAAAAACATACAACAAAAAAATATTTTGTGCTCGAGTGAGACTCGCTCTTGATCGGTTTTTTTGTTGTTATAATATACGAGTACTTATCTAATATATTCTTCTCTAGGTGGTTTCCTAAAAGTTTCCTCATAATTTGTTTACAACATTGTTGTTTATGGTAACATCAGTCGCATACTATCGAGTAGGTATCGGTAAATAGCATTACGTGGCCAATTTCAATATAAAGTCTGGTATACATTTAATTTTCCTACTATGCAGCCGTAACCTATCAAGACAATAAGAGATAATCAAAAGTTAAAAACTATAACCCGACTGCGCAAATTGTATAGCCTATGTTAAACGAGTCGTTATTACGAATCTATTGACACCTCATTATTAAAATTGTATCAGTAGTTTAGGGCTTAACATGAAACAAATAAACATACACACATAAATATATAGACTACCGACATCAGAAGCCGAAAATGCGAGCAGCGTTGGGAGAAGTGCAAAATTTTGGCTTTCCACTCCGCTTGGCTTTCACGGGCCTTAATACTAGACTTCCGACTGACCATTTGCGGCACACAATAGATTGCAACTGCACGCGGTTTCTATTTTAATTGCTATTTAATATTAGAAAACTTCCAACGTAATACCATTACCTTAATGTAATAATAAGAGGATAAACTTGTATATTTGACACTTCTTACACCAAATACCTATAGATAATGAAACTAATAATAAAATAATGATAAGTGTCACATAGCTTATTTGCATGTTTTGTCTCTATCGCTCGATATAAAAAGCAGCGACAAAACTTCCGAATAAGCTATCCGACACTTATTAGGCGATTGTGAAACAGACGCGTAGCTACCTACCTGCGATCTCTGGGACCGCACGTAGGTGGTTAAGATACAATAATATGTAGTAGACGGTAAGCTTACAGTATTTTACTTTGTAAAAATTGAAACAGTTTGCCAAGCTACGTGCCGAGCATGTGCGGGTGCCATAAACCATTACATAGTGCACAATGCACACACTCGTGACATTGAGACAGCTAACACCCGCATATTTTTCTACCATGATGTCAACACCGAAAACAATCTTGGTACGGCTCGGCGGCTAAAAATGCTTTTTGTGACACTTTATTTTATTATAATGCTGATAAATTTCATTAGGAAATCATGAACACATCCTGGTCAATTATATAAAGTCAAGTGGTAAATAAGAAAGCTACAGATATTATTATTATCATTATCTAATATTTTCACAATTTAAAGTTATGGCTTTTTACAACATCACTTTCTTTTGATGACAATAAGGATATTTCATCATTATCATGTGAAATTGTCGTTGTAAAATCCATTATGGGACGGACGTACAGTGAAAACATTTGATTTATTCTTTTGTAAACGCACGGCCTATAGATTTCCTGTTTTGATGTCTGATCACTAAGCTATTAAAATATAAATGAAAAAAATATACTAATTATGAAAAAGTATTATAGGTAATTAATTACAAAGGGTTTTAGATATCTAATTATGAACAACTGAGAAATCATCTAATGCTAGATTTACATGTTAGGCAAGCGAGCAAATCCTTTTGTTCTCCAATGCCCTGCTCACCGAGCCACTTGGCTAGCATGTGCGGGTCCCCTTAAAATGTTCCCTGTAAAACATAGAACCTTAATAATGTACATATGCTTTCTTTAACCCTATTTTTTGTTTTCTTACCAATTCATGTTTTACAAGTATCTTTATAAAACCATATTTCCGCACCACTTCTAGCCGCAAGACCAATCAGCGTATTGAACAATATGTCAAGCTGTGGTTAATGTAGTTTACGACTTATTCTTACACTACGAGCCTAAGGTTCGTACAGACGAGCCACAAAAAACTGCAAACATCTACATCGAATTAACTTCACAAGACTACATACAACAATATTTAATCCAATCCTGATGTGTCAAATTCATCATCTTCTTTTAAAATATGTAAGTATAATACGGACTCCGGTACATTTAAATACAGAATCGCGGTACATGTAGCAGGTTAAGAGCATTTACTCTCTATTACGCACTGTCGACTCGTCTCCGGCGACTCGGTCTCTCAGCGACCAACACGCTTAGCATGACCTCCATAGAAATGCGTTTTGTCTACACAAGAATAGACATACCGACAGATAATAAAGACAAAATGACAGCTTTCCTTTGACAATCTCTTATTTTGTCATTCTTCCGTAGAAAGAAAGCATTTCTACGGTGGTTATTAGTGTACAAATGCGTACAATGTATACACTATACATACCTATTTATACTATAATAAGTCACAGTCGCCAAATCGCCAGCATCTAGTCGACAGTTCGTAATAGCTCGAAGTGCAGGCGACTGGCAGCAGTTGCTTGTGGCGCGTCTGCGACGAACCTAAATCGACTGTTACAAGAAATAAAATAAAGCTTTTTACGTCTCATAAATCTTCCACGATGAAAAGTATTTCGGTTTCATTTTGTTTAAGGTCTTAATTTATGTACTTCGGAGTTCATTGTAAATACAGAGTACTAAATCTACTAATATGTTAGAATGACTTATTCTTAACCGACTTCCAAAAAGGAGGAGGTGCTCAATTCGTGTGTATGTTTTTTTTGTATATGTGTTACGCGACTACGTTTGAAAAATCAATTACAGAGGACACATGATTGACTGCTTAGTGGATTTGAAAGTCGAAAAAAATATCTAGAAAAAATATTTATCTGTGCAGTCCTCACACTATAAGCTGATCTCAAAACGTATGTTGTTGGTGAATAAAGTCAATGACCTCCGTGCCATATAATAACTAATAAGTTTCATTTTATCTTATCAGACATCTACTATATTTCTTTTCGACTTTCAAATTTTTTTCTACCTTACGTTTTTACATAAGCAATAAATCATGTGCCCCCGTAATTGGTTTCGCCAATCGTTATATAGGGCAAGTGTTTGCCCAACACAACCTCTGTTGACCGTGTGATAGTGATACCAACCATGCCCACTGCGGATGTGGTGTTGTCCCAGCGCTTTTCACCACACGTATCGATATACATTGGCTTTTTGTGGTGCTTTAAATACACCTTATAATCGATTTTGTTTTTCAATGAGGACTACAGAAGGGTAACAAAGGCACATTTATTACCTGTCAGACACCAGAAATGGCGGGGCTTCATAAATGAAGTACCTACATAGTTAAACCATATAAAAATATATATAAGTAATGTTATTTACAACTTATTTATTAATGGCTTTAAATGCTTATGTTTTCCTTATATATTCTAATGAATTTTTAAAACAAATAAATCAACCAAACTTAAAGATGATGATGATTTTAAGATGTCTTCTACAAATATTTTTTTAATTTTCAAAAATCTTCATATATTTTCGTTTTCCCATGTCTCGCTACAAACAATAAAATAGTTCATTACGGTAACTTCATTACAAAAATTTGTGATCTTGAATTACTCTAGAAAAATGGGAGCTTGAAATACTCTATATTTATGGAAGCTTTAATAACTCTAGAAATATGGGAGCTTGAATTACTCTAGAAATATGGGAGTTTGAATTACTCTAGAAATATGGGAGTTTGAATTACTCTAGAAATCTTGGACATAGTAACCCCATTGCCTCGATCCCAACTATGTTTACTCCCTGTCTGCACAATGTATTGTTATTTGTTTAATAACGCTTTGATTATCTCATAAATATTATCATCACTTTCACAAGTAATGCCGGAAGCGATTTCAACTGCAGGATTAGGGTTTGTGGGCTACCTATCGTAAACTGGAAGTTTGAACTAAAAGATCACAAGTTATACATGATATTATGAGCTTTATGTTACTGGAATATAAGCGTGATTAGCGTGACGAATGCTAGTTTTGTTGATACCAAAGTTAAGTACAATACGTTGCTATCAAACCTCTAAAATCCGGCAACAGTTGGGTTGACTACGGCTAGACAAACTTCTATTTTAGAGTGTAATCCATATAGGAGTTGCATATTTGAGGCATAAAGAGACGACGATTGGAGCCATGTTGAATTAAAAGGAGGACTAGCAAATTAAGAACGAGCGGTTAAAAAACATAATTTGACGAAAGTAGCAAATGAATACGAAAATATAAATTAGTTTTTAAGCAATACATGAAACGACTTAACATCGACATTAATTGACAGTAACATGATTGTGTGCCTGCATTTACGATTTCTACTATTTTGGTTCCAACAAACTAGCGTATAGTTTGATTTTTAACCGTACAATAATACACAATTAAGCCGGATCTGTCCGTTGAATGATTGATGTTATGGATGTTTGTTATTTGTGGGGAGGTTCCCGTTATGGATATGGGAGTATGTTATTGTTCCTTTTCTATTAATTTATTACTTTAGAGTTTAGGTGATATATGGCTAAGAAGTTTAACGTGTAGTTAGTCGCGCCTAAATAGGTACACTATTTGTCCCGTGGGGTCTATTAGACCACAAACGCGTCGGTTCGTCTCATATTTCGGTATTACATTTACCTAGGTGTCAGTACTTCCTAGTGGTTTCCTACCTCATCAGTCCCTTCCGTCTCTAAGTTCCACCTACTAATGTATGCGACAAATTAAACCATAAAACTGTAAAACACTATTAAAACGCTTACCATTTGTTGTGGGTTCCTCGGTTTCCGATGCGCTCGTGGTACTTTTAACCCCGTGACGCCCTCCAGCACGTCGGCAAGCAGTAACCCGTCGGCGCAGTCCCGGGCCAGGCCGCCGGAGGTGCCGGCCCGGCGCCTGGACCGCGCGCGCTCGAGGTAGTGGTTCGCCCAGTCTGTGTATATCTGGGGATAAAGGAAAAAAAGTTAAGATTAGATGTTATGTTAGATTTTATGTAGCAGTAATTTAATAATATAATAATATATACGGACGTTTCCACACCACGTCAATCTAGTCCTGTACTAAGTATCCGAAGAACTTGTATCACAGGTACCAGAAAACGGAAATATATTTATTACTTTTATACTATACACATTACACATATTTAAGATTTTTATTATACTATACATATTTTCAATACACATAGGTACAAGACCCAGGAACACAGAAAAACTTTTTGTCCCTTCGGCGGGATTCGAACCCGCGACATCCGGCTTAATCGTCGACGCGCTAACCACTGAGCAACATAGTAGTAAGTTACCCTTGGGCCTGTAATATCCTTTAATCGGTCCGTATCATCCAATGACCGTGAAAAACGTGGTGGGAAACCTAGGTACGTTTTTTTTAATGAAATGGATAAGAATTTTCGTATTTAACTTAGACTTTAATTTGGGGCATTTCACGTCAAGCGGACAAACCAATAAATAATGAGGTCGTGAATTTCGTTTATACTCTGGTCAGTTATCTGATCACTTTTTAATATTTTTTGTGAAGAATTAGTACATTTTAAGCTTCAAATATTTAAGAATTAAAAAGTCGAAGTTACTCAAACATCGATTTGAAATTTTCATTTCCGGTTCACTATACGCAAAAAAATTCAAATTTATAATTCGGTAAAAAAATACAAATTTCAACTTTTAAACTATAAGAACCAATACTTTTTGGTTTTTGCAAAAATAACCATATTCCAAAATCCAAAAATAACGAATTTCACTCTTAGTAATTTTTATAAGCTTATGAGCTTTAACTCAGCCATAAAGTATGATAAGAAAAAAACATTGTGTGTACACATCCAAGTCTACTAGAAGTATAACTGACCAGAGTATAAACAAAATTCACGACCTCATTTTTTTTGGTTTTCCACGTTACGTGAAATGCCCCATTTACTATCTATGAATTATAAATAAATCGTCTTGATACCATAAGCTAATTTTTGGAGTTTGGAATAATCAAAACGCGTTTGACGTTGGTTTGACGTTTATGAAAATACCATTTTGCTCTTTTAACATATAGATTATACAGACTGCATCGAAACTGTATTATTGTAAGATTTGATTTACAGGAAACGAGCATACGGATCGTCAGATGGGAAACGAGTGCCATGGGCACACGTAACACCAGATTCCTATACGCAGACTGTATAGGTACATAACGATTTATTGAAGTTGTGTAGGTATTTTTTAAATATAATCCGCAATCTGCATGACATTTTACCACTAAAATAATGTTATCCCAAAGGCTTCGTCATCCAGGCTCTGTGACTCACCCAGGAACACTGAAAATATTTTGCAGGATATCTATGACGCACAAAGATAAGGTCGCCGAAGGGTCGCTGTTTGTGTTAAGAAAGGACGAGATATGGCGCTTTTAAATTTATTGCTGCAATGACTGTGCTAAGGCCGACTTATATTGGTTTTAATTTAAAAAAAAGGTAGGGATGAAAACAGTTTAAAAATGCAAAAAGTTTTGAAAAATGTGACATTTACTAAGCTACATTACCTACTTAGTTTAGTTTACTTTTCAACAATAGCCATTTAGTGTTCACAAAGTGTAAACTATAAGGCTGGGAGTGATGGGACTATATAATTGTCCAAAATCCGTAAGGCCGGCGAAAATTCAGAGCACTGTAAAATACAATAGAGCAGAAAATCGAACACACAAGTGTAAAGTCAATTGTCAATGTCATAATATGATATGATGAAATCGACTCGACACTTCGATTTTTAACTCTGCTGTTTTAGCGCAGAGTTCTATTTTAAGTGCTCCGAATTTTCCCGGGCCCGCCGAATTCCGAACCATATAGTACCAGCCTTATATGCAGAACCAATAATTTTATTCCTATTTCGCAAACATGAAGGATTTCAAAGTTTCGAATCAAATATTTTTGACTGGGGGCGACGCGGTCTCATGATATCTTGCAATTTATTAGGTCTGTGCACTCGTAACTTGGCGATTGCTACTTAAAATTTAACGACTGAATTCATGTTAATATCACCATGCTTGTAAAACAGTCGTAAAATCCGTATTGTTGACTTACTACTTTTTGATCAGTGTATAGCACGAACAATATAGATTGTAGAGGTTTAAGCGGTACATATAAGGTGTATCTATAGCGAGTTTTAATTCAAATATTATTCTAAAACCCAACTTTATTTAAATTTTGTTGACCATTTCGGTTGAATTTTATAAAACTCAGAAATCTGCTTTCCATAAAAAACGTTTATAATGCCATTTCTTCGATCAAAGCCGCCTCGAGAACCCAACAAAGTTTTTTATTTATTTGATTAAAGTATCGTTTTGATACTTCAAAGAACATTGTGTCTATAAATTAAGCTTATTTATATAGAAACGAGGGTCAAAACTACGTTAAGTGCGGTGAGCCTGTGGGGTCTTGAGGCGGTTCTAAGAAGATTTAGCTTACATTTGTACAAGTCTCTTAGCCGGTGGCCTACTAACCGGAATATGACAAATATGAAGCTATCTATCTACGGATGACAAATAAATTATAAAGGGCCATCATCATGGTCAAGTCTGCAAATCCAGCAGCCAGATTCAAAGGCTGGACCGTCAGTATGACCCTCAGGGGACATCCTTGTTTACTGTTCCGTGATCTTGGCCATTCAGCCTGCAAATCCAACCAATAATTATGGCCGTCTTTAGAGTCATATTTTTCCTGCTAGTCCGCTTCAATTTGGCACTATCGACAAGCTGCTGAATTTGCAGGATAGATGGTCAGGATTCCTCTTTACGTGCACGGAGTATTTGATTTTTTTTTTTAAATCACGAAATCCTTAAATTTTAAGGACTAGCCTCGAACTAATTGGGATGCTGAGATTTCCACTTTAAAATACCAAATTGGCTCGCCAAAAAGTTTAAAACAGCAGAACATTGTAATCCTGTACTCTGCTGTGCCCTGGGTAGTAAATATACATATTATGTACGTCTACTCAGTTGAGATAGGGAAATAAAATATTCTCTTATGCTTTTTCATACTTTTCTAAGAACATAATCATATTTTTGTACGGTCGTGACTCGTGTCGTCGACGTCATAATGTCAGCTAATGTGTGGATATAATGTCGTATTCTTAAAAGGATTAAGTAAATATTCGCATCAATCTGTAGAATGAGGGCAAGTGGCGGCGACGAGTGGACGCCGTGCCGCGACCAGACCGTGGTCACCATAGTAAATACTCCATACAAATACAATGTTTGTATAACCTTTGTAAAAAAGAAATTTGTCAATTTTCTTATGGCGCGGTGAACAAGTGACATTTGAATTGGAAGCATTATATTATAGCCGCCCATATTGAGCCTTGTTTAAAATATTTAAATTACATTGAATCGGAACTAGGTAGTAGGCACAGCCAGCAAAAAGCAAGGCTACCTATATGAAATATACGATTATTTTTGGAACGAAGTTCCTTATCGCGCGTTGCGACAGGGGGCTAGACGGAAAAAATTAAGACTAACGACACTTTTTGCTATAGTTGTAAGCTGTGTCGCGTGCGCGTGTTTCTCTGTCTGTCTCTCTCTCTCTCTCAATTATTACTAAAATTGAGCCTACTGATTAAGTCTATATTACATTATATTTATTAATAATAATAAAAAAAAAATTATAACAATTCCTTCACTAATTAATCGAAAGGAACTTCATTCCATCCGGATGTCCCTTGACACCTCTCAAGTTTTTTCTACAAATATCTTTGAATAACGGGTCCTTCTTTTGGCACCTGGCGCGTAGGTAACATGCATAGAATAGAATTACTTTTTGAAAAAATTATAGAACTAGATTGTGCCCCCGAATTTGTGCGGGCAAAAGTTAATATCGCCGAAACAGTACATTTTTTCCAGTAAAAGTAGCCTATGTCCTTACCCATAGTCTACTCTGTATTTGTGCCAAATTTCATCTAAATCGGTCCAATAGTTTCGAAGCCTATTCAATGTAAACAAACATACAATCAAACAAACTTTTCCTCTCATACGAGTACTAGTGTATAGATATATTATATGCATGTAATTTGCAACTAAATAATAATAACAATGAAACGTTATTTTATGTAGAGAGTCTAGACAGTTATTCTCTAAGTAGAGCCCACGTTTCCAGACATTTTAATCGTTAATTCAAAATCTAAAAAGCGGTTGATCCCAAACACAAAAACGAGTGAAATGTTAAAAGCCAGTTTATTATTAAACTTTATTATGGCAATATATACGTATTATTATGGTTCTTATCAACAAAATTAACAAATAAAGCCATATTAAATTGTGTTATTTTATTAACAATCGGCTATAAAAATCGATATCATTATACAACTTATTATAGTGTAATGGTTAACGAAAGCATCGTTTTACGAC